>CM022299.1:256653389-259257827 GCA_011799875.1 Thinopyrum elongatum
CAACTGCTCTGTATAAGTCAGGGCGGCCCAATCCTCTAAGGATAACAGGTAAAACCCTTTGAAGTAGGACGTGGCAGTCATGAGTTTTCAACCCTTGTACCTTGTTTCCATCTGCATTGACTCTCCTTTCAGGGTTGGAAGCAAATCCACGTGGGAATCTCACACATGACAGGACCTCGCAGAATTCTTTTCTTTTCACCTTGTCCAGGACGTACACAGCTGGGGCCATATCCCGTGGTTTACCTTCATCTTCCACCTGCAAATCCTTTCTGATACCCAGGTGTGTCAAATCAATCCTAGATTTTAAGGTATCTTTCATCTTGCCTTCAATATTAATAAGTGTGCCGATAATGCTGTCACATATATTTTTCTCGATGTGCATCACATAAAGATTATGCCGCAGATCCAAATCTTTCCAATACTCCAAGTCCCACAAAGTGGACCTACAGGAAAACAATAATCTCTCTTCTGCCCTGCCACGCTTCCTTTTCCCGCTACCATTATCAGGATGGTTTCCTGGTGTAATATGCCTGACCTTCTCTAATTCCACTTGCAACTCATCGGCGGTGAGCCTCTTTGGCACATCACGGTTTTCATGCTTTGCATTGAACACATATCTTCAGTATTTTGTAGGACACGACTTGTCCTTGGCAAGGAAACAGCAGTGTCCAATGTAACAGATCTTGCTAAGTATTGCGTATGATAGCGGATTCCTGTCACAGCGAACACATGCATTGTAACCATGTGTCATTCGCCCTGACATAGTGCCCAAAGCTGGATAATTATGGATGCACCAAATTATAATAGCACGCAGAAAGAAATCAGCTAGTGGGCTGCTATATAGGTCTCGAGTGAGAACACCACTCCATAGCTGTTGAAGTTCCTCCACAAGAGGCTCCATGAATAAATCAAAATCCTTTCCAGGACTTTTTGGACCTGGGATGAGCAAGGCCATCATGTAGTTTGATTCTTTGGTGCAGACATTTGGAGGCATGTTGTAAGGGATAACAAGCATTGGCCACATGCTATATGTGGCGCTGTGGTGGCCAAATGGGTTAAATCCATCTAAAGCTAACCCAAGTCTAATGTTTCTCGGGTCAGCAGCAAACTTTTTGTGTTTCTGATTGAAGCTTTTCCAGTCACTACCATGAGATGGATGGCTCATTACATTCTAATCTCTGTACTCCTGGTTCCTAGAATGCCACAGTGCATCCTCTCTTGTTTCAGCATCATGAAACAACCTCTGCAATCTTGGTATAATTGGAAAATGTCTCAGAACATTATGAGGAATCCTGTTCACAGCATCACCATCTTTCCATCTTGATGATTTGCATTTTGGGCATTCCCTTAAGTTGGCATAATCCTTCCGGAACAGAACACAATTATTCTTACAAACATGGATCATATCATATCCAATTCCAACTGCATGAAGGAAATTCTTCATTTTAGTGTAGGTGTGTGGCAGCTCCGACGCATCTGGGAAAGATTTGCGGAAAGCTGCCAACATCGCATTGAATGATTTGTTGGTCATCCGCTCAAATGTCTTCACCTGAAGAAAGGCGACGATAGCTGAGAATACTGACAGCTTATTTCCTAGGGTGACAGCCACATTGCATTGTTCCAACATGCGGGCCCACCGTTTTTCTTCTGCAGGTGAAAGTTCACAAAATGCACGAGCATTTCGTAGCATTGTTTCAATGTTGGTTAAACTCACTGGCTCCGCCACCACCACCTCCTCCTCCTCTTCCACCTGAGCATCAGGCAGATCAAGATGGTGATCTGCTGCTTCCACATAGTCAGTAACATTGACGTTCACAGCTTCACCATGATGAACCCACCTAGTATATGTGACCGACATCCCATACAAGTGTAGATGATTTTGCACAGTTGACTGGGGTCTTGTAACTGAATTCATACAACTACTACATGGGCAGAGCACATCTGATTTCGGACCACCGTACTCAGCTCTGATAAAGTTCATGAAGTTTTCAACCCCCTCGACATATGCAGCGGGGAATCTTCGAGCAGAAGTTATCCAAGTCCTGTCCATCCGTTAGACATACAAATTAGTTCTTCTACTAGATATTACAGGAAAAACATATATGCTTTTTTATGAAGTCCAGAAAAAAAATACCTAGGTCGATGTCTAAAGCTATGGCAAGATATTTGGACAAGTAGATCTAAGTAACGAAATATATGTAAAGATAATTTAGCAAACAGATTTGAGTGCTAAATTATGGCAGGCTGTTTCAGCAGTTAATGAGGCCGAGCACACAGCCATCGAAGGCCATCTCAGCAACAAAGATCGAGTATAAAACGGTGTAGAGCTATTTCACCTAACAGATTGCCTACTAGACCATGGCAATCTACGTCACAATAAATATATGGCAGGATATTTTAGCAACTAATCGGGCATGGCATGCCATCTCAGCTAAGCAGATTGAGTGCAGAACAGGGCAAGGAAGCTTCTTAAGCAGAGCATATTGACTGTAAACTACTTCCGCAAACAGTGAGATTAACAACATCTATCAGGTAACATTCAGCGCTACTCCGACATGCACAGGGCCTCAGTCTAGAATGCGCGTACCGTGGGAGAAGCTGACCGCCGTGCATCTCCACAGGAACGTCGCCAGCGGTGGCGGCACGGCTAGAGGATGGCAGTCTACGAGAGAATACTGTGGGAGCGAGAGGATCGCCGTGCGTCCCCTCGACGAACTGCGGCGCCGACGTATCAGCGCGGCGGGGAGGGCGGCTTTGGCGGAGTGAATGGAGTGGAGGGGGCCGGGGGGAGGGGGGTTTGGGGAATATTATTGGCTAGTTGGCCGAAGGGCGGTTGAATTTGGGAATTGGGGGGAATTTTTGGGGGGGATTTTCGCGCGGTGGGCGGGGGAGTTTGGCGCATGGTCGGTTTCTCCAAGTGCAGTCCCACGTGTCAGTGAAGAGGCAAGCCGAAGCGCATTCCGTTTGCGTGAGCCGTGTGCAGGACCGACCGACCGTGTGAGGTGTGCAATGCGACCGCGACAGGCGTGCTAGGAGTGTACCGCCTTTTTTCCTTTTAAACTTGGTGCTTTGCCCCCTCAAAAAAAAACTTGGTGCTTCGTGCGATCCATCGATACTACTACTAGTAATCCGGTAATCCCGACTAAAACGGCGTGGCCGGGTCTTTTCCTGCGCGATATGCTGGGAGGTTGGCTTAGTTGGTGTTTTTAGGACGAGTAATGCTACACCTACGTAATCCCAGTTACGTAATTAACGTAATGTGAAACATGTGAGCTGTTGATTGGAGATTGGGGGGAGGGAGGGGCCCACCACCATGAAAATCAGGGAGGAGAGAGAGAGGCAATTTACGTTAACCCTTTCGTAGGTTCCCGTAGATGTAGAAAGATGTGAAATGCGTGAATGTGTAGTGGACGTACTATTGGAGTGCCTAAGATAAATTGTGTATGTAGACCCTATGTGTTTATTTACTTCGCATGTTAGCTTTGTCTCGGGTCAAACCTTCTAAGTTTATACACACAAAAACGAATCATCATTCCATATATTTTCATACTCCTACAATATATCTTACTATTATTGTGAAAGTTCATATACACCGGACGAGATTCATGCAAACACGGCAGATTTTCATTACATTTCGAACTTTTATAGGATAGAAAAATAAAAGAAACCCGACCCTAAACCTATTCTACAGTGGCGACCGACGTCCTCCATCTGCGATCTCCATGTACGGGGCGGGGTTCAAGACCCGTGAAGTGAAGGTGCGGTCTCCGGCGAGGAAGAGTAGAACACGGGAGACGGACCGGCCAGTTGGCACACCATGCCCTGCCGCCTCCCATGCCCTACTCATCCTTGGAGGAGTCCCTAACCTCGGCAGTACTGGTGGACGTGAGGTCGATGATGATGGACGTGGACAGTCCGTCGCTTCACCTGCCACATGCGCCACCGAACGTTGGATGGCGACAAGTAGGACGCGTGGCTGACAGTGCTCCCATCGTCGGCCACCAGCATGGCCACCCCTTGTGCGGTCGCGTCCGCGTCTAGCTATGCCGCTATTGCGTTGTGAGCGGCGACTTGAGCAAGGGCGGTGACCTCGAGCTTCATCCCCGAAGACAAGCTCTCCCGCAGAGCGTTCGCGCTCACGGTCATGGCGGATGTGGTGCCAGGTAGTAGGACGATGCGCTATGGTGTGGAGTTTAGCTCGGTGTTGCCGCTTTAAGTAGCGCATTCTGGTGAGGCAAAGTGTCCGGGTGCGTCATTAAGTCACCAGAGTTGGTCCCTCGGGCACCGAGTCCCTTAATGACGGCATACGGACAGACGACATGAATGCGGGCAGCTGGCGCCGGCTGGGAACGCACCGCGCGACGACGCGAGGGACGAGGGTTTTTGGTGTGCCAGGCTAGTCAGCTACGGTCGTGGCAACGTTGGAGATGCCCTTTGCTCACATGCGATCCCCACTTGTCATTGAAAAAGCACGACGACCCGGCATGGTCTCAGGTCCTGGGGATGCAGTTGGCCGCGCTACAACACTCCAAGGACGCGTCGCGGTGCGCCTGCACTTCGGCGCCCCGTGCATCCTCGACGAGCCGGGTGTTGATCTGCTGGTCGTGCCATAGCGCTAATGCCACCCTCGGCACCCTGAAGCCGACCGTGTCCAGCGACGATGAGCGTGTCGCTCACCGCGGTCACCGTGTCCAGAGGCGGTGCGGGAGCTGCGCCACATTGCTGGCCCCCACGACCCACATGAATGGTTGCCGGTGGCGAGGAGGTCGTGGGCCAGCTCCTCCATTGGACTAGTCTGCGCCACGTCGTCCTGACAGGTGTGCCCCACATGTCGGTTTCCCTGTTTTCCCGGCAAAATTCGAGCGTCAGTGCTCCGCGTTGCGCATTAGGCGCAGAACAGGTGGTTTTTATGCCCTGGTTCAAATGTGGTACAGTACCAAATTGTTATCCTAGCCCCAAGTGTGGTGGTTTTGGGTACGGTACCACCCTTTTCCTTTTCAACTAGTGAAGCGTAACACTTGATTAAGTAGCCGGATGGTGTGCTAATGTAGGTGTCCGACTGTTTGAAGGAATAATTGAGGTGTGCCCGGTCCATGCCCGCATTTAGGGGTCCAACTTACCATGTTCCAGCAGTAGTAACTATACTAGTCCCTGCATACTCCGTCTGTTTTTATTTACTCCGCATTTTAGCTTTGCTCAAAGTCAAACTTTGTAAACTTTGACAAAGTGTATAGACAGAAATAATAACATATACAATAACAAATCAATACCATTAGACATTATTGAATATACTTTCACATCATATAGATTTGCTATTGTAAATGTTCATATTTTTTCTATAAATTTTGTCAAATTTTATGAAGTTTGACTTCAATCAAACCTAATATGCAGAGAAAATAAAAACAGAGGGAGTATCTTACTCCGTGACCAAGACGGAAGGGAAAACGAGACAACTTATTGTTTATTTGAGCCGTTCAAGTATAATCATGTGGCGTTGCTTACTTCTCATTCCTCTCCAACCCTCTTCTCCATCGATCATGCCGCCCTCCGGTCGAGTCCATCCTCCCGCATGCCTCATTTGAACATTCCGCCGAGTATCATTCGCATGTGGGCCAAGACCATGCTTGTATTTCCAATGTTGTAATTTGTCCGACACGCATATAGACAAACGGCTCGTTTAAAGTTTCACTTTGCCTCCACTACGTGTTGCTTCCCATCTTAGTTTTGACATCCCATTTGGTTCATGCCCTGACACATCTTGACGAGATCGATTGATGTTGAGAGATCAAGTGCGTGTCGTGCAAGGAGATAAAGGTTTGGTGTGTTTCTATGATAGAAATGACCCTGGGGGGGTCTGTGGGGATCGGAGGGAGTATATTATACGTTCAAAAGCGAAACAAACGTACTGTACCCACCCTAGTCCTCTTTCAATCGATCTCCGGACCCCGAGATGAAACCGAGAGAGAACGAGTGGGTGCATGTGTGATACCTAAGGCGGATTCAAAATTTTGAACCGGTGATCATAGCATCAGCAAATCATATATAAAGGGTATTCAATGTTTGTTTCGCTTTTGAACGTACAATATACTCCCTCCGATCCTTTCTAGTTTACATATAAGTTTTATGTGTAGTCAAAGTATCTCTACTTTGATCAAACTTACAGAAAAAAGTATCAACATTCAACAACGCCCAATCAATATTGTTAGATTCGTTCGTACTCCTAGATTTGTATTCAAACATTCCAATTTGTTTTCAAACATGTGAATGTGCTTGTTCTCGCGCATGCTCTTCCTACTAGGATTTCGCCACGGATAGCCAGTCCAATAGTAGCTTTTTTTAAGCTCCCTGTCCAATAGTACTAGTGGAGTACTGACAACATCTGCAGTATAGTATGCAGTGCTCATAGTACTAGTAGTATACTCCCTCTGTTTTTATTTACTCCGCATAAAACGGAGGGAGTACTAGTAACACTCGGCCGACCTCTCTCTCTAATAGTAGTAGTATAAATGACGCGGGCGGGGGAGGGGGAGGGACGTCGGTTTTCTCTCAACTGCGGTCCCACAAGCGAGTGAAAACGCAAGATGAAGCACATTCCATTCGGTGAGCGACGTGGAGGGTCCAGCGTGACGGGGTGCAACGCGAACTCGACAAGAGCGATGTACAGTCAAAACCGATTGACCGGTCATCACTGGAACCACTATTCACACTAGAACCTTTGCTGCTCGGCCTACGCCAACCACTGCCCCAAAACCACACCTCCTCTCCAGCCCATTCCCCCACCTTTCGATACCCTAGCATGTATCAAGTGTCCCCTAGTTCGCCGGAAAGCCGTGGTGCGCCACACGATCATGTACTACAAGATGCTGAAGCCTGAGCGCCGCGCAGAAATCGCGGCGGCGGTCGGTGCCACAGACCTCCGTTCCCAAGCTCGCTTTGCGGCGGGCCAATCCCCGAGTTCTCTGGAGCCAAGCTCCGAGGAGGAGGAAGCCGATCCAATGTTCATGGCGGAGGTCGCGGCGCAGAAGGCCCCCGATGCGTATGAGACGATGGACGTCGACTTCGTGCCGGCCTCCGGGTCCCCCATGGTCCAGGCGGACTAGCGGTTCAACCTGGCGATACTAAAGGAGGACCGGGAGGCGGAGGCTCAACTCGACGTGGAGCGCATGGATGCCGCTGCCATTGAGGCCCTCCTGCAGGCGGAACCGGATGTCGCGGATGTGAACCGGGCGGCGGAGGCTCAACTTGACGCAGAGAGCGCGGATGCCGCTGCCATCCAGGCCATCCTGCAGGCGGAACCGGACGTCCTGGACTTGAACCGGGCGGCGGGCGCTCAACTCGACGCGGAGCGCGCAGATGCCACTGCCATTGAGGCCCTCCTGCAGGCGGAACCAGACGTCCTGGACTTGAACCGGGCGGTGCTTGCGTCCGTGCAGAGCGCCCGCACGCTCCGCGTGAACGAGTAGCTGGAGGCCGAGGACAACCACGGTGTGGAGACACACATCGGCAGCTACGGCTGGTTCGCACCGGCAGCTAAAGATGATGAGGCCGTCTCGTTCCACGAGTAGTGATAATTTTTCTTTATGTTGTTTTTTTAGGGATCTTTTGCTGTGTAAAAACATATATTTATGCAAGTCACTTGACTTTCATCATTTGGGTCAGTCGACCATTTCAGTCGGTTGGATGAATATCCTACGTCTCCTAACCCTTCTTCTTCCCCAACAGACCACCGCACGGGCCGTACGGATCTTCCCCAACATGTGGTTGGATAAACATACTGTATGAACAAAAATTATGTGTCAGCGGTAGGATGGCTGAGTTTGGTTTGATCACATGCGGTAGCACATGTCAGTGAGGGTGCGTTCCCTTGGTTGGGTTTGCAGCGTGCAGGAGCGACTGTGTGAGGGTGCGGTGCGACCGCGACAGCCGTGTGCAAGTGTACCTCCTTTTCATTTTGAAAACTTTAGGCAAGCTTGGCAAAAATGTGTGGCGAAGTATGGCAATGCAAGGCCTAGACCCAAACAGGATACAAGTACGTACGTAGGAGTAATACTTGTGTTCAAAAAGAAAGGCGGGGTTTTCCTTCGCGGGATTGATCGATACAAATCCTCGTTTGACGTGTCAATTAATGCGTATTTTTTTCTCCAACGCCCAAAGAGCTAACCATCTCACTCCTCATCGCTTGATTAATGCAGCGCCATGCAAACCAACCTTCTCACTTCCGCATGCATGCAAGGGTATATTAATGTCCTTGGTTGCTAGTACGAGGCAAACCCCATCAATTTTGCCTCGATTAGTGTTAGTGGCCTTATGCAAATTGTAATTTTGATATACTGGCCTTGTGTACAAAAAAATGGAGGTAGTAACTATTTGACTTCCTTCCCCATTGTCGTGACATCGACGATATCTCGAACGTTGTGGTTTGGCGAAGTGCGTTCGACGGAGAACACCATTGAGGGAGACCATGATAAGTCGTTCGCAAGTGCTGCCTGCAAGCCGAGACAACCGCCATATTTGCATCCAGGAAGTCTGTTGAACCAAAGGATGCGTAAATGTACTAGTACTACACAATAGCGTTGTCCGTCCAGCTTAGTGCGGTAAGGTGGTTTCTCGAAGAAGACGATGGAGAAGCAGAGTCAGCGAAGAGTGAAATGATGGTTGCTTCGTCCGTGCTTTGTGATTTGACGCCTCACTGCTTTGTGATTTGTGATAGAAGGGCCAGGGGAGTAGACTCTGTGCTCTATACTGTACATGCGTCCAAGCATGGGAGAAAGAGGAGAGAGGTTGCATTTTTCTATTCCTTCAATCAATCAATTAGGGAGCTTCGATTCCATCTTTTTGGCTTGGGCAGCACCGTCCATAATGGTTCTCATCGATGCCAAAAGCTATTTTCACATTTGGCTACACATTGTGGATGCCCTTAACCGTACCACTTGGTTTTGCTCTTGTGTGCTATCTATACAAATCTCGATTATATTGATCTAAAAAATTATAGTATCAAGATTAGTAAAAAGGAAGTGATTTTGCCACGCGGATGGCGGGGGAGGTTTCTTATTTTTTGAGGATGTTGGCCTGGCGGTTTGCTAACATGCGGTCTGCTTTACCAAGCCGATCCGCGTCCCACATGAGGCAGAACAACGGCAGAAGCAACACGTGGTTAACTTGAAGAAGATGAGGGAGAAGCGGATTCAGCAACGAGTGAAATGATGGTTGCTTCATCCCTCCAACTTCTTTTTTTAGCATTATTACTTCGTCCCTCCAACTTAACTATGGGAAAGGTGCAGCTTTATGATTTGATGCCTCATTGCTCATTACTACGCCGGCACCATGACTGGGGTGCTTCACCCCTGCTGCTCTGCACTGTTATTTTGGTATGGCACGTGGACCAGGTTGCTTGATGTCCCACATGTCAGCGAAAGGGACTAGAACATTTATGAAAGCGAGCGCTCCACTCTTACGACGGAGGAGTACACGACACGGCGGCCCAGTGAACTGTTACTTGTACTGTAGTACTACTATAGTTTTGCTATTTTGCATGATCCATCGATACAAACCCGATTAAACAGGAAAGGGCGGGATTTTTCCCGCGCGGTAGATGATACTAGCCATACATTTCAAAGGCAATTTTAATGTATGCAAACTGAATAATTAAGTAACAATATGAGATCTAGTAAAACTAAAAACACATATGATTTATTGTGTTAGAGTGTAGTAGTAGTGCTGTATAGCATAGTTGTTAGATGTAACATGCGAGAACGTGTAGAGATGTACTTTTGGAGGGCCTACAGAGAGAAATTAGGCATAAAGTGGATTCAAATATTTGTATTCGTCTTCATAGAATTTGTAATTCATATCTACAGTTTGTACAGTAGACGTGAATGCTTGTTCGCTCTTACGAAACCAGTACAGCAATAATGGGGTGGCGTGTGCCAATTTAGGCACTGGCACGTTGGCCTACTCGGCTCCATAGAGAGAGCGAGAGAAGAGATAAATACACGGGTGGTCAGTGTATTTCAAGCAAAAAGCATAATACGGTCACCGGACTTCAGAATACGCTCATTACGGTCACTATATACATTTTGCGGTGATTATACGGTCACTTGTTCACCTTTCAGCATCGGATTGCACTCTGTTGACCGGCCAAATAGTCTGCGTGGCACTATGTTGACTAGTTAAATTGACCACGTTTCTTGTGGGTCCCACCTGTTAGTTCGCATAGGAAAAAGGTCAGATAAACACAAATTTACGCAGGCGCGACAAGACTCCAACCCGTGCGCGGGAACCACCTGGTTGTGTATGTGTCTGTCAGGGCTGATGTGTGCGCATGCACGTGTAGGTTGAGCACTTGAGCGTGAGAGTTTGTGTTGGTCGTGTGGTGTGTGCATGCATGCGTGCGTGTGTGCGTGTGAGTGTTGCGTGCGTGCGTGGCTGTGTGTGTACGTGTGAGTGTTGCGTGCGTGCATGGCTGCGTGTGTTCGTGTGAGTGTTGCGTGCATGCAGTTCGTGTGCATGCGTGTGTGTGTGTATAATCACCACACCAGCTCCTATGTGTTAAAACAGACGGCTCAGCATACCAATACAAGGCCACCTTGTCCGCTGTGCCCGTGGTCATGACTTCGAACCACCATCCAATATTTTTTATTATTTGTTTTCATTCTTATACACGCTGACAGGTGGGCCCAATGGTAGTGAGATAATGTGATGCAACACTAGAGGTGCCACGTGGAGCGTTTAACTGGTCAACTAGTCGTGTCTTGAGCAAATACATAGCTGTACGGTGAGCCCGTGACTATATAATAACCACAAAATGTAAATGGTGACCGTAATGAGTGGATTCTGAAGTCCAATGTACGTATCGTGCTTTTGCTTCAAATACAATGATCGTCACTGTATATATCGCGGGAGAGAGATGAAGCATGTGTGAATGTGCTGGGGGCATACTTTTAGAGGACCTGGAGATAGTTTGTGTGCGTACGTGAAAGGGGCGTAGAGGGGGTGTATGCGATGGAGAGAGAGATGCTCTTCGTTTCTCTTTATTATGACTAACTTTATATATAGTATAAAAATATAAAAATTCACAGTGCGGAATAAATATCATTGGGGGCACCTTGCAATGCAAATTAAAGTTCATACTCCTCCATATAACTTTGTAATGTTGTATATATGTAGAAATTCTAAAATAATTTTTTGGCCACACTTTGTGTCGTTTTATTCAAAAGGAATGTTGTATGCGAAATAAACGTGAAGAGAGGGCTTTTTAGATCAATGGGGTACGTGATGTAACATGTGTGAATGTGTAGTTGATGTATTTGGCAGGGCCTAGAGAGGTATCTGTATTTATTACGTATTCGAGAGAGGCATGGATAGAGGGGCCGGCGGGGGGGGGGATGTGGGAGAGATAGCACGAGAAATGAGAGAGGTCTAGAGAGAGAGACGAATAGGATGTCACGGCGAGAGATGCCCTTGAGTGTGTATATGCAAGGGGGGAGGGGATAGAGGCACGAGGAGAAAATATTTTGTGTGGTGTCTGTGTTGGTATGTGTGGGTGTGAGAAGATAACGAGACCTGGGGGCAGAGGGTGTGTCACCGCGTGAGGTCCGGTGGGCCGAGGTGAGGCCCTTGGTTCGGTTCCGTCCTGCGCCACATTGGTCGGCCCGTGACACATTTAGGGAGACCCATGGAGGACTAGTCGTACAAGACAAAGATATCAGAGTCGTGAAGGACTCGACAAAGCCGGCTAGGATTTGTAACCCTAGGTCCTCAGACTAAGGTAACCCCTTATCTCTGATATTACTATTCATCCAACCTAACTTTAAGGGGCATCTTACAGAATGCTCTGCTAGAATCATACTCGTCAATTAGGAAGAGAGGTGGAGACAATGCGTGAGAGACAGGCCTAAAGATAATGTGCGTGCGGGAGACACGTAGGCAGGTCTATGTATATAGAAAGGGTCGATGGGGATTGTGCATGTGTATGCTTGTGAGAGGAAGAGTGCTTGTGATAAAGGTTAGTGAAAACAGTCGTAAATGGTTATGAGAGGGAGGGAGGGTTATATCAAGAGCATGTCTGCGAGAAAGACACCTCGGGAGAGAGTGTGTGAGCATGTGTGAGAGACCACCGATAGATATACACCGTGTGCGCGTATGTGTGAGAGAGAAAGTCAGCATGTGTGTGAGGAGGGGCCTATGGAGAGTAAAACTACACGTAAAAGACTGATGTACACATTGATTAAAAATATAAATTGTATCCAAATATTAGGATGGGATCATGATATTTGCAATTCGCGTAAGGAACGGTCATTGATCCATCAGACATCTATATTCTATCGAATTTGAGCATGTCTATGTTATTATTTGACATAATTGATCCACAGAGTTAGTATTTTGAACTCCAGACAATGCATCGCTTTAGCAATCGAATATAAACGTGAGTATAGTTCATGTTGTGTGTGTAAAGCACATTATACATACAGAAGTTACACAATGAACATTATAAATAGCTAGCTATGAACTAGCATACATTTGAATTCAACTTAAGGTGGTTTAAAAAAATTCGAATTCAACATGAAGTCCATTCAATTATTTGAATTCGATATCGTGGCATTTGTAAATCATACCTAAATTATGGGGGCACCAATCTTTGCTATGCTTTTGTATATAATAGCATATATAGTCGTGTACAAAATAGATTCAAATTTACCTCCTCCATTCCAAAATAATCGTAGTTATAGGATTTTCAAGTGTCAAAATTTCAAAAAGAAGCGCATAATTTAATGAGGTTTTCAAACATACAAGGTCAAATTTAACGTTGTCTATTTAGGTTAATCCTCAAAGTTCAAGAGTACTCCCTCTGTTTTTATTTAGTCCGCGTATTAGCTTTGGTAAAAGTCAAGCTTTATAAACTTTGACCAAGTTTATAAAAAAACTATTAACATAAGCAATAAAAAATCAATAAAATTATATTTATTATTGAATGTACTTTCACATCATATACATTTGTTATGATAAATGTTTATATTATTTTTTATAAATTTGGTCAAACTTTATGAAATTTGACTTCAGTCAACTCTAATATGCAGAGTAAATAAAAATGGAGGGAGTACTCTAAACGTGAATGCTTCTGCTTCAAAATTTTGAACGAAGTGCCAAAAGAGCCTCTACTCGCCCGAAACCGTGAGAGACCAATGTTTGGTAGAAGGAAATTACTTTTCTAACTCCAACCCGTGAAACCTACCGGCCCGACGTCCAAAGGTCTAAACCGGGGTAGGTTTGTAGCTTCATCTAGACGCCACGCAACCGCCTCCGAAAAACATTCATACACCATGGCCACCTAAGCACACATGCGCTTGGCCGAAATCGCTCCCGCCCACTATTTGGGACACCTGGGATTACCGTCCTACACCCGACCGGCAGTAGGTCAGAAATTTAAGAGGGGGGCAAAGTTTGTACTTTCCCCAAATTTCGAACAAGCGCGTCCCATCTGTTCAAAAAAACTAAAAACAAGCGCGTCCCAGACCGAAACATGGTTCCCCCTTAGCCCCCCCGTTCCCCCTGTCCGATTCCCCATTCGTACTCGGTGGGCGCCAAAACTACCTCTCCACCAGCCGCGAAACCCCGGCGTCCTCCGTCCACCACCCCATCCCACCCATCAACCGCCGCCCTCCTCCATCATGCCGGAACCGATACCCCGACATTGTCGTCCACCGCAACCGCAACCGCAACGCCCTCCACGGCTAGGAGTTGAAGCCGAGGCCGAGCTGCCTCCAGGACGCCGACGTGCGCCGTACCCGAGCCAGTTCAACCACGCCATCCTGCGCCTCACCGCTGCCGCTCCAACGTCGCCACCGTCCACTGCACCGGAGTTGTTCCCGCTACGCCGTCCTTCGTCGCCTCGGATCTGCTTCCCCTCCGCTGACAGACGGCCACCGCAACACAGTCAACAATTTGGCCATGGGTTCGTCCAAGGCTCCACCCTCCTCCAAAACATCGGTTCCCCCGGTAAAAAGAAGAACATCGCCGCGATATCAGGAGGACACAGCACTGGCAACTGGAAATGGTACTCCTCTTCCCTTATTCATGCAAATCTTACATGTCTGCTTGCACGGTATTCATCCCACAGAAGACACTACTTGACCGCTTCTTCCTACACCTTCTTACTAATACTAGATGTTCCTAGTAACTCGCGATGCACAATGTTTCTCCTCATATACTTTTTCACCTTAGCTAGAGGTCCGTCGCCCCCTGGATTTCAATTCCTGGTCAGTTGATTCCCAATTAAAGGAAGCATTCCCCGGTGTAACAGGCGCTAGTCCGCCTATTACGCCGGGGAAGCAGCGCCTCGGTGTTTATCTTAGGGGTGTGTGGGGCCTAGGAACTGCTGGCGCCCGATCTGGAGGTCGGCCGGGCTTAAAGGGATGGCCGGGGGGCGCTGCCAAGCATGGCGGTGGTGTCAGGTCGAGGGGAGGGTGGGGTGGCGGAGGCATCTGGGCCGGTGGTCGCTGGCGGTTCGAGAAAGAACGTCAACAGTGACTCGTGGGAGGTAGACGAAGGCCATCTGCCCATTCCTTGTAGATCGGAAGGTTCATAAAAAAATCGACTGACCTATTTATTTTTAGTCGACTATTATTTTGATAGGACCACATGTGGTGGTGTGCTGGAGGAGTACCTGCATTTCCCAGCCATCCCTGTGCTCATATATTACAGAATCATACGGAGTAGAATCTAATTTTGTTTGCCATGCAATGTTGTAGAGCTATCATATGTCTCCTGTCATTTATTTTTCAGCCACCTGCTATCTGCTACTTTTACAGTGCACTAGTTCTGCACACACTTCGCCCATACTCTCACTATTGTTTTTTTATGCATGGGTATTTCAGCCTTTGCCAACCGGTTGATAGAAGCACAAAATAAAAGAGAGAAGCAGCTCCAGCTTTATTCGGGCTTAGGCAAGACACGTTTCATTGCTATAAAGGGTGCAGTGTCAGCAGATGGAGACGGTAAACGTAGATCTGGAGTTGATGATCTCGCTCGCCATGAACCACCATCCCAGGTGCTTGCTTTAACTTCACGGTGTCATATGTGGTTGCATGTTGCATATGGTGTCCAGCTTGTATTGCTTCCAATTTGGTTAAATTGCATCTGCTTAGCTTACACATTATACCTTTGAATATGACAAGCCTTCCTGTTTTTGGTACATACTAGTACATCTGTCTATTAACTATGTTCTTACATCAAACTAATGTTCTTGTGTATCCCTCATCAATCACTTATGATGAGACAGTCACGCCAGTGGGTTACTGTGAGAAAATATGCTCTTTTAAAGAATGCAGTGTCAGCCTCCCCACATGATTCTCAAGAAACAGCAAGGCTAGATGAAGATAGTGAACGTAGCTCTGTAGTTGATTGCTACTTCTTGAGCTTGCGTTGGTTTTTCCCTTGAAGAGGAAAGGGTGATGCAGCAAAGTAGAGTAAGTATTTCCCTCAGCTTTTGAGAACCAAGGTATCAATCCAGTAGGAGACAACGCTCAAGTCACCGAATACCTGCACAAACAAACACCAACCTTGCACCCAACACGATAAAGGGGTTGTCAATCCCTTAACGGTTATTTGCAACGTGAGATCTGATAGAGATGATAAATGGTAAAGTAATATTTTTGGTATTTTTGGTTTATGGAACAGAAAGTAAAGACTGCAAAGTAAAAGAAATAGGAAATGGAAATTGTAGATCGGAAACTTATATGATGGAAAATAGACCCGGGGGCCATAGGTTTCACTAGAGGCTTCTCTCAAGATAGAAATTATTACGGTGGGTAAACAAATTACTGCCGAGCAATTGATAGAAAAGCGCAAAGTTATGACGATAACTAAGGCAATGATCATGAATATAGGCATCACGTCCGTGTCAAGTAGACCGAAACGATTCTGCATCTACTACTATTACTCCACACATCGACCGACTCCTACCTGCATCTAGAGTATTAAGTTCATAAGAACAGGGCATTAAGTAAGATGACATGATGTAGCAGGATAAACTCAAGCAATATGATGAAAACCCCATATTTTTATCCTCGATGGCAACAATACAATACGTGCCTTGCTGCCCCTACTGTCACTGGGAAAGGACACCGCAAGATTGAACCCAAAGCTAAGCACTTCTCCCATTGCAAGAAAAACCAATCTAGTTGGCCAAACCAAATCGATAGTTCGAAGAGACTTGCAAAGATATCAAATCATGAATATAAGAATTTAGAGAAGATTCAAATCATATTCATAGATAAGCTGATCATAAATCCACAATTCATCGGATCTCGGCAAACACACCGCAAAAGAGTATTACATCGAATAGATCTCCAAGAACATCGAGGAGAACTTTGTATTGAGAATCAAAGTGAGAGAATAAGCCATCTAGCTACTAGCTATGGACCCGTAGGTCTGAAGTAAACTACTCACGCTTCATCGGAGAGGCAATGGTGTTGATGTAGAAGCCCTCCGTGATCGAATCCCCCTCCGGCAGGACGCCAGAAAAGGCCCCAAGATGGGATCTCATGGGTACAGAAGGTTGCGGCGGTGGAAAAGTGGTTTCGTTGCTCCCCTGGATGTTTTTGGGGTATAAGAGTATATATAGGCGAAAGATCTAAGTCAGAGGGGCTACGAGGGGCCCACAAGGTCGGCGGGCGTGCCCTACCCCCCTGGGCGCGCCCTCCACCCTTGTGGCTGCCTCGCGGCTCTTCCGACTTGCACTCCAAGTCTCCTAGGTGTCTTCTGGTCCAAGAAAAGTCATCGCAAAAGTTTTATTCCGTTTGGACTCTGTTTGGTATTCCTTTTCTTCAAAACTCTAAAACAAGGAAAAAACAGAAACTGGCACTGGGCTCTAGGTTAATAGGTTAGTTCCAAAAATCATATAAAATAGCATATTAATGCATATAAATCATCCAAAACAGATAATATAATAGCATGGAACAATAAAAAATTATAGCTACGTTGGAGATGTATCAAGCATCCCCAAGCTTAATTCCTGCTCGTCCTCGAGTAGGTAAATGATAAAAACAGAATTTTTGATGTGGAATGCTACCTAACATATTTATCCGTGTAATTCTATTTATTGTGGCATGAATGTTCAGATCCGTAAGATTCAAAACAAAAGTTTAATATTGACATAAAAAAAATAATACTTCAAGCATACTAACAACATAATTATGTCTTCTCAAAATAACATGGCCAAAGAAAGCTTATCCCTACAAAATCATATGGTCTGGCTATGCTCCATCTTCATCACACAAAATATTTAAATCATGCACAACCCCGATGACAAGCCAAGCAATTGTTTCATACTTTTGACGTTCTCAAACTTTTTCAACTTTCACGCAATACATGAGCGTGAGCCATGGACATAGCACTATAGGTGGAATAGACGATGGTTGTGGAGAAGACAAAAAAGAGGAGATAGTCTCACATCAACTAGGCATATCAACGGGCTATGGAGATGCCCATTAATAGATATCAAGTGAGTGAGTAGGGATTGCCATGCAACGGATGCACTAGAGCTATAAGTTTATGAAAGCTCAAAAAGAAAACTAAGTGGGTGTGCATCCAACTTGCTTGCTCACGAAGACCTAGGGCAATTTTAGGAAGCCCATCATTGGAATATACAAGCCAAGTTCTATAATGAAAAATTCCCACTAGTATATGAAAGTGATATCATAGGAGACTCTCTATCATGAAGATCATGGTGCTACTTTGAAGCACAAGTGTGGCAAAAAGGATAGTAACATTGTCCCTTCTCTCTTTTCTCTCATTTTTTATGGGCCTTCTTTCATTTTTTTTGGCCTCTTTTATTTATTTATTTTTCGTCCGGAGTCTCATCCCGACTTGTGGGGGAATCATAGTCTCCATCATCCTTTCCTCACATGGGACAATGCTCTAATAATGAAGACCATCACACTTTTATTTACTTACAACTCAAAATTTACAACTCAATGCTAGAACAAGATATGACTCTATATGAATGCCTCTGGTGGTGTACCGGGATGTGCAATGAATCAAGAGCGACATGTATAAAAATATGATGAACGGTGGCTTTGCCACAAATACGATGTCAACTACATGATCATGCAAAGCAATATGACAATGATGAAGCGTGTCATAATAACGGAACGGTGGAAAGTTGCATCGCAATATATCTCGGAATGGCTATGGAAATTCCATAATAGGTAGGTATGGTGGCTGTTTTGAGGAAGGATATGTGGTGGGTTTATGGCACCGGCGAAAGTTGCGCGGTACAAGAGAGGCTAGCAATGGCGGAGAGGTGAGAGTGCGTATAGTCCATGGACTCAACATTAGTCATAAAGAACTCATATACTTATTGCAAAAATCTATTAGTCATCGAAACAAAGTACTATGTCGGTGTACTAGAATAGGGGTACCCTAGTACCCCGTACTTGTGCACGGGCAGTAGTAGCATCCCGCGGCCAGGCTTGCGGGAGGACAGCCAGAGAGAAGCTCAAGATTATTAAGCCATTCAAGAATAAAGTATACAAAGCAAGAGTTAAGGCCCCGGCAAGAGGAGCTTGCCGGGAGGGACAGCTGAGGCCCAGCCTGGGCATTGCTGAAGCAGAGTACTTGCCGCGGCAAGGTACTTGCCCCGGCAAGTCATTGGCTGCGGCAAGATAGCGGCTGCGGCAAGGTACTTGCCCCGGTAAGTTACCTTGCACGGCAAACTATGGGTTGCGCCAAGCTGTCAGGTGCGGCAAGGTCTTGCCGCGGCAAGCGTTACTGTACCACTGTGCTACTGTGCTGCTCCGGTGCCTCTGCCAGCGTGGCGCTCTGGGTCCTTCCAAGCGTGCGTGGCAGGGCACTGTGTAGACGGTGGTGCACTGTAGACAGCGGTGCAGCAGCAGGTGGGATAGGCTTTTCCCACGTCCACGACGTCCGGGTACATGTATGTGGACAGCAAAGGCATGGGCATTTAATGCCCTTGTCCCCTGCCGTCAGTGGTAGGTAGGACATGTCATCCTGGTAATAGTGACCTTACTGTAGCAACTTTCCACCTCTACCTTTACTGTTTGCCACCTGTTGGTGACCCCTTTGTGCGTATAAAAGGAGGCCCATAGGCAACGTGAAAGAGGGGGAGGAACTGGAAAAGGGAGAACTCCAGTATTGTACGCAGCTACTCGGTACTGTAGCGCTCCTGGAGCTAGAACAATCATACAGATAATAAACCAAAAAGCAGGAGTAGGGTTTTACGCATCCGTGCGGCCCGAACCTGGGTAAATCTCTCTCGTGCACTGTCGTGTTCTTCGCTAGATTTGCTCTTCGCGCGACCGTCTCTCCCTGCCGAACGTAAAGGGGTCCTTCTCTGGGTCCCATAGGTGATCGCGGATTCGTCCCCGACATCTTTGGCGCGCCAGGTAGGGGGCAGACAGGTTGTGTGAACCTAATCTAGCGATTTGCGCGCTAGTTTTTGGGCCATTCTCCGTCTTATGGCTCCAAAAAAGAAGACTTCAGCCATCGGTGCGTCCACGTCCAACCCGCCTGCTCCCGTGCAGGAGGGTGCCGACGTGATTGCGGCTGCTGGGGGGACTGGAGAGCGAGAGCTCCTGTTACCTCCACCTGTCCAAAACCGGGCCAGCAACGCCAATCTTGGCGCTGCTGGGTCCGGGAACGCAGCGCTGCTCGCTGCTGCTGGCCCTGCAAGCTCCAGAAACGGTGCTGCGCGTTCTGGAACGCCTGCGCCGGTTCAGACGCCGCGGCCTTCGCAAGAAGCCCGTGACAGGCAGCGTCCTGACGCCCCAGGTGCCAGGCGCTCCCTGGATAATGAACTTGCGCATCAATCTCGAGATGCGCAGGGTCACCATACGCAACAACACGTTGGCGGGGTCGAGGTGCGGTCGCCTGGGCGTGGAGATGCTCCTTCTAACACCGTTAGGAGTAAGAGCATCCCACAGTCCTCACGCCACTCGATACCTCCCTCACCAGCAGAAGCGTTGGCGCGTGCGCAGCTGCTCCTGAACTTCCCTCCACCAGCACATAAGCTTGACGAGTGGAGGGCAACCATTCAGAGCCTTCTCAGCTTCGCTGATGCCGGCCCGGTGCACGCGGCCGACAAGAGAGCTGGTGACGATGCTGTCACCAACAAGAACGGCGAGGGGGCAACAACCGTACACTCCCCACCCAGACGGCCTCGGTCGCCGACACGTCGAAACGACGCCCGTGGCGATGATTCCACGGCGTCGTCTGACCCGCGAGCTCGTCGTGACCAGTGCCTCGTTCTTCAGGAACGCAGAGGAGAAGACGCTCGTACCACTATCGAGCGAAGGAGAGAAGCGCATCGTCAGTCCGACAGACGCGCAGGGCCCGCTGTTGACATGCATGCGCCAGGGGATCCTGGCGACTTGCCGTACGCGGTAAGTTGTCCAGCGTTCACCCGTGAGCTGCGGCAGGTCCAGTGGCCCAATCGCAAGGCTTTCAAGCCTGACGTGCCGGAGAAGTATGATGGCAAGACACACCCGTCGGAGTTCCTCAGCATTTACACCATTGCGGTGCAAGCTGCCGGGGGACGAGACGACAAGATTCTTGCTAACTACTTCCCGCTCGTGTTAAAGCGCAACGTCGTCTCATGGCTCATGCACTTGCCGGAGAACTCCATTTCTTCATGGGCGGACCTGTGCCATCAGTTTGTTGGTGCCTTTACTGGCGGTCATCAACCTCATGGCCAGGAGAGTGACCTTCACCTCATCCCCCAGAAGGAAGGAGAGCCCCTGCGCAAATACATTCAAAGGTTCAGCCGCGTACAGTACAACATCCCAGATGTTCACCCCGCTGCGGTTATTAGCGCGTTCCATCAGAACGTGCGTAACCGCAAGATGCGGGAGGAAATGGCGATGACCAAGGTCAGAGACATTGGCCAACTATATGCTCTCGCCGACAAGTGTGCGCGCGCTGAAGAGGGAAGGAAACTTCCCGGTGAAGGTGTTGGCGCAGGGGGGAGCTCTGACAGCGAAGGTACCGCCCCGGCAAAGAAGGGCCGGCGGCGGAACAACAGGAAGAAAAAGGGCAAAGCTGTGCTTGCCGTCGAGCAGTCCAGCGGCAACGGCAGCGCCGACAAGGCCAAAGTCGAGGGCTCCGGCAAGGAGATTGCCGCGTGCGCCAACTGTCAGGCCTTGGCGGCTGCCGACAAGCAGGACGGCTCCGACAAGCAATATTGCAAGATCCATCGCACCAAGGGACACGATCTCCAGAACTGTCGACGAGTCGAGCAGCTTGTCGAACAGCAGAAAGCTGAGTATGAGAGGCGCGATAAGGAGAAGGCCCCAGAAGGTGCTGGCGGGTCCGGCAAGAAGCGCACTGCCCGAGGAGGGCGTCGCGGCAAGGCCAAGCAGCAGCAGAGAGACAGGCCTCCTCGTGGCCGCGACAAAGATGATGATGATGATGATCTAGATGATGAAGAATCCAGTGAGCACAAATTTCAGAAAGCCGCAGAAGTCTTGTGTGTTGACGGTGGTGCTTCGTTGCATTCTTCTCACCGCCAACTTAAACAGTGGGCGCGAGAGATCAATGCGGCGGAACCATCTGTTGACGCCAGAAAGCTTCTGAAGTGGTCCGACACGCCTATCGTCTTTGACATTGAGGACCACCCTGACCGCACAACGGCGGTCGGGTGCTTGCCGATGTTGGTTTCACCAACGATCCGCAACCTCAAGGTCACGAAGATGTTAGTTGACGGTGGGGCCGGCTTGAATCTGATTTCGCCCGCCGTGCTCCGGAAACTTCAAATCTCTGACGGCGAGCTTGAGGAAACTGGTACTTTCCAAGGAGTCAATCCAGGAAGGAGCAGGCCGAAAGGGAAGATCACGCTGCCAGTGACATTTGGCGGCGAGCTGAACTACCGGACCGAGAAGGTCACCTTTGATGTTGCCGATATTCCATTGCCTTATAATGGGATACTTGGCCGTCCAGCGCTCGCCAAGTTCATGGCAGCCTCTCATTATGCCTACAACGTGTTGAAGATGCCAGGTCCAGTAGGTGTTATCACAGTTCCCTGCAACAAGAAGGATGCGCTTATTTGTGCCGACAAGATCTACCGGGAAGCAGCTGCCACAACTGCCGCCAAGGCACTTGCCGCTGAAGCTCTCGGGCGGGAGAACAAGAGGAAGTCCGGCAAGAGCTCCTGTGCCCACTCCGGCAAGCGCACCTCTTCGGAGTGCTGCGCTGCCGTCGAGGACGCACCAGAGAGCTCCACCGGCAAGTGTAAGAAGAACAAAGCCGCTCCGCCGGCGACAAAGAAAGTGCCCGCCAAGGAGGATGGCACTGGTGGTTCCTTCACCATCAGTGCCACACTTGACAACAAATAGGAAAACACGCTCGTTGCTTTCCTGCGGGCGAATGTCGACGTATTTGCATGGCAACCGTCCGACATCCCCGGTGTTCCCAGGAAAGTAATTGAGCACCACCTTGCCGTTTGTCCCCACGTGAGGCCCGTCAAACAGAAAGCCAGAAAGCAAGCTGTGGAGCGGCAAGAGTTTATTGCGGAAGAAATCAAGAAGTTGGAAGCAGCAGGCCTCGTTAGAGGAGTGCTCCATCCTACGTGGTTGGCCAATCCTGTTGTCGTGCGCAAAGCGAATGGAAAATGGAGGCTTTGTATTGATTTCACTGATGTCAATAAAGCTTGTCCCAAAGACCCATTTCCTTTGCCCCGCATAGACCAGATTGTTGACTCCATGGCAGGATGTGATTTGCTTTCATTTCTTGATGCATATTCAGGGTATCATCAAATCTTCATGGCTGAGGAAGATGAGGAAAAGACCGCATTTATCACACCCTGTGGCACATACTGTTTCGTACGTATGCCATTTGGTTTGAAAAATGCTGGTTCGACATTTGCAAGAGCCGTCCAGATTGCTTTTGAGCCTCAGCTGCACAGAAATGTGGAAGCCTATATGGATGATATAGTGGTCAAAAGCAAAGACAGGGCTACTTTGGTTCAAGATCTAGAAGAAACTTTTGTAAATCTGCGCAAGATCAACCTGAAGCTCAACCCCGAGAAGTGCGTGTTTGGAGTTCCCTCCGGCAAGCTTCTCGGGTTCTTTGTGTCTCAACATGGAATTGAAGCCAATCCTGACAAGATCAAAGCCATTGAGCAAATTGAAGCACCGAAGCGCGTCAAGGATGTACGACGACTTGCCGGCTGTGTTGCTGCCCTCAGTAGGTTTATCTCCAAGTCAGCTGAGCGCGCCCTGCCATTTTTCAAAATCTTAAAAAAGGCAGGTCCATTGAAATGGACTCCGGAGGCGGAGGCAGCGCTGCAAGACTTGAAGAGATACCTCTCCTCCCCTCCAATACTTGTCGCGCCTAAACCACAAGAGAAGTTGTTGCTGTATCTAGCGGCAACCAATCAAGTGGTTAGTGCTGCGCTGGTAGCGGAGAGAGAGGTGGATGAGGAGGCAGTAACTGCGGCAAGCACGACCAGCGACAAGCTGGGGGCAACAAGTTTTGCTGCCGACAAGGATTCGTCTGCGCAGTCAGGCGAAGTGATACAAAAGAAGAAAATGGTGCAGCGCCCGGTCTACTTTGTGAGCTCTCTTCTGCAGGGAGCTAGGTCAAGGTATTCTGGTGTGCAGAAGCTGCTTTTCGGCCTTCTCATGGCCTCGAGAAAGCTGCGCCATTACTTTCAAGCACATGAAGTTAACGTCGTCACTCGCTTCCCGCTGAAAAGGATTTTGCAAAATCCAGAAGCGACGGGCAGGATTGTCGAGTGGGCGTTGGAGTTGTCGAGCTTTGGTCTCAAGTTTGAAAGTACATCAACCATACAGAGCCGAGTATTGGCAGAGTTTGTCGCAGAATGGACACCAACGCCAGACGAAGAAATCCCAGAGATGACTCTCCCCGGCAAGGAGACAAGCAAAGAGTGGCTTATGTACTTTGATGGTGCCTTTTCGCTGCAAGGCGCCGGTGCTGGCGTACTGCTTGTCGCACCCACCGGAGAGCACCTCAAGTACGTGGTCCAAATGCACTTTCCCAAGGAACAGGCGACGAACAATACTGCAGAATATGAGGGGTTGCTTGCCGGTCTCAGGATCGCGGCAGACCTTGGGATCAAGAAGCTTATTGTCAGGGGAGATTCGCAGCTTGTCGTCAGGCAAGTGAACAAGAACTACCAATGCACATTGATGGAAGCTTATGTAGATGAGGTGAGGAAGTTGGAAGAACGCTTTGACGGCCTACAAATGGAGCACGTCCCACGTGCTGAGAATGACATTGCCGATGGTTTGTCAAAGCGCGCCGCACTCAAATTGCCTGTGGAGCCAGGCACTTTTGTGCTCCAACTAACTCAGCCATCCGTGACGCCATCAGTAGAGCAAGGCAGGAAGAGGAAGTTGGCTTCTGGCGACTACTTCCCGGCAGAGCTCTCCGAAGCCGCCGGCAAGAAGGCTGCCAAAGCCAGCGCCAAAGATGCAGAGGGGCAACTTGCTCCGACAAGGCCTCACGCTCTTGTCGTTGAAGCGGGTGCTCCTAGGCTAGAGGCAAAGGGGCAACTTGCTCCGACAAGACTTCAGGTCCTTGTCGTTGAAGCAGGCGCTCCTGATCGAAGCGCTGAGGAGCAAGATGCTCCGACGAGGCCTTGGGCTTCCGTCGTTGAAGCAACTGCTCCCGACAAGCTTGTTGAAGGACAGAACGCTCCAGCAGGGCCCCAGGCTCTTGTCGTTGAGGCGGCTGTTCCCGCCAAGCTCGTCGGGGAACGGCCGGCTCTGGTAGAGTGACGAGCTCTTGCCGTAGGGCCTGATGTTCCCGCAGCAGAAGAAATGCCTTTAGTCCTCGTTGTCGAGCCACAGGCTCCAGCGTGGGCGCAGCAGATCGTCCGTTTCCTTCAGACAGGAGAACTTCCCGAAGAGCAGGAAGAAGCGGAGAAAGTAGCACGACGGTCCAATATGTATCAATTTGTCGATGACATGCTGTGCAGAAAAAGACCAAACGGTGTGAAATTGAAGTGTATTCCCCGGGAAGAAGGACAGGAGCTGTTGGCGGAGATTCATGGAGGCATATGTGGTCACCACATAGGGTCAAGAGCCCTTGTTGGAAAGGCTTTCCGGCAAGGTTTCTTTTGGCCCACCGCCCTCCAGGATGCAACTGCACTAGTAACCAAGTGTGAAGCGTGCCAGTTTCATTCCAAGCAGATTCATCAGCCAGCTCAAGCTCTCCAGACAATCCCTCTCTCCTGGCCATTTTCGGCCTGGGGGCTCGACATCCTCGGCCCTTTTCCCCGTGCCACCGGGGGCTTCGAGTACTTGTATGTGGCCATCGACAAGTTTACGAAGTGGCCAGAAGTGGAAGCAGTGAGGAAGGTGACAGCATAATTAGCCATCAAGTTCTTCAAGGGAATTGTTTGTCGCTTTGGTGTTCCTAACAGGATCATCACCGACAACGGTACCCAGTTCACGAGCCACGCCTTCATGCAGTATGTCGAAGACCTTGGCGCCAAGGTCTGTTTCGCTTCTGTTGCTCACCCCCGAAGCAACGGTCAAGCTGAAAGGGCAAATGCTGAAGTGCTGCGTGGGCTCAAGACGAGAACTTTCGACAGGCTGCGCAAGTGCGGCAAAAACTGGATCGAGGAGCTGCCAGTGGTTCTTTGGTCGATCAGGACGACGCCAAATCGAGCTACTGGCCAGACGCCTTTTGCTCTAGTTTATGGAGCAGAGGCAGTTCTCCCCACGGAACTCGTATACGGGTCACCTTGAGTGCTCGCTTACGATGAGCTTGAGCAAGAGCAACTGCGGCAAGATGACGCTGTGCTCCTCGAGGAGGATCGTCTTCAGGCTGCTGTGAGAGCTGCTCGCTACCAGCAAGCTTTGCGTCGCTACCATAGCCGCAAAGTTAATGCCAGAAGTCTCGAGGAAGGCGACCTTGTTCTTCGGCGCGTTCAGTCGGCCAAGAATTCAAACAAGTTGACGCCGAAGTGGGAAGGCCCTTATCGGGTGAAACGAGTCACCAGGCCCGGCGCTGTCCGCCTGGAGACCGGGGATGGCATTCCAGTGATCAATTCCTGGAACATTGAGCATCTCCGTAAGTTTTTTCCATAAGGCGCGGTTGCCGGGCCCTTCCCCGGCAACCACCTTTTGTACAAGTCTTGCCGCTGTTGCATGTAATCCTTTGTACAAAGCCAGGCGCAGACCCTGTGCATAAATAAAGCTTTTGTATTTTGCAGTTTTTGACGATTTCATGTTTACTTTTATTTTGCATGATTATCTGACATACTGTGCAGTACAGCCTCCCCGGTAAGCATTAACAAGCCGCCAAGCTCCTATATCTTTATTTTCTCTTCTTTCTTTTTCTCAAAAAGACAGAAGCTTCCCTCGCGCACAAGTTTGCCGGGGGGGATGGGATAATGATATGGACCAGGCGTCGTTCAAAGAAACTTTGCCTTGCCGGGTAGAAGGCAGCGGCAAGCAGTGACAAGACCTTGCCGCGGAGAGATCAGCGACAAAGCTAAGTGCCAAAGTTTGAATAACCAAATTCTTTTTTATTTTCAAGGTTATTTTCCTTGAACGATACTACTCTTTGTATGGAAAACCTGTGCGCGACGGAACCTAAGCGTAATCGGTCGCGCCCTTACCTTGTTTCGAGTCCGCTCAACAACCTAAGTGGCCGCACTGAGCGCGACAAAGTTGCTTGCCGGCAGCGGCACCGCCAGCAGGCTGCTGGAGTCCCGCACCCAGCGCTCGCGGCGATGGTGCGCGCACCGGAAAGTTTCCTATAAGCGTAGGGCAAGTACACACAAAGAAAGAAATTGCTTAAGGGAGATGACATGCATTAACTTCAAAATATTGCATGTTATATTACAAGATAAGTTGCCGCGGCTTAAACAGATTGTTCTTTAACATGTCTAGCGGCGGCAAGGAGGGAGAAGAATGGGCTCTCTAATTGCGGTGCTCGCCTTCGACTCTCTGGATTTGGTCCACCCTCTCCACGATGGGCGCGACAAGGGCCTCTAGTGGCGCGGGGTCGTATCCCTTCGGCAAGCTTTTGAAGATGTTGCTGAAGTCGACGCCCGGGTTTCTGTATGCTATCTTCACCAACAACCTCCGGAGAACTCCCCGGCAAAGCCTGCGTGACTCGTCGGCCAGTTGAGCCTTGTGATTGACTTGGAGCTGTTGGAGTGCTTCTACTACTCCGTCGAAGAACTCGGCTAGCTTGACGCTAGTTTGCGTGTTCTTGTCGGTGGAGTACCCGAAGTCCGGCACCTTCAGGGCAGTCAGCTCCTTGTCGATGTCCTCGGCGGCGCTGGCAAGCCTGTCTGTGAAGATCCCCACGTTATCCCTGAACTTCTTGTGGGTTGCAATAGCGTCTTGAAGCAGACCCTTTTCCTTTTGGAGCTCTGTCATTAGAAGCCCTTCGCGCTTTCTGGTGGTGTCGAGCGTCTCCTTCAGCGTGGTCAGCTTCAGCTTCAGGTCTGCTCTGGAGTCGTTGGCGGCGGCAAGCAGATTGTTCTTCTTGGCTATGGTAACTTGCATCTCCGCCAAAGTGTGGGTCACCTTTGCCCTCTCACTTTCAAGCGTTGAGAGCTTGTCACCGTTTGCCTTGAGGGCGGCCTCTAGTCTTGCCACTTTCTCCTCCGTTTCCTTCCTGTTCACTTCTGCAGCAGCGACAGCGTTGGTGGCCTCCACCAACTTGCTGGCGTACTCTTGGGCCAAGGCTTCGATTTCCTTCTGGTGTTTTTGTGCCTGCCCCTGGGTCCGCTCTGCGACAAGTCTTGCCACCTCCTCGTCTTTCTGTCGGAGGGTTTCGGCAAGTTTCCTCTTGCGCTCGGCAAGTTCTTCTTCGTGGGCATCAAGGTCCACTTTCCGCTGGTTCAGATCACCGGCCCGAGCAGACAACTCCTTGGCGGTCTCCTCCTATTTTTGTTCAATGTCTTGCTTCATCAGGAGGAGGGCCTGTCGTTCTTCGGCCAGCTGTGCCCGCTTGGCCTCTAACGCATTAAGAGATCGCGCGCGGACATCCGCCAAGATCTCCGCGCGCCTCAACATGTCAGCTTCGGCCTTCTCGATGAGCGCCTCCCTGGAAGCTAGCTTTTCCCGTCGGGCGCGATGAAGATTCAGCAGCTTTTGAAGCAGTTGCTCCTCTTCAGACGTGCTGCTACTGCTGGCGCCTGGCGCATCCACAAGCTGGAGCCCGGCAGCGGCAAGGATCTCCTCGTCCACAACATCCTCCTCGGTTGGCGCTCTGGAGCCCACCGTCCAGGGGAGGCTGATGTAGACGTTCTCGCCGACCCAGACGTATTTGCTTGGCGGAGGCGAGTTGGGCGCTGCCGCCTCGTCAGTGGTTGAAGGACCCGTGGTCGGAGTAGCGCCTGGCGCTCCTGTGGCCTCAGGGCCGTCAGTACGACCACCGGCTCCCTCGCCGGCCTCCTCAGCAGCCTTCTGGGCGGCCTCAGCTTCAGCAGCCTTGGCGGCTTCATCGGTGGGCGCCTTGGCGGTATTATCCTCGGCGGCCTTGCCGGCCTCTTCGGCAGCATTGGCAGTTTCTTCGTCGGCAAGCTTGTCGGCTGCCAGCTTGTCGGCCTTGGCAGAGGCGGCCTTGGCGGCCTCGTCGTCGACGGCCCCTGTGGTGTTCTCCTTGGCAGAAGAGTCAATGTTCATTGGCTCCACCGAGGAGGGCTCTGCCAACCCGAGAAGTAAGGCAAAAAGAGCTTCAGGAAGAAATTCAAGAAGACAAAAGAAAGAAAGCAGAAAGAGTTTTGCAGCAAGTGGGTTTACCCGTGTTGAGCTCAAGAGCGGTGGGCTCCCCTCCCCCGTCAACGTTTGTCATTGGGGTGGGGTCGCCAGCGCTGGTGCTTGGCACTTCGGCGCTTGCCGGCTCCTCTTCGTGGCTCGGCTCGCTAGTGGGAGCCCTTACCGGAGATCTTCTCCTTGGCGGTGTGGTCGAGGGGGGTGGTACTTCTGGAGCACCTTCAGATGGCTCCACTTGCTGCTCCTCTCCTACACGCCCAAAGATGTCAGTAACAAAATGCTTGTTCCTCAGCGACCGCCAGCGAAAGGTAGTTGAAATACTTACGCTGGGGGCTGCGCTGGGGGCTGCAACGAGGGCTGGGCTCCGAGCTGGTCGGAACGGTCTCAGACGCTCTCCCGGTGGTTGCCGTCGGCTCATCTTCGACGACCACCACGGTCTTGCTCGTCGAGACCTTAGCTCTCTTCCTTGTCCTCTCCGCCAAAGTTTCCTCCCTGCGGAAGCAAGGCCGGAGCGCGACAAGTGAGGACAGAAACAAAACCTTACAAAGATTGAGGGTCGCGGCAAGGGAACTTACTCTTCCTCGTCTTCCTCTTCGCTGAGAGCGGAAAAATCAAAGTCCGCCTCCGTGTGAGGAGGGGGAGGAGGGGGAGCTGGGCTCCTTGGCCGCTTGGCGGGGGTAGTAGCAGCGGTCTTTGATGACCCTGCACCAGTTGCCGGGGCCGCGTGAGACACTCCCGCAGCACCAGCCCTTGCCGCGGTCGAGCGCGTCGAACGGCGCTCCGGCGGTTGTTGAACTTCTTGCCGCTCAGCCACTTTGCCAAGCCTGCGAAGGCGTTTCCTCCTCAGAGGGGCTGGGGACTCTGACTGCGGTGGGCTTTCGGTGCCCTCCTCGGAAGAGGAGCCCTCATCCTCCGAGCTACCTGACTCGTCGGCAGGCTGGCTTGGCCCGACATCCTTGCCGGGTGCGGCGAGCTCGCCCTTCCCGGCAAGCATCCCCTGCTCGGCAAGGCTCTCCTTTTGTGCCTCGTCGAGCTCCGCCAAAGTATAACCAAAATCGCCAGCTTCCCTGGCGAGCCTGTCCTCCTCCACTCTTCGAGCAATGAATTCTATTTCTTGCTCAGTGGTGTTGCGGACGAGCCACTCTTCCACCCGGACCTGCTTTTCGACCGTGGAGTCAAAGAATCGCCGCACGTCTTCTTCGAGCGGCACGTCCCAAGTTGCTTCAACGCTGTGCGCATTGTAGAGCGGCATCATAGCGATGATTGCACTCAATGCGGAGTTGTTGCAAAGGGGCACGATGTGCTTCGGCAGCGTGAACGCCTTGTCGCGCTTTTCTGGATCTGTCTCTTGCTTGAACAGTTCTCGCATGAAAAAGTCGTGCTGCAGAACTGTGAAGTTGTTGATCAGTCCAGGGCGCAGCCGCATGATATCGGCTGGGTTCTTCCAATCAGAGGCCGGCCTTCCTCTCTGCTGCAGAGGAGCAATGCGGCGGCGGAGGAAGTCTGCGCCAACCATCCCTATGGTGAGCCCGGCCTCCCTGAGCCGTATGATCCTGGCAGCGGTAATCTCCAGCTTTTTGTCCTGGGGATCCAGATCGCTCCAGTCTGTGCCACGCGCTGCTGGGGTCTTGCAAAGCTCACAGTATGGTGGCGGCTCGTCGTCAATGATCCAACACCATTCAGACCGGATTTCTCCCCATCTTGGGCGGAGATCCCCCTTCAGATAATGCTCCTTGGCGCCCAATCTTGAAACGAATGAGACGCCAACAGTGAGAGGCTCCCCCTTTTCAGCACGGGGAGTGAAGTAATGCCTGAACAGCGCGGTGTTGGGTGCGACGGCGAAGAAGTTCTCGCACAGATGCGCAAATATTGCCATGGTGGATACGGCATTCGGTGTGAGATCCAGCAGACGGAGGTTGAAGGTGTACATGACGTCGCTGAAGAAATCCGAGTACGGTGGGCAGAGCCCGCACCAAAAGTAGCAAGCAAAGAAGGGGTACTTGCTCACTTCGCTCTCGTCGGTGGCTGGGCGAACGCGGGTGGCCGGATGCGCCTTGGTCCTCGCGGCCCACATGCCCTGGAACTTGGCCTTCAGATCCGCCCCCGTGAGCGTCGGAGCGAAGAGCGCGTACTTCTGCCTCTTCATCTGCGCCTGGGTCTCCGTCCTTGAGGACTTCCCCGTCTTCCCCTTTTCTCCTTTGGGAGGCATGGCGAAGGCGGAGCTGAGGACCGAGGGAGATGCGGACGCGCGCGGTGGCGGAGGATTGGGAAACCGCTTTTGTTTTAGAGCGGAGGAAGAAGAAGGCGGAGATTTGGAGATCGAGAATGGTGAGAGGGGTGTGCGAGTGCTTCTGCAGGTCCCGCCTTTTATGGGGAAAGATGCGGAACCATCCGCCCCTTCGTCATTCGAGATAACTGCGCACGCTTCCCACACTCCGCATTCAACGCGCGACGCGTGGGAGAGCGTGCAATTAAACAGCATAGAGACGTTTCGGCTTATCCCAGCCACGCGTGCCCGTGCACTGTTTGGGCCTGGCCCAACAACGCCCGGCACCGTGTGTGGCCCAGGCCCGGGGGCTCCTGTCGGTGTACTAGAATAGGGGTACCCTAGTACCCCATACTTGTGCATGGGCAGTAGTAGCATCCCGCGGCCAGGCTTGGGGGAGGACAGCCAGAGAGAAGCTCAAGATTATTAACCCATTCAAGAACAAAGTATACAAAGCAAGAGTTAAGGCCCGGCAAGAGGAGCTTGCCGGGAGGGACAGCTGAGGCCCAGCCTGGGCATTGCTGAAGCAGAGTACTTGCCGCGGCAAGGTACTTGCCCCGGCAAGTCATTGGCTGCAGCAAGGTATTGGCTGCGGCAAGATAGCGGCTGCGGCAAGGTACTTGCCCCGGCAAGTTACCTTGCACGGCAAACTATGGGTTGCGCCAAGCTGTCAGGTGCGGCAAGGTCTTGCCGCGGCAAGCGTTACTGTACCACTGTGCTACTGTGCTGCTCCGGTGCCTCTGCCAGCGTGGCGCTCTGGGTCCTTCCAAGCGTGCGTGGCAGGGCACTGTGTAGACGGCGGTGCACTATAGACAGCGGTGCAGCAGCAGGTGGGATAGGCTTTTCCCACGTCCACGACGTCCGGGTACATGTATGTGGACAGCAAAGGCATGGGCATTTAATGCCCTTGTCCCCTGCCGTCAGTGGTAGGTAGGACATGTCATCCTGGTAATAGTGACCTTACTGTAGCAACTTTCCACCTCTACCTTTACTGTTTGCCACCTGTTGGTGACCCCTTTGTGCGTATAAAAGGAGGCCCATAGGCAACGTGAAAGAGGGGGAGGAACTGGAAAAGGGAGAACTCCAGTATTGTACGCAGCTACTCGGTACTGTAGCGCTCCTGGAGCTAGAACAATCATACAGATAATAAACCAAAAAGCAGGAGTAGGGTTTTACGCATCCGTGCGGCCCGAACCTGGGTAAATCTCTCTCGTGCACTGTCGTGTTCTTCGCTAGATTTGCTCTTCGCGCGACCGTCTCTCCCTGCCGAACGTAAAGGGGTCCTTCTCTGGGTCCCATAGGTGATCGCGGATTCGTCCCCGACATACTACGTGCATGATCCTAGGGGGATAGATTGGTAGGAAAAGAACATCGCTCGTCCCCGACTGCCACTCATAAGGAAGACAATCAAAAAATAAATCATGCTCCGACTTCATCACATAACGGTTCACCATACGTGCATGCTACGGGACTCACAAACTTTAACACAAGTATTTCTCAAATTCACAACTATTCACTAGCATGACTCTAATATCACCATCTTCATATCTCAAAACAATCATAAGGAATCAAACTTCTCATAGTATTCAATGCACTATATATGAAAGTTTTTATTATATCCCTCTTGGATGCCTATCATATTAGGACTAGTTTTATAAGCAAAGCAAATTACCTTGCTGTTTAGAAAGACTCTCAAAATAATATAAGTGAAGTGCGAGAGTTCATCAATTTCTATAAAATAAAATCACCGCCGTGCTCTAAAAAGATATAAGTGAAGCACTAGAGCAGATTTGCCTAGCTCAAAAAATATAAGTGAAGCACATAGAGCATTCTAATAAATCACGATTCATGCGTGTCTCTCTCAAAAGGTGTGTACATCAAGGATGATTGTGGAAAACTAAAAATCAAATACTCAAATCATACAAGACGCTCCAAGCAAAACACATATCATGTGGTGAATAAAAATATAGCCTCAAGTAAAGTTACCGATAGACAAAGACGAAAGAGGGGATGCCTTCCCGGGGCATCCCCAAGCTTAGAATTTTTGACATACTTTAATATTACCTTGGGGTGCCTTGGGATTTATATTGGTGTAATATCTACTGTATTCCAACTTTTCCATGGTTCATACCCCCCGATACTAGCCATAGATTCATCAAAATAAGCAAACAACACATAAAAAACAGAATCTGTCAGAAACAGAACAGTCTGCGAAGATCTGAATTGTTCTAATACTTATGTAACTCCAAAACTGCTGAAAAAATAGGACAAGAGAGGAAATTTGTATATAAATCTTGTATAAAAAATTCAGAGTTATTCCATGCTCCAGTAAATTTAAACAATTCTGGAACTGGACGCAAAAGTTTCTGTTTTTCAGCAGGATCAAATCAACTATCACCGTAAGCCATCCCAAAGGTCTTACTTGGCACACACACTAATTAAAACACAAAAACACATCTAACCAGAGGCTAGATGAAATATTTATTTCAAAACAGAACCTAAAAAGCAAAAACAAAAATAAAATTGGGTTGCCTCCCAACAAGCGCTATTGTTTAACGCCCTTAGCTAGGCATAAAACACGAATAGATCTAAGTATTATCATCTTTGGCATGCAATCCATAAGTGGCTCTCATAATAGATTCATAAGGCAATTTAATTTTCTTTCTAGGGAAGTGTTTCATGCCTTTCCTTAATGGAAATTGGAATATAATATTTCCTTCTTTGATATCAATAATTGCACCAATCGTTCTAAGGAAAGGTCTACCAAGAATAATAGGACATGTAGGATTGCAATCTATATCAAGAACAATGAAATCTACGGGCACATAATTCCTATTCGCAACAATAAGAACGTCATTAATTCTTCCCATAGTTTTCTTAAAAGTGGAGTCCGCAAGATGCAAATTTAAGGAACAATCATCAAATTCACGGAAACCTAACACATCACATAAAGTTTTCGGAAATCGTGGAAACACTAGCACCCAAATCACACAAAGCATAGCATTAATAATCTTTAATCTTAATCTTAATATTAGGTTCGCACTCATCATAAAGTTTTCTAGGAATAGAAACTTCCAAATTAAGCTTTTCTTCATAAGATTGCATCATAGCATCAACAATATGTTTAGTAAAAGCTTTGTTTTGATTATAAGCATGAGGAGAATTCAACATGGATTGCAACAAGGAAATACAATCTATAAAGAGCAATTATCATAATTAAAGTCCTTGAAATCCAAAATAGTGGGTTCATTGCTATATAAAGTTTTGACCTCTCCAATCCCACTTTTTATCAATTTTTGCATCTAGATCTATAAACTCCGAATCATTGGGACGCCTTCTAACTAAAGTTGAGTCATCTCCAGTTCCATCTTTATCAAGATTTACATTGGAAAACAAAGATTCAATAGGAGTCACATCAATCACTTTAAGATCTTCATCATTATTCTCACGGAAACTAGAAGAGCACGCTTTTATGAACCAATATTTTTTAGCGCACATCTTAGCAGTTCTTTCTTTGCACTCATCAATGGAAATTCTCATGGCTTTGAGAGACTCATTGATATCATGCTTAGGTGGAATAGATCTAAGTTTCAAAGAATCAGCATCAAGAGAAATTCTATCCACGTTCCTAGCCAAATCATTAATCTTAAGCAATTTTTCTTCAATCAAAGCATTGAAATTCTTTTGCGAACTTATAAATTCTTTAACACTATTCTCAAATTCAGAGGGTATCTTATTATAATTTCCATAAGAATTTTTGTAGGAATTACCATAATTATTAGAGGAATTACTAGGAAACGGCCTAGGATTAAAATTACCTCTATACGCGTTATTACCAAAATTGTTCCTACCAACAAAATTCACATCCATAGGTTCGTTATTGTTTTCAATCAAAGTAGACAAAGGCATATCATTAGGATCAATAGGAGCACTCTTATTAGCAAAAATAATCATAAGTTCATCCATCTTTCCACTCAAAACATTGATTTCTTCAATCGCATGCATTTTTTTACTAGTGGAAGATCTTTCGGTATGCCATTGAGAATAATTGACCATAATATTATCTTGTAGTTTAGTAGCTTCTCCTAACGTAATTTCCATAAAAGTACCTCCCGTGGCCGAATCTAAAAGATTTCTAGAAGCAAAATTCAATCCAGCATAATTTTTTTGTATAATCATCCAAACCATGAGTAGGGCAATTTCGTATCATCAATTTCATCCTCTCCCAAGATTGTGCAACATGTTCATGATCAAGTTGCTTAAAATTCATAATATCGTTCCTAAGGGAGATGATCTTAGCGGGAGGAAAATACTTGGAAATAAAAGCATCTTTACACTTATTCCATGAATCAATACTATTTTTAGGCAAAGATGAAAACCAAGTTTTAGCATGATCTCGAAGTGAGAACGGAAATAACTTAAACTTAACAATATCATTATCCACATCTTTTTTCTTTTGCATATCACACAAATCAATGAAATTATTAAGATGGAATGCGGCATCTTCATTGGGAAGGCCGGAAAATTGATCTTTCATAACAAGATTCAGCAAAGCGGTATTAATTTCACAAGATTCCGCATTAGTAACGGGAGCAATCGGAGTACTAATAAAATCATTATTATTGGTGATGGAAAAATCACACAATTTGGTATTCTCTTGAGTCATCGTGACAAAGCAAGCAATCCAACACACGAGCACACAAAAAGCAAGCGAAGAAGACGAACGGAAGAGGGGCGAAGAAAAGGCGAATTTTTTTTGAAAATCGTTTTAGAAGTGGGGGAGAGGAAAACGAGAGGCGAATGGCAAATAATGTAATGTGAGGGATGAGAGTTTATGATGGGTACTTGGTATGTCTTGGCTTGGCGTAGATCTCCCCGGCAACAGTGCCAGAAATTCTTCCTGCTACTTCTTGAGCTTGCATTGGTTTTTCCCTTGAAGAGGAAAGGGTGATGCAGCAAAGTAGAGTAAGTATTTCCCTCAGCTTTTGAGAACCATGGTATCAATCCAGTAGGAGACAACGCTCAAGTCACCGAATACCTGCAAAAACAAACACCAACCATGCACCCAACACGATAAAGGGGTTGTCAATCCCTTAACGGTTATTTGCAACGTGAGATCTGATAGAGATGATAAACGGTAATGTAATATTTTTGGTTTATGGAACGAAAAGTAAAGATTGCAAAGTAAAAGAAATAGGAAACAAAAATTGTAGATCGGAAACTTATATGATGGAAAATAGACCCGGGGGCCATAGGTTTCACTAGAGGCTTCTCTCAAGATAGAAATTATTACGATGGGTAAACAAATTACTGCCGAGCAATTGATAGAAAAGCGCAAAGTTATGACGATATCTAAGGCAATGATCATGAATATAGGCATCACATCCGTGTCAAGTAGACCGAAATGATTCTGCATCTACTACTATTACTCCACACATCGACCGACTCCTACCTGCATCTAGAGTATTAAGTTCATAAGAACAGTGTAACGCATTAAGTAAGATGACATGATGTAGCGGGATAAACTCAAGCAATATGATGAAAACCCCATCTTTTTATCCTCGATGGCAACAATACAGTACGTGCCTTGCTGCCCCTACTGTCACAGGGAAAGGACACCGCAAGATTGAACCCAAAGCTAAGCACTTCTCCCATTGCAAGAAAAACCAATCTAGTTGGCCAAACCAAATCGATAGTTCGAAGAGACTTGCAAAGATATCAAATCATGCATATAAGAATTCATAGAAGATTCAAATAATATTCATAGATAAGCTGATCATAAATCCACAATTCATCGGATCTCGGCAAACACACCGCAAAAGAGTATTACATCGAATAGATCTCCAAGAACATCGAGGAGAACTTTGTATTGAGAATCAAAGAGAGAGAAGAAGCCATCTAGCTACTAGCTATGGACCCGTAGGTCTGAAGTAAACTACTCACGCTTCATTGGAGAGGCAATGGTGTTGATGTAGAAGCCCTCCGTGATCGAATCCCCCTCCGGCAGGACGCCGGAAAAGGCCCCAAGATGGGATCTCACGGGTACAGAAGGTTGCGGCGGTGGAAAAGTGGTTTCGTTGCTCCCCTGGATGTTTTTGGGGTATAAGAGTATATATAGGCAAAAGATCTAAGTCAGAGGGGCTATGAGGGGCCCACAAGGTCGGGGGGCGCGCCTTACCCCCCTGGGCGCGCCCTCCACCCTTGTGGCCACCTCGCGGCTCTTCCGACTTGCACTCCAAGTCTCCTGGGTGTCTTCTGGTCCAAGAAAAATCATCGCGAAAGTTTTATTCCGTTTGGACTCCGTTTGGTATTCCTTTTCTGCAAAACTCTAAAACAAGGAAAAAACAGAAACTGGCACTGGGCTCTAGGTTAATAGGTTAGTCCCAAAAATCATATAAAATAGCATATTAATGCATATAAAACATCCAAAATAGATAATATAATAGCATTGAACAATCAAAAATTATAGATACGTTGGAGACGTATCATTGATGACCGCATTTCCCCTACACCAGCATCGCAGGTGCTTGCTCTAACTTGGCAGCGTGATATGTGGTTGCATGTTGCATATGGTGTCTAGATTGTAATTCTTCCAATCTGGTTAAATTGCATGTGCTATTCGGCTTAGTTTATACATTATACCTATTAATGTGACATGCCTTCCTGTTTTTAGTACATAGTACATCTGTCTATTAAGCATGTCCTTACATAAAACTATTGTTTTTTTGTATCCCGCATCAATCAATATGACGAGACACCTTTAGTATATGCAGTGTGATATTAGTTGCATCTTTCATATGATTTATAGCATGCGCTGCTTCTAATTTGTTGAAACGCCATTTATGATGGGACGCTTTTAACTTGGCAGAGTCATATTGGTTGCATCTTACATGTGGTGTCTAGCTTGCATTGCTTCTTATTTGTTGAATGCTTCTGCTTAGTTTACACAAATAGTTGTGAATATGCCATGCCGTCCTATTTTTCATACATATTCCATCCTGGTATCATGTGTTTGCCTTACATCAAAGCAGCGATTGTCAGTATCATGCACGAATGAGTTCTGAAGAGTGAATTTTATTGCTTTTTCTTATCGGTTTTACTTGACAATTCAAAATCAATAAAGCGGAAGGAAATTTGCAAGGCAGTGGATAAAGGTGCACCTTTCAAACGGAGGGCCTCTACAGATTCTACTCCGCCACCCCCCCCAAGAAGATTTGCAAGACAACACATGCATAGACACTCAACGTAGCTGTGTTGATGATGAGCATGTCTCCCCTAGTGCACCATCACAGGTGCTCCCTCTAACTTGGCACTGTTATATGTGGTTGCATGTTATGTATGATGTCTAGCTTGTATTGCATCTAATTTTGTTGAATTCCATCTGCTTACTTTACACATTATACTTGTGAATAAGACACATGTTCCTGTTTCTAGAACATACAATATCTGTCTATCACACCATGTTCTTACATCAAAGTACTACTGTTGTATAACCTGCAACAATCACTTATCATAAGACACGTTTGACTTGGGAGTGTGATATAGGTTACATCTCGCATTCTTTTCTAGCTTGTACTACTTCTAATTTGTTGAAATGGCACTTATGACGAGACAGTTTTAACTTGGTAGAGTGATATTCGTTGCATCTTTCATATGGTGTCTAGCTTTCATTGCTTCTAATTTGTTGAAATACCTTCTGCTTAGTTTACACATCATAGCTGTGAATATGCAATGCTGTCCTTTTTTCTTACATATTCAATCGTCCTATCATGCGGCCGCCTTACATTAAAGTAGTGCTCATCAGCATCCTGCATCAATGAGTTCTGAAAAGCGAATTTTTATTCATTTTTCTTGTGGGTTTGACTTCACAAGGCAATACAACTAAGAAATAGGAAGGAAAAAAATAAGGCAGGGACTGATGGCGGTCTTCCGGCGAAACCGGCATCCCAGGTGCTTTCTCTAGCTTGGCAGTGTGATATTGTCTTGCATGTTGCATACGGTGTCTCACTTGTATTGCTTGTAATTTGATTAAATTACTTCTGCTTAGTTTACACAAATAGTTGTGAATATGCCATGCCGTCCTATTTTTCGTACATATTCCATCCTCGTATCATGTGTTTGCCTTACATCAAGGCAGTGATTGTTAGTATCATGCATGCATGAGTTCTGAAGAGTGAATTTTATTGGTTTTTTCTTGTCGGTTTTACTTGACAATGCAAAATCAATAAAGCAGAAGGAAATTAGCAAGGCAGTGGATAAAGGTGCTTCTTCCAAATGGAGGGCCTCTACACATTCTACTCGGCCATCCCCCCAACAAGATTTGGAAGACAACACATGCATAGACACTCAGAGTAGCTGTGTTGATGATGAGCACGTCCCCCCTTGTCCACCATCATAGGTGCTCCCTCTAACATGGCACTGTTATATGTGGTTGCATGTTATGTATGATGTCTAGCTTGTATTGCTTCTAATTTTGTTGAATTCCATCTGCTTACTTTACACATTATACTTGTGAATAAGACACGTGTTCCTGTTTCTAGAACATACAATATCTGTCTATCGCACCATGTTCTTATATCAAAGTACTACTGTTGTGTAACCTGCAACAATCACTTTTCATAAGACACGTTTAACTTGGGAGTCTGATATAGTTTATATCTCGCATTATTTTCTAGCTTGTGCTACTAATTTGTTGAAATGGCACTAATGACGAGACAGTTTTAACTTGGTAGAGTGATATTTTGTGCGTCTTACATATGGTGTCTAGCTTTCATTGCTTCTAATTTGTTGAAATGCCTTCTGCTTAGTTTACACATCATAACTGTGAATATGCAATGCTGTGAATATGCAATGGCACTAATGACAAGAGACCTTTAACTTGGTAGTGTGATGTTGTTTGCATCTTGCATATGATTTATTTCTTGTACTGCTTCACATTTGTTTAAACGCCAGTGATGACGAGACACTATTAACTTGCAGAGCGATATTTGTAGCATATTTCATATGGTGTTTACCTTCCATTGCATTGCTTCTAATTTATTGAAATGCCTTCTGCTTAGTTTACACATCATAGTTCTGATTATCTCATGCCGTCCTGTTTTTCGTACATATTACATCCTCCTATCACGTGGTTGTCTAACATCAAAGTTCAGTTCGTCTGTATCACGCATCAATTTGTTCTGAAGAACTAAATTTTTATTCCTTTTTCTTGTCGGCTTGACTTAACATGGCACAGAGAAAGAGGAAGGAACACAGAATGACAGGGGATGGTGTTAGTACTAAGGACACACGGAAATGAAAGCGGAAGAATTATGCAGATTCTGCTGGTACTGATGGTGCAATAGAAGGTCAAAGTCCAGCGGGAAATTGTACAAACGTGGTATCCCGTGCTACACGAGCTGCAAAACAAGCCAAACAGAAACTAATAGCTGCCACCAAACAAGCAACAACAGCCCTAGTTGTTGCAACACCTTCCACAGTACCACCAGCTACATGAGTTACTCGTTTGTCAACTCAGCTAGCAGCACGTTCCCAAGCTCCCTTGCCACTTGACACTACTTCCGAAGCACTCTTGACACAAGACGAGTTGGCAAGATCAGATGAACCTTGTGAGCTTCAACAGCAAGAAGGTAGTTGCTGGAGTCAAGTTATAGTTGCATGCTTCTTTATATGTAGTCTCACAGTTTGATGTACACTAACACTTCCTATGTTCGTTGTTGGACTAGCACCTAGGCGCAAGAGGAAACAAACATCAGGGATAATGCTCGATAGGTTAACTAAATCTAGAGGAGGAAGAATGGAGATCCGTTTTGAGGCAGGTTTAAAAAGGCCACGTGATGCTACAGAGTCAGCCAAGTTAGTATCAGAGGCAGCGGTTGCCGTTAGGTGTCATGCACGTATCCTCCCAACATGGATTCAGTACAGGAATGACAAAGATGAAACCCAGTTCAACACCTTCCTCGACCATTTATCTGTAAGTATGGTTATGTATGGAAACTAGTAATATCGTCTTGCTCTGTCCCATACTTTCTAGGTTGCTGATAATGAGACTCCCATAATTTTCAACAGACGAGGTTCAAGTTGGATAGCCAAGATGATGCAACCAGACAAGCTTGCACCCATGTTATCAAGTCTGCTCTGCGACAGTATCGGTATAACTTGAGGAAAACTCACTTTGAAGGCAAGGCTAACAGTGAACTTTCCCAAACATCTCCAGTGGAAAATATATCGGATGAAGACTGGAGAGGCCTCGTTAAACACTAGTCTGATCCAAAGTATCAAGTGCGTTATATGTATGTGATCAGATCACATGTTGAACTCCTATTTACGCATGTGCCTCACAAATCTATCTTCTTGTAGGTGAACTATTCAAAGAACAAGGCCAACCGTACGAAAGTGAAATTCCAACAGACGACAGGATCTCGTAGCTATATTGCACACTGCGAGGCTCTTGTAATTAGCTGCTGTTTCACTCTTTTCGCTGTGACATATTATCAGATCTATATTGACTTGTTCCAGATGCAGAGGAAAGCCCGCAAGGACCAAAAAGTACCTGAACCAAATGCTGTGGAAATCTTCAAGGACTGTCACACCAGCAAGACGAAGGGCATGACTACACCAGTCAAAGCCGCTGTTGTAAGTCCTTAAGCATCATGCCTTTTAACTACTACTTACTCTGACTCGTGCATTGAACTGCACGGTTTACAGCCAATGTATATTACTCTTTTCAATTTTATACACAATTGTCTTAGTGTATCATTGCACCTTACAAGGTTTAAAAGAGAGGAGTGATGTTCCTTTGATCTTGATCTGTAATCTAGTTCCGTGCTGGACTTGCCCACACAACGTTACAATTGCCTGTTTGTTTGTTCTCAATTGTTTTGTGTGATGTCATACAATGCTTATCGTATTATAAACTTTGTCTCTTTATCCTTAGCTATCAATACAATGTGAAGAAATAGACAATACATTAGCCATGGTACATGGTCATATGTTTGGAACTTGGTTTTATTATGTACTTTGCAGTAAAATACAACTAATATTTTACACGGATTCACCAGAATAAGTTCTGTATATAGACCAAAGCTATTTTGTTTGGTTTTTCTGCCTCCTTAATATCTTCTGTTCTGGTACAACTAATGTAAAAACTCAACTTTTCAGCAAGCTATGGAAAAAATGGTGGAACCGCCACCTTCTGAAGGTGACGAGGCAACTATAACCGCAATGTCACCTCTTGCTGCAGTGGGTCAGTACCTATCCACTAACAGTGCCAAAAGCACGTTCCTGCGTAATACTGGGTTGGTTGTTAAGGCAATCTCGTCCAAACTGCCTCATGATCAAGATATGCAAGCTCAAAACAATGTTATATTTGCGCTCCAGACACAAATTCATTCCCTAATAGAGACCCTTTGTGAAACAAGGACAGCCATTTTCGATGTCGTCAAGATATGCATGGTTTTGAAACCAGACTATCAGACATTTGCTATGTTATTCAAGAGCCTAGGAGAAATGAAGGCGAAGGTTATGGTGCTCCATCGGACAGTACAACATGAAAACGTAACAGTCAGGTCAAATGAACTGAGCTTCTGAACTTATGGTGGTGCATTTATCTGCCAGACTGTTAACTTTTATGCCAACCTTCCTTTTGTTTTATGGTTGTAATTTGTTTTGTTGCGATACAAAATTTGTTCTTAACGTGCAGCCACCGGCTGAAGAAAATAGCAAGCCATTTTTGTATAGTGTATGGTGTTCCCTATATTTGCACTTGTGGCGAACTTTGATGCCCAGTGGATGTAATCTGTGCAATCGCCTTAATAGCCTAGCTTTAGTTTCGGGCTTATTTATTTCCTAGTCTTCTTTTTCCCTGGTTTGCTAGTGGCCACAACAACCATGGGCCATATACAGACCGTGGTAACCTTGACCCTGCTACAGGCCGTAGGATCCATGGGCCTCCTATGGGCCGTCGGATAAATGGGCCTCAAACGGGCCGTAGAATCGATGGGCCTCGGGCCATCGGACAAATGGGTCCACATGGGCCGTAAACGGGCGTAATTGGTATCAGGCCAGCATGGTAACGGGCCGTTAATAGGACAGAAGACAGCAAAGGCTTAATTCTGTCACAGGCATAACGGGTCGTTAATGGGCCAGAATATAGGACGGGCTGGAAACGGCGCAACGGGTTAACAAGCCACAAACGGGCCGATTCTAACCACGGGCCGAATTTGGCCCATTAGGGGAACATGCCAGTAACAGGCTGGAAGTAATCAAGGGCCAGAAAGAAGCCCAAGAACGTATGGGCCGTCAGTAGTCCGAAAGCTAACACGGGCTGGAAACAGCCCATGTGAATCATGGGCCGTTAATGGGTACAAAGAAATTTACTGTTCAAGTCACCGTGGGCCAGTAAAGGGCCTAAAGATACGAAAGGCCTCATATGGGCTGAAAGACATTGTGGGCCATACATGGGCCGAATGTGAAATGGGCTGGTGTTATATTCGACGGCCCACATGACGCTGTTGGGCCGATTTCGGGAAGGCCCTAATGGGCCGTGAGTTACCGGGCCGTAAAATGGGCTATATGCGAACAGACCGTTAACAGGCTTTTCATGGGTGGCCCGCTAACTTTTGACCAAGTCAAATGGGCCGGCCTTTGTAAGCTAAATGGGCCAGTGTTGGGCCGTCGCACATGTTGACATATCATAGGCGCCTATCTGACCCAATGACGAGCTGACATGTGTTTCCTTCGGCCAATGAGAATTTTACACGTGGAAAATCCCCATTGGTCCGGGCTATTAATGGGTTATCGGATCCAAAACTGGACCCGATAGCTTAATGGCGACCCATTACGGTGGATGCCACATGTTGTTTACCCTTGACGAAAGCACTTCCATGACGCGTCATTTATCGTCATGGAAGTGAACACTTCCGTGATGATAATTTTGGTATTGTCATGGAACACTTCTACAACAGCACAGGTATGACTATCTTGATTCTGTCATAAAATCGTCATGGATGTACATACATGACAGAAAACATGACCTACTGTGACAAACACGTATCATCACGGAAGTGTATTTTTTTGTAGTGGGCCCGCCCCTGCAGCTGTATCATTTTGCGCATGTATCAGAACTGGCTCTGCCTTCGGTAAAATTCCCTTAGTATTCGAACCTGTGTGCCCGGTGCTTCGTCACCATGAATGTCGCCTCGCCCTCGCAACCCCGCCCTCGACCGCCTCATGATTAAGGGCTGGCACGGCGTCTGTGCTCAGGTTCATCCCTGCAGCGTTGTTAAATCCAAGCGATCGAGCTCTTTCTCGCAGGCTAGCTCCCGTGCATGTCACCTCCCGAGGTCCTTGGTGCCTTGTCCTCGCACGAGCTACTCGCGAGTGGGTGAGTACGGGCGCGCGGCCCGTTTCATGCAACCACAGTCTGGCGTTTCGCCGTCACGGGAGCCGCGCGCCGGATGTCCTTCCTTAGGTTATTGCATGACAAGACTTGACACAGCGTCTGTGCTCGGGTCCGTCCCTGCAGCGTTGATAAACCCAAGTGATCGACCTTTGTCTGGCAGGCCGGCCCCGTCCACGTCACCTCCTCTGGGTCCTTGGTTTTCGGCCTTCTCATGCGATGGCCTCCGGAGGTTCACTCGGCACAGGTCGCCCCCATCACACAGGTTTTGTAAGCGCGCTCTGCGCCAAAAGTTCAGGCCCTACCCGCTTTGATGTAGGGCCTCCTGAGTCCCGCACTGGCTCACGAGTACCCAGATACACGTCCTCAAATTTCTGTCGTGCCAGTCAAGCGTACGAACGAAATAGCATTGTACACGCCCGGAGACTCTAATACAGAGCTCCCTACCCATGCCCAGTGGAAGCCCCATGCTCCGCGCTGGCGGATACGGTCGAACCACGACCATGCCCACACCCAGTGGAAGCCCCATGCTCCGTGCTGGTGGATAAACAACTGAGGGTGCCCTATGGGGTGCATCAACCTCAGGACGGCCTCTCGGCTCTTCACGCAGCACCGCTCGCAGCATTCCACTGGATGCAGGCGCGAGGGGGCTGGACATGGGTGCGTACGCTAGGCCAGGCCTGGCGCACGCCACCTCACTAGGTCCCTAGTACCTGGTCTTCTCGCGTCCCCCCAGGCGAAGACTGACGAGGAAAGGTATGAAGGGCCCCGGATTAACCTCGCCGCCGCCCATGTTTCCTTCATGAGGGCCACTCATACGTCAAGGGGGACCCCTGAGCATCACGACTCAGGGGCCTTACTAGTCACGTAGCCCCTCGCCCCTTGGTTTCGTCCTGGCATCACGACGAGACATCCCAATGGTGGCCGAGATATGCGCGGGGTAGGGCCCTGCCGACGTAGAGCACAAAGGCAAGCAAGAAGGAAACCAAGCACGGAAAGGAAATCACGGAGTTCAAATAGTTATTACAGGCATCAAATGTATTGCAAATTCAAACAAAGTCTTATGCCTCCACGAGGCATGAAAAGTGTCGCATGATAAATTCTAGGAGGAGGGGTCATCATCGCCATGGCTGTCGCCACCACCTTCCTCAGCGGCGACAGGCTCATCTTCAACATTGCTGCCGCTGCCATCGCCATCGCCGCTGCTGCTCGCCTCAGTGTCGTTGTGGAACACGATCACCTATGTGGCCGTCGGCCCCTTTGTGGTTCGGCAAGGGGGAATATCACGTTGCACAAAGAGCAGAGGCCTTGAAACAACATGACGGAAGTGACGCTGGTGGTTTTTACCCAGGTTCGGGCCGCTGGGAAGCGTAAAACCCTACTCCTGCTTTGGTGGATTGGATGGAGGAACACGATGAACACACATCACTCAAGCCCGGCAAGGTGGCCTCGGGGAGAGCAGCTACGCGCGTGCAAGTGTGCAAAGGTCCGAATCCATTGCTAGTTAGCATTGGACCTCCTTTTATAGCTTAAGGGGTGACCACAGTGGCAAAGTACTCAATATCTGGTGATTAGATAGCTAACAGTGCTATCATACCTAACTCTGGCAGTTAGGAAAAAGTGCATTAAATGCACTGCTAGGTGTCAAGCTGAGGGTGAAACCCGGCAAGCTTGCCGTGCCACTTAACCCTCTTCTGCTTATTTGCTTGACACGCTTCTGGACGGGTGTCAAATGAGGATAATTTGTCTTCCATGGGCTGCCACGTGCTTAGTAGAAGCCACTTAATCACTTCGAGGCTCGACACCACATTGATAGGTGATTTGCGTTGTGGTGCGGTGGAGCGGTGGCGCCTTGGCGGGGAGATTCGCCCTTGGCGGACCTGGCAAGCCTGCCGGGGAAATCTTGGACTTGTCCCTGGGGTGGCCACGACCCCGCCAGGCTCTCCTCCCGGCAAGGGAAGCCTCCCCAAGGTGATGCCTTGCTATCTTGCTTGTCTTGGTCTTCTTGATCCACTCCTTGATCTTACGAAGAGCGGTCTTTCTGGCTTGGTCTTGTTTCTTTAGCTTGGTGTAGGACATGCAATGCCAACACGCCTGTGTATAAGTCTGGGCAAACAAACGCGAATGTTTGTTGCACCGACATGAGCCCTCGGGCCTGGCCCATACGTGCCGCCTGGCATCTTTGGGGTAGGCCCCAACAAATACATAGGCGTAGACTTTGGCCGAACCGCAATGGGACTCATGTCCTTCTTGATATCTTCCTTGCTTCTTCATTAACCTGTGATTGAACCTGTTTCTGGCTTTCCTCCAAGTCGTGCGGAACGACGTGAGGTTACCCACGTAGTGGCTCATGGGCTGCCCACATTCACAGGGAGATAACTGCCATTTTACTCACCCACTACGCCTACCATTTCCACCATGTACGCCGCATGCATTGCGCAGGGTTGGTGGCGGACGCGTAGGACGCGGGAATGAGTGCCATGGCAGAAAGCCAGGCACCGTGGATAGGCATAGGAGGGCGGTCGTTGATTCTGGACGCCATCAGTGACACAGAGGGGCAAGATTAGTGGAGTGGGGCGGCCGCGTTTCGGGTGGCGGGGAGCCAGCCCCCCGGCCATGCCTCCCTATAAAAGGGGACGTGGGTGAGAGGCTCACCCACACACATCTCCTCCTCCTTCCTCTGGTATCTTTCTTCCACTATGGTGAGAGGAAGAGGACGTGGTCGACCCCCAGCGGTGGCGACAAGGGTCTCTTCTCGGCAGTGCCTCCCTCCCCCTACTGGGGACGCAGGGGTAGAGTCCAGTGCACAAGGGGTGCTGCCGGGCGCAGGCGCGGCCGTCATGGTGCTCGGGCCGAAGAGGACGTGGGGGTGCACTGGCCGCTCCTCCCCCGGTCGCCGCGGCCCCAATGGAAGGCCACGCCGGGGACCAATCGTTGGAGTTCATTGTCAAGCTGCGCGGGCCACCGCGCAGCCGTCTTCGGCTTCCCACCCCGTTTGCAAGGGTGATGGAGGAAGAACAGCCACCTGGATTGAGGCTGCACATGAGGGGCTGCTGTAACGGCAGCATGCGGGTGAACGTAGAGTTCCCCGCACCTCATGTCATGCTTCTCCGACATGGCTGGAAAACCTTCGCTCGTGCCCATAGCTTGGCGGCGGGGCACGTTCTCCATTTCAAGCTAATGGAGGCCAATCTGCTCTCCATCAAAGTCTTTGGGCGTTCGGGTGCTCACTTAGGGTGCTGCGCGAAGAGCTCGACCGACGACGAAAGCTCCTCCTCGAGCGACAGCGACGAAGAGGACAGTGACGGCAATGAGGACGACAACGATCGGGAGGACGATGGCTCGGACTCCAGCTGAACGCCGGACGCACCGTCACCGTCAGCAAGGTGCCGATGACACCATCATCTACACCTAGGTCTTCTTCCCCCGGCAGAGCGATTTGCCAGGGTGTTGGGTGTGGACGTCTCCGCCTCCTCCAGCTGGATCCTGGCAGGCTTCTTCGTGGACTCTGGCTTCATCTTCCCTACCGGGGGCCTTCTTGCCGCATTCCGCTGGTCCTGGCGGTGGTGACCAGGGCATCGCCTAGCCGCTCTCTCCGTCCATCGTCTTCGCCCCTGCCCCTCTCGATCTTGTCATACTGCGTCCTGCGGGCCCTGACGGGGTCAGGCTGGGCTTCTGCCCAGGCACTTCTTTTGCCCTCTTCACCTCCCACTGTAGTTCCTAGGGGGAGAGGGACAAGAAAGGCATTATAGGGCACTTATCTTTTTTTTAGTCTAAAACATGTAGGCAATTGCCAAACTTTATCTTAAATCATGTAATATTATCAGCTATATTTGTACTTTGTAAGGTTTGTACTTGTCTATCTGCGTATTAATGAAAAAAGACATGCTTACCGGGCACTTGTGCATGTATCATACTCATGCAGAGGAGTGACTCCTTTATACTTTCGAGTAAACAAGGTTCTCCGGTAAGATATCTTGCCGGACCCTTCCATTGCTGCTGCGAGGCTCGGCCTGGCGAGCCTTGGAGCGCGGAAGAGAACCGGCCCCTTGCCAAGCCCTTTTTCCAAATGCCACTACAACCTCTCTGATTGAAGTAACCTTCGAATCAAAGAATGGGAGCACAAATGTTTGAAGGGGGACAAGGTTTTTCTACGCACAAGTTTTCCTCACAGATGTACACTATGGAACTCTTAAAGGGAACTTATCTGCTTTGGGTTGTCGGAGGCCAATATGCAAACTTGTTCTTTCTTCTCTTCCTTAGGATTTTATCCACGGCAGGGCCCCTGTAGTTAGCACATGACCCTCTCTAAATGACCATGGCAGAACCATGCTAAAATAAACATGCATGCAAGTTTTAGGCGCCGGTGCTTCATTTTATTATCTTTGCACAGGCTCTGCGCCTGGCTTCGTACAAAGGGTTACATGCACATCAACAAGGCTTGTACAAAAGGTGGCTGCCGGGGTTGAGCCCGGCAACCGCGCCTTACGGGTAGAACATGCGAAGATGCTCAATATTCCATGAGTTTTGCACCTTAATGCCATCTTCGGTCTCCAGACGGACTGCGCCAGGTCTGGTGACTCATACTACCTGGTAAGGGCCTTCCCACTTCGGCGTCAACTTGTTGGAACCCTTGGCGGATTGAACACGCCCAAGGACAAGGTCGCCTTCCTCAAGGCTCCGGGCATGAATCCTGCGGCTATGGTAGCAGTGCAAGGCTTGTTGGTAGCATGCAGCACGCACACCTGCCCGGAGACGATCTTCCTCGAGGAGCACGGCATCACCATGCCGGTGCTGCTCTTGCTCTACTTCATCGTAGGCAAGTACTTGAGGTGACCCGTATATGAGTTCGATGGGGAGAACTGCTTCTGCCCCATAGACTAGGGAGAAGGGAGTCTGTCCGGTGGCTCGATTTGGTGTCGTACAGAGGGACCAAAGAACCACCGGCAGCTCTTCGATCCAATGTCTGCCGCACTTTCGCAGCTTGTCAAAAGTCCTCATCTTGAGCCCACGCATCACTTCAGCGTTCATCCTCTCAGCTTGTCCATTGCTTCGGGGATGAGCAACAGAGGCAAAGGAGACCTTGCTTTTAAGGGTTTGGACATATTGCATGAAGGCGCGACTTGTGAATTGGGTGTCATTATCGGTGATCACTCTAGAGGGTACTCCAAAATGGCAGACCAATCCTTTCAAGAACCTGATAGCTGACTGCGCGGTCACCTTCCTCACTGGCTCCACCTCCAGCCACTTTGTAAACTTGTCGGTTGCAACGTACAAGAATTCAAAGCCCCCGGTAGCGCGGGGGAAGGGGCCCAAGATGTCGAGCCCCCAGACCGAAAATGGCCAGGATAAAGGGATCGTCTGGAGAGCTTGAGCTGGTTGATGAATGTTCTTGGAGTGGAACTGGCAGGCTTCACATCCGGTGACCAGCTCAGTCGCATCTTGGAGGGCCGTAGGCCAGTAGAAACCTTGTCGGAAAGCTTTTCCAACCAAGGCCCTTGATCCAATCTGGGAGCCGCACACGCCCTTGTGTATCTCTGCCAGCAGTTCCTGCCCCTCTTCCCGGCAAATGCACTTCAATTTCACCCCATTTGGCCTTTTTTTGTATAGTGTATCATCGATAAACTGGTACATATTAGACCTTCGGGCTACTCTTTCAGCTTCTTCTTGCTCTTCGGGAAGTTCTCCTGGTTGGAGAAAGTGGACTATGTACCGAGCCCAAGTTGGAGCCTGAGGCTCAACAACAAGGACCAAAGGCACCTCCTCGTTCATGGGAGCGCTCACCTCGACCGCAAGGACCTATGGTTTCGTCGGAGGGTGCAGCTCACCAACCGAAGCGGAGTTATTCCTGGCAGTCTCTCTACCGGAGGCTTCGAGAAGCCCTGCCGGGAGATACTAGCCGGAGTCCAACTTCCTCCTTTTTCTGGTCATCGTTGAACGGGACACTGGCAGTTGAGTTAGGTGGAGGACAAAAGTTCCTGGTTCCACAGGGAGCTTTTGGGCCGCGCACTTTGATAAATGATCAGCAATGCTGTTTTCCGCACATGGCACATGCTCTGTTCGTAATCCATCAAAGTGCACCTCCAACTTTCTCACTTCCTCTACATATGCCTCCATCAACAGGCTCTAGTAATCCTTGCAAACTTGTCTCACCACAAGCTGCGAGTCTCCACAGATGATCAACTTCTTGATTCCCAACTCCATCGTGATTCTGAGCCCGGCAAGGAGCCCCTCATATTCAGCGGTATTGTTGGTGGCCTTCTCCCGGGGGAAGTGCATTTGAACCACATATTTGAGGTGCTCTCCGGTGGGTGCAAAAAGAAGCACGCCAGCCCCAGGGCCCTGCAACGAGAAAGCACCATTAAAGTACATGGTCCACTCCTGAGGCGCCTCCCTGCCGGGGATAACTGTTTCTGAGATTTCTTCATCTAGAGTGGGCGTCCATTCTGCAATGATTCTGCCAACGCTCTGCTCTGAATGGTTGAGGTACTTTCGTACTTCAAGCCAAAGCTTGATAGCTCTAGTGCCCATTCAACTATCCTGCCGGTAGCTTCAGGGTTCCTCCGTACGCGCTGCAGTGGGAAATGGGTGACAACTGTGATCTCATGGGCTTCGAAGTAGTAGCGCAGTTTCCTCGAGGCCATGATGAGGCCGAAGATTAGCTTTTGCACCCCCAGAGTACCTTGACCTAGCCCCCTGCAATAGGGAGTTGACAAAGTACACTGGGCGTTGCACCACTTTCTTCTTTGCCACGATTAGGGATGGCACCCGCAGGGTTTGGGTACGTGTGGAGCCACCCCATACCCTTACTCATCCTATTTGAGCTTACCCATCACCCACACCCATACCCGCTAGTGGGTACAATTTTTTCCCATACCCGTCACCGTACAGGGTAAATGGGTGCCCGCGGGTAAAAATACCCATGTTTGAATAACATTAATTTGAGCGTCACATAATTATAAACAACATATAATCATAATTTATAAACAAAAACACATAATAACATCAATACATACTTGTAAACAACAACACATTCTACAAAAATCAAACACTTTCTTGTAAGCAACAACACATCAAAACATCAACACATAGTCATAAATGGTAGCACATAGTCATATCTTTTAAGTTGGCAAACTCACGACAAGTGTTGAGGTAATTTGTTCGTATTTGTTAGATCTTATAAGAGTACATGGGTACATGGGTATGGGTTATGTGATCCCATACCCGTACCCACTCTACCCGATGGGTTTGAGATTTGCATTTTTATATACCCATGGGTAACGTTTTGTCTCATACCCTTACCCTAATAGGGTTTTTACCCGCAGGGTACATGGGCAATGGGCACCCATTGCCATCCCTAGTCGCGATCTTGGAATCGCCTTTGCTAACTTGCTCTGCTTCCTTTTGATTCGCGTCCAATCCTGCCGTGACTGATTCAGTTTCGTCACCGGAAGGGATAGTTGCGGCAGCTGCTTCCTCATCCACCTCCCGCTACGCCACCAGCGCTGCACTAACCACTTGGTTCGTTGCCGCTAAGTAAAGCAGCAACGGGTCTTCTGGTTTAGGAGCGACTAATGTGGGAGTAGAGGAAAGGTAGGCTTTTAGGTCCTGCAGTGCTGCTTCTGCCTCCGGGGTCCACTTCATCGGTCCTGCATTCTTCAGGGTTTTAAAGAAAGGCAAGGCACGTTCGGCAGACTTGGAAATGAACCTGCTTAGCGCGGCAACGCATCCAGTTAAACGGCTCACATCCTTGATACTCTTGGGTGCTTGTATCTGCTCGATCGCTCTGATCTTGTCGGGGTTAGCCTCTATCCCTCAGTGAGATACAAAGAAACCAAGTAGCTTGCCAGAGGGAACACCAAACACACACTTCTCAGGGTTTAACTTCAAATTGATCTTGCGCAAGTTTGCAAAGGTGTCCTCCAAATCTTGAATGAGCATTGATTTGTCCTTGGTGTTGACCACTATATCATCCATATAGGCTTCCACGTTTCTGTGCAACTGTGGTTCGAAACCAATCTATACTGCACTTGCAAAAGTGGATCCAGCGCTCTTTAACCCGAAAGGAATGCATACAAAGAAGTACGTGCCACATGGAGTTATGAACGCAGTCTTCTCTTCATCTTCCTTGGACATGCATATCTGATGGTATCCGGAGTATGCATCCAAAAAGGAAAGCAGATCACACCCAGAAGTGGAGTCTACAATCTGATCGATGCGCGGCAGGGGGAAAGGGTCCTTCGGGCACGCCTTGGTCAAGTCTGTGAAGTCAATGCAGAGCCTCCATTTCCCGTTTGCCTTGTGCACTACCACTGGGTTTGCTAACCATGTTGGATGTAGCACTCCCCTGACCTAACCAGCTGCTTCAAGTTTCTTGATTTCCTCAGCAATGAACTGCTGCCGCTCTAAAGCTTGCCCCCTAACCTTTTGCTTGACAAGCCGGGCGTGAGGGCAGATAGCAAGGTGGTGCTCGATTACCTCGCTGGGAACACCGGGGATGTCAGATGGTTGCCAAGCAAACACATCAACATTCGTCCACAGGAAGGCAACGAGCGCGCTTTCCTATTTGTCATCAAGGGTGGCGTTGATGGCGAACGGACCATCAGTGCCATCCTGCCTTGTCGGGACCCTTTTCACAGTAGGTGGAGTAGCCTTAGGCCTTTTGCTAGTGGAACTCTCCGCCAGGTCCTCAACAGGTGCAGCGCACTCCAAAGAGGCACGCTTCCCGGAGTCTTTGCCGGCATCACTACTAGCTTTCTTTCCCATCTTTGCCTCTTTGGCGGGAGCCGTGGCTTCAGTAGCCTCAGCTGCTACCGCGTCTCGATACATCTGATCCACACAAGTAATTGCATCTTTCTTATCTGATGGAATGGAAATGACACCCAACGGCCCTGGCATCTTCAAGGTGTTGTAGCCATAGTGGGATGCTGCCATGAATTTTGCCAAGGCTGGACGACCAAGGATCCCGTTATATGGCAGGGGAAGCTCAACAACGTCAAACACAGCTCTCTCGGTCCGGTAGTTCAGCTCCCCGCCAAATGTCACAGGCAGCGTGATCTTTCCCTTAGGACGGCTCCTGCTGGGGTTATTCCTTGGAACGTACCAGTAACCTTGAGCTCTTCCTCAGGAATCTGCAGCCTGCTGACCACTTTGGGGGAGATCAAATTCAACCTAGCCCTGCCGTCAACTAGCATCTTTGTGACTTTGAGGTTGCGGATTGTTGGGGAGACCAACAACGGCAAACACCCTACCGCGGTATTGCAGTCGGGGTGATCCTCTTCAACAAAGATGATAGGTGTGCGGGACCACTTGAGTGGTTTCCGGGAATCTGCAGCTGGCTCCACGGCATTGACCTCTCGCGCCCACTGCTTGAGCTGGTGGTGAGAGGAGTGCAGAGATACACCTCCGTTAATACACATAGCTTCAGTTGCTTTCTGGAATTCTTGCTCACTGGTTTCTTCCTCATCCCCTTCATCACTTTCACCATCTTCTTCTTTCTTCTCACAGCCTCTAGCAGGTTTCTCTTTTTGTTGCGGAGCCTTGCCGCAGCGGCCCCCTCTACTGCCATGGCCTTTTCCTCCAGCACCCTCTTGGTCCTTTTCCCTGTCCCTTTTCTCATATTCCGCCTTCTGCTTCTTGATGCGCTGTTCGACTTGGTGGCATTCTTGTAGATCGTGACCTTTGGTGCGGTGGATCTTGCAGTATGGACCATCGAATTTCCCAGCTTTCTCTGCCATCGCAGCCTGTTGGTGAAACAAACCTTCACGTGTGTTGCCCGGACTGCACATAGGCACGGCAGCAAGGAAGTAAATAGCACCAAGCATTCAAGACAAAACCAAGCCAAAGAGATAGCCCTTTGAGGAATCAAGGGGCGGATCAAGAAGACCAAGACAAGCCAAGAGAATGAGATATCACTAAGGAAAAGCCTCCCTTACCGGGCAGGTGAGCCTGGTCAGGTCGAGGCCATCCTGAAGACAAGTCCCAAGACTTCCCCGGCAGGCTTGTCGGGGCCGCTGGCGGCCTGCATCCCCGCCAAAACTCCACCGCATCCCAACGCAAGTCATCCATCGGTGTAGTGTCGAGCCCCCAGATAGCTAAGTGGCTGTCATTTGGCACGTGGCAGCCATTTAGGAGGAAGATCACCTCTATACGACACCCGTCCCGAGACGTGTCAAGCAGATAGGTGGAAGGTGACTAAGCGGCGCAGAAGGCCTGCCGGGCCGCATCCACAGCGTGACACCTAGCAGTGGATTTAATTCTCTTTGTCCTAACTGCCAGAGTTAGGTATGATAGCACTGTTAGCTATCTAATCACTGGACAATGACCATTTTGCCATTGTGGTAGCCCCTTAGCCTATAAAAGGAGGACCGTGGCAACCTTAGAAAGGATTTGGACCCTCGTGTACTCATACGCGCATAGCTGCTCTCCTCGAGGTGACCTTGCCGGGCTTGGGCGCCGCGTGTTCTTCATGATCCCTCCATCAATCCACCAAAGAAGGAGTAGGGTTTTACGCTTCTCAGCAGCTCGAACCTGGTTAAAAATCACCAGCATCATCACTGTCGTGCTGTCCCATGGCCTCCGCTCTTTGTGCAATGCGACCTCCCCCCTGCCGAACCACAAAGGGGCCGATGGCCCCATAGGTGGCCGTGTTCTACCATGACATCTTTGGTGCGCCAGATAGGGGGAGCACTTGTGCGATCCGGAGGTCATAAACAGTGTGTCAGTCTACATCATCATCTTCTTCATCGTTGGCTTGATCATCCATGGCGCCCAAGAAGAAGTTCGGCGCAACTGCTCATCCTTCCACCTCGAAGGCCCCCTCACATGCACCCACCGATGCTGTGGGGGCTGCAACGGCGTCAGAGGACGCTGACGCCATGGGGAACATGACCGGCGCAGGCGGCGCTGTCGTCGTTCCTTTGCGGTCGAAGCGGGAGTGGAAGACATCGGAGGAGGGCGGCATCAATAGCATCTCGATGGCCGTGCTCTGCAAGGTGCGGGTGGGGAGAACGTTCAGTCGCCACCTCCCCATCGTGCTGGAGAACACAGCCGCAACGATAACGCTCACTTTGGTGCGAACCGTGACCCCCTGGCTGTCCCTGCCACGGGCGGAACGGCGGGGCAAGCGCATTCCCCAGGGCGGGGTAACCAAGACAAGGCGCCAAACGGGGTCGTCAACCCCCAGGCACACCCTTCTCGACACCGTACCACTGTGGCGGATGGCTCGCAGCGACGAGAGCATGGAGCTAGATCAAGGTACTCTGGCAACCGCCGGTGTACTTTGTCAGCTCCCTGTTGCAGGGGGCTAGATCAAGGTACTCTGGCATGCAAAAGTTGATCTTTGGCCTCATCATGACCTCGAGGAAACTGCGCCACTACTTCCAAGCCCACAAGATCACAGTTGTCACCCGTTTCCCTTTGCAATGCATACTGAGGAACCCAGAGGCCACTGGCAGGATAGTTGAATGGGCTTTGGAATTGTCAAGCTTTGGTCTGAAGTATGAGAATACGTCAACCATTCAGAGTAGATCATTGGCGGAATTCACCGCGGAATGGACACCAACCCTAGATGAAGAGACACTAGAAACAGCCGTTCCCGGCAAGGAGGCCCCCCAAGAATGGACCATGTACTTTGATGGCGCCTTCTCACTGCAAGGTGCAGGAGCTGGCGTGCTCCTTATCTCACCCAGTGGAGAGCACCTCAAGTACGTGGTCCAAATGCATTTTCCCCGGGAGGAAGCTACCAACAACACTGTAGAATATGAAGGACTCCTTGCCGGGCTCAGGATCGCAACAGAATTGGGAATTAAGAAGTTGATCATTCGTGGAGATTCACAGCATGTGGTGAGACAAGTGAACAAGGATTACTAGAGTCCATTGATGGAGGCATATGTGTAGGAAGTGAGGAAGCTGGAGGAGCATTTTGACGGATTGCAAACAGAGCACATGCCACGTGTGGAAAACAGCATTGCTGATCATCTGTCAAAGTGCGCTGCTCAAAAGCTTTTTGTGGAACCAGAGACTTTTGTTCTCCACCTAACTCAACCCTCAGTATCCCCGACAACAATGGCCAAAAATAGGAGGAAACTGGACTCTGGCAAGCCTCTCCCTATAGAGCTTCCCGAAGCCCCTGGCAGAGAGGTTGGCAAGAACAACTCCACTTTGCGTGGTGAGCAGCACCCTCCTGCCGAACTACCAGTTCTTGCGGTCGAGATATGTGCTCCCATGAACGAGGAGGTGCCGTTGATCCTTGTTGCCGAGCCTCAGGCTCCAACTTGGGCACGACACATAGTCCATTACCTCCAAATAGGAGAACTACCCGAAGAGCAAGAAGAACTGAAAAGGTAGCCCGGAGGGCCAATATGTATCAGTTTGTCAATGACACATTATATAGAAGGAGGCCCAATGTGTGAAATTGAAGTGCATTTGCCGGGAAGAGGGGAAGGAACTATTGGCAGAGATATACAAAGGCATGTGCGGCTCCCATATTGGATCAAGAGCCTTGGTTGGAAAAGCTTTTCGGCAAGGTTTCTACTGGCCCACGGCCCTCCAAGATGCAATTGAGCTAGTCACCAGATGTGAAGCCTGCCAGTTCCACTCCAAGAATATCCATTAGCCTGCTCAAGCTCTCCAGACGATCCCTTTGTCATGGCCATTTTTGGTCCGGGGGCTCGACATCTTGGTCCCCTTCCCCCGTGCTATAGGGGGCTTTGAATTCTTGTACGTGGCACTCGACAATTTTACAAAGTGGCTGGAAGTGGAGCCTGTGAGGAAGGTGACCGCACAATCAGCTATCAAGTTCTTGAAGGGATTGGTGTGCCGCTTCGGAGTACCCGCCAGAGTCATAACTGACAACGGCACCCAATTCACAAGCCGCCGTAGGATCGAAAGTAGGTCTAGAGGGGGGGGGGGTGATTAGACTACTTGACCAAATAAAAAATCTAACCTTTTCCCAATTTTAAGTCTTAGCAGATTTTAGCAAATTAGCACAAGTTAAGCAATCAACCTACACATGCAATTCTAAGAGTGTATTAGCGGAAAGTCAAACATTGCATATGAAGGTAAAGGGAAGGGTTTGGAGAAGGCAAACACAATGTAGACACAGAGATTTTTGGTGTGGTTCCGATAGGTGGTGCTATTGTACGTCCATGTTGATGGAGACTTCAACCCACGAAGGGTAACGGTTGCGCGAGTCCACGGAGGGCTCCACCCATGAAGGGTCCACGAAGAAGCAACCTTGTCTATCCCACCATGGCCATCGCCCACGAAGGACTTGCCTCACTCGGGTAGATCTTCATGAAGTAGGCGATCTCCTTGCCCTTACAAACTCCTTGGTTCAACTCCACAATCTTGTCGGAGGCTCCCAAGCGACACCTAACCAATCTAGGAGACACCACTCTCCAAAAGGTAATAAATGGTGTGTTGATGATGAACTCCTTGCTCTTGTGCTTCAAATGATAGTCTCCCCAACACTCAACTCTCTCTCTCACAGATTTGGCTATGATGGAAAGAAGGTTTGAGTGGAAAGCAACTTGGGGAAGGCTAGAGATCAAGATTCTTGTGGTAGGATTGGAATGTCTTGATCTCAACACATGAGTAGGTGGTTCTCTCTCAGAAAATGAGTAGTGGAAGTGTAGGCTCGTTCTGATGGCTCTCTCTTGAATAGAGAAGGGGGTGGAGGGGTATATATAGCCTCCACACAAAATCCAACCATTACACACATTTGACCCAACTCGGTCAGACCGAATAGAAAAACTCGGTGAGACCGATTTAGTTCAAAATGTGAACGTTAGGAATCTCGGTGGGACCGACATGATCAACTCAGTGGGACCGATGTGCTAGGGCTAGGGCAAAACCTCATCACGGTGAGACCGATTGCATGAACTCGGTGAGACCGATTTCAGCAATGAGCAAACAGAGAGTTGGTCAGGCAAACTCGGTGGGACCGATTGCACATTTCGGTGAGACCAAAATAATTACAAGAGGCAACAGAGAGTTTGCAAGGCCATCTCGGTGAGACTGAGATCCGTATCGGTGAGACCGACTTGTCTAGGGTTTCTGGCAGTGGCTATGTCAACTGAACTTGGTGGCGCCAGATAGATCAAATCGGTGGGGCCGAGTTTGACTTGGGTTTTGGAAATATGTGGAAATGAGAAAATGGCTGAGGGTTTTGGAGCAATATCACTAAGCACTTTGAGCAAGTAGACCATTAAGCAACACCTCATCCCCTTTTAATAGTATTGGCTTTCCTATGGAATCAATGTGATCTTGGATCACTAAAATGAAAATGAAAATCTTTAGCCTTTGCCAATCTTTGTCCTTAGCATTTTGAGGGGTCCACATCTCTAGTCCATGCCATGCCAATCATTGAACTTTTTGAAATATTTAACTTGAATGAATATTAGTTCAATGAGCTATATGTTGTTATGAATTACCAAAACCACCCGGTGATTAGTTGCACTTTCAATCTCCCCCCTTTTGGTAATTGATGACAACATATAGATCAAAGCTTCGACAAATGATAATATGAATGAAATACATCATCGCTTTGAGAAGTATGTGATAAGAAAGAGCTCCCCCTAAATTTGTGCATTATTTAAAATTTGCTTTTGAATGCAAATGCACAATCGATTAGGATCATGGGTCACTCTTCCATGTCACATACATCTTGGTGGAGTGCACAAAATGATAAGATATAAAGAAGATGCACTCATCACCAAGGGAAAACATGATTGATCATACACAAATATCATAGATAGCATCATGCAAGCACACATTAAAGTATAGTATGATGAAACACATGATCACAAGAGTATCTCACAAACAAGCACAAATATTGTAGCAAGAATCAAACAAGCAAACGATTAAAGCAAATGATCAAAGTAGCAAGAGAGGCAACAAAAGGCAAAATGCTCTCTCTCTCGAAGCCTAATGATCTATACACTTTCTCCCCCTTTGGCAACAAGTTACCAAAAAGCTTGAAAATGCATAGTGCTATGCGGCACTCTAGGCATGATCTCCAGGAGCTCCTGAAGTGGTCTTCTGGCTGGTTCTCCGGTGTGTGTAGATGGCGTGGAGAGGAGTCCGTCTGCAAAAGCTTCAGCTGACGTCTGTGGAGCTGGAGGTGTTGAAACTGGAGGTATAACTAAGGCAGTTGCTGCAGGTGCTGAAATGGTACTCCTGGAGTCTCTGACAACTGGCACACCTGTAGACCTTTGTGCCCTTGGCACTCTCTGAAAAGCATTAGTGGTCGGTCTGTCACTCCTGTCCTCAACTTCTTCCTGGAGCTTCTCCACAGTAGTTTGGATCTCTGTAACCTTCACATCTAGATCATGGAATTTGGTCTCAATGATCCTCTCAAGACTTTCTTGATTCTGAGTCAGGGTGGCCAAGCCCTTCTCAATCCTCACAGTAGCCTCAAGCAGATAACTGAGTTGATCTTGCTTGGTCTTGAGCATCGCTTGTGAAGCATCTGGTGCACTAGTTGCCCTTGCTGCTTTAGCAGCCTTTGCTCTCTCTCTTCTCCTGAGCTTCAGCACTGGTTGGATGAGATTCATCTATGACAATCTCATTGTCTTCAAATTCTGGCCTCAGGGGAAGATGCTCTTTATCAAGAAGATATGTCCCTGTTCCCATCTTGGAGTTGATCAACATTTGTATGTGAGGAGCATATCCACATGATCTCTTCTGATCAGCTGCAGTTCTCTTCACTGTTTCAACAATCAAAGTCATCACTTTGAACTTTTGTGGCACATCAAACATATGGAGCAAGTTGATGGAGTGACCATGGATCATCCTATGATCTCCTGACTTGGGCAACAGAGTGTGCCTCAAGATGGTGTTGATGGTGGTCAATCCTTACAGCAGATAATATATGGACCCAAGCTTGTGAGTCTCCAAGGCATCATCTGGAATGGTCTTGTACATGTTTGCCATGGAGTTGTGATCCTTCCTTGGCTTGGCATATACATCCGTGTCATTTTCATCTTCCTTGGGGCATTGATCAACTTGGCCCATTCAGAAATAGTAGATTGATATCTGGTTCCTTCAGTCATCCAGACAATCTTGCCATCTGGATAGAAATGAGCAGTGGAGTAGAATTGCACTATCATCTCATCATTTCACTTGGTCAACTTTTGACCAACAAACTTATCGACTTCATTCATCCTGAAGCTCTCATGCACACCTGGGAAGTATTCCTCATTGTCATCGATATATGTCCAGTCAACCCATCTCATATCACTGACAATAGGCTTTTTGTCTAGCAAGACAGTCTCATAGAAGTCCTGCTGTTCCTTGGTGTGGAAACGATAATCTACAGCAGTCCTTCTCCTGGTGGCATAGGGATCAGTCTGTCTCCACAATCTTAGACCTGCATCCTTTATTTCCTTCATGTTTTCAGCAACAGGATGATCATCATTATGATCAGGAATCTTTGGCTTCAACTTTATAAGCACTTGCTGCTCCTCATCCTCTTGAGCTTCTAGCACTGGGGCCTTGTTCTTCTCAGCAGCAGGGATGTTCCTAGTGGATCTCTTGGGTGCAGAAGGTTTTAGAGCTTGAGCTTGAGTTGGAGGCTTGGGGGCTATCTTGGGCTTAGATGGAGCAGCCCCAGACTTTATGGCATCCCCCATGAGCTTTTGAGTCTTTGGAGGTGGTGCAGCTGGCTATTCCTCCTCCTCTTCTTCCTCATCAGAGTCTCTCATCATAGATGATCTGCCAATGACTCTGGCAATAGTCTTCCTCACTCTCTCCTTCCTCTTCTTTCCTCCAGTAGCCTCTTCCTCTCTTGGTTCAAGAGTGAACTCCATGGTTTCCTGAGTGGAGGATCTGGCTTTTGACATGGGCTTCCTCTTAGCAGGAGCTTTCTTTGGCATACCAGGCTTTGTGGCAGCAACAGCAGCATATTCCTTCTTGAGCACCTTCTTCTTTGAGGTCACTTCCTCATCAACAACAAAATCATCATCTTTAGATTCTGAGGTTCTCTTCTTCCTTTGCCTAGTAGCAGCCTTAGGCAAGTTGCAGGGAGTGCTTCTGCTACCTTCATCATAACTGCTGTTGGAGGGACTAGTGCCCTCACTGAGATTCACCTGCTCCTCAGACCTGTTCTGTCTGTCACTGCCCTTTGACATCTCTAAAACTGACCCTATGAATAGATAGGTATAGGTAGAGTGGATGAGCATCACAAAGCACAGCTATTTTGCAAAGCTATTGAGACAAAAACTTAATTTTCATTTTCTGCAGAAGGCATTTCGGAGCTACCAATTTGACAAACTCGGTGACATCGAAGCAATAACAGAATCTAAACATGCAGTTTCGGTCAGACCGAGATGCAGTTCAGTGACTCCGAGATGCTAGGGTTCCACAGAGTAAGTGATTTCGGTCACACCGATTAGTACGCTTCGGTCAGACCGAGTTGTACTTGTGCAATGGCCTGATCCAAATCGGTGAGACCGAGATCCTTAGATCGATCGGTCTGAGATGAGTTCGGCGGAAGCCTAACCCTAAGTTTTTGCATCAAATCTATTCTAATGGAATTTTCTAGTGGATAGATTGATCTCATTCGTGGTAAGAATAATGGCAATGATCTTTGTGCAAGTATCGAAAAAATGAACACACAAAGAGGTCGAGTCTGTACCCTAACTTGGCGATGAACTCACTACGGCGACAACGGCGGTGAGATTTCTGTTGACGGCGAAGGAGACCAGCTGCAGGAGGACACTGGCGATGATGGCGATGATCCGGAGACCAAGGGGGCGGCAAAGCTGGGAAGGCATGGTCGAGAGGTTTGGAGGAATTTCCAAAATTTCAACCCATGGTATATATACCCAGTCACTGTCGGTGTGACCAAGTGGAACGACTCGGTGGCACCGAGATGCAAAAATGCTAGCAGTTACTGCAACTCGGTGTGACCGAATTGTTCAAATCGGTTGCACCGAGATGAAAACCTAGATCAACTTAATGAATTCGGTGAGACCGAGTGTGATGAGTTGGTCTGACCGAGATGCATTAAGAGGTTTTGGAAGTTTAAGCCCTTGATGGATCGGTGGCTCCGAGTGCTCCTCACGCGGAGGGTCCAAATTCGACTTGTTCAAACTTTGTGATGTAGCATGAATAGAGTTTGAGACGAGAAAAGCATAGATAGCTAGAGGGAGTTCTTAGGCATTCTTGTCCATCCATTTGGCAAGAGGAAAACCAAACATTCAAAGCAACAGATGGATGTCCTCGAATGGAGAAAATTATGCAACCAACATGCTCACACAATAAGATAGCAAATAAAATATGTGGCAAAGCATGCACAAACACTCTAGCATCTATCAAGCAATTGGCGATGACTAGGTTATCTATATATGAGTATATTGACTGAGGAGTCAAATGAGAACATTTGATCGTAGGTCATACTCATCGTTTAAGCACAAGTGGGGTTACCACTTTTACATTGCTGTGTTCACACCATTAGAGTTGCTTTAGCTCAATTCTTTGAGCAAAGCTCCCCCTAGATGTGATATCCCCCCTAAGAGGGATGAACTAACCTTGGGTTTTGTCGATGATGACTTCATGTAGATGTTGAGGATGTGGATGCTCAATGTTGATGTAGATCATTTGGAGCAATCCATTGGAGTGAGTTGCACTTTCAATACCTACATGGGTTAGTACCACAAGGAACACACAAGGATATCCATAGACATAGAGTGAAACACACATATGATGATGTCCATGAAAGCATTAGGTTACCTTGTCCCTTGTCTTACCAATCAAGAGGGTTTGTGACTCCTTGAACTAGTGCAAGATATGGAAGTTGATTGCACTTGTCCTTGCCAAAATGAATATGAGTGAAGTATGTTGGCGGAGTCACCCTCAAGAACTCTCTAGTTCTTCTTCTTCGGGACCCACATCAACTTGATGGAAATCCTTGGAGTTGTAGTCGTACTTGATGAAGTAGAACTTGATGTAGTCTTGGGAACCCACTTGACCAAGGCCTTTGGAGCTTCTTCAAATGAATCAATCTCTTCTTGAAGCTTGTCCTTGCCTTTTAGCTTGTGGTCTTGTGGGGAAAGATCATCTTGAGCTTGTGTTCCCTTGAAAGAAGTAGATTCATACTTCTCTTGTTGAGGAACAAACTTCGTCTTGGGATATTGATCTTCTTCCCACTCAACTCCATTGGCATTGAACTTTCATTCAAAACCAACACCTTGATTCTTCCGGTGCCTTCCTTGCTTGCGTACAATTTCCTCAAATTTCTTACTTTCGGCAAGGATCTTGTATACACCTTTCTCTATAATTCCCTTCAATAAGCTATTTTCTTGGTCAAGTGTAACTTGGCTAAGAGAATCATTAGTGGAATCTAGAGAACTACTAGAAGCAACAATATTGGATTTAGCATGATTATTTTTACTACTAGAAGAAGAATCTTTCTTGCTCTTGTTGCTAGATTTTACTTGTGGCATGTAAGTAGACAAGAGTAAATGCTTGGCAATGCAAGAAGAACTTTTCTTTCGAAAATCATCATTGATTGCTTTTAAGAACCCATGCTCTTGCTCTAAATTGAGCTTCTCATGAGTCTTTAAAAGCTCTCAATGATCCTCTAAAGTAGTTTCATGAGCTAACTTAAGAGTGTTTAGTTCTTTAGTTAGACGCTCAATCTCCTTCTTATCATTGTCATTCGTTTCATGTTGATTAGCATGATTAATAGCAATTTCATCATAGTTTTCATCACTAGTGTTGTCAACAAGTAAATCATCATCACCTAGCAAATCATCTTCATCACTATTGAAATCAACATACTCGGGGTGTGTTACCTTAAGGCCTTTAGCCATGAAGCATCATCCAATTCCTTCATTTGGTGAGTCGAATATGTCATAGGAGTTGGATGACACAAGTGCAAGACCGGCAACACCTTCATCTTGAGTATGTTCGGAGTCGGAGTGATAACTTCTCTCGGAGTAGTTGTCGGAGTCGGAACCGGATACCCGTTCACCAACATGAGCTTGATGTCTTTGTCTTGTGTAGCCCTTTGATGACTTGTCTTTCCTTTTCGAATCCTTGCTTCTACGAGAGGATCTTCGTTCATAACGATCATCTCTACTCCTTCTCTCTCTTGGATGTGATTCCTCTCTTTTACTTCTCCTTTTAGGTGAGTCTTCTCTTCTTTTGTAGGGAGCCGTACACTCACTAGAGTAGTGTCCGGGTCTTCCACAATTGTAGCAATTGTGATCATGACTAGAAGATCTTTTGTCATTGTAGGACCTTGACTTGGAACTTCTCTCTTTGCGTCTACTCTTGTAGAACTTGTTGAAGTTCTTCACCATTAAGCTCAATTCTTCATTGAAGACTTGTTTCTCACTTGATGTTGTAGGAGCATCACATGAAGCTTTGTAAGCACCACTAGACTTGTTGTGAAGCTCTTCCTTATCCTTGAGTGACATCTCATGAGCAACAATTCTACCAATGACTTCCGTTGGCTTGAGATCTTTGTAGTTGGGCATCATTTGGATCATGGTGCACATGGTGTCGTATTTTCCATCCAAGGCTCTTAGGATCTTCTTGATGATGAATCTGTCGGTCATCTCTTTGCTTCCTAAGCCGGCACTCTCATTTGTGATGAGAGCAAGCCTAGAGTACATTTCAGCGACTCCTTCACCATCCTTCATTTTGAACTTGTCAAATTGACTTTGAAGCACGTCCAATTTGGATTCCTTGACGGACTCGGTACCTTCGTGCATATCAACCAAAGTATCCCAAATTTCCTTTGCATTCTCAAGATGGCTGATTTTGTTGAATTCTTCGGGGCACAGTCCGTTGAAAAGAATATCGCAAGATTGAGCATTGTATTGCAACATCTTCAATTCTTCCGCGGACGCTTCACAAGCCGGTTCTCTTCCATCCTCGAAGTATTCACCTTGCAAGCCAATATGCACAATAGCCCAAATGGTGGGGTTATGACCAAGAATATGCATTTTCATCTTATGCTTCCAACTAGCAAAATTAGTACCATCAAAATAAGGACCTCTACGGTGGTAATTTCCCTCGCTAGACGCCATACTCTCCTAGGTTGTGAAACCAAGGCTATGATCACCAAAGCTATGGAAATCAAGGCAAATGGAGACCAAAGCTCTAATACCACTTGTAGGATCGAAAGTAGGTCTAGAGGGGGGGGGGGTGATTAGACTACATGACCAAATAAAAAATCTAACCTTTTCCCAATTTTAAGTCTTGGTAGATTTTATCAAATTAGCACAAGTCAACCAATCAACCTACACATGCAATTCTAAGAGTGTAGTAGCAGAAAGTAAAACATTGCATATGAAGGTAAAGGGAAGGGTTTGGAGAAGGCAAACGCAATGTAGACACAGAGATTTTTGGCGTGGTTCTGATAGGTGGTTCTATCATGCGTCCATGTTGATGGAGACTTCAACCCACGAAGAGTAACGGTTGCGCGAGGCCACGGAGGGCTCCACCCATGAAGGGTCCACGAAGAAGCAACCTTGTCTATCCCACCATGGCCATCGCCCACGAAGGACTTGCCTCACTCGGGTAGATCTTCACAAAGTAGGCGATCTCCTTGCCCTTACAAACTCCTTGGTTCAACTCCACAATCTTGTCGGAGGCTCCCAAGCAACACCTAACCAATCTAGGAGACACCACTCTCCAAAAGGTAATAGATGGTGTGATGATGATGAACTCCTTGCTCTTGTGCTTCAAATGATAGTCTCCCCAACACTCAACTCTCTCTCATAGATTTGGCTATGGTGGAAAGATGATTTGAGTGGAAAGCAACTTGGGGAAGGCTAGAGATCAAGATTCTTGTGGTTGGATTGAAATGTCTTGGTCTCAACACATGAGTAGGTGGTTCTCTCTAAGAAAATGAGTAGTGGAAGTGTAGGCAAGTTCTGATGGCTCTCTCTTGAATGGAGAAGGGGTGGAGGGGTATATATAGCCTCCACACAAAATCCAACCGTTACACACATTTGACCCAACTCGGTCAGACCGAATAGAAGAACTCGGTGAGACCGATTTAGTTCAAAATGTGAACGTTAGGAATCTCGGTGGGACCGACATGATCAACTCGGTGGGACCAATGTGCTAGGGCTAGGGCAAAACCTCATCTCGGTGAGACCGATTGCATGAACTCAGTGAGACCGATTTCAGCAATGAGCAAACAGAGAGTTGGTCAGGCAAACTCGGTGGGACCGATTGCACATTTTGGTGAGACTGAAATAATTACAACAGACAATAGAGAGTTTGCAAGGCCATCTCGGTGAGACCGAGATCCGTATGGGTGAGATCGAATTGTCTAGGGTTTCTGGCAGTGGCTATGTCAACTGAAATCGGTGGCGCCGGATAGATCAAATCGGTGGGGCCGAGTTTGACTTGGGTTTTGGACATATGTGGAAATGAGAAAGTGGCTGAGGGTTTTGGAGCAATATCACTAAGCACTTTGAGCAAGTAGACCATTAAGCAACTCCTCATCCTCTTTTAATAGTATTGGCTTTCCTATGGACTCAATGTGATCTTGGATCACTAAAATGAAAATGAAGAGTCTTGAGCCTTTGCCAATCTTTGTCCTTAGCATTTTGAGGGGTCCACATCTCTTGGCCATGCCATGCCAATCATTGAACTGTCTGAAATATTTAACTTGAATGAATATTAGTTCAATGAGCTATATGTTGTTATGAATTACCAAAACCACCCGGGGATTAGTTGCACTTTCAGCTGCGCCTTCATGCAATATGTTCAAACCCTCGGAAGCAAAGTTTCATTCATCTCTGTTGCTCATCCCAGAAGCAATGGACAAGCTGAGAGGATGAATGCTAAAGTGCTGCATGGACTCAAGACAAGAACTTTTGATAAGCTGCCGAAGTGCAGCAGACGTGGATCGACGAGCTGCCGGTGGTTCTTTGGTCCCTCTGTACGAACCAAATCGAGCTACCAGCCAGACTCCCTTCTCCCTAGTCTTTGGGGCAGAAGCAGCGATCCCCACGGAACTCACATATGGGTCCTCTTGAGTATTTGCCTATGATGAAGTAGAGCAAGAGCAGCACCGGCATGACGATGCCGTGCGCCTTGAGGAGAACCATCTCCGGGCTGCTACGCGTGCTGCATGTTATCAGCAAGCTCTGCGCCGCTATCACAGCCGCAGGGTTCATGCCCGGAGCCTTGAGGAAGGCGACCTTGTCCTTAGGCGTGTTCAGTCCGCCAAGGGTGCAAACAAGTTGACACCGAAGTGGGAAGGCCCTTACCGGGTAGTGTGAGTCACCAGACCTGGCGCAGTCCGTATGGAGACCAAAGATGGCATTCAATTGCAAAACTCATGGAACATTGAGCATCTTCATAAGTTCTACCCGTAAGACGCGGCTGTCGGGCCCTGCCCGACAGGCACCCTTTTGTACAAGCCTTGCCGATGTGCATGTAACCCTTTGTACAAAGCCAGGCGCAGACCCTGAGCACAGACAATAAATCGAAGCGCTCGCGCCCTAAAAGCAACTTGCATCCAGGCATAGCATAAGATGAACTTGCCATGATCGTGTAGATGAGATCATATGTTGCTTTGTTTTCCACTGAACTAACTGCAGGGCTCTTGCCGCGGACTCGGTCCCGAAAAGAAGAAGCGAAAACAAGCCAACATATCGATCCCCGACAAGCCGAATAGATAAGCTCCTTTTTATCCATACATGCCTCTGTAAGAAGAAAGCTTGTGCATAGAAAAACCTTGTCACCTTCTAAGCATTTGTGCTCCCATCCTTCGATTCAGACGATATTTTGGTCGGGTTGGTTGTAGTGGCATTTGGCGGAGAAGGTTCGACAGGGGGCTAGTCCCCTTCCATAGTTTTGAGCCTGGTAGGCCAAGCCCCACGGCAACAAACGGAAGGCACCGGCAGGATAGCTTGCCGGAGAAAACTTGTTTACTTAAAAGTATAGAGGCACTCCTCCTCTGCATGGATGTAGTACGTGCACAAGTACCCGGCAATACCGTCTTTTTTCATTAATATGCGGATAAACGAGTACAAAGCTTATAGAGTGCAAACATGGATAGAAGAGATTACATATTTGAAACTAAAGTTTGGTGAGTGCCTACATATTTTAGATTAAAAAAAGATAAGTGCCCCATAATCCCTTTCTTGTCCCTCTCCTCCTAGGAACTACAGTGAGAGGCGAAGAGGGCAAAAGGAGTGCCTGGGCAGAAGCCCAGCCTGACCCCGTCAAGACCCGCAGGACGCAGCCTGACAAGATCGAGAGGGCGCGAACGAAGGTGATTGGTGGGGAGAGCGGCTAGGCGATGCCCTGGTAACCGCCACCAGGGCCAGCAGGACACGGCAGGGCGGACGAAGCCGAAGTCCACGGGGAAGCCTGTCGGGGTCCAGCTGGAAGACTGCTGGAGGAGCCGGAGACACCATTCACACCCAACACCCTGGCAAATCGCCTTGCCGGGGAGGAGATGCAGGTGCAGATGGTGGTGCCGCCGGCCTCCCGCTGACAGTGATGGTGCGGCTGGCGTTCAGCCGGAGTCGGAGCTGTCGTCCTCCCCATTGGCGCCGTCATCATCACCGTCACTGTCCTCCTCGTCGCTATCGCTCGAGGAGGAGCTGTTGTCGTCAGTCGAGCTCTCCGCGCAGCACCCTAATTGAGCACCCGAATGCCCGAAGACCTTGACAGAGAGCAGGGCGGCGTCCATTAACTTGAAATGGAGAATGTGCCCGGCCAACAAGCTATGGGCACGGGCGAAGATCTTCCAGCCACGCCGAAGAAGCATGACATGAGGTGCGGGGAACTCCATGTCCGCCCGCATGCTGCCATTGCAGCAGCCCCTCATGTGCAGCCTCAGCCCCGGCGGCTGCTCGACCTCCATCACCCTTGCAAATGGGGTAGGAAGCCGAAGACGGCTATGCGGGGGCCCGCGCAGCTTGACGATAAACTCCAGTGGCTGGTTCCCGACGTGGCCTTCGTTCGGGTCCTGAGCGGCCGGAGGAGGTGCGATCAGAATGCCGCCCCATCCTCCTCGACCCCAAGCGCCACGATGACCACGTCCGTGTCCTCTCCTGCCTCCTCTCATGGCGGGCTCCACCCCCGTGTCCCCAACAGGAGGAGGGAGGCGCTGTTGAGCAGAAGCCCTTGTCGCCACCACTGGGGTGCCACTACGCCCTCTCCCTCTCGCCATGATGGAGAGATAACATCAGAAGGAAGAAGAAGAGGGAGGTGCATGGATGAGTGCCTCCACTCCCCCTCGCGTTCCCTTTTATAGGCAAAGGAGACCGGGGGCTGGCTCCTCACCCAGGGGGCAACCGCCCCGATCCACCAATCCAACTCCTCTGCGTCACTAACGGCGCACAAAATCAAGATCGACCTCCTGTGCCTATCCATGGTGCCTGGCTTTCTGCCTTGGCACTCATTCTCATGCCCTCCGTGTCCGCCACCAACCCTGCGCAATGCATGCGGCGTACATGGCAGAAATGGCAGGGACAGAGGAGTTAGTGGAATGGCAGTTACCACCCCGTGAATGTGGGACGTGGGCGACCAATGGGTCATCGCGTAAATTTCTCCCACCGCATCTTGCACGACGCACGGAAAAACCTGGGAACTGACCCAAGCACCGGTTAATGAAGAAGCAAAGAAGATACCAAGAAAGAAGAGAATATCATTGTAAATGCCCTGCCTGTGTACCTGATAGGGCCTACCCCAACGATGCTCGGCAGCACGTTTGGACCAGGCCCGGGGGCTCCTGTCGGTGCAACAAACCTTCGCGTGTGTTGCCCGGACTGCACACAGGCACAGAAGCAAGGAAGTAAACAACACCAAAGGAGGACCGTGGCAACCTTAGAAAGGATTCGGACCCTCGTGTACTCATACACGCGTAGTTGCTCTCCCCGAGGCGACCTTGTCGGGCTTGAGCGCCGCGCGTTCTTCACGGTCCCTCCATCAAACCACCAAAGCAGGAGTAGGGTTTTATGCTTCTCAGTGGCCCGAACCTGGGTAAAAATCACCAGCATCATCACTCCCGTGTTGTCCCATGGCCTCCGCTCTTTGTACAATGCGACCTCCCCCGCCGAATGACAAAGGGGCCGATGGCCCCATAGGTGGCCGTGTTCTACCACGACACAGCCTCTCGGCCACCAGCGCACGCGACAGCTTCCTTTGCCGGGGGCCTCGGTTTTGGCTTTCTTGCCAGTGCTGAGGTTGCCAGGGCTCTCGACGGCCAATACTGATTTATCTTTACGCTTCTTATTGCACTTCCAGCTCCTCCTCTTTGGGTTGGCGGCCTTGTCGTCGTCCTCTGAATCGACCTCGGCGCCATCCTCTTCTCCGGGGAGTCGCCTTCCCTCCTCTGCCTGAGCACATTTATCCGCCAACCTGTACAGCTCATTGACAGTCTTGGGCAGCCCGACGTTCATCTTGGACCATATCCTTCTGTTGCGCATGTTTGAATGGAATGTAGCACTCACAGCTGCTGAATGTATCTCTGGAATGTTGCGGTGTACTTGACTAAACCTTTGCATGTACTTCCGCAAGCTTTCCCCTTCCTTCTGTGGAAGGACTTGCAGATCACTGGGCCATCCTGGCTGTTGGTGGCCACCCATGAAGGCGCCACCAAATTCATTGCACAGGTCACCCCACGATGAAATGGAATTCTCTGGCAGGTGCCTCAGCCAGGACCTCACATTTGGCTTGAGCACCAAAGGGAAGTAATTGGCGAACACTTTCTCAGCCCTGCCCCCAGCGGCTTGAACGACAATAGTATAAATGCTCAAGAACTCTGCCGGGTTCAGCTTTCCATCGTACTTTTTTGGTAATTCAGGCTTGAAGACATGGGCAGATGGCCAGCGGACTTGCCACTGCTCATGAGTGAAGGCGGGGCAACCAACCTCGTAAGGTAAGTACCCGCCATCACTGGGCGCGGGTTCTTTAACATCTGGATCATTTCTCCTGTCAGATTGACGACGAGTCTCCCGGCGTCGCTCTATGGTGACGCGCACATCTTCCCTCCGCCGATCCTCCAAGACATGACGCTGGTCCCGATGGGCTCGCGGATCGGAAGAGGCCATCGATGCTTCATTAGGCTCGTGGACACGTTGTTCTTGCTGCTACCGCCTCTGAGTCTGCTGTCGCGGAGGAGACTACACCATTGGCGTGGCCTCCTCTACACGGCCATCAGTTCCGGCCGCTACTGCTGTTCGCGGGTGCCATGATGGCTCTGCCTGCTGTGACTTTACAGCTTCAGCGAAATCGATCAAGCTCTCGATTGTGGTCCTCCATTCATCCATTTGATCAGCTGCCGGCAGGAATCTCAGTAAGAGTTGGGCTCATGCCATGGCTTCCGTAGCTGTGCTCGCCGCAGCTGACGAGGCCGACCGCGATGTCGCTCGACTCCTGGTGGTACCAGCAGGAGCGTCGCCACGTTCATGCCGTCGCGAACCGGTCGCCAAGGCAGTCTGGTGTTGAGCGGGCCGCGCTCGGGGGTCGACACCCCCGTTTGGCGCTCCGCCTTGTCCGCTCTGCTCTCGGCCAGGTGCACGCCCAGTGGCCGCGCCCGTGGCAGGCACGGCTAGAGGGTCACAACTCATACCTGAGTGGGCGTCGTTGCTGCGGCTGTGGCTGCTAGTTCGGCGGGGTGGTGGAGGCTGAACGTCCACTCCATCCACAGCTTGAGGGTTACGCCCGTCGAGGTGTTGTTGATGCTGCCCTCCTCCGGTGCCTCCCGCTCCTGCCTCGTCCATGGGGGACACAACGATGGCGCCGCCTGCACCGGTTGCGTCTCCCCCGGCACCCACCTCACCCAACATCGCCCTGGCGCCTATGGCGTCCGCGGCCACGTGCGAGGGGGCCTTAGAAGTGGAAGGGTGTGCGGTAGCACCGGGTTTCTTCTTGGGCGCCATGGGTGAGGATGATGATGATGACGATGGACGCGCTGTTCTCAACCTCAGGTTCGCGCAAGCGCCTTTCGCCCTACCTGGCGCGCCAAAGATGTTGTGGTGGAACACGATCACCTATGGGGCCGTTGGCCCCTTTGTGGTTTGGCAAGGGGGAAGATCACGTTGCACAAAGAGCAGAGGCCATGAAACAACACGATGGAAGTGACGCTGGTGGTTTTTACCCAGGTTCGGGCCGTTGGGAAGCGTAAAACCCTACTCCTGCTTTGGTGGATTGGATGGAGGAACACGATGAACACACATCGCTCAAGCCTGACAAGGTGGCCTCGGGGAGAGCAGCTATGCGCGTACAAGTGTGCAAAGGTCTGAATCCTTTGCTAGTTAGCCTTGGACCTCCTTTTATAGCTTAAGGGGTGACCACAGTGGCAAAGTAGTCAATATCTAGTGATTGGATAGCTAACAGTGCTATCATACCTAACTCTGGCAGTTAGGACAAAGTGCATTAAATGCACTGCTAGGTGTCATGCCGAGGGCGAAACCCGGCAAGCCTACCGTGCCGCTTAACCCTCTTCTGCTTATCTACTTGACACGCCTCTGGACGGGTGTCATATGAGGATAATCTGTCTTCCATGGGCTGCCACGTGCTTAGTAGAAGCCACTTAATCACTTGGAGGCTCGACACTGCATTGATAGGTGATTTGCGTTGCGGTGCGGTGGAGCGGTGGCGCCTTGGCGGGGAGATTCGCCCTTGGCGGACCCGGCAAGCCTGCCGGGGAAATCTTGGACTTGTCCCTGGGGCGGCCTCGACCCCGCCAGGCTCTCCTGCACGGCGAGGGAAGCCTCCCCAAGGTGATGCCTTGCTATCTTGCTTGTATTGGTCTTCTTGATCCACTCGTTGATCTTATGAAGAGCGGTCTTTCTGGCTTGGTCTTGTTTCTATAGCTTGGTGTAGGACATGCAATGCCAGCACGCCTGTGTATAAGTCCGGGCAAACAAACGCGAATGTTTGTTGCACCGACACTCGGTCGCCACAAGGTCGGCGTCAGGGTTGCAGGTGAACTTCCCCAGCAGTGTGTCCACATGGCCTTCCACGGTCGCCGCCGGGGTGGCGCGGGACTCAAGAGCAACTGGGCCGGTCACCGCGTCAAAATTGAAGCCGGGATCGTTGAGGTAAAGGTGGCTGAAGATGCGCGTTGCTACCACGGAGAAGTGGTCGTGTCACTCCTCCAGGATGGAGTCCACCTTGGCGGCGGCGCCTTCGATCTCCTCGGCAAGCTTGGAAGAGAGCCCTGCGTAGCCCCCTTCAGGGGTCGCGAGCGTGACCTTAAATCCTCCTCTGCAGAGCTCGAGGGAAGAGAAGGCGTCACGCTCCGTGGCTGCTCTTCCTTTGGTGTCGGCAAGGATCTTCTCCCTGGCGTCCAGCCGGGCCGTTTCCTCAGAGACGTGCTTTGCGTGGGACGCATGGGTTTTGACCACTTCCTCCTTCAGCTTGGTCAGGCGCTCGTGTTCTGCAGCCTAGTCGACAACTGCCTTCGACAGCACGGAGTCACGATCGGCGAGCTGCACTTCGCGAGTCTTGAGGTCATCCTCCTCCTATTGAAGCTGCTGCGCGCGTGCGGCCTGTTCCTCCTGGAGCACCTTCAGGCTGGCCTTCGCATCACCATAGCACTTGGCTGCCGCATCCGCCTCGACACACGTCATGAGCAGTCTTCGCCTCGTCAGCCTCCCTCCTGCTCTTGGCAGCGAGGGCCTCATTGCTGGCCGAAGATAGCTCGCGCCACCCTGCAATGAGCTTCAGGCGCTCCTGCCTGAGGTGCGCATCAGCATCCTGGAGGTCCACCTCGAGCCGATCGAGCGCGGCGTAGGCGTCGGTCAAGGCCCAACACCTAATCAGGGGGTCATAGCTCATGAGTTCGAGGACTGGCCATGGAGGAATTGCTGCAACATCCCGAGTCGGCGTCACCATTGTGGGAGGACTCGTGACGCCCTCCGCCAGAGGCGTAGGGGGCTCCACGCAGCTCTTCGTGGCTAGCTCTTACGCCGTGCCGTTGGAGGTCGCCGTGTCAACCACCCTGGTCGCGGGCATCGGGGTCCCTTGAGGCTGCGTTGTGGGCTGCGAGTCGCTGCATCCGGAGGCGGGGGCTGGAGCGGCAAGAGGAATCAAGACCGCCGCCCCCTCCCTCGAGGCCAGAGGTCTCGCGGCCGAAGTGAGCGGCGCGGCGGGCTGGATCACCATGGCCTCTATGGCTGGCCCCTTGAGAGGCGCCGACGAGGCACCAGGAATGGATGGTACGCCCGTACGCCCTTGCATGGTGTTACCTGCATGCCCGAGGGTTGCGCCAGGCCGACGCAGTGCACTTCCGCGCCCGCCATGGCCGCGGCCGGGTGCCGATGGCGCCCTGAGGACAAGGGGCTCCTTCGATGCGACGCCCGTCTTCTTCTTCTTTGCCACACCACCACTTCTGGTCATCAAGAGGGGAAATGATATGAACACATGTGCAATCAGCACCCGATCGAGAGCAAGGAAGGTCACTTACTCGTCTGGCATGGCCCACTTCCTCTTCTTCTTCTCCTCGGCAGAGGCCGAGGCGCCCCCACTCTTCTTCGGCATGGCCTTGGTCGCGTCCCGAGGGCTGGCGGAGTGGCCATCGACGGGCCCCGTCGCGGTGTTGCCGCCTGGAGGGGTGAGGAGGTCAGCCTGAAGGGTCATGGCCAAAGAGGCCATGTCCGCCCCGGCGGGGGCCGTCCCGTCATTCGACTGAGTGCCTAGTGAAGACGGGTCCGACCCCCTAACCACCCCGCTGAGGCATGGGGAGCCACCCGGAGGGGGCGCCGCTGCGCCCCTACCTGAGGCCACCCGGCCAGATGCTCGCGTCGTCCGGGAGCAGGCTCCGACCGCCTGGGGACCCTGACAAAGCGCGGAGAGTCCATGGCCGGGGGCTCATCCGCATCATCATCTTATTCGAGATTGCACAGAAGCTCGTGCTGCGACGGGAGGGACGCCTCCTCCAGGTCGTCGTCCTCAGTCTCCTTCTAGTCCTCTTTGCCACCGCTATTGCCGGAGGACAGCGTCACGGGAGAATTGGGGTGGCCGGACGGCTCGAGCCCCTGGTCATTGAAGGCGGGCATGGCGGCGACCAGATCCTCCCTATCGTCGCGGCGGTACAATGGTGCGTAGGCCTCGAGGATGTCCACCGGAATGGAGCCGAGCAGGGCGACCAAGGCCACGTCCAGCTCCTCCCATGTCAGGCCGGTGGGGCGCAGCCTTGCCTTGTCCCTCGCACCCTGGTACTCCCACAGGGGCTTCGAGTGCGACTGGAGCGGCGCCAAGCGCTGCGTCAAGAACTCCTTCATGATCATCACCCCCATCAGCAGCTTGGCCTCCATAGCCAAGGCTATCTTCTCCAAGATGGGCTTCGCCTGTGGGTCGATGAGCTACGCGGAACCCCACTCTGGGATCCGCTTGGGCAGCTCCGCCGGGAGCTCCAGGAGTGGATCGGAACCCTGGACGTCCAGAAAGACCCAGCGGTGCTGAAAGCCTTCCACCTTCTTCCCAGCTTTCAGGAGCAAATTCCCGCTCTGGACTACGACAAAGGAGACGCACGCGGATCGCTGCTCCTGGTCGTGGAATCGCAGGCTGAAGTAGTGGCGAAAGAGAGCCACCGAGGGCCTCACGCCCATGAAGGCCTCGCAGTAGAAGGCGAAGATGGAACAGAGGAGAATGGAGTTATGCTGGAGATGGAGGGCCTGGATCTTGTAGTGCTTGAGGATGGCGTAGAAGAACTCCGAGAAGGGCGGGATGAGCCCAGAGAAGAGGCTATGGAGGAAGAAGGTGTAGGCTGTCTTCACCAAGGTGCCCCGTTCCACGGAGCCGGCCCAGATCAGGGTCTCTGTGATGACCCGAGACCGACGCTGCAGAAGCCTTCCAGTTATTTCATTGTCGCCATGTGATTTATTTGTTTGTTGCATTCATCATCGCATCATCCGCATGTTTTCATAAAACTTGTAGTCGTTCGTAGTTGCCGCTTCTCTCTTTGTCTCCGTTGATCTTTTGTCAGGCCCTTTGTCTTTGTCTATCTCTCTTAGATCCCCTTGTGTGCCCCTCCGAAAACTTACCCAAACCCGAACCAGGCTGTTGTTACCGATGGGTCCAAATCATCTCCAAACATCCCTAAAATATCTTCGGTTCTTTGTTGGACTTCCCTTGCCTATTTTCTCGACCGTTCGATCTAAATCGGAGGGATTGAATGATCCCTATCCAAATCCACAAGCTATATAAAGCAGATGAAACCCTAGACCAGTAGGCTGTCCCATCCATCCCCTCACTCGCCGCCGCCACTCCTCATGTCTCCTCCACCTCGGGATCCTTCCCCACCCAACCAGCGACTCGCTAGCTGATCCCCTCGATCCACCAAACCAACCAGCACCCGATCTCCTCTGCCCAAGCACCGAGGGCACCCGTCCTCGCACCGGTGGCCACCCAAGCAGCAACAGCAGCCCCGTGCGCTGCCCGAGCCTCCCCTGCATCCTCCTCGTGAACAGGTGCACGCGGTCCATTGCATGCCAGGCTACATGGTCATCACGTGAACAGGTGCATGCAGTGCGCCCTGTCATGCCACATCTTGTCTCCCGTGTAGTCCATCCAAGGTGGGTTATGTCTGAGGTGATGGTTCAACAAAAGAAGCCAAGGGATGACAGGATTCATCACTGAAAGTTTCCTGCAGCAAACTTGCGCTACAAGCTGGGGACAACTGAAATGACCTAGAGATAAAATAGTTTGTCACAGGGGTTTAGGGTTAGAAGAACTACAGTCCTGTGCATTTGGAGAGGATTTGGACCAATATTTGCTATAGTTGCTTTACAACCAACAAAATGGTCCAGAAACTTAATGTTGATGTGGCACTCACATAATTTGTTGCCTTGGGCTGAAAATTAGCATGACATGATGATTTAGGCATATGAGTGTGCCATAAAAATTTCATGCCATTTTGATGAGTACCCATGGTACTTGCTTCACAGAGTTTCTACCTGGACAGAAACTTGTGAAAATTCTAGGGAAATATTGGTTTAATGAAATGAGGCCAAATTTGGTGGAGACAAGTTATATGCGTAGGAGAATCTCCTGGTAAATTTTCAGCAACAATGAATTAATATAAAATATAGTTGCTTCACAACCTGAAAATCTGACCAGAAACCAAGATTGGATGGTGTGCTCACATAGATTATTGAATAGAGCTAAAAATTGGTGAAGAGCCATAATTTGAGCACATGAAGGATCTTGAAAAATTTCAACTCATTTTGATACATCTAGCTGGTACTTCCTTAACAAAGGCTTCTATCTGACAGAAACTTTGAAAATTTGCTGAGGAAGATTCATTAGAAGAATTGAGTTGAATTTTGGCATGAGGCAATGATATGGATAGTAAAAGGCTCCCAAAAAGTTTGGGTTCAATCAAGCAAAGATAAATGACACTTCCTTCACCAAGTGCCAGCTAGGGCAGAATAGAAAAAGGAATATTAATGAATTATTTTTTATGCTGTCAAGGGAGGGTTTTGACATATCTGTGGAGCATATGTCCCAAAGGATTTATGATAATTATTTGGGAATTTGTGGAAGACATAAATATAGGTTGCTTCACAACCTAGGGCAGACAGGGTTATTCCTTTAATAGAAAAAGGAATATTCCCAATAAAAATAATATTGGGATTGGTCCAATATGGGAAACGACATGATCTTGGAATGGTTTTGAGGATGACAAGCCACTTGGGAGCCTGAGAAGAGATGATCTTCCCAGGTTTCAGGACCACAGAGCCAAGAAAAGGAGTTCAAATAAAAAATCCAAAGAAAAACAAAAGAAAAGGAAAGGGCCAAAATCCAGGGTGTCACAAACCTTCCCCCCTTAAAGAAATCTTGTCCTCGAGATTTGGTTGCTCAGGGAACAAGTATGAATATATCTGGCTTAGGGAAACCATTTCCAAGTCGGGTATCCTTTTCCTTATATGATGTTCCCGTGAAATTTCATCTGACTTGACTGTCTCGCTCTGGGGTGGTTTGCTTCACTGTATCCACATTCTGACAGGTCTTACCTCACATGTTCATGCTTACGCTAGCTCCAATTTCTTTCATATCTACTGACTTAGCTGAGTGCGATAGATTATCGTGACTGAGATATATGCCCTTTTTACAAGTTCGTGAGTGGTTTTCGATGGATGTGTCACCCAGCACTGACAAGATTTCATGGAGTTGTGAACAAACTTTCTTGGTGTACATCAAGCCTTTTACTCCTTGCATTGGACTGTTCAAATAGATGCCTGTCCTCCAAGTTCGAAATAGTGCTGTGGATCATAACTGTTCTCCTGACGGAATCCGCCTTCTCGCAGGGATTTTTGAATCATCTTGGCTGGCCTCACTGTCTTGATTATCAAATCCGTACCCAAGATTTGATTGTCGTTTGTCATGACCAGTATGAAGGAGTACGGCCTTATAACAAGAGAATATCGAGACTTGACTGACGGTGATTCTGGCAGAAGAATCTTGTTCACGGCAGGCTATATTTTAAATGATTCCCATATGCGAGGGCACATGCTTTGAGATCATTCTGATCACTCATCCTGTTGGTATACCCATGTTGGTAGTAGGCCGTGCGATGCTTTATCACGGTCACTAAAGTCAATCTGTTGAGCCGACCTTTGGTTGATGTGATAGACTGGGATATACCATGCTGACGATTCTGAGCATGTACAGCTGGACAAACGGGTTGCCTTGACATGAGGTCCTTTCCAAAATGGAGTAGACCCCTTGGACGTATGTTCATGGTGATCGATACTAAATCAGACTGTCCGAGGTATCTGTACCATGTGGGTCATGCAACAAGTACCATAGCTGTATTACCGGTCTGGCTCCTTCATCATTGTTTTCTTTGTATGGATCCTTTGCTGAAAGAACCTGGCCACATATATCCTCAATTCTTCATGCGACCATAGGTGCTGTAAGGTGCAATATTCTGGCAATCATACCTTGGCCTTATTCATGACTCGGGTCATAGAATATACACTAGATCCATGTGTGCTTGTACGGAGCTCATTGTTGTCTTCCATCATACAAGACAGTGACAAACGTTGATTACATCACCTCGTCAGGTGTGAGGAAGCTGGCCTTGATAAGCACTGTCAAAATTGTTGTCCTATGTTATCTTTCCTCATAGTTTTGGTTGGTCCATGATTTCATCCTCGTACAAGTGATTTGTCTGAACTTGGCAGCATGCTCACAGTATGTAAAAGCATCTGATTCCCAAGGCAGACTTGTGTTCTGACTGATCCTTGCTTCTGACAAACTGTTGTGGATCTGACCCTTGGGATGCACTGCCATATGCTACCAGCTCACTGTGTAATACCTTGCACCAGTGCCGTACTGAGGATGATTGGACAGATTGTGTTGGAAACCATCGAGAGTATCATGCTGAGGAAAACTGAATAGCTTCTGTTCGAAGCTTTCGTCTAGCAGCTTGCTAAAGAAGACTGGGTACCATACTTCAGAAGCTTCCCCCCTTAAAGACTTGCTGGGGAAGACTCGGTACCTTATGCCAGAAGCTTTTGCGGTGGCTTACTGAGGAAGACGGAGTATCTTGTGCTGGAAGTCATCCACATATCGCACCGAGGAAGACTGAGGAATCTTACATTGTAAGCTTCTCTGGTAGCTTGTGAAAGAAGACTGGATTGCTTGCACTAGAAGCTTCTTTCTGTGATAGGTAGACTAAATATCATATATATCCTTTAATATTTCTGCTACCGGGCACTTGTATGAAAGGGGTTGTTTGAGTATCCTTCTTGTTGAGCACTGAATTCATAGCATGTTCTGACTGGCTTCCGGGTATAGCATCAACATTGTACTCATAATAGAATCAATCCTTGTCTATGAACCATACCTTTGACTGATAATATACTATTGGTCTTGCCCACAACTTGTCTTCCGGTTGATTTCATCATTATTAATGTGAAAATTGCACACTGATGTTGGCTTGATGCTGAAATCAAGCCAGAGTAGCATTTGCATTCAGACCAGATATGCCCAATATGATGCAGTCGGCTGAGAATTTCATAGTGCTTAGTTGATCTTCCAAATATTTGAACTCCTTCTGGTTCTTCGGGTCCGGTGTCGGTTGATGAGCAACTTTAATAAGGGGAAAATAAGGTAACACCAAGGGCCCAAAGAAAGAAACAAAAGAAACAAATGGAACAAAAGCACACAAGGAAATCAAGATTATATACAAGCAATATCACATTCAAGCAACATCACATACTACTGCTACTCACAACAATAATATGCATGCATACTTAAGCACACAGATCTCGTGAAAACTCTGGTTCTATGATCTAATATGTTGTGGCGGTGTGCACGAAAGTGAATCCACGTGTGGAAAGAGTTGGTGTAAACAAAGCTACACCAAATGCTGGCTTAACACCGATTGCATCTGAATGGGCTTATGAGGTGAGGACGAACTTGGTGATCATGTAGCGGAACACGGAGGTTACGACCACATCATCATCAAGCGGACGGGCGAAAATCATACACATCCAAAGAATGGGTGATAGAGTATGATAGCGGTGAAAAACAGGGCTTGCTGGCGTTGCCCTTTTCTGATTACAAAGATCATTAAGGGTTGTCATCACGACGAGTCGGAAGGCACGATTCGGGATAGAAACATGTCTATCACCGAAATGATGGGGGTGGCTGGAGGAAAGGTATCGACGCGATACCTGAGCATAACTCCTGCAAATGGTGTCTGGAACACTTGGTACCATGGCATCACTCCACTGGGATAGAGATGACACCAAACACCAAAGAGCAGGTATGCAAAGATGGAGGGTGTAGGTAGTGGATCGAAACCGATACCACCTACACTCACAAGATCAATCGTGAGTGACCAGATAATAATATATATGCATGTTATGCAACAAACAAATGCAACAACCAAATGCATGAAACCTACTATACTCTACACTACCGCTTTCTAACGTTCGCGCAGACTAGGGCGTCCTACAGCCAGATCTGCTCTGATACCAACGCTTATGGCATCCCGGCTCAGAGAGACCGGAACACCCCGTATTCTAGCCCAGAGATCAAGTCTTCTGGAATACGGCACTACTTGGCATAGAACAAATCAACTCTTTATTACAAATACTTGGGGTACAAGGGTTCGAGTATTACAACGGAATATCTTGGCACGGCGACACTACGCCTGCTCAGGTTGCTCTATGCTAGCAGCAGAACAACTCATAGTAGCGGAATGACGACGACAGGGATGGACTCCACTCTGCAGGGACTCTGGTTGGAACACGTATCCTAGCTCGCAAACTTGGGATCCTCAACAAGCAAGCAAACACGGCATGACCTGCAAACTGGCATGACACGCTAGGTGAGTACTTTGAATGTACTCGCAAGCTCACAGCAACCAAAGCAATCAAGACAAACAATAGCATGGCATTTACCGGTTAAACAAGAATGAGCATGATACAAATAGAACAACATGGCACGTACATGGTGAACATAATACCGCTAGAACAATATCCGATGAGCATGGCATCAACATGTTACTCGAGACATGAACAATGATGATGTGAGCATGCAGCATGCTTAAAATATCATGGACCAACTTACTCTGTTCGGGGGTTACCTCGTAACCCTCACATGCATCAACTTACCATCGCGGACATCACACAACAATCTCAGGTTCAACCAAGCTTGGGATTAACAATACCCTAGTGACCACAAGACCACAAGGAGCTTGATCTTTACCCGGGATCATAACATGACACCATAAACATCAACCAACTTCGGTATCCACGATACCACTGTGATTCTCTCACGATCACATAAAGATCAACCAACTTCTTTCCTCATCGAACCAGGGTTGTTTATTATCCAGGTTATTATTACTGTTGACCCATAGTTTGACCTACTATGAACTGGGCCCATATCCGCGGGCGCGGCTATCGATAGATTATACACTCTGCAGAGGTTATTACACTGTACCCATACTACGGAACCCAAGGCCTCGTGCTCCCATTCGGGTGGACCAATGACGTTCTGACAAAACCGATCTACTGCATGACACTCTCCCGGCCACTCCGACAAACTCCCCTTTGGGCTAAGTCATGGGTGGCCCCGATGTCACCTCGTGACACGCAATGGCCACCGTCGTGGCAAAACAAAAACGGTTCCAAACTGGGACAATGGTATACCATACAACAACGAGCACACAAGGCTTATGTCCGCCTACCTAATCAGGGTAGCGCGCGCCCATAACCTTCCCTAGTTGGAGGACCGGCGAGAGGCATGACAATAGACCCAGTTAGGACCCCCCCCCCATAAGGCAAGTGTGGCTGCACTGGTCAGCTCGATTCGATGGCACTATGATTCAGCCAACAGGTGTTCAAGTTCGATTAAAGCCGGTTTAACTTGAAAGGAAATGAGCTGAGTCATACTAAAATAACATGATGCATATGAACATGATAGCAACATGAACATGGATGTGAAGCATAGCCATATGTATATCAATAGCAAATCATTCTTCTACTGGATGCAACAGAACATGGCATAGCGATGATCATGCATACACAGATACTTTTCATAACTGATGATAATCATGCATTAGATGAACATCACTATCACTAGCATGAAATACGGGAACAATACTACTAGCAAGGAATCATATAACTAACAGAGTGCATAAAAGCATAGCATGATGATAAGTAGGGATCCACAAACATAACCGAAACAACAACGTCAGTAGTAAATGAGCCATCATTTATTAAACATTCAAGTAGAAACCATGGCCACTGCAGATCCATCATGCAAGTGGCTATCGTGGCTTGCCTGGGGTGAAGGGTACTCCAGGAAGAAGTGCGAGGAACTCGCGGAATGATTTGTCGGAAGTACTTTTCTCTTGAAGGGGGCTGATTACAGGCAAGGGCAAAATGGTCATTTTGACTATGTGACAACCTTGTGAAAATGATACCAACAGAACGGGCTCGTCGAGACAAAGACGTGGGCTTTGGAATCACCTGATTCGGAGTTATGGTCGCGAAGATACGGACGGTTTAACACCAGGGACCAATTTGTAAAAAGAATAGTCACAAACAGGTTCTTGGCGGTTTAAACAGAAAGCGTCTTTCGTAAGAATATGCTTTCAGAGTTGAGAAAGCGTCTTTCTAGTCGAAGAACACCAGAGTACGTTTTCCAGAGGGGAAAGCATACTTACCAGAAACCGCTTCCACTTAAGTGGCAGGCCTGACGACTGTCTCTCTTACGCGTGGGGCCCGGCGGCAGGTCGTCTTCTTGCTCGCTCCTTCGTGCGTGTGCCTGGCCACAGGAGCAGCGAGCCCCGACAGTGATAGCCGGCGACTCCGGCCACCACTCGGGGCGTCCGACCTACCAGAGTGATCGGGAGGACGAGCTGGACCCCTTGGTGCACCGCTTGGTCGCCGACCCGCTCGGAGATGAGAGGAACACCAGCCGCGATGGAAGATGGCTTCGGCCGCCGGTGAGGAGCATGGCATGGCCGCAGAGAGAGGGGGAGATGAGGTACCGAGGAGGTTAGTGAAGGTGTGGAGGGAGCTCTCGTGGTGGTGGAGTGGAGAGAAGAGGCCGACGTTGTGCCAATTTAGGCGGGGTGCGCCAATGGCCATGGCGGCGGTGGTGGAGCAGGAGGGCTCCTCGAGCGAAATGGAGGGGTTGGGGAGGTTGCAGGGAGTGAGATAATGCCCATGGTGTGCTCGGGATGGCGCGGGGAGGCTTATTTATAGGCGGGAGCGAGGTGCCCGAGCCGATCGCCGCGAGCGAGTCCGGCCGGAGCTCTGGCGTGAACAGGGGCCTCGTGAGGCATGGAGGGCGACGGGAGAGGGCAGAGGAGGGTCACGGAGCAGAGCAAAGACAAATGCACGAGGAGGAAGAGGCTAGGGGAGGGAAGACGACGGTGGCTCACGGGAGCGCACTGTGCATCGACGGGAACGACTCGGCCGGGAAGAATCCGGAGGGGGAGAGGGGTCCAGGGGAAGGGCGACGACGAGAGGAACCTCCTAGACATGGCTAGGTGTCGAGGGCGTGAGGGAAACGGCCAGGGAGGAGGGGCCCGAAGCAAAGTGACGCCCAACTCGCGTCCATGGCTTGCTAGGCTACGTGGTCACCACGTGAACAGGCGCACGCGGTGCGCCCTATCATGCCACATCTTGTCTCCCATGTAGTCCATCCAAGATGGGTTACGTATGAGGTGATGGTTCAGCAAAAGAAGCCAAGGGTTGATAGGATTCATCACTGAAAGTTTGCTGCAGCAAACTTGGGCTGCAAGCTGGGGACAACTGGAATGACCTAGAGATAAAATAGATTGTCACAGGGGTTTAGGATTAGAAGAACTACAGTCATGTGCATTTGCAGAGGATTTGGACCAATATTTGCTATAGTTGCTTTACAACCAACAAAATGGTCCAGAAACATAATGTTGATGTCGCACTCACATAATGTGTTGCCTTGGGCTGAAAATTGGCATGACATGATGATTTAGGCATATGAGTGTGCCATAAAAATTACATGCCATTTGGATGAGTACCCATGGTACTTGCTTCACAGAGTTTCTCCCTGGACAGAAATTTGTGAAAATTCTAGGGAAATATTGGATAAATGAAATGAGACCAAATTTGGATGAGATAAGTTATATGGGTAGTAAAATGTCCTGGTAAATTTTCAGCAATAATGAAGCAATATAAAATATAGTTGCTTCACAACCTGAAAATCTGACCAGAAACCAAGATTGGATGGTGTGCTCACATAGATTATTGAATAGAGCTAAAAATTTGTGGAGAGCCATGACTTGAGCACATGAAGAAGCTTGAAAATTTTCAACTCATTTTGATACACCTAGCTGGTATTTCCTTCACAAAGGCTTCCATCTGACAGAAACTTTGAAAATTTGCCAAGGAAGATTCACTAGGATAATTGAGTTGAATTTTGGCATGACACTATGATATGGATAGGAAAAGGTTCCCAAAAAGTTTGGGGTCAATCAAGCAAAGATAAATGAAACTTCCTTCACCAAGTGCCACCTAGGGCAGAATAGAAAAATGAATATTAATGAATTATTTTTGATGATGTAAAGGGAGGGTTTTGACATATCTGTGGAAGATATGTCCCAAAGGATTGATGAGAGTAATTTGGGAATTTTGTGGAAGACAGAAATATAGGTTGCTTCACAACCTAGGGCAGACAGGGTTATTCCTTTAATAGAAAAAGGAATATTCCCAATAAAATTAATATTGGGATTGTTCCAATATGGGAAATGACATGATCTTGGAATGGTTCTGAGGATGACAAGCCACTTGGGAACCTGAGAAGAGATGATCTTCCCAGGTTTCAAGACCACAGGGCCACAGAAAAGCAGTTCAAATAAAAAATCCAAAGAAAAACAAAAGAAAAAGAAAGGGCCAAAATCCAGGGTGGCACACTGCAAGCGCCGGCGGAAGAGAGGAGGAGGTCGCGACCTGGACCGCAGGCTTTGATTTCCTGGCAGGCGCCATTCGGGGAGTCGTCGGCGCCGGCGAGGCAAGGGGAGGAGGACGACGTTGTGATTGGATCTGGAGGAGCTTCTGTTTGGAGAAGGGGATCAGGAGCAAGGCGAGGATGAGAAATGATGACCCCGCAGCGTGCGCCAGGCTTTTGTCAGTCTGGGCAGTTGCCGAGGCGACATGGGGAAGCTGAGCCGTCCGCATCCCGTCGTGCACCACGCGTCAAGCCTGGCCCACAGGCGATTGTGGCCCGCGCCGCTTCGCCCTTCACTCCTTGCCTTCGCTTCGAAGCCAGGCCGAGCGCGCCTTGGGCCCGGGGGCTACTGTCGGCATTCTGGGATCGGGGGTACCCAGTCTTGCCGGCCTACGGCCCAGTGCGTGGCCCCGTCGATGGCCCGGAACGGCCCAGCTACAAGACCCTGCAAGCAAGACCCTCGCGAGGGCCCCCCGACCTCGCGAGGCGAACAACGCCAGGACCTCCTGAGGAGCAGCTTTCCGAGCCTGCCTCCCGAGGAGCGGAGATCTCTATGCAGGTACCCCACGTCACGAGGCTCATGATGACGTGAGCCATGATCACCAAGGCCAGGCGGGCGCCAGCGAGCGCAGTGGAGGATAGTTTCCTCTTTGGTGGTAAAAAGGCAAGGACGTACGTGGGTTCCCAAGGAATCCCCCAAAGGTTTCCATTCCGGTGCAATGAGACCAAGACCACGAGCAAGGCGGGATGGATGTCATTGCCGAGCCCACCACTGCATCATGACCAGAAGCTTTGCAGGCGAAGACCACCTTTCATCAGGATAAGGTGTACCTCTTGTCCCCTTTCAAATTGGCCATTGTGGAATCCCTTCCCGCCTAAGCTATGAGGGAAGAGGACCGAGGCCACTATAAAGATAGGCTAGTCTCCACCGTAGAGAAGGTCGACCCATTCTCACCCTCTGAGCCCTCACGAGGCAGCTCACCCATTGTACTAGTTCATCCTCATCCTCCTCATGAGGCAATCCACCACAAAGCAGGAGTAGGGTTTTACACCGCAAGGTGGCCCGAACTTGGGTAAACTGCTGCGTCCCCTCTTTTCCCGCTCACACGAACTCGACGAGGCCAAGTCACGAGGCGATGAGCTTGAGGCTGTGGCTAGGTTAGATCTTCGCACATGCCCCAGAGTTCGAACCTTGTTTGGGTCCGTGGAGCCTCGATTCCGACACCATCAGGGCGACCCTTAGTAGGCCCCGCCGTGGCAGCGCTTCCCGGGGAGGTGCGAGGATTCCCCTGAGGGGCCTTGGTCAGCGAGGGCTCGGCCGCTCCTACGGGGGCCACTCGGATTGGCAGCTGTGCGACCGGCGGGACGAGACCTGTTTCCCCGGCCGCCCTGGCAAGGCGCGGGGAGTCCGCATTAGGAGGCTCGTCAGCGGCGTCATCATCCCCGAGGTCGTGGAGGAGCTGACGGCGGGTGCGCCCTGACGCTCTCTCGAGGTCGTCCTCCTCCGTCTCCTTCAAGTCCTCGCCGCTGTCGCTTTCGTTGGAGGACAACACCATGGTCGGAGGGCCCCCGTGCGGGCCATCGTGATCGCTCGGCACGAGCCCCCACTTGTCGAAGGCGGGCATCCCCTCAAGCAGCTCTTCCAGGTTGTCGTAGCTATACAGCGGGGTCGCATCCTCAGGAGGGTCCCCAGGGAGGTGGCCAAGCAGGGCCGTCGGAGCTACGTCCAACTCCCCTTTTGTTAGGCCGGCAGAGTGCAGCCTCATCGCGTCCCCCGCGATGGAGAGCTCCCACATGGGTCGCGAGTGCGCTTGGAGCTACGCGATATGCTACCCCAGGAACTCTTTGACGACCATCGCTCCCATCAGCTTCTTCTTCACATGCGTGGCTATCCTCCTCAAGACGGGCTTTGCTCTAGGGTCAGTGAGCTTTTCGTGGCCCCATCCAGGGGTCTGCTCTGGCTGCACCGTCGGAGTCATCAAGAGCGGGTTGGTGTCGCACGCATCCATGACGACCCAGCACTGCCGGTAGCCTTCCACCTTCTTCCCGGCTCTCAGAAGGGTGTTCCCGCCATGAACATCGACAAAGGAGACGCACGCGGAACGCTGGTCCCGAGTGGTGAACCGCAAGCTGAAGAAGTGGCGAAAGAGCGCCACCGAGGGCCTCACGCCCACGAAGGCCTCGCAGTAGAAGGCGAAGACGGAGAGGAGAAGAATGGAGTTGGGTTGAAGATGGAGGGCATGGATTTCGTAATGAGCAAGGACGACATAGAAAAAATCGGAGTATGGCGGGACCAACCCGACGAAGATGCTGTGAAGGAAGAAGGGGTAGACAGATTGCGCCAAGCTGCTCCGCACGTGCGATCCTGGCCAGATCACAGTTTCCTGCCCTTCGTTCCCTTCGCCGGCTATCTTCTAGAGCATCGGGCCCAGATCCTCCTCCTTGACGATTTAGGAGGGCCAAAGCACCAGCCCATGGAAGGTGTCGTGGTATTTTCACGGAAGATGTCCTCATAGGACTTAGTAGCGAGGCCATCACGTCAAGTGGTAGATCGAAGGGGTTAGGTGGACATGAAGGGGACAAGGATTTACCCAGGTTTGGCCCCTCTTGGAGAGGTAAAAGCCTAAGTCCTGCTTTGGTTGTATTGGTGATGATCTCGATTACAAAGGTGCTCTTGGCAGGCCTAGTTCTCGTCAGATTGTAGCTTTTTCCTGTCTAACCCGGGGCTCCACTTTATATATAGGTTGAGGCCCGAGGTGTACATTAGAGTCCAAGCCGGAATATGGTCCGTGCCCGAGTCTATCTTGCCTTCTAAGTAAGGAAAGTTCATATGGAAGTTTACAATTGGGCCTAAGCCGGTGCTTTGCAGGCCGGCCCACGGAGTAGGCAGCTTAATCTCCTAGGCAAGTCTCCTAGGCGAGTCTTCTGGTAAGCCACGGCCCACCTGGTCTGGCCCTTTTGTAAGTCACCGCTTCTGTTGACCCGGCCCTGAATGGGCGGGTCATATCCTGGGGTTATATCCCCAACATTAGCCCTCAGGTTGATTTGAATATGTTCATGTCAACCTTCTGCACCTTTCTTGATTCTCGCGGGTCTTCCACTTATGCTGGCTTAAGATCCAGCTCATCCATGTCTTTCCAGACTGGTCTTTTTTTCTTTCCTCTTGGAAATCTTTGTGACATCATCCAGTCAATCGTAACAAATCTTTTATGATGTCATCCATACCTTGAGTGGATCTGACAGGCGCGGTAATTGAGACATCTGTTTGGCACTGCAGATCCTTATTTTTCGCGCCTGCCTTTTCCCCTTCTGGTTTCTTTTAAATACCCCCCTCGGGGTCTCATTTTTCAGTTTGCCGCTTCGACGCCTTCTTCCTCCTCCCGATGCCTGCGCTCTTCGAGGTTCTGCCGCTGTCCACCTTCGAGCTCACCGGACGTCAGGAGCTCAGGCCTTCTCCGGCACGTCTCCGACGGTTGTCTTCTGTCGCACGCCATCGCTGGTCACCGCCGACCTGGTACATACCACCATCGCCCCCAGGTCACCTCTCCATTGCGACCTAGCTCTGCACCTCAGCCACATCACCATGACTGTCGTAGACTCCTAGTCTAGTCGCTCCGCTTAGGAAAAACGAACCCCTTTGCCGCCACGGCCGAAACTCAGATCTGGTGTACCTTCACTTTGGTAGAAAATGTGATCTGACTTAGTTCCTTTCCCAGCATATGAACTCATCAAGAACTATATTATTTCCCTTTAAACGGAATATTTAGATCTGAAATTTCCTCCACGTCATTTGAAACTTGTTGTTGCAACACTGTGGAAATTTGCGTGCTCCATCATAGGATTAGCCGCCTCTGTAACTAGGGCGACTTAGATTGCTACGCACCGTAAGACGCCAGCACTTGTCTTAGTATGATTTCTGTAAGCTGATCACTAAGAATACTTGCACTTGTGATGTAGACTAATCACTGTCCTTGTTTTAAATAGCCTAAATGATAAGGCGGCTCATTACTTGTCCTCTTAAGCCGCCCGCCATGTGATGTCCAGTTATAAATCACCTCCGACGTTCTTTATGCTTTAAATCATATCTAGGCCACTTGAAAACATGTCGAGAACCAAAACCAAGGAACCAAATGTCTGCAACTGGGTCGCTTCCCAGGTCTTGGATGTCGTTATGTAGGATTACATAAGCCAGGGACTCTTGTCAGTGATAGAGGCTGCCACCTGTCGGGTTCCAATGGGCGAGTGTTCCCCAACACCAAAAGACGGGGAGGTCATCATCTTTACCAACCACCTGCTAAGGGGCTTTTCCCCACCCGGCTCAAAATTCTTTAGAGACGTCCTCCACTTTTACGGTCTACACCCACAAGACCTTGGCCCTAATTCCATTGTGAATTTATGCCAATTTCAAGTCATGTGTGAGGTGCATTTACAAGTAGAGCCGCCAGTGACTCTCTTCAGAGAGTTTTTCTACGTCAACAAGCAGTGCAAATCTGCAAAGGGCCTTAGCCTGGAGCTTGGAGGAATTTCCTTTCAGAGGCGAAGGGATACTATTTTCCCTGTTGCTCAACTGCCGAGTCATCCAAAGCGTTGGAACAAGACTTGGTTTTACTGTAAGAATACTGTGCCAGAGGGTGAAAATCCTTTGCCGGGCTACCGCCCTACCCGGCTCTCTCTTTCGGCGGTTTACCCTGGCTGACCTACACCTGAGGAATAGGCACAAGTAAAAGGCCTTTGCTCAAAGGTAGGCGCGCTAGTGGCCAATGGGTTGACAGGGATCGACCTGGCATGTTGTTGTATCTCTTGGCGGATAATGCCATTAAGACGCCATCCCAGCTTGATGCATGACTATAATGGTGAAACGACTGATCCTCAGCGGAGCAGCCCGACCAATTTTACGGAAGCAGAAGCTGATAAAGCAGTAAGATCTTTGATCAAGGTCCCTCCATCAGATAGCGGCAATTTTGGGCTAGCTCCATTTTTTGCGTCTAACCCGCCACCCCCTGTAAGTGTTGAAAATGATGTTTAACCTTAGCTTTATGCGCCCTTCAATCATATAATCCTTTGATGTTTTGCTTGGCAGGAGAACGATCCTTTCTGGAGTAAAGGACCAATGGTGAAGAAGACATCTGCTAAGCGTCGTAAGGCTGTGGCGGGTGAAGACCCAAAACAGAAGAAAAGGGCCAAGACCATCTCTAATCTGGAGGCTTCTGAAGAGTCGCCCGAGGATGACCCGGCTCTTAATGAATCGCTTCAAGATGATGATTCAGAGGTAAGCTTCCTTCTCTCTAATTAACTTGTTTCCCTTTAACCATGCTTATAAAATTCCAACTGTCAATGCTTTTCCTAGGATGACGCAAGTGAGAGCCGGGCCGAAAATGTTGAGGTAATCTCTATCTCATCTGATTCAGATATTCATGTTCCCGAGAAGCTGAGAAGAACAGTGAGAAAAGTGCCCTTTTCTCATCCACTTGCTTACTTGGACGCTAATTTCTTAATAAAGAAAACGCAGTATGCCGGCTCATCTCGACAAGGGGTAGGTGGCGACTTTGGTGCCACGATGGGCGGTTCAGATTTTGCACCAAACCCTCCCAAGCGTGCCAATGAGGTGCCTCACAGTCCAACTCCTTCTTGCCCTCAAGCCAGCTCATTTAAACAACCTCTTAACTCATCTGATTCGGACCATCAGGAGTCACCATTAACATCAGAGGACTCGTCAGGGTCTCAGTTGGCTCCAATGATTATCAAGCCCGGGTAAGTATGCATGTGATCAGGTCATATTTCCTTGACCAAGTTTTGGACGTATTTCAACATTGTTGTACACCTTGTGACTTTGTAGAGCCAAGGCTAAGAAGAGGAAGTCTGGCGAGTCTGGCTCGACATCAGAGCCAGTCGAGGCTCATGTAGAAACTGCCAAGGACCAAACTGAGGAAACTCGTGAGGTCTTGGAGCAAGATAACCCGCCGCCAGGTGAAGGCACGGAGGGACAAGCAAAGGATGTCAACAATCAGCCAGAAGTTAACCCATCCCCTCCTGCTTGTGAGCTGAAGTCAAAAATGGCGGCTGACGAAGCAACAACATCTCCTCCCCAGGATGACCTTACCATTACCAGAACTGAGTTCAAGGCTCCTGAGCCATCACAAACTTTGGCGAAAGTGGTATCCAAGGGCGAGTCACAAGCTTCAACCAGAGGAAAAGAGAAACTTGAGCTGTCACACTTGGAGGAGCTGAATGCCACAGAGCTCCATGAGACATTTTTGACTCGGCTGTCTGAGAGCCGGAATATGGAAGCCAGCATGGTCAACATGCTTATACGAAAATATGAGGTATGTCTTGAGCCTTGAGAATTTACCACTTAGATATTTATATCCGTGATAGCCGCCCAAACCTGGATACGAATACGACACTGCTGATTTGTATGCAGAGTTGTAATAGCGTAGTCATTAGACATATAGTAGCCCCCAAGGGCCGACTTGCTTCTTCAGAAGTAACCGGGTCTTTGTAGTAGTTGAAAAATTGCTTGTGTAGCCCCCAAGAGCCGGCTTGCTTCTCAGAACCAGCCGGGTCTTGAAGTAACCTTTTCCTTTTGAGCTCCTACAAAAGAGCATTGTGATAGTCACCAAGGGCCGGTTTAACATGCCAATGTGGGCCGCCTCTTATGATTGATAAATAAGATTTCGAAAGTGCATTGGCCCCCAAGTGCCATGTAGAGTACTGGTAGTCTGCTTAGGACTTTCACATTGTTTTACTCCATCTAATTTTTGTGTGTACAGGAGCTGCTGTCTGAAGCACAAGGCAAGTTGACCAGCTACCAAGAAACCCTGAAAGTTGAGCAAAAGCTGCGAGCAGACACCGAATCAATTGCTGCTGACCGAGAGAAAGCAGTGTACGTGGTGGATGAAAAACTTAAGTCCCAGCTTGCGGAACATGAAAAAGAGAAAAAATCTCTTATAAAACGTGCACAGGACGCAGAAGGGCAGCTCAAATCCGTAACTGAAGAGCTCACCAGCTTGAAGAAGCATATTTTTCAGATGACTCAAGCTGTTTTTTGTAAGTCGCCAAGTTCTTTGTCCTTGTGATGTTTATAATGATATGATAATGGTGAAAAATGACTTAAACATTCTCGTCTTTGTAGGCAAGAAAAGTGTGAGCCTGAAGAAAGAGCCCCTTGTGTAGTTGAAGGCGGCATATACCTTACTTGAGCAGCTATACACTAGAAGTCTGCGTACCATCCGCCATATAGTGGGTGCAGCGGATATGCCAAAGACAATCAAGGAGACACTCAATCTTTCGACAACATTGCCGAGTCAAGTGAGAGAACTGAAAAGGTCATCAGCTCACACAGCCGCCATGTATGCGCTGACCCGGGCTAAGGCACACAATGAAGACATGGACGTAGCTGAATTGGCTTTCCAGAGTTCAATTTTGATGGTAAATTTTTTACCAGGGACGATTACACCCGCCTACGGAAGGAGACCCGGTCCGTGGCAACCAAACTTGCACATGAAGTAAATTTGGATAGGTACCAGGTGGGTAAACACATAGAACAAGCCAGCTTCAAGATAGTTAATCTGATTCCTGCCGGACATAAGGATTGCTTTGCCCCTGACGTTGAGCCCTTCGAACTTATTGAAGAAAGTGATTTCTTTGAGGCTTTGTCAACCATTGATTGGGATATTGATGATGTTCAGATCGCCGAAGCAGCGAAGACGGTGCAGGGTGATGAAGAGGCGGCTCAAAAGTAGATTGACTTGGCAGATAAAGCTGCCGTTGGCACAAGCTCAAAATGGAACACTTCTTTGATATTTTGAGAGCCCTTATGCGGCCATGTAATAGGGTAGTAAAAAACCTTTGGACGTGCCATCGTGCACAATTCTGATGTCTGTTGAACATGACGGGGTTAACCCGCCTGATTGCCCTTGTGTAAAGGGTTCTGATTCGAATGAAAATCCCTTTGCGAAATAGGGCGACTTAGGACCGATGCCTTAAATTCCTGTGACAAGGGTGTATGAGCCAGATGTGTTAAATGCACATAATGGTGACTTAACCCAGAATAAGGAAACTTGTAAATGTTTACGATGTAACCGGTGTAGTAGGGAACTGGGGCTCATGGCCGATAAACATTAAAGATAACCTATAATACAAAAAATGTAGTATGTTAAGTCGGCTTTCGACTCGACAGACTTTGCTTTCGGGGCTCAAGTCTCACTTCAAAGAAGTGTATGGCGTGATAGCCCTTGGAGTATCCTCGCTGCTGTAAACCGGCTCTGACATGACATAACCGACGTTTGAACTTTGCGAGGTCAGGGTCGCCATAGCGAGTAACCCAGCAAGAGTACGGCGGGTCATGTGATCGGAGAAGCAGCAAATAAACAGGCGGGTTTAACCAAGATGGGGTGGCGTTTGCATGCCAGTCAAGAGGGTGAGATAGCTAAACTCATGGAGTTGGAAGCCCCCAAGTGACCTATGATCAGAAAAAAGGTAAAGACTCATGCACAGAGATTGAGATGAAACGACAGAGACCCCGAGTTTCGAAGGTGCCGGCTTTATTTATTGATCATAAGAGTATATATACACATAGGTATGTGCAAAGAGAACCTGAGGCAGAGCTCTAGGTGTAGTAAGGCCTTAGGTGAGCTATGTTCCAAGGCCTGGTGGTCTCCTCCTCGCATGTACGAGATTCCTTTTCAGGACGGAGATCGACCAAGTAGTAAGATCCGTTGTGAAGGTTCTTACTGATGATGAAGGGCCCTTCCCAAGGGGGTGAAAGCTTGTGCAGATTAGACTGATCCTGAATCAGCCAGAGCACTAAGTCGCCCTCCTGGAAAGTGCGGCTGCGAACTCTACGGCTATGATAGCGGCGTAGGTCTTGTTGGTATATGGCAGTGCGGGCTGCGGCTAAATCATGCTCCTCCTCCACTGCATCCAAAGAATCTTGATGAGCTTGTTCGTTGTCAGCTTCAACATATGCTGTAACCCGGGGCGAGTCATGACATATGTCACTAGGTAAAACGGCTTATGCGCCATAGACCATAAAGAAAGGCGTAAAGCCTGTTGATCTGTTGGGGGTGGTCCGTATGCTCCATAAGACAAAGGGAAACTCCTCAACCCAACAAACCGGCGTGCGCAGGAGAGGAACCAGAAGCCGAGGCTTGATACCTTGTAATATCTCTTGATTAGCACGCTCGGCTTGACCATTGGATTGAGGGTGCGCAACAGACGTCACATCGAGCCGGATGTATTCTCTTTGACAGAACTGCTCCATAGCTCCCTTGGAGAGGTTTGTACCATTGTCAGTAATGATGCTGTGTGGAAAGCCAAATTGGAAGATTAACTTCTTGAAGAACTTGACCGCCGTGGCTGCATCACAATTGCTGATAGGTTCCGCTTCAATCCACTTGGTAAACTTGTCAACAGCGACCAAGAGGTGAGTCTTTTTATCTTGGGATGGCTTAAATGGACCAACCATATCGAGCCCCCAGACTGCAAAGGGCCAAGTGATTGGAATCATCCTGAGTTCCTGAGCCGGCACGTGAGCCTGTTGTGCAAACTTCTAACATCCATCACACTTTTTGACTATGTCCTCAGCGTCAACATGAGCCGTGAACCAGAAAAAGCCATGACAAAAAGCCTTTGCCACCAAGGACTTTGAGCCGGCATGGTGGCCACAGTCGCCAGAGTGGATCTCATGGAGTATCTCACGGCCCTCCTCAGGTGAAACACAACGTTGAAAAACTCCTGTGATGCTTCTCCTGTGTAACTCGCCGTTGACAATGGTCATGGATTTAGAACGCCTGACAATCAGGCGAGCTGTAAGCTCATCATCAGGCAGCACACCCCAGGATAAGTAATCCAAGTAAGGGACTGTCCAATCTAGAATAGCATGTAGAGCCGCCACGAGTTGAGCCTCCGGGTCAGGAATAGCAAGATCCTCTGATATCCTTTGAAGTGACCTGCAACGTTGGTGACTGTTTGTCGATAAGCCGCCATGAGGGGATCTTTTGAGTCCCAAGTGCCAGAAACTTGTTGAGCCACCAGGTCTGAGTCGCCCAAGCACCTGACTCGGCTGAGGTTCATCTCCTTGGCAATATAGAGGCTGTGAAGAAGGGCCTCGTACTCAACTGCATTGTTAGTACAAGGAAACATGATTCTCAACACATAACAGAATTTGTCACCTTGAGGGGAAGATAAGATGACTCCAGCCCCCGAACCCTCAAGCTGCCTGGATCCATCAAAGTGTATAGTCCAATATGTATTGTCTGGTCTCTCCTTAGGAGCCTGGAGTTCAGTCCAATCGTTGATGAAATCCACCAATGCTTGAGATTTGATAGCCGTGCGAGGTACATACTTGAGGTTATGTGGACCTAGTTCAATGGCCCACTTGGCGATCTGGCCTGTTGCTTCCCTGTTGTGGATGATATCACCTAAGGGAGCCGAGCTAACCACTGTGATATGATGTTCCAAAAAGTAATGCCTCAACTTCCAACTTGCCAAAAACACGCCAAAAACCAGTTTCTGCCTGTGAGGGTAACATTGCTTGGATTCTGTTAAGACCTCGCTGACATAATATATTGACCTCTGAACTGGGTAGTATTTACCCGCCTCCTTCCTTTCCACCACAATTGCTACGCTAACTGCTTTGTTATTAGCGGCAATGTACAGGAGCATAGGCTCCTTAGTGATTGGAGTAGCAAGGACAGGCGGTTCAGCCAATTGCTTCTTGAGAGCCTCAAAGGCGTCGTTTGCAGCAGTACTCCACTGGAAGTTATCTGTTTTCTTCAGCATCTGATAGAGAGGGATCGCTTTCTCACCGAGGCAGCTTATAAACCGACTCAAGGCGGCAATGCGACCCGCCAGGCGCTGACATCATTGAGATTCTTTGGCTTAGCTAGCGAGGTGATCGCCTTGATCTTGTCTGGGTTGGCTTCAATGCCATGTTCTGAGACCAGGAAACCAAGTAACTTGCCAGCGGGAACACCAAAGACACACTTGTCCGGGTTAAGTTTCATCTGATATGTGCGAAGGTTGGCAAAGGTCTCCTTGAGGTCATCCAGCAGAGTCGCCTTCTTTGCTGATTTGACCACAATATCATCAACATAGGCATGAACATTGCGTCCAATCTGATTGTGGAAACAATTCTGAACACAACGCTGATAAGTCGCCCCCGCACTCTTAAGTCCGAAGGGCATGGAGACATAGCAGAAGGCTCCAAAGGGGGTGATGAAAGCCGTCTTCTCTTGATCCTCGATGGCCATCTTGATTTGATGATAACCAGAGTAAGCATCCAAGAAGCAGAGGCTCTCGTAGCCTGCCGTGGCATCGATGATTTGATCAATGCGTGGGAGGGCGAAGGGGTCACTGGGACAGGCCTTGTTGAGGTCTGTGTAGTCAATACACATGTGCCAAGTGCCGTTTTTCTTGAGAACAAGCACTGGGTTGGCGAGCCAATCAGGATGTAAAACTTCGACGATGAACCCAGCAGCTAGGAGTCGGACCACCTCTTCACCAATTGCCTTGCGTCTCTCCTTGTTAAAATGACGGAGGTATTGCTTGACTGGATTGAATTTAGGATCCACATTAAGGCGGTGCTTGGCGAGTCTTCTCGGTACACCCGGCATGTCAGAAGGCTTCCATGCAAAGATGTCCTGATTCTCACGGATAAACTCGACGAGCGCGCTTTCCTATTTGGGGTCCATGTCGGCCCCAATAGTGAACTTCTTAGATGAGTCGCCAGGGACGAACTCAACATCCTTGGTATCCTTGGCTGATTTGAACTTGAGCGGCTGGTCAACTTCAATGGTGGGCTTTTTGAGAGGTGTCATATCGGCCGGGTCTACGTTGTTGGTGTAGTACTGAAGCTCCTCCGCGGCGCAAGCCGTCTCGGCGTACGCGGCGTCACCTTCTTCGCACTCTAGGGTGGTCTTCCTATCACCACTGACCGTAATGGTGCCACGAGGGCCAGCATTTTGAGCTTAAGGTACATGTAGCAAGGCCGAGCCATGAATTTGGCATAAGCCGGCCGTCCAAAGAGGGCATGATACGGGCTCTTGATTTTAACCACCTCAAAGGACAAAGACTCACATCTGAAATTGGTGACTGAACCAAAAGCCACATCCAACTTGACCCGGCCAACTGGGTAGGCCGACTTGCCAGGGACAATTCCATGAAAAACTGTGGTGGATGGCGAGAGGTCTTTCTCAGACAGGCCCATGCGCCGCAAGGTGTCATAATAGAGAATATTAATACTGCTCCCCCTGCCATAAGCACCTTGGTGAGAGAATAGCCCCCAACTTGAGGCGCCACCACTAAGGCCAAGTGACCTGGATTATTGACCCAGGGCGGGTGATCCTCCCGGCTCCAGGTTATTGGACACTCTGACCATCTCAGGTACTATGGTGCCACCGGCTCAACCATGTTGATAAGGCGCTTTTTAAGCTTGCGGTCCCTTCTATCTGTGTTCGTAGTGAACACGTGGTACTGACCACCATTTATCTGTTTGGGTTTCTCTGATAACCAGATTGATTGCCCTGCTGTTGGTTCCCCGGTTGCTGGTTGTTTCCACCATGTTCTTGATAGTTCCCACCTGAGCCGCCAGGTCCTTGATAACTCTGTTGGTGGTACACTCCAGATGAGCTGCCGCCGGTGGATCCTGGGTCGCCGCCACCACCTCCTTGGTGGTTCTGAAAACGCTGTGAATAGGCTCACATGATGCTGCAGTCCTCCCAAAAATGAGTGGCCGGCTTGTTAGGCAGGCTATGTTTCGAACATGGCCCCTTTAGGGCTTCCTCGAAATTCTTGGGTTTAAAATTCTTTCCACCGTCATTTTTCTTCGGATACTTGTATCCTACATTGGTGTTTGCAACCGGTCTGACCCACCCTACAGGTTCTTGCGCTTTCCACCATTGCCAACATTATTCTGCAGATGGCCCTTGCCACCGTTGCCCTTCTTCCCCTTGCCGTTCGGAACCTCATCCATGCCGGGGTATTTGGTAGAATCTGACTCGGTGTACTTGGTGAGGGCATTCATGAGCTCCCCCATATCTGTGATGCTTCGCTTGAGCCGCCCAAGTTTCTGGACAAGGGGATCGAAGTGATAGTTCTGCTCCAGTATCAGGACTGCCCGAGCCGCCATGATGTTGTCTAAAGAGTGGATGATCTCTCCCACCCGGCCCACCCAATGGTGAGCTGACTCATTGTCGCACTGGATGCAGTGCTGAAGGTAGATGATAGTTTTAGGACACTTGCAGGTGCCTTGGAATTTTTTGATAAAACGCTCCTTCAACTCAGCCCATGTGTTGATGGAATTGGAGGGCAAGGTTTTCAACCAAGTACGAGCCGGTCCTTCCAACATCATGGTTAAGTATTTTGTGCATACCGCGTCACTGACATCCAACATGTCCATGGCGAGCTCATAGCTTTCTATCCAGGCCGCCGGCTCAAGATCCGCCGTGTAATTGGGAACTTTCCTGGGGCCCTTAAAGTCCTTGGGCATGTTCTCATTGCGTAGAGCCGGAGCCAGACAAGGTATTCCAAGAGTCCTTCCAATAGGGGTCAATTGGGTTGTGACCGGTGGAGACAGAGCTGCTGCATTTGCTGCCTCAGCCGCCCACTGGGCCCGTGCGGAGTCAATGATGTCCTGGGCATTGGGGGCTCCCATATGCGGCAATGCTCGAGGCGGCTCACGATGTTGACGAGCGTTGCTGGACACAGCCGGTGAATCAGCATGGTGACTCCTACTCCGGCTGCGACTTGGGACTGGGGTAGAGTGGAGGCGCTCCCTGCTGTAAGAGTAATTGGCCTGCTGGGCTACTGTAGTCTTTAGCATCTCGATGGCATTACGCGCTTCTCTCTCGATGGGCGTCTGGCCCGTGATAGGGAGCGCTGCCAAGTTGGTTGTCGAGGAAACGAGGTTATCCACCGGGTTGGTAAAGTGACCCGCTGGCGTTAGGAAATGACGAGGGGGGTCTCATGACGTGGACCCGGCTCCCACTAAGGTTGTAGTGTTGGTTGAGCGGCACGACCCGTTGTGGGCTGAACTCCCAAGTTTGGTGGCACGATGGGTGACCCCGGAGCATCTGTTTCTGGGCCGTCGAGGCATGTATCTTGAGGGGTGGTGAACAGCTGAGTGAACTCAAGGTTGGGTGGAAGGTGACGATGCCTCCGCTCGTGAACCGCCTCTGAAGCGCTCTGATGTTGCTCTAGGTGCCAGGCCTCGGTCCTTAGTTGCTCGGCCTCGGCCCGTATCTCAGATTGCACACCTACCAGGCGGATGTTCTCTGCATCAATGTCAGCCTGGATCTTCGTTATCTGATCGCGAAGCTTGGTTATCTCGGCATTGCTTTCAGCCTGGTTATCCGGCATTACTGGTGTGGCGAGGAGCGTGGTGAGAGCCGTAGCCAGCTCGGCCAGAGCCTGAGCCGGGGATGGTGCCGACGCCAGGTTGGAGGTTCCTGTCCCAGCCATGGCAACCGCCGCTGCCGGGTTAATTGTGAGGTCCGTACCAGCCATGTAGACGGTGGATTGAGCGGGCGGGTCAAAAGAGTCTTGGGCCGGTTCCGCCCAAACGTGGCCCCCAAGGAAACCATCGCGAAGCGGGAAGATTGACTCGCCACCGCTTGATGAAAAACCGTCGTCGGAGTGAACGACTGTGTCACCATCGGAAGCCGAGCCATCAGAATAGTCGACCGCTTGGGTGAAGCCGACGAGCACGTGCCTCGGGCAGGCGGTCTGCTTGTCCTGAGCCGGCTTGACGATGTTGGTGAAGATATCCGGCCCAAGTTTGGACCCGCCAGCTTTGCAAGACATGGCGGGTCTTATGGCGGCTCTAGCGACGGCGGGTTGCGTGTGCCGAGCCGATTCGACGATGTCGATGAAGGCGTTCGGCTTGGGCTCAGATCCGCTAGCTTTGCCGATGAAGACGTGGATTCCGCCATAGGGGACCCGGTACCCGTACTCGATTGAGTTGGCCTCGGGGCCCCAAGTCGAATCGTCGATGTAGAGCTTGCCGCGGCGACTCTTGGTCATGCGGCCGATGACGTACCCTTCGAGTCCCGGAGGAGGACCCTTCGAATACTCAACACCACCGTGCGACAGCCCCATGGTGGGCGCCAACTGTCGTGGTATTTTCACGGCAGATGTCCTCATAGGACTTAGTCACGAGGCCATCACGTCAAGTGGTAGATCGAAGGGGTTAGGTGGACATGAAGGGGACAAGGATTTATCTAGGTTCAGCCCCTCTTGGAGAGGTAAAAGCCTACGTCCTGCTTTGGTTGTATTGGTGATGATCTCGATTACAAAGGTGCGCTTGGCAGGCCTAGTTCCCGAGAGATTGTAGCTTTTTCCTGTCTAACCCGGGGCTCCCCTTCATATAAGGTTGAGGCCTGGGAAGTACATTAGAGTTCGAGCGGAATATGGTCCGTGCCCGAGTCTATCTTGCCTTATAAGTAAGGAAAGTTCATATGGCAGTTTACAATTGGGCCTAAGCCGGTGCTTTGCACGCCGGCCCACGAAGTAGGCGGCTTAATCTCCTAGGCGAGTCTCCTGGGCGATTCTTCTGGTAAGCCACGGCCCACCTGGCCTGGCCCTTTTGTAAGTCGCCGCTTCTGTTGACCCGGCCCTGAATGGGCGGGTCATATCCTGGGGTTATATCCCCAACAGAAGGCGAGCTTGCGCCAGGGGTCGAAGACTTCACCTTCTTGCTGCCCGACGCCATCAGGAGTCGCGACTGCAAGAAAGGTAAGGGAGGAGCCGCGCCTAAGATTGAATCGCGAGGAATCTCGCGAGGAGTAGCAAGACAGATGCAAGCAGGAGAAGGGAGCAATGATGGCCCCGCAGCGCCCGCCAGGCTTTATGTCAGTCTGGATGGTTGCCGAGGCATCGTGGAGATGTGGGGGCGCCCCGAGTCCCATCATGCGCCACGCATCAAGCCTGGCCCACAGGCGGTTGGGGCCCGCGTCGCCTCACCCCCTCTCTTTTCCTCTGCCGTGAGCGGAGTTGTGCGCACCATGGTCCCGGGGGCTACTAACAGACCCATGGGACTAGGGGTACCCAGGGCCGTCTACCTGCGGCCTGATACGTCTCCAACGTATCTATAATTTTTGATTGTTCAATGCTATTATATTATCTATTTTGGATGCTTTATATGCATTAATATGCTATTTTATATTATTTTTGGGACTAACTTATTAACCTAGAGCCCAGTGCCAGTTTCTGTTTTTTCCTTGTTTTTGAGCTTCGCAGAAAAGGAAGACCAAACGGAGTCCAAACGGAATAAAACCTTCGCGATGACTTTTCTTGGACCAGAAGACACCCAGGAGACTTGGAGTGCAAGTCAGAAGAGCCACGAGGCGGCCACAAGGGGGGAGGGCGCGCCCCCTGCCTTGTGGGCCCCTTTGTGACCCCCTGACCTAGATCTTCCTCCTATATATTCACATATATTCCCAAACCACCAGAAGCATCCACGAAAACACTTTTCCACCGCCGCAACCTTCTGTTCCTGTGAGATCCCATCTTGGGGCCTTTTCCGGCATCCTGCCTGAGGGGGATTCGATCATGGAGGGCTTCTACATCAACTCTATTGCCCTTCCGATGAAGCATGAGTAATTTACCTCAGACCTACGGGTCCATAGCTAGTAGCTAGATGGCTTCTTCTCTCTCTTTGATTCTCAATACAACGTTCTCCTTGATGTTCTTGGAGATCTATCCGATGTAATCTTCTTTTGCGGTGTGTTTGTCGAGATCCGATGAATTGTGGATTTATGATCAGCTTATCTATGAATATTATTTGAATCTTTTCTGAATTCTTTTATGAATGATTTGATATCCTTGTAATTCTCTTTGAACTATCGGTTTGGTTTGGCCAACTAGATTGGTTTTTCTTGCAATGGGAGAAGTGCTTGGCTTTGGGTTCAATCTTGCGGTGTCCTCTCCCAGTGACAGTAGTGGCAGCGAGGCATGTATTGTATTGTTGCCATCGAGGATAAAAAGAAGGGGTTTACATCATATTTCTTGAGTTTATTCCTCTACATCATGTCATCTTACTTAAAGCGCTACTCTGTTCTTCATGAACTTAATACTCTAGATGCAGGCAGGAGTCGGTCGATTTGTGGAGTAATAGTAGTAGATGCAGGCAGGAGTCGGTCTACTTGACACGGACGTGATGCCTATATTTCATAATCATTGCCTTGGATATCGTCATAACTTTGCGCTTTTCTATCAATTGCTCGACAGTAATTTGTTCACCCACCGTATTATTTGCTATCTTGAGAGAAGCCTCTAGTGAAACCTATGGCCCCCGGGTCTATTTTCCATCATATTACTTTCCGATCTACTATTTTGCAATCTTTTATTTTTAGATCTATAAACCAAAAACCCTAAAAATATTTACTTTATCTTTTATTTAGTTTTATCTATCTCTATCAGATCTCACTTTTGCAAGTGACCGTGAAGGGATTGACAACCCCTTTATCGCGTTGGGTGCAAGTGTTTGATTGTTTGTGCAGGTATTGGTGATTTGTGCGTTGTCTCCTACTGGATTGATACCTTGGTTCTCTAACTTAGGGAAATACTTATCTCTACTTTGCTGCATCACCCTTTCCTCTTCAAGGGAAAAACCAACGCAAGCTCAAGAAGTAGCAGGAAGAATTTCTGGCGCCGTTGCCGGGGAGATCTACGCCAAGTCAAGACATACCAAGTACCCATCATAAACTCTCATCTCTTGCATTATATTATTCGCCATTTGCCTCTCATTTTCTTCTCCCCCACTTCTAAAACGATTTTTGAAAAGATTTGCCTTTTTATTCGCCCTTCTTCTGTTCGTCTTTTTTGTTTGCCTTTTTGTTTGCTCGTGTGTTAAATTGCTTGCTTTGTCACGATGACTCAAGAGAATACCAAATTGTGTGACTTTTCCAACACTAACAACAATGATTTTATTATTACTCCGATTGCTCCCGCCACTAGTGCGGAATCTTATGAAATTAATGCCGCTTTGCTGAATCTTGTTATGAAAGATCAATTTTCCGGCCTTCCTAGTGAAGATGTCGCATCCCATCTGAATAGTTTCGTTGAGTTGTGTGATATGCAAAAGAAAAAAGATGTGGATAAAGATATTGTTAAATTGAAGCTATTTCCGTTTTCACTTCGAGATCGTGCTAAAACTTGGTTTTCATCTTTGCCTAAAAATAGTATTGATTCATGGAATAAGTGTAAAGATGCTTTTATTTCCAAGTATTTTCCTCCCGCTAAGATCATCTCCCTTAGGAACGATATTATGAATTTTAAGCAACTTGATCATGAACATGTTGCACAATCTTGGGAGAGGATGAAATTGATGATACGAAATCGCCCTACTCATGGTTTAAATTTATGGATGATCATACAAAAAATTTATGCTGGATTGAATTTTGCTTCTAGAAATCTTTTAGATTCAGCCGCGGGAGATACTTTTATGGAAATTACTCTAGGAGAAGCTACTAAACTCTTAGATAATATTATGGTTAATTATTCTCAATGGCATACCGAAAGATTTTCCATTAGTAAAAAAGTGCATGCGATTGAAGAGATTAATGTTTTGAGTGGAAAGATGGATGAACTTATGAAATTATTTGCTAGCAAGAGTGCTCCTATTGATCCTAATGATATTCCTTTGTCTACTTTGATTGAGAATAATAATAAATCTATGGATCTGAATTTTGTTGGTAGGAACAATTTTGGTAATAACGCGTATGGAGGTAATTTTAATCCTAGGCCATTTCCTAGTAATTCCTCTAATAATTATGGTAATTCCAACAACAATTCTTATGGAAATTATAATAAGATGCCCTCTGATTTTGAGAATAGTGTTAAAGAATTTATGAGTTCGCAAAAGAATTTTAATGCTTTGGTTGAAGAAAAATTTCTTAAGATGGATGATTTGGCTAGGAACGTGGATAGAATTTCTCTTGATGTTGATTCTTTGAAAATTAGATCTATTCCACCCAAGCATGATATCAATGAATCTCTAAAGGCTATGAGAATCTCCATTGATGAGTGCAAAGAAAGAACCGCTAAGATGCGTGCTAAACGAGATTGGTTTGTAAAATCGTGTTCTTCTAGTTTTTGTGAAAATAATGATGAAGATCTTAAAGTGATTGATGTGACTCCTATTGAATCTTTGTTTTCCAATATAAATCTTGGTAATGATGGGACTGGAGATGAGTCAACTTTAGTTAAAAGGCGTCCCAATGATTCGGAGTTTATAGATCTAGATGCAAAAATTGATAAAAGTGGGATTGGAGAGGTCAAAACTTTAAGTAGCAATGAACCCACTCTTTTGGATTTCAAGGATTTTAATTATGATAATTGTTCTTCAATAGATTGTATTTCCTTGTTGCAATCCATGTTGAATTCTCCTCATGCTTATAATCAAAACAAAGCTTTTACTAAACATATCGTTGATGCCATGATGAAATCTTTTGAAGAAAAGCTTGAATTGGAAGTTTCTATCCCTAGAAATCTTTATGATGAGTGGGAACCTACTATTAAGATTAAGATTAAAGATTATGAGTGCCATGCTTTGTGTGATTTGGGTGCTAGCGTTTCCACGATTCCAAAAACTTTATGTGATGTGCTAGGTTTCCGTGAATTTGATGATTGTTCTTTAAATTTGCATCTTGCGGATTCCAATATTAAAAAACCTATGGGAAGGATTAATGATGTTCTTATTGTTGCAAATAGGAATTATGTGCCCGTAGATTTCGTCGTTCTTGATATAGATTGCAATCCTACATGTCCTATTATTCTTGGTAGACCTTTCCTTAGAACGATTGGTGCAATTATTGATATGAAAGAAGGAAACATTAGATTTCAATTTCCGTTAAGGAAGGGCATGGAACACTTTCCTAGAAAGAAAATTAAGTTGCCATATGAAACTATTATGAGAGCTACTTATGAATTGCATACCAAAGATGACAATACCTAGATCTATGTGTTTTTATGCCTAGCTAAGGGCGTTAAACAATAGCGCTTGTTGGGAAGCAACCCAATTTTATTTTTGTTCTTTGCTTTTTGGTTCTGTTTTTCAATAAATAATTCATATAGCCTATGGTTAGATGTGTTTTTGTATTTTAATTAGTGTTTGTGCCAAGTAAGACCTTTGGGATGGCTTACGGTGATAGTTGATTTGATCTTGCTGAAAAACAGAAACTTTTGCATCCAGTCACAGAATTGTTTAGATTCACTCGAGCGTGCAAAAACCCTGAATTTTTTACAAAATATTTATATACAAATTTCTTCTTCTGTCCTATGTTTTCAGAATTTTTGGAGTTACAAAAGTATTAGAACAATTCAGATCTTCGCATACTGTTCTATTTTTGACAGATTCTCTTTTCTATGTGTTGTTTGCTTATTTTGATGAATCTATGGGTAGTATCGGGGGGTATGTGCCATGGAGAAGTTGGAATACAGTAGATATTACACCAATATAAATTAATAATGAGTTCACAACAGTACCAAAAGTGGTGATTTATTTTTCTTATACTAACGGAGCTTATGAGATTTTCTGTTGAGTTTTGTGTTGTGAAGTTTTCAAGTTTTGGGTAAGGATTTGATGGACTATGGAATAAGGAGTGGAAAGAGCCTAAGCTTGGGGATTCCCAAGGCACCCCAAGGTAATATTCAAGGACAACCAAGAGCCTAAGCTTTGGGATGCCCCAGAAGGCTTCCCCTCTTTCGTCTTCGTCTATCGGTAACTTTACTTGAGGCTATATTTTTATTCACCACATGATATGTGTTTTGCTTGGAGCATCTTGTATGATTTGAGTTTTTTTTAGTTTTCCATAATAATCCTTGCTGTACACACCTTTTGAGAGGGACACGCATGAATCATGATTTATTAGAATACTCTATGTGCTTCACTTATATCTTTTGAGCTAGGCAATTTTGCTCTAGTGCTTCACTTATATCTTTTTAGAGCACGGCGGTGGCCTTATTTTGTAGAAATGATTGAGCTCTCATGCTTCACTTATATTATTTTGAGAGTCTCTAAACAGCATGGTAATTTGCTTTGGTTATGAATTTAGTCCTAATATGATAGGCATCCAAGAGGGATATAATAAAAACTTTCATATAAAGTGCATTGAATACTATGAGAAGTTTCATTCCTTATGATTGTTTTGAGATATAGAGATGGTGATATTAGAGTCATGCTAGTAAGTAATTGTGAATTGGAGAAATACTTGTGTTGAGGTTTGTGATTCCCGTAGCATGCACCTATGGTGAACCGTTATGTAACGAAGTTGGAGCATGAGGTATTTTTTGATTGTCTTCCTTATGAGTGGCGGTCGGGGACGAGCGATGGTCTTTTCCTACCAATCTATCCCCCTAGGAGCATGTGCGTAGTACTTTGTTTCGATGACTAATAGATTTTTGCCATAAGTATGTCAGTTCTTTATGACTAATGTTGAGTCCATGGATTATACGCACTCTCACCCTTCCACCTTTGCTAGCCTCTCTAGTGCCGCACAACTTTCGCCGGTACCATAAACCCACCACATACCTTCCTCAAAATAGCCACCATACCTACCTATTATGGCATTTCCATAGCCATTTCGAGATATATTGCCATGCAACTTTCTACCGTTCTGTTTTATTATGGCACGTTCCATCATTGTCATATTGCTTTGCATGATCATGTAGTTGACATCGTATTTGTGGCAAACCACCTTTCATAATTCTTTCATACATGTCACTCTTGAGTCATTGCACATCCCGATACACCGCCGGAGTCATTCATATAGAGTCATATTTTTGTTCTAAGTATCGAGTTGTAATTTTTGAGTTTTAAGTAAATAAGAGTGTGATGATCTTCATTATTAGATCATTGTCCCATGTGAGGAAAAAAATAAAAGGGAGGCCAAAGAAGCCAAACAAAAAAATGAGAGAAAAAGAGAGAAGGGGCAATGTTACTATCCTTTTTTTTCACACTTGTGCTTCAAAGTAGCACCATGATCTTCATGATAGAGTCTCCTATGTTGTCACTTTCATATGCTAGTGGGAATTTTTCATTATAGATCTTGGCTTGTATATTCCAATGATGGGCTTCCTCAAATTGCCCTAGGTCTTCATGAGCAAGCAAGTTGGATGCACACCCACTTAGTTTTCTTTTGAGCTTTCATAAACTTATAGCTCTAGTGCATCCGTTGCATGGCAATCCCTACTCACTCACATTGATATCTATTGATGGGCATCTCCATAGCCCATTAATACGCCTAGTTGATGTGAGACTATCTCCCTCTTTTTGTCTTCTCCACAACCACCATATTCTATTCCACTTATAGTGCTATGTCCATGGCTCACGCTAATGTATTGCGTGAAAGTTGAAAAGGTTTGAGAACACCAAAAGTATGAAACAATTGCTTGGCTTGTCATCGGGGTTGTGCATGATTTGAATACTTTGTGTGATAAAGATGGAGCATAGCCAGACTATATGATTTTGTAGGGATAAAATTTCTTTGGCCATGTTATTTTGAGAAGACATAATTGCCTTGTTAGTATGCTTGAAGTATTATTGTTTTTATGTCAATATTAAACTTTTGTTTTGAATCTTATGGATCTGAACATTCATGCCACAATAAAGAAAATTACATGGATAAATATGTTAGGTAGCATTCCACATCAAAAATTCTGTTTTTACCATTTACCTACTCGAGGACGAGAAGGAATTAAGCTTGGAGATGCTTGATACGTCTCCAACGTATCTATAATTTTTTATTGTTCCATGCTATTATATTATATGTTTTGGAAGTTTTATATGCATTAATATGCTATTTTATATTATTTTTGGGGCTAACTTATTAACCTAGAGCCCAGTGCCAGTTTCTGTTTTTTCCTTGTTTTTGAGCTTCGCAGAAAAGGAATACCAAACGGAGTCCAAACGGAATAAAACCTTCGCGATGATTTTTCTTGGACCAGAAGACACCCAGGAGACTTGGAGTGCAAGTCAGAAGAGCCACGAGGCGGCCACAAGGGGGAGGGCAGCCCAGGGGGTAGGGCGCGCCCCCCTACCTTATGGGCCCCTCGGTGACCCCCTGACCTAGATCTTCCTCCTATATATTCACATATATTCCCAAACCACCAGAAGCATCCACGAAAACACTTTTCCACCGCCGCAACCTTCTGTTCCCATGAGATCCCATCTTGGGGCCTTTTCTGGCATCCTGTCGGAGGGGGATTCGATCACAGAGGGCTTCTACATCAACTCTATTGCCCTTCCGATGAAGCGTGAGTAGTTTACCTCAGACCTACGGGTCCATAGCTAGTAGCTAGATGGCTTCTTCTCTCTCTTTGATTCTCAATACAACGTTCTCGTTGATGTTCTTGGAGATCTATCCGATGTAATCTTCTTTTGCGGTGTGTTTTTTGAGATCCGATGAATTGTGTATTTATGATCAGCTTATCTATGAATATTATTTGAATCTTCTCTGAATTCTTTTATGCATGATTTGATATCCTTGTAATTCTCTTTGAACTATCGGTTTGGTTTGGCTAACTAGATTGGTTTTTCTTGCAATGGGAGAAGTGGTTGGCTTTGGGTTCAATCTTGCGGTGTCCTCTCCCAGTGACAGTAGGGGCAGCGAGGCATGTATTGTATCGTTGCCATCGAGGATAAAAAGATGGGGTTTACATCATATTGCTTGAGTTTATTCCTCTACATCATGTCATCTTACTTAAAGCGTTACTCTGTTCTTCATGAACTTAATACTCTAGATGCAGGCAGGAGTCAGTCGATGTGTGGAGTAATAGTAGTAGATGCAGGCAGGAGTCGGTCTACTTGACACGGACGTGATGCCTATATTTCATAATCATTGCCTTGGATATCGTCATAACTTTGCGCTTTTCTATCAATTGCTCGACAGTAATTTGTTCACCCACCGTATTATTTGCTATCTTGAGAGAAGCCTCTAGTGAAACCTATGGCCCCCGGGTCTATTTTCCATCATATTACTTTCCGATCTACTATTTTGCAATCTTTTATTTTCAGATCTATAAACCAAAAACCCTAAAAATATTTACTTTATCTTTTATTTAGTTTTATCTATCTCTATCAGATCTCACTTTTGCAATTGACCGTGAAGGGATTGACAACCCCTTTATCACGTTGGGTGCAAGTGTTTGATTATTTGTGCAGGTATTGGTGATTTGTGCGTTGTCTTCTACTGGATTGATACCTTGGTTCTCTAACTGAGGGAAATACTTATCTCTACTTTGCTGCATCACCCTTTCCTCTTCAAGGGAAAAGCCAACGCAAGCTCAAGAAGTAGGACGGCCCGCCACATGGCATCATCAGAAGGCCCAGCGCGGCCCAGCGTCAAGACTTCACGAGCCAGATCCTCGCGAGGGCCCCCGCCTCGCGAGGCGAGCATCAGCAAAGGCCATCAAGAGCTCCCGAGGGCCTCCCGTGAGGCGGCCTCCTGAAGCCGCCTCCTGAGGCCCCTCGTGGGGCGGACATCTCTTGGCTCGCCACCCCGCCTCGCGCTGCATGTGGGTGATGCGAGCCACGACGAGCGGAGCCAGAATGGCGCCAGCGGGCGCAGACAAGGACGCTTTCCTCTTTGGTGCTAAGGGAACAAGGACGACACGCGGGTTCCCGAAGCAATCCCCAAAGGTTGCCACTCCAGTGCTTGAAGACCAGGACCGCAGACTCACCAGGACGGAGGTCACCGCCGAGCCCACAGACGCGTTATGTCTAGAAGATTTAGCAGGCGGAGACAGCTTTTGTCAGGATAAGCTGTACTCGTGTTCCCCTTCAAATTGGCCGTTGTGGTATCCCTTCCGGCCTAGAGTTTTCGGAAGAAGAGGACCAGGGCCAGTATAAGTATAGGCTAGTCTCCACCGTAGAAAGGGATCGGATCCGGAGCCCTCCCGAGGCAGTTCATCCTTGTACTCATTCATACTCATCCTCCCTCGCGAGGCAATCCACCACAAAGCAGGAGTAGGGTCTTACACCGCAAGGTGGCCCGAACCTGGGTAAATCACCGTGTTGTGTCTTCCTTTCCTCTCACTCGAGCACCTCGGAGCATCGTCATGAGGCAGTGAGCAGCGAGTCATAGCTCAGTGGAGTTCCTCGTGCACACACTAGAGTTCGAACCTTTCCTTGGGTGGTTTGAAAATCACAGGGAGGAACTCATCTATCGAGCCAAGGACTCCGGATCCGAAGTTGTTGTCATCAGAAGAATCATCCTCGGCATAGAACACTAGTTCAGGCGCTACTGACGGTGTCCTGGATAAGGGGGGACTAACATAGTTGGCCCACTCTCCTTGGGTTGGGCCAACCAGCCCTCATTCGTGGTCAAGATGGACTCCGGAGGTCGCATACAGGAGGTGTGTTCAAGACTGCCTCCCCCGAAGACTTGGCGTATACTCCAAGATCTCTGCCGCCACCTAGCTCCTGGCTACCGACCTTGTAAACCCAAGATACCGTCCCTGGCGTGTATATAAGCCATAGGGTTTAGCCCGTAGAGGGGACATCAATGCAAAATCATTCACCTAGCCCTAGAGTTAGACCACATATTATGATCTCGAGGTAGATCAACTTTGTACTTGATACATCTCCATTTATATAAACAAGAGCACGACGTAGGGTTTTACCTCTATCAAGAGGGCCCAAACCTGGGTAAACATCATCTCCTTCGTTCCTATTACCCTCGATCCAAGATCCATAGCTTAGGACCCCCTACCCTGAGGTCTGCCTGTTTTGACACCGATACTACGGATCTACTACCGCAACTAAAATCACAAAAAATGTGTCGGTAAGAACTACTCTTAAGAATGGAGGGCGAGAAAGAAGCAGTTCCAGATTCAAGCGCCCTAACTTGGCCACAAGAATCAACTACGGTAGTGCGGGAGGGAAGATTACCGCACCGGCATTATCAGCAGCGACAAGGTTCCGCCGAAGTTCATGGTAGAGCTCCTCGCCGGACTTGCTTCGAGCACGGGCTCGGATGGAAGTGTAGCAAGGGTTTGAGGGAAAACTGAGGCACACCGAGGTGGAAGATGGGAGGTGGGGGTATTTATAGCCAGAGAGCTAACCCATCATTCCGAGATCCACGGCCCAGATATGCAGCACGTTCTGCATTCGACAAACATGATCGACAGGGATAAGATCGTGGGCTGTAGGATCAAAAGTATGTCTAGAAGGGGGTGATTAAACTACTTGACCAAATAAAAATCTATCCTTTTCCCAATTTTAGTTGTGGGCAGATTTTAGCAATTAGCACAAGTCAAGCAATCAACCTACACATGCAATTCTAAGAGTATAGCAGCGGAAAGTAAAACATTGCATATGAAGGTAAATGGAAGGGTTTGGAGAAAGCAAATGCAATGGAGACACGGAGATTTTTGGCGTGGTTCCGATAGGTGGTGCTATCGTACGTCCACGTTGATGGAGACTTCAACCCACGAAGGGTAACGGCTACACGAGTCCATGGAGGGCTCCACCCACGAAGGGTCCACGAAGAAGCAACCTTGTCTATCCCACCATGGCCATCGCCCACGAATGACTTGCCTCACTCGGGTAGATCTTCACGAAGTAGGCGGTCTCCTTGCCCTTACAAACTTCTTGGTTCAACTCCACATCATGTCAGAGGCTCCCAAGTGACACCTAACCAATCTAGGAGACACCACTCTCCAAAAGGTAATAGACGGTGTGTTGATGATGAACTCCTTGCTCTTGTGCTTCAAATGATAGCCTTCCCAACACTCAACTCTCTCTCACAGATTTGGCTATGGTGGAAAGGGATTTGAGTGGAAAGCAACTTGGCGAAGCCTAGAAATCAAGGCTCAAACGGTAGGAATGGAATCTCTTGATGTCAACACATGAGTAGGTGGATCTCTCTCAGAAAATAAATAGTGGAAGTGTAGGCACGTTCTGATGGCTCTCTCACAAATGGAGATGTAGTGGAGGGGTATATATAGCCTCCACACAAAATCCAACCATTACACACATTTGACTCATCTCGGTGGCACCAATTAGTTGAACTCGGTGGCACTGATCCGTTCAAACATATGAACATTGGGAATCTCGGTGGGACCGAATGGCACAACTCGGTGGGACCGATGTGCCAGGGTTTAGGGCAAACCTCGTCTCGGTGGCACCAATTGCATCAACTTGGTGAGACCGAAGTGAAGCAATAAGGCAACAGAGAGTTGGCAAGCCATCTCGGTGAGATTGATTGCAAATCTCGGTGAGACCAAAATAATTGCAACAAGTAACAGAGAGTTGGCAAGGCCATCTCGGTGGGATCGAGATCCGTATCGGTGAGATCGAACTGTTAGGGTTTATGGCAGTGGCTATGTCAAATGAACTCGGTGGCTCCGGGTAGAAAGAATCAGTGGGGCCGAGTTTGGATTTTAGGTTTTGGACATATTTGAATGGACAAAGTGGCTGAGGGTTTTTGGAGCAATATCACTAAGCACTTGAGCAAGAAGATCATTAAGCAACACCTCATCCCCTTTTAATAGTATTGGCTTTCCTATGGACTCCATGTGATCTTGGATCACTAAAATAGAAATGAAGAGTCTTGAGCTTTTGCCAATCTTTGTCCTTAGAATTTTGAGGGGTCCACATCTCTTTTCCATGCCATGCCAATCATTGAACATCCTGAAATATTTATCTTGAATGGATATTAGTTCAATGATCTCTATGTTGTTATGAATTACCAAAACCACCTGGGAATTAGTTGCACTTTCAATCTCCCCCTTTTTGGTAATTGATGACAACATATAGATCAAAGCTTCGACAAATGATTATATGAATGAAATACATCGTCGCTTTGAGAAGTATGTGGTAAGCAAGAGCTCCCCCTAAATTTGTGCATTATTTAAAAAATTGCGTTTGAATGCAAATGCACAATCGATTTGGATCATGGGTCACTCTTCTATGTCACATACATCTTGGTGGAGCGCACAAAATGATAAGAGTGAAGTAACATGCATGCATCACCAAAACATAAGTGAATGATCATACATAAATGATTGAAAAGATTAGCATTAAGCACACATTAAACATAGTATGATCAATCACACAACCAAACGTAGCATCTCACAAGCATAAAAACAACCAAGTAACACAAATCAACAGACATAGTAGCAACAATTCAAATGAAAATGAAAGAGCAAAAGGCAAGACACTCTCTCTCTCTCTCTCTCGAAGCTTATGATCTATACAATTTTCTCCCCCTTTGGCAACAGGTTACCAAAAAGCTCAAAAAAGATATAAAGCTAATCCACGCTCTAGGCACAATCCCTTGGAGCTCCTGAAGGGGTCTTCTAGCTTGTGGCTCCGGTGTGCATAGATGGCATTGAAAGAACTGCGTCTGCAAATGCCTCTGATGATGTCTGCTGGACCGGTTTTAGTAGACACTAGAGGTGGCACTAGAGCAGTAGCAGCAGGTGCAGAATGAGTGGTCCTTGTGTCTGCAACTGGCACGGCTGAAGATCTTGGTGCCTTCAGTACAGTTTTGAACCTCTGAGTGGTAGGTCTCTCATCTCCACTGTCCTCGGCAGCAATCCTGCTTGCCACAACATCTGCCTGCAGCTTCTCCACAACTGTCTGAACCTCGGTGATCTTCACATCAAGATCATGAATCTTTGTCTCATCAACCCGCTCTAGACTCTCCTGGTTCTTGGAGATGTTAGCCAGATCCTCTCAATCCTCAGGGTGGCCTCTAGCAAATATGTCATCTGATCATTCTTTGACTTGAGGTTTGCAATGGGTGCATTGGTAGTTGCGGCTTCCTGAGCTGCTTTAGCTGCTGCTGCCTGAGCCTTCTCTTGAGCCTCAACTGATGTGGGGTGTGAGGCATCCATCACCACCACATTAACCTCGAAGTCTAGCTGAAGAGGGAGGTGCTCACGATCAAGTAGATATGTGTCTATACCAACCTTGGAGTTGATAAGAATTTGGATGTGTGGGGCATATCCACAAGACCTCTTCTCGTTAGCAGCTGTCCTCTTGATTGTCTCAACAATTAAGCTCATAACTTTGAATTTCTGGGGGGGTGTCAAACAAATGGAGCAAGTTAATGGAGTGGCCACGGAGCATCCTCTCATCTCCAGACTTGGGCAACAGAGTGTGCCTTAGAATGGTGTTTGTGGTGGCCAAACCAGCTAGCAAATGATATACTGATCCAAGTTTGTGGCCCTTAAGATCCTTTGAAGGAATTTCCTTGTACATGTTTGCCATTGTGTTGTGGTCCATCTGGGGCTTCCCATATACATCAACATCATTTTCTTCTTCCTCAGGGGCATTCAGAAGTGCAACCTACTCAGAGATCGATGACTGGTACTTGTGGCCTTTAGTCATCCATGCAATCTTCCCATCTGGGTAGAAATGTGCTGTAGAGTAAAACTGCATGATCATATCATCATTCCATTTTGTGAGCTTCTGACCAACGAACTCATCAACACCGAAATGTCTGAAACTCTCATGAACGTGGGGAAAATAATCTTCATTTGTATCGATGTATTCCTAGTCCACCCACTTCATGTCACTAACAATGGGCTTCTTATCAAGAAAAACCATTTCATAGAAATCTTTTTGTTCACGGGTGTGAAAGCGGTAATCACAAGCTGTCCTTCTCCTACCAGAATATGGATCCACTTTCCTCCACTCTCTCAGACATTTGTCCTTCCTGAGCATCATGTTCTCAGAAACTGGGTGTGCATTGTCATGCTCTGGGATCTTAGGCTTAAGCTTTCTGAGCACTAGTGGCTCATCATCATCTTGAATCTTAGGCACTGGGGCCTTGTTCTTCTCAGTAGCAGATATGTTCCTGGTAGATCTCTTAGGAGTTGGAGCATTGGGCTTGGACTTGGAGGGGTTGGCAGATTTCATAGCATCAGACATCAACTTGTGTGTCTTAGCAAGAGGTGCTTCTGCTTCAGGTTCTTCCTCCTCATCCATCATCATGCAAGGTCTACCAATCACTCTGGCAATGGTCCTCCTCACCCTCTTCTTCTTCTTGGTGGCATCACCTTAAGCACCACTTGGTTCCTCAAGTGTGAACTGCATGGTTTCTTGTGTAGCTGAGGTTTTTTGAGGTTTTGACATTGGAACTCTCCTAACAACAGTCTTTTGCTTTGCACCTGGCTTGGTGGTTGTTGCAGAACCATACACTTTCCTCAGAACAATTTTATTTTGCTTGGAAGTGGTATCATCTGCCACAAAATCTTCATCCTCACTGTCAGAAATTCTCTTCTTCTTTGTTCTGGTGGCAGCCTTTGGCAAGTTGCTTGGAGTGCTCCTGCTGCCCTCATCATAGCTATCATTGGGGCTTGAACCCTCACTGAGATCAACATCTTGTCCTGACACATTCTGACTATCACTGGCATCTGACATCTTGCAAAGCTGACCCTGTGAATAGATGGGTCTTTGCAGAGTAGATGAGTTTCACAAAAAGCAGATAGTTTTTCAAAAATTTGATTCCAAACTTTAGTTTTAGTTTTCCATAGAAGGCATTTCAGAGCTACTGATATGATCCTTTCGGTGACACCGAAGCACTCACAAAGCCTAAACACACAATTTCGGTCAGACCGAGTTGTGGTTCGATGGCTCCAAGATGCTAGGGTTTCACTGAAACTTTACTCATGGTCTCACCGATCAGTACATTTTGGTGGAACCGAGTTGTACTTCTACAATGGCCAGGGCCAATCGGTGGGACCAAAAATTTCATTTCGGTCAGTCCGAGATGAGTTCGGCGGAAGCCTAACCCTAAAAATTTTCTTCGGATCTACTCTAATGAATCAATCTAGTTGATAGAAGTATTGCAGTCATGGCAAGATACTAGGCATTATCCTTGTGCATTGAATCGGAAGGGGAAAGCACGAGGAGATCGAATCGTACCCTAACTTGGTGATGAAACTCTACGGTGGCAACGGCAGAGTTGATTGCTGTTGATGGTGGTGGAGTCCTGTGGTGGAGACGCACATGAGACAACAGCGACGATCCGAAGACCAAGGGGGCGGCAGCAATGGGGCGCGGGCTCGAAACGTTTGAAGGAGTTTTCAACCATACGGGCTGCTGGAATATATACCCATGTGCTGTCGGTGGCACCGAGTGGAACGAATTGGTGGCAGCAAGATGCGAAACTGCGTGCAGTTACAACAACTCGATGAGACCGAGTCGGTCTAATAGGTAGCACCGAGGTGAAAAACCTAGATCAGTCTAATGCTTTCGGTGTGACCGAGTTTGAGTGGATTGGTCTGACCGAAATGCAGTAGAAGGTTTTGGAATGCAGCCCTTGACGGATCGGTGGCTCCGAGTGCTCCTCACCCGGAGGGTCCGAAAAGAAACTTGTTCAATTTTTGTGATATAGCATGAATAGAGTTTGAGACAAGAAGAACATAGATAGCTAGAGAAAGTTCTTAGGCATTCTTGTACATCCACTTGGTCAATAAAAACCAAGACAATCAAAACAACAAATGGATGTCCTCGAATGAAAAAAATGCAACCAACATGCACGCACAATAAGATAGCAAATGAAATATGTGTCAAAGCATACACAAACAATTCTAGCAACTATCAAGCAATTGGCGATGACTAGGTCATCTATATATGAGTATATTAACTTAGGAGTCAAATGAGAACATTTGATCATAGGTCATACTCATCGTTTAAGCACAAGTGGGGTTGCCACTTTTACATAATGTGTTCACGCCATTAGAGTTGCTTTAGCTCAATTTTTAGAGCAAAGCTCCCCCTAGATGTGATATCCCCCCTAAGAGGGATGAACTTACCTTGGGTTTTGTCGTTGATGACTTCATGTAGATAGTGAAGAAGTGGATGCTCAATGTTGATGTTGATCATTTGGAGCAATCCATTGGAGTGTTGCATTTTCAATACCTACATGGGTTAGTCCCACAAGGAACATAAAAGGATATCCATAGACATAGAGTGAAATGCACATGATGATGTCCATGAAAGCGATAGGTTACCTTGTCCCTTGTATTGCCAACAAGAGGGTTTGTGACTCCATGAACTAGTGCAAGATATGAAAGTTGATTGCACAAGTCCTTGCCAAAATGAATATGAGTGAAGTATGTTGGCGGAGTCACCCTCAAGAACACTCTAGTTCTTCTTCTTTGGGACCCACATCAACTTGATGGGAATCCTTGGAGTTGTAGTCAAACTTGATGAAGTAGAGCTTGGCGTAGTCTTGGGAACCCACTTGACCATGGCCTTAGGAGCTTCGTCAAATGAGTCAATCTCTTCTTGAAGCTTGTCCTTGCCTTTTAGCTTGTGGACTAGTGGTGGAAGATCATCTTGAGCTTGTGTTCGCTCGAAAGAAGTGGGGTCATACTTCTTTTGTTGAGGAACAAACTTCGTCTTGGGGTATTGATCTTCTTCCCATTCAACTCGATTGGCATTGAACTTTCGTACAAAACCAACACCTTGATTCTTCCGGTGCCTTCCTTGCTTGCGTACAATTTCCTCAATTTGCTTACTCCCGACAAGGCTCTTGTAAACACCTTTCTCTATAATTCCCTTTAATAAGCTATTTTCTTGCTCAAGTGTAACTTGGCTAGGAGAATCATTAGTGGAATCAAGAGAACTACTAGAAGCAACAATATTGGATTTAGCATGGTTATTGTTACTACTAGAAGAAGAATCTGTCTTGCTCTTGTTGCTAGATTTTACTTGTGGCATATAAGTAGACAAGAGGAGACATTTGGCAATGTAATAAGAACTCTTCTTTCTAAGATCATCATTGATAGCTTTTAGGAACTCATGCTCTTGCTCTAAATTTAGCTTCTCGAAGCGTAGCTTCTCATGAGTCCTTAGGAAATCTCTATGATCCTCTTGAGTTGTTTCATGAGCTAACTTAAGAGTGTTTAGTTCTTTAGGTAGACGCTCAATCTCCTTCTTATCATTGTCATTCGTTTCATCTTGATTAACATGATTACTAGCAAGTTTATCACTAGTTTTGTCAACAAGTAAATCATCATCACCTAGCAAATCATCTTCATCACTATCAAAATCAAGATACCTGGGGTGTGATACCTTGGGGCCTTTAGCCATGAAGCATCTTCCAATTCCTTCATTTGGTGAGTCAAATATGTCGTAGGTGTTGGATGACACTAGAGCAAGTCCGGCAACACCTTCATCTTGAGTATAATCGAAGTCGGAGTGATAGCTTCTCTCGGAGTAGTTGTCGGAGTCGGAATTGGACACCCGTTCACCAACATGAGCTTGATGTCTTCGTCTTGTGTAGCTCTTTGATGACTTGTCCTTCCTTTCCGGATCTTTGCTTCTTCAAGAGGGTCTTCGTTCATAACGATCATCTCTACTCCTTCTCTCTCTTGGAGGTGATTCATCCCTTCTACTTCTCCTTTTTGGTGAGTCTTCTCTTTTCTTGTAGGGAGCCATACACTCATTGGAGTAGTGTCCGGGTCTTCCACAATTGTAGCAATTACGATCACGACCAGAAGATCTTTTGTCATTGTAGGATCTTGACTTTGAGCTTCCCTCTTTGCTTCTACTCTTGAATTTGTTGAAGTTCTTCACCATTAAGCTCAATTCTTCATTGGAGACTAGCTTGTCATTTGATGTTGTAGGAGCATCACTTGAAGCTTTGTAAGCACCACTTGACTTGTTGTGGAGCTCATCCTTATCCTTGAGTGACATCTCATGAGCAACAATTCTACCAATGACTTCCATTGGCTTGAGATCTTTGTAGTTGGGCATCATTTGGATCAATGTGCACATGGTGTCATATTTTCCATCCAAGGCTCTAAAGATCTTCTTGATGATGAATTTGTTGGTCATCTCTTCACTTCCTAAGCAGGCAATCTCATTTGTGATGAGAGCAAGCCTAGAGTACATCTCGGCGACTCCTTCATCATCCTTCATCTTGAACTTGTCAAGTTAACTTTGGAGCACATCCAACTTGGATTCCTTGACGAACTCGGTACCTTCGTACATATCAACCAAAGTATCCCAAATTTCCTTTGCAGTCTCAAGGCGGCTGATTTTGTTGAATTCTTCGGGGCACAATCCATTGAAGAGAATATCACAAGCTTGAGCATTGTATTGCAACATCTTCAATTCATCTGCGGTCGCTTCACGATCCGGTTCTCTACCATCTTCAAAGTATTCACCTTGCAAGCCAATACGAACAACATCCCAAACGGCGGGGTTATGGCCAAGAATATGCATTTTCATCTTATGCTTCCAACTAGCAAAATTTGTGCCATCAAAGTAAGGACCTCTACTGTGGTAATTTCCCTCGCTACACGACATACTCTCCTAGGTTGTGAAACCAAGGCTATGATCACCAAAGCTATGGAAATCAAGGCAAATGGAGACCAAAGCTCTGATACCACTTGTAGGATCGAAAGTATGTCTAGAGGGGGAGTGATTAGACTACTTGACCAAATAAAAATATATCCTTTTCCCAATTTTAGTTGTGGGCAAATTTTAGCAATTAGCACAAGTCAAGCAATCAACCTACACATGCAATTCTAAGAGTATAGCAGCGGAAAGTAAAACATTGCATATGATGGTAAAGGGAAGGGTTTGGAGAAGGCAAACGCAATGGAGACACGGAGGTTTTTGGTGTAGTTTCGATAGGTGGTGCTATCGTACATCCACATTGATGGAGACTTCAACCCACGAAGGGTAATGGCTGCGCGAGCCCACGGAGGGCTCCACCCACCAATTTTCCACGAAGAATCAACCTTGTCTATCCCACCATGGCCATCGCCCATGAAGGACTTGCCTCACTCGGGTAGATCTTCATGAAGTAGGTGATCTCCTTGCCCTTACAAACTTCTTGGTTCAACTCCACATCATGTCGGAGGCTCCCAAGCGACACCTAACCAATCTAGGAGACACCACTCTCCAAAAGGTAATAGACAGTGTGTTGATGATGAACTCCTTGCTCTTGTGCTTCAAATGATAGTCTCCCCAACACTCAACTCTCTCTCACAGATTTGGCTATGGTGGAAGAGGGATTTGAGTGGAAAGCAACTTGGGGAAGGCTAGAAATCAAGGTTCAAATGGTAGGAATGGAATCTCTTGATCTCAACACATGAGTAGGTGGTTCTCTCTTAGAAAATGAATGGTGGAAGTGTAGGCACGTTCTGATGGCTCTCTCACAAATGGAGATGGGGGTGGAGGGGTATATATAGCCTGCACACAAAATCCAACCGTTACACACATTTGACTCATCTCGATGGCACCGATTCGTTAAACTTGGGGGCACCAATCTGTTCAAATATATGAACATTGGGAATCTCAGTGGGACCGACTGGAACAACTCGGTGGGACCGATGTGCTAGGGCTTATGGCAAACCTGATCTCGGTGGCATCGATTGCATCAACTCGTTGAGACCAAAGTGAAGCAATAAGGCAACAGAGAGTTGGCAAGCCATCTCGGTGAGACCGAAATAATTGCAACAAGTAAAAGAGAGTTGGCAAGGCCATCTCGGTGGGACCGAGATCCGTATCGGTGAGACCAAACTGTTAGGGTTTCTGGCAGTGGCTATGTCAAATGAACTCGGTGGCTCCGGGTAGAAAGAATCGGTGGGGCCGAGTTTGGATTTTAGGTTTTGGACATATTTGGATGGACAAAGTGGTTGAGGGTTTTTGGAGCAATATCACTAAGCACTTGAGCAAGTAGACCATTATGCAACACCTCATCCCCTTTTAATAGTATTGGCTTTCCTATGGACTCAATGTGATCTTGGATCACTAAAATAGAAATGAAGAGTCTTGAGCTTTTGCCAATCTTTGTCCTTAGCATTTTGAGGGGTCCACATCTCTTGTCCATGCCATGCCAATCATTGAACATCCTGAAATATTTATCTTGAATGGATATTAGTTCATTGAGCTATATGTTGTTATGAATTACCAAAACCACTCGGGGATTAGTTGCACTTCCATAATGACTATAAACAGTAGGGTAAAACCCCACTGCAACTTTTATTAATAAAAAACAGGATAACCATAATTTGTCTGATAGGCTTGAGGTAAGCCCAAAAACTAGAACAAAAAAAGGGAGAAAATAATACAGAGAGATAGCTAAAAGACTAGAAACAAAACAGAGAAAAGGAAACAAAAAACTAGTCTACTCCTAAGATCTAAATTACAAGATGGTCTCCAACCAAGCTGAGAATTGATGAATATGTTTTCTCTTCATCCTGAATTTTAGCAGCTTGAGCTCCTCTAAGAAAATGAATTTCTAGCCCTGAAATGAAGGAGTTATATTTTCAAAGGTCTTATTGTTCCTAGATATCCATATAGCCAATGACCCTAGAATGATGATCTCCATAAAAAGGGGTAATTAAGCTTGTCCTTTAGATCTTGGTAAGCTTCTAACACTGACAAGTTATGTATTCTTGTGGGGTAGATAAAATCCTAGCATTGAATGGCAAAAGGGCATCCCCAAAAAAGATGGTGTAGTGTTTGTTCCTGCTGACAGCCCCTTACTGCACAGTTGTATGCTTCAAGCTCAAAGCTTTTTTTTCTTAACAGGTTCCTTGTGTTCACTCTATCATGTAACAACATCCAAAAAAACACTTTATGTTTGGGTTGACAAGAGCTCTTCCAGATCCAACTGAAGTGTGGTGGTGTTTGTTTGTGTCCAATCAGCATGTTGTAAGCTTTAATGGAAGAGTAGAATTCATTTCCCCATATATAGCTCCATGTGTCCACTGAGTCCAAGTAATCAGACTGTCTTAATGTGATACATATATTTTCCATTTCCAAGAATTCCTCCTATGCTTGTGTTGTCAATGGGAGATGGAATAGTTCTTGAAGGTATTCAGTGGTGATTACTTGATTGACATTTAAGTTTGGATTTCTGGCAAATGTGTGAAGGTGATGGAACTTGTGTTTCATAACAAATTGATGCCACATGTCATCCCAGAACACGGCACTTTTACCATCCCCCACATTACATCTGGCTATGGCTTTGAAATGATCTATGAGTGCTAAGTTTGATCTCCACCAGAAAGAGCCAACCTTATTATCTCCTAGAAGTTGCCCATTACTATAATATGTCTCCCAAATTAAATTAACCCAGGGTATGTCATGCCTATTGAAGAACATATGAAGATTTTTCATGAGCAGAGTCTTGTTTTGTGTGTATATATCCATGACTCCCAAGCCTCCTTGACTTTTAGGTCTACAAATTGTGTGCCATGCCACTAATGCTGGTATGTGGTCTTCCAAATCAGGGCTTCTCTAGAGACAATGCCTCAAGTACTTAATGATCTGCTTCTTGATGGTGATAGGTATGTCCAAGCAATGCATGAAGAAAAATGGTAATGATGCAAGTACTGATTTGACTATGAGCAACCTACCTGCCTAAGTCATAAAAGTAGAAATACCAGCTAATCTCTTAGCAATTCTGCTGACTAAGGGCAGACATTGTCCCACAGTTGGTTTATAAATTCCCGGAGGCCCATGTAAGTAAAAGGGAATTGTCCTCTTGCGCATTGCAATGTGTTAGTGAAAATGTTTACTCTATCTTCTGCAATGTTTATGGGCACCATGATTGATTTCCCATAATTGACTTTTAGTCCACTGGCTGATGCAAATGTTTTTAACAGGGCTTTGAGACATATCGGCTGCCTTGCATTTGCTTGCATAAGAACCAGGGTATCATCTACATATTGCACTATTGGGAAATCAGGACAGGAGTTGACTTGAAGTGGTGGAGCAATTATACCCAGTCTCATGGCCTTATTAAGTATTGACTGTAGGAGATCAGCAGCCAGCACAAAGATTAGTGGAGAAAGGGGATCACCCTGCCTAACTCCTCTTTTACAGTAGAATTTTTTGCCAGGAACTCCATTCAACATGACAGCAGATGAGGCAGATGTAAAAAGTAATTGCATCCAAGAAATCCATTTTTCTTCAAATCCCTTTGCTCTGAGTATATCAATAATAGCCTGATGCTCAATAGTGTCAAAAGCTTTCTCAAAATCTAGTTTAATCACTAGCATCTCTTCCTTTGATTTGTGACATTGATGGATATATTCATATGCCCAACCAAGACAGTCCTGGATCACTCTATTTTTGAGGAACCCATATTGGTTAATATGTACCATCTGAAGAATAACCGTTTGTAATCTATTAGCCAGCAACTTTGTAATTATCTTAAGTACTTCATTGAGCAATGAAATTGGTCTAAAGTCATTGGGTGATACTGGCACTTCCTTTTTTGGGATCAAGATAATGAAGGATGTATTGATGCTTTCAAGATTTACATTACCAGCATGAAAAGCCATGATGAGCTCAGTGATATCCACTTTAATAATGTCCCAACAAGCTTTGATGAACTCATTATTAAATCCATCAGGACCTCGAGATTTATTTGTAGGAAGGTTTTTTACCACATCATCAATTTCCTGCTGTGTAAAAGGCTTCTCAAGATCCTGGAAAATCTCAGGATGAACTCTATACTACAAAAAAAGACACATCCGTGACATTTTGGCCCGAACGAATTTTTTTTCCTGTCATGCTTATGACACTTCTATGACGATAATTGTGACAAAACCACGTATCATCATAGATGTGGTGGGCTCCTACTTCTATGACAAAAAATCATGACAGAAAATGGGCTTTTTGTCCTGGGCGGGCCGGGGACGTACCTGCATGACATTCTTTGTGCCGTCAATGACGGAAAAAAATGTGGTAGAAGCAAGGGCGAGGAAAATTTCAGGGAGTTCCTGGTTACGATGGGTGGTCGGGGCCGAGCGATGCACGGAGGTTTGCGTGTTTCTCTCGTACACGTAAGTGCATGTGTGCGAGGCGTTGGGCTCTAACTGAACCCGAGCGAGGCGTTCGCTTACTGAACCCGAGCGATTGCACTAGCTACGTTACTGAACACGAGCGATCGATCCCTTGGTTGTTAACTGAACCCGAGCGATTCCTTCGCTACTGCTGCTAACTGAAGCTGATCGAACCTGCTGCCTCTTGATGAACAGTGATCATTGTTGGCGGTTGGATGAACAGTTCCTAGTAGGGGTTGGATGAACAGGACCCCGTGGTAGTAGTAGGTCGTTGCCGCTGGATGAACAGGACCCCGATCGAGAGGAGGCTGCCACACACCACCCGATCGAGACGATTGGGGGTGGATGAACAGGACCTCGTGGAGGGCTGGTTGAACAGTAGCCGGTGGAGGCTGGATGAACAGGACCCCGTGGAGGGCTGGTTGAACAGTAGCCGGTGGAGGCTGGATGAACAGTAGCCCGTGGATGAACAGTAGCTGGTGGAGGCAGGAGGAGGACGTGGTGGATGAACAGTAGCAGGTGGTGGCTGGAGGAAGTCGACGGTGGATGAACAGTAGCCCGTGGAGGCTGAAGCGAGGCAGTAGATGGTGGATGAACAGTAGCCCGTGGAGTCCCGTTTTGCGGTACACCACACCCCTCCTGATGAACAGGACCATGTTTCGACTGTAGGCGCTCCAACACAAGTCCGTTTCCTCCGTTTAGCGGTACGCCACACCCCTCCCGATCAACAACATCCCATTTTGACCGTAGGAGCTCGAACAGAAGGTCGTTTCCTTTGTTCTGCAGTATGTGAGACCCTTCCCGATGAATAGGACCCTGTTTCGACCGTAGGCGGTTGAACAAAAGGCCGTTTCCTCCATTCTGCGGTACGCCAGACCTCGTTTCGGCTGTTTCATTCAAGCCGGTTGGCTCCCGATGAACATGACATATTCCGACCCAGTCGGTTGCCTCCCAATGAACACGACGATGTTTCCTCCATTCCGACCCAGCCGATTGGCTACCGATGAATAGGATGCCGTCGATGTATGCGCTCGAGACCGCACCCGTATGTACGTACGTGGCCGTCTTTTTTGCAGCGTAGCTGTCGTATGTGTACAGGATTTAGACGGGACTGCCTAAACTGCTACCGCTCCTTACTCGGCCACGGTTCATCGTGGCAGTTAGACCGATCGACCGGTATGTACACAGACAACGCTACGTACGCTTCGACCAGGTGTGTCCTAGGTATCAAGGAGGACAAGGAGGCACTTCCTTGCGTGTGAATATATAGCTGGCGGGTCCCAGCGGTCACGGCAGAATAATATATTTTTTGCTCGTAATAAGGAGGCACTTCCTTGCATGGAAAGATGTTGTTGGTGGGTCCCAGCTATCAGGGGCAGGAATAAGGAGGCACTTCCTTCCTTGCGAAGATATACGTGGTGGGTCCCAGCTTTTAGGGGGAGGAATAATTTTATTTTTGCGTAATAAGGAGGCGGTTGCATGCGTGCGTCCATGGACCCGGTGCGTCCCCACTGTCAGCCTCTCCAAGTACATTCCTCTTCCGATGACTCTCGTTTGTTGACCATGTTAACCACGCCATGCCGAGCGCAGCAAGGCGGTGGACGACGGCGAGGCCCCGGACAGGAACGACCCGAAGATGGGGAAGATGCGGCAGTGGAGTCGCAGCCTGAGAGGAGTACGACGTACGAGGGTTGACTGGTTCAGTGCGGACTGGGGCTGCAGTCGGTGGAGAATAACAGGAGGGGTGGAGGGGTGGAGGGATGGCCTGGCCGGCAGTGGAGTAGCTCTTCGCAGTGAGGCTTGCGAAGCAGCACCGCGGGCCGCCGGAGGCGGGAGCAGGAGGTCCCGCCGGCGTTGGAGGAAGAAGACGAGAGATTGAAGATCCATGCCAGCGGCCGTTGGATGTACATCCAACGTCTATAGATGTCAGAATCATTTTGTTGACTAATTTGACAACGCCTTTCGTAGGCAACCTAATGACCCACATGTCAGACTCCTTGCGTGCGAAGATCTAGCTGGTGGGTCCTAGCTGTCAGGGGGAGGAATAAATTTTTTTGCCCATAATAAGGAGGCACTTCCTTGCGTGCGAAGATTTAGTTGCTGGGTCCCAGTTGTCCGGGAGAGAAAACATTTTTTCCGCGTAATAAGGACACACTTGCTTGCGTGCGAAGATGTAGCTGGTGGGTCAAAGCTGTCACGGGGAGGAATAATTTTTTTTCGGCCTAATAAGGAGCCAGTTGCATGCGTGCGTCCATGAACAGGTGCGTCCCCACTATCAGCCTCTCCACATACTGTCCTCCTCCGATGACTCTTGTTTGTTGAGCATGTTGACTACGCAATGCCGAGCGCGCCAAGGCGGTGGATGACGGCGAGGCCTCGGACGGGAATGAGCCGGAGATGGGAAGACACGGTAGTTGAGTCGTAGATGGAGAGGAGTACGAGGGTTAACTGGCTCTGGTGCGGCGTGGGGCTGCAGTCGGTGGAGAATAACAGGGGGTGTGCAGGGCTGGACGGATAGCCTGGCCAGCAGTAGGGTAGCGCTTCGCAGCGATGCCTGCTAAGCAGAGCCACTAGCTGCCGGAGGACGGAGCAGGCGGTCCCGGCGGCGCTAGAGGAAGAAGACGAGAGATTGAAGATGCATGCTGGCCGTTGGATATCCAATGGCTGTGGATGTCCGAATCATTTGTTGACTAAGTTGACAACGCCTTGCGTAGGCTTCGACCTATTGGCCCACATGTCAGCCTGCAATAATGCAGAACATATTTAACCCTTTTTTTAGAGAGAAACATATTTAACCCATATTTTCTAGAATTTACAATCAATTTGCTGAGCTAGGTGAACAAATAATGTAGCGTCAATGCGGCCCATTTAATTTTTTTCAAAGAAATCACAGTAGATTTGCACTTTCTTGAAATACACGGATTTGCCGGGCTTGTTGTAAATAAATTGATAGGTTAGACGGTGCAATTAGTATCAAAAAATAAATGGGAGATGGACATTTTACTATATATAAAATTAGCTAATTAGCGAGTTATGGCTCAAAAGAAAAATGAGCGCGTTATTATTACATTGGTCCTTAAATCTTCGCAACTTTTGAGAGCAATCACCAGGATTTTCGTTGCCTTAACCACGATTTCCCTTGCCAACTTCTGTTAAACATTTATTTGTATAAGTTGATAAGACATGGGATGTTTTTATAATGTATATACAAGTTTCAATTAAATATACGATAATAATAATAATAATAATATAAATATATATATAATGTGGTTAGAAAGGAAAACATAAATTATACCCGGCATTCTTATTCTTATATATAGAAAAATAGAACAGAGATCTGCGTTTTGTTATAAAAAGATAGATTCGGCTGTCGATGTTTAAGAAACAATAAAACCTAGGCTGGGAGGCCCATAGGCCGGTACATACATGATGGACCTCAAAAAATTAAGTTGTAACCACGGTCTCAGTATGTCGTGGGCTGCGCATATTAAATAACATAACCTAGGCCGACCAGATACTAGTTCGCCCTCTGAAAAATATGATACCTGCTACTGCTAGATCCCTGATACCCCTAAAAAACAGCTCCCTGATGATAGTCTTCGTTGTAAAAAATCATTTATTGACTAGGCTGACTATCCCGTGGATTCAAGAGGGGGCGGGGGGCACGACACGAGGCAGCGTCGCTGGCCCCTGAGCAGCAGCATGCAGTCTGGCCGCGCTGCTGCTTTGGGCGGCGGGAGAACAACCAGAGGGAAGACTGAAGAAGCACATCAGACGCGAATTATTCTTTTCAGTGGATGGGTCTTGATGGCGTAATTTTTTTTACTTACCTCTGCATGATACAACTTGTATTTTTAGCCTCCCAGTCCCTGGCGGACCAGCAGCCCATTTGCTGGGCGGGCCAACCTACAGAAAGCAACACTTGATTTTTCATCAAGGCCCAAAAACAATGCAGTATTATGTTTGTTTTTTTGGCCGAAAACATTATGGCGGGGGTTGAGCGGGAAGGGGGGAGACTGAGCAAAAAGATAAAAAAAAGGAGCTCACGCACCATTGCTACCCTAACAAGCAGGTGCCATTCTTCTCGGAATGAAGGTGTGCCGTGTGACACTCACACGTCACAATCCCACAGTATACATTCTAACTATTCACACACAAGTACAACAGAAAAGGTAAACATTCAGGTCAAACTCAGGTTCACAGGATACGTTCATATTCATAGCCAACATTGGCAATCAAAAACTCAAAAAATCCATGTATATACAAGTTCAGCATGCCTATGCATCCAAATGATTCATACTTAGATCACAAGCCAATATTCATAGCAAACATTCACAAAAGATTAAGATATACACCAGTTCAACATGTTTAGCATCCAAATGATTGAGAGAACACAACCAATATCATCCATCAACACACATTAATCACCTACAGGACAGACGGGCAAGTGATGTTCACTCGGTGGTATTTCTTGCTAAAATTAATGCTTGTTTGAGCAAATTTTGAGTACATAAGAGGCAGCAGAGACCATCTGAACTTTGCTTGTAGGTTTATCCTCATGATAGTGGCCTTGATGACGCGAGAGGTTTGAGCAACTTGGCCACTACTTTCATCCAACTACTTTCACTCGGTGGTACTTCTTGGTAAAATTAATGCTTGTCTGAGCAAACTTTCGAGTACATAAGAGGCAGCACAGACTATCTGAACTTTGCTTGTAGGTTTATCCTCATGATAGTGGCCTTGATGCCGCGACAGGTTTGAGCAACTTGCCCACTACTTTCATCCAACTAATTTACTGGCCATCTTTGTCCGGTATCTCGCCAAAAATCTACATTGCAGACAACAAACGACGCTGTCGACAAAATGAACCACCCAAAGTTTTTGTGCAGTTCAACTGAAATGGAGCATCACAGGCATGCAGACTGGTTAAGTGCCATATGAATATACGCGTCTACCAACTTGTCTGGAATCTTCAGAATCCATGGCATACAGTTCGCTACCAGCATATGAGCCGATAACAAAAAAGCGCAGGTTGGGACCAAAGACTGGACTGCGTTTTTCAGGGCTATGCGCCAAGCAATATTGTTGGCGTTCACTCTGGCACTTCTTGTCAATATCGATGCTTGTCTGAGTGAACATGCGAGTACAAAGCAGCAGCATAAGTATCTGTCCATCTGATATTTTTGTGCAGTTCTACTGAAATCGGCCAATGTAACGATTTGCCTGCGAGTTTAGGCTCACAAGTTACTACTTCATGAAATTGGCCAACAGTAGCACAATACAAAATTACCACTAGATATGGCAAGCATAATAATCAGGATGAAGACTGGTACCAACCTGTGTGAGGAAGCATATCAATTAGTGCTTCCTTTGACTGGAAACTGAGATAAGTGACTAACAGGAAAGGAACGAGGCAGTCGAGGCAATGAACCACCAAAAGTTTTTGTGCAGTTCAACTGAAATCGAGCATCCCTGTTGGCACATATATTGAGAAAGTGAGATTACTGTAATAGTGGCACTAGTTGATGAAACATACACTAACAAATAGAAGCATCCTCATTATCCTAATGGGTAAAGTTAGCAACATAGTAGCCTTGCTTAAAGTGAGGTATTAGTTTATATTATCAGTGCCAATTAGCTCAACACTCAAAGCATTGCCATGTATCATAGCTTGCAAAGATTTAACGTGCAAAGATAAAGGACTTTCTCATGACAGTAGCACGATACAAATAGAGATGATAGCACACTAATCTAGATGAATGCCTTAGGCCAGTACCAACCTGAGCAAGGTAGCTTATTCAACTAGTCCCAGAAGAGAAGATAAAGCACTGACTGGAATCATTCAATAGTACATATTTTTGTGCACTTCCAATGTACGGTTGACATCACTCTTGTTTACCAGTACTGAGATTATATCGAGAGATTATCAAGAACTTCCAGCAGAGTTAAAGCACTGGCTGGGATACAGTTCATTGTATCCTCTTGTGCAGTTCCACTAAAATGTACGAATGACATAACATGATCCCTATTTGCACAAGTAGGAACAAGGTGAAACCTTCATTAGCTTAGTGAGGAAGGATAGAAAGACAATAGCATATTACTTTAACAATAGCATCAAAGCATGATGACAATACAGTAGCAAAACATTGGCTCATTGAACCATTGGCAATAAATTGACATGCAAAACAATAGCATTACTATCTCATGACACTGCCAAGATCCCCTCCAGGCTCCACCACCACATGGTCCACCTGCACAGACACACACACATACACACACATGATTCAACATGAGGTGCTACTAAAGATTTGTTTAATTCCGATAGGACAATTAGGCAGTGATTAATTAGTGCTGCTTAATACTCCTAATTAATTAATGACCTTGCATGAGAGGCATCAAAAGTGGAAGGGCTCCTGGAGGGTCGTCTCACATGTGAGGCAGACATTGCCGGAGCCCTTGAATGGCCTTGATTGAGGCCTCGGCTTCAGGAAGATCACCTTGGCACTGTTGATCATGTAGGGCTGGGTCACACATGCATCCAGAATCCAGTTAATTAGTATGATGTGTCGTCAAGCCAAGTACTACTCTGCTACATACTACAAGTGCATTTCTTCAAGTAAATTAATACTAGTAGCAACACAGCAATACAATACCACTAGCAAGATGTCAGGATAAAATAGGACGGTACTAGCGTGTGATCCTTCTTCATTTCCTTCTTCTGCTTCTTCTTCTTTGTCTTCCTCTTTTTGGTCGGTTTCTCTTTCTCCTCACCAATTGGTGAAACCAAGTACATGATTGGCCTTCAATGTCAGATTTGGTTTTGTTAGTGAGGGTGTACAAGTCTACTAGTAAACAATAGCATTATTTTCTCATGGCAGTTGCAAAATAGAGGTGAACACACGCATTAAATATCATTCTTACCTAAGGGAAGGTTAGGGTGCCAATATGGAGGATGAAGATTGGAACACAGATCTCCATTTGTGCAGTTCCACTAAAATCAACCAACGGTTCTGGTGTGACATTCCAGTTAAAAAGAAGTGATTTTTGTGCAGTGCACCAAAAGGTCGCAATAGCATTGAGGTGAAATGTATATTCCTGTTTGCACAAAAAGCTACAAAGGAAACAGTCAGAGTCTCAAACAATTGCTGGCAAAAACAATTGGTTAAACTTGTGATGACTTGTAAAAGTGGAATGGCTTCATTTTACCAGGGGCATTAGATTAAGAACAGCTAAATAACTTGCTCTAAGGACATGGGACAGTGGGTGCACCAGCAGTCCAGCACCATGTACCTAAGCCAGGGCATAAAGTGGTGATTCAGAGTTTGTTGCCTGAGAAACAAACATCCAAGCAACATATCTGGGTTGGTCTCATCTTTGTTCACTTTAGCCACCTATTCGTATGTGTGGATAGAAAATCTAGTCCTGGCCATACCAGTGTGTAAAGCGTTTCACCTTTATTTCCGTTTTCGACTAAGAGACCGGTTGGATGGCCAGCCTGTACTACTTTTAGCCCCTTTCTTTCGTGTTTGTACCAAGTTCTATGTACATACTACATCTTTTTCCCCTTTCTATCCTGTTTGAACCAAGTACTACAAGATTCAACTCCATGAAGTAGCTTTACCTCTAACAATAGAAAAAATTAGGTGGCGTTGGACAATCCGATCGAGCCTAGCTACGTGGGGGGCTGAGAGGTAGAAAATGATGCACATGCAGTGACGTAGCGAGATGGGGAAATAGAGCTAGGCCAGTTTCGAAGTAAGATATACCTGAAGGTCGTCGGGGTGTGGCTAAGTGGGGGCCGGGAGGCCGGATCAGCCGACACTACGAAAGCGACCAAGGGATCAGAGGACCTCCTGCGCCAGCGCTCGGCCAGAGATAACGGTGCGGCCGGCAGTGGGTTTCCTCCCTCGTCGTCGATGATGTCCTAAACACTGCCCCTCCTCCCCTTCCCTGGCGGAGGGGATGCTCCAGGATCTGTAACCAGCGGTGAGGTTAGAAAGGCAGTGTGGCCACCGCTATCTTGTGTAGATCTGGAGAGGATGAGAGTGTGTGAATAGAGCAACCCTAGCAAGGAAGCGCGAAGGCTCCTGCATATATATATATATATATATATATATATATATATATATATATATATATATATATATATATATGATAGTGGGGTAGTTTTCTTTTTTCACTCCATCAAAATAATCGTTTAAAATTGTGTACGTGCCAGGTCGCCATTTTTTTGAGTTGTTGATTGTTTTTCTGATAGCTACCCGCTTATTCCAAGTGGTGTGCAGGGGTGGATTAATGAGATGCTTGGCTTGTTAAGTTCATGCTCGTTAAGCTCGTGGTCGTTAAGGTTCGGCCCGTTAAGCTCCAAAAGATTAACGAGCAAAAAACCCTGCTCGGCTCGGTTCGTTCGAAGCTCGTTAAAAAAAATCACGTAAGATTGGTCCCCTTTGTAATTTGTGCTAAATTTTGACCAATAATTTAACTAATAAAATGTTAGTGCATGTTAACAAAAATTATATCCTTGGATTCATATTTGAACATAGTTTTCAATGACGTAATTTTTTGTGACATGCATGAACAATTGGTTAGTTAAATTTATAGTCAAAATTTGGCATAGATTATCATAGGGACCAATAAACCAAGACGGAGGTAGTACCACTATTGCCAGCTCCTCGTCTGTCGTCCAAACTCTATGACTAGCCGCTCTATTACATGTGGGACATCAACGATCCGGGCCCGCATGCCATCCACCAAATCACAGCGAGGTGCTACAGTCGAGACTCACCAGTCACCCCGGTGTGGCCATAATGACCCGACATATCACAAAACCAACACCTTTATTAGTAGTGGTAAAGTGGCCTCGAAGTTGGATGGGACGAATCAACCATCATTTCACTGGAACACTCGTTGAAGCCCTTTCTCTCCTATCTTGAAGAAAACCTCACTCCAGGCTACTCACTTCTGCCATTTTGCTTCTGTACCGATGAAGGAAAGGTGGGAGAATCAGTGATGCTACTACATTTTCATTCCAAGAATCTTCTTTTTGCGAAGCACCGACCGATTCTCACTGCCTATTCTTTTCCCGTTTTCAATGCGATTGTGGTTTCCTTTCGATTGCTTTTTGTTTGTCAGTTTATTGATGGATCCTGGAGCACTAGGCAAAGAGTTGTCGGTGGACAACCCACTTGAGATAGAGATCTCCAGGTAGCAAGCACCGGCCAACGAGTTGGCCATGTTGGCGGCCCAACCCATGGAGATGAAGAACTCCAAGAAACGAGCACTGGCCAAAGAGTTGACGACATTGGCGGACGAACTCCTCAACCAAGAAAGCTGGAAGAACAGCAAGGGCCCCACCGTGCCTACCCCAGAAACTCTAATGGTCACCTATGAGAGGCTCAAGGCTAAGTTTGAGGAGTTAGTCGTCGTTGAGAAGCAGTATTTCCCTAGCAAGGCGATGGCCTCCATCGAGGAGATGGCCCCCGGAGGGATGGGATCCCCCGGTGAGCTGCACAAGGTAAAAAAATGGCTTACCATAGTTGTGGTTTTTGATTATTTGCAATGTGCTTGCTAATATGTTAGGGTTGTGCAGGTGCCGGTGGACGTCCTTGATGATTCCGATGTCGCGGTCCGTCCTGTGGACATCACCCCAGAGATCGATTCCGATGTCGCGGTCCGTCCAGTGGGCATTGCCCTAGAGATCGATTCCGATGCCGTGGTCCGTCCTGTGGACATCGCCCCAGAGATCGATTCCCATGCCGCAGTCTGCCCTGTGGACATCGCCCCGGAGATCGATTCCCATGCCGCTGTCCGTGCTGTGGACATTGCCCCAGAGATCGATGACAAGGAATAGTTGGTCTTGCTAATCCTTTAACGTAGTTTGCATTGTGTTTAATAACTAGAATGATGCGTGTTATCAAACCATTTTAGGGCTACTGCACTGTCTTGTGTGGGCGGTACTTGCTACTTTTGTTTGATAGCGAATCATGCGAACCCTCTCTGAGTTATGGAAATAGATGTATCCTCACCAGCTTTTGATGTAATATATGGCATGCTTAGATGTAAGTTTGAACTGTTTATCATATCAGCAGGGCTTGTTTGATGATTCTTGGTGTTAGTAGGCTAGCTACTATGCGAGCTATAGTGTACTTGCAAACACTCACCAAAGAGAAACGTTGGGGCTGATGAGCTCGTGGTACGCTTATAGGTCTGGTCGTCGATCAGCCAATAGCCCAAGCTCCTAAAATTGTAGGCTTAGCGATCGATCAGACAATAGTCCACAATTATACATTAATTCACATCAAACTCAAAAAGTTGGTTCACGGATACATTCACATTAATAGCCAGCATTCGGAACAAAATTGACACGTACTTGTAACATGCGTGAATGTGTAATTTTTTTGCTGGAAGCGTGAATGTGTAGTGACGGCGTACTTTCGGAGTGGCTACAGAGAGTGTGTACGTGTGCTAGAGGGGTTGTGGGATGGAGAGACATCTAGATAGAGAGAAAGTCCCTCCATTTCTTTCTAGTTGTTAGATTGAAAAAGATATGTGTGCTACAAAATCATAGCAGTACAGAGACGTACAAATCCTAGGTGGGCTAGTTTGGCCTAGTGGGTTTCAGTGATATGGCGTGCTACAGTGGCGTCCAGTCTTCGCGTGTGGTAGCAATATTGCGGGTACAGTAAGTTTTCTTGAAGAAGCTGATTCAACGAAGTCATGATGGTTCCTTCGTCCAAGCAACTTACAGTGGGAAAGCTTGGGCCTGCGATTTCACGGCTCATTAGTCATTTATTACTGCGGCGCTACGACCGGGGTGATTCTCCCCTGCAGTACTTTGTGCATGGCAAGTGGACCAGGATGGACGACGTCCCACATGTTGGCGAATGAAAGTATTCTTTTCGATATCAAGGACGATCAAGGAGTATTCATTGTTTATTTTTGATGAAAACTACTATCTCCACTGTTACGATGGATGAGTGTGAAACACGGCAGCCCAGTGGACTTGGCATGTGCACAACTCCCTTCTTGCTCGTGTACCACAGTGTTGACTATAAGGTTGGCTATAAGGTGACAACTTTTTCTCACTTTCTCTCTATCTATTTCCTCTCAAATGTTTTGTACCTTCTTTTTTTTAGACAAAGATGTTTTTTTATACCTAGGAGAACATGTAGAGACAGGCTCTTGCATTAGAGCCCACTCCTTCACTTTTTCAATGCCTCTCTCCTCCAGATAAGCGGGCTTATAGCCCTGTATTGTACTTGCTCTGAATGTGGGTAGCTGGCGCCTGGGGGGAGCGCGCGCAGGAGGGGGGAGGGGTTTTCTGGTGGGCCGGGGCGGTCAGAAGCGGGCTTGGGAGCGGTCCGGACTCCCGCATCGCCACCTCACATTATCACCATATTTCTTGGAGTCCATTTGCGGCAGGCAGACGATCTCTTCTCCCTCCCCGTCTCTCTCTTCTCAGCCGACGCCCTCCGAGCGATTAGATTTCGGCTATCAACGGTTTATTCAATTGTGGTCCCACATGTCAGTGAAAATGCAAGACAAAGCAAATTTCATATTAACCGGATGAAATTCATTACATTTCAAAAACTTTTCCTATAAACCGGACGAAATTCATTACATCTTTCGCACAAACCGTACTAAAACCTACTGTAAACCTAATCTAAACTATCGTCGGCGCCCGACCACCATGTCCGGCCCTCCTCATCTGCCTCAGCTTTGTCCAGCTGCGCCTCCATAACCTCCTCCTCCGGAGCACAAGGTTCTGAAGATTTCCATCTCCACGTCGCCGTCAAGCGGCTAATCGGCCGCCGAAGTTTACCCCACCAAGCTTGGCGTCGACGGAGTGGAGGAGCGGTGGCCTTCCTGGGATCAGAGCGGTGGTGACCTACCATGTACTACTCTTCCTCGCTGCCGGCTACGCCCACGCACGCGCGCCGGCTTCATGGTCATGGCGGTGGAGGGCGGCCAGGGGCGAGCCAGCGATGTCCTTCGTCTGCTCCTGAGATAGTACGTCCAAGAGAGCTTTGGAGCGCGCCCGAAGCGGAGCCGACGATGTCCTTCATCTTCTCAAGCGACAATACATCCAAGAGAGATTTGGAGCACGAGGAGGGTATGGTTGGAGTGGCGCCGGCAGAAGGATGGGACCGGAGAAGAATGACTGTGGGTCTGTGGCTATGGCTGGGGCTGAAGTTAATATAGCGGGCGAATGGCAATGAGCCGCGGCAGACGGACGGACGGCTGGCGTCGGAGTAGGTTCGCCGGCAGCCGCGTGTCATTAATGTGGGTGGCGGACGAACGGATGGCCATGGTGTCGTTAACGCAGAGTAGTCGCTTGCACCAGGATGCCGTGCGGGTGGCGCTCTCTCGGCAGTCGCGCTGCTGCAATGCTGGCGCCAGTGAGAGGTCGCGTCGAGCGTGAATACGGCATTAACGTTCTAGAGCGACGGTGACCGTTTCAGGTGGGAAGCGCGCGCGAGCGAGGGAAGGGGTTTCGGTGGGCCAGTGCGGTCAGACGCTGGCGTGGTGGTATATTGTTTTTGTAGTTTGCAAAAGTACTCAATTAATGTGGTAGTTGACTTTTTTTCTATGATCAACATACACCCTACAAAGCACCGTGTTCAAATTTGGCACTTCTCCGGGTTCATTTACCATATTTAGGCCATTATGTGCATTTTGTAGAAATTTACTACCACCATCCTGATTTATTGGTCCTCTTAGTATTTTGTGCCAAACTTTGACCGCAGATTGAACTAAGAAAATAATAATGCATGTCACCAAAAATTATATCATTGGATTCGTATTTAAACATAGTTTCTAGTGATATTATTTGTAGTTACATGCATCAACCAGGACGGAGGTAGTAGCGCAGAAACATCACATCCTAGCTACAGCTACACGAGTGTGATGCTAGGGATGTGGAATGCCATTCGATCACGGTGCACGCGCGCGGTCCGTGTGGCTGGGGTGGCGGCCAATCAGAAAGCAACCCACAATAGGGTCAGCGCACATAGTTTGCAGAGGCTACAGAAATTAACCGTGTGCGGTAATAAATGACCAGGATTGAAGGGATCCAAATTTCCTTCGTAGGCTGTCCTTGAGCTCTTGACAAACAAATGCACTATACTGTTGTCCAGCCACTCCGCACCAGAGCTCTCACCAAGCGTCATTCATGCCACCACGCCGCACACTAACTGGTAAGGAAGCGATGGCATCCCGCAGCGCCGAGTTCCTCGCCTCCCACAACCACACACAAAATGGTAGGGAAGCGATGGCAGCCTGCCGTGCCGAGTTCATCGTCGCTCGCGACCTCACACCTACATGGGCGGACTTTGAAGCTGCCAAGGCCGAATGGGCGGTAGAGCAAGAGGCGGCCAAAGCCGCACAAAGGGAGCAGAAAAGGTAGAAAGCACTCAAGAAAAGAGAGTCCGCCACCACAAGAAAGAAGAGGACGCACGCGCTGCTGAGGAGAGCTCGGCGGAGATCCAAGCACGATGGGGTGTCGCCAACAAAGCCGGGAAGGAGTACTAGTAGTTAGTGTGTGTGTCTGTGTCGCCCGTACGTTTGTTTAATTAATTACGAGCATCTACCAATACTAGTTACTACTGTAGTTTTTAGAGCTAATTACCAGTACATTAACCTAGATTCAATGCAAAAGTTCCTATCCTATGCATCAAATGGCATCTCTTTCTCTATAGGAATTGAGATGCATGCCATCTCACTTCCTATGATTTTCCTATTCCTATAAAATTCCTATCCTATGAACCAAAGGAGGCATCTGCTGGTGTACAGTAATACTGTAGCTAGCAATATTGCTGGTAGAGTAGTTTTCTTCAAGAAGCGGAATTCTACAAAGTCATGATGGTTCCTTTGTCCGAGCAACTTTACAGTGGGAAAGGTTGGGCCTGTGATTTGACGGCTCATTGGTCATTATTATTGCGGCGCGACGACCAGGGTGACTCTCCCCTGGAGTTCTGCGTGCATGGCAAGTGGACCAGGATGCTCGATGTCTCATATGTCGGCAAAAGAAAGTATTCTTTCCAATATCGAGGAGCAAGGAAACCGCGTGGTACAGTATCACTGCTGATTTATATTTATTTTTATTTTTTATGAAAGCTAGTGTTTCAACTCTTACAATGAAGGAGTGCGAAACACGGCACGTGCTGGATGTCCCACACGTCAGCGAAAGGAGTGGGACATGAACAGCGTGGTAGAGCGTCTCCACTTCTTCCACTTCTAGGTCGGAGACCACACATAGTACTAGTAGTAGTAGTATATAACGATACAAAGTGCGATCCGGAGAGACAGACGTGTCTAGTTGGAAGGTCTTGGAGCATACACGTAAACAAATATAAAACCTAATATGTGCATTGCCACGTACATCATAATATCACCGTGCATTGCCACGTACATCAGAATATCACCATGCATTGCCATGCAGGTTCATACTATTTGTGCCTTTTTACTTCACTTACTGCGCTACATTACTCAGGTTCGGACATCCCTGCGTACATGTCCATCTCGAAGTTCCAGTCCCACGTGTTCTTCATAGATGGCACGATCCATAATGCTGGACAACGGGAGTCCATATCATTGCAGCTTCTTAGTGTGGCTCCCTCCCCACGATGGAGACTCATCCAAACTGAAGCGGCATAGATCAGGTATAGCGGCGTTCAAGATATGAATCCGTCGGTGCGCAATGAAAATGCACCCGTTCTTCATGAACGGCAAGGCATCGGCGTCGTGCACGGAAGGTGGCATTGTTTGCACTATGTGGTAGTTGTCCCCAATGAAAATCGAGTACTCTTCAAGTGTGTTCATCCACACCCAGGTAGCATCACGGGGGTCGAACATGCCGCCGTCCATCTGGTACACCTGGCATCTCAAACCTGGATACATGGTGACGTGCATGGTTATGGTCCATGCAGTATAATAAGGTGACGTAAGCAGAGTATACGGATTAAAATAAAATACTTGATATTTCTTATTTCTATGAGGGGGGAAGGGAAGCAATGTATAGACCAGCTGTGGCACGGGCGACGACAAACAATATGAGTGTTACCTGGGTCATGTACATTAATTAAAGGAGTAGTTTTGTTTGATGGGATTATGGCTACCTAGCTAGTACTACATGGAATTGAAATTGTTAAGTCCTTTATAGTTTATACAACTGGCATTATAAAGTTCCGTAGATGACTATCCCAATCAATAAAAAGAAGAAGGAAAGAACTACTGCTGCTCCTGGAGTATAAAGAGACATGTCCTGAAATGTTATAAGATGACATGGCAATAAGATATACGATAGCTCCTGGCTCTACTACTCTTAGATCGGAGAGAAGGGATTACCTGGATACATGATCAGGGTCTGATCGTGATAGATCGTGGTACCTTGTTGCCCTTCAATGGTACCATGGGTAACGACTGCTAAGATAGTACGTCCCAACTGGGTGTTGTCAGCTACAAGGTTCCAAGTTAGACCAAATGCCCCATTCACATCCACGATTGGCGATCCGATTTTGATCGGGGGATGACTTTGCCCTGCATAATCGTGCAAACAAGGCAGAATTCATAGAAACCGGACGGAAATCATTACATTTTGAAAACTTTTCATATAAACCAGACGAGATACATTAGAGTTTTCATACAAACCGGAGTAAAACCTACTCTAAACAAGTTGCAACTGTAATGTGGGCAGCGCACGAACGACGGCCGGCCGTGGTGCCCTTTGAGGCTACTCATAGTGGGGAGTATCATATAATACAATATATTAGTGCATGATACTAGTGTATGATATACTACTTTTATAGTGCATAGTATCATAGAGTAGTATCATAGATGATCATATTTATTGCCATGCATGACCCCATGTCTCTTCTTTAATTCTCTGCCACATCACCATGTATGCTATTCCCGAGTGTATGTACTCCCCACTACGGCCAGCCTCGACGCGGAGGAGTCGTGTGCATCGGGAAGCGACGCTCTCTCAGCCGTTGCGCTGCTTCAAAGCCGGTGCCAGTGAGAGGTCGCCTCCGCTCTGGTCGGGCATTAATGCGGCACTGACGCTCTGGGGCGGCGCTGACCGTTTCAGGCGGGGAGCGCGCGCCGGCAAGGGAGGGGGTTTGGGTCGGCCAGGGCGGTCAGACGCGGGCATGGTGGTGGTATTGATTTTGTACTGTTTCAGGTGTAGTACTGGTAGTTTGCAAAAGTACTCAATTATTGCACTCAGTTTCGTAAAAAATTGTGGTAAAATGGTTACTTGCAATGCATGCATGCGTGACCAATATAATTGACCAATAAAAAACTACTACACGCACGCAACGATTTAATGCACATTGTAATCTCAACATGTGATGGGGAGCTCTAAATTTGAATTTGAAACTTATAAAATGAAAAAATCCAAAACAAATAAACTGGAAGAGAGGGAGTATACCACAGGATGTGTCCCATATGAAACAGGTCCCCTGGTTTGTCACGGCGAAGATGCGGTTAGAAAAGAGGACAGCGTCTTCGTACTCGTACGGCAACAAATCGGCCGCAGACAGCATGGTCCACCTTTAACCACCATGTGCAGGGTTCGTGAAAGCAATCGCGATGTCGAACACCGCGATGAGAGTGTAATTTTGGTTGGCGGATGACCTTATCGGGGCTTCCGGGATTGCTATCTTCTTCAATCTCACCGTGGTTCCATCGTACCAATTCAGTCGATGGCCCATTGCATGGCTGATCCCAATGTTGGACAAAGGTTCTACGGGAACGGTGTCACCGTTGTAGATGTTGTGCAAATTGATGTTGGTACCCTCCCATACATATGCAAGCCAATCTCCACTGGCACCAAGTCTAACCTGTGAAATAGTGGGCAGCGGGGGAATTAGGAAATGGACACGGAAGTAGTCTTTAGAATGCATTTAATACGCGATCAAACTCATCACTTACCTGCTCATCGGACAAATGTGAGTGCCCCTCAATGTCGGCATCTCAAGGGGCGTTAACTTGCAACTACGGCCACGCTGCGCTGGAGAGACCCCCAAGGAAACATCCTCGTCCTCGAGGACGCTTGGCAGACCAACTAGCATGACCTTCTCCCACGCATATTAACGCATGCTCTTAAAATATTTGGTGTAAGTACCGCTAAGTCTTGCGGATGTGAGGAAGTCGGAGCGACTTACGATTTCTCCCAAAGGATCGTCATCCAAGGTCTCCCAACCTCAACGAGGATGAGAAGCACCACCGCCTTGCGAATCAATGGCAATGGCGACGAACTGCCTTGTCCCTTGTGGAGCTGGTTTACAAGGGAAGAGATGGTAACTGCAGGGCTTCGTCCCTTTGGAAAGGATGTTCTGTGGGCACGCACTAGTGCAGTTTATATTTGAGATTAGGGAGCTGGCGGGCGGTTCGTTGTACGGCATGTCCGCGTCCATCCACTAGCCCTGAATTAAAGCACGCACGACATTTACAGCGATTGGGATTAGTTTGTTTTCCGGGCGCATAGACCAACGCGGACTAGCGGACCTCGTCGCCCTTTTTCGAGCATGACTTTGACAACTACGTGCGTGACATGCGTGCATGCAAATCTTGCATGACAAAACACCGTGCGAGGCGGAGCAGTAGGCTGTCGAACTACAGCCTGCATGTTTTAGTCATGTCACTCCGCTCATGTACTATGCATTGTTTGGCACGAACGTTCCTTGGAGCTCGTGCTGCAACTAGCATACTAGTACTCGATAGCCTGCTTCCCTTCTCCTTCCTCTTCCACCGCCCGGGCATGTCCGCGGGAAGCGATCGGTCAACCCTAATATAGTACTAGTACTACTGAGTAGCACAAAGATGCATGCATGACCACTAAAATTTCCTTTGTCTTATCTCTATGAAATAAATGTAGCGTGAGACTCAAAGCCCTTTAAGTCTGATTATAATGGAAATCTATTTTTTTAGATGAGCCCTATAAACAAGAAAGGAGGGAGTATTAGAATTATGTTTTTTAACAAACAAAAAGCGCTCGCCAAGCATTCATTCATCTTTAAAGCAGTTTACATTGAGGAGTAGTACTAGATATCTCAAATCCATACATACCATGCAATAGTAGAACTAGTACTACTAAGTTCTACATAACCTAAGCTAGACCACACTACTTGTCGTCGGAGATGGGTAGGCGGCTGCATGCTGCAACTCCAGCTCCTCCTGCTCCTCCTCTAGTTTGGCGAACATCTCGTTGATCCCCCACTCCCGCTGGCGGTGGAAGCGGCGGTTGGCGTCCACCTCGGCCTCCGACTGGATGGACTCAAGGATAGCCTGCTGTTCCGCCGCCCCAGCGTCGTCGTCCTCCTCCTCCGGCTTTGCCTTGCCCACATCGTCGTCCTCCTCCTCCGGCTCTGCGTCGCCCTTGTCGCCGTTCTCCTCCTCCGGCTTCGCGTGCTGCTCTGCTTCCACCACCTCCTCCTCCGGCTCTGGCTAGTCCGGATTCTGGAGGCAAGGCGGCTGCGATCCAGGCTTCGTGCCGCCTCTAGATCTCCGGAAGCAGATCAATGCACCACTCCGGTGGGGGCTTGGCGTATGTCATTACCTTCGGCCGGGCCATGGCTATCGGGCGACGGCGACCGGAGAAGAGGCGGTGGGAGGGGAATGAATGCGGCTACTGTTTGGGTTTGCCGTCCGGCTTAAATAAATGCGCTCCATCACGTGTACCCGCGCGTGCACAAATTGTACACATACGGGTCTGTTTAGGGGGCGTCACGTAACTGGTATGTGTGTGAGATTCTGAGAGACAGAGTGTGTGTGTGCGCCTCTACTCTTCGAACATGTACACCACCTTTTGCATCGGGATATAATTATAATGGTTACTACACTTTAGCTTGTGATTTATACCGTTTACGTGGCCATATTAATGTGGTTGTGTAAAAAAAAGTCACTTGCTGCTCGTGATTTGCGTTATATAATTATGAGAAGTTTGCTAACTACTAAAATAAAGTGGAATTTGTCCATGTTATATAAATAAATTAAGGTGATTGATTATCATATGGGTAAGGTTGGACGAAGGGTGGTAGGAACAAATGCTCCACCTAGAGTATGTGTGTGTGAGAAATGGAGTCTTATAGTGTGTGTGTGAAACTGAGTCTTTGGTAGGGAAAGTAATTAAGTGTGTGTGGCTTCATCATAGAGAGGTGATGTGTATGGCAGAGGCCTCCAACGAGGGGGGGGGGTACGAGAGAGAAGAGGCTCGTAAAGAGGGAAGAGAAGGAGTGTGCGCGTGAGAGGAGTGGACATCGAGAAAATGTGTTTGTTCGAGAGACACCGAGGAAGACTACTATCGATGGTGCATGTAGGCGGGAATTAAATGAAGGGATAGTCTTATTGGTTTCTGGGATAGAGGGAAGGAGTGGGATAGGGGTAGCTGGAAGGAGATAGTTAAGTGTGAGTGTGTGTTTTAGAGAAGAGACCCATCCAGACGGAATTCATGTGCACACAAGAAGAGAAAGATTCGATGTGGGGCGAGGGTTGAGGGTAATTAACTACGTATGGAGACATATGAGACCTTTGAACGTGCATGTGCGAGAGGTATACATACGTGGGATGTGTGTGTGTATGTGTGTGTGCGCATGATCGAGATAACAGAAAGGAGACATAAGTCATGAGATCAACGGGATGGGGGAGATGGATCGGTATGAGTATGAAAGTATGCATGCATGTGAGAGTGGAGGGAAGAAGGCCCGATGATTGAGCATGTGTTTTTTTTCTTTAAGAGAGAGTGGCATGGGCTGGAGCATGCATCTATGGCGAGGAGAGAGAGCGAGACACAACGTGTGTGCAAAAGAGATCGACCTATAGATGCATGTATAGAGAAACACATATAGTGTGCGTGATAGGAAGCAAGAGTGCGTGCGAGAAAGAAAGGTTGATGGAGAAACAAATAGATAGAGGGATAGAGATGCTAGCTAGAGGGACATTGGCTAGTTTGTGTGTTTGAGTTAACAGTCGAGTGGTTCAGAGGGGTGAGTTATGTGTGTGAGAGAGAAAGATAAAAAGAGGGTGCATGAATGCATGTAGAGAGAAACAGATATAGTGTGTATGATAGGAAGCAAGAGTGTGGGAGAGAAAGAAGGTTGCTGGAGAAACAGAGAAATAGAAAGATAGAAATGCTAGCTAGAGGGAGATCGACTAGTGTGTGTGTTAGACATAATAGTCAAGTGGATCAGAAGGCTGAGTTATGTGTGTGGGTGGGAGAGAGATAGAGAGAGGGTGCATGTGAGTGACATACAAATGAATATCAGAGAGAAATGAGCTCCCAAGAGCTGGAGTTTTGTGTTTGCGAGGGATTAAGATATTTCACAAGGAGATTCGTAGCTAGAGAGACATATCAGGCAACGCGAGATATCCCTAGGGAGAGTGGGTGTCTGAGCGACATACAAAGGGAATGGTGGAGAGATATGAGACCCTGCGAGACGGAGTTTGTGTTTGTGTGAGAGAGAGAGACATTTAAGAGGGAGAGTCATAGATACCGAGACATAGGGAGCGCGAGACATCTACGTGTGTGAGGGTGCGTGTGTGAGCGGCATACATGGGAATATTAGAGAGAAATGAGACCCCGGGAGACGAAGTTTGTGTTCGTGTGAGAGAAAGAGATTTCACAGGGAGAATCATAGTTAGAGAAACATAGTAGTGAGCGAGATATACTTCAAGAGAGATAGAGTGAAGGTCGAGGGAGAGAGTACTGTCAGTGTGTTACGAAGATAAAAGACTGTTGTCGACATACAAGTAGCACGAGAGATACTCGTGAGACGGTGAAGGCGTATAGGTCTAGAGAGATATATAAGCATGAGTGATAGCTATATGAGACGAATATCTGGATTAAAGGGGATTCAAATATTTAAACTAGAGATCAAGACATCGATAAATATCATAACAAAAATTGGTCTATCAAACATGCATATTCAGTTGAATTTGGGGACACGTGTAATGTTATTTAGTTTATCAATATTAGTGATCCATAGATTTTTTAATTAGAGACAATGCATGGTTTATATGCAATTAATGTCTAAACGGGATTACACTATATATATGCTGCGTGTGTCAAACACATTATACGTGTTTGAGAAGTAAAAAAAAACCGCATGAAACACACATTAATTGGAGACAGTTAGCGAGGAATGCATACATTGGATTTCAACATAAAGTGGTTTCAAATATTTGAAAAGTCAAATTAAGATGGATTTAGCCTGATGAATCTGAGATCATGCCATTTGTAAACCATATTTATGTATAAAGGGTGTTGTGCTTTTGAAAGTATATATATAAAAAATGATGTATATAGATTTGTATTGGAATACAAAATGGATCCTACTCGAAAAAAAGAGTATAAAATGGATTCAAATTGAGTTGGCACGGTAAACGTGCAATCTTTTTCTCCAAAAAAATGAATGAAGCAGCGTAAAAATGGGGAGATGGAAATTACTGCCTAACCCTGACACGCAAAACCAGTCGGCTCGATTTCTACAGGTTTTGATAGGGGCAGGCTTGTAATTTCACTGAAACATGACATAACCACCTCTCACCTGGATTCATACACGGCGGGCGCCAAGACACAGTTTCTCATCGGCCAAAATCGCCTCTCACCTCCCCCGGATTCATACAGGGTGGGCGCCAAAACAAACTCTCCTCGGCCGAAATCTTCGTCAGCAAATATTCAGTGTATGCGAGATTACCGTCCTATCCCCAACCGACCAATATTGATGTGATGTAGGAAAATATAAACGGGGGCTAAGTTTGTAAATTTCCTCGCATTTGAGACAAGCGTGTCCTGAAGACATGGTTCCCCCTACCTCTCTCCCTCCATTTCCCCATTCGTACTCTGTGGGAGCCAAAACACCCTCTCCCCCTTGTTTCCTCTGTCCGCCACCCCATCCACCGCCGTCCTCCTCCTCCATGCCAAAGCTGTTACCCCGGCGCCATCGTCCATTACAAGAGATCGACCTCTCTCATCCACGGTTTCACACCAGGATCCTTGCATCGCGTCCTCTCGCTTCATCCGCGCCGTCGTCCATCTTGCCGAGGCCGCTCGTATGACTGTCTCGTCCACAATGCCGGGATATTTCCCTCGCCGCCACCGTCTACCCTCCTAGATCTGCTTCCACACTGCCGACAGCTATCGCTACCACAGCACCCTCAACGCCTCAGCAGATGCTTACACGGCGCCACACCAGAGGCGGTACTCTTTCGTATCTGCTCAAGTTACTTATCTCAGCAAGAAAATAGATCGCCACTGCTTTACTGTGATTTCTTGTCCATCACTTAGAATCTTACTTGTTAGTTGAAACGAAACATTGGTTGCAAAGTTGCCTTTGTCCGGTTTGCACCTTCAGATCTGCCATGGCACACTCACCACTATACTCGCAATGCTTATGGTTTTCCCCTTTTATATTCCGCATTAGCTTAAATGACAGTCTACTGAATTTCAATTTGGGGTCAGTCCATTTTTGGGAGTTCGCCAGAGGGAAGGAAGGGGCTCGCCGGAGGGCTGCCCCGTTATCTACCTTAGGGGTTCGGGTGGGGACAGTGGTTGTGGGGGGCGGTCGTCAGGCTATGGTGGGGCCTCGCCGGAGGCAAAACTCGACGCGGGTGGGGGTGGGTTGGCTAGAGGGATGGCCGGGGCCGCCGGAAGACCGGAGGTGGTGGGCGGTTCAGGGGAGGGCGGGGGCCGGTGGTTCGACCGGCGGGTCGTGCGGTGGTCTGTAGGGGAAGAATAAGAGGCAAGGAAGAAGAAGGGTTAGGAGACGTAGGATCTTCATCCAACCGCCTGAAATGGTCGACTGACCCAAATGACGAAATTCAGGCGACTTGCGTCAAGACATTCCCATATATTTAGTACCATCATCGTAGGTGCTTCGAGACGTGCAAGCAGTGCTCCTCAACCCATCAAGCTAAACAACATGCCACTCATAATAACAAACTTAGTTGCTCAAATACGAATCTGATATGATGCTGACATGTTGTACCAAAACAGAGAATGTTTAATTGGTCAGCTAATGTTCCTACTTTACTTTTGAAAAGTACGTGCGCCACATATCGAGGGATAGCAGGAAGTTGCATTCTTTATGCACTCTGGTTCATCATGTGTGAGCAATGAACATTTTATTATCCAAAATCTGCTTGCTCTTCTTTAGCATGCTACTCTTCTATTCTTCTTTAATAAGTACTCCCTCCGTTCCTAAATATAAGTCTTTGTAGAGATTCCTCCATGGACTACATACGGAGCAAAATGAGTGAATCTACACTCTAAAATGTATCTATATACATCCGTATGTGATCCATAGTGGAATCTCTACATAGACTTGTATTTAGGAACAGAGGGAGTATAATTGTAGTACAGTATGTTCCATGTAGTGAAGAGGAGCAGGGACATTTGCAGTGTACAGGTCTATTCAGTCGCTTGTCATGAACGCTTTCAACTCTTCGTGTTGGTCTACCATAATATCCAGTAAATGCTGGGAGTTGTGTCACCTTTGAGAGTTAGACTCATAGTAACAGTACTGCGCCTTTAGTTGTAGAGAGCTGGTATCCGAAGCCTTTATAGTCGTTCCGGCAATACTAGCACATATTTTCCAGCAAGTTCCACTTTCCTGATTTTACTCGTGATGCTTAGGGTTTTCCCATTATATCTACACTATGATCTGTGTAAGTGCTTTGTGTTGTACTAGCAGCAGTCCACTCTTGAAGCTAAACAACACACGAATCATACGTCCAAGGCTTACTTCTTCAAATACGAATATGATATGATACTGACATTAGTTAACAGACACACATTTAATTGGTCAGCTAATGCTCCCACTTGAGTTTCCAAATGCATGTGGCCACATATAGAGAGACATCATGGAATGGCATTTATTTGGGCGCTCTGATTCATCATGGGTGGGCAACCAACATTATAGAGAAAGAAGCGGAATCTCAATAATATGCTTCCCCTTCTGTTCTTTAACATGTTCCTCTTCTGTTCTTCTTTAGTAAGTACAGTATGTTCCTTGTCAGGAAGGGGAGCAGGGACATCTACAGTTGGCAGCTCTATTGGGCCACTTGTGCGACATGATTTCAGCACTTCGAGTTGGTCTGCCATAATATCCAGGAAATGGTGGGAGCTGTGCGGTCTTTGATAGAGTAGACTGATAGTAACAGCAGTGCGTCTTCAGATGAATAGAGCTGGCCTGTAGGTGATCGATAGGCTTTATATTTAGTAGCGGTAATACAACCCTGTATTTTCCAGCCACTTCCGCTTTCCTGATTTATTTATGATTGTTATGGTGTAGCCCTTTTATCTACACTATGATCTGCCTAGTGGCTGTGCACTCTCGTTATCATGGTTTGGCAATAAACTTTCTATATAGTATATTATGAACCTATCATCTGCCAACTATCCTTACATCTGGAGCTCCCAATAGGGAGCCTATTTTTGTGTGTAGTTCTGCCAGATTATATTAATCTACGCACCATATTACAGCACACATGGGCTCTCTCATCAGAATCGACTGATAGCACACAAGGGTTTACAGGGAGCCCCTATTATATTAGAATATGCTCTTCATTACAAAGATAATCTCACTACTATTTATGTTTTCATGCTTCTCAGATATTGTACGTAATCACAATGAATATAAGAATGTGCACATCAGAAGAATATTGCAGAACAATTCAATGGGTAACAAACTTGGCATCAAGGGATTGAGGTTCATTCTGGATGCAATGAAACCCACATGCTCCCGACCTACAGATTCGTATTCAGCATATGATCTTAATGACTATTCTGAGCTCAAGGAGTCAAAGGCATATGGCCTATCCTGTTCACCCAATAAGGTGCCTGTTCTAATTTGGCAAGGTTTTATTGGTTGCACGTATCTTGCATTTCTTCTGTTTCGTTGCACCACCATCTGCTTAGTTTACTCATGATATATGTGAATATGCCATGCCCATCCATTATCAATACGTATTCCATTTGTAGTCATACTCCCTCCATCCGAAAAAGCTTGTCCCTCAAATGGATGTATCTAGCACCAAGTTAGTGCTAAATACATTCATTCAATGCACAAGCTTGGGACAAGCTTTTTTGGACGGAGGAGTACCATGTTTTTCCATTCAAATGTTGTTCTTGTGTTCCAGACATCCAAAAGAAAGAGGGTGATTGTAGAACCTGAGGGAGTACAAGCAAAGTCCTTGAAAAAGGTGGTGGTACCGGAGAAATCAGATAGCACCCCACTTATATTGGCGATAGAACCAGCGCCACAAAACCTAGGATATCGCAACTATGCTGCTCGCTGCTTTGCTCTTGTTAGTACCTGTTGTCCTATCGTTGTACTTACATTCATATGTGGTGGAATATGTGACATCATTGTGCATTATAGCTTGCTTATCCACTGTTCGCTCCAAATTATCAGATCTATATTAATGTAGAATAAACCCAATGCTTATGTAGAAGTTTTGCTCTGCATTATTCTTGTAAGTATCTGTTGTCCTTCATCACTTTACTCATATTGTCAGCTAGTTGTTCATGTACACTTTGCAGCTTATTCCCTTGCCCTCCATTTTCTACACATCACATCTATATTTACTATTGCCAAAATATTGAATAAAACCAATGCTACTGAAGAATTTTAGCTCTGCATTGCTCTTGTTAGTGCCTTTTGCATGTATGTTGTACTTACATTTATAGTCTGCATCTTAGCTTTAATAATCGCCATTTGTTCCTATATTATCACATCTATATTTACTCTTAACAAAATGTAGAATAAAGGCAATGCTCTTGAAGAAGAGTCTGAGGTAAAGTTCTTGAATTGCCCCCCCCCCCCCATCAATATGGACAAGGGCTTTATAGGGCCGGTCTTCACTACTAACGTAAGTTTGTCCTCCTCAAGCCTTCAAACTTTGTTGTGTATATTTGGATAGCTATGACTGCAAATGCTGTTTATTTTTGTCGTCTGCATCAAATTGCCTGTTCAAAGTTTATTACGAAGAAGTACATAAACATAAGTTTGTTCTTCTCAATTTCAGTTTTTAGTTGCACAACCTAGTTCCTTATTCATACCATGTAAATTAAACTAAACATAGCAAGTTACCTTCTTTAGCACTGCATGTATGCTTGTGTTCTTGATCTGTAATCCAGTGGTGTGGTGAAACTACCAACTCCAGCACAATGTCATATCCTGCTATGTCTTAACTATGAACAATACCATATTATGTTAATGTTATTTAAATCATGTCTCTTTATTTACCAATCTGAAATGGTATAAATTGACAGTACACTCACCATTCTTGCTTATACGTTGTTTAGCACTACATGTATGCTTGTGTTCTTGATCTGTAATCCAGTGGTGTGGTGAAGCTGGCCGCTCCTGCACAATGCCATTTCCTGCCGTCTTAACTATGAACAATGCCTATTATGTTAATGCTATTTTAAACAGTGTCTCTTTATTTCTAACTAAGAAATGAGATGAATTGACAGCACTGATGCTAATACGTGCAAAACCTATTATCTACCTACTTGTTTCTCTTTCAGGGTGACATCACTAATGCTAGGAAGAACTGCCACAATGATAGTGAGACGAACCCATTGCTTGTCCCTCCAACATATATTGCACAGAAGAAGGCAAAACATCTTGAGGATAGCGATACAACCCCAAAGTCATGTCTTGATGTAGTGTCGAACTTACTCGCTGATAGCAGTGACACAAGGTCGATGAATTCGCTGCCTAAATCTGTTCGACTTCTTCAGTCTGAAATTCAAGCAGATAGACATGCTTCCGCTCAAATCCGACTGGAACTCCAATCACTATGCAAGATTAACCGTAAGTACGGGATGTCTATTGATGCTATGCAGCTTGAGTTGGTGGATATAAGCGTCAAACAAGCGCAGTCTCATCAGGTTACTAAGCTGCTTGCGCTTGCAGCTCCTTGGCAGGGCTAACCTTTCTTGAACTGTGTTGAAGTGATGTCGGTTCTGTCTATCATTTTGTCGGCGTGTTTACTTCCACCGGTGCTGACCTGCCCAGTGTATGGAATGTGCTGTCTGGTTGCCCTTTATTATCACTGGTGGCGAACTTTGATGCCCAGGGGATGTAATATGCTGTAATTTCTTTGTTGTATAGTCTAGGTTTATTCTTCGTCACGATGCTGTAATTTATTTGTTGTATGTTCTGTCGTCGCTCTGAGAAAAGGTCGTAATCTTCGATCGGAGCGCAATTAGCCAATACGTTAGGTTTATATAAAAAAATTGGTACTAAAACTGGCCGGCCGCCAATCACTATGAATGGGCCGAACCGTGGGCCTACAATCATCTTGGGCCTTTAGTAGGCCTAGACTTAATCTGGCCCTCTATTAGTTTCGGGCTTTAAAAGGCCGAGTAAAGCGCTTGCCTTAATTGGGCCAGAAAATAAAATGGGCTTTTAACAGGCTAAGATGTAGATTGAGCCCGAATTGTGTCGAACAAATCACGGGCCAACAACAGGCTGGAATATACTGTCAGATTCAGGGCTCTGCAGACCCAAGAAGGTTCAAACTCTGGGGCATGTGCGGGGATCTCCACCAACCCAAATCTCAAGCTCGCCACCCTATAGCCTAGCCACGTCGAGCTCACGCGAGCGGGGAAGAAGATGAACACGGCCGTTTACCCAGGTTCGGGCCACCTTGCGGTGTATAACACTACTCCTGCTTTGTGGTGGATTGGCCTCACGAGGAGGTTGAGGATGAACTAGTACAGTGGTTTGAGCGGCCTCGCGAGGGCTTAGGTGGTGAAGGTAAAACGGATCTAGTCCGGGCACCCCCTCTACGGTGGTGGCTAACCTATATTTATAGTGGCCTTGGTCCTCTTCCCTCAAAACTTAGGCGGGAAGGGATCCCACAATGGCCAATTAGAAAGGGGACAAGAAGTACATCTAATCCTGACGAAAGGTGGTCTTCGCCTGCAAAGCTTCTGGTCGTGACGCAGCGGTGGGCTCGGCGATGACATCCGTCCTGCCGAGCTCGTGGTCTTGGTCCTATTGCACCGGAATGGAAACCTTTGGGAGACTCCTCGGGAACCTTCGCCTGTCCTTGCTCCCTTAGCACCGAAAGGGAAACTGCCTCCTCTGCGCCCGCTAGCTCCCGCTTGGCCTTGGTTGTCATGGCTCATGTCATCGCAGCCTCGTGAGGCTGGGTACCTGCATAGAAATCTCCGCTCCTCGGGAGGCAGCCTGGGGAGGCCGCTCCTTTGGAGGTCTTGGTGCTGTCCGCCTCGCAAGGTCGGGGGACCTCACGAGGGTCTTGTCTTGGAGTTGTTGTAGCTGGGCCATATAGGGCCATCAAGGGAGCCACGCCGAGGGCCGCAGGCAGGCAGGTCTGGGTACCCCCGATCCCAGAACGCCGACAATAGCCCCCGGACCAAGGCGCGCTCGGGCTGGCTTCGAGGCGAAGCCAAAGAGGGAAGGGCAAAGTGCCGCGGGCCCCAATCGCCTGCGGGCCAGGCTTGACATGTGGTGCACAACGGGACATGGACGCCTCCACTTCCCCATGCCGCCTCGGCAACCGCGCCGAATTGACAGCAGCCTGGTGCATGCAGCAGGGCCATCATCACTGGGAACATGGAGGGGCACCGGTTAGCCTTCTTTCACCTATAAAAGGGCGAGGGGGGCAGAGCCCCCAGCCCATCTTCATCTTCTCGCTTCCCCGTTTCGCACTCTTGCATTTGCATCCATGGCGCCAGTGAGAAGGTTCTCGGCCACCGAGAAGGGGAAGGCTCCACGGTAGGAACCGGAGCCGCTCCCGCCAAAAAGGGGGCGCGGCCGCCCTCGCAAGGCCACCGCAGCACCCACGGTTGCCCTTCCCCGATGCGAGCGCGCCCCGCCGGGAGTCCATGCCAGCTCAAGCGTTCGCACACAGGATCCTTCCCACGGGGATGGCCACTGAACCAGTGGAGGACGAGGCCGAGGAGGGAGGCAGGTGACGGTCGTACGACCACCTCACCCACGGGCCCGTGCTGACGGCACAGCCCACAAGTTTGTGGTGTGGGTGGCAATGCCACCGCGCACCTGGATCCGACTCCCACGTGCCTTGGCGGAGGAGCTGCCACCGCGGGGACCCGTCGAGCGGTGGCTACAGCACGACGACTGCTGCAACCAGCCCTCACAGGAGGAAGTCGAGGCCACCTTCTCCGTCGACGTCTTCATGACCCGGGGATGGGGAACGATCGCCCGCGCCTGTGGCTCAGAGGGGAGGCACGCCCTCCACTTCAAGTATGACGGGGCGTCGATGCTCTTCTTCAAGGTCTTCGGGGAAAACAGCGAACGCCTGGAGCGGCGGCGACCACCCTTCTGGCAACGGGGGCCGACGGGGCTGCGAGGCCCTTCGCGGTGAACTTGCCATTGGCCTTGTCTGCGACACCTCCAGCAGCGGCGATACCTCCCCCAAGGAAAGCTCGAGCGACGATGACTACGACGAGCCACCGCGCCGCCGTCCTCGGGTCTAGGAGGAGGACGGCACCGACTGGGTGCCGCGACGCCGGAACCTGCGCCTCTTGAGTAGCGGCCCTCAAGAGGCTTTTTCTTTTGTTTTCTTTCCTACATCAAATTCATGAGGGGCCCCGTGGGGGCGTGTAAGAACCATGGCGCTTGCGCCTTTATATTACTGTTTCTAGTCCACGCTCTTGGTTACGCTCGCGTTTCTCGCTTGGGCACCGGTCCCCTTTTTTGGTCTTGCGATAGCGTGTTGCTCTGCGTCGATAGGACCCAGTCCCCAGGTGAGCTTCAGCCATTGCTAGTATGCCAGGTCGCGATGCCGTGTGCAAGGCCAGGAGGTGAGCGACCCGAGGTCCAGTAAGAGCTCCTGAGGCGCGATGCTCAAGAGGTCCCCTTTGGCGTGCAAGCGGCTGCCGAAAGATTAAAGAGGGGGTCCCTTGCCCGAGCGAGGTCGCGAAAGAATAAAAAGTTAGCGGTGAGGCTCATGCTGGCGTGTGTAGGATAACTTAGCTTGGCAAGGTTGTGGTCCACAGCAGCTTTTTCCGTCGCGATGGCGAGCTTCTCTGGAGCTCTTGACCTTGTGCATGTTCCCTGTTCTGTAATGGATTAAGGTAAATCCCGCTAGAGGTGTGTGAGGAGACTGATGCCCATCATATTCCAAAAGAACGAACGCTAGCATCGCTGGGCCACACCCCTCTCCCTGTATTCCTCCGCGAGGCTAGCGACCCCCCTTTCTTTGCCCATCATATTGCTCTATGTCCTCAGGTCTCGGCCCTCGAGTGCGACTCAGCTGCCGCTGGTATGCCAGGTCGTGATGTCATGGTCAAGGCCAGGGGGTGAGGGCTCGAAAGCCAGTAGGGGCTCCTGAGGCACGATGCTCAAGGGCCCCCTTTTAACGTGCAAGCAATTTGCACAAAAGAGGAATGGCTCGCCTTGCGAAGGTGATTGGGAGAGGCCGTACCCAACGGCACACGGCGTACGAAGTGATTTTACTTAGCCTTTTGCAAGCTGGAGCGCCGCTTGATCACGAGGTCCCGTCTCTTGAGACTCCTGCGTATTAGTTAGTCATGAAATACAAGGGATGGTGCGCGCTTGCTGATCTGCTCATGATCGTTCCGTGAGAAGACGAAGGCACTAAGGACCTGGTGAGGTGACATGCACGGGGCCGGCCTGCGAGCCAGACCTCAGTCTCTTAGATTTAACAGCGTTGCAGGGACGGACCCGAGCACAGGCGCCGTGCCGGTAGCCCCCTCTCGTGGGACGTTCAAGGGGAGAGCTGGCAACGTGCGAAGCCTGTAGGGGTGGCTCCAGAGGCGATAAATCATCAAGCGCAAAGCTAATAATCATAGTAGCTCATGAAAGCATAACTGGTCAAGGGTACATGAATTGAAACGATATAACTGCGAGGGCGGACTCTGACAGCTTGAGGATAATGCAGCCCGAGGGGCGCCCTCAACTGAAGAGACCAAAAAGTCACCTGGCACCATTGTTGTAGAAGCGTCGGGGTAGCTGAAGACAAATGCCACGGAGATTGCTGCTCACGAGTTGGGCAGCTCCGGAGGCTTGGGAAGCTCACGAGGCCCGAGGGGCTCGCGAGGATCCGTGACCTCCTGAGACATGACCGCTAGGCGCCTGGCCTCATGAGACACCATAGCACACTACACGAGGCGCTGGTACGAGGCGCCCACATTCAGCAGGCCAAACGCCATGCAGACGTAGTTACAGGGGTAGCCCCCGCTCCGGCCGACGCAGGACGGCCAGAAGAGGTAATGTGAAGCGGCCCTGTTGAGGCCCGGGATGTTGACGCAGACGCGTAGCTCGCCGCCCGCATCAGGGGGCGCAGCCGCATTGGGTGGTGCGGGGCGACGCCCACCACGCATGGCCCTCGCCTCCTGAAGCTCCTCGATCGCCTTGGTGATGAACTCCCTCGCTACTGGGCCTTGCGCCTTGCTCCTTGCTCGTGGGGGGGGGGGGGCGTTAAGGCACACCTCCAAGTGGTGCCCGAGCACCTCCCTCGTCACACTAGTCAGGTCAGAGGCTTGCCAGACGGAAGCCTCCGAGCCCGTCCTGAGGGAGGCGCCGGGTGCGCCTTCCTATCCGGGAGGAAGAGGCGCCCCAGCAGCGGGCGCAGAGCCTGAGGCACCGCCAGCGGGTGTCCTAGCCTCCTGACGATGCTTGGGGAGGAGTTGCTTCTTCTTCTTGGGGGTGACCTCGGGAGGCAGGATGCTGCCCTCGTCGTCAGAGTTTTCAGCCACCACAGCCTGATAGGCACGCTCAAGGGAGCAGACCGCGTCCTTCTCATCGCAGGTGACCGTGATGATACCGCTGCAACCTGGCATTTTGAGGACCTTGTAGCCATGGTGGGTCGCCGCCATGAACTTGGCGAGGACCGGATACCCGAGGATGGCATTGTACGGGAGGCCGAGGTGGGCGACGTCGAAGTCGATGAGCTCGGTGTGGTAGTTGTCGCGCTTACCGAAAGTGACTGCGAGGCGTATCTGCCCCAGGGGGACGGTGGAGCCATCAGTCACTCCGGAGAATGGCTTGGTTGGCATGAGTTGATCATAGGGCACCTGAAGTGTTTCGAACGTCTCGACAGAAAGAACGTTGAGCCCGGCGCCACCATCGATGAGGGTCTTGGTGACGAGGATGTTGCTGATGGTGGGCATGCAGAGCATCGGCGGCTGAGCACTTGAGGTGGTCCTTGGAGTCGAAGGTGATGGCGTACTATGAGGGGACGCGCAGCCTCAAGCTTCGGGAGGGCCGCGTTCACCTCACGAGAGAACTGCTTGAAGATGCGATGTGAGGCAGGGGCCTGAGCACCACCTAGGATGCAGGCGATCGCACGAGGCTCCTGGAAGCCCCCAACACCATCATCCTGTCAGTTGTCGTCGTTTCTCCTTAGCAGCGGCGGCAGCGGAGGGAGGCCGACATTGCCCTGAGGGCGGTCCTCACGAGGCTGGCCTTGCCAGGGGCCGTTGCGAGGCTGATCCGGCCAGCGGTCCTCGTGAGGCTGGTCACGCCAGTCCTGACGAGGGTCGCGGTTGTCCCAGCGGCCTCCGCCACAGCCTCCTCCACGGCCGTAGCCACGGTCGCCGTGCTCGGGGCGGCGGCCATGGTGCCCTGAGCTCCTGGCAGTCGTTGGTGTTGTGGCTGTGTATGTGGTGGAAGATGCAAAACGGGCGGTTGCCCCTGGGAGGCTCATCGTGGTCACGGCCACGCTTCATCTCGGGCTCGCCCGCGAGCACAGCGGGGCCCTTGCGCTTTGCCTCCTTAGCCTTGGCCTTCTTGTCTTCAGGGTCGGCCTCTGGAAGCTCGAGGAGGGAGAGGCGGCCTTCTTCAGCCCTTGCGCACTTGTTCGCCAGGTTGAACATTTCCAGGGCCGAGCACAAGTCATCGTGGATGGCGAGCTCCTCTTTCATATTGACATCCCAGACGCCATCAGTGAACGCCGAGATGATGGCTTCGTCCGATGCCTTCGGTTTCTTGAGGCGAACATTTGTGAAGCACTGTATGTACTTGTGCAGGGTCTCACCCGACTGCTGCTTCACGCGCCGCAGGTTGCCCACCGCCGGGGCGTGGTCATGGGTGCCCTGGATGTTTGCGATGAAACGCTTGCGGAGCTCATCCAAGGAGGAGATTGATCCCTCCGGGAGGTGCAGGAGCCAGGAGCGCGCGCCATCCTTGAGGGCCATGGGGAACCAGTTCACCATGACCTTGTCGTCACTATTTGCCTCTTCGATGCTCAGCGAGTAGAGCTGGAGGAATTCCGCAGGGTCAGGGGTGCTGTCGTAGCGTGGAGGCAGGTCTGGCTTGAACTTGCCGGGCCAGATGACGCGGCGCAGCTCCGGGGTGAAGGCGCTGCAGCCCGTTGCACTCACGGGCGTAGCGCGCATGGGGTGAGCTCGGTCTTGACGCCCATGTGCGTGGTCTTGGTGCTGGGAGCTCGCGTGCATCAGCTTGCGGCCGCTGCACCACCTGGCAGCTCGCCTCGTCTCGCGCTGGCGCCCCACGCGGCGGGTCGAGCAGTTGCGCATCACGCCTGTGCTCGGGGTCAGCGCCGCGCAGAGGAGGAGGAGGAGGCGCGCCGTGGGCCATGTCGCCCGCCTGGGATGGCGGGGGACAGAGCGAGCGGGACGGCGTAGGGACTTCGCCGGCGGCGTTGACGAGCTCGGCGATGTGGCCAAGCTAGTCGTCATAGCGGTCGTTAGCGGGGCGGTAATGCAGCAGCTCACGTTCCATGAGCAGCGCAGCCTGCGCGTTCGCCGGCCCGCGGCGGACATGGGAGGACGACACCGTGGCGGGAGTGGGCGACGGAGTGGCGATGCGGCCATCGCGCCGCACAGAGGGTGGCAGCGACAAATCCCATTGCTCGTGAGCTGCAGGGTCAGTGGTAGCGTTGGCCGTGGGGGTGGCCGAACAGCGAGGGACACCGCAGCCCATGGGCACCGTCTGAGCGACGCGAGCAGCCTGGCGCTCGGCGTGGGCTCGACGCGCGTCGGCCATGGGACCGATGAAGCGGAGACGGAACGGAAGGAGGATTTCGACACGCCCCTACCTGGCGTGCCAAATGTCGGATTCAGGGCTCCGCAGACCCAAGAATGTTCGAACTCTGGGGCGTGTACAAAGATCTCCACCAACCCAAATCTCAAGCTCACCACCCTATAGCCTAGCCACGTCGAGCTCATGCGAGCGGGGAAGAAGATGAACACGGCCGTTTACCAAGGTTCGGGCCACCTTGCGGTGTAAAACCCTACTCCTGCTTTGTGGTGGATTGGCCTCACGAGGAGGCTGAGGATGAACTAGTATAGTGGTTTGAGCAGCCTCGCGAGGGCTCAGGTGGTGAAGGTAGAACGGATCTGGTCCGTGCTCCCCCTCTACGGTGGTGCCTAACCTATATTTATAGTGGCCTTGGTCCTCTTCCCTCAAAACTTAGGCGGGAAGGGGCCCACAACGACCAATTTGAAAGGGGACAAGAAGTACATCTAATCCTGATGAAAGGTGGTTTTTGCCTGCAAAGCTTCTGGTCGTGACGCGCGATGGGATCGGCGATGACATCCGTCCTGCCGAGCTCGTGGTCTTGGTCCTGTTGCACCGGAATGGAAACCTTTGGGAGACTCCTTGGGAACCTTCGCCTATCCTTGCTCCCTTAGCACTGAAAGGGAAACTTCCTCCTCTGCTCCCGCTCGCGCCCGCCTGGCCTTGGTCGTCATGGCTCACGTCATCGCAGCCTCGTGAGGCTGGGTACCTGCATAGAAATCTCCGCTCCTCAGGAGGCAGCCTGGGGAGGCCGCTCCTTTGGAGTTCTTGGTGCTGTCCGCCTCGCGAGGCCGGGGGACCTCACGAGGGTCTTGTCTTGGAGTTGTTGTAGCTGGGCCGTACAGGGCCGTCGAGGGAGCCACGCCGTGGGCCGCAGGCAGGCAGGTCTGCGTACCCCCGATCCCAGAACGCTGACATATACATGGCCCATTATTGGCCCAGTGATATGACGGGCCATTAACAAGCCGAAATGTTGTTGGGCCTTGGTGGGCCCAATTTCAGGACGGGCTGGAAGCAGGCCGATTGCATAGCGAGCCGAAATTAGGCCCAACACTATCAAGGGCCTTTTACGGGCCGATAGGCAGTTTGGGCTAAAATGTATCCACGAAGACTACGGGCCATTAAGAGGCCCAAAGTCACTACAGACCAGAATTAGGCCCAGATGCAACTCGGGCCTTTAAATGGCCAAAAGTGAAACTGGGCTGAAAGAGGCCCATATGTACACAGGGCCGCTTATAGGCCGAAACTAATATCGGGCCGAACTGTTAAATGGGCCATTAATAGGCCGAAGAGCAATGCAGGCCCTCAATTGGCCCAAAGGCACAGTAGCTGTTAAAGGGTGCCGTATCTGTTATGGGCCGTAATTTGTCCAAAACTATTGCAAGCTGTTAATGGGCTGGATCTGATATGGGCCATAAACTAGCCCAGAATATCACAGGCATTTAACGGGTCGGATCTGATGTGGGCCACAATTTGGTCCAGAAAATGAATGTGCCGGCCCATTAGATCTGACAAAATCTTGTGGGCCTTTTCCTGGGCCGGCTTTTAAACCTATATGGGCCTCTATTGGGCCATTCCACGTGTCAATGTTTCATTGGCGACTCCTGTCCAGTGGACGGTTGACATCTGTCCCAACAAGGAGCTGACGAGTGGATCCTCCGGCGAATGAGAATTTTACATGTGGAAAATCCCCATTGGTCAGGGCTGTTAACGGGTTATCGGATCCAAACCTGAACCCGATAGCTTAACGGCGACCCGTTATGGTGGATGCCACGTGTCGGTTACCCTTCACGAAAACACTTCCATGACGCGCCATTTATCATCATGGAAGTGGACACTTCCATGATGATAATTTTGGTGTTGTCATGGAACACTTGCATGATAGCACAGGTATGACTATCTTGATTCTGTCATAAAATCATCATGGTTGTACATGCATGACAGAAAACGTGACCTACTGTGACAAACACGTATCATCACGGAAGTGTATTTTTTTGTAGTGCTATGTTCATACAGATCATTCAAATCAAAGTGCATTATGTGACCATTAGACTCTCCCAATCTTTTTTAAAAGCCTCCCAAAGAATAGCTGTTGTATCTTCATGGTCAGTAATTTCCACTTGATCATAATTCAGTAACATAGCAATTTTGTTATGTCTATGGTTAATTGAGGCTTTAGTGTGGAAGAATTTTGTGTTCTCATCACCAAACTTAACACCTTTTATTTTCCCTCTCTGCTTCCAATAGATCTTCTGATTATTAAGCACTATCAACAAGAATTCTTTCAACATGGATCTACAATTCCCTTTAAACACTGAGAGATCTCTGTATTCCTCAATCACATCCCAGAGGAAAATACAAGCATTTAAATCCTCAATCTGCTTTTTAAGACATGATAAACTCTTGGCCCACAGTTTTAAAGCTCTTCTCAAATTCTTAAACTTTGCATTGATTTTCTTGGCAGGATCAGTGTAACCGACAGGAATATTCCAAGCTGCTTGAACAATATCTTTGAAAGAGCTGTGTTTTAACCAATAATTTTCAAACCTGAAAACCTTGGACTTGGGAATGCTGGTGCCAATTTTGATTACACATGGAAGGTGATCAGAGATGGGTTTGGCTAAAGGGAGAGCAGTGGTGTCAGGATAAGTAGTCATCCAATCTGCAGAAGTGAAAAACTAGTCTAAATTGTCTGCCTTTCAGAGGTAGTTCTACCAGTCCTAAGCTGCTTATAGCTTCATTGAATAGTAGCATTTGATTACCATCCCCTCCAGGTCTGTTTCTGTCTTCAGGTGACCTGATGAAATTAAAATCCCCCATGATGATCCATTCCACCTCATTGGGCATTTGAATAGTACTTGTCGGGGTACACAAACAGGGGTGTATGTTTCCCCCTGACTTGTGCACGGACAGGCAAGTCTCCGACACGGCAACAACAAAGCAAGGTTGCAGCATCAAGAAGACCAAGACCAACCATAAGAGCAGGATATCACTAAGGAAAACCCTCCCTTGCCGGGCAGGCGAGCCTGGCAAGGTCGAGGTTACCTCGAAGTCAAGTCTCAAGACTCCCCCGGCAAGCTTGCTGGGGGCGCCAAGGGCGGATCGCCCCGCCAAGACACCACCGCTCCACCTCACGACGATGCAAGTCACCTCCCAGTGTGGTGTCGAGCCCCTAAGTGATTAAGTGGCTGTTCTATGGCACGTGGCAGCCATTTCTGAGGAAGATCACCCCCAAATGATACCCGTCCAGAGGCGTGTCATGCAGGCAGGCGAGAAGGTGGACGAATGGCAGGCAAGGCTTGCCGGGCTCACCTGCGATGTGACACTAAGCGGTGCATTTAATGCACCCCGTCCTGCTTGCAGAGTTAGGTATGATAGCACTGTGGCTATCTAATCGTTGGATAATGACTATTTTGCCATTGTGGTAACCCCTTAACCTATAAAAGGAGGGTCGTGGCAACCTTAGAAAGGATTTGGACTCTTGTACACTCATACGCGCATAGCTGCTCTTGTCCCAAGGCGACCTTGCCGGGCTAGAGCGCTGCGTCTCCACCACAGTCCTTTCATCAATCCTCCAAAGCAGGAGTAGGGTTTTACGCCTCGCGGCGGCCCGAACCTGGGTAAAAAACAGCCCGTATCATCGCTGTCGTGCTGCTCTATGCTCTTCGCTCTTTGTGCAATGTGCTCTTCCCCCTTGCCGAACCACAAGGGGCCGATGGTCCCATAGGTGGCCATGTTATACCACGACATCTTTGGCATGCCAGGTAGGGGGAGGCACTTGCGCGAACCCGAGGGTGTAAGCAGCGCGCCATCTTCATCATCATCTTCTTGATCGACGGCTTCATCATCCATGACACCAAGGAAGAACGCGGTGTAGTGGATCGGGAATGAAACGAGCTCGTTCCTTCGCCCTCCCTGTCCGGTTCCCATCATCATTCTCCGCCACGGCTACAGCCACGACGAGGGCAAGAAATGACAATGGCACGACATCCCCGAATGGGTCAGGCAGCATGCTCACCATGCGAGCCCCGTGCGGAGAAAGGGGCGAGGTGATAAGGTACATGGTTTTCTCTCCCCGTCACTTCCACCTGTCGACGATTGAGCCACACCGGGGTTTTTTTGTCGACAACGTCGATGAGCCTGTGCAAAACTCGGTCCTGCATTTTACCCTGCTAAGGGAAAATCCGGAGTGGAGCGTCGGTGCAAATCCATTGGTTGACGGCCCAACAAGCATGCTCTGGCAAGGCCATCTGCATCAGCGTGACCTTTGCGCCAGCGCCGTAAGATTGTCAAAGGTGTGAAGGGGAAGGGAAAGAAACTGACCTCACCTTGTGTCGTGTTTCGCCGCCCGCGAAAAGATTTGCGATCCCCTCCGGCCCTTGCCGGGGATCCGTAAGAAACAAACGAAGCGCCATTTTCCCGAGGCACGTGGGTGTGATGAATGACCACGGCCAGAGAAGGAGATAAACGCCAGGGAAAGCTAAGTTAACATGTCCTTTGAATTCCTCTCTAGAGTTTGCACTTGCTTATTCCTCGGACAATCAATGTTGTTCATATGGTCAAGCCTTTCGTGTGATGGCACCTTAACGAATTTGCCTGCGCCCCCGCTCTATTCTGAGCCTGCTCACGGAGCAGGTAGCTACATCAAGGGCTCCTGAAGGAAAAGCCTGCCCCGGGACATACCTTCCCCAGCTGAATGCTAAGGACCCATTCCTTGCAGCAATCGTGACAGCATGCCACCGGCGAGCAGCCAAATCACATAAAAAGAAATTAGCCGTACGAACATCCATGGATGAAATGCGAGAGGGATAGCATGCATTTGAAATTAATTAATACACTAGTTCAGCGCAAGCAAAAGTTGTACTAGATCTAAACACAAGACATGCATAATGTTTTTGTTACAGGGCGGTACGCCAATGCGAATGGTTCGGGGTCGTGCTTGGCGGCCTCATGGAGCCGTGGGAACGGAGAGGACCCTGTCGGCAAAGGGCCCAGCTTTCTTCTCGGTAGCAAAAACATCGGCACCTGCCTGGAGCTTCCTGAAGCCATCAGCAAGGTTGAGTTCAGGGTGGCGGTAGGCGATTTTGCTCAGAACCATGAAGAGGGCGTTGCGAGCAAGCCTCTGGGACTCGCTTGCAAATTGAGAGGCTCTTCCCTCCTCATGGACCTTCAGCCCTCCGATCAGCGCGTCGAAGAAGAGTGTCAGTTTGACGCTTGGGGCCTCATGCTCGCCAATTGAGAAGACTGGGCCTTCCATGCCCATCGTGGCGAGCTGGGTAGTGAGGTGCTCGGTAATGTTGACTAGGTTCTTGATCCAAAGATCGCGCTGCTGGACCTGGTTCGCCAACTTGTCCTCTGCATCCTACTGGAGGATCTTCGTGTTTTCCATGTCCCTTGTCAGTTGCTTCTCATGAACCTCGGCAGACTCAAGCTTGCTCTCCAAGGTGCCGATCCTCGCCTTCATATCGGTGATGGTGTTACTGGCAGTCTGAAGGCCCTGGCTCATGGAGGAGAGTTGCGATTGCACCTCTTTCAGGAGGGTCTCTGCTTTTTGCGCTTCCTCCTTAAGAGCCGCAGTTTCCTTGGTGCTCCCGGCAAGCTCTTCTGTCATTTTGGCCACCTGTTGGTCAAGATTAGCTTTGGCAGTGGATGCAGCGGCAAGATCATCAGCAACCTTCTTCAGCTGAGCGGGAGAATCGACAGAGGGTTGCCTTGTGCTTGTCCTCCAGCTCCTTGGTGCGTTGCTGGACCAGGGCCTCTAGTTCCTCGTCCTTGCCGTGAAGGGTGGCCTCGAGCTTCTCTTCCCGGGAGGAGATGCCCTTCTCCTTGGCATCCAGAAGCGATGTGCGCTCCGCCAGATGGGCCTCCTGAGCAATGACATCCTCCCTTGCCATGGAGATCATCTCCTGCTGCCTCATAAGGACCTGGAACTACTTGCCGTGCCACTCGCATAGCTCGCTGCCCTTGTCCCTCAGCTTCTGGTCTACTTTGTTGGCGGAACTATGCTGCTCCTTGAGTGCCTGCCACTTCTGGCCGTCCCGGTTCTGCATTTCCTTGATGCCTGTCGCTACGGACTCCAGGAAGGACAGGTCCAAGACAGTGTGGACAGAGTTGTCAGTCTCTCTGATTTGCTGAGACAGGGGCGCCATGATACGTTGGATCTCTTCGTCTAGTTCTGCGCTCGCTGCTGTCGAAGAACCAGGGGCTCTGAGACCAGGTTGGGCCAGCACTAATGCCAGTTGGCTTGAGGTTGGCTGCGGGATCCCAGCCGAGGTGCCAAAAGATGAAGGGGGCTGATGGTTTGAAGGGGGATTTTCTCTTCAACCAGCATCCCCGATCCTGACACACTGCCGGGGGCCTGCCTTGCTTCCTTCAGGGGCTCCTGGGCATCCCCGGCAGTGTGTTCCTACTCCTACGCGGCAGATATTTTGGTGGCTTCCTCAGCAGCATCCTTCCCAATGCTGTCCACCTCCTCCAACAACTCGGGCTCCTCGGCCAAATGTGCTGCAAGCAAGGGCAAACAAGCAATTGTAAGGAGGAAGAAACATTGGAGGACCCAGAACTTGGAACAAGATTATAAAGGAAAAGCAGATAAGTTACCGGGAGTTGTCTGCCGTGGACGGTCTTCATTCTTCCCGGCAACATCATTTGCCGAGACATGGACACCGCCCTCTTCCCCGGTAACTGTGGTGTCGACCCGGGCAGAGCCTTCCGTGGGAGTCTCTGTCAGGGTCCCCTCGGTGCGGCCAACAGGTGAAGTGGGCCCCTCCTGGAAAGCCCCACCCTGGGTGGACTCCTCCTCTTCTCTGATTGGAGATGAGGGGTGCTCTTCTACATCGTCCTTGGCGGGAGAAATCAGTACCATGTCTTCGCAACGAGGGCTGGGCTGGGAGCTTGCCACTGGATCATTCATGCTGCTCCCTGCCTGGCCCGTGCCTCCTGGGGACCTCGGCGGCTCCGCATGCCTGAGCCGCTTGGCTCGGTGGACAAGGGTCTCCTCCTCCTCCTCCTCTTCCCTGTCAAAGGCAGTAAGCGAGGTTGGAATTAGCAAACCAACAAGCATGCTAGACTCGGATGAGAACAGAGGATACTGTTCTTACTCTGAGTCCATGAGCATGGAGCCCAGCTCAAACCCCATGGGCGTCGGAGGTGCTCTACTTCTCTTCAGGGTCGGGCGACGATGCTCCCGGCAACTGCAGAACCTGCTGGGACACAGGGGGCTCTGACGCAGATGATCTGCTTGACGAACTCGATTCGGACTGGGAGCTGGAGTCACCTTCCGTGACCACTCATTGCTTGGCGGAGGGGTCTTAGCCTCGGAGAGGCGAGAAGAGTGGCGGCACACCGCACCCGCCCCATCACCTTTGGAGGCGATCTTCTTCACCCTCTTAGCGGACCCGGGGCTAGGGCTGCTGCTCTCCGGCTGGTTCGCCTGCGAGGGCGGGGCTCCAAGTCCGGTTCTGGGGCCTGGGGACCCGTGGCAAGCCACTCTTCCCCGGGCTGCTCCACTTCTTCGGCATCATCCTCTTGCTGGGCTTCCGCTGCCACTGCATATAAAGCCTCTATCCCGGCAGGCTCATCCGCGGCAGGCTCATCCCCGGCAGATTCGTCCATGGCAGCCTCTTCCGCGGCTCGCCCCTCACTCCTGCCATGGGAAGACCCCTCGCCTTCAGCTTCCTCTCTCTCTTCTTCCTCCCCTTTCCTGGGCTTTGCTTTCCCGGCGGCCCGGAGCGCTTTATCCTCCTCAATACGCTTCTTGATGAACGCCTCCTCCGCCTTGGAGGTGTGCTTGAACATTTTGGTCTCCAACCTGGTAGCCCTTTCCACCAGGTTGGAGGCCGACACAAGTTCTTCGTTTAGCTCGGGTAATTGCGTGTCACCCGCAATCCCATGAGCCTTGCAATCTGGCATCCATTTCAGAATTTGGTCCCGGGCGGAGTTGATGTTCAGCGGGATGACATTTGCCGAAAGTTTGAACGGCCCAAGGCTGCCGAACAGTTGTTCGCACAACCAAGCATGGCCATAGACCAACAGGTTGTTGGCCAGGCCCGGGTACAATCGCATCCTGTCAGTGGCGTCCCCGTATAGCCAGGTGAACCCGTCCCTCTTCTGCAGGGGCGTGATACGGCGACGAAGGAAATCGGCTGCCACCTGCTCAATGGTTAACCCGACAGCCTTCAGGCGGGCAATCCTGTTCAGCGCTGGGTGGAGCCTGTCGTCAATGAGGCCAAATTCCCTCTAGTCATTGCCGCGGATGATGCATTCCGTCCGGCCTGGCAAAACTCTGGGGCTTCCTCGTCCTGGATCCAGCACCAGTCCGCCCTCCGCTCCTCCCACCTGTCGTGCTGCTGACCGGGAAGGTAACCCAAGTTTCCCTCGATACTCGAGGGATCCAGCTTATGTTTTCAGAACGGTGGGTCTTCTTCTCCACCCGCGGGACGAAAAAGTGCCGGAACAGATCCACATTGGGGGCAACCCCGACAAAGTTCTCGCACAAGTGGGCAAAAATCGCCATGCATGCCATTGCATTTGGTGTGAAATCCAAGATGTGGAATCCATATATCATCATCATCACCTCAAAAAAATCTAAGAAGGGGGGACAGAGGCCGCAGAAGAAATAAACGCAGAAGAATCAGTATGCGTTCGGCGGATCCTTTTCTACCTCCGACAGGACCTTGGGTGCGCCATGCCCCTTTGGAACATCCGTCCCCCACATATATCCATACCTCGCAACCAGGGCATCGCTGTCTAGGTTCAACGGGAAGAAAACCACATCTTCCCGTCGCCACCTATCCAAATCTGCTGCCCTGTTCTTGTTCCCTTCCGCAGCCGTCTCCTTCACGGTGGCCGCCTGCTTCCCCTTCGCGGCAGGGCCTTTCTTCCTCATCTTCTGGAACTTTGGAGGAAATGAAGGGTGGAGCAAGGTGTCAGAAGCAGATTTGGGCGCAAGGATAGGTGCTCTGGCTTGAGGAGGAAGGCGATGGAGAAACGGGTGCGAATGAGCCGTGCCTTTCCGCGTTTTCTTCCCTTTATGTGGGACGAACGTGGGGAAGAGGAGCGGTCCTCGCTACTTTCCCTCAGAAAGTTACCGTTTTACATTAACTGCTGCAGTCCCACGACCCCACAACCTGTGGTGATTACGCAGAGTGGACGTTGGATTGACTGGTCATCATGACAAATCACTGCACGCGCAGCACCTCTTCGACACGTGTCCGTGCACCGTTTTGGGGCCTAACCCAACGTGCCCAACGACACGTATGACTCAGGCCCGGGGGCTTCTGTCGGGGTACACAAACAGGGGTGTATGTTTCCCCCTAACTTGTGCCCGGACAGGCAAGTCTCCGACAAGGCAACAACAAATCAAGGTTGCAACATCAAGAAGACTAAGACCAACCATAAGAGTAGGATATCACTAAGGAAAAACCTCCCTTGCCGGGCAGGCAAGCCTGGCAAGGTCGAGGTTACCTCGAAGTCAAGTCTCAAGACTTCCCCGGCAAGCTTGCCGGGGGCGCCAAGGGTGGATCACCCCGCCAGGACACCACCGCTCCACCTCACGATGACGCAAGTCACCTCCCAGTGCGGTGTAGAGCCCCCAAGTGATTAAGTGGCTGTTCTATGGCACGTGGCAGCCATTTCTGAGGAAGATCACCCCCAAATGACACCCGTCCAGAGACGTGTCACGCAAGCAGGCAAGAAGGTGGACGAATGGCATGGTAAGGCTTGTCGGTCTCCCCCGCGATGTGACACTAAGCGGTGCATTTAATGCACCCTATCATGCCTGCAGAGTTAGGTATGATAGCACTATGGCTATCTAATCACTGGATAATGACTGTTTTGCCATTGTGGTAACCCCTTAACCTATAAAAGGAGGGTTGTGGCAACCTTAGAAAGGATTCGGACTCTTGTACACTCATACGCGCGTAGCTGCTCTCGTCCCAAGGCGACCTTGCCGGGCTAGAGCGTCTCGTCTCCACCACGGTCCTTTTATCAATCCACCAAACCAGGAGTAGGGTTTTATGCTTCGCGGCGTCCCAGACCTGGGTAAAAACTGCCCGTGTTATCGCTACCGTGCTGCTCTACGCTCTCCACTCTTTGTGCAATGTGCTCTTCCCCCTTGCTGAACCACAAGGGGCCGATGGTCCCATAGGTGGCCGTATTATACCACGACAGTACTAAACCAGTCTATTAATTCAATCTTTTCTTCAGGGTTGCAAGGCCCATATATATTTGTGAGAATCCATGTTTGGGAGGTGGTGTTGCATGTGAACTGTAATGACATTAAGAATTTGTTTTGGAAGATCATTTCACCAGTAAACAGAGCCCCATTCCAAGCAGTCAAAATACCTCCAGAAGCCCCAATGGATGGCAGATACTAAAATTTATTGAATCTTTGTGGACAAAATTTATTGATGTAAGCAAGGTCAAATTTTTCTCTTTTTGTTTCCTGAATGCACACAATACCAGCAGCACTTTCTTCAACTTTTTGTATAATAGCCAACCATTTATCTGGAGCATTTAAACCTCTGACATTCCAATTCAATATGTTCCATGACCTGTTGCTATTCATTGAAAACCATATTTTGTTTTGTTTGAAATACCAAGTACCATCCCTTGGTATAAGACCCTAAATGTGAGTTATTTGGAGAACCAGTGCTTTCTCTTCTCATGCCCATATAGTCATCTAATAGCCAACAACAATCAACAATGAAAAGGTAGTCTAGTGTCATCTTAATAAAGTGAAACATAGATCTCTCAAGTTTAACTAGTTGTGTAGTTACCATCATACAAATACCATAACCAGGTCTTTTTAACAGGGAGCAAAAGGCCATCATACAAAAGTTTCCACACAGGACCATAACCGGTCATTTTACATAATCTGACACTTTGAACCCCAACATACACATAGTACCTAGAAACCAAACTTAGGAAGTTGAAGCATTCTTCTCCTGTGCTTGATGCTATGATGTAGACCCATCATTACACAATCTTGGGGTGGTTTGCAGCTCCTGTGGCTTTGGAAACCTTGGACGCATCTTCTTGTCCTTTCTTCTTAGGCCTTTTGGACAGCTTCTCTTGAAGTTCTTCCTTAGCCACCTTGCAGAAAGATTTTGTGAGATTTTTAACCACTTTATTCTGAATAATTGGTGGTATTGCATTACATGGTAAGCAAGTTTTTGCATCACAAGATTTTCTCCTAATACCATTGTTATCTTTCTTAATTCTGTCACTTCTTCTTACCTCAGTTTCAACCAGAGGCTCTTTATCCCTTCTTTTCTTGGAGACTGCTTCCCACAAAGGCAGAAGGATCACTTTGTTAGGGGACACTTGCTTTAATGGGCTTCCAGTACCACTGGAGGAATGAGCAGCTGGGCTAATGCCATCATTCTCCTTGCCATTTCCTTGCATTATTTCCTTGCAGCAAGGTGCCTGTGTAGTAGAGCATCCATCAGGGATATGAAACAAGATGGTTTCTTCAACAGAACAATTTGTAGTCAGCATTTTCCACAGCTTAGATTTCAGTAAATGCATGGTCCATCCAAATTTATCAGGAGTCAACAGTAGATGTATTATGAAGTTAAACCAACTTACTAGTATCTCAATCTTAAAAGTGTTTGGAGCACCCTGTGTAGCTGGAGCAAAGTGTTTTATCCCGAGATCCAATCCCTCTTCAGAAATTAAATGAGAGCCATCAATAATATCCAAGGCATGTGATTCAGCAATGCTTTGAAAATCAAATGAGTGAGAAGAACTTTGAAAAAGATGTGAGCCTTCAGTACCTTTCTTGTTGTTATTTGAAGATGTGCCACCCTGAAGAGTTGGAACCATTGTTACAATATCTTTCCCTTTGGCTGCTGCCCTGTCAGCGTCTGCCTGGGCAATGTCTGTCTCTTCATTAGCATCAACTGCAGTAAACTCCTTGGAGTTATCTTCTACGATATTCTCATTGAGATTAACATTCTCACTATCAGCTGCCTCCTCTATCGGGTTCTCTTGTGTTGCAGAGCACCCAGCTTTGTCAGAATCTACAATCTTTGGCATCTCTGCCACTTCAGGATTTTGCTGCATGTTGGTCTGCTCTAAGATATTTGCTGCCACTACAACAGGTGGTTGTCCCACTCCACCATGCTGATCTAAAACCTCCAAATTGTTTGCTGCTACTTGAAGATCCTCCTCTTCAGCATCTGCTTGGTATGTCAGGGCAATGTTATGTAACCCCAGGCCCATAGGTGGGACTGGAATTCCTTGGTTCACTTCTTCACTGGCAGTATGAGTAAGTGAAAAAATGCCATCAGACAGTGAGACAGTTGTGGTGATAATGCTGTTAGGTGAACCATCATCATGTAACATAGGGATTTCTACTTGCTATTGAACTGGCTCAGGGGGGTTTGGCTGAGGAAATGCCCAATGCTCTTGCTCTTCCTGTTCATCCCACTCATCCCAATCATCATTTTGTGCTTGCACATTGTTCATTGGCACATGTTGAAAACCTGGAAAGTCATTTGCATGTTGTGGTAGAAGGTGTGGATCCACACCAGGTGGTGGTATGGGGTCCTCATCAGCAGGACCACCTCCAAGCGTCTCATCCAACAAAACCTCAACAAAGCAGGTCCATGACTTTTCTTCAAAACTTTCCCCCTCAGACCATCTGATGCTCTTTGGGATATCAATGAGTACAGTTACTCTGGCTTTGACCAAGATCTTACCTCTTAATGCATCTTCTCTTTCCCAACTAATAATTCTGCCCCATTTTGAAATGGCAGCAGCAACATCCTCTGTATTGTAGTAATCAAAAGGGACTCCTACAAACAGTAACCAACATGTTCTGTTGAAGTGAATCCGGCGCCAGTTTCTTCCCTCATTATGTTTTGTGAAAGAAATAAACACATCTCCAAACGGATGAGGACTCTGCCTGATTAGCCTATCTCTATCTCTAACATGCATGAACTGGATGTAAGCTTCACCAAAAGGGCATGGCTGAATTTCTCTAAATCCCACTTGCTCAACTCCTTGCAGAAACTCCTCAAGAACTTCATGGACATTGGGAAAAAATACCTCATTGGGGTGAGGATGGATGGACACAATCGCCCAGTCCTCGTGCCTTCTAGGGCGGTGAGGCAGGATCACTCTGGAAACCCCAGTTCGCCCTTCGACTTCTTGTATCTGAAATCCATGGGGGACGAAGGGGAGAGGGTCGATGGGAATGTTGGCCATCTACGGAGCTTCCGGCGAGCAGAGAACCACTGTCCTCTCCGGCGATGACAATGGTGCTGGCAAGCTCATCGAGGTGGAGGCAGAGTTGGTAAGGGCAGCAGAATGTGAGGGGCCATGTAAGGGTCTCGGCTGAAAATTTGGGAAAAGATCCTTGACTAGCTCCTTAAATGATGAAACTTGCCTAAACGGGAGTGCCGGCCCAGCACAGTGAAATCAGGACTCCACCACGCCCTTGGCCCAAGCCTGTTCTGGTGGGCTAGGAAACGAGTCAAAGCGTATAAACAACCAAAGCCCAGGAAGGTTTGGAGTCGAGCAGTTACGCGCGTAGTGGTCTTGATCGCCGCATGCATAACACACCACGTACGTGCTAGCATGCGTACGTTGAGTGACCTGAGGCTCAATTTGTGGCCTATTGAAGTCAGATGTAGTATTAGTGGTATTCAAACTAGCCCCTTGATTTCTTCCCTCATGAATATGGCCCGATAACCACTCAAAAACTGATATGCCCGCTCGGGCCGCCGTGTTGTTGCTTCGGTGATCACCGGAGTGAAGAACCATGGCTCTACCATTTCTCCCAATCAACGTCCACTCCTTATCTAGCTCATCATAGTAAGCAGATTCTTCCCTAGGCCAATTTGTACCACCAAAGTTCCAAAGATTGAAATCCACCTCAAACTCTTTTTCAACAATTCTCCCCGCATTGTAAATTTCAAAACCAACTGACTTGGAAGCAACCGAGAACTTGAAAGATCTATCCTTCAAAAAATGAACCCGAAAACCTTGGGCATAACCCCCAAACATTGCATGGAGAGAAACACTAACCGTATGGGCATCAAGCTTGAAAGAGGATCTACAAAAGGAAACCACCAAGGTGAATTCTCGTTGACGAAAACCCGGAGAGAAAACCATCGGATGCCCAAACTTGGGCCGCATGTCCGCTTGAAACTTCTTGCCACGATCAAAGTTGAGGGAGAAGGGTGCCATCTTAGGGTGGAGAGGTGGCTGTCGGGGCCGGAGTGGCCACCGACAGGGAGGAGGGAGGTGGCCGCTGGGGCCGGAGTGGCCACCGGCGCAAAATCACCTAGGAGTCGCCTAGGAGTCTGCCTAGCACACTGCACCATTTGCTGCCTCCTCCCTTGCTAGAAAAGGGATGCCCCAGTTGCACTTTCATGGGCACGTGGTGACAGTTACCTGAGAAAATATTGGGAAGTGGAGTGGTCCACCAAAAGGTTTGAACACGTCATAAGCCAAAATTAGATAAAGTTCAAAGATCATTTCTTTCGCAACCAAGGATGTTGGAGAAAGATTTCTTCGGATCAACATTGCATACTTGTGAATAACAACATATATTGGAAGAGAGCAGAAGAGAGGGAAAACAGGATCTGAAACAGAACACTCAGTCATACAATAGAGAACACACGAAGCAATAACTATGAGTGAGGTTTTGATCGGACGGAACATTAAACACAACGAACAAGAAACACATAGAGACAAAGAGCAACCAAGAAAACACAAAGCACCAACACATAGCTTCTCAGGGCAAAGGCGACAGTGAGGTGCCCTTAAGAAGATTCCTGCAGAAAGGGTTAGTTTCCTTTCACCACTCACACTTGCGTGGGACGCAGGGACCTTGTCTAGGTCTTCTGTGTAGAGTTTGTTCTCCTTTGATGTCCTCCGTAGTTTATCTGTTTAGTGTGCGGGTAAGCATTGAAGTTGTTTCCTGATACATGGGTATAATGGTTCGAAGAAATGTGCATGTATTTCTTTTTTCGAGGGTTAATCTTGTTCCCATTCGAATGAATAATTTCATTATATTTAGAATGCTTATCCTACATGGTTCGAGAAGATACCACAGATAAAACTTCTATGGAAGATTTTGTCACCCAAATTTGCTTCTTTGGTAACCATTCTTGCAGTTAGTCTCAATATACCGAGCAAAAACCTTACCATTCTATTATTTAAACATTTTGTAGTTGGAGTCGTCTGACTCGTTAGGAACAATAGTGATGGGACAGTCATACCCAGAGAGACGTGCTGGTTCAAGGGTTTTGTTTGAGGCACGAAGCCAGCTAGTCTGAGGATATTGCTCGGGGGTCCAGTAAGTTCCATCGACGTTGAGCTTTCTTTCGAAACCTACACCTTCCTTTCTGGGATTTTTCTGTAGTATCAACTTCTTTAGAACATCACATAGGGTTTGATGCCCTTTGAGACTTTTCAGCATTCCCGTTTCAAGAAGAGTTCTAAGCCTGAAATTTTCATGAGAGACAATAGCAATTTCCTCGGAAGAGGCATTAGTGATAACTGCTACTTGTGAGCTACGTTGGGATTTCCTCGAAGAGGAGAGGATGATGCAGTACAGTAGAGATAAGTATTTCCCTCAGTTAAGAACCAAGGTTATCAAGCCAGTGGGAGAACCACGCAACATCTCGTTAACATTTCCTACACACAAAATAACAAATACTTGCATCCAACGAGAACAAGGGGTTGTCAATCCCTCAACGGTTAATTGCAAGCATCAAATCTCGTAGTGATAGATAGATAAATAAAAACACAAAAAAATAAAGTAAATAAAATTGCAGCAAGGTATTTTTTGGATTTTAATATATGATAAAAATAGACCCGGGGACATAATTTTCACTAGAGGCTTCTCTCTCGAAAATAACATACGGTGGGTAAACAAATTACTGTTGGGCAATTGATAGAAAAGCTAATAATCATGATGATATCCAAGGCAATGATCATGTACATAGGCATCACATCCGAGACAAGTAGACCAACTCCTGCCTGCATCTACTACTATTACTCCACACATCGACCGCTATCCAGCATGCATCTAGAGTATTAAGTTCATAAAGAACGGAGTAATGCCTTAAGCAAGATGACATGATGTGGACAAAGTAAACTCAATCAATATGAATAAACCACATCATTTTATCCTTAATGGCAACAACACAAATACGTGTCTTGTCCCCTTCTGTTACTGGGATATAGATCACCGCAGGATTGAACCCATAAAAAAGCACCTCTCCCATTGCAAGAAAAATCAATCTAGTTGGCCAAACTAAATCAATAGATCGGAGAGAAATATAAAGCTACAATAATCATGCATAAAATAGTTGAGAGAGGACTCAAATCTGTACCTACTAATAAAAGAAATAGGTATTCTTAGTCCGTCATACTATTTTTCACAAAACTCTCTAATATTTCGTATTACCAACTCGCAGTCAAAATGTTGGGTGGGCTCGCCTAAAGAAAACAATGCACGCACACCAGATTGGACCTGAGTTCGTGCTATGGGCCAACAAATCGTCCGTCCAAGCCCATGTATGCTAGAGAAAATCCCCCGTCGCTGGCCAAACTCCTCCCTTAAGCGCTCTCCTACTCGAACTATAGCTCGGAGTCGAACTCTGAATCCATCGCTGCCTTCCTTAATCTCTCTCTTAAATACACCCGTGGGGAGGTAGAGAAACAACAAACAAAACTGCCGGGAGGTGTAACTGCGTAGCCTGAGGCCGATCTCAACTCTCTTAGCCTCACGGCCCTCCCGCTCGTACAACATTGCCTCGGTCGGCGCCAGTCACTCACGTCCGGCATGATCTCTGATATCTCTGCTAGAGGAACCCAACGAGGCAATGCCGGATCGCTCGCGTGTACGACTACCCCCGTTCCTTATTTTGTTCTTCCCCTGCTAACCTCGGGTGGAGGGAAATCACGGTGGGAGAGGAACCACCGGCAGCGTGAAACACAACGGCGAGGGCTAGGCGCTGGCTGGGGCTAGGAAGGTGGCGGAATACAGTGGGAATATGAGAGGTTGGGAACCGCAGCGGTGATGAGGGTTAGGTGCCGGAGGCGAGGTACAAGGGGCGTGTGGAGGTTTCGGATTGGGTGCATCCCCTGACCGGCGTTGCTATTTGCTGCGTGTTCGAGCCGTGCCGCCACCGCGTAGCACCTCCTGTCCAGTGAAGCGGGAGAGGGAGAGTGTCATTGTCGAGACACGCGATCGAGCGAGGAAGATCAGAGAGAGAGCGATGAACACGAACGAGAGAGAGAGAGTCGGTTTTGTGCTGCCACCAACTGCGCAGCGTTTTCTGTTGCTTGCTTCTATTTTATCAAAGTACAACAATAAAAAAGCTAACTAACTCCTGGTCAGCTGGTATGTGATCCGAGACGGCCGCGCCATCCTACGGCCACGTCCACAACCGCTGCTAACCAGGAGGATCCAAGAGAGAACGTGCAATTAGCACTTCTCCTACTCTATGTGCATGCATGGGTCACATCAGACCGCATGTGCCACTTATTCTAACAGAAAACACAAAGAAAGAAAAGGCAGCCATGAGATTAGCTAGGCCTAACATTTCACCCCCTTAATCTCATGTCCCAATGCTGATCACCCCAAGCCTCTGCCTCATCTCAATGAAACGAACACGCCCGAGTGCCTTGGTCAATGCATCAGCTAGTTGGTCTTGAGTCCCCACATGATCGATCTCCACTTGTCCCTTCTCCATGTAATCTCTGACAAAATGGAACTTCACATCTATATGTTTGCTTCTATCATGATGGACTGGGTTCTTGCTCAAAGCAATGGCTGATTTATTGTCCACCAACAGTCTGAATTTTGCTGGTGAGACCCCTGTCATATCTTCCAGCAGCCGGCTTAGCCACAGCCCCTGGCATGCCGCAGCCGCTATGGCTACATACTCCGCCTCACAAGAAGAAAGGGCAACAATTTTTTGATTCTGAGAACTCCAAGTGACCAGGTTCTTGCCAAGAAAGAAGACATGTCCAGAGGTGCTCTTGCGATCGCCGGTGTCGCCGGCGTGATCGCTATCAGTGAACCCAAGCAACTTGGCACTGTCCTGACCTCTCTTGTAGCTGCATCCATGGTGCATGGTGCCTTTGATGTACCTCAGAATTTGTTTGACTGCCGCCCAATGGTGTGTGCTAGGTTTCTCCATGAAACGGCTGACCATGCCCACCGAGTGTGCTATGTCAGGTCGTGTGTTCACAAGATAACGCAGGCTTCCGATCACTTTGCGATACAGGGTGGCGTCAAATGGCTCTCCGCTGTCTTCTTTCTTCAGTTTGAGATGGCACTCCATCGGAGTGTGACACCCATTGCAACTTGCCATGTTTGCCATCTCTAAGATCTTCCCAGCATAGCTCTTCTGACTGAGCGTGATGCCGCTGCTGTTCTGCTCCACTTCAATTCCTAAGTAGTAGCTTAGCAGACCAAGATCACTCATTTTGAATAGCTGCTGCATCTGGATCTTGAAAGAGTTTATGGCTGCTGCATCTGTGCCAGTTATGATCAGATCATCCACATAAACGCCCACCAGCAGATACGAGTGCGCGTCACCGCGTCGGTAGATGGCGTGTTCCAGCGGACTGCGTGTGAAGCCGAGAGCAGCCAGCGACTCGTCCAGCTTTGCGTACCAAGCACGCGGAGCCTGATGCAGTCCGTACAACGCCTTGTGGAGTCGCAGTACACTATCCTCCTTGCCGGCGACCTCGTACCCTGGCGGCTGAGCGACGTATACCTCTTCACGGATATCACCATTCAGAAAGGCAGATTTCACGTCCATATGATGGACCTCCCAGCCGGAGTGTGCAGCAAGAGCTAGCAGTAGCCGTACTGTTTCCATGCGAGCTACGGGAGCGAAAACCTCCTCAAAATCCAACCCCTGGCGCTGGACATAACCCTTGGCGACGAGGCGAGCCTTATGCTTGACGATGTTGCCCACCGGATCACGCTTGACGCGATATACCCACTTTAGACCGATCGCTTTGTGTCCAGCTGGGAGCTGAGCGAGCTTCCAAGTCTTGTTGTCGATGATGGACTGCATCTCAACGTCCATGGCGCCCTTCCACGCCTTGCTTGCGAGCGCCTCATCCACGCCACACGGCTCCTCGGCGCTGAACAGACAGCGCACGAGCAGGCACAGCTCGAACTGCTCGCGCACCGCCTGATCCTCGGTCTCCTCCAGCACGCTCGTGAAGCTCCTGTAGCGAACTGGCTGCCCCGTTGGCACATCGTGCCTGGAGTCATGTGACGGAGGCGTGTCCCCGCTAGCCCTCGGCGAGTCCTTGGGTGTCACCGGCTCGGACTGCGATGACTCGGGCGCGTCCACCACCGGCGTGGCAACTGCAGGCGATCGCGGCGTCCCCAAGGCTGGTGTAGAGGGTGTCGCCGCGCTCCGAGGGGTGACCAGTGGGGTGGTCGACCCACTGTCGATCTCCTGGACACCATCGTCCATGGTGTAAACCACGGTAAATGTCGCCGGCGCCGCGGTGACCGCGCTTGTGCCCGGGGTGCTCCAAGTCCATGGCCTGCTTTCTTCAAACAAAACATCACGTGTTACCTGAAGATTCTTGCCCACTGGATCATACACCCGATAGCATTTTGACCCCTCGTCGTAGCCAATGAAGACCATTGGTGTTGATCGATCCGAAAGCTTGGTTACTCCCGGACCCAGCTTCTTCACGTGAACCGTGCAACCGAAAGTGCGCAAGTGCTGCACATTCGGTTTACGGCCGTGCCACGCCTCGTAAGGGGTGACACCGTCGAGGCTGCGCGTCGGGGACCGGTTGAGGATGTAGACCGCTGTTCTGACTGCCTCCCCCCAGAAGACAGCGGGCATGCCCATGCTCTTCAGTAAACACCACGCCATCTCGACGACAGTCTGATTACGCCGCTCGACCACGCCATTTTGTTGTGGCGAATACGGCGCGGTCGTGTAGTGTTTGATGCCATGCTCGCTGCAGTAATCCATGAAGTCACCGGTGTTAAACTCGCCGCCCCGGTCAGACCGGAACGCACGCAGCCTGCATCTCCCTTCAGTTTCAGCCAAAGTCTGAATTTTCTTGAAAGAACTGAAGGCCTCATCTTTGGATTTCAGCACAGCTAACCACATGTATCGGCTGTAGTCATCAACAACAAGCAAAAAGTACTTGTTACCTCCAAGAGTAGCTGGACTGATCGGTCCACACAAATCAGTGTGTACAAGCTCCAAGCCGTGCTCAGCTCTGTACGCCGCTACCTGCGGGAATGGGGCTCGGTGCTGCTTGCCGAGGGCACATCCGTCGCAGTACTCGTCGACGCGATCGATCTGCGGCATGCCACGCACCATGCACTTGGAGGACATAGTACGCAATGCTCTGAAGTGGAGATGTCCCATCCTAGCATGCCAACGCCAGGTCTCATCGTCGCTCTTCGTTAGAAGGCAGATTGGAGCATCAATGGTGAGGGCTGCAGTGTATAGGCGGCTGCGGGAGCGCCGGACACGAGCCATCATGCGCCGTCCGGGGTCGTAGATCGTCATCAGACCCTCATGTATCTCTATCTTGCATCCCCCTTCATCCAACTGACCCACAGAAATTATGTTGCTGTTGAGACTTGGAATGAAATATACCTCTAACAATGCACGCTGATTACCACTTTGTCCTCTGAAAATGACTGAACCCCTGCCTCGGATCGCAACATGAGAGCCATCTCCAAACTTCACACTGCCTTGTACTGACTCATCAAGAGTTGTAAACATCCCACGCTCGCCCGTCATGTGACTGGTTGCGCCTGTATCGAAGTACCACACCCCCGGCGGCAAGCTCTCTGGGTACACCTTCTGTTCATTCAGATGCACTTGTTGGGGCGCCACTATGCTGGTCGTAACACCCATGGTGACCGTGGCCATCATGAGACCCTCATGGTGCTCGTCGCCATCGCGGACAAGATGTGCTTGGCCCTGCTTGCCTTTCTCATCCTCGTCCTTGATCCGGGTGCGGCATTCCTTTTTCCAGTGGCCCGGCTTGTTGCAGTAATGGCACTTGCCTTTCTTCTTCCCGCCAGAGCCGCCGGATCCTCCCGTGCCGCCGCTGCCCGGCGCAGGTCTGCCACCGCCGCAGCCGTGAGGTTTGGGCTTGCCCGGCGACTTGTTCTTGCCGCCGCCGCTACCGGATGATGAACCGCCGCCGCCGCCCAGCTTCTCCCGGGCCAGCCACTCCTCATGAGTGAGCAGAAGGCGCCCGGTGGATTGCGCCGTCGTCGAGGTCGTAGTGATCCTCGCAGGCAGAGAGGCGTCCGACGAGTTCTTCAATGGACATGGTCTTCAGATCGATCAAAGACTCGATCGCCATGGCCATCGGGCGGTACCGCCGCGGCACCACGCGAAGGAACTTCTGGACCGCCTTGTGCTCGGTGACGGGGTCGCCGTACAGCTCCAGATCGGCGACAAGGGCGGAGAGCCGCAGCCCAAAGTCCTCGATGGACTCCCCGTCCTTGAAACGGAGGTCCTCAAACTCCCGCCGGCGCACCTGCGCCTTGGCCTCGCGCGCGCGCTCGCTGCGCATCCGCATGGTCTTGATGGTCTCCCACGCCGTCTTCGCCGTGTCCTTCGCGGCCAGCACACGCAGCATCTCCGGCGGGACGCCGGTGAGGATAATCTGCAGCGCGCGCCGATCGTCGTTTTCGTCGGCGGCGGTGTCGGTCACCGCAGTCCAGACGCGGGCGACCTGCAACTTGACTTGCATCACGAGCGCCCACTCCTGGTAGTTCGTGCGCGTGAGCATCATGGACGCCCCCGACTCCTCTCGCACGACGCGCTCCACCACGCGGTACTCGCCGCTGCCGCTGCCGGTGAGGCGCACGAGCGGCGCCTTGGATGAAGGCGTCTTCGGCGGCAACTGAGTGCCGCTCTTGTTCTTCCCGTCCGACTCGTCGCCAGACATGGCACGCCGCGGATCGAACACCGCCGGCCACCGAAGAGTGGATCGAACACCACGTAGCTCTAATGCCAATTGTCGTTGTCGAGACACGCGATCGAGCGAGGAAGATCAGAGAGAGAGCGATGAACACGAACGAGAGAGAGAGTCGGTTTTGTGCTGCCACCAACTGCGCAGCGTTTTCTGTTGCTTGCTTCTGTTTTATCAAAGTACAACGATAAAAAAGCTAACTAACTCCTGGTCAGCTGGTATGTGATCCGAGACGGCCGCGCCATCCCACGGCCACGTCCACAACCGCTGCTAACCAGGAGGATCCAAGAGAGAACGTGCAATTAGCACTTCTCCTACTCTATGTGCATGCATGGGTCACATCAGACCGCATGTGCCACTTATTCTAACAGAAAACACAAAGAAAGAAAAGGCAGCCATGGGATTAGCTAGGCCTAACAGAGAGAACTACAGGATGAGGTGGTTGTCCACTGAAACGGTGGTTGTTAGGATGCTAGGCCTCGCCGGCACTCATGGTGTGGGTGATCTCCGTCAGCAAGGGTTGCGTGTGGCCTGCCCCCTGGCGACGGCAGGCCACTGTTTGAGCATGGAGCATCCTTTGATGGTGTGCCTGCTTCATCTAGGTCGCTGAAACATGAAGGTGGGTGGCACGAGAGCCGTGTGGATCGTCCTTCAAGGCCAGCGAGAAAGGTGCGTATTTCTTCTTGCGCCTCTTCTCTTCAATAATGTGGATCTAGGTAGAAACATTATGTTCAGCTATCTGTTATATTCTTTTCTGCGCATGTGCTGGTCGCCTCCAATATATGTAGGTTGAGAATGCAATATTTCTGTGTTTGCATTACTCTGTACTACACGTACACAACATTTACCTGGAGTATTGCTGTCAGATCATGGTTGTGTAGCTGTGTTTAGCTAGAGTAAATGGTATTTGAATTGTGGCCAAATTCCTCCCGCCTTCCTCAATTTAGGGGCAAACTCTAGATAAATTTTATAGTCAGTATTGACAACTCACAGGAAAGCAAACCCACGCTAACATTTTCGCTAGACAAAAACTATTAGTTCACCGATGCAGAAACTCTCCTTGATATCTTTCATCTGAAGAACACGGCTTGGTAGCAGGGGTGCAGGACCGTCTAATACAGAGCTAACAAAATGTCTTAATCTTAGATGGAAGATACATATATGGATTAGAGGAATTCATGCAAGTACTGATCTAGAGCTTGGATGTCTGAGCCACTAAACTCAAATGTAAAACTCAGATTAAACCTATTATTTCTGAACTTATAATTTCTACGCTCCATATGTTACAGAAAGGAGAATCAAGATCTTTGAGGATATACGATTGTTGGTATAATTTCGTGTGGTCCTTTTCTTTTGTTAGATTGTATTATATATGCAGACTTCCACGATACACGAATTGATGTCGCTTGAAATAAAACTACTTTTGGAAGAGGAACAGATCAACGCATTAAAATTACAGCTCACTAATCTGGCCGGATCTTGCATGTCCAATTTCATGCACTCTTCGGAGCATCTCTCTCTGCCTCCGCAAGCACTTCTCTCTCCCCATCCGAGCTTAAAGACGAGCTGCACCCAGTGTGATGGATACGGCTAGGTAGGTAGAGTATGTGAGACTAGAATTTATTCCCGATAGATAGCCATTGAACTGACAACCATTAAAAGCAGCGCTGCGACATATGGCATCTATACAAGCCGTCTTCTCTAAGCTCTCGATTAGTATCCAACATGTATTCGTAAATCACTATATTAAATATATGAATCTCAAAGGCCCAACTTGCTGCGTAGATGTCGTCCTCGCCTGTCGTCATGTCCCAAAAACCGCACCGCAACTCACTACTACTACTTAGATACGAAATGAATATAGTCACAACTTGATGAGGTTCTGAATTAACTTAAGGTATTGTGCTTGCCTTTTTATGAGACATGCTAGAACAAATTTGTCTCCTTTAAATGACTGTATTATTTGTACCAAATGAATATAGTTCTAGCGGTTCCCTAAGGGTTGATTTTTATTTCTGCTTCTTTTATTGTGATAGCATAGGCGCATATTTTTATTAAATCTGAAACATATGTGATATTAAGTTATTTTTGCATATTATAGAATTTTGTTCACGGGCTTAGTATGTGCTTTGCCTTTTATGTGAGAATAAGAGGTATTTTTAATTATATACTCACATACGGTCATCTGATTAAGATTTGAGATAAGTAAGCGATTGTCAAAGTAGTGATGGAAAACAGTGGGCTACTCATTAGAGTGGATGGTAATATTTCTTGCCTACCATCATAAAAAGCCCATGAAATTACACGTGGCTGTGTGAAAGCGGTGCGCTAGAGTGTTATTACCAAGTTCATCGCCTCAGGATTCACACATTTGTGTGAATAGGTGGACAACTTGACCACCATCGGCGGTGGTGACCAAGAGGAAAAGCGGCAACGCGGATGGAGCCCAAATGATGTGCGAGGATTTGTTTCTTCCATTGCAACGCACAGGATCTTCTGCTAGTAATATTCATAGATAATCTGATCATAAACTAACAATTAATCAGATCCCAACAAACACACCGCAAAAAAGTGATTGCATCCAATAGATCTCCAACAACATCAAGGAGAACATTGTATTGAAGATCAAAGAGAGAGAAGAAGCCATCTAGCTACAAGCTGTGGACCCGTAGGTCTGTGGTAAACTACTCACACATCATCGAAAGGGAAGCAAGGTTGATGTAGAGCCCCTCCGTGGTCGATTCCCCCTTCGGTAGAGTACCGGAGAAGGCCTTCTGATGGGATCTCTCGAGAACATAAACTTTGTGGCAGCGGAAAAAATATTTTGGGTAGCTCTCTAATGTCAAGGGAATATTTGAGAATTTATAGAGGCGGAATTAGGTCAAGTGGTGCCACGAGGGGCCCACAAGACTAGAGGGCGTCCCCCCTCGGGGCGTGCCTCGCGAGCTTGTCGCTCCTTCGTGGCTTGTCAGGTATTCTCCCGAATCTTCTAGGGTCTCTTCAGGTCCAAAAAAGATTAATCCAAAGTTTTTTCTCTGTTTGGACTCTATTTGATATTGATTTCCTAAAAAGCCAAAAACAAGCAAAAAACAACAACTGATACTGGGCACTAGGTTAATAGGTTAGTCCCAAAAAATGATATATAATTGCATATAAAACATCCAAGATTGATACTATAATAGAATGGAATAATAAAAAATTATAGATACGTTGGCGACGTATCAAGCACCCCCAAGCTTAATTCCTACTCGTCATCGAGTAGGTAAATGATAAAAACTAAATTTTTGATGTGGAATGCTACCTATCATGTTCATCATGTAATCTCTCTTTTGTGGCCTGAATAATAAGACCTGAATGATTCAAAATAATAGTCTATAGTTTGACATAAAAACAATAATAATAAGGCATACCAACAAGCAATCATGTCTTTCAAAAAATGCTAAAGAACGTTATCCCTACAAAATTATTTAGCCTTGTCATGCTCCATCTTCTTAGCACAAAGTATAAATCATGCACTACCCTGGTGTTAGCTGATACGTCTTCAACGTATCTATAATTTATGAAGTATTCATGTCATGTTTACAATAATTCTATATGATTTTGGTATGATTTGATTAGAACTAACCCAGACTGACGCTGCTTTCAGCAGAACTACTGTGGTGTCATTTTTTGTGCAGAAATAAAAGTTCTCAGAATGGGCTGAAAATTTACGAAGAATATTTTTGAAAAATATAAAAAATACTGGAATGAAAAGATATCGGAGAGGAGTCCCAAGGCAACCACAAGGGTGGAGGGCGCGCCCCCCCTAGGGCGCGCCCCCCTGCCTTGTCGTCGCCTCGTGGGCCCCCTTTACTTGTCCTCGACGCCAACACCTCCTATAAATACCAAAACCTCCAGAAATAAACCTAGATCTGAAGTTCCGCCGCCGCAAGCCTCCGTAGCCACCAAAAACCAATCGGGAGCCTGTTCTGGCACCCTGCCGGAGGGAGAAACCATCACCGGTGGCCATCTTCATCATCCCGGCGGTCTCCATGACGAGGAGAGACTAGTTCACTGTAACATCCCAAATTTTCAATTTGGAATGTTTTACAATTATTAGCTAAGCATCGATGCATGTTGTTTGAATTTGAGTGGCATTTGAAATTCCAGAGGCATTTTGAGTTTTATTTGAATTTGGATTCAAATTGGCATTGAAATTTATGTCAAAAATCCCTGACAAATATTTGTTTAAAAGTATGAGAGGAGCTAACATGACACTCCAAAATGTCAGAAGAAATTTATGCCAAAAGTTTTGAATTCAAATTTGAGTTGTATTTGGAATTTTCAAAAAAAATGTTTTTTATAAAGTTTTTATTTTGCCTCTGAAAAATAGTTTATCTTTTAGGATTTATCTTTCTGAGAATTTATATATATATATATGTCCTATATAAATATATTATATTTCTATTTATTTATTTATTTTTCTCTCTGTCTAAATTCAAAAAAAAAAGAGAAACCCCTAGATGGCCAGGCCAACCGGCCTAGCCAACAGCGCCCGAGCCGCGGCCTGCTAGCGAGCCAGGCCGCCAGCCCACCAGCGAGCGAGGCCGCCTGCCCAGCGCCGCACGAAGGCGACCCCTCTCCCGATCGGTCGCCCGTTCCCTTTCTCCCTTCTCTCTCTCACTGACCGCGGGGCCCGCCCTCGTCTTTCCCCTCGCGCACGCCACGCCAAGCCGGAGCACAAGCACAGCGCGCCCGTCGCCGCGATCTTCCCGGGATCACGTTCCGAAGCCGCCCCCTCCCGCAAGGCTATGCCCTATATATTCCCCTCGCTCTCCTCCCTCGACCCCCTTAAACCCCGACTCCAAAACCCTATCTACACCACGCCACCTCCGTTCGGATCTCGTCGCAACCGCCGCAGTTCACCGCCTACCCCGCCTCCGGTGAGCCACCCCCTGCCTCCAAGTTCTGCCAGCCAAACCCCCTCATCGATCCGCACCCCCTTGACATTCTTTTGTCGCCCAGGACCCACCGAAGCGTCGACCCCGAGCTCGTCCGCCGCCCGCCGGAGCTACAGAGCACCGAACGCTGCACCGCCTCGCCCTCGTCGTCTCCGAGCTCCAGCGACTCCACTACCGACCCCGGACTGCTCCGCCGCACCGCCCCGACCACTCCTCCTTCCTCCCCGATCGCCGGAACCGCCGCCACCTCGACGCCGAACCGCCTCGCCGTCGTCACCGCCGCTGTAAGCCACCGGACCCCCTCCACCGTCCGATTCTCAATCTACGGCCCCGATTAGATCTCCCGAACGGTTGTGTTTTATTTTAGTAGACCGGTTTTTAGTTCGATTTATTCTCGGTTTAGTTAGGTTAGATCGAACCGGTAGGTTTTCTTTTATTAAACGTACGCGTTTAGTTATATAACGCTGGAGCGTAATATAGTTGCAGATCGCACACCCGTTCGGCCCATTAACTCGTTTAGTTTTTTTTAGTTTTTTTAGTTTCTGTTTTTAAAACAGAATAGTTTTGATCTTGTAAAATCTATAACTTTTATGTTATTAAATATTTTTAGTTGATTATTTTTGATCTAGTTTTCAAATTTCCTAAAGTTTCTGTATAAAATAGTTTCGGCCATGTTTTAGTTTTTAAAAATTGTTTTATTTTAGTTATAGTCAGATTAGTATTTCTGCTATAAAATGAGCTAGGATTATTTTTTTTAATGATTCTTTTTGCCACTGCTTTGTTTTGACATTGCCTAGCAGTAGGATTTATTTGGGTATTTATAGTTTTTATTAAAATTAGTTTTACACGAAAACAAGCCTATTCTAGTTATTTTAACTTGCTGCTGTTTTCTGTTGTTTTAATTAATTTAAAAATATATTTTTACCTCTGTTATATTTTATTCTAGATTAGTTTCTGTAGTTATAGAGGGTGAACTTTTATTTACAGGAAAAGAAAATGTTTTATCTTATTTTCTTACTAATTTTGTTTTAGGCATAAAAGGAGTTTTATAATAGCTTTTAATACGTTTCTTTTTGCATTAAATTTACTTGCTGTTTTTCTTTCTGTCATTAAACAAAAACCTTATTTTGGCTCTGTTAAGAAAAATTTTAGTAGGATAAAACTATTTTCTAGTTGTTGCTTGAAGTAATGAAAACCTTGTTTTGAGTTCTTCGAGTTTTCTTTGGTTTTGGTATGATTGCTTGTGTGATTCACATTAGCTTGCTGTTATGTTATACCGTTGTATGCTTATGTGTTTATTGTTTGCTTCGAATAGAATTCCCGGAGTGCGAAGCTTGCTATCACGAGTCACTAGCGTTCGAAGACCGTCAGCCAGGCAAGTCATTTGATCATGTTTTACAATACCTATGATTTGTTGCATTAGAATTATTCCTCCCCACCATGCATGCAGTAGGGGAATTTTAAGTTATGTTCTTGAGTAGTATCATGTGGTAGGTTGAACCCAATTCCCCTTGTTACCAATGCCCGGGACGATGTAGTTGATTGCTCTGCTTTCGTAGACGGGGTTGGTTGAGTGATTCATAAGGGAGATGTGAGAGTCAAGATGATGACAACCCCATGATTTCAAGATGCTCAAGATGGACTTCAAATTCACTACTAGGTGGAGGACGGAATTGATGGGCACCCTGGAGCAACCAGCGGATGGCCGGGATGCATGGAGAAGCGCCATGACATCTTGCGGAAAGCTTCACCCAGCCACGAAGAGACGGATGGATACACCTTGACCGGAAGCTTACCTGTGCAGCCACAAGCCATTATGGGCTCTGGCTTGGTCGACCCTAGGCGTGACTCTGGCCGGACGGTGCTACGAGATGTAGAAGAACAGTAGGATTGGATGGGCACCGACAGTGGCCCAGAGGAACACTTCGGAAGATCCTGTTTCGTTCGTCCCGTCTTCAAACACCATGCAGTGCGAGGACTCAAAGGAGGGAACGATTCTTGCGGGTAAAGTGCACAAGACTCTGCAGAGTGAAAACCTAATCGATTAGCCGTGTCCCCGGTTACGGACAAATGAGCCTCTGGAATTGGAGTATTTCGGAAATCTCAACACCGAACTTAATAAATTAATTGATGGGTTATTTAATAATTGGGAATGAGACATTGGTTGGCAGAACCATCTCAATAACAACCAACATTTTGTAGTAATTGCAAGCAAGTCCTTTTTTGTTGTAGGAAAAAATTGGCTTTTCCGCAAAAACATAAAAAAACTTAGAGCCCCACAGCCAAATGGCATATAGTGTTAGTGATATTATTGATGTTCTCCCTTCATGACTTGCCGGCATATTCAAAATGCTGACCTACATGGCTGCAACGTCTTATGTTGCAGAGGAATTTTCTGACCAGGAGTGAGGCTACGATCCACGCTTGGCGATTGCCCTATGGAGTCGGATGGACTCGCTTATCGTCTACGCTTTCGCAGCTTTATTTTAGTTTATTTCTCATGAGTTGGCCTTCGGCCGAATTTATTATGATGTAATAAAGACTCGATATGAGAATCATGTAATAAATTCAGGTGTGATTGAACTTTGAATCTTTTCATCAATGTACTGTGTGTGCCAGCATGATCTTGGGATGGTACAGCTACACAGAGACTTGACCGATTTCGGGTCGGGTCGCTACATTCACCCTCGGGGCTGAGGGTATGTACCAGTATCTATGTGTTTGATCTCTCTCTCTCTCTCTCGTGTTCTTGATTTGGCACGATCTTGATGTACCGTGAGCTTTGTTACTATAGTTGGATCATATGGTGTTTCTCCCCCTCTACCTTCTTGAGATGAATTAAGTTTTACCTTTGAGGTTTCACTATTATCGGATTGAATACTATTATGGATTTGAGAACACTTGATGTATGTCTTGCGTGGGATACCCATGGTGACAATGAGGTGTTCTATTGATTCACTTGATGTTTGTTTTGGCACTCAACTCGCGGATTCCCGAGGTGACATTGGGGTAATCTATGCATAGGGGTTGATGCACGTTTTCGTCCTTGTTTCTCCGGTAGGAATCTTGGGGCACTCTTTGAGGTTCTTTGTGTTGGATTGAATATTATGAATCTGAAGTTGTTTGATGCATATCGTATAATTGACCCACGGATACTTGTGGTGACATTGGAGTATCTAGGTGACATTAGCGTTGATTGATGTGTGTCATATGGTGTTATTTTATTACGAACTCTAGGGCTGTTTGTGACACTTATAGGAATAGCTCAATGGATTGATTGGAAAGAATAACTTTGAGGTGGTTTCGTGCCCTACAAGCAATTTCATCTTATGTTCTCCGCGATAGGAACTTTGGAGTGACTTTTGTCGCACGTTGAGGGATTGCCATATGATCTAATTATGTTATCATTGTTGAGAGAACTTGCACTATTGAAAGTATGAACCCTAGGCGTTGTTTCCAAGCATTGCAATACCGTTTTTGCTCACTTTTGTCACTTGTTACCTTGCTGTTTTTATTTATTCAGATTACAAAAACCTATATCTACCATCCATATTACACTTGTATCACCATCTCTTCGCCGAACTAGTGCACCTATACAATTTACCATTGTATTGGGTGTGTTGGGGACACAAGAGACTCTTCGTTATTTGGTTGCAGGGTTGTTTGAGAGAGACCATCTTCATCCTACGCCTCCCACGGATTGATAAACCTTAGGTCATCCACTTGAGGGAAATTTGCTACTGTCCTACAAAACTCTGCACTTAGAGGCCCAACAACGTCTACAAGAAGAAGGTTGCGTAGTAGACATCAAGCTCTTTTCTGGCGCCGTTGTCGGGGAGGTTAGTGCTTGAAGGTATATCTTTAGATCTTGCAATCGAATCTTTTAGTTTCTTGTTTTATCACTAGTTTCGTTTATAAAATAAAAATACAAAAAAATGGAATTGATGTTGCCTCATATGCTTCATCTTTTTAATGTCTTTCGTGAAAATAAGGATTCCGATAATTGTGCTCAATTGCTAGAGGAAGAAGTCAATAAAATGTTTGGCACTAAATCTTTGAATGATGAGCATGATTGTAATGTTGTTGGTATGAATTCTTTGAATATCCATGATGCTAATGATATGCAAAGCTACAAGCTTGGGGATGCTATGTTTGATGAAGATGATATTTTTAGTCCCCCAAGTTTTTGATGAGAAAATTTATTATGATGATAGCATGCCTCCTATTTATGATGATTATGTTGATGAAAGTGGGTTTGGAAGAGTGTCAACTCTAGGTACTAATGATCCCACTATTTTGGAGGGTGTTGAATCTTTTCACAATATTGATAAAAGTGGATTTGGAGAGGTCATGACTTTATTTAGTGATGAATCCACTATTTTGGAAGAGGTTTCAATTGATTATGAGAACAAAGTTGCTATCTATGATGATTATTGTGATGAAATGTATGCTATAAAGAATAATGATAACCATGAAACTTGTCATCATGATTTTAATTTTCAATTGTATTATGCCTCACATGATAGTTATTTTGTTGAGTTTGCTCCCACTACTATTAATGAGAATAAATTTGCTTATGTGGAGAGTAATAAAATTTCTATGCTTGTGGATCATGAAAATAATGCTTTATGTGATAGCTATATTGTTTAATTAATTCATGATGCTACTGAAAATTATTATGAGAGAGGAATATATGTTTTACATATCTCAATAATATCAAGTTTCCTCTCTATGTGTTGAAAGTTTTGAAGTCATGCTTGTTTTGCCTTGCTATGCTAGTTGATTCTTGTTCCCATAAATTGTTTGCTCACAAAATCCCTATGCATAGGAAGTGGGTTAGACTTAAATGTGCTATTCATATGCTTCATGATGCTCCCATTATGTTTCAATTCTTATCTTTTATGTGAGCATCATTGAAATCATCATGCCTAGCTAAAAAGGCATTAAAGAAAAGCGCTTGTTGGGAGACAACCCAATATTTACCCCTACTGTTTTAGTGTGTTCACATGATTATGATACTGTATTAATCATGTTTTATAGCTTTTGTTTGAATAATATGCCAAGTAAAGCCTTTGGGATAGTGTGGTTGATAGTTGATTTGATTCTGTGCAAAAACAGAAACTTTTGCGTCCAGTACAGAAATTCCTATCTTTTACTGGAACATGGAAAACTTCTGAATTTTTTACAGTTGATTGGTATACAGATTTTCTACGTTTTCCTAATTTTTCTGAATTTTTGGAGTAACAGAAGTATGAGCTTACTTCAGATCTTTACAGACTGTTCTGTTTTTGACAGATTCTATTTTCGATGCATAATTTGCTTGTTTTCTAGTTTCTATGGCTTATATTGCTTAATATAAATTGTAGAAATGATAGGGCACAGTAGGTAGCATGTGAGAAAAATTTTGAATCTTGTCTTGACAGTACCAAAGTGAATGATTTGTTTTATCATACTAACCCATCTCACGAAGTTCCGTTAAGTTTTGTGTGATTGAAGTTTTCAAGTTTTGGGTGAGATATCGATATGAGGAGAATAAGGAGTGACAAGAACCTAAGATTGGGGATTACCAAGGCACCCCAAGGTAATATTCAAGGAATACCCAAGCAACTAAGCTTGGGGATGCCCCGGAAGGCATCCCCGCTTTCGTCTCCAACATTATCGGTAACCTTACTTGGAGCTATATTTTTATTCGTCACTTGATATGAGTTTTGCTTGGAGCGTCATTTTATTTTATTAGGATTTTCTTTATGTTATTTAGAGTAATGTTTTTCATATTTTATTTCAATAAAAAGGTCAAGTATAGCCTTTACCATGCTTATTTTGCAAGTCTATATGTTGCTGTTTTGAAAACAGAAAGTTTTCTATCATTGTCTGAATTCTTCTGGAAAGTCAGAATGTGATAAAATCTTGAAATTTTTACATAATGAGTAACAACAAATTTTATACAGTGTGGTAATTTTTCATAAGTTGTGGAGTTAGGTAAGTATGAGTACAATTGCACTCTTTACAGACTATCCTGTTTTGAAAGATTGCTGTTATGTTTGCATTGTTTGCATATGTTTGCCTGTTTAATGATTCTATTTGAAGATAGGAGTATTAAATATGCAGAGGCATTTAGTATGCAATGTAAAATTATAATTTAGTGATTTTCTACAGTAGAGAATGATAAGGTTTTGCATTTGATTTATACTAACTTTTCTCACAAGTTCTTGTTGAGTTTTGTGTGGATGAAGTTTTTAAGATTTAGGGAAACCGTGATATAAAAGGAATTAAGGAGATACAAAAGCTCAAGCTTGGGGATGCCCAAGGCATCTCTAGTTAATATTTCAAGAAGTCTCAAGCATCTAAGCTTGGGGATGCCCCGGTTGGCATCCCACCTTTCTTCTTCAACAATGATCAGTCAGTTTTGGTTGAGCTTAAGTTTTTGCTTCTTCACATGATATGTGCTATCCTTAGAATGTCATTTTATTTTATTTTGCCTGCTGTTTGAATAAAATACTTAAGATCTAAATTATTATTTTTGAGAGAGAGTCTTCACATAGTTACTTAATTATTTGATTACTCATTGATCTTCACTTGTATCTTTTTGGAGTAGTTTGTCATTTACTCGTGTGCTTCACTTACATCCTAAGAGTAAATGGTTGAATGAATTGAATATCATAAATCTGAAATTATATATGCTTCATATGCTTATACCATGGCGAGTAATGACTTCACATATAAGAAGTATAGGTGGTAAATTTATTGAAAGTTAGCAAACATAGTATTGATCACTTGAACAATTCATGAAAGAATATTGAAGGAAGAGAGATTTCACATATAAATATACTATCTTGGACATCTTCTATGATTGTGAGCCCCATTAATTATTTTCAAACTTGAGCAAATTAGTTGAAGTTTGACAAGGAAGATAACATAATGAGTTATGCTTGGGTATATTTGTATAGAAGTTATATTGTTATGGATCCTCCAACATGTGGTGCTTGCTATTTAGAATCTTTTGCTAGCCAAAATTTCTATACTAAGCGGGAATACTGCTTGTGCATCCAAAATCCTTGAACCAAGTTTCTTCCCTAAGTGTCCACCATATCTACCTATATGCGGTATTTACCTGCCATTCCAAGTAAATTTGCATGTGCCAAACTCTAAACCTTCAAATAATAATCTATTTTGTATGCCCGAATCGCTCATGTAGCGACTAGGGGCTGTCAGTATCTTCCATGCTAGGTGGGTTATTCTCACGATGAGTGTTTATTCACTTATCATTCACGAGAGAGTGGCTGGTAATTGGGATGCCCAGTCCTATGATCAAAAGATCAAAAACAAAATTTCAAATAATTAAACAAAACTCCCCCTGGACTGTTGTTGGTATGGACGGTACCCGTTGTTTCGGATCAGCCGTGGAGTGTGATTGTTGGTGGAGGGGGAGTAAAAACTTTACCATTCTGTTTGGGAACCGCCTATAATGTATCTAGCATGGAAGATAGTGAGAACTCTCGGTTGTTACGTTGACAATGAAAGCATGCCTCTCAAAATTATTTTCACCTCTGTTTTAAAAAAACTTCGAGCTCTGGCACCTCTGCAAATCCCTGCTTCCCTCTGCGAAGGGCCTATCTTTTACTTTTATGCAAGAGTCAGTAGTATTCCTTCTCATTCCAACCTCCTCTTTAGTTGGCTAGCATCATGTGATGGGGAAAGATCTAAGCATATATGGCCATTCAAATATATTTGATCATGAATTATTATTGTTGACAATTACCTATATGATAAACAAGTTGGAAGGCGAAACACTAAGCCCCTATCTTTCTCTGTGTTCGATGGATGCTATTTGTTCTAAAAATATGCTTTGAGTGGTAGAAATCATGGAAGACTATATGATAGTTGTGTATGTGGGATTTGCTAAATCAAAGCTCTTACATAGACCCTTCCTGAAAATAAGATGAATTGCAATTGTTTGATGAATGAGAACATAGTTTGTTAGTTTTCAAGGAAGTTTATGATCTATGCTTTAACATGTGAATAGCTTGCTACTTGATCATGAGAAGTTTTATGAGATGAGCTACCGTTATGATATGTAATGATGCTAGAAAAAGTGGTTGAAATTATTATTGATCAAACTTGTGCACTTGCTAGCATTCACAATTCATAAGTTATTTCTTTTATCATTTACCTACTCGAGGACGAGCAAGAATTAAGCTTGGGGATGCTAATACGGCTCCAACGTATCTATAATTTATGAAGTATTCATGCCATGTTTACAACAATTCTATATGATTTTGGTATGATTTGATTAGAACTAATCCGGACTGACGCTGTTTTCAGCAGAACTACCGTGGTGTCGTTTTTTGTGCAGAAATAAAAGTTCTCGGAATGGGCTGAAAATTTACGGAGAATATTTTTGGAAAATATAAAAAATACTGGAACGAAAAGATATCAGAGAGGAGTCTCGAGGAAACCACAAGGGTGGAGGGCGCGCCCCCCTGCCGTGTCGTCGCCTCATGGGCCCCCTTGACTTGTCCCCGACGCCAACACCTCCTATAAATACCAAAACCTCTAGAAATAAACCTAGATCAGAAGTTCCGTCGCCGCAAGCCTCTGTAGCCACCAAAAATCAACTGGCAGCCCGTTCCGGTACCCTTCCGAAGGGGAAAACCATCACCGGTGGCCTTCTTCATCATCCGAGCGGTCTCCATGACGAGGAGGGAGTAATTCACCCTCGGGGCTGAGTGTATGTACCAGTAGCTATGTGTTTGATCTCTCTATCTCTCTCTCTCGTGTTCTTGATTTGGCACGATCTTGATGTACCGCGAGCTTTGTTACTATAGTTGGATCATATGGTGTTTCTCCCCCTCTACCTTCTTGTGATGAATTAAGTTTTACCTTTGAGGTTTCACTATTATCGAATTGAATACTATTATGGATTTGAGAACACTTGATGTATGTCTTGCGTGGGATACCCGTGGCGACAATGGGGTGTTCTATTGATTCACTTGATGTATGTTTTGGCACTCAACTCGCGGATTCCCGAGGTGACATTGGGGTAATCTATGCATAGGGGTTGATGCACGTTTTTGTCCTTGTTTCTCTGGTAGGAATCTTGGGGCACTCTTTGAGGTTCTTTGTGTTGGATTGAATATTATGAATCTGAAGTTGTTTGATGCATATCGTATAATTGACCCATGGATACTTGTGGTGACATTGGAGTATCTAGGTGACATTAGGGTTGATTGATGTGTGTCATATGGTGTTATTTTACTATGAACTCTAGGGCTGTTTGTGACACTTATAGGAATAGCTCAATTGATTGATCGGAAAGAATAACTTTGAGGTGGTTTTGTACCCTACAAGCAATTTCATCTTATGTTCTCCGCGATAGGAACTTTGGAGTGACTTTTGTCGCACGTTGAGGGATTGCCATATGATCTAATTATGTTATCATTGTTGAGAGAACTTGCACTAGTGAAAGTATGAACCCTAGGCCTTTTTTCCAAGCATTGCAATACCGTTTTTGCTCACTTTTGTCACTTGTTACCTTGCTGTTTTTATTTATTCAGATTACAAAAACCTATATCTACCATCCACACTTGTATCACCATCTCTTCGCCGAACTAGTGCACCTATACAATTTACCATTGTATTGGGTGTGTTGGGGACACAAGAGACTCTTTGTTATTTGGTTGCAGGGTTGTTTGAGAGAGACCATCTTCATCCTACGCCTCCCACGGATTGATAAACCTTAGGTCATCCACTTGAGAGCAATTTGCTACTGTCCTACAAAACTCTGCACTTGGAGGCCCAACAACGTCTACAAGAAGACGGTTGCGTAGTAGACATCATTAGCCATGCAATTGGTTCATACTTTTTAATGCGCTTCAGCATTTTCAACTCTAAGTCAATATGTGAGCACAAGCCATGGATATAGCACTATGGGTGGAATAGAGTGTGGTGGTAGAGATGATATGGAGAAGACAAAAAAGGAGAAAGTCTCACATCGATGAGGCTAATCAATGGGCTATGGAGATGCCCATCAATTGATGTAAATGCAAGGAGTAGGGATTGCCATGCAACGGATGCACTAAGAGATATAAGTGTATGAAAGCTCAAAAATAAAACTAAGTTGGTGTGCATCCAACTTGCTTGCTCATGAAGACCTCAGCATTTGAGGAAGCCCATCATTGGAATATAGAAGCCAAGTTCTATAATGAAAAATTCCCATTAGTATATGAAAAATGAAAGCATAGGAGACTTTCTATACGAAAAACATGGTGCTACTTTGAAGCAAAAGTGTGGAAAGGATAGTAGCATTGCCCCTTCTCTCTTTTTCTCTCATTTTCTCTTTTCTTTTTCTTTTTTCTTTTTTCTTTTCTTTTTGTTGGGCTCTTTTTGGCCTCTCTTTTTCTTCTTCTTTTTTTTCGTCTAGAGTCTCATCCTGACTTGTGGGGGAATCATGGTCTCCATCATCCTTTCCTCACTTGGGACAATGCTCTAATAATGAATATGATGATCATCACACTTCTATTTACTTACAATGCAAAAATTTACAACTCGATACTAGAACAAAATATGACTCTATATGAATCCATCTGGCGATGTACCAGGATGTGCAATGATCAAGCGTAACATGTATAAAAAATGATAAACGGTGGTTGTGCCACAAATACTATGTCAGCCATATTATCATGCAAAGCAATATGACAATATTGATGTGTGTCATAAAAACGGAATAGTGGAAGTTGCATGGCAATAAATCTCGGTATGGCTATGGAAATGCCATAATAGGTAGATATGGTGGATGTTTTGAGGAAGATATAAGGAGGCTTATGTGTGATAGAGTGTATCATATCACAGGGTTTGGATGCACCGGTGAAGTTTGTACCACATCTCAAGGTGAGAAAGGGCAATGCACAGTATTGAAGAGGCCATCAAATTGTGGAAAGGTGAGAGTGTGTATAATCCATGGACTCACATTAGTCATAAAGAACTCACGTACTTATTGCAAAAGTTTATTAGCCCTCAAAGCAATGTACTACTACGCATGCTCCTAGGGGGGGAGGTTGGTAGGAGTTAACCATCGCGCGCGCACCCGACCTTCACGCAAAGGAAGACACTCAATAACAAATCATGCTCCAACTTCTTAGCATAACGAAAGACCATACATGCATGCTTCGGGAATCACAAACCTTAATACCAATATTATTACTAAACCACAATTACTCACTAGCACAACCCACATATTACCACCCTTATATCACAAAACCATTGCAAGGAATCAAACTTATCACATTCAACGATCTACATGAAAGTTTTTATTATATCCCACTTGAATACCTATCATATCAGGACCAAATTTATAACCCGTACTAGTTGCCATTACTATAATCAACTCTCAAAAAGATATAAGTGAAGCATGTGAGTGCAACTATTTCTTTAAAATAAAACCACCGCTGTGCTCTAAAAAATAAAAGTGAAGCACTAGAGCAACTGCCTTGCTCAAAAGATATAAGTGAAGCACATAGAGTATTTTAACAAATCATGAATCATGTGTGTCCCTCTAAAAAGGTGTGTTCAGCAAAGATGATTATGACAAACTAAAAAGCAAACAAAGAAAAGACTCATATAATACATGATGCTCCAAGCAAAACTCATATCATGTGATGAATAAAAATATAGCTCCAAGTAATATTACCGATAGTTGGTAGAAGAAAGAGGGGATGCCTTCCGGGGCATCACCAAGCTTAGATGCTTGGGAGTCCTTGAATATTACCTTGGGGTACCTCGGGCATCCCCAAGCTTAGGCTCTTGCCACTCCTTATTCCTTCATCCATCGTGATCTCACTCAAAACTTGAAAACTTCACCACACAAAACTCAACAAAAACCTTCGGGAGATCCGTTAGTATAACAAAGCAAATCACTACTTTAGGTACTGTTCGAAATACATTCATATTTTATTATTGAATTATACCTACTGTATTCTAACTTCACCATGTCTTATACCCCCCCCCCCCGATACAATCCATAGATTCATCAAAACAAGCAAACAATGCAACAAAAATAGAATCTGTCAAAAACAGAACCGTCTGTAATAATTCGAACAATGACCATACTTTTGTAACTCCAATTTTTTTGAAAAATTAGGACAACGTAGGAATTTTTTATAGCAATCATGTGAAAAACATTCATAATTTTATCACGCTCCAGCAAATTTTAACAATTCTGCTACTGGAGGCAAAAGTTTCTGTTTTTCCATAGAATCAAAGAAACTATCATGCAAATCATTCCAAAGGCTTTACTTGGCACAAACACTAATTTAAACACAAAAACACAACCATAACAGTAGCATAATTGTGTGCACACAAAAAAACACAGGAAAATTTTACTATTGGGTTGTCTCCCAATAAGCTCTTACTTTATAGCCATTAAGATAGGCTTGAGATTTCAACGATGCTCACACAAAGGAAAACAAACGGAGCATCATGAAACATGTGAAAAACACATTTAAGTCTAACTCTCTTCCTATGCATAGGCTTTTATAAGCAAACAAATTATCAGGACACGAAATATCTAGCATATGCAAGCAAGAAGAAAGAAACAATAGCAATCTCAATATAACAAGAGGTAATTTAGTAACATGAAAAATTTCTACAACCATATTTTCCTCTCTCATAATAATTACATGTAGGATCATAATAAAACTCAACAATATAGCTATCATATAAAATTTTCTCTTCATGATCTACATGCATAAAAGTTTTGTAGTCTTCCAAGATAGTGGGATTAACATCAACTAAAGTCATGACCTCTGCAAACCCACTTTTATAAAAAAAAATCATAAGATTGAACATTCTCCAAATATGTGGGATTGTTTTTACCTAAAGTTTACACTCTTACAAACCCACTTTCAATATTATTGCAAACATTATTATCAATAACATATTCATCATGAGGGTTACATAAATTTTGAAGATCATAAGAAGCATTATCACCCCAATCATGATCATTGTAATAAGTAGTAGATATGAAAAAATTATCATCCCCAAGATTGTAGCTTTGGATATCATTAGCACAATTGACATTAATAGAATTTATAATAACATCTTTGCAATCATGCTTTTTATTCAAGGAGCTGTCATGAATCACTTTATAAATTTCTTCTTCTTGCAATTCATCACAATCTTCAAGCAAAACTTCATAAAGATAATCAAGTGCACTCAACTCACTAGCAATTGGTTCAACATAATTAGATCTTTTGAAAAGATTAGCAAGTGGATGAGTTTCATATGTCTTTACTTTTCTTGGTCCTTTCCTATTTTTGAGTGTTGACATGAAGGCAATAAAAGCAAGCGAGCAAGCAAGCAAAAAGGCAAACGGAAAATATTTTTGTGTTTTTATAAAAAAGTTTTAGAAGTGGGGAGATGAAAACGAGAGGCAAATGGCAAATAATGTAAATGCAAGGAGATGAAAGTTTATGCGATGGTACTTGATACATGTTGATGATGTATCCCTGGCAACGTCGCCAGAAATTCCTTCTGCTACTTGTGAGCTGTGTTGGACTTTCCTCAAAGAGGAGAGGATGATGAAGTACAGTAGAGATAAGTATTTCCCTGAGTTAAGAACCAAGATTATCAATCCAGTAGGATAACCATGCAACACCTCGTTAGCAGTACCTACACACAAAATAACAAAAATACTTGCACCCAACGCGAACAAGGGGTTGTCAATCCCTCGGCGGTTAATTGCAAGGATCAAATCTCGTAGTGATAGATAGATAAATAAAAACACAAAATAAAATAAAGTAAATAAAATTGCAGCAAGGTATTTCAGGATTTTAATATATGATAAAAATAGACCCGGGGGCCATAGTTTTCATGAGAGGCTTCTCTCTCGAAAATAGCATACAGTGGGTAAACAAATTACTGTTGGGCAATCGATAGAAAAGCTAAAAATGATGATGAAATCCAATGCAATGATCATGTATATAGGCATCACGTCCGATACAAGTAGACTGACTCCTGCCTGCATCTACTACTATTACTCCACACATCGACCGCTATCCCGCATGCATCTAGAGTATTAAGGTCATAAAGAAATGAGTAATGCCTTAAGCAAGATGACATGATGTAGATAAAGTAAACTCAATCAATATGAATAAACCCCATCGTTTTATCCTTAATAGAAAAAAATACAAATATGTGTCTTATCCCCTTCTGTCACTGGGATATAGATCACTGCAAGATTGAACCCATCACAAAGCACGTCTCCCATTGCAAGAAAAATCAATCTAATTGGCCAAACCAAATCAATAGATCGGAGAGAAATACAAAGCCATAATAATCATACAAAAAATAGTTCAGAGAAGATTGAAATAGTATTCATAGACAATCTGATCATAAACTCACAATTCATCGGATCCCAACAACACATCGCAAAAAGTGATTGCATTGAATAGATCTCCAAGAACAACAAGGAAAACATTTTATTGAAGATCAAAGAGAGAGAAGAAGCCATCTATCTACTAGCTATGGACCTGTAGGTATGTGGTAAACTACTCACACATCATCGGAAGGGCAGCAAGGTTGACGTAGAGCCCCTCCGTGGTCGATTCCCCCTCCGGCAGAGTACCGGACAAGCCTCCAGATGGGATCTCTCGGGAACAGAAACTTGCGATGGCAGAAAAAGTATTTCGGGTGGCTCTCTGATGTCAGGGGAATATTTGAGAATTTATATAGGTGAAATTAGGTCAAGAGGTACCACGAGGGGACAACAAGCCTGGGGGCGCGCCTCCTGAGCTTGTCGCTTCCTCGTGGCTCATCAGGTCTTCTCTCAAACCTTCTAGGATCTCTTCTGGTCCAGAAAAATTTAATCCAAAGTTTTTTCTTTGTTTGGACTCTGTTTGATGTTGATTTCCTGAAAAGCCAAAATAGCGACGGGCACTGGTCACTAGTGTAATAGGTTAGTCCCAAAAATTATATATAATTGCATGTAAAACATCCAAGATTGATACTATAATAGCATGGAACAAAAAAATGTAGATACGTTGGAGACGTACTAATAACATTCATACTAGTAGCATTATCCATGATGATAGCAGAGGAAGTTTCAGTGGTGGAGTCAGCATTGCTGCGCTCTAAACATTTTAGGCAAGGAGGCACAAAATCATCAGGAAGTTTTTCAGGTTTCTTGGTCAAGAGAGAAGACTTTTCTTTAACAAGCACATTATGAGACTTTTCGTGTGACTCAAATTCTTGATTCCTACTAAGGAGTTCATCTGATAGTTCCTCGAAGTCTACTGCCAGAGAATTATATCAGTTGGAAAATCATCAGAGGTTGAGGAAAGAGCATTACGCTCTTCGGTGAACTCTTGACTTTTTCCAGCTCTTTGACCAGTAATCCTTCGGACTTCCTTAGACTTTTCTCAATTTTCTCAAGTTCATCTTGTTGAGATTTAGCAATTTTAACAAGTTTGGCATAAGCTATATTATCCGAGGAGAAATCATTTCCAGACTTGTGTTGTTTGGATGATACCTGCTCCTTCGAAGTTTTAGCCCTGAGGCAGAGATGTGAAGGTATATTATCATCACTTGATTCATCATCATCAGTATCTATCTCGGAATAATATTCGGGGGGTTCCATAGCAATGAAGGTATTTCCCCCATCCAGACCTCCGTAGAATCTTTTTCTGTCGGATTTAGACTATGATGATCCATCTTCAGAGTCCATCGCCATTTCGGCACAAGTACCAGCCAGTTGTGACATTCTCTTCATGTTTGATAGAATGATTCCTCTCCGAGAGTCGGTGAATTGTCTCCTGAAAGATGAAGAAGATCCTTCATTGTTCTGAAGCTCAGTGTGACGGTTCATCCGAGTGAATCCTAAACAGTGTAGGGAAACCCATCTACGGCTTGGTTTGTGGCTCATGTCCCAGATGGGGCAGTCAGATATAAAGTGACCATATTGCTTTCACTTGAAGCACTTCATTTCCTTCGGAGGCAGTCTCTTAGAAGACTTGGAATATTATCCTTCGTTTGTGTTTGATAGAGTTAGGTTCTGCCTTCGTAGGTTATCTAGTCTCTCAGTGAGCATTTCAAGTTCTCTTGTGATTCAGTGTTGATTCTCAACATCCTCTAGTTCATCTTGGGAGCTGCCATAATGTGAGAGGATATCTCCTTCGCTTTCTGAAGAAGCATCTGAATGACCCTTTTCCAGTTCCATCTTTTCTTCAGGAATTGTTAACAAGGTCATGACCTCAACATAGTGAAGATCTTCAAAGTCTGGTCTTTGTTTGATTTCAGCGACGATTGAGTCAAAGGGATCATCAAGAGCAGTGAGCAACTTGTTCACAAGATCTTTATCGGTGATATCTATAACTTCTCTCTGATGAAGCCTTTCAACAATATTTGTCAGTCGATCAGTGAGTTCCATGACACTTTCTCTTTGAAGACTTCTGAAGTTGGCAAACATAGCACGAAGCATATCAGTGTGGGATTCAGTTCAGAGAATTATTCTGTTATGGACATATTTTAAGCCATCCTAGAGTAGCTTTGTAGTTTCAATGTCTCTGGACCGAATGAATGTTCCTCTCGATAGACTGTCGCATATGATATCTTTCACTTGTGCATTTAGGCGGATATTACCTTCATCTTCGGGAGTGGGTGTTTCTGCATGTTGAATTGTGTACCCATTCTCCATAATCTGGCATAGCTTAGTATTGATAGCTTGGAGCCTTATCCTCATTCTTACTTGCCAATAAATTTAGTCATTTCCATCAAAGATAGGAAACCTCTCAGTGTGCATGGATCTACCTGCGAACGACATACTAAAAACTCCAAGGTGGTTAGACCTTTAATAAACAGAGATAGTGAGTACCTTCTCTGATACCAATTGTAGGGACCAAGAGTATATCGACCAGAGGGGGGTGGGTGAAAGGGAGAATCAAAAATTCTTTTGAATGTATTCAATTTGTCCCAACCACAATAGCGGAAAAGGTACAAATGAATTAAACAACTAGCAGGAAACCTACCAAGGTACAAACCCTTCGAGGTATGAAGTGACAATGGCATGAGTATAATAGATGATAGGTTTGAATATCACGATGGTAATGCAGTAAGCTACCAAGTGCAGCATTATGATAAATAACGAAACACAAGTAGCGAGATCAATGCCACAAGGGATGCTAGGGATAAAGAACTGCTCGAAAGATATCGGAGAAATGCAGTAGACTACTAGCGAATGATTACAGGTTAGATCTACTCAAATACACAATTGAGATCAAACATGAAAGATAACTTCTGAAAGAAATACAGGGTGAGTAGAAAGGACCATTGGTGCTCGATGGCGACAAGTGTATTTGGTAGACCAGTTTGTCCTTCTGCCAAAGGACTACATCTGGTTGGAGGGACTTATGATTGAACACAGGAGCAAACATCTCTCCGTCCTATTCTCCTTCAACTAGGAGTTGATTCGACTCTAGTTTATTTCACTCGTGGTATATGCTTATCGGCGATCTGCAAACCTTAGACAAACTTCCTTCGCAAACCACAATCACTCTTTGTTGATGAATATCTTGCTCGGTGAAGACAACAACTCTTCAATACTCAAGCCGACAACTATCCGTCTAGAGAGTGCGCAGCTCTCAAGAGTAACAGGTACAAGAACTCTAAATCAGAACTACTGTGATGCTCAACCACTATCTAAGTTTTGGTCCTTTGTTTTCTCTCGGTGGATTTTAAACTCAAATCACTCGGAGAGGGGATGCTAAATCAGTCTTCTCAGAAATCTTAAGTGGAGTAGCCAACATGCAACATTGGAGCGGGGTGGCTATTTATAGCCGCAGCCTTCCCTGATGGGTAATGACCAAAATGGACATGCGCGTCAACCGATGGCTGAACGAATCGAGTCCAATGGTCAGAAATTGAGCACAACGGTAACATTTCTTGCGGAGCAAGAAATGCTGACGCCTTAGTCTGAAAGATATCTCCTGCAGCACGAAGAACAACATCAACTACTGATAGGTAATCATTCAGAGCATGAAGAGATTTCTCTCATACTTTCTTAGGTCAGGACTAAGCATCACAGCGGATCTAAGCTTCGAGAACCTATACCCCTCTTAATAGTACGGAGGACCTAAGACTCAAGAAAGAGAAGAAGAACATGGAATAGAATTATATGTCTTCGCTTCGCCTTCTAACTTCTCAGTCTCTCTCCTTCGAGCGACCTCCGAACCAATTGCTTCACAATAGCAATAGATTTTAACGGGCCAACTTCTTTGCATCAATCTTCTCGCTAGAACGGCTTCGAGAGATATGACACAACTTCTCTGTATCTCAAATATCCTTCAGTGAAGTTCCTTGAACTTGACACCAAAGTTGGCATTCTTCTTCGGTTCTGCATGGAATATTTCCTTCTGTGTGGACTACCAAACAAATCAGTCCATTTCTGTTTCTGTCAGCAATCTCCAAAACACATGAGGGCAAGAATTGCACCAACAATCTCCTCCTTTTTGGACGATTGTTGACAAAATAGACTAGATCGAAAGATAGATGAAGTAAAATTTAATAAGATGTGAATGAACCAAGATATACGAGAGTAGTAATACAAAGATAAACATGCTCCCCCTGAATGTAGGCATTCTGCTGAAGATGTATCTTCTGAGGTTATGCTAGGAAGATGATCTAGAGGAAAGCGATGTGAATCTTCGTGTGAGGAGCATTGTTGTTGTGTAGAAGTTGTATTAATGAACAATGCCCTCGATCTTTTCTGAGATGTTTTCCTGTGACACACAACCATGAAAAGATTTTTTAAAGTTTATGAATACATTGAAATGATTTGTCGCAAAAAATAAGCCATGAAGATTTACTCAGAGCAGAGTTGTATCCATGCAAAGTATAGTTTGTTCCTGCAAATTAGATATGCATAAGATGTCATAGCAAGGGATATTATATCTCAAAGTGAATGAGCTTCGGATGGAGTTTTCCTTCAACAAACAAGGTGGCGTACGAAGGAACTTATATCACATCCGAAAGACAATTGATATGAGCATCGAAAGTGTCAGAATCGGGGCTCCGCAGACCCAAACAAGGTTCGAACTCTGGGGCGTGCGCGAAGGACTCCGCTCAGGCTACAACTTGCTTCTCACCGCCAACGGCCTAGCTCTGTTGTGCTCGAGCGAGAGGGAAGAAGAGATGGACACAAGATTTACCCAGCTTTGGGCCACCTTGTGGTGTAAGACCCTACTCCTACTTTGTGGTGGATTGCCTTGCGAGGAGGATGACTATGAACTAGTACAAGGGTGAGCTGCTTCTGAAGAGCTCAATGGGTGAATGGATCGGATCTCCCTGTATGGTGGAGGCTAACCTATATTTATACTGGCCCGGTCCTCTTCCCCCAGAGCTCTAGGAGGGAAGGGATACCACAATGGCCAAATTTGAAGGGGGACAGGAGTACACCCCATCCTCACTAAAGGTGGTCTTCATCGGCAAAGCTTCTGGTTGTGACGTGCACGTGGGATCGGTGATGACCTCCGTCCTGCTGAGCCCGTGGTCTTGGTCTTATTGCACTGAAGAGGTAAGCTTCTGGGATTCCTTGAGAACCCGCGTGTTGGCTTTGTCCCTCTAGCACCAAAGAGGAAACTGTCCTTGCCTGCGCCCGCTGGCGCCCTCTTGGCTCTGGTCGTCATGGCTCACATCACCACACGCCTCGTGAGGTGGGGTACGAGCCTAGAAGTATCTGCTCCTCGGGAGGCAGCCTTGGGAGACCGCTCCCCGGGAGGCCTTAATGTAGCTCGCCTCGCGAGACGGGGGCCCTCGCGAGGGTCTTGTTCGCGAAGTCTTGGAGCTAGGTCGCGCCGGGCCTTTGATGATGCCACGCGCTGGGCCGCAGGCAGATGGCCCTGGGTACCCCCGGTCCCAGAACCCTGTCAGTAGCCCCCAGGCCCGCGGAACGCATGGCCCTGTTCGAAGGCGGAGACAAAGAGGAGAGGCGAAGTGGCATGGGCCCAAACCACCCGCGGGCCAAGCTCGACGCGTGGCGCACGACGGGGCGCGGATGCCCCCACTTGTCCATGTCGCCTCGGCAACTACCCAGGCAGACAAAAAGCCTGGCGCGCACTGCAAGGCCATCATTGTGCTCGCATCTTGCGTCTTCTTCCTCCACAGTATCTTTGCCGGGCTGGTCCCGCCCTTCTCCGAGTTCTTCTACACCATTGACGAGGACTCGGAGGAAATGGAGGAGGACAACCTCGGGAGAGAGTCACCACCATCATAGCGCCGACTCCTCCTCGGTCTTGATGATGACGATGATGCTGATGAGCTCCCGGCCGCGGATTCCTTAGGTCCTGTCAGGGCACCCAGGAGGGCGGAGTCCGCTCCCCCGACCGCGCGGGTGCCTGGCAGGGCGGCCCCAAGCGAGGGGACAGTAGTACCCCCTCCTGAAGGCTCTCCACGCCCCACCGGGGCGGCCAAGAAAACATTCCTTGCCCCGTAGGATGTGCGGCCAATGACCGTGGCGGCCTCCGCCGAGGCGACCGCAGCTTCACCAGCCAAGCCTCCTCAGGGGGACCCCCTCGCCCCTGCGGATAGTGGCGTTGTGACGGGTCCTGCAGGGGATCACCCCGATAGCCGCCGAGGCGAAGCCAGGGCCACGCCGAAGAAGGATGGGGCACAGCAGCCTCCGAGGAGGAGAAGAAGAGGAAATGGACCGCGCCAGATGAGTAAGTATCCTTGCATTACCTTTTAACTGTGCACTCGTAGTCCATATGTTCATATGGCCCTCCGCTGTGTCGAGCAGAGGTGATGGCGCGGAGAAGTAGAAGAAGAAGAGGACCGCCATTGCGAAGGTGCCCATCGTCCTGAAGGCGGTCTCGACGCTCAGATGTAGCTTCGGCGAGCGTGGGGGCGCGCAACGCCATCATGGCGCATCTCTCAGGCGCACGGGCACCACCGCACCAGGGCACGCAGGTGCGCCATCCCCTACCGGTGCTTCACCAGCACCTCCCGGAGGGCCGGCCAACAAGGACGCGTAGGCTCATCGCGCGGCGCTCCCTGCCGCAGTCGCGGCAGCTCCGGTCATGGGCGAGGGGGCGACGCCCCACCCTCCGCTGGCCGAATCTGACTCAGGGCGTGTAGGCAACCTCAAGCGGTGCCGATTCCCGTGACTCAGCAGGCCGAGGTGGCAGTCGCCCTTGCCGTGCCGCGGAAGTCAAGCGTGGGGAAGGACCCAGAGCCCCTGGTACCCCGAGCAGATCATACCTAGGCCTCATCGGCCACGGTTCCAATTAGTGCGCCAGCGCCGCTCCCTCGTCAGGTCCTCGCCCTTGCGAACTGCGGTGCCCTGATTAGGCATGGGGCTCTGGCCGATGCTTACGCCACGCTCGACCGGTTCAGGGCGGGCCTCCGAGACGCCGATAGATGGCTCGCTAGGGAGCGTCTGGGCTCGCCTCAGCGTGGCTCCAGGTTGAGGCGGCAACCAAGGAGGCCTGGAGCCAGGCCGAGGCCGCTGCTGCAGAGAGCAAGGAAGAGGTCGCCCATGCAAGAGCGGCTCGCGACAAGGAGCTGGCTGAAGCACCAGCGGCCGCCAAGCGCTGCGGCGAGGCGGAGGCCAGCCTGAAGATGCTTCAGGAGGAACAGGCCGCGTGCACGCAAGAGCTCTAGCGGCTGGAGGATGACCTCAAGGCTCGCGAGGCGAAGCTTGCAGATCATGACTCCGCGCTGACGGAGGTAGTCGTCGAGCAAGCCGCGGAGCGCGAGTGCCTAGGCAAGTTGCAGTAGGAGGTGACCGAAGCCCAATCGGCCCACGCCAAGCATGTCTCCGAGGTGAACGCTTGGATGGATTCCAGGGAGAAGATCCTAGCCGACGCTGACGCCAAAGCAGCAGTGGATCCCACCGCTTTCTCTTCGCTCGAGCTCAGGGCCCGCCAAGCGATGAGGTCCATCTGCCAGGAGAAGTTTGAGGCTATGCTCGCCACCCCCAATGCTGGCTAGGCCGTGCTTTCCTCCAAGCTCACCGAGGAGCTCGAGGGCGCTGTCCAAAAGATTGACGACATCCTGGAGGAGGAGTAGTGTGGCCTTTTCTCTGTGGTGGCAACCCGCGTCTTCAGCTATCTTATCTTCCGGGATCCTGACTTCGACTTCAGTGCAGTAATATGCCCAGTCGCCGAGGAATCCTGCAGTGCCACGGCGGAGGCCGTGAAGGATCATGTGGCCGCGCTGCTCGGGAAGTTCTGCCTGCAGCAGTGATGAGGCGCCTGACAGCGACAATGGCGACGACGGCCCTTCCTCCTAAACTTTATTTATCATCCTGCAGCAGACTAACCATGCCTTGCGGAGGCGTAAGACTTTGTTTAAATTTGAGATGAACTTGATGCTTGTAATGACTGTTTGAACTTCATAGTTTTCTTCCCGTGCTTAATTTCGTTTCTGCTTGCTTTTGCGCTCTGCGTCGGCAGGGCCCAACCCCGCGCATACCTCGTCCGCCATTGGAATGTCATGTCGCAATGCCTAGACAAAGCCAAGGGGCGAGGCGCTACGGGACTAGTGAGGCCCCTGAGTCGCGATGCTCAGGGGGCCCCCTTGACGCGCAAGCGGCCCACATGAAAGAAATGTGGGCGACGGCAAGGTTAACCCGAGGCCCGTCCTACCTTTCTCTCGTCAGCTTGCACCTGGGGGTTACATGAGGAGACGAGACACCAAGGACCTTGGTGGGGTGAGGTGCGCGGAAGCATGCCCGCGAGCCAGAGCCCGGTTCCTTGGGTTTTTTGGCGCTGCTGGGACTGACCCGAGCACAGGCACCGTGTCCAGCCCCCGCTCGCGTGAGGCCCAAGGGAAGCATATGAGCAGCATTTCTAAAGAGCTGAGAGGCCATCCTGAGGTTGATGCAACCCATTGGGCACCCTCAGTTGTTTATCCACCAGCGCGGAGCATGGGGCTTCCACTGGGCGTAGGCATGGTCGTATTGCAACCGTATCCGCCAGCGCTGAGCATGGGGCTTCCACTAGGCGTGGGTAGGGAGCTCTGTGCTAGAGTCTCCGGGCATGTACATCCCTGTTTCATTCGTACGCGTGGCTGGCACAGCAGAACTTTGAGGAGGTGTATTTGGAAGCTCATGAGCCAGCGCGGGGCTCAGGAGGTCCTACCTCAAGGCGGGTTGCGCCTAGCTTTTCGACACAGAGTGCGCTTGTGAAAGCTGAGTTAGGAGGGTGATATGTGGCAAACGAGCATCCAGAGGCCATTGCATGAGATGGCCAGACACCAAGGATGCATAGGAGGTGACATGTACGGGGCCGGACCGCCAGACAGAGCTCAGTCGCTTGGTTTTATCAACGCTGCAGGGACGGACCCGAGCATAGACGCTGTGCCAAGTCTTCTCATGCAACAATCCAAGGAAGAACACTCGGCGCGTGGCTCCCGCGGTGGCAAAGCACCAAAATTGCAGTTGTACGAATCGAGCTGCGCGCCCTTACTCACCTACCCCTCGATGAGCTCATGCGAGGACAAGGCACCAAGGACCCCAGGAGGTGACGTGCATAGGAGTTGGCCTGTGAGACAGAGCTCAGTCACTTGGATTTAACAACGCTGCAGGGACGGACCCAAGCACAGACGTCATGCCAGCCCTTAATGATGAGGCGGTCGAGAGTGGGTTCACGAGGGCACGGCGACATTCATGGTAATGAAGCATCAGATACACAGGTTAAACACATCAAGGAAATTCTATCGAGGCATGGCCAGTTCTGATACATGAGCAAAATGATGCAACTGCAGGGGCGGACCCTAACCAGCCTGAGGATAATGCAGCCCGGGGGGTGCCCTCAACTAAACAAACCAAAAATTCACCTGGCAATGATGTTGCAGAAGCGTCGAGGAAGCCGATGAAGCGTGCCGTGGAGGTTCGCTCCTCACGAGCCGGGCGGCTCCTAAGGCTCAGGAGGCGCACAAAGGGTCGAGGCCTCACGAGGCGCTAGCGCCTGGCCTCATGAGACGCCAATGCGAGCTTCACGAGCCGCTAGTACATGGCGCTCATGTTCACCGGGTCGAAGGGCATGCGGATGTAGTTGCAGCGGAAGCCCCTGCTCCGGCCGACACGCGGCGGCTAGAAGAGGTCTTGAGAAGCGGCCCTGTTGAGGCCCAGAATGTTGATGCAGACGCGCAGCTCGCCACCCACGTTAGGGGCGGCAGCTACACTGGCAGGACACGCGGGGTGGCGCCCGTCGCGCATGGCTTGTGCTTCCTGAAGTTCCTCGATCGCCTTGGTGATGAACTCTCGTGCTCCTGGCTCGTCGTGCCGTGTCCCTTGCTCGTGGGGGCGCGCGTCAAAGCACGCCTTCAAGTGGTGCCCGAGCACCTCCCTCGTCGCACTGGTCAGGTCAAACGCTCTCTAGATGGATGCCCCCGAGCCCTTCCTGAGGGAGGCGCCGGGCGCGCCTTCCTATGCGGGAGGGAGAGGCGCCCCAGTGGCAGGCGCAGAGCCTGAGGCGTCGCCGGCGTGTTTCTTTGCGTCAGGACGGCTCTTGGGGAGGAGCTACATCTTCTTTGTGGGGGCAGCCTCGGGAGGCGCATGTCACCTTCAACATCTGAGTTCTCAACCTCCGCGACTCGGTAGGCGTGCTCGAGGGAGCAGACCGCATCCTTCTCATCACAGGTGACTGTGATGACGCAGCTGCACCCTGACATCTTGAGGACGTTGTAGCCATGGTGGGTAGCCGCCATGAACTTGGCAAGGGCAGAGTATCCCAGGATGGCATTGTACGGGAGGTCGATGTGGGCCACGTCGAAGTCGATGAGCTCAGTGTGGTAGTTGTCGCGCTTGTCGAAGGTGACAGGGAGGCGCACCTGCCCCAGGGGAGTGGTGGAGCTGTCGGTCACTCCAGAGAATGGCTTGGTGGGCATGAGTTGGTCATAAGGCACTTGAAGCGTCTCGAAGATCTCCACAGAGAAGATGTTGAGGCTGGCGCCTCCATTGATGAGGGTCTTGGTGACTGAAACATTGCTGATGGTGGGTGTGCACAGCATGGGGACTGCGCCAGTAGTGGCTGAACACCTAAGGTGGTCTTTGGAGTCGAAAGTGAAGCATACTGCGACCACTTGAGGGGGCACACACCTTCAAGCCTCGGGAGGGCTGCATTCACCTCACGAGAGAACTGCTTGAAGAGGCAGTTCGAGGCAGGTGCCTGAGCACTGCCAAGGATGCAGGCAATCTTAAGAGGCTCCTGATAGCCCCTAGCCCCTTCATCTTACTGGCTATCGTCGCTCCTCCTGGGTGGTGGTGGCAGAGGTGGAAGGTTGGCATTGCCCTAAGGACGGGCCTCGCGAGGCTGATCGTGTGAGGCGCTGTCACGAGGCTGGTCACGCCAGCCCTGGCGGGGGTTGCGGTTGTCTCAGCGGCCTTCGCTGCGGCCTTCTCCAAGGCCGAAGCCATGGTCCCTACGCACGGGGCGGCAGCCTAGGCGCTCATCCCGGAGCGCCCTAAGTTCCTGACAGTCATTGGTGTTGTGGGTGTGCACATTGTGGAAGACGCAAAACCAGCGAACATCCTTGGGGCTTCGTCAAGGTCATGGCCGCGCTTCAGCTTAGGCTCTGCTGCCATCACAGTGGGGCCCTTGCGCTTCGCTTCCTTGGCCTTGGCCTTCTTGTCTTCGGGATCGACGTCTGGGTGCTTGAGGAGGGAGAGGCGGCCTTCTTCGGCCTTGGCGCACTTGTCGGCCAGATTGAATAGCTCCAATGCCGAGCACAAGTCATCGTTGAAGGCGAGCTCCTCGCTCATCCTGACGTCTGTGACGCCTTCGGTGAACGCAGAGATGATGGTTTCGTCTGAGGCCTTCGATATCTTGAGGCGAACTTGGGTGAAGCATTGAATGTACTTGCAGAGGGTCTCGCCCGGATGGTGCTTCACGCGTTGCAGGTCGTTGACGATGAGGGCGCAGTCATGCGTTCCGTGGAAGTTGGCGACGAACCGCACACGGAGCTCATCCCACGAGGAGATCGACCCCTACGGGAGGTGCATGAGCCAGGAGCGTGCGCCGTCCTTGAGGGCCATGGGGAACCAGTTTGCCATGACCTTGTAATCGCCGTTCACCGCCACGTAGAGCTGGAGGAACTCCGTAGGGTCGGGGATGCCGTCGTAGCGCGGGGGTAGGTCTGGCTTGTACTTGACCGGCCAAACAACACGGCGCAGCTCGCGAGTGAAGGTGTGGCAGCCCGCTGCACTCACGGGTGTGGCCCGCGTGAGAGGGGCATGGTCTTGGCGTCCACGTGCCGCAACCTCCAGAACGGCTCGATCTTGGTGTTGGCGCGACAGTGCCGGCAGCGCACGCGCGTCGTACTGCAACTGCTGCACAACCTGGCAGCTGGCCGTGCCCCGCGCCGGCACTGACACTCCACGCGGCAGGTCACATGGACGCGCGTCGCGCCTTGGCTCGGTGTCGTCGTTGTGTAGGGGAGGAGGCGGAGGCGCGCCATGGGCCACATCGCCCGCACGAGGCGCGGGGGACGGAGCGAGTGGGAGGGCGTTGGGGCCTCGCCAACGGCGTTGACAAGCTTGATGATGCGGCCCAGCCAGGCGTCGTAGACTTTGCTGGCAGGGCACCCTGTGCGTTTGCCGGCCTGCGGCGAACATGGGAGGACGAGGTCATACCCGGAGTGAGGGAAGGCGTGTCGATGCGGCCATCGCGCTGTGCGGAGGGCGTCAGCAAAGAGTCCTGCTGCTCATGGGCGGCAGGGTTGGTGGCGGCGTTGGCCATGGGAGAAGCGGAGTGGTGAGGGGCACCGCGGCCCGGCAGTGCCATCTGGGCGACACGGGCGCCCCGGTGCTCGGCGCGAACACGACGAGCATCAGCATGGGGGTGGTGAAGTGAAGATAGAGCGAGGCAGAAGGACTTCGACACGCTCCTACCTGGCGCTCCAACTGTCGGAATCGGGGCTCTGCAGACCCAAACAAGGTTCAAACTCTAGGGCATGCCTGAAGAACTCTGCTCAGGCTACAGCTTGCTGCTCACAGCCCACGGCCTTGCTCCGTCGTGCTCGAGCGAGAGGGAAGAAGAGATGGACAGGAGATTTACCCAGGTTCGGGCCACCTTGCGGTGTAAGACCCTACTCCTGCTTTGTGGTGGATTGCCTCACGAGGAGGATGAGTATGAACTAGTACAAGGGTGAGCTGCTTCTGAAGAGCTCAACGGGTGAATGGATCCGATCTCCCTCTACGGTGGAGGCTAACCTATATTTATACTGGCCTGGTCCTCTTCCCCCAGAGCTCTAGGCGGGAAGGGATACCACAATGGCCAAATTTGAAGGGGGACAGGAGTACACCCCATCCTGACTAAAGGCAGTCTTCGTCTGCAAAGCTTCTAGTCGTGACGTGCACGTGGGCTCGGTGATGACATCCGTCCTGCCGAGCCCGTGGTCTTGGTCTTGTTGCACCGAAGAGGTAAGCTTTGGGGATTCCTTGGGAACCCGTGTGCTGGCTTTGTCCCTCTAGCATCAAAGAGGAAATTATCCTTGCCTATGCTCGCTGGCGCCCTCCTGCCTCCGGTCGTCGTGGCTCACGTCACCAGGCGCCTCGTGACTTTGGGTGCGAACCTAGAAGTATCCGCTCCTCGGGAGACAGCCTCGGGAGACCGCTCCCCGGGAGGCCTTGATGCAGCTCGCCTTGTGAGGGAGGGGCCTTTGCGAGGGTCTTGTTCCGAAGTCTTGGAGATAGGTCGCGCCGGGCCTTTGACAATGCCACGCGTTGGGCTGCACGCAGACGGGCCTGGGTACCCCCGGTCCCAGAACCGCGACAGAAAGAATTTTGTTGGAAAACCTTTGCATGCCCACCAATCATGTAGTTTGAGAGGTAATCTTGAGTAAACTACTTCGGGAACCACTGCAAGGGAAAAATATTCAGATATTGTCATCTAACACAACTCATTATGGGTAATAAAAAGAAGGCTGCAAAGTTCTTTTTTAGCATCCTGCAGCTCACTGTTATCTTGGATAATGTGTAAAAAATAGTTTAATTACCATCTTTTGACCCATTTACTAACAATCTTTATCAGTTTCCTCACTTGATGCTGGTTCATCTGTATCTCATTGCCCCATACACAAAAAGGGTCGAAGCACGGATCTTTACCAATGGCAAATGTACCTAAAAGCACCAATTTAATATTAGAAGCTAAATAACAATTGCACAATGATGTTGTACAACACTCCACCCATCCCATTATATAAATCTTATAACATCCAATATACTCACATATTGGATGAATTAGCATCTTATATTATGGGGCGAAGGGAGTTTATTACATCTCTACAAATATCGGCCGATTAACTATAGTTAAATGCTCCTATGTTGTTGTTGTTGTTGTTGTTGTTGTTGTTGTTGTTGTTGTTGTTGTTGTTTGTTGTTGTTTGTTTGTTGTTGTTGTTGTTGTGTGTTGTTGTTGTGTTGTTTGTTGTTGTTGTTGTTGTGTTGTTGTTGTTGTTGTTGTTGTTGTTGTTGTTGTTTGTTGTTGTTGTTGTTGTTGTTGTTGTTGTTGTTGTTGTTGTTGTTGTTGTGTTGTGTTGTCGTTGTTGTGTTGTTGTTGTTGTTGTTGTTGTTGTTTGTTGTTGTTGTTGTTTGGTGTGTTGTTGTTGTGTTGTGTTTGTTGTTGTTTTTGTCTTTGTTGTCGTTGTTGTTCTTGTTGGTTGTTGTTGTTGTTGTCGTTGTCTTGTTGTTGTGTTGTTGTTGTTTGTCGTTGTCGTTGTTGTTGTTGTTGTTGTTGTTGTTGTTGTTGTTGTTGTTGTTGTTGTTGTTTTTGTTGTTGTTGTTGTTGTTGTTGTTGTTGTGTGTTGTTGTTGTTGTGTTGTTGTTTTGTTGTGGTTTGTTGTTGTGTGTTGTTTGTGTGTTGTGTTGTTGTTGTGTTGTTGTTGTTGTTTTTGTTGTTTTGTTGTGTTGTTGTTGTTTTTTGTTGTTTTTGTTGTTTTTTGTTGTTGTTGTTTTTGTTGTTGTTGTCCTTGTTGTTGTTGTGTTGTCTTGTGTTGTTGTTTGTTTGTCTTTGTGTGTTTTTTTTGTTGTTTTGTTGTTGTTGTTGTTTGTTGTTTGTTGTTGTTGCTCTCTATGTATATCAGACATCATCAGACTATTAAGGTAACACTCTTCCTTGTTGCTATGTAGCCTAGGATTCATTTAGTCATTCAGTACAAGCATGTGTCTATGTAGCCTCAGATATATTAGATATGGCCCTAGTTAACCTACCGATAAATGGGTTACAAATTATTCATCTAAATGTCCGACTTGATGATTAATCCCTTATTATCCCCCGACCTATACGGTACCAGATACTGATATCCTGAACAGTGAGTATTCATAAGCCATGGGATGAAACTAACCTCGATGGAAAACAACAGTTTATTCCCAATATTGCCCTGTGTAAGTACATCTAAAGGCATGTTAAGCACAACAGGCTAAACATCAACCAAATGTTATCCATGGTAGACAACATAATCTCCACATGATAGCTTCAGTGTGCAGGTTTAAGCCACGTAGTTAAGCAAAACAAGAAGTGGAAAGGTGTGTTAACTACAACGGCCTACATTTAAAACAAGCAAACATAGATATTAAAACTTGTATTGTGCAGGTCTAAGTACACTAGTTATTGTTAAATCAAAATGGAAAGCGTGTTAACTACAACATGCTTAACACAACCAAATATCGTCATTCATAGTGGTTTGTCGAAAGGTATTGATGAAATTGAACTGCACAGTTCATACTTGCACTTAAAACATCACATTGAATAATTGAAATAAACAAGGCATATACGAACAAGCAAAGATAGCATTGAATCTGGACATATACTAACTACAACAACCGAACAACCAAAAACCGTTAAAGAGGCATATGCTATCTATAACAGGCTTAACATCAGCAAATATAGTCATTCATAGTGGTATTGTTGAAATTGCATAGGACGTAGCTTGTGCTTAAACATCAAATTGTATAATTGAACATCACAATGTGAAAAAAGAGGGCGCGTATTACCTACACCAGGCTTAATAGGAAACAAATATGGTCGTTGAATTGGTATTGATGAAATTGTACTGCACAGTAAATAGTTGGACATAGAGAGCTTACATTGTGAATAACTGAAATAAACAAGGCATACTGCAAACAACCAAATATAGCAATAAAACATAACATATTCTCTCTACAAAAGGGTTCACCAAACAAATCATGGGATTTCCCTGTGAAGAGGCATGGTAAAACAAATCATGGATTTCCTCACTTGTACAGATGGGCTCCTCCTCGTGGTCACCGTTGATGAGGTCTGACTTGCACTAAGGATCCCAACCACGTCACAGAACATGTCGTTCAGAAATGACAAAGGGTCCCCATGGCGATGCAGATAAATTATTGACAACGCGTAGAGGAGATCAGCGGCAGGGCCATCGATGAGATCGATAATGGTCAAACCCGAGGGGTTAGGGTGGGCACCTTAACCTGTGACATACCCGCATCAGCCATCGAAGTCGATGACCTTGATTCGTAGCCGGCGTCCGCGACATACGGAATACTCTAGCCCCCTGATGAAAGGCTGCAGCTAGTCATCGTCGTCAACTTCCTCGGGCGCCACCTCGCCGACGTCGGTCGAAGAGGCCACGGTAAACCTCTTTTGTGCCATTCGCTCCTCGAGCTCCCCGGGAAGCATATCCGAGCTTAGGCTGCGATGCTCTAGAGTGGGGAAGGGGATGGGATGGGGATCTCTGGGAAATGGGGCGTTTCGCAGAGCCATCAAGAAACTCAAGGCGGCGAGGGTATGTAGATCGGTGGGTAACCTGCATGGGTAGACAGGCGGAGGTTGACGATGGAGGCAGCGCGGCGGTGGCGGCGTCCTAGCTAGGGTTTCGAGCGAGGGAGGGGTGGTGTGTGTGTGAGCGGAGGTTTTGGGGGTGTGTGTGTGAAGGGGGGCCAAGGTGGTGTTTGAGGAAATGCCACAGCTACTGAAAATTTTACTAGACGGGAGTAAAATGTCAGGCTCCTGAAAATTTGGATCAGGGATTGAAGCTGAGCGGAGTAACAAACATTGCACACGGTCAAAACATAATAATCGTGTGCTATCAAAACAAAAACCTTCCATGTGAGCAGATATTTTTGAGATTGCGTGGGATGCAGGTGGAAGTAAAATGCCGAGCTACTGAAAATTTGGTCAAGGGATTGAAGCGGAGCAGGAGTAACAGACATCGCACACGGTCCACACATAATAATCGTGTGCTATCAAATAGAAAAACCCTCCATGCGGTAGATATTTTTAAGATTGCGACGAGTAGATATTTTCGAGAATTGGAGGGAAGCCTCGTGGAGCCCAATCACTGTGCTGATATGAGTGACAGGGGCACGGGCGTGGCACACGGGTAGTCTGAGGGAACCATGTCTGTTGCATCCCCAATCGCAGACGGTTGTTGCATCCGACTCATCTATTGTATATAATTTGGCAAAAAAATGCGGGAAAGGGTCAGAACATGAACACACTTGCATGGGGACAAAATATATGTATGAAAAGTGGTTTGATGTTCAAATACCCAATGCACAACTTTGATGTGGCACCTGTCGCACAAAGCGCACATTATTGCTAGTCCGCCACCCCCTACCCCCACTTCGGTCGTCGAGGTAGGGAATCCTAGCTATAAACACATTCCCCCAAATAGCTGGGTCTGACATTCCTCCGTACCAAACACAAAACCTATAGGAGTCCATCATGGTCAAATCCCACTTTCGCTTCCGGTCAAGGTGGACCGTGTGCGTGCCCACAATGTGTGCTTATGGTACGAGATGGGAAGACCACTACGAACCACCTGCGGCTGGCCCCTACTATATATAATATATATATATATATATATATTTATATTATATATATATATATATATATTATAATTATATATATAATATATATATTATATGAAAAGGGTGTGGTGTGACATTTAAATACCCAATTCACATTTTTGATGTGGCACATGTGCCTCACAAATTAACCCGGACATCCCCGACCCCACGGAGGTTCCAAGAAGCGAAGTAGTGCCCCCCCACACACTTTTTGAGTCGGTGGGAGAGGATATCACCGAGATGTACTGTATCACGGACCAAGAAGAATCCACCTTAGTCTATAAACCTCTCTCGTTGTTGGTCAAGTGATGGACGCCCACGCAGCCCCACAAATGGGCTAGCTTGTCACCGATAACCACACGAGGGAGTGTCCGAAGACAAAACCACTATGTGCATGTGGCCCAAACATATGTATGGAAGTGTTTGTGGGTGTTTGAATACCCAATGCACAACTTAGATGTGGCACCATGCTTTGGAATGGAAATTCCCCACACTGAGCGAGGGTTCATGACGCGTAGCATATATGTATGTATGTCACCCCACTTCAACCGGTGAAGGGATTCATGCGTACCATGTGCTCAAACTTAGGTCTGGAATCTCACCATGATCGACCTACTATACGGTAACCGAAACAAACAAGAAGAATCTACCCTGGTAACCCTCTCGTTGTCGGTCAAAATGGTGGACGTCCACGCGGGCCCACGAATATATAGGCTTGCCGGTGATAACCAAGCGAGAGAGAGTGTCTGAGACAACCACTGCAACCATTCATGGGTGCATGCATTGAAAATCGCACAGTCCAAACACAGAGCGACGCCCATGACGCGTCGTGTGCTCGTCCCTTCCCCCCACCCACCCCCACTTCGATCCGGCGGGATGGATTCATGCGTACACATTCGCTCAAAGTATATTATGTAATCTCATACATGACTTTACCGTAAGCCAAACCAAAAATTAATCCCCCCTAAGTCAAATTACCCTCTCTCGCTGTCGGTCAAAGTGATGGACCAAGCGGGCCCATAGATGGAAGTATCACCGATAATCGTGTGAGTGAGTGCCAGAGACAACCACCATCACTTGCATGTTTGAATACCTAGTGCACACTTTGATGTGCATCTACCTCGGAATCCGTAAACTCCCCACACGGAGCAGGTTCATGACCATGTATATGCTGGTCCCATCCCCCCTCTTCAACGCGTACAACTGTGACGCCCCAAATCGACTCTCCAGATGCCTTACATTTTTTTTCATTGATGTCGTATGATCATTTGTTTGTTGCATTCATCATCACATCATTCGCATTGCATTGCACTCGTCCCGTCATCCTTTTCTAAACTTGCATCCTCATAGTTGCCAGTTCTCCCCAGCCTCGTTGTTGTCTATTTGGAGACCAACCACACTTGCACACGCCCGCGGCACCTCCGAAATATTACTTTATAAGTGGGATAATAAACTTCCAGGAATGAGGTGAAGTTGGCGTGCAGTCTTGTTATATTGTAGGTAGACCCTTAGCAAATTTCATCGCATTCAGAGTCCGTTTGATGCCCGATGAATAGTATAACAGCACTACAGTCGGATGGAAGTCGGACATTTCGTATCCGAAAAACCGTGTCGGGCCTCTCTACTATTCTCCTCTTGATCCTAGCCCCCCCTACACAGCCCACCAAGTCCACCTATAGCCCAGCTACCCCTCCTCCGTATGGAGCTGTTTGATCGTCACTCGGAGGGCCCGAAACCCCCTAACCCTAGACCCCTGCCTATTTGAACCCACCTCTCCTTTCAAATATGGAAACCTAACCCCTAGCCTTCCCTAACCTTCAGTCGCCGCCACCTTCCCCCCTCTTCTCGTTTTTTGCCCCGACCACCTCCTCCCACCAAGTGGTAGCCAGCCATATGCTGCGCCGCCGCCGCCAGCCACTCGCCACCTCCATGTCGCCCCAGCAGCCGCCACTGCACCGCCCACCAGGCCCGCGCACGACCCGCCCCAGCCCAAGACGGCCCGGCACCACCGCGGCCCCTACCCCGAGCTCCTATCTGGATCGGGGAGCTCCGCCCAAGCGCCACCGACCCGCAGCCACGCCTCCATGTCACCTCTGCCGACGACCTGATGAGGACGTCAATACCTTGTTACACCCCAGCCCCTGCTGCATACATACTGGACCAATTACTACAGCTCGTGCACGCCAATTGAATTACCGTACTTTCGTTTCTTGTGAAAATTCTAATGTTCATGAGAATATATGCTCCTAAATTGGATACTTGTGTTGATTACTAATGAAGGGCCTAGCATGGACAAGAGGGATGAACACTGGAGCAGGATCAAGCATGGAGATGACGGCGCGCGCGAAGGGAACTAGAACGGCATTTCTAGTGCAAATTTCAGCACTTTGAAGCCTCCTTGATGACATACCAGGACATGATGAAATATACAAGTCCCTTTCATAAATTTCGTCCATAGCTTATTTTAGGTGTTGCGCCACCTTATTTTTGGGCCAGGCCCATGTATTTCGAATTCAACTTCCTAGGCTGTTTTTAGAGTCCGTATGTGTGGGGAACAGAATTATGGTTGGTTTCGGACCCCTCCTCTAGGGGTCACGAATTCCCCCTATTCCCTCATATATATAGCCATTAGGGTGTCGTTTAGGCTTTGGGTTTTGTTTAGACTAAAGTTCGCCATAGCTGCAACTCGCGTACTTTGTTTGTGTTCAACGACCAGACCAAGACGTCACGGAACCCCACTTTCATCAATAAAGCTTTCATCTTATATTTGCAATATCCAGATTGCTATCTCAGTTTATTGCTTGTTCTTTGTTTGCTCGCTGGAAATAGACCCTCGTGGTTAGGTTAATCGTGCTCCGGCATGGTCAATAACCCCTCGGAAGTTGGTTTAGCGATTGCTAAGGCGCGATGTCTTCGCCGTTTGTAGTTGGATCGTCTAGGTCGACTCCCACAGAAACGATAGCTTCTCATCGAAACATCGGACACACCCCTTTGCCTCTATCAATTGGTATCAGATTTCCAGGTTGCTATGTGAGATTTTCCAGTTTTCGTAGTTCAGATTGAGTCTGTTCTTCATACCTATAGTCCACGAAAAGCCAAAAAAATTAGGATTAGTTCATCATATGCAAACCAATCTGAGCCTTTGCATAATCTTTTTAAAGTTTTGCTTTGTTGAATTTGCGGTTGCATCGTCGTGTCAAGTTGCTCGTCTTAGTGTCTAGTCCTTTGGACTTTCGAGTTCTGTTCACAAGTTGTCATGCCGCCACAGCACCATCGTCACCACCGCTGCCATATCCACGATCGTCACCACCACTACCATATACCACCATCATCGTCACGCGCTGCCATATACAACCATCATCATTGCCGCTGCCATATACCACATATCTGCCGCCATCACGCTAATCCGAGTCCACCTCCATCACAGACTCGCCACCTGTCTGTGTTCCACCGACCTACATATCTCCACCACCATTCTGAGTTCCACCAGATTCATCTCCGCCACCAGTCCTAGTCCGAGTCCAGTATTTATTGCTTTGTTTTTATTTCAACCATGCCATACTACGAGTCATGACCAAGTCAGATGCCGTATGCTACTGAAAATTTGGTCAAGGGATTGAAGCGGAGCAGGAGAGTAACAGACATCGCACACGGTCCACACATAATAATGTGTGCTATCAAATAGAAAAACCCTCCATGCGGTAGATATTTTTAAGATTGCGACACGAGTAGATATTTTCGAGAATTGGAGGGAAGCCTCGTGGAGCCCATCACTGTGCTGATATGAGTGACAGGGGCACGGGCGTGGCACACGGGTGTCTGAGGGAACCATGTCTGTTGCATCCCCAATCGCAGACGGTTGTTGCATCCGACTCATCTATTGTATATAATTTGGCAAAAAAATGCGGGAAAGGGTCAGAACATGAACACACTTGCATGGGGACAAAATATATGTATGAAAAGTGGTTTGATGTTCAAATACCCAATGCACAACTTTGATGTGGCACCTGTCGCACAAAGCGCACATTATTGCTAGTCCGCCACCCCCTACCCCCCCCACTTCGGTCGCGAGGTAGGGAATCCTAGCTATAAACACATTCCCCCAAATAGCTGGGTCTGACATTCCTCCGTACCATAACACAAAACCTATAGGAGTCCATCATGGTCAAATCCCACTTTCGCTTCCGGTCAAGGTGGACCGTGTGCGTGCCCACAATGTGTGCTTATGGTACGAGATGGGAAGACCACATAACGAACCACCTGCGGCTGGCCCCTACTATATATAATATATATATATATATATATATTATATATATATATATATATATATATTATAATATATATATATAATATATATATTATATGAAAAGGGTGTGGTGTGACATTTAAATACCCAATTCACAATTTTTGATGTGGCACCATGTGCCTCACAAATTAACACCGGACATCCCCGACCCCACGGAGGTTCCAAGAAGCGAAGTAGTGCCCCCCCACACACTTTTTGAGTCGGTGGGAGAGGATATCAACCGAGATGTACTGTATCACGGACCAAGAAGAATCCACCTTAGTCTATAAACCTCTCTCGTTGTGGTCAAGTGATGGACGCCCACGGCAGCCCCACAAATGGGCTAGCTTGTCACCGATAACCACACGAGGGAGTGTCCGAAGACAAAACCACTATGTGCATGTGGCCCAAACATATGTATGGAAGTGTTGTGGGTGTTTGAATACCAATGCACAACTTAGATGTGGCACCATGCTTTGGAATGGGAAATTCCCACACTGAGCGAGGGTTTCAATGACGCGTAGCATATATGTATGTATGTCACCCCACTTCAACGGTGAAGGGATTCATGCGTACCATGTGCTCAAACTTAGGTCTGGAATCTCACCATGATCGACCTACTATACGGTAACCGAAACAAACAAGAAAATCTACCCTGGTAACCCTCTCGTTGTCGGTCAAAATGGTGGACGTCCACGCGGGCCCACGAATATATAGGCTTGCCGGTGATAACCAAGCGAGAGAGAGTGTCTGAAGACAACCACTCGCACCATTCATGGGTGCATGCATTGAAAATCCCACAGTCCAACACAGAGCGACGCCCATGACGCGTCGTGTGCTCGTCCTTCCCCCACCCACCCCCACTTCGATCCGGCGGGATGGATTCATGCGTACACATTCGCTCAAAGTATATTATGTAATCTCATAGCATGACTTTACGTAAGCCAAACCAAAAATTAATCCCCCCTAAGTCAAATTACCCCTCTCTCGCTGTCGGTCAAAGTGATGGACCAAGCGGGCCCATAGATGAAGTATCACCGATAATCGTGTGAGTGAGTGCCAGAGACAACCACCATCACTTGCATGTTTGAATACCTAGTGCACAACTTGATGTTGCATTGTTGTTGTTGTTGTTGTTGTTGCTGTTGTTGTTTCTATTGTTGTTGCTGTTATTGCTCCTGTTCCTGTTGTTGTTGTTGTTGTGTGTTGTTGTTGTTGGTGTTGTTTTGTTGTGGTTTGTTGTTGGTGTGTTGTTTGTGTGTTGTCGTTGTTGTTGTGTTGTTGTTGTTGTTTGTTGTTGTTGTTGTTGGTGTTGTTGTTGTTGTTTTGTTGTTGTTTGTTGTTGTTGTTGTTGTTGTTGTTTTTGTTGTTGTTGTTTGTTTGTTGTTGTGTTGTCTTGTGTTGTTGTTTTGTTGTTTTTGTCCTTTTGTTGTTTTTTTTGTTTGTTGTTGTTTTTTTTTCGTTGTTGTTGTTGTTTGTTGTGGTTGTTGTTTGTTGCTCTTCTATGTATATCTAGACATCATCAGACTATTAAGGTAACACTCTTCCTTGTTGCTATGTAGCCTAGGATTGCATATTTAGTCATTCAGTACAATGCATGTTGCTATGTAGCCTCAGATATATTAGATATGGCCCTAGTTAACCTACCGATAAATGGGTTACAAATATATTCATCTAAATGTCCGACTTGATGATTAATCCCTTATTATCCCCCGACCTATACGGTACCAGATACTGATATCCTGAACAGTGAGTATTCATAAGCCATGGGATGAAACTAACCTCGATGGAAAACAACAGTTATTCCCAATATTGCCCTGTGTAAGTACATCTAAAGGCATGTTAAGCACAACAGGCTAAACATCAACCAAATGTATCCATGGTAGACAACATAATCTCCACATGATAGCTTCAGTGTGCAGGTTTAAGCACGCTAGTTAAGCAAAACAAGAAGTGGAAAGGTGTGTTAACTACAACGGGCCTAACATTTAAAACAAGCAAACATAGATATTAAAACTTGTATTGTGCAGGTCTAAGTACACTAGTTATTGTTAAATCAAAATGGAAAGGCGTGTTAACTACAACATGCTTAACAGCAACCAAATATCGTCATTCATAGTGGTATTGTCGAAACTGGTATTGATGAAATTGAACTGCACAGTTCATACTTGCACATATAAAACATCACATTGTGAATAATTGAAATAAACAAGGCATACTACGAACAAGCAAAGATAGCAATTGAATCTGGACATATACTAACTACAAACAACCGAACAACCAAAAACCGTTAAAAGAGGCATATGCTATCTATAACAGGCTTAACATCAAGCAAATATAGTCATTCATAGTGGTATTGTTGAAATTGCATAGGACGTAGCTTGTGCTTAAACATCAAATTGTATAATTGAACATCACAATGTGAAAAAAGAGGGCGCGTATTACCTACACCAGGCTTAATAGGAAACAAATATGGTCGTTGAATTGGTATTGATGAAATTGTACTGCACAGTAAATAGTTGGACATAGAGAGCATTACATTGTGAATAACTGAAATAAACAAGGCATACTGCAAACAACCAAATATAGCAATAAAAACATAACATATTCTCTCTACAAAAGGGGTTCACCAAAACAAATCATGGGATTTCCCCTGTGAAGAGGCATGGTAAAACAAATCATGGATTTCCTCACTTGTACAGATGGGCTCCTCCTCGTGGTCACCGTTGATGAGGTCTGACTTGGCACTAAGGATCCCAAGCCAGCGTCACAGAACATGTCGTTCAGAAATGACAAAAGGGTCTCCATGGCGATGCAGGATGCCAAATTATTGACAACGAGCTAGAGGAGATCAGCGGCAGGGCCATCGATGAGATCGATAATGGTCAAACCCGAGGGGTTAGGGGTGGGCAACTTAACCTGTGACATACCCCGCATCAAGCCATCGAAGTCGATGACCTTGATTTCGTAGCCGGCGTCCGCGACATACGAGAATACTCTAGCCCCCTGATTGAAAGGCTGCAGCTAGTCATCGTCGTCAACTTCCTCGGCGGCCACCTCGCCGACGTCGGTCGAAGAGGCCACGGTAAACCTCTTTTGTGCCATTCGCTCCTCGAGCTCCCCGGGAAGCATATCCGAGCTTAGGCTGCGATGCTCTAGAGTGGGGAGAGGGGATGGGGATGGGGATCTCTGGGAAATGGGGCGTTTCGCAGGAGCCATCTAAGAAACTCAAGGCGGCGAGGGTATGTAGATCGGTGGGTAACCTGCATGGGTAGACAGGCGGAGGTTGACGATGGAGGCAGCGCGGCGGTGGCGGCGTCCTAGCTAGGGTTTCGAGCGAGGGAGGGGTGGTGTGTGTGTGAGCGGAGGTTTTGGGGTGTGTGTGTGAAGGGGGGCCAAGGTGGTGTTTGAGGAAATGCCACAGCTACTGAAAATTTTACTAGACGGGAGTAAAATGTCAGGGCTACTGAAAATTTGGATCAAGGGATTGAAGCTGAGCGGGAGTAACAAACATTGCACACGGTCAAAACATAATAATCGTGTGCTATCAAACAGAAAAACCTTCCATGTGAGCAGATATTTTTGAGATTGCGTGGGATGCAGGTGGAAGTAAAATGCCGAGGCTACTGAAAATTTGGATCAAGGGATTGAAGCGGAGCAGGAGTAACAGACATCGCACACGGTCCACACATAATAATCGTGTGCTATCAAATAGAAAAACCCTCCATGCGGGTAGATATTTTTAAGATTGCGACAGAGTAGATATTTTCGAGAATTGGAGGGAAGCCTCGTGGAGCCCAATCGACTGTGCTGATATGAGTGACAGGGGCACGGGCGTGGCACACGGGTAGTCTGAGGGAACCATGTCTGTTGCATCCCCAATCGCAGACGGTTGTTGCATCCGACTCATCTATTGTATATAAATTTGGCAAAAAAATGCGGGAAAGGGTCAGAACATGAACACACTTGCATGGGGACAAAATATATGTATGAAAAGGGTGGTTTGATGTTCAAATACCCAATGCACAACTTTGATGTGGCACCTGTCGCACAAAGCGCACATTATTGCTAGTCCGCCACCCCCTACCCCCACTTCGTGTCGACGGTAGGGGAATCCTAGCTATAAACACATTCCCCCAAATAGCTGGGTCTGACATCTCACCGTACCATAACACAAAACCTATAGGAGTCCATCATGGTCAAATCCCACTTTCGCTTCCGGTCAAAGGTGGACCGTGTGCGTGCCCACAAATGTGTGCTTATGGTACGAGATGGGAAAGACCACATACGAACCACCTGCGGCTGGCCCTACTATATATATATATATATATATATATATATATATATATATATATATATATATATATATATATATATATATATATATATATATATATATATATATGAAAAGGGTGTGGTGTGACATTTAAATACCCAATTCACAATTTTGATGTGGCACATGTGCCTCACAAATTAACCGGACATCCCCGACCCCACGGAGGTTCCAAGAAGCGAAGTAGTGCCCCCCCACACACATTTTTGAGTCGGTGGGAGAGAGATATCACCGAGATGTACTGTATCACGGACCAAGAAGAATCCACCTTAGTCATATAACCTCTCTCGTTGTTGGTCAAAGTGATGGACGCCCACGCAGCCCCACAAATGGGCTAGCTTGTCACCGATAACCACACGAGGGAGTGTCCGAAGACAAAACCACTATGTGCATGTGGCCCAAACATATGTATGGAAGTGTTGTGTGGTGTTTGAATACCCAATGCACAACTTAGATGTGGCACCATGCTTTGGAATGGGAAAGTCCCCACACTGAGCGAGGGTTCATGACGCGTAGCATATATGTATGTATGTCACCCCACTTCAAGCCGGTGAGAGGGATTCATGCGTACGCATGTGCTCAAACTTAGGTCTGGAATCTCACCATGATCGACCTACTATACGGTAACACGAAACAAACAAGAAGAATCTACCCTGGTAACCTCTCTCGTTGTCGGTCAAAATGGTGGACGTCCACGCGGGCCCACGAATATATAGGCTTGCCGGTGATAACCAAGCGAGAGAGAGTGTCTGAAGACAACCACTGCACAACATTCATGGGGTGCATGCATTGAAAATCGCACAGTCCAAACACAGAGCGACGCCCATGACGCGTCGTGTGCTCGTCCCTTCCCCCCACCCACCCCCACTTCGATCCGGCGGGATGGATTCATGCGTACACATTCGCTCAAAGTATATTATGTAATCTCATAGCATGACTTATACCGTAAGCCAAACCAAAAATTAATCCCCTCCTAAGTCAAATTAACCTCTCTCGCTGTCGGTCAAAGTGATGGACCAAGCGGGCCCATAGATGGAAGTATCACCGATAATCGTGTGAGTGAGTGCCAGAGGACAACCACCATCACTTGCATGTTTGAATACCTAGTGCACAACTTTGATGTGGCATCTACCTCGGAATCCGTAAACTCCCCACACGGAGCAAGGTTCATGACGCATAGTATATGCTGGTCCCATCCCCCCTCTTCAACGCGTACAACTGTGACGCCCCAAGATCGACTCTCCAGATGCCTTACATTTTTTTTCATTGATGTCGTATGATTCATTTGTTTGTTGCATTCATCATCACATCATTCGCATTGCATTGGCACTCGTCCCGTCATCCTTTTCTAAACTTGCATCCGTTCATAGTTGCCAGTTCTCCCCAGCCTCGTTGTTGTCTATTTGGAGACCAACCACACTTGCACACGCCCGCGGCACCTCCGAAATATTACTTTATAAGTGGGATAATAAACTTCCAGGAATGAGGTGAAAGTTGGCGTGCAGTCTTGTTATATTGTAGGTAGACCACTTAGCAAATTTCATCGCATTCAGAGTCCGTTTGATGCCCCGATGAATAAGTATAACAGCACTACAGTCGGATAAGAAGTCGGACATTTTCGGTATCCGAAAAACCGTGTCGGGCCTCTCTACTATTCTCCCTCTTGATCCTAGCCCCCCCTACACAGCCCACCAAGTCCACCTATAGCCCAGCTACCCCCTCCTCCGTATGGAGCTGTTTGATCGTCATCGGAGGGCCCGAAACCCCCTAACCCTAGACCCCTGCCTATTTGAACCCACCTCTCCTTTCAAATATGGAAACCTAACCCCTAGCCTTCCCTAACCTTCAGTCGCCGCCACCTTCCCCACCTTCTTCTCGTTTTTTGCACCCGACCACCTCCTCCCCACCAAGTGGTAGCCAGCCATATGCTGCGCCGCCGCCGCCAGCCACTCGCGCACCTCCATGTCGCCCCAGCAGCCAGCCACTGCACCGCGGCCACCAGGCCCGCGCACGACCCGCCCCAGCCCAAGACGGCCCGGCACCACGCGGCCCCTACCCCGAGCTCCCTATCTGGATCGGGGAGCTCCGCCCAAGCGCCACCGACCCCGCAGCCACGCCTCCATGTCACCTCTGCCGACGACCTGATGAGGACGTCAATACCATTGTTACACCCACAGCCCCTGCTGCTATACATACTGGACCAATTACTACAGCTCGTGCACGCCAATTGAATTACCAAGTACTTTCGTTTCTTGGTAAAAATTCTAATGTTCATGAGAATATGATGCTGCCTAAATTGGATACATTTGTGTTGATTACTAATGAAGGGCCTAGCATGGACAAGAGGGATGAACACTGGAGCAGGATCAAGCATGGAGATGACGGCGCGCGCGAAGGGAACTAGAACGGCATTTCTAGTGCAAATTTCAGCACTTTGAAGCCTCCTTGATGACATACCAGGACATGGATGAAATATACAAGATGCCCTTTCATAAATTTCGTCCATAGCTTATTTTAGGTGTTGCGCCACCTTATTTTTGGGCCAGGCCCATGTAATTTCGAAATTCAACTTCCTAGGCTGTTTTTAGAGTCCGTATGTGTGGGGAAACAGAATTATGGTTGGTTTCGGACCCCTCCTCTAAGGGGTCACGAATTCCCCCTATTCCTCCATATATATAGCCATTAGGGTGTCGTTTAGGCTTTGGGTTTTGTTTAGACTAAAGTTCGCCATAGCTGCAACTCGCGTACTTTGTTTGTGTTCAACGACCAGACCAAGACGTCACGGAACCCCACTTTCATCAATAAAGCTTTCATCTTATATTTGCAATATCCAGATTGCTATCTCAGTTTATTGCTTGTTCTTTGTTTGCTCGCTGGAAATAGACCCTCGTGGTTAGGTTAATCGTGCTCCGGCATGGTCAATAACCCCTCGGAAGTTGGTTTAGCGATTGCTAAGGCGCGATGTCTTCGCACGTTTGTAGTTGGATCGTCTAGGTCGACTCCCACAGAAACGATAGCTATCTCATCGAAACATCGGGACACCTTTGCCTCTATCAAGTGGTATCAGATTTCCAGGTTGCTATGTGAGATTTTCCAGTTTTCGTAGTTCAGATTGAGTCTGTTCTTCATACCTATAGTCCACGAAAAAGCCAAAAAAATTAGGATTAGTTCATCATATGCAAACCAATCTGAGCCTTTGCATAATCTTTTTAAAGTTTTGCTTTGTTGAATTTGCGGTTGCATCGTCGTGTCAAGTTGCTCGTCTTAGTGTCTAGTCCTTTGGACTTTCGAGTTCTGTTCACAAGTTGTCATGCCGCCACAGCACCATCGTCACCACCGCTGCCATATTCCACGATCGTCACCACCACTACCATATACCACCATCATCGTCACCGCTGCCATATACAACCATCATCATTGCCGCTGCCATATACCACATATCTGCCGCCATCACGCTAATCCGAGTCCACCTCCATCACAGACTCGCCACCTGTCTGTGTTCCACCGACCTACATATCTCCACCACCAGTCTGAGTTCCACCAGATTCATCTCCGCCACCAGTCCTAGTCCGAGTCCAGTATTTATTGCTTTGTTTTTTATTTCCAGACCATGCCATACTACGAGTCATGACCAAGTCAGACTCCCCAACTTCCGTGTCACCCGTAGAAGAAAAATAGTTCCAAACTAAAAAAAAACTAAGTCTAGAAAATTCTGGCTAGGCAGTTTTTAGAGCATTTGTAGACTTTTTCAAAAAAAATTGTTGCAGACCAAAAAAAGAGGAAAAAAGGGAAAAGAGAGATTCAGAGTGTGCTCCTCCCTTGTTTACGTGCAGTGCCGTGATTTTGTTAGTGTTCTAGGCTCGCATCTCTAGTACGGTCTAGCCTAGGACCAGCACAGTATTATCGTTGAGCGTTTATTAAACTTTGCATCTCTGAATTGATTATTGCTGACCTTTTTGCTACCATATTATAAGCCATCCCAGCTCCACGTACATCTACATCATGCGTTTGACTCTCCCTGGTAATTGCTCTATCCAAGCTTTGAGAGTTTTGACTACAACGGTTGCTAATCACGCCTGCTTCTGGGTAAGAACTGGTAAGAAATTGAGATTTGCTTGACGGATTTGTGACAACCCACCACCACCACTTTCTAGTAGTCTGTAGGATCATATTCTTGTGTGTTTCTATTGCTGCTAACCATAGTGGGATCACAAGCCGACGAGATTGACTCAGAGAACATGACAAAGAAGGAGCTTCATGATAAATTTCAGCAAATGGTGGGTCAACAGGTGGAAGACGTGATGACCAGTTTGGCAAGGCACTAGAGAGGATAGATGACATTGAGAAGACAATTCACACCAATTTGGATGCCAAATTTGCTGAAGTGCTCGCGCGCCTACCTCCACCTGATGCCTCTACTGCACCGTTGCAACAACAACAACAACAGCAGCAGCAGCAACAACATCCACCTGCTGCCTCTGCTGCACCGCTGCAACAACAACAGCAGCAGCAACAACCTCCACGTCGTGATCCAGTCCTTCACTGAGCGAGGCGAGTTCCTCTTGAGGACAGAAAAAATTATGGTGCCACTGCAACTACTCATGCTGCATAAGAGGACGGCGATTACGTGGGCGATTACGAGGATGAGGTTGATCAAAATCAGAACTACGTGCAACAACCAGCAACACCACCAGGTCATCCACATGCATATAATCACAATGGTAGGGCTGCACCACCACCTCAGGTCCGCGATCCTGACCATTTCCCTAATCTAAAATTGAATATTCCACCATTTGAGGGTCGATATGTTTTTGATATATATCTTACTTGGGAGTTAGAAACTGAACAACATTTTACATGTTTACAATATCCCGAGGAGAGACGTTTTGCTGCTGCTCTTTGTGCTTTCACTAGTTTTGCTTGTGTGTGGTGCTCTGAACATCGTAGATTATATCCGAATAATATCCCAACTACTTGGGCTGCTTTGGAAACTGCTATGCGTACTCGTTGGGTTCCACCATATTATCAATGGGAAGTACTTCAAAAATTGCAGCGTTTACAACAAGGAAAAAATTCTATAGAGGAATATTATCAGGAATTACAAACTGGCATGATTAGATGTGGTATTATTGAGGATAACGAGGCTATGCTTGCACGTTTTATGGGTGGATTAAATAGATAGATTCAGACCATTTTAGAATATAAGGAGTATAACAATATCACTTGATTATTCCATCTTGCTTCGAAACCTGAACGTGAAGTGCTGGATCGACAGGCATTGTCGCGGACTAACTTTTCTGCAGGTTGAACTTCTTCATGGACACCGCGTGCATCCTCTACTTCCACATGTTCTGCTACACCAGCACCCCCATCAGCTGCCACCTCCAACCGTGATACAAGAAAGCAGGCACAACCTCCACTATCTGCCAAGGGCACACCTTCCGGGCCTGCACAAAGCTCTTCTTCACCCATGGCATCAACAGGGCAAACACATGATATTATTTGTCATCATTGCAAGGGTGGAGGTCATTATGCGAGAGAATGCCCATCTAAGTGTGTGATGATTGCTACTGAGGATTGTGGGTATGAGTCCACTAGTGACTATGATGAGGAGACTTTTGCTCTTATTACAAGTGAAGAAGACATTGGAGATGATTCTGAACAAGAGACACAATACATGGCTGCTGAAGACACTGACAGATATGAAAGTTTAGTTGCTCAACGTGTTTTGAGTGTGCAGGTCACACAAGCTGAGCAAAATCAGAGGCACAATTTGTCCCATACGAAGGGAGTTGTGAAGGAACGTCCATTCGCGTCATCATCGATGGAGGGAGCTGTAACAACATGGCTAGCATGGAGATGGTGGAGAAGCTCTCTCTCACCACAAGACCACATGCGCATCCTTACTACACCTAATGGTTCAACAGCAGTGGCAAGGTTAAGGTAACATGTACTATTCATGTGCATTTTAGTATCGCTACATATGCTGATTATGTTGATTGTGATGTGGTACCCAAGCGAGCATGTTCCCTATTACTTGGTAGACCATGGAAATTTGATAAAAAATCTGTACACCATGGTAGAAATAATCAGTATACTCTTGTTCATAATGATAAACATATTACTTTGCTTCCTGTGTCTCCTGATTCCATTTTGAAAGATGATATTAATAGAGCTAGTACAGCAAAACAGGAGCAAAATAAGAGTGAAAAACCAGATTCTGGCAAAAGAGTTTGAGCAACAAATGAAGCCTAATAATAAACCATCTAGTGTTACTGCTGAAATTAAATTGAAAAGTTGATGTTTACTTGCCACCAAATCTGATATTGATGATCTAGATTTCAGCAAATCGGTTTGCTATGCTTTTGTGTGCAAAGAGGCATTATTTTCATTTGAGGATGTGCCTTCCTCTTTGCCTCCTACTGTTACTAACATTTTGCAGGAGTTCGCTGACGTCTTTCCACAAGACGTGCCACCGGGATTACCACCTATTCGAGGGATTGAGCATCAGATTGACTTAATTCCCGATGCTTCGCTGCTAAACCGTGCGCCATACCGTACCAATCCAGAGGAGATGAAGGAGATTATGCGTCAAGTATAGGAGCTACTCGACAAAGGTTATATACGTGAATCTCTTTGTCCTTGTGTTGTTCCTATTATATTAGTACCTAAAAAGGATGGTACATCACATATGTGTGTTGATTGTAGAGGCATTAATAATATTACTATTCGTTATCGTCATCCTATTCCTAGGCTAGATGATATGCTTGATGAATTGAGTGGCTCTACAACATTCTCCAAAGTTGATTTGCGTAGTGGATACCATCAAATTTGTATGAAATTGGGAGATGAATGGAAATAGCATTTAAAACTAAGTTGGATTATATGAGTGGTTAGTCATGCCTTTTGGGTTAACTAATGCACCTAGTACTTTCATGAGATTAATGAACGAAGTTTTACGTGCTTTCATTGGATGATTTGTGGTAGTTTACTTTGATGATATACCGATTTATAGCAGATCTATGGAGGAAAATTTGGAACATTTACGTGCTGTTTTTTATTGCTCTACGTGATGCACCTTTTGGTAACCTTGGGAAGTGCACCTTTTGCACCGACCGAGTATCTTTTCTTGGCTATGTTGTTACACCATAGGGAATTGAAGTTGATAAAGCCAAGATTGAAGCTATTGAGAGTTGGCCGCAGCCCAAAATGGTCACACAAGTGAGGAGTTTTCCGTGCCTTGCTGGTTTCTATAGGCATTTTATGAGAGATTTCAGCACCATTGCTACACCTCTCAATGAGCTTACAAAGAAGGATGTCTCTTTTGTTTGGGGTACCGCACAGGAAGAAGCCTTCACGGTATTGAAAGATAAGTTGACACATGCTCCATTACTCCAACTTCCTGATTTTAATAAGACTTTTGAGCTTGAATGTGACGCTAGTGGAGTTGGATTAGGAGGTGTGTTATTACAAGATGGTGAACCAGTTGCATACTTTTCTGAGAAAATGAGTGGGCCTAGTCTGAACTATTCTACTCATGATAAAGAATTATATGCTTTAGTTTGGACATTAGAAACATGGCAACATTATTTATGGCCCAAAGAATTTGTTATTCATTCTGATCATGAATCTTTGAAACATATTAATAGTCAAGCAAAACTGAACCATAGACATGCTAAATGGGTTGAATTCATTGACACTTTCCCTTATGTCATTAAACACAAGAAGGGTAAAGAAAATGTTATTGCTGATGCATTATCTCGTCGCTACACTATGCTTTCACAACTTGGCTTTAAAATATTTGGTTTGGAGACCATCAAAGATCAATATGTGCATGATGCTGATTTCAAAGGTGTAATGTAGAATTGTAAAGACGGAAGAACATGGAACAAGTTCGGCCCTAGTGATGGATTTGTGTATCGGGCTAACAAGCTATGCATTCCAGCTAGCTCCGTTCGTCTTTTGTTGTTGCAGGAGGCGCATGGAGTAGGATTAATGGGACACTTTAGCGTGAAGAAGACGGAGGACGTACTAGCTACACATTTTTTCTGGCCAAAGATGAGATGGGATGTTGAGTGTTTTGTTGCTCTCTGCATTACATGTCAAAAAGCTAAGTCACGACTCAATCCCCATGGTTTATATATGCCTTTGCCTATACTAGTGTTCCATGGGAGGATATATCTATGGACTTTGTTTTAGGTTTACCTCAAACAAAGAAGGGGAGGAATTGCATATTTGTTGTCGTGGATAGATTTTCGAAAATGGCACACTTTATACCATGTCATAAAAGCGATGTTGCTGCTAATGTTGCTGATTTGTTCTTTTGTGAAATTATTCGCTTGCATGGTGTGCCGAATACTATTGTTTCAGATCATGATACTAAATTTCTTAGCCAGTTTTGGAGATGTTTATGGGCTAAGTTGGGGACTAAACTGCTTTTTCGTACTACATGTCACCACCAAACTGATGGACAAACTGAAGTAGTCAATAGAACATTGTCTACTATGCTTAGGGCTGTTTTGAAGAATAATAGGAAAATGTGGGAAGAATGCTTGCCTCATATTAAATTTGCTTATAATCGTGCGCTGCATTCTACTACTAAGATGTGTCCTTTTGAAGTTGTGTTATGTTTCCTACCTCGTGCACCCATTGATTTGTTGCCTCTTCCATCTTCGGAGAAGGTTAATTTTGATGCTAAACAATGTGCTGAATTGATCTTAAAAATGCATGAGTTAACTAAGGAGAACATTGAGCATATGAATGCTAAATATAAACTTACTGGAGATAAGGGTAGAAAACATGCTGTGTTTGCACCTATAGATCTTGTTTGGTTACATTTGCGTAAGGATAGATTTCCGGATTTTCGCAAATCAAAGCTAATGCCACGTGCTGATGGTCCTTTTAAGATGTTAGGGAAAATAAATGATAATGCGTATAAACTTGAGCTGCCTGAAGATTTTGGGGTTAGTCCCACTTTTAACATTGCAAATTTGAAGGCTTATTTAGGTGAGGAAGATGAGCTTCCGTCGAGGACGACTTCAATTCAAGAAGGGGAGGATGATGAAGACATCAATACCATTGTTACACCCACAACCCTTGCTGCTATACATACTGGACCAATTACTAGAGCTTGCGCACGCCAATTGAATCACTAGGTACTTTCGTTTGTTGTTAACAATTCTAATGTTCATGAGAATATGATGCTACCTAAATTGGATACATTTGTGTTGATTACTAATGAAGGGCCTGGCATGGACAAGAGGGATGAACACTGGAGCAGGATCAAGCATGGAGATGAAGGCACGTGAGAAGGGAACCAGAATGGCGTTTCTAGTGCAGATTTCAGCACTTTGAAGCCTCCTTGATGACATACAAGGACATGGACGAAATATACAAGATGCCCTTTCATAAATTTTGTCCATAGCTTGTTTTAGGTGCTGCGCCACCTTATTTTTGGGCTAGGTCTATGTAATTTCGAAATACAACTTCCTAGGCTTTTTTAAGAGTCTGTATGTGTGGGGTAACAGAATTAGGGTTAGTTTCGGACTCCTCCTCCAAGGGGTCACAAAATTCCCCCTTTCCTCCATATATACAACCCTTAGGGCGTCGTTTAGACTTCGGGTTTTATTTAGATTAAAGTTCGCCATAGCTGCAACTCGCGTACTTCGTTTGTGTTCAATGACCAGACCAAGATGTCACAGAACCCCACTTTCATCAATAAAGCTTTCATCTTATATTTGCAATATCCAGATTGCAATCTCAGTTTATTGCTTGTTCTTTGCTTGCTCGCAGGAAATAGACTCTCGTGGTCAGGTTGATCGTCCTCCGGCATGGTTAATAACCCCTCGGAAGTTGGTTTAGCGATTGCTAAGGCGTGACGTCTTCGCACGTTCGTTGTCGGATCATCTAGGTCTACTCCCACAGAAAACGATAGCTACTCATCGAAACATCGGGACACCTTTATCTCTATCACGACCACCACCGGAGTCAGTCGCCGCCGGCGACCTCCAAGGCCAGCCGCCGCCCCTGCTCCCTTCCCCTTCTCCCATGCTCTCTCTCCCTCTCTGATGCATGTCACGCCACCGTCGGTTACGGGCATCACCAGATCCGGCGGCCTCGACCCTGCCCGCGTCCGGATCCAGGCTCCAGCGCCTCGCCCCTACCACCGGAGCACCGCCCCACCGTCGGACGCCACTGCGTTGACCTCCTACCTCGTCCTCATTCGAGTAGAGGACGAGGGCTCCCTCCTCCTATGCATGGGCCCCACCTTGGCCTTCTCTCCGCCAGGCCCAGAGCTGCCTTCGCCGGCCCAACCCAGCACCGGCAGGACCAAGTGCCCTAGGTGAGCTCCAGTTCGGCAAACCTCCGCCCGTGCGATGAATAGCTATCATGCGCTCACTTCCCAGACTTGGTGATTTTCGGCTAAGTCCCTGTTTTCATGCATCATTTAGGCATATTAAACTTGTTGTAACTTTATGCATGTTTGTCCTATGGAGATGATTTATATATGAAAGTTGTTCTACTCTTCATGCTCTACGGGATGGTTGCATTTGCGTGCATAATAGGACTCATATTCATGCGCTTATCTTCATTTCAAAAGTGCATCCTGATGTTAACTGCAGAAAACTGTTAAAACATTCAAACTTGCCATGATGATTGCCACTAATCCATAGCATGTATGCATATGATTCCTTAGTGAGATGCCATGCCCTTGGTTTCCATGTAAAGTTGCTGTAGCATGTCTCTTTCTTGCTCTCAAGTTGCCTCATGATAAAACTGTCAATCTATTAACAGCATGTTCCATTTTCCAAAAATCATAGTAATTAATCTATGCATCATATGAATTTCTGCAAGTGGAGTAAGTTGGTGATTGCCATGTCGTCTACATTCCCATGTCAACCATATAAATGTTAAAATTGCTATGCTTGCTGTTATGTGCGTCCCAAGTTAGCATCATAATGTCTCCCAGATTTCACTGTCTGAGATCTGCTATATCACGGCTGCATATTGTTTTGCTGATTCTCATGAACCTGTTGCTCCTATGTGTGTGCCATGTTGTATTATTTGAGATCCATGATACGTAATAGCATGCCATGCCATTTGATGCTATGTTCTAGCACCGTAGCACCTTTGTTTCATGGCCCCAACATGCCATCATTTTAAATCTGCTGTCATAACTGCCCAGTTTTTCATGAAATCCTAATATGTAACAGAACATTGCATTTCGCATGGATCATAGTAAACTAACCAAGATACTTATAAACCTGAACTTAAAGATGAAGTGAATTATGATGTCTCTACTTTAAGTGCATATAAAGTTTGTGCCCATTTAGTTCCTGTAGCGTGTTGATTTGATGCTTGTGTCGGCGTTCTGGGAACCAGGGTACCCAGACTTGCCTGCCTACGGCCCACAGCGTGGCTCGCTCGACGTCCTAGTACGGCCCAGCTACAAGACTACCAAGACAAGACCCTCGTGAGGGATCCCTAGCCTCGCGAGGCGAATGACACCAAGACCTCCAGAGGGGGCGGCCTCCCGAGGAGCGGAGATTCCTATGCAAGTGCCCAGCCTCCCGAGGCTGTGATGACGTGAGCCATGACGACCAAGGCCAGGCGCGCGCCAGCGGGCGCAGAGGAGACAGCTTCCCTTTCGGTGCTAAGGGAACAAGGATAGACACGGGTTCCCAAGGAGCCCTCCAAAGGTTTCCATTCCGGTGCAACGAGATCAATACCACGAGCTCGGCAGGACGGATGTCATCGCCGAGCCCACTACTGCGTCACGACCAAAAGCTTTGTAGGAGAAGACCACCTTTTGTCAGGATAGGGTGTACCTCTTGTCCCCTTTCAAATTGGCCATTGTGGTATCCCTTCCCGCCTAAGATTCCAGGGAAGAGGACCGAGGCCACTATAAATATAGGTTAGCCACCACCGTAGAAAGGATCGACTCATTCTCACCCCCGAGCCCTTGCGGGGCAGCTCATCCACTATACTAGTTCATCCTCAAACCTCCTCGTGAGGCCTATCTACCACAAAGCAGGAGTAGGGTTTTACACCGCAAGGTGGCCCGAACCTTGGTAAACTGCCGTGTTCATCTTCTTGCCCGCTCGAGCGTGTACCTAGCAAGGCTAGGCTATAGGGCGATGAGCTTGAGGCTTGAGAGGTTGAGATCTTCGCACACGCCCCAGAGTTTGAACCTTCTTGGGTTTGCGGAGCCCTGAATCCGATATTTGGCGCGCCAGGTAGGGGCGTGTCGAAGTCCTTCTTCCACCTTAGCTTCGCCTCCGTTCCATCGCTCCCATGGCTGACAGACGCCATGTCCGCGCTGAGCGCCAGGCCGCTCGTGTCGCCAAGACGGCACCCGTGGGCAATGGCACTCCTCGCCACTCCGCCACCCCCATGGCTAATGCTGCCACTGACCCTGCTGCTCGTGAGTAGCAGGATTCCTCGCTGCCGCCCTCCGTGCGGCGTGATGGTCGCACAGCTACTCCGTCACCTACTCCAGCCATGGCATCGTCTTCCCATGCTCGCCGCAGGCCGGCAAATGCACAGGCTGCACTGCTCATGGCGCGTGAGCTCCTGCATTATCGCCCCGCCAACGTCCTCTATGACGACTAGCTTGGCCGCATTGCTGAGCTCGTCAACGCTGCCGGTGAGGTCCCTGCACCGTCACGCTCGCTCCTTCCCCCGCCATCCCAGGCGAGCGACGTGGCTCACGGCGTGCCTCCTCCTCCTCCTCTGCGCGGCGCCGACCCCGAGCCCAGGCATGATGCACCCCAGTGCGACCCGCCACGTGGAGCGCCGGCGCGCGATGAGGCAAGCTGCCAGGTGGTCCAGCGGCCGCAAGCCAACACGCGTGCGCTCCCAGAGCCACAGCGCCAGCACCAGGAGCGTGCGCCACCGGAGGTTGCGGCGCGCGAGCATCAAGACCGAGCTCACCATGTGCGCGCTGCTCCCGTGAGTGTGGCGGGCTGCCGCGCCTTCACCCTGGAGCTGCGCCGAGTCGTATGGCCCGGCAAGTTCAAGCCGGACTTGCCTCCGCGTTACGATGGCACCCCTGACCCCGCGGAATTCCTCCAGCTCTATGCACTGAGCATCGAAGCAGCAAACGGAGATGACAAGTTCATGGCGAACTGGTTCCCCATGGCCCTCAAGGGCGGCGCGCACTCTTGGTTCCTGAACCTCCCGGAGGGGTCAATCTCCTCCTGGGAGGAGCTCCGTGAGCGCTTCATCGCCAACTTCCAAGGCACCCGCGGCCGCGCTCCCGCAGTGGGTGACCTACGGTGCGTGAAGGAGCAGCCGGGCGAGACCTTGCACAAGTACATACAGTGTTTCACGAACGTTCGCCTCAAGATCCCGAAGGCGTCAAATGAGGCCATCATCTCAGCGTTCTCCGATGGCATCCGGGACGTCAAGATGAAGGAGGAGCTCGCCATCCACGAGGACCTGTGCTCGTCCCTGGAGATGTCAACATGCGGAACAAGTGCACAAGGGCCGAGGAAGACCGCCTCTCCCTCCTCGAGCTTCCGGAGGCAAAGCGCAAGGGCCGAGGAGGTCGCGATGGAGGCCGCTGAGACAACCGCGACCCTCGCCAGGACTGGCGCGACTAGCCTCGCGAGGACCGTTGGCGTGACCAGCCTCGCAAGGCCTGTCCTCGGGGCAATGCAGGCCTCCCTCCGCTGCCGCCGCTGCCAAGGAAAATGACGACAACCGGCAGGATGACGGGGCTGGGGGCTTCCAAGAACCTCGCACTATCGCCTGTATCCTAGGCGGTGCTCAGTCCCCAGCCTCGCATTGCATCTTCAAGCAGTTCGCTCATGAGGTGAACACAGCCCTCCCGAGGCTCGAGGTTGCGCATCCTCTCAAATGGTCGCAGTATGCTATCACCTTCGATTCCAAGGAGCACCTCAAGTGCTCGGCCGTCGGAGGCGCACTCCCCATGCTCTACACGCCCACCATCAACAATGTCCTCGTCACCAAGACCCTCATTGACGGGGGCGCCGGCCTGAACGTCCTCTCGGTGGAAACTTTTGACCTGCTCCAAGTGTTGTACGACTAGCTCCTCCCCACCAAGCCTTTCTCGGGGGTAGTCAAGGGCTCGGCCACCCCCCTGGGGCAGATACGCCTTCCCATCACCTTCGGCACGCGCGACAACTACCGCACCGAGCTCATCGACTTCAACGTCGCCCACATCGGCCTCCCGTACAACGCCATCCTGGGTACCTGGCCCTCACCAAGTTCATGGCGGGAACGCACCCAGGCTACAATGTCGTCAAAATGCCAGGGAGCGGCGGCATCATTATCGTGGCCGGACACACCAAGGATGCGCTTGTAGCCCTCAAGCTCGCCTTCAAGGCCGCGGTGGCCTCGCGGCCAGGCACTGGGGACGCTCCAGAAACCCCGAAGGCCGCGCCAGCAAAGAAGAAACAACTGTTCTCTCAAGACCAAGCCGAGACGAAGCAGGTGCCCGTTGACGACGGAGGTTCAGGCCCCACCTTCACCATAGGCGCTGGCCTCCCCCCGGATCAGGAGGAGGCGTTGGTCAGCTTCCTCCGCGCAAACAAGGATGTGTTTGCATGGGAGGCGATGGACTTGGTCGGGTCCCGCGGGATGTGATCGAACACCACCTAATGATGTAGCCCAGTGCACGCCCGGTGAAGCAGAAGGCACGACGACAGGCCCAAGAAAAGCAATCGTTCATCATCCAGGAGGTCCGCAAGCTGCTGGAAGCCGGCATCATTCGGGAAGTGCGACACCCAGATTGGCTGGCTAACCCAGTAATCGTCCCCAAGAAGGGCGGGAAGGAGCGGATGTGTGTAGACTTCATGAGCCTCAACAAGGCTTGCCCTCAGGACCCATTCCCTCTTCCGCGCATTGATCAGATCATGGACTATACCGCCGAGTGCGATCTGCTATGCTTTTTGGACGCCTTCTCAGGCTACCACCAAATCAATATGGCGGTGCAGGACATCGAGAAGACGGCCTTCCTCTCCCCATGTGGTCTGTACTGCTACACCTGCATGCCCTTTGGGCTGAGGAATGCTGGCGCGACTTTCCAGCGATTAATGCACATCGCTCTGGGTCAGCAGCTCGGGAAGAATGCCGAGGCGTACGTCGATGACATAGTGGTCAAATCGCGGGAGGCAAGGACCCATGTCGAAGAACTGGAGGAAATGTTCGCCAGCCTGCGCAAGGTGAACCTGAGGCTCAACCCTGAGAAATGCGTGTTCGGTGTCCCATCCGGCAAGCTGCTGGGCTTCCTGGTGTCACATAGAGGGATTGAGGCTAACCCCGAGAAGGTCAATGCAATAGAAAGGATGAGCCCACCACAAACCCTCAAGGAGATGCAGAAGCTTGCAGGCTGCGTAACCTCCTTGGGGTGATTCATCTCCAAGCTTGGCGAGCACGCCCTCCCGTTCTTCAAGCTGATGAAGAGGAAGGGCCCCTTCGAGTGGACTCCGGAAGCTGAGGCGGCTTTCCAAGACCTCAAGAGGTACCTCACAAGCCCACCTGTAATGGTGGCGCCCCGCCCTCTTGAGCCTCTGGTGCTTTACTTGGCCGCCACACCCCACTCGGCCAGTGCAGCACTCATGGCGGTTAGGGAGGACATCGCAAGTGCGGGCGCGCAACGAGGCGTCCCGCGTAAGGTCGAGCCATCGCCACCTTGGGATGGCACTCCTGAGGCCTCCGCCACTCCGCCAAGCAGGGAGGCTCCCGAGGCCCCCTCATCCCAAGCAGAGCTGGACGTCATCAGTGCCTCGTCCCTCGTCGAGCACCCAGTATACTTCGTTAGCACGATGCTGCGCGATGCTCGCACGTGTTACCCCATGCCGCAGAAGCTCCTGCTCACACTCCTCGTCGCCTCTAGGAAACTGCGCCACTATTTCCAAGGCCACCCCATCAAGGTCGTCTCTGCATATCCCCTGGAGAAGGTGCTCCGCAGCCCCAATGCTGCGGGGATGGTCGTGGAGTGGAACATCGAGCTGCAGGGCTTCCAGCTAGAATTCAGCACCACTAGGGTCATCAAGGGCGCGGCCCTCGCTGACTTCGTGGCAGAATGGACGAATGGCCCTGACCGGGGGACGGCTAGGTCATGTACTTCGATGGCGCTTTCGCGTGGCAGGGCGCGGGGGCTGGAGCCGTGCTCATCTCGCCGACCAAGGACAAGCTATACTACGCTGTGCAGCTCTGTTTCCAGCATGGCGGAAAGGTGTCCAACAACATCGCGGAATACGAGGGCCTGATCGCTGGCCTCAGGGCCACGGCCGCACTGGGGGTCAGGCGCCTAACCATCAAGGGCGACTCTCAGCTCCTCGTCAACTTCTCCAACAAGGAATACAAGCCCAGGGACGAGCACATGGAGGCATACCTGGAAGAGGTACGCAAAATTGAAAAATGCTTCTTGGGCTTGGAATTGCAGCACGTCCCGCGCGGCACGAACAAGGAGGCAGACGACATCACCAAGAGAGCATCCCGCCGCGAGCCCCAGAAGCCTGGTGTCTTCGAGGAGAGGCTCTTCAAGCCATCAGCAACACCACCCAGCGCAGCAGCGGGAGGAGCCGCCTCAGGCCCCTTCCTTGGGCGCCCTGGCCTGCGGTCCGACCTCAGGAGCCCGCCTGCTCCTGGCATTGGAGCCTTAGGAAGGCTGCTGGACCGAGGAGTTCAAGGCGTACCTACTCCACGGCACTATACCAGAGAAGGAGGAAGATGCAGAATGTGTGGCTCGCCAGGCCACCGCTTATTGCCTGCAGGATGGCGAGCTTTACCGAAGGCGCCCCAATGATGTCTCGCTACAATGCATATCCAAGGAGCAAGGACGCGAGTTGTTGGCCGACATCCACGGCGGAGATTGAGGACACCATTCTTCATCACGCACTCTCGTGGGCAAGGTGTTCCGCAGCGGGTCTACTGGCCCACGGCGCTCAACGATGCCACCGAGCTGGTGCGATCCTGCGATGCCTGCCAGTTCCACGCCAAGCAGATTCACCAGACCGCGCAAGGTCTCTGGACCATTCCGCTCTCGTGGCCATTCGCGGTCTGGGGGCTGGATATCCTGGGCCCGTTCCCTTGGGTGGCCGGGGGATATCGTTACCTCTACATCGCCATCGACAAGTTCACCAAGTGGGCGGAGGTGGAGCCCGAGCGCACCATCCCTGTTGGCTCGGCCGTCAAGTTCATCAGGGGCCTCGTGAGCCGTTTCGGGGTCCCCAACCATATCATTACTGACAATGGCTCCCAGTTCACGAGCAATCTCTTCAGGACAGATTGTGCTAACCTTGGAACACAGATATGCTACGCTTCGGTGGCACACCCACGGAGCAATGGCCAGGCTAAACGCGCTAACACGGAGGTCCAGAGGGGCCTCAAGACGAGGAGCTTCAAGAAGAAACTTGAGGCCTACGGCAGGGGTTGGCTCGGTGAGCTTCAGTCCGTGTTGTGGTCCATCCACACCACCGCGACTAAGCCCACCGGCGAGACCCCGTTCTTCCTTGTCTACAAAGCAGAGGCGGTCCTCCCGCACGAGGTCAAGCATCGCTCCCCGCGGGTCTTGGCATTTGACGAGGCACGCCAGGACGCCTCGCGAGGGGCAGATCTTGTGCTCGGGGAGGAGGCCCGCCGCCAAGCCTTGCTCCGTGTGGTGAGGTACCAGCAGGCGCTGCGGCAGTACCACTGCCGCATCGTCCGCTCCAGGACCCTTGAGGTGGGAGACCTCGTCCTGAGGCGGGTGCTCTCCAGGGAGGGGCTCCACAAGCTCCCACCCATGTGGGAGGGCCCGTTCAAGGTCGCCCGCATCTCCAGGCCTGGCGCCGCGCGCCTGGAGACGGCGGACGGGGTCCCCATCCAGAATGCCTGGAACATCCAGCACCTCCGGAAGTTCTACCCGTGACACTCTCACGTAATAATGAGTGGGGTTGTACACGCCCCGAAGTCTCCCGGTGTGTTGCTCCTCGACCTCACGGGGGCTCCCACCCACGCCCAAGTGGAAGCCCCATGCTCCGCGCTGGCGGACGACATGGTCTTTCAGCGGCTATGCCCACGCCTAGTGGAAGCCCCATGCTCCGCGCTGGCGGGAAGACTAGAAGACTAGTGTAGGCGCCAGACGCGGCTATTCTTTTGCTTGCCTTTGTAACCAAATTTGCTGTTCTTGGAATGAATTTGAACTTTTCGCGTCTTTATTCAAAAAGGGAGGGAATTCTTCTTTTTCTTTTCGTTGCTTCTTGCAGTGTTCCCCCTCTTGACTTTCGTTCTTAAGCGGTGTAGTGGTTACCCATAGCTCACTCCATCGCGCCCCGCGAGCGGGGGCTGGGCACGGTACACCTGAGCTGGCTTAGGCCGCTCATGCGCACACCTCGCCAAGGGCTTGGCGTCCGATCCTCCCGCGGCGCTCTCAAGTGAGCTAGCGGGCACACACCGATTTCGGCCCCTCGGCCTCAGGAGTGCTCACCTCCTCGCCCTGCTGGGCATCGCGCCCCAACGCGCTAATAACGGCCGGCCCTCGCTCGGGGGCTCCAGAGGCCTACGCAAATTGCCCCTGTAGGCCTCGCGGGGGCATGCCATTCAAGGCTCCGGAGTTTGTCGAGGGGCCTCCCTAGGTCGTCACCAGGAGAAGCTCCGGAGGAGCGTGCCACCACGACGAAGGGACCCGCCGAGGGTCACTAGCGAGCCAAGCTAAGTTATTCTAATCGCGCCAAGCAGGAACTTCTAATTAATAGCAACATGGGTATTAGAACGCAAACAGGGAATACTGACATAAAGGTGCAAGCGCCGCGGTTCATTACACGCCCCCAGGGGGCTTCTCCATAAGTCGTGATGCAGGAAGCAAAAGAAGGAAAAACTGAAGAGGCGGCCTCCAGAGGACCGCTGCTCCTGAGGCTCGGCTTCACCGCCGCCCGCGCTTAGTCGGAGCGCTCCTCCTGCTTGACGGGGAAGTGATGGCGAGGTGGCTCGACGTCCTCCGGAGTGGAGACACGGCGACGTGGCGGCATGCCATCCTCTTTGGTCCGCGCAAGGTGGCGAGGCGGCTCGTCGTAGTCGTCGTCGCTCGAGCCTTCCCCGAAGGAAGTGTCGCTACTGGAGGAGCAGCGGCCATCATCAAGGGTAAGTTCACCGCGGAGGACGCTGCTGCCGCGTGGACCGTTGTCAGCGGAGGCGTGGTCACCGCCATCGTCGTCGCCCTCCGGGCAGCACCCCAAGCGGCTGTTGTCCTCACCGAAGACCCTGACGAAGAGCGTTGCCGCTCCATCATACCTAAAATGGAGGGTGCGCCTCCCATCCAGACTACGGGCGCGGGCAAACGACTGCCACCTGCGGGTCAGGAACACATGCCCGATGGAGGAGACCTCAACCTCCACCCACGACGACCCGTTGCAGCTGCCGTCCGGCTGCAGCCACAGGCCAACGGGCCCCGCTGCCAGTAGCTCCTCCATGAAGGAGCTTGGAAGCAGAAGCCAGGTGCCTAGAGGGCCCTCCACTCGTACGATGAACTCGCGCCCCGTGTCACCCGAGTGGGCACGCGGGCGTGGTGGCCGGGCGGCCACGACGGCCGTGGCATGCCTTCCTCCTTCAACGCGGCTACTGGGACCCCCGCAGCAGCCTCTGCGGGAGAGGCCTCTCCCCCGGTTGCTGGAGCCGATGTGGGCTGGCAGGGGTGGCCGCCCCGCCCCCGTGATGGCACTATTGATGCAGCCGCACATTTGCGGGGATGGTTGTGCCCCCTCTTTGGTGGCGGCGAGCCCGGCCCCTCCCTTGGGGCCTTGCCTTTCTGTTTGGCCGAGAACCTCCTCACTGGTGCCATTGTCACTTCGGCAAGATGGCGGCACGACGGAGATGAAGGAGAAGTGAGCAGCAAGAAGATGAAGACGAGCTGGGGGCTCTGCTTCCCTCGCCCTCTTATAGGAAGTCGAAGGCCAACCGGCGCACCTCCATGTTTCGAGCGATGATGGCGCTGCTGCATGCGTCAGGCAGTTGTCAAGTCGGGGCAGTTGCCCAGGCGGCGTGGGGAAGCAGAGTCGTCTGCCCCACTTCGGGTGCCACGCGTTAGCCTGGCCCACTGGCGGTTGGGGCCCGCAGCGCTTCACCCTTGCCCCTTGGCTTCGCCTCGAAGCCAGCCCGAGCGCGCCTTGGGCCCGGGGGCTACTGTTGGCATTCTGGGAACAAGGGTACCCAGACTTGCCTGCCTGCGGCCCACAGCATGGCTTGCTCGACGACCTGGTACGGCCCAGCTACAAGACTACCAAGACAAGACCCTTGCGAGGGCCCCCTGGCCTCGTGAGGCAAACGACACCAAGACCTCTAGAGGGGGCGGCCTCTCCAGGCAGCCTCCCGAGGAGCAGAGATTCCTATGCAAGTGCCCAGCCTCCCGAGGCTGCGATGACATGAGCCATGACGACCAAGGCCAGGCGCACGCCAGCGGGCGCAGAGGAGATAGTTTCCCTTTCGGTGCTAAGGGAGCAAGGACAGACACGGTTTCCCAAGGAGCCCTCCAAAGGTTTCCATTCCGGTGCAACGAGACCAAGACCACGAGCTCAGCAAGACAGATGTCATCGCCGAGCCCACTGCTGCGTCATGACCAGAAGCATTGCACGAGAAGACCACCTTTTGTCAGGATAGGGTGTACCTCTTGTCCCCTTTCAAATTGGCCGTTGTGGTATCCCTTCCCACCTAAGCTTACAGGGAAGAGGACCGAGGCCACTATAAATATAGGTTAGTCACCACCGTAGAAATGGTCAACTCATTCTCACCCCCGTGCCCTCGTGAGGCAGCTCATCCACTGCACTAGTTCATCCTCAAACCTCCTCGTGAGGCCAATCCACCACAAAGCAGGAGTAGGGTTTTACACCGCAAGGTGGCCCGAACCTGGGTAAACTACCATGTTCATCTTCTTCCCCGCTCGAGCGTGTACCCAGCGAGGCTAGGCTACAGGGTGACGAGGTTGAGATCTTCACACACGCCCTAGATTTCGAACCTTCTTGGGTCTGCGGAGCCCTGAATCCGACAGCTTGCAATATGCCTAGTGACTGTTTTGGGCAGATTGTTATTTAAACTTGACTTGTGTGTATGTGTTGAACCGTTGCTCTGTTTTGACCAAGTCCTATATGAAACTTGCTTAGAATTGTGTTTAGTTACATGTTGTCATGTTGCATCTTAATTTGAGTATTTGTGGTTGATGTTTGCATGCATTTTGCAGCAATGCCATGTTAAACTTGTTTAGCTCATATCTCCTAGACCGTAGCTCCGAATAAATGATCCACATATGTAACGTGATTAGAAAAATGTGTAGATCATCATGGTGCACTTTAACTTGCTTTTTAACAACTTTAACATAATGTTTTATGCATAACAGTACCAAATTCAAAATTTGCATATGGGGACTTTCGGAATTGTTATGTGTTGTTTCAGGCCTCATTTAAACTTGCTTTGATGTGGGGTTCTTTCATGCTTCATCTCTTGTCATGGGTAACAACATTTAACCTTGTCATGCATCATAATTGGTTTGTGCATCATTTCATGATTAAGCTCGTGTGTTTACCGTGTTGCTTGCTTCTTTCCGGCTGTGCTTCTTCTCGATAGTTCCCGGTTTCGTTGCGGTTGTGATGATGCGTTCGACTACGTTGGATCGTCTACTTCAGGGACTCGATTTTCTTCCAAGCGGGATTTCAGGCAAGATGACCATTACCTTGGATATCACTACTATCTTTGCTTTCTAGTTGTTTCGATGTTATCGTTATGTCGCGCTACCTACCACTTGTTTGTCAAGCCTCCCAAATTGCCATGATACAACCTCTAACCTCCACCTTCCTAGCAAACCATTGTTTGGCTATGTTACCACTTTGCTCAGCCCCTCTTATAGCATTTCTAGTTGCAGGCGCAAGTTGTTCCATGTTGGAACATGGATATCATGGGATATCACAATATCTCTTATTTAATTAATGCATCTATATACTTGGTAAAGGGTGGAAGGCTAGGCCTTTTGCCTAGTGTTTTGTTCCACTCATGTCTCCCTACTTTCCGTCATACCAATGTTATGTTCCTTGATTCGCGTTCCTAACACGGTCGGGGTTTATGGACCCCCTTGACAGTTCGCTTTGAATAAAACTCTTTCAGCATGACCGAATATTATTTTTAACATTTGCCAACATAATAATACCAATAATAATATTAAATTGATGCATAGGGAGTTAGCGCTACCCAAGGTTCGTTATTCAACATAATACAGGGGGCAGTGCTGATGGTGCTAGTCCAAACTAGAGCCCCTTGCAGCGCCACCACAGGGAAACTCGAGGACTAGTTTTAGTTGTATGGACTGCTCATCCGCCGTGTCCTGAGAACAAGATACGCGTCTCCTATCGGGATCGTCGACACGTCGGGAGGTCTTGCTGGACTTGTTTTACCATTGTCAAAATGTCTTCTGCACCGGGATTCCAAGCTTGATTGGGTTGTCCCGAGATGGAGGTTCTTCCTCTATGGATCATGAGAGTTTATGATGGACTAAGTTGGGACAACCCTACAGGGTTAAATCTTTTCAGAAGCCATGCCCATGGTTATGTGGTGACTTGGAAATTTATAATATCCGGTTGTAGAGAACTTGACACTAAACTTTAAATAAAATACACCAACTGCGTGCATAACCATGATCGTCTCTTTTCGAGGGAGTTCGGGAAGAGAACACGGTGGGGTTATGTATGACTCGTAAGTAATTCAAGATCACTTATTGATCATTCTAGTTCACGTTTGTTATGCGTAGTTTACTCTTCTTATTCTTGTACTCGTAAGTTAGCCACCATACATGCTTAGTGCTTGCTGCAACCTCACCACTTAACCATTCCAAAACCATTAAGCTTTGCTAGTCTTGATACCCATGGTAATGGGATTGCCGAGTCCTCATGGCCCACATATTACTACAACAACAGATGTAGGTAAAGGTAATGCGATGATCTGACGTGAGAGCGATGCTTGCTTGTTTTGGAGTTCTTCTTCTACTTCTTCTTCTTCGTTCAAGGGATACGTTCCTGGTCGGCAGCCTGGGCTAGCAGGGTGGATGTCATTTCTATTTTTTTTGTTTGATTTCATCTGTAGTCGGATGTTGCTATTCTGTATGATGTTTGATATATTCATGTGGCATTTGTATGTTGTTTTTATGTATCCCCAAGTGTGTTGTATATGGTACGATGTAATGATATCCACCTTGGAAAGCGTCTTCAATATGCACTTCTATCCTTGGTGGGACCTTCAAGTTCCTCGAGGATAGGATCACATATTGGGCGTGACAACTATATACTCCTACCGTAACACAACCCGAAAAGAATCCTCCTTGTTCGTCGAGCTAACCTCTCTTGTTGGGTCAAAGTGATGGACAACGACATTACGGGGCCACAGAGGGAAGCGTCGCACGCGAGTGAGTGTCCTATAGGACAACCACCATCTGCTTGTGACCCAAAGAGGTGTTTGTGTGATGTTTGAATACCCAATGCACAACTTTGATGTGGTACCTGCCTCAGAAACCGAAAAGGCCCCACACGGAGGGTTCATGACGCATGGTATGTGCTGCCCCCTCTTCAGCACATACTATATACTCCTACCATAACACAAACAAAAAATAATCCTCCTTGATGGTCAAATTAACCTCTCTCGTTGGGTTGAAGTGATGGAGGACAACCTCGTGGGCCCACAGATGGAAGCACCACATGCGAGTGAGTGTCCTATAGGGAAACCACCGCCTGCATGTGGCCCAAAGAGGTGTTGTGTGATGTTTGAATACCCAATGCACATCTTTCATGTGGCACCTGCCTCGGAAACTGGAAAGTCCCCACATGGAGCGAGGTTCATGACTCATAGTATATGTTGCCCCCCTCTTCGATGCGTACTATATACTCCTACCATACATACGTCACACAAACAAAAAGAATCATCCTTGTTGGTCAAATTAACCTCTCTCTCGATGTAGGTTCAATGTGATGGAAGACGACCTCGAGGGCCCATGGAGAGCATCACAGGCGAGTGAGTGCCATAGGACAACCACCGCATGCATGTGGGCCAAAGAGGTGTTGTGTGATGTTTGAATACCCAATGCACAACTTTTATGTGCCACATGCTTTGCAAACCAGAAATGCACTACACAGAGGTTCACAACGCGTAGTCCCCCTCACTTCAAGCCGGTGGGAGGGGCTCATGTGTACACACATGCCCGAACTTTGATCTGGAATCTGACCATGATCCACACCATAACACAGGCCAAGATGAATCCACCTTTGGTCAAATGCCTCCCCCTGTCGGTGAAAATCGGTAACCTTCGCAGGCTAACGAATGGGCACAGCACTGATAACCGCACGAGGGAGTGTTCGGCGACTACCAATCCATGTATGTGGCCCGAACATATATGTATGAAAGAGTTGTGTAATGTTTTGAATAACTAATACGTCTCGAACGTATCTATAATTTTTCATTGTTCCATGCTATTATAGTATCAATCTTGAATATTTTATATGCAATTATATATCATTTTTTGGGACTAACCTATTAACTTAGTGCCAAGTGTCAGTTGCTGTTTTTTTTTTCCTGTTTTTGGTTTTCCAGAATATCAGTACCAAACAAAGTCCAATTGACACGAAACTTTTTGGAGATTTTTTTCTGGACAAAAGAGACCCTGGAAGCTTCGTGAGAGGGCCAGAAGATGAAGGAGTAGCCCACAAGGCAGGGCGCGCCTAGGGAGTAGGCGCGCCCCGGTGGCTTGTGGGGCCCACGAGCGTCCGTTTGACCTAATTCTGCCTCTATAAAGTCTCTAGAATCAGGAAACCAATAGAGAGCCACCGAAAACACTTTTTCTGCTGCCGCAAGCTGCTGTTCTCGCGAGATCCCATCGGGAGGCATTTTCCGGCACTCAGTCGAAGGGGGAATCAAGCACGGAGGGCATCTACATCAACCTTGTTGCCCTTCTGATGATGTGTGAGTAGTTTACTACAGACCTACGGGTCCATATCTAGTATCTAGATGGCTTCTTCTCTCTCTTTGATCTTCATTACAATGTTCTCCTTGATGTTCTTGTAGTTCTATTTGATGTAATCACTTTTTGTAGTGTGTGTGTTGGGATCCGATGAATTGTGAGTTTACGATCAGATTACCCATGAATATTATTTGAGTCTTCTCTGAACTCTTTTATGCATGATTATTATAGCTTTGTATTTCTCTCTGATCTATTGATTTGGTTTGGCCAACTAGATTCATTTTTCTTGCAACGGGAGAGGTTCTTTGTAATGGGTTCACTCTTGTGGTGATCTATATCCCTGTGACAGAAAGGGACAAGACACGTATTTGTATTGTTGCCATTAAGGATAAAAGGATGGGGTTTATTTATGCGTGAGTTTACTTTGTCTACATCATGTCATCTTGCTTAAGGCGTTACTCTGTTCTTTACGAACTTGATACTCTAGATGCGTGCTGGATAGCAATCGATGTGTGGAGTAATAGTAGTAGATGCAGACAGGAGTCGGTCTACTTGTCTCGGACGTGATGCTTATATACATGATCATTGCCTTGGATATCGTTGTGATTATTTGCTTTTCTATCAATTGCCCAACATTATTTTTTACCCACCGTATGATATTTTCAAGAGAGAAGCCTTTGGTGAAAACTATGGCCCCCGGGTCTTATTTCTATCATACATTAAAATCAAAAATACTTTGCTGCAATTTTTCTTAATTTATTTTATTTTATGTTTTATTTATTTATCTATCACTACGAGATTTGATCCTTGCAATTAGTCGCCGAGGGATTGACAACCCCTTGTTCGCGATGGGTGCAAGTATTTTTTATTTTGTGTGTAGGTACTGCTAACGAGGTGTTGGTTGGTTCTCCTACTAGATTGATAACCTTGCTTCTTAACTGAGGGAAACACTTATCTCTACTATACTACATCATCATCTACTCTTCGAGGAAATCGCAACGCAGCTCACAAGTAGCATGAAGAATTTCTGAAGCCGCTGCCGAGGAGACATCAACATCTATCAAGTACCATCGCATAAACTTTCATCTCCTTTCATTTAAATTATTTGCCATTTGTGTCTTGTTTTCATCTCCCCCACTTCTAAAGTGTTTTCACAAAAACACACAAAAAAATCCGTTTGCCTTTTTGCTTGTTTGCTTGCTTTTTGCCTTCATGTCAATACTCAAAAACAGGAAAGGAACAGGAAAAGTAAAGATATATGGATCCTCATCCACTTGCTAATCTTTTATAAGTTCTAATTATATTGAACCAATTGCTAGTGAATAGAGTGCACTTGATTATCTCTATGAAGTTTTGCTTGATAATCATGAATCTGAAAATTGCGATGAAGTGTTAAATTTTTTTATAAAGTGATTCATGATAGCTCCTTCATTGAAAAGCATGATTGGAATTATGTTATTATAAATTCTATTAATGTCAATTGTGCTAAAAATATGCAAAACTACGAGCTTGGGGATGATAATTTTGTTATATCCGCTACTTATTGCAATGATCATGATTGCGGTGATAATGCTTCTTATGATCTTGAAAATTTATTTAAGCTTCATGATGAATATGATATTCATAATAATGTTTGCAATAATATTGAAAGTGGGTTTGGAAGAGAGTTAACTTTAGGTAAAAATGATCATGTATATTTGGAGAGTGTTCAATCTTATGATTTTTTTATGAAAGTGGGTATGGAAAGGTCATGACTTTAGTTGACGTTAATCCCACTATCTTGGAAGATTATATAACTTTTATGCATGTGGATCATGAAGAGAAAATTTTATATGATAGCTATATTGTTAAATTTTATTATGATCCTACATGTAATTATTACGAGAGAGGAAATATGGTTGTAGAAATTTTCATGTTACTAAATTACCTCTTGTTATGTTGAGATTGCTATTTTTTTCTTCTTCCTTGCATATGCTAGATTTTTCTTATCTTGATAATTTGTTTGCCTACAAAATGCCTATGCATAGGAAGTATGTTAGACTTAAATATAGTTGTCACATGTTTTATGATGCTCTCTTTGTGCTTCAATTCTTATCTTTCATGTGAGCATAGATAAAATCTCAAAGCCTATCTTAATGGCTATAAATGAAGAGCTTGTTGGCAGACGACCCAATACTTATATTTTTAGTTTTTTATTATGCACACAATTATGCTACTGTTATAGTTGTGTTTTTTTAAATTAGTGTTTGTGAAAAGTAAAGCCTTTGGGATGATTTGGACGATAGTTGACTTAATTCTGTGAGAAAAATAGAAACTTTTACACCTTATAGCAGAATTGTTAAAACTCACTGGAACATGCTTCTGATCTAATTTTTCTTAACTTGATTGATATACAAATGTCCCACACTTCCCTAATTTTTCACAATTTTTAGAGGCACCGAAGTATGATGATAATTCAGATCTTTACATATTGTTCTATTTTTGACAGATTCTGTTTTTGTTGCGTTGTTTGCTTGTTTTGATGAATCTATGGATTGTATTTGGGGGTATAAGCCATGGTGAAGTTAGAATACAGTAGGTATAATGCAATAATAAAATATGAATGGGTTTACAACAGTAGTTAAAGTAGTGATTTGCTTTGTTATACTAACAGATCTCGTGAAGGTTTTTGTTTAGTTTTGTGTGCTGAAGTTTTCAAGTTTTGGGTGAAATCATGATGGATGAAGGAATAAGGAGTGGCAAGAGCCTAAGCTTGGGGACTCCCGAGGCACCCCCAAGGTAATATTAAGGACTCCCAAGCAACTAGGCTTGGGGATGCCCTGGAAGGCATCCCCTCTTTCTTCTACCAACTATCGGTAATTTTACTTGGAGCTATATTTTTATTCGTCACATGATGTGAGTTTTGCTCGAAGCATCGTGTATTATATGAGTCTTTCTTTTGTTTGTGTTTTAGTTTGTTACAATCATCTTTGCTGAACACACCTTTTTGAGAGGGACACACATTATTTGTGATTTGTTAGAATACTCTATATGCTTCACTAATAGCTTTTGAGCTAGGCAGTTGCTCTAGTGCTTCACTTATATCTTTTAGAGCACGGCGGTGGTTATACTTTAAAGAAATAGTTGCACTATCATGCTTCACTTATATCTTTTTTAGAGTTGATAATATTAATAGCAATTATTACAAGTTATGAATTTGGTCCCAATATGATAGGTATTCAAGAGGGATACAATAAAAACTTTCATGTAGATCACTTAATATGGTAAGTTAGATTCCTTGCCATAGTTTTGCGATATAAAGGTGGTAATATGTGGGTTATGATAGTGATTAATTGTGGTTTAGTAAGAATGTTGGTGTTAAGGTTTGTGATTCCTGAAGCATTCACGTATGGTGTCTCGTTATGCTAAGAAGTTGGAGCATGATTAATTATTGATTGTCTTCCTTATGAGTGGCGGTCGGGGACGAGCGATGGCTTTTCCTACCAATCTACCCCCCTAGGGGCATGCGTGGTAGTACTTTGCTTTGAGGGCTAATAAACTTTTGCAATAAGTATATGAGTTCTTTATGACTAATGTGAGTCCATGGATTATATGCACTCTCACATTTCCGCAATTTGCTAGCCTCTTTGGTACCGTGCATTGCCCTTTCTCACCTGAGATGTGGTGCAAACTTCAGCGGTGCATCCAAACCCCGTGATATGATACGCTCTATCACACATTAGCCTCCTTATATCTTCCTCAAAACAGCCACCATACCTACCAATTATGGCATTTCCATAGCCATTCCGAGATATATTGCCATGCAACTTCCACCGTTCCGTTTTATGACACACATCATCATTGTCATATTTCTTTGCATGATCATATACCTAACATAGTATTTGTGGCTCAGCCACCTTCATCATCTTTTATACATGTTATGCTAGATCATTGCACATCCTGGTACACTGCGAGAGGCATTCATATAGAGTCATATTTTGTTCTAGTATCGGGTTGTAATTTTTTTTGAGTTGTAAGTAAATAGAAGTGTGATGATCATCATATTCATTATTAGAGCATTGCCCCTAGTGAGGAGGGCCAAAAAGATCCCAGAAAAAGAGGCCCAAAAGAGCCCAACAAAAAAAGAAAAAAGAATGAGAGAAAAAGAGAGAAGGGGCAATGTTACTATCATTTCCACACTTGTGCTTCAAAGTAGCACCATGTTGTTCATATAGAGAGACTCCTATGCTTTCATTTTCATATAACTAGTGGGAATTTTTCATTATAGAACTTAGCTTGTATATTCCAACGATGGGCTTCCTAAAATGCCCTAGGTCTTCATGAGCAAGCAAGTTGGATGCACACCCACTTAGTTTTCTTTTTGAGCTTTCATACACTTACAACTCTTAGTGCATCCGTTGCATGGCAATCCCTACTCCTTGTATTAACATCAATTGATGCGCATCTCCATAGCACGTTGATTAGCGTCATCAATGTGAGACTTTATTTTTTGTCTTCTCCATATCGACCCCTATCACCATACTTTATTCCACCCATAGTGCTATATCCATGGCTTGCGCTCATGTATTGCGTGAGAGTTGAAAAAGCTGAAGTGCGTTAAAAAGTATGAACCAACTGCTCGGCTTGTCATCGGAGTTGTGCATGATAAATACTTTGTGTTAAGAAGATGGAGCATGACAAGACTATATGATTTTGTAGGGATAATGTTCTTTAGCATTGATATTTTGAAAGGCATGATTGTTTGTTGGTATGTCTTATTATTATTGTTTTTATGTCAAACTATAGACAATTGCTTTGAATCATTCGAATCTTAATATTCATGCCACAAAAGAGAGATTACATGATGAACATGTTAGGTAGCATTCTACATCAAAAATTTGTTTTTATCATTTACCTACTCGAGGATGAGAAGGAATTAAGCTTGGGGATGCTTGATACATCTCCAACGTATCTATAAATTTTTATTGTTCCTTGCTATTATAGTATCAATCTTGGATGTTTTATATGCAATTATATGCCATTATATATCATTTTTTGGGACTAACCTATTAACTTAGTGCAAAGTGCCAGTTGCTGTTTTTTTTGCCTATTTTTGGTTTTCTAGAATATCAGTACCAAACGAAGTCCAGTTGTCACGAAACATTTTGCAGATTTTTTTCAGGACAAAAGAGACCATGGAAGCTTCGAGAGAGGGCCAGAAGACGAAGGAGTAGCCCACAAGGCACCATGGCGAGCCTAGGGGGTAGGTGCGCCCTAGTAGCTTGTGGGGCCCACGAGCGTTCGTTTGACCCAATTCTACCTCTATAAATTCTCTAAATCGGGAAAACAACAAAGAGCCACCCAAAACACTTTTTCTGCCGCCGCAAGCTTCTGTTCTCGGGAGATTCCATCTGGAGGCCTTTTCCGGCACTCTATCAAAGGAGGAATCAATCACGGAGGGGCTCTAATCAACCTTGTTGCCCTTCCGATGATGTGTAAGTAGTTTACCACAGACCTACAGGTCCATAGCTAGTAGCTAGATGGTTCTTCTCTCTCTTTGATCTTCAATACAATGTTCTCTTCGATGTTCTTGGAGTTCCATTCGATGTAATCACTTTTTGCGGTGTGTTTGTTGGGATCCGATGAATTGTGAGTTTATAATCAGATTATCCATGAATATTATTTGAGTCTTCTCTGAACTCTTTTATGCATGATTATTATAGCTTTGTATTTGTCTCCGATCTATTGATTTGGTTTGGCCAACTAGATTGATTTTTCTTGCAATGGGAGAGGTACTTTGTAATGGGTTCAATCTTGCGGTGATCTATATCCCAGTGACAGAAAGGGACAAGACACGTATTTGTATTGTTGCCATTAAGGATAAAAATATGGGGTTTATTCATGTGTGAGCTTACTTTGTCTACATCATGTCATCTTGCTTAAGGCATTACTCCGTTCTTTATGAACTTAATACTCTAGATGCATGCTGGATAGCGGTTGATGTGTGGAGTAATAGTAGTAGATGCAGGCAGGAGTCGGTCTACTTGTCTCGGACGTGATGCCTATATACATGATCACTGCCTTGGATATCGTCATGATTATTTGCTTTTCTATCAATTCCCACAATAATTTGTTTACCCACCATATGTTATTTTCAAGAGAGAAGCCTCTAGTAAAAACTATGTTTCCCGGGTCTTATTTCTATCCTATATTAAAATAAAAAATACATTGCTGCTATTTTTCTTACTTTATTTTATTTTGTGTTTTATTTATCTATCTATCAGTACGAGGTTTGATCCTTGCAATTAACTGCCAAGGGATTGACAACCCCTTGTTCACTTTGTTATTTTGTGCGTAGGTATTGCTAACGAGGTGTTGCTTGGTTCTCCTACTGGATTGATAACCTTGGTTCTTAACTGAGGGAAATATTTATCTCTACTGTACTGCATCAGATTCTCCTCTTTGAGGAAATCCCACCACAACTCACAAGTAGCAATAACCAAATCATGACTTTGATGTGGCAACTACCTCACAAAACGATCAATCCCACACTGAGGCTCACGACTCATAGTGTACTGCCGGACCCCCCCCCCCCATACACACACTGCACCACTACCGTGACTTAAAGGCATGTCAAACTTTTTCTACAGTGAACATGTGACCAAAGGAATGTCGTGTTAGAATTTGAAAAAAAAGAGATCATTCGGCCATTTTTATACATTGATTGATTTCCTAGGGATTTAATGTGCAAAAATCAAATTTGTGCTACATGTGCACCAAAATGGATTGCAAAATCATATGTGTGTCCCTGGGTGCATGTTTCCCCATGCAAGAAATTTCAAAACATTGAGAATCTTGATTTTTAAAATCCAGTAAACCCAAAACTTAGTTGAAATTCATTAAACTTATCAGGGTGTCATATGGACACCAATAGACTGTGATAATGTATATTTTTGTCAAATTTGAGACAAGTTTTGATATAATCTTCTTACAAAGGGGAGATTATTAATAATTGGCAACCAATATCGCAAATGGATTATTTATTGGAACCGTGGGCATTAGACCAACAATGTACGTGCCATGCTTCGGTTAAGAAATAAAGTGGCAGAGTTAATCATCAAAAATGAAAAACAATATATGTGCCCCGACGTGTCCCGTGTGTCGTGCGAGCAGGCGTGAGTTGACAGGACGCATGCTAGCAGTCCGCCGCGCAGGCAGACCGGGAGGCGTGCGTGCAGGTGTATGAATAGACAGGAGGTGTGTTCGCTACGCAGTGTCACCGGAGGCGTGCGAGTAGCTATGTGAAATGACGGTAGGCATGCCAACAGTCCGTTGTGCAGGCTCATCGGGAGGTGAGCCAGCCCTTTGACCATCGCCCGCCTCGCTCACACTGCTCCATATTAATGGCGCACCTAAGCCGCTAGTCATAATAGGTGGCCGCACCCCCCCCCCCCCGTCCATAGTGGTCATCGCCGTCTGGAGTGTATGAGGATGCTGCCAAAGCGCACCATCGGAGGGAGTCGCGACGCCGGGGCTGGTGAAGCACCCGCGCAACACGTGAAGCTGGGCACAGAGGTTGCCGTTGCCGCCGACGAGGTCTCGCGCGGGCACCAGCTTGACCTTGACTTTGTCGCCACCGTCGTGCCTCCATGGCCGGAGCTGGAGGTCCACAGAAACTCCGACAACGACTCCGACTCCGATGGAAACCAGAGTCATCTATACCCACTTGTGCGAAAAACATAACAAGTGTTTTCTTTGGTTACACCTGCCCCCCCCCCTTTATTTTTTGGAATAGAAATCCTATGTATTTTCTCTCAGTCCATGAAATCAGAGTAAGATTCGTTAGATCCATGTAGTGTATTGATTGTTTGAAAGGTATCCGTCTAGGGTTAGTGGTTAATTGTTTGTTCTGTATAAATGATTTTTGCTAATAATCTTACTAGGGTTAGTGTTCTTGCTAATAATTCGTAGCCAGATCTTGAGAATTGATTTTGAATGTCCTACATATATGTTTGTGCCATTATTTTTCTTCTAGATCATGAGAATTGATTTTGAATGTGCTACATGTATGTTTGTGCCATTTGTTTCCAGATTGGTATGTACACAGATGAGGCTCCGGCCAGCGGCGCCACCGGTTGTAGATCATGCACCCGGCAGCATGGGCAGAAGCGGCCACGATCCCCCTGGATCTGAGGAACCCTTAGAATATCAGGCGTACCACATCAGTGATCTCCCGGACACCATCCTTGGGGAGATCATCTCCCTTCTCCCCACCAAGGATGGTTGCCGCACACAAGTCCTCGCATCTCGATGGTGCACTCTGTGGCGTGCTGCACCTCTTAATCTTGACTATCGTCAGCTATCTGTCGATCATGATTCTAACTCCTTGGAGCCATCAGCTCCTCCCACTAGCGCTCCGTTCGACGCCTCTGCATCCCGGCATGCTATCTACTGGACATACTCTACATGGTGGATGCCTGGCTGACATCACGTCAATTTGAAAAAAATCCAGCAGCTTGAGTTCTACCATTACAACGAATATAACATACCACAAACCGATGTATCTGTGCCCACACCACCGATGTCCATCTCATGGTTTTCCTCCTCTCTCTACACCGCCACCTTCGCCCGGTGCCATCTAGCAGACAATCTGGTACAAATGCTTCGAGTCCCACAGCTAAAAAAAACTTGCGCTTGTAGTGGTTGATCAGTTGGAGGCCTCACTGCACAACATCATCCACTCCAGCTGCCCTACCCTGGAGCGCTTGCTGCTTGTTTTTGGAATAGAAATCCGTATATGTTGTCTAAAAATAAAGTTGCCTCACCTTGTAAGCATTGGAATTCGTTTTGAAGGATAGGAGATCATCATCAAAGATGCCCCTTCACTTCAAAGGTTGCTCCTTGATTCTTGTTATGCACCTTCGCAAATAATTGTGGTCTTTGTGCCTAAAAGAGACCATGGGTGCAATTAGTGATCCGTTTAAATGGTTCAAGATGGTGTTTGGCTCCATAGTTAATCAGGTACTGTATATTATCAATATACACTTTTGCAATATGCATTTTTCATTTGTGTGCATAAGTTAAATATCATCTTGGAGTACACTTTTGGTACTAATATTATGTTCTATGCTCAATGAAGAGCTTGTCCATGGATAGCCTATCAATGGTGGTAGATTCTATCAAGACCTTATATATCAGTATTTGGTGTTTTGATCTGAACACGATTATTGGCTTGTGTGATGCTTTCCATGTCTGGAGAATTTGTATATAAAGGTGATGATTTCACCCACATTCAAAGCCCATATATAATGTACTAGAATTAATCGTTCAGCTATCGCTCTTTCGACATACTCTTTTTTAGACATTAACTGATTTCAATTTTCATGTCTATTTAGGCACAAACACATGGAGAAAAAGGTATAACCAATTGGTGGCTGAAGAAGCACCGGGATTTTCTCAATTCTCATGACATTCGTTTGACGACAATAACGCTGGAAGGATATGCATCCAACCATGCAAACACTAGCTTTGTCACATTCTTCTTGTTGAATGCGAGGGCACTATTGTCCGTGAGGATTAAGTTTTTTAACAAAAAAAATCTCACTGCTGGACGTGTTGAACAACATAACAAGAAGTTTGAGGTGGAAAAAAGGGCTTCTGAACGTGCTCGTCTTCTATGTACATCAACTTGTCATCATCATGTACCAGTAGATTTTCTAGCCCAGGATCTTGATTTTATGGATCAAACCGATCCATTTGATTGTGACTACCCAAAACATTGGTGTAGTTAGATGTTATTACCCTGTTCAATCTTGGTTTTTTCTAAACCTGATGAACAATTAATCCTCGTGCTTTTGTACCATTTGTAAGCTAGAGTTAGATATTGTTGCCCTTCTCTACTTGGCTTTGACCCATATTTTCTTTCATACTGGGCCAATGGCTTGCCATTTCTTTAATTAAGACGAAAATATTATAAGCAATCACAACATAGGAAAAGAACATCACTCTCGCGGGCTCCTTGATATCATTATTCATTACAGAAGCCGCAAGTGCTTAGCGCCCAGCACCCACAAACTTATTTTGAGCTCGCACACCAAATGGGCTATAACTCTTAATAAGAAAAGCTACATGTTAGTGACAGATTTGGATTCTGACATTTGGGACCCATGAGGAAAAAGCCTATCGAAGGTGGTGTCGACTCGGTCGTAAACATTCAGAAACTTGGTTTTAGAATTACCGTAAATCCAAAACTCGCCTGAAAATAATGAAACTTGGCATGGTGTTATGACATGGCACGAAGATGTTGTGGTAAAAAAATTGTCCGATTTGGGACAAGTTTTGGTATAATCTTCTTACTAATCGGAGCTTCTCTCAAGAAGCCTCATGGTTCCGAGAGGGAACTTCTCACCTCTATGTGAGAAACGACATACGTTGTCTCTTCCCACCTTGATTTATTTTACAAAGGTAACATACAACTATAGGAGTGTTGTGCTAAAAATATGAAATTATTCATGGTTCCTTTTGCTTTTTATACATTATTTGAGTTTTCTAGGCATTTTGGAACAAATAGCTGGCACGTTATTATCGCAAATGGTCGTATAATTCCAACTGTGGGCATTCAACTAACCATTTGCTACCACGGGCAGCTATTTGATTAGATGGGACGACCAGGAGCAGTCCGCCGTGCAGACTCATCATACCGGGAAGCAAGCCGCGAGCGCTGCCAAAAATTTATTGATGGTTTTGGTTTTGGCCGCCTTAGGAAGGTACGTAGAACAGTCCTCCGTTGTTATCTACAAGCACCGCCACTAAGTTTCGCTGCCTGCTGCGAGATGGAGGACGAGCCGGCCGATAAGCGGGGGCCGGTCGAGCCAAAACCGCAAGAGCCTCCAGTGAGCATGGACTTCATCAGCAGCCCCCTCGATGAGATGTTGGTAACCATCATATCCCTCCTCCCCATCAAATCTGGCGTGCGGACCACTGTCCTCTCCCGATGGTGGCGCCCCCTCTGGCACTCCACCCCCTGGACCTAATCGACGATGATGATCTCTACAGCGGGGATCGCAAATGCTTGGACGCATTGTCCCACATCCTTGCCACGCACCCTGGGCTGGTCAGGCACCTTGCTATCGGCAAGTTCCGTTCCAACTGCAATCCCGAACCCAGGTTTCATGACTAGTTCGTATCCTCGGCCCTATGTCGGCTCGAGGAGCTCAGCTTTCATGTTGGACATCTGCACTCGTTGTCGTCATCCGTGCTCCGCCTTGTGCCCACACTGTGACGCGCTACGTTCAGGCAGTGCCTTTTCCCCCAGATTGACGCCGCAAGCGCTCTTCATCTCCTTAAGCTGAAGCACCTCAAGCTCATGGGCATCCACATCTCGAAGGAGGATTTGGAGCGCCTGCTCGACGGCTATACAGTGCTCGAGTACCTTCGTCTTCAGGTGATGGATGGGTTCAGTAGCCTCCACATCGCCTTGACGAATGTCCGTACGATTTATGTGCATTGCTGGTGCCGCAATACGCTATCAGTTGAGGTGTTTCACGATATGGTCGTTGAGAATGCGCCTTTCATCAAGAGATTGTATCTACTTGATAAAGTAGGTCCAAAAAGAATCAGGGTCATTCACGCACCAAAATTGACAGCGTTGGGCTATTCGTGTGTTGAATTCTCCGAACTTGTTACTAGATCATTATCCGCTCAGGTACAATAGTCTTCCTCTCCTTCTCATTATTGGACATCACATTTTATCTATTTTTTGTTGATCTATGTTCGCCTGTCATCCAGAAAATGATTAGCAGAAGCTTGACCCCGTCTCTGCGCACAGTGAAGATCTTGCACTACAATCTGTCGGTCCCGATCTGGATGAAGTTGTTAGATTCCTTAGATGCTTTCCGTGCACGGAGAAGCTATACATCAAGGTGATGCTCCTTTCCTATTAATTGTTAACCACAACGGAGTTTAATTTGTTGTTACTTTTACCCATGATTACAATGACAAATGTAGTATGATTTCTAAAGGAAATTTGGAGGATTTCAACACATATATTTTTTGAGATGTTAATCATGAACGACTGAAGGTGGCATGTCACTCTATTGATGTATTTTAGAAATCCTGCAAATCAAAGAGGGCCGAAGTGTTCAAATATGCAGCTAGGCACTAATATGTTGTCTTTATTTGTAGATAAAAGCGGGCCCGAAAGTGGAAAATGTTGCGCAATATAACAATCCCATTGAATGCCTTGATCTTCATCTCACAGAAATTACTTTTAACAAGTACCAAGAAACCACACCAGAAATTAAATTCACTAGGTTCTTTGTTCAAAAAGCAAGGGTGCTCAAGGTAATGAGGTTTGCCCTATATTTAGTGCGCATAAGTGAATGGTTTGGTAAAGAGCGCATGCATCTACAACTGAATGGAAAAGGCTTTGCAGAAGCTGAATTTCAGTTTGTAACTTCATATGACAGATTATTTGGAATTCACTATATCAAGCCGCTATATGACTTCTCGGTGGTTGATCCTTTCGTTAGAAATAATGCATGAAAAAGATTCTGAAGAAGATTAATTTGATTTGTAAGAACAATTTGAACCTTGTAATCTTTGAATTTGGGCCTTGTTATGCTAGAATTTGAACCTTGCAATATTTATGGTATTTATGATATAACATAATTGGATGTTTAGTTTGGTTATACAATCATGTCCTGTCATAAGTATATATGTTGTTCTTCTGTAGATAGTGCATAGATGTTGTGCAGACAGAGCATATCACATCGCACACGGGCTAAACTTGGGAACCCGTTCGTGATGATTTCATCAATCGATGACAATTGTATACCAGCAAGTGTTTGCCCACAACACACATGACTTATTAGCAGCAATCGTCTGTGCTATTATCGGTCCTTGCACACATTTTTTATTATGGACATGTTTGTCGCGGATCACACACATCTTGTTAAGTTGAACCATTTCTGTTGTTTTCGCTCATCCCAAATAGTTCAACCGACTGAACTGTATGCCGTCCATCGCACACACCTTTATCTGGCCAAACATTTCTATTGCGTTGCCTAATAAAAAATATTTCATCCCAGTGAACTGTATTGTCATATATAACACACACCTTGATCTGGATGACCGTTTTTGTTGTTCTGGTCATCACAAACAGCTCGTATGGATCAACTGTATGCCACGTATCGCACACGCAACTCTAATCTGAATCGTGCTTGATGTCTCCGCCATCGCACGTAGTTCATCTTATTGCCACGTATCACCGTGCCAGCCTTCGCTAGCATCCCTTGGCGTGCTCTGCTCACCGTTAGGCGCCGCGGCGCGCTCTACACGCGTCCCTCCACACGCTCGTCTTGTGGATGGATTTTCCCTGCGTGTTCAACTGCTATATGCATATGGTTTCTCACTGTTGAGGCGGATGTGGAGAGTTCCGCTCACGTCCCTCCGCGCACTCTGCTCTCACTCCTCTGCATGCACTCTGCCAGCGGTTGGGGCTGGCGCACGATCAAGTTGGGGGCCCATATGCACGCGGTTGCGCCGCGCGCGTCGCCACAATGCAGTTACATGCGGCATGATGGAGTTATGCACTGCAAAAGCTGCCATCCGTATGTGCCGATATTCCAGTCCGTCCAGCATCCCCAATTATTCCCACAACCATTATAACCTTAGTCTCTTCAATCTTTCGATCGCGCCCCACAACACAAACAAGCACACCCACAATGACACATACAGAGAGGATATATATCTAGCGCTGCTCCAATGGAGTTCTGCATGCATCAAGTGGAGACCCACGTAAGGGAGAAGGATCTTGGTGGTGTACACCAATGACCCGGCCGTGGTGGAGGACTCCATCAACACCATGGAGCAGTTGCTTACTTAGGATGACAAGTACAAAGTGATTGGCATCGACCTCCAGTACACCGACGGTCATGCCTAGTATGATCAGAAGGTTACCGTCGCCCAGTTGTGCGTGCACCATCACATCCTCGTCTACCACTACTCCCTGGCCACAAGGCCTTGTGAGCATTTTGCCAGGTTTATCAACAGCCCTGACTACAAGTTCGCTACTATGGACACCATCAACGATGTAAAAGCGCTCAAGCTTACGGGATTGGCCTGCAAGAACCTTGTCGACATGTGAGGCCACTACAGGGTCTGGGGCAGCAAGAAGGAGAAGGGCTCCCTTGTTGACCTCGCATCGGCCATCATCGACCCCTACTACGAAAAGATGAAGCAGGATGCCAAGAAAAATCCTACATCCTAGCACAGGGCCTAGATGCGGAAACTGGATGAAGCTCACCTCAAATTCACGACCAAGAACATGTACACATGCTACGAGATGCACAGGCAGATCGTTGACATGAGGGAGTACCTCCTTCCCGTAATCGATGAGGGATCGAGCAACAACAGAGCAGTGGCGGCAACTGTCACAAGAAGAAGTAGATGATGATCAGATGATCATTTATCCTAGTTAATTATGCATGCAATAGTTTACTTTGGTGTGTGCAAATGTCATGTGTGTACTAGCCACCTATGTAATTGGATGTTCAATTTGGTTATGGAATCAAGTCTTTATAAGTATATGTGGTGTTGTTCTGTATGCAATTACATCGCACACAAGCCATACTAGGAACCCGTCGGTGATGAATTCATCAATCGCTGACAATTGTATACTAGCAAGCATTTACCCACAACACACACGACTTATTAGCAGAAATCATCTATGTTATTATATGTCTTCGCACAAATTTTTTATTACGTACCTGTTTGCCGCGTATCACACACGTCTTGTTAAGTTGAACCGTTTCTGTTGTGTTGCCTCATCGCAAACAGTTCATCCGGGTGAACTGTACACTACTGCAGGATACTGCTAACGCGACACTGCAATCAGACACCCTTCGACGAAACTGTGTGGATGTATTAATCACAAACGGTGATGTAATAAAACCATAAAAAAAGATACAAAATGTTTGCGATGGAGGAGACAACAAGCACGTTTCAGATTATAGTTGCGTGTGCGATCCGTGGCATACAGTTCACTCGAATGAACTGTTTGCGATGAGCTTAACAACAGAAACAGGCGGCCAGATGAAGGTGTCTGCGATATACGGCATACCGTTCACCCGGATGAACTGTTTGTGATTAGCAAACACAACAGAAATGGTCAGGTAGATCAAGGTGTGTGTGCGATTGATGGCATACAGTTCACTCGGATGAACTGTATGCGATTAGGCAACATAACAGAAACGATCAGCCAGATCAAGGTGTGTGCGATTGATGGCATACACTTCACATTGATGAACTGTTTGCGATTAGCCACAACAAACTGAAACAGTTAGACAGATCAAGGTGTGTGTGCTAGACGGGCAGACATTCTAATTAAAAGAAGCATGCGCGATGGTAATAACGAGTGTGCACGGTTGATGGAACAAGACGTGTGCTGACATCGCCTATTGCGGTGCATCCTATGGTGCAAACGCCACGTACGCGGCCGAGAACACGTGCTCATGTTACGCCATCCGGGAATAGTGCCGCACTTCGAAACTAGAACTGTCAACAAATTTTGAGATTGCGTCCCATCACATTCCAAATTACTACCATGCTATATTTAATTGCAAACCTGTTCACACCGATCAAAACCTAAATGGTTTCCCACTTAGGAGCGTATTAGTACTCGGTTATAAATACTACCTACTCCTAGATGACTGCACATTCCTCCTCAACTCCTCATCTACAAAAACAAACAAGTCTTTCATCATCGTTCCCTTTCATCTGCCATGGCCCGCATGAGTTCTGGGTCGAGAGATTACTACCAGGGAGAGATGAGCATGGAAACGGAAGCACGAGAGATGTCACGCCTCACCGCGAAAGCAGCCGACATGTCCCGCCGCACCGCCATAGCAGCACAGAGGTCCCGCCGTGCCGCCGAAGTAGCACAAAGGTCCCGCTGCATCGTCGATGCAGAAGACTGGTTCGGCCGCGCCGCGGAAGCAGCAAAGATGTCCCGCCGCTCTGCGAATGCAGCAGAGAGGTCCTCTCGCGCTGCGGCGGCCTAGGAAAATGTCTCGCAGGCAGGCGAGGACTCTCACAGGCGCGTGCGCGCTATGCTCAATGACCTGATGGATCGGATGTCCAGCTGGATGAAGCTGCAGGACGAGATGAATGCCTCATTTGAAAATGCTACCAGCCTCTTCCGGGGACTAGGGGAGGACAAGGCGAAGCTCCGCACTGAGCGCGACCTGCTGAGGGTGAAGATCGCCGGAAGGACGAAGCAGCACCAGGAGACCACAGCCTTGTTGAAGAGGACGAGCGTCATCATGAAGAAACTTATGGACGAGAATGCCATGCTCCGCATCGAGCGTGAAAGGCTAGTGGAGGAATCCGTGGATGCTCTCAAGCAGCGTATTGAGGGCACGAAAGAGTTCATTGCCGCTCGCCGCAAGAACTAGTCTCCGCACCCTGTAGCAACGCATCAAGAAAGTAGAGATCAGCGAGCCAGATCATTGTCTGTGTCTTCCTTCTTCTTTTGCCCTTGTGTATTTCGGGCGTTACCGCATGTGGCATTTTTTATTATCTTCCTAAATATGTAAGACAATTATTATCCACTATCGCCGTCCTTATATATTCATATTAGTCTTGCTATAAGTCGCAGTCGATGCTATATATGTTCGTCAGATCTTACATCAATATCTGTGCAAAAATTTATTTTCATATTTTCTTTTTTCTTCTTAAATCTCAGTCGAGTGAGACATAGCCATGCTATAAAACAGGGGCTCGGGCGCCATTAATGGAGACGTTGGGAGAGAGGTGGGCGGCGCATGGGAGTCAAAGGGCTCTCCTCCCGATAAGCACGCACAAGGGTCTGATCGCACGCCTCCCATACTCAAATAGCTACCCCGCACGACGCCTCCTAGCCAATAAAAAAGGGGACGCATGGCGGCACGTAAATGGTAAGTAGAACGCCCACGGTTTCAATAATACTTGTGTTTCTGACTGTAACATGACAGCACTTGTTCCAAAATGACTTTGTTGGTTGTTAATATGTCACTACTGCAGGATGCTGCTAACGCGACACTACAATCAGAGACCCTTCGACGAAACTGTGTGTGATGCATTAATCGCAAACAGTGATGTAAAAACCGTCAAAAAAGATGCAAAACGTTTGTGATGGTGGATACATCAAACACGGTTCAGATTTCAGATTCGTGTGCGATGCGGGGCATACGGTTGATCCATACGAACTATTTCTGATGTGACAGAACAACAGAAATGGATCAAGGTGTGTGCGATATACGACATATAGTTCACCCCGATGAACTCTTTGTGATGAGGCGGAACAACAGAAACGGGCAGCCAGATGAAGGTGTGTGCGATATACAGCATACAGTTCACTCGGATGAACTGTTTGTGATTAGGCAACACAAAAGAAACGGTCAGCCAGATGAAGGTGTGTGTGATATACGGCATACAGTTCAGTCGGATGAACTATTTGCGTTGAGCCAAGAGAACAGAAATGGTTCAACTTACCAAGATGTGTGTGATACGCGGCAAACAGGTCTGTAATCGAAAATGTGTGGGAAGACCGATAACAACATAGATGATTCCTGTTAACAAGCCGTGTGTGTTGTGAGAAAACGATTGCTGGTATACAATTGTGAGTGATTGATGAAATCATCACCGACGGGTTCCATTGTTTAGTCCGTGTGCGATGTGATTTCCTCTGTCTACAGAACATCAACATATATACTTATAAGAACAGCATTGCATAACCAAATTAAGCATACAATTACATAAGTGACTACACACATAAGATTTCCACACACCAAAGTAAGCAATTACATGCATACTTAACTGGGAGAAACGAGCATCTAATCATCTACAACTTGTTGTGACGACACTGGCCATTGCTCTGCTTTCGGCTGGATCCCTGGCCGTTTTGGGGAAGGAGGCACTTCCTCATGTCAATGATCTACCTGTACATCTCATAGCTCATGTACGCCTCCTTGGCCACGTACACGACGTGAGATTTGTCGAGTTTCTCCATCCAGGCCGAGTGCCAGGCACGCTTGTCCTTATTGCATGAATCCTTCATGACTCTGTAGTAGGGGTTGATGATGGCCTCGACGAGGTGAACCAGTGAGTCCTTCTCATGCTCCTTGCTGCCTCGGATCTTGTATTGGCCCTGGATGTCGACAAGATTTTGGCAGGCGATGCCCGAATTCTTGAGCACCTTTACATCGTTGGTGATGTCCACCGTAGCACACATGTAATGGGGGCTGTCGACAAACCAGGCGAAACACTCGCACGGCCTTGTGGCTAGCCAGTAGTGGTAGACGAGGACGTGATTGCGCATCCACATCTGGGTGATGGCGACCTTGGGACGAGACCCGACACGAGCGCTGGTGTACTCGAGGTCGAACCCGACCACCTTGTATTTCTCCTCAGCAAGCAACAGCTCCATGATGTGGATGGAGTGCTCCACCCAGACCGGATTGTTGCTGTACACCATCGAGAGCTCCGTGAACCTTCTGTGGGTGTCCACCACGGCATGCATGGTGAACTGCTACTCGTCGTCGTCAGCCGCTTGGAGCGCTGATACGTCTCCAATGTATCTATAATTTTTTATTGTTCCATGCTATTATATTATCTATTTTGGATGTTTTATATGCATTAATATGCTATTTTATATTATTTTTGGGACTAACCTATTAACCTAGAGCCCAGTGCCAGTTTCTGTTTTTTCCTTGTTTTTTAGCTTCGTGGGAAAGGAATACCAAACGGAGTCCAAACAGAATAAAACCTTCGCGATGATTTTTCTTGGACCAGAAGACACCCAGGAGACTTGGAGATGAAGTCGGAGGAGCCACGAGGCGGCCACAAGGGTGGAGGGTGTGCCCAGGGGGGTAGGGCGCGTCCCCTGCCTTATGGGCCCCCCGTGACTCCCCCGACCTAATTCTTTCGCCTATATATTCACATATGTTCCCAAACCACCAGAAGCATCTAGGAAAAGACTTTTCCACCGCCGCAACCTTCTGTACCTATGAGATCCCATCTAGGGACCTTTTTCGGCACCCTGCCGGAGGGGGATTCAATCACGAAGGGCTTCTACATCAACTCTATTGCCCTTCCGATGAAGCGTGAGTAGTTTACCTCAGACCTACGGGTCCATAGCTAGTAGCTAGATGGCTTCTTCTCTCTCTTTGATTCTCAATACCATGTTCTCCTCGTTGTTCTTGGAGATCTATCCAATGTAATATTCTTTTGCGGTGTGTTTGTCGAGATCCGATGAATTGTGGATTTATGATCAGCTTATCTATGAATATTATTTGAATCTTCTCTGAATTCTTATATGCATGATTTGATATCTTTGTAATTCTCTTCGAATTATCGGTTTGGTTTGTCCAACTAGATTGGTTTTTCTTGCAATGGGAGAAGTGCTTAGCTTTGGGTTCAATCTTGTGGTGTCCTTTCCCAGTGACAGTAGGGGCAGCAAGGCACATATTGTATTATTGCCATCGAGGATAAAAAGATGGGGTTTACATCATATTGCTTGAGTTTATTCCTCTACATCATGTCATCTTACTTAATGCGTTACTCTGTTATTCATGAACTTAATACTCTAGATGCAGGCAGGAGTCGGTCGATGTGTGGAGTAATAGTAGTAGATGCAGAATCATTTCGGTCTACTTGACACGGACGTGATGCCTATATTTCATAATCATTGCCTTGGATATCATCATAACTTTGCGCTTTTCTATCAATTGCTCGACAGTAATTTGTTCACCCACCGTATTATTTGCTATCTTGAGAGAAGCCTCTAGTGAAACCTATGGCCCCCGGGTCTATTTTCCATCATATAAGTTTCTGATCTACAATTTTCCATCATATTACTTTCCGATCTACTATTTTGCAATCTTTTATTTTCAGATCTATAAACCAAAAAACCCAAAAATATTTACTTTATCTTTTGTTTAGTTTTACTTATCTCTATCAGATCTCACTTTTGCAAGTAACCATGAAGGGATTGACAACCCCTTTATCGCGTTGGGTGCAAGTTGTTTGATTGTTTGTGCAGGTGCTAGGTGATTTGTGCGTTGTCTCCTATTGGATTGATACCTTGGTTCTCTAACTGAGGGAAATACTTATCTCTACTTTGCTGCATCACCGTTTCCTCTTCAAGGGAAAAAACCAGCGCAAGCTCAAGAAGTAGCAAGCGCCATGGGAGCCGCGTAGGATACCCGACCCTCTAAGAATTTGTCATGGTGGGTGTGCTTCTTGCAATACTAGGGTGCAATCGAAAGGTTGAAAAGGCACAAGGGTTAAATGGCCGCTGTAATAAATGGGGGCCGGCCTGTAATCGTCATGTCTTGTCACTGCATTCAAAGCGGAGGATTCCTATGCACGCTTGAGCACCCCGCACGTGTTTTGTTTGACCACGCGTGGGCTCGAAGAGGCGTCAAATATATCGTTGGTGAGCCTGTTCCCGCGCAACCACGCAGTTTACCGCGCAAGCTTCCCGCCCGGCTAGTTTGGCCATGCATCGGTTAGAAGAGGGGCAAATCGTGGGTGTTTATTGGCAAAAAGTTTGTAAAAACAAAGTGTGTGGAATGACTTCGATCATAAGTTTACCCATGGCTGATGAGGTCAAAGTTACACAGAAGGGTGATGATGGACCCTCGAGTGCGATAATTAATTCTGCGCTCTACAAGGCACATGATTGAAGAAACCAACTGTGTGCAATATTGTCGAAGATCGCAGTCGATTTAGCTATACAGATCATTTGCGATGAGATCAACAAGGGAAACACATTCGAGAATGGTTAATAAAATCCAAGTCCATTGCATATTAAGGTCAAAATAGTACTACCAATATACGAGTCTCATACGATGCCATTTCAACGATTGTAACACAGAAGCTCGATATATTACAAGGTTCAAATTCCAGAGTTATATGGCTCAAATTCGAAGATTACAAGGTTCAAACTGATATTAGAAATGAAATTCAGCTCATTCAGCTGCAAATGCCCGTGCTGATCCGCTGAACATGGATATAAGAGAGGTTCAAACTAATATTACCACTTGTAAGGCTAGTTTCGAAACCTCATCATTTTTGCAAAGGGATCAGCCACTGAGAAGTCATGTATGGGGTTGACACAATAACTTCCGATTACTCTGTGATCTGAAGTTCCAAAATGAAATTCAGCTTTTTTGGAGCCTTTTCCATTATGCCGCAGCCGCCAGAGCTGATCAACAAACCATTCATTTTTGTGAAATAAATGTAGGGCAAACCTCATTACCTTCAGCACCCTTGCTCTGACAACAAAGAACCTGGCGAATATAATCTCCGGTAAGGTCCCTCGGTATGAGTTCAAAGTAATTTCTGAGAGATGCAGATCTAGGCATTTGATGCGATTGTTATATTGTATCACATTATCCACCACCGGGCCTAATCTTATTAGCAAAAGAAGAAAACGTGTTAGTTCCTACATGCAGTTTTGAACACTACTACAGGCCTATTTGGTTTGCAGGATTTGTAAAATGCACTAACGTGCCATCTTCGATCCGACATGATTAACATGGGCATTTGATTAGAATCTAGAAAAATGTAGCCTTCTTCACAAGAGGTTGGAGTGGATGAAAAATTCCCTAAGAAAATTAGTACAGATGAATCCAAAGGAGAAATGCTTATGGATTGTAATCGTGTGGATCAAGCAACCAATATGGGGGGGGAAAACATGTATGTACTAAAATCCTCCAAAATTCCTTTAGAACTCATAGTACATTGTCATTGTAGACTTGGGAAAAGGTGTCAAAAATTGAACTCCCTCATGGTTAACATTTAACAGGAAAGGAACATCACCTTGATATATAGCTTGTCTAGGCATGGAAAGCATCTCCGGAAACTGACAACTTGGTCCAGGTTGGGGCCGATAGATTCTAGTGCCAAGACCTTCAATGTGCGCAGATTCGGGGTCAAGCTTGTCGGAATCATTTTTTGGATGACAGACGAACATACATCTTCAAAATTGGAAATAATGTTAATTTCAAGAAGGAGAGGTAGAAGGCGGCTGTTGTACCTGAATGGGTGTGGATCCAATAACTAGTTTGGAGTATTTGTCAGACGAGTAGCACACCACTATCAATTTCGGCCCAGAACTGACATTGATTCTTGTTGGACCTTCTTGATCAACTACAAGTAATCTCTCAAGTGAAGGTGTGTCCTCAATGACCATACCGTGGTACCCATTTTGTGATGTCTTGTTGTAGCACCAGCAACACACATAAATAGTCCGGAGAGTCATGGAGGTGATGTGGAAGCTACTCAACCCATTGATCACCTGAAGATGAAGGTACTCGAGAGAAGTACAGCCGCGGAGCAGGTGCTCCATGTCACCATTTGGGAGGCAGACGGAGACGAGCTCGAGGTGCTTCAGTTGTGGTAGAATAAGAGCGGGCGCGTCATTAAGGGGGGGAATGGCAGTTCATGAACTTGGCAATGCGCAGCATGGGCGTGAGGCGGAGCGCGGACGTTGGCAGCGAGCGCATATGCCCATCATTAAAAGTGAGCTCCTCGGGCTGATCTAGGGCGGGGGATCGGAACCACTCGTCAAGCTTGGCTTGGTCCTTGCCGTTGGAACGGAACTTGCCCATGCTAAGTCCTTTGGTTGGGCCAAGGTGTCTGCTGAGGATTTGGGAGAACGCATCCAAGCTTTTGCGATAACCATGGCAGAGCTCGTGGGTGTCGATGAGGTCGAGAGGGGTGGAGTGCCATAGGGGGTGCCACCGCCGGGAAAGGACGGTTGCCCGCGCCCCATATTTGATTGGGAGGAGGGAGATGATGACTATCAACATATCATCGGGGAGGCTGCTGATGAAGTCTAGGCCTGCTAGAGTCGCTTGCGGTTCTTGCTCGACCTGCCTCCGCTTGTTGGCAGACCCGTTCTCCACTTCCGGAGTCTCCTCGTCAGCAGTGCTTTCTGATAGAAGTGGAAGTACAGGAAATAATACTTAAAACAGGGCAATAGAAAAGTGTATTGGTAACTAGAAGTTAGTAGGTAGGAATAGAGTAAGAAAATGGAATAACAATTGGTTGCTTAAATACTACACAATTCCTTTGATATTGCTGGGTAAGTCAACATGCAGATACTTGAAAAGAACACTTACTACGAACAAAGTCTGGATGGATGATATCGTCGGGGAAGTTAGCATATATCTCATGACCACGCTCTTTTATGTGCAGTGCAATTTTAGTGCCAGCTTTCAGTACATAAAACTTAGAAATTTCTGTCCAAAGGCCCGTGGCAAAATAGGAGTGACCACATTCATCAAGTCTTGTAGAAGCAACGATTGTAAATCTACGGTTTGTGTTCAGTATGACATCCCTGCGGTCTTGACTTATGTAAAGGGCAAGATTGTGTACTACAGATGTTGTTGCATAGCAAGGGACGCGTTGCAGAAAATGGTAGCATTGTTAAAGAATATGGTAACATGCAAATATGGGTGAAATTGAAAGAACAGTATAGCAGTTGAAATCAAAGGACAAAAATCTATAATTAAACAGATAGGGTAACCAGGATGTCATGGAAATATGAGAGTAATCGAAAGAACAATACATCATTAATTTGCCTAATATAGAAAGAAGAGGAAAACAAATCCCCTTTGACGTATATGCTGCAGGTGGCACCTTTTATCCAAATGTAGCAATATATAGTATATGTTCAGGAAAGTAGGCCATGCCAACCGATTTAGGGTGAGATTGAACATACCGCGCGCATCCTCAAGTCATCTGGTACGGTAAGATGGAACTCCATGGATGTCTGGCCGAGGCCGCAAAGTCCTGATGTATCCACGCACTATATACTCTATGAATGAAAGAAAACCCTCAAATCAACTCGAATAAAAATGAATTCATGGTGATTTCGGTCGGTTGATTAAAGGAGGCAAATGAACTGGGATAAGAGATGAGATAATATCTCATTAAATTAGTTACCTTGTTGTCCATGAGAAAAAACCCTCAATACAGCGGATTCCCCAATCGGGCGGAGCTGGGTCGACCGCGAGAAGGGTCGAGAAAGTCGATGGCTATAGGCGGTGGCAAGCGGAAGTGGCGAAATGCGGTGGGGTTTACGGGCAGCCTAGCGGCAGTGACAGGCGTCGAGCTAAGTGGTTGCCGCGACGATAGGCGGTGCCATGCAGAGTCGCGGAGGAGCTTGTGCAGGTGTGAATGGGGACCGCAGGGGGTGGCAGGTGGGGTGAGGGTTTTTGTGACATGGGGATGGTGAGGGTTTTCTTTTTTCTTTTTTGAATTGGGTTGGTGAGGGCTTTCTGTCCCACAAAGAGTTTCGGAGGCAACGGTTTGATAGAGCCAACCGTGTGTGATTGACGTAACTAGGAAAATGAAAGTCATTACACAGAGTTCCAATTTGGGAACCTGTGTGTGATTGACGTACTACCTCTATCCTGGTTTATTGGTCCCCTTTGTAATTTGTGCCAAATTGACCCAAGATTTAACTAACAAATGTTTATGCATGTCACCAAAAAATTGTATCATTGAACACTATGTTCAAATATGAATCCAACTATATAACTTTTGCTGACATGCACTAACATTTTGTCAGTTAAATCTTTGGTCAAAATTTAACACAAATTACAAAGGGGACCAATAAACTAGGACGGAGGTAGATTCCATCAACTGAACTGATTGCATCCATATCGAACATTTAGACATAAGTAAGCATAGATTAAACATACTCAGGCATAGATAATAAACGAACACAAGCATAGTTCAACCATATATAGCTCAACCGTCATTAAGCATACTCAAGCACATTTATAATTAAGACACTACACAGCCATACATAGTTCAACCTCATCTGCTGACACGATCATGAAGCTTCTCAAGGTACTCCACCTATGCGGTGTGCGCCACCCTGCGAGAATACTTCTGCCTAAAGGAGCCAATGGCTCGTCCTCTTGCATGCGCCAGGACACTTTCATACGCGTCATGAAGCTTTTGGTTGCAAAATGGGCATCGAAAGCCCAGTCCCAGGTCCTAATACGCTTGTTGTGAATTCCCGCATAAAGCTCCCTGAGGATTTGCCTCTTGTACCTCCTCTGGACATCTTCATCCTCGCTGTCGACATCGTCAGATAGCACATATACATGTAGTAAAAAAATGTGGCATCAAATATGGAATACAAACTGATCTCTAGCGAAAAATTGGCAGTTGCCAAAATTTGGCATCAAATCAATTTTTACATGCCGTAAAGTAGGATTAGGAATTTAGGGCTATTTTTTAGACATATCGAAAGATTATGCTTTGATTTTTAAGCACAATCATCTATATACAGACCAATCTTGAAAAAAAAGGCACAAACATATATTTAGGTCATTCAAAAATCAATTGTCAAGCCCTGGCTAGGAATTATTAGCACGAAACACTAACGCTAGTCGGATTATTAGAAGAAATCATTTGTACAGATGAAACAACTAATCACTTATCATTTCTACCATTCAAACAACCAATACAATACACGGATCTAACGAAACTTACTCAAATTTCATGGATTGAGAGAACATAACCATAGGATTTCTATTTCAAAACAGGGGAGGCAGGAGTAACCAGAGAAACCCTAGGATATATTTGACACATAAATGGGTATAGATGACTAACGGGTTGTCCGTCGTCATTGGAGTCGTCGCCGGAGTGGTTGTCGGAGTCGTCGCCGTAGTCGTCGGCGGAGTCATCACCGGGGTCGTCGTCGGAGTCAGTGTGGACCTTCGGCTCTGGCTGTGGAAGCACGATGCCATCGACGACGTCAAGGTGCAGCGAGACCTCGGCAGCGGCGATGAAAACCTCTGTATCCATCTTCACGACGTGCTTCGGTGCTTCCGCAGCGCCGGTGTCGGCACTCCCTCCGATGCGGAGCTTTGGCGGCATCCTCATACACAGACGGCGGTGAGGACTGAGAGCGGTGTCAAGGATGCAGGCGGAGAGAGAGAATTGTGTGTGCGGCGAAGATGGGGGGTGCAGCCGCTCGGGGGTGCGATTAATATGAAGTAGTGGGAGAGAGGCGGGCGGCGGTCAAACCGCTGACTCGCCTCCCGGTGAGCCTGCGCACCGGATTGCTGGCATGCCTACCATCATTTCACACAGCTACTCACATGCCTCCCGATGACACTGCGCAGGGAGCACGCCTCCCATCAATTCACACACCTGCACGCACGCCTCCCGGTCTGCCTGCGTGACGGACTGGTCGCACGGCACAGGGGTCGCGTGACAGCACGTATATTGTTTTTCTATTTTGATGATTAATGCTGCCACTTTATTGCTTAACCGAAGTATGGCACGTATCCATTGTTGGTCTAATGCGCACGGTTCGAATAAATAGTCCGTTTGCAATATTGGTTACCAATAATTAATAATCTCCCGTTTGTAAGAAGATAAAAATTACATCAAAGCTTTTCTCAAATTTGACAAAAAAGTACAATACCACAGTGTATTGGTGTCCATATGACAACACGATAAGTTTCATGAATTTCAAATAAGTTTTGGATGTACTAGATTTTAAAAATCAAGATTCTCAATGTTTGAAATTTCTTGCACGGGGAGTAAACATGCACCCAATGAGACACATGTGTTTTTCCAGTCCATTTAGGTGCACTGTCACATGTGCATGTAGCTCAAATTTGATTTTTGCACATTATACCCCTGGAAAATCAATCAATGTACTAAAATGTCTTAATGATCTCTGTTTTTTTTTTTCAAAATTAAAACGTCCCTCCTTTGGTAACATATGTTCACCGCGGGAAAATTTAACATGCATCGTAGTTGCGGTGGATGTGCGGTGTGTGTGTGTGCGTCTGGGGTGGGAGGGTTGGCAGTACACTACGAGTCGTGAGCCACCGTGTGGGTTGCCGTTTTGTGAGGTAGGTCCCACATCAAAATCATGAGTTTGTTATTTAAAACATTACACAACCCTTTCATACATACATGTTTGGGCCACATGCAGTCGGTGGTTATCCTACACGACACTCACTCGTGTGTGACGCTTTCTGTGGGCCCGCGAGGTCGTCGTCCATCACTTCGACCAACAGCCGACAGAGATGTGATGCTTCCATCTGTGGGCCCGCGAGGTCATCGTCATGCATGCATCACGTTGACCTACATCGGGAGAGGTTAATTAATTTCACCATCAATGAGGATTCATTTTTGTTTGTATTACAGTAGGAGCATATATATAGTATGCGTCGAAGAGGGGGAAGGGGACCAGCATATGTAGTACGCTTCATGAACCTCGCTCTATGTGGGGACTTTACGGTTTTTGAGGCATGTGCCAGCATATGTAGTATGCATTTTGGGTATTCAAACATCACAACCACACACACCTCTCCATACATATGTTTGGTCACATGCAAAGTGATGGCGGTTGTCCTCTGGCACCCACTCACGTGGTTATTAGCGATATCGACGCTTTCCATCTGTGGGCCCGCTTGGTCCATCACTACTCTGCTCGACAACAAGAGAGGTTAATTTGAGTTAGGAGGGGATTATTTTTTGGTTTGTATTACGGTATAAATATAGGTCATGCTCTAGGATGACATGATATAGATTGAGCACACATGCATGTGTACGCATGAATCCCTCCCACCAAGTTGAAGTGGGCAGTACCACGACACGTCATGAACCGATCTCGCTCTGTGTGGGGACTGTACGATTTTCGACGCACGCGCCACATCAATGTGCATGGTATTCAAACATGCACGCATCACCTCCATACATACATATGCATGCAGTGGTTGTCTTCCAATGGTACACTCCCTCACGTGGGTATCGGCGACAAGCCTATATATTCGTGGGCCCGCGTGGACATCCATGATTACTTTGACCGACAATGAGATAGGTTACCATGGTGGATTCTTCCTTTGGTTTGAGTTATCATAGTAGGTCATGGTGAGATTCAGACCTAAGTTTGAGCGCATACTATGCATGCATGCATGAATCCCCGTCATCGGCTCGAAGTGTGGTATGACATACATGCATACAATGCGACGTCAACTAACCCTCGGTCCATGTGGGGATTTCTGGTTCCAAAGCATGGTGCCACAACAAAGATGTTCCATTGTGTATTCAAACATCAACACTCTATACATATGTTTGGGCCACATGCAGGCAGTGGTTGTCTTCGGGGACTAGCTACTTGTGTGATTATTGGCGAGCTAGCCCATCTCTGGGGTCGCATGGACGTCCATCACTTTGACCAACAACAAGAGAGAGGTTGTACGACCAAGGTGGATTCTTCTTGGTCCGTTTTACGATACATCTTGGTGAGATGCCCTCTCCCGCCGACTGAAAGTGTGTGTGTGTGTGTGTGATGGGGGGAACTGCTACTTCACACTTTGCTAGGTCAACCTCCGTGGGGGCGGGCATGCGTTCATAGCTTATGATTCCCCTCCGGCCGACATGAAGGGGGGGACAAGCAATCCCGCGCGCTTTGTGAGATAGGTGCCACATCGAAGTTGTGCATTCGGTATTTGAACATCAAACCACCCTTCATACATATATTTGGTCCACATGCAAGTGTGTTCGTGTTCTGACCCTTTCCCGCGTCATTCTCGCCAAATTTATGAACATTAGACTTGTCGGATGACGCAACAGACACGGTTCACTCACACTAACCATGTGCTACGCTGGTGCCCCCGTCACGCACATCAGCACAGTACATTGGGCTCCACAAGGCTTCCCCTCTCAAAAATATCTACCCGCCTGCAGGGTTTTTTTTTTTGATAACACACGGTTATTATGTTTCGACCGTGTGTGATGTTTGTTGTTCCCGCTCCCGTCTGCATCCCTCGAAATTATCTGCCCGGCTCGAGGGTTTTTCTGTTTCATAACACACGGTTGTTATTTCGGGACCGTGTGCGATCCACCATCATCCAAATTTTTAATAGCCCCGGCATTTTACTCCCGCGTAATAAAATTTTTAGTAGCCGCGTCATTTCCTCAAAAAAAAAACCTCCACACACACACAGCCCAAAAACTCCTCGGGCGCGTGCGCGCACGCACACAACCACCACAACTCCTCCCTCGCTCGAAACCCTAGCAAGGTCACCGCCACTGCCGCCGCCACAAGGCCTCCATTGTCAACATCAGCCGGTTTGCCTGTGCAGCTTACCCATGGATCTCCATACCCTAGCCGCCCTGAGTTTCTTAGATGGCGCCTACCAAATGCCCCCTTTCCCATAGATCCTCATCCCCACCCCCCACTCCAGAGCATCGCAACCTAAGACCGACTACGCTTCCTATGGAGCTCGAGGAGCGACTGGCCCAGAAGAGGTGTATCACGGCCTCTTCGCCCGACGTCGTCGAGGTGGCCGCCGAGGAAGCTGACGACCATTACTGGCCGCAGGCTCCCAATCAGCAGGCTAGAGTATGCGGGTATGTCGCAGACGCCGGCTACGACATCGAGGTCGTCGACAGCGACGGCCTAACGTGGGCTATGTCACAAGTTAAGTGGTCCACCCCCAACCCCTCGGGTTCAACCGCCATCGATCTCATCCATGGCCCCGCCGCTGATCTCCTCTGGCTCGCTGTCAAGATTTTGCCATCCTACATCGCCATCAAGCCCCTTTTTTCATTTCTGAAGGGCACGTTCTACGACGCTGGCTTGGGATCCACAGCTTCCAAGTCAGACCTCATTGACGGCGACCACCAGGAGGGCACCCTCTCCGGCTCTTCCAAGGGGAAAGAGCCCATCTGCGACATTAGGGAGGGCACCCTACAGCCGTGTTCTTCCAAGGGGAAGGAGCCCATCTGCGACAACATGGAGCGTAGCCAGGGGCCGTGCTCTTCCCACGGGAACAAGCCCATCTGTGACAAGTGAGGAAACCCATGATTTTTTTTGCCGTGCCTCTTCACAGGGGGGAACCCATGATTTGTTTTGTCGAGTCCCTTTTGTAGTGTCGTGAGAATATGACCAGTTTTAATTGTTATATTTGGTTGTTTGCAGTATGCCTTGTTTATTTCAGTTGTTCACAATCTGATGCTCTATATGTGCAACTATTTACTGTGCAATACATTTCATCAATACCTATTTTAAACATACCGATAGGAATGCATATATTTGCTTGCTGTTAAGCCTGTTATAGCTAGCATATGGCTCTTTTAAATTTTTTTGGTTGTTCGGTTGTTTGTAGTTAGCATATGTCCAGTTTCAAATGCTATCTTTGGTTGTTCGTAGTATGCCTTGTTTATTCCAGTTATTCATAACATGATGTTCTATATGTGCAAGTATGAACTGTGCAGTTCAATTTCATCAATACCAGTTTCAACAATATCACTATGAATGACTACATTTGGTTGCTGTTAAGCATGTTGTAGTTAACATGCCTTTCCATTTTTATTTAACAATAACCAGTGTACTTAGACCGACACAATACCAGTTTGAATGACTATATTTGCTTGTTGTTAAATGTTAGGCCTGTTGCAGTTAACACACCTTTCCACTTCTTGTTTTCCTTAACTAGCGTGCTTAAACCTGCACACTGAAGCTATTGTTTGGAGATTATTTTGTCTGCCATGGATATATTTGGTTGAAGCTTAGCCTGTTGTGCTTAACATGCCTCTCGATGTACTTACCCAGGACAATTTTGGGAACGACTGCTGTTTTCCATTGAGGTTAGTTTCATCCCATGGCTTATATATACTCATTGTTCAAGATATCGGTAGCTGGTACCATATAGGCCGGGGTCTGATACGGGACTAATCGGTGAATTAGACTTTTAATTGAATATATCTGTAACCCATTTATCGGTAGGTTAACTAGGGCCATATCTAATATATCTGAGGCTACATAGCAACATGCACTGTACTAAATGTCTAAATATGCAATCCTAGGTTCCATAGCAACAAGGAAGAGTGTTACCTTAATGTTCTGATGATGACTAGACATACGTAAAGATTCAGCAACAGCAACAACACACACAACAACACAACAACAACACAACACAACACAACAACAACAACAACAACAACAACAACAACAACAACAACAACAACACAACAACAACAACAACAACAACACAACAACAACAACACACAACAACAACAACACAACAACAACACACAACAACAACACAACAACAACAACACACAACCACAACAACAACAACAACACAACAACACAACAACACACAACCACAACACCAACAACAAAACAACAACAACAACAACCAACAACAACAACAACAACAACAACAACACAACAACAACACACACACAACAACAACACAACACCAACAACACACAACAACAACAACAACAACAACAACAACAACACCAACAACAACAACAACAAAACAACAACAACACAACAACAACACACACAACAACAACAACAACAACAACAACAACACCAACAACAACAACAACAACACCACTCAACACACAACAACAACACAACAACAACACAACAACAACAACAACAACAAACAACAACACACAACAACAACAACAACACAACAACAACAACACAACACAACAACAACACAACACACAACACAACAACAACAACAACACAACACAACAACAACACAACAACAACAACAACAACAACAACAACAACAACACAACACACAACAACAACAACAACAACAACAACAACAACAACAACACCACAACAACCAACAACAACAACCCCAACACAACACAACAACAAACAACAACAACACACCAACACAAACAACAACAACAACACAACACCAACAACACAACAACAACAAAACAACACACAAACACAACACAACAACAACACAACAACAACAACCAACAACAACAACACCAACAAAACAACAACAACACAACAAACACAACAAACACAACAACACAACAACACAACAACAACACAACAACAACAACAAACAACAACAACAACAACAACAACAACAACAACACAACAACAACAACAACAAACAACAACAACAACAACACAACAACACACAACAACACAACAACAACAACAACACAACACAACACAACAACAACACAACAAACACACACACAACAACAACAACAACACAACAACACAACAACAACACAACCAACAACAACAACACAACGACAACAACAACACCAACAACAACACCAAAACGAACAACAACAACAACAACAACAACAACAACAACAACAACAACAACAACAACAACAACAACAACAACAACAACAACAACAACAACAACAACAACAACAACAACAACAACAACAACAACAACAACAACAACAACAACAACAACAACAACAACAACAACAACAACAACAACAACAACAACAACAACAACAACAACAACAACAACAACAACAACAACAACAACAACAACAACAACAACAACAACAACAACAACAACAACAACAACAGCTGATAATTTGTAAAAAATGCAATAAACTCCATCCAGCCCATAACATAAGATGTTAGTTCATCCAATATGTGAGTATATTAGATGTTATAAGATATTATATAATGGGATGGAGAGAGTGGTGCACTACATCATTGTGCAATTGCCGTTTAGCTTGTCATATTAACTTGGTGCTTTTAGGTACATATGTCATTGGTAAAGATGAGATATTGATGAACCAGCATCAAGTGAGGAAGCTGATGAAGATTGTTAGTAAAATGGGTCAAAAGATGGCAATTAAATTATTTATTTACACTTTATCCAAGACAACAGCGAACTACAGGATGGTAAGTAAGAACTCTGCAGCCTTCTTTTTACTGCCCATAATGAGTTGTGTTAGATGACAATGTTCGAATCTTTTTCGTTTGCAGTGGCTCCCAAAGCAGTTTACTCAAGATTACCTCTCAAACTACATGATTGGTGGGCATGCAAAGGTTAAATTATTTCTACCAGAACACGATGACTATCTAGATGTGTTCATGAAGACAGTGAAGGATGGGCGGTCGGCCATCACAAGAGGTTGGACTAGAGTCGTGCGTGCCTTCTGCATGGAGGAGGGCACAATATGGGCATTCCGCTTCACCTTGTTCATTATCCAGAATGTATTTCGCCTCTTTCTTTACCATCTTTAATAGTACAAGTATACAACCATGGTTCATCATTATTTATTTGGTGCTTATGAAATTCTTGAACATATGTACCTGTGAATCGAATAATACATTGGTTGTTTGAACCTGATGGATATGAATAAAGCTATAGCATACTTTCAAATTCAAATCCGGTACAATTTTAAATAGCAGCTATTAAATTACAGTGAAATTACGCTCTGTAGGTCGTTACAGCGCACACAGTCGGTAAAACACAAACATTTGTGATATACACCATAATCCGACGCGGTTCACAGAGAGGAAACGTGTGCGATCATGCACACAGTTGTTGTTTGCAAAGCTTGTGTGATGCCAGACAATATCACAAATGGTGCGAGCAAACTAAACATTTGTGATAGTTTCCTTATCGTACATGATTTGCAATCATGAACTATTTCTGATGTGGTACGCATCATAAATGTTGCACCACAGAATAGCATGTGCGATAGTTATCATGTACGACGATGTTACGATGGTCTGATGTTTCGTAATCCTATCAGACACTCGTACGATGATTAGCTAATCTTCATAAATTAGTTATCGCATACGGTTCAGGAAAAGTGAATGTGTGTGATTGTCTGCTTATCATACACGTTCTATAATCGTGAACTATTTGTGATGGGCCGCACATCGTAAACATAGCACCACAGAATACCGACTGTGATGGCAATGTGAGCACAAATGAGTAGCAAGGATGGAGCGTTTGGGATATTCGAGATATTAGAAACAGTTTTATAGGGGCAACTATATGCACCAAGGGTCCCTATCCCCAACGGTTTCTGGGTCAGGTGGGAAGGACCCCTCTATCGCACACACTCACTTGGCGACGGTTCAAATTGCCGTTGCGGAAAGGGGTTAAAAACAGTTTGTATAGCACCTCACTGTACCAGTGTGTGCGCCTTCGCAAATTTGACAAAAAAATTACCACAACATGTTGGTGCCATGTCATGACACGATGCCAAGTTTCATGATGTTCATGCGTGTTTTGGATTTACAGGAATTTAAAAACCAAATTTCTCAATGTTTCTGGCCGAGCCACGATGCCCAGATGTTTCAATTTCATTCCCATTTCTTGCATGGGGCCTAGAAATTCACCAAAGGACACACATGTGATTTTTCAACCAACTTTGGTGCACTGGAGCATGTGTTTGTAGTTCAAATTTGAATTATGCACATTAAATGCCCAGAAACTCAATTAATGTATAAAAGAGGCCAAATGAACCCGAAAAATTCCAAATTTTAAGATGACACTCATATAGTTCTATGTTGGCTCTGTAAAAAAATCAAGAGGGGGGCAGCGTATGTCGTTTCGCACACAAAGTTGGTTTGTTGCCTCTCAGAACCACGAGCCTTCTTGAGAGAAGCTCCAGTTTGCAAGAAGCTTATACCAAAACTTGTCCCAATTCGGCCAAAAAAATTACCACAGCATGTTGGTGCCATGACATGACACCATGCCAAGTTTCATGATTTTCATGCGTGTTTTGGATTTACAGGAATTTAAAAACCAAATTTCTCAATGTTTTTGGCTGAGCCACGACGCCCAGATGTTTGAATTTCATTCCCATTTCTTGCATGGGACCTAGAAATTCACCCAAGGACACACATGTGATTTTTCAACCAACTTTGGTGCACTGGAGCGTGTGCTTGTAGTTCAAATTTGAATTATGCACATTAAATGCCAAGAAACTCAATTAATGTATAAAAAGGCCAAATGAACCCGGAATAATTCCAAATTTTAACACGACACTCATGTAGTTCTATGTTGGCTCTGTAAAAAAATCAAGAGGGGGGCAGCGTATGTCGTTTCGCACACAAAGGTGACACGTTCCCTCTCGGAACCACGAGCCTTCTTGAGAGAAGCTCTGGTTTGCAAGAAGCTTATACCAAAACTTGCCCCAATTCGGCCAAAAAATTTAGCACAGCATGTTGGTGCCATGGCATGACACCATGCCAAGTTTCATGATTTTCAGGCAAGTTTTGGATTTACAGGAAGTTAAAAACCAAGTTTCTCAATGTTTCCGGCCGAGCCACGACACCCAGATGTTTGAATTTCATTCCAATTTCTTGCAAGGGACCTATAAATTCACCCAAAGACATACATGTGATTTTTCAACAAACTTTGGTGCACTGGAGCATGTGCTCGCGCTTCAAATTTGAATTATGCACATTAAATGCCTAGAAACTCAATTAATGCATAAAAAAGGCCAAACGAACCCGGAATAATTCCTAATTTTAACACGACACTAATATAGTTGCATGTTCACTGCAGATAAATGTTCTAGCAATTCAAACACCATCCTTTCCCTCCGTAACACCATTTTGTCTTTCAAAACAGAATGAAAAAAATCTAGTATACCATAAACAGTTTTCTAGCAAGAATCGTGTGGGATGCGATATAAAATATCTTGGCGCACCGTCTTGTCTGGCTTACGCGGGAAGCTTCGTCATCTATAGTCCATCGTCCGCGCTTGAACCGCACTTGCGCGCCAATTTCTCGTGGCACCGAGCGAAAAAAATTCTGCCACCACGGAAATATCTATCTCCCCCCAACAAAAGCCACATTTCCACTATTCCTCTTTGCTTTCCAAGTTCAAACCTTCACTGCTGCTTACTGGCAGTGCTTCCTCCTCGCCGGCGACCCTTCTTCTTGCTGTGTGGCCTTGTCGATATGGTCAGGTAATCCACACCCGACCCACACCATCCTCCTCCTTCCCCGTCCCACATGCCCTGACCGACGGCGCGACACCTTCCGCCCAAATCACTGCCCCATCCTCCAATTAAGCGCTGCCCATAGCCATTTTGCATGCAGTATAGCATGGAGCTCAATAGCATCTGGCAGCGGAGAAGCAAATCGCGGCTGCACGCGCGGATGAGGTCGCGATGGCTACCATGCGTGCCGACCGCCAGATCTTGTAGGAGCACCTCATCTTCGAGGCCACCGTCGACACCGCCACGCAGTTGTCTACTTTAAAATACAATTCGTGCTATTTTCTCGAGGCCACCGCCAGTGCCTTCTAGTGATTTGTACTCTATAATGTTAATATGCAATCTAATATTCTGAAATGTAATGTTCAGTTAACAGTTCGGTCCAACAATTGCTATATTTCATAGTAGTTCTCAAGCATTCTTGGTTTTGTTAACTGTCTTATCTTCTAGTATATGTTCTATTCTGCAATGTCGTGCTCAATTAACTGTTTTGGTTCATTTGTTCTGCTGTCCAGTTAACTGTTTGGTTCAATTCTGCAATATGATTTTCATTTGTTGTGGGTACAATTTAGTAGTGTTATGCATGTGAGAAATAAATCAAATTTGGTTGTACTCAATACACGAGAAACATATATAATTGCTCTATTTCCAAGTTGTTTAGCATGCCTTGTTAGGTTAACTGGCTTTTCCATGTGCCTTGAGTTAATCTGTTGGATCTGCAATTTGTTTATTTTTCATTAACATATTCTACTGATAGTATGGCAACTCTCAGTTTACCTGATCAAGATCTTCCTTATATGTGTTGCAGGGAAACAATGGGAGGCACTGCGGTTTACCATCGAGGTTTGCTCATGCATGATCCTTTCGCTAATAGCACATTATTGTGCAGTTGCAGGAATCATTCTAATATTTAGGTTTCTTACAATTTGGTATTGCAAATGTAGGTCCGGCTGTCAGAGGCTTAGACCCACTGTTCGACCCATTTTGCATATGGGGAAATGAGATGTCCATGAATATCAGTCAAGTCAAGAAAATCAGAAAGATTGTTAGGATAAAGAAACTTGCGACGAATAACAGCAAGATCTTCGTTTGCATAATGAAGAAGACATCAGTCAACTATAGGATGGTACTAACTGTTTTACCTTGTTTTTCCCCTTGTGCCATTTCAAAATTTATAACAGCGATTTATGCATATCTTTGTTTTCAGTACTTTCCAAAGAAGTTCACCGATGATTACCTCTCAAACCACCTGCATGGTCAAGAGGCGAGGCAGGTATTCATTCAACACCCATGGTACAATATTGAAGTCTTCCTCAAGAGGACGAAGGTTGGGCGGGCAATTATCCATAGCCACTGGCCTAAAGTTGCAAGGACATTCAACATCACTGAAGGCTCAATATTCGCCTTCCGCTTCTGTAGTTTCCCAGATGAGATTCATCTGTCTATTTACCGTGTATGATGCTACTTTCCAAAGGTTTTCGATGTTGCATGTGAAACGTGGTGCTGCTTTGTAATGGCGTAGCTAGCTATATCCCTATATGGTGTAACTGAGTGCTGAAGCTATCTGATGTAATTCGATTATGAAATCCTGGTTGCCGTTATGCGGATATGAAATATATGGTGTGTTTTATAAGAAATGTTAATTTGATTACTACATGGATTGTCAATAATTGGCCAATTACGCTGCTTATTTGGGTTTTCTATTGCAGACGGTTTCTCAGACAACACCGTGGGCGATGAACTCAAACAACCCACACGGTTTCTAGAAAGTAGGCGTGCTAGATCAATGAAGAATCACACACGACTTCGGCCAGTGAACTGTTTGTGTTAGGCCACCTTGCACAAACGTTTCCACATAAAAAAATCATGAGTGATATACATACGAACGGAAATGTTTTTCTGGGATTCACTGTCTAGGATGTACATACGATCGAAAATGATTGGTCTCCGATGCCTCCCTCGATCGCACACGAGCTCATTTTGCACAGCGTGTCTGACCGGAGGGCCTATCCCCGATGGTTTTTGGGTCGTGTGGGAAGGATCCCCCTATCGCACACACTGACGAGGCGACGGTTTAAAAGTCCGTCGCGGAAAGGGGGTAAAACTGTTTGTATAGATCATGCCTGCACCGGTGGTATGCCGTCTGTTGCACACACCTTGATCTGGCCGACCGTTTATGTTGTTATGTTCATCGCAAATAGTTCATTCGAGTGAACTGTATGCCACGCATCGCACACGCAACTATAATCTGAATCGTGTTTGATGTCTCCGCCATCGCAAATGGTTCGTATCATTTTTTACGGTTTTATTACAGCACCGTTTGAGATTAATGCATCACACATAGTTCCATTGAAGGGTCTCTGATTGTAGTGTCGCATTAGCAGCATCCTGTGGTAGTGTCAATCAGTGTTCTTAGAAATCTTAAGTGGCGCAGCCAACGGACAATGTTGGAGCAGGGTGGCTATTTATAGCCGTAGCCTTCCCTCATGGGAAATTTCCAAAATGGACATGCGCGTCAACCAATGGCCGAACGACACGAGTCCAATGATCGAAAATTGAGCACAACGGTAACATTTCTTGCGGAGCAAGAAATGCTAACTCCTCAGTCCGAATGATATCTCCTGTAGCACGAAGAACAACGTCTACTGCTGATAGGTAATCATTCAGAGCATGAAGAGATTTCTCTCATACTTGCATAGGTTTGGGCTAAGCATCAGAGTGGATCTAAGCTTCGAGAACCTATACCCCTCTTAATAGTATAGAGATCCTAAGACTCAAGAAAGAGAAGAAGAACAATGAACAAAATTATATGCCTTCGCTTCACCATTGAACTTCTCAGTCTCTTCCCTTCGGGCGACTTTCAAACCAATTGCTTCATAGTAGTAATAGATTTTAAGGGGTCAAATTCTTTGCATCAATCTTCTCGCCAGAACGACCTCGAGAGATATGACACAACTTCTCTGTATCTCAAATATCCTTCGATGAAGTTGCTCGAACTTGATACCAAAGTTGGCATATAATCCGTAGCATCATTAAAACAAGCACACCATAACATCACATGTAACATAAATACCATAGATCCAGAGTATACCTTATTTATCACAGCGGAAACAAATCAATAAGGGTGTGGAGTCCCATCAAGGCCATCGGCAAGTTGAGTGTAGACCGTAACCCTATATCGTAACTCTTACCCGTCGGTAGAAATATCTGCAACATGATAAGTTGTAGCCATGTTAGTCAGTACATTGAATGTACTGGAAAGATCACAATAGAAAGCGAATGAAAAGTCTATGTTATGTGCAATGTGGTTGTGTGGCTGTATGTCTAAGTTTTTGCAGAAAAGCTGGTTTTTCCCTATAACAAAAGATTGTCAAGGAACCTTCACTTCAAAGTTATGTAATATGAAATGGTTTTGCCAACCGATGTCTTATAGCCCATAATTATAAGTTGCCCACAATTAATTATCAGCCTGGTGTTGAGAGTTGCGAGATAGATCCACGTCCATAGGCTCAATTTTTCTGTAACCGGGGACACGGCTAATCGATTAGGTTTTAATCTGCGGAGTTTTGTGCACTTTACCCACAAGATTCGATCCCTCCTTTTTCCTTCTCCCACTGCATGGTGTTAGCACGAAGAACATGGTCTTTCAAAGAGTTTCCCTAACTACCGTTAGTGCCCATCCAACCCTACCGTTCGTCTACCTCTTGCAGCACTGGACCAGTCAAAGTCACTACGATGATCAACTAAGCCAGAGCCCATAATGACTTGTGGCTGCACAGGTAAGCATCCGGGCATGAAGTATTCATCCATCTCTTTGAGACTGGGTGGAACTTTCCGCATGAGTATTGTCCTTCCCCAGCTGACATTAGGCAATTCCCCGGGTAAACCCCAGGTACCTCCGACCATTCCACCCAGTAGTGTGTATTGAAATCTTGTCCCGAGTATCGAAGTCTTGAGGTCTTGAAGAATGCAGGTCTTGAAATTGACAACATGAAGTTGTCGTCATTGACGTAGAGTCCTCCTTCTCACACCACTCACGAATACTCATACCAACCCCCGTCTACGATAGCGTAGCATTAAAATAAATAATGTTCCCGGGGCTCAGTAACAATGGTGGGGCTTCCTACCTAATGCTTCTGCTCAACTACAAGATTCAATATAACTACTGAAGGAGTTGTTGAAATGGTGACACTAAATGCAATACAATATAGATATGAACATATGGTCAAAGTGAACAGGCCAGGTAAAGTTGGTGAAGATTATAATGCTCCCTGAAATAACTTGTTAGGACTATTCATCACTCTCCGAGGAAATCTATTATAATCAAACAATGCATTCATATAAGCATTCATTCTAGAAAGCATTCTAGCAATCAAGGAATAGTCAACCAATAAAATAAATGAAGAAAACAATAATGAAATTAAGGAAAACCAAATGAAAATCCAAAGAAAAACTTCAAAAGAAACTACTAAAGAGAACTCTATGACTTAACTACACAACAACAAAATAGTTTTTGTCCTAATTAAAACTTAACAGCAAAGAAACACTAAACTAATGAATTAACAGAAAAGAAATTATAAAACAACTAAACAAAAAGAAAATAATTTAACTAGAATTTTTACTAGCAAAAAGAAACACTTAAAAAGCTATTATAAAACTCTATTTATGACCTAAACAAGTTTTTAATACAAAACAGTAACAAAAAAAATTAAAAACCTATAAAAATTGTCTACTGATGTCTAACAGAAACAAATGATAATTGTCAAAAGTGTCAAGAAGAAGTAATTAAAAACAATTAAAAACAAAAAGATTATGGGTAAAACAAAACCATAGTCAAAACAGTACTTTTTTTGACCCAAACTAATTTTAAATTAGTCAAAAAGTAATTCAAAACCCTACTGGATAGAGAAAAGCTCTAGTGACAACTAGCAAAAAGAAACAACTGAAAACCTATTTTGAATAGAAGTTATAAGAAAAATAGTGATATGAACAAATTTCATTAAATTCAAACTTCGACAATTCAAACTTGGAAAAAAATTGGATCTACTGAAACTTGATAAAATTTTGAATCTACTGCAAAAAGAATCACTGAAACATAATGAAAAGCAGAAGAGATATTCAGAGACTAAAAACAGGACTAATTTTGAAAAAATAAACAGAAAAAAGAAAAAACACATCCGGACACACATGGGGCTATGTGGAAGCACATGAGTGGGGTGAGCGAGTCTGCGCTACAGGAGGGCGGCCAGAAACCAAAGAAAAATGGTCGCGCAAAAAAAGATCTAATTTAAGCCGTAGGCGGCGGATCAGATGGATGGGAGCTCACCACTGTGGTGGACGATGGCAAACGCGTCGGGCATCGATGGTGGCGGCCCTCCGGTGGTCGTCAGCATCGGTGGAGTGGCTAGGACGATGCAGGCAAGCATGGCTATCACGTAGGTAGTCTTGGCGTTGGCGGAGATGGTCGGAAGCGATGGCGGCGAGCTCGGGCACGCTGGTGGCATTCGGTGGTCGGCGGCGAGGGTGCTCTGGTGGCGCTAGATGACAAGCGAGGGCACGGGGAGGTGTGGGCAAGCACGGCGGTGACACTGGTGGTGGTGGCGGGGCTCGGGGAGGTTGGAGCTGACGGTGGCGTTCAAGGGCGTGCAGCGGCCGTGGCGAAGTCCGGCGAGCGTTTTTGCTGGCGAGAGGGCATGACGAAGGGACATTAGGGGGTAATCGAGCAAGGGTCGGGCTTTATAGTAGGGAAGACTTGGAGGAGGGGTTTGAGCACGGGAGGAAGGGAATCTTTGAATCCCGACGACGACGGCGGGGATCTCTGGCGAAAGAAAGGCGATAGGCGCGACGGGATTTGGTTGGGCAGGTGGGGCCCACGATCAGAGAGAGGGAGGGAATCCAGGAGGGGATCGCTGGCTGGATCCTAAGGGCTTCGGTTATGGGCACGCGCGCTAGGCTGGCCGACCAGTGGGCTAAGGGGGGAGAGAGAGAGAGGTGGGCCTCGAGGCAGCTAGGCTTCAGCTGTTTTTTAATAATAAACAAAGAAAAGAAGAAGAAATGAAACAAATAAAAGGAAATTATTATATAGGTATATAATATATCAAAACTTTCAGAAAAATACAAAGAAAAGGATGAACTAATTTTCAAGTTCAAATAAAGTCCACGGAAATTCATAAAATTCAAACAATGCTACTATTGCATTAAAGCCAATAAAAATCATTTTTAAAATATCAAAATGATTTCAAATTTATTTTCTCCTAATTTTTCATTGAAGGGAATTATTTTCCCCTTATTTCCATATAGTTTTCTTTAGGAGAAAAAATAATTTGAATAAAAACTTCAAATGAGTTTGAATTTGGATTTCAAACCATTTGCACATTCTTTTTTGTTTTTCCTTGACCAAATACATTTCAAATGCCTCTGAATTTTGAAGTGTCATATTCCTCCTTTAATTTTGAATATTTCCAGAGAATTTGAAATTTGGAAATTCAAATAACGTCAAATTGAATGTGAGTTTCAGATAACTTCAAAGTGACTTTCAAGATGATTCTTTGAAACTGCCAACTCTCTTTCTTAAAATTTCAATAAGTCATTTTATCTTCTCTCATGAAACTCATTGAGTTGCATAAAGTTTCTGAATTTGAAATATTTCCCAATGGAATTCAAATCTTTTAAAAAAACCTTTTCATTTATTTAATGGAAGAAGTCATGTCATCTTCACTCTGGGGTTTGTTCGAATTGAATTTGAATTCATGGAGACCAAAGTGCCAGATGAAGTTTTTGGAAAGTCCTTTTATTCCCTCTCATTCAACTTTCAAAATATTCAAATTTTCACTCAATTTCACATAGTCAAGCAAACAATCATAATTATTTATTTAAATATAACATTCCAAAATTTAGAATTTTGGGATGTTACAAACTACCACCCTTAATATGAATCTCGTCCTCGAGATTCGGATAGGCTAGAAAGAAGGTTAGGTTGGGGGGTCTTCTGGAAAATCCATTGATCTTCACAAAGATCTGGTGTGCTACCACCCTTAGAAGCATGGTTACATTTCAACCAAAAGCTCATGTACTCCCTTCTTTGGGTTGAAAAAGGTCGGTCTTCTCACATCTTCGAGATAACTCCTACACTGAGGCTCTTCCGGTTGGGACTTAACATTTCCTCAAAATTTTGTGTCCTTTTTATCAAAATAGGGCTATTGCGAGATTGAATCTTCTTAGGTGACAGGTCTGTCGCCAGTACTAAACAACTATAAAAAATCTCATGGTGGTCAACTATTTTTGGTTTCCTGCAGGAAATGGGTCTTGGTTGAATATCACCGTATAACTTACGATTGGCAATGGTTGCCTGTACATGGATCAATCGTCCTAGCATACTAAGGTTTATACAAGGTTTTGATATCATCGTCTCTCTACTATGGGTAAGTCACTCTAGATTTACCATTCCAAATAGCAAGAGCAAATGATAAAAGTAAGTCGGTATGGTGATCAATCCATTTCGTGCCCAAATCATTACCGTGTATAAGGTTTAGCGAATCTTGCATTTCTAATACTCAGGCATTCTCACAAGCATTGCAGATTTTTTTCTTGTCCTCGAATAGGGTTCGGGTAAATCCATTGGTTCTGCAAGCCAAACATAACATCTATCATTTTTCACAACTCTCAGGTTTTTGCCTAACCTCATATGATACGTCTGCTGATGAAATCACAGCTTCTTCTAGATTTCTTCCTTCAGCAAGGTTATGTCTGTTCATTATCAAATCATGGGCTAGTGGGTTATAGGCCCACTTCAATACTTTTACATCATCATTGGAGTTACTATTGTTCCACATTCCAAATTGTTACCTCCTTTAAATCCAATAGTACTTCATTCCTTCATACTCTTAGGGTAACCAACATATCAAAATAAAACTCAATCTTATTTTGTCCAAACTCCACTCTGTGGAATACATTTTCCTTTCCATTGGCCAAGTGCTCTCACAGGGTACTACCACCCTTAAAATTAAATGCACAAATTCATCCATAGACCATATTTCTCGTACCCTCAAAAATGCTCACCATCCTATTTATAGAGAAAAATGCACAACATTTCAACATATGAGATTCCAAACACATCAACTTTATTTATTCATAAATCATTACAATCTCCGAGACTACCATTACATAACTCAAATCCACATTTCTCATGAAAACAAAAGTGTTTCCCACTACACTTATTACTGATATCAAAATTTTAAGCTACTCAGCTCCAGCTTTCTTCTTGTCTAGACATTCCATGGAAAATATCCTGCTTCCTGGCAATGTAAACAAATGACTTCCACCAAGTCTTGGGGATTTCTTGGTGATTGTGTCTGCTCCTTGTGTTCTTGGGTCCTTTCCTGGGCACATATTGGCATAGTGACATGAGGTCTTGCACTTGAAACAAGTGATATAACTCAGGTCCTTCTGTGTAGGAATTGGGCGGTTCCTGGTATACTTTCTCTTCTTCTTCCTGGTTGTATTTGTACTGATCAGGGCTTCTATTTTCTGTGGGTCATACTCAAACTCCACTGTCTGGAACTCTCCCAAATACTCTTTACACTCCTTCGGGCAATTCTGAGAGATATGTCCTTCTTCTCCATAGGATTAGCATGTCTTGGTGTAGTGTTTGGTTGGTTTGTCTTTAGGTGCATCTTTAACCTCTTCCTTCATCATAGGTACTTATGATTGGTTCTAGAGGGCTTCTTTCATTCCATCTATATGTTGTCGGATGATACGTTGTACCTTGGGGTAAATGTGACACCGAGCAGTGTAGTGCATAGTTCCTTCACACGGGAAACAAGTAACCTGCTCAGTCGGGCATACTTCAGCTGGGTGATTTCCTTCACAATGAGGGCATCCGTTCTTGTGTTCTTGATGGGTGTGTCCTATCTCTCCACATATCTTACATGCATAAGGTTTCTTCATTTTACTGTTACCGGGCTTTTGGATAAGATGAGATCTTAGTAGAGTCATCTTGAATTCCTCCCAGGTTTTTGCTCCATTCCATCCTTGTATAGCTTGATGCATCTTCCACCATGTTGAAGCACCTTGCGTGAAGTACCATAGGAAATACGAAACCATATACACGCTTCAAACACCGTATTCCTTCATGTGATCTTCCATTCTCTGTATACACTATTCTACCTCTAGTTGAGTCATCGATCCAGGAAATACGAGTCCATCTCCATTCATCATCTATTGGGTCCAAGGGTTTTGGGGGTGAGATAATAGAGGGAGAAATATACCCATACAAACAATGTAGTTTTGAAAATTGGTTTTATCTGCGGCTGTCAGAAAAACATCACAAAATGATAGCTCACAAATCATCGCATCTAACGTGAGTATTTAACAGGAGTTTGGTCTTCTAAAGGTCATATAAATATTGGGTTTCTCCAGGGTCTTTGGAATCTTCAATTGTTGTAGCTTCAATCCTTGTACTCTGAGGTGTTCCTCAGTTGATTCTTCGTGTGGTCAAAAGTGAAAGGGGTGTATTCTAACTATCAGAAAAAGATGAGAAGTAAAGGATCTTTTTGAAAATAAAGTTTTAGATATATCCTTTCCTAGGGCTTTCCAGTTTCTGGGGTCACATCCTACAGTAAACATGTGCTTTGATACCATGCCTATAGCGACCCGACCCAATATGGTCAAGTCTTTATGCCATCCCTGGATTAATATGCTGGCACACATAGTACTTCGATGATATACCATAACATCACATGTAACATAAATACCATAGATCTAGAGTATACCTTATTTATCAAAGTGGAAACAAATCAATAAGGGTGTGGAGTCCCATCAATGCCATCGGCACGTTGAGTGTAGACCGCAACCTTATATCTTAACTCTTACCCGTCGATAGAAATATCTGCAACATGATAAGTTGTCACCATGTAGGTCAGCACATTGAATTTACCAGCAAGATCACAATAGAAAGCAGATGAAAAGTCCATGCTATATGCAATGTGGATGTATGGCTCTATGTCTAAGTTTTTGCAGAAAAGCTGGTTTTTTTCTATAACAAAAGATTGTCAAGGAATCTTCACTATAGAGTTATCTAATATGACATGGTTCCGCCAACCGATGTCTCAAAGCCCATAAATATAAGTTACCCACAATTAATTATCAGTCCGGTGTTTAGAGTTCCCAGATAGATCCAGGTCCAGAGGTTCAATTTGTCCATAACCGAAGACACGACAAATCGATTAGGTTTTACTCTGCAGAGTTTTGTGCACTTTACCCACAAGATTTGATCCCTCCTTTTTCGTTCTCGCACTGCATGGTGTTTGAGAATAGGATGACCAAAACATGGTCTTCCAAAGAGTTTCCCTAACTACCGCCAGTGCCCATCCAACTCTATCGTTCGTCTACCTCTAGTAGCACTGGACCAGTCAGAGTCACTAAGATGATCAACTAAGCTAGGGCCCATAATGACTTGTGACTGCACAGATAAATATGCAGGCATGAAGTATTCATCCGTCTCTTTGAGTCTGGGTCGAACTTTCCGCATGAGTACTAGCCTTCCCCAGCCCACATTAGGCAATTCCCCTAGTAAACCCTAGGTACCTCTGACCATTCCACCCAGTAGTGTGTATTGAAATCTTGTCTAAAGTCTCAAAGTCTTGAGGTCCTGAAGAATGCAGGTCTTGTAGTTGCCATCATGAAGTTCTACTCATTGATGCAGAGTCCTCCTTCTCACACCACTCACAAACACTCATACCAACCCCCGTCTACGATAGCATAGCATTAAAATAAATAACATTCACGGGGCTCAGTAACAATGGTGGCGGTTCCTACCTCATGCTTCTACTCAACTACAAGATTCAATATAACTACTGGAGGAATTGTTGAAATAGTGACACTAAATGCAATAAAATATAGGTTTGAACATATGGTTAAAGTGAACTTGCCTGGTAAAGTTGATGAAGATTACAACACTCTCAGAAATAACTTGTTAGGACTATTCGTCACTCTCCGAGGAAATCTATTATAATCAAACATTGCATTCATATAAGCATTCACTCTAGCAAGCATTCTAGCAATCAAGGAATAATCAACCAATAAAAGAAATGAAGAAAACAATAATGAAATTAAAGAAAACCAAATGAAAATCTATAGAAAAACTACAAAAGAAACTATTAAAGAGAACTCTATGACTGAACTACACAACAACAAAATAGTTTTTGTCCTAATTAAAACTTAACAGCAAACTAAAACTAACTAATAAATTACTAGAAAAGAAATTATAAAACAACTAAGCAAACAAAAAAATTAACTAGAGTTTTTACTAGCGAAAAGAAACAATTAAAAATTATTATAAAACTCTATTTATGACCTAAGCAAGTTTTTAATACAAAACAGTAACAAAAAAGTTATTTTAAAAACTAATAAAAATTGTCTACTAATGTCTAACAGAAACAAATAATAATTTTTCAAAAGTGTCAAGAAGAAGTAATTAAAAACAAAAAGATTACGGGTAAAACAAAAGCATAGTCAAAACAGTACTTTTTTGACCCAAACTAATTTTAAAATATATCAAAAAGTAATTTTTAAAACCCTATTGGATATACAAAAGTTCTGGTGACAACTAGCAAAAAAACCACTATAAACCTATTTTTAATAGAATTTACAAGCAAAATAGTTAATTGAATAAATTTCATCCAATTCAAACTTAAACTTTTCAAACTTGGTCAAAAATTGGATGTACTAAAACTAGATAAAGTTTTGAATCTAATGCAAAAAGAATCACTCAAAAACAATGAAAAACAAAAAAGATGTTAAGATTCAAAAAACATAACTAATTCCAAAAAATAAAAAAACACAACCGGACAGGGGGCTACGTGGCAGCACATGAGTGGGTGAGCAGGGCAAGCGACCAAAAACCAAATAAAAAAGGTTCACGCAAAATAAAAAAAGATCTAATCTAAGCTGTAGGCGGCATATCGAACGGATGGGAGCTCACCACGATGGTGGATGATGGCGAACACATCAGGAGTCGATAGTGGCGGCGCTCCGGTGGTCGTCAGCATCGGTGGAGTGGCCAGGGCAATGCAGGCGAGCACAACGATCACGTAGGTGGTCTTCGCATCGGCAGAGGTGGTCGGAAGCGACGGTGGCGAGCTTGGGCGCGGCGGTGGCGTTCGGTGGTCGGTGGCGAGGGTGCTCCGGTGGCATTAGAGTTCAGGCGAGGGCACGGGGAGGTGTGGGCGAGCACGGCGGTGACGCTGGTGGAGGCGGCGGGGCTTGGGGAGGTTGGAGGCAGCGGCGGTGGTCAAGTCCGTGCGGCGGCTGTGGCGAAGTCCGGTGAGCATTTTCACTGATGAGAGGGCACGACAAGGGGAAATTAGGGGGGAATCGAGCGAGGGCATCGGGTTTTATAGTTGTGCAGTTTGGGAGGAGGGGTTTAGGCACAGGGAGGAAGGGGATCGACGAATCCCGATGACGGCCACGAGAATCTTTGGCAAAAGAAAGGGAAAATTTTGTTTTTGCCACTCTAGTTTTTGCCCACTTTGCATATGCCACTCTAGAATTTGACATATCACTTTTGCCACCCTTAGCTTTTGACAATTATGACAACTGCCATTCCGTGGCAAAAACAATATTTTCAGAGTGGCAAATTTGATACATTTCAAAATCTAAGAGTGGCAAAAGTGAAATGAAAAATTATTGCTTTTGCCATCCAATGGCATTTGTGATGTATTGTCAAAAGGTAGGAGTAGCAAAAGTGAGATGTCAAATTCAAGAGTGGCATAAGCAAAGTGGGCAAAAACTAGAGTGGTAAAAACAATGTTTTCCCCAAAAGAAAGGTGATAAGCGCGGCGGGATTTTGTCGGGCAGGTGAGGCCCGCGGTCAGAGAGAGGGAGGGAATCTGCAAGGGGTTCGGTGGCCTCATCCAAGGTATTTGGTCGCGGGCGCTCGCACGCTGGGCCGGCTGGCCAGTGGGCTGATGGGGAGAGAGAGATAGAGGTGGGCCTCGGAGCAGTTGGGCTTCGGCCATATTTTTTGTTTTTAATAATGAACACGGAAAAGAAGAAGAAATTAAACAAATAAAGGAAAATTATTATGTAGGCATATAATATATCAAAATGTTTGGAACAATACAAAGAAAAAATATGAACTATTTTTCAGGTCCACAAAAATCCATAAAATTCAAACAATGCTACAAATATCCATAAAAATCATTTCTAAAATACCAAAATGATTTCAAATTTATGTTCTCCTAATTTTTCATTGAAGGGAATCATTTTACCCTTATTTGCATATATTTGTCTTTAGGAGAAAAATAATGAGAATAAAAACTTCAAATGAGTTTGAATTTGAATTTCAAACCATTTGCACATTCTATTTTGTTTTTCTTGGACCAAATATATTTCAAATGCCTCTGAATTTTTAAGTGTCATATTCCTTCTCTCATTTTGAATATTTCCTAAGAATTTCAAATTTGGAAATTGAAATAAATTCAAATTTGAAGTGAGTTTCTGATAACTTCAAAGTGACTTTGAAGATGATTCTTTGAAACTTCCTGTCGGGGCACGACACCTATGGGATCCCGAGAGGCCCCTTTACGATTCAGCGGGGGGAGAGGTATACGCAAAGAGCAGAACCAGTGATCGATGCGTGAGGTTTTTACCCAGGTTCGGGCCGCTAATCAGCGTAAAACCCTACTCCTGCTTTGTGTTCTTATTGATGTTCTTGAGCCCAGCCTTCAGGAGCGCTCACAATGAACAGTATGTTCAAAGAGCAGCTACGCATGCAGAATGGGCCAGAAGTTCTCCTCCCCTGTAGCAGTTGCCTTGGGCCTCCTTTTATATGCTCAAAGGGGTCACCACAGTGGCAAAATGTACATACATCGCGGTGTAAAGTAGCTACAGGGTATCATACCTAACCCCTGACGGATTAGGACAAGCGCATTTAATGCACCGTGAGGTGTCTGTTTAGATGTCCTCACTTTCTTGGGGATGGAAAAAGGGGCCATCCCATCAGCACTGCTTAAGCTCTCCTCCACTGGCGCGTCGCCACGCATCTAGAGAAGGACCCAGAATGTCAGACTTGTTACTGTGCCGAAGCGGTGGCACAGTGGCAGAATCTCGCCAGGCGCCGAATCTTGCCGGGCGCCAAGCCTTGCCGGATGCCAAGCCTTGCTGGACGCCAAGCCTTGCCGGGCGCCAAGTCTTGCCGGGCTCCACAGGCCATCCCGGCAAGGATCTTGCCGGGGAACTGGCCTTCAGATTCCAGCTTCGCTTGACCGTTGATCCTCAGATCTCTGACTTGATGATTTCCTTGGTGGCTTGAATCGACCTCGAGCTGTTCCCGGCAAGCCTTGCCGCGAGGATGGCTACAACTGCCCGTGCACAAGTACGGGGTACTAGTGCGCCAATACTTAGTACACCGACAGGAGCCCCCGGGCCTAGGCCATACACGAGTGCGAGGCATTGTTGGGCTAGGCCCAAACAGTGCACGGGCACGCGTGGCAGGGAATTAACCGCTTCATAAATATCTCGTTTTACTGTGCCCCCCACTACGCGCACGAAGCGCGCGACGTGGGAAGCGTGCCAAAAAGGCTGCAACTGCCTCGCGCCTATAGAGGCGCATTCACATTGGGGAATAAAAGAGGCGGCTCCGCTCCTTGCCCATAAAAAGGAGAAGTCGCAGAGGCACAAACCTATTTACCCCCCTCTTCTTCTCAATCTGGCCATCACCATCGCCCTCCTTCTGTCGAGCTCAGAGCGAAGCCTTCTCTTCTTCCGTCCACTGCTTTCGCGTTCGCTCCATCCTCAGCTTTCGTTCTCACCGTCGCCATGGCGCCCAAGGCTAGCAAAGGCAAGGGCAAGGAGGCGAAAGCCGATGTTCCAGAGAGCGAACTGGTGAAGATGCGGAAGAGGCTCGTCGTCTTCCCTCCAACGCTCGATGCCGAAGCTCTGAAGGGGCGATACCAATGTATGTGGGCGAAGGGGACACAAGCCCATCCCGCCACACGCGTAATCCCAGGTGCTTGTTCTGAAGGCGGATCGGACAGATACCCTTTCTTCACTGCATATTTCTATTGCGGGCTCTGTCCCCCCTTTTCTGACTACTTCAATGATATCATGTACACATACGGCTTTCGCCTTCTCGATTTCACGCCGAATGCAGTACTTTGCATGTCTATCTTTGCCCATCTCTGCGAAAACTTCGTTGGCGTGACCCCCAATTCTGCCCTTTTTCGCCATTATTTCTTCCCTCGCATCCAAAAAGGAGAGGCCCTCTCTGGTTCTATTGCCTGGATCCCAAGGGCTTGGAATAAGGAAATATACCCAGAGGGAGTTTACCGCGAAAAGTGGGACGAGTGGCGGGCTGAATGGTGCTGGATCCAGGAAGCAGATCCCCACCCATTTTGTCATCCCTGGCAACAGAAGGTGGTCCGCGGCAAGGATTGGAGCGACCCCGCAGCGGAGGACGAGAAGCTCACAATCGCCACTACCAGAATCCTTCGCCTAAAGGCTGCCGGACTGACGATGGAGATGATCGGCTTCGACTTTCTCCGCCGCCGCATCGCCCCTCTGCAGAATAGGGGAAGGCCAGCTTGGGAATACAAGAACGCAGCAGATGTCATGAGATTGCGCCCTGGGCTGAACAACAACCTGACCGCTATGCAGCTTGGCGCTCTCCATCAGAAATTATTCCAGCGCGAAGACAAGCACCGGCTGCCGGCAAGGATTGTCCCCTTGTGCAACAATTCTGCCTTGGGGTCAATCATTGCCTTCATGCCGATGTTCAATGCCCACGGCCTTGACCCGACCTGGGCCGAGCCAAACGAGGAGGAAGCGCAGAAGTTTTTTGACAACTTGACGGAGAAGCCTATCCGGAAAGAGTCAGATTTCATCCGAGCCACCACTGATCAAGAAGTAGCTTATATTGCTACTAGAGTGGAGGAGGCAAATCTTGCCGCGGAGGCCGGCATCGTCGGCTTCACAGAGTGGGAAGCCAGCGACGCAGAGGTGGTAGTGGAGGCAAAGCTTGCTGAGGAGGACAAGGTTGCCGGGGAAGAAGGCAGCGCAGCCGCTGAGAGCTCGTCCGGCGAAGACACGACCGAAGAAGAGACACGAGAAGAGCCCTCACCCCCGAAGAAGACGAAGCGTGTTCTTCGGAAGGCTGCATCAGGCATCCCGGCAAGCCAGCCTTCTTCGAGCGGCGAAGCCCCTGGCAAGAAAGTGGCTGGCAAGACTGGACCGCGACAGGGGGCTCGTCAACAGCCTGCGCGGCGCGCGAGACCCACACCAGCGGCCACTGCTGGGGCAGCAGGAGGGTCTCGTACTACCGCACCGGAAGCTGCCCCGGCACCTGCCACAGCCAAGCGGCCTAGGACTCCTCCTCCGCCTCCCCACTCAGACATCGCAATGGAGGTCGACTTTGACATCTCCGGCTTTAGTCCGGAGCGAGAAGAATAAGAGTGAGTACTTTGCCACAGCTTTCACCTTCCAATTTTGGATCAATCTTACTGACTTGCTTGTGTTGTTTCTGCAGTGACACAGAAACCTTGCTGGAGAGGATGGCGAAGAGGTCAAGGACTTCTACGGGTGACGAGCCCCCGGCAGGCTCCACGAGCGTGCCAGAAACTGTCATTGTAAGCCCGGAGTCCAGTGCTCAACGCAGCCCCCAGCTCAGCCCCCAGCGTAAGTTCATTGTCCTTTTTCCGCTGGCTGGTGCCGAGGCTTTCATTCTTGCCGCTGATATCTTTGGGTTCGCAGGAGGAGAACGGCAATGAGGAGAAGACATCCCCATTGTGCCTCCTTCATCGACCGCTCCGCCCACAAGCACATCCCCGGCAAGAGATCCTGCCGACGAGCCCGTCCTGATTGAGGAGGAGCCGACAAGCACGGACTCCGGTAACCCACCCCCGGCAACCGGAGTTGCCGGGAGAAGCAAAGCCACCTCCCGACAGCTCGACGCAGGTACTCGATCGCCTCAGAGTGCTTGTTATTCTTTTTCTCTTATCTCTTTATCTTTAGTCACTTCAAACTTCAACCTCGATCTTATTCTGTCTTCCTCCTTCGCCCTTCAGAGTTCCCTGTGATGGAACACATGGACGTCGACGTTGTCATCGAGGAGACCGCCAGGGATGCCGCCGCTGAAGCAGACAGGATCGCTGCCAGCGAGGCCACCAAGGATGACACCGTCAAGGATGGTGGTGCTCTTGACGGGGAGGCCGCCGAGACGACACAAGAGGAAACCACCGAAGAACCTGCTGAAGGGGGCGACAGGGAGGCTGAGGACCGCACTGACAGCATTCCTGCCGCAGGAGCGCCGGGCGCTGCACCGGCCACAGAGCCCCCTGTCATTGGTGAGGCGGCCACTGAAGACCAGCCATCAACATCTGAAGGCCCCTCATCCAGCAAGTACCTCAAGGTTGGCGAGAACCTGTTCGTCAACTTGCTGGGGACGGCAAGCACTGGGGCACCAGCTGAAGGAGAAGTTTTTGAAGAAATCATTGCTGCTACCGGGCTCGAAGTTGTTGACGACCCCAGCACTAGCAGCGGCAAATCTGAAGAGGATCAGCTCCTTCAGGCCATGGGCGAGAATTTCCGCAAACTCCTGGCTCTCCATCGTGCCCGAAAAGAGAAGGCGGACTCCAGAATGGCAGTTGTCGAGGCGGCCGAAGCGGATTTTCAAAGGCGCGTCGCACAAATGCAGATCCGGCACGCCGAGGCCCTCCAAGAGTTGGTTGCCGGCCGGGAACAAGTGAGCCAGCAGTGGAATGAGATCCTCCTAAAGCAATCCGATATAGAGAAGGCACATGATGAAGCTGTTCAAAGGATTGCTGCCGAGGATGCTCTCTTGACGGGGCGCCGCGTTGCTCTTGATGCTCACGAAGAAGATCTCACCGCACGTGAGCAGGCGCTCGCCGCCAAGCTTCGTAGCAAGGATGAGGATATCGAGAATCTTGTCGCGCGGCGGACCCAGGAGCTGGAGCAAAAACATAAGGAGGCGCTCGAAGCTCTGACTGCAAGTCACGCCGGCAAGCTCAAGGAGGCCGTCGATGCTGCTGAAGCTGCACAGGCCGCCAAGAACGAGCTAAGCGACAAAGTGAAGAGGCTGGAAACAGATCTCGAAGAGCACGGCAAGGAGCTCTCGACGCTCAAGGGGGACAGGGAAAAAACCCTCCACTCCTTGGTGGAGATGCAAGTTGCCCTGTCCGACAAGACCAAGCAACTCTCCTCTGCGGCTGATAATATTGCGGTTCTGGAGCTGAAGCTGACCACGCTGCAGAAGTCTCTCGAGACCGGCAGGGCTCGTGAGAAGGCTCTACTCAAGGATCTCCAAGGAGAGAGGAACCTGCTCAAGAGTGCCGCCACCGCCCAAACCGAGTACGAGAAGGGAGTGGAGATCTGGACTGGACGCCTCATCGCCACCGCGGAGAAGCTTACCGCAGAACTGTCAACCATGGGCCTGTCGAACTTCAGGTATTCTTCCGAGGAAAGAATATCTCCAAGTGCCAGGTTGACGATGTTCTTTGAAAGCATCATCAACGCGTTGAGGGCGCTCCAGTCTAGCCGGGCGACCCAACTGGCCAACGAGACCCGCCGGCTTTGCCGGGCCGTCCTCCGCAAGGTGCTCATTAAGGTGGTGCACAGCAATCCCGGCATCGACCTCTCCAACGCGCTCGGCCATCTGCCAAAAGATGCAAATGTTGAGGCGCTTGAAGAGTGCATCGCGCCTATCCTTGAGAAGGTGGACTCCATCAAAAGGATCGAAGGCCAGCGCAGGGATTGAGTGCTTCCCTTTTATTCTTGCCGTCGTCATCTCATGTAAAAGACAATTAAGTCTCAAGTTAGAATTGTGGCAACTTATGGATGTAATACAATTTGCCTATGTTTAGGTTCATGCTTGTTATTTTCCTTGTCTGATTCCTTTATGTATGGAGTTCATCCTACGCTTATTGAAAAACTTGCCGGCGCGCAACCTGCCGCGAGCGCTGGGTGCGGGACTTCAGCAGCCTGCTGGAGGCGCAGCGGCCGGCAAGACTCCTTGGTGTTCTCAGTGCAGCCACTTAAATTGCTGAGTGGGCTCGAAACAGAATAAGGGCACGACCGATTACAACAAGGGTTCCTTCGCGTGCAGATTTTCCATACAAGAGTCGGAATCGTCTAAGGAAATAACCTTGTAATAAAAGAGAAACTTGCTTTGAGTTTTTAGGACTTAGCTTTCTATCACTGTCCTTCCTCCGGCAAGCGTCGATTCCGAACGTCGCCAACTGGTATTCATATCTCCTTCCCCACCCCCCCCCCCCCCCCCACCCCCCCCCCGGCAAATGTGCATGCGAGGAATCCTTCTGTCTTTTGGGAAAAAGAAAGAAGAGAAAATAGAGACATGAAACCTTGGCGGTTCGTTAGAACATACCGGGATTAGGTGTCATACAACATCTTAGACAAACATGCATATATATAAGTATGAACATGGGAATCCATAAGGGAATGTACAACACTTAAATTTATTCATCTGTGCTCAGGGTCTGCGCCTGGCTTTGTACAAAGGATCACATGCCTTGCCGGCAAGACTTGTACAAAAGGGGGGTTGCCGGGAGCCCCCGGCAACCACGCCTTCTGGATAGAACTTGCAAAGATGTTTGATATTCTAGGAATTGCTCACTGGAACGCCATCCTCGGTCTCCAGGCGGACAGCGCCGGGCCTGGTGACTCGTACTACCCGATAAGGGCCTTCCCACTTTGGCGTCAACTTGTTTGAATTCTTGGCGGACTGAATCCGTCGAAGAACAAGGTCGCCTTCCTCAAGGCTTCGGGCATGAACTTTACGGCTATGGTAGCGGCGCAAAGCTTGCTGGTAGCGTGCAGCTCGCATAGCAGCCTGAAGACGATTCTCCTCAAGGAGCACAGCGACATCTTGCCGCAGTTGCTCTTGCTCGAGCTCATCATAAGCGAGCACTCGAGGAGATCCGTATATGAGCTCCGTGGGGAGATCTGCTTCTGCTCCGTAGACCAGAGCGAAAGGCGTCTGGCCGGTGGCTCGATTTGGTGTCGTTCTGATTGACCAAAGAACCACCGGCAACTCATCAATCCAGCGTCTTCCGCACTTTTTCAGCCTTTGAAAAGTTCTGGTCCTGAGACCGCGCAGCACTTCAGCATTGGCCCTCTCCGCTTGGCCGTTGCTTCTCGGGTGAGCAACAGAGGCAAAACAAATCTTGCCGCCAAGGTCTTGGACGTACTGCATGAAGGTGCGACTTGTGAACTGTGTGCCGTTGTCGGTAATGATCCTATTGGGCACACCGAAATGGCAAACAATTCCCTTGAAGAACTTGACAGCTGATTGCACTGTCACCTTACTCACTGCTTCCACCTCCGGCCACTTTGTGAACTTGTCGATAGCAATGTACAAGTACTCAAAGCCCCCAGTAGCACGGGGGAAAGGGCCCAGTATGTCGAGCCCCTAGACCGAAAATGGCCAGGAGAGAAGGATTGTCTGAAGAGCTTGAGCTGGCTGATGTAATTTCTTCGAATGAAACTGGCACGCTTCACACTTGGTTACTAGTGCAGTCGCATCCTGGAGAGCGGTAGGCCAAAAGAAACCTTGCCGGAATGCTTTCCCGGCAAGCGCTCTTGACCCTATGTGAGAGCCACATATGCCCCCATGTATCTCCGCCAACAGCTCTAGTCCATCCTCCCGAGGAATGCACTTCAATTTCACACCGTTCGGTCTCTTTCTGTACAGGACGTCATCGACGAACTTGTACATAACAGACCGACGGGCTACTTTCTCTGCTTCTTCCTGCTCCTCAGGGAGTTCACCTGTCTGAAGGAAATGGACAATGTGCTGCGCCCATGCTGGAGCCTGAGGCTCGACAGCTAGGACTAAAGGCATCTCCTCTGCCGGGGGAACGTTCGTCTCGACAGCAAGGGCCTGAGGCCCTGCCGGAGCCCGTTGTTCCCCGGCAGGCATGTCGATCCCGGCAACTTCCTTGCCGGCGGCTCCAGGGAGCTCTGCCGGGAAGTACTGGCCAGAGTTCAACTTCCTTCTCTTTTCTTGCCGCATCGATGCCGCCACGGATGGTTGAGTCAATTGGAGCACAAAAGTGCCTGGTTCCACAGGCAACTTGAGGGCAGCATGCTTTGACAGGTCATCAGAAATATTGTTCTCGGCACGAGGAACGTGCTCCATTTGGAGACCGTCAAAGCGCTCTTCCAATTTCCTCACTTCATCTACGTAGGCTTGCATCAATGGACTTTGATAACTCTTGTTAACTTGCCTGACGACAAGTTGTGAATCGCCCTTGATGACGAGCTTCTTGATACCAAGGTCTGCCGCGATCCTGAGACCGGCAAGCAAACCCTCGTATTCTGTAGTGTTATTGGTTGAACTCTCCCGGGGGAAGTGCATTTGGACTACGTACTTGAGGTGCTCTCCGGTGGGTGCGACAAGCAGCACGCCAGCACCGGCGCCTTGCAGCAAGAAAGCCCCATCAAAGTACATAACCCATTGCTAATCGATTTCCTTGCCGGGGAGAGTTGTTTCTCGAACTTCTTCGTCTGGCGTTGGGGTCCATTCTGCAATGAACTCCCCCAAGGCCCTGCTCTGAATTGTCGAAGTGCTTTCAAACTTAAGGCCAAAGCTGGACAACTCCAACGCCCACTCCACGATCCTGCCGGTTGCCTCTGGATTTTGCAAAATCCGTTGCAACGGAAAGCGAGTGACGACGGTGATCTCATGTGCTTGAAAATAATGGCGCAGCTTTCTTGAGTCCATAAGAAGGCCGAAAAGCAATTTCTGCGCACCAGAATATCTTGACCTAGCTCCTTGTAAAAGAGAGCTAACAAAATAAACTGGGCGCTGCACCACCTTCTTCTTCTGCACGGGTTCTTCTGTTTGCGCAGATGCTGTCTTGCCGGGATCAACCCTTGCCGGGGAAGATCTTGCCGCGTCAACCGGCGGTCCTGCCACTGGTGTTGTTTCCTCATCAGCTTCTCTCTGCGCCACTAGCGCAGCGCTAACCACTTGATTTGTTGCTGCCAGATACAGCAGCAACGGCTCTTGTGGTTTAGGTGCGACTAGCGTCGGCGGAGAGGAAAGGTATTTCTTCAAATCTTGCAGCGCAGCCTCCGCTTCCGGAGTCCATTTCATTGGACCTGCCTTCTTCAAAATTTTGAAAAAGGGCAGGGCGCGTTCAGCAGATTTGGAAATAAACCTGCTTAGAGTAGCAACACAGCCGGCAAGACGACGCACATCCTTGACGCGTCTCGGCGCTTCAATTTGCTCAATAGCTTTGATCTTGTCGGGGTTCGCTTCGATTCCCCGGCAAGATACAAAGAATCCGAGGAGCTTGCCGGAAGGAACACCGAACACGCACTTCTCAGGATTGAGCTTCAAGTTGATCTTGCGCAAGTTTGCAAATGTTTCTTCTAACTCTTGAATGAGCGTTGCTTTATCCTTGGTTTTGACCACTATATCATCCATATATGCCTCCATATTTCTATGGAGTTGTGGCTCAAAACCAATCTGGATTGCTCTGGCAAATGTTGAACCAGCACTTTTCAACCCGAAAGGCATTCGTATAAAACAATACGTACCACATGGGGTGATAAAGGCGGTCTTCTCTTCATCTTCCTTTGCCATAAAAATCTGATGATACCCTGAATAGGCATCAAGGAAGGACAGGAGATCACAACCAGCGGTGGCATCTACAATCTGGTCAATGCGCGGCAAGGGAAAGGGATCTTTTGGACAAGCTTTATTGATATCTGTATAATCGATACAAAGCCTCCATTTCCCATTCGCTTTCCGCACTACGACCGGATTGGCCAACCAGGTTGGATGAAGCACTCCTTTGACCAGTCCTGCCACCTCCAGCTTTTTAATCTCTTCGGCAATGAATTCTTGCCGCTCCAAGGCCTGCTTCCTCACCCTTTGCTTGACGGGCCGCGCATGAGGACAGACAGCAAGGTGGTGCTCAATTACCTTCCTGGGACAACCGGGGATGTCAGACGGTTGCCATGCAAACACGTCGACATTCGCCCGCAGGAAAGCAACGAGCCCGCTTTCCTATTTGTCATCTAGGGTGGAACTTATGGTGAAAGTTCCCCCCGTTCCGTCCTCTCTGACAGGCACCTTCTTGGTCTCCGGCGGAGCAGCCTTGGACTTCTTGTTCTTGCCGGTGGAACTCTCTGGTACGTCCTCGACGGAAGCGCAGCACTACGAGGAGGTGCGCTTGCCGGAGTTCGCGCCAAGGTTCTCGCCGGTCTTCTTCTTCCCCCCGGGAGTTCCAGCGGCAGGAGCAGGTGCCTTGATGGCAGGTGCTGCAACTGCTTCCCGGTAAAGTTGGTCGGCACAGATGAGCACATCCTTCTTATCGGAATGGATAGTGATGACGCCCAACGGCCCAGGCATCTTCAAGATGTTGTACGCGTAGTGTGATGCCGCCATAAACTTAGCCAGCGCTGGCCGACCAAGGATCCCATTGTATGACATGGGGATCTTGGCGACATCAAACACCACCTTCTCGGTCCTGAAGTTAAGCTCGCTGCCAAATGTTACTGGCAGCGTGATCTTGCCCTTAGGCTGGGTTCTTCCCGGATTGACCCCTTGAAATGTACCCGTTTCCTCGAGGTCCTCGTCGGGAATCTGAAGCTTTCTGAGCACATCCGGTGAGATTAAGTTTAGGCCGGCCCCGCCGTCAACTAACATTTTCGTCACCTTGAGGTTGCGAATCGTTGGGGAGACCAACAATGGCAAGCACCCGACCGCAGTTGTGCGATCAGGGTGGTCCTCGGCATCGAAAATGATAGGCGTGCTGGACCACTTCAGGGGCCTACACGCATCTGGGGATGGCTCTACTGCATTGACTTCCCGCACCCACTGTTTATCTTGGCGGTGGGAAGAATGCAGCGAGGCGCCCCCGTCGATACACATAGCCTCTGTAGCTTTCTGGAATTCTTGCTCACTGGACTCATCATCTTCTTCATCATCATCACCTTCTTTGTCTCGGCCCCGAGCAGGCCGATCCTTCTACTGCTTGGCCTTGCCGCGGCGACCTCCTCGGCCACCGCGTTTCTTGCTGGACCCCTCAGCACCATCTTGGGCCTTCTCCTTATCTCGCCTCTCGTATTCGGCCCTCTGCTTCTCGGCAAGCTGCTCGACTTGCCGGCAGTTCTGGAGATCGTGGCCCTTGGTGCGATGGATCTTGCAATACTGCTTGCCGGAGTTCTCTGACTTGTCGGCAGCCGCCAAGGCCTGACAGGAAGGGCACCCGGCAAGATCCTTGCCGGGGTCGCTAACCTTGCCCTTCTTGGCGGCGCCGGGGTTGTCGGATTCCTCGACAGCAAGCACGGCCTTGCCTCCGCGCTTCCTGTTCCGCCGCCGGCCTTTCCTTGACGGGGCCGCGGCGTCTTCATCTTCGGACTCGCCCGCCGCGCCAACAGCCTCACCAGGGAGTTTCCTTCCCTCTTCAGCTCGAGCGCACTTGTCGGACAGAGCGTAAAGCTCGGCAATACTCCTGACTTTGTTCATTGCCAGCTCTTCCAGCATTCTGCGGTTATGCACGTTCTGATGAAATGCGCTAATGACAGTGGCAGGGTGAACGTCGGGAATATTGTACTGCACTCGGCTGAACCTCTGCAAAAACTTGCGCAGGGACTCGCCCTCCTTCTGAGGGATGATGTGCAAATCGCTCTCTTGGCCAGGAGCTTGGTGGCCTCCAACAAAGGCGCCAACAAACTGATGGCACAGATCTGACCAGGAAGAAATGGAATTCTCCGGCAGATGCATCAACCATGACCTGACATTGGGTTTGAGCACCAATGGGAAGTAGTTGGCGAGTATCTTGTCATCTCGGCCCCCGGCAGCCTGCACCGCAATGGTGTAGATGCTCAGGAACTCCGAGGGATGGGTCTTACCGTCATATTTCTCCGGGACCTCCGGCTTGAAGGTTCGGGAATTGGGCCACCGGACTTGCCGTAGCTCACGGGTAAACGCTGGAGTCCCTACCTCATAAGGCAAGTCTCCTACTTCCCCTGGTGCAGGCTCGTCGATAGCCGGCCCCGCGCACTTATCAGACTGATAGCGCGCTTCCCGTCGCCGCTCGATGGTTGTTCGAGCGTCCTCCTTGCCTCGTTCCTGGAGAACTTGACGCTGATCATGGCGCATCCGTGGATCGGACGATGCCGTGGAAACTTCTTCATGGCGGTCGACTTGCTGAGTTGTCGGCCGCCGCTGGTGCCGCGGAGGGGAGTGCACTGTGGTTGCACCACCTTCGATTTTCTCTACATCGGCTCACGCTGGATCGATGGGCCTCCGCTGCGAGGGCCCTGCCTCTTGCGGTCCATCTTTGTTGGCAAAGCCGATGAGGCTCTGGATAGTAGCTCGCCACTCCTCCATCTTCTCCGAGGCGGGAGGAAAATCGAGAAGCAGCTGCGCACGCGCCAAGGCTTCCGCTGGCATAGGTGGCGGTGACAAGTGTGAGGTACATGAGGTGCTCTGACTCCTAACCATGTTAGAAGGAGCACCACCACTGTCACGCGACCATGCGCCACCTCCGCCGGCAGCTTGGTGTGCATGCTGGCCCCGCGCATCTTGGGATCGATGCGCAGAGACCTTTTCATGGGGACGCCCCGAACCACCAGCGCCATGACGTCGCTCATCTTGCATGACCTAGGTAGGTCACGAGGCTTGCGCCGGCGCGGGAGCTCCAGCAGGCGCCCTTCGATCTCTAGAGTTCGTTGTGCCACCCGTAGGCAACACAGCGCCATCTCTAGATCCAGCGGCGTGCAAGTTACCACTGCCACTGCGAACGATACCGCTCGCTTGGCTTGGATCACCAGAACGCCACGGGGGTTCTAGTCCTCTTCCTTCTGCACCCACGCCGTCGCCTGTACGCGAAGGTGTAGGCAAAACGGACGTGGACGGCTGCGCTGACGCAACGCTCTTCTTCTTGGGCGGCATGATGATGAAGATGATGAAGAAACTAAGGCGCCGAGCACTAGATCAGGTTCACGCAACCTTCAATCCCCCTACCTGGCGCGCCAAAGATGTCGGGGCACGACACCTATGGGATCCCGAGAGACCCCTTTACGATTCGGCGGGGGAGAGGTATACGCAAAGAGCAGAACCAGTGATCGACGCGTGAGGTTTTTACCCAGGTTCGGGCCGCTAATCAGCGTAAAACCCTACTCCTGCTTTGTGTTCTTATTGATGTTCTTGAGCCCAGCCTTTAGGAGCGCTCACAATGAACAGTACGTTCAAAGAGCAGCTACGCATGCAGAATGGGCCAGAAGTTCTCCTCCCCTATAGCAGTTGCCTTGGGCCTCCTTTTATATGCTCAAAGGGGTCACCACAGTGGCAAAATGTACATACATCGCGGTGTAAAGTAGCTACAGGGTATCATACCTAACCCCTGACGGATTAGGACAAGCGCATTTAATGCACCGTGAGGTGTCCGTTTAGGTGTCCTCACTTTCTTGGGGATTGAAAAAGGTGCCATCCCATCAGCACCGCTTAAGCTCTCCTCCACGGGCGCGTCGCCACGCATCCAGAGAAGGACCCAGAATGTCAGACTTGTTACTGTGCCGAAGCGGTGGCACAGTGGCAGAATCTCGCCAGGCGCCGAATCTTGCCGGGCGCCAAGCCTTGCCGGATGCCAAGCATTTCCGGACGCCAAGCCTTGCCGGGCGCCAAGTCTTGCCGGGCTCCACAGGCCATCCCGGCAAGGATCTTGCCGGGGAACTGGCCTTCGGATTCCAGCTTTGCTTGACCGTTGATCCTCAGATCTCTGACTTGATGATTTCCTTGGTGGCTTGAATCGACCTCGAGCTGTTCCCGGCAAGCCTTGCCGCGAGGATGGCTACAACTGCCCGTGCACAAGTACGGGGTACTAGTGGCCCAATACTTAGTACACCGACACTTCCAATTCTCTTTCATAAAAAAATTATAAGTTATTTTATTTTCTCTCATGAAACTCATTGAGTTGCATAAAGTTTCTGAATCTGAAATATTTCCCAATGGGATTCAAATCATTTCAAACACCCTTTTCACTTCTTTAATGGAAGAAGTCATGTCATCTTCACTCTAGGGTTTTGTGTTTGAATTGAATTTGAATTCATGGAGACCAAAGTACCAAATGAAGTTTTGGGGAAGTCCTTTTATTCCCTCTCATTCAACTTTCAAAAGTTTCAAATTTTCACTCAATTTCACACAATTAATCACACAAAAATCAATCAAACAATCATAATATTTAATTTAAATATAACATTCTAAAATTTAGAAATTTGGGATATTACAGATACCCCCCCCCCGGGATATAATCCATAGCATCATTAAAATAAGCACACTATGCAATAAAAAACAGAAACTGTCTTGAACAGAACAGTCTGTATTGATCTGGAATAAAACTATACTTCTATTAGTCCAAAAACTCTAAAAAATTAAGACAGCGTGGAAATTTGTATATCAATCATGTGTAAAAATTTCAGAATTTTATCACGTCACAGTAATAAATCTAAATTCCAGCACTAGGCGCAATAGTTTCTTTTTTTCACAGAATCAAGTCAACTATCATCCAAATCATCCCAAAGGCTTTACTTGGCACAAACACTAATTAAAAGATAAAAACACAATCATTATAGTAGCAATAATTAGGCCATCACACAAAAACATAAATAAAAAGAAAAAACTTAAGATAACTATTGGGTTGCCTCCCAATGAGCGCTATTATTTTATGCCCCTAGCTAGGCATAATGCATTGTTTTCAAGTATTGTCATCTTTGGGTTCCAACTCCTCAATTGTACATCCAAGCTTTCTAGGAGGTCTGGCAAGCATATTTTTAATAATTACGCTCCTAGGAACAAAATTGAGGAATTTATTTTCAGTAATAGGTTCCTTTATCATATCAATGAAGTTGGGGTGCATGCTAATCACTTTAAGATCCTCTTTCTCTTTACTAGATGAGGCACCCTTATTTTTACAAACATACATAAGATTAGAATTTTTTATTTATGGGAGTCCTTTCAATAGTTTTAATGGAAGAAAAAGTTGAACCCAAATTATTAATGAATTTTTCCAACTTATCGATTCTAGCAAGACTTTGTTCTACTCTCTTGGTGATTATTGGCTCCTTTTCCTTCAACATATTTAACGTGGTTCCCACAGTTGAGCCAAATTTAGTAACTCGATTATGAATCTTCTTGTCTAGATTTTCAATATGTTCAACAATGGACATTTTATTTTCAATAACTTCTAAACTTCGCATAACATGTTCTAAAGTCAATGTCGTTTCATTTATAGTAATAGGTGGTGATCCCACTAATTTTCCCATGGCATTTAAAGAATCCATATGGTTAATATTTAGAAAATTTCCTCTAGCAATAGTATCAAGCACAAATCTATACCAAGTAGTAACACCAACATAAAAATTGCAAAGAAGAATATTAGTGGATTGCTTACGAGTTGATATATTTTGAGCATGGCAAATCCTATACCAAGCATCTTTTAAACTGTCTCCTCCCCTTTGTTTAAAATTAAGCACTTCATTTTCAGGGGTACAAGTGACAAGCGAAGAACTAGCCATAGTGGCAAAACAAGCAACATAGCAAACAAGCAAGATAAAATGTTTTTGTGTTTTTCAATTTTTTAGAGAAGTGGAGGGAGATGAAAAAGAGAAGGCAAATAAAAGCAAATAGAAAGTAGAGCAAGTAAACGATAATGTAAATGTAGGAACCTGTAGGTATTTGATGTTGTCTCCCCGGCAATGACACCAGAAATTCTTTCTGCTACTTGTGAGTTGCGTTGGGATTTTCCCCGAAGAGGAAGGGTGAAGCATTATAGTAGCGGATAGTATTTACCTCAGGGAGAACCAAGGTTATCGAAACAATAGGAGAACCACGCAAACACCTAGTAAATAGTACCTACACACAAGAGAAAATACTTCCACCCAACGCTGCGTGGGACCTCGTTGGCTCCCTATAGTAGTGGAAAAATTATTTCGGGTGGCTCTCTGTTGGTTTGGTAATTTATGGGAATTTATAGAAGTGGAATTAGGTCAAACTGAGCTACATGGGACCCACAAGCTCAGGTGGTACACCCCCATGGGGCGCGCTGTGTGAGCTTGTGGCTCTCCCGCGAATCTTTTGGCCTCCTCCCGAACCTTCTAGGGTCCCTTCTGGTCCAGAAAAACTCATCGTAAAATTTCATCATGTTTGGAGTTTGTTTGGTATTGATTTTTTTGAAAAGTCGAAACAAACAAAAAATAGCAACTGGCACTGGGCACTAGGTTAATAGGTTAGTCCCAAAAAATGATATAAAATTGCATATAAAGCATCTAAGATTGGTAATATGATAGCATGAAACAATAAAAAATTATAGATACATTGGAGATGTATCAGGTATTACAACCGATCATGAAGATCGTGATGGGGAAGGGAAAAGGGGCGTTGGTGAAGAAGATAGTTCGGCGGCAACAACGCATGACCGCGCCATGAGGTGGCGGCTTCCTTCTGGTCTTCTTCCAAGGTTGCAACAATGGATATGGGGCTTAGTGTTGCCCCCCTAGTGCCTCTTGGTGTGGACGGCGACTGGACGTGGCAGATATGGATATCATGGTTGATTGATGATGTTGACTGGTGGCTAGGGCTGATGGAGATTATATAGCCGACCTGCATGGGTTTCCCTATAGATATAGGTTCTCTCCTTTGATCCAAGGGCCCTAGATGAGCCTAATCCTCTCCCAAAACATCCCTTGCTGGCCACGGAAGTCATGGGAACAAACGGGAATGAAATTCACAAAGAATCGTGGAAGATTAGGCTGATTTCACATACCGTCTTCTGCTTGGGACTACGCATGTGCAGTTTAGTATTTCGGTTGCCATTTCCTCATAGGAAATCCAATTTTGACGTTCTTCAGATTGTTGGATTTGTATCAAAAATTTGGATACATTCATGGCATTGAATCCTCATTTTAGAGAGTTGGGAAATCTCAGTTTGGAAATTCCGCGAATGACTTTTATCCGGTGCTTGTACAAGACACCAATTTAGTTTGCAAGCCCACACACATACAAGGCAAAGTAAAGTGTGGGAAAAGATTAACTGCAAGTGAGTCGCTGATGTGAATTTTATCCCCAAGTTCACAAGTGAGTCGATGACAAGAAAATATTTTTTTCACCCTGGGCGAAACAATCATGACTACTCATGTGAGAAATGACATTGAGAAAGACCTTAGTGTGGTACTTGTTCACAATGGCGGAAAATTGGTCTCGGTACATATGATACATAGGAGTCGGGCCGCTAGGGTAGAGCCGACCCCCGGATGTGATGAAGCAGATCAGTAAACTTGTGAGGTGTAACCTCGAAGTGATACTTGATGGAGATCAGTGCTATCTACGCTCATAAGATTAGATTGTTAGCGCAACAAAAATAATTATGCATGTTGTGCAACAATCAAATGCAACAAGCAGGGGGCAAACAAGATATACTCTATACCAACACTAAATGGTAACATCCGTGCTAACTAGGGTTGTCCTCCAGTTAGGTTGGCTTTGATACCAAGTCTTGTGGCACCCCGGCTTAGCGAATCGGTCGCCCTGTGTTCCAGCCAAGAGATCCATGTCTTTTGGAAGCAAAATACAACTTGATATATATAGAACGAAACCATAATTTATTTCCATACAAAGGGTACATGGTCTGATATTACAATACTCTTGCAAGGCAAGGAGGCACTACTCGTGCATCTACAATATGTACATTATTTAGCCAACAACTCGGGCCTCGGATCTACTAGTAGCAGAAGGGTATAACACAACGGAATAACATGAAAACATTGGGGCTTGAATCCAAAGGGACATTGCTGGGACACATCCTAGTTCGCGTACTGATTATCCTCAAGGTACTTAGGCAGGACATCACCTGCATCTAGCATGATAAGCCAGGTGAGTACTTTGAATGTAGTCGCAACCTCACAACAACAAAAAGCAAGCAAGAACATATCAATTTAACACGAATCAAGTTAAAAGTGTAAAGAGGTAAGTAAGACAAATAATTAAGAGTAGAATAAACATAGCTGGCCCACTTAAGGTCTCATGGGCCAACTCTCGGCATGATCCTCGATCATCCAGTTTACTCCCATGGTCACCTCGTGATCATCTCATCTTGCCTGTCAGGGTGTCATTTAAACCATTATGTGCACATTCCTTCTTCCATGGTATTGACCAAATAGTGTGACTTAATGCGAACAGTGTCCCATACCGGGGACTTGGCTATTCGAATAGATTTTACAATTTGCAAAGGTTTACACCTTTCCCACACTATGGACAACAGTCCAACAAATCCCATCTATAACACGACCCTCTTATCATACCACCGACATCCCGTTGGCTACTACCGGGAGAGGGAAACTGGGTCCCTACCACCCAGTGGTACAACTCATCCACTACTGGATGCAATAAACTCTGAGCTTAAATATACCAACCCAGGCTCTCTCAGCTGAACGACAATCTCCCAACCAAGGAGATACTGACCGTCCAACCATCCCTCTTTGGTGATACGCCTAAGAGACATAACTATAACCCACGCTAGGGACTTCCCACAAAGGAAAATGGGGTTGCATGGAAAGGCTCGGTTTAGTGGCACTATGACTCGATCAACCCTGAATGATTTAATTTAACAAGTTTTCAACTAAGCCTCCATATAACTTAGTAGTGTCAAGATCAAATCATAGAAACTTAATTTATCAAAGAATTTAACAATTAATATGATCCCTTTCATATCATTAGCTAGCAAGTAACTGAGCATCTATTTTCATTACATACCATGCTTACAAATGAAAGCTACCGATCCAACTAATTCTCAAGCAAGTATAAAATAGTAGCATGAAAACAATTCTAACAAGAGAATAATTAAACTACTTTGCAAAATAATTCAAACATACCTGAAAATGCAAGTTTTAACCCATGGCCTTGCAATGCCATCAAGCAAATGGAAGTGGTGGCTTGCCTTGCTCAAATGGAGTGTCAAAGTACTCATGGTTTGCACCTCCTGAATTATTTTCTTCCAGAAATAATTTTAAAAAGCAAATGTAAATATCACATGAAGCCAAAACTATGTTCAGAAATTCTAGACAAGCCATAAAAATACAAGACTAAATCAGTGGATAACGAATTTTGAAAGAAAAATAGTGCAACAAGAATCAACTCATTTGGACTTGTCATTTAGGAGCCATGCTTGGTCAAAGCTTGGTAAAGAGAGAGTTTAAATGAATTAAATAGAAAACCCAAAAACAACCATGTCGAAGGCATATTTTGGAAATACACCTCCACTTACATATCGCTTCGACGCGCGTGGAGTCTCTGACAGTGGGACCCACCTATCAATTTTAAACAAGAGAGGGGGGCCAGTGCACGGTGGCTCAATAGCGGATGTTCACCGACCTAGGGACACAACGGTGCTTGGGGAGAGGCGGGCTGGAATGACCCAACGATGGCGGTCACGCCCATACAAGTGGCTTCCCGGGAGGTGGACGGGCGGCGAGCGGAGTTTCTTCATCTCTGGCAGTAGTATCCTACCGTGCTTGTCAGGATCAGGTGATTCAGTACTAATCAAGTGGATGGGCGGGGCATCGTCACCAAAAGGGTGGTAGGAGTCTAGTGGTGGTGGTGATTTGGGCTAAGGTGGAGCAGAGGGGGCTGGCAGTGGTAGATCTCAACCGGCATTGCTCAACTCAATTTTGAGAAGGCAGACCCTCCTAGCCATGCTCCACGAACTAGGGAGCGAGTGAGAGAGTGGGAGAGGTGGTGCAGATGGCTAGAGGGGCAATCAATGGATTTTATAGCCGCGGCTGGGTGTCGTGGCTTGCTCATACTGCCATGGATGAGCTCGAGGTGAGATGGCTCTGCGCTGGCCTCTACCCTGCCATGGGAGGGGTCGTGGGTGTCCTTGGCAGGTCAGGTGAGCATTGGGGGAGGGGTCGAGCATGCTGCCAAGGAAGATGACGATGGTGGCTCACGGGCAACACAATGTCGTGGCCGCGGTCATGCTCAGAGGAGGGCCTAGATGGAGGGGACAATACTGGAGTTGTGGAGGGAGGCATGCGTGGCTCCCTGTGGGGCTGGGCGTGCCGGGTTGGCTAGCTAGGGACCGGTTTGGTCCCAAAGCATGCCCTTGGCATGCCAGTCCGGTGGTCACCAAGGCACCGGGGGCCTAGGGTCTTTTGGTGGCTAGCACCTTGACACATAGGTAGGCTATCTAGGTGACGAATAATTGGTGCCAAGTGAACTGAATCAAATGTGTAGGCCATAACTACCATTGACAGTGAATTGTTTGTGTTGTGCCAGGGAGAAATGGTAAGGGGTCTGGAGTTGAACTTTGGTGTGTGGTGACTGGATATTAGGGTGAGTCTCTAAGCCATGTGTCACAAAGTTTGGATAAGTATCAGAGGTACTCACTGTGTAAACCAAAATTTGGGGCAAAAAACTATCTTTCATTGGTGTGCTCACTTGAGAAATTCTAGCAAGTGCTTGGGGGCATTTCTAGGGTTCAAATTACCTCTAGAATTTATGAAAATTGCTTAGGAATTTTTTAGATGGCAGAAATGTAGGTTGCTTCACAAACTATGTGATTGAGGGTATGTTCTTTTGTAGAAAAAGAAAATGTCGATAAAAATTGTGTGGATGGGCACAGGTAGAAGTGTTAGAGTAATCTTATGATGTGTGGGAAGCTTGGATGCACTTGAAGGTAAAATAAAAGAAAACATATTCCCAGGTCTTAAGTCTAAAGAGTCACTTAAATAAATATTGAAAATAAACTCCAAATAAATCCAAGTCATTTTGAAAATAAAAAAAGAAAAGGTCCAAAATTTAGGGTGTGGCGAGGTCGTGAGACGTGTTGCAACCGGTGTTGCAGGTATCGTCGGCGTTGCAAACGGTGCGGTGAGCGTGCGCTAGCCATGCTACAAAAGTGCCTAGTGGTACAACAAGTGACTCAAGTTTGTGAGCTGTTTTGCAGCCAGTGCTACATAGCAGGCTGCAAGGGTTCGTCGATGCTGTCACGTGCTCGTGGGTCATTCTGCAGCCGGTGTTGCAAGGGTTCATCGGTGTTGTGGCGCGAGCTCGTGGGTCACACTGCAGTCGATACTGTAAGGGTTCGCCATCATTGTAGAGTTCACCGATCGGTCGGTGCCACGAGCGATGTTGCAAGGGATCGCTAGTGTAGCAAGGAATCGCTGTGAGGAGGGGAACATGAGGCTACATTGACGTGCTTCTATGAGCATAGTGGTGGTGCAGCGAGTCGACGGTGGTTGTTGTACTCCAGAAGGGGAGTGCGGCGAAAGGGAAGTCACGTTGCGCCAGCATCTGCTGTGTCTTGTCTGTCGAAAAACAAGTGCTGCCAAATGAAAATTTGCTCCTAACCGGCTAGTAGTGGTAGATCCCGGGCCGTTCATTGAGTGCTAAATATTCAAGTGCCTGAATAATGTTTAACTCATGAATCATTTTTTAGATGCAATACACTCTGTGCATGTCAGATGGTATAGTGTATTTCATGCTTTTCAGTCACATGGTACACTACGGTTGCATGCATGTGCTGCCATTCTCTCTCTTCTCTCTTCCAAACAAATGCACCAATTTATTTAACTTTTGCTAACTTAAATCATTCATATCTTTCAAACCAATATTCTGATTTTTTAACTTTTTATATATTTGAACTCATGTTGCAAAGACCTTTAGAATAAGATCGTTTAAGATACATTTTAAATGCGTTTAAAATTCATGAAACATATTTCACCCACTTGAAATCTTCTGAAAAATTATTACAAGCGGTTTCACAAGTTGACATTTCAGTTTCATGTCATTTTTCATTTTCGGAACTTATATTTCACTTTACACAGGCGTGTTTTAGAAAATCATATCTATTTCAACTGCACATTTTTTAAAGACCTATTTCACTACTTTTTGTTTCACATTTTGAAATAATCAGTTTCACAAGTTGACATTTCAGTTTCATATTGTTTTTCACTTTCAGAACCTACATTTCACTTTCCACTGGCTTGTTTCACAAAAAAACACATATATTACAAGTGGACATTTTTGAAATAATATGTTTCACTCTTTTGAAATAAACTGTTACATATTTCGAAATAATTAGCTTCACAAGATGACATTTCAGTTCATATTTTTATTCACTTTCAGAACCTACATTTCACTTTGCTCTGGCTTGTTTCACAAATAATACATCTATTTCAATTTCACATTATTGAAAGGCATAGCCTAGTGGTGGGAAGGGGCTGATGCCTTCCCATCCACCCAGGTTCAAGGCACGCTACTTGCAATTTGGGTTTGTTGCACCAATTATACTCTAGGGGGTTCCCTTACAGTCTTTCTGTCAAAAAAAAGCTTATTTCACTCTTTAAGTAAATAGTTGCACATTTCAAAATTTCAATTTCACAAGTTGAGATTTTAGATTAACATTTTTTTCACTTTCAGATTGTGCATTTCACTTTTCATTGGCTTGTTTCATAAAAATCACATCTATTTCAATTGCATGTTTTTGAAATAACATATTTTACTCTTTTGAAATAAAATTTTACACTCCAAATAATCAGTTTCACAAGTTGACATTTCAGTTTCATATTTGGGTTAAATAGGTTTATGTGAAAAATGTTATTTCACATATTTCTAGTGAAATAAGTGTGTTTAGATTTTTCTAGTGAAATGGTGTTTTTCACAGATGAAATATGAAACGTCGAAATTTAAATGTGTTTGAAATATATCCAAAATTGGTGTAGTTCCAATGTTCTTGACGCAAGGAGTCCAAATACATAAATAGCTTAAAAATGAGTCTATCACTACTGCAGGTTGGTCCAAACGCGACAGTCCAATCAGAGACCCTTCGACGAAACTGTGTGCGATGCATCAATCAAAAACGGTGATGTAATAAAACCGTCAAAAAAGATACGAAACGTTTGTGATGGCGGTGACATCAAACACGGTTCAGATTAGAGTTGTGTGTGCAATGCGTGGCAAACGGTTAATCCAGCAGAACTATTTGCGATGAGGCAGAACAATAGAAACGGGCAGCCAGATGAGGGTGTGTGCGATATACGGCATATAGTTCACTAGGATGAATTGTGTGTGATTAGGCAACACAATAGAAATGGTCAGCCAGATCAAGGTGTGTACGATGGAGGGCATACAGTTCACTCGGATGAACTGTTTGCGATGAGCCAAGACAACAGAAATAGTTCAACTGAACAAGATGTGTGTGATACGCGGCAAACAGGTTCGTAATCAGAAATGTGTGCGAAGACCAATAATAACACAGACGATTGCTGCTAATGAGCCATGTGATTTTCTCTGTCTACAGAAGAATAACATATATATATATATATATATATATATAACTGAAATAAACATCCAATTACATAAGTGACTATACAGATCATTCGCACACACCCCAATAAACAATTGCATGCATTATCAACTAGGAGAAACGATTGTCTAGTCATCTACTTCTTGTGACACTCCTGCCACCGCTCTGTGGCTCGATCCCTTGCCTGGGGCAGGATGAAGACACTTCCTCATGTCAACGATCCGCCTGTACATCTCGTAGCTTGTGTACGCGCCCTTGGCCGCGTATTTGACGTGTTGTTCATCCAGTCTCTGATGCCAGACACTGTGCCAGGCATTCTTGTCCTTCTTGCTCTCATCCTTCTTCTTCATGTAGTAGGGGTCAATGATGGCCGAGGCGAGGTCAACCAGGGAGTTCTGTTTGTTGTTGTCGCTGCCCCAGACCATGTAGTGGTCCTGGATGTTGACAAGATTCTGGCATTTCAAGCCCGAAACCTTGAGCGCTTTTAGATCATTGGTGGTGTCCACCATAGCGAAACTATAGTCCGAGCTGTTGATAAACCTAGAGAAACGCTCGCAAAGCCTTGTGGCCTGGTGGTAGTGGTAGACAAGGACGTCATGTCACACGCACAATTGGGCGACGGCAACCTTCTGATCATGCCCAGCACGACCGTCGGTGAACTCGAGGTCGAAGCTGACCACTTGGTACTTGTCCTCACCAAGCAACTGCTCCATAGTTTGGATGGAGCTCTCCACCGAGACCGACTCATTTGTGTACACCACCGAGAGGGCCTTCCCCCTCATGTGGGTGTCCACTACGTGATGCGTGGTGAACTGCCCCCCCCCCCCCCCCCCCCCCCCCGTGTTGTCGTCGTCGGCCGCTGGGAGCGCCATTGGAGCCACGGGGAGCGCCATTGGAACCGCTGGATGTCGTCTCTGTATGTGTCGTCGTGGGTGTGCTTATTGTGTCGTGTGGCATGAGAGATGAAGGTAAATGGCCACAGGAATAAATGGGGGCCGAGCGGCCTGGATTCTCGGCGTGTCCGCATGGTAATTTTTGTAGCGGATAACTGCATCATGGTGCCGTGCCCGGCGCAACCGCATGCATAATGGCAGCACGAACGTACGTGATCGTGCGCCGGCCCCAAACACTGGTAGCGCGCGTGGAGGGATGAGGGCAGACCACCCAGAGGGACGCGAGAGCAGAGCGCGTGCGGCGGGACGCAAGAGGAACGCGCCGCGGCTGCCTCAACCACGAGCAACCACACACATAGAGCAGTTGAACACGCAGGGAATGGTCGTCCACAAGCCGGTCAGCAGTTGCGACGCTGCGTAGAGAGCGACCATGTGTTACTACCTCCGTATTGGTCTATTAGTCCCCTTTATATTCTGTGCCATATATTGACCTTAAATTTAACCAAACAAAATGTTAATGTATGTTATAAAAATTATATAATTGGAAACTATGTTCAAATACGAATCCAACGATATAATCTTTGGCGACATGCATTCGTATTTTATTAGTTAAATCTCTAGTCAAAATTTGGCACAAAAATACATAGACGACTTATAAACCAGGACGGGGGTAGTAGGTAATTAAATCGCAAATGTTTTTTTATTAATCGTATGTGTACGTGTCCTTTCGTCCTCCTCTCGCACGTCTTGTCACCCCGCTGCCGCAGACGGCTTACAACGCAAGCTTGAGAAGCGTGCGGGGCATTCTTTTGGCCAAACAGTGGCTCCAAGTGGGTGAGCCTATTTCTGCGCAACCACGCAGGTTCACGCGTAAGCTTCCCGCCCAACTCGGTGAAATCCCCCAAAATCCCAATGCTTACCGGCCTGCTATATAAACCCTCACGGGCGGCGAGTCCTGCGTCGCATTTTCCCCTCCCTCCCTGTAGCTTATCTTGTCTGCTTCTCCCACAATCGCCAATGCACCGGTCCGTCGTCGTCGCTCAGCCACTCCGCCGTCATTAGAGGATAGCTCTAGCTGGGAGGATACACCACGCGGCGGCTCAGTCCCGGGCGTAGTGTAGTGCGCGTGGCGTCCCTGTTGGGTGTGCGTGGAATACCCACCACACGCTACACCGCCACTGCCCGTTGGCAGCTGTTGCCGGCTGCTATTGCCGCCACCCCACCGTCTGCCGCCGTGGCCGCCACACCACCATCGAAAGCCAGGTCCATCGCCCGCTCCGTCGCCGTGGCCCGAAGGCGGAAGGTGGCCGTCGTGGCCGCCACCCCACTGCCGGCGACATTGGCCATCACCCTCTCCGCCATCGCGGCCCGAAGGCGGGAGGTGGTGGTCATGGCCGCCACCCCATCATCGGCTGTCGTGGCCGCCAGCCCACTGTCGACCGCCGGGGTCATCACCCACTCCGCCACCGCCACCCAAAGGCGGGAGGCGGAGGTGGAGGACCGCATGTGCATCAGCGACCTTGTGCGCTACATCGAGTTTCTGCAGGAGGAGGAGGAGCGCCTCTTCGAGCACGCAAAGAGCCTTACCACCGCCGTGGCCACAGCACACGCTACCGCAGAGGCGAGGAATCAGGACATCTACGAGGAGTCCCGCCGCTTCGAGAGGGGTAGTCTGGAGCGACAGAGGGCGTTCGAGGTGAGCGTCGCTGAAGGTGCAGCAGTGGCCGGCATCGTATTTCAGTTGTCCAGCTCGTCGGTAGGCTCCTCCTCCTCTACCTCTTACTGAGCGCGCTCGGCAGAGGAGAGGCTGCCGGAAGTAGTACAAAGCCCATCCGTAGTAGTAGTACTATTTAGGGGCTATTTTGTTTAGTTCATCTGACTATAGATGTGGTGGAATTGTACAATGTACTTAAAATTAGCTAGTATATATAGTTGAACTAGCTATTTCATTATGTGGTTGGCAACAATTGGGGAAAAGTTTGGTCGGTTCAGCTGTTGAGTTGCACTGTTTGTATAAAGAACGAATGCTTAATCTATGAATGGAATCTATGCTTAATTACTGAATTTTAGTTGCAAAAATTAGATAGTGCTAGTGATTTTTAGCTTCATATTTCGACAAATGGCAGTGTTACAAGGTTGACAAAGGGCAATGTTAGTAGATCAACAAATTTCAATCTTTCCATTTTGACAAATGGCAATATACCCTATATGACAGATGCAAATCTTACCAAATTGTCTGTATGTGGTTGCACACGGGTCATCCGAGAAAACCATTTGCATTGAAGGGATGTACAAATCCTGCGTGCCAGATTTTCTCTTGGCTTAGCGCCGAAGTCTCTCTTTGCATACCGTATTCAATCTGAACCATTTGCATTGAAAAGATGCACAAATCCTGCACGGCGAATTTTCCCTTGGTTTACTGGGGAAGACCATAGCTCTCACTTTTGCATATGGGTGTTCTATGTAAAACATTTGCGATGAAGAGCTGCACAAATCCTGCTTGGCACATTTTCCCTTGGCTTACTGGGGTAGCTGTCGGTTTACATAGGGGTGTTCTATCTAAAACGTTTGCGATCAAGAGCTGCACAAATCCTGCTAGGCACATTTTCCCTTGGCTTCCTGGGGTAGCTGTCGGTTTGCATACGGGTGTTGTAACTAAAACATTTTTGATGAGTGTTTTATATTTAAAAACCATTGACATTTTTTTTAAGAAAATCATTTCATAAGTCTGTACATTCAGAGAGAAAAACGCAAGTTCGTTCAAACCATATCTTTCATTCAGTCGACTTCACCAAACTGGAACACTAGTGGAAGATGATCCTTCTGCGCCATGGCGTTGGTGGAGGTCTGCAGAAGGGGAATGGGAGGCGAACAGTAAGGCCGCCCGAATTAAACAGCGGCTCGGGCGCCATTAATGGAGAGGATGCGAGCAAGGCGAGCGGCCATGGAAGTCAAAGGTGCGCAGCGTATAGCTCGCATGCTTCCCCGTGAGCCTGCGCATTGGAGGACAGCTTGCACGCCTCTCGGTCAGCCTGTGCAGTGGACTGCGCATGCACGCCTCTCGTTCAGTCAAGGAGCTATCCGCACGGCACCTCCAAGCCATTAAAAGAGTGACGCGTGGCGTCACGTGAATGGTTAACAGAACACACATGATTTAAATTATACAAAACATTTGAGATGTTAAAGTGGCAGCTATTTGTTTCAAAATACCTTTTGTTGGCTATTATTCGAGTGCGCCTTCTCTCAAAATGGACACGAAAAATACCACAACATATCGGGTGCCATTCCATGATAGCATGCCAAGTATCATGAATTTCAGACGAGTTTTGGATTCACTAGAATTTAAAAACAAAGTATCTCAACATTTTGCCGGCAATCAACAGTGCCCTGGTGTTTGAAATTCATTCCCATTTCTTGCATGGGACCTAAGCATGCACCCAAGGACACACATTTGATATGTCAACCAATTTTTCTACACTGGAGCATGTGCATGTAGTTCAAATTTGAATTATGCACAGCAACTGCCTAGAAAACCAAGTTAATGTATAAAAATGTCCTAGCGAAACCTGAAAATTCCCAAAAATTGACATAACACTCCTGTTGTTCTATGTTGACACTAGAAAAAATTTGAAAGCAAGAAGATGCAACGGATATCGTTTCGTCCCCAAAGGTGGCGCGTTCCCTACCGAAACCATCAGGCTTGTGTGAGAAGCTCTGGTTTGCGAGAAGCTTATACCCAAACCTGCCCCAAATGGGACAATTTTTTACCACAACATGTTGATGCCACTCCATGATAGCATGCCAAGTTTCATGAATTTCAGACGAGTTTTGCATTTACTAGAATTTAAAAACCATGTAGATCAATGTTTGCGGCCGAGTGACGGTGGCAAGGTGTTTGACATTCATTCCAATTTCATGCATGCGACCTAAGCATGCAACCAAGGACACAGATTTGATTTTTCAACCAATTTATATGCACTTGAGCATATGCCTGTAGTTCAAATTTGAATTATGCACATAAATGCATAGAAAACCCAGTTAATGTATAAAAATATCCAAATGAACCCCGAAAAATTCCAAAATTTAACACAACACTCCTGTTGTTCTATGTTGACACTAGAAAAAAATTTGAAATCAAGAAGAGGCAACGGATATCGTTTCGTCCAGAAAGGTGAAACGTTCCCTACCGTAACCATGAGGCTTGTTCTGAGAAGCTCTGGTCTGTGAAAAGCTTATACCCCAACCTGGCCCCAATGGGACAATATTTTTACCATGGCATGTTGATGCCGTTCCATAATAGCACGTCAAGTTTCATAAATTTCAGACGCGTTTTCGATTTAGTAGAATTTAAAAACCATGTATCGCAATGTTAGCGGCCGAGCGACGGTGGCAAGGTGTTTGAAATCCATTCCCATTTCTTGCATGGGACCTAAGCATGCACCCAAGGACACACATTTGATATGTCAACCCATTTTTCTACACTGGAGCATGTGCATGTAGTTCAAATTTGAATTATGCGCAGAAAATGCCTAGAAACCCCAGTTAATGTATAAAAATGTCCTAGCAAACCCCAAAAAATCCCAAAAATTGACACAACACTCCTGTTGTTCTATGTTGACACTAGAAAACTTTTGAAAGCAAGAAGAGGCAACGGATATCGTTTCGTCCCCAAAGGTGGCACATTCCCTACCGAAACCATCAGGTTTGTGTGAGAAGCTCTGGTTTGCGAGAAGCTTATACCCAAACCTTCCCCAAATGGGTCAAAAAAATTACCACAACATGTTGATGCTGCTCCATGATAGCATGCCAAGTTTCATGAATTTCAGATGAGTTTTGGATTTACTACAATTTAAAAACCATGTATCTCAATCTTTGCGGCCGAGCGACGATGGCAAGGTGTTTGACATTCATTCCCATTTCATGCATGGGACCTAAGCATGCAACCAAGGAAACATATTTGATTTTTCAACCAATTTATATGCACTTGAGCATGTGCCTGCAGTTCAAATTTGAATTATGCACATAAATGCATAGAAAACACAGTTAAGGTATAAAAATGTCCAAACAAACCCCGAAAAATTCCAAAATTTAACACAACACTCCTGTTGTTCTATGTTGACACTATAAAAAAATTTGAAATCAAGAAGAGGCAACGGATATCTATTCGTCCAGAAAGGTGAAACGTTCCCTACCGTAACCACGTGGCTTGTTGTGAGAAGCTCTGGTTTGTGAGAAGCTTATACCCCAACCTGCCCCAAATGGGACAATATTTTTATCACGGCATGTTGATGCCATTCCATAATAGCATTTCAAGTTTCATAAATTTCAGATGCATTTTTGATTTACTAGAATTTAAAAACCATGTATCTCAATGTTAGCGGCCGAGCGACGGTGGCAAGGTGTTTGAAATTCATTCCCATTTCTTGCATGGGACCTAAGCATGCACCCAAGGACACACATTTGATATGTCAACCCATTTTTCTGCACTGGAGCATGTGCATGTAGTTCAAATTTGAATTATGCGCAGAAAATGCCTAGAAAACCCAGTTAATGTATAAAAATGTCCTAGCAAACCCCAAAAAATCCCAAAAATGGATACAACACTCTTGTTGTTCTATATTGACACTAGAAAAGTTTTGAAAGCAAGAAGAGGCAACCGATATCGTTTCGTCCCCAAAGGTGGCACATTCCCTACCGAAACCATCAGGCTTGTGTGAGAAGCTCTGGTTTGCGAGAAGCTTATACCCAAACCTGCCCCAAATGGGACAAAATTTTTACCATGGCATGTTGATTTCGCTCCATGATAGCATGCCAAGTTTCATGAATTTTAGACGAGTTTTGGATTTACTAGAATTTAAAAACCATGTATCTCAATGTTAGCGGGCGAGCGACGGTGGCAAGGTGTTTGACATTCATTCCCATTTCTTGCATGGGACTTAAGCATGCAACCAAGGACACACATTTGAATTTTGAACCCATTTATATGCACTGGAGCATGTGCATGTAGTTCAAATTTGAATTATGCACATAAATGCATAGAAAACTCAGGTAGTGTATAAAAATGTCCAAGCGAACCCTGAGAAATCCCAAAAATTAACACAACACTCCTATTGTTCTATGTTGACACTAGAAAAATTTTAAAAGCAAGAACAGGGAACGGATATCGTTTCATCCCCAAAGGTGGCTTGTTCATTACCGAAACCATCAGGCTTGTTGTGAGAAGCTCTGGTTTGTGAGAAGCTTATACCCAAACCTGCCCCAAATGGGACAATATTTTTACCACGGCAAGTTGATGCCGTTCCATGATATCATGTCAAGTTTCATGAATTTCAGACGAGTTTTCGATTTACTAGAATTTTAAAACCATGTATCTCAATGTTAGCGGCCGAGCGACAGTGTCGAGGTGTTTGACATTCATTCTCATTTATTGCATGTGACCTAAGCTTGCAACCAAGGACACACATTTGATTTTTCAACCCATTTTTATGCACTGGAGGATGTGCATGTAGTTCAATTTTGAATTATGCACATAAATGCCTAGAAAACTCAGTTAACGTATGAAAATGTCCAAACAATCCCCGAAAAATTCCAAAATTGAGACTCCTGTTGTTCTATGTTCACACAAGAAAAAAATATGAAAGCAAGAAGAGGCGGCTAATATCGTTTTGTCCACAAAGGTGACACATTTCCCTACCGGAACCATGAGGCTTCTTGTGAGAAGCTCTGGTTTGTGAGAAGCTTATACCATAAACTGCCCCAAATGGGACAATATTTTTTACCCCAGCATGTTGATGCCATTCCATGATAGCATGGCAAGGTTCATGAATTTCAGACGAGTTTTGGATTTACTAGAATTACAAAAGCAAGTACATCAACATTTGCCGGAGAGCCACGGTGCCATGGTGTTTGAAATTCACCCCCATTTCTTGCATGGGACATAAGCATAAACCCATGGAAACATATATGATTTTACAACCCATTTTGGTGCACCGGAGCATGTGCATGTAGTTTAATTTTGAATTGTGCACCTGAAATGCCTAGAAAACCAAGTTAATGTATTAAAATGTCCAAACGAACCCTGAATAATTCCAATTTTTTTGACGACACACCTATAGTTGCATGTTGACTGCAGATAAAAGTTCTAGCAATTCAAACACCCTCCTTTGCCGCTGTGACCCCATTATGTAATTCAAATCAAGACGAAAAATCAAGTAGATCGCACACAGTTTATTATCACCAACCGTGTGAGATGCAGTACAAAGTATCTTGGAGCACCATTGGAGTATAGTACGCATATGGCTTACGTGAGAAGGTGCGTCGGCTACAGTCCACAGCCGGCGTGTCAAGCACACTAGCTCGCTCCCCAAATATCATTTCACTATTCAATCATCGCCGGTGAAAGATGGGGACGTGGACTCGCGTCGTGAGAGCAACTTCTGAGGCCCACTCCGGCGAGAGCGCGGCTGCAGCCGCCATGCGCGTGATAACAAGCTGCGTGAGCGTGGCCGCAATCTGCGACCGGGCGGCCCAAACGGCCGCTGTTGCTTTTCATGTGGAGGCAGCAACATCTGCCTCGGTGATGGCCACTAGCGAGAGCGGCACAGCAGCTATCCGTTCTGTAGCGGCGGACTTAGCCCTGATGGAGGCCGCCCACGACCATGTCAAGCCCGCCAACGACCAGCTCCTGGCGGTCACCGCACAAATCAAATGAAGCTTCTCCGACAACGGTCGGCAACCCACGACCGAAGAGTTGGCAATCGCAGAGAGCGTTCGAGCAGCCGTCCGTTCCTCCGCGGCATACCTTGCCACGACGGAGCCCGTCCAAGCCCAGATCGCGGCCGCCCACGCCCAGCTTGTGGCTGCCTTGTCCAAAGAGATGGCGGACGCGAATGGTGAGATGCTTGCCGAGTATGGTGCGATGGATGCCATGGAGCCCCTTCCCCAGGAGATCGTCGAGCGCGAGCTAGACATGGAGGAGGCGGCGGAGATCGACGAGCACCAGCCGGAGTAGTACTCTGTGTTTTGTTTAATTAAGAGCGCCGATCTTTAATCTGTTAGAGTAATGTTCAGGTCAGCTAGCTCTGTTTAATTGCTGAACTTGCCCGATTAAGAAGTGTGGGTGTGATGTAGTCTCCTTTGTGTACCCAAATTATGCAATGACGTGGATGACCACTGTAACCAGGGAAATTCGAACCAAATTTTGCACGTTCAAACTCATAACACACGGGTTAAGCTATATGAATCATTTGCGATGTTCACATATCATACATAGTGCTGAATAAGGGACCGTGTCTGATGACACTTTGCGGGCCAGTTTTTTTGCTGCACCGATCCAAATATTTTGCCTTCCGCGGAAATATCTACCTCCCCGCCCCCCTACCAAAAGCCACATTTCTCCTGTTTCCACCTTCCTTTCCAAGTTGAAACCTTCACTCCTTACTTGCAGCGTCGCCTCCTCGCCGGTGCCCTCCTTCACGCTGCTCGGCCTCGTCGAGCAGGTAATCCACACCCGACCCCCATCCTCCTCCTCCTTCCACATCCCACATGCCCCAACCGCCGGTGCGACACCTTCCACCCAAATCACCGACCCCTCCCCCAAATAAGTTCCGCCCTAAGCCATGGTGCACGCAGTATAGCCAGGAGCACAAGGAGCATTTGGCAGCGGAGAAGCAAATCGCGGCCGCACGCGCGGATGAGGTCGTGATGGCTGCCATTCATGTCGACCCCCAGATCTTGGAGGAGCACCTCGCCGTTGACGCCTCGCGCGTCAATGGCGCGACGTGATTGGCTGCTTTAAACGACAGTTCGTGGCGTTTTCTCGAGGCCACCGTCAATGCCGTCGACGAAGACTATGAGGTGTTTTCTCAGCGTGCCCGTACTTACCTCAACTCGAGAGCCAGCAGTTTGGTGCCCGAAGCGGCTCAGGCAACTCACCACTACGACGAGGGCACCCAAGATGTGGAGGCCTCGCCCTCTTCCATGTCCAAGGAGCCAATCATCATCAATATCTCCGACGATGAGGAGTAGCTTGACTTATTAGCTCACTATAAGGACCTATGTTCTGTTTGCTAGCTACGCTGGTTAAGCATGCTCAGTTTACCCGTTGCATGTGATGTTCCTGCCTTTCCTTAACAAATTCTAGTGAACTGTCCTATCTACTTTTACCGTGCAATCTGTTGCCCTAGTGTATATGTTCTATATGTCGTGCAATGTGGTGCTCACTTATTAACTGTTTGATTAATTAGTTGTCGTGTTTAGTTAACTGTTTGGTTCAATTCTGCAAATGTGATGTTCAATTCTTCAGGGTGCAATTTTGTATTGTCTTCCATGTGAGAAATAAATCGAATTTATCCTGACAAAATACATGAGAAACAAATACAATTGCTATATTTCCAAGTTGTCAAGCATGTTTGGTTTGGTTAACTGTCTGATCTTCTAGTATGTTATATATTGTGCAATGTGGTGCTCAGTTAATGTTTGGTTCATTTGTTGTGGTGTTTAGTTAACTGTTTGGTTCAATTCTGCAATGGATGTTCAATTGTTGTGGGTGCATTCTGTTATTGTATGCCATGTGAGAAATAAATCGAATTTGGCTGTACTAAATACATGAGAAACAAATACAATTGCTATATTTCCATGTTGTTAAGCATGCTTGGTTTGGTTAACTGTCTGTTCTTCTATTAGGAGTATGTTATATTGTGCAAATGTGGTGCTCAGTTAATGTTTGGTTCATTTGTTGTGATGTTTAGTTAACTGCTTGGTTCAATTATGCAATGCGATGTCCAATTATCATGGGTAGAATTTTGTATTGTTGTGCATGTGAGGAATAAATCGAATTTGGCTGCACTTAATACATGAGAAACATATACAATTGCTATATTTCCTAATTCTTAATCATGCTTGGTTTGGATAAATGGGTTTTCCATGTGGCTCGAATTAATCCGATGAATCTACAATGTGCTTATTTTTCATCAACATATTTTACTGATAGCATGCGAACCCTCACTTAACCTGATCACTAACTACCTTATATGTGTTGCAGGGAAACAATGAGAAGCACTGAGGTTTACAATCGAGGTTTGCACATGCATGGTCCTTTGTCTAATAGCACATTATTGTACAATTGCAGGAACCATTCTAATATTTAGGTTTTTAAGAATTTGTTCTTACACATGTAGGTCCTGCTGTCAGAGGTTTTGACCCACTGTTCGACCCTTTTTGCATATGGGGAAATGAGTTGTCCATGAATATCAGTTAAGTCAAGAAACTCACAAAGATTGTTAGGATAAAGAAATTAGCAACAAAAAACAAGAAGATCTTTGTCTGCATAATGAAGAAGACATTAGTTCACTATAGGATGGTACTAACTATTATACCTTGGCTTTTTTATTCCTTTGCCCCATTTCCAATCTACAGAAGATATTTATGCACGTCCTTGTTTTCAGGCCTTTCCAAAGTAGTTCACTGATGATTACCACTCAAACCACCTGTATGGTCAGGAGGCGAGGAAGGTATTCATACAGCACCCACGGTTCAATATTGAAGTGTTCCTGAAGAGGACGAAGGATGGACGGTCAATCATCCATAGGCACTGGCCTAAAGTTGCAAAGACCTTCAACATCAATGAAGGCTCAATATTCGCCTTCTGCCTCAGCAATTTTCCAGATGAGATTCATCTGTCTATGTATCGTCTATGATGCTAATTTTGAAAGGTAATAGATGTTGCATGTGAAACTTGGTGCTGGTGAAGTTGTGTAATGGGGTAGTTGAGTGCTGAAGCTATATGATGTTGTACTCTGATGTCTTTCAATTATGAAATCCTGGTTCCTTAATACGAAAATGAAATATATTTTGTGCTTAATATGAAATGTCAATTAGATTAATAAATGGATTATTAATAATAGGACAATTAGCCTGCTAATGGCCAATTAGCCCGCTAATTTGGTTTTTCTATTGCAAACGGTTGTTGAGAAAACACCGTGGGCGATGACCTCAGGCAACGCACATAGTTTCTAGGAATAAACCGTGTTGGATCAATGAACAATCACACACGACATCCTCTTGAAAACTGTTTGCGTTAGGCCACCTTGCGCAAATGTTTACCACATAAAAAGTGTGTGTGATGGACAGTCTATGCCACACAGTTTCTTCTACGCACCGTGTGTGATGCATTCAATAACGCAAACAATAAAATTGATAATATCGTCTGCAAATGGCAACGCTATCACAAATGATTTAATGGGAAAAATTGTGTGTGTTGTACCTGCGAACGGAAACATTTTCCTTAGAGTGACTGTGTGGGATGTATATACGAACGAAAACGTACTTCTTGGATTAACTGTATGGGATGTACATACTAACGGAAACATATTCCTTGGATTGACTGTGTGGAATGTACATACAAACGAAAATCTTTAGCCGGGACTGACTGTGTGGGATGTACTAACGACCGGAAACAATTTGGCCTGTATAATTATATTTTTTTAGCACAACCCTACATATAATCGTATTTGATCGCTCGCCCGTCGCACACGACCTCATTTTGCCGAGCATGTGTGCCAGGAGGGCCTATCCCCGAGGGTTTCTGGGTCGTGTGGGAAGGACCCCCCCCCCTATCGCACACACTCACTCGACGACGGTTCAGAATGCCGTCGCGGAAAGGGTTAAAAACCGTTTGTATAACACCTCGCTGTACCAGTGTATAGTTTAAAAGATGTGGTTGATTTAAGTTGTCTAAGATGAAATAAAAGCTAGGGATTTGTTCCTCATGTAGAGTGAGAGGAGAGACATGCATGCATACCTTCACCGGCAAAAAGTGTACTTTGGGCACATTAAGCTAACACTGATTTGACTAAAAAGAAATATACAAAAAATATACTAATGCTATGCATCTAGGTGGGCCATATATTATCACGAATCTCAGAAGAAGTGACTGGTCTTAGATGTACCGTTACCTAACACAACTGAGCAAAATAACTTTGCGCAAGTGCTGCTAGGATTTTGTGTTCGCCCAAGCGGCGCTGTGGGGGAGATGGGAGAGAAACTTGATCTATTAGACGGTGTGAGGGCATTGCATCCAACGGTTGGGAGCTGGCTGATTTTTGCTTCACTTGGTTGGTTCCTAGCAATGGCCATTTCAGTTCATCTAACAGGTGAAGTGCATAACATGATAAGCATAGCTGTCAGCAGATCAGCCATGTACTCCCACAACAAGTCGACTGACAAGGCGAGCCACCACGACGAGTACATCACGGTGAACAGTGCAAGGGGGTAGCTACGGCAGAAGTTTTGGAAAAAATATTTACAAAATGTTTAGGCCATGTTTCTGTTTGCATTTCTAAACCAAATTTGAAAACAGAAACATTTTTGGCGAACAGTAAGCTGTCGTGCATTGCTGGAAGTGTCGCCTTAGTAACTCGAGTAATAACAATAGAGATATTTTGGTGAGGAGAAACCACTCTCCAGGATGCGTGGACTGGCGACATTGCCTCCGGCTGCATCAGGGTAGCCAATGCAGTCGTGTTTGGGCGTGTGCAAACCACTGCTCTAGTTGATCTCGCCGCGGGGAAGCTACACGGCAGCACTCCAAGTCTACTCGCCAAAAGCGTTCACACAACATGAGGTTGTATACGAAAAACCCTATTTGCCTCATGTTGCGGTAAATAGTCGGGGCTTCGAACAGGGGCGCCCCTGACTGGGCCGAACCATTTTCTTTTTTTTTTGTTTTATCGGTTTCCTTTTATGTTTTCCTTCCTTTTCGGTTTTCCCTTTTCCTATTTTTTTATTTTTAGGTTCATTTTCCTTTTTTTTAAGTTCAATAGTTTTAAAAATGTTTGAAGTTTAGAATTTGTTCAAAATGTTAAAAAAATCTTCTTTCCAAATTTAGTTCAGAATCGCAAAAAGTTTATATATTTTTTTTAAAATTTTGTTTTTTAATGTTCTTGTTTTTCAAAAGATGTTCACAAGTTTAAAAAACAATCACATTTTCAATTTTTTCAGAGTTTCAAATAATGTTATTGTTTTCAAATATTGTTCAAAAATTAAAAAATTTGTGTTTTCAAATTTGGTTCATAGTTTCAGAAAATGACCATAGATTAAAAAAAACATTCGTGTTTTTCATTCTTTGTTTGGAATTTAAAGAATCTTCCCATTTTCAAAAGTAGTTTGGGATTTTTAAAAAAATCAAGTTTTTTGATTTTTTTTCATAAATCTTAAAAATGCTCGCGTTTCAAAAAATGCATGTTTTTTGAAAAATGGTGTTTAAAATTTTAAAAAAAAAGATTTGCCGCTGACCTTCATTCTTAATGTTTCGCACTGCTTTTAGTCAAGGGTCACCAGCTCTAGCCAGTGGCTCGCAATGCGCTAAGCCAGTAGGAGGGCTCTGGTTAGATCCCTGGCCAATGCACAACCTTTTGGTGATTTTCACTCGCTACAGTACTGCACTTACTACTAGGCCATCCACAGTCAGGAGCGCCCCTACGCGAAGCCCCGCATATGTGCCGCAATGAGCGACAGGAGCTCCCGTTAAATACACGTTTGGGGAGCTCGGTGATCGAGCTTGAAGATGCACGATAGACCATTCATCCATATTAGGGCATCTCCAACAGTTTGTATGTTAGCTTGTTGGTAAAATATGCCATGTCATCAACCAACACCTTAACATACAACAACTCTAATAGGTTGTATCTAGTTTGCCCAATACGATATGAGATAATAAATAAGGTGCTCTCTCATTCTACAGTGGAGCTTGTGCAAGGGGTGTTGGTTCATATACATACAACCTTTCTCTCTTTCCTCATTTATTGTATGACACATCATAAAAAATCCTATGTGGCAAAGTCTACCGACAACTATCTTAAAACCAGTGAAGATGACCTTAGGATCATTTCGTATAGGATCCCTGTCAGTCCCACGGGCTAAATCTTCCCTGAGAAGCCTGCCAATGTATTGGTGGTTCTCAGACTTTCGAGTCAAGACCGTGACGCATGACCGCTCTCGCGATTCCCCTCCCCCCACCAACACCCCGCACCATCGCCGGCGCCGCCCCCACCACGCCTGCCGGCGCCGCCCCAAGGCCCCAAGATGCCATGCACAACTAGCTCCACATGCTCCCCTCCCCCCTAGGTTTGACGGTACCGCGAATGCCTCTCCTATTCGTGCATGAGTCCTTCGCGGAGCTGCTGTGGCCATTCAACGCCAAGTCGCCGGAGATGCTACGTGCGACAAGAGAGGAGCGGTGGATGGAGCAGGCCATGAGGATCCGCGATGACTCATACTCATGGACTATGTGCATCAAGGAGTGGAAGGAGGGGGAGAGATATGCCGAGGGGATTTCCGATCTATTCCTGAGATCTGTGTGGATGCGGCGCTCCAAGACATACAAAATTCAAGCGGATCACGAGTTGCTCAACCTTGCTCGTCGGATCTACTTCGAGGGTACCAGGGAGGAGAAAGCTAGGATGCCGCATTTGACTGCCCCACCGATGGCCTTTGTCAATTGGGGAAGCAGGAAGCGAGATGCGGGATCCAGAGCCACAGCGAAAGATGGTGATGTCTCACAGGCTTGATGCCCAAATGGATTCCATCGGAGACAGAAGAGGTGGATCCGCTGCCATATCTGTCTCCAAGACCAGCATTGGATTGAGGTCAGGGTCGGTCCCAATTCATCAAGGGATTGCAGTGGATATGCCAACGTCAGTGGTGTCAAAGGAGCAGCACCGTCTCAGAGCAGCTGCAGTAGAGAGAACCCGCAAGTGGATCGATTAGCTGGAGCTAGACGATGACCAAGACACTGTTCCAATGCACTGTACGCAAGCCTGTCCTCTGCAGACGCAAGTGGGGTCATGTGAGGCAGCCAATTTTTTTTGGGGTGAGGAAATTTGGGATGATGCTCGACCTGGCAGGGCACTCATGTCCTCTGGCTACTCCTCCTACCACCAACACCATGAATGAAAGCATGGAGCATCGAGATGCAGAAAGGATGAGAGAAGAGGAACATGTTTAGTTACAGATGCAGAGGATGCGTTTGGGAATGAGGCTGCCCAGGAGGGCTCAGATTCAGTTCAGAAAATGGTGACCCGGATCCTGGTCAAAGCATCCGTTGCGGAGATGGCATTGATCACCCCAAGCAAGACCACACAACCGTGCGAGGTGATTGCGTGGGCACTTGCAGTGATGGAATCATCAAACCTAGGCAGGAAAGTAAAGTGGGAGGCCTTCTGGAGACTACAACCGCAAGAGAGCAGATCCATGGCCTTGGAGGTCTCAATCCCGAATCAGCAGATGGAGAGAGAGTTGCTGGGATGAGCAAAGAACTTGGTGATACGCTAGTGGTGCTGGAATTTTCAGGGGGCTTCGGATTCATGTGGAGAGAAAGGCCCGCCAGGATTCGAACGCAAAAAGCAGCTGAGCTCAGAGCCAGGTTTTCGAGTTTAGAGCCAGGTGGCCATGGTGACGAGGCAGAAGCTTAGCACAGTCAGTTGTGGCCATCTATAAAAACAAGTGTTGAGGACGGCCGATCTAGAGTTCCTCCATCCTTCCCGTCCCCCATCAAAGTAGCCGCCGCCGCCGCCTGCAACTAAGAGATGGCCAACAGGGGCATGGGCGAGGAAAAAATAAAGGTGGAAGGGGGGAGAATTTCCATGGATGGCCACAAGATCAATAGCAGAAACCGGAGATGCGGCAGCAGATGCAACAACCATTGTTTGGCTATGGTTTTCAAGGTCCTCCTGCCCAATGGGCGTTCCCAAGTCAGTTCCCCAACCCTTTCCCTTAACAGAAATGGGGGGGGGGGGGTGCAGTAGCAGCAATGGAACGGTCCACCCCCGCAGTTGCAAAATCTACAGATGGAGCCCGGGACTGATCAAGGAGGGAGCCAACAGCAACCCAGAAATCAGACCAAGTCCCAGCAAAAGAAGAAGCAGGAAATTATCCAGAAGAGCACAACAATAAACCCAGGTTTGATGGCTTACTCTGTAGTTACTTGTTTCAATTGTGGAGCTCTACGACACTATAAGGATAAATGCATCAAGCCCAAGTGTTGTTTCTGTCGGCGTTCTGGGATCGGGGTACCCAGACTTGCCTGCCTACGGCCCAGTGCATGGACCCGATGACGGCCCGGTACGGCCCAGTTTCAAGACTAGCGAGACCCTTGCGAGGACCTCCCGCCCTCACAAGGTGAACGACACCAAGACCTCCCGAGGGGCAGCTCCCCGTTCCTCCCTCCCGAGGAGCGGAGATTCCTATGCAGGTACCCCGCCTCACGAGGCTCGCAGTGACGTGAGCCATGATGACTAAGGCCAGGCGGGCGCCAGCGAGCGCAGAGGAGGACAGTTTCCCATTTGGTGCTAAGGAGGCAAGGACCAGCGCAGGTTCCCGAGGGGTCCCCCAAAGGTTTCCATTCCGGTGCAACAAGACCAAGACCACGAGCTCGGCATGATGGATGTCATCACCGAGCCCACCACCGCGTCATGGCCAGAAGCTTTGCAGGCGAAGACCACCTTTCATCTGGATAAGATGTACCTCTTGTCCCCTTTCAAATTTGCCGTTGTCGAATCCCTTCTCGCCGAAGCTATGAGGGAAATAAATATAGGCTAGTCTCCACCATAGGGGGGATCTGATTCTGGTCTTCTAGGTGCAGAACCATTCTCACCCACTGAGCCCTCGCGAGGCTGCTCACCCACTGTACTAGTTCATTCTCAACCTTCTCGTGAGGCCAATCCACCACAAAACAGGAGTAGAGTTTTACACCGCAAGGTGGCCCGAACCTGGGTAAACTGACGTGTCCCTCCTTTCCCTGTTCGCAAGAACTCGATGAGGCCAAGCCATGGAGTGATGAGCTTGAGGCTGCGGCTAGGCTAGATCTTCGTACACGCCCCAGAGTTCGAACCTTGTTGGGTTCGCGGAGCCTCGATTCCGACATTTGGCGTGCCAGGTAGGGGTGTGTCGAAGCTCTCTTCCGCTCTGCTCCTTCTCGCCTCATCGCTTCCATGGATGATGACGTTCGCCTCGCCGCTTGGACCGCCACCTCGGTGAGCCCTGCTGGTTGCCCGGCCTTCACTCCTGACCTGCGCCGAGTGCGATGGCCGGTCAGGTTCAGACCGGTGCTGCCCCCACGCTACGATGGTGCAGCCGACCCCGAGGAGTTTCTCCAGCTGTATGCTCAGAGTATTCGGACGGCAGGAGGCGACGACAAGGCCATGGCGAACTGGCTCCCACTGGCCCTCGCAGAGGTACCTCGCTCTTTGCTCCTCGGCCTCCCGGAGGCCTCGGTATCCTCCTGGGAAGAGCTCTGTGGTCAGCTCATCACGCGCTTTGCGGCTCCAGGGGCCCCCCGCGGTCGCTTGCATCCTCGGTGGGTCGCAGGCGTCCGCATCTGGTCGCCACATCAAGCAGGTCTTCCGACAGACGAGCGCCCTGGGATTCAGCCCGGAACCCCGCGAGGCCGCATGCGGCGCGAGGTCACCATCACCTTCGACTCCAGGGACCGCCCCGAATCTGCGGTGGCCGCCGGTGCGCTCCCCATGCTGTGCACGCCCACCATCAGTAACGTTGTGGTCAGCAAGACCCTCATCGATGGCGGCTCCGGCCTCAACGTACTCTCCGTGGAGGCCTTTGAGATACTTCAAGTACCATACGACCAGCTCCTACCAACCAGGACGTTCTTAGGGGTGACGAAGGGCTCCGCCACCCCCTTGGGGCAAGTGCGCCTCCCCCTCACCTTCGGCAAGCGTGACAACTACCGCACCGAGCTCATCGACTTTGACGTGGCCAGCATTGGCCTCCCTTACAACGCCATCTTGGGATACCCTGCCCTCGCCAAATTCATGGCGGTAACCCATCCAGGCTTCAACATCGTCAAGATGCCGGGCAACAGCAAAGTCATCATCATGGCTGTCAACAGACAGGATGCGGTGCGGGTTGTAACACCCCCAGTGGTTAACTATAGTAATCCCATTTTGATTATGCCACGTCAGCATGATTAACAGTGTCTGATCATCATTTGCATCATAATGCATTTCAGCTTCTAACTCAAAATCCAAATTTAAATGAAAGTGGAAAATAAAAGTTGTTCAAACTGGAAAACTAAAATGTGCCTCATGTTGCAAATATTCCCATGGCATTTATAAAAATGATTGCAACATTAGTTGGAATTGTAAAAGGACTCGAACAACTAGAAACAACAGCAACATAGCACTATTCAATCCTTTTTCAATTTAAATAAAATCCAAACAAAAATATATGGACCCCAAACCAATTTCTAGCAGTGACAGATAATGCACTGTAAATAATGGAGCAAGTCTCGTATTTTACAAAAGTCTTTTGGAATAAAAATAAAAGAGAAAACAGAAAGGCAAAAAAAAAAAAGGAGGAAAAGCCCAAGCCCCCCCCCCCCGGGACCAACTGGGCCGTGGCCCAGCTGGCCACCAGCCACCACCCGGCCGGCCCATTCCCCCCTGGCCGGCCCACCCCCACTCTCCCTTAACCCCCTCCCACCGAAACCCTAACCCCTAACCCCCCCCCCCCCCCTCCTCCCCTCCCCCCCCCCGATCCAGAAATTCTGGATCGGGATCGAACCCCGCGCCCGCGCCGCCTCGGCGCCCGTCGCCGGCCGGCCTTCTCCGACGCCATCGCCGGCCTGCCTGCCCCCGCCGCCGACCGCCCCTCCTCCTTCGCACGCTCGCAGCCCCGCGCCTCACCGCGCCCTCCGCCCCGCGCACCTACACCGTCGCCCGAAGCCGTTCCCCGACTTCGCCCCTCCACCTCGCCGGCCGTCCCCGACCGCCTCCCCACGCCGATCTGCCTCGCCTGTCGCCTCTCCTACCCCTCCGCCTCCTCCTCCACTCACCACCCCCTCCCCTGGATCGGACCGGGGCAGAGCCCCCGATCCCTTCGCCCTTCGCCCGCGCTCCCCCGCCGCTGCTCTCCGCTCGCTTCCCCTCGCCGCCCGCTCTCGGACGCCGTCCGCCGTGACCTCGCCTCCCCGTCTCCTCCCCAATCGCCTCACCGCTCTCGCACCCGTCGCCGCTTGCCCGACCCTTCGCCTCCTCGCCGCCTCTTCCCGTCGCTTCCTCGCCTCGCCATCATCCCCGTCCGCCCCCTGTGAGCCGCGCCCCTCTCCTCTCCTCTCTCCCTGACGCCGCGCCCGCATCGCCCTCGTCGCGCTCCCGCCCGCGTCCCTGCCTCACCCGCGTGCGCGCTCGCTCGCGGTCGCTCCGATCCGTCTCTGCGCATTCTCACATTCCGTCCCGCAGCTCTGCCCGCCGTCTACCCCTCTCCTCCTCTCTCGGCTTCCTCCTTCCACGCACCTCTCCCAGTTCCCGTCCCCTTCGCGTGCCTCCCTCTCCTCTCCTCCTCCCCTCCTATCCCGTCGCCTCGCGGAGGGTCTATCCCCGTCCCCCTCGTCTCGTCCCCCCTCTCTCCGAGGCCTCGGACGCCCTTCTACTCGCCCGCTGGCCGCATCCGTGCGCCCGTATGCGCACCGGACATGTCCGGTGCCCAAACGGGCACAACCCGGACATGTCCGGCCGTGCCACTGACCGGTGGGCCCTGCCCCCCCTGAGGCAATGACAGATGGGGCCCAGCCCCTAAGAACGAATTAAAAGAAAATGTAATAAAAAAAATGAAAATAAAAATAAAAATAATTAAATTAATTAATTAATTAATTAATTAGTTAATAAATTAAGTTAATTAATCCTGATTAGGTTAATTTAATTAAGTAGTTAGTGTTAATTAAACAGTAATTTAATTAGTTAATCACTAATTAACCTAACAGCCTATGACAGGTGGGACCCACTGGTCCTGACGTCATGCTGACGTCATGCTGACGTCAGCAAGACACTGTTTCGGATAATGTTAATTTAAATAATTAATTAAATTCCAGAAATTAATAAAAACTTTAGAAAATTATATAAAATAATCCGTAGCTCAGATGAAAATACTTTGTACATGAAAGTTGCTCAGAACGACGAGACGAATCTGAATACGCGGTCCGTTCGTCCGTCACGCGTCCCTAACTATCCGAACTTGCAACCGTTCCCCTCTTATCCTCTGTCCGATAATTCCAAAGACCCGGGAAATATCGTCAGATATTCTCCCGCTCCGTCTGTTACGTGTGATGCTGCGTTGGACTACCCCTAGCACCGTGTATCGTATTTGTCATGCTCATGTTTGCTATATATTTATACTGTTTCCTCCCCCTCTTCTCTCTCGGTAGACCCTGACACCGACGTCGTCCCCGAGACCGACGCAACTCAGGAGCCCGACGCCACCGTTGACGATCCCTCTCTCTTGCCAGAGCAACCAGGCAAGCCCCTCCCTTGAGCATACCGATATCGCCCATTCTAATTTCTCATGCTTGCATTAGAATTACTTCTGCTGCTGCTTTACCTATTCTGATGCATAGCCTGTTCATTGTAACCTGCTGTTGATAATTACCTACATATCCTAAACTGTTTAGTCTAGGCTGGGTAGAGACCTATCAGTGACCCCACTTATCCCGACTGCCGCGCTGGATCGTCAGAAGACCCGATCAACGGGATTGAAGACCAGGCCCCGACACCGCACATCACCCCCCTTAGTTGTAACGACACTGCAGCGTTACTATCGAGTGCCGAGGGTGAAATCTCTTGTACCACTTCTGATGTTAACTCTGTAGAGTAGCTATTCGGTCGTGGTCATCGAGGGTGATTCCTCCTTCACCGCTTCCGATAACGACGCTGTCGTACAACACCTCAAGTGTGGACCCAGTGAGGGTGATTCCTCCTAGTTCACCTTGACGGATACATCGAGTGGGAATTCAATGAGGGTGATACCTCGGATTCCCTGATGTTATGGACACACGGATACTTGGACTTTACAATGTTACTTGGAAAGGCGGGTCGACCCTGTGGGGTACCCGCGTGTGATGTGAAGGCGGGTTGCCAGTGTGGTGCCCGAGTGGTGAATACGAGGCGCGGCCGGGCATTCTTAACCCTTGCCGCAAGTCCTCGAGACGGGGCGACGGGGTCACATCTTTCGTGAGTCTCTGCTCGTTACCGCAAGCCCCTAGTCCTAGCGATTTGGATATTTGATCCGAGCAGGCCTCTGGTCTGATAGCACTAACCATCACGTGGGCATAGTATGGGCGTTCTGCATCGTAGCATCAGCCGAAAGTTCTGTCAGACGTCCAGTTCAGCATGGCGGCACGAACGGACCGGCGCCCTCCTGGTGCCAGGCTTCTCCCTGCGCGCAACGACTCGGAGTGCACAGGGCGATGGCCCAAGACCTCTGAGCGCTTAGGATGTAGACCGACGGGGACCTCTCTGCTGAGCTATAGGTAGGGTTGCGATGTGTCGTTTGGCCGAGGCCGGGCATGACCCAGGAAAGTGTGTCCGGCCGGAGTTAATCGAGCGTGTTGGGTAAGTTGGTGCACCCCTGCAGGGAAGAACATTTCTATCGATAGCCGGTCCTACGGTAAAGGACACTCGGAGTTGTATCCTGATTGATACAATTTAGAACTGGATACCTGTGATGAGACCTGTATATATGGCTCTGGGATTGCTTCTCGCAGGGAGTCGAGAAGGGATCTCAGGACGAGGTTTGATGACTTTATGGCTCTGGGATTGCTTTCTCGCAGGGAGTCGAGAAGGGATCTCAGGACGAGGTTTGATGACTTTATGGCTCTGGGATTGCTTTCTCGCAGGGAGTCGAGAAAGGATCTCTGGGTGAGGTTGATATTATTACTGCTACATTATATGGTATTGTTCTACTCTCTTCTACTGCTGCAAGACCGCTGAAGATGCTAGTCTTCGATAGGACTAGGCCTTCTCTCTATTCTGGCATTTCTGCAGCCCAGTCCACATATACAGTCTCCCTTTGAAAATGTTGCATATGTAGTGTAGATCCTTGCTTGCTGAGTACTTCTGAGTACTCACGGTTGCTTTGTTTTCCTTTTTCTCCCCATATCAGTTTGACGTGACCAGAGGACGGAGCCCCCTGAGACAGATGCCCCGACGATCGTTACTACTACTACCCAGAGGATGGATACTACTACGAGTTGACTGACGACCAGGAGTAGGATCGGAGGGTCCCAGGCAGGAGGCCTTCGCCTTTCGATCGTAGTGTTTTATTTTGCCCCGCCTTCCTAAAGGCCTTTCTGTTTCTATTTCATATCTGTACTCAGATATCTGATGCTTCCGCTGACGCTTGTTCGCAAGCTTATGTATTCGAGCCCTCGAGGCCCCTGGCTTGTAATATAAAGCTTGTATGACTTTATTTATGTTTTAGAGTTGTGTTGTGATATCTTCCCGTGAGTCCTTAGGCTTGATCGTGTGCATTTGCGTGTATGATTAGTGCACGATCGGGCCGGGGGCGTCACAAGTTGGTATCAGAGCCGACTGCCTGTAGGAACCCCCCTTTCCAACTCCTTGGCCGAAGTTGAGTCTAGTAACCGAAAATTGTTTTACTAACCTGGCTGTGTGGCTTACGGGCCCACGTCGCCAATTCGGTGGTATTAGTATCTTTTATTCCTCATCTTTACTCTGGGACTCTGACCTTTCTTCCTTTCGGGTTAACTAAAGTTTACTAACGCCGACACTTAGGATCTCGTAATTCTCGTCCACCCGGAGAGCTGGATATCTGTGCGATTTCCCTGACATTGATCTGATTAGTCTGATAATCATTTTCCTTTCCATTGTTTTGTTTAACCTTTCTCTCCGAGATCGGTTATACTTCTCCTTGTCTTTTGACAATCATGAGTTTCCTCTGTTTCAGATGGATCGTTTGTTTCCACCACACCCTGCGACGCAGCTACCAGCTGTTCGAGCAGGGATACATCCAGAGTACATTCTTTATCCACTGGGGCAGATGTCAATCCGTTACAATACCCCAGTACTGTCTCCTCCAGATACCCGCAAAGACTTTGTGATTTATTGTGATGCATCCCGTGAAGGATTAGGCTGTGTCCTAATGCAAGAGCGTAAAGTGATTGCTTATGGCTCTCGTCAGTTGCGCCCACATGAAGAGAATTATCCGGTACATGATCTAGAACTAGCTGCTGTCATCTATGCATTGCAGTTATGGCGACATTACCTTCTCGGTAATCGTTGCGAGATATACACGGATCATAAAAGTCTGAAGTACTTGTTCACTCAACCTTCTCTAAACCTCCGTCAGCAAAGATGGATGGAGACCATTGCGGACTATGACTTGGGTATTTCTTATACCCCTGGCAAGGCTAATGTAATGGCTGATGCGTTGAGCCGCAAATCCTATTGCTGCGAACTTGAGGTTCAGCTACAGCAACCACTTCTGTATGAAGAGCTTCGAAAGCTAAATATCGAGATAGTTCCTCAAGGATACCTAAAAACCTTGGTTGTTGAACCAGACCTTGAGAAAGCTATTAAGAATGCGCAAGCTAAGGATGCTGAAATTGATCTGATGAAGAAAGACCTTCACCTTGTAAAGTACAGGGATTTCTCGCTGTCTGAAGATGGAACCTTGTATTTCAGAGACCGCATTGTCGTACCTCGCTTCGAGCTTATGACTGACAAAGTTATGAAGGAGGCACATGATACCCCGCTGTCTATTCATCCGGGTAGCACCAAGATGTATCGTGATCTCCGTCAAAGGTACTGGTGGTCTAGAATGAAGCAAGACATTGCTCGATATGTTGCTGAATGTGATGTGTGTCGACGCGTTAAAGCAGAACATCAGAAGCCTGCTGGAATTCTGCAACCACTTCCTATTCCTTTATGGAAATGGGATAAGGTTCAGATGGATTTCGTTACAGGACTTCCCAGGTCACAGAAGGGTCACGATGCTATTCTTGTCGTCGTCGACCAACTCTCCAAAGTTGCACACTTTCTGCCTGTCAAGGAGACGATCACTGCTAGTCAGTTAGCAGAGTTATATATCTCCAGAATTGTTTCACTCCACGGTATTCCGAAAGAGATCAGTTCAGACCGTGGCAGCATATTCACCGGTCATTTCTGGGAAAGTTTCCAAAAGGCTATGGGAACTCATATTACCTGGAGTTCAGCTTATCATCCTCAATCCCAAGGCCAAGTTGAACGAGTTAATCAAGTGCTTGAAGACATGCTACGAGCTTGTGTTGTTTCTTTCGGCAAGAAGTGGGAAGAATCTCTCCCGTATGCCGAGTTCTCTTATAACAACAGTTATCAAGCCAGCTTGAAAATGGCCCCCTTTGAAGTTCTCTATGGACGTAAGTGTCGAACCCCTCTGAATTGGTCAGAAACTGGGGAACGACCGCTCGTAGGTCCAGATATTATTCAACACGCCGAAGAACAAGTCCGAATTGTCCGGGAAAATCTCAAGGCGGCTCAGGACCGCCAGAAGAGCAACTATGATCGCAAACGATGGGGTTTGACTTATCAACCTGGTGATCAAGCTTATCTTCGTGTCACTCCTATGAAAGGCACTCACCGTTTTGGAATCAAGGGCAAGTTAGCTCCCCGCTACATTGGTCCTTTCCGCATTGTTGCAAGACGTGGTCAAGTGGCATATAAATTGGAATTGCCGCCGCAATTCTCTCATATCCACGACGTCTTCCATGTGTCGCAACTTCGTAAATGCTTCAAGGAATCTCCGCACCGATCTGTGGATCACGAGATGCTTGAATTGCAAGATGATCTATCTTATAAGGAGCATCCGATCCGCATTCTCGATGAAGCTGAACGTCGAACCCGTCAGAAGGTTACCAAGTTCCTCAAAGTGCAGTGGTCAAATCATACTGAAAACGAAGTCACTTGGGAACGCGAGGATAATCTTCGTGCGGAATACCCCGAACTTTTTCCTTCTACTTCTTAATTCTCGGGACGAGAATTCTTGTTAGTAGAGGAGATTTGTAACACCCCCAGTGGTTAACTACAGTAATCACCCTTTTGATTATGCCATGTCATCATGTTTAACAGTGCATGATCATCATTTGCATCATAATGCATTTCAACTTCTAACTCAAATTCAAATTAAATTAAAGTGGAAAATAAAAGTTGTTCAAACTGGAAAACTAAAATGTGCATCTTGTTGCAAATATTCCCCTAGCATTTATAAAAATGATTGCAACATTAGTTGGAATTGTAAAAGGACTCGAACAACTAGAAACAGCAGCAACATAGCACTATTCAATCCTTTTTCAATTTAAATAAAATCCAAACAAAAAGATATGGATCCCAAACCAATTTCTAGCAGTGACAGATAATGCACTGTAAATAATGGAGCAAGTCTCGAATTTTACAAAAGTCTTTTGGAATAAAAATAAAAGAGAAAACAGAAAAGGAAAATAAATAATATAAAAAAAAGTAAAAAGGAAAAGCCCCCCCCGGACCAACTGGGCCGTGGCCCAGCTGGCCACCAGGCCACCACCCAGGCCGGCCCACCCCGGGCCTATAACCCCCTCCCCTCACCCCGAAACCCTAATCCCCCCCTCGCTCCTCTTCCCCCCCCGATCCAGAAATTCTGGATCGGGATCGAACCCCGTCGCCCGCGCCGCCACGGCGCCCGTCGCCGGCCGGCCGTCCCCGACCGCCTCCCCGCGCCGATCTGCCTTGCCTGTCGCCTCTCCTACCGCCTCCTCCACTCGACCCCCCTCCCCTGGATCGGACCGGGGCAGAGGCGCCCCGATCCCGTCGCCCGTCGCCGCGCTCCCCGCCGCTGCTCGCGCTCGCTTCCGCCTCGCCGCCCGCGCTCGGACGCCGTCGCCGGGACCTCGCCTCCCCGTCTCCTCCCCGAATCGCCTCAGCGAGCGCTCGCACCCGTCGCCGCTGCCCGACGCCGTCGCCGACTCGGCCGCATCGTCGCCGTCGCTTCCTCGCCTCGCCATCATCCCCGTCCGGCCCCCTGTGAGCCGCGCCCCTCTCCTCTCCTCTCTCCCTGACGCCGCGCCCGCATCGCCCTCGTCGCGCTCCGCCCGCGTCCCTGCCTCACCGCGCGTGCGCGCTCGCCCGCGCCTGCTCGCGCATGCACAGGCGCCCGCGCTGCCCCGGCTCCACCGCGCCGCCGCTCGTCGTCCGACGGGCCACCGCGCCCGGCCGCCCCTGCCCCGCCCGCGCTCGCCTCCCGCCCGCGCGCGGCCCCGCTCACGCCGGCGCCCGTCTCCGCCTCGCCCGCTGGCCGCATCCGTGCGCCCGTATGCGCACCGGACATGTCCGGTGCCCAAACGGGCACAACCCGGACATGTCCGGCCGTGCCACTGACCAGTGGGCCCTGCCCCCCCTGAGGCAATGACAGATGGGGCCCAGCCCCTAAGAACGAATTAAAAGAAAATGTAATAAAAAAATGAAAATAAAAATAAAAATAATTAAATTAATTAATTAATTAATTAATTAGTTAATAAATTAAGTTAATTAATCCTGATTAGGTTAATTTAATTAAGTAGTTAGTGTTAATTAAACAATAATTTAATTAGTTAATCATTAATTAACCTAACAGCCTATGACAGGTGGGACCCACTGGTCCTGACGTCATGCTGACGTCAGCAAGACACTGTTTCGGATAATGTTAATTTAAATAATTAATTAAATTCCAGAAATTAATAAAAACTTTAGAAAATTATATAAAATAATCCGTAGCTCAGATGAAAATACTTTGTACATGAAAGTTGCTCAGAACGACGAGACGAATCTGAATACGCGGTCCGTTCGTCCGTCACACGTCCCTAACTATCCGAACTTGCAACCGTTCCCCTCTTATCCTCTGTCCGATAATTCCAAAGACCCGGGAAATATCGTCAGATATTCTCCCGCTCCGTCTGTTACGTGTGATGCTGCGTTGGACTACCCCTAGCACCGTGTATCGTATTTGTCATGCTCATGTTTGCTATATATTTATACTGTTTCCTCCCCCTCTTCTCTCTCGGTAGACCCTGACACCGACGTCGTCCCCGAGACCGACGCAACTCAGGAGCCCGACGCCACCGTTGACGATCCCTCTCTCTTGCCAGAGCAACCAGGCAAGCCCCTCCTTTGATCATCCCGATATCGCCCATTCTAAATTCCTCATGCTTGCATTAGAATTACTGCTGCTGCTGCTTTACCTATTCTGATGCATAGCCTGTTCATTGTAACCTACTGTTGATAATTACCTACATATCCTAAACTGTTTAGTCTAGGCTGGGTAGAGACCTATCAGTGACCCCACTTATCCCGACTGCCGCACTGGATCGTCAGAAGACCCGATCAATGGGATTGAAGACCAGGTCCCGACACCGCACATCACCCCCCTTAGTTGTAACGACACTGCAGCGTTACTATCGAGTGCCGAGGGTGAAACCTCTTGTAGCACTTCTGATGTTAACTCTGTAGAGTAGCTATTCGGTCGTGGTCATCGAGGGTGATTCCTCCTTCACCGCTTCCGATAACGACGCTGTCGTACAACACCTCAAGTGTGGACCCAGTGAGGGTGATTCCTCCTAGTTCACCTTGACGGATACATCGAGTGGGAATTCAATGAGGGTGATACCTCGGATTCCCTGATGTTATGGACACACGGATACTTGGACTTTACAATGTTACTTGGAAAGGCGGGTCGACCCTGAGGGGTACCCACGTGTGATGTGAAGGCGGGTTGCCAGTGTGGTGCCTGAGTGGTGATTACGAGGCGCGGCCAGGCATTCTTAACCCTTGCCGCAAGTCCTCGAGACGGGGCGACGGGGTCACATCTTTCGTGAGTCTCTGCTCGTTACCGCAAGCCCCTAGTCCTAGCAATTTGGATATTTGATCCGAGCAGGCCTCTGGTCTGATAGCACTAACCATCACGTGGGCATAGTATGGGCGTTCTGCATCGTAGCATCAGCCGAAAGCTCTGTCAGACGTCTAGTTCAGCCTTGCGGCCGGGACGGACCGGCGCCCCCCTGGTGCCTGGCTTCCCCCTGCACGCAACGACTCGGAGTGCACAGGGCGATGGCCCAAGACCTCTGAGCGCTTAGGATGTAGACCGACGGGGACCTCTCTGCTGAGCTGTAGGTAGGGTTGCGATGTGTCGTTTGGCCGAGGCCGGGCATGACCCAGGAAAGTGTGTCCGGCCGAAGTTAATCGAGCGTGTTGGGTAAGTTGGTGCACCCCTGCAGGGAAGAACACTTCTATCGATAGCCGGTCCTACGGTAAAGGACACTCGGAGTTGTATCCTGATTGATACAATTTAGAACTGGATACCTGTGATGAGACTTGTATATATGGCTCTGGGATTGCTTTCTCGCAGGGAGTCGAGAAAGGATCTCTGGGTGAGGTTGATATTATTACTGCTACATTATATGGTATTGTTCTACTCTCTTCTACTGCTGCAAGACCGCTGAAGATGCTAGTCTTCGATAGGACTAGGCCTTCTCTCTATTCTGGCATTTCTGCAGCCCAGTCCACATATACAGCCTCCCCTTGATAATGTTGCATATGTAGTGTAGATCCTTGCTTGCTGAGTACTTCTGAGTACTCACGGTTGCTTTGTTTTCCTTTTTCTCCCCATATCAGTTTGACGTGACCAGAGGACGGAGCCCCCTGAGACAGATGCCCCGACGATCGTTACTACTACTACCCAGAGGATGGATACTACTACGAGTTGACTGACGACCAGGAGTAGGATCGGAGGGTCCCAGGCAGGAGGCCTTCGCCTTTCGATCGTAGTGTTTTATTTTGCCCCGCCTTCCTAAAGGCCTTTCTGTTTCTATTTCATATCTGTACTCAGATATCTGATGCTTCCGCTGACGCTTGTTCGCAAGCTTATGTATTCGAGCCCTCGAGGCCCCTGGCTTGTAATATAAAGCTTGTATGACTTTATTTATGTTTTAGAGTTGTGTTGTGATATCTTCCCGTGAGTCCTTAGGCTTGATCGTGTGCATTTGCGTGTATGATTAGTGCACGATCGGGCCGGGGGCGTCACACGGGTCCTCAAGCTCGTCTACGCGGTGGCGGCAGCTTCATGCCTGGACGCTGAGGGCGCCCCGGAGGCCCTCGAGGCCGCACCTGCAAAGAAGAAGAAGTTATTCTCCCAGGACCGTGCCGAGACAAAGAAGGTGCCTATCGATGGCGATGGCTCGGGCCCCACCTTCACCATTGGCGCTGGCCTTCCTCCGGAGCAGGAGGAGGTGCTTGTCAGTTTCCTCCAGGCAAACAAGGATGTGTTTGCATGGGAGGCGTCCGATCTGGTGGGCGTCCCGAGGGAAGTAATCGAGCACCACCTGGCAGTATGCCCCGGCGCGTGTCCGGTGAAGCAGAAAGCGCGGCGCCAAGCACAGGAGAAGTAGGCGTTCATCGTTTAGGAGGTGTGCAAGCTGCAAGAAGCCGGGGTCATTCGGGAAGTGCGGTACCCGGAGTGGCTTTCCAACCCGGTTGTTGTTCCCAAGAAGGGCGGAAAGGAGCGCATGTGCGTCGACTTTACAAGCCTCATCAAGGCTTGCCCTCAGGACCCCTTCCCGCTTCCGCACATCGACCAGATCATGGACTCCACCAAGGAGTGTCATCTGTTGCGCTTTCTGGACGCTTTTTTGGGCTATCACCAGATCAAGATGGCGGCCGAGGACGTCGAGAAGACGACCTTCATTTCTCCGTGTGGCATGTACTATTACACCTGCATGCCCTTTGAGCTGAGGAGTGCCGGTGCCACCTTCCAGCGGCTGATGCACATCGCGCTGGGACCGCAGCTGGGGAGGAATGCAGAGGCATATGTTGACGACATCATAGTCAAGTCACGCAAGGCAAGGACCCTGGTCGAAGATCTGGAGGAAATATTCGCCGACCTACGCAAGGTGAATCTGAGGCTTAACCCGGAGAAGTGCGTTTTTGGCGTCCCGTCCGGCAAGCTGCTCGGCTTCCTCGTCTCGCATCGAAGGATCGAGGCCAACTCCGAGAAGGTCAAGGCAATAGAAAATATGCGACCGCCTCAGACCCTCAAGGAAATGCAAAAGCTGGCAGGGTGTGTGACTTCCTTGGGGCGCTTCATCTCTAAGCTTGGCGAGCGCGCGCTCCCCTTTTTCAAGGTGATGAAAAGAGCGGGCCCCTTTGAGTGGACCTCGAAAGCAGAGGCGGTCTTCGAGGATCTCAAGAGGTACCTCATGAGCCCCCCCATCATGGTGGCGCCCTGTCCACACGATACTTTGGTGCTTTACTTCGTCGCCACCTTGCACTCAGCTAGCGCCGTGCTTTTGGCGGCCCGGGAAGAGCACGCCAGCACCAGCACGGGGCCTAGCGGCCCGCGTAAGGCCCCGCGGCCTCCACCGCCACAGGACGGTGCTCTAGGGGCCCCCGCCCCTCCATCGCCTGACGAGGCGCCCGAACCCCTCGCGTCCCACGCGAGGCAGGATGCCATCAATGCCTCACGCCTCGTCGAGCATCCGGTGTACTTCGTCAGCATCGTGCTGCGGGACACGCGCACGCTACCCTATGCAGCAGAAGCTCCTCCTCGCGCTCCTTGTTGCTTCCAGGAAGCTGCGCCACTATTTCCAGGGCCACCCCATCAAGGTTGTATCCACATACCCACTGGAGAAAATACTACACAGCCCCAACGATGCCGGCAGAGTCGCTGAGTGGAACATCGAGCTCCAAGCTTTCCAGCTAGAGTTCAGTAAGACTCGGCTTATCAAGGGGCGGCCATTGCCGACTTCGTGGCAGAATGGACGGATGCTCCTGCCCAGGGGCTGAGCGAGGACCGGTCCCTCGCGCCCGGCGATGAAGTGCCCGACGGGTGGGTCATGCACTTTGACGGCGCCTTCGAGCGACAGGGCGCGGGGGGTGGAGTCGTGCTCATTTCCACAACCAAGGACAAGCTCTTCTATGCCGTACAACTCTGTTTCCAGCATGGCGAGAAGGTCTCCAACAACATCACGGAGTATGAGGGCCTGATCGCCGGGCTCAAGGCCGTGGCTGCCCTGGGGGTCAGGCGCATCACCATCAAGGGCGACTCCCAGCTCCTCGTCAACTTCACCAACAAGGAGTACAAACCGAAAGACGAGCACATGGAGGCATACCTAGAAGCGGTACGTAAAATCGAAAAGCGTTTCTTGGGCTTGGAATTGCAGCATGTTCCGCGTGGTGCGAACAGGGAAGCAGATGACATCGCTAAGAGGGCATCCCGCCGCGAGCCTCAGAAGCCGGGCGTCTTCGAGGAAACGCTCTTTAAGCCGTCGGCTGCGCCCCCACCCGCAGGCCTGACGCTGCTTCGGGAGGAGCCACCGCTAGGACCGCCCTCGGGCGCCCCGACATGTGGCCCGTCCTCAGGAGCCCGCTTGCTCCTGGCGTTGGAGCCTCAGGCGGGCGACTGGACCGAGGAGTTCAAGGTGTACTTGTTCCGTAGCGCCCTGTCAGAGAAGGAGGAAGATGCAGAGCGCGTGGCTCGGTAGGCCACTGCTTATTGCTTGCAGGACGACGAACTGTAACGCAGGCGCCCCAACAACGTCTCGCTGCGGTGCATATCGGAGGAGCAAGGGCGCGAGCTGTTAGCCGACATCCATGGTGGAGACTATGGGCACGATTCTTCGTCGCGCACCCTCGTGGGAAAGGCATTCCGCAGCAGGTTCTACTGGCCTACGTCACTCCACGACACCACTGAGCTGATCCGATCCTGCGATGCCTGCCAGTTCCACGCCAAGCAGATTCACCAGCTGGTGCAAGGGCTCCAGACCATCCAGCTCTCATGGCCTTTCGCGGTCTGGGGGCTGGACATTCTAGGCCCATTCCCTCGAGCGGTCGGCAGTTACCGCTACCTCTACGTTGCCATTGACAAGTTCACTAAGTGGCGGAGGTGGAGCCTGTGCGCACCATCCTCGCAGGGTCGGCTGTCAAGTTCATCACTCGCCTCGTGAGCCAATTCGGTGTCCCCAACCGCATCATCACCGACAACGGCTCTCAGTTCACAAGCAATCTATTCAGGTCATATTGTGCTAACCTTGGAACGCAGATATGCTTCGCTTCGGTGGCGCACCCACGAAGCAACGGCCAGGCCGAGCGCACCAACGCGGAGGTCCTGAGGGGCCTCAAGGCCAGAAGTTTCAAGAAGAAGCTCGAGACCTGCGGTAGGGGTTGGCTGGATGAGCTGCAGTCCGTGTTGTGGTCCGTCCGCACCACCGCACCTAAGCCCACCGGTGAAACCCTGTTCTTCCTCGTCTACGGGGCCGAGACGGTACTACCGCTTGAGATCAAGCATTGTTCCCCGCAAGTCCTGGCATTTGACGAGGCGCGTCTGGACATCTCGCAGGGGACTGATCTTGTGCTCGGAGAGGAGGCGCGCCGCCAAGCCTCTCTCCGAGCCGCAAGGTACCAGCAGGCCCTGCGGCGCTACCACTGCCGCAACGTCCACCCCCAGGCTCTCGAAGTCGGAGACCTCGTCCTAAGACGGGTCCTCTCCAGGGAGGGCCTCCACAAGCTCTCGCCCATGTGGGAGGGCCCGTTCAGGGTTGCCCACGTCTCCAGGCCTAGCGCCGCGTGCCTAGAGACGGAGGATGGGGTCCCCATCCAGAATGCCTAGAACATCCAGCACCTCTGCAAGTTCTACCCGTGACACTCTCACGTAATAATGAGTGGGGTTGTACACGCCCTGGAGTCTCCCGATGTGCCATTTCGCGGCCTCGCGGGAGCTCCCACCCACGCCCCAGTGGAAGCCCCATGCTCCGCGCTGGCGGAAACGGTCGAACAAGGACTATGCCCACGCCCAAATGGAGGCCCCATGCTCCGCGCTGGTGGGAAGACTAGTATAGGTGCCGGACACGGCCGTTTTTCATCCTCTCTTGTAATCAAATTTGCAATTTCTCGGAATGAAGTTTGAACTTTTCGCATCTTTGTTCGAAAAAAGGGTCGGGATTTTTCTCCTTGCGGTGTTTCCCTTCTTGAATCTTGTCTTTTAAGTGAGTTGGCGCCTGCCTGTTGCTCCCTCCCACGCGCCCCGCGAGCGGGGGCTGGGCACGGTGTTTACGCTTGGGCTAGCCCCAGTGGCGTCAAGGACCCAGGCTCTGATGGCCGCGGGTCCGCCCGTATGCACACCTCGCCAAGGCTTTGGCGGCTAAGTCCTCGCGCGACGCTCTTGAGCAAGCTAATAGGCATGTGTCGCCATGACCCAGCGTACCAGCGATGACTGTCCCTCACTCGGGGGCTCTAGGCACAGGGCGCGACCCCTGGCCAAGGCGCCTCAGGAGGCCCAATACCCTCGCGAGCCCCCGGGCCTCGCGTGCCTTTCAAGCCTCCGGAGTCGTCCGACTCGTGACGAGGAAGCCCCCCCAGCAAGCTTCTTTGGCTACCTCTACGATCCAGCAGCATCACTGCCAGAATAGGAAGCGAGCGTAGGATCAGAAGCTCCAAGCGTGGCCCCACGATGCAGGAACCGGCCAAGGGCCTCCACAAGTGCACCGAGCTAAGTTATCCTAATCACTCGAGGCAGGAACCTTTCGATTAACGCCAACATAATTGAAGAACATAAGCAGTAAACACTAATATAAAGGAGCGAGCACCACAGTTCATTACATGCCCCCGCGGGGCTTTCCATGATTTCTGGTGCAGGGAATAAAAAGCAAAAGAAACGGCCTCCCGAGGGCTGCAGCTCAGGAGGCACCGACTCCGGCATCGCGGCGCCTATTCGGTTCCTCCTCCTTGACCCAGGCGCAGCGACGCAGCGGCTCGTCGTAGTCGTCGTCACTCGAGCTCCCCTCGGAAGAGCTGCCACCGCTGCTGGAGGTGCCGCGGCCATCGCCAAGGGCAAGTTCACTGCCGAGGATGTCCCCGCCCTGCTGGTCATCATCGTCGAAGGGGTGATCGCCATCACTGCTATCACCCTCCGGGCAGCACCCTAGGCGTCCGCCGTCTTCCCCGAAGATCTTGACGAAGAGCGTCGTCGCCCTGTCGTACTTGAAGTGGAGGGTGTGCCTCCCCTCCAAGCCGCGGGCGCGGGCGAATGTCTGCCACCCACGGGTCAGGAACACATAACCCGCGGGGGTAACCTTGACCTCCGCCCACGAAGACCGGTTGCAGCAGCCGTCGGGCTGCAGCCGTCGGGCTGCAGCCACAGCCTGATGCCCCCCCCGGCCGGCAGCTCTTCCGCGAAGGAGCGTGGAAGCTGGATCCAGGTACGCGGTGGGCTCTCCATCCACACCATGAACTCTTGGGCCATGTCGGATGAGTGAGCTCGCGGGCGAGGTGGTCTAGAGGCCATCATGTGCCTTCCTCTGCGGCCTCGGCCCCCGCAGCCTCTGCGGCCGTTTCCGTAGGAGGGGTTCTTCCCACGGCTGCCGGAGCCTGCGTGAACCATCGGTGGAGTGCGCCCATGCCCTCGAGATGACGTTGCGGGTGTAGCCGCGGACTTGCGGGGGCGGCCGCGCCCCCTCTTGAGCGATGGCGACTCTAGCCCCTCTTTGGGGGCTTTGACCTTCTCTTCGGCGGTGAACCTCCTCACTAACGCCATGGTTGCTTCAGCGAGATGGTCACTGCGGCGGAGATTGGAGGTGAAAGGGTGAGAAGACAGAGATGGGATGGGGCTCTGCCCCCTCACCCTCTTATAGGCGATCGTGGGCCAACCGGCGCCCCTCCACCGTCACGCAATGATGGCCTCCCAGCATGCATGTCCAAACTTTCGTCAGTCGGGGCAGTTACCCAGGCAACATGGGGAAGTGGAGGCGTCCGTGTCCCGTCGTGCGCCACGCGTCGAGCCTGGCCCGCAGGCCATGGGGCCCACATCGCTTCGCCCTTCGCTTCTTGCCTTCGCCTCGAATCCAGAACAAGCACGCCTTTGGCCCGAGGCAACTGTCGATGTTCTGGGATCAGGGGTACCCAGACTTGCCTGCCTACGGCCCAGCACGTGGCCCTGATGACGGCCCAGTATGGCCCAGTTTCAAGAATCTGCGATCGAGACCCTCGCGAGGACCTCCCGGCCTCGTGAGGCGAACGACACCAAGACCTCCCGAGGGGCAGCTCCCCGAGCCTGCCTCCCGAGGAGCAGAGATTCCTATGCAGGTACCCCGCCTCACGAGGCTCGCGGTGACGTGTGCCATGATGACCAAGGCCAGGCGGGTGCCAGTGGGCGCAGAGGACAGTTTCCTCTTTGGTGCTAAGGAGGCAAGGACCAACACGGGTTCTCGAGTGGTCCCCCAAAGGTTTCCATTCCGATGCAACAAGACCAAGACCACGAGCTCGGCAGGACGGATGTCAACACCGAGCCCACCACCGCGTCATGGCCAGAAGATTTGCTGGCCAAGACCACCTTTTGTCAGGATAAGATGTACGTCTTGTCCCCTTTCAAATTGGCCGTTGTGGAATCCCTTTCAGCCTAAGCTATGAGGGAAGAGGACCAAGGCCACTATAAATATAGGCTAGTCTCCACCATAGGGGGGATCCGATTCTGGTCTTCTAGGTGCAGAACCATTCTCACCCACTGAGCCCTCGCGAGGCTGCTCACCCCCTTTACTAGTTCATCCTCAACCTCCTCGTGAGGCCAATCCACCACAAAGCAGGAGTAGGGTTTTACACCGCAAGGTGGCCCGAACCTGGGTAAACTGCCTTGTCCCTCCTTTCCCCATTCGCATGAACTCGACGAGGCCAAGCCATGGAGTGATGAGCTTGAGGCTGCGGCTAGGCTAGATCTTCGTACACACCCCAGAGTTCGAACCTTGTTGGGTCCGCGGAGCCCCGATTCTGACAGTTTCATCCGCAAGATGGTCTACCACACAGTGGATGTTGCCCAGTAAGGAGGAAACCTCACTCATCAACCAAATTTGTGGGGAGTGCTGCCCCTGGACTAGGCTTCTACCACCATGATGCACCAGATGTCAATGAGAAACACCAAGGACTGCTGAAGAATGTTGGAATAGATTTTGTGGAACCTGGGGAGATCACCAAGCAGGAACTCTCTAAGGAGTTTGCAAACATTTACAAGACCAACTGGCCATGGCCCATCAATGCGTTGGATGAATGGACATTTCTGGTCAAATTCCCCCTCAAGATTAATGTTGAACAGGTGGCTGGATACCCCTGTTTTGGTCTGACAAAAGAGAACACCATTGTCAAGGTGGAAGTTTGGCTTGGAAATGTGACTGCTGAGGATGATCTTCAGGAAGTGTGGCTTAAACTCACAAGGCTAAATCCAAAATGGGGTGAGTGGTCCCTGCTGGACCAAATCACATCCACCTTTGGTGTGCTGCTAGATGTAGATTGGCAACACAACTTCCAGAGCTTCTATGAGATAGTTAGAGTCAAGATTTCCTACAAGGATTACTCCAAAAGGGTGTTTGGTATTCATGGATAGTTGTATAGAATTCAAGTGGAAGTGGAGACCCCATCTGCTGAGGGAAGTGCCGAGGCACAAAATAATCCAATTGTCACTGACCAGGTGACCAGGGAGCCTGGGACAACAAATGGCCCTTCTTCTAGAGCAAATGTTCTTCACAAGTCTCAAAGTACTAATGCTGAAAAAGGGACCAACAATGGTTCTGGGGGGAGCCACTCCAAATCCCCCACAAAACAACAGTGCCAGGATGAGATAGTACCTCCAACTCCCACAACTCTACTCAAGAACCAAGCCCAGAGAACCTGCAGAACTGTAAACCAAAACCCCTAGACTTTCTCCTGGAGGAATCTAGGGATATGCAAAAGGGGTTTGACCTGCTTAGGGAGATGGAAGCTGGGCTGATGAGGAATTTGGCTCTGAGGAAGAATGGAAGGAATCAAGTGGAGAGCACCAAGATAGCCACTCTGCAAATGTCAATGTTGGAGTAGAGATTGAAATCCAGCCACCTTATGAAGCTGAGTTCCCAGCCCTCTCTGCTAACATCATTGGCAAAACACAGAGATGGATGCCTATGCAAGCACCTAGGATCAGGTCTAGGCATGCTATAGACAACAGAACCATCCTTCTGAAAGCTCAGCAATTCAAGGAAGTACAAAACATGGAGGTCTTCAAAGAACAAGGTAAGAACAACAGCCAAGCCCCTTGCTTCTCTAATTTTAATAATACTTCCTTCATTTCTGTAGCTTCTAAGATTGGTATAGACATAGAGGTCAAGGATAATGTAGATGATCGTTATAAGAACCCTATAGTTCCAAGTTCTTTGATTTCTGACAAGACTGTTGGCCTTGATTTAGATTTCATAACCCCCTTTACAACTGATAAACACCATGAGGTGTCCACCCTAGAAGATACTCATTCAAGTATCACTTCTAAGGAGTTGTGGCACTTAGTTTGCAAAAACAAATGGGGCAAGCACCCTAGGACTAAACTGATTCCATGAATGCTTTATTTTGGAATGTCAGAGGGATTAATGCTCCTGGTAGGAAAACCATAATAGTTGATACTATTAATAAGACTCATGCTTCTATCCTAGATTTCCAGGAAACCAAAAAAGAAGAGTTCTCTGACTCTTACCTCAAATCTCTAGTGGGTAACTGGAATTTTTCCTGGCACCATCTCCCATCAAAGGGCTCTGCTGGTGGCATCCTAATGGGGCTGGATACTGATATCTTAGAAGTCATATCTTGGTCATGTCTAGATTTCTCTGTTAGCTATGTTGTTAGAAAGAGAGATAAGGACTTGTGCTTTAGAATTACTACTGTATATGGATCACCTTATGAGGAAGGAAACGAGGCTTTTATCTCTGAACTTAACTCTTTATTCATGGAAAACCCATGGCCCTCTCTCATAGGAGGTGATTTAAATTTAGTTAGATATGCTAGAGAGAAAAGTAATGGCAACATCAACCACAAGTGGTGTGATAGCTTCAATGCTTGGATTGAGATCTGGAGCCTTCTTGAGATTAAGCTCTCTAGTAGGAAGTTCACCTGGGCCAATAACCAGGTGGGCCCGATCATGTCCACAATAGATAGACTTTTTCTGTAATATTGATTTAGATAAATTCTTCCCTCTAGCTACTTGCAGGTCATTACCTAGACATGGTAGTGATCATACCCCCATTATTTGGGATTCTGGGGCCACCAAACCCCCAAAAAGTAGTAGTTGCAAAATGAAAAAATGGTGGCTGTTGAGAGAGGACTTCTCCAACCTAGTGTCCAACATTTGGAACAAAAACTACTAAGGGTCATCTCATATTGCCCTCTGGCAAGAGAAAATGAGAGAGCTAAGGAAAGTAACAAAAGGTTGGAGTTCTAATGAAGAAGACCAACTTCAGAGATATAGGAAACTTTTACTAGAAGAGTTTGATAAATTAGATATCAAAGCTGAGACTATGACACTTTCTGAAGCTGAATCCTCTAGGTTCATATTTGTCTCATCTGAACTGAAGAGAATCTGGCTTTAGGAAGAGATCAAAACCAAGCAAAGATCCACATATACAGATATTAAAGAAGGAGACATGAATTCTGCTTATTTCCATGCAGTGGCCAACCAGAGGGGTAGAAAGACCCTGATCCCTCTCTGGATGGTCCATATGGCCCTGACACTAACAATACTGGCATGTTGAAAATAGCTACCAAGTTTTATAGGGACTTGTTTAAAAAAGACAATAGAACAGGATTTCACTTGAACCATAGTTTCTTCTCTGATGAAGAGAAGGTCAAGCATCATGAGAATGAGCTATTGGAAGCCCCATTTATAGAAGAGGAGGTCAAGAAAGTTTTTTTGACTCCTACTCTGATGGGGCTCCAGGCCCAGATGGCATCCCTTTCTTCTTCTACTAGCACTTTTGGGATCTAATTAAAAAAATATTTGTTGGCTATGTTTACTGACTTCCATAAAGGCACCCTAGACATTTTTAGACTAAATTTTGCCATGCTTTCTTTAATTCCTAAAGAAGCCAATGCTACTTCCATGAAAAAATTCAGGCCTATTAGTTTACTAAACTGTAGTTTCAAAAAATTTAGCAAGGTCCTTACGAATAGGCTACCTAAAGTCCTCCAAAGGCTCATTTCTAGTAACCAATCTACCTTCTTGAAAGGGAGATATATTCTGGAGAGTGTTGTGACTACCCATGAGGTCTTGCACTCAGTTCACTCTAGTAAAAAACAAGGCCTGGTCTTCAAACTAGACTATGAAAAATCTTTGATAAGGACAACCTTGACTTCCTTGATGAGATCCTTAAGGCTAGAGGTTTTGGAGGTAAATGGATCAGCTGGATCCACAAAATCACCCATGGGGGCTCTGCTGGGGTTACAATTCACAACTGTGAAAGTGATTTCTTTATCACTGTGAAAGTGATTTCTTTATCACTGTGAAAGGGCTTAGGTAGGGGGATCCCATGTCCCCTCTTCTCTTTAATCTAATAGTAGATGTCTTAACTAGGATGTTAATTAAAGTTTCCAATCATGAGCTAATTGCTGGGCTCTGCCTAGATGTCTGCCCTGGAGGTGTTACCTTCCTTCAGTATGCTGATGATACAATTCTTTTCTTAGATAAAAATATCCAACATGCCTCTAACCTCAAGACAATTTTGAACTGCTTTGAGCAAGTCTCTGGGATGAGGATCAACTATAGTAAAAGTGAGTTGATTCCCGTTAACATAGAGGATGTGGAACTGGGCACCTTCCTGGATATACTGGGTGTGCTAAAGTCTCCTTTCCCATTAAGTATCTTGGTATCCCCTTCCATCATGATAAACTTAGGAGGGAGGATATCCAACCATTGATTGACAAGATCATGAAAAGCATTGCTGGATGGGGAGGGAGGTTGTTGTCCTACAAGGGCAGGCTCATTCTCATCCAAGCATGTCTAGCTAGCATCCCTATTTACCCACTCTCCTTCTTTAAATTTCCCAAATGGGCCATTGATTTAATTAATTCACAAATGGCCAATTGTTTGTGGAATGACTTTGAAGGTCACAGGAAACTGCATCTGGCAAACTGGAAATCGCTTTGTATGCAAAAAGAATTTGGTGGTTTGGGGATACCTAACCTACAAGAAGTCAACCTCTGCCTCCTTGGATCTTGGATAAAAATATACTATGAGGGGGGAGAGAAACCTTGGAAAGCCATGATAGATAAGAAATATATGGAAGGCATGACTAATGTCTTTGCGAACTATCCCAATCCAAACATTTCCAGATTTTGGAAAGGGGTCCAGTCCATTACCCAAGCCTTGAAATTTGGATACAGATGGAATGTTGGGATGGTAAAAGAATTAGGTTTTGGGAAGACACTTGGTTTGGCACCTCCCCTTTAGATGTGTAGTATTGAACCATCTACAAAATCTTTAGATGAAATTTGGGATGGTGTTACCCTCAAATTCACCTTTAGATGAAATTTTAGTGATAAACACATGGAGCAGTGGTACCAGCAGATGGAGATTATTATAAGTGTTGCTTTATCTGAAGATACTGATTCTCTTATTTCGCAATTAGAGAATATGGGTGTTTACTACTCTAGCTCGTTGTACCATGTCATAAACTTTCGGGGTGTGCAACTAGTTTTTGTTCCTGCAATCTGAAACTCCATGTTCCACCTAAGATCCATGTCTTTCTCTAGTTGTTCTCAGACAACAAGTTGATGACTAGTGATAACCTTAGGAAAAGACACATCATCAAGCCACTTGATTGTGTGTTTTGTTTAGAGAACGAATCTAGTTTGCACATGTTCTTCGGTTGCTTAGTAGCTAAAACTATGTGGCTATTTGTTAGTGATCATTTCGACATCCCTGTTGGGGGTGACTATGAGTCAATAGCCAAATTCTGGATTTCCAACAAAAAACTCTGCTTTAAACACCATTTGTGCAGCTATCTTGTGGTGCCTGTGGAAATACAGGAACTCAATGATTTTTGACAACACCACTTGGATATCCGTTGCATAGGTGTGGAGGCTGGTCATGAGAACTCTCAAACCCTGGGGCCCTGAAAACTTACACGCAACTGCCGCCAAGGATCACGAGTGGCTCAGGGTGAAAAAGGCCACAGACGATGGAGTCGTAGAGTACTGGAGCAAGCTAAAGATCTCGGATGAGGAAGACTTCCAGTCTCCAATCAAAAAACGAGCTCCTGGGGACAAGATTACAATGAGTAGCTCAGTCTCCACCCTCACTGCCTGTTGGTCCCCACAAGCAACAACAACACCGCCGCAGAAGTTCCGGAAGGCTTGTGAGGCGATCGTGACCTGATGCAAATTGACCGTGTGTAGTGCCTTGATGTGGTCTGCGCGCCATATGTTTTCATTTTTCCTTTAGTCCTAGCTTGTAGCATTATTATACTTTTGAACTGCTCTTTGAGATGATGTATCCTCACATTATGGTTTCATTTTGGCAACGGAGCCGGGGAGAGAGCCTCCCTGTTCATCTAAAAAAATTGGTGGTGTTAGGATCGAGAGTATATCAACCAGAGGGGGTTGAATGGGAGATTAAAAAATTCTTGCGAATGTTTTGAAATGATCCCAAACACAGCAGCGGAAATACGGTTCGGTAGAAACGAACTCAATCAAGATTACTATTGAGGAACAAAACCTTCGATGTAGGATGCAATAATGGTTCGAGCATATGATATAACAGGCTTGATGATGACGATGGTAATGTAATATGTCAACAGATATAATATCATAACAGGGAGCTTGAAATGAACTACGATGGACAACTATGAAGAATACCTATAATGATGTAAAAGATCACAGTACAGAGGATAACTAGAACTAAGGTAGCATGACAGAATGATGAGGATGCAACAATGAGAGTAACAAAAGATAACTAACACAGCGAGAGAGGAGTCGAATGACATGCTACAGAAAATAATGGATCAGATAACTATCGTCATAGAGCACATATGAAGACTGCCAAAAGTAATGCAGTGAAGTAAATTGAACCAGTGGTGCTCGATGGCGATAGAGAGATTTGGTAGACCAGTTCACCCTTCTGCCAAAGGGCTACGTCTGGTTGGAGGGGTTGTGACTAAACACGGAAGATAAACTCTCTTCACCCTATTCTCCTTCAACTCAAAACTGATCAGACTTCAGTTGATTTTACTCGTGGTAGATGCTTGTCGGCGATCTCCAAACCTTCGGTCGACCTTCGCGAACCACAATCACTCTTGGTTGCTGAAGATCTAGCTCAGTGAAGACAACAACTCTTCAACACTCGGGCTGAAACCTATCCGTCTAGAGAGTGCGTAGCTCTCAAGAGTAATAGGTACAAGAACTCTAACTCAGAACTACTGTGATGCTAAACCACTGTCTAAGTTTGGGCTCTTGATTTTTTTCCTCTCTGTGGATCTTAAACTCAAATCACTCGGAGAGGGGGTGCTCAAATCAATCTTCTCAGAAATCTTAAGTGGAGCATCCACCGGACAAAGACGGTGCAGGGTGGCTATTTATAGCCGCAACCTTCCCTTATGGGAATTGACCAAATTGGACATCGAGAGCAGCCAATGGCCGAACGACACGAGTCCAACAGTCAAATTTTGAGCACAACGGTAACATTACTTGCGGAGCAAGTAATGCTAACTCCTCGGTCAGAGACAAATCTATCGCAACAAAGAAGATCACAGTCTCTTGCTGGCAAGTATTTGCTCGAAACACAAAGAGATTTCTCTCGCAACTTTCATAGGTTTTGGGCTAAGCATCACAGCGGATCTAAGCTTCGAGAAACTATACACTCTTAATAGTATGGAGGTCCTATGACTCAAATTAACAAAAGAAGAACAACGAAAAGAATACTACGTCTTCACTTTATCTTCGACTTCCGTTCGCTGCAGTCAATTTCTTCAGACAACATTCACCGAACCAAATGCTTCACTTCAGCAGTATAATTTAGAGGGGATAATTCCTTCACAACAATCTTCTCGTCTACATATCTTCAGCAGATCTATCTCATTCTTCTCTGCAACGTAGATATACTTTGGTGAAGTTCTTCGAACTTGGCACCGGAGACAGCATTCTCCTCGGTTTCTGTATGGACTATTTATCTTTGTATGCACTAGCAAACAAATCAGTCCATACCTGTTTCTGTCAACAATCTCCAAAACATAGGAAGGTAGATATTGCACCAACAATCTCCCCCTTTTTGGATGATTGTTGACAAAATAGAACACATCGAAGGATAGATAATGAATGTAATGTAATGCAAAGGATAATGAAAGATGAGATATAAATACGAAGATAAAGCACGCTCCCCCTAAAGATATGCATCATTTGAGTGCGTAGTTGAATAGGAAGGAAGCGAGGTGAATCTTCGTATGAGTGTCATTGACATAAGATTTCTTTCGTGGTCACTTTCAATGCACTAGACAGTGTCTGAGATGATTCCTGTCACACAATCTTTGAAAAGAGTTAGATACAATGAATACTTTGAAATGATTTGTGACGAAGGATATGTCATGAAAGTTTTCTCATAGCACTTTTTGAATCCACATGAGATGTAGGTTCCCTGAAAGATTTATACTCCACAATTGTCAGAGCAGGGGAAATAAAGGATATCGCTCGGAGGAGTTAAGTTCAAATGAAGTTTTCCTGCAACAAAGTTGATACGAAGAATATATGCAAGGAAAAACACTTTGTCAGTCATATAGATAAATATCCAGAGATTTTAAACTGAAGCTGACTTTCTTTGCCTGCAAGGTTAGATAACAAGAGATAATAATCATAGCTATCGAACCATACACACATAGATTCAAGGAGTAAAAATGTCTCTGATTAGAGAGGCATGAATTCCTGTCCTCCTTGGCAAACTTTTACTTTCCCTGCGCGAAAGATAATGATCAAGGATAATCATTGCATAGGAGTAAACTTTCGATAGCACCTACAAACAAATAGTTTGAAGCAAATAGCATTGCACGGGGTTATTAACAATACATGGCGATCGAGTATTTCAACACCACAGGCGGTGCGATAAGTTCAACAAGCAAATTGTTCGAGAAACAACAAAGAGTTCGACTGCGAAAAGCACCTGGCGAATGAAAACACCCTACAAATACCCCGTTCATCTATCACTCGATGATCTTCTCCCCCTTTTTGTCAACAAGTGTCAAAAAGGAAAGAGAATGCATACGAGGAACTACACGTCCAAAGAATCCTCAGAATTAGAATTGGCACTTCTCGATGAATTAGAATTCGCAGACCGAGGAATAGTTGAGGCCGAAGCAGGTGTCGCAGCATGGGCTTCGGGAACTCCTTCGGAAGAAATGGTGCGAGGTGCATCTGGCTTGTAAATGAGTGTTCCAGCTGTGTTTTCAATTTCATCATCTGGTTCGAGAAATAGCAGGTTAGTTGATGCAGAACGCTGAGGGAGCACAGGGGTTTGCCTTCGGATACGAGGAACTGCAAATAATTCCAGGTAGTCGTATTCTTTCTTGATGCCCTTGGCAGCTAACTGTTTCCGAGAATAATGCTGCCTCAGAAGAGTCCAAGAATGCTTCTTTTGCTCCTTCTCATGCAGAAGGGTTTGGCGAGCATAATTATGAAGCAAATTCAGTTCAGACATCAATTCCAGCTTTTCTTTTCGATCGAGCTTGATGTGACTTTCTAGAGCTTGCTGTGTGCGAATGCAAATCTCATACAGAGATGGATTTTCCTCACGGGGAATTTCAACCTTTGCTTTCTTAACTTTCGGAGCAGTCTCAGAAGCAGAAGCAGCGCCAGCAACATCAACAGGTGCCTTTCCTTTGCCAATATCCTTCACCATTCGGAGAGTGTCATGAACTGGTGGCATGAAAACTTTCGGAACATGAGAGCAGAAGAAGTTTTCCTGAATGAGTTGCTCAATTGCAAACATGATCCAGGGGCATATGGCTTCAATGATTGGGGGCTATCAGTAGCACAAGCCAAGTTGCGAATGAATAGATCTGGAAGATCAAAACGAATTCCTTGAGAAATGGCTAGAAGAGCATTTCCCATGATGCCATTGATAGATTCTGGTCTGTTGGTTGGCGTGAGAGAATTGCAGAAAATTTAGAACATCAGTTTGTTCTCATAGGCCAATTTCTTAGTATCTATATCAATGCGTTCATCTCCAACCAGTTTGGGGTACATTAGCATGTGGAGTTGTGCTTCGGATACTTCCCAGTAGTGCAGCCTGTGTTCTCGTTCCTTATCAAATTCACACTGGGGAAGATTTAGCAGAGCCAGGAACTGATCAGACAAGCATTTTATCTTTTCTTCTCCAGTGATCCATTCGAGGATCCAAGTAGAGCTATCTCCAAGTTCTCTTGAGATATACAGAGTGGCATAGAACTGAAGGATAACTTCTCGATTCCATCCATGGTTGAAGCGAAGAAAACCTTTCAAAAAAGCATGCTCAATATGTTTGATGGCGTGATGAAAGCAGGGTATTTCTTCAAGCTCAGCGAAGTTCAGAAACTTGTGATTGAAAATTTGATTCTTGCCGAAAAGGATCCGAGCATAATATACTGCATGTTCTTTTGTCCAGAACCTGGGTGACAACTAAGTCCTTTCCCCTTCATACGGGCTGGTCCCAAAGAATGCTAGCTTCGAAAGATGAAGCTGCTCATTGAATGCAGGACCATTTGGGCCATCTTCATCAGGGAACAAAGGAAATGTTTCCTGGGGGTTTCTTAGATTTTCTTCATTGCTCACTACCTTGGGCCAAGCATCATCAGATACTGGGATGTCTTCAGCAATGGGCTTGAGTGGAGCAAGGGGTCTTTTTAGCTTCTCTGGTGCAGACGGCTATGGAGCACTGGTCTGACCATCTTTATTTTTCGCTGGAACTCCTTCAGTAGCATTCTGACTATCAGGCACTAGGGCCTTTTCTTTCGGTGCATTCTCATTGGTGGGAGGCACAACAACCTCTTCAAACACCTGGGTCACAACTGCTTCTTTTACGGTTTCCTGGGGTACAACGGGTGCAACATTTCCTTTGTGAGCCATGGGCTCTTCAGATATCTTTTCTTCCTCTTCTAGCTGCGAAGCAGTAGAAGCAGGAGCAGGATCAACCTCCATCTGGGTAGGGGCACCAGATGAGGTGAACGGGGTGGTATTTTCTCGGGAAGCATTTAGCTCCCCCTCAATCTTCTCATTCTCCTCCTTGTTGGATCCGGAGGGCTCAACTTCCATTTCCTTCGGAGGCGATGAAACAGCCTTCTCAACCTCAATCTCTTCATCAGTTTTCTCATATGTGGCTTGCTGATCAGGCTAAGCATTTTCTTTGTCAGATTTTTTCAGAAAGATATCCACAACATCTGGTTCCTCATGAGGAGCAGCAGCAGGAATGTGAACTTGCACAGGGCTGGCATGTTGCATGGGTTCATCCACATGAGGTGGAGATGGTGGAACTTGCTGCAGAGGAGTGCTTGAATCAATCGGAGCATGAGCAGTTGTCTGAGGGTGAGGAGGCTTGATTCCTTTCAGCTTGCTAGCCCTAGCCTTTGCCTTTTTACATTTCTCTTACTTTATTCTTCATCGAGCAAGTTCATCCTGACGGTCAGTTTCGTCATTCCTTCGGTCACACAGCTGAGACAGTTCCATTTTCAGACGCGAGTGCCATTCAATCTTGTCATTTCTCATGATACTTAGGGATTTTTTTGAGATCAAGAATCTCTTTATTCAGACCTTTCCTTTCGGATTCAGTGCTGGCATCTTTCCTCATTTGCTCGAGGGTTTTCTTGTCCTTGACAGCCTGGTTCAGTTCCTTGGTCATTTTTCCCAGCTCAGCGAAATGTTTCGTTACCAGCTTGGCAACATCATCAGGAACACCCAAACTGCTCAAATCAACTGATTTTGCATCGTAGGAAACACTTTCAATAACATCAATCATGAGATCAAAGTCATATTTATGTTCCTCTGTGGAAGCAGGAACATTGGTTTGGGCTTTCTTTATAGAAGCAACAGCTTTCTCTTCGGGCAACAGCTTTCTCTTCGCAGAAGGGGCAGCGGAACCCGAAGCTTTGTCAGTGACTGGAGCTGGAGCAAGTCTTGGTGACATCCTTAATGGGGGTGAAACTTTCACTGGTGAGGGAGTTTTGTAAGGCTTGTTTAGAAGAGCTTGTTGATCATACATGGGTATTTCTTTAGGAGCATCTTCATCGGAGGATTCATCAGATGAGGCAGAAGTTGCCTTCTCTGACTTTCTGGCAACTAATTTCTTTCGGGACACTCGAGGGGAATCTGACTTCCCTTCATTACCTTCCTTTCGTGCAGAGGCACGATCCTTCTTCTTATGTACGTCTTGCTGGGTCAGCGCGACGTTTCTCTGTTCGACTTGAATTTTCTTCGCGGCCTTGGCTTCGGCCTTGGCTCTCTTTTCCACTTCTTCGAGAAAATCAGCAGTTGTTTTCAGAGAGTCAGGAGGAGCATTTTTAGTTGGAGGAGGCCTGACTTTTTCATCATCCAGTCCGAGGCAGTTCTCAGCAATACAATCATTCCAAGGTGGAGTGAATGCAAATAAAATTTGATATTTCCTTCGAACATTCTCATGGTTGAACCATTTCTTTGCCCAATGACGGTGAATCCTTTGCATCCTGTTGTTTCTCTCAGTGGTTGTTTCGACTCCAGGTGGAGTTTTATAGCTTTCGGGATCAGACATTTCTGTCGTTGTATTCTTCTCTCTACCACGACCACCTTTCTTTGGATTTCCATCGGAGAAAAGTGTCATAGCGTTTGTGACCAGTTCATCCTCGGGCTGACTATGAGCCAAGGGAATATCATCATCTTCTTCTTCAGATTCTGACTCAGATTTCTTCTTCAGAATCTTTGGTGGCTTTGATGCTTTTACTCCACCAGTCAGCCTCTTTTGTTCGGCCATTGGAGGCACATGAGGCAATTCTTATTCAGAACCAGACTGTTCTTCCGAGCTATGAGCCATGACCAACCTGTGAAGTAGAATAGATGCGAGGGAAAGCAGGATAGGGTCACAAACATGCACAGAAGCAATTTTGATTGAAAGCAGAAAGATTTTCGGAAGCAACAAAGGAATCCATGGTATACATTGAGAAGATATCATTGATAGAATTGCAACATGTCATAAGGCAGAGTAATAACTATCTAATCTTTCGAAATAATACACATGAACCCTAGATCCAAGATAACTAGTACGAGGAAAAACTACAAACTGTACTAGTCAAGACTTAGAGAACCCTAAAGATCTACTGCAAGGAAAATAAATCAAGAAAAATCGCATTGGTAAGAACAGCACTAGAACAGAGGAGTAGACAGGACTATTTCCAGATCCAGGTGCCCTAACTTGGCAGCAAGGATCAACTACGGCAATGCGGAAGAGAGGATTTACCGCACTGGCGTGACCAACGATGGCGAGACTTCACCAGAGTTGCACGGTGAGGCGCTTCGACGGTGTTGCATCGAGCTCAGGCTCGGGAGAGGAACAAGAGAGGGTTTGAGGAAGAAATGAGGAAGAAGAAGCCGGGAGGGGTATTTATAGCCCGTAGGTGAAACCACCGCTTCCAAAATCAACGGTCGACAAAGTGGGACGTTCCACAATCAACGGACACGATAACGATCATGGGGATCATGGGCACGTGGCAATCGTTTCCTACGAAAATCTCGGAAACTAAATGGGAGACCGAAGGGTTTGAAAAATGGCAAGCGCCAAAAACAGAATAAAGTTCGAAGTAGATTTCATTTGAGACCAAGGACGTCGGACTGAAATTTTCTTCAGATCAAACTGCATGTTTATGACGGATAGAATAGATTGGACTAGAAAGAATAGAGGGATAACAGGGTCCAAATCAAACCACTCAGCCAAGCGAGAGAAAACGTAAAACCACGGAGCTATGAGTAACGAAGATCAAGGAAAAACAAAGGAAAACACAAAAAACTAGCACCAACAATATAGATCTCAGGATAAAGAATAGGCGAGTGGAATCCCTGAGATAATATCTGCAAGAGAGGATTAGTTCTTTTTCGCAACCCACACTTGCATGGGCAACGAGGATCTCATTTGCTTCATCTGAGTAGGAACATTCTTTCGGCGAGATTTGTAAGACACATGTGCACTTCGAGAGTAATCATATGAATATGCATTAAAGTTATTTCCAGAGACATGAGTATAATGATTTGAAGAGATACGCATGTATTCCTTCTGTCGAGGGTTTGATCGATACCCATTCAAAAGTTTTCCTGTGCCATTCTGCGAATGATAATCATTGTCTCGAAGAGAATTACTCTGCATATTCAAGTTAGCAGTGACAGATAGACTTTCAATAATGCACTTCTTTACCCGGATTTTATTCTTGGGTGAACCAAACCTGCAGTTAGTACCAACATATCGAGCGAAAACCTTACCATTCTGTTGTTTGAAGAATTTGTAGTTTGATTCATCAGACTTATCAGAAACAATAGTAATGGGAGTATCATATCCTGACAGAATTGCAGGTTCGAGTGTTTTGCTTTTAGCAAGAACCCAAGTTGTTCGAGGATACTGTTCGGGGGTCAGGTAGGTTCCATCAACGTTGAGTTTTCTTTCGAAACCCAATCCTTCTTTACGAGGATTTTTGTGCAGTATTGACTTCTTGAGCACATCACAGAGAGTTTGATGCCCTTTTAGGCTCCTTAGCATTCATGTCTCAAGCAAGTCCTTTAGCCTCCAATTTTCCTCAGTAACAGTAGCAAATTCCTCGGAAGAGGGGTTAGTGATACCATTCGTAGTAGTTGCAATGTTCTCAATGATAGCACTGGAAGTTTGCTACTTCTTGAGCTTGCGTTGATTTTTCCCTTGAAGAGGAAAGGGTGATGCATGATGACCCACAAGTATAGGGGATCTATCGTAGTCCTTTTGATAAGTAAGAGTGTCGAACCCAATGAGGAGCAGAAGGAAATGACAAGCAGTTTTCAGCAACGTATTCTCTGCAAGCACTGAAATTATCGGTAACAGATAGTTGTATGATAAGATAATTCGTAATGAGTAACAAGTAACAAAAGTAACTAAGGTGCAGCAAGGTGGCCCAATCCTTTTTGTAGCAAATGACAAGCCTGGATGAACTCCTATATAAAGCAAAGCGCTCCCGAGGACACACGGGAATTGTTGTCAAGTTAGTTTTCATCATGCTCATATGATTCGCGTTCATTACTTTGATAATTTGATATGTGGGTGGACCGGTGCTTGGATGCTGCCCTTCCTTGGACAATCCTCCCACTTATGATTAACCCCTCTCGCAAGCATCCGCAACTACAAAAGAAGAATTAAGATAAATCTAACCATAGCATGAAACATATGGATCCAAATCAGCCCCTTACGAAGCAACGCATAAACTAGGGTTTAAGCTTCTATCACTCTAGCAACCCATCATCTACTTATTACTTCCCAATGCCTTCCCCTAGGCCCAAATCATGGTGAAGTGTCATGTAGTCGATGTTCACATAACACCACTAGAGGAAAGACAACATACATCTCATCAAAATATCGAACGAATACCAAATTCACATGATTACTTATAACAAGACTTCTCCCATGTCCTCAGGAACAAACATAACTACTCACAAAGCATATTCATGTTCATAATCAGAGGGGTATTGAATAGCATTTAGGATCTGAACATATGATATTCCACCGAATAAACCAACTAGCATCAACTACAAGGAGTAATCAACACTACTAGCAACCCACAGGTACCAATCTGAGGTTTTGAGACAAAGATCGGATACGAGAGATGAACTAGGGTTTGAGAGGAGATGGTGCTGGTGAAGATGTTGATGGAGATTGACCCCCTCTTGATGAGAGGATCATTGGTGATGACGATGGTTTCGATTTCACCCTACCGGAGGGAAGTTTCCCCGGCAGAACAGCTCCGCCGGAGCCCTAGATTGGTTCCGCCCAAGTTTCGCCTCGAGACGGCGGTGCTTCATCCCGAAAGCTTCCTTCTGATTTTTTTACCAGGTCAAAACACACCATATAGCAGAAGATGGGCATCGGGGGCCTGCCAGGTGGCCCACAAGGCAGGGAGCGCGCCCAGGGGGGTAGGGCGCGCCCCCCACCCTTGTGGATGGCTGGTGGCCCCCCTATGGAGCTTTCTTCGCCCAATAATTTTTATATATTCCAAAATAATTCTCCGTGAAGTTTCAGGACTTTTGGAGTTGTGCAGAATATGACTCTAATATTTGCTCCTTTTCCAGTCCAGAATTCCAGCTGCCGGCATTCTCCCTCTTCATGTAAACCTTATAAAATAAGAGAGAAAAGACATAAGTATTGTGATATAATGTGTAATAACAACCCATAATGCGATAAATATCAATATAAAAGCATGATGCAAAATGGACGTATCAACTCCCCCAAGCTTAGACCTCGCTTGTCCTCAAGCGAAAGCCGAAATCAAAAAATATGCCCACATGTTTAGAGATAGAGGTGTCGATAAAATAAAATACGGACATGAGGGCATCATGATCATCTTTAGGACAGCAACATATATTGTCATATAATTTCTTATGCTAGAGTAACAATTCATTCGCAAGGTAGAGTATAAATCAGAAACTTCATTGAAAACTAACAAACTATGATCTCAGTTATTGAAGCAATTGCAATTTATCATAACATCAGAAAGAGTCAATTCAAGAGCTTTTCAGCAAGTCCACATACTCAACTATCATTTAGTCTTTCACAATTGCTAACACTGACGCAATACTTATGAGTTCAAAGCTTCAATCGGACACAGAGAAAGATAGGGGCTTATAGTTTCGCCTCCCAACCTTTTACCTCAAGGGTAATGTCAACAATAATACTTTAGGATAACCTACATCCGGGCGGATATATATATCTGGATCTCTCCAACACATAGTGCTTGCCAAAAGAAAAAAAGTGTAAAAAGGAAAGGTGAAGATCACCATGACTCTTGTATAAGGGTAGAAGATAAAAGTAAAAGATAGGCCCTTCGCAGAGGGAAGCAGAGGTTGTCATGCGCTTTTATGGCTGGATGCACAAAATCTTAATGCAAAAGAATGTCACTTTATATTGCCGCTTGTGATAAAGAACTTTATTATGTAGTCTGTCGCTTTTATTTCTTCCATATCACAAGTTCGTATAAAGCTTATTTTCTTCACACTAATAGATCATACATATTTAGAGAGCAATTTTTATTGCTTGCACCGATGACAACGTACTTGAAGGATCTTACTCAATCCATAGGTAGGTATGGTGGACTCTCATGGCAAAATTGGTTTAAGGGATGTTTGGAAGCACAAGTAGTATCTCTAGTTGGTGCAAAGAATTTGGCTAGCATGAGAGGGAAAGGCAAGCTCAACGTGTTGGAGGGTCCATGACAATATAACTTCTATTCATATATAAGCAAACATAACTCATTATGTTGTCTTCCTTGTCCAACATCAACTTTTTAGCATGTCATATTTCAATGAGTGCTCACAATTACAAAGGATGTCCAAGATAGTATATTTATATGTGAAGCCTCTCTTTCTTTATTACTTCCTATTAATTGCAACAATGACCCAAACTATGTTTGTCAACTCTCAACAAATTTTATTCATCATACTCTTTATATGTGAAGTCATTACTCTCCATAAGATCAATATATGATCTTTTTATTTCTTTTTATTCTTTTTCTTATTTTATTTCCTCAGGATCATAGCAAGAAAGCAAAGCCCTCAACTCAAAACTACTCTTTATTATATAGCTCATGGACTCGATTACATAGATAGATCTCGAAACAAAACTCAAAGCTAAATCATACTAAATCTTTATTCTACTAGATCAAGATATAACCAAAAGGATCGAACTAAGAAAAAAAACGATACAAGTAAAGGTGTGATGGTGATACGATACCGGGGCACCTCCCCCAAGCTTGGCAGTTGCCAAGGGGAGTGCCCATACCCATGTATTTATGACTCTTTCTTCGGCGGTGGCGATGTGATATTCTTGGCGATGCTGCCCCTTAGGATGCGATTCTCCTCCTCGAGCTTATCATTTTGCTGCTTAAGATCCATTATTTCCTTGCGAAGTATACCCGTGATGGCTAGAGCTCCCATCACCCATGAATGTTTCATAGCTGCGGGGGAAAAAGCAACACGCTTTTTCATATTTTCATAAAAGAGAAATCTAGCATTGGGAGGAATGACCAAATTTGGAATTGCTGAGCTCTAAAGTTCCTCCAGCATGAATCCAGCTTGAAGACGAGAGGTAACTTCTTGATCCTCCTCCATGGCATCCACCCTTTTCAAGTCAGCCTCCATCTCTTCCTCCGTTGGTTGCCCGAAGTGGTCAGCTTCGCTGTTTGCTCTTGGCCCTGATGTCGGATGAGAGACACGACTCTCTCCGACCGACTCTTGCGAAGACATCTTGCTCCAAATCTGCTACAGAAACAACTCAAAACAAAAACAGGGGATTTTGCCGTGGTACGGTGGTCAAAACCTTTGGGAGATTATATAATGAATTTTTACCGGCCAAAAGAAGTATTGTGCAAGAAAACGGAGTCCGGAGGGCACACGAGGTGGCCACAAGGTAGGGGGGCGCGCCCAGGGGGTAGGGCGCGCCCTCCACCCTTGTGGTCTCCTCGTGCATCCTTCAGACTACTTTTAATTTTTCTATTTTTCTAAATATTCCAAAACGGAGAAAAATTTCTATTATAACAGTTTTGGAGTCGGTTTACTTACCGTACCACATACCTATTCCTTTTCGGAGTATGAAACGTTCTGGAAAGTATCCCTTATGTACTCCTCCGGTGTTATGGTATTAATAATATTAGTCTCAACATTTATGGGAGTACCTGAGATAAAATGTTTGATTCTTTGACCATTTACCACCTTCGGATTTGTGCCTTCAGCGTTGTTGATCTTGATGGCACCGGAACGATAGACCTCCTCGATAATGTAAGGACCTTCCCATTTAGAGAGAAGCTTTCCTGCAAAAAATCTTAAATGAGGGTTGTATAGCAAAACATGATCACCTACATTAAACTCACGCTTTTGTATCCTCTTGTCATGCCATCTTTTAACTTTTTCTTTAAACAACTTGGCATTCTCATAGGCTTGGGTTCTCCATTCATCAAGCGAGCTAATGTCAAATAACCTCTTCTCACCGGCAAGTTTGAAATCATAGTTGAGCTCTTTAATAGCCCAATAAGCTTTATGTTCTAGTTCAAGAGGTAAGTGACATGCTTTTCCATAAACCATTTTATACGGAGACATACCCATAGGGTTTTTATAAGCAGTTCTATAAGCCCATAATGCATCATCAAGTTTCTTAGACCAATTCTTTCTAGACCTATTAACAGTCTTTTGCAAAATCAATTTAATCTCTCTATTGCTCAATTCTACTTGACCACTAGACTGAGGGTGATATGGAGATGCAATTCTATGGTTAACATTATATTTAGCAAGCATTTTACGGAAAGCACCATGAATAAAATGTGAACCACCATCAGTCATTAAATATCTAGGGACTCCAAACCTCGAAAAAATAACTTCTTTAAGCATCTTAAAAGAAGTGTTATGATCAGCACTACTAGTTGGAATAGCTTCTACCAACTTAGTAACGTAATCAACAGCAACTAAAATATGTGTATACCCATTAGAGGAAGGAAAAGGTCCCATATAATCAAAGCCCCAAACATCAAATGGTTCAATAACAAGTGAATAATTCATAGGCATTTCCTGACGTCTACTAATATTACCAATTCTCTGGCATTCATCACAAGATAAGACAAACTTACGGGTATCCTTGAGGAGAGTAGGCCAATAAAAACCGGATTGCAATACCTTGTGTGCAGTTCTATCTCCAGCATGGTGTCCTCCGTAAGCTTCGGAGTGGCACTTGCGTAGGATCTGTTCCTGTTCATGCTCAGGTACACAACGTCTAATAACACCATCTACTCCTTTATAAAGGTGTGGGTCATCCCAAAAGTAATGTCTTAAATCATAGAAAACCTTTTTCTTTTGCTGGTATGTGAAACTAGGTGGTATAAATTTAGCAACAATGTAATTAGCATAATCAGCATACCATGGAGTATTACGAGAAGCATTTATGATAGCTAATTGCTCATCAGGAAAGCTATCATCAATAGGCAGTGGGTCATCAAGAACATTTTCTAACCTAGACAAGTTGTCTGCTACAGGGTTCTCAGCTCCCTTTCTATCAATAATATGCAAATCAAATACTTGTAACAAGAGAACCCATCTAATAAGTCTAGGTTTAGCATCTTTCTTTTCCATAAGATATTTAATAGCAGCATGATCAGTGTGAACAGTAACTTTGGAATCAACAATATAATATCTGAACTTATCACAGGCAAATACAACTACTAGAAATTCTTTTTCAGTAGTAGCATAATTTCTCTGGGCACTGTCTAGAGTTTTACTAGCATAATGGATAACATTCAATTTCTTATCAACTCTTTGCCCTCGAAAAGCACCAACAACATAATCACTAGCATCACACATAATTTCAAAGGGTAAATTCCAATCAGGTGGTTGAACAATAGGTGCAGAAATCAAGGCTTTCTTAAGTATTTCAAATGCTTCTACACAATCATCATCAAAAAGAAAAGGAACATCTTTTTGCAAGAGAGTAGTGAGAGACCTAGAAATTTTAGAGAAGTCTTTAATAAACCTCCTATAGAAACCAGCATGACCAAGGAAACTTCTTATACCTTTGATATCTTTAGGACACAACATCTTTTCAATAGCATCTACTTTAGCTTTATCAACTTCAATACCTCTTTCAGAAATTTTATGCCCCAAGACAATACCTTCATTAACCGTAAAGTGGCACTTCTCCCAATTCAAAACAAGATTAGTTTCTTCACATCTCTGCAGAACTCCATCAAGGTTGCTTAAGAAATCATCAAAAGAAGTTCCGTAAACGGAGAAATCATCCATGAAAACCTCAACAATCTTTTCACAAAAGTCAGAGAATATAGCAATCATACATCTTTGAAAGGTAGCAGGTGCATTGCATAAACCAGAAGGCATATGTCTATAAGCAAAAGTACCAAAAGGGCAAGTAAAATTTGTATTTTCTTGGTCCTCTTTTGACACAGGTATTTGAGAGAAACCAGAGTAACCATCTAGAAAGCAAAACTGCGTATGTTTGGATAATCTTTCTAGCATTTGATCAATAAAAGGTAGAGGGTAATGATCTTTTCTAGTAGCTTTGTTTAATTTATGAAAATCAATTACCATTCTATAACCTGTAACAATTCTTTGTGGAATCAATTCGTTCTTATCATTAGGAACAACAGTAATACCTCCCTTCTTAGGGACACAATGAACGGGACTTACCCATTTACTATCAGCAATAGGATAAATTATACCTGCCTCTAGAAGCTTTAGTATTTCATTTCTTACCACTTCCTTCATCTTAGGATTCAGCCTTCGTTGGTGATCAACAACTGGTTTAGCATCAGGCTCCATATTAATTTTGTGCTGACATAGAGTGGGACTAATGCCCTTAAGATCATCAAGAGTATATCCAATAGCTGCACAGTGCTTCCTCAGAGTTTTCAATAATTTCTTTTCATCATGCTCTGAAAGGTTAGCACTAATAATAACAGGATATATCTTCTTTTCATCGAGATAAGCATATTTTAGAGTATCAGGTAATTGTTTAGCTCAAACACGGGATCGCCCTTGGGTGGAGGAGGATCCCAAGGATTTCAATAGGTAAATTGTGTTTCAAAATAGGCCCTTGATTAAAGAATATTTCATCTATTTCCATTTTTTCATTCATAAACATATCATTTTCATGGTCTAGCAAATATTGTTCTAAAGGATCAGTAGGAGGCACGGCAATTGAAGCAAGACCAATAATTTCATCCTTACTAGGCAATTCTTTATCATGGGGTTGTCTACGAAACTTAGAGAAATTAAAATCATGAGACACATCCCCAAAGCCGATAGTAACAATATCCTTTTCCCAATCTATCTTAGCATTAACAGTGTTCAAGAAAGGTCTACCAAATATAATGGGACAAAAATCATCTTGTGGGGAACCAAGAACAAGAAAATCAGTAGGGTATTTTACTTTCCCACACAAGACTTCAACATCTCTAACAATCCCAATTGGTGATATAGTATCTCTATTGGCAAGCTTAATAGTAACATCAATATCTTCTATCTCAGCAGGTGCAATGTCATTCATAATTTCTTGGTATAAGGTATAAGGAATTGCACTCACACTAGCACCCACATCACATAAGCCATGATAACAATGATCTCCTATTTTAGCATAAACAACAGGCAAGCCAACAATGGGTCTATGTTTATCTTTAATATCGGGTTTAGCAATCCTAGCAGCTTCATCACAGATATAAATAACATGCCCATCAATATTATCAACCAAGAGATATTTAACCAAAGAAATACTAGGTTCAACTTTAATTTGTTCAGGGGGTGTAGGCGTTCTAGTATAACTCTTACGAACCATAGTTGAAGCTTTAGCATGATCCTTTATTCTAACAGGAAAAGGTGGTTTCTCATTATAAGCAGTAGGGACATTAGGATCAACATTATAAGTAATAGTTTCTTCTTCAACTTTAATAGGTTCTACTACTTTCACTTCAATGGGAGGATGATATTTAAACCACTTCTCCTTAGGGAGATCAACATGAGTAGCAAAAGATTCACAGAAAGAAGCTACTATCTCAGAGTCAAGTCCATATTTAGTGCTAAAATCACGAAAAGCATCGGTATCCATGAAAGATTTAACACAATCAAACTTAAGGTTTATACCTGACTCCTTACCTTCGTCGAGTTCCCAATCTTCAGAGTTGTGTTTAATTATTTCCAATAAATCCCATTTGAATTCAATATCCTTCTTCATAAAAGAACCAGTACAAGAAGTATCGAGCATGGATTGATCATTACGAGAAAGCCGAGCATAAAAATTCTGAATAATAATTTCTCTTGAGATCTCATGATTGGGGCATGAATATAACATTAAGTTAAGCCTCCCCCAAGCTTGAGCGATACTTTCTCCTTCATGAGGCCAAAAATTATGTATATAGTTCCGATCACGATGAACCAGATGCATAGGATAAAACTTCTGATGAAATTCCAAATTCAATCGGTTGTAGTTCCAGGATCCAATATCATCACATAGCCTATACCATGTCAATGCCTTTCCCTTCAAACATAAATGGAAGACCTTCTTCTTGACATCATCCTCAGGCAAACCTGCAAGCTTAAATAATCCACAAACTTCATCCACATAGATTAGGTGCATATCAGGATGTAATGTTCCGTCTCCTACATAAGGATTAGCTAGCAGTTTCTCTATCATACCCGAAGGAATTTCATAATAAATATTTTTAGTAGGTGCTGTAGGTTGAGGAGCAACTATTTTCTCTTCCGGTCGAGGTGAAGATACCCCGAACAGGCCCCTCAAAGGATTATTTTCCATAGTGACAAGTGACAGTAAATTTCAGCACACTATATAAATGTTTCCTTACCAAATTCCACTTACCAAAGGCGCTTCACTCAATGGCAATGGTGCCAGAAAAGAGTCTTGATGACCCACAAGTATAGGGGATCTATCGTAGTCCTTTTGATAAGTAAGAGTGTCGAACCCAACGAGGAGCAGAAGGAAATGACAAGCGGTTTTCAGCAAGGTATTCTCTGCAAGCACTGAAATTATCGGTAACAGATAGTTGTATGATAAGATAATTCATAACGAGTAACAAGTAACAAAAGTAACTAAGGTGCAGCAAGGTGGCCCAATCCTTTTTTTTAGCAAAGGACAAGCCTGGACGAACTCCTATATAAAGCAAAGCGCTCCCAAGGACACATGGGAATTGTTGTCAAGTTAGTTTTCATCATGCTCATATGATTCGCGTTCGTTACTTTGATAATTTGATATGTGGGTGGACCGGTGCTTGGGTGCTGCCCTTCCTTGGACAAGCCTCCCACTTATCATTAACCCCTCTCGCAAGCATCCGCAACTACGAAAGAAGAATTAAGATAAATCTAACCATAGCATGAAACATATGGATCCAAATCAGCCCCTTACGAAGCAACGCATAAACTAGGGTTTAAGCTTCTGTCACTCTAGCAACCCATCATCTACTTATTACTTCCCAATGCCTTCCCCTAGGCCCAAATCATGGTGAAATGTCATGTAGTCAACGTTCACATAACACCACTAGAGGAAAGACAACATACATCTCATCAAAATATCGAACGAATACCAAATTCACATAATTACTTATAACATGACTTCTCCCATGTCCTTAGGAACAAACTTAACTACTCACAAAGCATATTCATGTTCATAATCAGAGGAGTATTAATTATCATTAAGGATCTGAACATATGATCTTCCACCGAATAAACCAACTAGCATCAACTACAAGGAGTAATCAACACTACTATTAACCCACAGGTACCAATATGAGGTTTTGAGACAAAGATCGGATACGAGAGATGAACTAGGGTTTGAGAGGAGATGGTGCTGGTGAAGATGTTGATGGAGATTGACCCCCTCTCGATGAGAGGATCATTGGTGATGACGATGGCTTCGATTTCACCCTACCGGAGGGAAGTTTCCCCGGCAGAACAGCTCCGCCAAAGCCCTAGATTGGTTCCGCCGAAGTTCCTCCTCGAGACGGCGGCGCTTCATCCCGAAAGCTTCCTTCCGATTTTTTTCCAGGTCAAAACACACCATATAGCAGCAGATGGGCATCGGGGGCCTGCCAGGTGGCCCACACGGTAGGGGGCGTGCCCCCACCCTTGTGCATGGCTGGTGGCCCCCCTCTGGTGCTTTCTTCGCCCAATATTTTTTATATATTCCAAAATAATTCTCCGTGAAGTTTCAGGACTTTTGGAGTTGTGCAGAATATGTCTCTAATATTTGCTCCTTTTCCAGTCCAGAATTCCACCTGCCGGCATTCTCCCTCTTCATGTAAACCTTATAAAATAAGAGAGAAAAGGCATAAGTATTGTGATATAATGTGTAATAACAGCCCATAATGCGATAAATATCAATATAAAAGTATGATGCAAAATGGACGTATCAATGCAGCAAAGTAGAGATAAGTATTTCCTTCAGTTAGAGAACCAAGGTATCAATCCAGTAGGAGACAACGCACAAATCACCAATACCTGCACAAACAATCAAACACTTGCACCCAACGGGATAAAGGGGTTGTCAATCCCTTCACGGTCACTTGCAAAAGTGACATCTGATAGAGATAGATAAAAATAAACAAAAGATAAAGTAAATATTATTGGGGTTTTTGGTTTATAGATCGGAAAGTAAAAGATTGCAAAATAGTAGATCAGAAACTTATATGATGGAAAATAGACCCGGGGGCCATAGCTTTCACTAGAGGCTTCTCTCAAGATAGCAAATAATACGGTGGGTGAACAAATTACTGTCGAGCAATTGATAGAAAAGCGCAAAGTTATGACGATATCTAAGGCAATGATTATGAAATATAGGCATCACGTCCGTGTCAAGTAGACTGACTCCTGCCTGCATCTACTACTATTACTCCACACATCGACCGACTCATGCCTGCTTCTAGAGTATTAAGTTCATGAAGAACAGAGTAACGCTTTAAGTAAGATGACATGATGTAGAGGAATAAACTCAAGCCATATGATGTAAACCCCATCTTTTTATCCTCGATGGCAACAATACAATACGTGCCTCGCCACCCCTACTGTCACTGGGTGAGGACACCGCAAGATTGAACCCAAAGCTAAGCACTTCTCCCATTGCAAGAAAAACCAATCTAGTTGGCCAAACTAAACCGATAGTTTGAAGAGAATTACAAAGATATCAAATCGTGCATAAAAGAATTCAGAGAAGATTCAAATAATATTCATAGATAAGCTGATCATAAATCCACGATTCATCGGATCTCGACAAACACACCGCAAAAGAAGATTACATTGGATAGATCTCCAAGAACATCAAGGAGAACATGGTATTGAGAACCAAAGAGAGACAAGAAGCTACTAGCTATGGACCTGTAGGTCTGTGGTAAACTACTCACGCTTCATCGGAAGGGCAATAGAGTTGATGTAGAAGCCCTCCATGATCGAATCCCCCTCCAGCAGGATGCCGAAAAAGGCCCCAAGATGGGATCTCACGGGAACAGAAGGTTGCGGCGGTGGAAAATGTTTTCGTGGATGCCTATGGTAGTTTGGGAATATATGTGAGTATATAGGAGGAAGATCTAGGTCAGGGGGTCACCGAGGGGCCCACAAGGTAGGGGGCGCGCCCTTCCCCCTGGGCACGCCCTCCACCCTTGTGGCCGCCTCGTGGCTCTTTTGACTTGCACTCCAAGTCTCCTGGGTGTCTTCTGGTCCATGAAAAATCATCGCGAAGGTTTTATTCCATTTGGTATTCCTTTTCTGCGAAGCTCAAAAACAACGAAAAACAGAAACTGGCACTGGGCTCTAGGTTAATAAGTTAGCCCCAAAAATAATATAAAATAGCATATTAATGCATATAAAACATCCAAAATAGATAATATAATAGCATGGAACAATCAAAAATTATAGATACGTTGGAGACGTATCAAAGTTTCAGGATGAGAATCAGCATTACTACGTTCTAGGCAAGTTAAGCAAGGAGGCACAAAATCATCAGGAAGTCGAACAGATTGCTCGCCGAAGAGAGAAGCTTTTTTTCACAACCGCGTTATGAGATTCTTTCAGAGACACGGGTTCTTGATTCCTGTCAAGGAGTTCAGTAGATAAACTCTCGAAGTCGACTAAAAGAAAATCATATTTGTTGGAAAGATCATCAATAGTTGAAGAAAAAGCGTCATGCTCTTCCATCAACTTTTGATTCTTCTCCATCTCTTCGACCAGTAATCCTTCGGTTTTCCTAAGATACTTCTCAAGAATTTCAAGTTCATCATGTTGAGATTTTGCAATCTTGACCAATTTAGTATAGGCAATATATTCAGGAGAATATCCATTCATGGATTTTTGGTGTTTTGCCGATACCTGATCCTTAGATGATTTTGCCATGAGACAAAATGCGATTGGTTCATCATCACTTGAGGCATCATCATCGGAGTCTAAATCGAGTGAATTTTTTGATGATTCATAGGCAATGAAGGCATTGCTCCTTCCTATCCTTCTGTGAAATTCTTCATCATCAGATTCAGAGTCTGTCACCTCCTCTTCACAATCCAAGGTCATATCAGCACATGCTCTATTCAGCTGTGATATTCTCTTCATATTTGACTCGATACTTGCTCTGGCTTTCACGTCAGTGACTGGTATTGTCGAAGAAGATGAGTAAGATTCATTCTTCTTTGAGAGATTAGTATGACGATGCATTCGAGTGAATCCACTGCAGTGAAGATATTTCCATCTATTGGTAGGTTTTCCTTCCTAGCAGGGACAGTCTGTAATGAGATGACCGAATTGTTTGCACTTGAAGCACTTCATTTCTTTCTGAGGTAACCTTCTTCATGATTCAGGCAAGTCAAACACATAATCATTCATGGGGCATAAATTTTGTCTTCTAAGATCACCTAGTCTTTTTGTTAGCATCACTACTTCTCTGGTGATGGTGTGTTGATTCTCAACATCTTCTTCTTCTTGTGAGCTGCCATAATGTGAAAGGATTTTTCCTTCACCTTCTGAAGAAGATTCCTTATCTGCATTTTCAAGCTCCATCTTTTCTTCGTGAATGGACAACAGCGTCATGATCTCAACTTAGTGAAGTTCTTCATAGTCTGGTCTTTGCTTGATTTCAGCTATGATAGGATCGAAGGTTGCATCAAGAGCACTCAGTAGCTTGTTGACCACATCTCTATCAGTGATATCAGTTACTCCTCGCTGATGAAGTCTTTCGACAATGTTTATCAGTCGATTAGTGAGTTCCATAGCACTTTCCTTACGAAGACTTCTGAAACCAGAAAACATGGGATGAAGCATTTGAGTGTGAGGATCCATTCTGGCAATGAATTCTTCATGAGCATTATTGATTGCATCCCAAAGTTGCTTTGCAGTGTCGAGCTTTTGGAATCGAAAGAAAATGTCTTTTGAGAGACTGCTGCAGATGATATCTTTCGCTTGGGCATTCAACCGCAGATTAGCTTTGTCATCGGAAGTGAGCTCATCAGGTTGCTGAATGGTGTATCCATTTTCCACAATCTCCCACAAGTCTATGTTGATGGCTTGAATTATGATTCGCACTCTTTCTTTCCAGTAGAGATAATCATTTCCATCGAAGATAGGAAATCTCTCAGAGTGCAAGGATCTACCTGCATACGACATACTCAAAACTCCAAGGATGTTAGACCTTTAATAAACAGAGACAGGGAGTACCAGCACTGATACCAATTGTTAGGACCGAGAGTATATCGACCAGAGGGGGTGAATGGGAGATTCAAAAATTCTTGCGAATGTTTTGAAATGATCCCAAACACAGCAGCGGAAATACGGTTCGGTAGAAACAAACTCAATCAAATTACTATTGAGAAACAAAACCTTCGATGTAGGATGCAATAATGGTTCGAGCATATGATATAACAGGATTGATGATGACTATGGTAATGTAATATGTCAACAGATAAAATATCATAACAGAGAGCTAGAAATGAACTGCGATGGACAACTATGAAGAATAACTATACTAATGTAAAAGATCACATTACAGAGGATAACCAGAACTAAGGTAGGATGACAGAATGATAAGGATGCAACAATGAAAGTAATGAAAGATAACTGACACAGCGAGAGAGGAGTCGAATGATATGCTACAGAAAATAAAGGATCAGATAACTATCGCCACATAGCACATATGAAGACTGCCGAAAGTAATGCAGTGAAGTAAATTAACCAGTGGTGCTTGATGGTGACAGAGAGATTTGGTAGACCAGTTCACCCTTCTGCCAAAGGGCTACGTCTGGTTGGAGGGGTTGTGACTTAACATGGAAGATAAACTCTCTTCACCCTATTCTCCTTCAACTCGAAGCTGATAAGACTTCGGTTGATTTCACCCGTGGTAGATGCTTGTCAGCGATCTCCAAACCTTCGGTCGACCATCGTGAACCACAATCACTCTTGGTAGCTAATGATCTAGCTCGGTGAAGACAACAACTCTTGAACACTCGAGCCGAAACCTATCCGTCTACAGAGTGCACAGCTCTCAAGAGTAATATGTACAAGAACTCTAACTCAGAACTACTGTGATGCTAAACCCCTGTCTAAGTTTGGCCTCTTGATTTGTTTCTCTCGGTGGATCTTAAACTAAAATTGTCGGCGTTCTGGGATTGGGGGTACCCAGACTTGCCTGCCTGCGGCCAACACGCGGACTCGACGACAGCCTAGTACGGCCCAGCTACAACACCCCCATGACAAGACCCTTACGAGGGCCATGGCCTCGCGAGGCGAGCGGCGCCAAGACCTACAGAGGAGCTGCCTCCCCAGGCTGCCTCTCGAGGAGCAGAGATTTCTATGCGGGCCTCCCGCCTCGCGAGGCACACACTGACGTGAGCCATGACGACCAAGGCCAGGTGGGTGCCAGCGGGCGCAGAAGGGACAGTTTCCACTTCGGTGCTAAGGGAGCAAGGTCAAGCGAGGTTTCCCGAGGAAGGCACCAAAGCTTTCCATTCTGGTGCAACAAGATCAAGACCACGAGCTCAGCAGGATGGATGTCATCACCGAACCCACCGCTGCATCATGGCCAGAAGCTTTGCAGGCAAAGACCACCTTTCGTCAGGATAAGATGTACTCCTTGTCCCCTTTGAAAATTGGCCATTGTGGAATCCCTTCCCGCCTAAGCTATGAGGGAAGATGACTAAGGCCACTATAAATATAGGCTAGCCACCACCATAGAGAGGATCGGAACCTGACCGATCCATCCTCACCACCTAAGCCCTCACAAGGCTGCTCATCCACTGTACTAGTTCATCCTCTACCTCCTCGTGAGGCCAATCCACCAAAGGCAGGAGTAGGGTTTTACACCGCAAGGTGGCCCGAACCTGGGTAAATCTCTGTGTTCATCCTTTCCTCACGATCCAGCGCACTTAGCGAGATAAAGCCCAGGGCATGGCGAGATGAGCGTTGTTGTGAAGCAAGATCCTTCATTCACGCCCCAGAGTTCGAACCTTCTTGGGTCCGGGGAACCCTGAATCCGACCTTTGGCACGCCAGGTAGGGGCGTGCCGAAGCTTCGCCTCTTCACCAACCATGCTTCGCCCTCGCTTCGCTGTTCCCATGGCGGACACTATCTCGCAGGCTTGGCCGCCCGAAGCCTATGGGAGCACCGCGGGCTGCCCGGCCTTCGCCCCCGGCCTGCACCGGGTGCGGTGGCCCGTGAAGTTCAGGCCAGCGCTGTCCCCGCGGTACGACGGTGCTGCGGACCCTGAGGAGTTCCTCCAGCTGTACGCGCATGCCATCCAAGCGGCGGGTGGCGACGACAAGGCCATGGCAAACTGGCTCCCCCTGGCCCTCACAGGGGCCCTCGATCTTGGCTCCACGGCCTCCCGGACACCTCGATCTCCTCTTGGGGGGAGCTCTACGACCAGTTCGTCGCACGCTTTGTGGCACCGGTGCCCCACGCAGTCGCATGCATCATCGGCGGGTCGTAGGTGCCTGCTTCTGGCGGCCACCTCAAGCAGTTTTTCTGTAGGGCAAACACTACTCGGCCACAGCATGTGGCTTCGCGGGAGAGGGAGTCCCGGATTTAGGGGTCCTCGGGCGTCCGGGTTATGTGACATGGGCCGGACTGATGGGCCGTGAAGATATAAGATAGAAGGCCTTTCCCCGTGTCTGGATGGGACTCTCCTTTGCGTGGATGGCAAGATTAGCATCCGGATGTGTAATTTCCTTCCTCTGTAAACCGACTCTGTACAACCCTAGCCCCCTCCGGTGTCTATATAAACCAGAGGGTTTAGTCCGTAGAGGCCATCATAACTCCCATAGGCTAGACATCTAGGGTTTAGCCATTACGATCTCGAGGTAGATCAACTCTTGTAACCCCTATACTCATCAGATACAATCAAGCAGGACGTAGGGTTTTACCTCCATTAAGAGGGCCCGAACCTGGGTAAACATCTTGTTCCCTTTGTCCCTTGTTACCTTCGATCCTCAGATGCACAGTTCGGGACCCCCTACCCGAGATTAGCCGGTTTTGACACCGACATTGGTGCTTTCATTGAGAGTTCCTCTGTGTCGTCGACGGAAGGATCGATGGCTCGCCTTGTCATCAACGACAACATCACCTCTGTAGGAGCCCTAGTTCTGGGACAGATCCTCCAACTCGGCGGTTTTACCATGGGCGCCCGCTCGACCGTTAAGCCAAAGGTAGCCCCCCAAATTGCCAAACATCATCTCCGCATCGGCCACGAACACTCCAAAAAGATGGATCCGGCAGATGTCTCATCCTTGAACGAACTGCTAGATCGCATCGCCGCCCTGGGGGTCGCAACAGACTATGATCGGATTGGGCTTAAACCCGATCAGAGGGAAATCATGTCCCCACCGATCACCCATCTGGTAGCGGTCGTGGAGGAACAAGCCGAGAATACTTCTCCCCCTAAGTTGATAACAAGCTATGTTCGGATTTCCGAGCCCTGCGAGCCGGATACCCATCTTCGGGAAGAGATCACAGGTCCTCTGAACATAGAATCAGGCGTTGAGCCCGAAACTCACCAGGACCCTCCTGATCCTTGACTAGTGACCTCGGAGATTCTTCAAACTCCGAATCCAATAGCGGGTCGGGGTTCGGATTTTAGCCCACCCACCCACCACAAGAAATATTCCCCAAGCAATTCAGGTCCTCCAGACGTATGTGACCTAATGTATGTACGACAGCAACCTCAGGAAACGGTCCATCACTTCTGGGCCAGATTCCTCCTTGTTAAAAACAAGATTAAAGATTGCTGTGACAAGGACGCAGTTTCAGTTTTCTGCCACAACTGTACGGACAAGGGAATCCTTAATGCCCTCAACCGCCGCCGCATACTGCACTTTGCAGATTTGGCACATATAGTACAGAAGTACTGCGCAATGGAAAGTGCCTGGAAAGCCCAGATAGCCCAGTGGGAACCTCCTGCCTTTAAGCAGCCCACAGGATGGGCAAAAAGGATGCACCCTTACGGGGCACCCGATCATCATCTCATTGACAAGAAAATCAAACCCTTCACGGGACATAGAACTGTCCTTGATGAATTGCTCGGCAAGCCCTATCAGATACACACGACGCCGAATACCGAACCAACACATATCCTTCGGGCATGTTGGGTACTCCGGTAGGTGGCTAAGAGCGGCGAGGCCATCCTCACCAACACCACCCCGGAGAAGCACTCTTCGGAGGATGACGACCTCAATGTCTTTACGGTCTTCGAGACCTTTTCTTCAAATAATCGGCGCAAAAGGGCGCTCCGCGACCTCGCCGAAGTCAACCAAGTAGCCGCGCTAAATCCTTGGAACGATACGGCGATAACTTTTACCGCCGACGACGAACCAAGGGCCAGATCAGTCCGAGCACCTGCCGCCATGGTCTTAAACCCAATTGTAGACGGCTTTCGACTCACCAAGGTGCTCATGGACGGCGGCAGCGGACTAAATCTCATCTATGAAAACACGCTCAATAAAATGCAAATGGACAAGTGTCGCATCGAGCAAAGCATCACCACCTTTTGAGGGATTATCCCCAGTCGTGAAGCACGATGTTCGGGGAAAATTAAACTTGATGTAGTATTCGGCACGCTGGAGAACTATAGGTCCGAAGAGTTGCTCTTCCACGTGGCACCTTTCAATAGCGGATATCACGCCTTATTAGGGCAAGACGCCTTCACACGCTTCCAAGCCATACCCCATTACGGGTATATGAAGCTCAAAATGCCAGGGCCCAACGGAGTTATCACCATCACCAGTGATCTGGATATAGCGCTCCGCGCCAAAAACAAAATGGCATCCTTGGCCCTCGAGGCACTATCTGAAGCCCTAGCAGCCGAGGAGCTAACCACTCTGCGTTCCACAGTGGACAAAGATGATGTAATCCTCGATAAGAGGCCCAAGTCCACTTCTTTCAAACCAGCAGATGAAATAGTAAAATTTCAAGTACACCCGACGGATCCCAACAAGATAGCCTCCATTGGAGCACAGCTGGATCCAATGATCGACGCCGCACTAAGAGCGTTCCTGCACGAAAATTGGGATATATTCGCCTGGCACCCTTCGGACATGCCCGGGATCCCACGCAGACGGGCCGGACATAGCCTCAATATTATAAAGGGGTTCAAGCCGGTCAAGCAAACGTTGCGGCGATTTTCTGAACCCAAACGACAAGCTATGGGGGAGGAGCTAGCTAAACTTCTTGAAGCAGGGTTCATCAGGGAGATTAAACACCCGGACTGACTAGCAAACCTGGTCATGGTACCGAAGAAGGATAAATCCTGGCGCCTTTGCGTCGATTACAAAGACCTCAATAAAGCCTGCCCTAAGGACCCATTCCTGCTGCCCTGCATTGACCAAATCATTAAGGCGACTGCAGGAAATGATTCACTGTGTTTCCTCGACGCATACTCTGGATACCATCAAATTTAGATGAAGGAGTCCGACCAGCCCGCAATGGAATTCATTACCCCGTATGGGCCTTTCTGCTTCAACACCATGCCGTTCGGACTGAAAAACGGTGGCGCCACTTACCAATGCATGATTCAAACATGTCTGGAGAAACAAATTGGCAAGACAGTGGAGGCATACATAGATGATGTAGTCATCAAGACTAAACATGTCGAATCATTGGTGGACGATCTACGCCTCACATTCGACAACCTTCGAACATATGACATATGGCTCAATCCGGAAAAAGGTGTCTTCGGCGTTCCAGCCGGAAAACTACTTGGGTTCATTGTTTCCAATAGAGGAATCGAAGCAAACCCAGCCAAAATCCGAGCCCTGTCACAATTGGCAACCCCAACAGACCTAAAGCAGGTAGAAAAACTAGCTGGGTGCGTGGCAGCTTTGAGCCGCTTTATCTCCAGATTGGGAGAAAAGGCACTGCCACTTTATCGCCTACTCCGATGAACCGACCACTTCGAATGGACGGATGCAGCAATAGCCGGATTGGAAGAAATAAAAACTTTGTTAGCAAGCAACCCAATCCTCGCCGCACCAAACGTCGGTGAACCTATGTTGCTCTACATATCTACAACTCACCAGGTGATGAGCGTGGTGCTCGTCATTGAACGAGAGGAAGAGGGACATAAATTCCCACTCCAAAAACCAGTATACTATGTATCGGCGGTCCTTACACCATGCAAATCTCGATACCCACACTACCAAAAGATAGCATATGCGGTCTTCATGGCATCCCGGAAGCTGCGGCACTACTTTCAAGAGTGTTCGATCACGGTGGCATCCGAAGTACCACTCAATGATATCATAAATAATTGGGATGCCACCGGCCGCATAGCCAAATGGGCCATCGAGCTCTTACCGTTTGAAATAACATACAAACCACACCGAGCTATTAAATCTCAGGTGTTGGCCGACTTTGTCACCGAATGGACGGAAGCCGAACTCCCCAAAGAATACAGCACATACTCCCACTGGGTAATGTACTTCGACGGCTCCAAAATGTTAGCCGGGTTGGGAGTCGGTGTCATCTTAACTTCCCCTACTGGGGACACAGTCCGCTATGTATTGCAAATAATGTACACGAACTCCAACAACGCAGCCGAATACGAGGCACTACTGCACGGTCTCCGAATAGCTGTTTCTATGGGCATTCAACGCCTAGAGGTGCGTGGGGATTCGAACCTCACAATATCCCAAATAAATGGAGATTTCGATGCAAAAGATCCAAAGATGACGGCATACCGTGACACCATACTCAAAATATCAGCTCGGTTCGAGGGGCTCGAGTTTCATCACGTCGCTCGAGACAGAAATCAGGCAGCGGACATCCTTGCTCGAATGGGCGCTAAACGTGACCCCGTCCCACCTAACACCTTTGTGGAAAGGCTCTTCAAGCCATCCGTGGTATGGCAGGACGAGGGCGGCAACACTAGTCCAGAGTCGATCATACCCTTAGATGCCGAACACAATTCTGATATCATCGGGGGCTCGGGCACCGAAATGACACCTTCCGCCCATATAATCATGGCTATCATTGCTCCATGGACCGAACCCTTCCTGTCCTACCTTAATAGGCGGGAGCTCCCTGAGGACCAGAATGAGGCCCGTCGCATAGTTCGATGCTTGAAAGCCTACAAGGTTCATGAAGGAGAACTCTACAAGAAAAGTACTACTGGAGTTCTTCAAAGATGTATCTCCGAAGAGGAGGGACGGCAGCTCTTGGCCGAAATACATGCTGGTCTCGGTGGCCATCACGTCGCCGCTCGGGCCCTCGTAAGTAAGGCCTTCCGTACAGGTTTCTTTTGGCCTACGGCCCGAGCAGATGCACAGGCTCTTGTACAGCGCTGTGTCGGATGCCAGCTTTTCGCCAACCAAAGTCACATGCCGCCCACCGCCTTAAAAACAATCCCCATTACCTGGCCTTTTGCGGTCTGGGGGCTGGATATGGTCGAACCCCTTAAAGGGGGAAGCCACAAGAAGAAATATTTGCTAGTTATGGTGGACAAATTCACTAAATGGATAGAGGCCAAACCGGTAAAAACGGCTGAAGCTGGACCGGTGGTCGACTTTATATACTTTATATCCGGCGTTGTACACCGTTATGGTGTCCCTCACAGTATCATTACTGACAATGGCCCTAACTTCACAGCCGATGAGGTGAAAACTTGGTGTGCTAACTTGGGCATCAAGCTCGATTACGCCTCCGTATATCACCCTCAAACAAACGGTCAGGTCTAACGGGCTAATGGCCTGATAATGAGTGGCATCAAACCCAGACTAGTGCGATCCCTACGGGAGTCAGATAAGCACTGGGTCGAGGAACTCGATTCCGTACTCTGGGGGCTGCGGACCACGCCCAATCACACGACCGGATAAACCCCCTTTTTTATGGTGTACGATGCAGAGGCTGTTTTGCCCTGCGATATTATTCATGACTCACCTCGAGTGCTCATGTATGAAGAGAGAGAAGCCGAGCTCGATCGGCAGGACGACCTAGACGGCCTGGAGGAGGAGCGCGATGTAGCAAAAGCCCGTTCCGCATTCTATCAGTAGCAGGCTCGGAGGTACCAAAGCAGAGAAGTGCGGGCCAAGATTTATAATGTCGGCGAACTCGTTTTACGCCTCCCAGAGAAGAAGAAGGACAAGCTCAAACCAAAATGGGAGGGTCCCTTCATTATAGATGAAGTTCTCACAGGAGGAGCCTATCGCCTTCGTAATGCATCAGATAATCGCCTAGAGCCAAATCCATGGAACGCTGCTCGGCTCTGAAGATTCTACGCATGAGTTCGGTCATACCTTTTTTGTTCCATTTTTTTCTCTCCTCTTCATTTTGTTTTCGTTTCCTCGTTTTTATACGATTCCCGGGATGTGTTCGGATCAGCCAAACACTTGGGGGGTAAAACATCCTAAAATGTACACACCCCACCATGACTGGGGGCTTCTTTAACCAACGCTTATTGTTATTTCGAGCCTGGAGCTCAAATATAAATGTCGTTTGCTCATATACATCCTTTTTGCCATTATATGCACCTCTATGACTTAAGTTTTTGCCAAGCTGGGTTGCCTTGCTCCTGTGTTTATGCCCTACGTTCCCGATTGTTCGGCTAGGGCATAAAGGGAGCACCTCTGTGATTGTTACAACCGGGTCACCGGACATGTACCTCAGACGGGTGAAGCCGAAAGCTAGCGTTCTTAAGAGAATAGGCGGTCGGCAATCAAACGACAGATTGTTACATTCTTGTAACCATTCCAAATACTGTGGGATAGTTTTTCCGTATAACGGACCAAAGCCCCGGCACGCATAATTACTGCCTGCCACCCCAAGGAAAGGAACCCTTAACGGAACTATTTTCCTTGCAAGATGTTTCTTACATATGTAATATAACATACATCCTGAACTACATTTTTTTGTCTGTTCGAGCACAATGACTGGGTTGCCTGGTTTCCGGACATAGTGAATGTTTCTTTTCATTCCCAATAGTATCCGGAAACACTCCACCATTTTGGTCCGGAGGTTAAAGCCGAAAGCCTGCAATGACAAAACTTTTTCACATGTTCGGATAAAGGCACAGGTTGATCATAACGTACTCTAATACATTGCATCAAATACCTATTCCTTATCTATTCCATCTATAAGACTGTCTAACCTACTGTCTTCCTGTGAATACTTCGCAGCTATCATTACTTGGTCATACACCAAACTCACTGGAATCTCTTTCCTGTCCGGACCCTGTGGTCCCACTCGGGCCATATGATTTGGATCTAGCTTGGTGAAGCGTGTTCACCATGGCCCAGGCTTCTCGTGTGCCTTCACGGCAGGCGGATGTCTTCCATAGCTCAAACTGGCGCTGGGCACCTTTGAACAGGTTTGCCAAGCCCTCCATACTCTCTAGAGGGGTATCAGATGGCCATAAAGCCTTCACCATACTCTTCATGGCCTTCCGGGCCCGAGCATGTACCGCGGATAGCTCCTTTAGCATGTCGCCTTGAAATCTAGATACTTCCTCTTCCGGCCTACCAGTTAACAGACCTGCAGCAACAAGATTCATGATATTCCGAATTATGGATTAAACATGAGCACCTAGGGAGGTTCTGAATAAAAGAGGAAGACATACCGAATATGCCGCCCTTCAGTTTTTCATTTTCTCTCTGAGCGGCCAATAACTAAGCCTTCAAGCTCTCTATCTCTTCGGATTGTTTGTCCTTTTTGAGATTTTTCTCCTTGGATGCACTCGTTGCGATCTGTTTCATCTCCGCCAGTTTGGCGGTAACAACATTCAGCTGCATTTGGTTTGTTTTCAGCTCCTGGGCTAGCGCAGTGTTCTTTTCTTTAAGGACCTGTAGGGTATATCGATCCTTAAATCGGTTTGCCTCACCGCTTCAAGTCTCGGGGGCTACTGGCATATGACTATCCAAAATTGCATAAACACTTACGTATATGTCCTTTGAGAACAACTGAGTGACTCCAGCAAGTCCGTCTCGAGCGGCTCGGATATATGCATCCACCGTGCTGAGTGCGGTAAACTCTTGCTCGGAAAAAGCCGGGGCAGGCATGGCTTCCTTTAATCGATGGTGATTCATCATGCTCTCCACTTCGGAATTCATGACAGATACGTCATTCGAATCCTCATGAGGATTCGGATCTGGCATTGCCTCGGTTCTCGTCCTAGTTGGCGAGTTCGGCACCGGATTGGCAGACACTCGGCTAGCAGGGCATTTTCCCACCGTCTGCCGCGTGTTTCTCCTGACATTAAAGATAAGAAGGAGACCTTAAGCAATCCGGACTCATGCCTAGGCATGTATTAAGCGGACATACCTCTTGGAAGACTGTGGGGTTTCTGCAGCACTCCCGGACCCCTTTCGTTTTGAACGGCTGCCCTGTGTAGGGCCCGCCCTCGAGGAGGTACGGTCTGCCGAACGCCGATCCTGTTAAAAGTTCGGAATGGTATAATAAGCAAAAGTGCAGATAAGGGTTTCCTTTCAAGAGCCCTCCGAATACTTACGATGCAGAAGGGATAGAGGCAGGGGTAGTCGGCGGTGATAGCCACTCTTGAGCCGTCAAGGCTCGCTTGATAGAATACCCCATCATCGAACTCTATGTATATGTCCGGATCCTCGTGAAAGCCAGGGTCTCCATCGCGGCTATGATCCTCTGGCAGTGGAGCGGGACAGCGAACGTCCTCGATCATCTTCCTCCATGACTGTTTTTGGTAACAAAGGGCAAAGTTGATTAGTATCTATGACAGCAATAAGGCAGCGCAGACAATCGAAATCTTACCCATTCTACGGGGTTGTACATGGAATAGCCCTCCCGGTAGTTTAAGCGGAGGAAGTCTTCTTTCTCACCCTTATACAGATCGGCCAGGATCATGGCCAGTTCGGCAGGGGTATTCGGACCCTTCCGTCTGTAACGGGAAGCGTCATCTTCTCCATTATAACACCATAAGGGAGTTACTCTGGATTGGAGAGGCTGGACGCACCTCTTTATTGCAATAGCCATGACCTCGACTATTGAGAGCTTGGTATGGGCTAGTAACCTGATCTTGTTAACCAACCTTTTTATTTCCACACTGTCTTCCTCCTTGGGACTTCGGGGACACCAGTTGAGACGCTTCTTTAAAGGAGCACTAGAAAATTCGGGAAGGCCGCGCCGAACTGGGTCTGGCAGTGGGACGTCGTCCATATAAAACCATTCCGAAGACCACTGTGGGTATACCTCCTTGGGAGTTCCTATGAGGTATTCGGATCTGGCTATACGCCATACTTCGGCACCGCCCACTTCAAAAATAGAGCCACCCCGATGGCGGGGAATAAGGCAAAAGAACTCCCTCCATAGTTCAAAATGGGCCTCGATGCCTAAGAACAGTTCGCAGAGGGCAACAAAACCTGAGATGTGCAGAATTGAACCTGGGGTAAGGTTGTGCAGTTGGATGCCGTAAAATTCCAATAGGCCCCTGAGAAAGGGTGGATTGGAAATCCTAGGCCCCGCAGCAGAAAGGGGATGAAGCACACCCTCTCCTCCTTGTTGGGGTTGGGGAAATTCTCACCAACACATCATTGCCAATTGAAGCCAATCCCGCTCGAACGGGGACTAGATCTACGAGGGGAAGGTAGCCCTGCGTCTGGAGTCGACTCAGCTGAAGATGAGGCATGGAACAACTCTGCCAATCACCCTCTTGAGGGCCATGATGGCGCGAAGATGAGCCTCGAGTACTGGCCATGCGGGAAAGCTTTGTTCGCAGCTAATCTTGACGGTCTTTCTTTTGTGTGATATGAGATGGCATTTGGGGATCTAGTTCTCCTTATATAGATGCCGTCCGAGCGTGGTGAGGGGCTGATGAGGACATCAATACCATTGTTACACCCACAGCCCCTGCTTCTATACATACTGGACCAATTACTAGAGCTCGCGCACGTCAATTAAAATATCAGGTACTTTCGTTTCTTGGTAATGATTCTAAAGTTCATGAGAATATGATGCTGCCTAAATTGGATACATTTGTTTTGCTTACAAATGAAGGGCCTAGCTTGGACAAGAAAGAGGAACCTTGGAGCAAGTTCAAGCATGGAGATGATGGCATGCACAAGGGGAACAAGAACGGAGTTACAAGTGATGATTTCAGGACTTTGAAGCCACCATAATGAGTGCAGGAAGCCTTGGACGAAATATACAAGATGTCACTTCATAAATTTCGTCCAGAGGCTATTATAGGTGCTGCGTCACCTTATTATTGGGCCAGGCCCATGTAATTTCGAAATACTTGAGTATAGGCTGTTTTTAGAGTCCGTATGTGTGGGGAAACAAGAGATAGGGTTGGTTTTGGACCCCTCCTTCAAGGGCCACGAAATCCCCTCCTCTTCCTCCATATATACAGCCCTTAGGGCACCGTTTAGACTTTGGGTTTTGTTTAGATTAAAAGTTCGCCATAGCTGCAACTTCGCGTACTTCGTTTGTGTTCAACGACCAGACCAAGACGTCACACAACCCCACCTTGATCAATAAAGCTTTCATCTTATATTCGCAATATCCAGATTGCAAATCTTAGTTTCTTGCTTGTTCTTCGTTTGCTTGCAGGAGATAGACCCTCGTGGTCAGGTTGATTGTGCTCCGGCGTGGTCAATAACCTCTCGGAGTTGGTTTAGCGATTGCTAAGGCGCGACGTCCTCGCACGTTCGTAGTCGGATCGTCAAAGTCTACTCCACCAAAAACGATAGCTATCATCTCATCGAAAGATCGGGACACCCTCGCCTCTATCAAGTGGTATCAGAGCCCCAGGTTGCTCGGTGAGATTTACAGTTTTTCGTAGTTTAGATCAAGTCTGTTCTTCATACCTACAGTCCAGGAAAAAGCCAAAAAAAAAAATTTAGGGTTAGTTCATCATATCCGAACCAATCTGAGCCTTTGCATAATCTTTTTAGGGTTTTTGCTTTGTTGAATTTGCGGTTGCATCGTCGTGTCAAGTTGCTGGTCTTAGCGTCTAGTTCTTTAGAGTTTCGAATTCTGTTCACAAGTTGTCACGCCGCCGCCGCACCATCATCATCGCCCCTACCATATACCACCACAGCTTATCTGCTATTTCTCTGAGTCCATATACCACCACCGATCCGAGTCCATATACCACCACCGATCCGAGTCCATATACCACCACCAATCCGAGCCCACATATACTACCGTCATATACCATCACCAGTCCGAGTTCCACCAGATTCATCTCTGCCACCAGTCCTAGTCCGAGTCCAGTATTTATTCCTTTATTTTAGAGTTCCAGATCACGCGATACTACGAGTCGTGAACAAGTCGGATTCCCCAATTTTCGTGCTACCCGCAGAAGAAAAATAGTTCCAGTTTTTTAAAAAAAAAACTAAGTCTGGAAAATTCTGGCTAGGCAGTTTTTAGACCATTTGTAGACTTTTTCGAAAAAAAATTGTTGCGGAGCAAAAAAAAAAAATTCAGAGTGTGCTCCTCCCTTGTTTACGTGCAGCGCCGTGATTTTTGTTAGTGTTCTAGGCTCGCGTCTCTAGCACGGTCTAGCCTAGGACCAGCACAGTACCGTCGTTGAGAGTTTATTCAACATTGCATCTCTGAATTGATTATTGCTGACCCTTTTTGCTACCATATCATAAGCCTTCCCAGCTCCACATACATCTACATCGTGTGTTTGACACCACCTGGCAATCGCTCTGTCCAAGCTCTGAGAGTTTTGGCTACAAAGGTTGCCGATCACCACCTGCTGCTGGGTAAGAACTGGTAAGAAATTGAGATTTGCTTGACGGATTTGTGACACCACACCACACCACCACCACTTTCTAGTAGTCTGTAGGATCATATTCTTGTGTGTTTCTATTGCTGCTAACCATGGCAGGATCACAAGCCGACGAGATTGACTGGGAGAACATGACAAACAAGGAGTTGCATGATAAATTTCAGCAAATGATGAGTGGCCAGGTGGGAGATGTGCTAAACAGATTTGAAGAGGCCATGGAGAAGATAGATGGCATGGAGAAGTCGTTCGAGACAAAGCTGGATAACAAGTTTAATGAATTGCTCACGCGTCTTCCCCAACCACCACCGGCTGCACCTGTCGCACCTCTGCAACGACAACAACAACGCCCCCTTCCAAATCAGTTCGGACGAGCGAAGCATGTTCCTCTTGAGGATGGCCAAACTTCTGGTGCTGCTGTACCTACTGTTGATGCTTCTTTGGCTTCTGCTCCTGCTGCTGCTGGTGCCGAGGAGGAGGATGATTACGCGGGCGATTATGAGGATGAGGTTGATCAAAATCATAACTACGTGCAACGACCAGCACCAGGTCGTCCACATGCAAATAATCGCAATGGTAGGTCTGCACCACCACTTCAGGTACGAGATCATGACCATCTTCCTAAATTAAAATTGAATATTCCACCATTCGAGGGTAGATATGTTCCTGATATATATCTTACTTGGGAGTTAGAAACTGAACAACGTTTTACATGTTTACAATATCCCGAGGAACGACGTGTTGCTGCTGCTGTTTGTGCTTTCACTAGTTTTGCATGTGTATGGTGGTCTGAACATTGTAGATTATATCCTATTCCAGCTACGTGGGCTGCTTTGAAAACTGCTATGCGTACTCGTTGGGTTCCACCATATTATCAACGTGAATTACTTCAAAAATTGCAGCGCTTAAGACAAGGAAAAAATTCTGTAGAAGAATATTATCAGGAATTACAAACTGGCATGATTAGATGTGGTATTGTTGAGGAGAATGAATCTATGCTTGCACGTTTCATGGGTGGATTAAATAGAGAGATTCAGACCATTCTAGAGTATAAGGAGTATAATAATATCACTCGTTTATTCCATCTTGCTTGTAAAGCTGAACGTGAAGTGCAGGATCGACAGGCATTGGCGCGAACTAATTTTTCTGCAGGTCGATCTTCATCATGGACACCGCGTGCCTCCTCTACTCCCACACGTCCAACTGCGGCACCACTGACTTCAGCCGCCAATTCCAACCAAGATATAAGAAAACAGGCACCACCACCACCATCTGCCAAGAGTACACCTTCTGGGCCTGCCCAGAGCTCTTCTTCATCTATGGCATCAACAGGGCACACACATGATATTATTTGTCGTCGTTGTAAGGGAAGAGGTCATTATGCGAGAGAATGCCAATCTCCGCGTGTTATGATTGCTACTGAGGATGGTGGGTATGAGTCCGCTAGTGACTATGATGAGGAGACTTTGGCTCTTATTACAAGTGAAGAACACGGTGGAGATGATTCTGATCATGAGACGCAATACATGGCTCCTGAAGACGCTGACAGGTATGAATGTTTAGTTGCTCAACGTGTTTTGAGTGTGCAGGTCACACAAGCTGAGCAAAATCAGAGGCATAATTTGTTCCATACAAAGTGAGTTGTGAAGGAACGTTCTGTTCGCGTCATCATAGATGGAGGGAGCTGCAACAACTTGGCTAGCATGGAGATGGTGGAGAAGCTATCTCTCACCACAAGACCACATCCACATCCTTACTATATCCAATGGTTCAACAACAGCGGCAAGGTTAAGGTAACACGTACTGTTCGTGTGCATTTTAGTATCTCTACATATGCTGATTATGTTGATTGTGATGTGGTACCCATGCAAGCATGTTCATTATTACTTGGTAGACCATGGCAATTTGATAAAAATTCTGTACACCATGGTAGAAACAATCAGTATACTCTTGTTCATAAGGATAAACATATTACTTTGCTTCCTATGACTCCTGATTCTATTTTGAAAGATGATATTAATAGAGCTAGTAAAGCAAAACACGAGAAAAATAAGAGTGAAAATCAGATTGTGGCAAAAGAATTTGAGCAACAAATGAAGCCTAATAATAAACCATCTAGTGTTGCTTCTGAAATTAAATTGAAAAGTGCATGCTTACTTGCCACCAAATCTGATATTGATGATCTAGATTTCAGCAATTCTGTTTGCTATGCTTTTGTGTGCAAAGAGGCGTTATTTTCATTCGAGGACGTGCCTTCCTCTTTGCCTCCTGCGGTCACTAACATTTTGCAGGAGTTCGCTGACGTCTTTCCACAAGACGTGCCACCGGGATTACAACCTATTCGCGGGATTGAGCATCAGATTGACTTAATTCCCGGTGCTTCGTTGCCAAACCGTGCGCCATACCGTACCAATCCAGAGGAGACGAAGGAGATTATGCGTCAAGTACAGGAGTTGCTCGACAAAGGTTATATACGCGAATCCCTTAGTCCTTGTGCTGTTCCTGAGAATATGATGCTGCCTAAATTGGATACATTTGTTTTGCTTACAAATGAAGGGCCTAGCTTGGACAAGAAAGAGGAACCTTGGAGCAAGTTCAAGCATGGAGATGATGGCATGCACAAGGGGAACAAGAACGGAGTTACAAGTGATGATTTCAGGACTTTGAAGCCACCATAATGAGTGCAGGAAGCCTTGGACGAAATATACAAGATGTCACTTCATAAATTTCGTCCAGAGGCTATTATAGGTGCTGCGTCACCTTATTATTGGGCCAGGCCCATGTAATTTCGAAATACTTGAGTATAGGCTGTTTTTAGAGTCCGTATGTGTGGGGAAACAAGAGATAGGGTTGGTTTCGGACCCCTCCTTCAAGGGCCACGAAATCCCCTCCTCTTCCTCCATATATACAGCCCTTAGGGCACCGTTTAGACTTTGGGATTTGTTTAGTTAAAAGTTAGCCATTGCAACTTCGTGTACTTCGTTTGTGTCCAACGACCAGACCAAGACCGCTTTCGGATCCCCACCTTGATCAATAAAGCTTTCATCTTATATTCGCAATATCCAGATTGCAAATCTTAGTTTCTTGCTTGTTCTTCGTTTGCTTGCAGGAGATAGACCCTCGTGGTCAGGTTGATTGTGCTCCGGCGTGGTCAATAACCTCTCGGAGTTGGTTTAGCGATTGCTAAGGCGCGACGTCCTCGCACGTTCGTAGTCGGATCGTCAAAGTCTACTCCACCAAAAACGATAACTACCATCTCATCGAAAGATCGGGACACCCTCGCCTCTATCAACATGCAAATAATCGCAATGGTAGGCCTGCACCACCACTTCAGGTACGAGATCATGACCATCTTCCTAAATTAAAATTGAATATTCCACCATTCGAGGGTAGATATGTTCCTGATATATATCTTACTTGGGAGTTAGAAACTGAACAACGTTTTACATGTTTACAATATCCCGAGGAACGACGTGTTGCTGCTGCTGTTTGTGCTTTCACTAGTTTTGCATGTGTATGGTGGTCTGAACATTGTAGATTATATCCTATTCCAGCTACGTGGGCTGCTTTGAAAACTGCTATGCGTACTCGTTGGGTTCCACCATATTATCAACGTGAATTACTTCAAAAATTGCAGCGCTTAAGACAAGGAAAAAATTCTGTAGAAGAATATTATCAGGAATTAAAAACTGGCATGATTAGATGTGGTATTGTTGAGGAGAATGAAGCTATGCTTGCACGTTTCATGGGTGGATTAAATAGAGAGATTCAGACCATTCTAGAGTATAAGGAGTATAATAATATCACTCGTTTATTCCATCTTGCTTGTAAAGCTGAACGTGAAGTGCAGGATCGACAGGCATTGGCGCGAACTAATTTTTCTGCAGGTCGATCTTCATCATGGACACCGCGTGCCTCCTCTACTCCCACACGTCCTACTGCGGCACCACTGACTTCAGCCGCCAATTCCAACCGAGATACAAGAAAACAGGCACCACCACCACCATCTGCCAAGAGTACAGCTTCTGGGCCTGCCCAGAGCTCTTCTTCATCTATGGCATCAACAGGGCACACACATGATATTATTTGTCGTCGTTGTAAGGGAAGAGGTCATTATGCGAGAGAATGCCAATCTCCGCGTGTTATGATTGCTACTGAGGATGGTGGGTATGAGTCCGCTAGTGACTATGATGAGGAGACTTTGGCTCCTATTACAAGTGAAGAACACGGTGGAGATGATTCTGATCATGAGACGCAATACATGGCTCCTGAAGACGCTGACAGGTATGAATGTTTAGTTGCTCAACGTGTTTTGAGTGTGCAGGTCACACAAGCTGAGCAAAATCAGAGGCATAATTTGTTCCATACAAAGGGAGTTGTGAAGGAACGTTCTGTTCGCGTCATCATAGATGGAGGGAGCTGCAACAACTTGGCTAGCATGGAGATGGTGGAGAAGCTATCTCTCACCACAAGACCACATCCACATCCTTACTATATCCAATAGTTCAACAACAGCGGCAAGGTTAAGGTAACACGTACTGTTCGTGTGCATTTTAGTATCTCTACATATGCTGATTATGTTGATTGTGATGTGGTACCCATGCAAGCATGTTCATTATTACTTGGTAGACCATGGCAATTTGATAAAAATTCTGTACACCATGGTAGAAACAATCAGTATACTCTTGTTCATAAGGATAAACATATTACTTTGCTTCCTATGACTCCTGATTCTATTTTGAAAGATGATATTAATAGAGCTAGTAAGGCAAAACAGGAGAAAAATAAGAGTGAAAATCAGATTGTGGCAAAAGAATTTGAGCAACAAATGAAGCCTAATAATAAACCATCTAGTGTTGCTTCTGAAATTAAATTGAAAAGTGCATGCTTACTTGCCACCAAATCTGATATTGATGATCTAGATTTCAGCAATTCTGTTTGCTATGCTTTTGTGTGCAAAGAGGCGTTATTTTCATTCGAGGACGTGCCTTCCTCTTTGCCTCCTGCGGTCACTAACATTTTGCGGGAGTTCGCTGACGTCTTTCCACAAGACGTGCCACCGGGATTACCACCTATTCGCGGGATTGAGCATCAGATTGACTTAATTCCCGGTGCTTCGTTGCCAAACCGTGCGCCATACCGTACCAATCCAGAGGAGACGAAGGAGATTATGCGTCAAGTACAGGAGTTGCTCGACAAAGGTTATATACGCGAATCCCTTAGTCCTTGTGCTGTTCCTATTATTCTAGTGCCGAAAAAGGATGGTACATCGCGTAGGTGTGTTGATTGTAGAGGCATTAATAATATTACTATTCGTTATCGTCATCCTATTCCTAGACTAGATGATATGCTTGATGAATTGAGTGGCTCTACAATATTCTCCAAAGTTGATTTGCGTAGTGGATACCATCAAATTCGTATGAAATTGGGGGATGAATGGAAAACAGCATTTAAAACAAAGTTTGGATTATATGAGTGGTTAGTCATGCCTTTTGGGTTAACTAATGCACCTAGTACTTTCATGAGATTAATGAACGAAGTTTTACGTGCTTTCATTGGATGATTTGTGGTAGTCTATTTTGATGATATACTGATTTATAGCAGATCTTTGGAGGAACATTTGGAACATTTACGTGCTGTTTTTATTGCTTTACGTGATGCACGTTTGTTTGGTAACCTTGGGAAGTGCACCTTTTGCACCGACCGAGTATCTTTTCTTGGCTATGTTGTTACTCCACAGGGAATTGAAGTTGATAAAGCCAAGATTGAAGCTATTGAGAGTTGGCCACAGCCCAAAACGGTCACTCAAGTGAGGAGTTTTCTTGGACTTGCTGGTTTCTATAGGCGTTTTGTGAGAGATTTCAGCACCATTGCTGCACCTCTCAATGAGCTTACAAAGAAGGATCGTTGAGAGGTGCAGCAATGGTGCTGAAATCTCTCACAAAACGCCTATAGAAACCAGCGAGTCCAAGAAAACTCCTCACTTGAGTGACCGTTTTGGGCTGTGGCCAACTCTCAATAGCTTCAACTTGGCTTTATCAACTTCAATTCCCTGTGGAGTAACAACATAGCCAAGAAAAGATACTCGGTCGGTGCAAAAGGTGCACTTCCCAAGGTTACCAAACAAACGTGCATCACGTAAAGCAATAAAAACAACACGTAAATGTTCCAAATGTTCCTCCAAAGATCTGCTATAAATCAGTATATCATCAAAATAGACTACCACAAATCGTCCAATGAAAGCACGTAAAACTTCGTTCATTAATCTCATGAAAGTACTAGGTGCATTAGTTAACCCAAAAGGCATGACTAACCACTCATATAATCCAAACTTTGTTTTAAATGCTGTTTTCCATTCATCCCCCAATTTCATACGAATTTGATGGTATCCACTACGCAAATCAACTTTGGAGAATATTGTAGAGCCACTCAATTCATCAAGCATATCATCTAGTCTAGGAATAGGATGACGATAACGAATAGTAATATTATTAATGCCTCTACAATCAACACACATATGCGATGTACCATCCTTTTTCGGCACTAGAATAATAGGAACAGCACAAGGACTAAGGGATTCGCGTATATAACCTTTGTCGAGCAACTCCTGTACTTGACGCATAATCTCCTTCGTCTCCTCTGGATTGGTACGGTATGGCGCACGGTTTGGCAACGAAGCACCGGGAATTAAGTCAATCTGATGCTCAATCCCGCGAATAGGTGGTAATCCCGGTGGCACGTCTTGTGGAAAGACGTCAGCGAACTCCCGCAAAATGTTAGTGACCGCAGGAGGCAAAGAGGAAGGCACGTCCTCGAATGAAAATAACGCCTCTTTGCACACAAAAGCATAGCAAACAGAATTGCTGAAATCTAGATCATCAATATCAGATTTGGTGGCAAGTAAGCATGCACTTTTCAATTTAATTTCAGAAGCAACACTAGATGGTTTATTATTAGGCTTCATTTGTTGCTCAAATTCTTTTGCCACAATCTGATTTTCACTCTTATTTTTCTCCTGTTTTGCTTTACTAGCTCTATTAATATCATCTTTCAAAATAGAATCAGGAGTCATAGGAAGCAAAGTAATATGTTTATCCTTATGAACAAGAGTATACTGATTGTTTCTACCATGGTGTACAGAATTTTTATCGAATTGCCATGGTCTACCAAGTAATAATGAACATGCTTGCATGGGTACCACATCACAATCAACATAATCAGCATATGTAGAGATACTAAAATGCACACGAACAATACGTGTTACCTTAACCTTGCCGCTGTTGTTGAACCATTGGATATAGTAAGGATGTGGATGTGGTCTTGTGGTGAGAGATAGCTTCTTCACCATCTCCATGCTAGCCAAGTTGTTGCAGCTCCCTCCATCTATGATGACGCGAACAGAACGTTCCTTCACAACTCCCTTTGTATGGAACAAATTATGCCTCTGATTTTGCTCAGCTTGTGTGACCTGCACACTCAAAACACGTTGAGCAACTAAACATTCATACCTGTCAGCGTCTTCAGGAGCCATGTATTGCGTCTCATGATCAGAATCATCTCCACCGTGTTCTTCACTTGTAATAAGAGCCAAAGTCTCCTCATCATAGTCACTAGCGGACTCATACCCACCATCCTCAGTAGCAATCATAACACGCGGAGATTGGCATTCTCTCGCATAATGACCTCTTCCCTTACAACGACGACAAATAATATCATGTGTGTGCCCTGTTGATACCATAGATGAAGAAGAGCTCTGGGCAGGCCCAGAAGGTGTACTCTTGGCAGATGGTGGTGGTGGTGCCTGTTTTCTTATATCTCGGTTGGAATTGGCGGCTGAAGTCAGTGGTGCCGCAGTTGGACGTGTGGGAGTAGAGGAGGCACGCGGTGTCCATGATGAAGATCGACCTGCAGAAAAATTAGTTCGCGCCAATGCCTGTCGATCCTGCACTTCACGTTCAGCTTTACAAGCAAGATGGAATAAACGAGTGATATTATTATACTCCTTATACTCTAGAATGGTCTGAATCTCTCTATTTAATCCACCCATGAAACGTGCAAGCATAGCTTCATTCTCCTCAACAATACCACATCTAATCATGCCAGTTTGTAATTCCTGATAATATTCTTCTACAGAATTTTTTCCTTGTCTTAAGCGCTGCAATTTTTGAAGTAATTCACGTTGATAATATGGTGGAACCCAACGAGTACGCATAGCAGTTTTCAAAGCAGCCCACGTAGTTGGAATAGGATATAATCTACAATGTTCAGGCCACCATACACATGCAAAACTAGTGAAAGCACAAACAGCAGCAGCAACACGTCGTTCCTCGGGATATTGTAAACATGTAAAACGTTGTTCAGTTTCTAACTCCCAAGTAAGATATATATCAGGAACATATCTACCCTCGAATGGTGGAATATTCAATTTTAATTTAGGAAGATGGTCATGATCTCGTACCTGAAGTGGTGGTGCAGACCTACCATTGTGATTATTTGCATGTGGACGACCTGGTGCTGGTGGTTGCACGTAGTTATGATTTTGATCAACCTCATCCTCATAATCGCCCGCGTAATCATCCTCCTCCTCGGCACCAGCAGCAGCAGGAGCAGAAGCCAAAGAAGCATCAACAGTAGGTACAGCAGCACCAGAAGTTTGGCCATCCTCAAGAGGAACACGCTTCGCTCGTCCGAACTGATTTGGAAGGGGGCGTTGTTGTTGTCGTTGCAGAGGTGCGACAGGTGCAGCCGGTGGTGGTTGGGGAAGACGCGTGAGCAATTCATTAAACTTGTTATCCAGCTTTGTCTCGAACGACTTCTCCATGCCATCTATCTTCTCCATGGCCTCTTCAAATCTGTTTAGCACATCTCCCACCTGGCCACTCATCATTTGCTGAAATTTATCATGCAACTCCTTGTTCGTCATGTTCTCCCAGTCAATCTCATCGGCTTGTGATCCTGCCATGGTTAGCAGCAATAGAAACACACAAGAATATGATCCTACAGACTACTAGAAAGTGGTGGTGGTGGTGTGGTGTGGTGTCACAAATCCGTCAAGCAAATCTCAAATTCTTACCAGTTCTTACCCAGCAGCAGGTGGTGATCGGCAACCTTTGTAGTCAAAACTCTCAGAGCTTGGACAGAGCGATTGCCAGGTGGTGTCAAACGCACGATGTAGATGTATGTGGAGCTGGGAAGGCTTATGATATGTGATGAGGACATCAATACCATTGTTACACCCACAGCCCCTGCTTCTATACATACTGGACCAATTACTAGAGCTTGCGCACGCCAATTAAATTATCAGGTACTTTCGTTTCTTGGTAATGATTCTAAAGTTCATGAGAATATGATGCTGCCTAAATTGGATACATTTGTTTTGCTTACAAATGAAGGCCCTAGCTTGGACAAGAAAGAGGAACCTTGGAGCAAGTTCAAGCATGGAGATGATGGCATGCACAAGGGGAACAAGAACGGAGTTACAAGTGATGATTTCAGGACTTTGAAGCCACCATAATGAGTGCAGGAAGCCTTGGACGAAATATACAAGATGTCACTTCATAAATTTCGTCCAGAGGCTATTATAGGTGCTGCGTCACCTTATTATTGGGCCAGGCCCATGTAATTTCGAAATACTTGAGTATAGGCTGTTTTTAGAGTCCGTATGTGTGGGGAAACAAGAGATAGGGTTGGTTTCGGACCCCTCCTTCAAGGGCCACGAAATCCCCTCCTCTTCCTCCATATATACAGCCCTTAGGGCACCGTTTAGCCTTTGGGTTTTGTTTAGATTAAAAGTTCGCCATAGCTGCAACTTCGCGTACTTCGTTTGTGTTCAACGACCAGACCAAGACGTCACACAACCCCACCTTGATCAATAAAGCTTTCATCTTATATTCGCAATATCCAGATTGCAAATCTTAGTTTCTTGCTTGTTCTTCGTTTGCTTGCAGGAGATAGACCCTCGTGGTCAGGTTGATTGTGCTCCGGCGTGGTCAATAACCTCTCGGAGTTGGTTTAGCGATTGCTAAGGCGCGACGTCCTCGCACGTTCGTAGTCGGATCGTCAAAGTCTACTCCACCAAAAACGATAGCTATCATCTCATCGAAAGATCGGGACACCCTCGCCTCTATCAGGGGCTTATTTGCAAAAAATCACACACCATTCGTATTCCCCCAGCGCACGGAAATCGAAGCGACCATAGAAAAGGATCATACAGGCAGCACATCGAGGTCAGAACCGGACTGTCATCAATCCGAAGTACAAATGAAGAACCCGCCTTGCAAAGCCGAAGACATAAGCCGGATACTACGTCATCATTGAAGGCAAGTTCGGGGGCTACTAAGGGAGTCCCAGATTAAGGGGTCCTCAGGCGTCCGGGTTATGTGACATGGGCCGGACTGATGGGCCGTGAAGATATAAGATAGAAGGCCTTTCCCCGTGTCTGGATGGGACTCTCCTTTGCGTGGATGGCAAGATTGGCATCCGGATGTGTAATTTCCTTCCTCTGTAAACCGACTCTGTACAACCCTAGCCCCCTCCGGTGTCTATATAAATCAGAGGGTTTAGTCCATAGAGGCCATCATAACTCCCATAGGGTAGACATCTAGGGTTTAGCCATTACAATCTCGAGGTAGATCAACTATTGTAACCCCTATACTCATCAAATACAATCAAGCAGGACGTAGGGTTTTACCTCCATTAAGATGGCCCGAACCTGGGTAAACATCGTGTTCCCTTTGTCCCTTGTTACCTTCGATCCTCATACGCATAGTTCGGGACCCCCTACCCGAGATCAGCCGGTTTTGACACCGACAGCGGGGCCACGCAAGGCCTGAGGCCGATAGCACCTTCGACTTCAGGGATCATCCCAAGACTGCGACCGCTGCAGGTGCACTCCCCATGCTGTGCACGCCCACCATCAGCAATGTCGCAGTCAGCAAGACCCTCATTGACGATGGCGCCGGCCTCAACGTCCTCTCCATGGAAGCCTTCGACATGGTCCATGTGCCTTAGGACCAGCTCGCGCCCACCAAGCCCTTCTCGGGGGTGACCAAGGGCTCCGCCACCCCCTTGGGGCAAGTGCGCCTCCCCGTCACCTTTGGCAAGCTCGATAATTACTGCACCGAGCTGATCGACTTTGACGTGGACCGCATCGGCCTCCCATACAACGCCATCCTGGGGTATCCGGCCCTCGCCAAATTCATGGCGGCAACCCATCCGGGCTACGACGTCATCAAGATGCCGGGCAGCAGCGGCATCATCATTGTGACTGGAGATACAAAGGACGCGGTCAGGGCCCTCAGGCTCGTCTACTGATAGAGGCGAGCATCTCAATCTTTCGAAGAGATGATAACTATCGATTTGGTGGAGCCGACTTTGATGATCCGACTACAAACGTGCAACGACGTTGTGCCTTAGCAATCGCTAAACCAACTCCGAGAGGTTATTGACCACACCGGAGCACGATCAACCTGACCACGAAGGTCTATTCCTGCAAGCAATCAACAAACAAGCAAGAATATGATAAAGTAATCTGAATATTGCGAATATGGATGAAGTATTGATAAAGGAGGGGATCCGAGAGCGGTCTTGGTCTGGTCGTTGGACACAAACGAAGTACACGAAGTTGCAATGGCTAACTTTTAACTAAACAAATCCCAACGAAAAAGCTACTAGATGGATCTACTTATATAGAAGCAAGGGGTGGCAGCCAAGGAGGTGGGAGGACATCCCAAGGCAGCCTAAAACTAAATCTAGGTCATACAAGGCTCATGGGCCCAAGTGGAGGTGATGCAACACCTTTGGACTTGTAGTTTGACTCGGATTCTACTGGAGCGTCATATTGTTTCATCATCATCTCAAACCTCCTGACGAATTTGAAGGTTAATCCAGTTGGTTTAGAAAGTGCACGAAATCTAGTTTCCAACAAAAAAAGAATCACCCAATTCGGAGTCCGGATGAAAGAGAAATTGGTGTTTTGATTCCGGTATGTCTGTGCAGTCCGAATCTGAGTGCAGAACATGAGAGACTTGGACTCTATCTTCTCTTGTGCTAAAAGTGACGTGAGAGAACTTCTTGAACAGCTCCGAAACGTCACTTTCTCCCTTATCTTCATAGGTTCTTTTGCATCAATAGTTAATTCAATGGGTGCACTCAAAATTGTTGGTATTTCAGCTGTTTGATCACATGACGCATTCATGACACTAACATGATTCTCTAAAATAGGTGGTGTGTTCAAGTCAACAGGTAACTCAACAGATGATGTATTCAAGTTAACTAGGCATGCATCATTCTCATGTGAAGTTATATCATCAATACCTTTACTGTTACCTTGTCGCAAAGACGTAGCTGATGTAGGTATGGACAATGACATGTGCCATACACTTGAGATGATGTTGCACTCACAATCTGAGGTGTGCCTGCTCTAGTAGGTGCAACGGTGGAGGAACCAACCGGTGGTGCTGAGCATGAACTGGAATAGTAGTTGTTGTAGTCACCCAATGCATCCTCCTGTATCTGTCTCTCAAAGGTACAAGCGTGAACATACATACCAGTAATGCAATGAGGAATATACTAAAATCTTGTGCGAATATCATGGTTCAAACCACCAAAAAATCTATTCATTGTATTATCCTCAGATTCTCCTATGTCACAATGATGCATATAAGATTTGAACTCTTGGTAGTAAGCATGAACAGTGTTACTGCCTTGTTTTAATTGTTCCAATTTGCGAATCAATCCACGATGATTGTAAGGAGAAAAAAATTGTTGTCTCATTACAACTTTCAAATCTTTCCAAGTTGTGAGTTGGTTATCAATGTTTTTCTTACAATATACACTCCACCAAACAGAAGAAAAACCAGTAAATGCTCCAATCGCAACTCGTACTCTCTCAAGTTCAGAAAAATTATGGTGACTAAAAACTTGTTCTACTTCAAGCTCTCAAGCTAGATAAATAGCAGGATTAAATCTACCCTCAAATGACGGTAAAGAGATAACCTGACCATGTGCTTGTGTGTGTTGTCCCACCTCTCGTGATGGTGAAGATGTGTCCGTCGTCAAAGAACTTCTATCTCTAGAACCTATCATGATTAGTAGAAATGAGAAACAAAATTTGAGAATAATGTTCCTATGAACTACTAGGATGTGGTGGTAAAGCGCTCATAGTAAAGCAAATATTAATATCTTACAAGTTCTTACCATGCAGCAGGTGATGACATGCAACCAGCGGTGTCAAATAACTCTGAAGATTGAGTAAAACGATTGCCAGGGAAACGTATGTATACACGGTGTAGAAATATGTGGAGCTTGAAAGGCTTAAATATATGGTAGCAAAAGATTAACAATAATCAATTCAGAGATGCAATGTTGAATAAACGCTCAATGACGGTACTGTGCTGATCCTAGGCTAGACCGGACTAGAGATGCTAGCCTAGAACACTAATAAGGTCACGGCATAGCATAACTAGCATCAATAAAGGATATGATGTAGCTCTGGACAGCAAGATATAAGTGAAGATCAAAATGGCAGTAAAGATAATGATGAGAAACAACTGCCAAGCAGGATATACCAACAACTCTCTCTCCAACTTTTCTTTAGAAAAGTTTGTGGAATTTTTTTGATAATTTTTCTATAGAATGCTACTGACTCAAGCTTTCCAACGCAAAAAGAATCACTCAATTCCGAGTTGATATGAAGAGTCAAAAAATTCTAAAACTGGGTTGAAAAACAGGAACAAGCTGTGTTCGCAAACTTCGGAGGGAAAAAAGACATATTTAGAAGCCGATTTTGAGGTATGAAATATTGAACTAGTTTTTGTAACTATTTAGATGAGGCTCGTCGCTAGCTTTAATTTGAGTACTCGCGGAGCCAAAACGGACTTCGTATGAGGAAGATATCTCTATTTTACTGAACAGTGCGCAAAACAAATTCGAATTCGAATTCATGTATGAGATTGAGTCTAGATAGATCCGAATTTTGTTTATTCTTTCTTCTCTTTTTTCTCGCATTATTTTTCCTTTTTTTTCTTTTTTTTTTGACTTTTTTTGACTTTTTTCTGTCTTTTTTTTCTCTCTTACCAAAACAAACTAGACAAGATATAGATTGGATCAAGCGAAGATGCGAACGACCTCAACTATGATTATGACAATGAACGATGGGTGGCACGTGGTGAAAATTGATGGATGGAGGTGGTGGACAGCGGAAGGGATAATGATGCAGCAGTGGCGTGACTAATGTGAACAGAACTCGAAACTCTAAAGGAACTAGACACTAAGACCAACAACTCTACATGACGATGTAACCGCAAACTCAACAAAGCAAAACACCAAAAAAATTATGCAAAGGCTCAGATTGGTTCGGATATGATGAACTAACCCGATTTTTTGTGGCCTTTTCTTGGACAATAGGTAAGAAAATAAATCTAATCTATGGATAACCGGAAATTCTCACTGAGCAACTTGGAAACGTATATCACTTGATAGAGGCGAGGGTCCCGATCTTTCGATGAGATGATAACTATTGATTTGGTGGAGCCGACTTTGAAGATCCAACTACAAATATGCAATGACGTTGCGCCTTAGCAATCGCTAAACCAACTCCGAGAGGTTATTGACCACACCGGAGCATGATCAACCTGACCACGAAGGTCTATTCCTGCAAGCAATCGATGAACAAGCAAGAATATGATAAAGCAATCTGAATATTGCAAATATGGATGAAGTATTGATAAAGGTGGGGATCCGAGAGCGGTCTTGGTCTGGTCGTTGGACACAAACGAAGTACACAAAGTTATAATGGCTAACTTTGGACTAAACAAATCCCAACGAAAAAGCTACTAGATGGATCTACTTATATAGAAGCAAGGGGTGGCAGCCAAGAAGGTCGGAGGACATCCCAAGGCAGCCTAAAACTAAATCTAGGTCGTACAAGGCTCATGGGCCCAAGTGGAGGTGATGCAACACCTTTAGACTTGTAGTTTGACTCGGATTCTGTTGGAGCATCAGATTGTTTCGTCATTATCTCAATGCTTCTGACGAATTTGAAGGTGAATCCAATTGAGTTAGAAAGTTCACGAAATCTACTTTCCAAAAAAAAAAAAGAATCACCCAATTCGGAGTCCGGATAAAAGAGAAATTGATGTTTTGAATCAGGTATGTCTATGCAGTCTGAATCTGAGTGCAGAACATGAGAGACTTGGACTCTATATCCTCTTGTGCTAAAAGTGACGTGAGAGAACTTCTTGAACATCACCTAAACGTCCCTTTCTCCCTTATCTTCATATGTGGATTGTACAAATGTCCCATACATCTACAATTAGACATGGCACAAAAGTCTGTGAAGTATTTTTGTTCTGGATAACATAAATAAATTATTGAATGGTTTGCATTAGAAATCACCTCACAAATATGCATGTATGTTATATTTTTGGTCGTATCCAAGGTAGTCATGTCCTCATCATCTACAAGGCAGCGGCGGCCTCGCGCCCCGATGTTGGGGACGCCCCGGAGGTTCTGGAGGCCGCGCCCGCGAAGAAAAAGCAGTTGTTCTCTCATGACCGGGCCGAGATGAAGCAGGTGCCCATCGACAGCAGGGGCTCGGGCCCCACCTTCACCATAGGCGCTGGCCTTCCCCCAGAGCAGGAGGAGGTGCTAATTGGCTTCCTCCAGGAAAACAAGGACGTATTTTCGTGGGAAGTGTCTGACTTGGTCGGTGTCCCGAGGGAGGTGGTCGAGCACCACTTGGTGGTATGCCCCAGTGCGCGCCCGGTGAAGCAAAAGGTGTGATGTCAAGCACAAGAGAAGCAAGCGTTCATCATACAAGAGGTCCGGAAGTTGCAAGAAGCCGGTGTTATTCGAGAAGTGCGGCACCCGGATTGGCTGGCCAACCCAGTGGTTGTCCTCAAAAAGGGGGGAAAGGAGCACATGTGTGTCGACTTCACGAGCCTCAACAAGGCTTGCCCTCAGGACCCCTTCCCTCTCCAGCGCATTGACCAGATCATGGACTCCACCACCGAGTGCGATCTGTTGTGCTTTTTGGATGGTTTCTCAGGATATCATCAAATCAAGATGGTGATAGAGGACGTCGAGAAGACAACCTTCATCTCCCCGTGTGGCGTGTACTGCTACACCTGCATGCCCTTTGGGCTGCGGAACCCCGGTGCAACATTCCAGCAGCTGATGCACATCGCGCTGGGGCCACAGCTGGGGAGAAATGCGGAGGCGTACGTCGATGACATCGTGGTCAAGTTGCGGGAGGCAAGGACCCTAACCGAAGACCTGGAAGAGACGTTCACCAACCTGTGCCAAGTGAACCTGAGGCTCAAGCCAGAGAAGTGTGTGTTCGAGGTCCCGTCTGGCAAGCTGCTGGGCTTCCTTGTGATACATCGGGGGATCGAAGCTAACCCGATAAAGATGAAGGCAATTGAAAAGATGCGCCCGCCTCAGACCCTCAAAGAGATGCAAAAGCTTGCGGGCTTTGTGACCTCCCTAGGGCGCTTCATCTCCAAGCTCGGCAAGCGCGCCCTCCCTTTCTTCAAGCTGAAGAAGAGGAAGGGCCCTTTCGAATGGACTCCGAAAGCGGAGGCGGCCTTCGAAGACCTCAAGAGCTACCTCGCAAGCGCACCTGTCATGGTGGCGCCTAGTCCTCGTGAGCCCCTGGTGCTCTACTTGGTGGCCACCCCCCACTCGGCCAGCGCAGCGCTCGTGGCGGTCCGGGAGGAGCGCGTCGGCACAGGCATGGAGCAAGGCGACCCATGAGGGTTCGCGCAATGTTTGCCACCTCAGCACAGCGCCCCTGAGGCCTTCGTCACTTCACCAGCCAACGGGGCTCCCGAGTCCCTCGCGCCCCACGCAGAGCAGGGCGCCGTCGACACCTCGCCCCTCGTCGAGCATCCTGTGTGCTTCGTCAGCACTGTGCTGCGGGATGTGTGCGCGCTACCTATGCAGCAGAAGCTCCTGCTCGCACTCCTCATCGCCTCAAGGAAGCTGCGCCATTATTTCTAGGGCCACCCCATCAAGGTCGTCTCTGCATACGCCCTGGAGAAAGTGTTGTGCAGCCCCAACGCTGCTGGGAGGGTTGCAGATAGGAACATCGAGCTGCAGGCCTTCCAGTTGGAGTTCAGCACAACCAGGGTCATCAAGGGTGCGGTCCTCGCTGATTTCATGGCGGAGTGGACGTACGTTCCCGGCCGGGGGTTGGACGAGGGCCAGTCCCTCGCGCCTGGCGATGAGGCACCCGATGGCTGGGTCATGCACTTCAACGGTGCCTTTGCGCGGCGAGGCATGGGGGCTGGAGTTGTACTCATCTCACCGACCAAGGACAAGCTCTGCTACGCGGTGCAGCTCTGCTTCTAGCATGGCAAGAAGGTCTCCAACAACTTCATGGAATACGAGGGCTTGATCACCGGCCTCAGGGTCGCAGCCGCCCTGGGGGTCAAGCGCCTCACCGTCAAGGGCGACTCCCAGCTCCTCGTCAAATTTTCCAACAAGGATTACAAGCTGAATGACAAGCATATGGAGGCATACCTGGAAGAGGTACGTAAAATTGAAAAGCACTTCATGGGCTTGGAATTGCAGCACGTCCCGCGCAACGCGAACAAGGAAGCAGACGACATCGCCAAGATGGCATCTCGCCGCGAGCCTCGGAGGCCTGGCGTCTTCGAGGAGAGGCTCTTCAAGCCGGCGGCGGCGCCCCCGGCCACAGGCCCGACGCTGCTCTAGGAAGAGCCACCACCGGACCCGTCCTTGGGCGCCCCATCCTGTGGTCCAACCTCAGGAGCCCGCCTACTCCTGGTGTTGGAACCTCAGGCAGGCTGCTGGACCGAGGAGCTCAAGGCGTACTTACTCGGCGACGCCTTACCAGAGAAGGAGGAGGACGCAGAATGCGTGGCTCGCCAGGCCACTGCTTATTGCTTCCAGGACAGTGAGCTGTACCGAAGGCGCCCCAACGATGTCTCGCTGCGGTGCATATCCGAGGATAGGGGCGTGAGCTGCTGGCCGATATCCATGGTGGAGGTTGCGGACACCACTCCTCATCGCGCACCCTCGTGGGCACGGTGTTCCGCAGTGGGTTCTACTGGCCTACGGCGCTCCACGATGCCACCGAGCTGGTGTGATCCTGCGAGGCCTGCCAGTTCCATGCCAAGCAGATTCACCAGCCCGCGCAAGGTCTCCAGACCGTCCCGCTCTCATGGCCCTTCGCGGTCTGGGGGCTGGATATCCTATGCCCGTTTCCTCGGGCAACCGGTGGTTACCGCTACCTCTACGGCTCCATCGACAAGTTCACCATGTGGGCGTAGGTGGTGCCCGTGCGCACCATCCCTGCCGGCTCGGCCGTCAAGTTCATCAAGGGCCTCGTGAGCCATTTCGGTATCCCCAACCTTATCATTACCGACAATGGCTCCCAATTCACAAGCAACCTCTTCAGGACATATTGTGCTAACCTTGGAACACAGATATGCTACACTTTGGTGGCACACCCACGGAGCAACAGCCAGGCTGAGCGCGCCAACGCAGAGGTCCTGAGGGGCCTCAAGACAAGGAGCTTCAAGAAGAAGCTTGAGGCCCGCGGCAGGGGTTGGCTCGGTGAGCTTCAGTCCGTGTTGTGGTCTATCCGCACCACCGCGACTAAGTCCACCGACGAGACCCTGTTCTTCCTCGTCTACGGGGCTGAGGTGGTCCTCCCACACGAGGTCAAGCATCACTCCACGCGAGTCTTGGCATTCGACGAGGTGCGTCAGGATGCCTCGCGGGGAACAAATCTCGTGCTCGGGGAGGAGGCCCGTCGCCAAGCCTCACTCCACGCCGTGAGGTACTTATGACCCACAAGTATAGGGGATCTATCGTAGTCCTTTCGATAAGTAAGAGTGTCGAACCCAACGAGGAGCAGAAGGAAATGACAAGCGGTTTTTAGCAAGGTATTCTCTGCCAGCACTGAAATTATCGTTAACAGATAGTTGTGTGATAAGATAATTCATAACGGGTAACAAGTAACAAAAATAACTAAGGTGCAGTAAGGTGGCCCAATCCTTTTTGTAGCAAAGGACAAGCCTCAACAAACTCTTATATAAAGCAAAGTGTTCCCGAGGACACATGGGAATTACTGTCAAGCTAGTTTTCATCATGCTCATATGATTCGCGTTCGTTACTTTGACAATTTGATATGTGGGTCGACCGGTGCTTGGGTACTGCCTTTACTTGGACAAGCCTCCCACTTAGGATTAACCCCTCTCGCAAGCATCCGCAACTACAAAAGAAGGATTAAGATAAATCTAACCATAGCATGAAACATGTGGATCCAAATCAGCCCCTTACGAAGCAACGCATAAACTAGGGTTTAAGCTTCTGTCACTCTAGCAACCCATCATCTACTTATTACTTCCCAATGCCTTCCCCTAGGCCCAAATCACGGTGAAGTGTCATGTAGTCGATGTTCACATAACACCACTAGAGGAAAGACAACATACATCTCATCAAAATATCGAACGAATAACAAATTCACATGATTACTTATAACAAGACTTCTCCCATGTCCTCAGGAACAAACGTAACTACTCACAAAGCATATTCATGTTCATAATCAGAGGGGTATTGAATAGCATTCAGGATCTGAACATATGATCTTCCACTGAATAAACCAACTAGCATCAACTACAAGGAGTAATCAACACTACTAGCAACCCACAGGTACCAATCTGAGGTTTTGAGACAAAGATCGGATACAAGAGATGAACTAGGGTTTGAGAGGAGATGGTGCTGGTGAATATGTTGATGGACATTGACCCCCTCTCGATGAGAGGATCGGTGGTGATGACGATGGCTTTGATTTCCCCCTCCCGGAGGGAAGTTTCTCCGGCAGAACAGCTCCGCCGGAGCCCTAGATTGGTTCTGCCCAGGTTCCACCTCGAGACGGCGGCGCTTCGTCCCGAAAGCTTCCTTCTGATTTTTCCAGGTCAAAACAATATAGCAGAAGATGGGCATCGGGGGCCTGCCAGGTGGCCCACAAGGCAGGGAGGCGCGCCCAGGGGGGTAGGGCGCGCCCCCACCCTTGTGTCTTCCTGGTGGGTCCCCTCAGGTGCTTTCTTTGCCCAATATTTTATATATAATCCAAAATACTTCTCCATGAAGTTTCAGGACTTTTGGAGTTGTGCAGATCAGGTCTCTCAGATTTGCTCCTTTTCCAGTCCAGAATTCCAGCTGCCGGCATTCTCCCTCTTCATGTAAGCCTTGTAAAATAAGAGAGAAAAGGCATAAGTATTGTGCTAGAATGTGTAATAACAGCCCATAATGCAATAAATATCAATATAAAAGCATGATGCAAAATGGACGTATCCACTCCCCCAAGCTTAGACCTCGCTTGTCCTCAAGCGAAAGCCGAAATCGAAAAATATGTCCACATGTTTAGAGATAGAGGTGTCGATAAAATAAAATACGGGCATGAGGGCATCATGATCATCTTTAGAACGGCAACATATATTGTCATATAATTTCTTATGCCAAAGTAACAATTCGTTCACAAGGTAAAGTATGAATCAGAAACTTCATTGAAAACTAACAAACTATGATCTCAGTCATTGAAGCAATTGCAATTTATCATAACATCGGAAAGAGTCAATTCAAGAGCTTTTCAGCAAGCCCACATACTCAACTATCATTTAATCTTTCACAATTGCTAACACTCACGCGATAATTATGGGTTCAAAGCCTCAGTGAGACACAGAGAAAGATAGGGGCTTATAGTTTCGCCTCCCAACATTTTACATCAAGGGTAATGTCAACAATAATACTTTATGATAACCTACATTCGAGTGGATATATATATATATATATATATATATATATATATATATATATATATATATATATATATATATGGATTCTTCTCCAACACATAATGCTTGCCAAAAGAAAAACTGTAAAAAGGAAAGGTGAAGATCACCATGACTCTTGTATAAGGGTAGAAGATAAAAGCAAAAGATAGGCCCTTCGCAGAGGGAAGCAGAGGTTGTCATGCGCTTTTATGGTTGGATGCACAAAGTCTTAATGCAAAAGAACATCACTTTATATTGTCTCTTGTGATAAAGAACTTTATTATGCAGTCTGTCGCTTTTATTTCTTCCATATCACAAGTTTGTATAAAGCTTATTTTCTTCACACTAATAGATCATACATATTTAGAGAGTAATTTTTATTGCTTGCACCGATGACAACTTACTTGAAGGATCTTACTCAATCCATAGGTAGGTATGGTGGACTCTCATGGCAAAACTGGTTTAAGGGATATTTGGATGCACAAGTAGTATCTCCACTTGGTGCAAAGGATTTGGCTAGCATGAGAGGGAAAATCAAGCTCAACATGTTGGAGGATCCAAGACACTATAACTTTCCGGATATAAGAGAACATAACCTATTATGTTGTCTTCCTTGTCCAACATCAACTTTTTAGCATGTCATATTTTAATGAGTGCTCACAATTACAAAAGATGTCCAAGATAGTATATTTATTTGTGAGACCTCTCTTTCTTTATTACTTCCTATTAATTGCAACAATGACCAAAACTATGTTTGTCAACTGTCAACAACTTTTATTCATCATACTCTTTATATGTGAAGTCATTACTCTACATAAGATCATTATACGATCTTTTTATTTCTTTTATTATATTCCCTCAAGATCATAGCAAGAAAGCAAAGCCCTCAACTGAAACTACTCTTTATTATATAACTCACGGACTCGATTACATAGATAGAACTCGAAACAAAACTCAAAGCTAGATCATACTAAAACTTTATTCTACTAGATCAAGATATAACCAAAAGGATCGAACTAAGAAGAACTGTAAAAGTAAAGGTGTGATGGTGATACGATACCGGGGCACCTCCCCCAAGCTTGGCAGTTGCCAAGGGGAGTGCCCATACCCATGTATTTAGATTCCTTTCTTCGGAAGTGGTGATGATGGAGTTGTTGATGATGAAAGAATTTTATCCTCCGTCTTCCAAGGCATAGGTTCACCATCGTAAGAAGATGAACGAATCTCCGGGATCCTCAAATCTGCAGCCAAACTCTTCCTCTTAAATATGTATTCATACTCACAGTTTTGGTTTTGCAAGTCATAGATCTGGGCTTGGAGATGCTCGATTTTCTCATGAAGCTTGAAGATGGCCTCCCCAATGTTCTCGGCATCCAGCTTGTGACCACTAGTAAATTCAGCGATCATCATGTGGTTGGCATTGAGTCCGCGTTCCACCATCCCTTGGCACTTGAAGACTTGCTGCTCCACTGCTTCGAGCCTTGGCTCCACGCTTCCGGTCTTCTTAGGCCCTTCAGTATCATGGATGTGCAGCACCCCCTCACGTATCTCAATGGTTTGAGGGTGTTGCAGCACCTCCGCGAGATAAGGGTTGATGACCTTCTCGAAAAACTTGTCCTTGGGGGCGCTTGGAGACGTCATAGCGATCTGGATCTGTCAGAAAAACAGTTCGAAACAAGAACATGAGGTATTCTCGTGGTATGGTGGTCAAAACCTTCGGGAGATTATATAATGAATTTTTACCGACCAAAAGAAGTATCGTGCAAGAAAGCGGAGTCCGGAGGGCACACGAGGTGGTGGCAAGGGTGGGGGCACGCCCAAGCGGGTAGGGCGCGCCACCCTACCTTGTCGCTTCCTCGTGCACTTTTCGGACTACTTTTAATTTTCCTATTTTTTTAAATATTCCAAAATAGACAAAATTGCCATTAGAACAATTTTGGAGTCGATTTACTTACCGTACCACATACCTATTCCTGTTCGGAGTCTGAAACGTTATGGAAAATGTCCCTTATGTACTCCTCCGGTGTTACGGTATTAATAATATTTCTCTCAACATTTATGGGAGTACCTGAAATATAATGTTTGATTCTTTGACCGTTTACCACCTTTGGGTTAGTGCCTTCGGCATTGTTGATCTTAATGGCACTGGAACGATAGACCTCCTCGATAATGTAAGGACCTTCCCATTTAGAGAGAAGCTTTCCTGCAAGAAATCTTAAACGAGAGTTGTATAGCAAAACATGATCACCTACATTAAACTCACGCTTTTGTATCCTTTTATCATGCCATCTTTTAACCTTTTCTTTAAACAACTTGGCATTCTCATAGGCTTGGGTTCTCCATTCATCAAGTGAGCTAATGTCAAATAACCTCTTCTCACCGGCAGGTTTGAAATCATAATTGAGCTCTTTAATAGCCCAATAAGCTTTATGTTCTAGTTCAAGAGGTAAGTGACATGCTTTTCCATAAACCATTTTATACGGAGACATACCCATAGGGTTTTTATAAGAAGTTCTATAAGCCCATAATGCATCATCAACTTTCTTGGACCAATTCTTTGTAGATCTATTAACAGTCTTTTACAAAATTAATTTAATCTCTCTATTACTCAATTCTACTTGACCACTAGACTGAGGGTGATATGGAGACGCAATTCTATGGTTGACATCATATTTAGCAAGCATTTTACGGAAAGCACCATGAATAAAATGTGAACCATCATTAGTCATTAAATATCTAGGGACTCCAAACCTCAGAAAAAAAACTTTCTTTAAGCATCTTAATAGAAGTGTTATGATCAGCACTACTAGTTGGAATAGCTTCTACCCACTTAGTAACGTAATCAACATCAACTAAAATATGTGTATACCCATTAGAGGAAGGAAAAGATCCCATATAATCAAAGCCCCAAACATCAAATGGTTCAATAACAAGTGAATAATTCATAGGCATTTCCTGACGTCTACTAATATTGCCAATTCTCTGGCATTCATCACAAGACAAGACAAACTTACGGGCATCCTTGAAGAGAGTAGGCAAATAAAAACCAGATTGCAATACCTTGTGTGCAGTTCTATCTCTAGCGTGGTGTCCTCCGTAAGCTTCAGAGTGGCACTTGCGTAGGATCTGTTCCTGTTCATGCTCAAGTACACAACATCTAATAACACCATCTACTCCTTCTTTATAAAGGTGTGGGTCATCCCAAAAGTAATGTCTTAAATCATAGAAAAACCTTTTCTTTTGCTGGTATGTGAAACTAGGTGGTATAAATTTAGCAACAATGTAATTAGCATAATCAGCATACCATGGAGTATTACGAGAAGCATTTATGACGGCTAATTGCTCATCAGGAAAGCTATCATCAATAGGCAGTGGGTCATCAAGAACATTTTCTAACCTAAACAAGTTGTCTGCAACGGGGTTCTCAGCTCCCTTTCTTTCAATAATATGCAAATCAAATTCTTGCAGTAAGAGAACCCATCTAATAAGTCTAGGTTTAGCATCTTTCTTTTCCATAAGGTATTTAATAGCAGCATGATCAGTGTGAACAGTAAATTTGGAATCAACAATATAAGATCTGAACTTATCACAAGCAAAAACAACTGCTAAAAATTCTTTTTCAGTAGTAGCATGATTTCTCTGGGCACTCTCTAGAGTTTTACTAGCATAATGAATAACATTCAATTTTTTATCAACTCTTTGTCCCAGAACAACACCAACTGCATAATCATTAGCATCACACATAATTTCAAAGTGTAAATTCCAATCAGGTGGTTGAACAATAGGTGCGGAAATCAAGGCTTTCTTAAGTATTTCAAATGCTTCTACACAATCATCATGAAAAGCAAAAGGAACATCTTTTTGCAAGAGATTAGTGAGAGGCCTAGAAATTTTAGAGAAGTCTTTAATAACCCTCCTATAGAAACCAGCATGACCAAGGAAACTTCTTATACCTTTGATATCTTTAGGACACGGCATCTTTTCAATAGCATCTACTTTAGCAATACCTCTTTCAGAAATTTTATGCCCCAAGACAATACCTTCATTAACCATAAAGTGGCACTTCTCCCAATTCAAGAAAAGATTAGTTTCTTCACATCTCTGCAAAACTCGATCAAGGTTGCTTAAGCAATCATCAAAAGAAGTTCCGTAAACGGAGAAATCATCCATGAAAATCTCAACAACCTTTTCACAAAAGTCAGAGAATATAGCAGTCATACATCTTTGAAAGGTAGCAGGTGCATTGCATAAACCAAAAGGCATACGTCTATAAGCAAAGGTACCGAAAGGCCAAGTAAAAGTGGTCTTTTCTTTGTCCTCTTTTGACACAGGTATTTGAGAAAAACCAGAATAACCATCTAGAAAGCAAAAATGTGTATGTTTGGATATTCTTTCTAGCATTTGATCAATAAAAGGTAGAGGGTAATGATCTTTTCTGGTAGCTTTGTTTAATTTGCGAAAATCAATTACCATTCTATAACCTGTAACAATTCTTTGTGGGATCAATTTATTCTTAGCATTAGGAACAACAGTAATGCCTTCCTTCTTAGGGACACAATGAACGGAACTTACCCATTTACTATCAGCAATAGGATAAATTATACCTGCCTCCAGAAGCTTTAGTATTTCATTTTTACCACTTCCTTCATCTTGGGATTTAACCGTCGTTGATGATCAACGATTGGTTTAGCATCAGGCTCCATATTAATTTCATGCTGACATAGAGTGGGACTAATGGCCTTAAGATCATCAAGAGCATATCCAATAGCGGCACGGTGCTTCTTCAGAGTTTTCAATAATTTCTTTTCTTCATGCTCTGAATGGTTAGCACTAATAATAACAGGATATATCTTCTTTTAATCAAGATAAGCATATTTCAAAGTATCAGGTAATTGTTTAAGCTCAAACACGGGATCACCCTTGGGTGGAGGAGGATCTCCAAGGATTTCAACAGGCAAATTGTGTTTCAAAACATGCATTTGGTTAAAAAATATTTCATCTAACTCCTTTCTTTCATTCATAAACATATCATTTTCATGATCTAGCAAATATTGTTCTAAAGGATCAGTAGGAGGCACGGCAATAGAAGCAAGACCAATGATTTCATCCTTACTAGGCAATTCTTTATCATGGGGTTGTCTACGAAATTTAGAGAAATTAAAACCAGGAGACACATCCCCAAAACTTACAGTAACAATTTCTTTCTCACAATCTGTCCTAGCATTAACAGTATTCAAGAAAGGTCTACCAAATATAATGGGACAAAAATCATCTTGTGGGGAACCAAGAACAAGAAAATCAGTAGGGTATTTTATTTTCCCACACAAGACTTCAACATCTCTCACAATCCCAATTGGTGATATAGTATCTCTATTGGCAAGCTTAATAGTAACATCAATATCTTCTATCTCAGCAGGTGCAATATCATTCATAATTTCTTGATATAAGGTATAAGAAATTGCACTCACACTAGCACCCACATCACATAAACCATGATAACAATGATCTCCTATTTTAACAGAAACAACGGGCATGCCAACAACAGGTCTATGTTTATCTTTAATATCAGGTTTAGCAATTCTAGCAGCTTCACCATAGAAATAAATAACATGCTCATCAATATTATCGACCAAGAGATCTTTAATCATAGAAATACTAGGTTCAACTTTAATTTGTTTAGGGGGTGTAGGTTTTCTAATATTACTCTTATGAACCACAGTTGAAGCTTTAGCATGATCCTTTATTCTAACAGGAAAAGGTGGCTTCTCAATATAAGCAGTAGGAGCAATAGGATCAACATTATAAGTGATAGTTTCTTCTTCAACTTTAATAGGTTCTACTACTTTTACTTCAATGGGAGGATGATATTTATACTACCTCTCCTTAGCGAGATCAACATGAGTAGCAAATGATTCACAAAAGGAAGCTACTATCTCAGAGTCAAGTCCATATTTAGTGCTAAAATCACGAAAAGCAACGGTATCCATGAAAGATTTAACACAATCAACCTTAAGGTTTATACCTGACTCATTACCTTCGTCGAGTTCCCAATATTCAGAGTTGCATTTAATTCTTTCCAATAAATCCCATTTGAATTCAATAGTCTTCTTCATAAAAGAACTAGTACAAAAAGTGTCGAGCATGGATTGATCATTACGAGAAAGCCGAGCATAAAAATTCTGAATAATAATTTCCCTTGAGAGCTCATGATTGGGGCATGAATATAAAATTGACTTAAGCCTCCCCCAAGCTTGAGCGATAATTTCTCCTTCATGAGGCCAAAAATTATAAATATAATTCCGATCACGATGAACAAGATGCATAGGATAAAACTTCTGATGAAATTTCAATTTCAATCGGTTGTAGTTCCATGATCCAATATCATCACATAGCCTATACCATGTCAATGCCTTTCGCTTCAAAGATAAAGGGAAGACCTTCTTCTTGACATCATCCTCAGGCAAACCGGCAAGCTTAAATAATCCACAAACTTCATCCACATAGATTAGGTGCATATCGGGATGTAATGTTCCATCTCCTGCATAAGGATTAGCTAGCAGTTTCTCTATCATACCCGAAGGAATTTCATAATAAATATTTTCAGTACGTGCTGTAGGTTGAGGAGCAACTCTTTGCTCTTTTGGTCGAGGTGAAGATACCCAGAAAAAGCCCCTCAAAGGATTATTTTCCGTAGTGACAAGTGACAGTAAATTTCAGCACACTATATAAATGTTTCCTTACCAAAGGCGCTTCACTCCCCGGCAACGGCGCCAGAAAAGAATCTTGATGACCCACAAGTATAGGGGACCTATCGTAGTCCTTTCGATAAGTAAGAGTGTTGAACCCAACGAGGAGCAGAAGGAAATGACAAGCGGTTTTCAGCAAGGTATTCTCTGCAAGCACTGAAATTATCGGTAACAGATAGTTGTGTGATAAGATAATTCGTAACGGGTAACAAGTAAAAAAAGTAACTAAGGTGCAGCAAGGTGGCCCAATCCTTTTTGTAGCAAATGACAAGCCTGGACAAACTCTTATATAAAGCAAAGCGCTCCCGAGGACACATGGGAATTACTGTCAAGCTAGTTTTCATCATGCTCATATGATTCGCGTTCGTTACTTTGATAATTTGATATGTGGGTGGACCGGTGCTTGGGTACTGACCTTACTTGGATGAGCCTCCCACTTATGACTAACCCGTCTCACAAGCATCCGCAACTACGAAAGAAGAATTAAGGTAAATCTAACCATAGCATGAAACATGTGGAATCAAATCAGCCCCTTACGAAGCAACACATAAACTAGGGTTTAAGCTTCTGTCACTCTAGCAACCCATCATCTACTTATTACTTCCCAATGCCTTCCCCTAGGCCCAAATCAGGGTGAAGTGTCATGTAGTCGACGTTCACATAACACCACTAGAGGAAAGACAACATACATCTCATCAAAATATCAAACGAATACCAAATTCACATGATTACTTATAACAAGACTTCTCCCATCTCCTCAGGAACAAACGTAACTACTCACAAAGCATATTCATGTTCATAATCAGAGGGGTAATTAATAGCATTAAGGATCTGAACATATGATCCTCCACCAAATAAACCAACTAGCTTCAACTACAAGGAGTAATCAACACTACTAGCAACCCAAAGGTACCAATCTGAGGTTTTGAGACAAAGATCAGATACAAGTGATGAACTAGGGTTTGAGAGGAGATGGTGCTGGTGAAGATGTTGATGGAGATTGACCCCCTCTCGATGAGAGGATCGTTGGTGATGACGATGGCTTTGATTTCCCCCTCCCGGAGGGAAGTTTCTCCGGTAGAACAGCTCCGCCGGAGCCCTAGATTGGTTCTGCCCAGGGGGTAGGGCGCGCCCCCACCCTTGTGGCTGCCTGGTGGGTCCCCTGAGGTGCTTTCTTTGCCCAATATTTTTTATATATTCCAAAATAATTCCCCGTGAAGTTTTAGGACTTTTGGAGTTGTTCAGAATAGGTCTCTCAGATTTGCTCCTTTTCCAGTCCAGAATTCCAGCTGCCGGCATTCTCCCTCTTCATGTAAACCTTGTAAAATAAGAGAGAAAAGGCATAAGTATTGTGCTAGAATGTTTAATAACAGCCCATAATGCAATAAATATCAATATAAAAGCATGAGGCAAAATGGACGTATCAGGTACCGGCAGGCGCTGCGGCGCTACCATTGCCGCAGCATCCGCCTCCGGACTCTCGAAGTCGGAGACCTCGTCCTGAGGTGGGTCCTCTCCAGGGAGGGCCTCCACAAGCTCTCACCCATGTGGGAGGGCCCGTTCAGGGTCGCCCGTGTATCCAGGCACGGCGCCGCAAGCCTGGAGATGCAGGACGGGGTCCCCATCCAGAATGCTTGGAACATCCAGCATCTTCGCAACTTCTACCCTTGACACTCTCACGTAATAATGAGTGGGGCTGTACACACCCCGGAGTCTCCTGGTGCGCCTCCCCACGGCCCTGCGGGAGCTCCCGCCCACGCCCAACTGGAAGCCCCATGCTTCGCGCTGGCGGACGACACGGTCGAACAGCGAGATTATGCCCATGCCAAGTGGAGGCCCCATGCTCCCTGCTGGTGGGAAGACTAGCATAGGTGCCGGACGCGGCTTTTTCTTTCGCTTGCTCTTGTTACCAATTTGCCACTTTTTGGAATGAAGTTTGAAGTTCTCGCGTCTTTATTCGAAAGGGGTGGGAATTTTTTCTCCTTGCAGTGTTTTTCCTCCTTGAATCTCGTTTTTAGAGGAAGTGGCGGTTGCCCGTTGCTCCCTCCCGCGCGTCCCGTGAGCGGGGGATGGGCACGGTATTACGCTCGGGCTAGCACCGGTGACGTTGGAGTCCCAGGCCACAATAGCCACGGATCAGCCCGCACGCACACCTCACCAAGGCCTTGGCATCCAAATCCTCGCGCGACGCTCTCGAGTGAGCCTATAGGCACGTATTCCTTTCGGCCCCTGGCCTCAGGAGCGTTTATCTCCTGGCCTTGCCGGGCATCGCGACCCGGCATACCAGCGACAATCGCCCCTCGCTCAAGGGCTCTGGACGCAAGATGGGCGCCAAGGAAGGGTAGCTGGAGAAAAAGTAGCCACTGTCTGGCTCATTATTGAGGAGTCTTATGTCAAGTGCTTTTTACATCTCCGCGAGGTCCGACGCCTGGCGAAGGCATCTCCGGAGGCTCTGAAATCTCACGAGTCCCCTAGGGACCTCACGAGCCGCGAGCCCCTCGAGACCCCAGAGCGATCCGGTCCTTAAGGAGGGAGCCTCCTTGGGACCCCAGGGGTGTACTTAGAATCAAGGCTCCAGAGGAGCATGCCCCCACGGCGCAGGAACCCGCCAAGGGTCACAAGCGCAACAAGCTAAGTCATCCTAACCACGCCAGGCATGAACCTTTCAATTAGTAACAATGTAAATGCTAGAATATGAGTGGGAAACACTGATATAAAAGCGCAAGCACCACAGTTCATTACACGCCCCTTGGGGCTCTTCATGACTCTTGATGCAGGAAACTAAAAACAAACAAAAGGAGCGGCCTCTCGAGGGCCGCTGTTCCTGAAGCCCGGCTCTGGCGTCGTCCACGCATAGTCGGAGTGCTCCTCCTCTTTGATGGGGGGACGGCTACGCGGCGGCTCGGCCTCCTCCTTGGTCCGGGCGCGGCGACGTGGTGGCTCGTCGTAGTCGTCGTCGCTCGAGCTCCCCCCGGGGCAGGCGCCGCTACTGCCGGAGATATCGCGACCGTCGCCAAGGGCAAGTTCACCGCGGAGGACGCCACCACCGCGATGGCCATCGTCGTTGGAGAGGTGGTCGCTGTCGCTGCCGTCGCCCTCTGGGCAGCACCCCAAGCACCTGCTGTCTTCCCCGAAGACCTTGACGAAGAGCGTCGTCGCCCCGTCATACTTGAAGTGGAGAGTACGCCTCCCCTGCAGGCCGCGGGCGTGGGCGAATGTCTGCCACCCGCGGTTCAGGAACACGTTGTCTGCGGGGGTAACCTCGACCTCCACCCACGAGGCCTTGTTGCAGCAGCCGTCAGCCTGCAGCCACAGGCCAGCAGGCCCTCCGCCGGCAACTCCTCCGCGAAGAAGCGCGGGAGCTGGATCCAGGTGCCTGCCTGCCTCTCCACCCACACCACAAACTCTTGGTGTCGGGGTACACAAATAGGGGTGTATGTTTCCCCTGACTTGTGCACGGACAGTAGGCCGCCAACCCGGCAGCACCAAGCTCCCAAGACGAGACCAAGCCAGAGAGATAGCTCTTTGAGTAATCAAAGGGCGGATCAAGAAGACTAAGACAAGCCGAGAGAACAAGATGTCACTAAGAAAAGACCTCCCTTACTTGGCAGGCGAGCCTGGTCAGGTCGAGGCCTCACCAAGAATAAGTCCCAAGATTTCCCCGGCAGGCTTGTCGGGGCCGCCAAGGGCAAATATCCATTCCAAGACTCCACCGCTCCACCACACAGCGATGCAAGTCACTTGTCAGTGTGGTGTCGAGCCCCCAAGTGATTAAGTGGCTGTCATTTGGCACGTGGCAGCCATTTGGAAGGGAGATTCCCTCTATATGACACCCATCGAGAGGCTGTCATGCAGACAGGTGGAAGATGATTAAGTGGCGCGGTAGGCTTGCCGGGCTGCATCCACAACGTGACACCTAGCAGTGCATTTAATGCACTATGTCCTAACTGCCAGAGTTAGGTATGATAGCACCGTTGGCTATCTAATCAGTAGATAATGACTGTTTTGCCATTGTGGTAACCCCTTAGCCTATAAAAGAAGGACCATGGCAACCTAAAAAAGGATTCGGACCTTCGTACACTCGTACGTGCGTAGCTGCTCTCCCCGAGGCTACCTTGTCAGGCCTGAGCACTGCGTTTCCACTACGGTCCTCCCTTCAATCCACCAAAGTAGGAGTAGGGTTTTACGCTTCTCAGCGGCCCGAACCTGGGTAAAAACCACCAGCGTCACCTCTGCCATGCTGTTCCATGGCTTCCGTTCTTTGTGCAATGTGATCTCCCCCCTGCCAAACCACAAAGGGGCTGATGGCCCCATAGGTGATCGTGTTCCACCACGATATCTTTGGCGTGCCAGGTAGGGGGAAGCGCTTGCGCGAACCCGAGGTTGTGACTGCGCATCAAGCTGCACCATCACTAGCATCGACGCTCCCTCCGTCAATAACTTCGGAAGAGAAAGGCGACATCACTCCCTCGTTCCGCCCTGCCCAGATCCTATCACCCATATCCACCGCAACCGCGGCGGCAACAGGAACGGAAGGTGGTGGCGATGCGACGGTGTCTGGCAGCTCGGGTGGCGTGGCCACCATGCTGCCCCTATCCAAGGAAAGGAGCGAGGCATGCAGTGATGCCGTCCTCCTTACGGGTTCCCGCTAAACATACCCGGTGCCTGAGAGAATCACTAGAGCATGCGGGAAATATGTTATGTGGTCTCCTCCTCCTCCACTTTCGCTCGTCGACGATCGAGCCATGCGGGGGTAGCATCATCAACATCGATAAGACCACGCGAAACTCGGTCCAGCATTTACCCTGCCAAGGGAAAATCCTGAGTGAAACGCTCGTGCAAATCCGTTGATTGACGCCCCGGCAAGCATGCTCTGGCAGGGCCGTCCGCGCCAGCGTGACCTTTATACCCGTAGCCGTGATATCGTCAACAGTGTAAAGAAGAGGAGAGAGGAGCCGACCCTTCCTTTTCACCATACATTATCACCTGCAAGTGTTCTGTTATCCCCTCCGGCCCCTGTCGGGGGTGGAAGTGCAACTGATAAACTGCCAAGTTTTCTTCTTGCGCATGTTTTCCGTTGTTAATTTTACAGACCTGAGGCAGATACGTAAACGCTATCCTCTTAGGATATGCGGACATGACGAGCGACCGCGACTAAGGAAGGAGGGAAGCATGAACGAAAGCTAAGTCAACATGTTCACTGGTTCTTTCTCCAAAGTTTGCATTTGCTTATCCCTCGGACAACCAAGGTGTTTCGTATGGTTAAATCTTTCGTGTGATGGCACCTTGCTGAATTTGTCTGCGCCCCCGCTTTGTTTCGAGCCTGCTCAACAAAGTGGGGGCCGTGTCAAAGACTCCTAAGGAAAAACCTGCCGGGGCATGTCCTCGCCAGCTGAATGCTAAGGACCCGCTCCTCACAGCAATCGCGACTGCATGCTACTGGCGGGCAACCAAAACACACAGAAAGAAACTAACCATACAAACATCCATGGGTAAAACACAAGAGGGGTAGCATGCACTTAAGCTTAATCTGACATCAGTTCAACAAAAGCAAGAGCAAATACAGTACGGGGCCTAAACACAAAAAATGCATTATGTTTTGTTACAGGGCGCCACGGCAACAAGAATGATTCACGGATGTGCTTGGCGGTCTTCTGGAACCCTGGGGACAGAGGGAACATTGTCGGCGAAGGGGCCAGCCTTCTCCTCGGTAGCAGAAACATCGGCACCCTCTGGCAGCCTCCTGAAGCCATCGGCAAGGTTGAGGTCTGGATGGTGATAGGCGAGTTGCTCAAGACCATGAAGAGGGAATCACGGGAAAGCTTTCGAGACTCGTTTGCAAAACAAGCGGACTTTTCTTCCTCGTATGTCTTTAGCCCTTCGATCAAGCCTTCAAAGAAGAGCACTAGCTTGACGCTTCGAACCTCATGTCTGTTGACTGAGAAGGCCCAACTCTTCATATCCATCGCTGCGATCAGGGCAGAGAGGCGCTCGGCAATATCAACCGGATTCTTGATCCAGAGATCATGCTGCTCAACTTGGTTCGCCAGTTTGTCCTCTGCGTCCTTTCGGAGGATTCTCGTGTTGTCCAAGTCCTTCATCAGCTGCTTCTCACAAGCTCCGGTAGACTCAATTCCGCTCTCCATGGTGCCAAGCCATGCCTTCATGTCAGTAATGGTGCCATTAGCAGTGTTGAGGTCCTGGCTCTTGGAGGAAAGCTGCGATTGCACCTCCTTCAGAAAAATCTCCGCCTTCTGCACTTCCTCCTTGAGAGCCATGATTTCCTTGGCGCTCCCGGCAAGGTCCTCTATCAGTTTGGCTACATGTTGATCGAGACCAGCCTTGGCAATGGATGCAGCGGCAAGATGCGGCAAGATCATCGGCAGTCTTCTTCAGGTGGGCAGTAGAGTCAACAGTGAGTGTGTCAAGGGCCGCCTTGTGCCTATCCTCCAGATCCTTGGTGTACTGCTGGACAAGGGCCTCTAGTTCTCCATCCTTTTTGCGTAGGATGGCCTCAAGGTTCTCTTCCCGGGAAGAGATGTCCTTCTCCTTGGCGTTCAGAAGCACTGCACGCTCCGCCAAATGAACTTCCCAGGCAGCGACATCCTCTTTCACCTCCTGTTGCCGCAGAAGGGTTTGGAACTACTTGCCGTGCCACTCGCGCAGCTCACTGACCTTGTCCCTCAGTTTTTGATCCATGAGACTGGAGGAGTTGCGCTGCTCCTTGATCGCCTGCCACTTCAGACCGTATCTGCTCTGCATGTCCTTGATGCCTATTGCCACAGACTCCAGAAAGGACAAGTCCAAGGCTGCACTGGCTGAATCATCAGCCTCTTCAGCTCGCTGGAATAGTGGTGCCATGATGCGCTGGATCTCTTCATCAAGGTCTGCGCTTACTGCCACGGATGAGCCGGGGGCTCCGAGTCCAGGTTGGGCAAGAACCAATGCCAGATTACTTGAAGATGGCTGTAGGGCCGCGGTCGAGGTGCCAAACTGGGAAGGAGGGCTCATAGTCTGAAGGGGAACTTTCTCTTCAACCACTACCATCGGTCCTGGTGTGCTACCGGGGATCTTCTCTACTTCCTTTGGGGCCTCTTGGATATCCCCAGTAGTATGTTGCTGGCCCTCCACGACAGCAATCCTGGCGGCCTCTTCGGCAGCTTCCTTTCCAATGCTGGCCACTTCCTCCAATAGCTGTGGTTCCTCAGCCAATGGAATCACAAGAAAGGTCAGCAAGCAATGACAAAGAGATGATATACATTGGTGAGCCAGAGACTTGAGGCAAAATAAAGCAAGCAACAAAGACAAAGAGTGAGCGGATTACCCGAAGATGTTTACCGTGGGAGGGCATCGGTTTCCCCGGCAACATCAGTTGCCGGGGCATGACCCTCGCCCCCTTCCTCGGTAGCCACAACATCAGCATGGGCCGATCCTTCCATGGAGGCCCTTGCCGGGGATTTCTCGGCTTGAGCATCGGGCAGGGTGGGCCCCTCCTAGGGAGCCTTTCTCTGAATGATCTCCCTCTCTCCCTTGGTGGGAGATGGGACACGCTCTTCCACACCTCCCCTGGCGGGAGAAACCTGTCCCATACCTTTGTGTCGGGGGCTAGGCCGGGAGCTCGGCCTTGGATCGTTCATGCTATCTCCCGCCAAACCCGTGCCCTCTAAAGGCCCCGATGACTCCACTTGCTTGGATCGTTTGGCCTGATGGATGAGGGTTTCTTCTTCGTCCCTGTCAAAGACAGCCAACAAGATTGGATCATCAAACCAACAAGTGCATGACGCTTCGACAAGGGAAGATAGTGTTTTCCTTACTCTGAATCGATGAGCATGGAGCCCAACGCGAACCCCATAGGTAGTGGGGTCGCTCTGCTCCTCTTCAGGGTCGGGGGAGCAGTGCTTCCTGGCAACTTTGAGCCCTTTCGAGGGGCTGGGGGCTCCGACGAGGATGAGCTGCGCGAGGAGCTCGAGCTTGATTGGGAGTTGGGGTCGACCCATGTGACCGCTCGCCGCTTGGTGGGAGGGGTCTTGGCCTCAGAAACACGAGAAGAATGGCGGCACACCACGTCCAGCCCGTCGCCCTTAGAGGCGGTCTTCTTCACCCTCTTGGTGACGGGCGCAGGAACAGGGGCCGCTGCTCCCCAACTAGCCCGCCTACGAGGGCGCTGTTCCAAGTCTGGTTCCGGGGCTTGAGGGCCCGTTGCAAGCCACTCCTCCTCGGGCTGCTCCGTCTCCTCGGTCTCGTCCCCCTCTTGGACTTCTGCTGCCGCGGCATAAAGGGCTTCGACCCCGGCAGATTCGTCCCCGGTAGCCTCCTCCGTGGCATGCCCCTCACTCCTGCCATGGGAAGAGCCTTCGTCTTCGACCTCCTCCTCATCTTCCTCCTCCTCTCCTCCGGGCCTTGCCTTCCCGGCAGCTCGAAGCGCCTTGTCCTCCTCAATCTGCCTCATGATGAACTCTGCTTCTACCGTGGAGGTGCACTTGAACATGTTGCCTTCCACCCTGGAAGCCCTTTCTTCCAAATTGGAAACCCAGTTGATCTCTGCATGAAGCTCAGGTAGTTGCCAATCAGCCTCAACTCCATAAGCCTTGCAGTCGGGCATCCACTTCAAAATCTGGTCCAGGGCAGAGTTGATATTCAACAGGACAACCCTTGCCGACAATTTGAACGGCCCGAGGCTACCGAATAGCTGTTCACACAGCCAGCCATGGCCATAAATTGATAAATTATTGGTGAGGCCTGGATATAGGCGCATCCTGTCCGTAGCATCTCCATACCGCTAGGCGAACCTGTCCCTTTTCTGCAGCGGCGTGATGCGGTGTCGGAGGAAGTTAGCCCCGACTTGTTCGATGGTTAGCCCGGCAGCTTTGAGGTGGGCGATCCTGTTCAGCGCCGGGTTAAACCTGTCGTCAGTAAGGCCTGGCTCCCCCCAATCGCTGCCGCGTACGACGCACTCCGTCCGTGCCTGGCAGTACTCTGGAGCATCCGCGTCCTGAATCCAGCACCAGTCTGCCCTCCATTCTTCCCATCTGCCGTGCTGCTGACCAGGAAGGTAATCCCAAAAATCCATCTTTCCCTGGGGAATCCAACTTATATTCCCTCAGTGGTGACTCTTGTTCTTGACCCGCGGGACGAAGAAGTGCCTGAACAGGTCCACATTGGGGGCAACACCGACAAAGTTCTCGCACAGATGGGCGAAAATCGCCATGCACGCCATTGCATTTGGCATGAAATCTAGGAGATGGAATCCGTACACCACCATCATTACCCCAAAGAAATATGAGAAAGGGAGGCTGAGGCCGTAGAGAAAGTACGCGCAGAAGAAGCGGTAAATCTGGCAGATCCTTTTTCCCCTCCGGCAATATCACGGGCGCGCCATGCCCTTTTGAGACATCCCTCCCTAACATGTACGCATACCTTGCGACCAAGGCGTTGCTGTCCAAGCTCGACGGGAAGAAGACCACATCCTCCCGCCGCTTCCTGTCCAACTCCGCCGCTCTCTTCTTCTTCCCCTCCGCTGCCGCTTCCTTTGTGGTGGTCGCCCGCTTCCCCCTAGCGGCGGCGGCCGTCTTTCCCATCCTTCAGGGCTGTGGAAAGGGTGGAAGACCGGATGAGGTGTTGGAGGCAAGTGTGGGCACATGAGCGGTCGCTTGGCTTGAGGAGGAAGATGATGAAGGGAGAAACGGATGCGAATGAGCAGTGCCCCTTTCGCGTTTTCTCTTTTATGAGGAACGAACATGGGGGGGTGGCTCTTCGCTACTTTCTCTCAAGAAGTTACCATTTTACATTAACTGCTGCAGTCCATGACCCAACGACCTGCGGTAATTACGCGGAGTGGACGTTCAGTTGACTGGTCATCATAACCAAACCGTTGCATGTGCAACACTTCCTTGACACGTGTCCGTGCACTGTTTGGGGCCTAACCCAACGTGCTCGGCAACACGTATGGCGCAGGCTCGGGGGCTTCTATTGGGGTACACAAACAGGGGTGTATGTTTCCCCTGACTTGTGCACGGACAGTAGGTCGCCAACCCGGCAGCAACAAGCTCCCAAGAAGAGACCAAGCCAAAGAGATAGCTCTTTGAGGAATCAAAGGGCGGATCAAGAAGACCAAGACAAGCCAAGAGAACAAGATGTCACTAAGAAAAGACCTCCCTTACCAGGCAGGCGAGCCTGGTCAGGTCGAGGCCTCGCCAAGAATAAGTCCCAAGATTTCCCCGGCAGGCTTGCAAGGCCGCCAAGGGTAAATATCCCCGCCAAGACTCCACCGCTCCACCACACAGTGACGCAAGTCACTTGTCAGTGTGGTGTCGAGCCCCCAAGTGATTAAGTGGCTATCATTTGGCATGTGGCAACCATTTGGCAGGAAGATTCCCTATATATGACACCTGTCCAGAGGCGTGTCATGCAGACAGGTGGAAGATGATTAAGCGGCGCGGTAGGCTTGCCGGGCTGCATCCACAGCATGACACCTAGCAGTGCATTTAATGCACTTTGTCCTAACTGCCAGAGTTAGGTATGATAGCACTGTTGGCTATCTAATCACTAGATAATGACTGTTTTGCCACTGTGGTAACCCCTTAGCCAATAAAAGGAGGACCATGGCAACCTAAAAAAGGATCCGGACCCTTGTACACTCGTACGCATGTAGCTGCTCTCCCCGAGGCGACCATGCCAGGCCTGAGCGCTGCATTTCCACTATGGTCCTTCCTTCAATCCACCAAAGCAGGAGTAGGGTTTTACGCTTCTCAGCGGCCCGAACCTGGGTAAAAACCACCAGCGTCACCTCTGCCGTGTTGTTCCATGGCTTCCACTCTTTGTGCAATGTGATCTCCCCCTGCCGAACCACAAACGGGCGGATGGCCCCATAGGTGATCGTGTTCCACCACGACACTCGGGCCACGTCGGACGAGTGGGATCGCGGGCGCGGTGGCCGGGCGGCTACCGTGAGCCTTCCACCTCGACCACGGCCGCCACGGCTTCCGCAGCCGCTTCCGCGAGAGGGACCCTTCCCACGGCAGGCGGAGGCAATGCAGACCCCCATGGGGGTGTGCTCATGCCCCTGGGGAACCGCCACCGGTGTTGCAGGGGACTTGCGGGGACGGCCGCGCCCCTTCTTGTGCGGCGGCGAGCCTGGTCCCTCCTAGGGGGCTTTCCCCTTTTTGGCGGCAGAGAACCTCCTCACTGGCGCCATGGCTGTCGAGGTGGCAGTTTGGAGTGGGCAAGCAAGAAGATGAGGATGAGCTAGGGGCTTCACCCTCCTCGCCCTCTTATAGGTGATCGTAGGCCAACCGGCGCCCTTCGCGTTCGAATCAATGATGGCTCTGCAACGTGCGACAGGCCCTTGTCAAGTCGGAGCGGTTGCCGAGCCGACGTGGGGAAGTGCAGGCGTCCGCGTCCCGTCGTGTGCCAAGCGTCGAGCCTGGCCCGTAGGCAGTTGGGGCCCGTGGCGCTTCGCCTTCACTCCTTGTCTTCGCTTTGAAGCCAGCCCGAGCGCACCTTGGGCCCGGGGGCTACTGTCGGCATTCCGGGATCGGGGGTACCTAGACTTGCCTGCCTGCAGCCCAGCACGCGGACTCAACAACAGCCTGGTATGACCCAACTACAACACCCCCATGACAAGACCCTCGCGAGGGTCGTGGCCTCGCGAGGCGAGCGATGCCAAGACATCCAGAGGAGCGGCTTCCCCAGGCTACCTCCCGAGGAGCGGAGATTTCTATGCAGGCCTCCCACCTCGCAAGGCGCGTGATGACGTGAGCCATGACGACCAAGGCCAGGCGGGCGCCAACGGGCGCAGAAGGGACAATTTCCTCTTTGGTGCTAAAGGAGCAAGGACAGGCGCCAGTTGCCGAGGAAGGCACCAAAGCTTTCCATTCCGGTGCAACGAGACCAAGACCACGAGCTCGGCAGGACGGATGTCATCGCTGAGCCCACCGCTGCATCATGGCCAGAAGCTTTGCAGGCGAAGACCACCTTTCGTCAGGATAAGATGTACTCCTTGTCCCCTTTCAAAATTGGCCGTTGTTGAATCCCTTCCCGCCTAAGCTATGAGGGAAGAGGACCAAGGCCACTATAAATATAGGCTAGCCACCATCGTAGAGAGGATCGGAACCTGACCGATCCATCCTCACCACCTGAGCTCTTGCGAGGCTGCTCATCCACTATACTAGTGTATCCTCTTACCTCCTCGTGAGGCTAGTCCACCAAAGGCAGGAGTAGGGTTTTACACCGCAAGGTGGCCCGAACCTGGGTAAATCTCTGTGTTCATCCTTTCCTCACGATCCAACGCACTTAGCGAGATCAAGCCCGGGGCATGGCGAGCTGAGCGTTGTTGTGAAGCGAGATCCTTCATTCACGCCCAAGAGTTTGAACCTTCTTGGGTCTGCGGAGCCCTGAATCCAACAGAAATCACTCGGAGAGGGGGTGCTCAAATCAATCTTCTTAGAAATCTTAAGCGGAGCAGCAACCAGACAAAGCCGGTGCAGGGTGGCTATTTATAGCTGCAGCATTCCCTTATGGGAAATGACCAAATTGGACATCGAGAGCAGTCAATGGCCGAATGACATGAGTCCAACGGTCGGATTTTGAGCACAACGGTAACATTACTTGCGGAGCACAACGGTAACATTACTTGCGGAGCTAGTAATGCTAACTCCTCGGTCAGAGACAAATCTCTCACAGCAAAGAAGATCACAGTCTCTTGCTGGCAAGTATTTGCTTGGAACACAAAGAGATTTCTCTCACAACTTTCATAGGTTTTGGGCTAAGCATCACAGCGAATCTAAGCTTCGAGAACCTATACCCCTCTTAATAGTACGGAGGTCCTATGACTCAAATGAACGAAATAAGAACAACGAAAATAATACTACGTCTTCACTTTGTCTTCGACTTCCATTCGCTGTAGTCAATTTCTTCGGACAACGTTCACTGAACCAAATGCTTACTTCAGCAGTATAATTTAGAGGGGATAATTCCTTCACATCAATCTTCTCATCTACATATCATCAACAGATGTAGCTCGTTCTTCTCTGCAATGCAAATATACTTCGGTGAAGTTCTTCGAACTTGGCACCGAAGACAGCATTCTTCTTGGTTTCTCTATGGACTATTTCTCTCTGTATGCACTAGCAAACAAATCAGTCCATACCTATTTTTGTCAAGAATCTCCAAAACATAGGAAGGCATATATTACACCAACAGGTGGTTCTCATGGCATCTCCAAATTAGACCCGCAAATCACCAGCAAAATGTTTGGACCGAGTTGTCTGGATGCAGTTTGTCACCCAACGTCGGCCCACATTGGTCCATGGACCAGTCCACGCCTTTGTTTCCCCATAAACTGGAAGCAAACCAGGGGGCTTTGCGGGATCCCGGACTTCCACCACGTAGGACTCTGACACCCCCACCCACCCAAAACTACACCCATACCCCACGTCCCCATTCCTTCCCCTTTCTCTACATCCACTTCCTTCTTGGCCGATGCTACCGCTATACCACCCGACCGCCCATCAAGCCCTTGTCGGGCCTCTGTGACCTCTACTGCTCTACCTGGTTACCACGCTGCTTTGCCTACGCCACCGTTCCACACCTCTCGTGTGTCTGCCATGCAGGTATCATCCACCCCTGCGGATGCTCTTCATGGGGGTCACCATGGCCGACAAGGTACGAGGGCATTTGTCGTTGATGGATGACTACATTGTCCCTGATGCCCTGTTCATGGATAATTTTCGTCGAGGCTTTCAGATGCAGAAAAATGTGTTTGATCTCCTCTACAATGTCAACCGGGCCTACGATAACTACTTCATCTTGAAGAAGGATGCGGTAGGAAGAATTGGATTCTCTGATTACCAGAAGTGCACGACTGCATCCTGATCACTTGCCTATGGCATGACCACAGATTTGTGGGACGAGGACATCCAGATGTCTAAGAGCACATGCAGAGATGCCATGGTGAGGTTTGCTACTACGATGGTCAAGGTGTTTTGACCTCATTACTTGAGAGAACCAATTGTCGGAAACACCAAAAGCCTCATGACAATGTCCGAAGCAAGAGGGTGACCAGGTATCCTCGGATCTCTTGATTGCATGCACTAGAGATGGAAAAATTGCCCAAAATCTTTACAAGGGCAATATCAGGGCCATGTTACCACCATCATTCTTGAAACGGTTGGATCACAGGATCTCTGGATTGGACACACTTTGTTTGGCATGCCCGGGTCTCACAATGACATCAATGTGCTACACCGGTCTCCATTGCTTGCTAGGTTGACTGAAGGACAAGCTCTTCCATGCAACTATACTGTTAGTGGGCATGACTACAAGATGGAATACTATCTAGTTGACGGTATCCATCCTCCATGGGTGACCTTCATCAAGACTATCACCCAGCCAGTTGGTCAGAAAAGAACTCACTTTTCCCAAAGATATCAAGGAGCTAGAATGGATGTGTAGAGGACATTTGGAGTGCTCCAAGCCCATTTTGCTATTGTTTGTGGACCCGCTAAACAATGGGATACATAGACCTTTTGGCAGGTGATGACATGTTGTGTGATCATGCACAACATGATCGTGGAGAATGAGGGTGAAGATGCCACCAGAGGTCTAGAATTCAAGAACATGTGTGATCCTATCCAACTTCCAAATCAGAATCCGTCCATGATTGATGATTTTGTCGAAATGCATACACAAATTTGGCATTAAGCAACTCATGAACAACTTAAGCAAGATCTAATCGAGCATCTATGGATCCTAAATGAGAACAAGTAGAACATATGTGTGAGTTGAATTCAAGATTGAACTATTTTATTTCAAAACCTAGTTGGATTCTAATATTTACATTTGAACTACTGTCGCATTTTAATATTCTCACTCCTCGAAGATTTGATATACTATTATTTTGAGTGTTGCTGACTTTAGAGAAAAAATAGGGGCAGACATTTAGGGGATAGGGTTTCTGGCGCTCTCATCTTTCAAACAACTTTTCTTGCCCGTGCCAGAAACCAGGGGCATGTGCGTGGGCAGGCCCACGATCTTACGTGGTTTCAAGTAACTGCCATCTCTGCCATCACTCCCGCGTTTACTGCAACTCCCCCCCCCCCCCCATGACGCGGATTAGGTGCGGGATGTGGGATTGGTGCAGGAAGGGCAGTCGTGGTGTTAGTGCTTTGATCAGAGGAGCCAGGACGCCGGATTGGCGAGACTGGCGATCGATGGAGTAAATCGCCTGCCAGCAATGCAGGGCGTGGGATTGGTGGAGTGGGGCTGTTGCCTTAGGGTAGTGGAGATCCAGCCCCCGTGTCCTCTCCTATAAAAGGAGGGGATGGGCATGGGAGGCGATGCTCATCCGTCTCCTTCTCCTCCATTCTTCTTGCATCTTCTACCACCATGGCGAGATGAAGAGGTCATGCTCGTGCTTCCGCCATGGCAGCGAGAAATTCTCCTTGGCACCATGCTTCTGCTTCGGTTGTGGCCACGGAGGCCAGCTCCAGCATGCAGGGAGGGGCCATAGGGTGAGGCCCTGGTTAACGCGGTGCTCGTGGTCGAGGAGGCCGGACCGAAGCGTTGGTGGTTCCGCCTCCAGCTGCCCTGCTCCCGGTGGAAGGCCATATAGGGGACACCGTGCTTGAATTCATCATGAAGCAGCGTGACCCGCTGAGGAGCAGGCTATGGCTCCCTCGTCCCTTCACCGGGGTAATGGAGATGGACCAGCCGCTCAGGTTGCGGTTGCGCGTGAATGGTTGCCTCAATGGCGCCGTTTGGGTGAATGTAGAGTTCCCCGTCAATGGCGTCATGTACCTCACCCAAGGGTGGAAATCCTTCGCTCATGCCCGCTACTTGGAGGAGGGGCACTTCCTCCACTTCAAGTTGGTGGAGGCCGATGCGCTCTCCGTGAAGCTCGTCGGGCCTTTAGGCGCTCGTCTAGGGTGCTGCGCGGAAAGCTCGAGCGATAGCTGATGTGACCTCTGGTTTCAAAGCTATAATTTTATGTCCGAAAATATTTTTGGATATTTCATGTTCTACACAAAAGTACAGAAACTTGGGTCATTGGAATACGATGCAACAAGAATCATAAAAATTTATTCTGGAGGAGAAGAATATGGTCGAGATACGAGACGTCCAAGCGCAGGCAGCCGAAGAACATGTGCTTTATATTGGATGTGCTCTCTTGAAGTTTCCATGCATAGCTGAACCAGAGAAAGAAGCTATCAAACCCAATTTTAGGATGCCTCCATGTAGATGGTTCTTCGTTGCAAAGAATTTCAATTCAAGTTCCTACATGGCAAGATGAGAATCAAGAATTTCTCTTATAGTAGTACTAGTTACGTGGACTTTCTTTGGAGGTTTCTCGTGTGTCAAGGGATTGTCTGTTGGTCGTCGTGACAACATCTCTAGGTTACGTGTATTGCATCACGTAATTGGGAGATTTTATCGTGGATCTTGGAGGAGTTCATTGCATTCTAAAAGATCGGGCCAAATCAGCGGCACGTCAGAGGTCGTGCCCTCATCAGTTGGTATCAGATTACTGGTTTTATTACGGTGCAATCTTTTTCCTCATAATTTATTCATAGAGATCCTAAAACTACAATGAGGACGGAACACTACTTTGATGGTGAGATGTCCCAGAGTGAGCAGGATCCATCACGTGGCCTTTCATGGTTTCAGATTTACACACGGGTGCAAGTGGGAGGAATTACTTGTGCTACAATGATGGATCGTTGTTCAAAAATAAATTTAACGAGTCAAACAGTGGTTGATGCTTTGAAGATGTCCTTGATGGAGCATCCTGACCCATATAGGCTCTCGTGGCAGGGCAAATTCCTAATTATCAAACATCAAGTGAAGGTACACTTCAAATTATGTGGATACACCGACTTGGTCACTTGTGATGTTCTTCCCCATCATATGCATGTATGTTCATTGATTTTGGGCCAACCATGGACAAAGAAGAGGGATCTCCGGATTGATAAATCTGGCACTTTTTCTTTGAGAAAATTTAAGTTATTCCATGAAGGACTGTGGGCACCTTTTGAAGCATACAATTCTGAAGAATATTTGGAAGATTGTCAGTGGCGCGATCATGCACAGGCTGCAATTGATGCAAAGAAACAACAAGAGAAGATGGTGTTGTTAGAAAATAAAAAGTCTAAGGATGGTGCCGTTGTCACTAAAATTATGTCTGAACATGAAGAGAAAAAAGAGAAAGTGGTAGTACCACCGAGTGGGTTGAATGTACAACTTAAGAGGGTAGATGGCGGAGATAGCATGGCAGTGAGCGCAGGTCAGCGCAGGAGTTTATTTTAGATTCAATGTGATATTAAGGGTACAACGTGCAAGTTAATAATTGATGAAGGTAGCTGCACTAATGGCGTCAGCAAGACATTGGTGGAAAAGCTTAGTTTGTCCACATGGCGATATGATGAACCATATCATTTGGAGTGGTTGAACAATTGTGGGCAGCTCAAAATTACACATAAGGTGCGTGTGCCATTTTCAGTTGGGCAGTATGTTGATGAGGTGGAATCCGATGTTTTACCACACGAAGTCTGTGGTTTATTGCTTGGACGACCATGGCAGCATGATTGTAATGCCATGCATGCTGGGAGGTCCAATACTTATACATTTGTTCATGTTGGGAATAAAATAATGCTGCAGCCAATGGATGAGAAATCAATTCACTCTGATGTGGTTTTGACAGTGCGGAAGAAAAGGGCGCCCAAAATCAACATGAAACCGAGGACGGTTTCTCTTCAAGTGGAGGGGGTGATATTCTTTTGGTAAATAAGAAGGTCCCTAAACTTACCATGAAGCCGAGGACGGCTTCATTTCAAGTGGGGAAGGATGATGTGACCTCTGGTTTCAAAGCTATAATTTTACGTCCGAAAATATTTCACGATATTTCATGTTCTACACAAAAGTACAGAAACTTGGTTCATTGGAATTCGATGCAACAAGAATCAGAAAAATTTATTCTCGAGAAGAAGAATATGGCTGAGATATGAGACATCCAAGCGTAGACAGCCGAAGAACATGTGCCTTTATATTGGCTGTGCTCTCTTGAAGTTTCCATGGATAGCTGAACCAGAGAAAAAAGCTACCAAACCCAATTTTAGGACGCCTCCATGTAGATGGTTCTTCATTGCAAAGAATTTCAATTCAAGTTCCTACATGGCAACATGAGAATCAAGTATTTCTCTTATAGTAGTACTAGTTACGTCAACTTTCTTTGGAGGCCAGCGTCCATACGTGATCAATCTTCCTGTTTGTTAATTAGGTAGGTTTTGTTTAGTTTAAATAGAAAAGAGAGATAGAGTCCAAATAAAAGTTAGCTTGCATGTTGGTCGGTTGGATCTATGATGCCTATAAATAGTGTTGGCTACGGCCATTGTATGCACGTTAGATTTTCTACAGTGTAGACAATATGTGTATCGACTATTAAGCGGACCTCTTTGGGTGTCGTCGTTATTTATTTTGTGTGAATTTTCTGCGTGAAAGTTGCACTTGGCTCGGACTCCAGCCGAACGTCGACAGCACCATCACCATCATCGCCAGCTGAGCACCGGCAGCACCATCATCTGCAGCTGGACCCCGGCAGAGTGATTTGCCGGGGGTGCTTCGCTTAGGCACCCCTTTTGCCCTCCTTGCACTCGATGTAAACCCTGGAAGGAGGGGACCAATAAAGGCATTATCGAGCACTTTTCGTTTTTCAATAAATGTATGATATTCGACGTGCTCAAATAAATGTAAACTATCCTCCTTTTTTGTCTCCGCCTTTGTGCAATTTTTAGTTTAGTACCCTATGTTGTGTGAAAGTTTGCCAGGGAGGGACCACCGGCAAAGCAACTTGTCGGCCTCAAACGCGGCTGCACAGAGTCTGTCGAGCGGACCCGAGGCAAAACTGGAGTGCGAGACGAAACACGGCACGATTCCTTCACGTGCAGGTTTCTCGTATGAACACGGAACCACGTGAGGAGAAATCTCTAAGATGTAAACAATGAAATCATAGTTGAGAAATTTTCAACTTATATTTCTTTGTTGTACTTCTTATCGTATGAAATGAACGCCAAACACGCCAGAATCCGCCCGAAACAGTGTACCCTCCGCCATCCCTCCTCGGGAAACTTGTACCCGGGGGAACCCTTTTGCCTTTGTAGAAAAAGAAAGAAGAGAAATGGTGGTGCGGAGACCTTGGCGGTGCATTAGCCGTTACATTTAAGCAAGCGTAAAACACATCATACTATGCACTAATTACGTAAGTAAATATGCATGAAAGTTTGTGGAACACTTAGCTTTATTCATATTTGCACAGGATTTGCGCCTGGCTTTGTACAAAGGGTTACGAGACTCTGAGACTATGCTTGTACAAAAGGGGTTGCCGGGACAAGGCCCAGCAACAGTGCCTCATGGGTAGAACTTACGAAGATGCTCGATGGTCCACGAGTTTTGCACACGTATGCCATCTTCTATCTCAAGACGTACTGCCCCATTTCTGGTGACTTGTACTACCTGATAAGGGCCCTCCCACTATGGCATAAACTTGTTTGTTCCCTTGGCGGACTAAACACGCAGAAAGACAAGGTTGCCTTCCTCAAGGATTCGGCCATGACCCTTGTGGCGCGGCGCAAGGCTTGCTGGTAGCGTGCAGCTCGCACAGCTGCCCGAAGACGATCTTCCTCGAGGAGCATGGCATCGTCATGCCAGTGCTGCTCTTGCTCTACTTTGTCGTAGGCAAGTACTCGAGGTGATCCACATATGAGTTCTGTGGGTAGCACCGCTTCTGCACCATAGACTAGGGAGAAGGGTGTTTGGCCAGTAGCTCAATTTGGCGTCGTTCTGAGCGACCAAAGAACCACCGGCAAGTCGTCAATCCAGTGCCTCCCGCACTTGTGCAGCCTGTCAAATGTTCTTGCCTTGAGACCGGGCAACACTTCAGCATTTGTCCTTTCTTCTTGCTCGTTGCTTCTTGGATGAGCAACGGAGGTAAAGCATACCTTGCTTCCAAGGCCCTGGATATATTGCGTGAAGGTGCGACTTGTGAACTATGTGCCGTTATCAGTGATGATTCTGTTTGGAACCCCAAAGCGGCAAACTAGTCCTTTGAAGAATTTGACACCTGACTGCACAGTCACCTTCCTCACTGGCTCTACTTCAAGCCACTTTGTGAACTTGTCGATGGCAACATACAAGAACTCAAAGCCCCCGGTAGCACAGGGGAAGGGGCCCAAAATGTTGAGCCCCCAGACCAAAAAAGGCCAGGAGAGAGGGATTGTTTGGAGGACTTGTGTTGGTTGGTGTATGCTCTTCGAATGGAACTAGCATGCTTCACATGTTGTTACTAGCTCAGTTGCATCTTGGAGGGTAGTGGGCCAATAAAAACCTTGCCGTAAAGCCTTCCCAACAAGGGCTCTTGATCCTATGTGCGAACCACATATGCCTCCATGTATCTCTGCCAACAACTTCAGCCCATCTTCCCAGCAAATGCACTTCAATTTCACTCTGTTCGGTCTCTTTCTGCACAGGATGTTGTCCACAAACTGATACATACTCGATTAACGGGCTACTTTCTCAGCTTTCTCTTGATCATCAGGAAGTTCTACTGTTTGGAGAAATTGAACTATCTGTTGTGCCCATGCCGGAGCCTGTGGCTAGACTACAAGGACTAAAGGCATTTCTTTGGCTACAGGAGCGTGAGCCTCGATGGAAAGAATCTGAGATTCTGGTCGAGGCCGCTACTCACCGGTAAGCGCATCATCATTCCCAGCAATATCCTTGCCGGCGGCTTCAGGGAGCTCTACCGGAAGATATTTGCCGGTGCCTAACTTTCTTATCTTTTTAGCTCTTGTTGATGGGGTGACTATTGCTTGATTCAAATGGAGCACAAAAGTTCTTGGTTCCACAGGTAGTTTTTGGGCAGCACACTTTGACAGTTGGTCAGCAATGCTGTTCACCGCATAGGGAATGTGCTCTGTTTGGAAACCATCAAAGTGCTCTTCCAATTTCCTCACTTCACCCACATATGCTTCAATCAACGGGCTCTAGTAATCCTTATTAACTTGCTTTACCGCAAGTTGCGAATCTCCACGAATGATCAGCCTTCTGATTCCCAATTCCACCACAACTCTGAGGCCGGCAAGCAGTCCCTCATAATCCACGGTGTTTTTGGTAGCTTCCTCCCTGGGGAAGCACATTTGAACAACGTACTTGAGATGCTCTCCGGTGGGTGCGACAAGCAGCACTCCGGCACCGGTGCCTTGCAGCGAGAAAGCACCGTCAAAGTACATGATCCAATCCTTTTCAGTTTCCCTGCTGGGGGAGGGCTAATTCCTGGATCTCTTCATCTTGTGTTGGCATCCATTCTACAATGAATTCTACCAATGCTCTACTCTGAATATTTGATGTACTCTCACATTTGAGTGCGAAACTTGATAGCTCCAGTGCCCACTCTACTATCCTACCAGTTGCCTCTGGATTCCTCAAAATGTGCTACAACGGGAAGCGAGTGACCACAGTGATCTCATGTGCTTGGAAGTAGTGGTGCAGCTTTCTCGCGGCCATGAGGAGCCAAAGAGCAGCTTCTACATGCCCGAATACCTTGATCAAGCCCCCTGCAAGAGAGAGCTAACAAAGTACACAGGTCATTGCACCACTTTCTTCTTTAGCGTGACCTGCTGATCAACTTCTTTCTCTTGTACTGCTTTTGCCTTGTCGGCATCTGAACTTGTCGGGGAGGACTTTGCTTCACCATGGAATGGCTTTGCTGCCGTTGTTACCTCATCGCTAGCTTCTCTATGCATGACCAGCGTGACACTGACCACTTGGTTTGTTGCTGCTAAGTATAGCAGCAATGGTTCCTATGTCTTAGGCGCGACTAGGGTTGGCGCAGAGGACAAGTATCTTTTCAGGTCTTGCAGCGCAGCCTCCGCTTTCGGAGTCCATTTTACTAGGCCCGCCTTTTTCAATATCTTGAAAAACGGCAGGGCGCGTTCAGCAGACCATGAAATGAACCTACTCAAAGCTGCAACACAACCGGCAAGACGCCGCACATCCTTGACGGTCTTGGGTGCTTGAATCTGCTCAATAGCCTTGATCTTGTCGGGGTTTGCTTCGATCCCGCGCTGGGACACAAAGAACTCAAGAAGTTTGCCGGATGGGACGCCAAACACACACTTCTCAAGGTTGAGCTTCATGTTGATTTTGTGCAAGTTCGCAAATGTCTCTTCTAAATCTTCAATGAGTGTCGATTTGTCCTTGGTCTTGACCACTATATGTTCCATATAGGCTTCTATATTTTTGTGCAACTGTGGCTCAAAACAGATCTGAACAGCTATCTCAAACGTTGAACCAGCACTCATTAGTCCGAAAGGCATACGTACAAAGAAATATGTGCCACATGGAGTAATGAATGTGGTCTTCTCCTCATCTTCCTTGGACATGAATATCTGATGGTATCCGGAGTATGCATCAAGGAACAAAAGTAAATTGCAGCTGGTAGTGGATTCTACAATCTGATCGATGCATGGCAAGGGAAAGGATCCTTTGTGCATGCTTTGTTGAGATTAGTGTTGTCGGGCCGGTGGGACTGGGGGACCCAGGCCCGTCTATCGTGGGAAACCACGACCACCTATGGGGCCATTGGCCCCTTGTGGTTTGGCAGGGGGGATGAGCACATTGCACAAAGAGCAGAGAACGTAGCACAGCACGGCAGAGATCATACGGGCAGTTTTACCCAGGTTCGGGCCACCGCGAGGCATAAAACCCTACTCCTGCTTTGGTGGATTGATGGTGGATTGTGGTGGAAACGCATCGCTCTAGCCCGGCCGGGTTGCCTCGGGACGAGAGCAATTACGCGCATATGAAAGTACAGGGGCCCGAATCCTTTCTATGGTTGCCATGGCCCTCCTTTTATAGATCAAGGGGTCACCACAGTGGCAAATCAGTCATTGTGTACTGATTAGATAGCGAACAATGCTATCATACCTAACTCTGTAGACAGAGCAGAGCGCATTAAATGCGCCTCTTAGTGTCACATCGTGGCATGCCCGGCAAGCCTTGCCGGGTTGTTCGGCCACCTTTTCGTCTGTCTGCTTGACACGTCTCTGGATGGGTGTCATTTGGAGGTGATTTCCATAGGAAGTGGCCGCCATGTGCCAAATAACAGCCACTTAGTCACTTGGGGGCTCGACACCGCACCGATCGATGACATGCGTTGCTGCTAGGTGGAGCGGTGGAGCCTTGGCGGGGTAGTTTGCCATCGTCATGCATGGCAGGCCTGCCGGGATGGTCTTGAGGCTTGCCTTCGGGGCCACCTCGTCCTCGCCAGGCTCGCCTGCCCGACAAGGGAGGCTTTCCCTTAGTGGTGTCTTGCACATTTAGCTTGTCTTGGTCTTCTTGATCTGCCCTTTGATTTCTCAAAGAGCTACCTCTTCAACTTGATATTGCTTTGGATGTTGCAACCTTGCTCTTTTAGGCATGTGCATGGTCTGGACAACAGACCCAGGGTTTGTTGCACCGACAGGAGCCCTCGGGCCTGGTCCGAACGCACTCCCGGGTGTCGTCGGGGTAGGCTCTATCCAGTGCACAGGCAAGAGGGTAGCAGCTGCTTGTCCTTTGAGATCTTCTTTGCTTCTTTATTAACCTGAGCCTAGGTCAGTTTCCGGTTCTCCCGCACATCGCGTAACGCCAATTGCAGTGGGGCCATCCTTGTAATGGCTCGTGAATGACTTTAACGCATGGGTGAGTAACTGCCAATTCACTCTTCCCACCACGCCCTTATCCTTGGCCACATATGCTGCATGCATTGAGTGGGGTAGGTAATGGAGGCGCGTGGTGCGGGAGAGCGTCAAGGCAGGGGCCTGGCCTTCTTGGATTGGTGGAGGTGGATGGCAGTTACCCGTCGAGGGATCAGCTCCCAGCCCCCAGCCTGACTATAAAAGAGGGGGTGGGCGAGGAGTGGGAGTATTCATCCACACACCTCTCCTCCACCATTCCCTGCTTTCTTCTAGTTATGCTGAAAGGGAGAGCTCGGGGCCAGGCCCCGGGTTCTAGCTTGGGGTTGATGATGTCGAATGCTCACTCTGACGCTCGGGGAGAAGGAGGGTGTGTCCACGCCTTTGCTGGGATAGGACCCTCCTCCCGCCTTCGCACTGGCCTCAAGGGGGTGCGCGGGCGGCGCGGCGATAGCGCCGGAAGTAGCGACTCTGGCGCGCTCGTTGCCGGGCCGCCCGGGGCTTCAACTTTAGTGAGGGGCCATGTGAGCGACACCATGCCAGAGCCCATAATGGGCGTCAAGCATGGTAGTCAATCGTGGCCTATCCCCCCTCCTTCTGTGACGTCGAAGGGAGACCGCGGGAGCGGTTCGCCATTGGCAATGGCAAAACCCTTCCTCCGGGGTACTGCCTGTCCTATGTATGGACGGGTTCCTGGTGCCCGTGCATGCTTCTTCAGGGGACGGCATCCTTCTAGCTTCGGGTCGTTGGAGATGACCATGCTCTCTGTGGAGCCGTACGGAGCGCCTAGTGTCCGCCCTGGCCGCTATGGAGGGGGCTTAAGTGACAGCGGGCGTGCCCCCTTGAGCGGCGGCGGCGAGGAGAGTGGAGGCAACCCACAACGTGTCAAGAGCGAGGACAACCGCTCTGATGAGGCGTGATTGCCGGCAGCACCATCATCACCGGCTGGGCCTCTGGCAGCGTTACCACACGCACCTGCCCTCTGGTTTCTTCCTCCCAACCTGGGAATGGTGCCATCCTGATCCTGGGGAGGCACCGAATCCCAGTCAGGCCTTCCCTCCGTCTTCTTCGTCTCTCCCTGTAGTTCCGAGGAGGGGAGGGACAGAGCAAAGGCATCATGTGCATTTATCTTTTTTCAATCTAAAATATGTAGGCATTTGCCAAACTTTAGTCTAAATTATGTAATCTTCTTTATCCATGTTTGTGTTCTGTAAGATTTGTACTTGTTAATCAGCATATTAATGAAAAAGACAAGCCTTGCTAGGTACTTGTGCATGTAACATATCCATGCAGAGGTGAAATGCCTCTATACATCAAAGTAAACAAGTTTTCCCCGGCAGGATATCCTGCCGGTACCCTCAGTTTGTTGCCACGAGGCTAGGCCTGCCGGGCACAAACTATAGGGAGGGACCAGCCCCCCGCCAAATCTTTCTCCACCGAAGGCCACTACAACCATCCTGACCAAAGCAGCATTCGGGTCAAGGGATGGGAGCACCTAGGTTTCAAAAGGTGGCGAGGTTTTCATATGCACAAGTTTCTCTTCACAGAACACGTATGGATAAGAGATAAAACTTATCTGTTTGGCTTGCCGGGGATCGCAACATAGGCTTGTCTTTGTTTCTTCTCTCCGGGACCAAGTCCACGGCAAGAACCCTGCAACTTAGCACAGATGAAAACGATGCCATGTGCGATCTGATCTACATGATCATACTATGCTCATGATATGCTTATGCATGCATGCAAGTTTCGGGGGGCCCCGAGCGCTTCGTTTATTTCTCTGTTGCTCAGGGTCTGCGCCTGGCTTTGTATAAGGGGTTACATGCAACATCGGCAAGGCTTGTACAAAAGGGTGGCTGCCGGGCAGGGCCCGACAGCCGTGCCTTACGGGTAGAACTTACGGAGATGTTGAATGTTCCATGAGTTTTGCAATTAAATGCCATCTCCGGTCTCCAGACGGACTACGCCAGGTCTGGTGACTCATAGTACCTGGTAAGGGCCTTCCCACTTCGGCGTCAACTTGTTTGCACCCTTGGTGGACTGAATGCGCCTAAGGACAAGGTCGCCTTCCTCAAAACTCCGGGCGTGAACCCTGCGGCTGTGATAGTGATGCAGGGCCTGCTGGTAGTGTGCAGCACGCGTAGCAGCCCGGAGACGGTTCTCCTCGAGTAGCACAACGTCGTCACGCCGGTGCCGTTCTTGCGCCACTTCATCATAGGCAAGCACTCGAGGTGACCTGTAAATGAGTTCCGTGGGGATAACTGCTTCTGCCCCATAGACTAGGGAGAAGGGAGTCTGCCCGGTAGCTCGATTTGGTGTCGTTCTGAGGGACCAAAGAAGCACCGGCAGCTCGTCGATCCATAGCCTGCCACATTTCAGCAGCTTATCAAATGTTCTCGTCTTGAGTCCTCGCAACACTTCAGCGTTCGCCCTCTTAGCTTGCCCGTTGCTCCTTGGGTGAGCAACAAAGGCGAATGAGATTTTGCTTCCGAGGACATGAACGTATTGCATGAAGGCGTGGCTCATGAATTGGGTGTCATTGTCGGTGATGATTCGGGCAGGAACCCCGAAGCGGCACACCAATCCTTTCAAGAACTCGATAGCTGACTGAGCAGTCACCTTTCTCACGGGCTCTACTTCTGGCCACTTTGGAAACTTGTCGATTGCAGCGAACAAGAATTCAAAGCTCCCGGTAGCACGGGGGAAGGGGCCCAAGATATCGAGCCCCCAGACCGAAAACGGCCATGACAAAGGGATTGTCTGAAGAGCTTGGACAGGCAGATGGATTTTCTTGGAATGGAACTGGCAGGCTTCACATTTGGTGACCAACTCAACTGCATCTTGGAGGGCTGTGGTCCAGTAAAATCCTTGCCAGAAGGCTTTTCCAACCAGAGCCCTCGATCCAATGTGTGAGCCGCACATACCCTTGTGTATCTCTGCCAATAGTTCCTTTCCTTCTTCCCGGCAAATGCACTTCAATTTCACACCATTGGGCCTCCTTCTGTACAGTGTGTCATCAACGAACTGATACATACTGGCCCTCCGGGCTACTCTTTCAGCTTCTTCTTGCTCTTCAGGAAGTTCTCCAGTTTGGAGGAAATGGACTATGTGTCGCGCCCAAGTTGGAGCCTGGGGCTCAGCAACGAGGACTAGCGGCACCTCCTCATTCGTGGGAGCGCATTCCTCGACTGCAGGGACTGGTGGTCTGGCGAGAGGGTGCAGCTCAGCGATCGAAGGGGAGTTGTTCCCTCCAAGCTCTCTGTCGGGGGCCTCGGGAGGCTCTGCCGGGAGAAGCTTGCTGGAGTCCAGTTTCCTCCTCTTTCTGGCCATTGTTGATAGGTCAAGATTGGGATTTGCTCCTCCGATGATGGAGAGATATCTCTGGGCCCTCTCGATGTTACGGTATCCATCATCGTCTGGCCAGACATAGGGTGATTTGATCACAGGGATACCGGAGCACGGTAACGAGAAAAGAGAACAATACCGATAACGAGGTAACTGGCATAGTGGACAAGTTGTTGATCAACGGGAATGCCAACATGTCTCACCTCGGGTATTTGTAACATATCGCGAAGCAATAGGAATAGCACACGGCAACTGGAGGTTCACTCGAATATTCATTCGTGTGGGTATAGGGGTCAATATGGGTGTCCACGGCTCCGATGTTGATCATTGATCATAAAGTGTTCCGGGTCATGTCTATACTTCACCGAACCTATAGGGTCACACACTTAAGGGTCATCTATCTACTGAATTCTAGACAGGAAGTCTGAGAGAAAGTCACCGAAAAAAATTCGGACGCAACGGATACGTTCCGGAGAGGACACCGGAATAATTCCGATAAAACTAAAAAGTTGTTTCAGGGGATACCATTAAGTCAAATTGGTTTCGGCACATGCCTGATAATTCTTGGAGGGTGCCAGAATCATTCTGGAAACTTCTGGGAATTTTTTGGGATAAAAACCGTAAATGATGTGGAGCTGCCGGAACCGCTTTGGTTGCTTTTCGCTGATGAAAATCATTGATCTGAAAATGTTTTGGAATGCGTCCAGAATTATTTTAGTGGGTACTGGAATTATTCTAAGACCCACGGAAATATTTTCGGACTTAATGGACGTGAAAAATTGTCTTCATGAATAGTGAAAATGCATTCTTGTTTGCTTTTTGCAGATAAAAATCACTAATACGGAATTGTTTCGGAACGCGTCAAAAATTATTTTAGTGGGTACTGAAAATGTTCTAGGCCCACATAAATATTTTTTGTTCAAACAGACACTGAAAAATGTTGTCACGAATAGTGAAAGTGCTTTTTGGGTGGCTTCTTGGAGAAGCCACCTTGAGGGCCTTTTGTTATTTCCCCATTGGCTTCTTGGAGAAGCCACCCTTGGGCTTGGCCTATAAATAGGGGTGGAGGGGGCTGCCTAAAGGATCATCCTTGCTCTCATACACATGCCATAGTCTTTTCTGGCTTCTCTCTCCCTCCCAGCGAAATAGTTTCGTAGAGCCGAAAGGCTGTCTGGGTTCCAGTGGGAACTAGTTCTGGACGGTGAAGCCCTGCCGGATAGATGACACCGTATGTGTGCAACCCCGTAGAGAGGTCATAGTTTCGATCTTTGTGCCCGAGGGGCTGTTTTGAGAGTGCCTGCCGAAGGGCTGTCCAAGTGACGGTCCGAGTTCTGTGAGTCCTCCCGAAGGGCTGTCCGAGTGACCGTCCGAGTTTTGGGGTCCTCCCGAAGGGCTGTCCGCGACACCGTCTGAGGGACTGTCCGACCGCCTCCCGAAGGGCTGTCCGAGTGACCGTCCGAGTTTTGGGGTCCTCCCGAAGGGCTGTCCGCGACACCGTCCGAGGGACTGTCCGACCGCCTCCCGGAGGGCAGTCCGTGGGGAAGATGAGGGAGTACATCCTTGTGGTTGGGAGGTTGTAAATCCTAGATGCGGGGATCTGCACCGCCGATCATCATCGGCTCTAGTTCCACTGGGCTATGAATCGGTAACGAAAAGATCAAACCTTGTATGCAGTCTCCATAGTGGTCCTGGGCTGGTGCGTAGGTCAATTTTTTTTGTTTTCTGCTGCATTCCCCTACAGTGGCATCATGAGCCATGCTATGCGTAGATGCTGGTTATGATCTAGAATACATAGAGATGTATGGGTGTTGCACAATATAATTAGGTAATAGATGAGTTCTATTACTTCAAATTATTTGTGTGGGTAGCAGACAAAATCTGTTACCCGATGTTCCTGTTGCTTCCCTTGAATTTGCATAATCTTGATCTTGACTCACAAAGTTCTGGCAATCCGTAATCCTTTCATGCTGCTCCTGATTATGCTGATTGATAGATCAATGAAGTGCTAACAGTTCTTTGGGTTCCATCATAGTTAAAGAAAGATGGATGTTTCGCAAACGAAAGGGCAATGCAGATATGATCTGCATGGGGGTCATGCGTATGACGAAGTTCAGTATGGGGCTCGAGATTTTATTATCTCGTGTTTCATACACCCCGCATTGTTAATCTAGCGACTTGGATAATCTTGCTTGATGATGAACGTTGGTAGCTTCGGTTTGTTTCAAAATCTTAGAAGCCACGTAAAGTAAAATTTTGCATGAACCGATTAGAGGCATCTAACTTGGTTTTGCAAGATGGTTTGCATGTGATGTGGTATAGCGGTGCTCATAATAATTTGATTATGTGTGAGATGACTATATGATGGATATAAATTAACATGACCAGTGTGTCATGATTCGACATGATGGCTGGAGCCATATGATTGTCACTTTAATGACCTGCGTGTCAACCTTAACTAATGCACTTATTTTATTAGCTATAGATGAAGGAAATATGCCCTAGAGGCAATAATAAGTTGTTATTTATATTTCCTTATATCATGATAAATGTTTATTATTCATGCTAGAATTGTATTAACCGGAAACTTAATACATGTGTGAATACATAGACAAACAGAGTGTCACTAGTATGCCTCTACTTGACTAGCTCGTTAATCAAAGATGGTTAAGTTTCCTAGCCATAGACATGAGTTGTCATTTGATGAACGGGATCACAACATTAGAGAATGATGTGATTGACTAGACCCATCCGTTAGCTTAGCACGATGATCGTTTAGTTTGTTGCTATTGCTTTCTTCATGACTTATACAGGTTCCTCTGACTACGAGATTATGCAACTCCCGAATACCGGAGGAACACCTTGTGTGCTATCAAACGTCACAATGTAATTGCGTGATTATAAAGATTCTCTACAGGTGTCTCCGATGGTGTTTGTTGAGTTGGCATAGTTCGAGATTAGGATTTGTCACTCCGATTGTCGGAGAGGTATCTCTGGGCCCTCTCGGTAATGCACATCATATGAAGCCTTGCAAGTAATGTGACTATGAGTTAGTTATGAGATGATGCATTACAGAACGAGTAAAGAGACTTGCCGGTAACGAGATTGAACTAGGTATGATGATACCGACGATCGAATCTCAGGCAAGTAACATACCGATGACAAAGGGAACAACGTATGTTGTTATGCGGTTTGACCGATAAAGATCTTCGTAGAATATGTGGGAGCCAATATGAGCATCCAGGTTCCGCTATTGGTTATTGACCGGAGATGAGTCTCGGTCATGTCTACATAGTTCTCGAACCCGTAGGGTCCGCACGCTTAACGTTCGATGACGATCGGTATTATGAGTTTATGTGTTTTGATGTACCGAAGGTAGTTCGGAGTCCCAGATGAGATCACGGACAGGACGAGGAGTCTCGAAATGGTTGAGACATAAAGATTGATATATTGGACGACTATGTTTGGACATCGGAATGGTTCCGGGTGAATTCGGGCATTTACCGGAGTACCGGAGGGTTACCGGAACCCCCCGGGGAGTCTATGGGCCTTATTGGGCCTTAGTGGGAGAGAGGAGAAGGCAGCCAAGGTGGGGGCGCCCCCCCCCCCCCCCCCAAGCCCAATCCCCCTCTCTCCTCCTTCCTTCCTCTCCTACTCCAACTAGGGAAGGGGGAATCCTACTCCCACCGGGAGTAGGACTCCCCCCTTGGGCGCGCCATGAGAGGGCCGGCCCTCCCCTCCTCCACTCCTTTATATACGGAGGAGGGGGGCACCCCATAGACACACAAGTTGATTGTTTAACCGTCTGCGGTGCCCCCTCCACAGATTTCCACCTCGGTCATATTGTCGTAGTGCTTAGGCGAAGCCCTGCGTCGGTAACTTCATCATCACCGTCACCACGCCGTCGTGCTGACGAAACTCTCCCTCGGCCTCAACTGGATCAAGAGTTCGAGGGACGTCACCGAGCTGAACGTGTGCAGATCGCGGAGGTGCCTTGCGTTCGGTACTTGGATCGGTTGGATCGTGAAGACGTTCGACTACATCAACCGCGTTACTAAACGCTTCCGCTTTCGGTCTACGAGGGTACGTGGACAAACTCTCCCCGCTCGTTGCTATGCTTCTCCTAGATAGATCTTGCGTGATCGTAGGAAATTTTTGAAATACTACGTTCCCCAACAGTGGCATCATGAGCCAGGTCTATGCGTAGATGTTATTTGCACGAGTAGAACACAAAGGAGTTGTGGGCGTGGGTGTATACATATTGCTTACCGTTACTAGTTGTTACTTGGTTCAGCGGTATTGTGAGATGAAGCGGCCCGGATCGACATTACGCGTACGCTTACGCGAGACTGGTTTCACCGCTGTGAGCACTCGTTGCTTAAAGGTGACTGGCGGGTGTCTGTCTCTCTCACTTTAGTTGAATCGGTTTCAATGAAGAGGGTTCTTTTAGAAGATCAAAAAGCAATCACTACACCATGTTGTGGTTTTGATGCGTAGGTAAGAACGGTTCTTGCTAGAAGCCCGTAGTAGCCACGTAAAACTTGCAACAACAAAGTAGAGGATGTCTAACTTGTTTTTGCAGGGCTTGCTGTGATGTGATATGGTCAAGACATGATGTGATATAATTTGTTGTATGAGATGATCATGTTTTGTAACAAAGTTATCAGCAACCGGCAGGAGCCATATGGTTGTCGCTTTATTGTATGCAATGCAATCGCCATGTAATTGTTTTTACTTTATCACTAAGCGGTAGCGATAGTCGTAGAAGCAATAGTTGGCGAGACGACAACGATGCTACGATGGAGATCATGCTGGGGCGCCGGTGATGATGGAGATCAAGATGGGGTGCCGGTGACGATGGTGATCATGACGGTGCTTTGGAGATGGAGATCAAAGGCACAAGATGATGATGGCCATATCATATCACTTATATTGAATTGCATGTGATGTTAATCCTTTTATGCATCTTATTTTGCTTAGTACGGCGGTAGCATTATAAGATGATCTCTCACTAAATTTCAAGGTACAAGTGTTCTCCCTGAGTATGCACCGTTGCTACAGTTCGTCGTGCCGAGACACCACGTGATGATCGGGTGTGATAAGCTCTACGTTCACATACAACGGGTGCAAGCCAGTTTTGCACACGCAGAATACTCGGGTTAAACTTGACGAGCCTAGCATATGCAGATATGGCCTCGAAACACTGAGACCGAAAGGTCGAGCGTGAATCATATAGTAGATATGATCAACATAGTGATGTTCACCATTGAAAACTACACCATCTCACGTGATGATTGGACATGGTTTAGTTGATTTGGATCACGTGATCACTTAGATGATTAGAGGGATGTCTATCTAAGTGGGAGTTCTTAAGTAATATGATTAATTGAACTTTAATTTATCATGAACTTAGTACCTGATAGTATTTTGCATGTCTATGTTGTTGTAGATCAATGGCCCGTGCTACTGTTCCTTTGAATTTTAATGCGTTCCTAGAGAAAGCTAAGTTGAAAGATGATGGTAGCAACTATACGGACTGGGTCCGTAACTTGAGGATTATCCTCATTGCTGCACAGAAGAATTACGTCCTGGAAGCACCGCTAGGTGCTAGGCTTGCTGCAGACGCTGCTGATGACGTTAAGAATGTCTGGCAGAGCAAAGCTGATGACTACTCGATAGTTCAGTGTGCCATGCTTTACGGCTTAGAACCAGGACTTCAACGACGTTTTGAACATCATGGAGCATATGAGATGTTCCAGGAGTTGAAGTTAATATTTCAAGCAAATGCCCGGATTGAGAGATATGAAATCTCCAATAAGTTCTATAGCTGCAAAATGGAGGAGAATAGTTCTGTCAGTGAGCATATACTCAAAATGTCTGGGTATCATAATCACTTGACTCAGCTGGGAGTTAATCTTCCAGTTGATAGTGTCATTGACAGAGTTCTTCAATCACTGCCACCAAGCTACAAGAGCTTCGTGATGAACTATAATATGCAAGGGATGGATAAGACAATTCCCGAGCTCTTCGCAATGCTAAAGGCTGCGGAGGTAGAAATCAAAAAGGAGCATCAAGTGTTGATGGTCAACAAGACCACCAGTTTCAAGAAAAAGGGTACATGGAAGAAGGGGAACTTCAAGAAGAACGGCAAGCAAGTTGCTGCTCAAGTGAAGAAGCCCAAGTCTGGACCTAAGCCTGATACTGAGTGCTTCTACTGCAAAGGGACTGGTCACTGGAAGCGGAACTGCCCCAAGTATTTGGCGGATAAGAAGGATGGCAAAATGAACAAAGGTATATGTGATATACATGTTATTGATGTGTACCTTACTAATGCTCGCAGTAGTGCCTGGGTATTTGATACTGGTTCTGTTGCTAATATTTGCAACTCGAAAAAGGGACTACGGATTAAGCGAAGATTGGCTAAGGACGAGGTCACGATGCGTGTGGGAAATGGTTCCAAAGTCGACGTGATCGCCGTCGGTACGCTACCTCTACATCTACCTTCAGGATTAGTTTTAGACATGAATAATTGTTATTTGGTGCCAGCGTTAAGCATGAACATTATATCTGGATCTTGTTTGATGCGAGACGGTTATTCATTTAAATCTGAGAATAATGGTTGTTCTATTTATATGAGTAATATCTTTTATGGTCATGCACCCTTGAAGAGTGGTCTATTTTTGTTGAATCTCGATAGTAGTGATACACATATTCATAATATTGAAACCAAAAGATGCAGAGTTGATAATGATAGTGCAACTTATTTGTGGCACTGCCGTTTGGGTCATATTGGTGTAAAGCGCATGAAGAAACTCCATACTGATGGACTTTTGGAATCACTTGATTATGAATCACTTGGTATTTGCGAACCATGCCTCATGGGCAAGATGACTAAAACTCCGTTCTCTGGAACAATGGAGCGAGCAACAGTTTTATTGGAAATAATACATACCGATGTATGCGGTCCGATGAATATTGAGGGTCGCGGTGGGTATCGTCATTTTCTGACCTTCACAGATGATTTAAGCAGATATGGGTATATCTACTTGATGAAACATAAGTCTGAAACATTTGAAAAGTTCAAAGAATTTCAGAGTGAAGTGGAAAATCATCGTAACAAGAAAATAAAATTTCTGCGATTCGATAGTGGAGGAGAATATTTAAGTTACGAGTTTGGTCTTCATTTGAAACAATGCGGAATAGTTTCGCAACTCACGCCACCCAGAACACCACAGCATAATGGTGTGTCCGAACGTCGTAACCGCACTTTATTAGATATGGTGCGATCTATGATGTCTCTTACTGATTTACCGCTATCGGTTTAGGGTTATGCTTTAGAGACGGCTGCATTCACGTTAAATAGGGCACCATCTAAATCCGTTAAGACGACACCTTATGAACTGTGGTTTGGCAAGAAACCCAAGTTGTCGTTTCTTAAAGTTTGGGGCTGCGATGCTTATGTGAAAAAGCTTCAACCTGATAAGCTCAAACCCAAATCGGAGAAATGTGTCTTCATAGGATACCCAAAGGAGACTATTGGGTACACCTTCTATCATAGATCCGAAGGCAATACATTCGTTGCTAAGAATGGATCCTTTCTAGAGAAGGAGTTTCTCTCGAAAGAAGTGAGTGGGAGGAAAGTAGAACTTGATGAGGTAACTATATGTGCTCCCTTATTGGAAAGTAGTTCGTCACAGAAATCAGTTCCTGTGACTCCTACACCAATTAGTGAGGAAGCTAATGATGATGATCATGTAACTTCAGATCAAGTTACTACCGAACCTCGTAGGTCAACCAGAGTAAGATCCGCACCAGAGTGGTACGGTAATCCTGTTCTGGAGGTCATGTTACTTGACCATGATGAGCCTACAAACTATGAGGAAGCAATGATGAGCCCAGATTCCGCGAAATGGTTTGAGGCCATGAAATCTGAGATGGGATCCATGTATGAGAACAAAGGGTGGACTTTGGTTGACTTGCCCGATGATCGGCAAGCCATAGAGAATAAATGGATCTTCAAGAAGAAGACTGACGCTGACGGTAATGTTACTGTCTACAAAGCTCGACTTGTTGCAAAAGATTTTCGACAAGTTCAAGGAATTGACTACGATGAGACCTTCTCACCCGTAGCGATGCTTAAGTCTGTCCGAATCATGTTAGCAATTGCCGCATTTTATGATTATGAAATTTGTCAAATGGATGTAAAAACTGCATTCCTGAATGGATTTCTGGAAGAAGAGTTGTATATGATGCAACCCGAAGGTTTTATCGATCCAAAGGATGCTAACAAAGTGTGCAAGCTCCAGCGATCCATTTATGGACTGGTGCAAGCATCTCGGAGTTGGAATAAACATTTTGATAATGTGATCAAAGCATATGGTTTTATACAGACTTTTGGAGAAGCCTGTATTTACAAGAAAGTGAGTGGGAGCTCTGTAGCATTTCTAATATTATATGTGGATGACATATTATTGATTGGAAATGATATAGAATTTCTGGATAGCATAAAAGGATACTTGAATAAGAGTTTTTCAATGAAAGACCTCGGTGAAGCTGCTTATATATTGGGCATCAAGATCTATAGAGATAGATCAAGACACTTAATTGGACTTTCACAAAGCACATACCTTGATAAAGTTTTGAAGAAGTTCAAAATGGATCAAGCAAAGAAAGGGTTCTTGCATGTGTTGCAAGGTGTGAAGTTGAGTAAGACTCAATGCCCGACCACTGCAGAAGATAGAGAGAAAATGAAAGTCATTCCCTATGCCTCCGCCATAGGTTCTATCATGTATGCAATGCTGTGTACCAGACCTGATGTGTGCCTTGCTATATGTATAGCAGGGAGGTACCAAAGTAATCCAGGAGTGGATCACTGGATAGCGGTCAAGAACATCCTGAAATACCTGAAAATGACTAAGGATATGTTTCTCGTTTATGGAGGTGACAAAGAGCTCGTCGTAAGTGGTTACGTCGATGCAAGTTTTGACACTGATCCGGATGACTCTAAGTCACAAACCGGATACGTATTTATATTGAACGGTGGAGCTGTTAGTTGGTGTAGTTCTAAGCAAAGCATCGTGGCGGGATCTACATGTGAAGCGGAGTACATAGCTGCTTCGGAAGCAGCGAATGAAGGAGTCTGGATGAAGGAGTTCATATCCGATCTAGGTATCATACCTAGTGCATCGGGTTCAATGAAAATCTTTTGTGACAATACTGGAGCAATTGCCTTCGCAAAAGAATCCAGATTTCACAAGAGAACCAAACACATCAAGAGACGCTTCAATTCCATCCGCGATCAAGTCAAGGAGGGAGACATAGAGATTTGCAAGATACATACGGATCTGAATGTTGCAAACCCGTTGACTAAGCCGCTCTCACGAGCAAAACATGATCAGCACCAAGACTCCATGGGTGTTAGAATCATTACTGTGTAATCTAGATTATTGACTCTAGTGCAAGTGGGAGACTGAAGGAAATATGCCCTAGAGGCAATAATAAAGTTGTTATTTATATTTCCTTATATCATGATAAATGTTTATTATTCATGCTAGAATTGTATTAACCAGAAACTTAATACATGTGTGAATACATAGACAAACAGAGTGTCACTAGTATGCCTCTACTTGACTAGCTCGTTAATCAAAGATGGTTAAGTTTCCTAGCCATAGACATGAGTTGTCATTTGATGAATGGATCACATCATTAGAGAACGATGTGATTGACTAGACCCATCCGTTAGCTTAGCATGATGATCGTTTAGTTTGTTGCTATTGCTTTCTTCATGACTTATACATGTTCCTCTGACTATGAGATTATGCAACTCCCGAATACCGGAGGAACACCTTGTGTGCTATCAAACGTCACAACGTAACTGGGTGATTATAAAGATGCTCTACAGGTGTCTCCGATGGTGTTTGTTGAGTTGGCATAGATCGAGATTAGGATTTGTCACTCCGATTGTCGGAGAGGTATCTCTGGGCCCTCTCGGTAATGCACATCATATGAAGCCTTGCAAGCAATGTGACTAATGAGTTAGTTACGAGATGATGCATTATGGAACAAGTAAAGAGACTTGCCGGTAACGAGATTGTCGGTGTACTAAGTATTGCGCCACTAGTACCCCTTACTTGTGCACGGGCAGTTGTAGCCGTCCTCGCGGCAAGGCTTGCCGGGATCAGCTTGAGGTCGATTTAAGTCATCAAGGAAATCATCAAGTCAGAGATCTGAGAATCAGCAAATAAGCAAAGCTAGAAATCAAAGGCCAGCCTCCCCGGCAAGATCCTTGCCGGGGTGGCCCGTGGAGCCCGGCAAGCCTCGGCACCCGACAAGGCTTGGTTCCCAGCAAAGCTCGGCGCCCGGCAAGCCCTGGTGCCCGGCAAGGATTGGTGCCCGGCAAGGATCGGCGCCTGGCGAGATTCTGCCACTGTGCCACCGCTTCGGCACAGTGACAAACCTGACATTCTGGGTCCTTCTCTGGATGCGTGGCAACGCGCCAGTGGAGGAGAGCTTAAGCGGTGCTGATGGGATGGCCCCTTTTTCCATCCCCAAGAAAGTGAGGACACCTAAACGGACACCTCACGGTGCATTAAATGCGCTCGTCCTAATCCGTCAGGGGTTAGGTATGATACCCTGTAGCTACTTTCCACCTCAATGTATGTACATTTTGCCACTGTGGAGACCCCTTTGATCATATAAAAGGAGGCCCAAGGCGACTGCTACAGAGGGGAAGGACTTCTGGCCCATTCTGGAGGCGTAGCTGCTCTTTGAACGTACTGTTCATTACGAGCGCTCCTGAAGGCTGGGCTCAAGAACATCAATAAGAACACAAAGCAGGAGTAGGGTTTTACGCTGATCAGCGGCCCGAACCTGGGTAAAAACTTCCCGCGTCGATCACTGGTTCTGCTCTTTGCGTGTACCTCTCCCCCCGCCGAATCGTAAAGGGATCTCTCGGGATCCCATAGGTGTCATGCCCCGACATCTTTGGCGCGCCAGGTAGGGGGATTGAGGTTTGCGTGAACCTGATCTGGTGGTTTACGCCCTAGTTCCTTCATCTTCTTCATCATCATGCCGACCAAGAAGAAGAACATCGCGACAGCACAACCGTCCGGGTCCGTTTTACCCGCGCCTTCGCAGACAGGCGATGGTGTGGGTGCAGAAGGAAGAGGACTGGAACCCCCGCGGCGTTCTGGTGACCCAAGCCAAGCGAGCGGTATCGTTCGCAGTGGCAGTGGTAACTTGCGCGCCGCTGGATCTAGAGATGGCGTTGTGTTGCCTACGGGTGGCACAACAAACTCTAGGGATCGAAGAGCGCCTGCTGGAGCTCCCGCGCCGGCGCGAGCCTCGCAACCTGCTCAAGTCGTGCGAGATGAGCGACATCATGGCGCTGGTGGTTCGGGGCGTCCTCACGAAAAGGTTTCTGCGCATAGATCCCAAGATGCGCGGGACCAGCATGCACACCGAGCTGCCGGCGAAGGTGGCGCGCGGTCGCGTGACCGTGGCGGTGCTCCTTCTAACTTGGTTAGGAGTCAGAGCACCTCACGCACCTCACACATGTCGCCGCCACCTACGCCAGCGGAAGCCTTGGCACGTGCACAGCTGCTCCTCGATTTTCCTCCCGCTCCAGAGAAGATGGAGGAGTGGCGAGCTACTATCCAGAGCCTTATCGGCTTCGCTAACAAGGATGGACCGCAAGAGGTAGGGCCCTCTCAGCGGAGGCCCATCGATCCGACGCGAGCCGGTGCAGAGAAAACCGGAGGTGGTGCAACTACCGTGCACTCTCCTCCGCGGCGTCAGCAGCGGCCGACGACTCAGCAAGTCGACCACCATGAAGAAGTTTCCACGGCGTCGTCCGATCCACGGATGCGTCGTGATCAGCGTCTGATTCTCCAGGAATGAGGCAAGGAGGACGCTCGAACAACCATCGAGCGGCGTCGGGAAGCGCGCTATCAGTCCGATAAGCGCACGGGGCCGGTTGTCGACGAGCCTGCGCCAGGGAACGTAGGAGACTTGCCTTACGAGGTAGGACCTCCAGCGTTTACCCGTGAGCTGCGGCAAGTCCAGTGGCCCAATCTCCGAACCTTCAAGCCAGAGGTCCCGGAGAAATATGACGGCAAGACCCATCCCTCGGAGTTCCTGAGCATCTACACCATTGCGGTGCAAGCTGCCGGGGGCCGAGATGACAAGATACTTGCCAACTACTTCCCGTTGGTGCTCAAACCCAACGTTAGGTCGTGGTTGATGCATCTGCCGGAGGATTCTATTTCTTGCTGGTCAGATCTGTGCCATCAGTTTGTTGGCGCCTTTGTTGGAGGCCACCAAGCTCCTGGCCAAGAAAGTGATTTGCACATCATCCCTCAGAAGGAGGGCGAGTCCCTGCGCAAGTTTATGCAGAGATTCAGCCGGGTGCAGTACAATATTCCTGATGTTCATCCTGCCGCTGTCATTAGCGTGTTCCATCAGAACGTGCGTAACCGCAGGATGCGGGAAGAGCTGCCAATGAACAAAGTCAGGAGTATTGCTGAGCTTTACACTCTGGCCGACAAGTGTGCTCGAGCTGAAGAGGGGAGGAAACTCCCTGGTGAAGCTGTTGGTGCGACAGGCGACTCAGAAGAAGAAGATGCCGCGGCTCCGTCAAGGAAAGGCCGGAGGCGGAATAGGAAGCGCGGAGGCAAGGCCGTGCTTGCCGTCGAGGAATCCGGCAACCCTGGCGCTGCCAAGAAGGCCAAGGTTGGTGACCCCGGCAAGGATCTTGCCGGGTGCCCTTCCTGTCAGGCCTTGGCGGCTGCCGACAAGTCGGAGAACTCCGGCAAGCAGTATTGCAAGATCCATCGCACTAAGGGCCACGATCTCCAGAACTGCCGGCAAGTTGAGCAGCTTGCCGAGAAGCAGAAGGCCGAATACGAGAGGCGAGATAAGGAGAAGGCCCAAGATGGTGCTGAGGGGTCCGACAAGAAACGCGGTGGCCGAGGAGGTCGCCGCGGAAAGGCCAAGCAACAGAAGGATCGGCCCGCTCGGTGCCGAGATAAAGAAGGAGATGATGATGAAGAAGATGACGAGTCCAGTGAGCAGGAATTCCAGAAGGCTACGGAGGCTATGTGCATTGATGGGGGTGCCTCGCTGCATTCTTCCCACCGCCAACTTAAACAGTGGATGCGGGAGGTTAATGCGGCAGAGCCATCCCCCGATGCATGTAGGCCTCTGAAGTGGTCCAGCACGCCTATCATCTTTGACGCCGAGGATCACCCTGATCGCACAACTGCGGTCGGGTGCTTGCCATTGTTGGTTTCCCCGACAATTCGCAACCTCAAGGTGACGAAGATGTTAGTTGACGGCGGGGCCGGCCTAAACTTAATCTCACCAGATGTGCTCACAAAGCTTCAGATTCCCGACGAAGACCTCGAGGAAACGGGTACGTTTCAAGGGGTCAACCCGGGAAGAACCCAGCCTAAGGGCAAGATCACACTACCGGTAACATTTGGCAGCGAGCTTAACTTCAGGACCGAAAAGGTGGGGTTTGATGTCGCCAAGATCCCCATGTCATACAATGGGATCCTTGGCCGGCCAGCGCTGGCTAAGTTTATGGCGGCATCACACTACGCATACAACGTCTTGAAGATGCCTGGGCCGTTGAGCGTCATCACTATCCATTCCGATAAGAAGGATGCGCTCATCTGTGCCGACCAACTTTACCGGGAAGCAGTTGCAGCACCTGCCATCAAGGCATCTGCTCCTGCCGCTGGAACTCCCGGGGGGAAGAAGAAGACCGGCAGGAACCTTGGCGCCAACTCCGGCAAGCGCACCTCCTCGGAGTGTTGCGCTTCCGTCGAGGACGTGCCAGAGAGTTCCACCGGCAAGAACAAGAAGTCCAAGGCTGCCCCACCGGAAACCAAGAAGGTGCCTGCCAGGGAGGACGGAACGGGGGGAAATAGGAAAGCGCGCTCGTTGCTTTCCTGCGGGCGAATGTCGACGTGTTTGCATGGCAACCGTCTGACATCCCCGGTGTTCCCAGGAAAGTGATTGAGCACCACCTTGCTGTCTGTCCTCATGCGCGGCCCGTCAAGCAAAGGGTGAGGAAGCAGGCCTTGGAGCGGCAAGAATTCATCGCCGAAGAAATTAAGAAGCTGGAGGCGGCAGGACTGGTCAAAGGAGTGCTTCATCCAACCTGGTTGGCCAATCCGGTTGTAGTGCGGAAAGCGAACGGGAAATGGAGGCTTTGTATCAATTATACAGATATCAATAAAGCTTGTACAAAAGATCCTTTTCCCTTGCCGCGCATCGACCAGATTGTGGATGCCACCGCTGGTTGTGATCTCCTGTCCTTCCTTGATGCCTATTCAGGGTATCATCAGATTTTTATGGCAAAGGAAGACGAAGAGAAGACCGCCTTTATCACCCCATGTGGTACGTATTGTTTTATACGGATGCCTTTCAGGTTGAAAAGTGCTGGTTCAACATTCGCCAGAGCGATCCAGATTGGTTTTGAGCCACAACTCCATAGAAATATGGAGGCATATATGGATTATATAGTGGTCAAAACTAAGGATAAAGCAATGCTCATTCAAGACTTAGAAGAAACATTTGCGAACTTGCGCAAGATCAACTTGAAGCTCAATCCTGAGAAGTACGTGTTCGGTGTTCCTTCCGGCAAGCTCCTCGGATTCTTTGTATCTTGCCGGGGAATCGAAGCTAACCCCGACAAGATCAGAGCCATTGAGCAAATTGAAGCGCCGAGATGCGTCAAGGATGTGCGTCGTCTTGCCGGCTGTGTTGCTGCTCTAAGCAGGTTTATTTCCAAATCTGCTGAGCGCGCCCTGCCCTTCTTCAAAATTTTGAAGAAGGCAGGTCCAATGAAATGGACTCCGGAAGCGGAGGCGGCGCTGCAAGATTTGAAGAAATACCTTTCTTCTCCGCCGACGCTAGTCGCACCTAAACCACAAGAGCCGTTGCTGCTGTATCTGGCGGCAACAAATCAAGTGGTTAGTGCTGCGCTGGTGGCGCAGAGAGAAGCTGATGAGGAAGCAACACCAGCGGCAAGACCACCAAGTGACGCGGCAAGATCTTCCCCGGCAAGGGTTGATCCCGGCAAGACAGGATCTGCGCAAACAGAAGAGCCCGTGCAGAAGAAAAAGGTGGTGCAGCACCCAGTTTATTTTGTTAGCTCCCTCTTACAAGGGGCTAGGTCAAGATATTCTGGTGTGCAGAAGTTGCTTTTCGGCCTCCTTATGGCCTCCAGAAAGCTGCGCCATTATTTTCAAGCACATGAGATCACCGTCGTCACTCGCTTTCCGTTGCAACGGATTTTGCAAAATCCAGAGGCAACCGGCAGGATCGTGGAGTGGGCGTTGGAGCTGTCCAGCTTTGGTATTAAGTTTGAAAGTACTTCCACAATTTAGAGCAGGGCCTTGGTGGAGTTCATTGCAGAATGGACCCCGACGCCAGACGAAGAAGTTCAAGAAACAAGTCTCCCCGGCAAGGAAGTCGATCAGCAATGGGTTATGTACTTTGACGGGGCTTTTTCGCTGCAAGGCGCCGGTGCGGGTGTGCTGCTTGTCGCACCCACCGGAGAGCACCTCAAGTATGTAGTCCAAATGCATTTTCCCCGGGAGAGTTCAACCAACAACACTGCAGAGTACAAAGGTTTGCTTGCCGGTCTTAGGATCGCGGCAGACCTTGGTATTAAAAAGCTCATTATCAAAGGTGATTCACAGCTTGTCGTCAGGCAGGTCAACAAGAACTATCAAAGCCCATTGATGCAGGCCTACGTAGATGAAGTGAGGAAATTGGAAGAGCGCTTTGACGGTCTCCAAATGGAGCATGTCCCTCGTGCCGAGAACAGTGTTGCTGACGACCTGTCAAAGCGTGCTGCCCTCAAGTTGCCTGTGGAACCAGGAACTTTTGTGCTCCAATTGACTCAACCATCCGTGGCACCATCGATGCGGTAAGAAAAGAGAAGAAAGTTGAACTCTGGCCTGTACTTCCCGGCAGAGCTCCCCGGAGCCGCCGGCAAGGAAGTTGCCGGGATCGACACGCCTGCCAGTGAACAACAGGCTCCGGCAGGGCCTCAGGCCCTTGCTGTCGAGACAAATGTCCCCCCGGCAGAGGAAATGCCTTTAGTCCTAGCTGTTGAGCCTCAGGCTCCAGCATGGGCGCAGCCCATTGTCCATTTCCTTCAGACAGGTGAACTCCCTGAGGAACAAGAAGAAGCGGAGAGAGTAGCCCGTCAGTCTGTTATGTACAAGTTCGTCGATGACGTCCTGTACAGAAAGAGACCAAACGGTGTGAAATTGAAGTGTATTCCTCGGGAGGATGGACTAGAGCTGTTGGCGGAGATACATGGGGGCATATGTGGCTCTCACATAGGGTCAAGAGCGCTTGCCGGGAAAGCATTCCGGCAAGGTTTCTTTTGGCCCACCGCCCTCCAGGATGCGACTGCACTAGTAACCAGGTGTGAAGCGTGCCAGTTTCATTCGAAGAAATTACATCAGCCAGCTCAAGCTCTTCAAACAATCCCTCTCTCCTGGCCATTTTCGGTCTGGGGGCTCGACATACTGGGCCCCTTCCCCCGTGCTGCCGGGGGCTTTGATTACTTGTACATTGCTATCGACAAGTTCACAAAGTGGCCGGAGGTGGAAGCAGTGAGGAAGGTGACAGCGCAGTCGGCTGTCAAGTTCTTCAAAGGAATTGTTTGCCGTTTCGGGGTGCCTAACAGGATCATCACCGACAACGGCACGCAGTTCACAAGTCGCACCTTCATGCAATACGTCCAAGACCTTGGCGGCAAGATCTGTTTTGCCTCTGTTGCTCACCCGAGAAGCAACGGCCAAGCGGAGAGGGCCAATGCTGAAGTGCTGCGCGGTCTCAGTACCAGAACTTTTGACAGGCTGAAAAAGTGCGGAAGACGCTGGATTGATGAGTTGCCGGCGGTTCTTTGGTCAATCAGAACGACACCAAATCGAGCCACCGGCCAGACGCCCTTCGCTCTAGTGTATGGAGCGGAAGCAGTTCTCCCCACGGAACTCATATACGGATTTCCTCGAGTGCTCGCTTATGATGAGCTTGAGCAAGAGCAACTGCGGCAAGATAACGCTGTGCTCCTTGAGGAGAATCGTCTTCAGGCTGCTGTGCGAGCTGCACGCTACCAGCAAGCTTTGCGCCGCTATCATAGCCGTAAAGTTCATGCCCGAAGCCTTGAGGAAGGCGACCTTGTTCTTCAACGGATTCAGTCCGCCAAGAATTCAAACAAGTTGACGCCAAAGTGGGAAGGCCCTTATCGGGTAGTACGAGTCACCAGGCCCGGCGCTGTCCGCCCGGAGACCGAAGATGGCGTTCCAGTGAGTAATTCCTGGAATATCGAACATCTTCACAAGTTCTATCCATAAGGCGCGGTTGCCGGGGGCTCCCGGCAACCACCTTTTTGTACTAGTCTTGCCGGAAAGGCATGTGATCCTTTGTACAAAGCCAGGCGCAGATCCTGAGCACAGATGAATAAATTTAAGTGTTGTACATTCCCTTATTGATTCTCATGTTCACATTCATATATGCATGTTTGTCTAAGATGTTGTATGACACCTGATCCCGGTAAGTTCTAACGAACCGCCAAGGTTTCATCCCTTTATTTTCTCTTCTTTCTTTTTCTCGAAAGACAGAAGGATTCCTCGCGTGCACATTTGCCGGGGGAGGGGGAAGGGTACCAGTTGGTGACGTTCGGAATCGACGCTTGCCGAAGGAAGAACAAAGCCAGAAAGCTAAGTCCTAAAACTTAGAGCAAGTTTTTCTTTTAATACCAAGTTATTTCCTTGGACGATTCCGACTCTTGTATGGGAAATCTGCACGCGAAGGAACCCTTGTTGTAATCAGTTGCGCCCTTATTTTGTTTCGAGTCCGCTCAACGATTTAAGTGGCTGCACTGAGAACGCCAAGGAGTCTTGCCGGCCGCCGCGCCTCCGGCAGGCTGCTGAAGTCCCGCACCCAGCGCTCGCGGCAGGTTGCGCGCCGGCAAGTTTTTCAGTAAGCGTAGGATGAACTCCATACATAAAGGAATCGGACAAGGAAAGTAGCTAGCATGAGCCTAAACATAGTCAAATTATATTGCATCCATAAGTTGCCACAGTTCTAACTTGAGACTTAATTGTCTTTTACATGGGATGATGGCGGCAAGAATAAAAGAGAAGCACTCAATCCCTGCGCTGGCCTTCGATCCTTTTGATGGAGTCCACCTTCTCGAGGATTGGCGTGATGCACTTCTCAAGCGCCTCAACATTTGCATCCTTTGGCAGGTGGCCGAGTGCGCTGGAGAGGTCGATGCCGGGATTGCTGTGCACCACCTTGAGGAGCACCTTGCGAAGGACGGCCCGGCAAAGCCGGCGAGTCTCGTTCGCTAGTTGGGTCGCCCGACTGGACTGGAGCGCCCTCAATGCGTTGATGATACTTTCAAAGAACATCGTCAACCTGGCGCTTGGAGATATTCTTTCCTCGGAAGAATATCTGAAGTTCGACAAGCCCATGGTTGACAGTTCTGCGGTAAGCTTCTCCGCGGCAGCGATGAGACGACCAGTCCAGATCTCCACTCCCTTCTCGTACTCGTTCTGGGCAGCGGCGGCGCTCTTGAGCAGGTTCCTCTCTCCTTGGAGATCCTTGAGTAGAGCCTTCTCACGGGCCCTGCCGGCCTCGAGAGATTTCTGCAGCGTGGTTAACTTCAGCTCCAGAACCGCAATATCATCAGCCGCAGAGGAGAGCTGCTTGGTCTTGTCGGACAGGGCGACTTGCATCTCTGCCAAGGAGTGGAGGGTTTTTTCCCTGTCCCCCTTGAGCGTCGAGAGCTCCTTACCATGCTCATCAAGATCTGTCTCCAGCCTCTTTACTTTGTCGCTCAACTCGTTCTTGGCGGCCTCTGCAGCTTCGGCAGCATCGACGGCCTCTTTGAGCTTGCCGGCGTGACTTGCAGTTAGAGCTTCGAGCGCCTCCTTGTGCTTCTGCTCCAGCTCCTGGGTCCGCCGCGCGACAAGATTTTCAATGTCTTCATCCTTGCTGTGAAGCTTGGCGGCAAGCGCCTGCTCACGAGCAGTGAGATCTTCCTCATGAGCATCAAGAGCAACGCGGCGCCCCGTCAGGAGAGCATCTTCGGCAGCAATCCTTTGGACAGCTTCATCATGCGCCTTCTCCATGTCTGATTGCTTCAGGAGGATCTCATTCCACTGTTGGCTCACTTGTTCCCGGCCGGCAACCAACTCTTGGAGGGCCTCGGTGTGCCAGATCTGCATTTGTGCGACGCGCCTCTGGAAATCTGCTTCGGCCGCCTCAACAACTGCCATTCTGGAGTCCGCTTTGTCTTTCCGGGCGCGATGGAGAGCCTGGAGTTTGCGGAAGTTCTCGCCCATGGCCTGAAGGAGCTGATCCTCTTCAGATTTGCCGCTGCTAGTGTTGGGATCGTCGACAACTTCAAGCCCGGCAGCAGCGATGATTTCTTCGAAAACTTCTCCTTCGGCTGGTGCCCCAGCGCTTGCCGTCCCCGGCAAGTTGATGAACAGGTTCTCGCCAACCTTGAGGTACTTGTTGGATGAGGGGCCTTCAGATGCTGATGGCTGGTCTTCAGTGGCCGCCTCACCAGTGACAGGGGGCTCTGTGGCCGGTGTAGCGCCTGGCGCTCCTGTGGCAGGAATGCTATCAGTGCGGTCCTCAGCCTCCCTGTCGCCCTCTTCAGCAGGTTCTTCCGCGATTTCCTTTTGTACTGCCTTGGCGGCCTCCCCGTCAAGAGCATCACCGGCCCCGGCAACATCATCCTTGGTGGCCTCGCTGGCAGTGATCCTGTCCGCTTCGGCAGCAGCATCCCTAGCAGTCTCCTCGATGACGGCGTCGACGTCCATATGTTCCATCTCAGGGAACTCTGAAGGGCGAAGGAGGAAAACAGAATAAGATCAAGGTTGAAGTTTGAAGTGGTCAAAGATAGGGAAGTAAGGGGAAAAGAATAACTAGCACTCTGAGGCGATCGAGTACCTGTGTCGGGCTGTCGAGAGGTGGCTTCGCCACTCCCGGCAACTTCGGTTGCCGGGGGTGGGTTGTCGGAGTCCGTGCTTCTCGGCTCCTCCTCAATCCGGACAGGCTCGTCGGCAGGATCTCTTGCCGGAGGTGTGCTTGTGGGCGGAGCGGTCGATGAAGGAGGCACGATGGGGCAATCTTCTCCTTGTTGCCGTTCTTCTCCTGCGAACCCGAAGATATCAGCGACAAGAATGGCAGCCTCGGCACCAGCCAACAGAAAAAGGGACAATGAACTTACGCTGGGGGCTGCGTTGAGGACTAGACTCCGGGCTCACGATGACGGTCTCTGGCACGCTAGTGGAGCCTGCCGGGGGCTCGTCGCCCGTAGAAATCCTTGACCTCTTCGCCATCCTCTCCAGCAAGGTTTCTGTGTCACTACAGAAACAATACAAGTAAGTCAGTAAGACTGATGCAGATTGGAAGGTGGAAGTTGTGACAGGTACTCACTCTTCTTCCTCTCGCTCCGGACTAAAGCCGGAGATGTCGAAGTCGACCTCCGTTGCGGTGTCTGAGTGGGGAGGCGGAGGAGGGGTCCTGGGCCGCTTGGCTGTGGCAGGCGCCGGGGCAGCTTCTGGCACGGTTGTACGAGACCCTCCTGCTGCTCCGGCGGTGGCCGCCGATGTGGGTCTCGCGCGCCGCGCGGGCTGTTGACGGGCCCCCTGCCGCGGTCCGGTCTTGGCGGCCACTTTCTTGCCGGGGTATTCGCCGCTCGATGAAGGCTGGCTTGCCGGGACGCCCGATGCGGCTTTCCGAAGGACACGCTTTGTCTTCTTCGGGGGCAAGGGCTCTTCTCGCGTCTCCTCTTCGGCCGTGTCGTCGCCGGATGAGCTTTCAGCGACTGCGCCGCCTTCTTCCCCGGCAACCTTGCGCTCCTCGGCAGGTTTTGCCTCCACCACCACCTCTGCATCGCTGGCTTCCCACTCTGTGAAGCCAACGCTGCCGGCCTCCGCGGCAAGATTCGCTTCCTCCACTCTGGTAGCAATGTATGCTACCTCCCGATCTGTGGTGGCGCGAATAAGATCTGACTCTTGCCGGACAGGCTTCTCCGTCAGATTGTCGAAGAATTTCTGCGCTTCTTCCTCGCTTGGCTCGACCTAGGTCGGGTCAAGGCCGTGGGCGTTGAACATCGGCAAGAAGGCAATGATCGACCCCAGTGCAGAGTTGTTGCACAAGGGGACGATCCTTGCCGGCAGCCGGTGCTTGTCTTCGCGCTGGAATAACTTCTGGCGGAGAGCGCCAAGCTGCATAACAGTCAAGTTGTCGTTCAGCCCGGGGCGCAGCCTCATAACATCCGCTGCGTTCTTATACTCCCAGGCTGGCCTCCCCCCATTCTGCAGAGGGGCGATGCGGCGGCGGAGGAAGTCGAAGCCGATCATCTCCATTGTCAGCCCGGCAGCCTTCAAGCAGAGGATTCTGGTAGTGGCGATTGTGAGCTTCTCATCTTCTGCAGCGAGATCGCCCCAATCCTTGCCGCGGACCACCTTCTGTCGCCGGGGATGGCAAAAAGGATGAGGATCTGCTTCCTGGATCCAGCACCATTCGGCCTGCCACTCGTCCCACTTTTCGCGGTAAACTCCATCTGGGTATATCTCTTTGTTCCAGGCCCTTGGAATCCAAGCAATAGATCCAGAGAGAGCCTCTCCTTTTTGGATTCGAGGATAGAAATAGTGCCGGAAAAGAGCAGAATTGGGGATCACACCAACGAAATTTTCACAAAGATGGGCAAAGATCGACATGAAAAATACGACATTCGGCGTGAAATCAAGAAGGCGGAAGCCGTATGTATACATGATGTCGTTGAAGAAATCGGAAAAAGGTGGACAGAGCCCGCAATAAAAGTACGCAGTGAAGAAGGGGTATCTGTCTGATCCGCCTTTGGAATTAGCACCTGGGATTACATGTGTGGCGGGGTGAGCTTGTGTTCCCTTCGCCCACATGCATTGGTATCGTCCCTTCAAGGTTTCGGCGTCGAGCGTCGGAGGGAAGACGACGAGCCTCTTCCACATCTTCACCAGCTCGCTTTCCGGAACTTCAGCCTTCGGTTCCTTGTCCGTGCCCTTGCCTTTACTGGCCTTGGGCGGCATGGTGACCGTGGAGGTGGAAGCCGGAGGACGGAACGAGCGCGGGAGCGGCGAGCAGAAGGGAAATAAGGTTTCGCTCTGAGCTCGAGCAGAGGAAGGCGATGGCGATGGCCAGATTGGGAAGAAGAGGGGGGTGAATGGGTTTGCGCCTCCACGACTTCTCCTTTTTATGGGGAAGGAGCGGGGCCACCTTGTTTATCCCCCAATATGAATGCGCCTCTGTGGGCGCGAAACAGTTTGCAGCCTTTTTGGCACACTTCCCACATCGCGCGCTCCATGCGCGTAGTGGAGGCACAGTAAAACAAGATCTTTACGAGCAGTTAATTCCCTGCCACGCGTGCCCGTGCACTATTTGGGCCTAGCCCAACAACGCCTCGCACTCGTGTATGGCCCAGGCCCGGGGGCTCCTGTCGGTGTACTAAGTATTGGACCACTAGTACCCCTTACTTGTGCAGGGGCAGTTGTAGCCGTCCTCGCGGCAAGGCTTGCCGAGATCAGCTCGAGGTCGATTTAAGTCATCAAGGAAATCATCAAGTCAGAGATCTGAGAATCAGCAAATAAGCAAAGCTGGAAATCAAAGGCCAGCCTCCCCGGCAAGATCCTTGCCGGGGTGGCCCATGGAGCCCGGCAAGCCTCGGCACCCGACAAGGCTTGGTTCCCAGCAAAGCTCGGCGCCCGGCAAGCCCTGGCGCCCGGCAAGGATTGGTGCCCGGCAAGGATCGGCGCCTGGCGAGATTCTGCCACTGTGCCACCGCTTCGGCACAGTGACAAACCTGACATTCTGGGTCCTTCTCTGGATGCGTGGCAACGCACCAGTGGAGGAGAGCTTAAGCGGTGCTGATGGGATGGCCCCTTTTTCCATCCCCAAGAAAGTGAGGACACCTAAACGGACACCTCACGGTGCATTAAATGTGCTCGTCCTAATCCGTCAGGGGTTAGGTATGATACCCTGTAGCTACTTTCCACCTCAATGTATGTACATTTTGCCACTGTGGAGACCCCTTTGATCATATAAAAGGAGGCCCAAGGCGACTTCTACAGAGGGGAAGGACTTCTGGCCCATTCTGGAGGCGTAGCTACTCTTTGAACGTACTGTTCATTACGAGCGCTCCTGAAGGCTGGGCTCAAGAACATCAATAAGAACACAAAGCAGGAGTAGGGTTTTACGCTGATCAGCGGCCCGAACCTGGGTAAAAACTTCCCGCGTCGATCACTAGTTCTGCTCTTTGCGTGTACCTCTCCCCCCGCCGAATCGTAAAGGGATCTCTCGGGATCCCATAGGTGTCGTGCCCCGACAGAGATTGAACTAGGTATGATGATACCGACGATCGAATCTCGGGCAAGTAACATACCGATGACAAAGGGAACAACGTATGTTGTTATGCGGTTTGACCGATAAAGATCTTCGTAGAATATGTGGGAGCCAATATGAGCATCCAGGTTCCGCTATTGGTTATTGACCGGAGATGAGTCTCGGTCATGTCTACATAGTTCTCGAACCCGTAGGGTCCGCACGCTTAACGTTCGATGACGATCGGTATTATGAGTTTATGTGTTTTGATGTACCGAAGGTAGTTCGGAGTCCTGGATGAGATCACGGACATGACGAGGAGTCTCGAAATGGTCGAGACATAAAGATTGATATATTGGACGACTATGTTTGGACATCGGAATGGTTCCGGGTGAATTCGAGCATTTACCGGAGTACCGGAGGGTTACCGGAACCCCCCGGGGAGTCTATGGGCCTTATTGGGCCTTAGTGGGAGAGAGGAGGAGGCAGCCAAGGTGGGGGCGCCCCCCCCCCCCCCCCCAAGCCCAATCCGAATTGGGGTGGGGGGCCGGCCCCCCTTTCTTTCTCCCTCTCTCCTCCTTCCTTCCTCTCCTACTCCAACTATTCAAGGGGGAATCCTACTCCCACCGAGAGTAGGACTCTCCCCTTGGGCGCGCCACGAGAGGGCCGGCCCTCCCCTCCTCCACTCCTTTATGTACGGAGGAGGGGGGCACCCCATAGACACACAAGTTGATTGTTTAACCGTGTGCGGTGCCCCCCTCCACAGATTTCCACCTCGGTCATATTGTTATAGTGCTTAGGCGAAGCCCTGCGTCGGTAACTTCATCATCACCGTCACCACGTCGTCGTGCTGACGAAACTCTCCCTCGGCCTCAATTGGATCAAGAGTTCGAGGGACGTCACCGAGCTGAACGTGTGCAGATCGCGGAGGTGCCGTGCGTTCGGTACTTGGATCGGTTGGATCGTGAAGACGTTCGACTACATCAACCGCGTTACTAAACGCTTCCGCTTTCGGTCTACGAGGGTACGTGGACAAACTCTCCCCGCTCGTTGCTATGCTTCTCCTAGATAGATCTTGCATGATCGTAGGAAATTTTTGAAATACTACGTTCCCCAACAATAGAGTTAGCAATATTATCGGGTGCATCGACAAGGTGGTGGCAATCTTCGCGAAGGTGAACACCGACGCGAATGCCGAAGACGAAGAAATACAAGACTTCTCCGTCAGAAAGGGCTATACCATATCATGCTATTATGAATTGCCTGATATGTTTATCCCTTTGGTGCACCCTTCTTGATTGCGCGGTAGTTGCTTTTATTAGGGTGATCTCTCACAAAAATATTGAAGTAGTTAGTGTTCTCACAAGTGTAGCACCGTCACGACACCTATCTTTTCGGGGTGCGCCGTGTCACATGGGTACAAACGATTAGAGAAGTGTGAGGCGGGTGAGTTGAGACCTCACGGCGAGATCACTTGGTTGTCTCGATGTTCAGGCATGACCGTCATGAGCTCAGAACACGCCCATCGAAAGATGAACAAGAGTCGCATAGAGATGTGATTGGCAAGTTGGCCTACCGGTTGAGATTTTCGGCATCAGTGGTGTTACACCAATGGCGAACAATTGATATGTGGGTCTTGTATCACTCACAATCAATTTTGAGAGATATTGATTTAAGTTGGAGCGCACTGTTGAATTAACATGTTTAATTCTCAGTACAATTAATTATGAACACTGTCTAAGTGTTATTTGCAAAATAGTTGTAGAATAATGGCTCGCATTTTCACCTTCCCTATTAAAATTGAATAAGTTGTTTTTATTTGGTTAAAACATTACGGTTGGTAACGTAATGTGAGGATTGTCCTCAAGAGTGCCGAGAAGGACTTTGTCCTATCCCATGCTTTCGGTATCCTCCCGCTAATGCTATGGATAATGTGATCTCGTCCTTCGATCCAAAAGCTAGAATTCCGTTTCAGTCAAGTGCAATACGTTTGTTTCCATGAGACCCGAACTTCAAAAGTTTGGTATAGCTATGTGATATTCATGGAAACTGAAAATCATTTTCAGAGACAAACAAAGGCTAAAGGATATGAGATATCCAAAGCAATGTTTGCTTGCAAATTATTAGTAAAGTGTTTACTATGCATTAGACTGATAAGAGAGGGATCCAGAAGAACGCCTGTCATATGATGAAAGGTGAATAAAACAACAACTTAAAGAGAAAGGAAGTGTCCGAAGGGTGTTAGTGTGACTTACACGCCTAGGAAGTCCGGGGCTAACGCCACTCATAAGTTGGGTGCTTCTTCTGAGAGTAGGAGAAATACTAAAAGTTAAACTGTTAGAAGTATAAAGGCAAAAGGAGAGAAGGCTGGAATATCCAGCTCATGTATGAATGTCATACAAGTTATTAATGTATGGAAGGCAGGTCAAAGAAATAGTTCTTGGGAATTATGATTAAACATGTTAATCACTGATTCTTGGGTATTGTGATTTGATCACAGGAATATCTCGATTGCATTCAATTGTGACTCGATGCAAGAACTACCACGGCCTAAAGGACTTGCCAGAAATGAGGTTTAGATACACACGGGGAACATAGTAAATGTTACTATACCTTCCATCGGTGTATTACCGTCTGTATTTATTTTCAGAAAACATTTTATAGTTTTACACACTCTAGCCCATTGCATAAAGTATCTTGCAAGAAGGTTGTTCATAAGAGAACTTTTGATGTTTGATGTTATGAATAACAGAAGGGCCATACTTTCATTGTGAATGAGATGTATGTTATGAATATTGATAATAATACATTACCTCTGGATTTACTTTCATAATTCATTTCAGAGTTTTACCCACTCTAGCCCATTTGCATAAATTTTTTTGCAAAAGTATTGTTCATAATAGAACAATTGTTGTTCAGTATTGTGAATAAACATAAAGGGCCATGCTTCCATCATTGGATGAGACGTATGTTATGAATATTGATGGTAATATGATACATCCATAACACTGACGCTAAATGTTGCAAGACTAAAAGAATACCACAAAAGTGTGGCACAGCATTTGGTCACATTGGAGAAACCCGCATGGAAAATTCCATTATGATGGATTTTGAAGTCGGTTGATTTTAAATCATCTGACACTTGCAACTTTTGTCTGAAAAGTGAAGTGACTGAAATACCGTTCACAGGTCATAAGGAACGAGCAAAGAACGTATTGGTAATCATAGATCATGATGTGTGTAGTCCAATAAATGTTGTTGCTGGCAGTGGATTTGTCTATCTTCTGAAATGACTCAAGTGGATATATTGGTATTTACTTGATGAGACGTAAGTCTGGATCTTTTGAATTCATTCAAAAGGTTTTAAAAAATGAATTAGAAGTTATTGTAACAAGAAAATTATGTTTCTACAATTCGATTGCAGAAAGGAATATTTGAGTTACAAGTTTAGCGAATGTCTGATGAGTTGTGAAAGGGGTTTCATAACTGGCACCTCCCGGAACACCACTGCAAGTCGAAAGTCCGTGAAGATGTAATCGAACCATTCATAACATGGTAAGATCAAAGATGACATAAATAAATTTGCCATTATCCCTTTTAAAGTGATGCTTTAAAGACTGCGGTTTTTACACTGAAAAGAGCTCCATCGGGTCTGTTGCAATGACGCCATGGTATGGTACGCCCAACCATGTTATATCTTTTCTTAAACATTTGGAATATGGGGCTTGTGTAAAAGGTTACAAACCTATTCCAAATCAGACAAGTGCTACTTTGTAGGTTATCCCAAGTTATTGGGTATTCCCCCACCACTATGCCGAGGCAAAGGTTTTTGCCACAAAATGGTATGCTTTTAAAAAGAATAGTTCTTGCAAAAAGGTGAGCGGGAGGACAGTGCAATTCGACGAGATAACAAGTTTCTTCGTCATCTGGTCAAAGGAAAGGAACCTTGGAAGTAATTCCAGAGTTTCCTACTGCGACTGATACGGAAGCCTCTACATGAGATGTATGGACTTTGTTCGAACTTGCAGCTGAACAACATAGGCAAAGCTCGTGCAAACCTCTCAGGTGCGCAAACGATATATTGTTGTTAGACAATAGTATACCTACGATACACAAGGAAGCGTTGATGGGCCCTAACTCCGAAATTGGCTAAATGCCAATATAATCCAAGATAGTTTCCATAAATGATTCAAGATTTAAATCTTGATAAACCCTCCGAAAGACTTAGAGTCTAACGGATTGTAATGGGACTATAAACTGATATGGATAAAAATATTTTATCCATTAAGCTCGACTTGTTGCAATAACAAGTTCAAGGAGTTGACTACAATGAGATTGTCTCACCGTAGGAATGCTTAAAGTCGGTTCGGGTTAAAACTAGCAATTAATCAATATTTCAAACATGGGATATGAAACATGGGTGCCAAAAGGATTTCCATGAGATGGAAATACAACCTAGGACTTCTTTGTGATACAATCCAAAGTATTTTTTCGGTCCAGAGGGTGCTAGTAAGTATGCAAACTTTAGAGTTCTAGCAATGGACAGAAGAGAGCAAAATGGAGTTGGAATCTTCGTTTTTGATGGAATGGTCAAAGGGGTTTGACTTCATCAATGGGTAACGAAGATGCTTGTGGTTTCAAGAAAGTAAGTGGGAGCATAATAATTTTTCTGAAAACCTTGTGTGCTTGACACATTGTTAATTGGAAATAAATTTCTTGACACGAATTAGGACTTCATTTGAAAATAGTTTTTCAATGAAGTACTTGGGCTAAATAGCCTTGATATTAGGCATAACGATCTATGGAGATAGATTTACCTAATGGGGCTGAGCAAAAATACATATTGATAAGATGCTAAAACCGTTTAGCACTAAGAACGACAAGGAGAGATTCTTGCCGAAGTCACATGGAAAGAGTTTTTGCAAGACTCGGTGTCCCAAAACACTGATGAGCAAAATACATGATGGAGATTCCACACACTCATGTGTTTGGATTAATCATGTATCCCATGGTATGTAAAACAACCAGATATGTCCAATACTCCCAAGCTGTTGCGAGTATAGATACCAAAGTGATCAAAAGTACTGATCATGGGACAACAGTGAAAAAGGGCCATTGAGTGCTGGAGTAGCACTGATGACATGTTTTCTCGCAAGCGGAGATCATGAAGAGTTCGTTGTAAAATGTTACATCGATATAGTCTTCATCATTTCTCCATGCGATTTTTGATTTAAATTGAGGGTTTTGTGTAACACACAATATGGTGGCACAGTTAGTTGGAAATTGTTCCAAACAAGATACTGTGGCGAATTCTATGACAAATAGCTAAGTATGTTGATGCTTTAGAAGCGACAAAGAAGTTGTTGAATCATATAGTTCATTCATGAACTTAGTATGGTTCCAAGATGGCTTTGGTCAATGGGACACTATTGCAGATAGTTGCTCCATAGCTCAGTCTGAAGAATCAGGTTTCGACCAGTGATTCACACATATGCAAAGCCAAGTCCACAAAAAATATGAATTTTGTGAAAGCGTGAAAACACGAGGATATGCAAAGATACACACGGACCTAAAGTCGTCAGATCCGTTGGACATCAAGTTATACCACATGCGAAGCCTATTTTACACCGGTATGCCATAGGTGTAAAGTGCATTAGCATTAACTAGATTATTGACTCTAGTGCAAGTGGGAGTCTGTAGGAGATATGCCCTAGAGGCAATAATAAATGATATTATTTATCTCCAAGTTCATGATTATGTTTATGTTCCAAGCTAAAACTACTGTGGTTCCCAAGCCCGTATATCCATAAAGGCTCTGGGGAAAACCCATGTGCACATGTGGAATAATAAACGGTAAAATGTATTCCTAGTCATGCCTCTAAGACTAGCTCAAGTGTTGCATGATGATTATGTTTTCCCAATCATGGGCATGTCTATGCCAGCAACTTTGTGGGCACAATGTTAGAAGAACATTTGTGTTGAATCGACCCGAATTGATGTTATGCTATGAGATAAATTCGTCACAAGTTAATGGTTAATAACACAGAGATGGTTAACGTTTGCATGATTCCTCATACCATGAGAGTATCGAGTTTCTTCATGCTTGATTCATGAACTTTGGGGTTTGTTAAATGTCATCCGTAACTGGATGGCTATTACGGCGGCTTACGGGTTCATGGGAAAGTATGTCAAGTAACTTGATAGCTCAAGATTGGGATTTGCTCCTCCGACGATGGAGAGATATCTCTGGGCCCTCTCGGTGTCACAGTATCCATCATCGTCTGGCCAGACACAGGGTGATTTGATCACAGGGATGCCGGAGCATGGTAACGAGAAAAGAGAACAATACCGGTAATGAGGTAACTGGCATAGTGGATGTCGGCATTCTGGGAACCAGGGTACCCAAACTTGCCTGCCTGCGGCCCACGGCGTGGCTCCATCGACGGCCTGGTACGACCCATCTACAACACCTCCAAGACAAGGCCCTCGTGAGGGGCCAAGCCTCGTGAGGCGGGCGACATCAAGACCTCCAGAGGGAGCGGCCTCCCTAGGCTGGCTCCCGAGGAGCAGAGATTTCTATGCTGGCACCCACCTCATGAGGTGGAGGTGACGCAAGCCATGACGACCAAGGCCAGGCGGGCACCAGCGGGCGCAAAGGAGCAGGTTTCCTCTTTGGTGCTAAGGAGGCAAGCACAGGAGCGGGGTCCCGAGGAATCAGCCAAAGGTTTCCATTCCCATGCAATGAGACCAAGACCGCCAGGATGGTAGGACAGATGTCATCGCCGAGCCCACCGCAGCGTCACGACCAGAGGCTTTTGCAGGCAAAGACCACCTTTCGTTAGGATAAGATGTACTACTTGTCCCCCTTCAAATTGGCCATTGTGGGATCCCTTCCCGCCTTCGTTTTGGGGGAAGAGGACTGAGGCCACTATAAATATAAGCTAGCCACCACCGTAGGCAGGGATCCGATACAAAGATACCTCACCGGCACACCGACACCAGAGCAGACCTCGTGAGGCTATTCTTCCCTTGTACTAGTTCATCCTCAGCCCCTCGCGAGGCAAATCCACCACAAAGCAGGAGTAGGGTATTACACCGCAAGGTGGCCCGAACCTGGGTAAACTGCCGTGTCCTTCTTCTTCCTTGTTCATCGAGCTAGGCTGTAGGGCAACGCGTTTGGTTGGCTGGATAGGTTGAGTTCTTCACACACGCCCCAGAGTTCGAACCTTCCTTTGGGTCTTCGGAGCCCTGAATCCGACATTTGGCGCGCCAGGTAGGGGCGTGTCGAAGCTTCTCTCCCACCGTTCGCTCCGCCGCTGTTCATCTGTCCTTATGGCCGACGCTCGCCGTGTTCGTGCCGAGCGTCGGGCCCGCTCGTGTCGCCCAGACGTTACCCGCGAGCAATGGCGTCCCTCGCCGCTCTGCCTCCCCGGTGGCTAACGCCGCCACCGACCCTGCTGCCCGCGAGCAGCAGGACTCATCGCTGCCACCATCCATGCAGCGTGATGGCCGCACCGCGACTCCATCACCCACTCCAGCCATAGCATCGTCTTCTCATGGCCGTCGTGGGCCAGCGAACGCGCAGTCTGCGCTGCTCATGGTGCTCGAGCTTCTGCGCTATCATCCAGCCTTCGACCTCTACGACGACTGGCTCGCCCGCATCGCTGAACTCGTCAACGCCGCTGGCAAGGCCCCTGCACAGTCTCGTTCGCTTCGCCCTCCACTGTCCTTGGCAGGCGATGTGGCTCACGGCGTGCCTCCTCCGCCTCCTCTGCATGGCTTGGGCCCGGAGCCGAGGCGTGAAGGTCCCCAGCGCGACCCGCCGCACAGAGCACCGGTGCACGATGAAGAAAGCTGCCAGGTGGTGCAGTGGCCCCAAGGAGAAGCGTGTGCGCTTCCAGCACCGCCACGTCAAGACCGCGTACCGCCAGAGGCGGTGGCGTGCGAGCATCGAGATCAGGCTCCTCCCCCGCGGATGGCCCCAGTGAAGGCGGCAGGGTGTCGTGCTTTCACCCCGGAGCTGCGCCGCGTCGTCTGGCCCAGCAAGTTCAAGCCGGATCTGCCTCCGCGCTACGACGGCAGCCCTGACCCTGCCGAGTTCCTCCAGCTCTATGAGCTGAGCATCTAGGCGGTGAACGGCAATGAGAAGGTCATGGCAAACTGGTTCCCCATGGCCCTCAAGGACAGCACGCGCTCCTGGCTCCTGAACCTTCGGGTGGGGTCGATCTCCTCCTAGGACGAGCTCCGCGAGCGCTTCATCACCAACTTCCAGGGCAATCGCGACCGCGCTCCCGGGGCAGGCGACCTGTGACGCATCAAGCAGCAGCCAAGCAAAACTTTGCACAAGTACATACAGTGCTTCACCAACGTTCACCTCAAGATCCCGAAGGTGTCGGACGAGGCCATCATTACGGCATTCTCTGAGGGCGTCCGAGATGTCAAGATGAAGTAAGAGCTCGCCATGCACGAGGATTTGTGCTCGGCTCTGGAGATGTTTAACATGGCCACCAAGTGCGCGAGAGCAGAGGAAGGTCGCCTCACCCTCCTGGAGCTTCTGGAGGTCCACTCTAAAGACAAGAAGGCCAAGGCTAAGGACGTGAAGCGCAAGGGTCCAGCTGTGCTCGAGGCTGAACCTGAGATGAAGCGCTGCTGCGACCATCCCGAGTCCTCCAAGGGCAGCTGCCCGTTCTGCGTCTTCCATAATGTCCATAGCCACAACACCAACGACTGCCAGGAGCTCAGGATGATCCGCGATGGGCGCTTCGGCCGCCGTACCGAGCACAACGACCGTGGCTACGGCTACGGAGGAGGCCGCGGTGGTGGCCGCTGGGATAACCACGACCCCTGCCAGGACTGGCGCGATCAGCCTCGTGAGGACCGCTGGCAGGGCCAGCCTCGCGACGACCCTAGGAGAGACCAACCTCGCAAGGACCGTCCTCAGGGCAACGCCAACCTTCCTCCGCTGCCACCGCCACCAAGGAGGAACGACGACCACCGCCAAGACAATGGGGCTGGGGGCTTCCAAGAACCTCGAGCCATTGCATGCATCCTAGGTGGCACTCAGGCCCCCGCTTCTCATCGCATCTTCAAGCAGTTCGCTCGTGAGGTGAACGCGGCCCTTCCCAAGCTTGAGGCATCGCGTCCCCTCAGATGGTCCAAGTATGCCATCACCTTCGACTCTACAGACTAGCTCAAGTGCTCAGCTGCCGCTGGCGCGCTCCCGATGCTCTACTCACCAACCATCAGCAACGTCCTCATCACCAAGACACTCATCGATGGCGGCGCGGGGCTCAACGTTCTCTCCGTCGAGACGTTCGAGACGCTCCAGGTGCCGTACGACCAGCTGCTCCCCACCAAGCCTTTCTTAGGGGTGACCGATGGTTCCACCATCCCCATAGGGCAGATCCGCCTCCCTGTCACCTTTGGCCAGCGAGACAACTACCACACCGAGCTCATCGACTTTAATGTCGCCCACATTCGCCTCCCGTACAATGCCATCCTCGGGTATCCGGCCCTTGCCAAGTTCATGGCGGCAACGCACCACGGCTACAATGTCCTCAAGATGCCAGGGAGCAGCGGTATCATCATGATCGCCTGCGACGAGAAGGCAGTGGTGTGCTCCCTCGAGCGCACCTACCAGGCTGCGGCGGTCGAGAACTCTGACGACGAGGGTGCAGTTTGCCCTCCTGAGGCCATCCCCAAGAAGAAGAAGCAGCTCCTCCCCAAGGGCCACGAGGAGGATGGCGCGCCCGACGATCGTGCCTCAGGCCCCGCGCTCACTGCTGGGGTGCCCTTCCCTCTCGCATAGGGAGGCGCGCCTAGCGCCCCTCTCAGGATGGGCTCAGGGGATCTCCTTTGGAGGGCCTCTGACCTGACCAGCGTCATGAGGGAGGTGTTCAGGCACCATGTGGAGGCGTGCTTCAACGCGCGCTTCCATGAGCAGGGCGCAAGGCGCCAGGCGCCAGGCGCTCAGGAGTTCATCACCAAGGCAACAGAAGAGCTTCAGGTGGCGCGAGCCATGCACGGTGAGCGCCGCCCCACAACACTCAGTGCTACTGCCGCCCCCGACGTGGGTGGCGAGCTGCCTGTCTGCGTCAACATCCCAGGCCTCAACAGGGCCGCTTCTCAGGAGCTCTTCTGGCCGTCCTACGTCGACCGGACTGGGGGCTGCCCCGGCAGCTATGTCCGCATGCCGTTCGGCCTGCTAAACATGGCCGCCTCGCACCAGCGCTACATGCAAGGCATCCTGGCAGCTCATGAGGCCCGGCGCCAGGTGGTCCTGACAGAGGAGGTGCTGGACCCTCGCGAGCTTCCCGAGCCTCCAGAGCCTCCCGGGACTCAGGAGCCGGCCGACTCGTGAGGAACGACCTCTGCAGCTTGCGTCTTCAGCTACTCCAACATTTCTGCAATGACGGTGCCAGGTGACTTTTTGTTTGTTCAGTTAAGGGCGTCCCTTGGGCTGCATTATCCTCAAGTTGTTAGGGCCAGCCCCTGCAGCTGCACCATATTGATTCATGTACTCCGAACCAGTTATGCATGTTCAAGTTTTCATGGTTATTGACATTACTCCCGCCGTCTCGTTATGTATGGAGTTGCCCCTCGCGGCCTCTGCGCGTTGCTAACCCGCCTCTTGCTCATCCCGCAATGGGGGCTACTGGCACGGCGCCTGTGCTCGGGTCCGTCCCTGCAGCGCTGGTAAACCTAAGAGATTGAGCTCTGGCTCGCGACCGGCCCCGCGCACGTCACCTCACCGGGTCCTTAGTGCCTTCGTCTTCTTGCGGGAAGATCACCGGCAGAATAGCAAGCGTGGTTGTGTGCTTTGTTTTTCTTTTTCGGCTAACTCGCAGGGACCTCTGGAGCCGGGACCACAAGCGGCCTCGCCGGCACCTGGGGGGCGCAACCCCTCCTAGGCATCTCCTCAGGGCCGGCCACTCTTTTCTCGCGCAAATTGCTTGCACGTTAAAGGGGGGGCCCTTGAGCATCATGCCTCAGGGGCTCCTACTGGCCCTCGAGCCCTCACCCCTGGCCTTGACCACGGCATCGCGACCTAGCATACCAGCGGCGGCTGAGCCTCGCTCGAGGGCCGGGACCCGAGGACGTAGAGCGCCCAGGCAAGCGGAGGAGATGAAGATGGTAGGAGCCCTGCGGAGGGGGTGTCATCAGAAGAATGGCATGGCCCAACGTTCCACGAGAAGTCTGTCCATGCAACAAAAGAATCAACGCAGGCTCGCCAAGATAAGTCACCTCACACGCACGGGCGTGAACCTTATGATCAGTGCTTCGTCTCTAGCGATCTCACTCGGGAAAGAATGCTTCCCTTTCAGTCCTTCGGGAGCTGCTTGTGCGCCAAAGGGGACCCCCTGAGCATCGCGCCTCAGGGGCTCTTACCGGACCTTGGGCCGCTCACCTCCTGGCCTTGACCACGGCATCGCGACCTGGCATACCAGCGACGGCCGAAGCTTGCCTGGGGACTGGGTCCTGCCGGCGTAGAGCACTAAGCTACCCCGAGAATGAAAGGGGGAACCATGCCAAAGCGAGAGACACAAGCACGACACTGATAAAGAATGATAACATTAAAACGTGGGCGTCATAGTTTTTTACACACCCCCACGGGGCCTGTCATGATTTTCGCGCAGGAATGAAGCAAAGGAGAAACACCTAAAGAACTACGGCCTCGGCAGCATCGCCGACGATGTCGGGACGGCGCTTCTCCTCCCCCTAGGCCCGGGCGTGGTGACGCAACGGCTCGTAGCTGTCGTCGTCACTCGAGCTTGGTCCAGATGAGGCGCTGCTGCTGCCGGAGGAGTCGCGGACAAGGCCAAGGGCAAGTTTATTCCCGATGGCCTCGCCATTTTGCCGGCTCGCTGGGGAGCCGCTGCCTGGATCTCCTCCCTTGGGGCAGCACTCCACGCGTCGGCCGTCCTCTCCGAAGACCTTGAAGAGGAGCGTCGAAGCCCCGTTGTACTCGAAGTGGATGGCGTGACCTCCCTCCAAGAGGCAGGCGCGGGCAACCGCGCCCCATCCCTGGGTCATGAAGACGTCACTAGAGTCAACGACCTCGACTTCCGCTTCTGATGCTTGGCTACAGCAGCCGTCGTGTTACAGCCACAGCTCGACGGGCCCCCACGGTGGTATCTCCCTCGCCAGAGACCGCGGGAGTCGGATCCATGTGCGCGGCGGCATCGTCGCCTACACCACGAACTCGCGGGCCGTACCCTTGGCGTGGGTCTGCGGGCGGAGCGGCCGTACGGCCAGTGCCTGTTTTCCTACACGGCTTCGCTCCTCGCGGTGCCTGTGGCCGCTCTCATGGACGGGGAAGCCCGGCGGAGCACGTTCATGCCAAGGCCAAGTTGTCATGGGCACCGCGGCAACATCACGAGAGCAATCATGCCTTTTCTTTGGCCGGAGCAACTCGGGTTCCACCTGACGGGTTTTTCCCTTCTTCGTGGTGGAAAACCTCCTCACTGGCGCCATGGATGCTCTAGCAAGACAGCGGAACAAGGGAGAAGGAGGAGCGAGCGGCGAGAAGACAAAGATGGGCTGGGGGCTCCGCCCCCCCGCCCCATTTATAGCCGGAAGAAGGCAAACGGCCGGCCTATCACGTCCCGGGCAATGATGGCTTTTCTGCATGCACCAGGCAGTTGTCAAGTCGAGAGTTGCCGAGGCAGCGTGGGGAAGTGGAGACGCCCACGTCCCCTCAAGCGCCACGCGTCAACTCGGTCCGCAGGCGATTGGGGCCCGCGGCGCTTCGCCCTTGACCTTTGGCTTCGCCTCGAAGCCAAGTCCGAGCGTGCCTTGGGCCCGGGGGCTACTATCGTCGTTCTGGGAACCAGGGTACCCAGACTTGCCTGCCTGCAGCCCACGGCGTGGCTCCATCGACGGCCTGGTATGGCCCATCTACAACACCTCCAAGACAAGACCCTCGCGAGGGGCCAAGCCTCGCGAGGCGGGCGACATCAAGACCTCCGGAGGGAGCGTCCTCCCTAGGCTAGCTCCCGAGGAGCGGAGATTTCTATCTGGCACCCACCTCATGAGGTGGAGGTGACGCAAACCATGACGACCAAGGCCAGGCGGGTGCTAGCTGGTGCAGAGGAGCAGGTTTCCTCTTTGGTGCTAAGGAGGCAAGCGCAGGCGCGGGGTCCCGAGGAATCAGCCAAAGGTTTCCATTCCCGTGCAATGAGACCAAGACCGCTAGTATGGATGTCATCACCGAGCCCACCGCAGCGTCACGACCAAAGGCTTTTGCAGGCGAAGACCACCTTTCGTCAGGATAAGATGTACTACTTGTCCCCCTTCAAATTGGCCGTTGTGGGATCCCTTCCCACCTTTGTTTTGGGGGAAGAGGACCGAGGCCACTATAAATATGAGCTAGCCACCACCGTAGGCAGGGATCCGATCCAGAGATACCTCACCGGCACACCCACACCAGAGCAGACCTCGTGAGGTTGTTCTTCCCTTGTACTAGTTCATCCTCAGCCCCTCGCGAGGCAAATCCACCACAAAGCAGGAGTAGGGTATTACACCATAACGTGGCCCGAACCTGGGTAAACTGCCGTGTCCTTCTTCTTCCTTGTTCATCGAGCTAGGCTGTAGGGCAACGCGTTTGGTTGGCTGGATAGGTTGAGTTCTTCGCACACGCCCCAGAGTTCGAACCTTCCTTTGGGTCTGCGGAGCCCTGAATCCGACAGTGGATAAGTTGTTGATCCACGGGAATGCCAACATGTCTCACCTCAGGTATTTGTAACATATCGCAAAGCAACAGGAATAGAACAAGGCAATTGGAGGTTCACTCGAATATTCATTCGTGTGGGTATAGGGGTCAATATGGGTGTCCACGGCTCCGATGTTGATCATTGATCGGAAAGTGTTCCGGGTCATGTCTATACTTCACCGAACCTATAGGGTCACACACTTAAGCGTCATCTATCTACTGATTTCTAGACAGGGAGTCTGAGAGAAAATCACCGAAAAAGTTTCGGACGCAACGCATACGTTCGGAAGAGGACACCGGAATAGTTCTGGTAAAACTGAAAAGTTGTTTCAGGGGATACCATTAAGTCAAATTGGTTTCGGCACACGCTTGATAATTCTTGGAGGGTGGCAGAATCATTCTGGAAACTTCTGGGAATTTTTTTGGGATAAAAACCGCAAATGATGCGGAGCTGCCGGAACCGCTTTGGTTGCTTTTCGCTGATGAAAATCATTGATCTGAAAATGTTTCAGAACGCGTCTAGAGTTATTTTAGTGGGTACTGGAATTATTCTAAGACCCACAGAAATATTTTCGGATTTAATGGACGTGAAAAATTGTCTTCATGAATAGTGAAAACGCATTCTTTATTGCTTTTTGTAGATAAAAATCACTAATCCGGAATTGTTCAGGAACGCGTCGAAAATTATTTTAGTGGGTACTGGAAATGTTCTAGGCCCACATAAATATTTTCAGTTCGAACAGACGCTGAAAAATGTTGTCATGAATAGTGAAAGTGCTTTTTGGGTGGCTTCTTGGAGAAGCCACCTTGAGGGCCTTTTGGTATTTTCCCCCTTGGCTTCTTGGAGAAGCCACCCTTGGGCTTGGCCTATAAATAGGGGTGGAGGGGGCTGCCTAAAGGATCATCCTTGCTCTCATACACATGCCATAGACTTGTCTGGCTTCTCTCTCCCTCCTAGCAAAATAGTTTCGTAGAGTCGAAAGGCTGTCTGGGTTCCGGTGGGAACTAGTTCTGGACGGCGAAGCCCTGCCGGATAGATGACACCGTATGTGTGCAACCCCGTAGAGAGGTCGTAGTTTTGATCCTTGTGCCCGAGGGGCTGTTTTGAGAGTGCCTCCCGAAGGGCTGTCCAAGTGACGGTCTGAGTTCTGTGAGTCCTCCCGAAGGGCTGTCCGAGTGACCGTCCGAGTTTTAGGGGTCCTCCCGAAGGGCTATCCGCGACACCATCCGAGGGACTGTCCGACCGCCTCCCAGAGGGTTGTTCATGGGGCAGATGAGGGAGTACATCCCCGCGGTTGGCAGGCTGTAAATCCTAGCTGCGGGGATCTGCACCGCCAATCGTCATCGACTCTACTTCCGTTGCGGGGATCAAACCTTGTATGCAGTCTCCATAGTGGTCCTGGGCTGGTGTGTAGGTCGAATTTTTTTTGTTTTCTGCTGCGTTCCCCTACAGGTAGCCCGAACCTGGGTAAACTGTCGTGTCCGTCGTTCTTCCTCTCTAGCTCGAGCACGCCGGAGCATCGCCGTGAGATAGTGGGTCACGAGATAGGCTTAGTGAAGGCAGCGCGCGCACCCTAGAGTTCGAACCTTTCTTGGGTCCCACGACCCCCATTCCGACATTTGGAGTGCTAGGTTGGGGTGCGCCACAGTTCTTCCACTTTGTTCCGGTTCCTGCTCCACCGGCTCCATGGCCGACGCCCGCCATGTTCGCATCGAGCGTCAGGCGACTCGTGTCACCCAGACGGAGCCCATAGGCCATGGTGGCCGTCCTCGCTCCGCCTTGGCAGCGGCCAACGCCGCCACCGACCCTGCTGCCCACGAGCAGCAGGACTCCTCTATGCACCCTTCCGTGCATGCTGACGGCCACAATGCCACGGCCTCCTCCTCCCTAGGCCGCCTCGGGCCGCCGAACGCGCAAGCCGCTCTGCGCATGGCGTGCAAGCTGCTGCGCTACCGCCCGGCCGCAGCCGGCTACGACGCCTGGCTAGGCCGCATCACCGAGCTTGTCAACGCCGCCGGCGATGCCCCGGCGCCTTCCCACTCACTCTGCCCTCCACCGTCTCACGCTGGTGACGTGGTGCACGGGGCGCCTTCGCCTCCTCCCCTACGCAACGACTATGCCGAACCCCGGCGTGACGCGTAGCCGGGCGACCCGCCGCGCGGAGCACCCGTGCCGGCCAGCTGCCAGATCATCCACCGGGCGCCGCCAGACACATGCGTGCTTCTCGAGAAGAGGCAACGGTGCCAAGAACAGGCCGTTCCGCCCTCACACGCGGAATCCCCTCGAACAGTGTCAGTTGCCGAGCCTTCACTCGCGAGCTGCGCCGGGTGGTTTGGCATGTCAAGTTCAAGCCGGAGCTGCCCCCGCGCTACGACGGCATCCCCGACCCCACGGAGTTCCTTCAGCTCTACACGCTGAGCATCGAGGCGGCCAACAGCGATGACAAGGTCATGGCGAACTGGTTCCCCATGGCCCTCAAGGATGGCACGTGCTCCAGGCTCATGAACCTGCCCGAGGGGTCAATCTCTTCGTGGGGCGAGCTCTGCAAGCAGTTCATGGCCAACTTAAAGGGCACCCACGACCGCGCTCTCACCATGAATGACCTGCGGCGCGTGAAGTACTGCCCTGGCGGCACCCTCCGCAAGTACATTCAGCGCTTTAGCCAGGTGTGCCACAAGATCCCACGCGCCTTGGACGAAGCCATCATCATGGCGTCCACCAATGGCGTCAAGGACGTCCGGATGTGCGAGAAGCTCGCCATCAACAATGACATGAGCTCGGTGCTGCAGCTGTTCAACCTCGCCGACAAGTGCGCCAAGGCCGAGGAAGGCCGTCTCTTCCTCCACAACGACCCCGATGCTGCGCTCGATGACAACAAGGCCATGGGCAAGGAGGCCAAGCGCAAGGGCCCTGCTGTGCTAGCAGCGGAGCCCGAGAAAAATCGCGGCCGTAACTGCAGCGAGCCCGAGAGGGAGAGTCGCCTGTTCTGCGTCTACCACAACTTCTGCACCCACAACACTGAAGAGTGCCAGGAGCTCAAGTCACTCCGTGACAAGCACCTGGGCCGTAGGCCTGACCGCAACGACCATGGTGTAGGCCGCGAGGGCGGTCGCGGCGGCGGCTGATGGGATAACCGCAACGACAATCCACGCCAGGGCTGGTGTGACCAACATCGCGAGGGCAACTGGCGCGATCAGTCTCATGAGGGTGTATGGCGCGATCAGCCTCGCGAGGCACGCCCTTAGGCCAACGCTGCCCTTCCGCCGCTACCGCCACCGCCCAGAAGGAACGACGCCAATCAGCACGGCGAGGGGGCTGGGGGCTACCAGGAGCCTTGCACGATAGCCTGCATCCTCGGCGGAGCTCAGGCTCCCGCGTCCAACCGCCTCTTCAAGCAGTTCTCCCACGAGGTGACTGCTGCCCTCCCGAGGCTTGAGACCGTGCGCCCCCTCAAGTGGTTGCAGTATGCCATCACCTTCGATTCCAAAGACCACCTCAGGTGCTCGGCCACTATGGGTGCGCTCCCCATGCTGTGCACCCCCACCATCAGCAATGTCGCGATGACCAAGACCCTCATCGACGGAGGTGTTGACCTCAACGTGAACTCCATCGCGACCTTCGAGACGCTCCAGGTGCCCTACGACCAACTGATGCCGACCATGCCCTTCTCCGGGGTGACAGACGGGTCAACCACTCCCTGGGGCAGGTGCGCCTTCCGGTCACCTTCAGCACCCGTGACAACTATCACACTGAGCTCATCAACTTCAACGTGGCCCACATCGCCTCCCATACAACACCATCCTAGGATACCCCACGCTCACCAAGTTCATGGCAGCAACCCACCACGGCTACAATGTCCTCAAGATGCCTGGCTGCAGCGGCGTCATCACCATCGCCTATGACGAGAAGGACGCGGTCTGCTCCCTAGAGCATGCCTACTGGGCCGCTGCGGCTGAAAACTCCGACAGCGAGAACATCGCCACGCCACCTGAAGTTGCCCCCGCAAAGAAGAAGCAGCTCCTCCCCAAGGATCACCCTGAAGCCAAGAAGTAGTCTGCTGGTGGCGACACCCAGGGCCTCGCCCCAGCTACCCGGGCGTGCCTTCCTCCCGCATAGGAAGGCGTGCCAGCGCCACCCTCGAGGCAGGCTCGGGGGCTCCCACCTGGAGAGCATCTGACCTGACCAGTGTGACGTGGGAGGTGCTCGGGCACCACTTGGAGGCGTGCTTTGATGCGCGCCCCTACAAGCAAGGATCACGGCGCCAGGCGCCAGGAGCACAAGAGTTCGTCACCCAGGAGATTCACAAGCTGCAGGAAGCACGGGTCATGCGCGGCGAGCGATGCTCCACGCGCCCCGTCAATTTGGTTGCCGCTCCCGATGTTAGCAGTGAGCTATGCGTGTGTTTCAACATCGCGGGCCTCAACAGGGCCAGCTCCCAAGACATCTTCTGGCCATCGCACATCGGACGGAGTAGGGGCATCCCCACCAACTACATCTACATGCCCTTCGTCCTGCTGAACGCCGGTGGCACCTTCCAAAGGTTCGTGCAGCTCACGATGGCGTCTCATGACGGTTCAGTTCCTCACGGGCCTCAAGGGCCTCCGGAGCCAACCGGCCCCTGAGAGGCGAACCTCCGCGGCACGCTTCGCCAACCACCCCGACGCCCCCGCAGCGGCATGGTTGCCAGGTGACTTTTTGGTCTGTTCAACTAAGGGTGCCTCTCGGGCTGCATTATCCTCAACCTCGTCATGGTCCGCCCCTGCAACTGCATCGTTTTTTGTCATGTACTGGATTTGGTTATGCTTTGATGAAATTATCTCTCTTGCTTAATTGCGTAATTGGTGCCGCGTCGCCATCGGAGGCCCCACCTTATGGCGCCACACGCCGCAACTCTACCCTTGACCATCCCATGAGCGGGGGCTGTTGGCACGGTGCCTGTGCTCGGGTCCGTCCCTACATCATTGATAAATCCAAGCGATCGAGCTCTGGCTCACGGGCCTGCCCCATGCACGTCACCTCACTAGGTCCATGGTGCCTTATCTCCTCACGGAATAGTCATGAGTAAGCTGGTAAGCACGCGTCGCCCTCCATACCTCGCAACCTGTCAACATGCAGCCGTTTCAGGAGCCTGACACTCAGGTGTCGCGTGGATGGCGCCTTGCATTGCCTCAGGAGGCCCAGCTGCGGGCAGCGTGTCTCGAGAAGCATGCCACGGGCGACGGTCCGATCAGCTCAACCATTCGCGAAAGCTAAGTACAACTAATTCAAGCGGCGCACCCACTGTCGTTGGAATCTCTTCTCCGTGCCACCTTGGTGGAGCCAGTCGCCTATTTTTCTCGCGAGTCACTTGCATGTTGAAAGGGGGGCTCCCAGAGCATCGCGCCTCGGGGGCTCTCACTGGCTCTCGATGCCCCTCACCCCTTGGCCTTGTTCCAGGCATCACGACCTGACATACCAGCGGCGGCTAAGGCCTACACGAGGGCCAGGCCCTGAAAACGTAGAGCATTTTTTGCAAGCAAGAAAAAGTGGGGCGAGCCCCGTGAGGAAATGTGGGGAGGAGATTCACAGTTTAAATCACAAAGGTGTTAGCCAAAATGCAAAGGGTATCAATTTTTCTTTTTCACACACCCCTCGCAGGGTTTACATTGATCCATCGCAGATAGAAGGTGGGGTAAAGATAAAAGTTCCAGGGAGACGCACCCTGAAGTCGCGTAAATCCCTCGTAAGCCGTGGCCACTAAGCGTCGTGCCCTGAAAAGCTAAGTTAACAGCCCCATGCGGCTTGGTGGTCTTCTATAGCATTCCTTTCTCTCGCGACCTCGTCTAGGGCGGAAGCCGCTCCTCTCAGGTGAGCCGCTTGCGCATCAAGGGGGACCTCCTGAGCATCGCGCCTCAGGAGCTCTTACCGGACCTCGGGCCCCTCACCTCCTAGCCAGGCATCGCGACCTGACATACTAGCGACGACGGAGGTCTGCTCGGGGCTGGGTCCAAGCGACACAGAGCGTTAAGGCAATCGCGATAAAGGGGACATGCCTAACGAGGAGTGTTGAGATCGAACTTAGACTCGAACCAGAAAAGCATTAAGTTAAGGCGCAAGTGCCAGAGTTCCTTACATGGCCCAACAGGGCCCATGTCGTTCCAATGCAGAAAAAGAAAAAAGAGCAAAAGGGAACCTCCTCGCGAAGGTCGCTGCTCCCAGGGCGTTGGCTCGGGCGTCGGCCACGCCCTAGTCGGAGTCCTCATCCTCGCTGCTTCCGCTCCCATCGGAGGAGGACAGGTCATCGTCGTCGCTGCCAGGGCTGTCACTGTCGTCTCTCTCCATGCAGCACTTCAGGCGGCAGCCGACGACCCCGAAGACCTTCATGAAGAGTGTGGCCTCCCTGTCATACTTGAAGTGGAGGATGTGCCCCTCCTTCAAGCCGCTAGCGAGGGTGAACAATTTCCACCCTCGGCTCAAGAACATGAAGCCGGAGGGGGTGAAGTCCGTCGCCTCCCAGGAAGGGCCGTTGCAGCAGCTGTCCGGCCGCGGCCAGAGGCCCTAAGGCGTGCGCTCTGCCATCTCCTCCGTGAAGGAGTCTGGGAGCCGGAGCCAGGTGCAAGGATCGCGGTGCATGCTCATGATGAACTTGTAGGTCGCGTCGGCGGAGTGGCTCCATGTCTGGGACGGCCGGGCGGTTCACCGCTCTGCCCACCCCGACCACGGCCACCTCGCCCCCCGCTTCCACGCCCGCGGGCGGAGTGTCCTCTGCGGCTGCCAGAGCCGGCGTAGGGCGTCAACAGAAGGCGCCCGTGTCCCCGGCGAGGCACCCCGGGCGTGGCAGCAATTGTGCAAGGGCGGCTCCGCCCCCTCGCTGGCTTTGACGGCTCCACCTCTTCCAATGCCGCCTTCCCCTTCTCGGCAGCGGAGAACCTCCTCAAGGGAACCATGGCTATAATGATGGCGAGTGGGAATAGAGAGGCGTGAGCGAAGAAGATGAGCCAAGGGGTCCGTCCCCTTGCCCTTATATAGCATTTGATGGGGGCCGGTCCGTGCCCCTTTGCCTTCCGAGGTCGAATACAGGGTAGGAGAGAAATGATGGCCCTGCGCAGCGCCCGCCAGGCTTTATGTCATCCTAGGCAGTTGCCGAGGCATCATGGAGGAAGTGGGAGTGTCCCGCTCCCCGTCGTGCACCATGCGTCGAGCCCGGTCCGCAGGCGGTTAGGGTCCGCGCCATTTCGCCCCCTCCCCTCATGGGCAGAGTCATGCGTGTCGCAGGCCCGGGGGCTACTGTCGGGCCCGTGGGACTGGCGGTACCCAAGCCCGTCTACCTGTGGCCCAGAGCGTGGCGCCTGGAGAAGGCCCATGGCTGGCCGAAAGCCAGGGCTTAACAAGCAGGACCCTCACGAGGGCCTCACGTCGCGAGGTGTGCATCATCAGGTGCCATCAAGAACTTCACGAGGCGGCTTCCCGAGGTCGTCTCCTGAGGCCCCTCGCGGAGGCGTTCGAATCAAGGATTAGGCAGCAGAGCTGCGCGCCCCTGCGTCTTCATGTGGGTGACGTGCGTGGCGACGAGCGGAGCCAGAGGAGTGCCAGTGGGCGCGGATAAGGAAGCTTTCCTCTTTCTTGCAAAGGGAGCAAGGGCAGCGCGATAGTTCCCAAAGCAATCCCCAAGGGTTGCCATTTTGGTGCAAGAAGACCAGGACGGCGGGCTCGCCAGGACGGCGGGCTCGCCAGGACGGAGGTTACCACCGAGCCCACCGGCGCATCATGGCAGGAAGCTTTTGCAAGCGAAGACCACCTTTAGTCAGGATAGGCTGCAACCTTGTCCCCCTTTGAATTGGCTGTTGTGGCAACCCTTCCCGCCTTGTGTTTTCGGGGGAAGGGGACCAAGGCCAGTATAAGTAGAGGTAGGGCACCACCGTAGAGAGGGGATCGATCCATTTCGGCATCCCCAGATGTCGCTCATTTTTCCTTGTACTCTCATACTCATCCTCCCTCGCGAGGCAATCCATCCACAAAACAGGAGAAGGGTCTTACACCGCAAGGTGGCCCGAACCTGGGTAAACTGCCATGTCCGTCGTTCTCTGTCTCTAGCTAGAGCATGCTGGAGCATCGCTGTGAGATAGTGGGTAGCGAGACAGGGCTTAGTGAAGGCAGCACGCGCACCCTAGAGTTCGAACCTTTCTTGGGTCCCCGGAGGCCCGATTCCAACAAGTGTAATCAATACAAAGTCTCCATTTCCCATTTGCCTTGGGCACGACAACCGGGTTTGCCAGCCAGGTTGGATGAAGCACTCCCCTAACCAGGCCTACCACCTCAAGTTTCTTGATTTCTTCGGCTATGAATTGTTGTCGTTCCAAAGATTGCTTCTTGGCCTTCTGCTTGACGGGACGAGCATGGGGACATATAGCAAGGTGGTGCTCAATTACCTCCCTGGTAACACCAGGGATGTCAGATGGTTGCCATTCAAACACATCTACATTCGCCCACAGGAAGGTAATGAGCACGCTTTCCTATTTACCATCAAGGGTGGCACTGACGGTGAAGGTACCGCATGTGTCGTCCTCCCTTGCCACCACCTTCCTTGTCGCAGGTGGAGTAGCTTTGGATCTCTTGCCAATAGAGCTTTCTGATGATTCTTAAATGGACGTGCAACACTCCGAAGAGGTGCGCTTCCCGGAAGCGTCACTAGATGTCTTGCCGGGTTCCTTGCTCTTCTTCTGCTTGGCGGGAGTTGTTGCCTTGACGGTTTCTGCTGCAACTGCATCTTTCTAGAGCTTGTCTACACATATTACTGCATCCTTCTTGTCGGAGTTGATGGAGATGACACCCATAGGCCCTGGCATCTTCAGTGTGTTGTAAGAATAGTGAGATGCTACCATGAATTTAGCCAAGGCCGGGCGACCAAGAATTCCATTGAACGGCAAGGGGATCTTAACGACATCGAACAAAATTTTCTCTATCCTGTAATTCAGTTACCCGCCAAATGTTACCGGTAGCGTGATCTACCCCTTAGGTTGGCTCCTCCCCGGGTGATTCCTTGGAATGTTCCGGTTTTCTTGAGCTCTTCCTCAGGGATTTGTAGCCTCTTGGTCACCTCAGGGGATATCAAGTTCAAGCCAGCCCCATCGTCAACTAGTATTTTCATGACCTTGAGGTTGTGTATTGTTGGGGAAACCAACAACGGCAATCACCCAACCGCCGTTGTGCGATCAGGGTGATCCTCAACATCGAAAATAATAGGCGTGTGGGACCACTTGAGGGGCTTTTAAGCATCTGTTGTCGTCTCCGCGGCACTGACCTCACGCGCCCCCGTCAATACACATGGCCTCTGTTGCCTTCTAGAATTCATGTTCGCTAGACTCTTCATCATCTCCTCACTCTCTTCATCCTCTTCTTTCTTTTCCCTGCCCCTCGCGGGCATTTCTTTCTTCTGGCTGACATTGCCACGGCGTCCACCTCGACCGCCGTGACCCTTCTTGCCGGATCCACCCGTACCGTCTTGGCTCTTCTCCTTGTCCCGCTTCTCATACTCAGCTATCTGTTTCTCAACTAGTTGTTCGACTTTACGACACTCTTGGAGGTCGTGACCCTTGGTACGATGAATCTTGCAGTACGGCCTATCAGACTTGCCAGTTTTCTCTCCTACTGCAGCAACCTGGCAACCAGCGCATGCAGCTGCTTCCTTGCTGGTGCTTTCCGTTTTGGTTTTCTTGGCGGGGCTGGGGTTGCCGGACCCCTCCACAGCCATAACTGATTTGCCCTTTCTCTTTCTATTGCGCCTCTGACCTTTCTTCTTCGGGGTAGCTGCATCGTCGTCATCAGAATCGACTTCAATGCTAGCACCTTCCCCGGGAAGCATTCTCCTTTCTTCAGCACGCGTGCACTTATCCGCCAACGTGTAGAGCTCATTGATGGTTCTCGGTAATCGAATATGCATCTTGTCCCGCATCTTGCGATTGTGCACATTCGTGTGGAATGCGGCAATCACAGCTGTAGGGTGTATATCCGGTATGCTGCGGTGCACACGACTGAATCTCTGGATGTATTTGCGCAGATCTTCTCCTACCTTTTGCGGGATCACTTGCTAGTCGCTGGGTAACCCTGGACCTTTCCATCCTCTGGTAAAGGCACCAACGAACTTGTTGCAAAGATCTAACCATGAAGAAATGGAGTTCTCTGGCAAATTCATCAACCACGATCTCACATTGGGCTTTAGAACCAATGGGAAATAGTTGGCTAGAATCTTCTCGTCCCTCCCCCCGGCAGCTTGCACGGCAATCGTGTAAATGCCCAGGAATTCTGCCGGGTTGAGCTTGCCGTCGTATATCTCAAGTACCTCAGGCTTGAACACGCGGACGGACGTCCAGTGGACTTGCCATAGCTCACATGTGAAAGCGGGGCACCCAACCTCATAAGGCAAGTACCCACCAACAACGGGCGCTGGCTCATCGACGGCTGGACCGTTGCGCTCGTCTGATTGATGGCATGCCTCCCGGCATCATTGGATGGTGGTGCAAGCATCCTCCGCTCGCCAGTCCAACAGCATGTCACAGCCCAAGAATTTGATTGTAATTAGTTGCATAAGCATCCATGCATCATGTCTAGATTTGTTTGAAATTTGAATTAGGGATTGATCAAACCCTAGCACCAGATCAAATCAAATAGGTTCTACTTAAAATATTTTCAATGAACCAAAATGCTCTTCAAAAATGTTCATCATTTCTGGAATAAGGTGGAAGCATCTTCCAAAAATGTTGCACATTTTTTAGGACATATTTGGGCTTTGAATTAATCCAGTAAGTATTTGAATTGGAGCTAATAAATGCTATAAATAATTTTAGTGCTCCAGTAATTCTGGAACTTTTTGTGGGGCTTTGGAATAATCCATAGTGCATCCACAATAATTTTCAGAAATTACAAAAATAATTTGGTTAGCAAACCAAATTCAAAACAAAAGCAAAAATAGAAAACATAAACTAAAATAGAAAAATCAAAGAGAGAGAGAGACAGACTCACTTACCTGGCCAGCCCATTACTGTAGCAGCCCAGCCCACTTGAGATGCCAGTCATCCCCTACCTCGCGCTAGTAGGCAGGGGGGACAGCGCACACGCGCGCGGACGCCACGCCACCAGGCTGCCTGCCTGCGTCCGAGGGCAGCGCGACGCCGCTGGTCGTCTCCTCGGTGCCGTCCTGATCTGCCCGACCTCCTCACCCACCCCCTTGCTCTCTCCCCTGCCTCCCATCTTCATGGCCGAACCGCACCACTGCTCGCCCATGCAGCCATCGTGCACACCTCGCCTCTTCGTCGTGTCAAGAAGAAGCGCCACGACCCTTTCTTCCTCCTCGAGAAGCCACGCAAGTCGGGAGCCCATGTTCCTTCGCCATCGCTGTCTTCCTCGCCGCCTCGGCCACCGGATGTCGTCGATGATTCCGTCACCAAGAGGGCTTCCCCGGCATCGCCGCTGTCGCTGCCAGACCCGCTGTGAGCCTCGGTGCAGAACCCCTCTCCTTCCCCTCACGTTTGCGAGCTTTAGGCCATAGCTCCGTCGAGGCTGAAATCCACCACCGCCGGCCATGTCCCAATCATCATCTCAGCCGCTGAGGCTCACATCTGAGCATGTCACCATGCTCAGAAGCTCACAAGGAGCCCAACCCACCCGCTAGTTCCTCCTGCGGAGCTCCCTACCGCCTAAACCGTGGGAGACCGAACTCCGTACGCCGCCCGCCTTCGTTGTAGCTGACGTCTTCGGTGACCCCGTGACCTCCTGCTTGGTCCATCGGATGTGGGCGAGCATGGGCTAGCCCCTGGTGACCTCTGCGCGACAAACCGCCGCCCCTAGCGCCACTCGGGCGAGCCGCGGCTGCACTGTGTGGTCGCCGACGGCCTAACTGCCGACGCGTTCGACTTGGCTATGTCATTAGCAACTAATGACATTGCTAATCACCCCCCCCCCCCCCCCCCCCTTGTGACACTGACAATGGGCCCTAGCCCCTCTAATTACTTTGGTTAGGGTTAAACTAGACTCTGTTAGCCACATGGCACTAACAAATGGGTCCCACCGGTCAGTTTTGACGAGGACCAACCCTGTTGACCAGATGACGTCAGCATGACTTAGTGCTGATGTAGTAAAGCTTTTCTGGAATTAAAATAAATTAGAAAATGATTTATGAATTTTAGAAAATGTCCTAAACTTTGAAAAATCATAGAAATTCAACCGTAACTCCAAATGAAATAATTTATATATGAAAAATGATCAGAAAAATATGACTAATCTGTTTATGCCACGATCATGCATGTTTGAACAAGTTAAACTCATTGGTTAGGACAAATGATGACTAGGGCAATCTTTGAAATAACATTTGGAGTTCGAATTTGATCTTGTTTGAATTCCACTTCAATTATAGCTAACCATTGCATTAAGTCAATTCAGTACCTTAACATGTCATGCCATTTATTTGGTTGTGCATTGCATTGAATTGTGTTCCTTCTCTACTAGCCGATGGTTTTCCTTCTCTATAGCCGATGTTTCCGGCGTTGCGATCCTTGTCACTGATGAAGAGAAGTACTATCCTTCAGAAGTGCCAGGCAAGCAAACCCCATTTGAGCATTCCGATACAGTCCCACTCTCTCGCTCCTGCTCTCTTTTACTGCATTAGGACAACAACGATTCAACTGTTACATGTTGCGGTAGTTGAACCCATTCATCTGCATGACCTGTCTTTGCCGCAGTAAATAGTTGAAACCCACTAGCATGAGTATGAGTTGTTTGAGCCATGATGTGCCTACTCATTCATGCTTGCTTGTTATGCCTGCTATGCTTAGAGTTGTGTCAGGTCTGATTCATCTGTGATGGATTGGGATGGTGATGAACATGTCCTACTATTGAGAGCTAAGTGTGTGAACATAATTTGCTAAAGGTAGCGATGAGCGGCCATGTAGGAGTACATGGTGGGTTGTCTCATTGAAACCGTCCGCAGGAACTGAGTTATGTGTTTGTGATCCAAGACAGCTACTACCACACATTGGGCCCGAAACCCATGGACCCTCTCGACTTATTAATCGCCTTGATCTCTGTCCAGGAGTTGCAACTAGTTTTTGGTGTTTGTAGGTAGTGCTATTTGTCTACCAAGTGGCACCCGGTATAGGTGGGCTTGGGACAGACTAGGCATAGTGGCACGGTGTACCAAGTGGCACCCAGATGGTGGGCTTGGGAACCCTGCTCACATTGTTTGGGGCCGTGAAGGAAACTTCGGCCAGACTTCCTTTGCGGGTTCAGCCTCGGATAGGCAATAAACCTGGACTAGAGTCTTGCGTGGTTAGTCAGGTCATGGCCGACACCCTTGCCAGGCTTCCGCTTGAAGGTTGCTGAGATATATGGCGGTAAGTGGCGAGAGCGTGTGTGAAGAAGTACACCCCTGCAGGGTTAACATGATCTATTCGAATAGCCGCGTCCTCGGATATGGACTACTTGGAAAGCTTATATGGCTCATAGATAACTAGAATTGGATACTCTAAATGCTCAAGATAAGCGTGAGTAATATGGATGGCCTTCTCGTAGGGAGACGGGAGCGGATCCATAGTGGTGTATTGATATGGTGAATATGTGGACTCGTGTGCGCCACCTCAAAGAAATACTGATGGTCGTAGTACAGGATAGCCACTGAGTCAAAGCTGGCTTGCTGCAGTCAAACTTCACAACCACCTTTATTGATACTGATGCATATGTAGTTAGTTCTGATGTAAGTCTTGTTGAGTACATTTGTACTCACATTTGTTTAATTTATGTTTTTGCTGAGAGACATCAGTCTCACTAGTAGTTCTACTGGGGCTTCCACGATTTGCTTGGGAAGCCCAGGAAGGTCTGGTTCCTATGGAGGGTCTTGTAGATAGTCAGGCTTGTCAGCCTCTTTCTTTTGTAGTTGTCTGTACTCAGACAGGATTAGTTTCCGCATGTGCATGTTGCTTGTATCACTTTGTATGTTGGGTCATGAGACCCATGTTTGTAATATCATGCTATGTATGGCTCCTCGGAGCCTTTAAATTAAATACTTTGAGTCATAGAGTTATGTTGTGATGCCATATTGTATCTGCACATATCGAGCATATTGTGTGTATGTTATTGAAATGCTTTGGTATGTGTGGGATCCGACACCTAGTTGTTTATTCTTGGTAGCCTTCCTTATGGGGAAATGCCTCTTAGTGCTTCCACCGGAACACATGGATTGATCGGCATGTGTCCTTCTTTGCTCCTGTGTCTGTCCCTACGGGGAAATGTCACATGGTGTTTACCGGAGTCTTGATAGCTTGCTACAGCCCAGTTACACTCGCTGCTGACCGACACGTGCATTGCTGGGTCATGTATGCCTGTCCCTATAAGTTTGTGCCACCTTGGGTTTATGACTAGTCATGTCGGCCCGGGTTCTCTGTCATATGGGTGCTAGCAACACAATCACATACGTGAGCCAAAAGGCGCAAATGGTCCCGGCCAAGGTAAGGCTGCAGCCATGGGAATACCGTGCGTGAGGCCGCAAAGTGATATGATGTGTTACATGCTAGATCGGTGTGACTTAGGATCGGGGTCCCGACAGCTTTGGTATCAGAGCCTGACTGCCTGTAGGATTACCAAGCCAAACTGGTCAAAGTCGAGTCTAGAAATTATTTAGTTATATAAGGGAATTGATTGTGGAAGGGAACGTAAGGCTCTTTTTACTCCTTTACCTCATGTCCTTCTGATCTGAGTCACCCTCTTCTTTTCTACGGGGATTAAGAACTAGGCTTCTCTTCTATCAGGATCATGTGTTACTAATCCGTAGACTAACAGGAATGATGGATTCAAGTCTTAGTTCAGTTTCTAGTACTTCCGTGTGTTAACAGTTAGCCTCGGAACCTTGATATTGTGATGTTGAGTGGTTATGCCACCATTTTTGCAAGATGTCTCAAAATATTTTTTGAGTATTTACAGCCGTTATGCTGTCCGAGTCATCCCAGGTTTCTAAATAGTCTGATGCTTTTGAAAATCCCTTCTTCCCGTTCCCGATGTTCCTTTGGGCCAGATTAACCACACTAATCAGTGTGTTGAGGTACTTCTTTGCCTCGACATATATGTTGAAGCTATTATTATGACACTAGGATATCTTATATAACCACCTAGTAATCTAACCATGTTTTGTGTTCCCAGTGTGATGATTCTGGCCACCATTCTCGAGAGCATCTCGTGATGTTATGTAGTTAGTAGATATTCCACTTCTGGGTTCTTAAACCCACGGTTCATTCTGCTAATCTCTGCCGATAGTGACTGTAGCTCCTTTAGGTTGATTAGTAACTTTGTTCTAGTCTTCAAGGTCCGTGGTATATCGTTCTTCCAATACCACGAACCAATATGGCAGAAGTTCTTTTGAACCAAAAGATCACAATAAGAGTGCTCTTGATGAGTTCTCCATTTCATAATTGGGACTCTACCAACCCTACCTTCTGCACGGATTATCCGAAAGAAATTTGTTGAGCCTTGCTCGACATGCAAATCCATGCATTCACAACTCTGAGAATCATGTGTTCCTTTGAGTTGTTCCCTTTGTAGTTGTATCCCGAACTCATCTATCGGTAGATAGTCAGAAGTAGTTGTGCATTCGTGTTCATCGATGCCTTTTACTTTTGTGGTCCGTCAAGTCGTTTCATTTCAGAATGGCTTAGGAGAAACAAACTCCAGTACCTCATCCATATCTAGGATTGGGTCAAAGTAGTTGTAGTTCGCAGATCAGAATGTCAATCCAGCTTCTGTTCTATTCTACCTTGGAGTGTTACCCCCTTTATGTCGAGAATATCATAGGAATTGCACAACCTCTTATGAATTCTTGACGTAGTGATACTCCTTCCATCACTATTCATTCCTCGGTCTCCATGTTGGTTGTAACCGGAATGCCGACGAGTGAACCGTGATGTGTGAAATCAATACTCCTCGCAACCTCGTTACTTGGTAGTTAATGGGCAAAAATTTCATTCCTAGTGTGTTGGATACCGAATCATCATTCTAAGATTGATCGTGCTACCTAGTCCATTCTGCCTGGTGCACTCTTTGATCAATGAGTTTGGATTGTCTCAATCTCTCGCTCCTTGATCATTTCGTCTTGCCCTGAAAAGCAAGATTGTTCTCGAGCTTAGTAACATATCGGCCATTCGTGATTTTCTGAATTTCTTCTCGGAAGTATCACCAGGTTGACCCTGACCGTTATGTTAAGTTTGCAATCAAGTTGGTTTTCCTATAAACCACCCCTTCTCCAAGAACCTGTGTTGGTTACCCTGAGCTAGTTGGCTAAGCTGAACAACAACTTGGAGAGTTGGAAGATAAAATCTTGTCTGACTTAGTTCATCTTAAAGGGATATCTTATGTGTGTGTGTGTGTGTGTTGAAGAAAGACGACATCTTCATCGACTGACCCTCGTGTTTAGTTGTTGGATTTATTGTCCCGTCCAAACTTTGATTTGAGTGTGGGCTATCATTAGATCAAATCAGAACCAACGATGTTCGTAATGTTGTTTACTTGTGGTTGATTCCTTGAGCATACACCATTATATCCTTTGGTCTGACCAATGCTACCACCTTGTTTACATAGTTGTGGAATTCCATCCTCATGGAAATCTCGATGAATTTTTGTTGAGCCCATCAACAGTATTCTATCTTCTCCATGACTCGTGTTGAACATTAAGTTAGTGTTGGAAACTTGTGTAAGCATTTTCTTTGTGTCCCGTCCATGAAGGATATGTTTGATGTGAGTAGTGACTTCCTCTAAGCTCATGTGCATTTGATGCAAGTTGCCGCCGTGAATTTGAGAAAGTTTGTTTTGCTTCCTTTGGAATCATCCCAAGTTAGTCATTCTGTCGTGGGAAACCACGGCCACCAATGGGGCCATCAGCCCCTTGTGGTTCGGCAGGGGGGATGAGCACATTGCACAAAGAGCAAAGAACGTAGCACAACATGGCAGAGATCACACGGGCAGTTTTTACCCAGGTTCGGGTCGCCACGAGGCGTAAAACCCTACTCCTACTTTGGTGGATTGATGGTGGATCATGGTGGAGACGCAGCGCTCTTGCCCGGCAAGGATGCCTCGGGACGAGAGCGGCTACGCGCGTACGAATGTACCAGGGTCCGAATCCCTTCTATGGTTGCCATGGCCCTCCTTTTATAGATCAAGGGGTCACCATAGTGGCAAATTAGTCATTGTGTATTGATTAGATAGAGAACAGTGCTATCATACCTAACTCTGCAGGCAGAGCAGAGCGCATCAAATGCGCCACTTAGTGTCACATCATGGCATGCCCGGCAAGGTCGGCCACCCTCTCGTCTGTGTGCTTGACACGTCTCTGGACGGGTGTCATTTGGAGGTGATTTCCATAGGAAGTGGCTGCCACGTGCCAAATAATAGCCACTTAGCCACTTGGGGGCTTGACACTGCACCGATCGATGACTTGTGTCGCTGTGAGGTGGAGCGGTGGAGCCTGGGCGGGGTAGGTTTCCCTCATTATGCCCGGCAGGCCTACCAGGGCTATCTTGAGACTTGTCTTCGGGGTGGCCTCGACCTCGCCAGGCTCGCCTGCCCGGTAAGGGAGGTTTCTCCTTAGTGGTGTCTTGCTCATTTAGCTTGACTTTGTCTTCTTGATCCGCCCTCTGATTTCTCAAAGAGCTATCTCTTCAACTTGATCTTGTCTTTGATATTGCAACCTTGCCGGGCCGGCGGTTTGCTGTCCGTGCACAAGTCAGGGGGAAACAGACACCCCTGTTTGTGTACCCCGACAGAATCCCCCGGGCCTGAGCCATACGTGTCGCTGGGCACGTTGGGCTGGGCCCCTAACAGTGCACGGACACGTGGCGAGAGAATGCTGCGCGTGCAGCGGTTTGTCATGATAACCAGTCAATCCAAGGTCCACTTCGCGTAATTACCGCGGGTCGTGGGGTAGTGGGATTGCAGCAGTTAATGTGAAACGGTAACTTTCTGAAGAGTCGCCCCCCCAACGTCCTTTCCTTAAGAGAGGAAAGCGCAGAAGGGCACTGCTCATTCGTCGCCCGCTCCGCCCCTCCATCATCTTCTTCCGCAAGCCAAACAACCGTTCTTCCTCCTCGCCCATACTTGCCGCCGATCCCCCACCCAACTTCCTTCCCCCTTCCCCGCCACAGCTTGAAGGAATGGGGAAGAAATCCGCCGCCACCAAGGGGAAGCGGACGGCCACCGCGAAAGAGGCGGCCGCTGAGGGAAGCAAGAGAGCAACGGAGCTGGACAGGAGGCGAAGGGGAGATGTTGTCTTCTTCCCGTCGAATCTGGACGGTGAAGTGCTGGAAGCAAGGTACGGATACCTGTGGGGGAGGGGAGTCCTGAAAGGGCATGGCGCACCCAAAGTTCTGACGGAGGGGAAAGAGGACCTGTCAGATTCATACCGATTCTTCTGTGCGTATTTCATCTGCGGCCTCTGCCCTCCCTTCTCGGATTTCTTTGAGGCAATGATGGTGATCTATGGATTCCATCTTCTGGATTTCACGCCAAATGCAATGGCGTGTATGGTGATTTTTGCCCACTTGTGCGAGAACTTCGTTGGAGTCGCCCCCAATGTCGACTTGTTCAGGCACTATTTTTTGTCCCGCGGGTGGGGAACAAAACCCACCATCCCAGGAACATAAGTTGGATGCCACGGGTGGCGAGGGAAAGCTGGGATTACCTCCCAGGTCAGCAGTGTGGCAGATGGGTGGAATGGAGAGCAGATTGGTGCTGGATCCAAGACGAGAAGGCCCCAGATTTCTGCCAAGCGCAGACAGAGTGCATTGAGCGCGGTAACGATTGGAGGGAAGTCGGCCTCTCTGACGACAGGCTTTGCCCGGCAATAAACAGGATTACCTGCCTAAAGGCTGCCGGGCTAACTATTGGGCATGTGGGAGCCGACTTCCTCCTTCGTCACATCGCACCACTGCAGAAGAGAGACAGGTTCGCCTGGGAGTATGGAGATGCTGTGGATAGGATGAGATTACTCCCTGGCCTGACCAACAATCTGTCAGTTTATGGCCATGCTTGGTTGTGCGATCAACTGTTCGGCAACTTTGGGCTTTTCAAGTTGCCGGCAAATGTCATCCCATTGAACATCAATTCCGCCAGGGACCAGATTCTGAAATTGATGCCAGATTGCAATGCTCATGGAGTTTCGGGTGACTGGCAGTTACCCACGCTCGACGAAGAGCTTGCATGGTCCTCCACTCTGGTGGAAAGGGCTACCAAGGTGGAGACCAACATGTATAAGCGCACCTCCAAAGTGGAGGAGGCGTACATCAGGAAGCGGCTGGAGGAGGACAGGGCGCTTCAAGCTGCCGCGATGGTGAAGGCCGGGAAGGCAGCAAAGGGAAAGGAGAAAGCTGAGGACGAAGGTTCCTCCCACGGCAGAGGCGAGGCGCAAACCACGGAAGAGGCTGCCAGGGATGATCCTTCCGGGGGCGATCATGCCGGGGACGAGCCTGCCGGAGATGAGCCTTCCGGGATTGAGGCTCTGTACACTACGGCAGCAGAGGCCCAGGAGGAAGAGGGGGTTGAGGAGGCAGGGGAGCCCGAGGAGGAGTGGCTCATGGCAGGCCCTCAAGCCCCCGAGCCAGTCTTGGACCAGCACCCTCGCAGGCAGGTTGCCAACTGGAGAGCTTTTGTTCCCGACCATGCGCCTGCCGCTAAGAAGGTGAAGAAGATTACCTCCAAGGGCAGCAAGCCGGATGCGGTGCGCCGGCAATCCTCCCGCCTCGCCGGGGCTAAAACCCCTCCCACCAAGCAATCGGTGGTTGCGGGAGTTGACTCCAGCTCCAAGTCCGGCTCGGGCTCCTCGCAGAGCTCGTCCTCATCGGAGCCCCCTGTGCCTCAGCAAGGCTTGTCGGATTTAGGGCTCCGCAGACCCAAAGAAGGTTTGAACTCTGGGGCGTGTGCGAAGAACTCAACCTATCCAACCAACCAACACGTCGCCCTATAGCCTAGCTCGATGGATCAAGGAAGGGGATGGACATGGTAGTTTACCCAGGTTCGGGCCACCTTGCAGTGTAAGACCCTACTCCTGCTTTGTCATGGATTTGCCTCACGAGGGGCTGGGGATGAACTAGTACAAGGGAAGAACAACCTCGCGAGGTCTGCTTTGGGGTGAGGGTGAGTCATCCTTCGGTTTGGTCTCCCTCCCTACGGTGGTGGCTAGCTTATACTTATAGCGGCCTCGGTCCTCTTCCTCCAAAACGAAGGCGGGAAGGGATCCCATAGGGGCCAATTTGAAAGGGGACAAGTAGTACATCTTATCCTGACGAAAGGTGGTCTTCGCCTGCAAAGCTTCTAGTCGTGATGCCGTGGTGGGCTTGGTGATGACTTCTGCCCTGCCGTCCTGGCGGTCTTGGTCTCATTGCACTGGAATGGAAACCTTTGCCTGATTCCTCGGGAACCCACGCCTGCGCTTGCGTCCTTAACACCAAAGTGGAAACCTGCTCCTCTGCGCCTGCTGGCACCCTCCTGGCCTTGGTCGTCATGGCTTGCGTCACCGCAACCTCGTGAGGTTGGGTACCTGCATAGAAATCTCCACTCCTCAGGAGGCAGCCTGGGAAGGCCGCTCCCTCAGGAGGTCTTGGCGCTGTCTACCTCACGAGGCTTGGCCCCTCGCGAGGGTCTTGTCTCATTGGTGTTGAAACTGGGCCGTACCAGGCCGTCGATGGAGCCACGCCGTGGGCCACAGGCAGGCATGTCTGGGTACCCTGGTTCCCAGAACGCCGACAGTAGCCCCCGGGCCCAAGGCGCGCTCGGACTTGGCTTTGAGGCGAAGCCAAAGGGCAAGGGCGAAGCGCGCGGGCCCCAATTGCCTGCGGACCGAGCCAACGCGTAGCGCTTGATGGGACGTGGGCGTCTCCACCTCTCAACGTCGCCTCGGCAACCGCGTGACTTGACAAAAGACTGGCGCCCGCCTCACGCCATCATTACCTTCTCTTTGCCTTGCTCCAGATCCCCCTTCTTCTGCCGTGAGCATCTCCAGATCTGGTCGAATTGCTCCTCTCTTCCATGTCTCTTCTCCCAAGTTCTTCGCAGATGGCATCCGGGAAGGCGAAGCCGACCGTGCAGGGCGCGAGCTCATCCTCCTCACCTGTGCCGGCCCTCGGCACGTCCTCCATCACCGAGAAGAAACACCTAGCCGCCGCGCTCCCACTGACGGCGAGCGCCGCCAATGAGTGGAAGGAGACGACGCTCCTGGCCGGATCCGTCGAGCGAGGGACCCTGGCAGGGACATTCTACCCCTTCTTCCTCCATAGCGTCATTGCGGGGCTCATCCCACCTTTCTCCGAGTTCTTCATTGCCGTCCTCAACCATTACCAAGTTCAGGCTCTGCATCTTCAGCCCAACTCCATCCTTCTCCTGTCGATCTTCGCCTTTTACTGCAAGGCATTCGTGGGCGTGATGCCCTCCGTCGCCCTCCTCCACCACTTCTTCTATCTCTGGATGCACGACCCAACCCAGCGTTCAGGCTGCGTCTCCTTTGCTGTGGTCCATAGTGGCAACGCGCTCATGAGGACCGGGAAGAAGGTGGAGAACTTCCAGCGCAAGTGGGTCTTCATGGACGCCACGGGCCTCCATGTGCGGCTGGAGTTGCCAACCGAGCTGCCGGAGAAGCTTGATTGGTGGGGTCATGAGAAGCTCACCGACCCTCGCGCGGCGCCAGTCCTGAGGAAGATGACGGCAGACATGGAGGCCGGGGCATTGACGGGGGCCATGCTCGTCAAGGAGTTCCTGACGCAGCGCCTGGCCCCACTCCAGGGGCACACGCGTCCCATGTGGGAGTTCAAGGGCGCGGAGGACGAAATCCGGCTGCGCTCAGGGAGCTTGACGGGCGAGGAGCTGGACAAGGCCATGCATACCCTGCTTGAGAGGGATCCAGGCAACTTCCCGGTGGCCTACATCCCGCTGTGCCGTCGTGCCGACGAGGTAGCGCTGGTCGCCGCTATGCCTGTCTTCAACGAGCTGGGGCTCGTGCCGCCTGAGCTCCCCAACTCCCCGGTGCTAGTGTCTTCCGGCGACGACGCCGGGGAAAAGGGGGAGGAGAACTCGGAGGCGACCGTGGACGACGTGGCGGAGACCTCTCCTCCATCACAGAGCGAGCTCCTCCGCAGCCTCTCCGACGATGACGATGCCACCGAGCCCCCGGTCATAGAATCCCCGCGCTCCACCGGGGTCGTCACGAGGTCCGGGGCCACTCCCCTGCGGAGGCTAGGCTGAGCGACCCTAAAGAAGGGCGGGGTGGTGCCACCTCCTCGAGGTGACGCCTTCGCCTTGCCGACCGTCGACGCCCCACCGAGGCCAGCCGTCATGCGCCCTACCAATCCTCAGGATGCGGCGAGGTCCGCGCCCAAGAAGGTTGGGGGAGCCCTAGCCCTGGTGCGGAAAAGGGCGTACATTGCCTCTGACGAGTAAGCATCTTGCCTTGTCTTTGTTTGTCACCCTCAATACCTGTGCTCACAGTTCTCCCTTCCTGGCGACCAAGACGGACATCGTGGTGAAGAAGAGGAAGGAGGGAGCCGGGACCTCAGAGGCGCCACAGCTCACCACGGCTGGGGTAGCCCTGGCTCAAGCGGAGGAGGTTGCCTCGCGCTCCTCTGCGATGGAGCGGGGCCCCAAGAGTACGGTGGGGGAGCCTCAGGAGGAGTCTGCCTCCGTGGGCCTGCAGGCTCCGGAGCCGCCCGTCCCCGTCGTGCCCGCGGGGGTTTGGGGGCTCCAGAGCCCCAACCTAGCCTTGCTGTTGTCGCGACGCCAGTCCTCGCGCCGGTGCCGCCTCCTCCCCAGGCCCTTGTGCTGGCGGATTACGGCCCCCTTGTTAGGCCCGGGGCTCTGGAGGAAGCCTTCAACGTGCTGGACCAGCTCCGGACCGATCTCCATGACGCCGACAGGTGCATGGTGAGGGAGCGCATGGGGCTTATCTCGGGGTGGCTCTAGGCCGACGCGTTCACCGGGACGGCCTGGAGCCGAGCCGAGGCCGCCGCCATAGAGAGCAGGAGGGAGGCCAATGAAGCCGCGAGGGCTCGTGACATGGCGCTGGCTGACGCGGCGTCCGCCAAGGAGTGATGCGGCAAGGCGGAGACTGAGCCGAAAGCTCTCCACGAGGCGCAGGCTGCCCACACCCAACGGCTCCATCAGCAGGAGGAGAAGCTCAAGGCCCGCAAAGCGACGCTCACCGACCGTGACGCCAAGCTGTCCCAGGCAACCAAGGACCAAGCCGTGGAGTGGGACCACCTGGGCAAGCTGAAGGAGGAGGTGGACAAGGCGCAGGCGTCCCATGCCCAGCTCATTTCTGAGGCGACGGCCTGGCTGGAGGCCAGGGAGAAGACCCTCGCCGCCGCCGAGAAAATGGCGGCCGTGGAACGCGAAGCCTTGTTCTCCTCCGAACTCAGGTCTCGCAAGGCGTTGCGCTCCCTTTATGGAGGAGGGTACGAGAAACCGCTGGCGACTCCGGAGGATGTCCCTGCTGGGCTTCTCCCCAAGCATGCTAAGGCGCTTGAGGGCGTCGCTGCTGGGGTGGACTCCGCGGTGGAGGAGGAGTGCCGCGCGCTCTTTACTTCGGCCGCAACACGCATCTTCAGCCACCTCCTCCTCCGGGACCCAGGCTTCGACCTCAGCGCGCTGATCGAGCCGGTGGCCCTTGAATCTCGCGCTGCTACTGCCGAGGCCATGAAGAAGCAGGTGGAGGCCCTGCTGGGGAAGTTCCTCTGCGTCCCCGACCCAGCAGCTGCGGTGGCAGAGGCCGGCGGCGAAGATGGTGGGAGCGTCATCGACGACGGGCTTCCCAAGGCGAGCGATGGCGGCCACCAAGGCGATGGCAGTGCTTCTTCCTAGTTGATCCTGCAACATTCATCGTGCCTCGCGGAGGCGTCAGAACTTCTGTTTGAACTCGTGGAACATTATGTTTTGTAATAACTTGCTAGGACTCCTTGATTTCCTTTCCGTGCTCATTTTCCTTCCTATTTGCCTTAGTGTTCAACGTCGGCAGGGTCCGGCCCCGCGCATACCTCAACCGCTGTTGGGGCGTCCGGATCACCAGGACGAGGCCAAGGGGTGAGGGGCTACATGAATAGTGAGGCCCCTGAGTCGCGATGCTCAGGGGTCCCCCTTGACGTACGAACAGCCCTCATGGAGGAAACGTGAGCAGCGTGTGAGTTAATCCAGAGCCCTCCATACCTTTCCTCGCCAGCTTTTGCCTGGGAGGGACTCGGGAAGACCTGGTGAGGTAGCGTGTGTCAGGCGTGGCCTGAGCGTAGCCCCCGTGCCCACCCCCCTCACGCGGCCCTCCTATAGGAAAGCTGCGCGGTGGGGCCGGGCGGCGAGCCTTTAGGCCCTCCTGAAGTTATCGCAGCCGCTAGGGTGCTCTCAATTGTTTATTCACCAACGCGGAGCATGGTGCTTCCACTTTAGCGTGGGCATAGCCGCTCCTCGATCGTGCCGTCCGCCAGCGCGGAGCATGGGGCTTCCACTGGTGCGTGGGCATAATCGCTCCTCGACAGTGTCGTCCGCCACCGCGGAGCATGGGGCTTCCACTGGTGCATGGGTGGGAGTTCCCTCGGAGGGAGACTCCGGGGTGTGTACAGCCCCGTCCGTGCGCGTGGCTAGCACGACAGGACTGGAGGAGGTGTATATGGGCACCCATGAGCCAGCACGGGACTCACGAGGCCCTACCTCAAGGCGGGTTGCGCCTGAATTTTTGGTGCGGAGCATTTGTAAGAACCCCTGCGAGATGTTGGGGTGGCCTGCACGGAGTGAATCTCTGGAGGACGTCGCATGAGAAGGCCAAACACCAACAACCCCAGGAGGTGACGTGAACGGGGCTGGCCCGACAGACATACCTCAGCCGTTGGGTTTATCGACGCTGCAGGGACGGACCCGAGCACAGACGCCGTGCCCATTCTTCTCATGGAACAATCCGAAGGAAAGACAACCGGCGCGCAGCTCCCGCGATGGCGAGGCACCGGGTCGCACGCCCTGACTCGTCCACTCTCGATTAGCTCATGTGAGAACAAGGCACCAAGGACCACGGGAGGTGACGTGCACGGGAGCTAGCCCGCGAGACAGAGCTCAGCCACTTGGGTTTAGCGACGCTGCAGGGACGGACCCGAGCACAGACGCCGTGCCAGTCCTTAATCATGAGGCGGTCGCGGGCGGGTTTGTGAAGGCGCACGACATTCATGGTGGCGAAGCACCGGACATGAAAATTGCAATGTCAAGCAATTCATAAAAGGGCGAAACCAGTTCTGATACATGCGCAAAATGATACATGCTGCAGGGGCGGGCCCTGAAAGCTTGAGGATAATGCAGCCCGAGGGGCGCCCTCAACTGAACAAACCAAAAGGTCACCTGGCACTGTTGTTGTAGAAGCGTTGGAGTAGCTGAAGACGCGTGCTGCAGAGAACGCTCCTCACGAGCCGGCTGGCTCCTGAGGTTCGGGAGGCTCTGGAGGCCCGGGAAGCTCGCGAGGGTCCGGCACCTCCTCTGTCAGGACCGCCTGGCGCCGGGCCTCATGAGCCACCAGGACGCCCTGCATGTAGCGCTGGTGGGAGGTAGCCATGTTCAGCAGGCCGAACGGTATGCGGACGTAGCTGCGGGGGCAGCCCCCACTCCGTCCAACGCGGGACGGCCAGAAGAGCTCCTGAGAAGCAACCCTGTTGAGACCTGGGATGTTGACACAGACATGCAGCTCGCTACCCATGTCAGGGGCGGCAGCTGCACTGGATGATGCTGGGCGACGCTCGCCACGTATGGCTCGCTCCTTCTGAAGCTCCTCGATCGCCTTGGTGACAAACTCCTGAACGCCTGGCGCCTCACGCCTTGCGCCTTGCTCATGGAGGCATGCGTTGAAGCACGCCCCCACATGGTGCCCGAACGCCTCCCTCGTGACGCTGGTCAGGTCAGAGGCCCTCCAGACGAGAGCCCCCGAGCCCGTCCTGAGAGGGGCGCTGGGCACGCCTTCCTATGTGAGAGGGAAGGGCGCCCCAGCGGCGGGCGCGGGGCCTGAGGCATGATCGTCGGGTGCGCCAGCCTCCTGACGGTCCTTGGGGAGGAGCTGCTTCTTCTTCTTGGGGATGGCCTCAGGAGGTCGAACGGCACCCTCGTCGTCTGAGTTCTCGACTGCCACAGCCTGGTAGGCACGCTCAAGGGAGCACACCGCAGTGTTCTCGTCGCAGGCGATCGTGATGATACCGCCGCTCCCTAGCATCTTGAGGACATTGTAGCCATGGTGCATTGCCGCCATGAACTTGGCGAGGGCCAGATACCTAAGGATGGCGTTGTACGGGAGGCGAATATGGGCGACGTCGAAGTCAATGAGCTCGGTGTGGTAGTTGTCGCGCTGGCCGAAGGTGGCAGGGAGGCGAATCTGCCCTATGGGGACGGTGGAACCATCGGTCACTCCTGAGAAAGACTTGGTGGGGAGGAGTTGGTCGTACAGCACCTGGAGCGTCTTGAACGTCTCGACGGAGAGAATATTGAGCCCCGCGCCACCATCGATGAGTGTCTTGGTGATGAGGACGTTGCTGATGGTCGGTGAGTAGAGCATCGGGAGCGCGCCAGCGGCGGCTGAACATTTGAGCTGGTCCATGGAGTCAAAGGTGATGGCGTACTTGGACCATCTGAGGGGGTGCGACGCCTCAAGCTTGGGGAGGGCCGCGTTCACCTCATGAGCAAACTGCTTGAAGATGCGATGAGAGGCAGGAGCCTGAGCATCGCCCAGGATGCAGGCAATCGCACGAGGCTCTTGGAAGCCCCCGGTCCCATCATCCTGGCGGTGGTCATCGTTCCTCCTTGGTGGCGGTGGCAGCGGAGGAAGGCCAGCGTTGCCCTGAGGACGGTCCTCGCGGGGCTGGTCGCACCAGGGGCCGTCGCGAGGGTGGACCTGCCAGCGGTCCTCACGAGGCTGATCGCGCCAGTCCTGGCGGGGGTCGCAGTTGTCCTAGCGGCCACCACCGCGGCCTCCTCCGCGGCCATAGCCACGGTCGTTGCGCTCGGGACGGCGGTCGATACGCCCATCGCGGATTGCCCTGAGCTCCTGGCAGTCGTTGGTGTTGTGGCTGTGGACATTATGGAAGACGCAGAACGGACGACTGCCCTTGGAGGATTCGGGATGGTCGCAGCCGTGCTTCTTCTTAGGTTCAGCTGCGAGCACAGCTGGGCCCTTGCACTTCATGTCCTTAGCCTTGGCCTTCTTGTCTTCAGGGTCGACCTCTGGAAGCTCCAGGAGGGAGAGGTGACCTTCCTCTGCCCTCGCGCACCTGGCGGCCATCTTGAACATCTCCAGAGCCGAGCACAAGTCCTCGTGTATGGCGAGCTCTTCCTTCATCTTGACATCCCGGACGCCCTCAGAGAATGCCGAAATGATGGCCTCGTCCGACACCTTCGGGATCTTGAGGCAGACGTTGGTGAAGCGTTGTATGTACTTGTGCAAGGTTTCGCCTGGCTGCTGCTTGATGCGCCGCAGGTCCCCTGCCGCTGGAGCGCGGTCGCGTGTGCCTTGGAAGTTGGCGATGAAGCGCTCGCGGAGCTCGTCCCAGGAGGAGATCGACCCCACCAGAAGGTTCAGGAGCCAAGAGCGCGCGCCGTCCTTGAGGGCCATAAGGAACCAGTTTGCCATGACCTTCTCATTGCCATTCGCCGCCTCGATGCTCAGCTCGTAGAGCTGGAGGAACTCAGCGGGGTCAGGGCTACCGTCGTAGCGCGGAGGCAGATCCGGCTTGAACTTGTCGGGCCAGACGACGCGACACAGCTCCAGGGTGAAAGCACGGCACCCCACCGCACTCACAGGGGCCAGCCGCAGGGGAGGAGCCTGATCTCGACGCCCACACGCCGCTGCCTCCGGCGGTACGTGGTCTTGGTGCGGTGGTGCTGGAAGCGCTTGCGCTTCTCCTTGGGCCGCTGGACCACCTGGCAGCTTTCTTCATCGCGCGCCGGCGCTCTGCGTGGTGGGTCGAGCTGGGGAGCTTCACACCTCGGCTCGGGGCCCATGTCATGCAGAGGAGGGGGAGGAGGCGCGCCGTGGGCCACGTCGCCCGCCAGGGACGGCGGAGGGTGAAGCGAACGAGACGGTGCAGGGGCCTTGCCAGCGGCGTTGGCGAGTTCGGCGATGCGGGCGAGCCAGTCATCGTAGAGGTCATTGGCTGGATGATAGCGCAGAAGCTCGCGTGCCATGAGCAGCGCAGACTGCACGTTCGCCGGCCCACGACGGCCATGAGAAGACGACGCCGTGGCTGGAGTGGGTGATGGAGTCGCGGTGCGGCCGTCGCGCTGCACGGACGGTGGCAGTGACGAGTCCTGTTGTTCGCGGGCAGCAGGGTCGGTGGCGGCGTTAGCCACCGGGGAGGCAGAGCGGCGAGGGGCGCCGTTGCCCGCGGGTGCCGTCTGGGCGACACAAGCGGCCCGGTGCTCGGCTCGAACACGGCGAGTGTCGGCCATTGGAACGGCGGAACGGCGGCGAAGCGAGTGGTGGGAGAGAAGCTTCAACACGCCCGTACCTAGCGCGCCAAATGTCAGATTCAGGGCTCCGCGGACCCAAAGAAGGTTCGAACTCTGGGGCATGTGCGAAGAACTCAACCTATCCAACCAAACAACATGTCGTCCTACAGCCTAGCTCGATGGATCAAGGAAGGGGATGGACACGGCAGTTTACCCAGGTTCGGGCCACCTTGCGGTGTAAGACCCTACTCCTGCTTTGTGGTGGATTTGCCTCACGAGGGGCTGGGGGATGAACTAGTACAAGGGAAGAACAACCTTGCGAGGTCTGCTCTGGGGTGAGGGTGAGTCGTCCTTCGGTTTGGTCTCCCTCTGTACGATGGTGGCTAGCTTATACTTATAGCGGCCTCGGTCCTCTTCCTCCAAAACGAAGGCGGGAAGGGATCCCACAGTGGCCAATTTGAAAGGGGACAAATAGTACATCTTATCCTGACGAAAGGTGGTCTTCGCTTGGAAAGCTTCTGGTCCTGACGCCACGATGGGCTCGGCGATGACATATGTCCTGTCGTCCTGGCGGTCTTGGTCTCGTTGCACTGGAATGGAAACATTTGCCTGATTCCTCGGGAACCCACGCCTACGCTTGCCTCCTTAACACCAAAGAGGAAACCTGCTCCTCTGCGCCTGCTGGCGACCGCCTGGCCTTGGTCGTCATGGCTTGCATCACCGCAACCTTGTGAGATTGGGTACCTGCATAGAAATCTCCGCTCCTCAGGAGGCAGCCTGAGGAGGCTGCTCCCTTAGGAGGTCTTGGCATTGTCTACCTCGCAAGGCTTGGCTCCTTGCGAGGGTCTTGTCTCGTTGGTGTTGAAACTGGGCCGTACCAGGCCGTCGATGGAGCCACGCCATGGGCTGCAGGCAGGCAAGTCTGGGTACCCTGGTTTTCAGAACACCGACAAGGCTCAAAGCTGCCGGGAATCTCCGTCCCTCCACTCCAGAAGAGAAGCAGGGCACCCTCGTCGCCTATGGAGTTTGAGCTGAGCTCCATGCTCATTAACGAAGAGTAAGGAAGACCACTCCTCTTTTCTCGCAGTAGTTTCAGTATGCCTACTTGCCCTTGTTAACTGATCTTGCTTGCCGCCATTGATAGGGAGGAGGAGGAGACAGAGACTCTCATCCACCGGTCCAAACGGCTCAGGCGTGCGGGGCCACCGAAGACTATGGAGGGCACGAGCCTGGCGGGGAGCAGCACGAACAACCCGTCACCAAGCCCCCAGCTCAGCCCCCGACACGAGAGCATAGGATTGGCCCCTCCCGTGGGGAGTGATACAGGAGAGCTCCCAACCTCCTCGGCTGGAGGAGGAGGAGAGATGACTCATGGCGAGCCCCTTCAAGAGGGGCTTACCCCGCCCGCCGATCAAGTCGAGGAACCCCCGATGATGGCTTCCACGGGAGAACTTGCTCAGGACGATGCTGTGGTTGTCACAGAAGGGGACGGAAATCATGGCCCGGTAACTGATGTTGCCAGGGAAACTGAGGCTTCCACCCGGCAGACCTCTCCGGGTAATTCATTCGCTCTTCTTCCCCCGCTTTCTTTTTTTTACCATCTCGCCCCATGCTTCTGGTTCTCTAATACTTCTGCTTCTTCATTATTGCTTGTTGTCTTTGCTTGCAGTCCCTCAGGCCGAAGAGCCTGAACTGCTGGAAGAAGTGGCCAGCATAGGGAGAGATGCCACGGATGAAGCCGCCAAGATCGCTGCCGCGGAGGGGCAGGGACATGCTGCCGGGAGTGTCCAGGAGCCCCTGACGGGAACGGAGCAGATCCTCGATGGCGTGCTAGGGGCGGGGGCGACGGTCGAGGAGAAAGTCCCCCTCCAAACCATGGATACCCTCCCCTCATTTGGTACCGTGGCGGGGGCCTCGCAGCCATCCTCGAGCCAGTTGGCGTTGGTGCTCATGCAGCATGGGCTCGGTGCCCCCGGCTCGTCAGTGGCAACGAGCACGGAACTTGACGAAGAGCTCCAGCGCATTCTGGCATCGCTGTACCAAGGGGTCAATGAGGTAGATGATTCTGTTGCTGTCGTGATGGACTTATCTTTCCTGGAGTCCATGGCGGCAGGTACTAAAGAGATGCAGGGCCGGCATAGCCAAAAATGGCAGGTACTCAAGGAGCAGCGCAAGTCTGCCAACAAGGTGGACCAGCAACTGAGGGACAAAGGTAACAAGCTGCACGACTGGCACGGCAAGCAGTTCCAGGTCCTGACGAGGCAATAGGAGACAAAATTGATGGCGAGGGAGGATGTCATCGCCCGGGAGGCTCGCATGGCGGAGCGCAAGGCGCTTCTGGACGCCAAGGAGCAGGACATCTCTTCTCGGGAGGAGAAGCTCGAGGCCACCCTTCGCACCAAGGACGACGATCTGGAAGCCCTCGTGCAGCAGCGCACCAAAGAGCTAGAGGACAAGCACAAAGCCGCCCTGGATGCCCTCACTGCTGATTCTGCTACCCAACTGAAGGAGCTCGCTGATGACCTTACCACTGCATCCACTGCCAAGACCGACCTCGAGCAACAGGTGGCCAAGCTAACTAAAGAGCTTGCCGGGAGCGCCAAGGAGGTCACGACCCTCAAGGAGGAGGCGCAGAAAGCAGAGATCCTTCTGAAGGATACACAATCGCAACTCTCCTCCAAGAGCCAAGGCCTCGAGACTACCAATGGCACCATTGAAGATTTGAAGGCTAGGATTGGCACCTTGGAGAGCTCCATTGAATCCAGCGGGGCCCGTGCGCAGCACCTGACAAAAGACCTGGACACAGCAATGCGTCTTCGGAAGGATGCAGAGGACAAGCTGGCGAATCATTCCGAGCAGGTCGACCTCTGGATCAAGAGCCTTGATTGACATTGCCAAGCGTCTTACTGCCCAAACTGCAGCGATGGGCATGGAAGGGCCAGTCTTCTCGGCCAGCAAGCAGGAGGTCCCCAGCGTCAAGCTAGGGGTCTTCTTCAACGAGCTGATCGACAAGCTGAAGGCGCATGAAGAGGGAAGGGTCGGTCGCTTCATGACTGAATCCCGGAAGCTTGCCCGCAATGCCCTCCTCATGGTTCTGAGCAACATCGCCTGCCGCCATCCAGATCTCAACCTCGCTGATGGCTTCAAGAAGCCGCCGGAGGGCACAGACGTTTCTGCCACCGAAGAGAAGGCTGCCCCCCTCGCCGACAAGGTCCTTTCCGTCCCAACGGCTTCATGAGGTCGCCCGGCCCGGCACTGAACTATCCACGCCACCGCGCTATCCTGTAACAAAACATGATGCATGTCCTGTGTTTAGACATCGTATTGTTTACGCTTGTGTGAAACTGATGTTTTTGCATAATCTTTGATTGCGTGTTTATCCCTTTTAAATCCACCCGTTAGTGTTCGTATGATTAGTCCCTATGCATGTTTTGGTTGCCTGCCGGTATCATATTGCCGCGATTGTCGTAAGGGTCAGGCCCTTAGCATTCATCTTGGCGTGGATGCATCCCGGCAGGTTTTTCCTTGGTAGTTTTTGACGCAGCCGCCCATTTTGCGAGCAGGCTCGGAACAGAACGAGGGTGCAGACAGAGAACTAGCAAGGTGCCATCACATGAAGGATTTCCTCATACGAAAACTTCGATGCCCAAGGGATAAACAAATGCGAAATCTTAAATTCATAAGGGAGTAATGACTACATGGACTTAGCTTTTGTCCTCGCTTCCTCCCATTCCTTTCAGCCGCGGGCGCTTGCCGCGTTTGCATGCTTCGGGAAGGATGGATGCCATGCGTGTAGTTCTCTGGCTCCCGGCAGGGGCCGATAAAAAACCATATGTATCTTGCGGGCGGCAGGACGCGGTACAAGGTATGACAGGTTTCTCTCTCCTCCTCTCCATACTTTTTAGACAATCTGGTGGCGGCTGGCATAGAACTCACGCTAATGCAGATGGCCTTGCCAGAGTGCACTTGCCGGGGCGTCGATCAACGGATTCGCACCAGTGCTCCACTCAGGATTTCCCTAAGTAGGGTAAATGCTGAACCGAGTTTCGCGCGGTACTCGTCGACATTGACAATGCTAAAACCTAGAGTGGCTCGATTGTCGATAAGTGAGAGTGGCAGAAGGAGAAACCTTGTACCTATGTACTTTGTTCCTTTCCCCTGGACGAAGCCTGCATGGCGATCATGCTACCTGAACCGTCGGGGTTGGCTCGCCGCCATCATTACTGGTTCTCGCCGCTGCAGCGGCCACGGCGGAGGGGGGCGATGGAGGTCGAACAGGGGGTGGGGGAAGCGATACCTCTTCCCCTCTCTGTTCCCTCTATCCCCCGCCTTAGTTTGGGTGTCACAGATGATGAAGCCGTCGATGACGAAGATGATGAAGATGATGACGCGCTGCGTACGCTTCTTGGCTTCGCGCAAGCGCTTCCCCCTACCTGGCGGGCCAAAGATGTCATGGGAAACCACGGCCACCTATGGGGCCATCAGCCCCTTGTGGTTCGGCAGGGGGGGTGAGCACATTGCACAAAGAGCGGAGAATGTAGCACAGCACGGCAGAGATCACACGGGCAGTTTTTACCCAGGTTTGAGACGCCGCGAAGAGTAAAACCCTACTCCTGCTTTGGTGGATTGATGGTGGATCATGGTGGAGACACAACGCTCTTGCCCGGCAAGGATGCCTCGGGACGAGAGCGGCTTTGCGCGTACGAATGTACTAGGGTCCGAAACCCTTCTATGGTTGCCATGGCCCTCCTTTTATAGATCAAGGGGTTACCACAGTGGCAAATCAGTCATTGTGTACTGATTAGATAGCGAACAGTGCTATCATACCTAACTCTGTAGGCAGAGCAGAGCGCACTAAATGTGCCACTTAGTGTCACATCATGGCATGCCTGGCAAGCCTTGCTGGGCCACTCGGCCACCTTCTCGTCTGTGTGCTTGACACGTCTCTGGACGGGTGTCATTTGGAGGTGATTTCCATAGGAAGTGGCTGCCACGGGCCAAATAACAGCCACTTAGCCACTTGGGGGCCTGATACCGCACCAATCGATGGCTTGCATCACTGTGAGGTGGAGCCTTGGCGGGTAGGCCGCCCTCATTATGCCCGGCAGGCCTGCCGGGGTGGTCTTGAGACTTGTCTTCGGGGTGACCTCAACCTCGCCAGGCTCGCCTGCCCGGCAAGGGAGGTTTCTCCTTAGTGGTGTCTTTCTCATTTAGCTTGACTTGGTCTTCTTGATCCGCCCTCTGATTTCTCAAAGAGCTATCTCTTCAACTTGATCTTGTCTTGGATATTGCAACCTTGCCGGGCCGGCGGTTTGCTGTCCGTGCACAAGTCAGGGGGAAACATACACCCCTGTTTGTGTACCCCGACACATGCATATGTGCAAAGTATTCTGTGGTCTGGAGACTTGCAACCTTCATTCTATATGTATCCCTAGCACACAAAGCCACTGATTGGCTTGTTCAAGGAAAAAGAGTCTGATGTGCTAATCCTATGTCATGCATAGGACTTCGATATCCTCGATGATGGTTCCCTACTTGAACTCGGTATTGTTTTTGTTGTTAGACTACCATGTGGTCATGCTTGTCTGGGACAGTGTGTTCACATGTGTGTAGCAGAACCAGCTCATGTTTTGGAGCTTACTACCATAGTTCATTTCTCGAGAATCTTGCAACGTCATCTCTTTGATTTGTGTTGCAAATTTTCCCTCCAGACATGCTGGGTCTGAAATATCCTAACACCAACCAGATCTGAATCTCAGGCAAATACGATGGTTGGGACATTCCCAAGAATTATAATATTGGTCTTTTTGAACCGATAAGTGGATGTCATGGCTAGCACACTTATCCGAGAGATCTAATATTGTAGTATCTTGAGTTAGCAATTTGGCCATTCTTCATGAGGAGTTGGTATGACTTAGTCTACAAGTTGTTCCTTATGGATTCTTTGTGCTCCCGAAGTCCGACCTTTACTTGATGTTCTAGATACCAAACAATATCTATAAATGGGTTACGCTAGTACATCGAGGAGAACATTAGAAGCAGAGTGCTAAATGTCTCTCGGCCGATCATCCAGGTTTTGTTTCCTTGGCATTGCTAAGGTGAAATCTGAGAAAGTGTTGTCATCCTTTATATTCACATCCTCCATCATGATTCATCATGGTGGTACGACGTGTCACCAAGATCTTTGGCATAGATGTTGGCAAAGCCTTGATGGTTATGGAAATGTTCAAGTTCTTGAAAGCACACTCAGACACTAGGTTATATCTTCGGTATCAATTGGTTTGTGCCTTCAGTTTGCCGAATGTCTTATAACCATAGTTTCCACTCTAAACTGAGTATGCCATTTCTTCGAACTCCTTCAAATGATCGTTCGTGAATTGCCTTAGCCTGGTATGAAGAGTTTTAATGATCCATGTATCAAAAGTAATTCTTTTTGCCACTTAAGGAGATAATTCTACGAGTCACCTTCCCTAAGGTGCCCCGTTATGGAATCATGGCAATTAACTCCTCGCTACTTTGAAACCGTGCACCATCTTACTTAAGCATGGAATTGATGCCTACCAAATTGAACCTTCGTCATCTGTCCCTCTCCATCCCTCTCGATGTGTATTTTGTGTCTCAGCTCGAGAGATGTTTCAACGTATCATTCCATGAGTTGATCATGAGTCGCTTGATCTTTGTGAAGATTGAATCCTGTAGAGTTTCCCTATCTTCCGTCGTCATAGTTGGATGAAGATCTCGAAAGGAAGGATGTCAAGATCAATATGATGCAATGGATCAACATCTCCGAGAAGGGCAGTTGGATCATGAAAATTGTGATAGTTTTTGTCCCCTCTGTCTTCTTACCTCACGTCTTGAATCTCGGGACAAGATTCTTTTTTAGTGGGGGTGAGTTGTCACAGCCATATAATTTGATTGCAATTAGTTGCATAAGCATCCATGCATCATGTCTAGATTTGTTTGAAATTTGAATTGGGGATTGATCAAACCCTAGCACCAGATCAAATCAAATAGGTTCTACTTAAAATATTTTTCAATGAACCAAACTACTCTAAAAAAATGTTCATCATTTCTGGAATAAGGTGGAAGCATCTTCCAAAGATGTTTCACATTTTTCCAGGACATATTTGGGCTTTGAATTAATCCAGTAAGTATTTGAATTGGAACTAATAAATGCTATAAATAATTTTAGAGCTCCAATAATTCAGGAACTTTTTGTGGGGTTTTGGAATAATCCATAGTGCATCCACAATAATTTTCAGAAGTTACAAAAATAATTTGGTTAGCAAACCAAATTCAAAACAAAAGCAAAAATAGAAAATAGAAACTAAAATAGAATAATCAGAGAGAGAGAGTGACTTACCTGGCCAGCCCGTTACTGTAGCAGCCCAGCCCACTGGAGATGCCAGTCATCCCCTACCTCACGCCAGTAGGCAGGGGGACAGCGCACACACGCGCGGATGCCACGCCACCAGGCTACCTTCCTGCTTCCAAGGTAAGTGCGACGCCGCTGGTCATCTCCTCGGTGTCGTCCTGATCCACCCGACCTCCTCACTCGCCCCCTGCTCTCTCCCTCGCCTCCCATCTCCATGGCCGAACCACACCGCCACTCACGCACGCAGCCACCGTGCACGCCTCACCTCTTCGCCGTGTCAAGAAGAAGCGTCGCAAGCCCTTCTTCCTCCTCGAGAAGCCACGCAAGTAGGGAGCCCATGTTCCTTCACCATCGCCGTCTTCCTCACCGCCTCAGCCACCGGAAGCCGCAATGATTCCGTCACCAAGAGGGCTTCCCCGGCATCGCCGTCATCGCTGCTAGACCCGTTGTGAGCCTCCGTGTAGAACCCCTCTCCTTGCCCTCGTGTTTGCGAGCTCTAGGCCATAGCTCCGTCGAGACCGAAACCCACCGCCGCCGGCCATGTCACCGTCGTCATCTCAACCGCTGAGGCTCACATCTGAGCACGTCACCATGCTCAGAAGCTCACCAGGAGCCCAACCCACCCGCTAGTTCCTCCTGCCGAGCTCCCTAGCGCCTAAACCGTGGGTGACCAAACTCTGTCCGCTGCCCGCCGTCATTGTAGCCGACATCTCCGGTGACCCCACGACCTCCTGCTTGGTCCATCGGATGCGGGCGAGCATGGGCTAGCCCCTGGTGACCTATGCGCGACAAACTGCCACCCCTAGTGCCACTCCGGTGAGCCGCAGGCGCACTGTGTGGTCGCCGACGGCCTAACTATCGGTGCGTCCGACGTGGCTACGTCATTAGCAACTAATGACGTTGCTAATCACCCCCCTTGTGACACTGACAATGGGCCCCATCCCCTCTAATTACTTTAGTTAGGGTTAAACTAAACTCTGTTAGCCACATGTCACTGACAAATGGGTCCCACCGATTAGTTTTGACCAGGACCGGCCCTGTTGACCAGATGACGTTAGCATGACTTAGTGCTAACGCAGTAAAGCATTTTTGGAATTAAAACAAATCAAAAAATGATTTATGAATTTTAGAAAATGTCCTAAACATTGAAAAATCATAGAAATTCAACCGTAACTCCAAATGAAATAATTTATATATGAAAAATGATCAGAAAAATAAGAAGAATCTGCTTATGCCATGATCATGCATGTTTGCACAAGTTAACCTCATTGGTTAGGACAAATGATGATTAGGCAATCTTTGAAATAACATTTGGAGTTGGAATTTGATCTTGTTTGAATTCCACTTCAATTATGGCTAACCATTGCATTAGGTCAATTCAGTACCTTAACATGTCATGCATGCATTTGGTTGTGCATTGCATTGAATTGTGTTCCTTCTCTCCTAGCTGGTGTTGTTCCTTCTTGATAGCCGACGTTTCCGGCATTGTGATCGTTGTCACTGATGAAGAGAAGTACTATCCTTCAGAAGTGCCAGGCAAGCAAACCCCCTTTGAGCATTCTGATACAATCCCACTCTCTCACTCCTGCTCTCTTTTACTACATTAGGACAATGATGATTCAACTGTTACATGTTGCGGTAGTTGAACCCATTCATCTGCATGACCTGTCTTTGCCACAGTAAATAGTTGTAACCCACTAGCATGAGTAGGAGTTGTTTCAGCCGTGATGTGCCTACTCATTCATGCTTGCTTGTTATGCCTGCTATGCTTAGAGTTGTATCAGGTCTGATTCATCTGTGATGGATTGGGATGGTGATGAACATGTCCTACTGTTGAGAGCTAAGTCTGTGCACACAATTTGGTAAAGGTAGCGATGAGAGGCCATGTAGGAGTACATGGTGGGTTGTCTCATTGAAACCGTCCGCAGGAACTGAGTTCTTTGTTTGTGATCCAAGACAGCTACTACCACGCATTGGGCCCGAAACCCATGGACCCTCTCGACTTATTAATCGTCTTGATCTTTGTCCAGGAGTTGCAACTAGTTTCTGGTGTTTGTAGGTAGTGCTATTTGTCTACCAAGTGGCACCCGGTATAGGTGGGCTTGGGACAGACTAGGCACAGTGGCGCGGTGTACCAAGTGGCACCCGGATGAAGGGCTTAGGAATCCTGCTCACATTGTTTGGGGCCATGATGGAAAATTCGGCCGGACTTCCTTTGCGGGTTCAGCCTCGGATAGGCGATAAACCTGGACTAGAGTCGTGCGTGGTTAGTCAGGTCGTGGCCGACACCCTCGCCAGGCTTCCACTTGAAGGTTGCCGAGATACATGGCGGTAAGTGGCGAGAGCGTGTGTGAAGAAGTACACCCCTGCAGGGTTAACATGATCTATTCGAATAGCAGCGTCCTCGGATATGGACTACTTGGAAAGCTTATATAGTTCATAGATAACTGGAAGTGGATACTCTAAAATGCGCAAGATAAGCATGAGTGCTATGGATGGCCTTCTCATAGGGAGACGAGAGCGGATCCATAGTGGTGTATTGATATAGTGAATATGTGGACTCGTGTGCGCCACCTCAAAGAAATACTGGTGGTCATAGTACAGGATAGCCACTGAGTCAAAGCTGGCATGCTGCAGTCAAACTCCACAACCACCTTTGTTGATATTGATGCATATGTAGTTAGTTCTGATGATGAGGACATGGCTACCTTGGATACGACCAAAAATATTGCATACATGTATATTTGTGAGGTGATTTCTAATGCAAACTATGCAATAATTTATTTGTGTCATCCACGACAAAAATACTTCACAAACTTTTGTGCCATGTCTAATTGCAGGTGTATGGGACATTTGTACAATTCACATATGAAGATAAGGGAAAAAGAGAAGTTTAGGTGCTGTTCAAAAAGTCCTCTCATGTCACTTTTGGGCCAAGAGAAGATAGAGTCCAAGTCTCTCACGTTCTGGATTCAGATTCGGACTGCACAGACATACCTGACTCAAAACGCCAAGAAATTTTTCATACGGACTCCGAATTGGGTGATTCTTTTTTTGTTGGAAAGTAGATTTCGTGCTCTTTCCAACCCAATTTGATTCACCTTAAAATTCGTCCGGAGCGTTGAGTTATCAATGAAACAATCTGACGCTGCAGCAGAATCCGAGTCAAACTATAAGTCCAAAGGTGTTGCATCACCTCCACTTGGGCCCATGAGCCTTGTACGACCTAGGGTTAGTTTTAGGCTGCCTTGGGACGTCCTCCCACCTCCTTGGCCACCACCCCTTACTCCTATATAAGTAGATCCATCTAGTAGCTTTTTCCTTGGGATTTGTTTAGTTAAAAGTTAGCCATTGCAACTTCGTGTACTTCGTTTGTGTCCAACGACCAGACCAAGACCGCTTTCGGATCCCCACCATTATCAATACTTCATCTATATTCGCAATATTCAGATTGCATTATCATATTCTTGCTTGTTCTTCGATTGCGTGCAGGAATAGACATTCATGGTCAGGCTGATCGTGCTTCCAGCATCGTCAGTAACCTCAGGAGATTGGTTTAGCGATTGCTAAGGCGCAACGTCATGCACGTTTGTAGTCGGATTGTCAAAGTCGACTCCACCAAATCGATAGTTATCATATCATCGAAAGATCGGGACACCCCCGCCTCTATCAAGTGGTATCAGTTTTCAGGTTGCTCGATGAGAATTTGCAGTTTTCCCTAGATTAGATTTATTTTCTTACCTATTGTCCAAGAAAAAGCCACAAAAAAAGTTAGATCTATTCATCCTTTGTCCAAGCCAGTCTCAGCCTTTGCAATTTTCTTTTCATTGTTTGCATTATTGAATTATCGGTTGCATCGTCGTGTCGAGTTGCTGGTCTTAGTGTCTAGTTCGTTTAGAGTTTCGAGTTCTGTTCACATTAGTCACGCCGCCGCTGCATCGTTATTCCTTCCGCTGTCCACCATCTCATCCATCAATTTCCACCTCGTGCTACCCATCGTTCATTGTCACAATCGTAGTTGAGGTCGTTCACATCTTCACTTGATCCAATCTGCATCTTATCTAGTTTGTCTTGGAAAGAGGGAGAGAGAAAAAAAGGCAGAGAGAAAAAAAAAGTTAAAAAAAGTCAGAGAAAAAAATTGAGAGAAAAAAAAACGAGAAGAAAAAAAAATCGGATCTATCTAGAATCAATCTCGTACCTAAATTCGGATTGGAATCTGTTGTGCGCAGTGTTCAGTAAAACAGGCATATCTTTTTCATAAGAAGACCGTTTTGGCTCCCTGAGTACTCAAATTAAAGCTAGTGACGAGCTGCATCTAAATAGTTGCAGAAGTAAGTTCAATATTTGACACCTGAAAATCGGCTTCTAAATAGGTCTTTTTGCCCTCTGAAGTTCGCGAACACAGCTTGTTCCAGTTTTTCAGGCCAGTTTTAGAATTTTTTGACACCTCATATCAACTCGGAATTGAGTGATTCTTTTTGCGTTTGAAAGCTTGAGTCAGTGCCATTCTTGAGAAAAATTATCATAAAATTGGCACAAACTTTTATAGAGTAAAGTTGGAGAGAGAATTGTTGGTATATGCTACTTGGTAGTTGTTTCTCATCATTATCTTTACTGCCATTGTGATCTTCACTTATATCTTGCTGTCCAGAGCTACTTCATATCCTTTATTGATGCTAGTTGTGCTACGCCGTGACCTCATTAGTGTTCTAGGCTCGCGTCTCTAGTCCGGTCTAGCCTAGGACCAGCACAGTACCGTCGTTGAGCGTGTATTCAACATTGCATCTCTGAATTGATTATTGCTAATCTTTTGCTACCATATATAGCCAACCCAGCTCCACATATTTTTACACCGTGTATACGTACATTCGCCTGGCAATCGCTTTACTCAATCTTCGGAGTTATTTGACACCGCTGGTTGCCCGTCACCACCTGCTGCATGGTAAGAACTTGTAAGATATTGATATTTGCTTTACTGTGAGCGCTTTACCACCACATCCTAGTAATTCATAGGAACATTATTCTCGATTTTTTTTGTTTCTACTAATCATGGCAGGTTCCGGAGTTGTTAGTTCTTGGGCTTCATCGATCGTGGGAGATTTGCCATCACCTAAGAAAATACAACAGCCGTCACAAGAGGAGCAACAACATCAGAATGCACATAATCAGGTTAATGTTTCCATGCCACCATTTACTGGTCATTTTAGGCCTGATTTATATATTGAATGGGAGTACGAAATTAATGCTATATTTGCTTCCCATAATTTTGATGAGCGTGGAAAATTTCAAGCCGCGGTTAGTACTTTCAGTAGCTTTGCTTTAGTTTGGTGGAGTGAATACTGTCGGTTAAACCCTGATTATATACCTACTACTTGGGATGGTTTAAAACATGTCATGAGAGATAGATTCGTAGATGTTCATTATACTCGTGGCATGATTAAAAAACTACAACATTTAAAACAAGGTAGTGACACCGTAACAAAATATTATGATGATTTACAAACTACCTTGTTGCACTCATTTTTAGAAGAAAGTGAAGAAGATTTTATGGATAGATTTTGGGGAGTATTAAACCGTGATATTCAAGAGATACTAATTCATGAAGAGTGTTATCCTATGGCCCATTTGTTTCGTCTTGCTTGCAAAGCTGAACAGGAAATAAAACGACGTGTTGCCCACAAGGAGAACAAGCGCACGGTGCACATTCCAAGTGTTGATACAGATGTTTCTTCAACTACTAGGCGTACTATGACAACCACATCCGTTGTTGCGATGACTACATCATCTCCACCATGTGACACATCACCACCGAGAGTGCCTACATCATCTGAGTTGATCATAAGAGGTAATGACAAAGGTACATATTTTCCACTTTCACATGAGAATGATGCATGCCTGGTTAACTTGAATACATCATGTGTTGAGTTACCTATTGATTTGAATATTTTAGAGAATCGTGTTACTGTCATGAATGCATCATGTGATCAAACAGCTGAAATACCAACAATTTTGAGTGCACCCATTGAATTAACTGTTGATGCAAAAGAACCAATGTTTAATCATTTTGATATGACCTCTAATATTGGTGATGATTCTGTGTCAAATGACTTATTGCATGTTTGCTTATTTAAGCATGTTGTAGCATGTAAATTTGATGCAAGTAAGGTTTATTCACCAATGTTGGGATGGTTTAATGATGAACATTGCCAATCTTCTGATATGAATAAGAGCTTCACTTATATGTGCAAACTGAGTTGCAATATTTTCATGCCTTCTACATCTTGTGATAATATTTTGGCTTTATTATATTTTATGAACTATGAAAGTTACTCATGTATACATGTGTCATATGTGCAAAAACCAAAGGAAGTAAAAATGGGTGACATATACATATACAACATGTACACCTTGTCTCTTTTGTTAGCCACATTTCAGATTAAGCAACGCCGACGACGGCTTTGTTTTCAAGAAGGGGAGGATGATGAGGACATGACTACCTTGGATACGACCAAAAATATTGCATACATGTATATTTGTGAGGTGATTTCTAATGCAAACTATGCAATAATTTATTTGTGTCATCCACGACAAAAATACTTCACAAACTTTTGTGCCATGTCTAATTGCAGGTGTATGGGACATTTGTACAATTCACATATGAAGAGAAGGGAAAAAGAGAAGTTTAGGTGCTGTTCAAAAAGTCCTCTCACGTTACTTTTGGGCCAAGAGAAGATAGAATCCAAGTCTCTCATGTTCTGGATTCAGATTCGGACTGCACAGACATACCTGACTCAAAACGCCAAGAACTTTTTCATACGGACTCCGAATTGGGTGATTCTTTTTTTTGTTGGAAAGTAGATTTCGTGCTCTTTCCAACCCAATTGGATTCACCTTAAAATTCGTCCGGAGCGTTGAGTTATCAATGAAACAATCTGATGCTGCAGCAGAATCCGAGTCAAACTATAAGTCCAAAGGTGTTGCATCACCTCCACTTGGGCCCATGAGCCTTGTACGACCTAGGGTTAGTTTTAGGCTGCCTTGGGATGTCCTCCCACCTCCTTGGCCGCCACCCCTTACTCCTATATAAGTAGATCCATCTAGTAGCTTTTTCCTTGGGATTTGTTTAGTTAAAAGTTAGCCATTGCAACTTCGTGTACTTCGTTTGTGTCCAACGACCAGACCAAGACCGCTTTCGGATCCCCACCATTATCAATACTTCATCTATATTTGCAATATTCAGATTGCATTATCATATTCTTGCTTGTTCTTCGATTGCGTGCAGGAATAGACATTCGTGGTCAGGCTGATCGTGCTTCCAGCATCGTTAGTAACCTCAGGAGATTGGTTTAGCGATTGCTAAGGCGCAACGTCGTGCACGTTTGTAGTCGGATCGTCAAAGTCGACTCCACCAAATCAATAGTTATCATCTCATTGAAAGATCGGGACACCCCCGCCTCTATCATCTGATGTAAGTCTTGCTGACTACATTTGTACTCACGTTTGCTTAATTTATGTTTTTGCAGAGAGACTTCAGTCTCACTAGTAGTTCTACTGGGGCTTCCATGATTAGCTTGGGAATCCCAGGCAGAGGTCTGGTTCCTATGGAGGGTCTTGTAGATAGTCAGGCTTGTCAGCCTCTTTCTTTTGTAGTTGTCTGTACTCAGACAGGATTAGTTTCCGCATGTGCATGTTGCTTGTATCACTTTGTATGTTGGGTCATGAGACCCATGTTTGTAATATCAGGCTATGTATGGCTCCTCGGAGCCTTTAAATTAAATACTTTGAGTCATAGAGTTCTGTTGTGATGCCATGTTGTATCTGCACATATCGAGCATATTGTGTGTATGTTATTGAAATGCTTTGGTATGTGTGAGATCCGACACCTAGTTGTTTATTCTTGGTAGCCTTCCTTATGGGGAAATGTCTCCTAGTGCTTCCACCGAAACACATGGATTGATCGGCATGTGTCCTTCTTTGCTCCTGTGTCTGTCCCTACAGGGAAATGTCACGCGGTGTTTACCAGAGTCCTGATAGCTTACTACAGCCCAGTTACACTCGCTGCTGACCCACACGTGCATTGCTGGGTCATGTATGCATGTCCCTGTAAGTTTATGCCACCTTGGGTTTACGACTAGTCATGTCGGCCCGGGTTCTCTGTCATATGGATGCTAGCGACACAATCATATACGTAAGCCAAAAGGCGCAAACGGTCCCGGCCAAGGTAAGGCTGCAGCCGTGGGAATACCATGCATGAGGTTACAAAGTGATATGATGTGTTACATGCTAGATCGGTGTGACTTAGGATCAGGGTCCCGACACAGCACCTGCCGCTAATCTTGCTGCGTCTGCGGGTCTGAGGAGGCTATCGACATATTGTCAGGCTCAACATACGGCTGGGTTCGCTACGAGTGCCGGCATTGCTGTTGGGGTTGCTGCCGTGTAGGTGACTGCATCATGGGTGCACCGCCTGCTACACGGCCATCAGTCTGGACTATTGGTACGGTTGGTGGGCACCGTGAAGCTTCCGCCAACTGGGATCTGTTTTCATCGGCAAACTCGATGAAGCTCCGGATGGTAGCCCTCCACTCGTCCATCTTATCGTCTGTTGGAGGAAAATCTAGCAACATTTGGGGTCGCGCCATTGCCTCCGTTGCCGTTGAAGGCATGTTGTAACATGAAGAACAAGACGTCACTCGACTCCTAACAGAGCCAGCAGGAGCATCGTTGCGGTCTTGTCGCCCAGCAGTGGGGGCGGTGGCAAGTTGGCGTGGCGGGAGTGGTGCTTGAGGATCTGGAGCTTGGTCGACGGGCGACTTGCCATGCGAACGCTGCTGCAGAGGTACAACAACACTGCTCGGTGTCACATCGCGCTCATCTTGTGATGGACGTGGAGTATGCCTCGATGTCGTCTTCCTCACAGCCACTAGGGTCGGCGCGGTGGGAATGTCTCAGCTGGCGCCCGACCGGGCGGGGTTGCCCTGGTGGACGTGATCGCCGGTATGTTGGTGAGGCGGGAGTTGTGCACCCGCATCGCCCACATCGTCGTTGCTGTCTTCGCCAGAGGGCCGAAGTAGATGACCGCCTCCGGTGTCTCCACCACCCGCTCCTGTTGCGATGGGCACATCAATCACACCGCTTGCGCTAGTCGTGCCCACCGTGGCGTTCGCACCGTCCGCGGTGCCGACGCCACCTGCAGACGAGTGCAATGGAAGCTTGGACGTGGAAGGTTTAGCAGTCGTGGAACCCTTCTTCTTGTGCACCATAGGTGGGGATGATGATGATGAAGAAGAACTCGATGGAATCAACGCACCGCCTGCTGTCCAGGTTCACGCCGGTGATGCCCCCTACCTGGCGCACCAAAGATGTCGGCGTGGACCGATGATCTATGGGGTGGCTCAACCCCTTTGTGGTTCAGTGAGGGGGTGCACTGAATGCAAAGAGCAGGAACAACAGAAGACACGACAAGATTTACCCAGGTTCGGGCCGTTGAGAAGCGTAAAACCCTACTCCTGCTTTGGTGTATTGGATGAGTGTGTGCACAAGTACACGGAGCGCTCTCCCCCGGCAAGACGTAAGGAGAGGGCAGCTACACGGGTACGTGTGCTTGTGGTTACAATGGGTTCCAACCCCTGTAAAGGTTGCCCTGGCCCTCCTTTTATAGCTCAAAGGGGTTACCATAGTGGCAAAAGGGTCATTACATGATGATCAGATAGCAATAGTGCTAACATACCTAACTCGGCTAGTTAGGACAAAATGCATTAAATGCATCGCTAGGTGTCGTGAGGAGGAGAAGCCCCGGCTAGGATGCGGCATCGCTTTCCCAACTAACTCCTATTAGCTTGACACGCCATTTGGACGAGTGTAGATAAAGGTAATTTGCTCCCCAGCGAGCTGACACAGGCGGGCAAGCCCCACCGTACCGCGTGCGGGCTCGACACCACACCGTACAGCTACCAGCTGGCTGGTGAGGTGGAGCGCTGGTGGTTGGTAGGGATCTGCTTGCCGCAAGGCTTGTCGGGTCTTCACCTTGCCGGCTCGGCCTCGCCGGCAGGGATTGCTTTGATGTTCGTATTGCTCTTGGTCTTCTTGATGCGCTTCTTGATCTCTCAAAGAGATGTTCCTTTTGACTTGGAAACCTTCACTAGGACTTTAACTTGGCGGGGTAGCTACTACTTGTCTATGCATAAGTCAAGGTATTATACATCTATGTTTAATACACCGACAAGATGCCTCAGCAACGAAATGAAGCATGAACATTCAAGTTTGTCCATCTTTAATGTTTGTTCCTTGCCATGTTAAAACTTATGCCATATCATAATTTACACCTGGGCTCTTATTGGTCAAGTAGTGTCAACTCATGCTTAGAGGAAGTATAGTAAGTGACATTAGGCAATCTGCCCCCCCCCCCCCCCCCATAAACGCCCGCGGATGCGTCCAAGCATGACCTAGGAGAGCGCAGGACTGCCCTTCAAAATTCTTGCTGGACAACCAAACTGCTCATGGTAAAATCCTTGCAAATCCATGCACGCCGATCATATAGCACAAATTCATCACCAATTCAATAATGAAACAAAGCAAAATAAACCACAATTCAACAATTCAAACATGCCAAAATGAAATTCAACATTCAAGCCGCATCTAGACAACATGATGAATCTCTCGTCACGCACTATCCGAGTAGCATTTGTTGCTGCTATGGCCGCTCTCGCCCTTCGTACTCCCTGCACAGGTTGATCTCCTTCTTCATCGCCTTAAGCCACTTTAGGAGGTAGACTATTATCGGTCGTGGGTGTGGTGGGTGGGGCTTCCTTGTCGGTAGTAGGGCGGACGTGTGCGGGGCGGGCAGGCGGCCGCAGCGGAGGGGACACATCGACGTCGATGTTGACCACCTCCTTGGACGCAACTTCCACTGCTTCCTGCTCATGCTGGCGGGCACGTCGCTCCCTCCGGTCGACATTCTTCGCCTTGCAGCAGAGTGCCACATGCGGGACGGAAGTGGACTCCGCTGAGCATCATCCATGTTGGCGGTGGGGGACGGGGTACTCGGCGATGATATCTATGGTGGTGGACGAGGGCGGCGGCCCCTGTGGAGGAGCAAGGGTGGAGGGTGGCGACGGCCCAGACACGGGTAATAGATGATGGACGCGAGAGGAGGGCGGCCGATTTGCTGTACTTGGTCAATTTGGTGGAATTTGGGGTGGGTCCGACCTGTCTAGTCCGGTGTGGTGGACGAACACAGTCGTGTCTAGGCCTCCCCATATCCGCCCCAGATATGGGTCGGATATGAGTGGCATCGGTCAGCCCTGATGAATAGGGCCGGTTTGAAGGGGTCGGCTGGTCAAAATTTTGTGATCGGTCACTGACCGGCCATCCCTGGACGTACAGGGGGCATTTGAGAAGCCCGGTTGTAGATGCTCTAAGATATGCCACATCAGACTTGAGAGAAGAGAAGAGAAGCATGCTATATATTTATAGTCGATGGTAACACGGGGATCAACATCCTTCGTGAGAGAAATATGATTCACTTCACATGTAGTGGGTTCAAATACAATCGTAGATGCTCACATAGACTCATCCCTATGAACACACGCACACACACCCTGCTCCTATGATCACCACATCTCCCTCACTAAACGAACATCGCCGTAAAGTCTGAAATAAATCCAGAAAAATGCGAGCACCAGTGCTTAGTCTAGAACTTGAACAAATATTGTGATATGGTCTGAAATAAATCCAAAAAACGCAAGTACCACTGCCAAGTCTAGGGCTTGAACCACGATGTGTTGGTTCCACCAGCAGGAACCTAATCATCTGAACTATGTTCAGTTCGCTATGATTCACATATTAATGGCATAGCACAAAATATGACTTACTATTATATGAGTGGGCTATTAGGTTGGCTAGAAGTAACATCACAACTCCATATAGCTGGTTGTTGGGCTATTATTAGATACTAGTTGACCCGTTGTGCCAAATGGCGCAGAGACCCGCTCAAGCCATGTTGTCGATGAAAATAGTTTCATTTTGCAAGGACATATTCGATATTAGTAGTAGAAAGCCCATGTGTTAAACCATGCTATACTAAAAATATGTTTATCATGTTGTGAAATCCGAGTTTGAAAAAAAATATTTGTATGACCCGTTGCGCCAAAAAATTATATTTGTATAACATGACCCGTTGCGCCAAATGGCACAGAGCCCCATTTAAAACCATGTACTCATTAAAAATATTTGCATTTTCTCAATAACTGTGTTTGAGCAAATACACAAGGCAAGAACTTAGTGAAAGTTTAATTGATTGTGTGTTTAAGCTCACATCAAAGGCAAGATGCATCAATAGAGTACGGTTGTAACATGTGTAACAGCAGCCAAATTAGTTAGCTAATAAATTGTTTGAAGGCAACCAAACATTTCAGAGTAGTTTATCCACATCTCATTCTCCTAGAAAATGAGCCCAAGCGGCCATCAATGAAAATACAATTGTTTTGGTACAACAAAGGTAAGAGAAATTAGTAATCATCAAAGAAACAAAATGTTTAAATTGCTTTTTTAACCATGGAAGAGAGTTGTGTGTAAACTTTATAGAAGAAGGCCAACGTCAAGGAACATCATGTTGACATACTCATCCTGCTCTCGGTTCTGGTCATAAGTCCGGGTAATCAACTCCTGACTAACGCCTTCAGCAACAACCACGACATCATGCCCCTTCTTTTTTATCCTTTCATATAGGAACTCAAACATGATTCAAGCAGCAGTCAACATCTCGGCTGCTCAGAGTGGCATTAAGAGTAACGTGGCTCATGCTCCTGCTCATAAGTATGACAAGACTGATGCCATTCACAGCTCTCACAGCCTCCAAATGTGTCAGGTTGATCGCCTGCTGAGCAATCTAGAAAGAGCCTACACACTGCACTCGACAACGCAATTCAACATATGAAACTAAGCAGCTAATCTATGAAAAAGAATATGCTTTGCTACTTGGCATCCAACCATAAACAAGTAAACTTACCAGTATGAAAAAGAACAACATAGGGCTTCATGGATCATGACCTTGCTGCTCCTCATGCATCATCTCCATTGGATAGTTTTTTTCTTCTAACCCATTGTATGAGGGACCTGGAAGAAAGCAAGACAAAAATATAACTCAGTAAATGAAGACTGCATTTTCTAGTAAATTGAGGCCTAGTGTGGAAAAAGAGCCAAGGCTTGAGGTAGCAACTAATATGTACTGAATGAAAGAAGCTATCAAAAGTGACCCTAAAAAGGAGAAGGGAAGACGGTTGATAACTGAAAACAAACACTAAGATTTGTAATTTTTGAACTCAAATTGAAATAATAGGCTAGCTCAGATTCAAATATTATTAGCCCACAATACTCATATATGCAACATCTGCATAAATAACCCATAGGATAATCAAAAACAAGTTGGTTTGCCATATGTGAAGCATCACCAAGGGTACTAACACCATCATGACTCCAGCTTCAGCAAAACGCCTAATTTTTTGTAGAAAATAGTATGAGAAACAAATGAGACGTTTGCTTTGCTGAGAATAAAGAACATCATATGTAATGTCCATAGTGAAATGGAGCTGTAACTGGCCATTAGTAGATTATTACACAACACAGGAAGTATGTTACAACATGGAAAAAAGCTGAAAAGCATTGTTAAATAGGTTACTGAAGATATATATTCTAAATGCTTAAACAAGATAATGATGTAAAATTAGTAAAGACAAAAGCACGGACTATATACATTGGCAATATTGTCTGTACTCCTAAAGAGGTGTCGATTATTTTGAAAGCATCCAAGAACCATTGCCTGCCCTATGCAAGAGAAGGTTGAAGATATATGTTGGCTGACAATAAAAATAGTAGCTAGAATAGAACTTGTGCTTTGCAACTACAAAATTTTACTTAAACTGGGGAACAACAAATGGGTAATTATTTAAAATGATAATAACCTAGACACGATAATATATTTATGCCATCTGAACACCTTGCCTGGTACAGGACCATAAAACATGCTTTCTACAGCAAATGGATGCTTCATTAAATATGTAGCTTGTCTCTAAAATGTCTTGTATTTATGAACAGAGGGAGTATCAACTGATCAAAGCAAACACTTTATATCCAATAATGAAAGAGTTCCTAATTGGAGTGTAACGGTTAGATTTCATGAGGACCGATATTTTCAGCAAGCTCTGTCAACAAAATTATGTCGTACCTTTTATGTTGTAGCTTGCTATGGTCAGAACCAGTTGGACCAAATGAAATAACTCTCTAGGCTATAAGTTCAAAGAAATATTAAATTCTTTAATGGCAGGGACACACTGCACATAACCTTCATAATAGAGGGAGTATTAACTGATCGAAGCACTGTAACAGGAGAACCACATATATCAAGTTGTCATCGACTTAAGGTTGTATTTACTGAGCATTATATGCCTTCCTATTAAGAAATCTTTCGATGAACAACATGACGGGGAGGAACCTCGCTACTGGTTGTACTGAGCTTTTGACAAATAGGGCGACATGGAGGCATGGTGCTACTGATAGGATATAAGCAATCAGGAGGCTATAGAACATGAAAGCACAAACAGAAAGTAGAGCAGCAAGACATGCAGAGATCACAGCAGCAAACCTTGACAAGACCATCAGTCTGGACTATTGGTACGGTTGGCAGGCGCCATGAAGGTTCCGCCAACTGGGATCTGTTTGCATTGGCAAAGTCGATGAAGCTCCGAATGGTAGCCCTCCACTCGTCCATCTTATCGTGTGTTGGAGGAAAATCTAACAACATTTGGGCTCGCGCCATTGCCTCCGTTGTCGTCGAAGGCATGTTGGAACATGAAGAACGAGGCGTCACTCGACTCCTAGCAGAGCCAGCAGGAGCATCGTTGCGGTCTTGTCGCCCAGCAGTGGGGGCGGTGGCAAGTTGGCGTGGTGGGAGTGGTGCTTGAGGATCTGGAGCTTGGTCGACGGGTGACTTGCCATGCGGACGCTGCTGCGGAGGTACAACAACGCTGCTCGGCGTCACATCGCGCTCATCTTGTGATGGACGTGGAGTATGCCTCGATGTCGTCTTCCTCGCAGCCACTAGGGTCGGCGCGGTGGGAATGTCTCAGTTGGCGCCCGACCGGGCGGGGTTGCCCTGGTGGACGCGATCGCCGGTACGTTGGTGAGGCGGGAGTTGCGCACCCGCATCGCCCACATCGTCGTTGATGTCTTCGCCAGTGGGCCGGAGTAGACGACCGCCTCCGGTGTCTCCACCGCCCGCTCCCGTTGCGATGGGCACAACAATCACGCCGCTTGCATTAGTCGTGCCCACCGTGGCGTTCGCACCGTCCGTGGTGCCGGCGCCGCCTGCAGACGAGTGCAATGGAAGCTTTGACGTGGAAGGCTTAGCAGCCGTGGAACCGTTCTTCTTGGGCGCCATAGGTGGTGATGATGATGATGATGATGAACTCGATGGAATCAACGCGCCGCCTGCTGTCCAGGTTCACGCAGGTGACGCCCCCTACCTGGCGCACCAAAGATGTCGGTGTGGACCGATGATCTATGGGGTGGCTCAACCCCTTTGTGGTTCAGCGAGGGGGTGCACTAAATGCAAAGAGCAGGAACTACAGAAGACGTGGCAAGATTTACCCAGGTTCGGGCCGCTGAGAAGCGTAAAACCCTACTCCTGCTTTGGTGTATTGCATGAGTGTGCGCACAAGTACACGGAGCGCTCTCGCCCGGCAAGACGCAAGGAGAGGGCAGCTACACGGGTACGTGTGCTTGTGGTTACGATGGGTTCCAACCCCTGTAAAGGTTGCCCTGGCCCTCCTTTTATAGCTCAAAGGGGTTACCACGATGGCAAAAGGGTTATTACATGATGATTAGATAGCAACAGTGCTAACATACCTAACTCGGCTAGTTAGGACAAAATGCATTAAATGCATCGCTAGGTGTCGTGAGGAGGAGAAGCCCCGGCAAGGATGCGGCATCGCTTGCCCAACTAACTCCTATTAGCTTGACACGCCATTTAGACGAGTGTCGATAAAGGTAATTTGCTCCCCAGCGAGCTGACACGTGCGGGCAAGCCCCACCGTACCGCCTGCGGGCTCGACACCACACCGTACAGCTACCAGCTGGCTGGTGAGGTGGAGCGCTGGTGGTTGGCGGGGATCTGCTTGCCGCGAGGCTTGTCGGGTCTTCACCTTGCCGGCTCGGCCTCGCCGGCAGGGATTGCTTTGATGTTCGTATTGCTCTTGGTCTTCTTGATGCGCTTTTTGATCTCTCAAAGAGATGTTCCTTTTGACTTGGAAACCTTCACTAGGACTTTAACTTGGCGGGGAAGCTGCTACTTATCTATGCATAAGTCAAGGTATTATACATCTATGTTTAATACACCGACAAGATGCCTCAGCAACCAAATGAAGCATCAACATTCAAGTTTGTCCATCTTTAACGTTGGTTCCTTGCCATGTTAAAACTTATGCCATATTTTAATTTACAGCTGGGCTCTTATTGGTCAAGTAGTGTCAACTCATGCTTAGAGGAAGTATAGTAAGTGACATTAGGCAATATGCCCCCCCCCCCCATAAACGCCCGCGGATGTGTCCAAGCGTGACCTAGGAGAGCGCGGCACAGCCCCTCAAAATTCTTGCTGGACAACCAAACTGCTCATGTCAAAATCCTTGCAAATCCATGCACGCCGATCATATAGCACAAATTCATCACCAATTCAACAATGAAACAAAGCAAAATAAACCACAACTCAACAATTCAAACATGCTAAAATGAAATTCAACATTCGGGCCGCATCTAGCCAACATGATGAATCACTCGTCACGCGCTATCTGAGTAGCGTTTGCTGCTGCTATGACCGCTCTCGCCCTTCGTACTCCCTGCACAGGTTGATCTCCTTCTTCATCGCCTTAAGCCACTTTAGGCAGTAGACTATTATCGGTTGTGGGCGTGGTGGGCGGGGCTTCCTTGTCGGCAGCAGGGCGGACGTGTGCGGGGCGGGCGGGCGGCCGCAGCGGTGGGGACACATCGATGTCGATGTTGACCACCTCCTTGGACGCAACTTCCACTGCTTCCTGCTCGCGCTGGCGGGCACGTCGCTCCCTCCGATCGACATTCTTCGCCTTGCAGCTGAGTGCCACATGCGGGACAGAAATGGACTCCACTGAGGCATCATCCACGTTGGCGGTAGGGGACAGGGTACTCGGCGATGATATCTATGGTGGCGGATGAGGGCGGCGGCCCCTATGGAGGAGCAAGGGTGGAGGGCAGCGATGGCCAAGACACGGGTAATAGATGATGGACGCGAGAGGAGGGCGGCCGATTTGCTGGACTTGGTCAATTTAGTGGAATTTGGGGTGGGTCCGACCTGTCTGGTCCGGTGTGGTGGACGAACACGGTCGTGTCCAGGCCTCCCCATATCCGCCCCAGATATGGGTCGGATATGAGTGGCATCGGTCAGCCCACACGAGTAGGGCCGGTTTGAAGAGGTCAGCTGGTCACAATTTTGTGATCGGTCACTGACCGGCCGTCCCTGGACGTACAGGGGGCATTTGAGAAGCCCGGTTGTAGATGCTCTAAGATATGCCACATCAGACTTGAGAGAAGAGAAGAGAAGCATGCTATATATTTATAGTCGATGGTAACACGGGGTTCAACATCCTTCGTGAGATAAAAATATGATTCACTTCACATGTAGTGGGTTCAAATACAATCGTAGATGCTCACATAGACTCATCCCTATGAACACACGCACACCCACCCTGCTCCTATGAGCACCACATCTCCCTCACTGAACGAACATCGCTGTAAAGTTTGAAATAAATCAAGAAAAATGCGAGCACTAGTGCTAAGTCTAGAACTTGAACAAATATTGTCAGAAGGTCTGAAATAAATCCAAAAAAAGCAAGTACCACTGCCAAGTCTAGGGCTTGAACCACGATGGGTTGGTTCCACCAGCAGGAACCTAATCATTTGAACTATGTTCAGTTCGCTATGATTCACATATTAATGACATAGCACAAAATATGACTTACTATTATATGAGTGGGCTATTAGGTTGACTAGAAGTAACATCACAACTCCATATAGCTGGTTGTTGGGCTATTATTAGATACTAGTTGATCCGTTGTGCCAAATGGCGCAGAGACCCACTCAGGCCATGTTGTCGATGAAAATAGTTTCATTTTGCAAGGACATATTCGATATTAGTAGTAGAAAGCCCATGTGTTAAACCATGCTATACTAAAAATATGTTTATCATGTTGTGAAATCCGAGTTTGAAAAAAAAATTGTATGACCCGTTGCACAAAAAAAATTATATTTGTATAACATGACCCATTGCGCGCCAAATGGCACAGAGCCCCATTTAAAACCATGTACTCATTAAAAATATTTGTATTTTTTCAATAACTGTGTTTGAGCAAATACATATGGTAAGAACTTAGTAAAAGTTTAATTGATTGTGTGTTTAAGCTCACATCAAAGGCAAGATGGCATCAACAGAGTACAGTTGTATCATGTGCAATAGCAGCCAAATTAGTTAGCTAATAAATTGTTTGAAGGGAACCAAACATTTCATAGTAGTTTAGAAAATGAGCCCAAGCGGCCATCAACGAAAATACAATTGTTTTGCTACAACAACGGCAAGAGAAATTAGTAATCATCAAAGAAACAAAACATTTAAATTGCTTTTTTAACCATGGCAGAGAGTTGCATGTAAACTTTATAGAAGAAGGCCAACGTCAAGGAACATCATATTGAGATACTCATCCTGCTCTCTGTTTTGGTCATCAGTCCGGGTAATCAACCCCTAACTAACGCCTTCAGCAACAACCACGACAGCATGCCCCGTCTTTTTTATCCTTTCATACAGGAACTCAAACATGATTCAAGCAGCAATCAACATCTCGGCTGCTTAGAGTGGCATTAAGAGTAATGTGGCTCATGCTCCTGCTCATAAGTATGACAAGACTGATGCCATTCACAGCTCGCACAGCCTCCACATGTGCCGGGTTGATCGCCTGCTGAGCAATCTAGAAAGAGCCTACACACTGCACTCGACAATGCAGTTCAACATATGAAACTAAGCAGCTAATCTATGAAAAAGAATCTGCTTGGCTACTTGGCATACAACCATAAAAAAGTGAACTCACCAGTGTGAAAAAGAACAACATAGGGCTTCATGGATCATGACCTTGCTGCTCCTCATGCATCATCTCCATTGGATAGTTTTTTTCTTCTAAACCACTGTATGAGGGACCTGGAAGAAAGCAAGACAAAAATATAACTCAGTAAATGAAGACTGCATTTTCTAGTAAATTGAGGCCTAATGTGGAAAAAGAGCCAAGGCTTGAGGCAGCAACTAATATGTACAGAATGAAAGAAGCTATCAAAAGTGACCCAAAAAAGGAGAAGGGAAGAAGATTGATAACTGAAAACAAACACTAAGATTTGTAATTTTTGAACTCAAATTGAAATAATAGGCTAGCTCAGATTCAAATATTATTAGCTCCACAATACTCCTATATGCAACATCTGCACAAATAACCCATAGGATAATAAAAAACAAGTTGGTTTGCCATATGTGAAGCATCACCAAGATTACTAACGCCATCATGACTCCAGCTTCAGCAAAACGCTTAATTTTTTGTAGAAAATAGTATGAGAAACAAATGAGATGTTTGCTTTGCTGAGAATAAAGAACATCATATGCAATGTCCATAGTGAAATGGAGCTGTAACTGGCCATTAGTAGATTATTACACAACACAGGAAGTATGTTTCAACATGGAAAAAAGCTGAAAAGCATTGTTAAATAGGTTACTGAAGATGTATATTCTAAATGCTTAAACAAGATAATGATGTAAAATTAGTAAAGACATAAGCACGGACTGTATACATTGGCAATATTGTCCGTACTCCTAAAGAGGTGTCGATTATTTTGAAAGCATCCAAGAACCATTGCCTGCCCTATGCAAGTGAAGGTTGAAGATATAGGTTGGCTGACAATAAAATAGTAGCCAGAACAGAACTTGTGCTTTGCAAATACAAAATTTTACTTAAACTGGGGAACAACAAATGGGTAATTATTTAAAATGATAATAACCTAGACACAATAATATATTTATGCCATCTGAACACCTTGCCTGGTACAGGACCATAAAACATGCTTTCTACAGCAAATGGATGCTTCATTAAATATGTAGCTTGTCTCTAAAATGTCTTGTATTTATCAACAAAGGGAGTATCAACTGATCAAAGCAAACACTTTATATCCAATAATGAAAGAGTTCCTAATTGGAGTGTAACGGTTAGATTACATGAGGACTGATATTTTCAGCAAGCTCTGTCAACAAAATTATGCCGTACCTTTTATGTAGTAGCTTGCTATGATCAGAACCAGTTGGACCAAATGAAATAAATCTCTAGGCCAGAAGTTCAAAGAAATATTAAATTCTTTAATGGCACGGACACACTGCACATAACCTTCATAACAGAGGGAGTATTAACTGATCGAAGCACTGTAACAGGAGAACCACATATATCAAGTTGTCATCGACTTAAGGTTGTATTTACTGAGCATTATATGCCTTCCTATTAAGAAATCTTTCGATGAACAACATGACGGGGAGGCACCTCGCTACTGGTTGTATCGAGCTTTTGACAAATAGGGCGATAGGGAGGCATGGTGCTACTGATAGGATATAAGCAATCAGGAGGCTATAGAACATGAAAGCACATACAGAAAGTAGAGCAGCAAGACATGCATAGATCACAGCAGCAAACCTTGACAAGGCCCGACGAGCAGAATGGAGACGCGGCAATGAGCTAAATGGAGATTCTGCATGAGATAAGTAAGATGGAACAACCTGCAAAATAGAAAGGGAAACAAATGGTCAGTAAAGCAGGAAGGAAGGAAAATGGAGCCAGCTCATAAATACATTTATGGGCAGAAACATATATACATAGATGGAACACATAAAGATAAGGAATGAATCTATCAAGTACTTGGAAACCCAGATCACTGCCAAGTGCCAAACATGAAGAAACATTAATAAACAGGTACAGAAGTGATGTACAAGCATCAACTTTGCCCTATGGAGTATCCAACTACACAGGAACGGTATTAGAATTCAGGAAATGTATGAAATGTAGTAGACCACCAGTTAAATGCAAGGTCACTTACATTGCTTGGATTTGGATGTGCACAACATCATTCTGTAAAGATTTTTCCGCACAATGTACTTATCAGCTAAGAATATTGGAAAATGGAGATCCAATCCCATAACCTAGCAAATCATCAAACAAAATCAAGAAGGAAAATATAGGAGAAATCAAAGGATAATACCATAGCTCTAGAGACATTGACCAAACCTAGGAATTGTGTAACTGGAGAGGACGAAAATACCTGCAGACATCACTAACGACAATCCTGGCTACTGCAGTCGGCGGCGCAACGTCTCCTACCAACTAAACCAACATGTGAAACAAGAATGAAATTAGATGAAAAGGGGAGATGAATTACGCAGGAGGAACTCACGTGGGGAGGTGCATCCTGAAGGGACGAGGGGTGAGGTACTGGTCCTTCTTCGATGCGGCTTAGCGGGGCGACAATGACGGCACCATCCGGCAGTCTCCCACCCACATCTGCCGCTCCCCGCTGCTTCCGCCCGCCTGAGCCAGGCTCCCTCAAGCCTAAGCGATGGGAGGTGGTTCTGGGAGGAGGAGAAACGCGAAGAGGAGGTGGGGCTCGATGATGGAAGGGGTGCGTGTGGCGGCAGGGGTGCGGGCGAGGAGGAAGGAGAGGTACGGCGGCTTTGGCGATGAGGAGGAAGGAGGGAGGCGTGTGGAGGCTGTGGTGATTGGGGAAGGGTTTGCTACCAGGGAGGGCGCACGCCTCGCACGAGGAACCCAACGCACGGTGCTCGCACGTCTAGTTGCCAGCCGTGCATCGGCCACACGAACCCAGCAGCGAGCGAACACAGCGCAACTGACCACCGGCCTCGCCCCTCGGCACGGCCCCAGCATCAGTGGCCTTCTCTAAAACTAAGCGAAAAGCGCCGGACGACACGGCAAAAAAGGCAAGGGCACCGGACGACCCGGGGAAAAGACGCGTGAGTGGATGCGGCACTGCGTGGAGGTCAGCCTCGGCACGACACGCGTAGCAGCCAGCCAAAGCCAAGTATTATTTTTACTAAATGACCCTGGATGTTTTTATTATGCCCACTGACCCCTAAAAAACTTATTTCGTCGCCTGACCCCCATTCGCAATGGGTCGTAAGGTGCAAAACCTTCACGTCACTGCGCCGCCCGCCAAGGCGCCTTTAACTGGTCGCGGTCCACGGTCGTTGGTCACGCCGCCAACGTGGCGTCGACATTAAGCGCCATATCCTATGGCGCAACTATAAACATGGGTATTTTATACCGTGACCTATGCACAAACTAGTAGCAGCTCCTCTGCCAACTAAAGTTTTAATAAAGATTCCCAAGCCAAGGAAACCACTCTTTGAGAGATCAAGGAGCGCATCAAGAAGACCAAGATTCAAGACCCCATTGTTAGATACTAACTGGGGAGAAGAGCAAGGCAGATCATCAAGGCTAGTACCAAATGCAACCTTTGCTGGCAAGGGCGAAGGCCCTGCAAGCTCCGTGACCAGCAAGCGCCCGCCAACCGCCAGCGCTCCACCTCATCGAGCAGCTAGTCACTAGTCGATGAAGTGTCGAGCCCGCACGTGGTTTGGTGGATTTTGTCGCGTACGTGGCAGCATGCTGGAAGAAAGATTACATTTAATGACACCCCTATGGGCGTGTCAAGATAATAGGAGGCGGCTGGGCAAGCGGTGCAGCAACCTTGTCGGGGCTTGTCGGGGATATACCCCGCGGTATGACCCGGCCGAGACTTGGCGACTCACTGGAGACCCGGCCGAGACTTGGCGACTCACCGGTGACCCGGCCGGGACTTGGCGACTCACTGGTGACCCGTTTGGCGGGTCAGACGAATGACAAGGCCCAAGGCCTGGAAGGCGGCTCACTAAGAAGACCTGCTCAGGGTACGTGTCGGTGTACTAAGTATTGGGCCACTAGTACCCCGTACTTGTGCACGGGCAGTTGTAGCCATCCTCGCGGCAAGGCTTGCCGGGGAACAGTTCGAGGTTGATTAAAGCCATTAAAGAAATCATCAAGTCAGAGATCTGAGGATCAGCAGATAAGAAGAGCTGGAATCCGAAGGCCAACTTCCCCGGCAAGATCTTGCCGGGGTGGCCTGCGGAGCCCGGCAAGGCTTGGCGTCCGGCAAGGTTTGGCGCCCGGCAAGGCTTGGTGCCCGGCAAGCTTCGGCGCCCGGCGAGATTCTGCCACTGTGACACCGCTTCGGCACAGTAACAAGCCTGACATTCTGGGTCCTTCTCTGGATGCGTGGCAACGCGCCAGTGGAGGGGAGCTTAAGCGGTGCTGATGGGATGGCCCCTTTTCCATCCCCAAGAAAGTGAGGACACCTAAACGGACACCTCACGGTGCATTAAATGCGTTTGTCCTAATCCGTCGGGGGTTAGGTATGATACCCTGTAGCTACTTTACACCTCGATGTATATACATTTTGCCACTGTGGTGACCCCTTGGTGCATATAAAAGGAGGCCCAAGACAACTGCTACAGAGGAGGAGAACTTCTGGCCCATTCTGCATGCGTAGCTGCTCTTCGAACATACTGTTCACAGCGAGCGCTCTTGAAGGCTGGGCTCAAGAACATTAATAAGAACACAAAGCAGGAGTAGGGTTTTACGCTGATCAGCGGCCCGAACCTGGGTAAAAACTTCCCGCGTCGATCGTTGGTTCTGCTCTTTGCGTATACCTCTCCCCCCGCCGAATCGTAAAGGGATTCCTCAGGATCCCATAGGTGTCGTACCCCGACATCTTTGGCACGCCAGGTAGGGGGATTGAAGGTTACGTGAACCTGATCTAGTGATCGACGCCTCAGTTTCTTCATCATCATGCCGCCCAAGAAGAAGAGCGCTGTGACGGCGCAACCGTCCATGTCCGTTTTGCCTACGCCTTCGCGTACGGGCGACGGCATGGGTGCAGAAGGAAGAGGACTAGAACCCCCACGACATTCTGGTGATCCGAGCCAGGCGAGCGGCATCGTTCGAAGTGGCAGTGGTAACCTGCACGCCGCTGGATCTAGAGACGGCGTTGTGTTGCCTACGGGTGGCACAACGAACTCCAGAGATCGGAGGGCGCCTGCTGGAGCTCCCGCGCCGGCGCAAGCTTCACGACCTACCCAGGTCGTGCATGATGAGCGACGTCATGGTGCTGGTGGTTCAGGGCGTCCCCAGGAAAAGATTTCTGCGCATCGACCCCAAGATGCGCGGGACCAGCATGCACACCGAGCTGCTGGCAGAGGTGGCGCGCGGTCGCGTGACCGTGCTGGTGCTCCTTCTAATATGATTAGGAGTCAGAGCACCTCACGTACCTCACACCTGTCGCCGCCGCCTACGCCAGCGGAAGCCTTGGCGCGTGTGTAGCTGCTCCTCGATTTTCCTCCTGCCCCGGAGAAGATGGAGGAGTGGCGAGCTACTATCCAGAGCCTTATCGGCTTCGCCAACAAAGATGGACCGCAAGAGACAGGGCCCTCGCAGCGGAGGCCCATCGATCCGGTGTGAGCCGATGTGGAGAAAACCGGAGGTGGTGCAACCACGGTGCACTCCCCTCCACGGCACCAGCGGCGGCCGACAACCCAGCAGGTCGACCGCCGTGAAGAAGTTTCCACGGCGTCATCCGATCCACGGATGCGCCGCGATCAGCGTCAAGTTCTCCAGGAACGAGGCAAGGAGGACGCTCGAACTACCATCGAGCGGCGACGGGAAGCGCGCTATCAGTCTGATAAGCGCGCGGGGCCGACTGACGACGAGCCTGCGCCAGGGAACGTAGGAGACTTGCCTTATGAGGTAGGGACTCCAGCGTTTACCCGTGAGCTGCGGCAAGTCCGGTGGCCCAATTCCCGAACCTTCAAGCCGGTGGTCCCGGAGAAATATGACGGTAAGACCCATCCCTCGGAGTTCCTGAGCATCTACACCATTGCGGTGCAGGCTGCCGGGGGCCAAGATGACAAGATACTTGCCAACTACTTCCCGTTGGTGCTCAAACCCAACGTCAGGTCGTGGTTGATGCATCTGCCGGAGAATTCTATTTCTTCCTGGTCAGATCTGTGCCATTAGTTTGTTGGCGCCTTTGTCAGAGGCCACCAAGCTCCTGGCCAAGAGAGTGATTTGCACATCATCCCTCAGAAGGAGGGCGAGTCCCTGCGCAAGTTTATGCAGAGGTTCAGCCGGGTGCAGTACAATATTCCTGACGTTCACCCTGCCGCTGTCATTAGCGCGTTTCACCAGAACGTGCGTAACCGCAGAATGCGGGAAGAGCTGGCAATGAACAAAGTCAGGAGTATTGCCGAGATTTACGCTCTAGCCGATAAATGCGCTCGAGATGAAGAGGGGAGGAAACTCCCTGGCGAGGCTGTTGGCGCGGCGGGCGAATCCGAAGAAGAAGATGCCGCGGCCCCGTCAAGGAAAGGCCGGCGGCGGAACCGGAAACGCGGAGGCAAGGCCGTGCTTGCTGTCGAGGAATCCGACAACCCCGGCGCCGCCAAGAAGGCCAAGGTTGGTGACCCCGGCAAGGATCTTGCTGGGTGCCCCTCCTGTCAGGCCTTGGCGGCTGCCGACAAGTCGGAAAACTCCGGCAAGCAGTATTGCAAGATCCATCGCACCAAGGGCCACGATCTCCAGAATTGCCGGCAAGTTGAGCAGCTTGCCGAGAAACAGAGGGCCGAGTATGAAAGGCGAGACAAGGAGAAGGCCCAAGATGGTGCTGATGGATCCGGCAAGAAGCGCGGTGGCCGAGGGGGTCGCCGCGGCAAGGCCAAGCAACAGAAGGATAGGCCCGCTCGGGGCTGAGACAAAGAAGAAGATGATGATGAAGAAGATGATGAGTCCAGTGAACAAGAGTTCCAGAAGGCTACGGAGGCCATGTGTATCGACGGAGGTGCTTCGCTGCATTCTTCCCACCGTCAACTCAAACAGTGGGTGCGGGAAGTCAACGCAGCAGAGCCATCCCCAGACGCATGTAGGCCCCTGAAGTGGTCCAGCACGCCTATCATTTTTGACACTGAGGATCACCCTGATCGCACAACTGCGATCGGGTGCTTGCCATTGTTGGTCTCGCCAACGATTCGCAACCTCAAGGTGACGAAAATGCTAGTTGACGGTGGGGCCGGCCTAAACTTAATCTCACCGGATGTACTAAAAAAGCTCCAAATTCCTGATGAAGACCTCGAGGAAACGGGCACGTTTCAAGGGGTCAATCCGGGAAGAACCCAGCCTAAGGGCAAGATTACGCTGCCGGTGACATTTGGTAGCGAACTCAACTTCAGGACCGAGAAGGTGGTGTTTGATGTCGCCAAGATCCCCATGTCATATAATGGGATCCTTGGTCGGCCAGCGCTGGCTAAGTTCATGGCGGCATCACACTACGCGTACAACGTTCTGAAGATGCCTGGGCCGTTGGGCGTCATCACTATCCATTCCGATAAGAAGGATGCGCTCATCTGTGCCGACCAACTTTACCGGGAAGCAGTTGCAGCACCTGCCATCAGGGCACCTGCTCCTGCCGCTGGAACTCCCGGGGGGAAGAATAAGACCGGCAAGAACCTTGGCGCGAACTCCGGCAAGCGCACCTCCTCGGAGTGCTGCGCTTCCGTCGAGGACGCACCAGAGAGTTCCACCGGCAAGAACAAGAAATCCAAGGCTGCTCCGCCGGAGACCAAGAAGGTGCCCGTCAGAGAGGACGGAACGGGGGGGACTTTCACCATAAGTTCCACCCTAGATAACAAATAGAAAAGCGCGCTCATTGCTTTCCTGCGGGCGAATGTCGACGTGTTTGCATGGCAGCCGTCTGACATCCCCGGTGTTCCCAGGAAGGTAATTGAGCACCACCTTGCTGTCTGTCCTCATGCGCGGCCGGTCAAGCAAAGGGTCAGGAAGCAAACCTTGGAGCGGCAATAATTCATTGCCGAAGAAATCAGAAAGCTGGAGGCGGCAGGATTGGTCAAAGGAGTGCTTCATCCAACCTGGTTGGCCAATCCGGTTGTAGTGCGGAAAGCGAATGGGAAATGGAGGCTTTGTATCGATTATACAGATATCAATAAAGCCTGTCCAAAAAATCCCTTTCCCTTGCCGCGCATCGACCAGATTGTGGATGCCACCGCTGGTTGTGATCTCCTGTCCTTCCTTGATGCCTATTCAGGGTATCATCAGATTTTTATGGCAAAAGAAGATGAAGAGAAGACTGCATTTATCACCCCATGTGGTACGTATTGTTTTATACGAATGCCTTTCGGGTTGAAAAGTGCCGGTTCGACATTTGCCAGAGCAATCCAAATTGGTTTTGAGCCTCAACTCCATAGAAATATGGAGGCGTATATGGATGATATAGTGGTCAAAACCAAAGACAAAGCGACACTCATTCAAGATTTAGAAGAAACATTTGCAAATCTGCGCAAGATCAACTTGAAGCTCAATCCTGAGAAGTGCGTGTTCGGTGTTCCTTCCGGCAAGCTCCTCGGATTCTTTGTATCTTGCCGGGGAATCGAAGCGAACCCCGACAAGATCAAAGCTATTGAGCAGATTGAAGCGCCGAGATGCGTCAAAGATGTGCGTCGTCTTGCCGGCTGTGTTGCTGCTCTAAGCAGGTTTATTTCCAAATCTGCTGAGCGCGCCCTGCCTTTCTTCAAAATTTTGAAGAAGGCAGGTCCAATGAAATGGACTCCGGAGGCGGAGGCTGCGCTGCAAGATTTGAAGAAATACCTTTCCTCTCCGCCGACGCTAGTCGCGCCTAAACCACAAGAGCCGTTGCTGCTGTATCTGGCAGCAACAAATCAAGTGGCTAGTGTTGCGCTAGTGGCACAGAGAGAGGCTGATGAGGAAGCAACACCAGCGGCAGGACCGCCAGGTGACGCGGCAAGATCTTCCTCGGCAAGGGTTGATCCCGGCAAGACAGGATCTGCGCAAACAGAAGAACCAGTGCAAAAGAAGAAGGTGGTGCAGCGCCCAGTTTATTTTGTTAGCTCTCTTTTACAAGGAGCTAGGTCAAGATATGCTGGTGTGCAGAAGTTGCTTTTCGGCCTTCTTATGGCCTCGAGGAAGCTGCGCCATTACTTTCAGGCACATGAAATCACCGTCGTCACTCGCTTTCCGTTGCAACGGATTTTGCAAAATCCAGAAGCAACCGGCAGGATCGTGGAGTGGGCGTTGGAGTTGTCGAGCTTTGGCCTCAAGTTTGAAAGCACTTCGACGATTCAGAGCAGGGCCTTGGCGGAGTTCATTGCAGAATGGACCCCAACGCCAGACGAAGAGGCTCAGGAAACAATTCTCCCCGGCAAGGAAATCGATCAGCAATGGGTTATGTACTTTGACGGGGCTTTCTCGCTGCAAGGCGCCGTTGCTGGTGTGCTGCTTATCGCACCCACCGGAGAGCACCTCAAGTACGTAGTCCAAATGCATTTTCCCCGGGAGAGTTCGACCAACAACACTGCAGAATACGAGGGTTTGCTTGCCGGTCTCAGGATCGCGGCAGACCTTGGTATCAAAAAGCTCGTCATCAAAGGCGATTCGCAACTTGTCGTCAGGCAAGTTAACAAGAGTTATCAAAGTCCATTGATGCAAGCCTACATGGATGAAGTGAGGAAAATGGAAGAGCGCTTTGACGGTCTGCAAATGGAGCACGTTCCTCGTGCCGAGAACAGTGTTGCTGATGACCTGTCAAAGCGTGCCGCCCTCAAGTTGCCTGTGGAACCAGGAACTTTTGTGCTCCAATTGACTCAACCATCTGTGGCGCCATCGATGCGGCAAGAAAAGAGAAGAAAGTTGAACTCTGGCCAGTACTTCCTGGCAGAGCTCCCTGGAGCCGCCGGCAAGGAAGTTGCCGGGATCGACATGCCTGCCGGGGAACAACAGGCTCCGGCAGGGCCTCAGGCCCTTGCTGTCGAGACAAACGTTCCCCCGGCAGAGGAGATGCCTTTAGTCCTAGCTGTCGAGCCTCAGGCTCCAGCATGGGCGCAGCACATTGTCCATTTCCTTCAGACAGGAGAACTCCCGGAGGAACAGGAAGAAGCAGAAAAGAGTAGCCCATCGGTCTGTTATGTACAAGTTCGTCGATGACGTCCTGTACAGAAAGAGACCAAACGGTGTGAAATTGAAGTGCATTCCTCGGGAGAATGTACTAGAGCTGTTGGCAGAGATACATGGAGGCATATGTGGCTCTCACATAGGATCAAGAGCACTTGTCGGGAAAGCATTCCGGCAAGGTTTCTTTTGGCCCACCGCTCTCCAGGATGCAACTGCACTAGTAACCAAGTGTGAAGCGTGCCAGTTTCATTCGAAGAAATCACATCAACCAGCTCAAGCTCTTCAGACAATCCCTCTCTCCTTGCCATTTTCGGTCTGGGGGCTCGACATACTGGGCCCTTTCCCCCGCGCTACCGGGGGCTTTGAGTACTTGTACGTTGCTATCGACAAGTTCACAAAGTGGCCGGAGGTGGAAGCAGTGAGGAAGGTGACAGCACAATCAGCCGTCAAGTTCTTTAAAGGGATAGTTTGCCGTTTCGGTGTGCCCAACAGGATCATCACCGACAACGGCACGCAATTCACAAGTCGCACCTTCATGCAGTACGTCCAAAACCTTGGCGGCAAAATTTGTTTTGCCTCTGTTGCTCACCCAAGAAGCAACGGCCAAGCGGAGAGGGCTAATGCTGAAGTGCTGCGCGGTCTCAGGACCAGGACTTTTGACAGGCTAAAAAAGTGCGGAAGACGCTGGATTGATGAGTTGCCGGCGGTTCTTTGGTCAATCAGAACGACACCAAATCGAGCCACCGGCCAGACGCCCTTCGCTCTGGTCTACGGAGCGGAAGCAGTTCTCCCCATGGAACTCACGTAAGGATCACCTCGAGTGCTCGCTTATGATGAGCTTGAGCAAGAGCAACTGCGGCAAGATGACGCTGTGCTCCTTGAGGAGAATCGTCTTCAGGCTGCTGTGCGAGCTGCGCGCTACCAGCAAGCTTTGCGTCGCTACCATAGCCGCAAAGTTCATGCCCGAAGCCTTGAGGAAGGCGACCTTGTTCTTCGGCGGATTCAGTCCGCCAAGAATTCAAACAAGTTGACGCCAAAGTGGGAAGGCCCTTATCGGGTAGTACGAGTCACCAGGCCCGGCGCTGTCCGTCTGGAGACCGAAGATGGCGTTCCAGTGAGCAACTCCTAGAATATCGAACATCTTCGCAAGTTCTACCCATAAGGCGCGGTTGCCGGGGGCTCCCGGCAACCACCCTTTTGTACAAGTCTTACCGGCAAGGCATGTGATCCTTTGTACAAAGCCAGGCGCAGACCCTGAGCGCAGATGAATAAATTTAAGTGTTGTACATTCCCTTATTGATTCCCATGTTCATATTTTATATTCATGTTTGTCTAAGATGTTGTATAACACCTACCCCGGTAAGTTCTAACGAACCACCAAGGTTTCATGTCTTTATTTTCTCTTCTTTCTTTTAAAAGATAGAAGGATTCCTCGGCTGCACATTTGCCGGGGGGGGGGGGGAAGGGAGAATGAGTACCAGTTGGCGACGTTCGGAATCGACGCTTGCTGGAGGAAGGATAGCGACAGAGAGCTAAGTTCTAAAAACTTAGAGCAAGTTTCTTTTATTATAAAGTTATTTCCTTGGACGATTCCGACTCTTGTATGGAAAATCTGCACGCGAAGGAACCCTTGTTGTAACCAGTTGCGCCCTTATTTTGTTTCGAGTCCGCTCAACGATTTAAGTGGCTGCACTGAGAACGCCAAGGAGTCTTGCCGGCCGCTACGCCTCCAGCAGGCTGCTGAAGTCCCGCACCCAGCGCTCGGGGCAGGTTGCGCGCCGGCAAGTTTTTCAGTAAGCGTAGGGTGAACTCCATACATAAAGGAATCAGACAAGGAAAATAGCAAGCATGAATCTCAACATAGGCGAGTTATATTACATTTATGAGCTGCCGCAATTCTAACTTGAGACTTAATTGTCTTTTACATGGAATGATGACGGCAAGGAAAGGGGGAGCACTTAATCCCTGCGCTGGCCTTCAATCCTTTTGATGGAGTCCACCTTCTCGAGGATAGGCGCGATGCATTCTTCAAGCGCCTCAACATTTGCGTCCCTTGGCAGATGGCCGAGCGCGTTGGAGAGGTCGATGCCGGGATTGCTGTGCACCACTTTGATAAGCACCTTGCGAAGGACGGCCCGGCAAAGCCGGCGAGTCTCGTTGGCCAATTGGGTCGCCCGGCTAGACTGGAGCACCCTCAAGGCATTGATGATGCTTTCAAAGAACATTGTCAACCTGGCACTTGGAGATATTCTTTCCTCGGAAGAATACCTGAAGTTCGACAGGCCCATGGTTGACAGTTCTGCAGTAAGCTTCTCCGCGGTGGCGATGAGACATCCAGTACAGATCTCCACCCCCTTCTCGTAATCGGTTTGGGCGGCGGCGGCGCTCTTGAGCAGGTTCCTCTCTTCTTGGAGATCCTTGAGTACAGCTTTCTCACGGGCCCTGCCGGCCTCAAGAGACTTCTGCAACGTGGTCACCTTCAACTCCAGAACTGCAATGTCATCAGCCGCAGAGGAGAGCTACTTGGTTTTGTTGGACAGGGCAACTTGCATCTCCGCCAAGGAGTGGAGGGTTTTTTCCCTATCACCTTTGAGCGTCGAGAGCTCCTTGCCGTGCTCTTTGAGATCTATTTCCAGCTTCTTTACCTTATCGCTCAGCTCGTTTTTGGCAGCCTCTGCAGCTCCGGCAGCATCGACGGCCTCCTTGCGCTTGTCGGCATGACTTGCAGTTAGAGCTTCGAGCGCCTCTTTATGTTTCTGCTCCAGCTCCTGGGTCCGCCGCGCGACAAGCTTCTCGATATCCTCATCTTTGTTGCGAAGCTTGGCGGCGAGCGCCTGCTCACGTGCGGTGAGATCTTCCTCATAAGCATCAAGAGCAACGCGGCGCCCCGTCAGGAGGGCATCCTCAGCGGCAATCCTTTGAGTAGCTTCATCATGCGCCTTCTCCATATCAGATTGCTTCAGGAGGATCTCTGTCCACTGCTGGCTCACTTGTTCCTGGCTGGCAACCAACTCTTGGAGGGCCTCGGCATGCCAGACTTGCATTTGTTCGACGCGCCTTTGAAAATCTGCTTCGGCCGCCTCGACAACTGCCATTCTGGAGTCCGCCTTATCTTTCCGGGCGCGGTGGAGAGCCTGGAGCTTGCGGAAATTCTCGCCCATGGCCTGAAGGAGCTGATCCTCTTCAGATTTGCCGCTGCTAGCGCTGGGATAGTCAACAACCTCGAGCCCGGCAGCAGCGATGATATCTTCGTCAAAAACTTCTCCTTCGGCTGGTGCCCCAATGCTTGCCGTCCCCGGCAAGTTGACGAACAGGTTCTCGCCAACCTTGAGGTATTTGCTGGATGAGGGGCCCTCAGATGTTGACGGCTGGTCTTCAGCGACCGCCTCACCAGTGGTAGGGGGCTCTGTGGCCGGTGCAGCGCCTGGCGCTCCTGCGGCAGGAATGCCGTCAATACGGTCATCAGCTTCCCTGTCGCCCCCTTCAGTAGGTTCCTTGGCGGGTTCCTCTTGTGTAGTCTTGGCGGTCTCCCCGTCAAGAGCACCACCAGCCTCGACAGTGTCATCCTTGGTGGCCTCGCTGGCAGCGATCCTGTTTGCTTCGGCAGCGGCGTCCCTGGCGGTCTCCTCGATGACAACGTCGACGTCCATGTGCTCCGTCACAGGGAACTCTGAAGGACGAAGGAGGAGAACAGAATAAGATCGAGATTGAAGTTTGAAGCGACTAAAGACAGAGAGATAAGGAAAAGAGTAACAAGCGTTCTGAGGCAATCAGTTACCTGCGTCGAGCTGTTGGGAGGTGGCCTCGCCCCTCCCGGCAACTTCAGTTGCCGGGGGTGGGTTGCCGGAGTTCGTGCTTGCCGGCTCCTCCTCAACAAAGATGGGCTCGTCGGTGGGATCTCTTGCCGGGGATGTGCTTGTGGGCGGCGTGGTCGATGAAGGTGGCACGACGGGGATGTCTTCCGAAACCTCTCCTTGTTGCCGTTCTTCTCCTGCGAACCCAAGGATATCAGCGACAAGAATGGAAGCCTCAGCACCCGCCAGCGGAAAAAGAACAGTGAACTTACGCTGGGGGCTGCGCTGGGGGCTGTGCTGGGGACTGCGTTGAGGACTGAGCTCCGGGCTGACGACAACGGTTTCTGGCGCGCTCGTGGAGCCTGCCGGGGGCTCGTCGTCCGTGGAAGTCTTTGTCCTCTTCGCCATCCTCTCCAGCAAGGTTTCTGCATCACTGCAGAGACAATATGAGCAAGTCAGTAAGATCAATCCAAGATTGGAATGTAAAGGCTGTGGCAAAGTACTCACTCTTCTTCCTCTCGCTCCGGACTAAAGCCGGAGATGTCGAAATCGACCTCCGCTGCAATGTCTGAGTGGGAAGGCGGAGGAGGGGTCCTAGGCCGCTTGGCCGTGGCAGGCGCCGGAGCAGCTTCCGGTGCGGTAGTGCGAGACGCCCCTGCCGCCCCAGCAGTGGTCGCTGGTGTGGGTCTCGCGCGCTGCGCAGGTTGTTGACGAACCCCTTGCCGCGGTCCAGTCTTGCCGGCCACTTTCTTGCCGGGAGCCTCGCCGCTCGAAGAAGGCTGGCTTGCCGGGATGCCAGATGCAGCCTTCCGAAGAACACGCTTCGTCTTCTTCGGGGCTGGGAGCTCTTCTTGCGGCTCTTCTTCGGCCGCGTCCTCGTCGGACGAGCTCTCAGCGGCTGTGCTGCTCTGTTCCTCGGCAGCTTTGTCCTTCCCGGCAAGTTTTGCCTCCACAACTACCTCTGCGTCGCTGGCTTCCCATTCTGTGAAGCCGACGCTGCCGGCCTCCGCGGCAAGATTTGCCTCCTCCACCCTAGTAGCAATGTAAGCTACTTCTTGGTTAGTGGTGGCTCGGATGAAATCTGCCTCTTGCCGGATGGGCCTCTCCGTCAAGTTGTCAAAAAACTTCTGTGCTTCCTCCTCGGTTGGCTCGGCCCAGGTCAGGTCAAGACCGTGGGCGTTGAACATCGGCATGAAGGCGATGATTGACCCCAAGGCAGAATTGTTGCATAAAGGGACGATCCTTGCCGGCAGCCGATGCTTGTCTTCGCGCTGGAATAGTTTCTGACGGAGAGCACCAAGCTGCATAGTGGTCAGATTATTATTCAGCCCGGGGCGCAATCTCATGATATCTGCTGCGTTTTTGTACTCCCAAGCTGGCCTTCCCCTGTTCTGCAAGGGGGCGATGCGGTGGCGGAGAAAGTCGAAGCCAATCATCTCCATTGTCAGCCCGGCAGCCTTCAGGCGAAGGATCCTGGTGGTGGCGATTGTGAGCCTCTCGTCCTACGCGGCGATATCGCTCCAGTCCTTGCCGCGGACCACCTTCTGTTGCCGGGGAAGACAAAACGGATGGGGATCTGCTTCCTGGATCCAGCACCATTCAGCCCGCCACTCGTCCCACTTTTCGCGGTAAACTCCTTCTGGGTATATTTCCTTATTCCAAGCTCTTGGAATCCAGGCAATAGAACCAAAGAGGGCCTCTCCCTTTTGGATGTGAGGGAAGAAGTAATGGCGAAAAAGAGTAGAGTTGGAAATCACGCCGACAAAGTTTTCACAAAAATGGACATATAAAGTACCGCATTCGGCGTGAAATCGAGAAGACGAAAGCCGTATGTGTACATGATATCATTGAAGAAGTCGGAAAATGGGGGGCAGAGCTCGCAATAGAAATACGCAGTGAAGAAAGGGTATCTGTCCGATCCTCCTTTGGAACAAGCACCTGGGATCGCACGTGTGGCGGGGTGAGCTTGCGTCCCCTTCGCCCACATGCACTGGTACCGCCCCTTCAGAGCTTCAGCATCGAGCGATGAGGGGAAGACGACATATTTCTTCCGCATCTTCACCAGTTCGCTTTCCGGGACGTCGGCTTTCGCTTCCTTGCCCTTGCCTTTGCTGGCCTTGGGCGGCATGGCGGCTGTGAGGGCGGAAGCCGGGAGAGGAGCGAGCGTGGAAGCGGCGGGCGGAAGAGGAAAAAGCTTCGCTCTGAGCTCGAGAGGAGGAAGGCGATGGCGACGGCCAGATTGAGAAGAAGAGGGGGGTAAATAGGCTTGTGCCTCTGCGGCTTCTCCTTTTTATGGGGAAGGAGCGGGGCCGCCTCTTTTATTCCCCAATATGAATGCGCCTCTATAGGCGCGTTGCAGTTGCAGCCTTTGAGGCACGCTTCCCACGTCGCGCGCTCGGTGCGCGTAGTGGGGGGCACAGTAAAACGAGATATTTACGAGCAGTTAATCCCCTGCCACGCGTGCCCGTGCACTGTTTGGGCCTAGCCCAACAACGCCTCGCACCCGTGTATGGCCTAGGCCCGGGGGCTCCTGTCGGTGTACTAAGTATTGGGCCACTAGTACCCCGTACTTGTGCACGGGCAGTTGTAGCCATCCTCGCGGCAAGGCTTGCCGGGGAACAGTTCGAGGTTGATTAAAGCCATTAAAGAAATCATCAAGTCAGAGATCTGAGGATCAGCAGATAAGAAGAGCTGGAATTCGAAGGCCAACTTCCCCGGCAAGATCTTGCCGGGGTGGCCTGCGGAGCCCGGCAAGGCTTGGCGTCCGGCAAGGCTTGGTGCCCGGCAAGCTTCGGCGCTTGGCGAGATTCTGCCACTGTGCCACCGCTTCGGCACAGTAACAAGCCTGACATTCTGGGTCCTTCTCTGGATGCGTGACAACGCGCCAGTGGAGGAGAGTTTAAGCGGTGCTGATGGGATGGCCCCTTTTTCCATCCCAAGAAAGTGAGGACACCTAAACGGACACCTCACGGTGCATTAAATGCGTTTGTTCTAATCCGTCGGGGGTTAGGTATGATACCCTGTAGCTACTTTACACCTCAATGTATGTACATTTTGCCACTGTGGTGACCCCTTGGAGCATATAAAAGGAGGCCCAAGGCAACTGCTACAGAGGAAGAGAACTTCTGACCCATTCTGCATGCGTAGCTGCTCTTCGAACGTACTGTTCACAGCGAGCGCTCCTGAAGGCTGGGCTCAAGAACATTAATAAGAACACAAAGCAGGAGTAGGGTTTTACGCTGATCAGCGGCCCGAACCTGGGTAAAAACTTCCCGCGTCGATCGTTGGTTCTGCTCTTTGCGTATACCTCTCCTCCCGCCGAATCGTAAAGGGATTCCTCGGGATCCCATAGGTGTCGTACCCCGACAGTACGGTATCCGGTGGGCCGGCTTGAGAGGAAAGGCATAGGAATATTTCCCTTACAAAGGAAGCAAGACTAGGATTCCACTCGTAATAGAATAGTCCTGATCCTACTAGGACTCTTCATGTAAGCCACCCCTTCAACTTATATAAGGAGGGGCAGGGCACCCCAAGAGGGACAAGTTTCACAAGTCTAGATAGACAGACAAATCAATAGCTCTCGAGATTAGAGGTAGCGAAACACCGCCCTTGTAACCGAGATCATCATTATCATCAATATCAATGAAGCAGGACGTAGGCTTTTACCTTCACCGTGAGGGGTCGAACCTAAGTAAAACACGCGTCTCTCGGTTCTGATCAACCCCATTCAAGCTACCACCTAGGTGCGATGGTCTCACACCTAAGTTCTCCTAAGAGGACATCTGCTGTGAAAATACCACGACAGTTGACGCCCACCATGGGGCCAACGCACGGTGGTTTTGTGTTCTTGAAGGGAGCTCTTCAGGGATCGAGAAGCTGATGATGTGCCAGATGAAGAAGTGTCGGCGCAGATGGATCCAAATCGTTGATGAGCAGTCGAAACGGCGTGTACGAGATTGAACTGATGGATTTTAGGGTTGTGTGGTGCGGACACCGCAAGCGCCGTGGTTATCCGCCGTGTCCGAGACGAGATATTTTGCGATAGCAGCCTTGGGCAATTTGTCAAGTCGCAGGTTGACGGAAAGGAAATTTCTGCTGCAGTGTCACAAGTCCATAGGAATTCTACAGCCTCGGCAACAGGCAAATCCGAAGGCGTTTCATCGTTGTTACCTTTTTACGTAAAGGCTCCAGCTAGTGCCTCAATTTTCCTTAAGACGGCGTCCAGCAAAAGGGGCTAGGAAGTGCGGCTTGCCGCACCCGGCAGCGGGTGCTGCCGGGTAGTCGTATCCAATCCATTTATACAACATTGAAGCATTTCAAGTATAAAAAAAATGTAAATTACAAAAAAGGTCATGTTGAGGGCCTATGCACCCGTTCACAATACATAAAAATGGTAGTAGATTAAGGCTTCATGTCATGATAGCTTGTAGTGCGGCAAGGAGATTCATATCAATAATCGAACACCAAGAAAAAACATGGAAGAACATTGCCCAAACCCAACATTTAATTCCCTCATTTCAAAGCTTAAATAAAAGATTGCACAAATAGTTCATAGTTGTACAGATCCAGCTGAATAAATCGTCTATTCCAACATTCACTGAACAAACCAAATAAAAAGGGCATAGGAGTGATAGTACATAGAGGCATAATCGACATTTGAGGCAGAGACAGAGGCCACAACTCCTTCAACACGGCCATGTACGCCTGCCTTTGAGAAATGTCATCTCCATCTACGCATCCTGGATGTTGGGGATGAGAAAGCAATTAGATGTGGACATTCAAAGGCATATCTACATGTGACACTTTAGTATGCAACACCAGATAAATATAGCACTCCTGAGCTCATTGATCATATGTATCCAACAATATACAAGCAAGCTAACACTGAGTTATTATGCTACATTTTGATGCTTTATGTCCAGGCTTGGCCAGTGTGCTCTATATCCTGACAGAAAATCTCTTTGTTTTTTGGATCACATCATGCTCAACATACCAGTAATGCATTGATAAGGGTGATTAATTCTGGAAAACAAAGAACGGAAAATCATACCATGTGTTGAAGAAATTGAGCATATCTATTTTTTAAATCTTGAGCAGGATACAAACTTTTGGTAAAGTGAACTATATATATTGCAAAGAGAGTGGTGATGACAAACAGGGTATATGCAATTTTAAAGGACAATATATAGCGACAATGCATCACCAAGATTTACATTCAGCAAGCCAGAAGGACTAACACAAAATAATCACAAGATGACATTTTTATGCAAGGCTAGCAAGGCTTGAGCAATGCATCTGCTGACTTAACATTTACAAAGCAGAAAGGATACTACGAAACGATTTTAGAAATTGGCTCACATGTGATCCATGCATTTAGTCTTTACCTATGGAAGCCCCTTGACTATTAAATCATCATCATCCATCAGGTTGACAGTGCCTGCAAGCTGGGCCTAGAGAAATTTTGAGTGGCATGGAAATAAATCCCAAATTAAGGTCTATCAGTAATATAGATACTTAGGTAAGTAAAACTGTAGAAGCATGATAGTAAATGCAGAATGTTGAGATAAACCCAGAAGCATAAGAGTGCAATTTGATATATGATTTAAATATAGCAGTGCGCAGCGAAACATATAGACAAACCATTAAGTTCTAGTAGCAGATCTGGGATAACTGAGAGTGACATGGCACTGAGAAAGAGGGAGGCAGAGCACGACATCAATGCATCCTGAGTGCAAGGAAGAAGTGACCAGCAAGGCGAGAGAAGTAGGAGGCGAGGGCAAAGCATACAAACATGTTTGGCAGTGCGGTGTGGGGTGGCAGGGACGGCGGCAGCGGCGGTATCCAATTGCCGGCAGACAGGGAGGCCTCCACCAGCGCTGTGGCCGGCGGTGTCTCCCTTTTGGGCTGTCTCGATGCCATGGTCCTCACTGGTCACTGCAGAGCAGTGGCATAAGCGGCGGCCTACACAACCCTTCTAGCGATGGCGACGGGCGAACCAGCGGGGGACACAGCGGCAGCCAGCAAACTAAGACGATGGGAGGGGCGGTCAGAGAGAGAGAGAGAGAGACGGCACGGTGGGCAGCGGCGGTATCCAATTGCCGGCAGACAGGGAGGCCTCCACCAGCGCTGTGGCCGGCGGTGTCTCCCTTTTGGGCTGTCTCGATGCCATGGTCCTCACTGGTCACTGCAGAGCAGTGGCATAAGCGGCGGCCTACACAACCCTTCTAGCGATGGCGACAGGCGAACCAGCGGGGGACACAGCGGCAGCCAGCAAACCAAGACGATGGGAGGGGCGGTCAGAGAGAGAGAGAGAGAGACGGCATGGTGGTGACCTGCAAGCATATGATTTCTCGTTAGTAAATATCATATTGCATTCTGAGTGAAAAACTGAAGAATCAAATAAGGACCAAAGCTGACCTTTTCAAAGTTATATGGATTCCAATGTAGAACGGCCCACACAACCCTCCCGACGATGGTGAGGGACGAGCCAGCGGGAGACACAGCGGTGACCAGCATGCCAAGTCAATGGGAGGAGGGGCAGTCAGAGAGAGAGATGATAGACAGCTACCTGCAAGCATATTATTTATAGTTCAGAGTTAAACAATAAATATCATATGCTTATCAAATAGGAAATATGGTGGTCCAAATGCTATCCTAGGAAAGCAAGATCAACTATATGGTATTCCCTCCATCCCAAAATAAGTGTCACTTATTCTACAACCTTTTACTAAATCAGCGACACTTATTTTGGGACGGAGGGAGTATTATAAAGTTAAATCTGTTGAAGCTTGTCAAAGTTGAGTAATTCCAAATGCTTTATCGGATATGTTTAGTTAACCCACCAACACTTACAGAGCTACATATATATGAATGTTAATACAAAAACACTTTGACTGATTAGGACTAAAGCTATGGTATTGGAAAACTAAACACATCAACACTTATCAGAGCTACATGAATGTTAATACAAAAACACTTCGAATGAGTACTCAGGTCTTCTTACATATATTTTCAAAAACACTTCAAATGAGTACTCGGGTCTTCTTACATATTCACATTCATGTATAACACATTCAGGCGTTGCCAGCGCTGGGTACAAAGAGTTTCTGTGCATACTCAACAAGCTGACACTGAGAAGCCGTAGAGAAAAGGGTTACAGTTAGCTTATGATAACACATTTGGATTGCTCATCAATCCATACAGTTCAAAAATGCAAGAAAAAAGTTCATTGGCTGCAGTTGCTCAACTAAGTAACTGATGATTAACTTGATTGTACTTTTTGGTTAGCAACAATGGCAATGACTTGACGAGGGAAAAGATAGCCAAGTTTATTCTTGGAAACGTGATTAATCTGCATAACAGGTTATCCGTAGCATTCCCAGAGTGTTGCAATAAAAAAACTAACTAATGATACATTATTAATCTAGCTCCTTCAAATATTTTATGCATTCAAATGACAACACATACCCTGCATGTCAACTAAAAGGCTGGTCGAGTTTATCTTACCACACCTATTTCACTATACTACTAACGATACATTCAATGACAGCATATATCAGTTGACTTACTAAAGAGGATGGTCTAATATATCATACCGCATCAAATTCAATATGTACGAGTAGCCGTTATTAACAATCCCGGGCTCCTGGAAAACAAAATTATGAACGGTTGATTGGCAAGGATTTTTCAATACACGAGGAATCTTTATTTACTAAACAAGGATATAGAATTAACCTTCTGTTATTTGGACCTGTGGTCGCCGATCTTTTACCCAATGTAGAGACGGTGCAAGTCTCCACCCTCTAGACTTCATCAAAGAAGGCTGTCACCACAGAAGCTGGCCTAAAAATGTTCTCCATGGAAGCATTCACCAATCAGTAATGTGTCCAGATAAGCACTCATCAATCAATCACAATGGTGATAACTACAAGCAAGCACAATAGTGATAACCACAAGCAAGCACCAGTTTTTCCTAGACATGCAATGCACAAGAACACGAGATTCCCCTCTTTCACATTGTTCTGCAATTGCAGAGAAGGACGAAACTACATTGTGCCCAAACCACATTTTACTATCAAAATCCCCAAATCAGCAAGAAAAAAATAGTACCCTATTTTCACTGCATGTACAAACATGCACATTGTGCCCAAAACACATTTTACTATCAAAATCCCCAAATCAGTAAGATAAAAATTAGTACCCTATTTTCACTGCATGTACAAACATGCACATTAAGCTTTTCATTGCCTGAATCATAGTTACACTAACAGATGTAAGGAACTGATAAAGTTACAAAGACCAGTGCCTCATTTGATCAAGAAAAAGGATGAAATATACATGACTATGTAGTTATATAAATGAGTACATATCAAATACTCCCTCCAATCCGAATTAAATGACGCAGCCTCTATACAATGTAAAATAGACATTGTATAGAGGCTGCATCATTTAATTCGGATGAGAGGGAGTGCTTCTTTTCGTGAATATCTTCACAGCCATATACTATTTTTTGGCGGGAAATCAATCCTATACTAAAAAGCTAAATTTCTACCGAGTCCCCCCTTAGCCATTATGCTGAACCCAGGATGTAATTAAGGTGAGCCCAGTGTAGATTTAGTGAAGCTTGATCTCTGAAAGTATATGAGAAAACAATTTCCAACACAAGCAATTTAAGATCTGATACTCATACATCTATCGAGTTGGAACCGAACCTATCAATATCATTTAAGTTAATTCTAAAAGTAGATGGGAGTAAGGCGAGCAAAGATCACTTGAGTTCAAAACCGCCAGGTTGGCCTAATTTGCATGGCACCAACATTTTTAGTACAATAATAAAAACTGCACGCGTCCTCAGAATTATCTTGGAGAATTAGATCTTAAGGTGCAGCTACGATCAGTGTGAGTGTAAACACAGTACAGTGAATGTAGGGGATATATTCCAGGAACTCAAGCAGATCCATCCATAAAACTGAAACACTAACAAAGATTAGTGTGCCAAGTTATGCTCATACAGTACCAAGCAATATCAAAAAGGAATAAATCAGACTACATATAATTTTTTTCAGAGTAAAACAATGCAAACAACCTCTGTTAACCTCGTCGAAATAAGCTTCTTCTCAAGCGGCAGACCACCAATCGAGCATGGTGCTTCACAGCCTCGGACAATGATATGAGCAATCAATTTATAAATTCTAAATGCTTTTTGAGCCAGAGAGAATAATCTTTACCTCAAATATTGCTTGTGTCATGACCCACATCAGATAATTCCTGGCAAGGGCACAAAGAATATACTGACACCAAAAGTCCCAAAACCAACCAGGTCACACCTCAAAATGTGCAAAGCCAACAAAATAATTAGTTCTGTAGGACGTACATATCTTAGAGCAGAACTCTTAATCTGAATCATTTGAGGCAATTATCATCCTATGTGACCAGCCTAATCCCCCACGCAGAAAAACTGTACCCTTGGCAAAAAAACACAGGAAGAGAGGCAGCGCAAGGGATTTATCGGAAGGAGCTCACGTAGGGAGGTGCCACCAGGGGAGAGGGAGACAGTGGTGTGATCTAACAACAGCCTCTCTCGCTGACATTCGTGTCTGCAGGGACGACACACACGTGGATCGGCCGCTCCTCGCCGATGGATGCAACCTGGGGAGGCCGTAGATCGGACTCTCATCTCCATCTTACCGAGAAGCCGTCAACGGCGGCACAGATGATGAGGCAGCGGTGGGAGGGGGGTGCCAGCGGGTCAGCCGCTCGACTCGGACAAGCACCGGGGTAGAACGGTGGCCGGGCGAGCCGCCTCTCCTGTCCGCTTCATCTTGTCTTCTCCATAAACTTGACCATATACTCCAGCAGTACTCCATAAACATTTGACATCAAGATCAAAAACTGATGATGGCATGGGTGCACTAATCAACAAAACAGTCATAGCAACAGTACTACTGCTTAGACTGATGATATATACAGGCATGAAACAAATCAAGCAACCATTACTACTGCTTAGACTGCTACTTGGACTGAATTTTGAACTGCTGCTTAGACTGGAGGACTAAAACTATGGTTCCAGCAGTGTTACTACTCCAGACAGTGCATCAAGCGGCGTGCTGTGACAACACATTATGACACATTTCCAGCAGCAACAAATCAGCAGCAACAGAACTTATGGGCTTGCATAAATCAGCAGGGATATATGAATCTAAGATTCCATCATTCGAGAAGGTTCATAGAAGAAAAATCGATCTGCCTGCTGTTGTTGTTGTTGGGGGAGGGAGGGGAACCAAGACCTGGCTGCTGTTTCTCCCTGAAGATGCAATTGGGGGAGGGAGGGGAACCAAGACCTGCCTGTTGCAGTTGTTGTTGCAGACGAGGAGGGGACACCTTGCCGCCGGAGCAGCCAGACCTGGTGAAGAGAGAAGAAATAGGACGGTCAGAGAGAGAGAGAGAGAGAGAGAGAGAGAGAGAGAAAGAGAAGAAGAACCTGGAACAGCAGTAGAAGGCAGCGCCCCTATTGGCTTGGCGATGAAGAAGGAGGAGCAACGGGGGAGTGCCGCATCGAGCGCCTACTTCTGCCTCCACTGCGACGTCTCCTAGGGCGCAGCCGGTGGCGACGGCGCACACCGCCCGGCTTCCTCCCGTCGACGGCGCGACGACCCACTGCTCCGGTGGCTGCGGTGGCTCGTGCTCCTCCTCGCCGCGTCTCCTCCGCGTGCGGCGCCGACGGACTCCGGCCGCGTCTAGGTCAGACGGCGATAGAGACAGCGGCGTAGCAGGGCCGTGTGGGCGCGATGTGAGGGGAGGAGGACGGGTGACGGCGGCGCAGAGGAGAGGAGGAGGACGGGCAGCGGTGGCGCAGAGGAGAGGAGGAGGACGGGCGGCGGCGGCGCAGAGGAGAGGAGGAAGAGGTAGGGTTACGGGAGGGGAGCCGCGAGGGGAGAATGGAGCGGGTGGGCGTGAGCGGGAGGTGGCGGCTAGGTTTTGGCTTGCTGCACTTATAGGCCACCAGGTGAAATGACGGAAGTACCCTTGGCGGGCCACCAAATTTACAGTCGATGGCATGGCGACTCCGAGCACTATTCATTGTAGCAGTGCCGTGTTGGATCGGACGACCAGGGTCGCTCCACCCGAAGATCCGACGGCCAGAACGCGCTCGGAAAGATGATCGGACAGCTGCAAGGGCACATGGCCTGAGGAGGCTTCATTTTTCTTCATACTCTAACAATGGGATATTGGAGCAAGAATCAGCAGGGTTCCCTACTCCCCAGGCATCCCCTGTCAATTCATCACATCACACCCGGCCGCATCCACTAGCGCGGGTCACGCTTGCCTGCGATGTGCCAGTAAGTGTAGCGCTTGAAAAAACAAAGCCCACGCATAACGGCTATCAAGCTACTACTACTTCACACGGCCGTGCCAAGACAAAGACAAAACTGATCTAGTGCTACTACTATCTACCACACGGATTTCGAGGTCTGATTAGTCCACCAGAGGACTTGTTAGCACTCCTCACGTACATATCCATGGAGCAGTTTTGATCAAAGAATTTCTTCGGTGCCACCAAAGATAGCTGTCTGGCCTAAATCCATTGCGCAACAACAGCACCTAATACTGGTTCTGCAACGAAGATTGCCGTGCAGCTTTGGCTCGCTCCGCAGCAGCAGCGATGGTCCTGCATCGTTGACCCGCCGTTCACATCGAACCGCCCCTGCGGCCCGGCCTTGAATCGCCCGATGTCGCTGCATCCGCCGCCGTGGCCGGCCCCGAGCGGCCCCGCCTTCAAGTCACCTGGCCGGGCCACTTCTGCTGTAAGGCCGCCGCCGTACTGCCTCAACTCGCCCCGAGTTCGCTCCTGAGCCGCCGTAGCCGAGCCGCCGCCGAGGTCTCCGCCTCTGCCATGGTCCAGCGCGTCCACTGCAAGCCGGCCTCACCTTGCCTTCGTGAGCTGCCCCTGGATTCGTCTCGGCCGAGCTGTCTCAGTCGTTTTCCTCGCCTCTGTTTTGCTCCACCTGCAAGTTGACCCGGTCCCGAGTCTGCCCTGCCTCCGCCTCGCCGGTGCCACACCCGAGCTCCTTCACCTCGCGCCCCGCGAGCTGGCCTGCTCCAAGCCTCCGTCGCCATAGCCCAGGGCTGGCCATACCTCTGCCTCTGTCGTCAACAGTCGCCATTGTTGACCCACCTCGGCTTCGCGCCCGTTCCAAGACGCGCTTGCCAGTGTGCCTAAGCCGCCGCTGCGGCCCGCCTCCACAGCAATGGCCCCGGCCTCAAGTCGCAGCCCGTCACGCCTGGCCGCTCCTCCACCGCGCGTGCGCTGCGCCCGGTCCCCTCCTCGGTTGCGCACCCGCGCTGCTGCTGGCTCCCCCTGCTTCAGGCCCCGCCGCTGGCTCACCTCCCACGCGGCGGCCGGCTCCCATGCGCTCCTGCAGCACTGGTCTCCCTTGCCGCCCCGTCGCTGCGGTTTAGCTCCACAGCTTCCGAGCCGCCGGCCTCGCCGCGTTGAGTCGCCATGACCTCAACACGCCGGACTCCACCTCGACGCGTGCCGATCTTGCCATGAGCCGGCGCCGTCAGCAAGTCGCCCGCCGCCGCCGCCGCGAGTCGCCCTCCCCGAGGGGCCCCTCGCGCTGCTCCGCCAGGGGTCAGCCTCCCCCGACGCCGCTGCGCCGAGGCTGCTCTTCCTCGAGCCGCCCTCGTCCTGGGCGCCCAGTCGCAGCCCCGGCCTCCTCTGGCCCGGCTGTGCGACGGCTTAGCCGTCTCCCACGCTGGCCTCCTGCGTTGCCCCGTCGGGTCGCGCCCGCTCGCCTCCGCCCCTGCAGGCTCCTCCCACTGCAAAATCATCGTGGTTGACCACCCAAACAACATCGGGGCCGTTTGTTAACAGAAGCAAGGGGTCGGCCTGCCCAAGTGAAAAAAAAAGTGGCAGTATCTGACAGGGTCCTATCCTTCTTATACATATAAGAATCAAAGGGAATTCAGCAACAGTAGTGCAAGGGAATTTATGGACGCTAACCAGGCGAAGTCATGATCCATTTTTATTCTCTCGAGAATAATTACGCTCGTCTACAATATTTTTTATGCAGGTCAAATGCTCATCATAAAAGTGACATCATATCATGGGTATGGAGCGCCTGACAGCACCATCTTGCGACCAGCATCCGATTCGTGCCACGCTGATGGACACGCGCACAAACCGTCGCCCTTGGGGTCAGATCTACATCAACCCGCCAAGGTCGACCCGCGCGTTGGCGCCGGCTTACAATGTCGCGACCGACTTATTCGTTCACGCCCGCGGCTGGCTCATCCGTCCACACTCGTGGTCAACTCGTCCGTCCATGCCGGCTTACCAACGCCGCGGCCGACTCATCCATCCACGCCGGCCTCCAACGCCCGCGGCCGACTCTCCTGTCCGCGCCGGGTTACCGGCCGACTCCCATATCTACATCAACACGCCGGATCTGTGCCTAGGGTCGCACGAACTGCTCAAACGGACACCACCGCCCCCGTGGCCCGGCCTACTCCAACAACTCTGGAGCAAATAATATATCATCAGCCTCCTCCTGCATCGGAGGGCTCAATGGACAGGCGCACAAGTCGCCGCCACTGCAGTTTGGTTAAACTTCAAAAAACCAGTCGGGATGAACCATTGGTCGGGTTACTGACGCCACTCATACAGAATCATTCATAACCCACCACAGTCGACCTCAACCTTCCCCGGATTCACATCGCGTTATCAACGCTAAGGATATACAATGAGTGTCGTGAAGATCATCAACTCGCCACCTCACCTCCAGCTTCAACACATTCCAGGGTTCCGCTGACAACTATATGCCGGCTTATGCCACGGCCAAGTATGGAGAATCTCAAGTCAACTCCTCGAGTCGTCATAAGACTCGGGGGCTACACATACATGACTCGGCAGACTTGGCCGTTTTCACAATTAAAAAACCCTGGGTCATTATAGGGAAGACAACCCGGTCCCGGGGGCTGCTGCCACATTGGTGAAAGGTTCTGGTTCAAAATCCGGTTCAAGAGAAATCTATCTCTCACAAAGTTTTTGAGCTTTCAATATCCGGCTCAGCATCCGGTTAAAGGTTGCCCAAAAGAACTTGCTGCCATGATGCGCGGTTCAAACATGGGTATCCTGCCTTACTGGCTTATCATATTATGATCAACGTAATAAAGCCGGCATCCTCGAAACTTGGGGCCTCTGTCGTTTCATCACATATATTGTGCATGAGTCTTTTATTAATTGGTCATAAGGTCACTTGGGGGCTTCCAACTCCACGAGTTTAGCTATCTCACCCTCTTGACCAGGCACGCAAACGCCCCATTATCTTGGTTAAACCTGCCTGTTTGCTCGCAGCTATTCCGATCAGGTGACCCGCCATACTCTTGACAAGTCACTCACTTTGTGACCCTGAACTTGCAAGGTTCAAACGTCGGTTATGTCACGAGAGAGCCGGCTTACAGAGAGCGAGGATACTCCAAGGGCTATCATGCCAAACGCTTCATTGAAGCGAGACTTAAGCCCCGAAAGCAAAGTCTATAACGTCGAGCCTCGAAAGCCGACATTTCTTATACTCTGTTATCATACACATACATCCTCATACATTGCATCATGATTGCATCATCATATAATGCATCATACATGCATATACATATTTGTTTGTGTTGCAGGAGCCGGTTTTTCAAACCGGGTTACATTGTAACTCTGCAGAAACAAACAAATTTTTTATAGCCTAAATGGCTGGATCTTCATCATGGTTTATCATAACCATTATTAAATGATTGGGATATCAATTCTCCTAAATTCCCTGGTTACGAATCCCACCGGGTCACATATAATACCTGGTCACTTAACTGACCAGGTTTCTTGTTATTCAACATGTGCTTTGTAGAAGACTACATCACTTATGGATTTCTTCTTACATATTTGTCGGGTTCCATTGCAACCACGACCAAGGATTTCTTTCATCACAAAGGCATCATCAGATCACAGAGTGGATATGATTTATTCTACAATGGAAGGAATAGTCCCGAGTCGCTGCAGGCACATGACCCGGCACTTGGGGGCTACATTATTCAAATCAAGATTATATCAAGTATGGAAGTCCCATGTTGCTGCAAGCATGCACCACGGCACTTGGGGGCTAATGCATGGTCATTTTGACCAGTCTCATTGAAGACCCGGCCCATCACACAACGATGAGCCGGCCCTTGGGGGCTACTAATTGCTCCTGTCAGAAATTCAAAGTACACATGGTGAGTCAAAGCTTGGGGGCTACATCGTATGATGTTCATTTCAAAAGGAGTACATATAAGTCCCAAGTCGCTGCAAGCAAATGACCTGGCACTTGGGGGCTACAACCGCCAGTTATTCAAATAAAGATCAAAGGGTCCAAATTGAAGACCCGGCCCATCACACAACGATGAGCCAGCCTTGGGGGCTACACATGTGAAGTGCAAAGTTTTTCAGTTCATTCAGATGGACAACCCGGATTTTCTCCAAAGTTGCAACATTTATATTGGACCAAGTCTTAAGTTATCACTACGTTCCCCTCTTAAGACTTGGGGGCTACAGTTGATATATATATTGGAATTGAAAGAAAAATTCAGATTGACCCGGGCTGAGAAGACCCGGCTTGGAAGGACACATCCTGCAAAAACTTGGCTTTAAAAAACCAGGAAGATTAATTACATGACCCGGCAGCAACAATCATGATCAATCATAACCCGACAAATATTGACTCGGTCAAGTGTTTTCACATAGAAATGACAAGGACTTAAGGATGAACAGATACCGGCTCAGAAGAACTTTTGACCCGGCGCACAACCTGTCAAATTTGTTCTTGTTTTTATTTTGCAGGATAAGTTTAACATGGATAAATCCAAATTAAACTGGGGGGCTAATATCGGGGATATACCCCGCGGTATGACCCGGCTGAGACTTGGCGACTCACTGGAGACCCGGCCGAGACTTGGCGACTCACCGGTGACCCGGCCGGGACTTGGCGACTCACTGGTGACCCGTTTGGCGGGTCAGACGAATGACAAGGCCCAAGGCTTGGAAGGCGGCTCACTAAGAAGACCTGCTCGGGGTATGGTATCCGGTGGGCCGGCTTGAGAGGAAAGGCATAAGGAATATTTCCCTTACAAGGGAAGCAAGACTAGGATTCCACTTGTAATAGAGTAGTCCTAATCCTACTAGGACTCTTCATGTAAGCCACCCCTTCAACTTATATGAGGAGGGGCAGGGCACCCCAAGAGGGACAAGTTTCACAAGTCTAGATAGACAGACAAATCAATAGCTCTCGAGATTAGAGGTAGCGAAACACCACCCTTGTAACCGAGATCATCATCATCATCAATATCAATGAAGCAGGACGTAGGCTTTTACCTCCACCGCGAGGGGCCGAACCTGGGTAAAACACGCGTCTCTCGGTTCCGACCAACCCCGTTCAAGCTACCACCTAGTTGCGATGGTCTCACACCTAAGTTCTCCTATGAGGATATCTGCCGTGAAAATACCACGACAGGGCTCCTCCTCCTCGTGACACCTAATAGAGCATTAAATGATTTTTTCCTAGTCCGGCAGAGTTAGGTATGATAGCACTGTTTGCTCTCTAATTAACATGTAATTACTATTTTGCCACTATGGTTACCCCTTAAGCTATAAAAGGAGGGCCAGAACATTTACAAGGATCGACTCTTTGCACAACTACACGCGTAGCTGCTCCCTCTTGCACCTTGTCGGGGAAGCACTCCTTGTACTTGTGTCCCAACACATATACTCAATATAGCAAGCAGGAGTAGGGTTTTACACCTCTCGGTGGCCCGAACCAGGGTAAAGATCCCTGCGCCTCCATTGGTTTTGCTCTGTGTCTTCTGCATCACCCTAGCCGACCACAAGGGGCTTGATGGCCCCATAGATGGTCGTCCACACCAACATCTTTGGTGCGCCAGGTAGGGGGATCATTGGCGTGAACCTGACTCAGCGGCCGGCGCGTTGATTTTATCAAGTTTCATCAGCATTTCACCATCAATGGAGCCCATGAAGAAGGGCACCACGATGATGAAACCTTCTGCCTCCAGAGTTCCTTCGCACGCGTCGCAGGTGGTGCAGGCGGCACCTTTGTTGCGGACAGTGCGGATGCTGATAACCCACAAGTATAGGGGATCGCAATAGTTTTCGACGATAGAGTATTCAACCCAAATTTATTGATTCGACACAAGGGGAGTCAAAGAATATTCGCAAGTATTAGCAGTTGAGTTGCCAATTCAACCACACCTGAAAGAATTAATATGTGCAGCAAAGTATTTAGTAGCAAAGTATTATGATAGTAACGGTAACAGTAGCAAAAGTAACGGTAGCAGTTTTGTAGTGATTGTAACAGCAACAACGAAAGTAACTGAGAAAAGTTCAATATGTAAAAAGCTCATAGGCATTGGATCAGCGATGGATAATTGTGTTGGATAATATTCATCATGTAGCAGTTATAACCTAGGGAGACACAGAAGTAGCTCCAATTCATCAATGTAATGTAGGCATGTATTCCGTATATAGTCATACGTGCTTATGGAAAAGAACTTGCATGACATATTTTGTCCTACCCTCCTGTGGCAGCGGGGTCCATAAGAAAACTAAGGGATATTAAGGCCTCCTTTTAATAGAGAACCGGAACAAAGCATTAGCACTTAGTGAATACATGAACTCCTCAAAGTACGGTAATCACCGGAAAGAATCCCAATTATTGTCACATTGGGGTATGTGGATCATAACTCGTAATAGGTGTCTACAACTTGCAAGATAGGATCAAGAACACACATATATTCATGAAAACATAATAAGTTCAGATCCGAAATCATGGCACCCTGGCCCTAGTGACAAGCATTAAGCATAGCAAAGTCATAGCAACATCAATCTCGGAACATAGTGGATACTAGGGATCAAGCCCTAACAAAACTAACTCGATTACAAGCTAAATTTCATCCAACCCATCACCGTCCAGCAAGCCTACGAAGGAATTACTCACCGTCATTGGTGAGGATCATGAAATTGGCGACGGAGGAAGGTTGATCATGACGACGGCGACGGATTCCACCCTCCGGAGTCCCGAACGGACTCCAGATCAGCCATCCCGATGAAGAATAGGAGGTGGCGGCGGCTCTGTATCGTAAAACATGATGAATCCTTCTCTCCCATTTTTCTCCGCGAATAGGTATATATGGAGTTGGACTTAGGGTTGCCGGAGCTCCAGGGGGCCCACAAGCCTGGGTGGCGCCCCCCCAGAGCTTGTGGCTCCTGGGTGGCCCCCCTCTGGTATCTTTTTCCGCCAGAATTTTTTATATATTCCACAAAAATTCTCCGTAAATTTTCAGGTCAATCCGAGAACTTTGATTTCTGCACAAAAATAATACCATGGCAATTCTGCTGAAAATAGCGTCAGTCTGGGTTAGTTCCATTCAAATCATGCAAATTAGAGTCCAAAACAAGGGCAAAAGAGTTTCGAAAAGTAGATACGATGGAGACGTATCAACTCCCCCAAACTTAACCCATTGCTTGTCCTCAAGCAATTCAGTTGAAACTGAAAGTGACAAAGAAAAACTTTTACAAACTATGTTTGATCTTGTTGCTGCAAATATGTCTAACCAATGTTCTCATTTTCAACAAAGATTATGAACTAACTAGATTCACAATAACATTTAGGTCTCATATTTACTCATATCAATGGCATAACCAACTAGCGAGCAATAATAAGATATCTCGGATGCCAACACTTTTTCCAAAACAATCATGATGTAATGTGATATAATGGTATCTCACTAGCCCTTTCTGAGACCGCAAAACATAAATGCAGAGCACCCCTGAAGTTCAAGCACTGACTAGATATTATAATTCATGGCAAAAGAGATCCAGTCAGAGCCATACTCAATATCAATTAAAAACAAAGCATATAAATGACAGAAGTGCTCTCCAGCTGGTGCTTTAATAAGAAGATGTGTCACACCCTGATTTTTGGCCCTTTCTTTTTCATTTGAATTTCTTTGAGATTTTATTTGAAATTGATTTTCTGTGGCTCTGTAGTCTGGAAACTTGGGAAGATCATCTCTTCCTAGTCTCCAAAGTGGCTTGCCATCCTCAAAACCATCCCAAGATCTTGTCATTTCCCATCCAGGACCAACCCCAATATTCTTTTTATTGGGAATATTCCTTTTTCTATTAAAGGAATAACCCTATTTGCCCTAGGTTGTGAAGCAACCTATATTTCTGTCTCTCTCAAAATTCCCAAATAATTCTCACAAATTGTTTGGATCATATATGACCCAAATATGTCCAAACTTTCCTTTCCTAACCCAAAAATAGTTCCTCATTATTCATCTTTCATTTCTGTCCAGAGTGGCCTTCTGTGAAGGAAGTGCCACCTATCATTTCTTGATTGCTCCCAAACTTTTTGGGAATCATATCTCATCCAAATCATTGCCTCATGCCAAAATTCATCTCTATTTGCCTAGCCAATCTTCCTCAGCAATTTTCCAAAGTTTCTGTCAGATGGAAGCCTTATTGAAGGAAGTACTAGCTAGGAGTATCCAAATGCGTTGAAATTTTGCAAGCTCCTTCATGTCCTCATATCATGACTCTCCACCAATTTTCAGCTCCATCTAATAACCTATGTGAGCAAGCCATCCAATCTTTGCCTCTGTCAATATTTTCAGGTTGTGAAGCAAGTATATTTTATATTGCTTAATTTTTGCGGAAATTTTACCAGGATATGCTCCTGCACATATCACTTATCTCCACCAAATTTGGGATTATTTCATCAAGCCATTTGCCCTTTACAATTTTCTCAATATTCTGTCCAAAGAAGACCACTGTGAAGGAAGTGCCATTTTGGCATTTCAAAATGGCATGAAATTTATACAGTATCTTCTTATGCCTAAATAACTTCCATCTGCCAAGTTTTAGCCCAATCGAACACTCCTAGTCAGTGCTACTTCATGATCTTGATTCTGGACCAGATTGTGCAGTTGTTAAGCAACTATATTAAATCATGGTCCAAATCACCTCAAAATTAACAGGATTGTAGTCCTTCCTACCCTAAGCATAGCTAACATCTTTTGATCCTTAGTGGCCATCACATTTCACCTCACCATATGGGCCAAGTTTGTTGCAGTGAACTTCTGAGGATCATTCCAATCTAACCATAGTGTCTTTCTTCGAGCCACCACCTCTGAGATAACCTAGCCTGGAGAGACAACACACTGGACATGATTAGGCCAGCCAGAGTGCATTGTGTGCACCAGTTCACATGGTGACTGCATGGCTGGCATGCACACCAGCGCGCTCTCGCAAACCACGGCCACTGTGCTCGTCGGTTCCTCTGCTTCTCGAGCCATCGCCGTATCCTCGAGCTCCCTTGTGATCCTCTACTTCATCCCGTGCCTCTGCCCTGACCTGTCTCACCATTGTTAAGTTGCATCGAGCCCGCCCGTGACCTGATCTCCTCTGCTCTCTCCTTGTCCGGTCGGGCGAGAACTCTAGAGCCCTCCCGGGCTATCCCCTTGCCTATTTAAGGCTGCCCCCAGTCCCTCCGCTCCTCATCGCCCCCTCCCCTCCCCTCCTAGCCCACCAGAGCTCCTCTGCTCCTCTGTCCACCGCGGCCATTGCCGGAGTCTGCTCGAATTCGAGCTAGCTAGTCTCCCTCCCCTCCCCCTGACCTCACCAGTGGCTCACCCAAAGTCCGGCGATCCTCCCCAGCCCCTCTCTTCTCCGCCAGAGCTGTTGTGGCTACGCGCCCAAGGTCCGGACGCCGCCCCTCGTCCTCGCTCTTCGCATGTCGTCGCCGTGGGAGGAGAGAGAGAAGTCAGCGCGGGACCCACACGTCAGCGACCTAAGCCCCGGACCCGCGGGAATAAGTGGAAGCGTACTCCGCTATATCTTCTCTTAAAACTACGCTTTCAATACTGCGAAAACGTATTTCTGAAAATGCGCCTTCTGTTTTTCAGCCGCCGGCCAAATCGGTTAAATAGTGGACGTTCACGAGTTAGCCACAGAAAAGCATATATTCTTACTTGTTTTTCTGCTAACGAACGAACGGCCGTATCTTTTTAACGGTGACTCTGAATCAGGTGATTCCAAAGCCCACGTCTTCATCTCGTCGAGCCCGTTCTGTTGGTACCATTTTCACTATGTGTTCACATACTAGAAATGACCATATTGCCCTTGCCCTTATCTAGCCCCCTCCGAGAGAGATCCGTTCTGGCGAATCATTCCACGGCTTCACCGCACTTCTTCCCGGTGTATCCTTCATCCCCAGGCAAGCCACGACAGCCACTTGCATGATGGATTTGCAGTAGCCATGGTTTCCACTTGAATATTTAATAATTGTTTGCTCAGTTGCTACTGCTATTACTGTTTTGGTTATGCTTGTGGATCCATGCTTATCATCATGCTATGTTCTTATGCACCGTGTTAGCATGCTACTACTTGCTAGTATTATTCTCGTATGTCATGCTTGTTAGTAGGACATGCTGGTAATAGTGATGTTCTCCGATGCATTAATATAGTCAGTTATGAAAAGTACCTGTGATATACATGATCATCGCTATGCCATGTTCATCTGCATCTAGTAGACTAAGTGCTTTATTATTGTTGATGCTATGGTTGCATATGGTTATGTTGATATCATGCATTGTTGTTTGATCATGTTACTTTATTATGGCTCAGCTATTTTCTTTTCAAGTTTAACTAGATATTAAATGAACTTGAACACCTGTTGGCTGAGTCATAGTGCCATCGAGACGAGCTAACCAGTGCAACCACATTTGCCTTTATGGCAAGGCCTTAATGCAGTCTATTGTCATGCCTCTCGTCGGTGCCTCCAACTAGGGAAGGTTATGAATGCGCGCTGCCTGGCCCGGTAGGCAGTGATAACCTTGTGTGCCCTAGTTGTTTGCGCGCTTTTGTCCCCGTTTGGGACCGTTTATGTTTTGCCATGACGGTGGCCGTTGGGTGTCACGAGGTGACATCGGGGCCACTCATGACTTAGCCCAAAGGGGAGTTTGTCGGAGTGGCCGGGAGAGTGTCATGCAGTAGATTGGTTTTGTCGGAACGCCGTTGGTCCACCCGAATGGGAGCATGAGGCCTTGGGTTCCGTAGTGTGGGTACAGTGTACTAACCTCTGCAAAGTGTATAATCTATTGATAGCCACGCCCGCGGATATGGGCCCAGTTCATAGTAGGTCACACTATGAGTCAACAGTAATAATAACCTGACTAATAAACAACCCTGGTTCGATAAGGAAATAAGTTGGTTGATAATGTGATCACGATGGTATTCTTGATGGTGATAATGTGATCTTGAGATGATCATGATGGTATTCTTGATGATGATAATGTGATCACGATGGTATTCTTGATAATGATAATGTGATCACAATGGTAAGTAATCTGAATGATTATGATGGTTATGAGATAACCTCCAAACATAGTAAGTTGGTTCATGATATCTCAAACATGCTGCATGTTAGTATTGCCTTGTTCATGCCATGCTCATCTCATATGGTCTTAGTTGTGCTATGGTTAACATGATCATGCCATGCTCATGTTGTTCTAGTAGTATCATGCTCATAATGGATGTTTAACCTGTAAATGCCATGTTGTTGTTTGTCTTGATTGATTTTGGTTGTTGTGAGCTTGCGAGTACATTCAAAGTACTCACCTGGCGTGTCATGCCAGTTTACAGGTCATGCTGTGTTTGCTTGTTTGTCGAGTATCTCAAGTTTGCAAGCTAGGATACGCGTTCCAGCCAGAGTCCCTGCGGAGTGGAGTCCATCGCTGTCGTCGTTGTTCCACTGCTAGAAGTTATTCCACTGTTTCGAGTTGTTCTGCTGCTAGTATAGAGCAACCTTGGCAGGCGTAGTGTCGTCGTGCCGTTGTAATCCGTGGGTCTTCAGAACCCTTGTATCCCTATCATTTGTTATAAGAGCTGATTTGTTCTATGCCAAGCAGTGCCGTATTCCAAAAGACTTGATCTCTGGGCTGGAATACGGGGTGTTCCGGTCTCTCTGAGCTAGGGTGACACAAGATGATGACTCAACAATAAAAGTAAATGGATAGGCCCTTCGCAGAGGGAAGTAGGGATTTGCAGACATGCCAGAGCTCGAAGCTTTTAAAACAGAGATGAATATAATTTTGAGAAGTATGCTTTCATTGTCAACATAACAACCGAGAGATCTCACTATCTTCGATGCTAGACACATTACAGGCGGTTCCCAAACATAAAGATAAAGTTTTACTCCCTCTCCACCAACAAACACAAGCCATGGCTAGCCGAATCCTCGGGTGCCCTCCATACCAACAACAATCCGGGGGAGTTTTGTTTCATTATTATAATTTGTTTTTGACTTTGATCATGGAACTTGGCATCCCAATTATCAGCCACTTTCTCGTGAATGACAAGAGAATAAACGCTCATCGTGAGAATAACCCACCTAGCATGGAAGATGCTGATAGCCCCCTGTCGCTACATGAGCGATTCGGGCATACAAAACAGATTATTATTTGAAGATTTAGAGTTTGGCACATGCAAATTTACTTGGAACGGCAGGTAAATACCGCATATAGGTAGGTATGGTGGACTCATATGGAACAACTTTGGGTTTAAGGAAGTGGATGCACAAGCAGTATTCCCTCTTAGTACAAGTGAAGGCTAGCAAATAGGTTGAGGGGCGACCAACTAGAGAGCGACAACTGTCATAAACATGCCTTGAGATTAATCAACGTTGAATGTAAGCATGAGTAGGATATAAATCACCATAAACATAAATATCATGGAGGCTATGTTGGTTTTGATTCAACTACATGCGTGAACATGTGCCAAGTCAGGCCACTCCAATTATTCAGAGGAGGATACCATCCTATCATACTACATCACAACAATTTTATATGCATGTTGACACACAAGATAAACCATTATCCGCTCCTAGCTATTTAAGCATGGCATGAGTAACTATGATCTCTAGTTGTCATTGCAAACATGTTCATTCATAATAGGCTGAATCAAGAACGATGAGCTAATCATATTTACAAAAACAAAATAGGTCGAGTTCATACCAGCTTTTCTTCATCTCAATCATTTCATCAAATATCGTCATTATTGCCTTTCACTTGCACGATCGAATGATATGAATAATAATAATAGTGCATGTGCCGTGGACTAAGCTGGAATCTGCAAACATTTATTCAAAGGAGAAGACAAGGTAATATGGGATCTTTGTTATATCAATCAATAATGCATATGAGAGCCACTCAACATTTTCATTGTGGTCTTCTCCTTATGACCCAAAGAAAAAGAAAAGAATTTCAAAGAAACACACTGAAATATTTTTGGAGTTTTTGTTTTTTCTTGAAGAAAACAAAATAACGAAAGGAAAACAAAAACGAGAAAAACTATTTACACGGGAAAGCTCCCAACAAGCATAAGAAGAACGAGAAATCTTTTTGGGTTTTCTTTTAATACTACAACTAATTAAGCTAGAAAGAAAAACTAAAAAGAAGCGAGAAATATTTTTTTGGATTTTATCTAAGTTTTTCAAACACACAAGAAGAAAGCAAGAAAAATAAACTAACATGGATTATACAATGAAAAAGTATGATCACCGACAACTAGAATGAATGTGTGATGCATGAATGTAATGTCGGTGAGAAATACGTACTCTCCAAGCTTAGGCTTTTGGCCTAAGTTGGTCTATGGTCATGGCTGGCCAGGGTAATATCGAAAGTCATAGTTGGGGTTGAACTGGATTGTAGCTACCATCACTTGGAGGGCTGCCTCGTTGAGGCGCGCGGTATCCCTCGCCCTCTCATACTCCTCTAACTCCTCTCTAAGTATGAAATATCTTCGTTTTACCTAAAAGTCAAAGAAGGCAGGAGCGGGAAGCGTAATATGGAAAGCGCGATGCCTGTCAAAGATTAGTCTGTACTGGAAAGGCAGATCGCCCCTCTCAAGAAATTGGAAACGTTCCATAGCGTCATAATCAAGGAAAGCAGGTGGCAACTGAGCATCATTTTCTTTTATCGGAACCCCAAGATAATCAGCTAAACGAGTGGCATAAATTCCATTAAAGAAATCTCCATCTAAAGCATTATTATGTAACCACCTTGCAACAATAGCCCCCAAGTTATATCCTTTATCATCCATTACCCTCTCTTGAGGACACTTAAATCGGGAAAGCAAAGGAGGCTATGGTCATATTTCCCATTAATGCATCTACCTATAAAGAGAGCAAAATAATGTAAAGCAGGAAAGTGAATGCTCCCTATAGTAGCTTGTGTTACGCTTCTAGTTTCTCCCCTAGTGATGCTAGCAAGGAATAAAATGCAATCAGATTTATGAGGTTCAGTATAATGCCCCATTGCGGAATTTTGCATGCTTCATTAAATTCTTCAAGGTCCATGCGAAATGATTTATCATAGAGATCAAATAAAATAGAATGTGTATTGCGATGGACTGAATACTTAAATCTTCGCACAAAGGAATCAGTAAGATTGTAGTATTGCAAGCACTTATCTGACAAGAAGTCCGTCAAGCCGGCGTTGTGCACGTACATATCAAATTCTTCCTTGCAACCTGCACGAGTCATGAAATGATCCGACAGCCATTCGCAAGGTCGCACTAGAGCTCCCCGCGGTGGTTCAAGGGTCGGCTCACTTATCTCGAGCCTTGGGGATTTCTTCTTCGAGGAACCACCTTGGAACATCTTCCTAAACATTTTCTTCCTCTGAAAATTTCTGAAATTTTTAGTGACTCAAAATAAAAGTAAACCAAACTCAACAAAATTGATAGCAACTACTCCTACAAGTGTCTAGAGGCTATATCATGCAACAAAACTACTTTGAACCATATAAATTTGACATGCAAGCTCAAGAACATGGTCACCATAGCAGCAAAAATTTGCAATATATAAAGCACTATAACAAAAACTAATTGGACCAACGAAGGAGTCACATACCGATGAACAATCCCCTAAAATAGTTTCAGAAATGGAGCTCTGAGCAAAGAGACCGAAAATGGCAGCAAGATGAGCAAAAACACGGGTTTGAGCAATGGTGTGATTTTTTCTGGAGGAAGAAGAAGTGCATGGGTGGTTGGAATAAGTGAGGGGGCCTACATGGGCCCCACAAGTCTGCATGGCGCGCCTGGGGGTGGGCGCATCCTGTGAGCTTGTGGCTCACAGGTGCACCCCCCTGGGGTGTGTTCAGTGCCAAAATTTTTCAAATATTGCAGAAAAAATCATATTCAATTTTCAGGGCATTTGAAGAACTTTTATTTCCTCGTCATTTTTTTGTACGGATAATTCAGAAAATAGTAAAATAATGGCATTTCTACTTTATTAACTCTAAATAACATAAACTAAAAGGTGGGTACATAAAGTTGTGTTTACTAAATTCATCCATCACATGCCCGTCAAAAAGGAATCCATTAATAAGGTTGATCAAGTCTTATTAACAAACTTCTTCTGAATGGCATGAAACCGGAGAATCTTCGTATAGCACTAGGTTACCTCAACGGGGATATGCATGTCCCCAACAATAAGAATTTCATATTTCTTTTTGACAGTAGGAATAGGGAATTCAAAACCTCCAATAGTAATTGTTGAGATTTTTCCAATAGAATTGATACTATTCACTTGAGGTTGTTTCTTCGGAAAGTGTACTGTATGCTCATTACCATTAACATGAAAAGTGACATTTCCCTTATTGCAATCAATAATAGCCCCTGCAATATTTAAAAAGGGTCTACCAAGGATGATTGACATACTATCGTCCTCGGGTATATCAAGAATGACAAAGTCCGTTAAGATAGTAACATTTGCAACTACGACAGGCACATCCTCACAAATACCGATGGGTATAGCAGTTGATTTATCAGCCATTTGCAAACAAATTTCGGTGGGTGTCAAATTATTCAAATCAAGTCTATGATATAAAGAGATGGGCATAACACCAACACTGGCTCCTAGATCACATAAAGCAGTTTTAACATAGTTTCTTTTAATGGAGCATGGTATAGTTGGTATTCCTAGATCTCCTAGTTTCTTTGATATTCCACCCTTAAATGTGTAATTAGCAAGCATGGTGGAAATTTCAGCTTCCGGTATCTATCTTTTATTTGTAACAATATCTTTCATATACTTAGCATAAGGAGACATTTTCAGAATATCAGTCAAACGAAGGCGCGAAAAGACAGGTCTAAGCATTTCAACAAAGTGCTCAAATTCTTCATCATCTTTATTCTTTGAAGCTTTAGGTGGAAAAGGCATGGGTTTCTGAACCCATGGTTCTCTCTCTTTACCGTGTTTCCTAGCAATGAAGTCTCTATTATCATATCTTTTATTCTTAGGTTGTGGGTTATCAAGATCAACAGCAGGTTCTATTTCCACCTCATTATAATTACTAGGTTGAGCATCAACATGAACATCCTCATTATCATTATTACTATGTTCATGTTCATCACTAGATTGTGGTTCAACATCAGAAATAGAAATATCATTTGGATTCTCAGGTGTGTCTATAATAGGTTCACTAGAAGCATGCAAAGTCCTATCATCTTTCTTTTTGGAGGACTAGGTGCATTAGTATTAATTCTTTGAGAATCTTGTTCAATTCTTTTAGGATGGCCTTCAGGATACATAGGTTCCTGAGTCATTTTACCACCCCTTGGCATAATCCTAACAGCATGATCATTTTTCTTATTGTTCATCTCATTAAGCAAATTATTTCGTGCTTTGAGGACTTGTTCTACTTGAGTTTTTATCATGGAAGCATGTTTACTCACACCCTTGAGGTCATTAACACTTCTAAACATATAGTCACTCAAGCGTTCAATCATATAAGCATTACGTTTCAATTGTCTACTAACATATGCATTGAAGTTTTCTTGTTTAACAATAAAGTTATCAAATTCATCCAAGCATTGACTAGCAGATTTAGTATAAGGAATATCACCTTCATCAAATCTATAGAGAGAATTTACCTCTACTACCTGTGTCGGAGTATTAAGACCATGTATTTCTTAAATAGGTGGTAAATTCTTAACATCTTCAGCTCTAATACCTTTTTCTTTCATAAATTTCTTTGCCTCTTGCATTTCAGGACTGAGAAATAGAATACCTCTCTTCTTTGGAGTTGGCTCAGGCGGTGGTTCAGGAAGAGTCAATCGTTATCATTACCCAATATATTATTCAATAATTCTTTAGCTTGTTCAATAGTTCGTTCCCTGAAAACACAACCAGCACAACTATCTAGGTGGTCCCTAGAAGCATCGGTTAGTCCATTATAAAAGATATCAAGTATTTCATTTTTCTTGAGAGGATGATTAGGCAAAGCATTAAGTAATTGGAGAAGCCTCCCCCAAGCTTGTGGGAGACTCTCTTCTTCAATTTGCACAAAGTGAAATATTTCCTTTAAAGCAGCTTGTTTCTTATGAGCAGGAAAATATTTTTCAGAGAAGTGATATATCATATCCTGGGGACTACGCACACAACCAGGAGCACGAGAATTAAACCATATTTTAGCATCACCCTTTAATGAGAAAGGAAACAACTTAAGAATATAGTAGTACCGAATTTTTTGCTCGTGAGCAAATAGGGTGGCTATATCATTCGGTTTAGTAAGATGTGCCACAACAGTTTCAAATTCATAACCATAGAAAGGATCAGATTCAACCAAAGTAATTAACTCAGGATTGACAGAGAATTCATAATCCTTATCAGTAACAAAGATAAGTGAAGTAGCAAACTGAGGATCATATTGCATTCTAGTATTCAAAGATTTTTCTTTCCACTTGCATAGTAGTTTCTTAAGATCATCTCTATCCTTACAAGCAAGAAAGTCCCTAGCTACCTCTCCATCCATAACATAACCCTCAGGTATATCAGGTAATTCATATCTAGGAGTGCTGGTTCTAATAAGTGTTTCAAAGTTTTCAATTTCAATAATTTCATCAGTTTCAGCATTCTTAGTTTCTTTAACCCTAGCAAGTTGTTCATCAAGAAATTCACCCAGTGGTACAGTCTTATCAAGCAAAGTACTAGTATCATCATAAACATCATTCAAACAAGAAGTAGCATCATCAATTACTTGTGATATATCAGAAATAATAGCAGGTGGTGGTGTTGCAAGCTTACTCAAAACAGAAGGTGAATCAAGTGCAGAGTGTGATGGCAGTTCCTTACCTCCCCTCATCTTAGAGGGAACGATCTTGCTTCTGGTATCTTTTAGATTCTTCATAGTGCTCAACCGATATAAATCCCAAGTGACTCAGCAAATATAGCTATGCTCCCCGGCAACGGCGCCAGAAAAAGGTCTTGATAACCCACAAGTATAGGGGATCGCAACAGTTTTCGAGGGTAGAGTATTCAACCAAAATTTATTGATTCTACACAAGGGGAGCCAAAGAATATTCGCAAGCATTAGCAGTTGAGTTGTCAATTCAACCACACCTGAAAGACTTAATATCTGCAGCAAAGTATTTAGTAGCAAAGTATTATGATAGTAACGGTAACAGTAGCAAAAGTAACGGTAGCAGTTTTGTAGTGATTGTAACAGCAGCAACGAAAGTAACTTAGCAAAGATCAATATGTGAAAAGCTCGTAGGCATTGGGTCAGCGATGGATAATTGTGTTGGATAATATTCATCATGTAGTAGTTACAACCTAGGGCGACACAGAACTAGCTCCAATTCATCAATGTAATGTAGGCATGTATTCCGTATATAGTCATACGTGCTTATGGAAAAGAACTTGCATGACATCTTTTGTCCTACCCTCCTGTGGCAGCGTGGTCCATAAGGAAACTAAGGGATATTAAGGCCTCCTTTTAATAGAGAACCGGAACAAAGCATTAGCACTTAGTGAATACATGAACTCTTCAAACTACGGTAATCACCGGAAAGAATCCCAATTATTGTCACCTTGGGGTATGTGGATCATAACTCATAATATGTGTCTACAAATTGCAATATAGGATCAAGAACACACATATATTCATGAAAACATAATAGGTTCAGATCTGAAATCATGGCACTCGGAGCCTAGTGACAAGCATTAAGCATAGCAAAGTCATAGCAACATCAATCTCAGAACATAGTGGTTACTAGGGATCAAGCCCTACCAAAACTAACTCAATTACATGATAAATCTCATCCAACCCATCACCGTCCAGCAAGCCTACGAAGGAATTACTCACTCCCGGTAGTGAGCATCATGAAATTGGCGATGGAGGAAGGTTGATGATGACGACGGCGATGGATTCCACCCTCCGGATCCCCGAACGGACTCCAGATCAGCCCTCCCGATGAAGAACAGGAGGTGGCAATGGCTCTGTATCGTAAAACATGATGAATCCTTCTCTCCCATTTTTTTCTCTGTGAATAGGTATATATGGAGTTGGACTTAGGGTTGCTGGAGCTCTAGGAGGCCCACAAGCATGGGAGGCGCGCCCTGGGGGGGGTAGGCGCCCTCCCAGAGCTTGTGGATCCTGGGTGGCCCCCCTCTGGTATCTTTTTCCGCCAGTATTTTTTATATATTCCACAAAAATTCTCCATAAATTTTCAGGTCAATCCGAGAACTTTGATTTCTGCACAAAAATAACACCATGGCAATTCTGCTAAAAACATCGTCAGCCCGGGTTAGTTCCATACAAATCATGCAAATTAGAGTCCAAAACAAGGGCAAAAGAATTTGGAAAAGTAGATACGATGGAGACGTATCAAACGCCGCGGCTGGCATGGCCGGTGCAGGCGGCGCAGTCGCCATGTCCACCGCGGCGGGAACAGGAGGTGGAGACGCCGGAGGCGATCATCTTCCTCGACCCTCTGGCGAGAATAATCACGACGGCGCGAGCGGTGCGGTCGGACTAAACCTGCCTCCCCGACGCGTCGGCGAACGTAACCATCGAAGCAACACTAGACTGCACGGACGAGCACGAGCCAGGTTCCTCTCGCTGCAACAATGCCGAGTGGCACCGTCGGACATAGACAGCTGCGCCCGCATGGCAAAACACCTATTGCTCAAGTCCAAGATCCTCAGGCACCGCTCCCGCCACATCAACCTGCTACTACGCATGAGTCACGGCGGCAAGATCGCAATGGCGCTCCTACTGGCTCTGCCAGGAGTCGAGCAACATCGCGTTCTTCGCCCCAGGCCCTGCCAGCAACAGCAGTGGAGGCAATGGCGCGAGCCCATCTGCTGTTGAACTTTCCTCTGGTAGCGGACAAGATGGATGAGTGGAGGGCCACTATCCAGAGCTTGATTGGGTTCGCTGAGTCAAACAAGTCATAGCAGGAGGAGCCCTTGCGGCGCCCGTGCACAGCACCAGTAGCTCAAACTGACTGCCACGTTGTAGGTGGTGCACCAACCATGCAGTCGCCTCCATGGCAACAACTTCAACAACAGCAGCAACACCAGCAGCCCCGGTGGACCCAGCGGACTACAGAGTCCGACGAGATATCGATGGCCTCCTTAGGTCCGGAGACGCGGCGAGATCAACGCCAAGTGCTGCAAGATAGGCGGGCAGAAGATGCCCGCACCACCATTGAACGAGGCCGAGAAGCGCGTCGTCAATCCGATGAGCGCAACGGACCAGTCGTTTATGAGCATGCGCTCATTGTTGACGGGTATCTACCTTATGAGGTTGGGTGCCCTGCTTTCACACATGAGCTGCGGCAAGTCCGCTGGCCGTCTATTTGGGCGTTCAAGCCAGAAGTACCAGAGAAGTACAATGGCAAACTTAACCCGACAGAGTTCCTGGGCATCTACACGATTACCATGCAAGCTCCGCGGGGAGGGATGAAAAGATTCTTGCCAACTACTTTCCATTAGTGCTCAAGCCTAATGTGAGGTCTTGGTTGATGAATTTGCCAGAGAACTCTATCTCCTCATGGTCAAATATGTGCAACGAGTTCGTTGGCGCCTTTACCAGAGGCCAGAAAGTCTCGGGACGGCCCAGCGACTTGCAAGCGATCCCGCAAAGAGAAGGTGAAAATCTGCGGGGGTATATACAAAGGTTCAGCCGTGTGCACCACAGAATACCTGATGTTCACTCGGCAGCTGTGATTGCCGCGTTCCACGCAAATGTGCACAATCGTAAGATGAGGGAAAATATGAATATATGGTTGCTGAAGACCATCAACGAGCTCTACACCTTGGCGGACAAGTGCGCACGGGCTGAAGAGGGGAGAAGACTTCTCGGGGAGGATGCTGGTGTTGAAGTTCATTCTCAGGATGCTAACACTACCACCCCAAAGAAGAAAGGTCAGAAGTGCAACAAAAAGCGCAAGAGCAAGGTAGTTATGGGTGTGGAAGGATCCGGTAATTCTAGTCCCGCCAAGAAAACCAAAACATAGGGCTCTGGCATGGAAGCTGCTCCATGCGCTGATTGACAGGTAGCCGCGGCGGGCGAGAAGGCCGGCAAGACTGACTGGCCATACTGCAAGATTCACCGTACCAAGGGTCACGACCTCCAGGAGTGCCGTCAAGTCGAATAACTAGTAGAAAAGCAGAAGGTTGAGTATGAGAAGCGCGACAAGGAGAAGGGCCAGGATGGTACTGGTGGATCTAGCAAGAAAGGCCGCGGTGGCCGAGGAGGGCACCGCGGCAAGGCGAGTCAGCAAAAGGAGAAACCTGCCAGAGGCTGCGAGAAGAAAGAAGAAGATGATGAGAGTGAAGAGGAAGACGATCATGAGTCTAGTGAGCAGGAATTCCAGAAGGCAACGGAAGCCATGTGCATTGACGGGGGTGCGTCTTTGCATTCCTCTCACCATCAGCTCAAACAGTGGGCGCGTGAGTTCAACGCAGCGGAACCAGCAACAGATGCCCAGAAACCCCTCAAGTGGTCACACACGCCTATCATTTTTTATGCCGAGGACCATCCTGATCGCACAACTGCGGTCGAATGCTTGCCGTTGTTGGTTTCACCAACAATTCGCAACCTCAAGGTCACAAAAGTGCTAGTTGACGGTGGGGCCGGCTTGAACTTGATCTCTCCAGAAGTGATTGAAAGATTATAGATTTCTGACAGAGAGCTCGAGAAAACCGGGATGTTTCAAGGAATCAACCCAGGGAGAAGCCAGCCCAAACGTAGGGAAGTAAACTATAGGACAGAGAAAATAGTTTTTGACATTGTTAAGATCCCCTTGCCATTCTTGGCCGCCCATCGCTGGCCAAGTTTACGACGGCATCTCATTATGCCGATAATACATTGAAGATGCCAGGGCTGATGGGTGTCATATCCATCAACTCTGATAAGAAGGATGCAGTCATATGCATTGACAAGCTTTATAGGGATGATGTTGCGGTAGAAGTCACCAAGGCAGCAACTCCTGCCAAGAAAAAGAAGAGCAAGAAGCCCGGCAAGACATCTAGCGAGAATTCTGGGAAGCACACCTCATTGGCGTGTTGCGCACCTGTCGAAGACTTGCCGGAGAGCTCTGCCAGCAAGAGATCCAAAGCCACTCCACCCACAATGTAGAAGGTACCAGCGAAGGAGGAAGGCACTCACGGTACTTTCATCGTCAGCGCCACCCTTGACAGTAAATAGGAAAGTGCGCTCATTGCCTTCCTGCGGGCGAATGTCGATGTGTTTGCATGGCAACCATCTGACATCTCCGGCGTTCCCAGGGAGGTAATTGAGCACCACTTTGTTGTCTGTCCCCATGCTTGTCCTGTCAAGCAGAAGGTCAGAAAGCAAGTTTTGGAACGGAAGCAGTTTATAGCAGAGGAAATCAAGAAACTTGAAGCAGCTGGTTTGGTCAGAGGAGTGTTACATCCAACTTTGTTGGAAAACCCAGTGGTAGTGCGTAAGGCAAATGGGAAATGGAGACTTTGTATTGACTACACTTATCTCAATAAATCATGTCCAAATGATCATTTCCCCTTGCCACGCATTGATCAAATTGTAGACTCCACCGCTGGCTGTGAGTTACTCTCATTCCTTGATGCATATTCTGGATACCATCAGATATTCATGGCTAAGGAAGATGAGGATAAAACCGCATCCATTACTCCATGTGGCACATATTGCTTCATGTCTATGCCTTTCGGACTAAAGAGTGCTGGTTCAAAATTTGCAAGAGCAGTCCAGATTGGTTTTGAACCACAGCTGCACAGGAATGTGGAAGCCTATATGGATGATATAGTGGTCAAGACCAAGGACAAATCAACCCTCATTCAAGATTTCGAAGAAACATTTGCAAACTTCCGCAAAATTAACATGAAGCTGAGCCCTGAGTGAAGGAAATATGCCCTAGAGGTAATAATAAAGTTATTATTTATTTTGTTATTTCATGATAAATGTTTATTATTCATGCTAGAATTGTATTAACCGGAAACTTTGTACATGTGTGAATACATAGACAAACAGAGTGTCCCTAGTATGCCTTTACTTGACTAGCTCGTTAATCAAAGATGGTTAAGTTTCCTAGCCATGGACATGTGTTGTCATTTGATGAACGGGATCACATCATTAGGAGAATGATGTGATGGACAAGACCCATCCGTTAGCTTAGCATAATGATCGTTAAGTTTATTGCTATTGCTTTCTTCATGACTTATACATGTTCCTATGACTATGAGACTATGCAACTCCCGAATATCGGAGGAACACTTAGTGTGCTATCAAACGTCACATTGTAACTGGGTGATTATAAAGATGCTCTACAGGTGTCTCCGATGGCGTTTGTTGAGTTGGCATAGATCGAGATTAGGATTTGTCACTCCGATTGTCGGAGAGGTATCTCTGGGCCCTCTCGGTAATGCACATCATATGAAGCCTTGCAAGCAATGTGACTAATGAGTTAGTTACGGGATGATGCATTATGGAACGAGTAAAGAGACTTGCCAGTAACGAAATTGAACTAGGTATGATGATACCGACGATCGAATCTCGGGCAAGTAACATACCGATGACAAAGGGAACAACGTATGTTGTTATGCGGTTTGACCGATAAAGATCTTCGTAGAATATGTAGGAGCCAATATGAGCATCCAAGTTCCGCTATTGGTTATTGACCGGAGATGTGTCTCGGTCATGTCTACATAGTTCTCGAACCCGTAGGGTCCGCACACTTAACGTTCGATGACGATTTGTATTATGAGTTATGTGATTTGATGACCGAAGTTTGTTCGGAGTCCCGGATGAGATCGGGGACATGACGAGGAGTCTCTAAATGGTCGAGAGGTAAAGATTCATATATTGGAAGGCTATATTCGGACATCGGAAAGGTTCCGAGTGATTCGGGTATTTCTCGGAATACCGGGGAGTTACGGGAATTCACTGGGAGAAGTAATGGGCCTTATTGGGCCATACGGGAAAAGAGGAGGCAGTCCAAGGGGTGGCTGCGCCCCCCCCCCTCCATGGCAAGTCCGAATTAGACTAGGGAGGGGGCGGCGCCCCCCTCTTTCCTTCTCCCTCTCTCTCCTTCCCTCTCTCCCCCTCTTGGAAAAGGAAGGGGAGTCCTACTAGGATTGGGAATCCTAATAGGACTCCCCCTTGGTGCGCCTCCCCCTTAGGCCGGCCACCTCCTTCCTCCCTCCTTTATATACGGGGGCGGGGGGCACCCCAAAGGCACACCAAGATTTGTCTTAGCCGTATGCGGTGCCCCCCTCCACAGTTACACACCTCGGTCATATCGTCGTAGTGCTTAGGCAAAGCCCTGCGCCGGTAACTTCATCATCACCATCACCACGCTGTCGTGCTGACTGAACTCTCCCTCGTCCTCAACTGGATCAAGAGCTCGAGGGACGTCATCGAGCTGAACGTGTGCTGAACGCGGAGGTGCCGTACATTCGGTACTTGGATCGGTTGGATCGCGAAGACGTTCGACTACATCAACCGCGTTACTAAATGCTTCCGCTTTCGGTCTATGAGGGTACGTGGACACACTCTCCTCACTCGTTGCTATGCTTCTCCTAGATAGATCTTACATGATCGTAGGATAATTTTTGAAATACTACGTTCCCCAACAGTGGTATCAGAGCTATCGGCAACCGGCAGGAGCCATATGGTTGTCGCTTTATTGTATGCAATGCAATCGCCATGTAATTGCTTTACTTTATCACTAAGCGGTAGCGATAGTCGTAGAAGCAATAAGTTGGCGAGACGACAATGATGCTTCGATGGAGATCATGCTGGGGCGCCGGTGACGATGGAGATCAAGCTGGGGCGTCGGTGATGATGAAGATCATGACGGTGCTTCGATGATGGAGATCAAGAGCACAAGATGATGATGGCCATATCATGTCACATATTGAATTGCATGTGATGTTAATCCTATTGTGCATCTTATTTTGCTTAGTACGGCGGTAGCATTATAAGATGATCTCTCACTAAATTTCATGGTACAAGCGTTCTCCCTGAGTATGCACCGTTGCTATAGTTCGTCGTGCCGAGACACCACATAATGATCGGGTGTGATAAGCTCTACGTTCACATACAACGGGTGCAAGGCAGTTTTGCACACGCAGAATACTCGGGTTAAACTTGACGAGCCTAGCATATGCAGATATGGCCTCGGAACACTGAGACCGAAAGGTCGAGCGTGAATCATATAGTAGATATGATCAACATAGTGATGTTCACCATTGAAAACTACTCCATCTCACGTGATGATCGGACATGGTTTAGTTGATATGGATCACGTGATCATTTAGATGACTAGAGGGATGTCTATCTAAGTGGGAGTTCTTAAGTAATATGATTAAATTGAACTTTAATTTATCATGAACTTAGTCCTGGTAGTATTTGCAAATTATGTTGTAGATCAATAGCTCGCGTATAGCTCCCTTGTTTTATTTTTGATATGTTCCTGGAGAAATCTAAGTTGAAAGATGATAGTAGCAATGATGCGGACTGGTTCCGTGATCTGAGGATTATCCTCATTGCTGCATAGAAGAATTATGTCCTTGATGCACCGCTAAATGACAGACCTATTGCAGGAGCAGATGCAGACGTTATGAACGTTTGGCAAGCTTGATATGATGACTACTTGATAGTTTAGTGCACCATGCTTTACGGCTTAGAATCGGGACTTCAAAACGTTTTGAACGCCATGGAGCATATGAGATGTTCCAAAGAGATGAAAAATTGGTATTTCAGACTCATGCCCGTGTCGAGAGGTATGAGACCTCTGACAAGTACTTCGCCTACAAGATGGAGGAGAATAGCTCAACCAGTGAGCATGTGCTCAAAATGTCTGAGTACTACAGTTGCTTGAATCAAGTGGGAGTTAATCTTCCGGATAAGATAGTAATTGATAGAATTCTCTAGTCACTATCACCAAGTTACTGGAACTTCGTGATGAACTATAATATGCAAGGGATGACAAAAATGATTTTCGAGCTCTTCGTGATGCTGAAATCAACGAAGGTAGAAATCAAGAAAGAGCATCAAGTGTTGATGGTTAACAAGACCACTAGTTTCAAGAAAAGGGCAAAGGGAAGAAGGGGAACTTCAAGAAGAATAGCAAGCAAGTTGCTACTCCCGGGAAGAAGCCCAAGTCTGGACCTAAGCCTGAAACTGAGTGCTTCTACTGCAAAGGGACTGGTCACTGGAAGCGGAACTGCCCCAAGTATTTGGCCGATAAGAAGGATGGCAAAGTGAACAAAGGTATATTTGATATACATGTTATTGATGTGTATTTTACTAGTGTTCATAGTAGCCCCTAGGTATCTGATACTGGTTCAGTTGCTAACATTAGTAACTCGAAACAGGAGTTGCAAAATGAACAGAGACTAGTTAATGACGAGGTGACGATGTGTGTTGGAAGTGATTCCAAGGTTGATAAGATCACCATCGCACACTCCCTCTACCTTTGGGATTAGTGTTGGACCTAAATAAATGTTATTTGGTATTTGCGTTGAGCATGAATATGATTGGATCATGTTTATTGCGATACGGTTATTCATTTAAGTCAAAGCATAAATGTTGTTCTGTTTAAATGAATAAAACCTTCTATGGTCATACACTCAATATAAATGGTTTATTGAATCTCGATCATAGTAATACACATATTCATAATATTGATGCCAAAAGATGCAAAGTTGATAATGATAATGCAACATATTTTGTGGCACTGCCGTTTAGGTCATATTGGTGTAAAGCGCATGAAGAAACTCCATTCGGATGGAATTTTGGAATCACTTGATTATGAATCATTTGGTGCTTGCGAACCATGCCTCATGGGCAAGATGACTAAGACTCCGTTCTCCGGAACAATGGAGCGAGCTAATGACTTATTGGAAATAATACATATCGATGTATGCGGTCCGATGAGTGTTGAGGCTCACGGCGGGTATCGTTATTTTCTGACCTTCACAGATGATTTGAGCAGATATGGGTATATCTACTTGATGAAACATAAGTCTGAAACATTTGAAAATTTCAAAAGAATTTCAAAGTGAAGTAGAGAATCATCGTAACAAGAAAATAAAGTTTCTACGATCTGATTGCAGAGGCGAATATTTGAGTTACGAGTTTGGCCTTCAATTAAAACAATGTGGAATAGTTTCACAAACTCATGCCACCTGGAACACCACAGCATAATGGAGTGTCCGAACGTCATAACCATACTTTATTGGATATAGTGCAATCTATGATGTCTCTTACCAATTTACCACTATCGTTTTGGGGTTATGCATTAGAGACAGCTGCATTCACGTTAAATAGGGCACCATCTAAATCCGTTGAGACGCCACCATATGAACTGTGGTTTGGCAAGAAACCTAAGCTATCGTTTCTTAAAGTTTGGGGTTGCAATGCTTATGTGAAAAGTTTCAACCTGATAAGCTCAAACCCAAATCGGAGAAATGCGTCTTCATAGGATACCCAAAGGAGACCGTTGGGTACACCTTCTATCACAGATCCGAAGGCAAGATATTCATTGCTAAGAATGGATCCTTTCTAGAGAAGGAGTTTCTCTCGAAAGAAGTGAGTGGGAGGAAAGTAGAACTTGATGAGGTAATTGTACCTTCTCCCGAATTGGAAAGTAGTTTATCACAGAAATCAGTTCCAGTGATTCCTACACCAATTAGTGAGGAAACTAATGATGATGATCATGAAACTTCAGATCAAGTTACTACAGAACCTCGTAGGTCAACCAGAGTACGTTCCGTACCAGAGTGGTACGGTAATCCTGATCTGGAAATCATGTTACTAGACCATGACGAACCTACGAACTATGAGGAAGCGATGATGAGCCCAGATTCCGATAAATGGCTTGAGGCCATGAAATCTGAGATAGGATCCATGTATGAGAACAAAGTATGGACTTTGACTGACTTGCACAATGATCGGCGAGCCATTGAGAAAAAATGGATCTTCAAGAGGAAGATAGAAGCTGATAGTAGTGTTACTATCTACAAAGCTCGAATTGTCGCAAAAGTTTTTCGACAAGTTCAAGGTGTTGACTACGATGAGATTTTCTCACTCGTATCGATGCTTAAAGTCTGTCCGAATCATGTTAGCAATTGCCGCATTTTATGAAATCTGGCAAATGGATGTCAAAACTACATTTCTTAATGGAATTTTTAAAGAAGAAGTTGTATATGATGCAACCAGAAGGTTTTGTCAATCCTAAAGGTGCTAACAAAATATGCAAGCTCCAGCGATCCATCTATGGACTGGTGCAAGCATCTCGGAGTTGGAATATACGCTTTGATGAAGTGATCAAAGCATATGGTTTTATACAGACTTACGGTGAAGCCTGTATTTACAAGAAAGTGAGTGGGAGCTCTGTAGCATTTCTGATATTATATGTGGATGACATATTGTTGATTGGAAATGATATAGAATTTCTGGATAGCATAAAAGGATACTTGAATAAGAATTTTTCAATAAAAAGGACCTCGGTGAAGCTGCTTAAGTATTGAGCATCAAGATCTATAGGGATAGATCGAGACGCTTAATAGGACTTTCACAAAGCACATACCTTGACAAGATTTTGAAGAAGTTCAAAATGGATCAGTCAAAGAAGGAGTTCTTGCCTGTGTTACAAGGTGTAAAATTGAGTAAGACTAAAAACCCGACCCCGGCAGAAGATAGAAAGAGAATGAAAGTCATTCCCTATGCCTCAGTCATAGGTTCTATAAAGTATGCCATGCTATGTACCAGACCAGTTGTGTGCCTTGCTATGAGTTTAGCAAGGAGGTACGATAGTGATCCAGGGATAGATCACTGGATAGCGGTCAAAGTTATCCTTAGTTACCTAAGAGGACTAAGGAAATATTTCTCGGTTATGGAGGTGATAAAAGAGTTCGTCGTAAAAGGTTACGTCGATGCAAGCTTTTACACCGATCCAGATGACTCAAAGTCTCAATCTGGATACATATTGAAAGTGGGAGCAATTAGCTAGAGTAGCTCCGTGCAGAGCATTGTAGACATAGAAATTTGCAAAATACATACGGATCTGAATGTGGCAGACCCGTTGACTAAACTTCTCTCATAAGCAAAACTTGATCACACATTAGTACTCTTTGGGTGTTAATCACATGGCGATGTGAACTAGATTATTGACTCTAGTAAACCCTTTGAGTGTTGGTCACATAAGCGATGTGAACTATGGGTGTTAATCACATGGTGATGTGAACTATTGGTGTTAAATCACATGGCGATGTGAACTAGATTATTGACTCTAGTGCAAGTGGGAGACTGAAGGAAATATGCCCTAGAGGAAATAATAAAGTTATTATTTATTTCCTTATTTCATGATAAATATTTATTATTCATGCTAGAATTGTATTAACCGGAAACTTAGTACATGTGTGAATACATAGACAAACAGAGTGTCCCTAGTATGCCTCTACTTGACTAGCTCGTTAATCAAAGATGGTTAAGTTTCCTATCCATGGACATGTGTTGTCATTTGATGAACGGGATCACATCATTAGGAGAATGATGTGATGGACAAGACCCATCCGTTAGCTTAGCATAATGATCGTTAAGTTTATTGCTATTGCTTTCTTCATGACTTATACATGTTCCTATGACTATGAGACTATGCAACTCCCGAATATCAGAGGAACACTTAGTGTGCTATCAAACGTCACAACGTAACTGGGTGATTATAAAGATGCTCTACAGGTGTCTCCGATGGTGTTTGTTGAGTTGGCATAGATCGAGATTAGGATTTGTCACTCCGATTGTCGGAGAGGTATCTATGGGCCCTCTCGGTAATGCACATCATATGAAGCCTTGCAAGCAATGTGACTAATGAGTTAGTTACAGGATGATGCATTACGGAACGAGTAAAGAGACTTGCCAGTAACGAGATTGAACTAGGTATGATGATACCGACGATCGAATCTCGGGCAAGTAACATACCGATGACAAAGGGAACAACGTATGTTGTTATGCGGTTTGACCGATAAAGATCTTCGTAGAATATGTAGGAGCCAATATGAGCATCCAGGTTTCTCTATTGGTTATTGACCGGAGATGTGTCTCGGTCATGTCTACATAGTTCTCGAACCCGTAGGGTCCGCACGCTTAACGTTCAATGACGATTTGTATTATGAGTTATGTGATTTGATGACCGAAGTTTGTTTGGAGTCCCGGATGAGATCGGGGACATGACGAGGAGTCTCAAAATGGTCGAGAGGTAAACATTCATATATTGGAAGGCTATATTCGGACATCGGAAAGGTTCCGAGTGATTCGGGTATTTTTCGGAATACCGGGGAGTTACGGGAATTCACCGGGAGAAGTAATGGGCCTTATTGGGCCATACGGGAAAAGAGGAGGCAGTCCAAGGGGTGGCTGCGCCCCCCCCCCTCCATGGCAAGTCCGAATTAGACTAGGGAGGGGGCGGCGCCCCCCTCTTTCCTTCTCCCTCTCTCTCCTTCCCTCTCTCCCCCTCTTGGAAAAGGAAGGGGAGTCCTACTAGGATTGGGAATCCTAATAGGACTCCCCCTTGGTGCGCCTCCCCCTTAGGCCGGCCACCTCCTTCCTCCCTCCTTTATATACGGGGGCGGGGTGCACCCCAAAGGCACACCAAGATTTGTCTTAGCCGTGTGCGGTGCCCCCCTCCACAGTTACACACCTCGGTCATATCGTCGTAGTGCTTAGGCAAAGCCCTGCGCCGGTAACTTCATCATCACCATCACCACGCTGTCGTGCTGACTGAACTCTCCCTCGTCCTCAACTGGATCAAGAGCTCGAGGGACGTCATCGAGCTGAACGTGTGCTGAACGCGGAGGTGCCGTACATTCGGTACTTGGATCGGTTGGATCGCGAAGACGTTCGACTACATCAACCGCGTTACTAAACGCTTCCGCTTTCGGTCTACGAGGGTACGTGGACACACTCTCCTCACTCGTTGCTATGCTTCTCCTAGATAGATCTTGCGTGATCGTAGGATTTTTTTTTAAATACTACGTTCCCCAACACTAAGAAGTGCGTGTTTGGTGTTCCATCCGACAAACTCCTCGGTTTCTTTGTGTCTCAGCATGGGATAGAAGCAAACCCCAACAAGATCAAAGCCATTGAGCAAATTCAAGCACCTAAAACGGTCAAGGATGCGCGGCGCCTTGCCGGCTGTGTTGCTCCTTTGAGTAGGTTCATTTCAAGATCCGTTGAGCGTGCCCTGCCGTTTTTCAAGATATTGAAAAAGGCCGGTCCAGTAAAATGGACTCCGGAAGTAGAGGTTGCGCTGCAGGACCTGGAAATGTACCTATCCTCTGCGCCAACACTAGTTGCGCCTAAGCCATAGGAGCCGTTGCTGCTATACTTGGCAGGAACAAACCAAGTGGTCAATGCTGCACTAGTTGCACAAAGAGAAGCTGATGACGAAGGAGCAACAGTGGCAAGCCCGTCCCACGACAAGCCTGAATCCTCTACGGCAAGATCTAATGTCAGCAGATCAGAAACGGAGCAAGCAAATGAAGCCAATCAACAGATAGTGCCAAAGAAGAAGATGGTGCGGCGACCAGTATACTTCATCAAACACCTTCTGCAAGGGGCTAGATCAAGGTACTCTAGGGTGCAGAGACTGATTTTCGGCCTCCTCATGACCTCAAGAAAGCTACGCCACTACTACCAAGCACATGAGATAACCATTGTCACTCGCTTCCGTTGCAACGTATTTTGAGAAATCTAGAAGCAACTGGCAGGATAGTGGAGTGGGCATTAGAGTTTTCAAGTTTTGCACTCAAGTTTGAGAGCACTTCGACCATTCAGAGCATAGCCTTGGCGGAGTTCATTGCAAAATGGATACCAACATAAGATGAAGAAATCCAGGAATCAGCTCTCCCCGGCAAAGAAACTGAGAAAGATTGGATCATGTACTTGGACGGTGCCTTCTCGCTACAAGGCGCCGGCACTGGAGTGCTGCTTGTCGCACCCACCGGAGAGCTCATCAAGTATGTTGTTCAAATCTACTTTCCCAGGGAGAAAGCAACCAACAACACTGCAGAGTATGAAGGCCTCCTTGCCGGCATCAGGATTGCAGTAGAATTGGGAAACAGAAAGTTGATGGTTCGTGGAGATTCGTAGCTTGTTGTTAAGCAAGTGAACAAAGACTATCAAAACCCTTTGATGGAAGCATACGTAGAAGAAGTGAGGAAATTGGAGGAACATTTTGACATATTACAAACAGAACATATCCCCCGTGCGGAGAACAGTATTGCTGATCATTTGTCAAAGTGTGCAGCTCAAAAGCTACCTGTGGGACCAGGGACTTTTGTACTCCATTTGAATCAACCATCAGTTGCTCCATCGACCCAAGTCAATAAAAGAAGAAAGTTGAATACTGGCAAATATTTTCCGACAGAGCTCTGCTACTTCTTGAGCTTGCGTTGGTTTTTCCCTTGAAGAGGAAAGGGTGATGTAGCAAAGTAGAGATAAGTATTTCCCTCAGTTTGAGAACCAAGGTATCAATCTAGTAGGAGACAACGCACAAATCACCGAATACCTGCACATACAATCAAACAACTTGAACCCAACGTGATAAAGGGGTTGTCAATCCCTTCACGGTTATTTGCAAAAGTGAGATCTGATAGAGATAGATAAACGATAAAGTAAATATTTTTGGTATTTTTGTTTTATAGATCGGAAAGTAAAAGATTGCAAAATAGTAGATCGGAAACTTGTATGATGAAAAGTAGAAGATTATATGATGGAAAATAGACCCGGGGGCCATAGGTTTCACTAGAGGTTTCTCTCAAGATAGAAAATAATATGGTGGGTGAACAAATTACTGCCGAGCAATTGATAGAAAAGCGCAAAGTGAGGACGATATCTAAGGCAATGATCATGAATATAGGCATCACGTCCGTGTCAATTAGACCGAAACGATTCTGCTTCTACTAATATTACTCCACACATCGACCGCTATCCAGCATGCATCTAGAGTATTAAGTTCATAAAGAACGGAGTAATGCATTAAGTAAGATGACATGATGTAGAGGAATTAACTCAAGCAATATGATGAAAACCCCATCTTTTTATCCTCGATGGCAACAATACAATACATGCCTTGCTTCCCCTACTGTCACTGGGAAAGGACACCGCGAGATTGAACCCAAAGCTAAGCACTTCTCCCATTGCAAGAAAAACCAATCTAGTTGGCCAAACCAAACCGATAGTTCGAAGAGAATTACAAAGATATCAAATCATGCATATAAGAATTCAGAGAAGATTCAAATAATATTCATAGATAAGCTGATCATAAATCCACAATTCATCGGATCTCGGCAAACACACCGCAAAAAAGTATTACATCGAATAGATCTCCAAGAACATCAAGGAGAACATGGTATTGAGAATCAAAGAGAGAGAAGAAGCCATCTAGCTACTAGCTATGGACCTGTAGGTCTGTGGTAAACTACTCACGCTTCATCAGAAGGGAAATGGTGTTGATGTAGAAGCCCTACGTGATCGAATCCCCCTCCGACAGGGTGCCGAAAAAGGTCTCTAGATGGGATCTCACGGGTACAGAAGGTTGCGGCGGTGGAAAAGTATTTTCGTGGATGCCTATGTTGGTTTGGGGATATATGGGTATATATAGGCGAAAGAATTAGGTCAGGAGGTGCACGAGGGGCCCACAAGGGTGGGGGGCGCGCCCTACTCCCTGGGCGCGCCCTCCGTCCTTGTGGCCGCCTCGTGGCTCCTCCGACTTCATCTCCAAGTCTCCTGGTTTCCTTCTGGTCCAAGAAAAATCATCGCGAAAGTTTTATTCCGTTTGGACTCCGTTTGGTATTCCTTTTCTGCGAAACTCAAAAACAAGGAAAAAACAGAAGCTGGCACTGGGCTCTAGGTTAATAGGTTAGTCCCAAAAATAATATAAAATAGCATATTAATGCATATAAAACATCCAAAACAGATAATATAATAGCATGGAACAATAAAAAATTATAGATACGTTGGAGACGTATCAAGCATCCCCAAGCTTAATTCCTGCTCGTCCTCGAGTAGGTAAATGATAAAAACAGAATTTTTGATGTGGAATGCTACCTAACATATTTATCCATGTAATTTTCTTTATTGTGGCATGAATGTCCAGATCCATAAGATTCAAAACAAAAGTTTAATATTGACATAAAAACAATAATACTTCAAGCATACTAACAAGGCAATTATGTCTTCTCAAAATAACATGGCCAAAGAAGGCTTATCCCTACAAAATCATATAGTCTAGCTATGCTCCATCTTCATCACACAAAATACTCAAATCATGCACAACCTCGATGACAAGCCAAGCAATTGTTTCATACTTTTGACGTTCTCAAACCTTTTCAACTTTCACGCAATACATGAGCGTGAGCCATGGACATAGCACTATAGGTGGAATAGAATATGGTGGTTGTGGAGAAGACAAAAAGAGGGAGATAGTCTCACATCAACTAGGCGTATCAACGGGCTATGGAGATGCCCATCAATAGATATCAATGTGAGTGAGTAGGGATTGCCATGCAACGGATGCACTAGAGCTATAAGTGTATGAAAGCTCAAAAAGAAAACTAAGTGGGTGTGCATCCAACTTGCTTGTTCATGAAGACCTAGGGCAATTTGAGGAAGCCCATCGTTGGAATATACAAGCCAAGTTCTATAATGAAAACTTCCCACTAGTATATAAAAGTGACAACATAGGAGACTCTCTATCATGAAGATCATGGTGCTATTTTGAAGCACAAGTATGGAAAAAGGATAGTAACATTGCCCCTTCTCTCTTTTTCTCTCATTTTTTTCTCTTTTTTTCTTTTTTTCCTCTTTTTTTTTCTTTCTCTTTTTTTTTCTTTGGCTTCTTTGGCCTCTTTTTTTTTCTTTTCCTCACGTGGGATAATGCTCTAATAATGAAGATCATCATACTTCTATTTAATTACAACTCAAAAAATTACAACTCGATACTAGAACAAAATATGACTCTATATGAATGCCTCCGGCGGTGTACCGGGATATGCAATGAATCAAGAGTGACATGTATGAAAAAATTATGAACGGTGGCTTTGCCACAAATACGATGTCAACTACATGATCATGCAAAGTAATATGACAATGATGATGCGTGTCATAGTAAACGGAAAGGTGGAAAGTTGCATGGCAATATATCTCGGAATGGCTATGGAAATGCCATAATAGATAGGTATGGTGGTTGTTTTGAGGAAGGTATATGGTGGGTGTATGGTACCGGTGAAAGTTGCGCGGTACAAGAGAGGCTAGCAATGGTGGAAGGATGAGAGTGGGTATAATCCATGGACTCAACATTAGTCATAAAGAACTCACATACTTATTGCAAAAATCTATTAGTCATCGAAACAAAGTACTATGCGCATGCTCCTAGGGGGATAGATTGGTAGGAAAAGACCATCGCTCGTCCCCGACTACCACTCATAAGGAAGACAATCAAAAAATATCTCATGCTCCAACTTCGTTACATAACGGTTCACCATACGTGCATGCTACGGGACTCACAAACCTTAACACAAGTATTTCTCAAATTCACAATTACTCACTAGCATGACTCTAATATCACCATATTTATATCTCAAAACAATCATAAGGAATCAAACTTCTCATAGTATTCAATGCACTTTATATGAAAGTTTTTATTATATCCCTCTTGGATGCCTATCATATTAGGACTAAGTTTATAACCACAGCAAATTACCATGCTGTTTAAAGACTCTCAAAATAATATAAGTGAAGCATGAGAGTTCAATAATTTCTACAAAATAAAGCCACCGCCATGCTCTAAAAAGATATAAGTGAAGCACTAGAGCAAAATTGCCTAGCTCAAAAGATATAAGTGAAGCACAAAGAGTATTCTAATAAATCACGATTCATGCGTGTCCCTCTCAAAAAGGTGTGTACAGCAAGGATGATTGTGGCAAACTAAAAAGCAAAGACTCAAATTATACAAGACGCTCCAAGCAAAACACATATCATGTGGTGAATAAAAATATAGCCTCAAGTAAAGTTACAAATAGACGAAGACGAAAGAGGGGATGCCTTCCGGGGCATCCCCAAGCTTAGGCTCTTGGTTTTCCTTGAATATTACCTTGGGGTGCCTTGGGCATCCCCAAGCTTAGGCTCTTGCCACTCCTTATTCCATAGTCCATCAAATCCTTACCCAAAACTTGAAAAATTCACAACACAAAACTCAACAGAAAATCTCATAAGCTCCGTTAGTATAAGAAAATAAACCACCACTTTGGTACTGTTGTGAACTCATTCTTTATTTATATTGGTTTAATATCTACTATATTCCAACTTTTCCATGGTTCATACCCCCCGATACTACCATTAGATTCATCAAAATAAGCAAACAACACAAAGAAAATAGAATCTGTCAAAAACAGAATAGTCTGCGAGGATACGAATTGTTCTAATACTTCTGTTACTCCAAAAATTCTTAAAAATAAGGACAGAAGAGGAAATTTGTATATCAATCTCTTATAAAAAATTCAGGGTTTTTCAACTCTCCAGTGAATTATTAAAATTCTGAGACTGGACGCAAAAGTTTCTGTTTTTCAGCAAGATCAAATCAACTATCACCGTAAGCCATCCCAAAGGTCTTACTTGGCACAAACACTAATTAAAACATAAAACCACATATAACCAGAGGCTAGATGGATTATTTATTTCAAAACAGAACAAAAAAATAAAAACAAAAATAAAATTGGGTTGCCTCCCAACAAGCGCTATTGTTTAACGCCCTTAGCTAGGCATAAAAACACGAATAGATCTAGGTATTGTCATCTTTGGTATGCAATCCATAAGTAGCTCTCATAATAGATTCATATGGCAATTTAATTTTCTTTCTAGGAAAGTGCTCCATGCCCTTCCTTAATGGAAATTGAAATCTAATGTTTCCTTCTTTCATATCAATAATTTCACCAATCGTTCTAAGGAAAGGTCTACCAAGAATAATAGGACATGTAGGAATGCAATCTATATCAAGAACAATGAAATCTACGGGCACATAATTCCTATTTGCAACAATAAGAACATCATTAATCCTTTCCATAGGTTTCTTAATAGTGGAATCCGCGAGATGCAAATTTAAAGAACAATCATCAAATTCATGGAAACCTAACACATCACATAAAGTTTTTGGAATCGTGGAAACACTAGCACCCAAATCAAACAAAGCATAACACTCATAATCTTTAATCTTAATAGTAGGTTCCCACTCATCATAAAGTTTTTGTAACACCCCAAAAATTTAATCATGTTTTTACTAAATAAAATTCGGCCAGAATTAAAATTTTGAATTTTTGCTAGGTCTTTTATTAATTTGAGAACCATTTTCTGTTTCTGTTTTTCAAAATTCTTCCCTCCATATAGCAATTTTTGGAAATAATAATGTGGCTTTGGTAGTTCTCTTAAAACATTTCAATTATAGTTTAATAATAGTAAGAATTATTTTCAGAATAAAATTTGCCTCTAAATAATTCTTTTAACAGCTATTTCAATATTTTAAATGCCTCTGTTGCACTACAACTACTTTAAATAATTTTTTAAAAATTCCACAAAAATTATGAGGGGTCATGTGATGCCTATAAATCACTTTTATGCAAAAACCAAACTTGGTCTTTTGAAAAATTTGAGTGAAACAAGCTCTTTTCTTTTCTGGTCCAGATCCAACTTTGCACTACAACCCCTATTTTCCTTGCTCCATTAATTCTGAATTTTTTCCCACTTATAGTCCTTCCAACAAAACCCTTAAGTACAAAATTCCAGCTCCATTGGAATCTCTTTAGTTCACCAAATATTCCCCTACATTTTCTGTCCAGAACTGAAATTCACCAAAACTTGCACTAGCAAGTTCTTCTTTTTGCCAAGACAACCCCACCACCCTCTCTACCATTCAATGAGGCATCATCCTGACAAGTTTGACATCCAAAAAAATCTCCTAGGTCACCCCAACATTTTGTCAAACAGATTGTGTGCATGCCAGAAATTTTGCATCTTTCTAGCTTGTATTGCACACTAGCTCCTATGACTAAACTAGCATGTCCATCACTCCTCTCATGATTAGAGGCACCATCCTGTTAAATTCCAGCTCATTTTGATTCATGTAGATGCCATTGGCATTCTACCAAACACATAGCGTGCGTGCACTGCGCGTGGCCAGAGCGCCGGGACTGCAAGTGTCAGCACCGCCCCGCGTGGCCTCTCTACCACAGCCCCGCACGCCAGCCATCTCCAGGAGCATCGAGGGACACCCACGCGCCCCACCGACACCTCCCCTCTGTCGCTAGTGCCGGTCACCGCCGACCACGCCGCCCTCAGCCGCCGTCCGACGAGTTTCCCTCCGCCATGTCTCTGCCTCCTTAAATGCCAACCACCAGGGCTTATCCGCGGCGGCCACCGTCCTCGCCACATAGCACCGGCCACGCTGACCTCCACCGACCCTCACCGGCCACCCAATGGCTTCAACCACCACCGTAATTGCCATCGCCGCCGTGCTTATCTTCTGGAGCCGCGGCACCGCCTTCGCCCCCCCTATAAAAGGCCCTCCGAGCTCGCTCCTCTCATCTCCACCACTCCTCCATCCCCCATAAGCCTACCGAGGCAGCCAAACGACCGGAAATGGCCGTCATCTCCGTCTCTGGTAGCTACTGCCACCACCACATCGCCGATGATTCCAGCCTCTCCAGAGCCTCCCCCTCCCCAACTCCTTCTCCAATAGCTTCCCCAGAGACCCGCAGACCCATCCCAGTCGTCAATTTCGCCGGAGGAGGCCCGAGGGCGAAAGCCCCCTTCCAACTGTAGCTTCCCTCCACCATGGAGGAAGCCCCGCTCATTCTCGAGCTCCCCGACGAGCGTGCGTGGCATGTACAGAAGCGCCATGCTCCTTTGAGCATTCCGGTGGCCGTAGCACCCCGAACGGTGAGGTGTGCCACCAGGAATCATCGCCGGAGTCCTCCCCTGTCGCTGTCCACGCGCGCGGGAGGTTGGAGACAAACCCGACAGGTGGGTCCCACCTGTAGGTGAGCCAGTCATCTCCTACAGTAGCGCATCCCCGTGGGTACACTTTCCCTACGAGGAAATGTACTTCAGTAACTACGCCGTCGACGTCGGCGGGTTTTTCGCACGACCGACTGACTGGGCTCGGCCCAGTGGCGCCTCGCGGTTAAATCTCGCACGGGACGCACTGCTACCCTTTTCTTTTCTTTTTCTTTTCTAGTAGATTTCAATTAATTCCACAGCAACCTTTTCAAATCCAAATCCAGTGATTCAAATTTCTACAGACTTATAAAATCTTGCTCTATTTATATAGGTTAGGTTAACATTTTTCCTAAGCTTTATCCCCACTGGATCAATTAAATGGTTCATTTAATCATTTATTTCAACTTAGAAATTCCATAAGTAATTCACATTAACTCCAAATAAATTGATTCTTTCTCTGTTATTTTTCATTTTTCATCTAGTTTATTTTAGTATTTATTTCAAAAATTTCCAGACAACCTTTTAGCACTATTTTGATTTATGTGGTCATTGCTATACTCTTTAAAATAGGAAAAATGGAGGGAAGAAATATTTCAAACTTTTGGAGTGCACCCGACACTTTTAAATGCTCAAGGCAAGCATCTTGAACACTTGATATGGTGGATTGCATAGTTAATATTTGCACCATGATTATGTTGAGTTCATATAAAGTTGGCTTATTGATAATTATGCATGCATGACCCCATGAAATATTTTACCTTCATTTAGGCATGAAGTAAGAGTAAGCATGGCTATTTTTCTTATGTTACATTTGCCTGTGCCGGTCCGGACTAAACTGCAGGAAAGAATCAGTCACGAGTAAAGTGACTGTGAGATTGAAATTTCTCGTGGTGACAAGAATGATCAGTAAGGGCATGACGGGACATGCCGGGTCGTGATGCTGTTGGGTATCACCAAGGAATATATTGTGCTAACCACTGCAGGAAAACTTAACCACCTCAGTCGACCGTAGATCGAGTCTTGTTCCGGTAACCCCCATACTTGATTCGTGCTGCCACTTGTCCCTGCCACAGGTGGGGTATGGTTCAGTAAGTTGTTAACCCCTTTTCGTGCACACACCACATAGAGGGCTACGATGAGGGTTTCCATGTTGGTGGACTAAATCCTGTCATCGGGTTAGGGGGCCTGGGTGTTTCCAGTTGTGACTGAGAGGGGGGCACCCCTTGTAATCCGTGTGTATTAATAGTGATCCCATGCAGGACGTTGGTCACTCCGTCTTAAAGTTTTTCTTGAACGATGCTTTGGGTGATTCCTGGCATCCGAAAAGTTAATCTGGTGTGTGCTGGTCAGGTGTGTTTTCAACCCAAAGACCGTAATGGGAATTAGTCAGTGTCACGGTACTGACTAAAGAAATCCTTTACTTGTGGGTAAAGAGTACACCCTCTGCAGAGTTTAAACCTATTCGAATAGCCGTGTCCGCGGTTAAGGGCTACAGTCTGGGTTGGTCAAGTGTCGGTCTTAGTGTCAGTCTTTGGAGGAAAATAATTAAATTGAGCCTGAATTATTTTTGCAGAATAATTATTGTCACCCTGATGCTACCATGAATATTTTTGCTATGCATATTAATATTAGTGTGGTTATGCATATTATTGAGGACTAATCATTTCTCTTATTTTATTTCCTGAGTGTCTCAGGGGCTGGCTAGACTACCCCGGGCACTCAACTTTATTTTCAAGACCTCTCGTGGCGTCCCTCGAGTTTACAGGCGGCCCCCGCCACTACTCTTGTGGACACCCGATTGGCATTTCTCTTCAAGTCCGACCGTGGCGTCACTTGACACCCGACTGGCATTTCTCTTCAAGTCCGACCGTGGCGTCACTTGACACCCAACTGGCATTTCTTTTATTTCTTTCTGAATGTCACTTGGGCTAGCTAGACTACCCGTGGCATTCACTTGCGTTATTTCTGACAAGTTTGATCATGACTAACATGCTATATTTACTTCCGTATCATTTTGCTATTGTCATGTCATGATTTAGATTTGTGTCAGCATGAGCATTTTAGCATGATCCAGCATGAGCATACGCATATAGTTTGGTTCAACATGATCATATATTTTGTCTGCTGCATTCGGTATATCTCTTGTTCATGATGTTTGCGAGTACATTCAAACGTACTCACAGGCTTGTCCTTGGCTATTTACTTGGCCAGGTCAGGAGTTCTACGAGGAGTACCACAACGACGACCATGCGGAGCCTAGGATAGCAGCCACGCGGATAGGAATTATCCGGGTCAGCTGTTCCTGTGGAAATAGAGCCCCATCAACGCTGGAGAACCGCGAGTCATTTCCGTCATCCACCACCGGAATCCCTGTTGTATCATTGGACCTTTATGGTCTTGTATCCAATTCTTGTAATAGCTTGGTAATTCTGTAACAAGGACGTGTCCACCAGTAACAGTAATCCTGGGCTAGTGATGACATGAGGGGTTTATTTCTGGGATTTCGTGTCCCGGCCCCGACAGTTTTCTAGGAATAGAAACTTCCAATTCAAGCTTTTCTTCAAAAGATTGCATCATAGCATCAACGATATGTTTAGTAAAAGCTTTATTTTGATTATAAGCATGAGGAGAATTCAACATGGATTGCAACAAGGAAATACAATCTATTAAAGAACAATTATCATAATTAAATTCCTTGAAATCCAAAAGAGTGGGTTCATTGCTACTTAAAGTTTTGACCTCTCCAATCCCACTTTTATCAATTTTTGCATCAAGATCTAAAAACTCCGAATCATTGGGACACCTTTTAACTAAAGTTGACTCATATCCTATCCCATCTTTATCAAGATTTATATTGGAAAACAAAGATTCAATAGGATTCACATCAATCACTTTAAGATCTTCATCATTATTTTCACGGAAACTAGAAGAACATGTTTTTACAAACCAATCTTTTTTAGCACGCATCTTAGTGGTTCATTCTTTGCACTCATCAATGGAAATTCTTATAGCTTTGAGAGACTCATTGATATCTTGCTTGGGTGGAATAGATCTAAGTTTCAAAGAGTCAACATCAAGAGAAATTCTATCCACGTTCCTAGCCAAATCATCAATCTTAAGCAATTTTTCTTCAATCAAAGCATTGAAATTCTTTTGCGAACTCATAAATTATTTAACACTATTTTCAAAATCAGAGGGCATCTTATTATAATTTCCATAAGAATTGTTGTAGGAATTACCATAATTATTAGAGGAATTACTAGGGAATGACCTAGGATTAAAATTACCTCTATAAGCGTTATTACCAAAATTGTTCCTACCAACAAAATTCACATCCATAGATTCATTATTATTTTCAATCAAAGTGGACAAAGGCATATCATTAGGATCCAAAGAAGCACTCTTGCTAGCAAATAATTTCATAAGTTCATCCATCTTTCCACTCAAAACACTAATCTCTTCAATTGCATGCACTTTTTTACTAGTGGAAGATCTTTCGGTATGCCATTGAGAATAATTAACCATAATATTATCTAGAAGTTTAGTAGCTTCTCCTAGAGTAATTTCCATAAAAGTGCCTCCCGCGGCCAAATCTAAAAGATTTCTAGAAGCAAAATTCAATCCGGCATAAATTTTTTGTATAATCATCCACAAATTCAAAGCATGAGTAGGGCAATTTCATATCATCAATTTCATTCTCTCCCAAGATTGCGCAACATGTTCATGATCAAGATGCTTAAAATTCATAATCTCGTTCCTAAGGGAGATGATCTTAGCGGGAGGAAAATACTTGGAAATAAAAGCATCTTTACACTTATTCCATGAATCAATACTATTTTTAGGCAAAGATAAAAACCAAGTTTTAGCACGATCTCGAAGTGAGAACGGAAATAGCTTCAATTTAACAATATCATTATCCACATCTTTTTTCTTTTGCATATCACACAAATCAATGAAATTGTTTAGATGGGACATGGCATCTTCACTAGGAGGGCCAGAAAACTGATCTTTCATAACAAGATTTAGCAAAGCTGCATTAATTTCACAAGATTCCGCACTAGTGGCGGGAGCAATCGGAGTACTAATAAAATCATTGTTATTGGTGTTGGAAAAGTCACACAATTTGGTATTCTCTTGAGCCATCGTGACAAAGTAAGCAATCCAACACACGAGCACACAAAAAGCAAACGAAGAAGACGAACGGAAGAGGGACGAAGAAAAGGTAAAGAGAGGGGCGAAGAAAAAGGCAAATCTTTTCGAAAATCGTTTTAGAAGTGGGGGAGAGGAAAATGAGAGGTGAATGGCGAATAATGTAATGCAAGAGATGAGAGTTTATGATGGGTACTTGGTATGTCTTGACTTGGCGTAGATCTCCCCGGCAACGGCGCCAGAAATTCTTCCTGCTGCTTCTTGAGCTTGTGTTGGTTTTTCCCTTGAAGAGGAAAGGGTGATGCAGCAAAGTAGAGATAAGTATTCCCTTAGTTTGAGACCCAAGGTATCAATCCAGTAGGAGACAATGCACAAATCACCGAATACCTGCACAAACAATCAAACAAACTTGCACCCAATGCGATAAAGGGGTTGTCAATCCCTTCACGGTTATTTGCAAAAGTGAGATCTGATAGAGATAGATAAACGATAAAGTAAATATTTTTGGTATTTTTGTTTTATAGATCGAAAAGTAAAAGATTGCAAAATAGTAGATCGAAAACTTGTATGATGAAAAGTAGACGATTATATGATGGAAAATAGACCCGAGGCCATAGGTTTCACTAGAGGCTTCTCTCAAGATAGAAAATAATACGGTGGGTGAATAAATTACTGCCGAGCAATTGATAGAAAAGCGCAAAGTTATGACAATATCTAAGGCAATGATCATGAATATAGGCAGCACGTCCGTGTCAAGTAGACTGAAATGATTCTGCATCTACTACTATTACTCCACACATCGACCGCTATCCAGCATACATCTAGAGTATTAAGTTCATAAAGAACGGAGTAATGCATTAAGTAAGATGACATGATGTAGAGGAATTAACTCAAGCAATATGATGAAAACCCCATCTTTTTATCCTCGATGGCAACAATACAATACGTGCCTTGCTGCCCCTACTGTCACTGGGAAAGGACACCGCAAGATTGAACCCAAAGCTAAGCACTTCTCCCATTGCAAGAAAAACCAATCTAGTTGGCCAAACCAAACTGATAGTTCGAAGAGAATTACAAAGATATCAAATCATGCATATAAGAATTCAGAGAAGATTCAAATAATATTCATAGATAAGCTGATCATAAATTCACAATTCATCGGATCTCGGCAAACACACCACAAAAAAGTATTACATCGAATAGATCTCCAAGAACATCGAGGAGAACATGGTATTGAGAATCAAAGAGAGAGAAGAAGCCATCTAGCTACTAGCTATGGACCCGTAGGTCTGTGGTAAACTACTCACGCTTCATCGGAAGGGCAATGGTGTTGATGTAGAAGCCCTCCATGATCGAATCCCCCTCTGGCAGGGTGCCGAAAAAGGTCCCTAGATGGGATCTCACGGTTACAGAAGGTTGCGACGGTGAAAAAGTATTTTTGTGGATGCCTCAGTTGGTTTGGGGATATATGGGTATATATAGGTGAAAGATTAGGTCAGGAGGTGCACGAGGGGCCCACAAGGGTGGAGGGCGCGCCCTACCCCCCTGGGCGCGCCCTTCGTCCTTGTGGCCGCCTCGTGGCTCCTCCGACTTCATCTCCAAGTCTCCTGGTGTCCTTCTGGTCCAAGAAAAATCATCGCGAAAGTTTTATTCCGTTTGGTATTCCTTTTCTGCGAAACTCAAAAATAAGGAAAAAAACAGAAACTGGCACTGGGTTCTAGGTTAATAGGTTAGTCCCAAAAATAATATAAAATAGCATATTAATGCATATAAAACAGCCAAAATAGATAATATAATAGCATGGAACAACCAAAATTTATAGATACGTTGGAGACGTATCAAGCTCCCAGAAGCCGCCGGTAAGAAAGTTGCCGCGAACAATGACGCAATTGCTGGTGAGCAGCAGCTTCACGCAGAACCCAGGTTCCTGGCATTGAGAGCGCTCCCACAGCTGAAGAGATGCCTTTAGTCCTTGCCGTCGAGCCGCAAGCTCCAGCATGGGCACAACACATAGTCCAATTCCTTCAAATAGGAGAACTTCCCGATGAACAAGAAGAAGCTGAGAATGTATCCCGTCAATCGAGTATGTACTAGTTTGTGGATAACATTCTGCACAGAAAGAGGTCGAACGGTGTGAAATTAAAGTGCATTTGCCGAGAAGACGGACTGCGGTTGTTGGCAGAGATACATGGAGGCATATTTTTTTTGAAAGATCCAGCGTTGCTGGCATTCCATTGATTTAGCAGAAAAGAGTTGAAATACAATTTGATCAAAGATCAACAGAATGCTCTAGCAGCAAGAGCACACCCGAAGGCAAGAACTAAGCTACTCCCTCCCAATCGGGGCCCCCAAGGGGTATGCTAAACTTTTTGGCCCCGCAACATTCCAGAGCTCTAAATTTTGAGTGAAAGATCTGAGAACATCCCCCGATGATGCAGCCTTTCCCCTGAAAATACAAGCGTTCCTCTCCCTCCATATCTCCCAGCAGATGAGCATGATGATCGAACACATGGCCTTACGGACCTTCGCATTGGCAGTTTGCTGCAAGCAGTGTTGCACCCGTTGGGTGGTATTGCCACTGTTACTCCAGAGCGCCGGGTTCAGAGAGCTGCAGCCATTCCATGTTGCCGCCTTCCTCCAGATTTCCAGAACCAGGGGGCATTCCCAGAACAAGTGCACCGATGATTCCAGTTGGTGGATGCACAGAGGGCAAAATTAGCCGTTGATCCAGCCTCGGTGTTGTAACCTGTTGTTGCACCATAGGCGATCGAGATGCATCAGCCAGGAAAAGATCTTCATCTTCCCCGGCGCCCAAGGTTTCCAGATGATGGAGCTCAGGTCCTCTCTTGTGGGTGCCTGAAACTGCAGTTGGTAGGCCGGGCTCGCAGAGTACTGACCCGAGCTTCCCACCATCCAGGTAATCGTGTCGTTGACTCCAGGCATTAACGTGACATCTTGTGCAGCCAGCAGACACCAGAGGGACAGGAACTCTCTAACAATCACTGCCCTATCACCATGACAAAGATCTTTTACCCAGGTGTGATTAGTGAGTGCAGCAAGCACTATCCTGTTCTTTCGGCGGGAGTGCGCGAACAGCACCGGGAACGCATGTCAGAGCGCCCCAACCTCCAACCAGCGACAGTTCCAGAAGGATGCCGTGGCGCCGTCTCCGATTGTGACTCTCGTGGCACCGTTGAACAACTTGGCGCCGTATCCTATTTTGACTCTCGTGGCACCGTTGAACAACTCACAAGGAACTGGGGAGCCCACCCACGGGCGACGAGGCTGCTGCCAGGCCAGCCATAGCCACCGTAGCCAGAGAGCGTGGCTAAATTTCAGCAGGTTCAGAATGCCCAGGCCCCCGTGCTGCACCGGCGAGCACACCTGAGTCAGTTCACCTTGCATTTCCCCCTGGCCAGCTCCTGATCCCCTGACGAGAGGAAGCGCCGGCAAACCTTGTCCACATCCTTGAAAAACTTGATTGGCGCCCTAAGGACGGTGATCGCATATGTTGGCAAGGCTGTCAACACACAATGAACCAGCACCCGCCTGCCTGTAGTGGATAGCAGGCGACCCTTCCAGCCTGCAAGGCACGCGTGGATACGGTCGAGGATGAACTGAAGATGGACTAGCCGCAGTCTAGATATGGTGATCGGCAAGCCTAAATAAGTCATGGGGAAACCTACGATTCTACCTCTAAAGCTCTGAAGCACATCTTGTAGGTCTAGGCCCTCACAGCGTATCGGTGCTACAGAAGATTTTTCTGGGTTTATCTTAAGGCCTGTGGCGTCGCCGAAGAGCTTAATAATGGTCAAGAGATTGTCAAATTCCTGTCGGCTAGGGTTTGCGAAGAGGATCACGTCGTCGGCGTATAAGCTAACTCTGGCATTGATTCGACAACCGGGGAGGGGGGCAAGGATGCCCCTGTTCAGTAGCCGCAAGAAGTAGATGATGCAGAGGATCTATGGCTAAAATGAATAGCAGCGGTGACAAGGGAACACCCTGACGAAGACCGTGCGCATGCATGATCGCCTCCCCGGGCACTCCGTTGAGGAGAGAAGACGATGAGACTGTTGACAGTAGGAGCGCTATCCAGTCGTGCCATCGCGCGCTAAAACCTAGTCGTTGAAGCAGTTCTAGAAGGTAATCCCAAGCAATGGAGTCGAAGGCCCTAGCTATATCAAGCTTGATTAGAAGTGTCGGTTTTTTATTTCTATGAAGTGAACGAATGCAGTTCTGCACATAAAAGGAAAGAATCCTGAATGCATTTCTTCTTTTGAAACGCGCTTTGCATCGGCGATATAACACTCTGGATCACTCCTGCCAGACGGATCAATAGCACTTTTACCAGCAACTTTCCAATGCAGTGAATCAAACTGATCGGGCGGTAATGCCCAATCTCCGTGGCTCCGTTTTTCTTCGGGAGGAGGGCGATCATGGCCGTGTTGATTGATTCCGCGTTTGTGCCTCTCCAATGATAGAATTGCTGAAAGACCCTCATCACGTCTTCTCTGATAATGGACCAACAAGATCTGAAGAAACCCCTCGAGAACCCGTCTGGGCCGGGCGCCTTCTCCACTGGCGAAGCCTTGATGGCATTCCAAACCTCATCCTCTGTGAACGCGGCAGATCCAGCCCCTCGCCTTGAACCTGGGACAGGTTAAGCATTTCCCAATTGATCATGTGAGCCCGTGTGAGTTTGTTCCCCAGAAGCCCGGAGAAATGCTCATGGATTAGCTGTGCTTTTTCCTCATGGTCTGAAGCAATGTGGTTCCCCTGTTGCAGAGAGTGTATGAAGTTTTTCCTTCTTCTCGAGATTAACCTGGCGTGAAAAAGCTTTGTGCTCGCGTCTCCGGTGCGCAGCCAGGTGATGCGAGAGGCCTGCCGGTTCCTTGCCTGCTCCAGCACAGCAAAACCAAGGATTCTTTGCTTTAACAGATTACAGAGTCTGAATTCCTGAGGGTTGAGCTGTCTTCTTTCTTGAGCCACATCCAGCCGAAGCACCACCTCCAAAGCGATGTGCAGTTTTAGACGAGCCCCGCTGAAGAGTGCTTTGCTCCAAATTTTAAGATCAGCAGCCACTCGTTTCATTTTGATCTTAATTCGCACATAGGGGCAGCTATGATTGACCGGCCGTTGTCAGGCCCGTAATACTGTTTCATGGAACCTTGGGAATTTTGGCCAGAAGTGCTCGTATCTGAACTTTTCTTTTCGTGGTGGGGTGGCAGTGCAGGCCAACAGCAGTGGACAGTGATCTGATATGGAGGTTGATGCAGCCATTAACAAATATGCTTGGTGATCCGTCTCCCATTGCATGTTGCAGAAAAATTTGTCAATGATGCACATTGTTGGCTCTTCTTGCTCATTTGACCAAGTGAATTTTCTGTTCTTGCATTTGATTTCCCAGAGCCCGGCACTATCAATTGCATTTCGGAACCTGCCCATCATACGCCTATTGATGTTGATGTTGCTTTTGCCCCTTGCTTCATAGATGAGATTGAAATCGCCACAGATCAGCCATGGCTCCCCAGCTGGTGGAGCAGCAGCTGCCAACTCGCGAAAGAACTCTCCTTTTTGTGCTTCCTCCGACGGGCCATACATGTTGGTGAGCCAGTACCAATCTGTTGACAGTAGCGATGACACTTTTGCCATCAGAGAGAACTGTCCTACAGCATGGGTTTGAACCTCCAGTGAGGATCTATCCCAGAAAATGGCTACGCCTCCTCTTGATCCAATTGCAGGCAGGACTACACATCCTTCCAGTGCCGATCCTCCGATCTCCCTGACAAAAGCCGGTGACCATAGCTCAATTTTGGTTTCCTGCAGGCAGAGAAGGTCGAGTCTGTTCATCGTAAATACCTCGTTGACAGCCGTGCGCCTCGCGAGCGCGTTCAGGCCCCTAACATTCCATGACAGAATTGCAGGGTTGTAACTATTCATGGGGACACAGGGAATGCTCCGCAAACTGTAACAATCTACTAAAAACAGAGCAGTACACATCCATTCTAGTAGGGGGGCCACAACATCCACCAATATCCCCAAGAACATGTCGTTGTCTAACTATCCTAGCCACCGATCAATCACAACACATGAATAATCCTAACTTGAACCAGCTTAAGGCTGGTCGCCTGCGGAGCCTAACTAGTGGAGCAACTAACATGATCACACATCAACCTCCTCGATCACAGCAGCAGGGCCGGCCATGGCAGCCGCAATCCGGAGGGCAGCCGCGTCCAGATCCGTGAGCTTCGCGATGGCCTAAATGTCGCTCTCGGACAGGGGCTCATCAAAATGCTTGATGAGGGCAGCCACGGCCAACGTCGTCATCTTGTCCTTCAGGCCCAGCGCTCCGAGTTCCTGGATCAGCCTGAGTGCAGCTCGTTGTGCTACTGGCATGATAGAGTGCATGGCCGCCTACCTAGCACTCTGTCTTGTTGGGGCCGAAGTAGTGCGCGTCTTTGGAGGGGCAGAGGAGCGATGGTTCGAGCGAGGAGGAAGAGAGCCAAGGACCGCAGGCTCCGTGTAGCTGAAGAGGAGCTGCGGGTCCCTGTTCTCGTCGTCTCCGATCCCCATGGCGCTGACCTGACTAGAAACAGCGCTCACTTGCACCTCCAGAGGAGTGGTGGAGGGCGTGGTCCAATAGGCATGCAGCATGGAGGCGCCAAACTCCAGCGATTTCTCCAACGTGGCCTTGATGGAGGCATCCAGCTCCAGCTGCATGCAGTCCACATGAGACAGGGGTGGGGATGAACTGGTCCACGAGGAAATCCGCCACCGGGTTAATGCTGGGGGTGGGGGCGGTGGCGGGGGTGTGGCCTGACGCAGAGGAAGTGGCGGAGTGGCGGACAGGGCCGCCGGCTCGTGCTCGCGCCTGGAGTTGCTACGTCCCCTCGTGGCTCCACCATGATGCCGGGGCATCGGCGTCCTGCTGCGGCGCCTGGACGTGCCCGCGTCTTGTGCCTTCTCCTTGCCCTTACCCGAGCGCCCCCTGCCGAGGAGGGCGTCCCGCCAGGAGCACCACCCGCAGCCCCTGTCACCTTGATCATCAGTGTCATGGTCGCGGTGGTGGTCGCCTGAGGGGAAGTCACTGCAGCCCGAGGACAGCACCCGGGGCACACTTCTACGACCGCGCGCCTGACCATCCTCCACACCCCTCGTCCACACGCCCGGGTCGGTGTAGGGTAGCAGCTCGCTGCTGTCTGAATCCGAGGATGGGATGCCGCTCTGGCGAGGGTGGGGAGAGGCGCGGAGCCCAGTCCTCCACCCGGTCGACGTGGACGAGGAGGTCGTAACGCCGCGCGCCGGGCGGCGGCGCCACCTTGCGCTCGGGGGGGGGGGGGGGGGGGGTGGGGGGGGGGGGGGGGGGGGTGGTTTTGGTTGGGTTGGGTGTGGTGTTTTTATGATCCCATCATCTCCTCCACGCGGCCGGCGCCGTGCTTCAGCACCCACAGGGTGTGGGTCATCGAGATGTGAGCCACATCCCACACCCAGACCCAGCAGGCGAACAACTTGGTGTGGTCGCGCTCATGCATCCTGCTGTCGAGGTGGTCGATGCGGCACATCTTTCCCAGCGCCTCCTCCACACCCTCCAAGGACCAGAACTGCACCGGGAGGTTCTCGATGATGATGTGCACATGGAGAGAGAGGTTGAGCAGTGCCGCATGGTCGTCCTCGTGCGAAGGGTTGATGTCGAAGCGATCACTGTGCACCACGACGAAACCCTTCGCCACGGCGTTGTCGCGGAGTGCTGGCAGCTCGAAGTGCTGGCAGCTCGAAGTAGACGAAGAAAGTTCTCCGGGTGGTGCGCCGTGACCCACAACAGGTGGGGTGGGACGCGCAGCCGCTCCTCAAGTGCGCGCCCCACCATCAGAGGGCTCACCGCACCCGGCCCATCAGGTGTGGTGAGGGTGACCGCGTGCTGCCGAAGGATGAACACCTGGTGATCCATGGCCATGGAGGACACGACCACGCAACATGAAGGCATATGTGGCTCTCACATAGGATCAAGAGCCCTTGTCAGCAAAGTTTTTCGGCAAGCTTTTTTATTGGCCCACTGCCCTTCAGGATGCAACTGAGCTAGTAACCAAGTGTGAAGCATGCCAGTTCCATTCAAAGAATATACATCAACCAGCACAAGCTCTCCAAACAATCCCTCTCTCCTGGCCTTTTTCGGTCTGGGGCTCGATATCTTGGGCCTATTTCCCTGTGCTACCGGGGGCTTTGAGTTCGCCATCGAAAAGTTCACAAAGTGGCCTGAAGTAGAGCCAGTGAGGAAGGTGACAACACAGTCAGCCGTCAAGTTCTTCAAAGGGCTGGTTTGCCATTTTGGGGTTCCTAACAGAATAATCACCGACAACAACACGCAGTTCATGAGCCGCGCCTTCATGCAGTACATTCGAAACCTTGGGAGCAAGGTGTGCTTCGCCTCTGTTGCTCACCCGAGAAGCCATGGGCAGGAAGAACGGACAAATGCTGAAGTGTTGCGCGGTCTTAAGACAAAAACCTTTGATAGGTTGCACAAGTGCGAAAGGCGTTGGATTGATGAGTTGCCGGTGGTTCTTTGGTCACTCAGAACCACACCAAATTGAGCTACTGGCCAAACCCCTTCTCCCTAGTCTATGGTGCAGAAGCGGTGCTCCCCGCGGAACTCACATACGGGTCACCTCGAGTGCTTGCCTATGATGAGGCAGAGCAAGAGCAGCTGCGGCAAGATGAAGCCACGTTCCTTGAGGAAGATCGTCTTCGGGCAGCTGTGCGAGGTGCACGCTACTATTAAGCTTTGCGCCACTACCATAGCCGCAAGGTTCATGCCCAAAGCTTTGAGGAAGGTGACCTTGTTCTTCGGTGCGTCCAGTCCGCCAAAGGATCAAACAAGTTGACGCCAAAGTGGGAGGGCCCTTATCGGATAGTACAAGTCACCAGACCTGGCGTAGTCCATATGGAGACCGAAGATGGTATCCGAGTGCAGAACTCATGGAATATCGAGTATCTTCGCAAGTTCTACCCATGAGGCGCAGTTGCCGGGCCTTGTTCCTGGCAACCCCTTTTGTACAAGTTTTGTCTTCAAGACTTGTAACCCTTTGTACAAAGCCAGGCGCAGACCCTATGCATATGTGAATAAAGCTAAGTGTTTCACAACCTTTTGTGCATATTTACTTATGTATCAATACATGCAAACGTTGTGATTACATTTTGGCTTGTATGAAAACTACTGATGAGCCGCCAAAGTTCCCAAACTACTCTTTTCTTTCTTCCTTTTTAAAGAGACATAAGGATTCCTCGCATGCAAGTTCCTCGAGGGGAGTGGTGGATGGAATACCACTTTAATGGCATCAACGTCGGTGTTCATTTCATACAACAAAGAAAGCTAAGTTGAAAAAATTTCGACTAGAAATTCTTTGTTACGTTTTGCGATTCCCGTTGCGCCATTGTATGTTTGTATGAAAAACCTGCATGCGGAGGAATCTTGTCGTGACCATTCACGCTCTAATCTCGCCTCGAGTCCGCTCGGCAAGGTTCTTGTAGCTGCGTTGAGATCGGCAAGATATCTTGCTGGTGACGACATTGCCAGCAGGCTGCTAAGGACCTGCTCCTCGAAGCGCTCGCGGCAAGGACGCGCGTCGGCAAGTGCCTAAGTCGCGTAAGGTAAGGGATTGAAATCATACGAGGGCACAAGCAAGCAAGGGGGACAACAAGCATTCATCTGAGCATTATAAATAGAAAATATTTATTAAAGGATGCTCAATAACATTTTTCTTAGCCCTTTTTCCCAGGGTTTACATCGAGTGCAACACAGGGCAAAAGGGGCTCCTAGGCAATGTCTGGCTCACTCCCGGCAATCCAGATGATGGTGCTGCCGGTGCTCAGCTAGAGTCAGAGCCGTCGTCCTCGGTCTGGATGCTCGGGGAGTTGCCGTCGTTGTCTTCACCATCGTCCTCCTCGTCGCTTTCCCTCGAGGAGGCGGTTTCGCTGTTGCTCGAGCTCTCTGCAAACCACTCCATGTGCGCTCCTGATGCGCCGAAGAACTTCACGGCAAGTGTGTCGGATTCAACCAGCTTGAAGTGGAGAAGGTGCCCCTGCCCTAGACAACAGGCACAAATGAAGAATTTCCACCGGCGCGTGAAGTACATGAGGCTGTTGGCGGAAAACTCAACGTTCACCCAGACGGAGCCGTTGCAGCAACCGTCTACGCATAGCCACAAGCCGAGCGATTGATCAACCTCCATCACCCTAGCAAAAGGATGAGGGAGTTGCAGCCGGCTTCGCAGCCGGTCGCACAGCTCCATGACGAACTCGAGCGCCGTATCTTCCGTATGGCCCTCTCTTGGAGCCGGAACGGCTAGGGGCGAGACGACAAGCTTTCCACTGCAGTCGCCCCGAGCCCGAGCGCCGCGTCTTCCATGACCTCAGGCCATGGCCCCTCCTCGAGCACTGGACCTAGTTTCTGCGACTGTGGACGAGGCGGAGGCATGGTGCCGGGAAGAAGCTCTCATGGCAGCAACAGAAGCACGGGCTTGACCCCTCCCCCTCGCCATGATGGCGGCAGATGCGAGGGGTGAGGGAAGAAGAAGAAGAAGATAGCTGATACTAAGAGATTGGGACGAGAAGAAGTGGATGAGCATCGCCCTCCGCAGCCCCCTCTTTATAGGAGGAGGCACGGGGGCTGGCTCTTCACCATCTTAGGGCAACCGCCCAGTTCCACCAATTCCACGCCCTACATTTCTGGCTGGCGCATTACTCCATCAACCTCCCAGCCTCACCAATCCGGCGTCCTGACTCCCCTGCTCAGAGCACTACTTCCACGACCGCCCCTCTTCCCCAATCTCACGTTCCACATGCAACCCGCGTCGTGGGGGCTGCGTAAAAGGAGGAGTGATGACAAAAATGGCAGTTATCCTAAGCCACACGTGATCGTGGGTCTGCCCAGGCTGAGCCTGGTGGCAACCCATGTGCGCACTCGCCCCTGGTTTCTAACACAAGCAGTGATTGCCCGCCCAGGAAACAAGCTTGTTGGAGGAAGGCTGGGCACTAACTCAAGTTTAGATTAATGAAGAAGCAAAGAAGATCAAAAGACAGATGCCCACCACGGCAAGCTTGCGCATTAGTCCTTGTTACATGTCTGTGCATTGTTTTGGCATAGCCCAATGATGCTCGGGAGCACGTGTGGCCAAGGCCCGGGGGATCCTATCGGTGTATAAAACATGGGTATTTTATACCCTGACCTATGCACAAACCAGTAGCAGCTCCCCTGCCAACTAAAGTTTTAATAAAGATTCCCAAGCCAAGGGAACCGCTCTTTGAGAGATCAAGGAGCGCATCAAGAAGACCAAGATTCAAGACCCCATTGTTAGATACTAACTGGGGAGAAGAGCAAGGCAGATCATCAAGGCTAATACCGAAGGCAACCTTTGCCGGCAAAACCGAGCTGGCAAGGGCGAAGGCCCGGCAAGCGCCGTGACCGGCAAGCACCCGCCAACCGCCAGCGCTCCACCTCATCGAGCAACTAGTCACTAATCGATGAGGTGTCGAGCCCGCAGGTGGTTTGGTGGATTTCGTTGGGTACATGGCAGCATGTTGGAAGAAAGATTACCTTTAATGACACCCGTCCTATGGGTGTGTTAAGATAATAGGAGGCGGCTGGGCAAGCGGTGCAGCAACCTTGCCGGGGCTCCTCCTCCTCGTGACACCTAACAGAGCATTTAATGTTTTTATCCTAGTCCGGCACAGTTAGGTATGATAGCACTGTTTGTTATCTAATCGACATGTAATTACTATTTTGCCACTGTGGTTACCCCTTAAGCTATAAAAGGAGGGCCAGGGCAACGTTTACAAGGATCGACCCTGTCGGTGCAACAAACCCTGGTGTATGTTGCCCAGACTGTACACAGGCTCAAGGGCAAGGTCACAACATCCAAGACAAAGCCGAGCAGAAGATATAGCCCTTTGAGGAACCAAAGGGAGGATCAAGAAGACCAAGACAAGCCAAGAGAGCAAGATATCAATAAGGAAGAACCTCCCTTGCCGGGCAGGCGAGCCTGGCAGGGTTGAGGTTACCTCAAAGACAAGTCTCAAGACTCCCCCGGCAAGCTTGCCGGGGGCGCCAAGGGCGGATCGCCCCACCAAGACACCACCGCTCCACCTCATGACGACACAAGTCACCTCCCAATGCAGTGTCGAGCCCCCAAGTGATTAAGTGGCTGTTATGTGGCACGTGGCAGCCATTTCTGAGGAAGATCACCCCCAAATGACACCCGTCCAGAGGCCTGTCACGCAGGCAGGCGAGGAGGTGGACGAATGGCACGGCAAGGCTTGCCGGGCTCCCCCACGATTTGACACTAAGCGGTGCACTTAATGTACCCTATCCTACATGCAGAGTTAGGTATGATAGCACTGTGGCTATCTAATCGCTGGGTAATGGCTGTTTTGCCATTGTAGTAACCCCTTAACCTATAAAAGGAGGGCTGTGGCAACCTTAGAAAGGATTCAGACCCTTGTACACTCATACGCGCGTAGCTACTCTCGTCCCGAGGCGACCTTGACGGGCTAGAGCGTTGCGTCTCCACCATGGTCCATTCATCAATCCACCAAAGTAGGAGTACGGTTTTACGCCTCGTGGTGGCCCGAACCTTGGTAAAAACTGCCCGTGTCATCGCTGCCGTGCTACTCTACGCCCTCCGCTCTTTGTGCAATGTGCTCTTCCCCCTTGCCGAACCACAAGGGGTCGATGGTCCCATAGGTGGCCGTGTTATACCACAACATCTTTGGCGCGCCAGGTAGGGGGAAGCGCTTGCGCGAACCCGAGGGTGTAAGCAGCGCGTCATCATCATCTTCATCGCCTTCTTCATCGACGGCTACATCATCCATGGCGCCCAAGAAAAAGCCCGGTGCTGCAGCTCACCCGTCCACCTCGACGGCTCCTTTGCATGCGACTGCTAATGCCGTGGGGGCTACGGAGGCGCACGGGGACGTGGACGCTGCGGGGGACATGTCCGGCGCAGGTGGCGTCGTCACCATTCCCCCTACGGCCGGAACGGGAGCGGGAGGTGCCGAAGGAGGACAGCGTCAACAGCATCCCAGCGGCCATGCTCCACAAGATGCGGGTGGAGAAGTTGTTCCGTCTCCACCTCTCCGCCCCACTTAGGGACACAGCCGTAGTGATGGTGCTTGTTCTGGGGGAAACCGCAACCCTTTAGCCACCCCTGCTGCGGGTACGGCTACTGGACACGCGCCACCCCCAGGACAAGCTAGCCGAGACAATGCGCCGAATGGGGCCGCCGATCCCCAAGCGCATCCACCTCATTGCCATGCCACCCTGGCGACCAGCTCGCGGCGACGAGAGCACGGCGCCGTCACCATCGGCATCGCCAGAAGCCAGGCGACGTCGTGATCTACGTCGTCATCTATGCCGAGCACCACTTCGGAAGCTATGGCGCGGGCCCAACTCCTGTTAAGATTTCCGCTGGCGGCCAATCAGATGGATGAGTGGAGAGCCACCATTCAGAACTTGATTGGTTTCGCTGAGGCAGGAGGATTACAACGGGGAGGCCCGCCACGGCCTCCACAGGCGGCGACAATAGCCCGAGCCACTGGCCGTGCGAAGGGGCCACCCCTACGGTGCAATCCCCTCTGCGGCAGCCAGCGCAGGGGCCACAGCCAAAGCCATGCAGCCAAGAACCCGACGACGTATCGATGGCTTCATTTGATCCCCGGGCACGTCGAGATCAGCGATGAGTGCCGGAAGACAGGCGAAGGGAGGACGCGCGCGTCACCATCGATCGACATCGTGAAACCTGCCGCCAATCTGATAGGTGCAATGGCCCCGACGTCGACGAGCCCATGCCCGGTGAAGACGGATACCTTCCTTTCGAGGTTGGGTGCCCCGCCTTCACTCGCGAGCTGCGGCAAGTCTGTTGGCCATCTGCCCGTACGTTCAAGCCAGAGATACCAGAAAAGTACGATGGAAGATTGAACCCGGCAGAGTTCTTGAGCATCTACACCATTACTGTTCAAGCTGTCGGGGGAAGAAATGAGAAGAACCAGGGCGGCCCAGCGACTTGCAGCTCCTACCACAGAAGGAAGGAGAGAGTTTGCGGAAATACATGCGGAGGTTCAGCCGAGTGCACAGAAACATTCCGGACATCCACCCGGCAGCGGTGATAGCTGCATTCCAGTCCAATGTACGCAACCGCAGGATACGTTCCAAGATGAACATACGGTTGCCCAAGACCGTGAATGAGCTGTACACTTTGGCGGATAAGTGTGCCCGAACAGAGGAGGGGAGGCGTCTCCCCGGTGAAGAGGATGGTGTCGACGTTGACTCAGAAGACGACGACGACGCCGCCAGTCAGAAGAAGAACAACAAGAAATGCACCCAGAAACACAAGGATAAAGTGGTACTAGCTGCTGAAGGATCGAGCACTCCTGGTGCCGGCAAGAAGGCCAAGACTGAGGCTCCCGGCAAGGAAGTTGCCGCACACACTGATTGCCAGGAAGCCGCGGCTGCCGAGAAGGCTGGGAAGGCTGATGGGCCGTACTGCAAGATCCATCGGACCAAAGGCCACGATCTTCAAGAGTGTCATCAGGTTGAGCAACTCGTCAAGAAGCAGAAGGATGAGTACAAGAAGCGAGACAAAGAGAGAGATCAAGATGGTGTTGGCGGAAAGGGTCAAGGCGGCAGAGGAGGTCACCCCGGCAAGGCCCCTCAGTATCAGGGAGGCCTACCAGAGGCCGTGAGAAGAAGGAATGCGATGATGAGAGTGATGAAGGAGATGAAGAGGAAAACAGTGAGCAGGAGTTCCAGAAGGCCACTGACGCCCTGTGCATTGACGGAGGTGCATCCTTGCATTCCTCTCACTGCCAGCTTAAACAGTGGGCGCGTGAGGTCAATGCCGTGGAGCCAGCGGCAGATTCTCGGAAGCCACTCAAGTGGTCCTGCATGCCCTTCCTCTTTGATGAAGAGGATCACCCTAACCGCACATCGCGGTAGGGTGTTTGCCATTGTTGGTTTCACCAACGATCCGCAACCTCAAAGTCACGAAGATGTTGGTTGACGGCGGGGCCGGGTTGAATCTGATTTCTCCTAAGGTCATCAGCAAGCTCTAGATAGCAGATGAAGAGCTCAAGGTCACTGGTACTTTCCAAGGGATCAACCCCGGCAGGAGTTGTCCTAAGGGGAAGACCACACTATCGGTAACATTCGGGGGGGAGCTAAACTACCGGACTGAGAAGATCGTGTTTGATGTGGTCGACCTCCCCCTGCCATACAATGGAATCCTTGGTCGCCCAGCCCTAGCAAAATTCATGGCGGCATCCCACTATGCCTACAACACGCTGAAGATGCCAGGGCCAATGGGCATCATTTCTGTTCCATCAGACAAGAAGGACGCAATTATATGCGTGGATAAGATGTACCGAGAAGCAGTCGCTGCAGAAGCCACGGAAGCTATTGCTCTTGCCAAGGAAAGCAAGAGAGGGAAGAAAGCTAGCAAGGACACCAGCAAAGAATCCGGGAAGCGCGCCTCTCCGGAGTGTGCTGCACCTATTGATGACTTGCCAGAGAGCTCCAATAGCAAGAGATCAAACGTTGCCGCGCCCGCTGTGAAGAAGGTCCTGGCAGGGCTGGTTGGCGCTGATGGTACATTTACCATCAGCTTCACCCTCGATGACAAATAGGAAAGTGCGCTCGTTGCCTTCCTGCGGGCGAATGTCGATGTGTTTGCTTGGCAACCATCTGACATCCCCGGTGTTCCCAGGGAGGTAATCGAGCACCACCTTGCTGTCTGCTCACATACCCGGCCCGTCAAACAGAAGGTCCAAAAGCAAGCTTTGGAGCAGCAGCAGTTTATTGCTGAGAAGATCAAGAAACTCAAAGCTGCTTGTTTGGTCAGAGGGGTATTACATCCAACTAGGTTGGCGAATCCTGTGGTGGTGCGCAAGGCGAATGGGAGGTGGAGGCTCTGCATAGATTTCACAGACCTGAATAAAGCATGCCCGAAGGACCCATTCCCCTTGCCGCGCATCGATCAAATTGTGGATTCCACCTCTGGGTGCAGCCTGCTTTCCTTCTTGGATGCCTACTCCGGGTACCACCAGATTTTCATGTCAAAGGAAGATGAAGAGAATACCGCGTTTATAACCCCATGCGGCACGTACTATTTTGTACGTATGCCCTTTGGGTTAAAAAGTGCTGGATCCACTTTTGCAAGAGCAGTATAGATTGGCTTTGAGTCCCAGCTACACAGGAATATTGAAGCCTACATGGACGATATAGTGGTCAAAACCAAGGACAACTCAACTATCATTCAAGACTTGGAAGAGACCTTTGCAAATCTATGTAAGATCAACTTGAAGCTGAACCCGAAGAAGTGTGTGTTTGGCATTCCTTCCGGCAAGCTACTTGGCTTCTTTGTGTTACACTGAGGGATAGAGGCAAAGCCCGACAAGATCAAGGCGATCGAGTAGATTCAAGCACCCAGGACAGTCAAAGACGTGAGGCGTTTGACTGGATGTGTTGCCGCGCTGAGCAGGTTTATTTCTAAGTCCGCCGAGCGCGCCCTGCCGTTCTTCAAAATCTTGAAAAAGGTAGGGCCCATGGAGTGGACCCCGGAGGCAAACGCTACGCTACAAGATTTGAAGAGCTACCTTTCCACTGTTCCCGCCTTAGTCGCTCCAAAACCACAAAAGTCGTTGCTGCTGTACCTGGCGGCAACCAATCAAGTGGTTAGTGCAGTGCTGGTGGCGCGGCGGGAGGTAGATGAAGGAGCAGCCGCAACTACCGTCCCCTCAGGAGAGGAAAGCGAACTCATCCCGGCAAGGTCAGATGTAGATTAGAACAAAAAGGATCAGGGCAGCGGAGACAATTCCAGGATCGCGGCAAGGAAGAAGGTGGTGCAGCGGCCATTGTACTTTGTCAGCTCCCTACTGCAGGGGGCTAGATCAAGGTACTCTGGCGTGCAAAAGTTGATTTTTGGCCTCATCATGGCCTCAAGGAAACTACACCACTACTTCAAGCCCACGAGATCATGGTCGTTACCCGCTTCCCCTTGCAATGCATACTGAGAAACCCTGAGGCCACTGGCAGAATAGTGGAGTGGGCTTTGGAGTTATCAAGCTTTGGTTTGAAGTTTGAGAGCATGTCAACTATTCAGAGCAGAGCATTGGCGGAGTTTATTGTAGAATGGACACCAACTCCAGATGAAGAAGTGCTGGAGACAACTATCCCCAGCAGGGAAGCGCCCCAAGATTGGATCATGTACTTTGATGGTGCCTTCTCCCTACAAGGCATGGGGCTGGCATGCTTCTCGTCGCACCCACTGGGGAGCACCTCAAGTATGTGGTTCAAATGCATTTCCCCCGGGAGAAGGCTACCAACAACACTGCAGAATATGAAGGACTCCTTGCCGGGCTCAGGATCACAACAGAACTGGGAATCAAAAAGCTGATCATTCGTGGAGACTCACAACTTGTGGTGAGGCAAGTAAACAAGGATTACCAAAGTCCATTGATGGAGGCATGCATCGAGGAAGTGAGAAAGCTGGAGGAGCGCTTTGACGGATTGCAAACAGAGCACATACCCCGTGCAGAAAATAGCATTGCTGATCATCTGTCAAAGTGTGTTGCGCAAAAGCTTCCTATGGAACCAGGACTTTTGTTCTCCACCTGACTCAGCCCTCCGTATCCCCGACAACAATGGCCAGAAAGAGGAGGAAATTGGACTCCGGCAAGCCTCTCCCGGCAGAGCTTCCAGAAGCCCCCGGCTGAGAGGTTGGTGGGAACAACTCCACTTCGCTTGGTGAGCAGCACCCTCCCGCCGAACTACCAATCCTCGCGGTTTAGGCCTGTGCTCCCACAAACGAGGAGGTGCCGCTGATCCTTGTTGTCAAGCCTCAAGCTCCAACTTGGGCATGGCACATTGTCCGTTACCTCCAAACAGGAGAACTTCCCGAAGAATAAGAAGAAGCTGAAAGAGTAGCCCGGAGGGACAGTATGTATCAGTTCGTCGATGACGCACTATACAGAAGAAGGCCCAACGGTGTGAAATTGAAGTGCATTTGCCGGGAAGAGGGAAAGGAACTACTCGTAGAGATACACAAAGGCATGTGCGGCTCCCATATTGGATCAAGGGCCTTGGTTGGAAAAGCTTTCCGACAAGGTTTCTACTGGCCCACCGCCCTCCAAGATGCAATCGAGCTAGTCACCAGATGTGAAGCCTGCCAGTTCAACTCCAAGAATATCCATAAACTTGCTCAAGCTCTCCAGACGATCCCTTTGTCATGGACCTTTTCGGTGTGGGGGCTCGACATCTTGGGCCCCTTCCCCCGTGCTACCGGGGGCTTTGAGTTCTTGTACATCGCCATCGACAAGTTCACAAAGTGGCCAGAAGTGGAGCCCGTGAGGAAGGTGACCGCACAGTCAGCTATCAAGTTCTTGAAAGAATTGGTGTGCCGTTTCGGAGTACCCGCCGGAGTCATCACTGACAATGGCACCCAATTCACAAGCTGCGCCTTCATGCAATACGTTCGCTCCCTCGGAAGCAAGATCTCATTTGCCTCTGTTGCTCATCCCAGAAGCAACGGACAAGCTGAGAGGACGAACGCTGAAGTGCTGCGATGACTCAAGACAAGAACATTTGATAGGCTACAGAAGTGTGGCAGGCGATGGATCGATGAGCTGCCGGTGGTTCTTTGGTCCCTCAGAACAACACCAAATCGGGCTACCGGCCAGACTCCCTTCTCCCTAGTCTATGGGGTAGAAGCAGTGATCCCCATGGAACTCATATATGGGTCACCTCGAGTGCTTGCCTACGATGAAGTAGCGCAAGAACATCATTGGCGTGATGACGCTGTGCTACTTGAGGAGAACCGTCTCCGGGCTGCTATGCGTGCTGCACGCTACCAGCAAGCCCTGCATCACTATCACAGCCACATGGTTCATGCCCGGAGCTTTGAGGAAGGTGACCTTGTCTTTAGGCGCGTTCAGTCCGCCAAGGGTGCAAACAAGTTGACGCCGAAGTGGGAAGGCCCTTACCGGGTAGTACGAGTCACCAGACCAGGCGCAGTCCGTCTGGAGACTGGAGATGCCATTCAGTTGCAAAACTCATGGAACATTGAGCATCTCCGTAAGTTCTACCCGTAAGGTGTGGCTGTCGGGCCCTACCTGGCAGCCACCCTTTTGTACAAGCTTTGCTGATGTTGCATGTAACCCTTTGTACAAAGCCAGGTGCAGACCCTGAGCAGCAGATAAATAAACGAAGCGCTGGGGGCCCCTAAAACTTGCATGCATGCATAAGCATAACATGAGCATAGCATGATCATGTAGATCAGGGCACATGTAGCATTGTTTCGCTCTGCACTAAGCTGCAGGTTTCTTGCCGTGGACCTGGTCCCGAAGAGAAGAAATGGAGACAAGCCTACACATTAGTCCCCGACAAGCCAAGCAAATAAGTTATTTCTTAACCATACATGTTCTGTAAGATGAAAACTTGTGCATATGAAAACCTCGTCACCTCCGAAGCATAGGTGCTCCCATCCTACGTCCCGAACATTGCTTCGGTCAGGGTGGTTGTAGTGGCCTTTGACGGAGGGGGTTCGACGAGGAGCTGGTCCCTTTCCGCAGTTTTATGCCCGGCAGGCCAAGCCCCGCGACAACAAACGAAAGGCACCGGCAAGATAACTTGCAGGAGAAAACTTGTTTACTTAAACGTATAGAGGCATCTCGCCTCTGCACGGACATGACACATGCACAAGTACCCGGCAAGGCTTGTCTTTTTCATTAATATGCTGATAAGCAAGTACAAATCTTACCGATCACAAACATGGATGAGACAGATTACATAATTTAGACTAAATTTTGGCAGATGCCTACATATTTTAGACTGAAAAAAGATAAGTGCCCCGTAATCCCTTCCTTGTCCCTCTCCTCCTAGGAACTACCGCGAGAGGCGAAGAGGGCAAAAGGAGTGCCTGGGCAGAAGCCCAACCTGACCCTGTCAGGCCCCATGACAAGCAGCCTGACAAGATCGAGAGGGCGCGGGCGAAGGTGATAGTGAAGAGAGCGGCGGAGACGACCCCCTGGCCACCGCCACCAGGGCCAGCAGGACACGGTAGGGCGAACGAAGCCGCAGCCCACAAGGAAGCCTGCCGGGGCCCAGCTGGAAGGCTGCTGGAGGAGCCGGGGGCACCATCCACACCTCCACATCTAACTCCCCAGCAAATCGCCTTGCCGGAGAGGAGGTGCAGGTGCAGATGATGGTGCTGCCGCCTGACGGTGACGGTGCGGCTGGTGTTCAGCCGGAGTCGGAGCCGTCATCCTCTCCGTCGGCGCCATCGTCATCGCCATCACTATTCTCCTCGTCGCTATCGCTCGAGGAGGAGCTTTCGTCGTCGGTCGAGCTCTTCACGCAGCACCCTAAGCGAGCACCCGAGCGCCCGAAGACCTTGACGGAGAGTAGGGTGGCGTCCATTAACTTGAAATGAAGGACGTGCCCGGCCGCCAAGCTATGGGCATGAGCAAAAGTCTTCCAACCACGCCGGAGAAGCATGGCATGAGGAGCGGGGAACTCTACGTCCGCCCGCATGCTGCCGTTACAATAGCCCCTCATGGGCAGCCTCAACCCCGGCGGCTGCTCGATCTCCATCACCCTTGCGAATGGAGTAGGAAGCTGAAGGCGGCTACGCGGGGGTCCTTGCAGCTTGACGATGAACTCCAGCGGCTGGTTCCCGACGTGGCCTTCATTAGGATCTTGGGCAGCGGGAGGAGGTGCGATCAAACTCTTCGCCTGTGTACTGGACAGGGCCTACCCCAACGACGCTCGACAACGCGTTCAGACCAGGCCCAAGGGCTCCTGTCGGTGCAACAAACCCTGGTGTATGTTGCCCAGACTGTACACAGGCTCAAGGGCAAGGTTACAACATCCAAGACAAAGCCAAGCAGAAGATATAGCCCTTTGAGGAACCAAAGGGCGGATCAAGAAGACCAAGACAAGCCAAGAGAGCAAGATATCTCTAAGGAAGAACCTCCCTTGCCGGGCAGGCGAGCCTGCGGGGTCAAGGTTACCTCAAAGACATGTCTCAAGACTCCCCCGGCAAGCTTGCCAGGGGCGCCATGGGTGGATCGCCCCACCAAGACACCACCGCTCCACCTCATGATGACACAAGTCACCTCCCAATGCGGTGTCGAGCACCCAAGTGATTAAGTGGCTGTTCTGTGGCATGTGGCAGCCATTTTTGAGGAAGATCACCCCCAAATGACACCCGTCCAGAGGCGTGTCACGCAGGCAGGTGAGAAGGTGGACGAATGGCACGACAAGGCTTGGCGGGCTCCCCCGTGATGTGACACTAAGTGGTGCATTTAATGCACCCTGTCCTGCCTGCAGAGTGAGGTATGATAGCACTGTGGCTATCTAATCGCTAGGTAATGAATTTTTTGCCATTGTGGTAACCCCTTAACCTATAAAAGGAGGGTCGTGGCAACCTTAGAAAGGATTCGGACCCTTGTACACTCATACGCGCGTAGCTCCTCTTGTCCCGAGGCGACCTTGCCGGGCTAGAGCGCTGCGTCTCCACCACAGTCCATTCATCAATCCACCAAAGTAGGAGTAGGGTTTTACGCCTCGCGGTGGCCCGAACCTGGGTAAAAACTACCCGTGTCATCGCTGCCGTGCTCCTCTACGCCCTTCGCTCTTTGTGCAATGTGCTCTTCCCCCTTGCCGAACCACAAGGGGCCGGTGGTCCCATAGGTGGCCGTGTTATACCACGATAGACCCTTTGCATAACTACACATGTAGCTACTCCCTCTCGCACCTTGCCGAGGAAGTGCTCCTTGTACCTGTGTCCCAACACATATACTCAATATAGCAAGCAGGAGTAGGATTATACACCTCTCGGTGGCCTGAACCTGGGTAAAGATCCCTGTGCCTCCCTTGGTTTTGCTCTTTGCGGCTTGTGCATCTCCCTAGCCGAACCACAAGAGGCTTGATGGCCCCATAGATGGTCGTCCACACCGGCAGCGACTGTAGTTAGAATATCTAGACTTCTTGTAATGCCCAGAACCGTCGCGTCAGTACATCCACCTTCCTTCTCAGATGTTCTGATGTACAGCTGAAATGCCTAAGTGGTAGGCGTCTGCACATGAATATGAACACATCAATGAATATGGCGTCTCTACTCCTTGACACGCCTTATTTTTTGGCGTTTCTACATTGTAGGTACGCCATTGTGTATGGTGTGGCTGTACACCACCTTAGTCGCTTTTCTTATTGGCGTTGTACATCCTTCAACCGCTTGTGTACTTGGCGTGTCAGCCTGTCTATGGTGCCGCCTTAGAATTAGACGTGTCATGTTAATTAGGCTGGTCATACCATCGGGTGACATGTCCTTTTTAGGGCGCCTTGGAATTTTTCCATTTGAGCTCCGCTTGCCCCACCCACCTTCCCCCCGAAATAAGTCGTCCCCTTCACAGAGCCACACTCACAGTTCACCCAACCTCGTCGGCTCCTCCGGGTGTTCCCCATGAAAGCGGTGGCCCATTCGAGGAAGGCTTGCTACCGGCGGCAGACCCCTCTTCCCTACGACCCCTCTTACCAACCTCGACCCCAACCCCAAATCCTCGGTGGTCATATAGTCTGAGGGTGGAGACGACACAGGAGCTGCTAGATCTAGCCAAACCAGCAGGTAATCTTCTTATGAATCAACCTGAGAGGATGTATGTTAGTTGTTCATTAGGTAATAAGAGGGTGCTAGCTAGTGGAAATCGTTTCTTGTATGCCAAACCTGTAACTGGGTTAATGTTGGCTATATTGCCTTTTTATGTAGGATGGCGTATCATAACGTAATCCATTTACATCATGGCGGTGTTCTTAACATCCAATCTGGTAGCACGGTCTGGAGTTTGTGAACACCCAAAGCCTTGTGTTATGTTTTCCTAAGGATCCAACTCTTGTTGAACTTGGTGATAAGGTGAGGCAAGTGATGGATGTTGATGGAAGTTCTGTAGTAAGGTTGGAAGGAAGATATGATGCCGGCATAGACCCTAGGTCATTCTGCACCATGATCCCCTTGGCCGAGGATTATGCTTGGGATAACTAACAAGGCAATGGTTGGTGAATCTTGAATGAAGATCCTTGTTATATATGCAATGGTCGAGGCAGGTCACAACCTCTCGGACATAGACCTCAATCGCATGCCTCAAGGCTGTGATGGTCATGGCCATAGGTCAGGTGTAGGCAGTCATAGTGTACCTAGTCATTGTGTCCCTAGTGCAGAGATCTACGATACCATGACCGGCAGTCAGCCAACGGCAGAAGTTAGCACCCCTGTAACACAAGAGTTTGTAGAAGCTGAGGAAATGTGGTTGGTGGTTTTGATATGAACAATGATGTGGCAATCGAGGACGAGAGTGATGCAGTTTCGCCAGAAAGGACTCAGTTGGAGGTGGATGTAGAGGAGGTGGATGGAGAGGACGAGGTGCAGAGGAGGTGGATGCAGAGGAGCTAGATGAAGATGATGAAGAGGAAGAGGGAGTGTTTGCAACAATGGCCCCAGAGCTTCCTCTGATAGAAATATCAACTGAGTTACACACAGAGGTAACAGCCTTTGCATCAGACGATCTTAACGACGCAACTTATGATTCTCAAGAAGAGGGAGATGCCGAGCGGGAATACATGACGAGACAGGAAGAGAACTTCGATGACGATTGCCCCGCTGATGAATTCGAGTTCAGTTTGTTGGAAAAAAATAGTCTTCTGCACTGTATGCCTGAGAGACATGTGCACACATGAGTTTAGAGATTTGACTGGCGCTGACCTAGCAATCGTGACGGAGGAAGATATGTATGATATGGAGGCATTGCCGGTGCCAAGGCCTTAGACAGCGAAAGAAGAGAAGATAAATCCAAGGTTCAAGCCTTTAATATATCCAGGGCTTGTGTTTAGCTCAATGCTAGACATGAATATATGGCTATAGGAGTATGCAGTGCGACACTATCGGCCTTACATAGTCCACAAGTCAAACAAAAAAGGAGATTCATGGTGTGGTGTGAGAACAGGGAGCATGGCTGTCCCTGGAAGGTGTGTGCCAGGAAGCGGAACCTAGACGATCGATGGAAGATCGTTAGCTGCATAGGATCCCACAATTGTGGGAGAGACCGCATAGAAGGTCATCACCCGCAGCTGACGTCCAGCTTCATCGGCCAGCATCTGAAACATGCCATCGCCAAGCAGCCGACGCAGTCCGTGTCACAGCTGCAGGACTACATAAGCATGATATTTGACTATATGTGAACTATGGAAAGGCCTAGAGGGCTAAGCAGCTGGCTCTAAAGATGGTGTATGGTCACTGGGAGGAGTTCTACGGTGTGCTCCCGAAACAACTTCAGGCGATGAAAGCCTGCAATCCAAGAATGGTGTACGAGGTGGAGGGATATCCATGGGGATACCCAGACAAGACCCCCAGAGGGGTGGGATAGGAGATTCACCGTGTATAGGAAGGCATTCTGGGGCTTCAGGGCGTCCATAGAGGAGTACCGTCATTGCAAGATAGTTCTTTCCGTTGACAAAACATTTCTCGCCGGCAAGGTCCGAGGCGTGCTTCTGGTGGCCATAATCTGTGACGCCGACAATCAGCTCGTGCCCCTTGCTTTCGCTCTCATTGAACGGGAAGACAATTCCAAGTGGGAATGGTTTCTGACTCTTCCGCGAGTGCATGTGTTGGGTGCTGACAGGGCACCATGCATCATATCTGACTAGCACCCTGGTATCATCAACACGGTGCGCGTGGAGTTAGAAGGTTATCCAGATGTGATTCACAGATGGTGCATGAGGCATTTCGCACAGAACTTATACTCAAGGGTAAAGAACAAAGACTGCACTAACGCATTGAAGCTTGTGTGACGTGAATTTGAGCCTTTCATGTTCCAGCAAAGGCTGAATCACCTCTTGAAGTTTGTGTCCATTGATGGCTCCGAGTTCATACAGACACACCTTCCTTTGAAGGAGAAGTTGGCTCGTGCCTTCGACGTAGGGGGTGCTAGGTACAGCCACATGACGAACAACATGGCTGAGATTTTCAATGATGTTCTCAAAGGAATAAGGCGGCTTCCAGTGGCCGCTGTACTGACATTCACTTTTGACAAGTGAAATGAGTACTGGATCTCACGGTGGTCCGCTGTTAGGCGGTCGATCACCGCAGGCCATACGAATGGCGATGGAAACCACACGGACAGGCAGTGTCCCGAAAGGTCAGTGAGCGTCCAGAGACACAATAGATCAAGTCTGTGGGTTAGTTGGTGAGGAAATATGATCCCGAGAAACAGCATTACTCGGTACAAGAGGCGGGCGATCAGAACAATGCCGGGCAGACATGGGGCGGTCGGATTCATGACGTGAACCTTCAGGACTACACTTGCAGCTACCATAAGAAGAGTGCATATCATGAGCCCTGCTCGCATTTGATGGTGGCATGCAGCTAGCGTTCATTGCATTGGTATGATATGGTGTCCCCATATTACAACAAGAGGTCATGGAGCTTACCTGGTTGATAACCCACAAGTATAGGGGCTCGCAACAGTTTTCGAGGGTAGAGTATTCAACCCAAATTTATTGATTCGACACAAGGGGAGCCAAAGAATATTTGAAAGTATTAGTAGCTGAGTTGTCAATTCAACCACACCTGGAGATTAATTATCTGCAGCAAAGTGATCAGTAGCAAAGTAGTATGATAGTTTTGATAGCAGTAGTAACGGTAACAGTAACGGTAACAATGACAGCAGTGATTTTGTAGCAAGTGTAAAAGTAGAAGCAACAATAGTAACTTAGCAAGAACAATATATGAAAATTCATAGGCATTGGATCGGTGAATTCGTTGGATGATATTCATCATATAACAGTCATAACCTAGGGTGATACAGCACTAACTCCAGTTCATAAATATAATGTAGTCATGTACCCTGTAAATAGTCATACGTGCTTATGGAAAAAACTTGCATGACATCTTTTGTCCTACCCTCCCGTGGCAGCAGGGTGCATAAGGAAACTAAGGGATATTAAGGCCTCCTTTTAATAGAGAACCGGAACAAAGCATTAGCACATAGTGAATACATGAACTCCTCAAACTACGGTCATCACCGGAAAGTATCCCGACTATTGTCACTCCGGGGTTTGCGAATAATAACACGTAGTAGGTGACTATAACTTGCAAGATCAGATCTAAAACATAGATATAATGGCGATAACATAAATGGTTCAGATCTGAAATCATGGCACTCAGGCCCAAAGTGACAAGCATTAAGCATGGCAAAGTCATAGCAACATCAATCTCAGAACATAATGGATACTAGGGATCAAGCCCTAACAAAACTAACTCGATTACATGATGAATCTCATCCAACTCCTCACCGACCAGCGAGCCTACGAAGGAATTACTCACTCCTGGCAGGGAGCATCATGGAATTGGCGATGAAGGAGGGTTGGTGATGACGAAGATCGGAGATCCCCCTCTCCGGAGCCCAAAACGGACTCCAGATTTGGCCTCCCGATGAAGAACAGGAGGTGGTGGCGGCTCTGTATCGCGAAACAAGATAATTCTCCCTCCCTGATTTTTTCTGGAAAAATAGGATTTTATAGCATTGGAACTAGGGTCTGTGGAGCCACCAGGTGGGCACAACCCACCTGGGCGCGGCTGAGGGGGGCACGCCCTGGTGGGTTGTGCTCACCCAGGGGCCCCCCTCTGGTGGTTCTTGGCTCCAGTATTTTTCTTTTATTATATAAAAATTCTCCAAAAAGTTTTGTTCCAATCCGAAAACTTTTATTTCTGCACAAAAACAACACCATGGTAGTTCTGCTAAAAACAGCGTCAGTCCGGGTTAGTTTCATTCAAATCATGCAAATTAGAGTCCAAAACAAGAGGAAAAGCATTAGGAAAAGTAGATATGACGGAGACGTATCAACTCCTCTAAACTTAAACCTTTGCTTGTCCTCAAGCAATTCTGTTGATAAACTGAAAGTGAAAAAGAAAAACTTTTATGAACTCTTTTGCTCTTGTTTACATAACTAAGCTTAAGTAGCACCCAGGTTTTCCGGAATGATTATAACTAACCATGTCAACAATAACTCTTAAAAATTATATTAACTCATATCAATGACATAATCAACTAGTGAGCAATAATAAAACATCTCAAATAACAACACCTTGTCAAAACAATCATGATATAATATGGCAACAGTGGTATCTCGCTAGCCCTTTCTAAGACCGCAAAACATAAATGCAGAGCACCTCTAAAGTTCAAGCAGCGACTAAACATTGTAATTCATGGTAGAAAAGATCCATTCATGATGCATCCAACATTAACTATACACAATGCATGAGGATGACAATAGTGCTCTCAGGGTCTGGTGCTTATTTGAGAAGGTGATGACTCAACATAAAATTAAATAAATAGTCCCTTCGCAGAGGGAAGCAGGTATTTGCAGCGGTGACAGAGCTCAATTTTTAAAACAGAGGTAAATGAAATTTTGAGAAATGCACCCTTCTTGTTTACTTCGCAACCATCACTTATCGATATCTTCCATGCTAAACACATTAGTGGCGGTTCCCAAGCAATAAAAGTAAAGGTTTACTCCCCCTCCACCAACAAACACACTCCACGGCTAGTCGAATCCATGGGTACCGTCCATACCAACATCAGTCCTTGGGGAGTTTTGTTTAATTATTTGCAATTTGATTTCGGGACTGGGAATCCCTATTACCGCCCCTCTCATGCAAGGACGAGTGAATAAACACTCATCATGAGAATAACCCGCTTAGCGTGGAGGATACCGACTACCTCCTGTCACTCTATGAACAATCCGGGCACACAAAAAAGGGTATTTATTTGAAGTTTTTAGAGGTGGCACATGCAAATTTACTTAGAGCGGCAAGGTAATACCGCATATAGGTAGGTATGGTGGACTCATCTGGAATAACTTGGGTTTTAGGGTTTTGACGCACAAGCAGTATTTCCGCTTAGTACAGGCGAAGGCTAGCAAATAGGTTGGGAAGCAGCCAACTAGAGAGCAAAAACGGTCATGAACATGCATTATGCATAATGAACATTGGATACTAGCATGAGTAGGATATGAACACCATGAACATAAATATCATAGAGGCTATGTTGTTTTGATTCAACTACATGCATGAACATGTGCCAAGTCAAGCCACTCAAACATTCGGAAGAGGATACCATATCATCATACTACATCACAATCATTTTAACGCAATGTTGACATCCAAGATAAATCATTACCCACTCCTAGCTACTTAAGCATGGCATGAGAAACTATAATCTCTAATTGTCATTGCAAACATGTTTGATCTTAATATGCTGAATCATGGATACTAGGTTAAACATATTTACAAAAACAGAACAAGTTGAGTTCATACCCGTTTCTCTCTGCCACATCCAGTTCACCAAATATCGTCATTATTGCCTTTCACTTGCACGACCGAATGATTTGAAAATAATAATAGTGCAAGAGTGTCATGGACTAAGCTGGAATCTACAAACATTTTATTCAAAGGAGAAGACAAGGTAATTTGGGCTCTTCGTTAGATCAACAATAATGCACATGAGAGCCACTCAACATTTTCATCGTGGTCTTCTCCTTGGTATGACTCAATAAACGGAAAAGAAATTCAGAGAAACACGCTGAAATATGTTTGGAGTTTTTAGTTTTTCTAGAAGAAAGCAAATTAAAGAAGGAAAAACAGAAACGAGAAAAACTATTTACACGGGAAACCTCCCAACAAGCAAGAAGAAGAATTGAGAAATCTTTTTGGGTTTTTCTTTTTTAATACTACAACTAATTAAACTAGAAAGAAAAAAACAAAAAGAAGCAGGGAATATTTTTGGGTTTTCTCAAAGTTTTTCAAACACACAAGAAGAAGGCGAGAAAATAAATCTAGCATGGATAATACAATGAAAAAGTGTGGACACCGACAACTGGAATGAAATGTGTGAACATGAATGTAATGTCGGTGGAAATACGTACTCCCCCAAGCTTAGGCTTTTGGCCTAACTTGGTAATCACCACTCGTAGAACCCATCAGGTCCTATGTTGAAGTGTTGTGGAGCGGGCACCTGAGCATCCCACTCCTGAGGCTCCTCCTCAGCTGCCGCCAGGTTGTTCCGATAAGCAATAATGTCCTCAGGCATGATCATGTATCCTCTCCTGGCAATAGAATCAAACAAAGCAGGTGCAGGCAAAGGGATAATATCACAGGTATCCACACTGAAAACCAGGTTGTAAGGAGCACTATTAATAGTGTCCTCGCCATCAAGAAACTGATGAGCTACCATCGCCTGGTGATCTAAGTAAACCTTAGGCAAAGGATGATCATGCTGGCGTATCTGAACATTAAAATGACTCGCTAAGAGAGTATCGTAAATATCACCATGAATTTTGCCTTTGGATCTGTTAAGGTGCAGGCGACGTGCAATGATAGCCCCAAGGCTATAGCTATTATCGCCGTAAAGTGCATGGGTTCAGACAGCGAAATCAGGGGCACTAAGTGCACCAACCTTCTCTCTAGCAAGTAAACACTTAGCAATAAATAGAGTAAAATAATGGACTGAAGGAAACTGCAAGCTAGTGGCGGTGACACTCGACACCCCTCTCTCATCTCCCACTGACAGGGTGCGATAGAAACCCTCAAACTCTGCAGGCCTCGGCTTTCTTATTTCCCCGTCAGAAGGGATTAAGCATATATCACAAAATTCAGTAAGTGGTATATGACGGGTTTCAGCATATAAGTTAAACCGCACCTCAGGGGGGTTATTCCTACTTATGAAATGAAAACTTTGCACAAAGGAATTTGTAAGGAAATGATATTGTTCACACTCAGCTGCGATGAAGTCGGTGAGGCCAGCATTGACAGCAAATTGTGCGAACTCTTGACGGATTCCGGCCCCTTCCATGAAGGGGTTGTGAGGCCATTCGCATGGCCGCACTTCCACCATTCTCCGAGTTTGGAGGTCACTATCCGATGATTCACCAACAACTCCCTTGGAGTTCTTCTTGGAAGCAAACTTCCTAAAGAAACTCGTCTTATTCCTATGAACAAAATTCTGAAATTTTTAGTCCAAAATTTTTTGTCAACAAAACATCACAAGGTTGATAGCAACTACTCATAGACATGCATAGAGGCTATATTGAGCATTCAAACTACTTAGAAATCTAAGAATTCAACATGCAAGCTCATCTACAGCAGCACCAAGAGTAGCTAATTATTCAAAATATAAAACACTAAAGCAAAAACTAATTGGACAAATGGAGGAGTCACATACCAAGTAGCAATCACCCAAAATAGTTTCGGAAACGGAGCTTCAAGCAAAGAGATCGAAATCCGCGGGTTTGAGGGCAAGAACACGAGAGAGAGAGAGCAATGGTGAATTTTTTCTGGAGGTAGGTGGTGACATGGGCTAAAGAGATAAGTGAGGGGGCCCACGTGTGGACCACAACCCACCAGGGCGCGCCTGGGGGTGCTGGCGTGCCCAGGTGGGTTGTGCCCACCTGGTGCACCCCCCTCTGATGTTATTTGCACCAAAAAATCTTAAATATTCAGAAAAAACATATTAAATTTTCAGGGCATTCTGAGAACTTTTATTTTTGAGTCATTTTTTATTGAACGGGAAATCCAGAAAACAGGATAAACATGGCATTTTATTTTATTTAACTAAGAAAAATAGAAAATAAAAGGTAAGGTCAGAGGATGGTGCCTACTAAATTCGTCAACTTCATACCTCTCAAAAGTGATCCATTAATAAGGTTGACAAAGTCTTATTAACAACCACCTTCGATTAGCATGAAACCGAAGAACTTTCGTAAAACACTAAGTTACCTCAATGGGGATATGCATGTCCCCAACAATAAGCATTTCATATTTCTTTTTGGCAGTAGGTAGAGGTAGTTGAAAACTTCCAATAGTGAGTGTTGGAGATTTTTCAATAACATTAATACCATTCACTTGGAATTGTTTCTTCAGAAAGTGCACCGTATGCTCATTACCATTGATATGAAAAGTGACCTTGCTTTTATTGCAATCAATAACAACCCCTGCAGTATTTAAGAAGGGTCTACCAAGGATAATCGACATGTTGTCGTCCTCGGGCATCTCAAGTATAACAAAGTCAGCCAAGATAGTAACATTAGCAACAACAATGGGCACATCCTCACAAATACCGATAGGTATGGTAGTTGATTTATCAACCATTTGCGAAGATATTTCAGTAGGTGTGAGTTTATTCAAGTCAAGTCTTTTATATAAAGAGAAAGGCATAACACTAACACCAGCTCCTAAATCACATAAAGCAGTTTTCACATAGTTTCTTTTTATGGAGCAAGGTATAGTTGGTATTCCCGGATCTCCAAGTTTTTTAGGTACTCCATCCTTAAAAGAATAATTGGCAAGCATAGTGGATATTTCAGCTTCCGGTATTTTTCTTTTATTAGTGATGATGTCTTTCATATACTTTGCATAATGGGCCATCTTTAAAATATCAGTCAAGCGAGTGCGCAAAAAGACTGGCCTAATCATTTCAGCAAAGCATTCAAATTCTTCATCATCTTTCTTCTTAGTTGATTTAGGTGGAAAGGGCATGGGTTTCTGAATCCATGGTTCTCTTTCCTTTCCATGTTTTCTAGCAACGGAGTCTCTTTTATTTTTAGGTTGTGGGTTATCAAGATCAACAGCTGGTTCTATCTCAACATGATTATCTAGTTGTTTATCATTGTCTGGTTGAGTATCTTCATGAACATCATCATTATCTTTTTCATTATCACTAGGTGAATGTTCATTACCAGATTGAGTTTCAGCATCAGAGATAGAAACATCATTATCATTATCAGGAGGTTTCTCTATTTCAGGATCACTAGAGGCATGCAAAGTCCTATCATTTTTCTTTTTCTTCTTCTTCTTAGAAGGACTAGGTGCATCAGTGTTAATTCTTTGAGAGTCTTGTTCAATTCTTTTAGGATGTCCCTCAGGATAAAGTGGTTCCTGAGTCATTCTACCTTCTCTAGTCATTACTCTGACAGCATGATCATTGATATTATTATTCATTTCATCAAGCAATTCTCTTTGAGATTTAGCAACTTGTTCTAGTTGAGTTTGAACCATAGAGGCATGTTTTCCTACACCTCTAACATCATTGGAGATTCTAAATAACAAGTCACTCAAGTGAGCAATCATATCAGAATTGTATTTCAATTGTTTCATAACATTTGCATTGAAGTGATCTTGTTTTCTAATATAGTTATCAAACTCATGAAGTCATTGACTAGGATGCATATTATAAGGATTGTCATTATCATTAAATTTCATTAAAGAATTTACCTCTACCACCTTGGGCGGTGGTGTATCAGGCCCATGTATTTCTTCAATAGGAGGTAAAAATTTAACATCCTCAGCTTTAATACCTTTTTCCTTCATACATTTCTTTGCCTCTTGCATATCTTTCGCACTGAGATATAAGATACCCCTCTTTTTCGGAGTGGGTTTATGCAGTGGTTCAGGAAGAGTCCAATCATCATAATTTTTTAATATATTATTCAATAATTCCTCAGCTTGTTCATCAGTTCGTTCCCTGAAAACACAACCAGCACAGCTATCTAGGAAGTCCCTAGAAGCATCGGTTAGTCCATTATAGAAGATATCAAGTATTCCATTTTTCTTAAGAGGATGATCAGGCAAAGCATTTAGCAATTGGAGAAGCATCCCCCAAGGTTGTGGGAGACTCTCTTCTTCAATTTGCATAAAGTTAAATATTTCCTGTAAGGCAGCTTGTTTCTTATGAGCAGGAAAATATTTTTCAGAGAAGTAGTAAATCATATCCCGGGGACTACGCACACAACCAGGAGCAAGAGTATTGTACCAAGTATTAGCATGACCCTTTAATGAGAACAAAAATAATTTGAGAATATAATAGTAACGAATTTTCTCATCATGAGCAAATAGGGTGGCTATATCATTCAGCTTAGTAATATGTGCCACAACAGTTTCAGTTTCATAACCATGGAAAGGATCAGATTCAACCAAAGTAATTAACTCTGGGTTGACAGAGAATTCATAATCCTTATCATCAACAAAGATAGGTGAAGTAGCAAACTTAGGATCACACTTCATTCTAGCATTCAAGGATTTCTCCTTCAGTTTGCATAATAATTTCTTAAGATCATCTCTATCATTGCAAGCAAGAAAATCTCTAGCTGTCTCCTCATCCATAACATAACCTTCAGGTACCTTAGGCACTTCATATCTAGGAGAGCTAGGCCTAATAGGTGTTTCAGGATTTTCAGTTTCAAGTACTTCATCAGTTTCAATAATTTCATCAGTTTCAGCATTCTCAATATCTTAAACTATAGCAATTTGTTCATCAACAAAATCACCTAGTGGCACACCATCATCAAGCAAGGTACTAGCATCATCATGAGTAGCATTCATAGAAGTAGCATCATCAATAACTTGCGACATATCAGGATTAATAGCATGTGGTGGTGTTGCAAGTCTACTCAAAATAGAAGGTGAATCAAGTGCAGAGCTAGATGGTAGTTCCTTACCTCCCCTCATCTTAGAGGGAAATATTTTAGTCTTGGTATCCTTCAGATTCTTCATAGTGATAAATTAATAATAATCCCAAGTGACTCAACAAATATAGCTATGCTCCCCGACAACAGCGCCAGAAAAAGGTCTTCATAACCCACAAGTATAGGGGATCGCAACAGTTTTTGAGGGTAGAGTATTCAACCCAAATTTATTGATTCGACACAAGAGGAGCCAAAGAATATTTGCAAGTATTAGCAGCTGAGTTGTCAATTCAACCACACCTGGAGATTAATTATCTGTAGCGAAGTGATCAGTAGCAAAGTAGTATGATAGTTTTGATAGCAGTAGTAACGGTAACAATGATAGCAGTGATTTTATAGCAAGTGTAACAGCAGCAACAACAATAGTAACTCAACAAGAACAATATATGGAAAATTCATAGGCATTGGATCGGTGAATTCGTTGGATGATATTCATCATATAATAGTCATAACCTAGGGCGATACGGCACTAGCTCCAGTTCATAAATATAATGTAGGCATGTACTCCGTAAATAGTCATACGTGCTTATGGAAAGAACTTGCATGACATCTTTTGTCCTACCCTCCCGTGGCAGCAGGGTGCATAAGGAAACTAAGGGATATTAAGGCCTCCTTTTCATAGAGAACCGGAACAAAGCATTAGCACGTAGTGAATACATGAACTCCTCAAACTACGGTCATCACCGGAAAGTATCCCGACTATTGTCACTCCGGGGTTTGTGGATCATAACACGTAGTAGGTGACTATGACTTGCAAGATCAGATCTAGAACATAGATATAATGGTGATAACATAAACGGTTCAGATCTGAAATCATGGCACCCGGGCCCAAAGTGACAAGCATTAAGCATGGCAAAGTCATAGCAACATCAATCTCAGAACATAATGGATACTAGGGATCAAGCCCTAACAAAACTAACTCAATTACATGATGAATCTCATCCAACTCCTCACCGACCAGTGAGCCTACGAAGGAATTACTCACTCCCAGTGGGGAGCATCATGGAATTGGCGATGAAGGAGGGTTGGTGATGACGAAGATCGGAGATCCCCCTCTCCGGAGCCCAAAACGAACTCTCGGAGATCCCCCGATGAAGAACAGGAGGTGGCGGTGGCTCCGTATCGCGAAACGAGATAATTCTTCCTCCTATTTTTTTTCTAGAAAAATAGGATTTTATAACATTGGAATCAGGGTCCGCGGGGGTTGTGCTCACCCAGGGGCCCCCTCCGGTGGTTCTTGGCTCCAGTATTTTTCTTTTATTATATAAAAATTCTCCAAAAAGTTTCATTCCAATCCGAGAACTTTTATTTCTGCACAAAAACAACACCATGATAAATTGATGAGTCTTAGTAGTTGTGGTCTCACGGACAGTAAAAACAGAGGAACATAGAAACGAACTAATGCACGAGATCAAATGTATTAAAAAATTGATGATGTTTGCCCCTAGTTCAAATTTCTATTAGATAAACTAATTGAGTCGAACTAGGAGTTGAGCAGATCACAAGTTACCATGATGAAAACATGAATTGGAATGACCTTACTGACATGTGCCTTGAGAGAAATGTACTCTCTGGTGGTCGTTCATCACTGACATTAGATCGGAGACATCGGTGACACATTTTGCCCATCCTTCACTGAAATTATTGATTGTTCAATTAAATTATAGCCAACAACTACTAACATGTGCATCAGTTCAAATGAGAAAGGATTATTAAAAAAAATGATGTGTTTGCCCCTAGTTCAAATGCCCGTGATATAGACTAATTGGTCCCAACTATGTTTGTAAGCCTTAATTCTTAAGATTCATTATCAGGAGTTTTATAAGAATCTGATTAGAAATGATGTAGCAGAGCATCATTTATCTTTGCCGTAGAAAACCCTATCTATATAATGTAAAAGATCACTTTTAGAGAATCGTAGTAAGAAACAGAGGAACATAAAACGAACTCAGACGTGAAATCGATGTAGGCAAATATTTTCAATAGGGGCAGGTTTGTAACTTCACTCAGACGTGACACAACCGCCCTACCTGTTAGCCCCGTTCATACACCGTGGGCGCCAACCATGGGCGCCAAAACACCCTCTCGTCGCCCGAAATCGCTCTGGGCAAATATTGGGGAGATGCAAGACTACCGTCCTATCCCCAACCGACGAGACGTCCAAATTTTAAACGGGGGCTAAGTTCATAACTTTCCCATATTTCAGACAGGCGCGTCCCAAAAACATGGTTCCCCGTACCTCTCCCTCCATTTTCCCATTCATACACCGTCCGCGCTAGAACACCATCCCCACACCAGCCTCCTCCGTCCGCCACCCCATCCATCACCGCCGTCCTCCACCCCATCCATCGCCGCCGCCCTCCACCATGTCGGAGCGCCTACCAAGACTGCGTCATCCACTGCTAGAGATGGACGTTTATCATCCATGGCGACGGACCAGGAGCCTTGCATCGCTTCCTCTCGCTTCATCGGCGCCGTCGTCCTCCTTGCCGGGGCTGCTCCCACGACCTTCTCGTCCACCGCAACGGGACTTATCCCCCGATGCACCCGTCTACCATCGCAGATCTGCTTCAATGCCATCGACAGCCATCGCACCTCCGATGCCTACACGGCGCCGCAAGAGAGGTGGTACTACTTCATATCTGCTCTCTTTTCAGCTCTTAGAATTTAGTTCTTAGTTCGAAGCAAACAATGGTTGCTAAATAGCATTTCTGCGGTTTGCAGCTTCAAATCTGCCATGGCACAGTCAATAGGGTTTAATTGATCATGCTTAGGGTTTCCCCCCCTTTTATGATCACTATATGATCAGCATACGTGCTTCGTGTCATAATAGCACTGCTCCACCCATCAAGCTAAACAAGCATAGTTGTTCAAATACGAATCTGATATTATTAAAATAGAGTCGTTTAATTGGTCAGCTAAATGTTCCTAATTTAGTTTCGAAAATGCATGTACGCCGCTCGGGTGTGGATCTATAGGGTGCCCATGGTGGGCCGCGGCCCACCCTGGGATTTTGGATCGGCCCAGGCCCCGATTCCCCTCTGTTCTACTGCGCTTCCGATCTCTACTCACCCCCAGCCGGCGACTTGCCGTCCCCGGACGGCATGACTCTAGGAGGAGACGCCGGACTAACAGGAGGTCAGGAGCCGCTCGCCCAACAGCGTCACCGCTGCCCGGGCATGCCACCGTGCCTACCTTCCCAGTCCGTTCAGGGCTCAGGCTTGCAGCAGCCACTAAGCCAACCCGATTTATTCTGAGATACGTCCTCAACACTCAGCAGCCACTCCTCATCACCCATTTTCTAATTGATTCATTACTCATTAGGCAGGACTGTCATTAGGGTTTGTTGTGTACTGAGTGCTACCTACACTTAATGGTTCAGATGTATTTCAGTAATCTTTAGTACCTATAAAGTTCACAGGGTTTCAAAATTCCGGCCCTAGGAACAGACACTAGTCATTTTGGATTGTTGGTCATAGTGACATTGACCCAGATTACTATTGCAGGCCAGGTTTGTTGACAATTTTACTTGTCTTTCTTACTCACTCGATATGATATCCAATTATTCACGTCGATTAGTTGCAAACAATAAGTGCTAGACCAACTTCTTGATTCAGATTTTGGACGGTCTCTTACTGCAGTTACAATTCTGCATACTTGTCCTAGTAAGCTCACAAGTAATGATTGATTCACTACCTCTATGCTTGCCTTGTCATATTTGTTGTCAATATTCTTTTAGGGTGGACCACCCTGTTTTAAAATACTGGAACCGCAGACATGAGTGAATAGTATTTCTCTGTGTGATCTCTTCCATCATGTGTGGGCAACAAACACTGCATTGTATAGAAAGAAAGTGTCATTTCCACCTTTTACATAGACTACGATCTTTTACATGGAATACAATCTGCCTACTTGCTTTGTGTCGCACTACCAGCACTCCACCCTTGAAGCTAAACATTATGCGACTCATAATTCCTTAGTTTATTTGTCCAAATACGAATTTGATATGATTCTAATGTTCTTACTTTAGTTTTGAAATGTGTGTCTGCCTATTATAGACATAAGAGGTTTGTATTTCTGTGTGTGGTCTGGTCAGCACGGTTGGGGGGTGAACTTTGCACACGCAGGGGTTTATAGGGAGACACTCTTCGAGTTGAATCCGCAATGCATTCCATAGATAATCTGACTACTTTTTATGTTTTCATGAATCTCAGATACTGAACAGCATCATAATGATTATGAGCTTGTGCGCATGAAAAGAATAAAGCAGAACAATGCCATGGCTGTCAAACTTGGCATTAAGGGACTGAAATCAAGTCTGGATGCAATGCAATGCAAACGCTCTCCACCTACAGATTCATGCTCAGAATATGATCCTAATAGTGATTCTGAGCTAGAGGGAGACCTAAGTCAATGTAGCTCCCTAGTGGAGGAGTCAGAGGTAGATGCCCCATCTTATTCACCCATCAAGTTGCTTGCTCTAACTTTCCAAGGTTATATTGGTCGCACATATCTTGCAACTGATGCTTTGCATTGCTTCTACTTTGTTGCACTGCCATTAGCTTAGTTTACACATTGTGTATGTGAATACGCCCTGCCTATCCATTTTCAGTACATATTCCATCTGTCATCATACCATATTTATCCATTCAAATGTTGTTCTTGTGTATCAGACGTTCAAAAGGAAGAGGGCGATTGCTGATCGCGGAGGAGCACGAACAAAGTATTTGGAAAAGGTAGTGACACCTGATAAATCAAATAGCCCATTAGGTGTAGTTGCAATATCACCAGACCCAGAAAACATGGCCACAACTCTAGAAGACTCTAGCCCTACTACACTGGCCATCTCTGATGCCCCAACTCAGCAGACCCCAACTACTACAAACAGTATGATGATGCCAGTTGACATAGCACCAGCTCTACAACGCAAAACCCCCATTCCAGCAAAGAGTACACCAAATCCAGTTGCCAAATCCCTTTTCGAATGAGAGAGAGCCCCAATTGCAGCAAATAGGACTCCTGTTCCACTTCTTCCCAGTTTACAAGACGAAGCTTATATTGTTGTCAGGAACTTTGTGCGCATCTTTCCTTCATGGAAAGATTATACCATAGACAAAGAATGATTTCCAATCTTCCTCCGCAACTTACGCGTAAGTAATGTACTAATGTTATTCATGGTAATTACTGCATGTGTTTTTGCTGACAGAAGACACAAGATTTCATTCCTTTAAATAGGCGAGGACCAAACTGGATAGTCAAGACGAGAAAGGGTTGGTTGCGCTTTTCAAGCACTCGTTGATGAAGTATCATTCCTACCTGAGGCAAGCGCACTTCGATGGCAAGCCTCTAAACAAAATTTCTGTAAAGTCTCCGGTGCTACATTTATCAGATAGTGACTGGAATAATCTTGTTACACATTGGTCTCGTCTGCAGCGTAAGGTACTGTCTATGATATCACATCACAATTTGAACTACATTTCTGTATGTGCCTTAACATCTCACTTGTACGAAAATTGTTTGCAGAAGAACATTTATTCTCAAGGGACCATAGAATCTCGCAACTATACTGCACACTACATTACTCTTGTGAGTACCTCACTGCACATGTTAGCCTCGTTATCCTCCATTTGGTGGACATTATAAGATCTGTATCGACTCTTACATAAATTTAGAATCAACCCAATGCTTTTGAAGAGGTTTAGCTCTGCAGTCCTCTTGTAAGGACTGAACGTCGTCTATCATTGTACTTACATTAACAGCTACTCCCTCCGTCCCATAATATAAGAGCATTTTGAATAGTACACCAGTGTTCAAAACACTCCTATATTATGGGAAGAGGGATTGGTTCATTGTGTAGCATTCTGCATCTTATCTCCCTCGCCCACCATTTACTAAAAATATCAGATCTATATTTAATATTACCAAAAAGTTGAATACACAGACAATGCCAGTGCAGAAGTGTAGCCCATTTCTCTTGTCAGTACATTTTGTCCTGTAACGCTTGTACTTCCAGGGATTGGTAGTTGATTATGTAGCATCAATCTGCATCTTATCTTCATTATCCTCTATCCCTTCCAGTATTATCATATCTATAATTACTCTCTACAAAATATAGAGTACAGGCAATGCTTATGAAGAAGATTCTGTGCTGAAATTCTTCAGTTATCCTTCCCTTGACATGGAGAAGGGCATTATAAAGCCGGTGTTAACTGTTAATGTAAGTCAGTCCTTCTAAAGCTTTTATCCTCAACTGCTGTTTAATTTGCTCATATGCCCTATCGTTAACTGATGTTTAGTTTGCTGTTTTTATCAAAATGCATGTTCGCAACAACTGTAAGTTCCAAGTTTTACTTGTAAAACCAAATTCCTTATTCATACCATGCACATTACTCAATACTCCCTATATGTATCCTTGTTTTTGTGGATCTATAATCCAGTTTGTGGTGAAGCAGCCCACGTTTGCACCTTGTCATCTCCTATTTTTATCTTACTGATGTGGCTGATGATATGAACAACATGCCATGCACATTAACCAAAATAGATACAATGATTGTCTTTGCCCTTCATTTATGCTTGTTTTGTTGACATGGTAATCCGGTAGTGTGGTGAAAGCTCCCCGCATTATGAACAATGCCAAATTATGCTATTGATATTTTGAACTTACTCTTTATTTTCTAATTTGAAATTGGATGGAATTGACATCACAGTTATCATCTTTGTTTATACACGTGCAAAACATGTCATCTCTCTGCTTGTTTCAGGGTGATATGCCTGATGGCATGCACAAGTCTGCTGAAGGCTGTGAGACAAACCCAACATATATTGCAGCAAAGAAGGCAAAACATCTTGAAGATAGCGAGACAACCCAAAGTCTTGTCTTGATGCAGTGTTCAAGTTACTTGAGACTAGCAGTCAGACAAGCTCACAGAATTCGCTATCTGAATCAGTTCGACTTCTTCAGTCCCAAGTTCTAGCAGAAAGGCATTCTGCAACTCAACTTCGACTTGAAGTCCTATCTCTAAGAAAGATTGCGGAGAACACCAATGAGAACCTCATTGCTAAACAGCTACACCTGGAAGCTATGACCGACATGCTAGGCCAGTCTCACAGCCTTGCTCAGCAGCTTGCGCAGTAGTTCCCGCGCAAGGCTAACCTTTCTTGAACTGTCTTGGAAGTGGTCTTGGTTCAGTATTATTTTGTTACGCTGCAATGGCGCCCAGTTTGTGTAATCTGCTTCTTCGTTGCGCTTTATGATCACTGGTGGTGAACTTCGATGCCCAGTGGATGTAATATACCATAAATCCTTTATTGTATAGTGTAGATTTATTCTAAGTTACTATGCCGTAATTTCTCTATTGTATAGAGTAGGTTTGTTCTTAATTCCTACTAGTTACCGTATATGCCATCATTCGCTATCTGGAAAAAAAAGGCAAAAATCTGATGTAGTCGACCGGGCCAAAACATTCGCCTCTAATGGGCCTGCATTTTAGCGGGCCACAATTGGGCCGGCCTGCAACTTTCTTGGGCCTAAAAGGCCATTGGGGCCTTCACACTTTGCGCCAGGCCCACAATTTACACGGGCCTATATTCGGCTCAAAGTTTAGTTGGGCCTTTAGTTGACCCAGTGCTTAGTTGGGCCCATGTAGCTTCAGGCCATTAACAGGCTGAATATTCTGCTGGCCTGTTACGGCCCAGAAGAAACCATGGGCCTTTAGAAGGTCAAAATGCATGTTGGGCCTCAATTTTCACTAGACGTCGACGGGCCTTCAGCAGGCTGAAATGTAGACCGGGCCAATATTGGCCTAGTTATATGACGGGCCATTACCAGGCTGAAATATATCTCAGGCCTTAGTTGGCTCACTGATATCATGGGCCTTTAAGAGGACGAAAGCTTAGTAGAGGCATCAACGGGCCGAATTATACGACAGGCCTTTAACAGGCCCAAAGTCACGTCGGACCATATATGGCCCATGGGCAGCACGGGCCATTCCCAGGCCGAAAGACACACCGGGCTGAAATGGGCCCATGTCTACATCGGGCCTCTAACAAGCCGAAATGTCACTGGGCCATAATTGGGCCCAAATATTCGGTGAACAATTAATGGGCCAGATCTGGCTTTGGGCCGTAAATGGGCCATGTTTAAACAGGCCGTTAGTGGGCTGGCCCACTAGTACCTGAGTAAATACTACGGGCCTTTGATTGGGCCGGCCTTTTTAACCTATATGGGCCTCTGTTGGGCCCTGCCATGTGTCGACATTTCATAGGCACGTCTCCTCCATTGGACGGACGACATCTGGCCCACCGAGGAGCCGACACGTGTTTCATCCAGCCAATGATGATTTTACACATGGAAAATCCCCATTGGTCTGGGCTGTTAACGGGTTATCGGATCCAAACTGGAACCCGATAGCTTAACAGTGACCCGTTACGGTGGATGCCATGTGTCGGTTACCCTTGACGAAAGCACTTCCATGACGCGCCATTTATCGTCATGGAAGTGTAAACTTCCATGATGATAATTTTGGTATTGTCATGGAACACTTCTACGATAGCACAGGTATGACTATCTTGATTCTGTCATAAAATTGTCATGGATGTACATGCATGACAAAAAACACGACCTACTGTGACAAACACGTATCATCACGGAAGTGGTTTTTTTTGTAGTGGTGGTATGTATTTAGCAACAATATAATTAGCATAGTCAGCATACCAAGGAGTATTATGAGAAACATTTATTGCAGCTAGTTGTTGATCAGGAAAGATATCATCAATAGGTAGTGGGTCATCAAGGATATTCTCTAACCTAGATAAGTTATCAGCTACGGGATTCTCAGCTGCTTTTCTATCAGTAATATGTAAATCAAATTCTTGTAGCAATAGAACCCACCTAATGAGTCTAGGTTTAGCATCTTTCTTTTCCATAAGATATTTAATAGCAGCATGATCGGTGTGAACAATAACTTTAGAATCAACAATGTAAGATCTGAATTTGTCACAAGCAAACACAAGTGCTAAAAATTCTTTTTCAGTAGTAGCATAATTTCTTTGGGAACTGTCTAGAGTTTTGCTAGCATAATGGATAGCATTTAATTTCTTATCAACTCTTTGTCCTAGAATAGCACCAACAGCATAATCACTAGCATCACACATGATTTCAAAAGGCAAATTCCAATCAGGTGGTTGAACAATAGGTGCAGAAGTTAAGGCTTTCTTAAGTGTTTCAAAGGCTTCTACACATTCATCATCAAAAACAAATGAAACATCCTTTTGTAAAAGATTTGTAAGAGGCCTAGAAATTTTAGAGAAGTCTTTAATAAACCTCCTATAGAAACCAGCATGACCAAGTAAACTACGAATACCTTTAATATATTTAGGACATGGCATTTTCTCAATTGCATCAACTTTAGGTTGGTCCACCTCAATACCTCGTTCAAAAAATTTATGCCCCAAGACAATACCTTCATTAACCATAAAGTGGCACTTCTCCCAATTCAAGACAAGATTAGTTTGCTCACATCTCTGCAAAACTCGATCAAGGTTGCTCAAGCAATCATCAAAAGAAGTTCCATAAACAGAAAAATCATCCATGAAAACCTCAACAATCTTTTCACAAAAATCAGAGAATGTAGCAGTCATACATCTTTGAAAGGTAGCAGGTGCATTGCATAAACCAAAAGGCATACGTCTATAAGCATAAGTTCCAAATGGGCATGTAAAGGTGGTTTTCTCTTGATCAGGTTGTGAAACAGGTATTTGAGAAAAACCAGAATATCCATCAAGAAAACAAAAGTGTGTGTGCTTAGATAGTCTTTCTAATATTTGATCAATAAAAGGCAAAGGGTAATGATCTTTTCTAGTTGCTTTATTTAATTTTCTAAAATCAATTACCATTCTATAACCAGTAATAGTTCTTTGTGGAATAAGTTCATTTTTATCATTAGGAACAATAGTAATACCTCCCTTCTTAGGGACACAATGAACGGGACTTACCCATCTACTATCAGCTATGGGATAGATTATACCTGCTTCCAGAAGCTTTAGTATTTCAGTTCTTACCACTTCTTTCATCTTAGGATTCAAACGTCGTTGATGATCAAAAACGGGTTTAGCATCAGGTTCCATATTAATCTTGTGCTGACAGAGAGTGGGACTAATGCCCTTAAGATCATCAAGAGTATATCCAATAGCAGCACGGTGCTTCTTCAGAATTTTTAATAATCTTTCTTCTTCATGTTCTGAAAGGTTAGCACTAATAATAACAGGATAAATGTTTTTCTCATCGAGATAAGCATATTTCAAAGTGTCAGGCAATTGTTTTAATTCAAACACGGGATCACCTTTAGGTGGAGGAGGACCTCCTAGAGTTTCAATAGGCAAATTGTGTTTGAGCAGAGGTCGTTGTTCAAAGAAAATTTTATCTATCTCATTTCTTTCATGCATATGCATATCATTTTCATGGTCTAGCAAATATTGTTCTAGTGGATCAGTAGGAGGTACAGCAATAGAAGCAAGACCAATTATTTCATCCTTACTAGGTAATTCTTTCTTATGAGGTTGTATATTAAACTTGTAAAACTTAAATTCATGAGACTCATCACCAAAGCGAATACTGACAGTTTGTTTATGACAATCTATAGTAGCATTGACAGTGTTCAAGAAAGGTCTACCAAAGATAATGGGACGGAAGTCATCTTGTGGGGAACCAAGAACTAGAAAATCATTAGGGTATTTTATTTTCCCACACAAGACTTCAACATCTCTAACAATCCCAAGTGGTGTGATGGTGTCTCTATTAGCAAGTTTAATAGTGACATTTATGTCTTCTATTTCAGCGGGTGCTATGTCATTCATAATTTCTTGGTATAAGGTAAAAGGAATAGCACTCATGCTAGCACCTAAGTCACATAAACCATGATAACAATGATCTACTATTTTAACTGAGACAACATGCATGCCAACAACAGGTCTATGTTTATCTTTGTCACCGGGTTTGGCAATTCTAGCAGCTTCATCACAGAAATAAATAACATGCCCATCAATATTTTCTACCAGGAGATCTTTAACCATAGCAACACTAGGTTCTACTTTAATTTGTTCAGCAGGTTTAGGTGCTCTAATATTACTTTTGCGAACCACAGTTGAAACCTTAGCATGTTCCTTTATCCTAACAGGGAAAGGTGGTTTTTAAATATAAGCAGTAGGTACAACTGGATCAACATTGTAAATAATAGTTTCATCTTTAACTATGTCGGGTTCTTTAATTTCTTCTTTAATAGGGGGATGATATTTAAACCACTTCTCTTTGGGGAGATCAACATGAGTAGCAAATGATTCACAAAAAGAGGCTACTATCTCAGAGTCAAGTCCATATTTAGTGCTAAACTTGTGAAAAGCATCGGTATTCATAAAAGATTTAACATAATCAAACTTAAGCTTAATACCTGACTCTTTACCTTCATCGAGTTCCCAATCTTCAGAGTTACATTTAATTCTTTCTAAAAGATCCCACCTGAATTCAATAGTCTTCTTCATAAAAGAACTAGTACAAGAAGTATCGAGCATGGATTGATCATCATGAGAAAGCCGAGCATAAAAATTCTGAATAATAATTTCTCTAGAGAGCTCATGATTGGGGCATGAATATAACATTGACTTAAGCCTCCCCCAAGCTAGAGCGATACTTTCTCCTTCACGAGGCCAAAAATTATATATATAATTCCGATCACGATGAACTAGATGCATAGGATATTTTTTTTGGTGAAATTCCAATTTCAATTGATTCCAGTTCCAAGATCCAATATCACCGCATAGCCTATACCATGTCAATGCTTTTACCTTCAAAGATAAAGGGAAAACCTTCTTCTTAGCTTCATCACTGGATAAACCTGCAAGCTTAAATAATCCACAAATTTCATCCACATATATCAAGTGCATATCAGGATGTTCTGTTCCATCTCCTGCATAAGGATTAGCTAGCAGTTGTTCTATCATACCCGAAGGAATTTCATAACCAATATTTTCAGTAGGTGCAGTAGGTTGAGGGGTAACTAATTGTGGTTCCGGTCGAGGTGAAGATACCCCGAACAAACCCCTCAAAGGATGATTCTCCATAGTAATAAGTGACAATAAATTTTAGCACGTAGTAATAATTTTTCCTTACCAATTTCCACTTACCAAGAGAGCTTCACTCCCCGGCAACGGTGCCAGAAAAGAGCCTTGATGACCCACAAGTATAGGGGATCAATCGTAGTCCTTTCGATAAGTAAGAGTGTCAAACCCAACCAGGAGCAAAAGGAAATGACAAGTGGTTTTCGGCAAGGTAATTTCTGCAAGCACTGAAATAGTCGGTAATAGGTAGTTTGATAGAAAGATAATTTGTAACGAGCAAGTAACAGTAATGGTAAATAAAGTGCAGCAAGGTAGCCCAATCCTTTTGTGGCCAAGGACAGGCCAAAATGGTCTCTTATGATAACCAAATTGTTCTTGAGGGTACACGGGAATTTCACCATATCACTTTCATCATGTTGGTTCGATTCGTGTTCGCTACTTTGATAATTTGATATGTGGGTGGACCAGTGCTTAGGTGCTGTTCTTACTTGAACAAACCTCCTATTTATGATTAACCTCCTCGCAAGCATCCGCAACTACGAGAAAAGTATTAATATAAAATCTAACCATAGCATTAAACTTTTGGATCCAAATCGGTCCCTTACGAAGTAGCGCATAAACTATGGTTTAAGCTTCTGTCACTCTAGCAACCCATCATCTAATAACTACTCCACAATGCATTCCCTTAGGCCCAAATATGGTGAAGTGCCATGTAGTCGACGTTCACATGACACCACTAAGGGAATCACAACATACATATCATCAAAATATCGAACACATATCAAGTTCACGTGATTACTTGCAACATGACTTCTCCCATGACCTCAAGAACAAAAGTAACTACTCACAAATGATAATCATGCTCAAGATCAGAGGGGTATTAAATAGCATAATGGATCTGAACATATAATCTTCCACCAAATAAACCATATAGTAATCAACTACAAGATGTAATCAACACTACTAGTCACCAACAAGTACCAATCTAAGGTTCCGATACAAAGATTGAACACAACAGATGAACTAGGGTTTGAGAGGAGATGGTGCTATTGAAGATGTCGATGGAGATGGCCCTCCCAAAGATGGTAGAGTTGTTGGTGATGATGATGGTGATGATTTCCCCCTCTGGGAGGGAAGTTCCCCCGACGGAATCGCTCCGCGCTCCGCCGGAGGGCAAAACTGCTCCTGCCCAAGTTCCGCCTCGAGAAGGTGGTGCTTCGTCCCAAAAGTCCCCCTCTGATTTTTCTAGGTCAAAATGACCTATATACCAGAAGATGGGCACCGGAGGTGGGCCGCGGAGGGCACAACCCACCAAGGCGCACCTGGGGGGCCTAGCGCGCCCAGGTGGGTTGTGCCCACCTAGTGGGCCTCCTCCTGTAGTTATTTGCTCCAGTATTTTTTATATATTGCAAAATAATTCTCCGTAAATTTTTATCTCATTTGGAGATGTGCAGAATAGGTAACTCTGACGTAGCTTTTTCAGGTCCAGAATTCCAGCTGCCGGTATTCTCCCTCTTTGTGTAAACCTTGCATATTATGAGAGAAAAGGCATTAGAATTACTCCAAAAAGCATTATTATGCATAAAAACATTATAAATAACAGTGGGAAAACATGATGCAAAATGGACGTATCAAACGCCCGTAATTGTGAATGTCTAACGGCATTGAAACTCAGCTAACGAAAAGCTAAAAGGGAAACTAGAACTAGTCCCATTATCAGGCAGCGGCTGAGATACTTTAGAAACAACAGATCTTGGCCGCTATGTTGAAGTTGTTGCATCAGTCCAGCCTTCTCTGTCCGGTGCTTCTCCTACTGGGAGTCTACTTCTTTGTGAAGCCGGTCAGTCCGACACACAAAATAACCCCACTCATCCTCCATTGACCTGAGGGCGGACTGTAGGCGATCCGGCCATGGCGCGTCAATCCAAGCCACGGACTCGCATCTATGTTCCTCCTGCGAGTCATTACGGAATCATGTTTCAGAGGAGTCTACAGGCTGAACTACTTGAGTTATAAAACGTGTACTGAAGGTGGCCACACCCTAGAAACCTTCGTGATGTATTTGCTCCTTCCCAAGCAACCAGACGCTGTGGTGGCAAACCGCAACGACATCTCTACTCGGTGTGGAAGTTGATGCCACAGAACGAGGGGTCTAGCGTGTCGAGCGGTGCTATCTCGCCTTCGTCAGCCACCTCATACACTGGACATGCCACCACGATCTCGCTGCCGTAGTAGACCGATTTATCGTCGCTCGCGCTCCAACCCTCTTCATTCGAATCTACCTCCTCCGATGACATGATAGTTGTGAGCACTCGGGGAGGCACAAAGTAAAAACCTAGTGTCCATGAAAGACCATGCTTAGAGTGCCTATAGTTAGCTATATGAGTAGGACCCTTGCTTTGCACGGGATTATCAAACGCTTTCACGCCTTTCCTTTCCAAATCCGTCTGATGAGGTGGTGCCTTAGTTACTGAAGCAACACACGTGAAAAGTAAGACAACAGGCACTGCAGATACGCCTTCCAACAGGGCGTGAAATCCAAATAATGCTGGCTTGCTCATCGGGCCAGCGCACAAACCTCTGCTCACACACATATGGGAGACAGACCTACGAGAGACTTGGTCATGCCATTCCTCAACATTGAGCAACCGCGTCAAGGACCAGGAGTACCCATGCAGATGAGCAGCACCACGCCGCCTACCAAGTTAGCCTCTAATATTTTCTCCTTCAACCCATACTTAATGTACTGGTTGGACAGCCGAATGATAGCTCTGCACTCCTCTACTTTCGGCGGCTTTCTATGTAGGCTCGATTCCGATACATGGGAGGTCTGGATCCCTCAATGTGGTGTTGTGACAACGACACTGGATGTTGAGTTGACAAGATCAGCTGTGACTTACTGCACCCTTCAGGGCATCAAGGAGAGAGCTGGGTACCAACTTTCACATGCATTATTCTACGTGGACCAAGAAGAAGGGGTGGAGTCCATCGTTACTGTTGATTGCAAGCTCGGGCTACAACAAATGATGACAAGGTTCGCCGTTGCTAGAGTGCTGATTTTTTAGGTTAGAGAGTGGGCAAGGATGGACCGCCCTCACCTCTAGGACTGCACGGTTACTACGCACGGCAGCCCCGTTGTGGTGCATCCACCCCGTCTTTTAGGTCGGTGCTTACGAGGCCTTGTTTGGCCGCACAGCCGGCGTACCATGCATCGCCGGCGTTAAGGGCCGATGGTCGCACACGGGGCCGTGGTCGAGGTAATGGTGCTCCGGGTTCGCATCATTGCATTGCCGCATAGAACATCTGTGGCACGATGCTGGACTATTTCACTGCCAGCGGCAATCATAGCTGATCCGGGTTCTCACCGTCGCATTGACTAGTTTCTCAAGATGGGAATGGGCCGGGTCGGCCCGCCGGGTCACTGACCCAGCCCAAAATGTCAAGGCCAATGGGTCAAGTGGGATGGCCTTAAATGATATACGGGTCAGTGGAGCCGGCACCGTCCGACCCGTTGGGTCAGATGGGTCGACCCGTTCTAATACTGGTAGTAGATACTATACAGACATACAGTGTAAGTTACTTGTATATACCGACAGAGCTATTGTGGCTCGTCCTGCCTAAAGCAATTTTTTACATATGCAAAGTCCAATCCGTGAGCAGCCAGCTGAATGCATTGAGAGATTATTCCTCTAGTTAGCTTGCCTAAATGCCCAGCCGTACTGCAGCCTAAATGCATTGAGAGATTATTCCTCTGGTTAGAGATTTATCGTTCGCGATCTGAATGCCCAGCCTAGCAGCCCACTTCACGGGAAGACAAGATAGGACCTACGTACCTCACATCCAACACTATATATCTATTCAAAATAACTTAGTATTGACTAATGCCTGGTAGTATTGAAGCAGTATGGTTCAGAAAGTTTTTTGGTCCTCCATTAGACTGACCGGCCCTACTATTTCTTTGTAAACAAAGATGTAAGTGTGAATTTGCTGGGTTTTGGGTCGGCCTCATGTGCCCAATGGGTCAGTGAGGCCACAAATTTCTGATGAAATGGGCCGACCCGTGGCCTCACATATTGACCTTGGGGCCATAGGGCCAGGTCCGAGTCGACCCATTCCCATCTTGACTAGTTTCGTAGTTTACTAATAGGGCTAGTGGCAGCCCTTAGTTTCAATATTTTGGTTGTATCTCGTCAGTTGTAATCCCCTCCCGGTGTTACGCCATGGATAATGTATTGCGTAAACCATTATTGTATTCTGTGTCCTGCACTACCCAGTGGTACTTACATGTTATTAAATTGCATTGACCTGTTTCATTCCACTTTCATGTTATTCGATTGGCAGCACAAGCACAACATAATTCAACATTGTCCATATCTTATCATGTCATGCCTAAGCAAAAAGCGCTTCCTGTCAAGTGACAGAGAAATATCGTCCGGCCTCCTTTCACGCCCAATCATATGACGCCTCTTAGGTTGGCAAACATCCTTGCTTTTCCATGCGTTCGGTAACGCCAAAAAGTATGGCACGAACAATGCAAGTCTGGGCTTGTCGTCTCATGTGGTGCCTTTCGCAAACGCGCCACCACAGTGTCTTAATTTAGCAGACTATGGGTGTTGCCGCCAAATTGTAAGGCATTACATAATAAATTGATATGTGCTGACCAACCAATCACCTTTCCCCCGACCCCCACCCGCTCCCATCCACCCACCAACGCACTCATAGAAACACATACTCCTCTTCAAGCCCCTACTGCTTCGTCCTACGGCTGCACGGATCGACCATGGTTTCATGGAACGATGGAAACAGTAGCAGCGGTGATGAAGCATGCAACATCGAGGTGAACACCTCACGTTACTTCTGTCCAGGTCAAAGAAACATTGCAGATAGAGGCAGAGCCTACTCTAATTTGATGTTTCGTCTAACCCGTCATAGATCCATGATGACTCATCCACGGAATGGGAATTGGGACGTCCTGCAAATGTGATGCATCCAATCCAAACCGGGTACCGAGGCATACACACGGTGGTGCTTCGGCGGTTTGTGTGAGTCCACCTCATTGCCATACTCTTGTCATTTACCACTTGAATACAAGTTGCACAATGTTTTGCTTTGTATGACAATGCCTACATAATTATGACATAGAACGATGATCGTCAGGAGGTTGCAAAGTTGGTTGATGCATCGTGGCCTTGCAATTTAAAAAAGGCTATTAATGAGTTACGCAACGGTTACGCACACATTGTGGATGTTACAAGCAAGGAGAAGGAGCTGCAGGAACGATGGAATTCTTCGATCACGCAAGAGAACAGAAAAATTATACTAATTGAGCTGCAAGCTGATATGGAGAAGCTAAGTGAATCAAAACATAGAGAAGCTATTGAGCTAGAAGACCTGCATAAGTTATGCGAAAGTATGTATGCATTGAAGAACGAAGTACAGAAGTTGAGGGCCGAGAATAAGAAACTTGAGTACGTAATTGACGACCTCATGAAATCAGGGGAACAAAACAAGGAGAAGCTTAAGAGAATCCGATGTGTTTGTGAAGAGTAAATTGTGGTCACACTCTTATGAGTGTGAGAATGTTAAATTCATGCTTCCTTTGCACGTTCCAACTTTTGTGATCTGATAGCACAGTCAGCCATGTTTCCTGCCATTATTACGATTACATGAGTTTCCAGACGAAAAGGCCTACTCTATGCCACAAATTTCTGTAATCTTCATAACCTTTCCCCTTGCAATGGACTCTTCTATGACCAGCTGTGTGAGTGCCTGCTCAAGATCATGCTTCTCGATCTTCAACTTATCCCTCTCCTTCTCCGCCTTAACTCGCAACAGCTTGTGCATGTTGCTTGCTGTCATCGTAGCCAGGTTCTTCAGATGTAATTCCGACTTAAGTTGGATCAACTCACCTTTTGCATCACCTAGCTTCTGTGCAGCTGTCTTTAACTCATCTTGCACCTTGCCTACCTCATTCTGTAGCTTCTCCTGCATTGATGTTTGGTGCTTCCACTTCTGTCTAACAAGCTTAAGGTAGTCTCTGGCGCTCTCAAGCTTGTCTACAAATCTGGCACTTTTCTCCTTCTGATACAAATTCCATATTGCAATGAGAGCTCTCTTCATGCTATCTGGCCACTCTTTGTCCTTCCATTCCAAGAATCCGCAATGGTTTTCTTCCTGCATTACCAAGACGCGGAAAAAACTGTGAAACAAAGATTTAACAAAATATAAACTAACAGTCAACATTATTTGGCTCACTTTGTTACCGCAAGCGATGAACCTCCTCCCAGTGTTGGTGCCCTGGAACGCGATGAACCTGTTGCATCTCTGTTTGTGACGGCAATGTACGTCTGCATCGTCCGCTAATCCGCAGTACCTGTCGTCAGGTATGGTTTTAGGAATCTAGCAAGAGGAACAAGTTGGATTGGATCTGATAAAACGCTCTTCGCTATAGCGAGAGCCACAACAGATCGATAGCGGGTACTAAAGAAGGCCAAATGTGTACTCACGTTGATCCCGGCGGCTTCAAAGTCCTCTCCATCAAAGGAATTTCTATTGCGGCCCAACGACGCCATCCCGTCTTCTGTTTCAATAGGGGAATTAAAGAAATGGGAGACCTGCTGCTGACACGGTGTTTACATAGCGTCAGTATGTGGGACATAGCCGTCAGAGCTTTTCAATATGTGCAACATGAGCGTACATAACACGCCTAATACTTAGTCGACATGTACTTCTCGGAACCTCCGACAGTTTGGACAAGATGAAACTGGCAGGCACTTCCTCACCCCCCACAGCCCTATCTTCAACCCAGTAGCCACTTCTACCCCCCTTAATTTGTTTCACATCAAAGCCATGGCGGCCGAGCTGCCTCCGCCCCGGGGTGAAGCACTGACAGGCTTGAGGGCTATGCAGGACTACACCCTATGCGACACTCTGTCGCGCGTCGACATGCTATAGTGCATTAGAGTTGTTGGCTCTGACAGCAGCCTTGTGTGGTCCCTACCAAGAGTATCTCCGGCGGTGGCCAAGGCCCTCGACATGCCCGCCGTCCTCAAGGATGACGTGTCCTCCATGACAGGGTCGGGCCAGCGTACACGATGATGCATGCTAAGTCCGATGGACTCCCCGCCGATGATGGGGATGATTATTGACGGTCTTCCTAATGGCTATGATTCCACGACATGGGTACGAGGGTCGCAGTGGCAGAGTGCATCCATTTCTTACTAATTTTATTACGTAGTTAATTAGTTTGTGGCTTACGCATTTGAAGAAGTACTAAATTGGCTCATTTCTTAAGGATTTGATGAAGTACCGTCTCGGCGCGAACGGGGACTGGTTAGCATCAATCGATGCGCAAGGCGAAATGCACTTGCAGAATGTGTACAATGTCGTAAACATACAATTGCCGCCAATATCGGCACAAGGTTTTGAAGCACTCCATCTACAAGGCACTCACTTGTTCAGGTACAATAACGCAATTGCAAAGCTGCAGAAGGTTGCGATCGCACAACCCCCTTCTCGGTTGTACGGGTAAAGAGACTACATCGTCCTTGCTTTTTTTAACATCGCGATAGCCATAACCACCAGGGATAATCCAGCCGAGTCAAGTTGGAAACCCATGTCTCCTGCCACTTTGGCGCTGGAGTACTACGAGGATGCCGTGTACCATGGCGGCCGAATATGTGTTGTCACCAGTGGCGGAACCTGCTTCATGTGGGATCCTACAACATACAATTAGTGCATGATAACCAGCATCGACCAATCATATGCGCATAGGCTTAATTTAATGAACAAAGAGCATGTACACCCGGAGGGTGGGGGGAAGGTTGTGTGTGTGACGGGTGAACGCCGCGTGGCACCGGTGTGCTTCGCCGCCCCAGGCCAAATACGACTATTTAACCCGGCCGACATCCCCCAACCCTAGACGAACCACCTCCTCTCTCTCCGCGCCACAATCCCAAGCCCATCCACCTCCATTCTCCCACTCCGGCGCTCTTCCCACGCTCTCCTGCTTCGCCATGGTCAGGAAGAAGATAACAACCTATGCCATGCTGAAGCCGGAGTGCCGATATAGGATCGAGCAGGAGATCCGGGCGAGGGGCACCACGCGCACTGCCTGCATCGCTGCCGAGCTGCCTCCTGACTCGCTGGAGCCGGAGGAGGAAGACGATCAGCTGGCGGAGGAGGAGGAGGAGGAGCTAGCGGATGAAGAGGAGCAGGAGCAGGCAGAGGAGGAGGAGCTGGCGGATGAGGAGGGTCAAGAGTAGGCGGACGTGAAGGAGGAGGAGGAGCTGGTGGATGAGGAGGAGCAGGAGCAGGCGGACGAGGAGGAGGAGGACGAGCTGGTGGATGAGGAGGAGAAGTTGGTGGATGTGGAGGAGGAGGAGGAGAAGCTGGCGGATGTGGAGGAGGAGGAGAAGCTAGCGGATGTGAAGGACCACCAGCCAGCTCCGATGGAGTTTACTATCAGCTGGATGACGAGGAGGCAGAGCAGCTGGAGCATGACCTGCCACCGGCAAGAGGCTTCGACATGGAGCAGTGGGAGGCGGAGTTCGCCGTCGCCCAAGCGGATCAGATGGCTGAGCATCAGGCCATCCTAGAGTCCATCCTTGATGAGGCCAACCAGCGGTTCATCCAGCATGAACGTGCGTCGACTGATGACCTCTTAAGATGTCAAACCAGAGGTGGATGCGCAGGCCGCCATAGAGGAGCTGGAGGAGCCGCATGTGCCGGACGAGCCGTAGGTGGTGGAGGAGCCGCCAGAGGGGGAGCTACGTCTGTCGCCCATGTACCCGCCTCCAGGTACGGAGATAGTGGACATCCCCGATGAGGACTAGGCTAGCTGATCATGTACTGTGTAGGATTTATCTGTTTGAGTGCTTTTGTATGTATTTAAGATCTGTAAGTACTCATACTAATCTGGTGTCAAATTTAGGCACACAGGCACCACCGAGGTGCATCCGGCCTCCAGTTTTGAACATCATCCCTATACCAGAGACGTTGTTTTGGAACCTCATGCCACATGAGGACGAGCACCCGAACAGTATGTTTCTTGTGATTACGGGCGACTACATAACAGGAGGGGAGGAAGAGTATCAACATCAAGATCGAACCGTTCGTTCATACTCTACACTTCTTTGTCGGCTGCTCTGCATCGAAGGATTGGATGGAAATCTCCCAGGTGCACGTTGGAGAACTTTTGGTACTTCGGTGCGAGATCTATGTTCATTGGACATAGCTATCCACTGATGCTAGAGATGCCCCATTCGGATCATGATCAAAATGGCCTTCCATTCCTGAAGCGAAGGTGTGTTTTCACAACTCGTAGCCGTAGTAGCACCGAGATAGGTCGTCTCCCAGGGTTGTGCCGGTACAGCGTCAATGGTCCTCCTATGCTAGGCGTGTACCTGAAGAGCTCCGAAGAAGAATGGCATGACAAACCAGTCTGGTTAGTGTCGTCTCTGCGTAACAGAGATGAGTGGCAGTAGGTAGTACGTCCCCACGTACGCTCACTGTGAACTTTCGTGAACCATGTATTTCTAGTGATAAGTTATGTGAACCATGTAATTTGAGAAGTTATGTGAACTGTATAATTCCGGTGAGACGCATTAATCGTTTGAAGCATGTTGAACAGAATGCATGTTAAATCACTAGGCATGCATGCAATCGTAGTTGCGCTACACTGCTGGAGTGGCGTGTTTGTAGTCGTCTCATCAATTCACGTGTTTGTGGACTTTTCGCGTGTTCCTGGACTTTGAAGGAAATAGCTAGTTTGTACGAAAACGCTAAATCACTTGGCATGTTACTTGTCCTAGTTATGCTAAATCAATTAGCGTTTCCAAGGTCGGGAGGTCTGAGTGCATAAACACGGGGCCATCCTTGCATCACTGAGACGCTAAATTACACGCTAGCCCATTTGGCACGTCAACCTTGGTTGGACCTATCTGGCTAAATAAAATATCTCCGTAGGGCACTACATGATGTCAGAGTGCGTGTTGTGCACACTATGACAGGTCTTGTCACTTCACGAATAATAACCATGCTCTCTGCCTGGGCGCTCCATAAACAAGTCGGATAGTCCAACTTTTTCGTGAGGCACACACGCATGCTTGACAACAAGTTGGCACCGTGCAGTCCGATTGTACCAGTCATAGCGGTGCACTACCTACTGGCGATTGGCTTGCCTTCGTCGATCTGTCAGGCGACATTCGCCTACACAATGTGTACAGTGGTCACAACATACACCTGCTGCCACTGTCTGCACAAGGATTCGACCCAGTGCAGATTTCTGGGAGGCTAGAATTAGGGTACAACCATTTCAGGGTGGAACTACTCAAGGTTGCAATCACCGATCCGCCAACCAGAAGATTCGGCTACACCGATTACATCGTCATAGCGGTCTTTGACAAAGCAATCACCATGAACACAAGTTTCAATCATGGTGCAGACGGGTGGCAAATAATGTCTCCGGCTGCTTTGGCACCGCACTACTATGAGGATGTGGTCTACGTTCATGGCCAAATCTGCACGGTCACCACAGCCGGTAATTGCTTTGTGTGGGATCCTTCAAACTACGGTATGTACATGAAAACCAGAGCATTTCATGCAACTATCTTTCTGTCATTTGTCTTGCACGATTGCCATGGCAATCTATTTATGTTTAAACGCCAGGAACACTGGCTCCACCTAGGTGCCTACAGGCGCTGCTCATGCACGATGGGCCGCGGCCCAGTTTCTGCAACCTAGTACCAGACACGATTAATCACCCAAACAACATGTATCTTGTGCGCTTCGGCGGCATTGTGGCAGGACATGAGCAGGGAGTCCTCCATGAAGATCGAATTATGCGTCCATACCCATCGCTCGGTTGCCAGGTGTTCTGCTTCGATGGACTGGGTGGCCATTTCGAAGGTGCACAGTGGCAGCACAATGTCGACCTCGGTTCATGCTCTCTCGTTGTAGGACAAAGCTACCGCCTGAAGATGGACATACCACCTTCTGATCAAGATGGCAACGGGCTACCGTTCGTTAAGCGAGGATGCGTTTTCACAGCTAGACGGTGCACTACCTGCTAGAATGGTCCCCTCCCTGACATCTGCCGGTACAGCCTTGACGGTAGTCCGATGTTGGGTGTCTTCCTCAAGAACGGGTCGTCACCAGAAAGATTTGACCATCCAGTATGGCTGGTGCTGTCTCTACGTAATATGGCGGACTGGCATGAGCAGCAGGGGGAGTGAAGATGTTGGGCGTTTTCCTTAAGAACAGATCTTTCGCCGGAAAGATTTGACCATGTAGTAACGTGACCGCATGGTCTATTTGTCGTGCCATTAGTTACCATCTATGTAATCATTGTACTAATCCTCAAAGTTTGTTTTGGTTCCTTATGTCTGAACAACTGGTTGACATTGCTCGTTTCGGTGGGTGTGGTTTAGTACCCTATGTCGTCATGCTTGCTTATGTGATTGCAGAAAGTTATTGTGAGTCGTAAAGGTTATCTGTGTTAGCTTGCTGTAATGCACAACATAACATAACTAGCTTCACAACACACTGCCCCATCGTAGCAGTATCGCGGTGCACATGCTGGGGCACATAGCGAGCACGAACATGCAAATACACCAGGCGCTACCAAGGCTCATACATACAATCTAACCTTATTTACAGTTCATGTGCCTCATGCACTGCTTAGGCGCTTCATGACCCGTCAGGCCATATGACTTTCTGGCACGTCCTTGACAACACGCTGCCCTGTGCAGTCCCATAGTACTAGTCTGGGCCGCGTACGCTGCTTAGGCGCTGCATGACCAGTCAAACCATCTGTCTTTCTGGCTTGTGCTTGACAACATGCTGCCCCGCGCAGTCCCATCGTACAAGTCTGGTCGGCGCGCACTGCTTAGGCGCTACATACCTGTCAGACCATCTGACTTTCTGGCTTGTGCTTGACAACACGCTGCCATGTGCTGTCGCAGCAAGATTAAGTACGCCCGTAGACTAGGCGCTACAACCGGATCAGAGATTCTGACCATTTTTACAGCTCATGTGACACGCCTTTTACCTAGGCGCTCTGCCGTTGACACGTATATCCAATTGGTGTCGCGTGCACGTATGAATTTATTTAGCAGGCTGTACCTAGCCAGAGTCGATGCTAAACTTTATACCGCACTCACCATGCAGCCAAATCACGTTCGTTGCGTTCCACACTTAGTCCCTAGGAGGCAGCCGCACTTCCTCACAATGCCACACCAGAACCACTGTGCGATCCCTTCCACTCCCGCTCTGTCTCTCTGTCCCAAAGCCATGGCTGCGCCGGAACCCCACGATGAACCCCTCTGTAGTGCCCAAGATGCGATTCTATCCCAATCACGTGATGAATTCATGATTGGGGCACAACCGCATTTTGAGCGCATAGCAAGGTGGATATCATTACAACATACCATGTACCGAATAGATGAGAATACCAGATAAAGGCTTACACTCGCCACAAGCTACAACATGAATACATCAATACATAGCAATCATCATACAGAAGAGCGGGATCCGACTACGGATGAAATCAAACGAAAAAGAAGAACGACATCCACCCTGCTAGCCCAGGCTTCCGACCAGGAACCTATCCCTCGATCGAAGAAGAAGAAGCAGAACTCCAAAACAAGAAAGCATCGCTCTCACGTCAAATCATCGCATTACCTGTACCTGCAACTGTTGTTGTAGTAATCTGTGAGCCACGAGGACTCAGCAATCCCATTACCATGGGTATCAAGACTAGCAAAGCTTAATGGGTATGGAATAGACAAGTGGTGAGGTTGCAGCAGCACTAAGCATTGTATGGTGGCTAACTTACGAGTACAAGAGTAAGAAGAGCAACTACGCATAACGGTCGCAAACTAGTAATGACCAATAAGTGACCCTGAACTACTTATGTTCAAACATAACCCCACCGTGTTCTCTTCTCGAACTTACTCGAAAAGAGACGGTCACGGTTACACACGCGGTTGGTGTATTTTATTTAGGATTTAGTGTCAAGTTCTCTACAACCAGAGGTTATAAATATCCAATCTGCCACATAACCGCGGGCACGGCTTCACGTAAGATTTAACCCCGCAGGGGTGTTCCAACCTGGCCCATCACAAGCCAACACAAGCTGCGGTGGAAATACCTCAACCTAAAGAAAACCCGATCAGCCTCGAGTCAGCCCGAAGTATCCTCGGAATCCCGGTGCACAAAACATTTCGACAATGGTAACACAAGTCCAGCAAGACCACCCGACGTGCCGACACCCCGATAGGAGCCGCGCGTATCTCATATTCGGGCCACGACGGATAAGCTAAGCGTATAGGTACCAAAAGACCCCAAGTTGCCAAGGGGCGGCCCCGCACGGTGCTCTAGTTTTGGACCAGCACCATTAGCACTGGCCCCCTGTATTATGTGGAATAAAGAATCCTCGGGTTCATGACGCCCTATGCAAATTAATTATTTAGTTCAATATGTTTATGTTGGCAAATGTTAAAACCAAGGTTGGGCCTTGCTGGAAGCAGTTATTCAAAGCGAACTGTCAAGAGGGTCCCATTCCCATAAGCGTGTTAAGAACGATAATCAAGGATCATAACACCAGCATTACGGAAACTAGGGCGGCATGAGTGGAACAAAACACCAGGCAAAAGGCCGAGCCTTCCACCCATAACCAAGTATATAGATGCATTAATTAAATAATAGATATTGTGATATGCCAAGATATCCATGTCCCAACATGGAACAACCTGCAACTAGCAACGCTATAAGAGGGGCTGAGCAAGCGGTAACATAGCCAAACAACGGTTTGCTGGGATGGTGGAAAAGGTTAGAGGCTTATCATGGCATATTGGGAGGCTTGACAAACAAGTGGTAGGTAGCGCGACATAGCGATAGCATCGTGACAACTAGCAAAGCAAAGATAGTAGTGATATCCAAGGTAATGGTCATCTTGCCTGAAATCCCGCTCGGAAGAAGATCGAGTCCATGAAGTAGACGAACCAACGTAGTCGAATGAATCCTCACAACCGCAACGTAACCGAAACTATCGAGAAGAAGCACAACCGGAAAGAAGCAAACAACACGGTAAACAACCATCACATAAACATGGCATGATGCACAATCAAGTATGATGCATGTCCGGTTTAATGATTCATGGCATGGCAAAGTGCAACAAACAATACTACAAATTAAGTGGAGCTCAATATGCAACGAGTTGCATAAGGGGGAGTTTAGGGTAGATTTGTACCCTCCGATCATAATCGGACGGTTGGGAAAAATAGGTTAGCAAAGTCCAATTAAGAAACCGAAGATATTTGAGAGATGTTCAGGGATGATCCAAACCCATCGGTCACGACCGAGCGGTTTCGGTTCGGGTAAGTTTTGGACACACGCGAGGGGGTCTGAGAGAGGTCGACAAAGACAACGAGGGCTGACAAAAGGTCAACGGAGACAAAGGGAGAAGCGGCTCTATGAACGATGCAAGTTTTAAAAACATGATGGCAACGGAGTGCCGATGCAATGCAAATGATGACATGATGAATGCAACAAACAAATAAAACACACGACGACAACAAAAAACATGGATTGCGTCTGGAGCCTCGGTCACATGACAATCTCGATGATCAAGAAGGATTAGCACTCCCATAGAAATATGAGAACACCGCTTAGGAAAGATATGGAATCAACACTCGACTTCAAAGCAACTCGAATACCACAACCAAAACAAAACAAAGGATTTGGCTTGCAGAATAAGCCGGAAACAAATACATAACCTTCATGCATTTGTTGGAAGGATGATCCTAGGTAACTACTTGAATTCCCAACTATGAACTCTCGAAATTCTCGGTTATGCAATCCGGTACAACAAGTACAAGGAGCAAAATATCATCACACAACTCCTAGCAGAATTCTACGCTCCAAATGTACTGCCTCCATCAACACATAACCAAGAACCTCGGAAACTGTGTACCTCAGACCTTCGAAAAACATCCGATATACTAGTTGTGGCAATACATCTGATCGCTGTCCCCAGTACTAGGTGGCGCCAAACTACTCTCACCACAAAGAGTATAGAAGCGTTTTCGGTGTCGGCGTCCTCTGGTATTCCGGAACTGAAACGGTAATAACTGTGACGAAAACACCTTGGAGCTCAACTCCCCGGGACACTGCCACAACCCCCAAATGTCAGGAGGCACCAAGAACAGAATTCCCGTCACATCGATATCGCAACAATTCCAACAATACCCGTGTGATCCTAAAAAAATTTGAGTGAAAAAGGAGAGTAATGGAACCAAAACACCTACATCATGAGTCCTCGCCAGAGCAACGAAGGGGATGAGGAGTAAAAAGAATTCCTATTCTCTGATATATAACTGGACTCAAAATAGTTTTTCTTTCTAGACTCAACAACAGCAACGGTTCGATCAATCTAGGGGGCTCCTGCGGTCGGTAAGGCTCTGATACCAACTTGTAGCGCCCAAGATGCAATTCTATCCCAATCACGTGATGACTTCATGATTGGGGCACAACCGCATTTCGAGCGCATAGCAAGGTGGATATCATTACAACATACCATGTACTGAATAGATGAGAATACCAGATAAAGGCTTACACTCGCCACAAGCTACAACATCAATACATCAATACATAGCAATCATCATACAGAAGAGCAGGATCCGACTACGGATGAAATCAAACGAAAAAGAAGAACGACATCCACCCTGCTAGCCCAGGCTGCCGACCAGGAACCTATCCCTCGATCGAAGAAGAAGAAGCAGAAGAACTCCAAAACAAGAAAGCATCGCTCTCATGTCAAATCATCACATTACCTCTACCTGCAACTGTTGTTGTAGTAATCTGTGAGCCACGAGGACTCAGCAATCCCATTACCATGGGTATCAAGACTAGCAACGCTTAATGGGTATGGAATGGACAAGTGGTGAGTTTGCAGCAGCACTAAGCATTGTATGGTGGCTAACTTACGAGTACAAGAGTAAGAAGAGCAACTACGCATAACGGTCGCAAACTAGTAATGACCAATAAGTGACCCTGAACTACTTATGTTCAAACATAACCCCACCGTGTTCTCTTCTCGAACTTACTCGAAAAGAGACGGTCACGTTTACACACACGGTTGGTGTATTTTATTTAGGATTTAGTGTCAAGTTCTCTACAACCGGAGGTTATAAATATCCAATCTGCCACATAACCGCGGGCACGGCTTCGCGTAAGATTTAACCCTACAGGGGTGTTCCAACCTGGCCCATCACAAGACAACACAAGCTGCGGTGGAAATACCTCAACCTCAAGAAAACCCGATCAACCTCGAGTCAGCCCGAAGTATCCTCGGAATCCCGATGCATAAAACATTTCGACAATGGTAACACAAGTCCAGCAAGACCATCTGACATGCCGACACCCCAATAAGAGCCGCGCGTATCTCATATTCGGGCCACGACGGATAAGCTAAGCGTACATACCCCAAGTTGCCAAGGGGCGGCCCAGCACGGTGCTCTAGTTTTGGACCAGCACCATCAACACTGGCTCCCCTGTATTATGTGGAATAAATAATCCTCGGGTTCATGGCGCGCTATGCAAATTAATTATTTAGTTCAATATGTTTATGTTGGCAAATGTCAAAACCAAGGTTAGGCCTTGCTGAAAGCGGTTATTCAAAGCGAACTGTCATGAGGGTCCCATTCCCCTAAGCGTGTTAGGAACGATAATCAAGGATCATAACACCAGCATTACGGAAACTAGGGCGGCATGAGTGGAACAAAACACCAGGCAAAAGCCGAGCCTTCCACCCGTAACCAAGTATATAGATGCATTAATTAAATAATAGATATTGTGATATCCCAAGATATCCATGTCCCAACATGGAACAACCTACAACTACACCTGCAACTAGCAACGCTATGAGGGGCTGAGCAAGCAGTAACATAGCCAAACAACGGTTTGCTAGGATGGTGGAAAAGGTTAGAGGCTTATCATGGCATATTTGGAGACTTGACAAACAAGTGGTAGGTAGCGCGACATAGCGATAGCATCGTGACAACTAGCAAAGCAAACATAGTAGTGATATCCAAGGTAATGGTCATCTTGCCTGAAATCCCGCTCGGAAGAAGATCGAGTCCATGAAGTAGACGAACCAACGTAGTCGAATGAATCCTCACAACCGCAACGTAACCGAAACTATCAAGAAGAAGCACAACCGGAAAGAAGTAAACAACACGGTAAACAACCATCACATAAACATGGCATGATGCACAATCAAGTATGATGCATGTCCGGTTTAATGATTCATGGCATGGCAAAGTGCAACAAACAATACTACAAATTAAGTGGAGCTCAATATGCAATGAGTTGCATATTAACGAAACACCACATTCAAATATTTAGTTCACTCTCGTTTATGCTACCCATCAATATTAAATGTTGATTAACATGGAAAGAGATGAGGCATAATTAAACTAACTATTTAGGCAAGTTTAAATGAGGTCGGAAACAACAAACAACAATTCTGGAAAATCCTCATGTGCATATTTTGGATTTGGTACTGTTCTATCCGATACACAATTTTAGAGTTGTTAAACATGCAAAGTAAGTGCACCATGTCAACCTACAGATTTTTCTACCCCATTTACATATAAAGTTTATTTAATTCTGAGCTACGGTTATTTGGTTATGAAATAAACCATTTTAGCATGTCATTTATGTAAATTAATGCAAACAACAATTTAAACATTTTTAACATGGATGAAAGTTGCAAATTATGGAACTACATAAAATTCTAAGCATTTTACATATATATTTCGTTTTAATCCAATGCACGGTTCATGAGATATGATATGCATGAACATGAGGGTGTAATCTGTAAAACATGTTTTCTATGGATAATTGCTAAATTTGTGAGAGCAGAAAAAAACAAGATTGGGCTGAAACTGCTGGGCATGGCTGGGCTGCTCACCATGGGCCACTGGGCCGGTGAGTGATGGGCTGGGGGTGGTTGCAGGGCGCGGAGCGGCTGGGCCTAGCGCGGTCAACGCCCGAACAAGCGAGCGAGCTGTTGCTGCTCTCGTTCCTGAAGAACAGAAACAGCAGCACATCCATGGCGATGCAGAAGATGGGCAGAGGTGCAATGCAAGGGCAGGGGACTAGCGGGCGCGGCAGATCCAGGCAGTCCGAGGGTCGGGGAGGCGGTTCCCGGCGACGAGGAACTCCGGCGGGACGGACTTGCAGGGAGGCGGCGAGAATTGAGGACTTGGTGTCCTTGGTTCAAGCGCGAGCAGGCGATGACAAGCAGGGCTCGAGGCTGACGGAGAGGGTGGTCCGGTGGCGCCGGCGTGGATCCAGGTCGAGGAGGTTGCACCCGGTCTCCTGGCGGGGGAAAACAAGGGCGACGGACATGGCAGCTCGGTTCCCTGTTGAAACAGAGAGAGAGCATTGAGAAAGAGAGAAATGGGAGAGGAAGGAAGGGAAGGTAGGGGCGGTGCGAGGCTCATCTGCTGGTCCGGCGAGGTGGCGGGGTCGCGAGGACGGTGGCGCTTAGGGAGGCAGGCACGGCTGGCTGGGTCAAGGCAGAGCACGGCCAACGCTCGGGATGAGCAGGGATCGAGCCCCTGGCTCTCTCCTACGGGTGTTGCTATCGCTGGTTGGTGGATCGAGGTGATCCAGAGGAGAGCGCTGGTTGGGCGGCGTGGAAATTGAGGAGGAGCTGTGGCAGCTATGGTTGGTAGTTTGGATCGGGAGGGGATCCCAAGGAGGAGGAAGACAGTGGACTGGCGGCGGCGGAGGGATGGGACAAGTCCCTAGAATTTAGGGTTTGTCCAGATTTAGACTAGGGAGTCTTTATATAGGGAAAGGGGGAGTTTAGGGTAGATTTGTACCCTCCGATCGTAATCGGACGGTTGGGAAAAATAGGTTAGGAAAGTCCAATTAAGAAACCGAAGATATTTGAGAGATGTTCGGGGATGATCCGGACCCATCGGTCACGACCGAGCGGTTCGGGTTCGGGTAAGTTTCGGACACACGCGAGGATGTCTGAGAGAGGTCGACAAAGACAACGAGGCCTGACAAAAGGTCAACGGAGACAAAGGGAGAAGCGGCACTACGAACGGATGCAAGTTTTAAAAACATGATGGCAACGGAGTGCCGATGCAATGCAAATGATGACATGATGAATGCAACAAACAAATAAAACACACGACGACAACGAAAAACATGGAAGGCGTCTGGAGCCTCGGTCTCGGGGTGTTACACCCTCGAAGGCTTGCTGGCGATGCAGGATGACACCCTCGGGGTTACGATGGCGCGCGTCGACATTCTGCAACACATTTGAGTGGCTGGAAGCCACAACAGCCTTCGCCTCGCCGTGCCACAAGTTGATCCGGAGGTGGAAAACACGTTGGACATGCCCGCCGTCCTCGAAGATGATATTGTCTGGGAGGCCGGCGGCCCCCCGATGCCTGGACACATGCGTGTTCTGACGCCAATGGACTCGCCGGCCATGACGATGAGGATCTTGTATGAACCTCCTCCTGACAAGGCTTGTGTCCCCCAGGTTTATGCCCACACCCAGCAATCATCTTCTCCCAGACCATCTTCTTTTAGGATGCATCCGCAAGCAAACAGCTCATTGACATGTTTCCACTGCTTACGATGTAATACTATTTGGGAGTGAACGATGATTGGCTGGCCATCGTCGATCCAGAAGGCAACATTGTCCTGCACAATGTGTACACTGGTCACAACGTAACCCTTCCGCCCCTTTCTGCACAAGGATACGACCCCGTGCACATTTTCGGGTCAATGGATTTTGACTACAAGCATGTCAGGGTTGATCTACGCAAGGTTGCCATTGCCCATCCGCCAATAAGCAGATTCGGCTACACAGATTACATCGTCATAGTGGTCTTCAACAAAGCAATCACCGTGAACACACGTTTCAATTATGCTGTAGATCCTTGGCAAATAATGTTTCCGACTGCTTTGGCACCGCACTACTATGAGGATGCGGTGTACGTCGTCGGCCGAATTTGCGCGGTCACAACAGGCGGTACTTGCTTTATGTGGGATCCTTCAACCTACGGTACATACATGAGAACTAATGGTAATCTGAAGTAACTATCTTTCTTTCATTTCTGTTGCTGGCAGAGTACTTACGGTAATCTCGTGTGGTTAAAACAATAGGAATGTTGTTTCCACCAAGGTTCCTACAAGCACCGCTAATGCACGACGAACGGTGTCCCAAACACTCGAACCTGGTGCCAGACTCAAGTGATCACCCAAATAGCATGTACCTTGTGTGCTCGGGCGGCACTGTCACAGGGCAGGAGCAGGGCATCGTCCACGAAGATTGAATCGTGCGTCCTTACCCAACCCGCAGTTGCCAGGTGTTCCGCTTCGATGGACTCGGTGGCCATTTTGAAGGTGCACAGTGGCAGCAGAACGTCGACGGTTCACGCTCTCTCTCTTTGTAGGACAAAGCTACCCCCTGATGATGGACATACCACATTCTGATCAAGACGGCAACAGGCTACCGTTCCTTAAGCGAGGATGTGGTTTCATAGCTAGACGGAGACATTCCTGCTGGAATGTTCCCCACCCTAACATCTGCCGCTACAGCCTTGACGGTAGTCCGACGTTGGGCTTCTTCCTGAAGAATGCATCATCGCCTGAAAGATGTGATCACCCAGTGTGGCTAGTGCCGTCTCTATGTAATGCGCCGGACTGGTGTGAGCAGCGGGGGTCATGAACCAGTGGCTACCGTCGTAGCATGGATGGCGTGCCCTTTAGTTATGCAATGCTTGTACTTTTTGTTCACACACTGTTAGTTTGTAATGTGTGTGAACAGCTAGTTGGGTTAGCAAGGGGGATGCGTTTTAGCACCATATGTCGTCATGCTTGCTTATGTAAGTAAGGTTATATGTGAGTTAACTTGCTGTCGTAGACTCTGTGAATATTACAAGTACGTATTGAACAACATAACTTGCTGTCGTAGAGTCTATGGATGTCCATACACTTCAGGCGATGTACGAATTCGATGAACTATTGCCAAAACACACGAATTCTCGCCAGTAACTCAAAATGTCGGGTCCGCCTCGGACGCTCGGATTTCACTGCCTAAGAGAGCTTATCGCCAGCTCCAGCCGCTCCACGGTTTGCTTCAGCTCCTGATTCTCCCGTTGGAGCTTGTTCAAGGCCTCAGGGACGGACTCCGGCTTCTTCAGGGTGTCCATAATCAGCACGAGCATGGTCTTGTTTGATGATCGGTACGTAATAGGCTCACATGGCATGTTTGTGACAGGAATGTCATAGGTATCTCCGATGTCATCATTGTCGGCGACAACATCTTCAACTCTCAGCAATTCGGGCTGGTACTGCTCGTGCTTGGTTCTACACAAAATCTTCATCACAAGTGAACAGACATCATCGAGCAGCGCCTGGATGTACGGTGCGAAAGGAAGGCTACGACTTTTATCCGTGCTTGCCATCTTCATCTCAGTGAAAATGAAGTGCATCACCTAGAACTCCTCCTTCTTGTGGAACTGCATCAGCAGGTTCTAGGCCCATTTGCGGACACTCCCTTTATCGCCCTGCTTCGGGATGAGTGTGTTCCACAGCACACGAGAAAGAGTCACAAGCCTAGGGTCCATGAACTTCAGATTACTGGCCTTAAAATCTTTATGGGTTACCGCCCCGTTAACATAGAACGCCAGCAGCTCGTCGGACTTTAGGGGCTCGCCGGCTTCGTGAATCCTTTTCTTCACATGTTCATTTTCATCATCCAGCGTTGCTAGGCTAAGCACTTTGGCGAACTGGTCGTACGTCGCCTCAAACTTTTTACCGTTCGTCATCTAGTGCATGGTCATAGTTGGCTCGTCCACGAACAGGGTGGAGTAAAACTGCATGATCGCCTCCTTGCACCAATCCTTTCTGAAAGTGGTCAACCCAAACACTCCTCTGTCTATGCATGCCTGCTCCAAGCCAGCAAAACTGTTGTTTTGTCTTACATGATCCCAGTCGATGGTCTTCATATGTACCACAGGGTAATTCAACCCCATGACAACGGTTTCATAATAGTCCTGCTGTTCGAGCGAGTGAAATCTAACATTCGTCGCGCTCCTCCCTAGCTTGTAGAGGTCCGATATAAATTGGATCCGACAAAGGACATAGTAGCTCTCCTTCTTCATGTTTGTAGCCTGCCGGTGGACCGTGCCTTGTGTTGGAGTGCAAGGGATTAGATCAACTGTCTCTTGTCCATCCTGACAACACTCGCCAACGACCATCGGTGTTCCGCCATTAGTCAGGATGACAGGAGGGTCAGATGGAGTTGTCTCTGGACGGGCTTTCTTGTTATTCTGCTCCGTGGCCGTCAGTGGTGATGCGGCCCTGCTCTTCCTTTTAGCTGTACCAACTGGGGCAATGGGCCCGGGGGAAGTTGTTGCCGCACTGACTGACTGAGGTGAAAGGCTGAATCGGTTTGATGCCGCTGAAGTGGCTGGCTCAGCTGATAAGTTGACGAGCTTTGATGCTGAAGCTATGTCTGAGTTAACTGTAGGGTTTACGTGAAATGTTGACGCGGCGCCCATCGCTGACGGAGGCGATGCGTTCAACCTGGACGGTACAGGTGACTCAGACCGCTGCGGTGGACTGGCCGAAAACAAATTGGTCACCTTTGACTTCCTCCTCATTTTTTAACACTTCTTTCCAACCCTTGCTCTTCCATAGCCTTTCTCTTCTCCGCCTCTTTGTCTGCCTTTCTGTTCTCAACCTCAAGGATGGACATTCTTCGTCGTTGCTTCAAGGTAGGTTGTTTGCATCGAGGTGACGCGCTTCGGTTCATGGCTTCCTTTCCCATCTCGTCTGCCGATGAAGGTCCAAAGACATCTACATCCACCATTTCCACCACCGCATCCAATGCTGAACTAGCGGCCTCATTCATGTTATGTTCACCATCACTCATATTGATGTTCTCAGACAACTGACTTGGACGAACACTTCCTTCACACGAAACAGGTTGATGTCCGGATTTTTCCTTGGTGTACATGATCTTCTCGGATCCAGGAGACTTCAGAGCTATAGGGGTGACGAAGCCAGCGTTCAGCAAAACTGAACTGATGCTTCCGTTCATTGCTTCTGCTCCACATTGCTCTGCGTCTTCAGGTTGCTGTGCTGCTATACGATTCGACTAGTTTTTGTCGGAATCGGCACAGTTGCTCGATACAAGCCTCCCTCGAGTCCCGTTGGCAACTGCGACTGTTACGCCCCGCTTACATGCACCTGATCTGGCAATTGAAACGGCTCGTCTGAAGTAGACATGATCAGAAAGTGAGACCATAACGATTATGAACAATACAATTGGAAACATCGACAAACGCAGTTACACTTGTTGTGCCAAGATGTACCCTTTGTCTGGGCTTCGCCAATGCAATGGTACGTTAATTTCTGCTCCTTCCGTGTGATGGCCATAGGCGTCTTTCGGGAGTTCTCTTGCGTCTCCCATGACAAATAATTCAGTATGTCAATCAACAGCAGAACCCCCCGGTGGGAGTTCCTTGTTGGAATTACGGGTTGTCGGTGTAGGCACCAACATCCTCCGCTGGTTTTATTTCATGACATTTTTCAGATAGCGGTTCATCGCTGCCGAGATGAACAATGGTCTGCTCATTACCATCTGCATCTGCATTACCATCACTAGCAAAGTTCGATATCGGGGTGGTTCACCTGGTGCTTCAGTATGTGAAGCTGGTTCAATGCCCGGAACCACCTGCGTTAATGAAAAATCGTCAAAACACAAAAAAATACAATACAAACAATGGGGCATCAGCACTCACACTATGTTGGTGATTACCTACAGCAAGGCAGTACCTGGTGTTGGTGGATGGATTTAGAATGATGAGAGTTAGTTGAGGCGATGGTAGCCTCCTCATGTGCCCAGCTTCGCTATGAGCAGGTGGAAGTTGTGGTTGACACAGTTCGAACTTGCTCGGGCATGGGCATACAAACAACTCCGCTATTGTCTATAAATGAAACGCCGTTACCAAAATCACCAACCAGTGATGGACCAGGCGTACTGGCGAAACATGCGTCCGCAAAGTTAAAATCAGAGAGAGAGTTACCATCATCCGACAAATAAGATGTTGTTCCATACAAAATGGGGACCGGGTCCGCGATTTGGCTACCACATGAGAATTGATTCAGGAACGTATTCTGCGCAAGAACATGATGAACTACTGTCAGTGTTCAATACAGCAGGCGCGGAGCTAGATCTAAGAGAACTTGGTTGTTAACTAAACTAAAGACGGCATAAAATTAAACAAATAACAAGGTTCTAGTGACAAGACTACATGTGACCTTAGGCATCACACAACTAATTCCACCTTCAAGCAGGAAAACTTTAAAAGGATTGGCGATTGCGGCCACTTACTTCCTCCCACAGTTGATTCTCACGTGAAACAGTAGCCTCCGCACACATTTCATGCCGCCTAGCAAGACTGTTTACGGTACTGACGCCGGGCCGGGGCTAGCTTAGGGTGGGCGGACAGCCGAATCGCCGGCGAGGCCTAAGCTGCCGTGGAAACCGATGTCAAGTGCGGCCTGGTAGGATTTCAGCATGATAGATTTGGGGAAAGAAGGAGAGGGATGAGCCCGCTTACCACCCCGAGGATAGAAGACGATGAAAAATGGGGACTATGGCCAGCCCACGAAAGCCCACTAGGCCAGCCAAATAAGCCAGGCCATCGGCCTTTTACACATAGCGCTTGAAGATTATAGCGTCCAACCACAATATCAGACATACTGACTAGTTTGAACACTTCATACAACGGCTATACACCGGCAGGCCTTCTATAAATTTTGAAACGGCACCACAGCTTCATCACAGCCACAACCATACCATGGCTCCCTCTTCGCACAAAGGAAAAGGGGGTCTAGATGAACTAGTAGGACCCCGCAGTGGCACCTTCCTACCGCCAGAGATGCCATCCGCCGAGGAGCTCGACTCCTTTGTGCCACAGGTCGTGCACTACCGTTGCGGTGTGCCAGCCTGCTACACCGCCGATGAATTCAAGATAACAACCAAAGGAGAGATGGGTTGCTGGGGATTTGTCTGCGGCCACACCAAGGGGCCTGCGCGATGCTTCGTAAGCCAACGTTTTGATATCCTGTCTTTACCTTATATCCTCATTCGGTATCTAAAAAACATGTCAATTGATTGCAGGAAGGTGCTAGATGTGCAAGCAAATGCTGGCTAGAAACTGAGAAACAATACGAGCTGTACTGGTTCGGTGCTGGGTACATGGAGAGAAAAGAGAAGAAGATCTTGGAGGAGAAGCAAAAGAAAGAGCACAGATCTAAGTACCAGAAACAATTCAAATAGTGGTGCGCTAGGAAAAAGGCCAGCAAAGACTTGTCGAGTTAGATTAGATTCAGGCTTGTTCTACATTAAGTTGTATTCAGTCTGAGTGAATAAAGTGGGTTTCTCTACAGCTATTGTACTCTTATTTCAATGGTCCCCTGCATCGAAACTAGAAAACATAACAACATATACATGAAAGTACCATTATCCTGAAAAACGAAAATCATAACACAGTTTCAGACATGGGGTACATGGGGTGCTAACTAGACAAATTCAGAATTCTAGACATACTGATATCACTTCAAACATGAAGTTCAGACTTGTTGACAGCATCATATAGCATGCTCAACATCTGTAATTGGAGCAGGCTCAACAAATCCCTCGGATCTGCTGTAACAATTCAAGTCAACCATCTAAAATGGCTTGTATTCTTCGATCATCTTCCGAACTATGAATTCATTGGTTAGTTCAGTCATGCTCATCCTGCCACCAATGTTCAACCTCAACCACCCACCTGAGCTCATCCTCATTCTGCACCTTGACTTAAACATCCTCCGGTAACTTGAGCTGAACCCAGGGGCGGAGGCAGCGTACAACAGTTGGGTTCAACTGAACCCAACGAGTTTTCCCTGCCACGTACATGTGCATAGGTACTGACTAGTATGAACCCAGTAATTTTTGAAGGCTGAACCCATCGGAAAGTAGCTACAACGCACAAGCAAAGTCTTTTAGCCCATTTAAAATATTCTAACCTGATTAACCCAGTCCATAAGCCCAAAAATAACCTTGATTAATTGATCGATTCCCATGGCTTGTGCGGTGTGTACGTCGTATCTAGCAGGCCGACGCAACTCCCCCATCTCGGCAACTCCCCTATCGATCTCGTCTCTCGTCCCTCTGGCGTCCTGTTTGTTCGCTCGCCGATCGATCGCCAGAGTCACCGCCGGCAACGGCAGGTCCAGACCAAATTTAGATCACCACACCTTCTCTCTTCTTTGCATATGTCTAATCTAATCTAGTAGCTTAGTTCGGCAATGGATTTTGCCCTAATTTTTTAATTGCCTTTTTCTGAATTTGATTAATCTAGGTTATGGAGCGATACTCCATAAAAGTGAAATAGACCACCAAATTTAGATAATGACTTCAAGGGCACTCTGTAAGCAAAGTCCATCAAATGTTGTTGTTGAAGGTAGTCTCGCAAACTTCCTATTCAGAGAAAAACTATTTTATATAATTTAATTTACAAAAAAGGATGATCTTGGTCTTGAACTTCACACTTATATCAACAATGTGTGAGTAGATGACAAGTTCGCTAATTTGCATATGACTGCTGATCTTGCTCAATTACCCATGCAGACAAATAAGCATATTCCTTTTCTTTTGTCTATCAACCTCTGAAACTAGTACTGATATTGCTCGTTGCCACAACATATGTGGACATATGCTTTTCAATTATGAATGGTATTAAGAAACAATTGCACAATAAAATTGCTAATTAATTCATGAGTGATCGTTTAATTTCCATGTGAAGAAAGATATGATTTTTAGCTACCATTAATAATGATGATATGTTTTCCCTGAAATGTGAGTGACTTTACATTCTTCTTTAATTTTTATGGTACTTATTTTATAAATGTCAAAGTGACTTGTCATTTTTTCGCTGTCTTCAGGAAGATAAGTTGCACCTGACTTATTTTGGTACTACTCTATATACAATATGTAAACAAGTGATTTTATAACTCTGTCCAACAGGTATGTCTTGCACTCTTCAATTTTTAATGCAACAACTATATGTGGTATTATATTTTTTTAATTTAGTATATTGTCTTTGAGCGTTATACTCTAGTAGTAAAATGATATGAAATTGGACTTTACACTTACTTAATTCATACAAAATTGTCACAATGACTTAACAAGTGAACCCATTGGCTCCGCCCCTGGCTGAACCTATTCATGCCACTAAACTTGCACATGATCCTGTCACTTCGCATCACCCTGCTTCGATAGTACATAAAATCATTTCGGCCTAATCCGTGTTGCACCAACTGTTCCTTCAGATTTTCAATAGTGATTGAGTCTTCCAGCCATGGCTTTATGGACAATGAACCTAACCATCCACAGCTTATCGATCTGCAGCAGACAATATAAACAATTAATCAACTTTTTAGATTCAGATCACGCAGGTACAAACTCGCAGCCGGGGTTCCGATCATGCACTAAGACCATGGACTCATACCTAGTAACAAAGTTCAAGATTCATCTCATCACACAATAAACACTTACCCTGGAGGCAAATCGGAGAGGGGCAGATCGGAGGGTGATACTTGTAACACAAGGAGTTAACAGTGTCAGAGAAGACAAATACCTGCTTGCAGCTCCTACGGCCAGAGAGTTTGACGACGTCCTTCAAGATAGGGAATGCTGACATCCTTCCTTTCTGGTACGGGAAGAAGCTCAGCCGGGCAGATTGGGAGGGGTAGAAGCTCGGGCAGGAAGAAATGTGGATTTCGCGGGAAGAATGGGGAGGGGAGGATGCAGGGAACGTATTTAAAGAGACCAAACGCTCCTACTAATCCGGCGAGGAAAAATGGGAAGGTTGGAGGATCTGAAGAGCCTGACTCCTTTAGTAAACGACAGCATCTCACCCAATTTATCAGATGATCTGCCTTCTGTCAAAAAGATCAGACTATCTGGCAAGCAAAATGCGCCAGTCTGTCCGGCGTGTTAGCAGGACAACAGAGGCATCCAGGTAAAAAGTTAGACGCTCCGAGAACGTAATTATAAACGCCTAGGAAAGAGTGTGTCATGCTTTTAAGACGCCTATCCACACGACGTGATAGTAAAACGGGTGTCGTGCCTTAGGATATGGCGCCTCATGCCGGCGCCACGCTGGCGGCGTGACCGATGACCATGGACCGCGGCCGGTCAAAGGCACCTTGGCGGGCGGCGCGGCGACGTGCAAGTGTGGCGCCTTACGGCCCCGCGTGAATGGGAGGGTCAGGCGACGAAATAAGTTTTTGAGGGGTTAGTGGGCGAAATAAGGACGTCCATGGGTCAATTAGTAAAAATAATACGTCAGCCAACAACTCTCTCCAACCCAAGCATAATGAAGAGACATGGATTGCACGCAGCCCACCAGCTGACGTGTAGGACCAGCCGCAATCTGCCCACCCATCATTGTGTGGTAGGAAGACGCGGGTGTGCACGCGTCGGCTCACCCCTTTTCTCGCATGTAGCCCGAGGGGCGAGCGGGTAGCAGAAACCGCGCGGCACCCACGACTAGCGCACGCGGTGCCGTAGGAGAGGCTGCGCGCGCACCCCAAAAAAAGGCTACCCAGCCAATTAGATCGTGCTTAAGCCCACATGTCATTGCCCGCTCCAAAATGACCGCGCGGTGAAAACGGCAGACGTTGATTCACAGCCACAATCCAACGCCAAGCAACGAAAAAAAACATGTTTGACCAGGATCCAACGGACGAAAACGCTGCAAATCGAGGGAGAACCAGGAAGGCGAGTTACCCAACCTCCTTATTGGTTTAGATATACTAGTTGGCCATATAGTTGCCCGGTCCGTGCTATTTAAAAAATGCATTACATAAGATCAGTTTCAATTTTTTTAAAGAAAAATGAAAACGGTGATTGATTTTTAAATTATTCTGGTTGTTGTGATGTTTTTTTTTTTGCAATTAACTTTCTTCTGATGACCAATTCAACCTCTCATAAAAAAGATAGACCTTGGTTCTATTTCATCTCTTCAACAAGTTTAGTAATAAGCATAACGGCCCTATTGTTTCGATGGAGAGAAGAACCTATAATTAGCTTTTCGAGAAATTTTCAAACAAAAAAATTCAACAAAATCTTTCAATTTCTCATTTTATTATATTCAACTTATGTATTCCTCTATCCTTAGAGTACATTGAATGTACAGAAATGGCTATAACAGAGTTTCTCTTATTCATATTAACAGCTACTCTAAGGGGATGTTTTTATGTGGTGCTAACATTTAATAACTATCTTTATAGCTCCAGAATGTTTCAGTTTATGTTCCTACCTATTGTATGGATATACCAAGAGAGATCTATGGTCTAATGAGGCTACAATGAAATATTTACTCACGGGTGGGGCAAGCTCTTCTATTCTGGTGGCTATCTATCTAGTCAGTTTTCTGAAAAAACAGACCAGCTGGAAGGTAGCATTTCTCCACAATATAAATATTTCCGAAGAGACCATATAGCAGTTTTCAGTATACAATATATGCACAAGTAGGCCATCACAGGAAATACCTTATATTAGGTGCCTACTTGAACGTGCATGACAAACAATTGAGTAACTAAAACACCAGTAAATGATTTCCCACTATATATGCCATCCATTGAGTGATGATATGCTATATGTGAACTAGTCGATGCTTTGTTCATCGAAGAGTTACAAGGAACTTTTTGGATCGCACTAATTGCACCGAAAACGGCTTCATTCTTGAAGAAATGGAGATATTACCGTCTCCAAAACAAGGTCTGGATCCAATCTTTCAATCTAGCAATGTAGAGCCAAAACTTCATCCTTGTTGTCTTGTCTTCACCTCTGCCACTTCAATCTCACAAGAAACTGAACTAGAGGGGAGTACGGCATTAGTACTAACTTTTCGGAAAGCCAAGTAAATGACCGCTGCGATATAGGCCGCCATGAAAGGGAAGACGAGGGTGCTAATTATTGCTTTAGCAAATCTTGGTAGGTCACTATATACAAGCCAACTGACGAAGCTAGTACAAAAGAAATAAGTATTGATGCCGATGATCACCAACGACAGGATCCATGATATTCTCGTGATCTGCACAAATTTAAGGTGCAACAAAACGAATAACTTCAAATCCATGTTGCAAAAGTTTATTTTAAAACAAATAGAAATAGCATAACCTAAATAAACGAACTATTTTGTGGCATCATCGAGTAATAAGAAAAGGGACTTGTATGAATTTGCTGAAGGCATTGGTTTGTAGTCTCTCTTAGACGTGCTCTAGGGGTGAAACCCAAGATCCGACCCTCGGTGGTTGGATCCGACAACGGTGGAGCCTGCGCATCATTTCCTTCCCGGAGGCGTTGCTTTCGGAGAACCTTTCTTGTAGTTCATGTGCTTTCAGGTACGGTGGATGGTGATACTGCTTATCTGTTGCAAGTCTTTGGCTGCGTCGGCTCTCTTTATTTTTCCTTCTTCTTAATCTTTCTGGCTTTGTGCATCCTCAAAGTCTCCACATGGTCTTGATATTGTGTCATTACAGAGGCAGGGTGTAATTTGGCATCATTTTGATACGAAAATATTACTCTCTGTTGAACAAAATGCATGTGCTGGAACTGATTCCTAGTTTCCTGGTAAACGACTACTTTGATATGTAGCATCTTGTATGCCATCTTGTTTGTTTTTAGGTAGTCACAAGCAACATGACATCTGATTGAGATCCAAATGTTTAGCAAAATGAGATTTATTTTGACGTATGGACACAAGATACATAACTTTAAAGTTAAATTCGACCTTCAAATAAGAAAATGAACACAAAGTATGCCATCAATAAGACTTTTCTTGTGATTGTCACTACCTATTATTCACATCGGAGCTTGTCTACTCTTACTTTCTATATGTTTCAAGGTCCAACCAAGATTCGGAATTACATGTGAGGGCAGATGTATGTAGTCTTAATATTCAATTTCTTGTAAACTTCATGTGACCATTTTACTAAAAACCATGTACCATATGATTGCATCTATACATAGAAACAGGAGACGGAGCACACACCGCCAAACTATGAATACTTAAAAATATATTTTTTATAAGAAATATTAGAATTATATCTCTAAACTAAAAAATGCAAAAGTACTACCCTGTTAAAAAAACTTATCGTTGGTAACGGCAACCAACAGAGGTTAGTTGCAATGGGCAACCAAAAGCATCACAACTCCACATCCTTGAGGCACTGTAGTTCCCTTACTCGAACCCTCGCGCCATCACGACTGCATCACTGAGAAAAAACCGTTCAAACAAAAAAGAGCTCGAACCGTGCATCATGGGGGACGAATTTTGTCGTTCAGTCTACACCAACCACCGCAAGCGTACGTCGCGCTCAATGAATTTTTCTCCAGTTACTCGCACCCATCTACTCATCTAGATGCCGTCAACCTCCTAAACATAATCCAGCGTACAATTGTTGTCATTGGCCGCGCGGAACATGACTATCCGCGGGCATGAACCGGATTGGCATAGATCAGGTGCGGGCGGCCAAGGACAATAATAGGACAAGTGACGGTGTCTAGGCGGTTGGTGGCATCAATATGAGTAGATGGGTGCAACTAATGGAAAACTTCTCAGTGCATGCGATGTACGCTTGTGGCGATCAGTGTAGATTGAACGACGAAAATCGTCCTCCATGATGCATGCTTCAGTCCCCTTTTTGTCTGAATGCATTCTTCTCATCGATGCAATCCTAATGCCGCGGGGGTTCGACCAGGGGAGCTACGGTGCGTCAGGGGTGTGCAACTATGATGGGGAGTATGTCGTTTCGGGGTACACAAACTTTTCGTTACCCTTTGCAACAAAATAATCCTTGCTAGACCTTGATGATCGAGCAAGTTAGATGTCGACACCCCGTGATATTATCAGAGATGTTGAAGGCGCCGGGGGGGGGGGGGTCCCCCCTTCCGATGCCTACGTAGGCCCACACTGTACACTCGAGTCTCATGGACTGACTTGGAATGTTTCTCGTGTTACACAGGGGAATAGTCCTCGATGAGTTGATTCTCCCATTTCATCGAAGGACAATTGAGATAATACTATGAAATTATTAGCTCGTACAATACTAAAATATATTTCATTTTTTATGTTATTCTCACCTCACAAATTATTATGTATCATGGTAATAACAATAGTATGAGTGAGCTTACCCATGTTGAGTTCTTGTACGGTCCTATCATTGAGCAACAGCTACTGAATTTGAGGAGAGGAACGAGAGCAAATGGCAGCACAAATGACAATATGATCTGCAGCACACAAATAAAACATCATTAAACATTCGCATAGCCTGTATACTCATTTACTTTATGGTGCGCTGAGATGGAAAAGTGACCGCTGCTATATTGATAAGTTGACGAACTCGTAAAGCACCACCAATGCCGCAAATTATCAAAGTAGGCACCATGGTGAGACAGGGAGCAAAAAGGTATATGATGCATACCCTCATCCCTGAGAATCCCTGTGAATGTTCATGTTAGATAAATTACAGAGAGGGGCATTGGACGAGGGAATCTTGTACAAAAAACACTGTATGTACTTTTAATGCAAAACTAGGGCTTGAACGTTATTCTAAGTTTTGAAATATTTAATATATGATTTTTTAATAAAAAAATGGAAAATGTAATTTAATAGTGAGCAAGTATGGGACATGGATTTTTGGAACATGTTCCATGTGCGCCCATTATGAATAGTAAAATCAGAAAAAATAGACAATTCTATTTTTTTTGTAACATACATGATCGACTGTTCTACTCACATGTGAAGTTTCATGAAGAAATGGCATCCATGATATTCTAGGCAAAAAATAATAATAAACCGGTGCTATAAAAAGGACCATGTTTGAAGTAATTTGGAGATCAGATTTTATTTTCTTCGCTAAGAATACGACGTGTGTCATTTCCTTGCAAAACTTCATATATGAATAGAACCGTCAACTAAGTTTGATTAGCTAAAAATTTTGAATTGTTTGATTTTTTTATTTTTAGATTTTACTATTAATAATGGGTGCGCGTGGAACCATGTGCACCATTGTATCTTCTTCTCCTGCGTGTCCGCGCAGTTCCTCTGGAGTTGTTTCCGTGAAGTGGTGGGTGGAAGTTGGTGCCACAACAACTTCTCCGCCCTCTTCACCGAACTCCAGGCCCTGCCCCACGTCCCGCCACATTAGGTGGCTGACCATTGGGGTGCTCGCCTGGACGCTGTGGACGGTTCGGAATAAGCTTGTGATTCAGCGTGTACCTCTTCGACGTGCTACTAACGTTGTGTACAAATGGTGTGGTTACTTGCAGCTTTGGCGGCAGCTTAGCCGCCCCAGGGATCGGGACGCCATCAACTCCATCATCTCCCAGCTTCGCGCGATGGCTCTCCGGCTGGCACCGCCGCTCCCTCCCCCACCACCGGAGCCGGACTAGATCTTCTCCGTCCTCGTCGCCGCCGCCTGTGTTTGTGCGTTTTTTATTATGTCCTTTGGGCTTGTTGTGTTGTGCCCTCAGCAGAACCCCTCCCTGTGATGTGTGTTTTGTTGTGTTGTGAGACTATGTGTGCGGTGGCACGGTGTGTGTGTATGCTTGTTGGACCTTGTGCTCGGAGGTTTGCTTTATATATAAAGCGGGGCGAAAGCCTTTTTCGGTATATCAGTTTTCCCCTTTAGCATGTATGGTTATAAAATTTCTAGTCCGCGAGAATTAGTGCTGGCATATAAGTTTTCCCCTTTAGTCCCTTATAATAAGTTCAATTTTAGAATAACATTGTATTATGTAATATAAATTAAATGTGCACAACACGAATTTGTGAGTCCAATAAAATGTTATGTAATTGACTACATTTTCTAACAAATAGAATTTATATGCATGAGCTTATACCTTAAATGCAAAATACATATTAACTGCAAAATATATATTAAAAATGTTATAACTTTACCTGCATAATGTACTGCCCCGAGTAGGTGGTAACCACTGCACAGCTTTGTCCAGAAGCTAATAATGCCAAACCATAAAAAATTGATCTTGACCGTCCCAAAATATTCTGTAAAATAAAATTGATTTTCAACTGAGAGTATACATGATAATTTACTTCTATAAATTTTTATGTACATAATATGTATGGTCTATTCTTTATGGTGAATCCTACTCCCTCCGATCCATAATAAGTGTCGCAGTTTTGAACTAGTTCAAAACAAACTGCGACAAGTTTTGAACAACTAGTTCAAAACTGCGACACTTATTATGGATCGGAGGGAGTATTATACTTCTGAAATGTAAGGCGAATGGCCTCTCAATTATGTTTGGGGAAATATTAACCTTGAATAGTACGGATGCTGACTTTAAAGTGAGACTGCTGCATGTGTTCGTATCATCCAGTGAAAGATTATCAGCACATATAGTTCCAGAGAGTGATACAATGGCAACATTTATGACGAGCGCAAGAAACAAAGCGAATGCATTCTCTAGCAAGAAGAACACAGATGCATCCTGCAAAAAATTACTAAAATTATATCTGCTGGTACTTCTGCAACTAGAACGAAAGAAGTGGATACCATAGATCTAGCAATAGCTGCAAATATATATATATATATATATATATATATATATATATTTGTACAATCATGTCAGCTTTAATGCATGGTGTAATTAGCTTATGTTTGTGTAGGTCTTCCCCCCCCCCCCCCCCCTTTGGCTTCTTTTATTTCCAAAAATCTTGGCAATTCGTACACTTTACTAGCCTAGTATTTTGTGGTTTACTACAAATACTATTTCAAATGTTGCATGTTTCTTGAAAGCAATAAGATATTAATCACTATGGCCAACTGCATTTAAGGGCTATATTGTGTATGGGGACATATAGTATTGTAAGCACATAGAAAAAGGAAGTCTAAGTAGAATATTCAAAACAGAACAAAAATACTAAATTTGGATATTTACCTTAACTGCTTCAGAGGATGATGGTAATTTTCTTGATGAAACAAGAGAAGAATGTAGGAAGAGATTGTGCCTAGTATGTCAAAAACAATTGAAATTAGTGGAAGCTATTTCTTTTTAGTTTACACACTAGACAAAAACCCCTATGCTTTTGGGTGATAACAGTTCATTTGTGGAATAGGGACTGAACGTTTTCAATCAATCATCCAAGAGTATAAAATAACCTTAGTGGATAGTCTTGCTAATAGGTGCAAGCGTGAACGGGAATATTTATGTAGCCGGAAACAATGATGTACAACTGAATAGTTGATTTGCAACCATAAATATCAAATCGACTAGTTTCTCATGTGCCCTTAATTTATTGTCAGCATGCAATTCGCAAACATAGAATGTCGAGGAATAAATATTGCAAATACATGTTCTTATTTATATTTCCATAAGAATACAGTGTTCATGTTGATGACCAACGAAGCAACAAATATGTCCCATACTTACGGTACAACAAGGGCACTGATCAGTGCGACTGCATCTGAGATAGCATAATGTCCTTTAAGTCTTGGGATAAATAACCCTTCAATTAACTCATTCATCGGAGGATTGACATGGCTCAGCTCTATAAAGAAGCAAGAGGCCATGATGAGCATAAACACTGCAATCATGAACTCCAATTTCCGGACCTTAAGAGAAAAGGGACTTTATAAATATCAGTGCACTTATTAACATCATATATATGAAACAATGAATGTGTTCTTGCTATCTTAGGTATTGTTACATAGGAAGTCTCTTGCAAGCAGTGAAGGATCTAGCACAATGGGCCAGGGTGGGCCATTAGTGAAGATAACCATAAAAAAATTTGTTATTTATTATTTTTTCTATGATATAAAGGCTAATGGGAAATCCCGGCTCGTAAGTGTCTCGTCTACGAAATTTCAGCTCCTGGTACTGAATAGTGCAAAGTGGATCTAGCACATCCTTTGTAACCCTAACAACCTGTCGGTGTAGTGAACAGGGGGTGTTCATTACCCCTGGACACGCACCGGCGAGTTGCAGCCCCCCCAGGCGGGAAAGGCGTGGCAGGGGAGCGAGCCTTCCTGGGAGAAGACAACTGGGAACAAGCACAAGACTATCCAAAAAGCATTCGAGTCAATAATTGGAAGGCAGAAGACCAAAGGCCGAAGCCCCAGCAAGATTCTTGTTGATGAGCCCCGGCAAGATTCTTGCTGGTGAGCCCCGGCAAGATAATCCCGGCAAGGCTTGGCGCCCGGCAAGGCTTGGTGCCCGGCAAGTTTCGGCGCCCGGCGAGATTCTGCCACTGTACCACTACTCCAGCACAACGACAAAACCTGACATTCTGGGTCCTTCTCTGGATGCGTGGCAACGCGCCAGTGGAGGAGAGCTTAAGCGGTGCTGATGGGATGGCCCCTTTTTCCATCCCCAAGAAAGTGAGGACACCTAAACGGACACCTCACGGTGCATTAAATGCGCTTGTCCTAATCCGTCAGGGGTTAGGTATGATACCCTGTAGCTACTTTACACCGTGATGTATGTACATTTTGCCACTGTGGAGACCCCTTTGAGCATATAAAAGGAGGCCCAAGGCAACTGCTACAGAGGAGGAGAACTTCTGGCCCATTCTGCATGCGTAGCTGCTCTTTGAACGTACTGTTCATTGCGAGCGCTCCTGAAGGTTGGGCTCAAGAACATCAATAAGAACACAAAGCAGGAGTAGGGTTTTACGCTGATCAGCGGCCCGAGCATGGGTAAAAACCTCCCGCGTCGATCATTGGTTCTGCTCTTTGCGTGTACCTCTCCCCCCGCCGAATCGTAAAGGGGTCTCTCAGGATCCCATAGGTGTCGTACCCCGACATCTTTGGCGCGCCAGGTAGGGGGATCGAGGTTGCGCGAACCTGATCCAGCGGTCGGCGCATCAGCTTCATCGTCCATGGCGACTTCGCTCCACATACAGAAAGCTAAGTTCTAAAACTTTAATGCTTTTTGCTGATTTGATTTTATCCATGATGATGTTTTTTGCACATAACCTGTGCGCAAAGGAGCACTCTTGAGACATTCTGCGCTCCGGGTTGTTCGGGTCTGCCTAGCAACACCTGTGCAGCCGCGTTTGTTCTTGGAGTGTGAAGCTCTCGAGGAGGCGGCGTCCTCGATAGGCTGCTAACTAGGATCCATTCCTAAGCGCCATTGACTAGGACGTGCGCGATCGAGATGCATTCCGGCAAGCGTAGGGGACAACTGTGCAAAAACAAAAACATGTGGAGAAGAGCTCTAAATAAAGTTACGCACAAGTTAAAATGCTTTTAAGATGCTAATTAACTTGTCGTATTTAAACGCAGTTGTGGCCCGGGGGCTGGCAGCGTCCTCTGGACCAATCTTCTCGACGTCGAGAACGACGAAGTTCTCCGCCATAAGCCTTCCTGGCAACAAGCTTGCCGGAAGCCAGCGTCGAGAACGACGAAGTCCTCCGTCATGAGCTTTCCCGGCAACTCCTTGCCGGAAGCTAGCGTCGAGAATATCAAAGTTCTCCGGTAAAGTCAAAAGTTTCCTGACAACCACCCTTTGAGCTAAAAATAAGCTCGGGGGCTGGCAGCACCCTCGCAAGAAAAGCTAAGTTGCCAAGATTTATTACATTCATTTTGCTATCCTCACTTGCTTCTTATACCTACACGCGAAGGAGCCCTCCCGGGGCTAATTGCGCCCCTAGTTGTCTCGAGTCCGCTCGACAATTTAGGTGGCTGCATAAGCACCGAGGAGGTAAACCTTTCCGGGAGGCGGCGTTCCCGGCAAGTTGCTTAGGACCCGTTCCTCAAGCACTGCCGACTGGAGCATGCGCACCGGAAAGCTTTCCGGCGAGCGTGGGTCGCCTTGATTAATTCTTTGTCCTTGTACATCAACCTGCATGCGGAGGAACCTTGTCGTGGTTAGCCCGCGCTCTAGCTTTGCCTCGAGTCCGCTCGGCAAGCTTAGCAGCTGCGTTCTGGCCCGGCAAGTCGCCTTGCCGGCGGCGGCGCTTCCAGCAGGCTGCTAAAGACCCGCATCTAGCGCTCGCGGCAAACGTGCGCACCGGCAAGGTTTCCAGACAGCGTAGGGACTAAAATAAGTGCAAGGATTGAATTAATCAAGGGGGAAGCATACATTCATTCAGCATAAAGTAACATGCCTTGCATGCGTAAAGATTGATTTAACTAAGATAAATTGCTTCTTTATATGCGCCATTGCAGCAACAGGCCGGCAAGACGGCAGTGAGACATTCACGGTAGACGGCTGCGGCAGCAGGGGTGACTATATGGATCGAGCACCGCACCCACAGTACCCTATATGGGGAAAGCTCGGGGACTGGCTCCTCGTCGCACAGTGTGGCACTTCCTTTCGGGCACACGACTCCTGTTGCCGTCCTGCTCTGTCTGCCCACGCTGCCGGCAAGCCCAAGGCCCGGCAAACCGCAAGCTCTCTTGCGTCATCACAAGCATGCAGTTAAAAGTCAAGAGTAATGGTTACTTCTCGCCGCGCGTGTACCGGTGCATGTTTTTGGGCCTAGCCCAGACAAACACTGTGCGCGTTTGTCCGGCCCAGGCCCGGGGGCTCCTGTCGGTGTAGTGAACAGGGGGTGTTCATTACCCCTGGACACGCACCGGCGAGTTGCAGCCCCCCCAGGCGGGAAAGGCGTGGCAGGGGAGCGAGCCTTCCTGGGAGAAGACAACTGGGAACAAGCACAAGACTATCCAAAAAGCATTCGAGTCAATAATTGGAAGGCAGAAGACCAAAGGCCGAAGCCCCGGCAAGATTCTTGTTGATGAGCCCCGGCAAGATTCTTGCTGGTGAGCCCCGGCAAGATTCTTGCTGGTGAGGCCCGGCAAGATTCTTTGCTGGTGAGCCCCGGCAAGATTCTTGCTGATGAGCCCCGGCAAGATAATCCCGGCAAGGCTTGGCGTCCGGCAAGGCTTGGCGCCCGGCAAGGCTTGGTGCCCGGCAAGTTTCGGCGCCCGGCGAGATTCTGCCACTGTACCACTACTCCAGCACAACGAAAAAACCTGACATTCTGGGTCCTTCTCTGGATGCGTGGCAACGCGCCAGTGGAGGAGAGCTTAAGCGGTGCTGATGGGATGGCCCCTTTTTCCATCCCCAAGAAAGTGAGGACACCTAAACGGACACCTCACGGTGCATTAAATGCGCTTGTCCTAATCCGTCAGGGGTTAGGTATGATACCCTGTAACTACTTTACACCGTGATGTATGTACATTTTGCCACTGTGGAGACCCCTTTGAGCATATAAAAGGAGGCCCAAGGCAACTGCTACAGAGGAGGAGAACTTCTGGCCCATTCTGCATGCGTAGCTGCTCTTTGAACGTACTGTTCATTGCGAGCGCTCCTGAAGGCTGGGCTCAAGAACATCAATAAGAACACAAAGCAGGAGTAGGGTTTTACGCTGATCAGCGGCCCGAGCGTGGGTAAAAACCTCCCGCGTCGATCATTGGTTCTGCTCTTTGCGTGTACCTCTCCCCCCGCCGAATCGTAAAGGGGTCTCTCAGGATCCCATAGGTGTCGTACCCCGACACAACCTTTGTATCTATTCCATGTACAGCTGTGTATAAACAGAGATCGAGGTCTCTGATGATTTCTCACAGCAAAACTTTCTCGGTTATTACTGTTATACTTATGAAAGGGACGAGATTTTGGTTCCTGCGAGTTCCAAAAATATTTTTCCCTTCTGTTTTATAGCGGGATGAAATGTCTTACCCCATAGCTTTGTAATCCGAGAAGCAGTATAACAGTTGCTGCACAAATCAGTACACCAGCCCAGAAAGGAAGATCAAACACCATGTTGTATGCTAAAGCAGTTCCAAGAACTGTATAAACATAATGAAAAATAATAATAAGACCTAAGAGTATATCAAAGTAAAATAACTGATAAAGCATTCAATTTTTCAGCTATGTACTCCAGCAAAAGTCACCATCCCCGCCCTAAACTCTACAAAAACGGACACTCATGACGTGCGAAAATTATGTCATTTTACACAACTAAGTTGGATTATAGGTAGTTTGGACTGACGTATACACATGTTTACCTCACCTTGAACCCATGTAGAAAACTATAATCTCACCCTATTCATCTTAGGGAACCAGCCAGGGGGGAGGGGATCAGAGAATTCAAGTTTTTTAAAAAAAAATCAAAGTTTAATTGTTTTTTTTTTTTTTGAAAATCAGTTTCATTGTTTAAGTAGGGCTACAGATTTATATGGCTATAATTTGGATGGTGAACTGGATTGTAATCCACCCAAATTAGAATGGGCTTTGCGTTTGCAATGGATCTCTACTGTATAGACCCATTAGTATTACCGAAAAAGGCTTTCGCCCCGCTTTATATATAAAGCAACGATCTACATACATGATGCAAACCACCTGACACCACACACACCCAAGGCAGATACAAGGGAGCTGACGAACAGCAACGCTACTCCAAACACCCCAAAGCAAACAACAAGTAGGCAGAAGACCATAGCTAAGGATCTAAAGCCTGTCAGCGCCCGAGCCACGAGCTCCGCCCACGAGCCAGCAGCTCCCGCCACCAAGGCCGCCGTCTTGCATCCAGACACTCCGGAGACCATCAAAGGCACGAGCTTTGAGCCGACCGGCATACCCCTAGCACCATCGGAACCGCCGGTGACCGACCCGCCCCGAACAACGGTCAGCGGCAAGGAGGCACTAGGCCAGGAAAAGGGGAGGGGGGGCGGAGCTCGTCCGAACCGGCGCACCCCTGCGTCGGTAACAGGTAGTCGGTCTACCCGTCCCTCCAGCAGCCTCCCCTGCGTCACCCCTGACGCCCTACCACGGCCTCCGACTAGAACCATGCGAGGAAGAGGCAGCCACCCGTCTGCCGGCGAGGGCCGCCGGATCGACCGCACCCTGCCGTCGAAGAAGGCCGCCAGAGGAGCGTCAACCACCACCACACCACCTGCGTCTCCACGCCCTGGCCAGGTCCAGCCGGTGCCCCGCCACCCCACCGGAGCAGAACGAGCACCAGCTGCAGCGCCACCACCTTGGAGGCTGGAACAACCCATAGAAGTGTAGGGGCTGCTTCAACCAGGCGTACCCGTATCCATTGGTTTACCTCCTCTAGAGAGTATTGAACTTTGTGACAAATAGGTTCTAGTTACACTCCTTAACTCCCTATTCGCGAGATATAAAAGCTAGCTAGTAAGAAGACTTTCCCTTCTTTTCTGGGAGGGTGAGAACTTGAAAGACTGGCAGAGAAAAGGAAGAAAAGCGGCTAATGCTATCTAAACGATTATTTCAAAGTTTACCAAGTTCGATACGCAGGCCACAGAATCATGTGTTCTAACTTAAGGATGGAGATGTCGAGGCTTCTACCCAGCAGGCCGTGGATGAGTTAGCGACTGATTACTTGGATGACATCTGGTAGGTGATCCAGGAGCTGTTGCCGGACAAAGCGCCGGGGCCAAACAGATTCACTGAACGGTTTTACAAGCCTGCTGGCCAACCATTAAGGAGCACGCGATTCAGGCATTTGATGGTGCGGAGGGTAGGGGTTTTGATCGCCTTAACCAGGATTTCATTACCTTGAACTGAAGAAGGAAGGTGTGACAGACGTCACGGATTACTGTCCGGTTACTCTCATCCACAACTTAGCTAAAATCTTGGTGAAGGCGATGGCCTCCCAACTGGCGTCGTGGTTGATGCAATTGGTGGCGGCGAAGCAGAGCGCATTTATCAACGGTCGCTTGACCACCAACAATTTCATGCTGGTCCACCTCTCCATTCGCACTCTCTTCATCTGTGGCAGGTGGACGCGCTCATGCTCAAGTTGGATGTGGCCAAAGACTTGGATTCGGTGGCCTGGCCGTTCCTGCTGCAGGTGCTTCCTCAACGCGGCTTTGGCCCCCGTTAGGCCCCTCCCAGTGATCCACCGTGAGCCGGTGCTAAGTATGCCACATAGGCAAAAAAATGATGTGGCAAAGCAATTAAAGAGGAGAGAGAGCATTATGGTGACCCCAAAAGGAAAAGGTGCCAAGCGCGTGGACCAATGCAAAATGCCTACCAACCAATGCATGAAGGGACTTAGTTGCTAAACAAAATAAAGCAAGCTTAGCTACAAAAGCTAAGCACCCATGCATTGTGGGCATTAGTTGCTAAGACTTTTAATGCACTTAGCACCTCACCTAAGCACCAATGCATAGGAAGAGGCCTCAGATCGCTCGGCTCGCTACTTCTCTACATCCACGAAGGTGTTGGTCAAGGAGAACGCTACTATTAGACGAAAAATGGTTCCTCCACGCTTTATATTATAAAGCAACCACCACCGCATTACATCCGAGCATACAACACAAAAAAATGAAAAAAGAAAAACAGGAAAGATACACGATGCTACAGAACGACTAACGGGATGCAAATGCACCAAGCAAAGGCTTGAGCATTGAAGCCCTCAGTGAACTACACATCCTGCCATCCACTAATGTCGGAGGACGACCACACTCTCACCTTCCATGCACCACCACCGTAGACCCACCATCCGCCTTCGCCTCCAAAGAGGGCCCCATGCCCTCTCGTCCTGGATCGTAGGACGCCACACCGTCGGTAGGCAGAGCTGCTCACCTCCGAGCACGCATACCCAGGCCCAGTCGGTGGTCGGGGAAGGACAACAAGTACGGTCACCCCACCTAGCAAAACCAATCCCTTGACCACCACATCATCTTCGGCAAAGAGCATGGTGCCTACTACAAGCCATCGAACGGGAACAACACTGAAGAGACCTCGACGACACACGTGCTCCGAAGCACCCACCACCACCTCCACCGACCAAAGGCAGCGTCTTTCGGAAGAAAACGACGTCGGAACGCCGATGCCCAATCCAGGATGACGGTGTCTTAGACTAGGAGGTACCGACCTAGTCGGCCCACAGTCCATGGGCCGAGCTTATGGCCCACCATTTCTCTAAAAGAGCGAGTCCAGAAGCCTCATACCTCGGCGTAATCAAGATGGATCCTACCAAAGACTTGACGTGTACTCTGATACGTCTCCAACGTATCTATAATTTTTTATTGTTCCATGATGTTATATTATCATTCTTGGATGTTTAACAATCATTTTATAGCAACTTTATATCATTTTTTGGGACTAACCTATTGACATAGTGCCCAGTGCCAGTTGCTGCTTTTTACTTCGCAGAAAATCAATACCAAACGGAGTCCAAACGCAGCGAAACTTTTTGGAGAATTTTTCTGGACCAGAAGACACAAGATGGGCCGAAGAAGTACCAGAGGGGTGCCCCGAGGGGGGCACAACCCACCTGGGCGCGCCTGGGGGCCCAGGCGCGCCACGCGCCCAGGCGCGCCCTGGTGGGTTGTGCCCACCTCGGTGGCCTCCCGCACCGCCTCTTTGCTCTATAAATACCCCAATATTCCAGAAACCCTAAGGGAGTCGACGGAAATCAATTCCAGCCGCCGCAAGTTCCAGAACCACCAAATCCAATCTAGACACCATCACGGAGGGGTTCATCATCCTCATTGGTGCCTCTCCGATGATGCGTGAGTAGTTCATTGTAGACCTACGGGTCCGTAGTTAGTAGCTAGATGGCTTCCTCTCTCTTTTGATTCTCAATACAATGGTCTCTTGGAGATCTATTTGATGTAACTCTTTTTGCGGTGTGTTTGTTGGGATCCGATGAACTTTGAGTTTATGATCAGATCTATGTTTTTATCCATGAAAGTTATTTGAGTTTCTTTAATCTCTTATATGCATGATTACTTATAGCCTCGTATTTCTTCTTCGAATCTTTGGTTTAGTTAGGCCAACTAGATCGATTTTTCTTGCCATGGGAAGAGGTGCTTTGTGATGGGTTCGATCTTACGGTGCTTGATCCCAGTGACAGAAGGGGAACCGACACGTATGTATCGTTGCTATTAAGGATAACAAGATGGGGTCTATTTCTACATAAATAGATCTTGTCTACATCATGTCACCGTTCTTATTGCATTACTCCGTTTCTCCATGAACTTAATACACTAGATGCATGCTGGATAGCGGTCGATGTGTGGAGTAATAGTAGTAGATGCAGGCAGGAGTCGGTCTACTAATCTTGGACGTGATGCCTATGTAATGATCATTGCATTATTTGAAGTTCTATCAATTGCCCAACAGTAATTTGTTTGCCCGCCGTATGCTATTTTTCTCGAGAGAAGCCACTAGTGAAATCTACGGCCCCCGGGTCTCTTCTTTATTATATTTGCCTTCACGGTCTATTTTTATTTGCTTTTATTTTCAGATCTATTAATCCAAAAATACAAAAATACCTTGCTGCAATTTATTATTATTTATTTTATCTCGCGTTCCCGCGAGATCTATTTATCCAATCTACTACAATTTTACCTATCTTTTTACCCGTGAGGGATTGACAACCCCTCTCTTACGTCGGGTTGCAAGTATTTGTTCTTTGTGTGCAGGAGCTGTTTACGTGGTGTTGCGTGGTTCTCCTACTGGTTCGATAACCTTGGTCTCATCACTGAGGGAAATACCTACCGTAGCTGTGCTGCATCATCCCTTCCTCTTTGGGGAAATACCGACGTAGTTCAAGCCGCATCAAAAGGAATTTTTGGCGCCGTTGCCGGGGAGGATCAAGTCAAGATAGTCTCCCGTCAACTTGCCAATTTCTGGCGCCGTTGCCGGGGAGACATCATCAACATCCACCAGGTTCCTAATCACAAATCTCATCTCCTTGCAATTTACATTATTTGCCATTTGCCTCTCGTTTTCCTCTCCCCCACTTCACAAAAATTTGCCGTTTTATTCGCCCTCTTTTTTTGTTCGTCGTTTTTCTCGTCAGATCTGTTTTGTGCGCAACCTTGTTGACCACTTTTTGTCGTTATGGATAGTTCTTCCTCTATTGCGTGCACCCTCGAGAACGAGGTTCTTAACTTTAAACAAAGGGGAGGGGAGAATTTAAAAGATGCTTGGTATAGGATTTGCATTGCTCATAATAGATCTATCCGTAAGCAATCTACCGTTGTTCTTCTTCGCTGTTTTTATGTGGGCATCACTACTTGGTATAGATTCGTCCTGAATACGATTACCGGTGGAAATTTCTTGATGTGTCCCTCTCTTGATGCTTTTAATGCTATGGGAAATTTAGTGGGTTCACCACCACTTATGATTAATGAAACAACTTTGACTCTCAAGCATGTTATGGAAAGACTAGATGCCATTGAAAAGAAAATGCTTACCGAATAACATTTTGAAAACTTGGATAAAAAGATGCATAATTTTGCTACTAAATTTGGGTCAAAAGCGGGAGAAGTTTTTAAGTTGTTAAAAGAAAAGGGGACCTTAATTCATGAAAGAATTGAAGAAAGCCCGTCTCGGATTGATAAACTGAAAGAAATCTTTAGTAATCTAAGTACGGCTTTTGCTTCCGCCAAAACTATCGAAAAAACTCCAGTAAAAATTGGCAAGATTACTCAAGCCACTAAAAACAAGGGTGCAACTTCCAATAGCAACAGAGAAGATCTTAAGATGATTGGTATTCACCCGGATTTTGTTGAAGCTATAAGAGACCCTTTGTGCAAGAATGAGTTCCTTAAACTTGTTCCTAGGAGTATTGTCATTGAAAATTTGTATGCTAAATCCTTGAAGAACTCCAAGTGTTTGATTGAAGAGTTGGAAAATAAAGATGACAACACTTAGATCCTTGCATTATGCCTAGCTAGGGGCATAAAACGATAGCGCTTGTTGGGAGGCAACCCAATGAATAAAATTTATTTTTGTCTTTTTCTTTCTGTTCTTGAGTGTTTGCACAATTATGCTACTGCTATGATTGTGTTTTTTGTGTTTTAATTAGTGTTAGTGCCAAGTAAAGCCTTTGGGATAGCTTTGATGATAGTTGATTTGATCTTGTTGGAAAACAGAAACTTTTGCGTCCAGAAAAATAATTGTTTAGAATTACAGAAGCGACGAAAAATTCTGAATTTTTTACACAAGATTGTTATACAAATTACCTCTGTTGTCCTAATTTTTCAGAATTTTTGGAGTTACAGAAGTATGAGAACAATTCGCATCTTTACTGACTGTTCTGTTTTTGACAGATTCTGTTTTCTTTGCATTGTGTGCTTATTTTGATGAATCTAGGGTTTGTATTGGAGGGTATAAGCCATGGTAAAGTTAGAATAGAGTAGATATAATGCAATAACAAAATTTGAATGGGTTTTCTACAGTACTTAAAGTAAAGATTGGTTTTCTTATACTAACGGATCTCACGAAGGTTTTGTTGAGTTTTGTGTGATTAAAGTTTTCAAGTTTTGGGTGAGATTACGATGGATGAAGAAATAAGGAGTAAGAAGAGCCTAAGCTTGGGGATGCCCATGGCACCCCAAGCCATTATCCAAAGAGAAGCAAGCAACTAAGCTTGGGGATGCCCCGAGTGGCATCCCCTCTTTCTTCTAACGACCATCGGTATTTTACTTGGAGCTATATTTTTATTCGTCACATATCATGAGTTTTGCTTGGAGCGTCTTGTATGATTTGAGTCTTTGCTTGTTTTGCTTTTTATTTTTAGTCATGAATCCTTGCTGAACACACCTATTTGAGAGAGCCAAAATTATGCTATGACTTGCTAGAATTGCTCTCTATGCTTTACTTAAATCTTTTTGAGCTATGGAATTGCTCTAGTGCTTCACTTATATCTTTTTGAGCACGGTGTGCTTCAGTATTTTTGAAGAAATGCTCTCATGCTTCACTTATATTTATTTGAGAGTTAGTAAATTTTTAAGAAATTCTCTCATACTTCACTTATATTATTTTGAGAGAAGAAAATTTGTATGCTCATGTTCTTCACTTAGATTTGTTTGAGCTATCAAAAGCAACATATGAAACTAGTCCCAAAGTGATAGATATTCAAGAGGGATATAATAAAAACTTTCATGAAGATCATTGGACAAAATAAACTTGATTCCTTGTAATAGTTTTGCGATATGATGATATAATATGTGAGTCATGTTGATGAGTAATTATGCTTTAGTAAGAATATTGGTGTTAAGGTTTGTGATTCCCTATGCAAGCACGAAAGTCAATAGTTATGCAATGAAATTACATCCTACTTGTGGTGCATTATTCGGTGTTAGTTATGCTTAATGCTCGCTTATGAGATTTTTTGTTTCTTGGTTGGATGCTTCTCAATCTTTTGCTAGCCTTCATTTGCACCAAGTATAATCACTACTTGTGCATGCAAAATCTTTTAAACCAGTTTTGCCACATGAGTCCACTATACCTACCTATATGCGGTATTCTTTTGCCGTTCTAAGCAAATTTGTATGTGCCATCTCTAATTTTCAAAATAAATTTCTCTTTTGTGTGCTCGTACCGCTCATGAAACGGTAGGGGTGGCTGATATATTTTCATGCTAGATGTGTTATTCTCAAGATGAGTGTTTATTCACTTGTCATTGCATGAGAGTACGGCAAAGGTATTAGAGATGCCCGGTCCCGAAATAAAAAATGAATTTACTTTATGTTGTCAAATAATAAATTCCTTGTAAAGTGTTGGTATGGAAGGCACCCGTGGATACGGCTAGCCATGGAAAGTGAAAGTATGGTTGGAAAAGGAATAAACTTTATTTTCTGTTTGGGAACCGCCTATGATATATCTAGCATGGAAAGTATTGGGAACTACTCGATCGTTTTCGTTGACAGGAAAAGCATGCCACCCAAAATGTTTTTATCTATATCTTTTTCGCTTTGAGCTATGACACCTCTACAAATCCCTACTTCCCTTCGCGAAGGGCCTCTCTATTTACTTCATGTAATTTTTATTTTTTATTTGAGTCTCCATCTTCTCTTATAAAGCACTAACTAAGGGGCACTATGATCGTACTTGAGCATTGGGTGTAGCTAATATGTGAGTGTGTTTTATGAATGGATCAATAATTGAGCATAATGGGCTAGGGATAACTTGCTTTAGTGTTGATATTTTGAAAGACATGGTTACTTGTTGATATGCTTGAGTATTGAAATCTTCATGTCAAAACTAGACTATTGCTTTGAATCATATAAAAGTCCAAACGTCCATGCTACAAAGAATAGAATATGTGATGAACATGTTAGGCAGCATTCCACATCAAAAATTCTGTTTTTATCATTTACCTACTCGAGGACGAGCAGGAATTAAGCTTGGGGATGCTGATACGTCTCCAACGTATCTATAATTTTTTATTGTTCCATGCTGTTATATTATCACTCTTAAATGTTTTACAATCATTTTATAGCAACTTTATATCATTTTTTGGGACTAACCTATTGACATAGTGCCCAGTGCCAGTTGCTTTTTTTGCTTATTTTTTACTTAGTAGAAAATCAATACCAAACGGAGTACAAACGCAGCGAAACTTTTTGGAGAATTTTTCTGGACCAGAAGACAGAAGATGGGCCGAAGAAGTATCAGAGGGGTGCCCCGAGGGGGGCACAACCCACCTGGGCGCGCCTGGGGGCCCAGGCGCGCCACGCGCCCAGGCGCGCCCTGGTGGGTTGTGCCCACCTCGGTGGCCTCCCGCACCGCCTCTTTGCTCTATAAATACCCCAATATTCCAGAAACCCTAAGGGAGTCGACGAAAATCAATTCCAGCCGCCGCAAGTTCCAGAACCACCAAATCCAATCTAGACACCATCACGGAGGGGGTCATCATCCTCATTGGTGCCTCTCCGATGATGCGTGAGTAGTTCATTGTAGACCTACGGGTCCGTAGTTAGTAGCTAGATGGCTTCCTCTCTCTCTTTTGATTCTCAATACAATGGTCTCTTGGAGATTATTTGATGTAACTCTTTTTGCGGTGTGTTTGTTGGGATCCGATGAACTTTGAGTTTATGATCAGATCTATGTTTTTATCCATGAAAGTTATTTGAGTTTCTTTGATCTCTTATATGCATGATTACTTATAGCCTCGTATTTCTTCTTCGAATCTTTGGTTTAGTTAGGCCAACTAGATCGATTTTTCTTGCCATGGGAAGAGGTGCTTTGTGATGGGTTCGATCTTACGGTGCTTGATCCCAGTGACAGAAGGGGAACCGACACGTATGTATCGTTGCTATTAAGGATAACAAGATGGGGTCTATTTCTACATAAATAGATCTTGTCTACATCATGTCATCGTTCTTATTGCATTACTCCGTTTCTCCATGAACTTAATACACTAGATGCATGCTGGATAGCGGTCGATGTGTGGAGTAATAGTAGTAGATGCAGGCAGGAGTCGGTCTACTAATCTTGGACGTGATGCCTATGTAATGATCATTGCCTGGATATCGTCATGATTATTTGAAGTTCTATCAATTGCCCAACAGTAATTTGTTTACCCGCTGCATGCTATTTTTCTCGAGAGAAGCCACTAGTGAAATCTACGGCCCCGGGTCTCTTCTTTATTATATTTGCCTTCGCGATCTATTTTTATTTGCTTTTATTTTCAGATCTATTAATCCTAAAATACAAAAATACCTTGCTGCAATTTATTATTATTTATTTTATCTCGCGTTCCCGCGAGATCTATTTATCCAATCTACTACAATTTTACCTATCTTTTTACCCGTGAGGGATTGACAACCCCTCTCTTACGTCGGGTTGCAAGTATTTGTTCTTTGTGTGCAAGAGCTGTTTACGTGGTGTTGCGTGGTTCTCCTACTGGTTCGATAACCTTGGTCTCATCACTGAGGGAAATACCTACCGTAGCTGTGCTGCATCATCCCTTCCTCTTTGGGGAAATACCGACGTAGTTCAAGCCGCATCATACTCCAAGACTTGCATTGGCTCGGCGGCGCATGTAACCCTAGATTGACAACCGACCATGTATAATCCTAGGTACCCTCAAGTGTCTATATAAACTAGGAGGTCTTTTCCATGGGGGGAGGATCACAATTGCAACCACCTAGCCTTAGGGTTAGAACATTACTTACGATCTCGAGGTAGATCACACCTGTACACGATACATCATCATCAATATAATCAAGCAGGACATAGGGTATTACCTCTTCGAGAGGGCCCGAACCTAGGTAAATATTGTCTCCTTCGTCCCCTGTTATCCATAGATCCGAGATCCACAGCTCGGGACCCCCTACCCTGAGGTCTGCCGGTTTCAGTACCGACACAGGAGATTTTGGGCCTTCAGCCGGGCCAAGGAGGTCGAGGGCAAGGGGAGGATCACAACGCGCCTTCAGGAAGGGTAGCAATGCCCGTAGCATTGTCGTCATCGCGGCCGCCGTCGCCAACCAGGAGATTCCGACAATCCAAATCCAGAGCCCTCATCGCCCCACCCTGCAGCAAGAGCAGCACCCGGAGGTTGTCGTCATCTCGGGCTGGTGGGGCAAGTGTGGAACTGGAGCAGAGGACACCGTCTTCAGATCGATGCATAGGGCCACCGAGGCAACCCCATCATCGAGCCCCACGTCCGCCGCCATCTTGCTGCTCGAGCAACCGAGGGCAGTCCCCAGCATCCGCGTCGGCCACCCGCCACAGAGAGGGAGGCGCGCTCACCGACTGAGGCTGCCGCCTCAGATCCGCACATGCCACGCGTAGCCCACCCGCCCCCACACGCCCGCGGAGAGGAGAGGAGACCCCAGGCGGCACGTGCGAGCCACCGCACCTGCCAGACCCATCACCGCTCAGCCCCGCAGCCACCGCGCACCATGCCGTCCGGGCCTCCGCTAGTTCTCATGGCCTGCGTGCCGCCAAACCGAGCGAAAAGGAGAGAAGACCCCGCCGCCGCCAGCGCCACGCGGTCTTAGCCCGACGACTGTTGCTGCCGGGAGAGGGTGCCCAGTGGCTAGGGTTGAGCCCCCGGGTCGCCGCAGGGGGCAACACTATTCATCCTCATCGCGGACATGCTCGGGGCCATGTTTTGTATGGCGGAGGAGCGCCACATATTTTAGCCTCTCGACAAATTCTGCTAGCGGCACCGGCTGGTGGGCTTGGATTCTGTCGGCTGGCAGGGAGTCAACGCCGGGGGGAGATCAACTCGGTGATCATCATCGGCCTTGGCTTGAGTTCATCTGGATCGAGTGAAGCAAACGTGTCTTGGAAAACATTTGTTCTCACCCGTGTTGTGCAGGTGGTGGCCAGACTCGTGTGGAATTAGCGTTGTGGGTTCTAGCACGACGTCGATGCCATGGGTTACATGGCAAGTAGTTGGTTGCAGAGAGACCACGCCGGGCATGACAATCCAACATCAATTCTGCCAAGGAAGAACTTGATAGTGAGCTGTTAGTGTGGTGCCTGGATGGATTCGTTGCAGAGATCCGTTGCTCTTGGTTTCCTTGGTCGTCTAGAATGGGCATTGGAACATCGTGTTCCGACGCACTTTTGGGCAGGCAGAGACTGTAGAGTGGGCTAGATTGCGGGCTACCCTCCCACCGGTGCTACCGGATTATCCGGACACCGTGTCCTGGAGTATTTCCCCTTCCAGGGTAATCTCTGTGAGCTCGGCCTACCGGGCTTTATGCCGTGTGCCCATTCTTCCATGGACTAAGCCTCTGTGGAAGGCCTCGTTGCCCCTGAAGATCAAGATCTTTGTGTGGCAACTGTTGCGAGACCGCCTGCCCTCTGGGACGGAGGTGCTTAAGCGGCACGGGCCGGGCAATGGCTTATGCCACTTGTGTGGCGTCCCGGAGACCGGGTACCACATCTTGCTCTCGTGCACTGCAGCATGTGTCCTCTAGAGTTTCGCCCGCGAGGTTCTGGGGCCTGATTGGGAGGCCCTAGACCTTGGGGAGTTTCTTGAAGCCCGGGCTAACCAGGTCGGGCAAAAATGCTGCCTATTCTGGCTTATATTTGCGGCGATGTCATGGACTTTATGGACGACGCGTAATAAAATGGTGATTGAGCGGGTCTTTCAACGGTAGGCCTCTGACTCGTTCTTCTAATTCCTTGCTTTTTTGCAGCACTGGCACCCGCTCAGTAGACAGCGGGACCACGTCCGTCTCGGGCTCATGCTGGATGCACGCTGACTACCATGTGATGGCTCGCTTCTCCATAGTGCCGATATGCCTACTGCCACTAGGTGGCTTTTTTCTTATTTCTTTTATGCTTTCTTTGGGCATGATTTTGTTGTTGCCCTAGCCAGTCGTACGTCCTACTTTGTCACTATGTATTGGGATGTTTGCTTTATCTAAAAGCTGGGCGAGCCTATTTCGAGAAGAGCGCAAGGTAGCCTGAGCTGAGCAGAATCCATCGCTAGCATATGGTGTCGAGGACGGTGGATGCCGCCGCCGAACCAATGGACTACACGCCATATTTCATAGTCCTACTGCAGTAGTACCCTGATTCTTGGAAGAGGATTTGTGGCTCTCCGATGCCACACACCCCTATATGAATATAGCATTAAAAACATATTAGGAAAAAAGACAAAAAAAATCATATGCGTAGAAAAAAACTAGATGTAACGTATGTCAGGCCATAATTCCTGCGCCGCGGATACCACGGGCACCCATTAGAACACGGGTGTACCATGGGCACTCAGGTTTCATATCCCAAAAATTTAGAATTTTTTGAAATTTCCTGATATTTTTTAATGCATTTTCATATAGGGGTGTGTGCACCCGGGTGCTCCAACGCATTTCTCCCTGATTCTTCTGCTACCTTGCTCGTCTAGCAGTAATACAATGGGTCTAAAGCTGCACTGATTTCTCTAGTAACATGGTTCAAATTTTCTACTTAGGACGACTCTAACCGATCCTTTATCCGGCGTTAGAGGAGGATAATTTCTCCTCTAACGCACACCTAGCCGATCCCCAATAACCATTAGCAGAGGATAAATTATACTCCGACGCCTATCCCACCCCTATTTTTACTTCGCCGCTACCGCACGGAACATAACTCCCGCGCCTGTCCCTCGCCACTGCCTCTTCGCCGGCCCACCGGCCCCCGACGCTACCATGTTGGCTCCCTTGGCCCTTGCCACCCTTCTGCCCGACACCCAGCCCGTTCGTCCACCATCGCCGAAATCAGGTGAAACGCCGTCGCCGTCGCCATAACCGATTCGTCAGATTGATTCGTTTTTTCTTCCTCTTTGGCGGCCGCCGCTCCCGACCTTGCTTTCGCGCCGCTGCAGGTCATTTTCACGCTTCGCCACCCACCGGTTTGTCCGAAATGATGGCGGCTGGCTGGTGCATCACCACCGCACCGCAAGTGTTCGACGAATTACCAAGGTGAGTTGTTTTGCTCATTTCTTTTTTAACCGAGCCATTTGGATTGAACCTAGCCGTTTGAATTGTAGATGAAGAGGTTGAGGGAGATGGTCTTCGAAGACTCATCGTCATCCGAAGAGGAAGAAGACGACGAAGACTTTGAAACCCTTTTAGGCATGATTTTCAATGATGATATTTGGCGCCCTAGGAGAGGATCACGGTTTGGCCACATACACATCAACCGTGATAGAGCGGAGGGTCATGCCAAGATAATGAGAGATAACTTTGCTTCGAAGCCAACCTATCCGGAGAAGTACTTTCGTCGGCGCTTTCGGATGCACACAAGTCTTTTTCTGACCATTGCAAAAGCCGTTGAGAAGTATGATGACTGGTTCAAGCTCCGGAGAAATGCAAGTGGAGAGATAAGTGCAAGCCCTCTGATGAAGTCCATTGCGGCTGTTCGAGTCTTGGCATATGGGTGTTCGGCCGATGCCGTTGACGACTATGTCCGCATTGGTGAAGACACAGTCTTGGAGGCTGTTCAAAGGTTCACTAAAGCAGTGATCGATGGTTTTGGACCCAAGTACTTGAGAGCACCCACCGAGGAAGACACCCAGAGGCTGATGATGGAGAGTGAAGCACGAGGATGGCCAGGGATGCTTGGATCACTTGACTGTATGCACTGACATGGAAAAATTGTCCTGCAGGGTGGAAGGGTCAGTACAAAGGCCACTGCAACGATCCAACGATCATTCTTGAGGCAGTTGCATCGAAGGATCTTTGGATATGGCATTCATTCTTTGGTTTGCCTGGCTCTCATAATGACTTGAATGTGCTGTCGAGATCACCACTGTTTTCTAGGCTTATTACATGAGATGCTCCTGCTTGCAACTACTCGGTCAATGGGCACAACTACTCGATGGATTACTACCTTGCGGATAGCATCTATCCACCATGGGCCACATTAGTCAAAACAATTCCGCGTCAAAAAGGTAACAAAAATATTCACTTTACCCAATGTCAAGAAGCTGCTAGGAAAGATGTGGAGAGAGCCTTAGGTGTGCTCCAGAAGCGCTTTGCAATTGTTCGCAGCCGCTCCAAGGTTCTATGGTAGATCATGACTTGTTGCATCATATTGCATAACATGATCATCGAAGACGAGAGGGAGATGCCTGAGAACTTTCGGTACATCACCGACGGGACTCCGGCTGAGCCAGAGTATGATCTAAATAGGATCCTGACACTCCTTGAAGAGCATCGCAAGATCGAGAACCGACAAGTTCATGCTCAGCTCCAAGATGATCTTATTGAACATCACTGGCAACGTCATAACGCTTCCTAGTTGTTCTATCACATGTTATTTGCTACATTTGGACCATTCGACGTGTTTAAATTTGAATAATTCGGTTTGTAAACTTTGAATTTGGTTTGTAAACTATATTCGTGATTTGGTTCAACAATCATATTTATGTTTAGTTTCTATATGTGTGCTAATATGTAGTTGCAATGTATACTAGAATTGCATAAGTTTAGAAAAAACAAAATTTACTCCGTTATATATATAGGGGATCGGTTAGGTCCGGCCAAAACTTAGTGGAGTAAAAATACTCCAGTAAGGGTTTACTCGGCCGGATCCTCCTTTATTTATTAGGGATCGGTTAGAGTTGCCCTTATGCTATAGTTTACCTATCCCTTTCACGTGAGTACCTACCGTGTGGATTGAATGCAGAAGGGGGAATATCGCTTTCGAACTATCACCTAACAATTACTCCTATAAGTCAACATAAACCGATGAGCTTAATAAACTGAAAATGAGGGGGCAGTAAGTAAACATAATTTTACAAGTTAAAACACAGAAGGAAAAACTAGGAACACTAAATTCAATACCTCCTGGTATAGTGGCAGCAATCACACCGAGCTCGGCGAAAAACCATAGGCCGTACCTGACAGGCTTGGGGTATTCACTCATACACAGCTCCGCGAGGTGACTTCCTAAAGTAGATTATGTGAAGATATATGCTAAGCTTCATACTAAATACAAAACAGTATAATTTTGCATCAAGAGCACACTGACTATCTCACCTGTAACGATGCCAAGCTTCGCTGCCAACGACTGTATAATCAACACGAAGATGAACCCGAATAAGAGTACCCATAATAACTGAAAGAAATTACAATGTTCAGGCCCAGCACGACGGGTGAAATAGTTTTAACATTTTGGATAATTTATTTATTATACCTCATATCTGTGACTGTATCCAGCCTGCAAATCAGTTTGCACTGTTGGTTTTGCAAAGTTAAAACTGTCAGAATGCAATAAACAAACACTGGAAAGAAAATATACAGTAGTGTTTTCGTATTGTTTAGTGGCGATGAATTACATCTGTTCATCATCTTTTTAGCAAGATAAGTTGGCATAAACATGAGAACATTTTAAAGTCCAATGGAGAGACGATGGAAGGAGACAAGGCTGGTTGGGCTTACAGTTGCTAGGATCCAGGTAAGCCATGGAGATGAGAAATCCTGGTCCAACGTATGCTAGAAATCTCTTCCACCTAGGCCCCTGCTCAATAGTACAAGTGAACGCAAAGTTTAGTTTATTTTGTGTACTGCATCACTAACGTCTAAATTCAATTCCACCTGAAACATTCGGCAGAGTTTTCATGTCGTTGATCGTTGCTTTATATATAAAACGGGACGAAAGCCTTTTCGGTAAAGAAAAAAAAACTAACGACTCAAATTCGCAGAACCGATGGCCTTCTGCCTATCGTTAAATGAGACTACACAAAGATGAGCAGAAACTATCCGTCAGAGAACTAATTGATCAGTAATTAGCCGCCTCTGCCAGCAAGAAAAACATTACAAATCAAAAGAAATTATCCATCAGATAATAACTAAAGAAAATCACTAATTATCCGTCAGAGAAACCGCATAGGGGAGCGATGAGGAGCGAACACTACCTGGACGTGGACGCCGCCGGCCGCATCATCGCCTTGTTGCCCAGAAGAAGAAGCGACCGTCGACGCTGCCGCTGCCTCCATCTCTATCACGTCGCTGTCGGCGATGGCCACGGCCCTCCCATTCCCGTGCTGCTGCTGCCCTTGGTCCCTTCCGATGCTTCCCCTCTCTTCCATTTCTCTTCTCGTCTTCTGGGATGCACTCCGTGCGCTAACAGCCTAACATAGGCTTGACTTTGACTTTTCTCATCGAGGCTGGCTTGTATCCATTCCAATCCCAGATGCAAGCTGCACTCAAGGTCAACTCTCCGTTTTGTTTACACAAAGATGTACATATATAATGCGATATGGATGGATTCGGTGAGCACGCATCTAAGATCAAAGTCGTCTCTCGGGCAAGGAGCTCCTCTAGTCTAGTATAATGCCATGATCGCTGTTGTTTCGGACATACGCCCCTTAATTCATTTATTTACGGCGTGATGCGGTTGCACATCCCATGGTGAACGAGGGGTCAGATGTAAGAGCATCTAACTCCAGGACCACTTTTTTAGCCCGACCATAAAAAAAACGCTTCACTCGTATCCCTAAAGCCCTGTTTTTCATTGGATTTGTGTAAAATTGGCCCCGACGAATCCACCCCAAACCCAGCCCCTCGTATCCTTAAAGCCCTGTTTTTCATCGGATTTGTGTAAAATTGGCCCCGACGAATCCACCCCAAACCCAGCCCCCTGGGGCAGCTGGGGAAGCCGGCGCTATTTTTTATGTGATGTGACCCACTTGCAGCCACATATCTCCTCTCTCACCTTCTCTCTCCCCGTCCGCTTTCTCCTCGCAGCGCCCCCACCTTCTCTCTTCCCGTCCACCCGCGCCCCGCCTCCATCGTGCATCCGCGCCCGCCGGCTCCGGGTGGCCGGCTCCGCCCGCGTCCCGCCTCCGCATGCCGGCCTCGGGCCGGCTCGCCTCGGCGCCCCCGCTCCAGCCGGCTTGGCTGCCCGCGCAGGCCTGCTCCGCCCCCGCGCGCCTCCGCGGCCGCGCAAGGCTCTGCCCGCGCCCCGCCTCCGCCGCGCATCCGCGCCCGCCGGCTCGTTGTCCCGCCTCGGTCGGCTCCCGCGCGGGCTTCGTCCTCTGTTGCACCCAGATGCGCGTCGGGCCGCTGCGAGAACTCCCGCTTGCCCATGCCCGCTGCGAGAATTCCCGCTTGCCCATGCCCGCCTTCTCCTTCCTCGTCCGCTCGCCGCTGATCACCAGCACCCGCTCGTCCTTCACGTCGGCGGGGGTGGCCACCATGGCACGCGCGTCCCGGACATAGGTGCGCGTCGGGCCCTGCTTCTCGCCGACAGCGTTGCCGGCTCCGCCGGACTTGCCGTCCGGGACGTCCAGCAGGTGCTGCAGCGCCGTCATCAACGGGGTCCCCAGCCCGAACATCCTGCCCTCCATTCTCGCTCGTTGATCGAACTCCTCAGCGTTGGACTGCTTGTCGACGGGAGGAGGAACGCGCACCACCGCCAACACTGCTTCTGGGGGTGCAACGAGTGGAAAATTTTGCCCCCTCCCCCCAGGCCAAAATTTTCGTCGGCAGCCCCCCAAGCGGCGAAAAAAATGCCTCCTGGGGGGCAAACGAGTGGAGATGCTCTAAGCCCACACGGCTGGCTCGTGGTTCACATCTGGATCAAGGACGGCAGCGGGGATGGCAATGGGTCGGGTTTGGGTTGGGTGGAGGCAGTCTAGATCCAACCCATGACCCATCTTCTTGCCCTCTGCCCATCCACCAAAGTATCCATGGGTTGTGCCCATGCACAAACCCGGTGGATATCCGGGTACCCATGGAGCTCCATGGTCATTGAAAAATCACCATGCAAGGCCTTACAACATCAAATGAATTCACCACGTTCATTGACAAGTCACAAGATACAAGCGTAAATATGCAACAAGTACACTGTTAAGACATTGACCACACAATGACGACTCAAATAATCTCATAGTAGAACACTTGCCTTAAATCTTATTACATTACAGTAACTAAATTTGCAAAATCTTATTACATCACAAGAATTTAAATTGCCATGAAAATTCAGATTACACAAGTAGCATAAGCTTCACATTACACAAGCAGCAATATACTGATATTAAAGATAGTTCATAAAATATTTTAATAATAAAAATAAATTCTACATAGTGATGGCCAGTAAATAATTTCCAAATATAGCAAAGTTGCTCATAATAAATCTAGTCAGCGAGAAAGTTTATAGTAAGAAAACTAAATTCTACAACATTGTTGGTTAGCATTTTTCAATTTTGGCAAAAATATTAATAATAAAGCTAGTCCATGAAAAATTTAACTAGAAAAGTTAATTCTAGAGATACAACAGAACGCGGTTAATAAACATAACTACATAAGCTAGTGTAGAAGTAGTCCAACTGTAACACATACAGGATTCATCTGTACATTCTGTTAGCTCCTAGTCCATGTCTCAAAAAAAGTTAGCTCCTAGTCCAGAAGTCCTAGTCTTAAGTCTAGCCATCATAATGAGCTGCACGTTTGGTTAGCTCCTAGTCGGTTTGTCTCTAAACTGATCTCCCCACTTACAGCTAGTTCATATAAAATCTAATACATGTCACGAGCAAAGAGAGCAGCAGAGTTAACCTTCTTTAGTATTGATGGTGCTGTCAGCAACGCCCTGCTGCTTGCCATCTCTGGTGCACAACAACTCCTCTACTAGTCTCCGATCATGTGCACTCCTCTACAGCATGATGAGAGCCCTGCCCCTGCTCCTCCGCTGCATGCTATCGCCGTCAGCCACTTCCATTGATGTTGATCGCCTTCTCCTTTGGTGCTTAGATGAATGATAGGACCATGCTTAGGGAAGTTGACGTCCCACCGCCTTGTTCACTAGGAGATTGATTCCGATTGGGGAAGGCAACAGGCGGTGGGACGCGGTCACATGGTTGTGGACAGTCACTGATTGTTGTTGAGACGTGGGGTGGACGGCCAAGAGGAGAGGGAGAGGAGGCGGGGCATGGCACGGTTGCGAATGTGGAGCAGAGCACCGCCGTGCAAGAGAGGGCTTGCAGCAGGGGAGAGGAGGCAACTAGGCTAGGATTAGGTTTAACAGGTTAAAATGACAGGGGATTAAGAGACCATGGGCCGGGCTTTTGCGTTTTTGTGACCGTAAGTTGTGCTTAGTCTTAGTCCGGTGTCACTTACGTATAGGGCCATGCATCATATGGGTATCCATTGGACATCCATGGAGCATAAATTATAAATGTGCCCGACCCAGCTGTTCGCGGGTATCCAAATCCATGGATCTATGAGCAGAAATGCCCTCCATACCCTTGCCCAACCGGGTCGGGTATCCATGGATGAAATTGCCATCCCTAGGCAGCGTACAGCCGTACAGGCAGTACATGGTTTAGGGCAAAAATCCTCCCGCATCCGTGTCCGCGAACTGGTTTCAGTCCACGGACATGGATGTGGGAGGCAGCCATCCAACATAGCTGCATACATTTTCACAATAACTCAAACCAACCGGACAAAATTCATTCAAACTAGTCTGGAATTCATATAAACACGGCCGGATTTCATATAAACATACCAGATTTTATATAAACATGACGGATTTCATTACATATACATTAAAGCGGTCCTAGGCACGCTCTGGAGTATAATTAATACATAATCTAAATGATCGCCGGCATCTAGTCCCTGTCTCCGGCCATCAGCCCCGAGAACTGAAGCTTCACCGTCTCCAGTTCCGCCTCGGCGCTCTCCAGCTCCGCCTCCGTGATCTCCGCCTCCGGAGCCCCGGGAACTGAAGCTATCCGCCTCGACGTCGCCGCCAAGCGACTAATCGGTCGAAGATGCTCAACCCACCTAATGAGGACATGACTACCTTGGATACGACCAAAAATATTACATACATGCATATTTGTGAGGTGATTTCTAATGTAAACTATGCAATAATTTATTTATGTTATCCAAGACAAAAATACTTCACAGACTTTTGTGTCATGTCTAATTGCAGGTGTATGGGACATTTGTACAATCCACATATGAAAATAAGGGGAAAAGAGAAGTTTAGGTGCTATTCAAAAAGTCCTCTCACGTTAATTTTGGGCCAAGAGAAGATATAGTCCAAGTCTCTCACGTTCTGCACTTAGATTCGGACTACACAGACATACCTGGCTCAAAACGCCAATTTCTCTTTCATGCGGACTCCGAATTGGGTGGTTTTTTTGTTGAAAAGTAGATTTCGTGCACTTTCCAACCCAATTGGATTCACCTTCAAATTCGTCCGGAGCATTGAGATAATGACGAAACAATCTGACGCTGCAGCAGAATCCGAGTCAAACTACAAGTTCAAAGGTGTTGCATCACCTCCACTTGGGCCCATGAGCCTTGTACGACCTAGATTTAGTTTTAGGCTGCCTTGGGACATTCTCCCACCTCCTTGGCCGCCACCCCTTCCTTCTATATAAGTAGATCCATCTAGTAGCTTTTTCCTTGGGATTTGTTTAGTTAAAAGTTGGCCATTGCAACTTCGTGTACTTCGTTTGTTTCCAACGACCAGACCAAGACCGCTTACGGATATTATCAATACTTCATCTATATTCACAATATTCAGATTGCATTATCATATTCTTGCTTGTTCTTCGATTACGTGCAGGAATAGACCTTCGTGGTCAGGTTGATCATGCTTCCAGCATCGTCGGTAACCTCAAGAGATTAGTTTAGCGATTGCTAAGGTGCAACGTCGTGCATGTTTGTAGTCGGATCATCAAAGTCGACTCCACTAAATCGATAGTTATCATCTCATCGAAAGATCGGGCTCCTCGCCTCTATCAAGTGGTATTAGAGCCAGGTTGCTCGGTGAGAATTTCCAGTTATCCATAGATTAGATTTATTTTCTTACCTATTGTCCTAGAAAAAGCCAAAAAAATATGGTTAGTTCATCATATCCGAACCACGGCCGCGACGAGGAGCTCCTCGCCGACATAGGTGCATGCTCTTCTCTGATCTGAAGTTCGAAAGGCTTTTACATGCCGCTGCCGCCAAGGCTTCGTTAGGCTAGAAGACACCTCCGCCTTGCTCCTTTGTCAACCTGTTCATGTGATCCATCAATTGTTTTGATTGAATGAAATTATGAAAGCCAAGGAAAGTGTATGAACTGGTGAATTATGGCATGACCATATACTGACCTCACCTAAATGCCTCATCAAGCTACATATGAACAGGTTCAATTCTCAGTTCCAAATATGAACACACATAGAGTCACTCTGAGATACACCTACATGAATAGCATTACAAACTACTACATCCTGAATCATTATTGCAGGTATATATATTAATGCAAAAGGAATTCAATTGGCGACTGAGTATTAACAAAGCTTTCATGTCATACAGTAGGATGGAGTTGAACATAAAACACTACTCTGTCTGAGTTGTGGTAATAGTATTCCTTCAGTTACAATTGTGTGATACCATTCTTGACATTCACAGGGTTGAAGGACTTCGTATGGCCCCAACCAGTCCCAACAGGGCGCGCACCCCGTTCCAGGATATAAGCAACAACCAATCCTTGGGTGATGAGCATTACACAACCACCCAATTTCAGTTTTTGTACCCCAACTGCTGAATTGTGACATTGATTGCAGACCCTAAAGAAGTAAAAAGGCAGAGGGATAGAGAGCGGTATGCACAAAATAAGGATGAGATTAATAAGAGACGACGTGAGACCTACAAACAGAAGAAAATTGCATCTGCTGAGATCAGTGGGGCACAAACACAGCTGGCTGTATCACAAGGTAATAAAGATGATCTATTCTTCATTATATATATATATTGCTATATATAATGATCTATTCTTCATCTACTCAGGCAGTAATGAGATTAATAAAGATGAAATTCATTCTCCATTATATATATTGCTATATATAATGATCTATTCTTCGTCTACTCAGGCAGTAATGAGATTAAGAATCGTATGGAAAGGGAGCGGTATGCACGAAATAGAGAGGAAATATTAAAGCGACAGCGACAAACCCGCGAGCAAAATAAGCATATTGCTGCCGTCCTTGATGGCAGTAACATTGTAACGCAAGTGCCGGCTACCGGACAATCTGCAGTCACACAACTGCAGAACATAACAAGTGCAGGGGGTGCGGTACCAAATTTCGTTCATTTGACCAGAGACAATGTGGACGATGAGTCCGATTGGTTGCACAGAAATGATGCGTACCAGATGCAACGAAATTCAAGACGACTGATACCCACACTTATGTCACTAGATGAGAACCCCCAACTCAGTACAATCGACAACCTACATATGCCAGAAAAGTCTTCTAAAAAAAGGGTTAGTTGTCTGATTTATTAATGGTGCTAAATTATCCGGTGTTTATTTGTTCTCTATTTTGCCATTCTATTTTTGTTTCAGGTACAGATCCTTCTTATGGCAAGAAACCTCTACCGATCCAACGTAATGATATTACTCCAGGGATGGAACCGTCCCCAGATGCAGGTCAAACCCCTCATAACCAAATTGGTACGGTCTTGTGGTACCATCCTGTGCATAAAAAGGGTCCATCTCTTTTGCTTACTCTTTTGTGCCAAATAAATGTTTTCAGCCAGCGACCACGCCGAAGATGCTTATGGACTACTGGAGCCTGATGTCCACACGATAAACATTGATGGTCTGCATAATGTCATTTTTAGTTTCATCTCCCCAGTATGCATAACATCAAACGAGCATCATTTACTACTCCTAACGCACTACTATTCAATATTCACAAATAGAATGCTTGGGAGACGGGAACCTATGAGAAAAAACTGGAGACGTGGACCATGATGAAGAAGCTAGGATCTTCGCCCAACTAGGTTTATTGTTGCTGACATGAGTTACCAGTACAATATAGTATTAGTAATATGGTTTCTGGGTGAACTTTAATTAATGCATTCTGCTCCAGATGTTTATTTTCAATCCTACCGAGTGGAGCAAAAGTATGGTGATGGAGCTCCCAATAATGATGCTCACAACAGAGTTTACATGAACCTGCCCAAAAAGCATCATGTGCTTAGAAAAGTTACTGATTGCCGCCATTGTGGAGCTTTGCGATTTCAATACGAGGGGCCTGCGTTTTGCTGCAGAAAGGGGAAAGTGGATGTATTTACTCCATATGTTTGTGAGGAGTTGAAACGGTTGTTTACAAGTCAAGATGATGAGGATGCTAGATATTTCAGAGAAAATATACGGTATTTCAACTCCCACTTCTCATTCACAAGTCTGGGAGTCATCCTTGATCACCGAGTCAGCACCGCAGCAGGAACCGGCGTATATACATTTCGTGCGTGTGGGGGGTTGTACCACACTCTTGATGATCTGGAGTCTGGTGATAATGGCCCTCGACATTTGCAGCTATATATTTATGATACAGATGAAAACTTGTTTCACAGGGTTAAGAGGTCTCCAAATCTTAGGTTAGATCTCATACGGAAGATTCTGGCAATACTAGAGCATAACCCTTATGCTCAAGTATTTAAAAGCCTTGGCGCTGTTCCAAATCTAGATGAATACAGGATCTCATTAAATACTGATATCAAGCTTGATCAACGAAGGTACAATGCGCCAACAACTTATCAGGTAGCAGCAATATGGGTTGAAGGGAGCGACCCACAAAAAACCTTTGATAGAAGTGTTATCGTGTACGGGAAAGGAGAGCGTCCTCTGTATATTAGAGCATACTATGGGTGCTACGACCCTTAGTCATATCCACTATTCTTCCCACGTGGGGAGATCGGTTGGAATCGTTTGATGCCATATATTGGGGCCGCCGATGACACAAACCAAGATTCAGTGGATGATTCTGCACGACAAGAGTACCCAGCCTATGTTCTTCCTTCAGGTATAATGTTCATAATTGATCTATACATTTTAATCAAAGTTAAACTTATTCAGTAATCCATCTTGCAGACGATAACATGATTAGCGAACAACTTGGTCATGACGCAATACATGAAGACCAGGCCACTGATTTAGCTGCAGGTATTGGACGTGATTGCTGTTTTTGTATTCTTATGGTTCTATTATACCTGATTTATGTTCATTATTGATTTATACATATTAATCAAAGTTAGCCTTATTTAGTATTTCATCTTTCAGACAATAACATGATTATAGAACAACTTGATCATGGCCGCCGACATGACGACCAGGCCACTGATTTAGCTGCAGGTAGTAGACCAAAATTATGTTCATTACTGATTTATACATATTAGTCAAAGTTAACCTTATTTGGTATCCATCTTTCAGACGATAACATGATTAGAGAAGAACTTGGTCATGGCGCAGGGCATGAAGACCAAGCCACTGATTTAGCTGCAGGTATTGGACACGATTCACGTTTTTATATTCTTATGATTATATTATACCAACTTTAATGTTGTTAAACAATTTTTAGATGACTACGAGGATAACCCGGATGAGGATTTTGGTGACAATGAGATGAATGCCACAAAATCAAGGAAATATGTTAGCGCGAGGGAGTACTATGCCTTCAAGCTGCAGGTCCGGAAAAAGCTTTTTAACATCATCTTGTTTGGGGGGCGCCTTTTCCAACAGTGGGCGGTTGACATGTACATCAAGATTGAGACAATGAGGCTTGACTGGTACTCAAAGCCAGCAAATCAAAAGGTCATACGCGCTGACCTCTACCAGGTAACGTGCTTGTGTTTATACTATTAAATTGTATTACAGATGCCACTCTTTGCTTCAACATGGTATACTAATTGGCGTCAAATATTGATTTATTATAGGGCCTTGTTGACACCGTCATCGCTGGCGAGTCACGCGGTGATCGTATTGGCAAGAGAATCGTGCTTCCACGTACCTTTCCTGGTGGTGATCGTGACATGCAACGCAGGTTCCTGGATGCAATGGCAATAGTTCAACGATGGGGTAAACCGGATTATTTTGTCACGATGACATGCAATCCCTACTGGGAGGAGATAACTATTGAATTGTTGCCTGGACAGCTGCCACAAGACCGTCCAGACCTTGTGGCAAGAGTATACAGAGCTAAACAACGATCCATGATGGACTTACTGATTAAGGGTAAGCATTTTGGAGAAGTTGCGGCTTATGTACATGTCACTGAGTTTCAGAAACGAGGCCTCCCTCATGAGCATATACTTCTGATCATGAAAGCTAAAAGTAAGTTAAGGACCCCGGATGACTATGATCGGGTGATATCGGCAGAGATACCCGACAAAAATAAATATCCTGTTCTCCATGATCTGGTGGTCAAACACATGTTGCATGGTCCATGTGGCGTGCTCAAGAAAAGTTGCCCTTGCATGATAGATGGACAATGTCGGTTTCATTACCCGCGAGATTTCTGTGATGCTACATTACAAGGGAAAGACTCATATCCCATCTATAGAAGGAGGGATGATGGGGTGAGAGTTAGGATCAGAGGAGCAGATTTGGACAATAGATGGGTGGTCCCTTACAACCCATTTCTGCTGATGACATACAACTATCACATTAATGTCGAAGCATGCTCGAGCATCAAGGCAGTGAAGTACTTATTCAAATACATCTACAAAGGGCATGATAAGGCATCATTTGCATTCGAGCAGGATATTATCAATGATGGGGGAATCATCGATGAAATTCGACAATATAGGGATGCACGCTATATATCTCCTCCCGAAGCTATCTACAGGATTTTCGGCTTTAAAATGTTTGGTGTCAGCCCAGCTGTGTTGCAGCTCCAGCTTCATTTGCCAAACATGCATACAGTCGCATTTCAGGCTTATGAAAATCTGGAAGATGTTGTCGCTCGGCCATCTTCTTCCAAATCCATGCTTACCGAGTACTTTGGGATGAACCAAAAGTATCCAGAGGCACGGAAATTGTTGTACAGAGAGTTCCCAGAACATTATAGGTGGATAGCCGGTAATAAGAAGTGGCAACCGAGAAAAAATAAGAGATCACAGATTGGAAGATTGGTGCATGCACACCCTGCTGAAGGAGAGCGGTACTACTTGCGGGTGCTCCTAAACCATGTCCGAGGTGCCACTTCATTTGATGATTTAAAAACAGTAAATGGCAAGGCATGCGGGTCCTTCAGAGAGGCGTGTGAGCAATTAGGTCTCATTGAGCACGACAGGACACTTGATGATTGCATGACGGAGGCAGCGACATTTCAAATGCCTACTGCTCTTAGACGGTTGTTTGCGACTATATTGGTATTCTGTGAGGCAACACAAATCCGTCAGTTATGGGACAAACATCTAGCATCCATGTCTGAAGATTATCACCGTACTCAATCGGATGAGGCAACACTTGAGCAAATGGTCCTTAGGGATATCAGGGATCTGCTGCAATCCATGGGAAAGGATATTAAACTCTATGGACTTCCGGATCTGGTTGACGCAGATGGTTCTTCTAACTTTGACAATACAGAGGTAACAGAGGAGAGACAGGTCCAAGTGGACCAAGAACATCTAGATCTATTCAGCTGTTTGAACAATGAGCAACTAGCTGGTTTCAATGACATAATGGATCATGTGACAAACCAAAAAAGCCAGATATTCTTTGTTGACGGTCCAGGAGGCACTGGGAAGACGTACCTGTACAAGGCGTTGCTTGCAAAGGTCCGTTCGATGGGTCTAATAGCGATCGCAACTGCTACATCAGGTATCGCAGCGTCGATAATGCCTGGAGGCCGGACTGCACACTCCAGGTTCAAAATTCCAATCAAGCTCACTGACAACAGCATGTGTAGCTTCACAAAGCAGAGTGGTACGGCAGAGTTGCTTAAACAGGCGTCCTTGATAATTTGGGATGAAGTTGCTATGACAAAGCGTCAAGCAGTTGAGACACTTGATAGATCGCTGCAGGATATAATGGAATGTTCTTTACCATTTGGTGGAAAGGTTGTCGTCTTTGGTGGCGATTTCAGGCAGGTCCTCCCCGTTGTGACCCGAGGGACAAGAGCACAGATCACTGATGCTACACTGTTGAGATCCTATCTGTGTCACACTTGTTATTCCATTCATGTTCAGATTACTTACATCATTCATTTGGGAACGTAGAAATTTCAATTTATTCTGTCAATTCCAGAACATAAGATTGCTATACCAGCAAAATGTAAGCTGCTGGGATCATTGACAGAAATAATGAAATATTGCAATCTTATGATGGTTGTTTTTCTCTGAAGTGCATATGTGATTGTTCGACCTCAGTCTCAAATATAACTGGTTGAATTGCCAAGCGCACATGAACTAACTAAATTGAAACGATCCATCTAACATATAAATGGAAGAAAGAAGTGTCAATTTCAGTCTTGACTGGACGTGGTCATCATGGAGTACTAAGTATTCTCAGTCCCTAACACTAACAACCGTCGATAATAATGTGTAAACACAAAACTGAAGACAGCATAAGCAACAATGAACAAAAAGAGATAAAGGGCCAAGAAAGCAATCAATTTTTCTGACCACACGTGAGCAGCAATAATAATAAAACATAAGTACGGAACTCACCTTGATGGTTTCTTCATAAAATGGAAACCTATGATGTCACCAGTCCCAATAGCTTTGGGCTGTAGTACAATATTTGCAAGGTTACATGGTTTGATCTCAGGAATAGTGGATTATGCCGTTTTATCAAGCTCAGTCTTGAAACAACCGAAAGCACTTCCTTGGCCCCTCCTGTCAAACATGGCCATTGAGGGCACATAATTAACTAACTGCCAAGACAAAGGATACAAGAATTATATTTCTGTAGAGAATGATGAACTTTCTGTACATAATAAAAAGGTATAAGAGAAAGCACACAAAAAATAGATAAATGTTCTGATGAGCCGAGCCCAATATTTCTGTATAAACATGTATTACGAAAATAACTCAATTAATTCTATGTGCGTAGGGTATAAAAAAAGCAAAAAAATGCGTCCTGAGATAAATCAAAGGAGTTGCCAAAAAAAAAGATAGATCAAAGGAAAGCGTGGGGCCTGAGATAACAATCACGATTCCCTTGCCTCCTCACGCTATGGAAGTCCTTCCCCTGATTTCCGCCTTACATATTGCCTACAGCGAACAATCTTTCAATCAGGAGCCCACATAAACAACGGGTTTTGCACCGTAGGTTTCCTTCATCCTCTCTCGCGAAGGATTGCCGCAGCCTCACACCCCTCCGCCGCGCTGGCCTCCTCCACCGCAAGTCTGTCCAGCTTGCCGTACACATGTGTCCGTGGTGAACTACCATCGTCCCCCCCATGTCTGCGTCACAATCCCCGGTGGCCTCTACGGATCAATCTGCTATCATCGTGGTAATAATGATATCTCTCTATAATTACATCCTATTCATGATTTCACATCTACAAGGCAACATAGTCGCTAGAGGTGATCCAACGAAGTGAATCAACATGCCTTGTGTTACCCCGCAAAGTTACAGAGATTTCATTATGTGACTTAGGAAATTCTTTGGGCAAGATCCACCTGATTACTAGAGAGAATAGTCACGCAAGTTAGTCTCGAAAAGTTTACTGAACAATTAAAAAAAGAAATAGATACTGAAATTTAGTTGGAAAGGATGTCCTGATACCACTATGTTAAGTAAACATGAGCAGATATGTGCATACAGTTTTGATGTACTCCCTACGACCCAACATATAAGATCGATTTTCAACCTAACAAAACATAGGGGCTGAATGTGTATGACGTGATAATAATATATGCTTTGATTTTCAGGAAAACATCGACAAAGGAGCGAAGGACGAGCATACACAAAATATGCAGATTGAATGCATGATAACCAAAGATGAAGATATGAACACCGAGTCAACAAATGCAACAGAAGAACAAGGCATCATGGAAGATACAGAAAATATGCAGATTGATGAGGTGATATCCTAACACAAGCATACAAACCCCAAGCCGACACAGGCGGTTTTTAATTTCACATGCCATTATTATTCTTCTTATTCAGGGGGGACAAAACAATATGTAATCTATAGTATAATAATATCATACCTATGATTCTTTATTCATCTTCATAATATTTGCTCTTCTATACGTACTGAAGAATATTATATTATTGTGTGTTTCAGTTACTAAGCGATGAAGAACCAGTAAGTACCGGGTAATATTATATTATGTGTGTTTCAGGTACGAAGCGAGGAAGAATCAAATGGAATAGACGACGATGATGAAGTACAGAAAAAAAAGCACACAGGCCACAAATTGCGAAGTGGCAAAGGCATGCTTCCGTTTCAACTATCCCAAATAATTCTAATTCTCATTATATTATAATACTACATAGGGATTATTCTTTGTAATGTTGCTCTCAGGGATTAACCGTCAAGGAAACAAGTGAAGAAATGCAGCCAACTCAAGATAATGAATTAGCACAAACATTCGACACCGAAGGGGCAGAAATTGTAGGGGACAAGCTTACAGAATTAAATGGAATAGCCAACAAAGATGAAGTGGAGAAAAAGAAGAGCACGTGGTCCACAGATTCCAAGGTGACAGAGGCATATTTTCTTTTCCAACTATATGTCCCAAATAGTTCTAATTCTAATTATATTAAACCCTGCATACTGATTGTTCTTTGTAATCTTGCTCTCAGGAATTAACCTTGAACGAAACAAGTGAACAAATGCAGTCAGCTCGGGATGAGGAATTAGCACAAACATTTGGCACCGAAGGGGCAGACACTATAGGGGACACAATGAGAGAATCAAATGGAACAGCCGACAAAGAAGTGGAGAAAAAGCAGAGCACGCAGTCCAGTGATTCCGAAGACTCTAAAGTGACAGAGGTATCTTTTCTTTTCCAACTATGTCCCAAATAGGTCTAATTATAAGTATATTATATCCTGCATACCCATTATTCTTTGCAATGTTGCCTCCAGGAATTAACCTTCAATGAAACAAGTGAACAAATGGATGCAACTGAGGACAGAGAATTAGAACTAACGTCTCGCATGGAAGGGGCACATACAGGGAAGCCTATCCGACTGCATAGCAAACCTAAGAAGGCACAAGACTACGTGGTGGCTCCAGAAGGCACGGACAAATCCTTCTATGCCCTGCTTTTGCTACATTTATTTTCTTTGTCATTAATAAATGTTGTTACTTACATCATAATAGATTACGCCTGCACTGGCGATGATTGGTCCGTGATTGAAAATATCATGTCTGAACCAAACGATAAAAGAAATTTAGTGAGCATCGACGACTCACATCTCCAAAGAAAACAGTTAGAACGTCTATTACTCCCCGAAGAATTTCTTGGCGACGAAGTAAGTATATGTAGCTTTCAGACAAGACTATGCTGTTTTAACATGAGTTTCTATTCTCTCCTCTGACTAAGGTGTGCACTTCATATTGCAGATCATAGACGCATACATACATTGCATAAGTGCTAAAGAGCATCTACAGATGAGGTCAGGTGGAAGTGTGTTCTTAGAGAGTGCATGCATCTCTAAGATGGTAAAGGAATTTAGCTCTATACGGGATGACGCACCAAGATGGGTATTAAACAGAGCTACAACTTATTTGGAACATGATATGGTGAGTCTCAGTTCCATATAAATGTTTGTATAGATGGGACCTAAACTAACAAAAACCCTATTTTCAGATATTCATTCCAGTTAACATTGAACACTTCCATTGGTACCTAGCAGTTATAAATGCCGGGCAGCGATGCATCCAGGTGCTCGACTCGCTAGGCCCAGGAATGAGCCGCAAAGACCTCACCGCTATGGTTAGTCATTAGTCCCACTACACCATCTTTTGATAAGACGATTTCTGTTATTGTTCGGTTGTGATGCTAATACTTTGTCATTTATTCATTCAACAGCTCAAAGGACTAGAAAATGTATTCGAATATGCATCGCTTCAAGTGGAACTAAAAACTGATAAGTGGAAAGACTTAAACATCTCATCATGGCCAAGGGAAGAGTGTATTAAGAGCAAACTGCAAAGAGACTGGTATACCTTCTAACTCAAAGGCTCAAAGTAATTGACTTCCGAAGACTCTGAATCTAGACTTATTTTGACAGCAATCTGTAGGAGGAATTAGTTTAAATAAACATGGAGTAGTTTAACAATCTTGAAAGCAAGCTGCGCACACATCTTACTGAATTTAGGCTCATCTTTCTTGAAAGCAAAGTTTTGATAGTTTTTTAGCTTTCACATACAATTTTGACAGTTTGGGGATAGATTTAGTCACTGAACCAATTATGACCAGCAAATCATTAAACTTTAGTCTCAATATCTGAATTTCTATCTCTGGACCATGTGGCGGCAAGCAAGCAAATTAAATTGGTAAACAGTACAGTGTCCAACTGATTCAGCACTAGAGGCCGACAGTGATAGCACCAAGCGAAATTCAGTAATTATCTACAGCAAATCATTAAACTTAGTCTGAATATCTCAATTCTATCTCTGGACCATGTGGCTGTAGGCAAGCAAATTAAATTGGTAAATAGTGCAATGCCTATCTCATTGAACACTAGGGCCTGAGAGCAACTAGATTCAGTCAAGCATGCAAGTGAATCTAGAGCAGCAGAAAAATCAGGGAACCAGACCTATGAAATCAAAACGAGAGAGAGGTAGAGGGAGGCTTTACCTTGGGTTGCTGCTGCCCCATGGCTGGGCGTCATCCCGTGAGAGAAGCCTCACTCCTCCTCTCCCTACATCAAGTTGGTGCAGGTGCGTGGTGAGTTGGAGGCTGGCTGCATCCATTGGCGTGTTGAGGTCTCCTGCAGCCCAGCACGAACACCATCTCAGGGAAGGGAAGAAGAAGAAATCCAAGAGGAGAGGAGAAGGGGGCGGACTTTTATGTCGTCGGGGTAGCCTTCCTGTCCCGGAGCCACAGGGTAAGGTCGCCGGAGCCACGACGGAGCAGATCAAGCGCCGGCGCACGCGGATCCAGCGCCGGCGAACGCAAATCAAGTGCCTCCTCGCCCAGCAGCACCACCAGCAGCACCTCCTCGCCCAGAAGCCTCACTCCTCCTCTCCCTACGGGGTGTGAGAGAACTAGGGTTGGGGGCTGCCAGAGTGGGCGCAGGTGATGGGGAGCAAGGCGGCCATGGGGAGGAAGAGGAGAGCGCACGTGGTGGATGGCCCCGGCGTCGCCAGGAGGAGTGAGGGGCGGCGCAGAGCAGATCGCCGGGCCGCCGCCTGTGGATGGGGATGTCGTGGCCACGAATGAGGGAAGAATGGGGAGGAAAGGAGAAATGAGGGGGCGGTGGGAGTTTGACTGAGCTTTGAGTGAGTGTGGCGTTGTCCGAACAAAAATACACTGTACTGTATTAGATCTTCTAAATACACATTATATTTCATAGGGCATGTCCGGTTCACTAAGTTTGTGAAAATTTTGTTTTCATCACGGCTTGTTTCAGTCATGATCATTTGATGATTCTAAAAGTTGTTTTATACAAATATCTATAAATTTGATTAAAAAATGATTGAGTTTATTTAAGTTTTATATTTGTAATCATGCAGGTCATCTTGTGGTCTGTGGATGGTAAATTTTATGGAGTACTTCACAGGTGATATGTTGTCTGACATTCCTACACAGGTATTTTTTACTGTGTATCATTATATTTATTCTATGTTGTATCACTATTTAACTCTTATTACTGTTTTAATAGGAACATATGACAGATTTTAGAACAAAACTAGCTGTCATTTTAGTGGACTCAGAATTGAATGATGATAATATAAGAAATCGAGACATGGAAGAGGACGATAACAACACAGATCCCACAGAATGTATGATTCTGGATAGACCCCCTGAGAATTTCAAAACATCAAATACATCAACAGAAGTTGAGCTCATCTCGCGGTCATTTATTCTTTCACCGTCTGTCAACCCAACAAACGATGATTTAATAGATGAACTTTGCTTGTTCATCAGTATGGTTGATGATGTCGCTCTACTAGAGTAAGCCATATTTTTTATTTCATTTTCTATTCCAACAAATTACTCTGATGTCATTATAATTTACAGAATTTTGATTTTACAGGAGCGAATGGGTGAAAAGCTCTGATCCGTACCCTATTAGCTTAAATTTGAGACAAATTAAAAACATATTAAGCAATGATGAATACATGGATATTCATTGCTTTAATATGGCTGTGCGAATACTAGCGCGCCACGAAGTCCAGCTTCTCAGAGACATTCCATCTCACTATATGGATCTGAACTTTTGTGTAAGTTACTATAATCACGTACTACATTTTTTTTCTCATTGCACTAATATTTTCTCATTCTTACTTTAGTCCATGTTCCACTATGCACGAGACTCAAGTCATCGTGAACATATGGAAATTGCTACATTGAAACGGTTGTTTCATAGTTGGCCTGACAGTAATGACTATCATATGTCTCAATGTGATACGGTAAGATTTTTTTTCATTTGTAACAGTGCTTTACTTGGTCTTAATTAATATTCTATGTATTTCTAAACTATTTCATCATTGCAGATTTTATTGCCTTGGTATATGTTTGGATTATTTCTATTGTTTGTCTTGGATCAAAATAGAAAAGTTGTCTCAATTTTCGATCCGATACCAATACCTACTTTCGGAAAGAATGTACTTAAAACCGTGGCCGACAATCTAAACCTTGCGCTTGAAGTTGCAAACCCTACATTCAAGGATGATATCTCTAAATGGGAATGCATAGTTCCTGATGCTCCAACAAACTCACACTGGTATGAATCTTTTAAACGCATTACAATATTAATTGATTCATTCAACGCACATTATGTGTTTATTTCATATATGCAGTGCCTTGTCTGGTTATTTGGTTTTTAATTACATGCACTCATTGTGCGATGGAAAGCTATATTTTCCCATACCCCAGGTGACTATTTACACCATGCTTATTTGTATACAGATTGCACATACAACTTGTTATAACAATGTTGTATAATGCCAATGTAGGATGGTTTTCAACTGAGGAAGCAATTTTTGGTGCATATTTTAAAGTACGAAGAGAATGAAGCTCAAAACAATATCCCATACATTGAACGAAGCATCATTGATCGCATCTATAGATGGACCTTCATTGCTTCAAAAGATGGACCTTCAAAACATGCTTAGTTGCGGTTTTTAGAATATGTTCTTGTAGCAATTATAATACAATTATTATGTGACAGTGAATTTTATGCGAAGACATGTTTATGATATGTGTGTTGGATCACAAATATGTCACACTTTTTGAAAATACAATTTGAGTGACATGATAACATTTAGTAGCGATCTGAATTTTCTGTAAAAATCATTTTAGTATTATATCATGTGAACATGTTTTGTTTGAGACGTGCGTTGCACGTGCATGCTTACTAGTAGTCGTTTCGTTCGAATAGTACCAGACCGCTAACCGAGCGCCGACATCACCGGTATATATACGTGCCGGTCGTCTGATGCATCGGCCGGGCGTGGTGGTGCGCGTCTATGACTCCTCCTTCGGAGGGCTAAAGAGTTGGCATCTCTGTTGTTTGGGGACCGATCTTTCCCTCCCTTATCGTCTCTAGAGAGAGCGCCATGTGCGGTTCTCCTTTAAACGAGCGCCATGTGTAATTATTGTGTGTGTGATTGGCCCTAGCTCTCCTAACCTCATATGCCAACTCTTTTTCTTTTTTTTTGACCCTAAAAAAAAACTCTTTTTCTTTTTTACCGAGCCTCCTAACCCTCATATGCCGAATCTTTTTCTTTATTACCGAACACATGTCGACTAAATACGTGTTGAATTATAGATATGTCATTTTTGTTTGCAAAAATTGATCCATCTCTATTATCAAAGTCCACTGGAAGTACGAACCACCTCAAACATAATTAAAAAAAATTACATTGAGATTCTGAGACCAACCGACGACCACTACCGCCATCAGAACGAGCCGCCGACGCGCCGTTGTCGATGCTCCCCTACATGAGCCGGCTAGACCTTGTTGATGACAACCAGTAAGTCTTCGTGCACATGCACGTGCCCCTAAGGCCCAGCGTCCTGGAGCCGCAGTTGTCGTTGTTGGACCCTTAAATAGATATGAAGCACCTCACATCAAATCTCGCCACATGACGAGAAATCACAACTTCACCGTCCGAAGGAGACGACTTGAATCTACACCAGAGCTCCATACGTCTCTTGAATGTTCTTTCTCTTACTAAGTGTGTGAAGTGTGTGCCATGTACTCGTGTACATGGCTAGGCTTAGGTAAACCACTGTCAAATAAGTTTAGGTTTTAATTATATGCGTTTAGCCTTTTTTAAGGGATACATCATGGAAGGCGTATCGGAAACATAGAAGGACCAAGTGGCGAGTGGTGACCGACGGTTGCAAGGTCATGAAATGGCTGTGGCGAGTGGTGACCGGCGGCTGCAAGGTCATGAAATAGCTGGGCGAGTGGTGACCAACGACCCTTGCTACGAGCGGCGAATAGGATGACAATGAGCACGGCGAGCACGCGGGAGCCCGCAAGGCTAGCAGCATGGTGCGGGGCGGGGGACACATGAGATGAAAAGTGTGAGGCGGGCTAGAAAAGCGCGCTGCGGGTGATGGGAAATTTTCTGTGTGTGTTAAAGAACATATACATTTGCTCTGTACCTTTGTAAAGTTTTGTTAAATGATAGAATGATTTGCAGCCAACAAATAAAAAATGGCTCAAATACACACAAAATAAGTCCAATTTGCTACATGTATTCGTCCTTTTTTTGTGAGTCCAATTTGCTACATGTATTCATCTCTTCTTCTTTTTTTGCATCGGATGTTTTCGTCTTTTTGTGTGCACCGCATATGAAGGTTTGATGAAACTTCGGATGGAGATACTACTATTCATGTGTTTGCACATTTTGTTTTAGATTTTTCCGATGTGGAAATAAGTCTTTTGAGAAAAAAGGCTACCTAGAGCTCGTCCACCATCCCCGGGCCCGACGGGGCCGTGGGGAGCGGGCTGCTCGTGGTGCTCGGGCGGGTGCTCACCGACGAGGAGTACCGTCGCGCGTGACCAGGTGCGTCGCAAGGGCGTGGAGGCGGAGGGGTACGCCATCAAGGGGATCTCGGTGGGCGGGCACGAGACCTGTGTAACTATGCCGTCCCTCAACGTCACATTCAACATCGGTCGCGGCTCACTCTATGCCATGCGCCAGGCCCACCTCGACCGCATCGCGAGTGCTGTACTGGCTGCGTGGCACCATCTTCGTCCCAAGGACACCATGCCATGGACCAGTCAGAGCTCAAGCACACCCTCATCCCAAAAGACGCTGACGAGTAGTATAAGTTCAGGAGGGATCTAAAGGTCAGGGCCTTCAAAACCTACCATGTCATACCCCGCTAGGTGGGTAAACTTTGTGCAGTTCTTGAAATTGTAAATTATATACTGAGTGTATGTTCCTGCTAGGTTGCTATTTTCTTTGATTCTATAATTGAACATGGCATTGATTTAAAACTTGCTATTCAGATGATTGCATGGGAAAATTGAACATGGCATATTTGAATATTGAAAATTCATTACTGGAGCATTCTGAACTGATTGCATGTGAAAATTGCTAAGGAGGAAATATTGCTTAAATAGTCTAAATGTTCTGTTGGCTGTTGCCCTTTTGGCCTATATCATAGCATTTTTCCATCATGTTCATGGTAAGATATAGACATGTTCTTCCTCTGTTTACATGCTTGCAGTACATAGTTAAATGTCCAGAAATGGCAATTTCACAGAAAGAGGAACAAGAAGCTCTTCTGGGTCTGTGTTGTTGCACCTGTACTTGTTGTTGCGCCATCACGCCTGCATTTATCAGTTGGATATTGTAAAGCATTTCTTGTAGTCACGAATCATTTTCGGTTTCCTATTGTCCATAATAGGAAGCTGTTTTATGCTGGTCTGAATTAGTACTGATGCATAATTTTGGTAGTCCACAGAACCAAAATCCATTAACCTCTCTTTTGCTGGTACTTATAATTTTATATTTTGCTATGCAGATGTAGAATTGGATTTATGGAAGAAAAATAAGATTCCAGAGGTGAACCAGTTCACTTTTTTTTCTGCCTACACTCAAGATTTTAGTGAAGAAAATAAGATTCGAGAGGCGAAGCAGTTCACCCTTTTTCTGCCTACATGCCTAATCAGGTTACACAATATTTAATTTGGTAAATCGTTCTGCACCATCGTTTGCTGCAAATTAATGGCCAACCTCTTCGTCTTGATTTTTTAGAAGTTAACTCATTTCAGAAGGGGACCATGATTACCTTATATTCAGCATTGTTCACATAGACTAGATTTTTTAATGATAAAAACGTGTGACTATTGAAAAGCTATCCTTGAATCATGCTGGTTTGTGCGCTGCAATTTGCAACTGGAGAGGTTCGAACGTCTGGCCAGTTGGGCACTGCCTATTTGTCTGAACCTGAAATTCATATGTCACTTTAGTTTTCACTAACACAGCTAGGCCAGGCCCCCCTATCAGGTCGAGATAGCCTCAACAGCTGACACGGTGGCGGATCAATCACATACCCACCATACAGTAACTGCTAGCTATACTTATATGGAACAAATTCTTTGTCGTAGTCACCAGGCCGCGGATGGCATTGCGGGGGTACACGCTCGCCAAGGTCTCCTGCCATATATGCTTGTAAGGAGGGATCCAGGGCTTGTTACTCTATGCAAGAACATGACCACTATGGTGTCTCGGTTTTGGAAATACAATTTGAGTGGCATCACAATATTTAGTGCACGATTTTTCTCCAAGAATTGCTTTATTTTTATCACATTATTTGTTTTACCTGTTATTTTTGACTTACTTTATTCTCTTGGTGTTACAGAAGAGGTGTCTTTGCAGAGCTTAATAACAATTTATCTGGTCGGAGCACACTGATATTCCATTGAAAATGATCGAGTAGCCAACCAGGTAAGCAGTTCTACGTCGTGCCATGTTGTTATCAGAGTATTTGTCGTGCCATGTTGTTATCAAAGTATTTGACGCCATTTATTACCTTAATCCCATCATATGGCAGTCTTATTTTCTGGTCATGAAACGAGAGATTGCACTGCTTATACAGGATATTTTGCAAGCCTTGCAATTTTTATTGACATGTTTTATGAGTCGGTTATAGGTAGTTGCAATTTTCACTGACATATTCTAAAGATATTTGGATTGCACTCTTGCTGCCTCTTGATTTTATATGTTTAGAGTAATGTCCACCCATCATCTTAAAGCAATTTCTCTGGTGCTAAGTTAATCCCAAGTAAATGTCACCAATGTGTGAAACAAAACAATCTGATTATCTTCTTTTAAGTTTCTTCTGATTATGATTGTTATCCCCATTTCTAAACTTTTGACACTCTGCCCTATTACATGTACAGTGGAAAACTTCTCTTTTTGATTGAATCTGGATCTAAAGAAGCATAAGCATGTGCAGGAACTGGTGGTCCACCTTGCTGCTACAAATGAACATGTCGGTTTTATCCATGTGTTGGACTAGATGATATATGATGATTTGGACATTGCACCGGTAGGGTTTCAGCAACACTGTGTATGATCTAAACAATGCCTGAAAATATTTATTGGGGCATTTGTTTCAAAGAAATTTGTTGAAAGATATTCCTAACATTTTAGTGTGTGGGATATATACTGCTTTAATATTGTGCGCTCGATTGTTATTGTAGTTAACAAATATTCAAATTTTTAGAAAATGTACATCAAATAATATAGTACTCCCTCTGCTCAAAATAGAAGTCAATTCTTGGTCTAGATTAAGCCCAAAAAATGTTCTACATTTTAAGACAGGGGGAGTAGTTATTAACATTTATATTTGTCAAGACGTGCATTGCACGTGCATTTTTACTAGTATCCCTAAAGCCCTGTTTTACATCGGATTTGTGTAAAATTGGCCCCGACGAATCCACCCCAAACCCAGCCCCCTGGGGCAGCTGGGGAAGCCGGCGCTATTTTTTACGTGATGTGACCCACCTGCAGCCACATATCTCCTCTCTCACCTTCTCTCTCCCCGTCCGCTTTCTCCTCGCAGCGCCCCCCCCCCTTCTCTCTTCCCGTCCACCCGCGCCCCGCCTCCATCGTGCATCCTCGCCCGCCGGCTCCGGGTGGCCGGCTCCGCCCGCGTCCCGCCTCCGCATGCCGGCCTCGGGCCGGCTCGCCTCGGCGCCCCCGCTCCAGCCGGCTTGGCTGCCCGCGCAGGCCTGCTCCGCCCTCGCGCGCCTCCGCGGCCGCGCAAGGCTCTGCCCGCGCCCCGCCTCCGCCGCGCATCCGCGCCCGCCGGCTCGTTGTCCCGCCTCGGTCGGCTCCCGCGCGGGCTTCGTCCGCTGTTGCACCCAGATGCGCGTCGGGCCGCTGCGAGAACTCCCGCTTGCCCATGCCCGCTGCGAGAATTCCCGCTTGCCCATGCCCGCCTTCTCCTCCCTCGTCCGCTCGCCGCTGATCACCAGCACCCGCTCGTCCTTCACGTCGGCGGGGGTGGCCACCATGGCACGCGCGTCCCGGACATAGGTGCGCGTCGGGCCCTGCTTCTCGCCGACAGCGTTGCCGGCTCCGCCGGACTCGCCGTCCGGGACGTCCAGCAGGTGCTGCAGCACCGTCATCAACGGGGTCCCCAGCCCGAACATCCTGCCCTCCATTCTCGCTCATTGATCGAACTCCTCAGCGTTGGACTGCTTGTCGACGGGAGGAGGAACGCGCACCACCGCCAACACTGCTTCTGGGGGTGCAACGAGTGGAAAAATTTGCCCCCTCCCCCCAGGCCAAAATTTTCGTCGGCAGCCCCCCAAGCGGCGAAAAAATGCCTCCTGGGGGGCAAACGAGTGGAGATGCTCTAAGCCCACACGGCTGGCTCGTGGTTCACATCTGGATCAAGGACGGCAGCGGGGATGGCAATGGGTCGGGTTTGGGTTGGGTGGAGGCAGTCTAGATCCAACCCATGACCCATCTTCTTGCCCTCTGCCCATCCACCAAAGTATCCATGGGCTGTGCCCATGCACAAACCCGGTGGATATCCGGGTACCCATGGAGCTCCATGGTCATTGAAAAATCACCATGCAAGGCCTTACAACATCAAATGAATTCACCACGTTCATTGACAAGTCACAAGATACAAGCGTAAATATGCAACAAGTACACTGTTAAGACATTGACCACACAATGACGACTCAAATAATCTCATAGTAGAACACTTGCCTTAAATCTTATTACATTACAATAACTAAATTTGCAAAATCTTATTACATCACAAGAATTTAAATTGCCATGAAAATTCAGATTACACAAGTAGCATAAGCTTCACATTACACAAGCAGCAATATACTGATATTAAAGATAGTTCATAAAATATTTTAATAATAAAAATAAATTCTACATAGTGATGGCCAGTAAATAATTTCCAAATATAGCAAAGTTGCTCATAATAAATCTAGTCAGCGAGAAAGTTTATAGTAAGAAAACTAAATTCTACAACATTGTTGGTTAGCATTTTTCAATTTTGGCAAAAATATTAATAATAAAGCTAGTCCATGAAAAATTTAACTAGAAAAGTTAATTCTAGAGATACAACAGAACGCGGTTAATAAACATAACTACATAAGCTAGTGTAGAAGTAGTCCAACTGTAACACATACAGGATTCATCTGTACATTCTGTTAGCTCCTAGTCCATGTCTCAAAAAAAGTTAGCTCCTAGTCCGGAAGTCCTAGTCTTAAGTCTAGCCATCATAATGAGCTGCACGTTTGGTTAGCTCCTAGTCGGTTTGTCTCTAAACTGATCTCCCCACTTACAGTTAGTTCATATAAAATCTAATACATGTCACGAGCAAAGAGAGCAGCAGAGTTAACCTTCTTTAGTATTGATGGTGCTGTCAGCAACGCCCTGCTGCTTGCCATCTCTGGTGCACAACAACTCCTCTACTAGTCTCCGATCATGTGCACTCCTCTACAGCATGACGAGATCCCTGCCCCTGCTCCTCCGCTGCATGCTATCGCCGTCAGCCACTTCCATTGATGTTGATCGCCTTCTCCTTTGGTGCTCAGATGAATGATAGGACCATGCTTAGGGAAGTTGACGTCCCACCGCCTTGTTCACTAGGAGATTGATTCCGATTGGGGAAGGCAACAGGCGGTGGGACGCGGTCACATGGTTGTGGACAGTCACTGATTGTTGTTGAGACATGGGGTGGACGGCCAAGAGGAGAGGGAGAGGAGGCGGGGCGTGGCACGGTTGCGAATGTGGAGCAGAGCACCGCTGTGCAAGAGAGGGCTTGCAGCAGGGGAGAGGAGGCAACTAGGCTAGGATTAGGTTTAACAGGTTAAAATGACAGGGGATTAAGAGACCATGGGTCGGGCTTTTGCGTTTTTGTGACCGTAAGTTGTGCTTAGTCTTAGTCCGGTGTCACTTACGTATAGGGCCATGCATCATATGGGTATCCATTGGACATCCATGGAGCATAAATTATAAACGTGCCCGACCCAGCTGTTCGCAGGTATCCAAATCCATGGATCTATGAGCAGAAATGCCCTCCATACCCTTGCCCAACCGGTTCGGGTATCCATGGATACCCGGATCCATGGATGAAATTGCCATCCCTAGGCAGCGTATAGCCGTACAGGCAGTACATGGTTTAGGGCAAAAATCCTCCCGCATCCGTGTCCGCGAACTGGTTTCAGTCCACGGACATGGATGTGGGAGGCAGCCATCCAACATAGCTGCATACATTTTCACAATAACTCAAACCAACCGGACAAAATTCATTCAAACTAGTCTGGAATTCATATAAACACGGCCGGATTTCATATAAACATACCAGATTTTATATAAACATGACGGATTTCATTACATATACATTAAAGCGGTCCTAGGCACGCTCTGGAGTATAATTAATACATAATCTAAATGATCGCCGGCATCTAGTCCCTGTCTCCGGCCATCAGCCCCGAGAACTGAAGCTTCACCGTCTCCAGTTCCGCCTCGGCGCTCTCCAGCTCCGCCTCCGTGACCTCCGCCTCCGGAGCCCCGGGAACTGAAGCTATCCGCCTCGACGTCGCCGCCAAGCGACTAATCGGTCGAAGATGCTCAACCCACCTAATGAGGACATGACTACCTTGGATACGACCAAAAATATTGCATACATGCATATTTGTGAGGTGATTTCTAATGCAAACTATGCAATAATTTATTTATGTTATCCAGGACAAAAATACTTCACAGACTTTTGTGTCATGTCTAATTGCAGGTGTATGGGACATTTGTACTATCCACATATGAAAATAAGGGGAAAAGAGAAGTTTAGGTGCTATTCAAAAAGTCCTCTCACGTTAATTTTGGGCCAAGAGAAGATATAGTCCAAGTCTCTCATGTTCTGCACTTAGATTCGGACTGCACAGACATACCTGGCTCAAAACGCCAATTTCTCTTTCATGCGGACTCCGAATTGGGTGGTTTTTTTCGTTGAAAAGTAGATTTCGTGCACTTTCCAACCCAATTGGATTCACCTTCAAATTCGTCCGGAGCGTTGAGATAATGACGAAACAATCTGACGCTGCAGCAGAATCCGAGTCAAACTACAAGTTCAAAGGTGTTGCATCACCTCCACTTGGACCCATGAGCCTTGTACGACCTAGATTTAGTTTTAGGCTGCCTTGGGACATTCTCCCACCTCCTTGGCCGCCACCCCTTCCTTCTATATAAGTAGATCCATCTAGTAGCTTTTTCCTTGGGATTTGTTTAGTTAAAAGTTGGCCATTGCAACTTCGTGTACTTCATTTGTGTCCAACGACCAGACCAAGACCGCTTACGGACCCTCACCATTATCAATACTTCATCTATATTCACAATATTCAGATTGCATTATCATATTCTTGCTTGTTCTTCGATTGCGTGCAGGAATAGACCTTCGTGGTCAGGTTGATCATGCTTCCAGCATCGTCGGTAACCTCAGGAGATTAGTTTAGCGATTGCTAAGGCGCAACATCGTGCATGTTTGTAGTCGGATCATCAAAGTCGACTCCACTAAATCGATAATTATCATCTCATCGAAAGATCGGGCTCCTCGCCTCTATCAAGTGGTATCAGAGCCAGGTTGCTCGGTGAGAATTTCTAGTTATCCATAGATTAGATTTATTTTCTTACCTATTGTCCAAGAAAAAGCCAAAAAAATATGGTTAGTTCATCATATCCAAACCAATCTAAGCCTTTGCGTAATCTTTTTAGTGTTTTGCTTTGTTGAATTTGCGGTTACATCGTCGTGTCGAGTTGCTGGTCCTAGTGTCTAGTTCCTTTAGAGTTTCGAGTTCTGTTCATATTAGTCACGTCGCCGCTACATCATTATCCCTTCCGCTGTCCACCACCTCCATCCATCAATTTCCACCACGTGCCACACATCGTTCATTGTCATAATCATAGTTGAGGTTGTTCGCATCTTCGCTTGATCCAATCTACATCTTGCCTAGTTTGTTTTGAAAAGACGGAGAAAAAAAAGTAAAAAAAAAGTCAGAGAAAAAAAGAAAAAGAAAAGGTGAGAGAAAAAAAGAGAAAAAAAACTAATTTCGAATCTATCTAGACTCAATCTTGTACTTGAATTCGGATTGGAATCTGTTTTGCGCACTGTTCAGTAAAACAGACAGATCTTTCTCATATGAAGTCCATTTTGGCTCCACAAGTACTCAAATTCAAGCTATCGGCGAGCCGCATTTAAATAGTTGTAGAACATAATTCAATATTTGACACCTCAAAATCAGCTTCTAAATAGGTATTTTTGCCCTCCGAAGTTCGCGTACACAGCTTGTTCCAGTTTTTCAGGTCAATTTTAGAAATTTTTGGCTCCTCGTATCAACTCGGAATTGAGTGATTATTTTTGCATTGGAAAGCTTGAGTCAGTACCATTCTTGAGAAAAATTATCAGAAAATTGGCAAAAACTTTTGCAGAGGAAAGTAGGAGATATAGCAGTTGTTTCTCATCATTATCTTTACTGTCATTGTGATCTTCACTTATATCTTGCTGTCCAGAGCTACTTCATATCCTTTACTGATGCTAATTGTGTTACGCCATGACCTCATTAGTGTTCTAGGCTCGCGTCTCTAGTCCGGTCTAGCCTAGGACCAGCACAGTATCGTCGTTGAGCGTTTATTCAACATTGCATCTCTGAATTGATTATTGCTAATCTTTTGCTAGCAAATATTTAAGTCTTCCAATCTCCACATATTTCTACACCGTGTATACGTACATTCCTCTGGCAATCGCTTTACTCAATCTTCGGAGTTATTTGACAACGCTGGTTGCCTGTCACCACCTGCTGCATGGTAAGAACTTGTAAGATATTGATATTTGCTTTACTGTGAGCGCTTTACCACCACATCCTAATAGTTCATAGGAACATTATTATCGAATTTTGTTTCTTGTTTCTACTAATCATGGCAGGTTTCGGAGTTGTTAGTTCTTGGGCTTCATCGATCGTGGGAGATTTGCCACCACCTAAGAAAATACAACAACCATCACGAGAGGAGCAACAACATCAGAATACACATGATCAGGTTAATGTTTCCATGCCACCATTTACTGGTCATTTTAGGCCTGATTTATATATTGAATGGGAGTACGAAATAAATGCTATATTTGCTTCTCATAATTTTGATGAGCGTAGAAAAGTTAAAGCTGTGGTTAGTACGTTCAGTAGCTTTGATTTAGTTTGGTGGAGCGAACATTGTCGGTTATACCCTGATTATATACCTACTACTTGGGATGATTTAAAACTTGTCATGAGAGATAGATTCGTCGATGTTTATTATACTCGTGGCATGATTAAAAAACTAGAACATTTAAAACAAGGTAGTGACGCCGTAACAAAATATTATGATGATTTACAAACTACCTTGTTGCATTCCTTTTTAGAAGAAAGTGAAGAAGATTTAATGAATATATTTTGGGGAGGATTAAACCATGATATTCAGGAGATACTAATTCCTGAAGAGTGTTATCATATGGACCGTTTGTTTTATCTTGCTTGCAAAGCTGAACAGGAAATAAAACGACGTGTTGCCCATAAGGAGAACAAGCACACGGTGCTCATTCCAAGAGTTGATACGGTTGTTCCTTCAACTACTAGTTGTACTATGACAACCACATCCGTTGTTGTGAGGACTACATCACCTCCACCATGTGACACATCACCCCCGAGAGTGGCTACATCATCTGACTTGATCATATGAGGTAATGACAAAGGTACTGATCTTCCACCTCTACATGAGAATGATGAATGCCTTGTCAATTTAAATGCACCATCTGATGAGCTACCCACTACTTTGATCACACCACCTATTTTAGAGGACTATGTTGATAATTTGACTTTGCCATGTGATCAAACAACTAAAATATCAACAATTTCGAGTGGACCCATTGAATTAACTGTTAATACGAAAGAACCATGTGAATGAAGGAATAAATCAGATTTGGATCAAATACGTTTGAAAATAATTGTGCCAATGTTCTTTCCAACCCAATTGGATTCACCTTCAAATTTGTCCGGAGCGTTGAGATAATGACGAAACAATCTGACACTGCAGCAGAATCCGAGTCAAACTACAAGTCCAAAGGTGTTGCATCACCTCCACTTGGGCCCATGAGCCTTGTACGACCTAGATTTAGTTTTAGGCTGCCTTGGGACGTCCTCCCACCTCCTTGGCCGCCACCCCTTGCTTCTATATAAGTAGATCCTTCTAGTAGCTTTCTCCTTGGGATTTGTTTAGTTAAAAGTTAGCCATTGCAACTTCGTGTACTTCGTTTGTGTCCAACGACCAGACCAAGACCGCTTACAGATCCCCACCATTATCAATACTTCGTCTATATTCGCAATATTCAGATTGCACTATCATATTCTTGCTTGTTCTTCGATTGCGTGTAGAAATAGACCTTCGTGGTCAGGCTGATCATGCTTCCAGCATCGTCGGTAACCTCAGGAGATTGGTTTAGCGATTGCTAAGGCGCAACATCGTGCACGTTTGTAGTCGGATCGTCAAAGTCGACTCCACTAAATCGATAGTTATCATCTCATCGAAAGATCGTGCCCCTCGCCTCTATCACCACCAAGCTTGGCGTCGACGGGAGGGGAGGAGCGATGGCCTTCCTGGGACACGAGCGGTGGCGACCTATCATGCACTACTCTTCCTCGCTGCCGGCGGCGCCCGTGGACGTGCCGACTTCTTCTTGGTCGTGGCGTCGGGGCGCAGCCTCGACGATGTCCTCCTTGTCGGTGTCGCCGAACAACGCCTTGCCTGCGTCGTTATCACACTTGTTGCTGGCGGCCGCCACCTCCGCCACCCGTTGCCGGTACCTCCAGCGGGCGAGGGAGATCTCGCTGGCGGAGCGGTAGTACTCGAGCAGCGCCTCCTGCTCCTCCAGGTCCACGTTCGGCGTGACCGCCCTGCCGGTGACTCCTCCCCCTGCAGATGCTCCTGGAGGAGGTTGTGGTTGTAGTTGGCGTCGGCCTGCGGCTCCCAGAACTGGTCCTTCCGCTCCTCCCGCACCATGTCCATATAATGGGCATGGGCCTCGCCGATGGTCATGGTGCAATGCATCGGCGAGGGTGGACCGAAGGAGGAGGGTGCCGTGGAGGAAGAGGAGGGTCACGCTGACTCGTCAGAGGAGGCGTCCTCCGGCTGCCTGCCAGTCGGCAGCAATGGCGGCCATGCCCTTCTTCTGCTTCGACGTCAGCCCGTCCCAGAGAGCTTTGACTGCAGAGGGATCCATGGCGGGGAGTGGTGCGGAGAGGGATGACTGTGGCTATGGCCGGGGAGCGGTTTATATAGCACTGGTGGGCGGCAGAGGGACAGACGGGTGGCGCCGGAGGAGATGCCTCGGCAACCGCATGCCATCAATGCGGGAGGCAGACGAACAGACGGGCAACTGTCATGTCTTTGAATGCGCGGCAGTTGCCTGCACCAGGAAGCAGCACGGACGACGCTCTCTCGCCCGGCGCGCCACTTCAATGCCGGCGCCAGTGAGCGGACGCGTCTACTCTGGCCGGGCATGAATGCAGGCGCTGATGCTCTAGAGCGGCGGTGATCGAAAACGCGCGGGAGGGGGAGGGGTTTTTGGTGGGCCAGGGCGGTCAGAAACGGGCTTGAGATCGGTCCAGACTCCCGCAAACCTCCCCCAGTTTTGTCTCTGGTTTGCGAAAGAAATCGTGTCCGGACCGCGCTGATGTCGCTTAAACTACGTCGGTATTTCCTCAAAGAGGAAGGGATGATGCAGCACAGCTACGGTAGGTATTTCCCTCAGTTATGAAACCAAGGTATCAATCCAGTAGGAGAACCAAGCAACACTATGTAAACGGTACCTGCACACAAATAACAAATACTTGCAACCCGACGATTAGGAGGGGTTGTCAATCCCTCTACGGGTAACGGTGCTAGAAATTGTCAAGTTGATGGGATAAAAATTGTATAGATTGGATAAATAGATCTCGATAAAACGCGAAATAAAATAAATAGCAAAAAGGTACAACAAGGTATTTTTGGGGTTTTGGAATAATAGATCTGAAAATAAAAGCGAATAAAAATATATCTTGAAGCAAATATGATAAAGAATAGACCCAGGGGCTGTAGATTTCACTAGTGGCTTCTCTCAAGAAAATAGCATACGGTGGGTAAACAAATTACTGTTGGGCAATTGATAGAACATCAAATAATTATGACGATATCCAGGCAATGATCATTATATAGGCATCACGTCCAAGATTAGTAGACCGACTCCTGCCTGCATCTACTACTATTACTCCACACATCGACCGCTATCCAGCATGCATCTAGTGTATTAAGTTCATGGAGAAACGGAGTAATGCAATAAGAACGATGTCATGATGTAGATGAGATCTATTCATGTAGGAATAGCCCCCATCTTGTTATCCTTAATAGCAATGATACATGCGTGTCTTGCTGCCCCTTCTGTCACTGGGAAAGAACACCGCACGATCGAACCCATCACAAAGCACATCTTCCCATGGCAAGAATAATAGATCTAGTTGGCCTAACTAAACCAAAGATTCGAAGAAGAAATACGAGGCTATAAGTAATCATGCATAAAAGAGATCAAAGAACTCAAATAACTTTCATGGATATAGATCTGATCATAAACTCAAAGTTCATCAGATCCCAACAAACACACCGCAAAAAGAGTTACATCAAATAGATCTCCAAGAGACCATTGTATTGAGAATCAAAAAGAGAGAAGAAGCCATCTAGCTACTGCCTACGGACCCGTTGGTCTACAATGAACTACTCACGCATCATCCGAGAGGCACCAATAAGGATGATGAACCCCTCCGTGATGGTGTCTAGATTGGATCTCGTGGGTCTAGAACTTGCGGCGGCTGGAATTGTGTTTCGTCGACTCCCCTAGGGTTTTTGGAATATTTGGGTATTTATGGGGCGAAGAGGCGGTGCAGGAGGCCACCGAGGTGGGCATAACCCACCTGGGCACGCCTGGGCCCCCAAGCACGCCCTGGTGGGTTGTGCTCCCCTTGGAGCCCCCCTCTGGTACTTCTTTGGCCCAACAGGTGTCTTCTGGTCCATAAAAAATTCTCCAAAAAGTTTTGCTGCGTTTGGACTCCGTTTGGTATTGATTTTCTGCGAAGTAAAAAACAAGCAAAAAACAGCAACTGGCACTGGGCACTATGTCAATAGGTTAGTCCCAAAAATGATATAAAGTTGCTATAAAATGATTATAAAACATCCAAGAATGATAATATAACAGCATGGAACAAGCAAAAATTATAGACACGTTGGAGACGTATCACGCGCCGCGGACCGATACAGGTCGGCGTTGGATGGTTTCCGTGGTCCAAACGGTTGCGGGAGGTTTGTGGGTCGGCGTTGGAGATGACCTCAAGGACTTGTCGCCGAGTTCATGTCCATGGTGGGTGTGCGGTGGGCATCTTCCATACTGGGAGCAAAGATGGCTTGGTGGGCAGTGCGAGTCGATTGGCACATCGTACATGTAAAAGTAATATAAAGCGCCCTCAATCTGGCGTTTCTTTTTTCTTTTTTCGGAAAGGAGGAATGCTCCCGGCCTCTGCATCAACCTTTCTTTTTTCTTGCCCAAAAAATTCCCATATGTTCAACAAACATCATGACGGTACATAGAGCATTATTATAAGTTAATAAAAATTATATTCCTATCCATGTGAGAGGGGGAAAATGTTTCTAACGTAAGGGAACGTGCCGCCAAAGAATCCAACATTGACTCTGAATCAAGATATGTGTCAAAGCAGATCCTGCAGATCCCTCGATAGGATGTCCTAACTAGGCAATTGGGATGGATGGTAATAGAAGTAAGAATTTACCCAGGTTTAAGCTCCCATGGTGGGGATAATACCTTATTTCTGCATATTGCGTTGGGTTGTGTACAAAATACGTGTGAATACCAAGGGATTGTTGTCCTCTCAACGAGCCCAACCCCCCGGCTTATATAGCATACCAGGGGTCCTAGGATTATAGGTCCTAGTCGGCTACGTAGGTGGAGGTTAGAGTCCTCCATGGCTCCGGTATCTTCGGCTTGTACGTCAAGTCTTTCGGAGTCTTCGTATAATCCGCCACGAGCCATCCAATGTGGCCTAGGATGGAACTAACTAAGTGTCAGCAGTCCCTGAATCGATCTTCAAGCTTGGCCACACCTCGGGATTTCCAAGCTGCACGTCGTCCTTGGTCCCCGGGCTTGAAGCAGGTTTAACTAAGCATCCCCTAACAGTGTCTTCACGTAGCAAACCTTTAGCCACTGAGCTACCTCCAAGGTGATGGATGATGAGTCCAATTTTTTTTATGTTGTTACCCTTTCTTTTGTGCCCATGTAGTAGGCTTTGCTGGGTTTTACCACGCTCCCATGCTTCTTTTTGCATGTTTTCTCGAGGATGCCATCTTCAGAAGTGTTTGGGAGTTTAAGGAATGAACGCCAAAAAAGGGTGATGAAATCACGTCAATTAATTTGATAAATTATCACCATAAAAGAATATATCATTGGGGAGGAGAAATGAGCTGTGAGGAGGCAAATAGAGCACTTGATGGTGCAAGCTATGAGTGTGTGCGCTCATACCACATGCCATCACTGGTGCCTAGTCAACTACATTAACCCCATGCAATCAGATCATGGATCAGATGCCCAAAGACCCTAGAAACTCGTAAAGAACAGAGAACCCTAGCCTACGGAAGGCATCCGAATGAGGAATCGGCAGGGAGGAGATCGCCATCACCACCACCTCGTGCAAGGTACATCATCATCAATCATCTTCACCACCATCCATTTCCATCCCATTGTAATACCGAAGCCTTGTTGATCCCTACGTGCATTACCCGTTTGTTTTATCTATGTTTGCCACCACTATTGTATGATGTTTGGCGTCTCCATGTGTGAGTAGTTCCCTTAGTTCTCAGGGATATGGATGAATCTTGGTATGTATAGGAGCTGAAACGTTAAACAGGATATGAGATTCTCTATTGAATGTTTGGTTTAATAGCCTTCGTGAATGTTGTGAAGGGATCCCACCCAACATTTCTGCCGAAAGGCCACAAAGCATATTACTGCCGTTGTAAATGTTAGAATGTTGAGGTAATTCGAGGTGACAGTAAAAGCCTCAATACCTCTCCTTTGCAATTGATAGGGGAATAACGGAGAACCCTTGGTGAGGCCACGTCCATGGGGAAACCATTAATTACCATAGTGAGAATGGGAGTGGGTAAACTATGGTAGTGGCATCCGTGGTATGAATTCTACCTCGAGTAGAACATATTATGTACTCGAATCCGCCCGATCACAAATATCTGGAGTGAATCAAGTATCAAACTTCAAACTATGTAGTAGCATATGTTATGTTAGACACATAACAATGGAAATTTTGGACTCCCTGAGAACACTTTAATCCTATGTTGGTTTCAACATTTTATTGCTCTGATGCTCTCTATTAATTCTTTTACGTTATTTACTTTTGTTCGAACTCAACTAAAAATCATTACAATCCTATGCCTTCATTTTTCTTTGCATCTACAAATAACTTGCAGGCATATCTCCATAAGTCTCTATAAGGGACATAGTCCAATTCTCGTGCTCCTTCTGGGATCAATACTCTTACTTCAAAAAGGTTGCAACTAACCCCTCTGCACTTGCATATTATCAAGATTTTTTCTAGCACCGTTGCCGGGGAGCTTAGTGCTTTTGGGATTTGTTTTGAGTTTTGATTTATTTTGTGTTATAATAGTTTTTGTAAGTTCTGAGCAACCATGGCTGCATACAATAAATTTGCCAGCTTGCCGCGATTAAAGTCTCAGGGCCCTATTTGGGTGATACCTTTATATCTTTGGGGGCAAGACCTGCTGGTGAAACATTTGAAATTAACCATCAACTACTTAGCTTGTTGCAGTATAATCCATTCAGAGGAGGTGGTACGGAAGATCCAAACATGTGCAACAATGTTTCCCCTCGATGAAAAGTCCTTTTTTTCTTTCTCCATCCAGGTGGTTGTCTTCCCACCCTTAGCCAATTTAGCATTCTCTCTCTTTTTTCCCGCCATCCTTCCAACCCAATTTACATGCCATCCCTTTCCCGCCATCCTTCCCTCCCAATTCCCCCTCCAACCCTTTCCTACCATTGTTCCTTCTCAATTTTCCCGTCAACTCCTTACCATCATTCTATAAAAAAAAACCTTGCATGTTGTCTTCTTCATCTTTCCTTAGGAAATTTCCAGTCATATTAGGTGACAATTCCCGCGGTTTTTACTCCACTGATGTCTCGTTTGCTTTTGTATAATGTTGCATGAGTGTAGATGCCTATTAGGGGAGGTATGCATTTTGAAAAATTAGTTAGTAGTGATAGCCACTGATGGAGTTGGGTAAGTGTTATTCAAAGCCCGGGCTCCCAAAAAGGAACCTAGAGGAAATTCTACAAGAACTTTTCTGGTTACAAGGAAGGTGGGATAGGATTGTTGAACTCAGATACATGGAAGCCTACTTTTTGTATTTACATGTTCTTCTTGATTTTCCAGAAATAAAATTTCCGCAGAAGCAATATGATGACCACGTTAACATAATTGATATTTCAGATTGCGCCTAGTTAGACCATTTGTCGTTGTTCTAATTTTGTTTTATTGCTGATTTGTATTTTGTAGAGGTACCATGAGGACGCGGAATTGTTGAACATGGATATCTTTAACCGTTGGTGGATGAAGTGTATTTGGAGACCTATACCAGATGGGAGAATACCGCGGCTGGGTGCAACATCGGCGAGAGGTGGTGCAAGCTCAAAGAAATGAGTGAAGACGATGATGACTTTACGCCAAGCAAACGAGGTCAGAACAGAGGCGATGCTCATGTTGCATTAGACAAGGATGGTCGTAGCTCTAGGAAAATGAAGAGCGACGATGATGACTTTATGCCATGCAAAAAATCTTAGAACAGATCCAAGGGTTGTGCGGGCTCGAAGAGTGGTAGATCAAGTAAGAATGCAACATGGTCGAACGATGCCGGTGTTGATTACGATTCCGCTGTTGAGTTTATGCCAGGGAAACTAGTTTAGGTAACATTTGACGCAATCGTGAAGATCTTTGGAAGAACCATGTTAGTGAGAATAGTGATGATGACTTCATGTGGTGTTTGTCCAATGTTGCAGAAGCGGTGTGTTGTGTCTTAATCTAGGAGCATTATAATGTATCTTAATTTCTTGTTGTAGTATGTCACAATTTCTATTGTTTTGGAATATTTTTTAATGCGAATTTTCATATCAACTAGCAAAGTTGAAAATAACATGGAAAGAAATATGTCTCAAACATAGATAATGGCTCACACATGTAAGCAAGTGCGAAAGTAACATAGATAGAAGCAGGTCTCATACATAGATAATGGCTCACACATGGAGAAAAAAATCTAAAACTAACCTGGATAGACGTATGCCTCATACATAGAGAATCCATACCACTCCTGGCGACAATGACATCAAAGTTGTGTCTTCCTCGGACGAGGACCGAAAGACGAAAGGCGGGAGGTGCTCAGCCGAGGGATGATACCCACAATAACCATGACCATAAAAACCATCATCATCCTTGGTCTGTGTATCATGCGTGGGTGGTGGTGGATATTGAAACACTAACTGAGAGGCCAAAGTGCCAAAAGTGTGTGCAGCTTGGTCCTCGGCATTGTCAAATCCCTCTAAGAGCAAAGCACCACCAATGAGCATCGGTGACTGCACGGATTGCATGAACTGTGGTGATGGGTTGTTTACTACGGGAGAGTTACACATGCAAAATTGATTTGTACACCTAGAGTTTAGAAAAGAAAGTACAAAGTAGTGTTACCAGGCACCATTTCATGCTGCTGATAATCCCCAAGTGCAAGGAATTGTCGTAGCACTTTACAATGATGGAGGTGGTAAGTATGAAGTGTCGAACCCACAAGGAGCTAAAGGTAAGATCATATTCTCTTATGTCCTATCTACCACTGATACAACCCTACGTATACCGAGCATTTGCTTTATCTAGAAACAAGAAATAAAACTAAGTTGTAGGTATAAAGACGTAGCTTTGCAAGATAACGAAGAACATAAACAAAAAATTAGGTGTTGCCTAAATAAAGATACAATATAATACACTATAATACAAATAGAGAGTGTGGGATAGTTGTTGTATGGTGCGCGGAATTGTTTCTAGGCAATTAGCTAAGTTACTAAACAAATCATCATTACAATTTTATATGTGGGAGAGGACTCTGTTAGTATGTCATCCCTTACTTGGAATTTTATGCACTTATGGTTGGAACTATTAGCAAGCATCTCAATCTCATATGTATCAATTTCTACACTCAACCTAGAAAATCTCTGTCATCCCGGCCGGCTTATACATAGTCCTATCAACATACTACTAGCCCTAAGATGTGATCCACATGTGTGCTCGTATGATGAGCACCAAAGGACTACAACATGACGACAATCAACTTAAACCAATCATAGCAATTCACCAATTAACCCATAGGACAACAATAATCTACTCAAACACAAAGAAGACGCAAGAAATCATCATAATAATAATCCATAGCATCCAACACCATGTTCAAGTAGGGGATTACAATGGGTTGCGGGAGAGTGCATCGCTAAAAAAAGGTCAGGAAGGTGATGGAGATGTTGGTGAAGATGGCAACATTGATGAGGACGATCGCCACGATAATGGTTCCCCCGGCGGCACACTAGCGCCACCGGGAGAGAAGGGGAGAGAGAGGCTTCCCTCTGGATTCTTCCTCCTGGCCTCCCCCTAGATGGGGAGAGGTTCTCCATTCTGGTTCATCGCCACCGTGGCTCCCGGAGAGGCAAGATCCCCTCCGAGATTGAATCTTGATGGAACAGTTTTTTAGGCGCTAGAATTCTGAGTCTCGTCATGAACAGAATTTATTTATATAGCTCTTCTGTCGGAAAAATTCTGAAAATTTAGGTCGGTTCAGCAACTTCGGGTCAAAGTTACGCAAATAAAATCGTGAATTATTGGGCCCCACAAGGTCGGTTAAAAATTCCGTACTTTCGGTCCTGAAAAATTCCTACAAAGCCCCAAAATAGTAGAAAACAGAAACTGGCCTTGCGCACTAGATTAATATGTTAGTCCAATGAAAATATTATCACCAAAACCATATATAATAATGTGAATATAAGACGTATCAGCACCCTGTCCATGCTCGTCCTCGAGTAGGTAGATGATAAAAAGAATAAATTTTGAAATGTGAATGTCAGAATAGAATAAACCTTTGATCACATAGGCAATGATAATTCTAATAACCAGCAACATCATTTAATTAAGTAACATATCATAAAGTGGTAATGAAGTATCTCATGAATCTTTCAGGGTTATATTGCAAACATAAAGCAACCAATGAAGTAGAGATGATAACTAGGTACCCCAATTTGAAGATAACAATCACACTTATACAACGCTCAACAAATTACTATTATAAAAATGCATACAAAGCTAAGAGTGATCCCCATGCTTAATAGGTGGTGCCGAAAGAGAGAAAGGTGGAATTTACTTAACAATAAAAGTAAATGGATCAACAATAAAAGTAAATAGATAGGCCCTTCGCAGAGGAAAGAATAGATTGACATGCACCAGAGCTCATTGGTTTGAATCAGAGATAAATTTATTTTGAGAGGTGTATGTTTCTTGTCAATGGTTTAATGACAAAGTTTTCCATATCTTGTTACACACGTTAATGACGATTCCCATGCTTTTACACCCCCCATACTCAACCATACTAACACAAACATGGCTTGCCGCGGGTGCCTACCAACTTTCAACTTTCTAGGGGAGTGTCTTTATAAATAATTCAGGAATGGGCATCCCTATTACAAGCCTCTCTCGTAACTTTGACAAGCCGAATAAACTCTCGCCGTGAGTAAAACACATTTAGCATGAAAAATATTGACTACCCCCACCGCTCCATGAGCTGTACGAGCACACAAAACATAAGTTTATTTGAAGGTTTAGAGGTGGCACATGGAAATTTACTTGGAAAGGTAGAGAAATACCATATGTAGGAAGATATAGTGGACTTTTTATGGCATAACTTTGGGTTCAGGGATTTGCATGTACAAGCAAGAATTGACACTTAGTATAGGAAAAGGCTAGAAAAAGACTAGGAGCACCCACTTTACCAAGCACAAAAACTACATGCATTCTCTAATAGTAACATATTGAGAAAATATAATCACGATAATAACCTTCAAATCTGAATACCACCAAGGCTGAACTGAAATTTATCAAACATGTGCCAAACTGATACGTCGCCATCGTATCTACTTTTCCCAACACTTTTGCTCTTGTTTTGGACTCTAATTTGCATGATTTGAATGAAACTAACCCGGTCTGACGTTGTTTTCATCATAACTACCATGGTGTTGTTTTTTGTGCAGAAATAAAAGTTCACAGAATTAGACGAAACTTTTTGGAGATTTTTTCTGGAATATATGAAAAATACTGGAGCCAAGACCCACCAGAGGGGGCTCACCTGTTGCCCACAAGGCAACAAGGCGCGGCCACCCCCTGGGCGCGCCCTGTTACCTTGTGGGGCCCACGTGGCTCCAATGACCCTAATCTTAACTCTATAAATTCTGTCTTCCCAAGAAACAAATAGGAGAATAAGTTTCATCATGTTTTACGATAGGGAGCCACCGCCACCTCCTGTTCTCCATCGGGAGGGCTGATCTGGAGGCCATTCGGGGCTCCGAAGAGGGGGGGGGGGTTTGTCGCAATCATCATCACCAACCCTTCATCGTCAATTTCATGATGCTCGCCATCGGGAGTGAGTAATTCCTTCGTAGGCTTGCTGGATGGTGATGGAGTTGGATGAGATTTGTCATGTAATCGAGTCAATTTGTTAGGGCTTGATCCCTAGTATCCACTATGTTCTAAGATTGATGTTGCTATGACTTTGATATGCTTAATGCTTGTCACTAGGGCCCGAGTGCCATGATTTCAGATCTGAACCCTCTATGTTTTCATGAATATATTTGATTTCTTGATCCTATCTGCTAGTTATATGCACTTGTTATTGTTCTGATCCGTAGACCCCAAAGTGGCAATAGTTGGGATACTCTCTAGAGATGACTATAATTCGAGGAGTTTCATGAATTCACCATGTGTTAATGCTTTGTTCCTGTTCTCTATTAAAAGGAGGCCTTAATATCCCTTAGTTTCCTTATGGACCCTGCTGCCACGGGAGGGTAGGGCAAAAGATGTCATGCAAGTTCTTATTATAAGCACGTATGACTATATATGGAATACATTCCTACATTACATTGATGAATTGGAGCGTGTCGCTCTAGGTTGTGACTGTTATATGATGAATATCATCCAAAACAAATACCCATCATTGATCCAATGCCTACGCTTTTCGCATATTGATCTTTGCTAAGTTACTTTCGTTACTGCTGCTGTTACAATCACTACTGTTACACATACCGTTATTGTTGCTACTGTTACCACTGCTATCAAACTATCATACTACTGTGCCACTAAACACTTTGCTGCAGATATTTAGTTCTTTAGGTGTGGTTGAATTAAAAAGTCAACTACTAATACTTGCAAATATTCTTTGGCTCCCCTTGTGTCAAATCAATAAATTTGGGTGAAATACTACCCTCGAAGACTGTCGTGATCCCCTATACTCGTGGGTTATCAAGAAATTTTTCTGGCGCTGTTACCGGGGAGCATAGCTCTATTTGTTGAGTCACTTAGGAATTATATCTGTTGATCACTATGAAGAATCTGAAAGACGCTAAGACCAAGATCGTACCCTCTAAGACAAGGGGAGGTAAGGAACTGCCATCTAGCTCCGCACTTGATTCACCTTTTGTTTTGAGTAGGCTTGCGACACCACCACCTGCTATCCAATCTGATATGTCGCAAGTTATTAATGATGCTATTTTTGCTATGAATGATGCTTATGACGATGCTAGTACTCTGCTTGATAAAACTATGCCACTAGGTGAATTTCTTGATGAACAACTTGCTAAAGCTAACGAACTTGAGAATGCTGAAATTGATGAAAATTATGATTCACCTATTATGTTTAGATCTCCAATAGAGTTGAAACACCTAAGATACCTGATGGTTATGTTATGGATGGGGAGATAGCTAGAGAATTTCTTGCTTGTAATGATATAGATGATGTTAAGAAACTACTGAGTAAGCTGAAAGAAAAGTCTATGATAGCGAGAATAAAATATTATCCTAAGTTTGCTTCTTCTCCTATCTGTCTTGCTGATTTGATACTCTTGCTCCTGGTTGTGTGTGTAGTCCCCAGGATATGATATATTACTTCTCTGAAAAATATTTTCCTACTCATAAGAAACAAACCGCCTTACATGAAATATTTAACTTTGTGCATATTGAAGAAGAGAATCTCCCTCAAGCTTGGGGGAGGCTTCTCCAATTACTTAATTCTTTGCTTGATCATCCTCTTAAGAAAAATGAAATACTGGATATCTTTTATAATGGACTAACCGATGCTTCCAGGGACTACTTAGATAGTTATGCTAGTTGTGCTTTTAGGGAACGAACTGTTGAGAAGGTTCAAGAACTATTGAATAATATATTGAGAAATGGCAATGATTGGACACCTCCTGAACCACCACCTAAACCAACTCCGAAGAAGAGAGGTATTCTATTCCTCATTCCAAAAGATATGCAAGAGACAAAGAAATCTATGAAAGAAAAAGGTATTAAAGCTGAAGATGTTAAGAATTTACCACCTATTGAAGAAATACATGGACTCGATACCCCGACACAGGTAGTAAAGGTAAATTCTCTTTATAAATTCGATGAAGGTGATATCCCTTATAATACATCTTCTAGTCAATGCCTAGATGAATTTGATAATTACATTGTAAGCAAGAACACTTCAATATGCATGTTAGCAATCAATTGAAACGTAATGCCATCATGATTGATCGTTTGAGTGATTTGATGTTTAGAATTGCTAATGATGTTAAAGGCTTAAGTAAACATGCATCCATGGTCCATACTTAGGTAGAACAAGTTGCCAAGTCATAAATGATTTGCTTAATGAAATGAATAATAAAATGAATGATCATGTTGTTAGAGTAATGACTAGAGGAGGTAGAATGACTCAGGAGCCCCTATATCCTGAAGGTCATCCTAAAAGAATTGAGCAAGATTCTCAGAGAACTAATATTGATGCACCTAGTTCATCAAAGAATAAAAAGAAAAAGAAAAATGATAGAACTTTGCATCCTTCAAGCGAACCTGTGGTAGAAAAATCTTCTGAGAATATTAATGATGTTTCTATTTCTGATGCTGATGATGTTTCTATTTCTGATACTGAGACACAGTCTGGTAATGAACATCCACCTAGTGATAATGATAATGATGATGTTCATGTTGATGCTCAACCAGATAATGATAAAGAATCTGATAATGATGTAGAAATAGAACCTGTTGTTGATCTTGATAACCCACCTCAAAATAAAAGGTATGATAAAAGAGATTTCATTGCTAGAAAACATGGTAAAGAAAGAGAACCATGGGTTCGAAAACTTATGACTTTTCCTACTATGCCTCCAAAAAATAAGGATGAGGAGGATTTTGAGCGCTTTGTTGAAATGCTTAGACCTATCTTTTTGCGCACACACTTGACTAGTATTTTGAAAATGCCTCCATATGCTAAATACATGAAAGATATTGTCACTAATAAAAGAAAGATACCTGAAGCTGAAATTTCCACCATGCTTGCAAATTATTCTTTTAAGGGTGGAGTACCTAAGAAGCTAGGAGATCCAGGAATACCCACTATAACATGCTCCATTAAAAGAAGGGATAATTAGATTTATGCCCCTAGTTGTGTCCCACTCGGCTGTTTTACCCCTAATTTCCAAAAGTCACCGGTTCTGTCCAAGTCACTTCGCTCCTCTTATGCTTTTGCCCTTTGACCGTTTGACCGTCAGTTTGAAAACTTCATAACTAATTCATACTAAATCATAAAAATGCAAATAAGATACCAAAATGTTCAGAAAAACATCACCTATATGTCAGTGTCATTTGCATTCATGAAAAAAGTGTTGGAAAGTGCCCATCCGAGTTTTAGCTCTTATGCTACCACCATGAATAGTAAAATCTAAAAAAATTCAAAAAAATTTAAAAAAAATTTGGTGGCAAAGAATGACAAATGTTTTAAGTGCTTGCCAAGTTTCATCAGGGAATGACATTCGTGGTTGCCGTAGAAAAAAAAAAACAATCAGCACTCCAAAATAGATTATTTTTTTGCCATGACTTCCACGAATGTCGTTCCCTGATGAAACTTGTCAAGCACTTAGAACATTTGTCGTTCTTAGCCACCATATTTTTTTTGAATTTTTTTGAATTTTTTTAGATTTTACTATTCATGGTGGTATCAAAAGAGCTAAAACTCGGATGTGCACTTTCCAACACTTTTTTCATGAATGGAAATGACTCTGACATATAGGTGATTTTTTTTGAACATTTTGGTATCTTATTTGCATTTTTCTGATTTAGTATGAATTAGTTATGAAGTTTTCAAACTGACGGTCAAACGGTCAAAGGGCAAAAGCATAAGAGGAGCAAAGTGACTTGGACAGAACCGGTGACTTTTGGAAATTAGGGGTAAAACAGACGAGTGGGACACAACTAGGGGCATAAATCTAATTATCCCAAAGAAGTTATGCCTTTGTCTTTATATAGAAGACTTGATTTGAAAAAGTTGACACCTACTGAAATATCTTTGCAAATGGCTGATAAATCAACTGTCTGTGACACCCCGATTTTTGGCCCTTTCTTTTTCTTTTGGATTTCTTTGGATTTTTATTTGGAGTTCCTTTTGTGTGGTTCTGTGGTCTTGAACCCAAGATAATCTCTTCTTCCTCTCCCAAGTGGCTTGTCACTCTCAAATCCTTCCCAAGATCATGTCATTTCCATCTTAGCCCAACCCCAGTATTTATTGGGTTCATCCTCAACAACGGGCCCTGGACTCACCGGGGTGACCCGTTCCTGATGGTGGCATTCGACAGAAGCGCCAGGCCCGGTGACATGGAGGTTGCCCACATGCCAATTTGGGCGAGCATTTTTTATGCTCCGCTGATCATGTTCTTTGATGCAGTGCCCCGTGAGATTGGTGCAAAGCTCGGAGAGGTAATTGAGGTCGACTCTGATAGTGAAGGAAGGATTTGGGGGGAGTCCATTCGGATCCGAATCAAACATGATGTAGATGAGCCACTCCGTAGCAATTTAGAATTTCATGATCATGCAGAAAATGAGGTGTATTTCCTTAATGTAAAATATGAGAGGCTCCCTCGCTTATGTTGCTTTTGTGGTTACCTTGGGCATGGCCAGTGCGAGTGTAAGCTGTCCGCTGATCTCCAAAAGATGAGATTCTCGGCAGCGCTGCACGCCTCCCCATTCAAGAGAAGTAGTAGCAGGGGAGGCTTTGTAGTGCCGGAGGCTAGTAGTGCTAGGTGCTTCCTCCACTTCGAGTCTGAGATGCCGGCAGAAGCAAAATCTGGACCATCGATGCTAACTACTGAAAGATACAGGGAGGTGCCGGTCAATGTCCTCAGCAACCCACTGGTGCAAGTGATGATTGCTACTGTAAGCGCCATCAGGATTGACACCGGCAAGGAAAAAGTGGACGAATAGGACCCAAAGAAACTGTCCATGCTCTCAGTGAAGGCCGATGAAAAAACAGAGGAGGGGTCCTTCATCGACAAAACCTCTCTCCTGTGTGCTGCTGCTGCTACCGACAAGGGCAAGGGCCGGAATGACGAGGGATAGAGCCCAGAATTCCCTCCGGGTTTTGGTCCTGTACCCCGGTACGATCTGCGGAAGGAGGCAGCCTCGATCCCTACTATGCAAAGGACAACGACAGGAGCAGATCAGGCTGAGTTAAACCCCGGCGATAACCCTGCTGCAATTGCGGCGCACGGGGCGGCCCCTACTGCAGTGCCTGCTACATCTGCTGCAGCTCCTGCTGATGCGGGTGCTAGTCAGGACATAGCTCCGAGTGGACAGGAGTATGCAGAGCTCGTGAACACAGCAACCAAGGTACAGGCTAAGGGTAATGACCCTCAGGAAACCGAGCTGGGTAACACTAATGTACTAGGGTGTGGGGGAGGCCTTGACTGAGAAAGCGACTGTACTAGGCAAGAGAGGGATCCATGGGGAGGATACAAAAGAGGGAAAAGGGATTGTATCAGGAGAGTCTGAGAGGGAGCAGAAGAAAAAGGCTAGGGGCAGTAAGGGAGCTGCGGACGAGGACAAGGGCATGAAAGGTGGACAGGAAGCAACCGGCCAAGGGGCTGCCGACATACTGACGGGCGCTAATGGCAGTGCCCATCAGGAACCATGACAGTCTTGAGCTGGAACTGCCGGGGTTTAGGGCAGCCCCGGATAGTTCAGGAACCACACATACAAGCCCAAGATTGGTTCCTCTCTAAGACGTGGCAAAGCAACTCCTTCATCAATAAGTTAAAGTGGAGGCTTGGCCTCAGGCATTGTATCACGCAACCCGGCATAGGAAAAGGTGCTGGTATTGCGCTTTTCTATGATGAAAGTGTGGAAGTAATAAAGCTTGCCGTTGGCCCGAGCTATATCGATGTGTTAGTGCATCTTCACATCGAGTCTGCAATGGCGTTGTACTTTTGTCTATGGTGAACCGAAAGCAAGTGATAGGCACCTCATGTGGGAATTGTTGAGGTGGTTAAAGAGTAACTCAAATGCACCATGGCTGATGATGGGGGATTTTAATGAGGCGATGTGGCAATCGGAGCACTTCTCAGCTACAAAGAGATCGGAATGGCTCATGGAAAATTTTTGAAATGTTTTGTCTGATTGTAACCTATTTGACCTCGATTTTAAAGGCCCAAGTTGGACTTTTGATAACAAAAAAGAGGGAGGGAGTAATGTTAAAACCAGGCTAGACAGGGGGGTCGCCTCACTGGAATGGTCAGATTACTTCAGAGATGCTTCGATTGAGCACATCTGCTCTTCCAAATCAGACCACCTACCTGTGTTGCTGTGTGTAGGAAAGAGAAAGGAGTGGAGACCCATAGGGGAAAGGAAGAGTAGGTAGTTCCAATATAAGTAGATGTGGGAGCGACTGGAGACCTTACAGAACACCATTAATGAAGCTTGGACTAGGAATGGATTGGTTACTAACCTTCAGGACATGGGGGCTAAACTAAAATTGATGCAGTCCGCATTGGCTTCTTGGGTTGACAGAGATTTTGGCTCTGTGATCAAGCAAACAGTAGCAATAAGGAGTAAACTTAGAGCCCTCTAGAGCGGCCCCAGGTCGGCTGAACAGCAGGGAAACATCAAGAAATACTCAAAGGAATTGGATGAGTTGCTACTGAGAGAATAGCTCATGTGGAGGCAGCGGTCGCGGGCTACATATCTTAGAGAGGGAGATAGAAATATAAAATGGTTTCAAAGAAAAGCAACGTGGATAAAGAAAAAGAATGAGGTCACGAAGCTGAAAGATGGCACAGGTGTATGGAAGGAGAACAGAGAGGATATCAAGGAGATGGCGAGGCAGTTTTTTCAAAATCTATATGGAAAGAAGGAGAAGTGAGGCCACAAAAGATTCAACAACTTGTTCAGAAGAGGGTAACCGAGGACATGAACAAAGAGCTGACAAAAAACTTCACAGCGGAGGAAATTAGTAACGCATTGTTTCAGATCGGTCCCTTAAAGCACCTCGGCCGAATGAATTTCCTGCAAGATTCTATCAAAGAAACTGGGAAGTTCTCAGAGATGATGTAATGAAAGGAGTTCGAAGTTTTTTTTATAGCGGCCACTTACCAGTGGGGATAAATGACACTGTGATTGTACTCATTCCCAATAGTAAAGACCCACAATCACTCAGAGATTACCGGCCAATCAGCTTATGCAATGTTCTGTACAAGGTGATCTCAAAGTGCCTAGTGAACCGGTTACGCCCCTTGCTGGATGGTATCATTTCAGAGACCCAGAGTGCATTCATCCTCGGTAGGCTTATCACGGATAACGCCACCATTGCGTTTGAGTGCTTCCATAAGATGCAATACAACAGGAACACACATAATACACACTGTGCATATAAAGTGGACCTTGCCAAGGCATATGACATGGTAGATTGGTATTTCCTCGAGGAGGTGCTGCTGAAAACTGGGTTTGACAAGAGGTGGACGAGTTGGGTTATGCAGTGTGTGCGGTCAGTTAGATACTTAATCAGGTGTAATGGAGAGATGCTAGAACCTTTTATGCCTTCTAGAGGTCTTAGACAGGGAGATCCCCTCAGCCCATACTTATTCTTATTTGTTGCAGATGGCCTGGTAAATCTGTTATGTAAGGAGATAAACGATGGGAACCTAACACCACTTAAAATTGCGAGGAACAGTCCGAGCATTTAAAACCTCCTCTTTGCTGATGATAGCCTTCTCTTTTTAAGGCAACAATGGATCAAGCAAGAGTCATCTGAAGAGTCTTGGAAAACTTCCAGAAGGGTACAGGCCAACTCCTTAGTGAGAGCAAATGCTCTATTCTGTTCAGTGAGATTTGCCCTGCCGAAACTAGGGAAGAAATCAAGACACATTGGGAGTTATCTCTTTGTCTTTTGAGAGCAAGTATTTGGGACTCCCGACCCCAGAAAGGAGAATGAAGGATGAATTTTTTTAGCCAATCATGGATAGATTTCGGAAAAGATGCAATGATTGGTCAGAAAAGTATATGGCGTATGCTGCAAAGGAAGTACACGTCAAATCCGTCGTCCAAGCTCTACCCTGCTACACAATGGGTGTTTTCCTCCTTTCAAAAGGTTTCTACGATAAATACGAGAAGTTGATTCATGATTTCTGGTGGGGTGATGAGAATGGACACCGTAAGGTTCACTGGATGTCATGGGAACGCATGACGATGCCAAAGAGAGCGGGTGGAATAGGTTTCAGGGACATGCATCCATTTAACATCGCCCTACTTGCCAAACAGAGTTGGAGGCTGGTCCAGAACCAAAATAGCCTATGTGCTAGGGTACTCAAGTCAAAATACTACCTGAATGGCAACCTTTTGGACACTGTGTTTGCGTCAGATGCATCACCCGTGTGGAAGGGGATTGAGGCTGGATTAGAACTCCTTAAAAAGGGTATTATTTGGCGTGTGGGAGATGGTAGAAGTATCCAAATCCAATGAGATCAGTGGATCCCAAGAGATGAAGGACTGAAAACCACTACATTCATAAGGAGGTCGAGGTTAAGATGGGTAAACCAACTCATGCACTCGGACAGGAAAGAATGGAACAAGACACTAGTGAGACAAATTTTCCAGTCTTTTGATGCGGATGAGATTTGCAAAATTCCCATTCCGAGGGTGGATGCCACGGACTGCATCGCGTGGCATTATGAAAAGAGTGGCAAATTTTCAGTCAGGAGTGCATACAAACTTGCGGCTGCTATCGAAAGTCATACAAACTTGGCTCCTTCCAGCTCGTCTAGCAACAGCAATGACCACATCATATGGGACTTGATCTGGAAAGCGAAAGTACCCCCCAAAGTCTGGATTTTTGGCTGGAGGGTAGCAACTAATACCCTAGCAACCCAGCACAATAAGTTCAAATGAACCATCATTCAAGATGGTACCTGCATCATTTGTGGTACAGTAGCAGAGGACGAGCATCATGCGGTGATTAACTGTACTAAACGCAGAGCTCTGAGCCAGGCCATGAGGGAAGTTTGGGATCTCCCTCCGGAGAAAAGCTTCCGCTACACGGGTCACGACTGGTTACAAATACTTCTGGACACGGCGCCAGATGATCTACGCGCAAAAATACTCTTTCTACTTTGGAGATGTTGGCACTTGCGTGATGACTGTATCCATGCATGGGGCAAGGAATCAATACTGGGATCAGTGTGTTTTCTTCAGAGATATGAGGAGGGGTGGAGAACTGCTTCCTTGGGGGAGCTTTCAGTTTCGGGTAAAACCACCGGGGCTCTGTCCAAACCAGGGTTGAGCGGCCTTGGGGTACAATGCTTGCATTGGTCGGCCCTGGCAGTTGGTTGTGCAAAGTGCAATACTGACGGGGCGTTCTCTCAAGAAAATGGGAACTTTGGGCGGGAGCAATGAACCGTGATCATGCCGGGGTTGTCTTGTGTTCAGCCTGCAGGAAGCTACCACATTCGCGCACGGCCGAGGAAGCGGAGGACCGAGCTGCGTTGTTTGGCCTTCAGTCTTTCGAAAATTTCTACAGGGGACCGGTGGTGTGGGAAACTGATTGCAAGTACCTGACCGACCTTTGTAGTGCTAATAACCCAAATCGATCACCGCAATTTGGTCTGATCCTGGACATAAAAGCTAGCCTTGCAGTCTTTGATCAGTACAAGATCTCACACGTTCCCAGGGAATGCAACCAGCTAGCACATGAGCTCACTGCTGAAGCCAGGATTAGTGGAGACCAGGAATTCATTGCCAAAGTTCTTGACAGACTCCAGGGCCTTGTTGCCTCCGAGTGTTTTACAGCCTGAGAAGTTTCTTGGGCACTAAAAAAAAGTCCATAGACGAGAGCCTCATATTCTGCTTCGTTGTTCGAGCATTCTTCCTTGAGAAGGGAGAAGGAATGATGAATGGTGCCACCTTGAGGCGTTTTGAACACCAATCCTGCACCTGCTCTTCTTTTTATTTCACCATTAGAATCCATCTCAGTGCGAGAGGCTTCGTCAAAATATAGCTCCCATTGAGATTTGATGTCGAAGATAAATACTTCCTCGTCGGGCAAGTCGATCACCAATGGAGAGTCATCGGGGATAGGATGAGCTGCAAGAAAATCAGCCAACGCTTGACCTTTAACCGCTTTTTGTGGCACATAAGTAATATCATACTCCATCATGGATACTGCCCATTTACCAAGGTGACCCATGAGTGCGGGTTGATTTAACACATACCTTATAGGATTGGCTCATGCAACCAGTTGTATCAGGTGTGCTAGCATATAATGTCGCAATTTTTTCAGTGCCAAGCATAATTTCTCTATGGGTGAGTAATTGTGTTCAGCTCCGGCCATAGTACGACTAAGATAGTAGCATGCTACCTCCTTTCCCTCATCATTGTGTTGAGCAAGAAGTGCACCAACTGAACGAGGCTGCACAACAATGTAAAGAATAAGTGGCCGCCCTTTGATAGGAGCAGCTAGAACAGGAGGGTTAAGTAAGTATTGTTTAATACTTTCAAAAGCATTTTGACATTGTTCATCCCACTCAAAGGGAATGCCTTTTCTCATTAGTCTTGTAAAAGGTTGAGTACGCCCTGAGAGATTAGAGATGAAGCGTCGTATGTTTGCCAAATGACCTTGAGGATTTTAGCTCTGTAATGTTTGTGAGTGGCGGCATTTTTTGTATTGCTTTGATGCTCTTTGGTGAGATTTCAATGCCACGATGATGGACAATGAATCCCAAAAATAAGCATGATTGCATAGCAAAAGCACACTTAAGAGGGTTCATCTTGAGTTGATGTTTCCTCAAGCAATTAAAGGCATCACGGAGATCATCCTGATGCTGCAGGCGATCTTTGGTTTTGACAACCAGGTCATCAATGTAACATTCCATGGAATTATGAATGAGATCATCCAAAAATGTGGTCATTGTCGTTGATATGTTGCACCAGCATTTTTTAGTCCAAAAGGCATTACTGTGTAATATAAATTACCTTTCGAGGTTCGAAAAGCGGTGTCAATTGCATCATTTTCATCCATCTCGATTTGATTATAACCTGATGACCCATACATGAAGGATAGGGCACCATAACCTGTAGTGGCATCAACAACCATCTCAGTGATGGGTATGGGGAAATCATCTTTGGGACAAGCACGATTTAGATCTCTAAAATCAACACAAAATCGCAATTGTCCATTCTTTTTTGTAACAGGGACAATATTAGCTACCCATCGTGGATATTGTACCTCCTTTATGAATCCGGCGGCGATAAGCCTATCGACCTCGGTAATAATGTCATCTTGTAGTTCTGGGCGAAAGTAGCGTGGATGCTGCTTTACTAGCCTGATTTGAGGATCAATAGCAAGCTTATGAGTGGTGACTTGAGGGTTGAGCCCTGGCATTTCTTTGTAGGTCCATGCGAAACAATCCCGGAACTCCATTAGGAATTGTCGGTAGCTTTCTTGTTCTTGTGGTGTGAGGGAGGCACTAACAAAGGTCGGACGTGGGTCCTCCTCTGTACAGAGAATGATTTTGACTAGCTCATGAACAGTGCATTGCCCCCCATCTTCAAGCTGAGATGGGGCAGGAGCAGCATTGATTACCTCTCCTTGCTTAATTGTCATGGCCTGATGAACCTGAGATAAAAGATAGTGTTCATTCTCCATCCCATAGTAGTGTGCATTTGCAACAGTATGAAAGGAACAAAATTGATGAGAAGTTTGATATATATATAATTACCAGCATCCTCATTAGATGTTGGTTCTTGCTCTTCTTTACCTTGGTCATCATTCACGTGCACCATATTACACATAAATTTGTGCTTATCATCACATTCTTCATCCTTGCTTTCAGAAGATTCTGAGCGGACATAGCCCCAACCGTACTTTGGTTGGCTTTTCTTATTTTTCTTTTTGATGAGCGTTCCTGTAAGTGCATGTAGTGCCACCCCTAGTTGGTTTTGGAGTATTGACGACAAACGTGGTTGAGGGACTAATGTGTTTGTGAGAATTGTAGGATAACACAGGTAGTAGTCCCTCATTGATTCGTTTTACCTACCAGAGATGACCCCTAAAAATGTATGAAGACATTGAAGACAATGGTGGTTCGTGAAGACATTCACGTTGAAGATAATGATGTGTGAAGACATTCACTTGAAGACTATGGAATGCGAAGACATAGTTTCTTTCGTAGTTTCCTTTTCTTCTTTATTGAGTTATAGGAACCACCGAACTGTTAAGTGGGATCCAAGTGAACAAAGTCAGAAGACTGATGTGATGCTCAACCCAAATCCTTTGTCTTCGAGTGAAGACAATGAGAGCAAATCTTATCCAAAGTTGGATGAGTCAGCTTAGCTTGTAGCCCAAGCCAAGCTGCCGCGTGTGTTTGAAATCTGACCATTGGACACGTGTCGGTTCCTTAGTGACCCAGGGTCATTTCAGACATATCATGTCGGGTTGCCTGCTGGCTATAAATAGCCCACCCCTCCACCATAAATTGGTGGCTGCTCAGAGTTAGTGCACGACTTTTGTCGTTTGAGAGCAACCCACCTCCGAAGCCTTTGAGAGAGAGAATCCTTGCGAGGACAAAGCCCAAAACACCCAGAGCCAAAGAGTGTTAGGCATCACTGAAGTCTTTCTGTCCGCGTGACCTGAAGACTTGTTACACTTGAGGACTGTGCATCCTCCAGCCGGTTGGGCGTCATGTTCTGAGGATCCAAGAGTCATTGTGGATCGCCGGTGAACGGAGTCTGTGAAGGTTTGGAAGTCTACCTTGAAGACTTACCAGAGTAATTGGGCGAGGACTGGGTGTCCTTAGCTCAAGGGGAATAAGGTGAAGACGCAGTCTTCTGAGTTCAATCTCAGCCTCCCTAACCATACGTACAGTTGTCACAGCAACTAGAACTGGTCTACCAAATCCTTGTCTTCACCAAGCTACTGGTTCTATCCCCCACCTCCTTTACATTTCAGTTTGTCTTCGTGAAGTCATTGCTTGTTTGCCTGATCTGTTTGACTTCACTGTGCGAAGACTATTACCTGTTTAGCTTCATACTATCTTCCATTCTGATCTGTTCTACCTAGCTGCTATTAGTCTTCGTGCTTTCATTATATTGCTTACTTGACTATGGTTTGTCTAGAGTAGTGTATCTTTCGCTGCATATCATATAGGTTCAATTTGATTGTCTTTCTTCAAAGACCTTGTGTTTTGAAGACTTTTATAAAAATCGCCTATTCACCCCCCCTCTAGTCGATAACTAGCACTTTTAGTTCCTGTTTGATCCCACCACATTTTGCAAATGGCGGGAGGTGATGGCAACCTGAAATTTTGAAGTTTAATCCCGGATTGCTCTAATAAGCGAACCATTCTAGGTTCAACTTTCATAGTAATCAATGCTTCCTCTATATCAAAGCAAGAGGGGTAAAAATGGGTTATAGAGTCACAAGGTTGTACCCGTGGTACCTTATAAAATAATGTAGGACTGGAGCTCTTGTATTGGCCTGGGATCAAGCGAACCTCCAATGGCATTGACACAGATATATACATTGACGGGGGTTGTTTAAGTACACCTCCCTTTGCTTTCTCTATTTCGTCCACCCTTCTTCTTACTCTCCCTTCTAGTGGTGTCACTTTTTCAAAAAAGGAGTTTGTGGGTGTCTGTAACACCTTAGAGGGAGGCATATCACCCTTACTGGTGAGGAGTTTAGGAACTCCTACAGATGTAGAATTCAGATTAGTTATATTACGAGGTATCATAGGTGTTATAAGAGAAAAGGATTCTTTCTTTCTATTATAAGGCTCAGTAGAGGGCTCAGATATAGACCTCAGTAAGAGTGGAGGTGGAGTAGAAGCCTCCGCATTCGATGATAATTGCGGGGTTTGTAATGTGGTGCTAGTGTGTCCCTCTTTCCCCAAAGGAAAGCGATCATATCGACGGGTCATGGGAGGTCTTCCTCTTTCACGACCCCTTCCTCCATGTGGAAACATTTTCCTTGAGGAGTGCTTGCTAGATGAAGACTCTATCCCTAACAATGAGGTGGGGCCAGGTGTGATAAGTATATCGGTTGGAGGTACCACTCGTCCTTGCTGAGTGTGTGGCTCCTCACTTGGGGAGCAGTATTTTGCATCAGCATGATGTGCTTCTTGAATGATATAAGGATTAACACTACCAGCTATTCGGTGTTGCTCACCACTTCCATTGGCAAATTTCAGTCATTGATGTAGCGTTGAGGGGACTACTTGGTGCTTGTGTATCCATGGTCTATCCAACAATGCTGAATAAGAGGTGTTCGCTTCTATAACAAAGAAGCACACCTTAAAACTGAAAGACGGCATTTAGATTTTGAGAGTGATAGAGCCTAATGCCGATCTTCCTTGATTATCAAAACCGCATATCACAACCTCTGTTGGTTCTAGGTCATCCAATGTGAAGCCAGCACGGGTCAGATTGCGAACCGGGAGAATGTTGACAGCAGAGCCAGGATCAATGAGAATGCGTCTCAAGTGAGTGTATCCAATGTTCCCTTCTATGTAAAGTGGGCGATTATGATTGTCATCCATCACCACTTTATCTTCTTCGAAAAAGGTTATCTCATTTGTACTCAACTCATTGCATAATATTCTATTCTTTGCCATTGTTACTTCAAATAATTCTGGATTTTGTAATGCTTGAATGAGAGCTTGTCGTAGTTCCGGTACCAACATTACTGCATCATAGACACTTAAAAGTGCCGAAATACGTTTCAAGTGTGCTACTATGTTGTAATCTATTTTAGGAGCAGGCCCATCGACATATCCGGGAGCTTGTGCCACACCATCTTGGGTGGTACCATTTTGTTGATCATCTGTTTTATGTCTTATGACCCTTTTATGCTGGGACTTATGAGGGTCAGGTAAGACCTTTCCTCCTCGCAAGTTCATATGGACTTCAAGTTCAGACTCATGCGATGAGCTTTTTGCATGCATAACTTCTTTTCATGTGGCATAACTGCAACCTCGGGCGAGAAGCAACCAGATGTCGAATCATCTAGCACAACATTACAACGAATCTTGTCGAAGGATGGCTCAAGAATGACTTCCTTTGTTTTCTGTTTCGTCATATGTTCAACCCTCTGACCCCAGCCATGGGGCATGGATTGCTCTAAGGTAGGAAGCGCACGACTTGGTCTAGGGAATGATTCATCTCCCTCATACTTAGGCACGAATCTTGGTGGCATGTGACGCATGCTAGGATTATGCCACTTGGGCGGCATCTTTGTAGTATGCTGATAATAGGGCACGAAATGTGTTCCCTGTTTGGGTAGATGTTTTGATGCAGGCCTATAGGTCTGGCCTCTAGTGGTACTCTTCCTCCAGCCCTAAAGGTCTCGCGAGTGACCCTTAGGCTGGTCAACTTTTCTTCAACCTAGGCTAGTGGCAGCCATGCTTCCTTTTCCTGCGTGGGAAAAAACCCCGTCGTCACCACATTCACAAGATGGTAACTCGGGTTTATAGCATCGGGTTGTATTTGAAGTCTTTTTTCATCAATGGCTCATTGGAGCCATTCCTTAAAAGCAACATAGTCTTCAATGGCGTGCCCTACACATTGATGATATGGACAATATAGAGGGTTATCCTTCATATGTACTTGATCAGGACGTTTTGGTTCTGGGAGGGTTAGGTGGTTATGCGCCACCGCTTGACTAAAGAAACTTTTTGTCATCTCTCGACGGAATATGTATTGCTTCCTAAGAAGTTCTTGGATGGAAGGACGTTGTCTTGCCCCTGCAGATTGCTCTAGTGGTGTTAGCCTCATTGAAATTTTTAGGCCTATCCACATTATTATTTGGTTTTACCGTCGAGTTGAATCTCTTAACATGATCATGTGTGCTGGCATTCTTATACAACTCCATGATTTGAGGGGACTTCTCAAACTCTAGCTTGGTCGCCGCCACAACCGAGCTGAGTGCACTAAATGTTTTGGGTTCACGTCGAGATACCTCGAGCGACCAATGTTGTTGCATTCCATGGACGCACATTTCAATGGCATCCTCAGTGTGCATTTCTCTTGCAAGGCGCACAAAGCTGTTGCGGAATCTGACTATGTAGTCACCAATCTTTTCATCATGCCTCTGTCGAACTTGTGCTAGCTCAATCACTGAGAAATCTTTAATGAGATTTAAAGAGATTTTTCATGCTTTTCCAATCAGGAATAGAGATCACAGGGTGGCGACTATACCAATGTAAGGCAGGACCAGTCAAAGAACCTGAGAATTGTTGTAATCTGAGTGAGGGGTTGCGAGCAGTATCTCCACATGTTGCCTCAAAATAGGCTAGATGTTCTCTTGCATCTCCAGTTCCATCAAATTGGCAGAACTTAGGTGGATGCCACCCAACGGGGTAGGCTACGAGATCATTCCATGACTCAGACAGTTTGTCAAGCTCACTCTTTGATGTTTGAGGGTCTTGTTCTGCTGCAATTTGTTTCATTTTTTTATTCACCATATCCTCACTTATGGCATGATAATCTTTAAGCATATCAGGGGAAGCACCACTAGATGCCACGGGTGGGGAGTTTAACAACTGGGGTTGCTGGTTAGCGTCCTCCTTTTGGAAAATGGCCCCTAGCTCGTTTACCCTCGGATCGACAATTGCTTGGCTATCGTTAGATGGTGCGCCACGTCCCGGGCCTGTAAGGAGGCTAAAAAGTTGGTCAAAGTTTGCATTTAGGTGATCTAACTGTAATTGTTGTGAATGAATCTGTTCTTGCATTTTTCGTTCAGGCTCCTCGGATGTGCCTAAGTCATCAACAGGTGGCTTTTCCTTGCTTGTGCCATCACCTGAATTGGGTTGATCCTGGCTACTCTTCTCGTGCTCATTTGCCATGTGTACTGGGGCGGTATTGTCATCTCCAAATTGGCTCTCATCATCTAACACTATCGAATGTGCAAGGTCAGAATAATGCCGAGAGATAGTGAATCTTTTGGAGGAGGGCTAGATTCCCCCTCTGACACCTCTCTCTCTCATAACCTTGATCATCTTGAGAGTGAACTGAATCTTCTACTACCCTTTGTGAAGTGATTCTTTTTAAACGATTCGCAATACCCGGGCGCTCTACAAACTTTTGAAGCATGCTCGGATCTTGTGGAAGTCGAGATTCCAGACTCACATACGGACGAGAATAAATTCCCAAATCTTGTTGTGGTTTTTTCGGAGGAACAGACTACCTGTCTGTAATAGGAAAACAGGGTGCAGTCGATGATGATGCCATCTCTTCATTACTTTCTTCTTTTTCAGAACTTTTAAACCAACCACGGACCTTCCCAAGACGGGGAAGGAAATTCTTAGAAAACGATGCCTTTGGGTTGGGCATGATCTCTTCATCGGAAGGATAAGAAAAATCCTTTTGAACTGGAGGTGGAACCCAGTTTTCATGTTTATTATGTTCAGCGTGTGCGGTCAAAGTGCCAGACATCACTGTGTCCTTTGCCACATTACTTTCATCTTTGGAAGTTTCATCCATGGTGTGTGGACTTGTTTCCATGTCCCATCCATGAGGGGGTGATGTTGAGTTTTGTTTTGATGTTATAACCTCTGTTGTGACATGATTGTCTTGGTCAACCTCCCGTGAGGGAGTTGGCAAAGTTTCTTTTGCTTCATTTGCCTCCATGAGATGGATTGGATTTTGAGATCCCAATTCGGCATTGGCCCTAAGAGGGGCCACTGTAGATGTTTTCTCATGAGCACCCTCTGTAGGGGTCGCTATAGCATTTTTACCATGTGCTTCTAGCCCTTGGCTTGTTATGTCACCTTGTTGTCGTGACTTTGGCACAAGAAGATCAACGAGGTAATTGTACCTCTCATTTTGCAGTAGTGTTGGGGAAAGCTTCAAAGTAATTTTATCATAGAACGGATGCACATGCCCATCTGACCTGACTCGTACATGTATATTACCGAGCACAAGTTCTTGCAACTCTTGATAGAGTGCTCGTTGATTCCTTCTACGCTTGTCCCGCTTGTGTTGGTTGACTCCAATGTGGTATGGAGCTCTTGGTGGAATAGCTGGAGTCGGAATAAGAGGTTGAGACTCTTGAGCATTTATCAAAGGTGGTGCCAAAGAAGGCGACTCACCAAATTTTGTGCTTCGCAAAGTTTCAGGTGGGGCCGGCATTTTGTTTTCTTGCCCCGTGTTCGCATTTGGCCATGATGAACGTACATTGTTCTCATGGTGATTCTCATGAAGGTGTTGCTCCTTTCTCGGGGACACCGGTCGCCATTCTTGGGGTGACCAAGCGTTCCAACGAGGGGGTAGTTCTATTTGTCTTGGTCGATAGGACAAAGTAGTGGGGAAGCTCCGACGAGGTGCCCCAGTTTTACGGCCGTGTTGCGGACGATAACTAGGAACATGGCGCCTAGCTTCACCCATTTGTGATGACTCGGGTGCTTGCCAAAAGTTTCCACGCGCTTGGAACCTTGATCTAACCCCATCATGAGATGGAGGTTGAGGTTGGGATTGGTATTGGCGAGGAGCATGGTGCCTTGGCATGCCCCCGGCATGTGAGGATGGATAATTTACTCGTTGTTGCAGCTCTCTCAATTGAGATTGGAGCTGTTGCAGCTGGCGTTGAAGATCATTAGAGCGAGGCGCTGGCGCCTCATTGGATAGTACATTGAACCTATTTTCACTTTTGTTTTCGCCAGTTGTAACGTGACATGCCGAGACTAGCACGGCTAGATTGAAATGGTTCAGCTCATTGACGATGGATGGGCTACATCCTGGAAAGCTAGTGACACGCTTTAGAGTGCGTGTCCAGAACTCGTTCATGATCGCTTGCCTAACAAGCTCTTTCATCCGATGTGGTCTTGCGATCCACTGAATCGGGGAAAGGACATAGGGTTCATTAACTGGGTCCGGATATTTTGTTTCATCCTCGAGTGAAGTACCAGTTTCAGCGAAATCATCGCTCAACTGAGCATGTAACTTTTTGATTTGACTATGCTTGTTTCGATAGTTGCGAAGCGAGTTAGCATTTTTGTTTGATCTTGCATTACGCACAGACCAAGACAGACGATAAGCAGCCATATCGAGTCTCTCCAAGAGCTTAGTTTTGCTTTCTTGTATGAGTGGGGAGTGAGAGCTTGATGTAGTGGTGGCACTACTTTTCAGCAGATTGCGAGCCTCGGTGATAAGAGCCATACGTTCCTCCATATCCTTAGCGACAACGAGTTTTTTGTCCTTCTTGGTTTCAGCGGTATGTAGGTACACCGGGTTCTACATCGGGTGATAGTGGGTCTTGCTTCCATGTTCAATGCCTACCATAGGAGGTAGCGATCCAAACTGGATCACACTTGGTGTTGAAGTTTGTCTCATAGCTTGTTCCATGGTGATGACGGGGAAGGACTCACCTACAGAAGGGAATCCTTCTATTAGTATACCGTCGTAATATACATGCTCATCAAAACATTATATAAGCAAGAACTGATCATATCAATCAATCGTTTAAGTACAAGACAAATATTCTTTCCCATGGGTATTATTGGGCTTTTTTTGCCACCGATGCGCATTGAGCATAGCTTCAATATAACAACATCCATCTCAGTACGGATGTTGATTGATTTTTTTCAAATATCATCTTGTGCATGACTTTGGGAAAGAGAGCACCGGCGAGGCATAGGTATCCGAGCAAGACGATTTTTTTAACACTAGCCAATATTTTTATCATGCTTTGGTCAAATTTCTTTCCTGGATCAAGCTCTCTCATGTGATGTTTCAAACGATGTGAGGGAAGAGAACTTTATCGCGGAATGTCATCGGGATGAAGATAGGAAAATATGGAAGTTTTGCGCCATGCAATTTCTTGTGAGCACAAACGGAGCATTGGAAGGAACATCTGTGACTCATGTACGTGCATGGAGCGTTGCCAGGAGTACTTGCATGGCACATGTACGTGCCTGGGCCTGGCTAGGTACTTGAATTTACTAGCATTTGAAATGATGATTATTTGGACAGAGGAATAAGAACTGAAGGTGAGCAACATGCATTTTTTTAGCACATGGAGCATCGAGAGGGATAAGTGCATGGCACATGTAAAGCACGCGGCATCCGCCACTTATCGGAAGCTAGACATCTGGGTATGGAAAGAACTTTGAGAACCATATAGTAAGGGAAGGAAGGTGTGTGACGTGCATGCACTCTCTCTGTTCTTAGTAGATACATGCAGCACGAGAGGGATACATGCATGCCTATACGTACAAGGCCTACGCACTTCCCTTTTTTTTTTTTTGTTTGAAGGAGCACTTGCACTTGCAGCAGACCAATCCCGTCGTGCTTATGGGACTTCTCTTAGTACTTCTTGCTTCATCAAATAGAACTTGTAACAGATCCGTCATATGGTACTTTTCTTTGAGCCAGAATAACTACGTGACATGTATTAGGTCAAATATTAATTCGAGTCGGCAGAAGTGAGCAATAGAAACTTGGACGACGATCGAAGCGCAACGAAGATGAGAGGAAAATCAGGTCCCACTGGGCATGCCATTTTGTTTCGAAAACAAAATACATGACAAACGCGAAAATAAATTATGGGAACTCTATATTTTATTCATCATTGTACATATTACAAGTACATGGATATTACAGGCTCCCATAGGAGTTTGCCTATTTTCCCTTCTTGCGACTATGCTTAAGGAGTATCTGACTTGGAGAGATTGCGTGTAGTCCGCTGATTCCCGGTGCTTTGCTTTTGCAATGCATCCGGTTAATTACATCTGCAGGTCAAGCTTATAGAAAACCTCCGATTAAGCTGCGCGCAGTCGTCGTCGTGTAATTTGCTCATCAAGAGACTGGCAAGATGTAAGGGGGAAAGTTATGGATCATGGTGATGCGTAGGTGCGGGAGGCTTTGTTTTGCTTGGAACCAGTCACAATACGATCATCGTGTCGGTACTTGGAATGGAAATTGTTGATGAAGATGGTGACTTTCGCCTCGTCGGTGCCCAGTCATGTACCAGTGAATTCATCGAACATGGACGTGTGTGTTGCTTTTGCCTCGTCGGTGCCCAGCAACAAAGTGTCTCATCTTGTTTGGGATTGTGACATATTGATGGAATATAGTGACCTGGCCTCATCCGCGCTCGGCCATAAATTTGTCTAGCCTCGTTGGCACTAGACATGTGATGATCACGATCTACCATGGGACTGATGTACATTTTTGGAACAAACACATCAACGCCTGCCATGGGATCATAGATTTTTGGGACAAACACACCAACACCCGTCATGAAACCGGTGTAGGATTTGCTTTGGTGGAACAAGCCTTTTGCTCATCAGTACTCGGCCACGGTACTGATGTAGGCCCTTCTTCTTGTCAGTACTCGGCCAAGGTACTAATGTAGAATTTTCTTTTTGGTGAGACGGGCCTTTTGCTCGTCAGTACCCGACCACGGTACTGATGTAGAACTTGCTTTTTGGTGAGACATGCCTTTTCCTCGTCAGTACTCAGCCAAGGTACTGATGTAGACTTCTTTTGCCACAGCCTTGAGGCCGGTGAGATAGAACGAATCAAGCTCCCTCATAAGGGGCAAGATCTTATTTGCTGCTTGTCTTCATGGAACCATCGATCGGTACAAACTTGCTTCTTCTCTCATCATGGATTTAATCTTGTGATCGGATCTTACAACTTACCATCAAACCCAACCGTCGGCGCGAAGATCAACATGCTGACGGAGCTTTGGCGTACTCCCGTGATCGAGGAAATTGATGTGGTGATTGTTGAGGAGGGAAGAGGTGGTGTGTGCTCGGAGTAGAGTTGCGGCGTGGAGCGTGGCGGCGTGTGTCTGTGTGATCTTGTGCATGCGTGGATTTGCGCGAGCCTCGATGCGTGGGTTTGTTGCGTACGTGTGAAGGATGATGTTGCGGCGTGCGTGTGTGTGTGTGGGTTGACGAGGGCGAGAGCTTCGGCCGGTCGCGCGTGTGCGTACGTGCGTTTTCTTTTTCCTCCTGTGCGTGGAGGGGACGTGACTTTATATAGGCACGATATAGTGCTGAGCGTAGGCTTGGCCGAACACGTCCCCCAGTCTTCTTTGCCAAGGAACTGTTAAATTGTGATCCAAATTCTAGTACCGTGTTGGACTAGATGTAGTACAACCGGTGTGGACGTTGCATTGACGTCGACGCGTACGAGTACAACTCGTTTACTTGTCCTTCAAGGACTCTTATGTGTTGCCCCTCATATATACCCCATGTAGTTGCACCTAAGACGGTCTGTCATCTCGTGCTTGTAATACTCCTCATAGTGATTGCGTCTTCGTGCGTCCGTGGTTTTCTTTCGCAAGGGTTTCCACGTAAAAATCTGTGTCTCTTGTGTCTTATTTATTTCTCGTTTTATCTAACAAGTGATATACAGAATCAAGTTCGCAGATACGAGATTGAGACGAGAGATTAGGGTTGCGTGTGCCTCCGCACGTGTCTCTTTGCGATCCGGCGATCCGAAGCCAGACCGATTAAGCCGCGCGAGACCAACAGGATTTCCCGTTGTTGCGCGCCGCCGCAGATCTGTTGTCCGAGATTGACTGGAAGTAGGTCTACTTGTAGATTTATTCCTGAGATCCGAAGCTGCGGTTCACGAGGGATAAGTCTGGAGGACCCGATCTTGCTAGCCGCTCGCTTCCGTATATTGTGCGCAGCGGCCGTGTGCTATTCGACCATAGCTCAAGTCCCGAGTGAATCAACCGACGCTGCTGCTGCTTCGTATCAAGTCATCATCAACCCAACAAGTAGTCCAGTAGTACTACTACAACTTCTCACGTGGTGGTCAAACAAGCCTGATCTACAGATCATATTTTTTTATTCCCGTCTTCAAGTGCTACGTCCAGCCAACTACTATCAGGTGCTATTTACTCTGTTTGTTTGGCCCACATATTAATTCTGTCAAGAATTTTCTCTATCGGCTTGTACTACTTTGTGCACAGATTTAATCTACTCATGGCATACATGAAGTACGATCTTGCGTTGCTGGTTCGTGATACAAGGTTTACCCTATGACAAGTTAAGATACGGGCGTTGTTGGCACAAGCCGACTATGATGATGCACTGGATAGTTTTGGGTAGAATCGAATTCAGGAATGGACTGATGAGGATAAAAGAAGGGATCGTAAGGCTTTGCCACAAATTCAACTTCGTTTGCATAATAATATTTTGCAGGAAGTTTTTGAACGAGAAAACTGCCGCCGCTCTATGGTTAAAGTTGGAAAGCATTTGCATGACAAAAGATCTTACCAGCAAGATGCATCTGAAGCAAAAATTATTCCTGCACAGGTTACACGAGGGAGGTAATATTTTGAATCATATTTCAAAATTTAAAGATATCATATCTAATCTAGCTGCAATGGAGGTTAAGTATGAAGAGGAAGATACTACTTTAATGTTACTTTGTTCACTGCCAAGTTCTTATACCAATTTTACAGACACCATATTATACAGTCATGATACTCTCATGCTTAATGAAGTTTATGAAGCTTTGAAGTCTAAGGAGAAGATGAAACTAATGGTGCCTCATGATGGTTCGAGTTCATCCCAAGCCGAGGGATTATCTATTCGTGGCAGGACAAAGGAGAAGAACTCACATAATGAAAACATGGGCAAAAGTAAAAATGGCTACGGGGGGCGGTCGCAATCCAGAGACAAGAAATATTGCAGATATTGCAAGAGAGACGGGCATGACATCTCAGAATGCTTCAAGTTGCAGAACAAAGAAAAGAGGAAAGGTAACAAACAAGGTGAAAATTCTGCTAATGTTGCTCGTGATGATAATTCCGATGATGCTCTTGTTGTTATTGCTGGATGTGCTGAGACCAATGATGAGTGGGTACTTGATACTGCATGTACTTTTCATATGTTCCCGCATAGAGATTGGTTTAATACTTTTGATTCTACTACTGCTGCTGGTTCCGTTTTGGGTTTTGATAATTCACCATGCAAGATTAAAGGCACAGATTCTGTTCGAATCAAGATGTTTGATGGCACAATTAGAACTTTGACAGATGTTCAGTATATTCCGAAGATGAAGAGAAATCTTATCTCTGTGAGTGCCCTTGATGCAAAGGGATACAAGTATTCAGGTGGAGATAGCGTTTTGAAAGGCACCAAAGGTTCCCTTATTGTGATGAAAGGTGACTTAAGTTCGACCAATGGTCTTTATTACCTTAGAGGTTCTACCATTTCAGATAACGCTACTCCAGTTATTTCAAAGAATTCTAATTGTGATGCTGCTAACCTTTGGCATATGCGTCTCGGACATATGAGTGAACTTGGTTTGGCAGAGTTAAGTAAGAGAGGCCTTCTTGATGGATATGAAACTGGCAAATTGAAATTTTGTGAGCATTGTATCTTCGGCAAACACAAGAGGGTGAAGTTCAACACTTCGACTCATACAACTGAAGGTATTCTTGATTATGTTCATTCTGATTTATGGGGACCATCTCGCAGAAAGTCACTAGGTGGTGCTAGTTACATGCTGACTATTATTGATGACTATTCGAGAAAAGTTTGGCCTTATTTCTTGAAGCATAAATATGAAGCATTCTCGGTTTTTAAGGAGTGGAAGATTATGATTGAAAGACAGACTGAAAAGAAGGTAAAAATACTTTGCACTTGCAATGGTATGGAATTTTGTTCTAAACAATTTAAGAATTATTGCAAGTCTGAAGGCATTGTCAGACATCACACCGTTCCTTATACTCCTCAAAAAAATGGTGTTGCTGAGCGTATGAACAGGACCATTATTTTCAGAGCTCGTTGCATGTTGTCCAATGCAGGCTTGCATATGCGTTTTTGGGCTGAGGTTGCTTCCACTGCTTGTTATCTCATTAATCGTTCACCATCTATGGCTCTTAATAAGAAAACTCCAATTGATGTATGATCTGGTTCACCTGCTGATTATTCATAGTTGAGAGTTTTTGGTTGCACTGCTTATGCTCATGTTGATAATGGAAAATTGGAGCCTAGGGCTGTTAAGTGCATCTTTCTTGGTTATAAATCTGGTGTTAAAGGTTTTAAATTGTGGAATCCTGAAACCCAGAAGGTTTTTATTAGCAGAAATGTTATCTTTAATGAATCTGCTATGTTACATGATGTTCCATCTACTAATGTTCCCGTTGAGAGTGAACAACACCCTACTATTTAGCAGCCTACTATTCAGGTGGAGCATGTTATTGATTCAGGTGATACATCTGATAATAAGAATATTGATGCACATGATGAACCCGTCGTTGATGATGAACATGTCACTCCTACTTCAAATCAGCCTATTGTTCCACCCAGTTAGAATCTCGCACATGACAGAGTTAGGCGGGGTATTAATAAACCTGACAGGTTAATTGAAGAGTGCAATATTGTTTCTTTTGCTTTATCTGTTACAAAAGAAATTGAAGGTAATGCTGAGCCTTCTTCATATTCCAAGGCTATTTATTTCTGGTGATAGTAATAAGTGGGTGACCGCTATGCATGATGAGATGGAATCACTTGAAAAGAATGGCACTTCGGATTTAGTAAAATTACCTAGAGATAAGAAACCTATTCGTTGCAAGTGGGTTTTCAAGAGGAAAGAAGGTGTTTCTCCTAATGATGAGACAAGATATAAAGCAAGGTTAGTTGCTAAAGGTTACAGTCAGATTCCAGGTATTGACTATAACGAAGTCTTTTCTCCTATTGTGAAGCATAGCTCTATTCGCACTTTACTCAGTATTGTTGCCATGCATGATTTTGAGCTTGAACAATTGGATGTTAAAACTGCATTTTGACATGGAGAATTAGAAGAGGATATTTATATGGAACAACCTGAAGGTTTTGTTATTCCTGGAAAAGAAAAGATTGACTGTAAGTTAAAGAAATCTCTTTATGGATTGAAGCAATCCCCTAGACAGTGGTACAAGAGATTTGACGCATTTATGCTCTCTCAAGGTTTCAAAAGGTCTAATTATGATAGTGATGTTTATTTGAAAACTGTCAATGGTTCAACTATTTATTTACTCCTTTATGTTGATGATATGCTAATTGCTGCAAAGAGTATGTCAGAGATTAATGAACTAAAGAAGCAATTGAGTAACGAATTTGAGATGAAGGATTTGGGTGCAGAAAAGAAAATACTTGGCATGAAAATATCCAGAGATAGAACGTCTGGAAAAGTATATCTAAGTCAGAGAGGATATATTGACAAAGTTCTTCATCATTTTAATATGCATAATGCCAAGCCAGTAAGTACTCCGTTAGCTGCACACTTCAAATTATCATCAGCTTTATGTCCTAAGTCAGATGCAGATATTGAGTACATGTCTAGAGTTCCCTATTCGAGTGCAGTTGGTTCACTTATGTATGCCATGATTTGTTCTCGTCTGGATTTATCATATGCATTAAGTGTTGTCAGTAGATATATGTCTAATCCTGGAAAAGAGCATTGGAAAGCAGTTCAGTGGATCTTCAGATACCTGCGAGGTACTTCTAATGCTTATTTACAGTTCGAGAAAACTAGAGATGGACTTGTTAGTTTTGTTGATTCTGTTTTTGCTGGTGATTTGGATAAGAGAAGATCGCTCACATGTTATGTTTTTACCATTGGTGGTTGTGCTGTGAGTTGGATAGCAACTTTCTAGTCTATTATGGCTTGTTCCACTACTGATGCCGAGTATATGGCTATTTCTGAGGTATGCAAAGAAGCTATCTGGTTGAGAGGTTTGTACACTGAGCTTTGCGGAGATTCATCTTGCCCTACCGTATTTAGTGACAGTCAAAGTGCTATATATCTTACAAAGAATCTAATGTATCATGAGAGAACAAAGCACATTGATGTCAGATATCACTATATTCGAGATGTTGTTGCTGAAGGTGATTTGAAGGTATGCAAGATAAGTACTCATGATAATCCTGCTAATATGATGACAAAGCCAGTTCCTACCAATAAGTTTCAGCTTTGCTCATGCTTAGTTGGTATTTCTCACTAGTCCTATGGACTTTGACGCACAAGGTGTTTAAGCTGATTTGGATGGAGTTATTTACTTTCTTCGGCTACTGGAGGGAATTTGGCTCAATGTGGAAATTGTTAAATTGTGATCCAAATTCTAGTACGGTGTTGGACTAGACGTAGTACAACCGGTGTGGGCGTTGCGTTGACGTCGATGCGTACGAGTACAACTCATTTACTTATCCTCCAAGGACTCTTATGTGTTGCCCCTCATATATACCCTATGTAGTCGCATCTAAGACGGTCTGTTGTCTCGTGCTTGTAATACTCCTCCTCATAGTGATTGCACCTTCATGCGTCCGTGATTTTCTCCCGTAAGGGTTTCCACGTAAAAATCCGTGTCTCTCATATCTCGTTTATTTCTTGTTTTATCTAACAGGAACAATTATTTCTATATATGCGTTCCGTTCAGTTTCCTTATCTTTCCTATAGCTCTTCTTGGCGCACAAGTCTGCTCCAATCAAAGAAACATAATATCGTGCGTGTACATGCCCGCCAAATTCAGCTAGCTGGCTACCGGTTAGAAGGATCCTCAGCCGAATGTGCCACAAAAGAATCGTGCTATGCATTATATCTTTTCCTAATAATAAAAGGGCTACTGCTTCTGGTCGTCCGTCATTAAGATTGCCCTCGAAGTTACGAAATATTACCCACCATGCCACCTATAAGTTAAGAAAACGATTCGTTTTTCAAAAACACGCCAGGATCGGTTCTTATAGCCTGATACACTTATATGAAGCAAGCACAGAAACAGCGCAGTGGCTTAGGCGCTGCCCTTCCACTCGAGAGAGCGGGGTTCGATCCCTGGTACTACCCCTTTTCTACGCCTCATACTTCCCGCATGGTAATGGGCCGGCCCATAGCCCGCTCGTGACGCCCCTGTTTTTGTTTTTTTTTGTTTTTTCTTTATCATTTTTGTTTTTGTTTTTAAAATTAATTCGGGATTTCCATTTTTTTAAAAAAGTTGCATGTTTTGAATTTTTTATCAAAAAATAAAAAAATGTTCATGATTTTAAAAAATTATTCGCATATTATAAAGAAATTACATTATTAAAAAATCATGAAATAAAAAATGTTTGTGATTTTTAAAAAATGATCATGTAATCAAAACATATTCGGTAATTTGAAAAAAAAAGACAATGAAATATTTGAAAATATTCACTAAAAATTTGTGAGTTTTGAAAATTTTAACGAGAAATCATAAAATGTTCATGATCTCAATAAACTGTTCACATATTATAAAAAGTTACATGATTTCAAAAAAAAGTTAATGAAATAAACAATGTTTGTGAAATAAAAAAAAGTACATGGTTTTAAAAAAAATGATCGTGCATTCAAAACATATTCGGTAATTTGAAAAAAATGACCATGAAATTTTTGAAAATATTCACAAAAATTAAAATAGATCCGTAAATAACAAACAAAATAAACCGTCGCTTACGTAGAGGTTTTATTAGGGGATCTGTAGAGGTTGTATTATGATTTTATTTAGTCCCTCGCGTGTCGGGTTAGAAAAGGTTTCCGTGTTCGAGCCCCAAAATATTGACACAACTAACTATGGGTTGGTTTCTGTAAGCTATATGAAAATGACTAAATGTTTATTTTGCCTTCATACATAACTATGTTTATTCTGGTACCACAGTTTTACTGGTTATGGAAAACATCGTTACGCTAGGTCAAGGCGAGACACATTATTGATCAATCTAGCTCAGGCATGGTCCATCAAATGCAGTTTGCTTAGTCAAAAAATATTTTGTTGTGGCACCTTAGAAAATCAAATCGTTATGAGACCATCACATTTTCAGTTTTTAAAATGACTTTTTAAAAGTTCCTTATCTCATCATGACATCATTCAGATATAGTTTGTAAAATGACATTTTAAAAGTCCTTATTTCATCCTGGCATTTGATTTAGACTTTTTTATTTCTATTACAACTGCATAATCTAATGGTTTTTCTCCCGTTGCAACGCACGAGCATATTTGCTAGTAGCACCAAAAATCCATCGATCAATGATCGTCAGCTTGTTGGCTAGCCAGATTTCGGGTATTCGGACATATTCGTGCTTGCCGGCCGGTATATGAATATCGAATACGTACACATACATGAGTATGTGGTTATTCAACCATGCATGGATACACGTGTGCTTGGCCTCCAATGCATGTACAAACTGATCCATACATGAATTAGTGCACGTATGTAGGAGTCTTTGTGCATATTATCTGCACTTAAAACTCGTCAAAAACATAAAAAAAATATTTTATGCAATAATGCACAAAAACTCATTTGAACAATTGCCCCCTGATGAAATAGAATTCGAGCGCCGAATCAAGCAAACTTTGTTTGGTGAAAACATTTTGCTTTGACTTGTTTCGACACATCAACCTACGTGCAGCCTGAAGAAGTATCGCCCCGTGGAGCAAGCAACTCTGAGGGGTGTTCCGAAGATTCTTAATTGTCTATTTTCTAGACATGTGGTTTCGTGTGTACAAAAAATCATCAAACACCTGACATTAATCAAACTTGAACAAATTTGTTGGCTGATTCATGGTGCCACCGAATCGAGCTTACCAGTGCAACCACACTTGCCTAGACGGGGAGGCCCCTAATTCGGTCTATTGTCGTGCCTCTCGCCAGTGCCTCCAACTAGGAAAGGTTATATGTGCGCGTTACTCTGATCAGGTAGGCGACCATAGCCTTGTGTGCCCGATTTTTAGGCGCCTAGGTCCCCATTTGGGACGAGTTTGTTTTAGTTCTGCCACGATGGTGGCTGTCACATTGGTGGCGGACGTCATGAGTTGACATCGGAGCCACCCATGACATAGCCCAAAGGAGAGTTTGTCGGAGTGACCGGGAGAGTGTCATTCAATTGTTTGGTTTTGTTGAAACATCGTTGGTACACCCGAATGGGAGCACGAGGCCATGAGTTCCATAGTGTGGGTACATGTAACATCCCAAAATTTTAAATTTTAGAATGTTATATTAATTAAGTAATAATGATTGCTTGTGTGATTTGTTGTGTGAAATTGGGTGGAATTTGAAATTTTTTGAAGGTTAAATGAGAGTGAATAAAATGATTTTCCCAAACTTTCATTCTTGCTTTTGGTTCATGGAATTCAAAATTTAAATTCAAAACAAACCCTAGAGTGAAGATAACATGACTTCTTCCATTTGAAATAAAAACGGGGTTTTGAAAAGATTTGAATTCCATTTAAAAATAATTCAAACTCAGAAACTTTATGTCACTCAAGGATTTTCAATGAGAGAAGATAACAGGACTTCTTCCAAATTTATGAAATAGAGTGGGGAGTGATGAGTACCAATTTCACAACTTATTGGAAGTTTTTCTCTCTTATGTTGGAATTTCGAATCATCTCAAAATTCTCTGAATATAAAATACTTGAGTGAAGGAAACATGACCCTTCAAAATTCAGAGAAGATTTGAAAGGGATTTAAAAAAAGGAAACAAAAACTATTTGCAAAAGATTTGAAAATCAAATTCAAATCCAATTTGTAGTTTTTTTAAAAGTAATTTATTTGCCTCTGAAAAATAGTCATCTTTTTCCATGTAAAATTTTGAGAATTTTTATATATAATATGCCTATGGAGAATTTTACTTATTTTCCTTATTCCGTTTTTCTTTCCTGATTTATATAAAACAAAACTGCGCACACACTGTTCACATGTGCGTTCGATAACAATTATTCGCCCCTGTGCACAACATAGCCAGGAGCCGGCCCATACATAATTTTCTGTATATTTCAGAAAAATATATTAAAACTTTTTTCTTTTTAAAAAACAAATGTATTTATTTTTTTATGAAAAAACAACTAAAAAAACATCAGGCTTTTGGCCCATGTGGCGCACCTCTTTTTTCCCTCGGTTTCTCTTTTTCGTCTACATTTAGTCCCACATTACCTAGCCTTTGACCTCTAAGACTCTCTTCCATCTATAAATATAGACAAAATGAGTACCCAAAAATCATCCAACTCAGGTTAAATCAATATTTTGATTTAACTAGCTTTCAAAAAATAAATATTTTTTTCTATCCGGCGGGAATTCTAGAAGTCGTCTCCTCTTTGAAGTTGTCTCTTCTCTGCGTTCTGAAGGTATTCTCGTCGTTCGTATTTTTCTTTATATTCCGTAGTGTATTATTTCTAGACTAGTATGCGGTAGAATAATTAGATTATCAATTAGTCTCTGTAATTATAATTCTTTTAGGCGTATCTATTTTTCTTCCGTAAAACAGTTTGACCCTGATTTTTCAAATAGGCAAAACTTTTTACTGGTTTATCCAAATTACATAAAACCACCGCCTACAGTTTCGTCTTAATTCCACCTATCGAGTGAACCTATCACATCAACTTTTTGAAATTTTCAAATTTCAAAATTCAATTTTTTTTTCAGATTCATATTTAAACTTTTTTTGATCATATCTTTTAATCCGTAACTCCGTTTCCGATGAATCCAATTGTGTCGTATTCGTGTCGAATAAATCTTTCCGTTTGTACAATTAGTGTTATCTTTTCAACATAGAATTTTGATCATATTCAGATTACCCTACTAGTCCACCAAAGAGTTGTCACACAATTTTCAAAGCAGATTCAATGCTATGTTGAGTTAGTTGTATCTTTCCGTTATTTCCAATCTATTAATTTTTTTACTACATATTCATATTGACTTCCTGCATCCAGTAGCATCATTACTTTCAACTTTTCAACCTTTCAAATTTGAGCGATTCAAATTTGAATTCAAACCTTCATTTGATCATATCATTAACTGTAGCGCATTTTTAATTGACTTTCTTTTTGAAAATTGAATCCCTGGACGTAATCTATCATCTTGAGCCAACACCGCACTTTTTCGACGAAATTAGAATCTGATCTTGCAAAATAATTTGATTTGGTTCTTTTGGAGTTTTTGCAATCTTTCTTTGCCTTTTCTTTTGGATTTGTGAGTGATTGCTTAAGTGTGGTTGTAATTGCTTGCTTACGATAGATTGATCGGAGTGTGACAAGTAGAACTATCAGGAATTATGAGTGCGAAGAATATCCATCAACAGTACAAGGCAAGTTTACACATTGATCATATTTTTCTATACCCAGTTTTTACTATGCATTAGTTTCACCCTTACAAATTTGCATGAGTAGGATTGAGAGTTGTGGCATTGCTATGTAGTTCATGAGGTATGAACCTATGACCTTTGATCACCTCGGAAATATTCGTTATTTCATATATTGCTTAGCCATGCTCGTAGACGGGGATTGGTATATGTGATTCATGCAAGTAATGAGAGAAATAATAATTTTGGGTTAACCTTAAGGTGACAACATTAACACAACTCTGGGTGGAATGGTAGGGGCACCCTGGAGAAACCATTGGCTTGCCCGGGCACCTGGAGAAACCAGTGCTTGCCCAAGGGGATCCCGGAGGACCTGTGAGATCACCCTATGGAATGCCACCCAGGCTCAAAGGGATCATACGATATTTCATGCCTAGAAACTTCCGTGTGCAGCCACAAGCCATTATGGGCTCTGGCATAGTTGAGTAAGTTGTGGGAAACCTTTCCATGATAGGCTAGCAGATGTAGGGGAATTGTAGGTGTACCGGCCTATCTATCGGTTAAGGGAACCTCTTCGGAAAGACTATGTCTCGATCATCCGGTCTTCAAACACCAGGGAGTGCGAATAATTCAACGGAGGAGATCGAGTCTTGTGGGGAAAAGTGCGCAAGCCTCTGTAGAGTGTACAAACTAATCATGATTAGCCGTGTCCCCGGTTATGGACAACTTGAGTATCTAGAAGTGAATTATTGGTTGATCTCATCACTTTATTTAATTAATGAATTGGGTTATTAGTATTTTGGGAATTTTGGGATTGAGTTGGAGGAACCATCTCAATAATGGAATGAACTTTGTAGTAATAAAAATGTATTACTTTGTTGTAGGAAAAAATTAGCTTTATGCAGAATTAAACTTAGAGCCTCCACTAGCCAAATATGCATATAGAGATAGACATTTTCATTATTATTCTATGTTGTGAAATTGCCAGTACATTCAATGTACTGACCTACGCGGCTACAACGTCTCATGTTGCAGGAATTACACGACGAGTAAGTGATACGTTAGGGTTATGATGTCTACACTCAACTTTGCCGTTGGTGTTATTGGGACTCCACAACATGTGTTGTTATTTTCGCTGTATGGACTGAGGTAATAGTATTTACGTTACTTTATACATGTGATTGAACTTTGTTGTAAATCCTCGAGTACTGTGTGTGTCAGCATATCGATTCGGGGATGACACTTAAGCACAGAGACTTCGATCCATTCGGGTCGGGTCGCTACAAGATGGTATCAGAGCACATGTTGACTGTAGTACGTGACCCCTAGAAACTGGCAAGCCCTTACGAAATGATTTCTCTAAAACTTTATTTTCAAAAAGATCCTTTAACTCTCATTTTTTCTGAGCTTTACCAAATATTCTCTCTTACTTCAAATAGTTAAACTATACCCCTTTCCCTTTTGACCACACGGCGATTCAATTGATGAGACCACTCCAAGAAGGACAAGATATCAGACAACGGAGACCACTTCAGAATAAAGAGGATTTTACTGTGCAATTGAAACTACAACGGTTGAAGACTCCGATGACTCGGAGAATTTGAAGGCTCTGAAGAATTCTCAGATTGATGTGACTTAGGAAGGCTCTGATAGGATCCACTTAAGTTATTCTCGCACCCTTCTGAAATTCTTTACTCAAGAACCCCTGGCTTCAATATTTTAGATGAAGAGCTTCGCCCCGAACCAAGGACAACACTACGAAGATGTCCCCTGTGGTCCGGCCCTCATGGAACTTGTCCAACTATTGAAACTGCCAATGCCTGAGATCAAGGTGTGTCAGAGAAAGACCGGAACATGGAGCATCAAGCCTCAAGTTTTTGGTCGTCAAGAAAACCCCAAGACAAGAGATATCAACTACGGAATGATAGCTCATGGAAGAGACATAGGCATAAACACGGCTGTCCATGATGCTGTCGCACGCTTATGCTATCATCACCGTGCTAAGTTAAGCAAGCATTTCTTTGGAAGGATTGGATGGCAGAAGGCTGATGGAGCACCTATCGCCTTGACGAAGAGCAAAAGATGAAGTTTTCACCTCTGCTGGTGTATCACCAAGATCTAGAGTATTACATAAAGAATCTTCAGATGGACCTACTGGAAACCTTATTTGACAGGGAAGCACTTCATGAAGAACTAAGGACCCAGAAGCTGAAAGTAGCCAAGTTGGAGGAGCAAAACCTCGAGATACCAAAGATTCGTCAGGAACTGAAGGACAGTAGGACCATGGCTCATGCCAAGGATGTTGAAATCCAGAAACTACAAACGCAACTCCAGGATATTCAAGGACGTCACAAGAAACTTTGCGTCAACAGAGATGATCTGGCAGAAGAACTTGAGAATGATCAAGCACGATCAGAAGAAGCCAATCAGAGACATGAACAAGACCTGAAGAAGCTAGTTTAGCAGTAGCCCACCATGAGTGAATAAAGATAAATGCTTTTGCGATCAGAGTATCTGACCATACCAACTTACGTGGGTGGCGGTAAGGATTGATTGAACTGAATGAATGCATGGAGTTATTCCGTATTTTAGCTGTTGTGCCATTTGATTGTATGGGTATCTCTCTCTCTCTCTCTCTCTCCAATCTTAAGTCATCCTTACCCAAAACCCTTGGACCCAATAGATGATGAATGGAGATGAACTCATATTTTCTTGATCAATGACTCAATTGGAGATGGACCAATGGATTCAGAACATGGAAGATCACATGAAGAATAACACTATAGCCGGAAAGTATATGGCCCAGCATGTTCTTCAGTACATTGAAAAAGGTTCTGCTACTTGGTGGAGGATGTACCAAGCTATCAATGGATGGCAAGGAGTAACTACTTGGGAAGAATTTAAGTTGACTCTCCTAAAATCTTGTCTTGTGCCTCAGAAACTGAAGCCTTGTGGAAATGAAATGAAGAAACCTTGTGCATGCAAGATTTGTGGACAGATAGGACACAACCATAAAGAACACAAGGATGAATGCCCTCATTGTGAAGAAAATCACCCTGGTGAAGAATGCCCAACAAGGTAGTTACTTGTTTCTTGTGTGAAGGAACTACCCACTACCCTGCTCAGTGTCACATTTACCCCCTGGTACAATGAACTATCCAGCGGAAGAAAGAAGCCCTCGGGGAAATTTTAGAAAAACCCGTGATGAAGGAAGATGTTGAGGACACACACGAAGAAGACTCAATTAAACTTTACACCAAGTCATGCTATTCATGTGGAGAAGAAGGACACATGTTCCAGAATTGTCCAAAGGAGTATCTAGTAGAATTCTCGACAGTGGAAGTAGAGTATGACCCACAGGAAATAGAAACCCTGGTTGGAACGGAAGAGTCTAGGAAGAGAAACATAATGTATCCCAAAACAACCCAATTTCTACAAAGAAGGACCCGAGTCATATCATATGTTTCAAGTGCAAAGAACCAGGGCATTACTCCAGCGAATGCCCAAAAAGGAAGCCGAGGACCCAAGGAGGCTATGTAATCACAAGGAAACCTCGGGACTTGTCACAAGTAATATGTTTCTGTGGTAAGGAGGCATGGCACTTTGCCAGAGATTTTCCCAATGAGAAGGAGGCTTGTGATAAATAGTTGAGTTTGCAAAAAAATGTAGTAGTTGTAGTGTGAACATTTTTATATTGAGGTGTTGAGTTGAGGCATGTAAATCGAAATGCAGGAGATTGTAATAATTTGAGAATCAATAAAGTTAGCATCATTGGTATTGATTTGGAATTTTATGAGTTGTTACTATATAGGCAATGAGTGAAATCATGATACGTGGAATAAGATTTTGAAGAAACTAGTGTTTTTCATTTCAAGGGTGGTAGAACCCAACACCATTACCTGAATACAAGAGCTAGTGGTTAGCTACGTCAGACCTTGGAATGGACCACTCAATGATGAGTCTGAGTAATTACATATTAATTTTGCACCAAGAGAAGGAAGGGATACAATACAATTGGATAGATTTAGGAATGCTAGGAAGCTGGATGTTGGAATAATGATCAGTTGCAACCCGATGATGGGTTCAAGGTTTACAAGTGATGAGATGGGCCACAACCCACAGGCTCCAGGACCTGACAAGAAACAAGCACACTCTTGCTGAAGAAGAAGATATGAATTTATCAACAGACGATCTTATAGGAGTTTACGCAAACCCAAGAGTTGTGAAGAAATGATAGATGTTATGTTTGGCTTGTAGAACCAAAGGATTTACCCGAACCCAGTTTGAGGACAAGAGAAATTCTGCAATGCTTGTGAGAATGCCCGAGTTTTAGAATGCGAGATTTGCCAAACCATATACAAGGTAATGATTTGGGTGCGGAATGGATTGATCACCATGCCGACTTACTGTTATTATTCACCTTTGCTATATGGGATGGTAAATCTGGAGTGACTTACCTATAGTAGAGAGACGGCGATGTTAAGCCTAATTGAACCTTAGAATGGTATGACAATTTTCCCTTGTACAAGGCAGTTGTTGCCAACCGTAGGTCATACGATGAGAATGAAACCCATACCCGTTTTCTGCAGGGACCTAATTGTTTGATGACCACCATGAGATATCCATAGTTGTTTAGTATTGGCGCCAGACCTGTTTGCTAAGAATACCCAGTCTCGGAAGAACCTTACCAAGATGAAAGGACACAAGAATTGAGGAATAGGTTATGCCACTACCGGAAGACCCCAGAGTAGGAATTATCTTGAAGATCTGAGAAGACCGACACTGTCAACAATAAGGATAGAGTACACGAGTTTTGATGGAACCGTAACCATGCTTCTAAGGGTGGTAGCACCCTAGACCCCTGTGACGATCGATGGATTTTTTAGGAGACCCCCGAACCTAACCTATTTCTTTCTAGCCTCTCTGAATCTCAAGGGCGAGATTCATTTTAAGGGTGGTAGGTTTGTAACATCCCAAAATTCTAAATTTTGGAATGTTATATTAATTAAGTAATAATGATTGCTTGTGTGATTTGTTGTGTGAAATTGAGTGGAATTTGAAACTTTTTGAAAGTTAAATGAGAGGGAATAAAAGGATTTCCCAAACTTTCATTCTTGCTTTTGGTTCCATGGAATTCAAAATTTAAATTCAAAACAAACCCTAGAGTGAAGATAACAAGACTTCTTCCATTTGAAATAAAAAGGGGTTTTGAAAAGATTTGAATTCCATTTAAAAATAATTCAAACTCAGAAACTTTATGCCACTCAAGGATTTTCAATGAAAGAAGATAACAAGACTTCTTCCAAATTTATGAAATAGAGTGGGGACTGATGAGTACCACTTTCAAAACTTATTTGAAGTTTTTCTCTCTTATGTTGGAATTTGAAATCATCTCAAAATTCTCTGAATATAAAATACTTGAGTGAAGGAAACATGACCCTTCAAAATTCAGAGAAGATTTGAAAGGAATTTGGAAGAAGAAAACAAAAACAATTTACAAAAGATTTGATAATCAAATTCAAATCCAATTTGTAGTTATTTTTTTAAAAAGGTAATTTATTTGCCTCTGAAAAATAGTTCATCTTTTTCCATGTAAAATTCTGGAGAATTTTATTTTATTTTCCTTATTCCGTTTTTCTTTCCTAATTTATTTAAAAAAATTATGCATACACTGTTCATATATGTGTTCGGTAACTATTATGCGCCCTTGTGCGAAAATAGCCAGGAGGTCTGCCCATACATAATTTTCTGTATATTTCAGAAAAATATATTAAGACTTTTTTTCTTAAAAAACAAATGTATTTGTTTTTTTATGAAAAAGCAACTAAAAAAACTGCCGCGCACACTATTCCTACGCGGCCAGCCGAAGCTTTTGGCCCATGTGGGGCACCTCTTTCTTCCCTCTGTTTCTGTTTTTCGTCTACATTTAGTCCCACATTGTCTAGCCTTTAACCTCTACGCCTCTCTTCTACCTATAAATATAGACCCAATGAGCACCCAAAAATCATCCAACTCAGGTTAAATCAATATTTTGGTTTGACTAGCTTCCTAAAAATAAATATTATTTTTTTCTATCCGGCGGGAATTCTAGAAGTCGTCTCCGCTCTGAAGTTGTCTCTTCTCTGCATTGCGAGGTATTCTCGTCGTTCATATTTTTCTTTATATTCTGTAGTGTATTATTTCTAGACTAGTATATGATAGAATAATTAGATATCAATTAGTCTCTGTATTTATACATTAGACCTATAATTCTTTTAGCCGTATCTATTTTTCTTTCGTAAAACAGTTTGGCCCTAATTTTTCAAATAGGCATAACTTTTTACTGGTTTATCCAAATTAGATAAAACCAACACCTACAGTTTCGTCTTGATTCCACCTATCCAGTGAACCTATCACGTCAACTTTTTAAAATTTTAAAATTTCAAATTTCAAATATTTTTTCAGATTCATATTTAAACTTTTTTATCATATCTTTTAATCCGTAACTCCGTTTCCGATTAATCCAATTGTGTCGTATTCGTGTCGAATAAATCTTTCTGTTTGTACAATTAGTGTTATGTTTTCAACATATAATTTTGATCATAGTCAGATTACTCTACTAGTCCATCAAAGAGTTGTCACACAATATTCTAAGCAGATTCAATGCTATGTTGAGTTAGTTGTATCTTTTGATCCGTTATTTCCAATCTATTAATTCTTTTTCCTACATATTCATATTGACTTCCTACATCCAGTAGCATCATTAGTTTCAACTTTTGAACCTTTCAAGTTTGAGTGATTCAAATTTGAATTCAAAATTTCATTTGATCATATCTTGTAAAATGTAGCGCATTTTCAATTGATTCTTTTTGCAAATTGAATCCCTAGACATAATCTGTCATCTTGAGCACCACACTTTTTTGACGAAATTAGGATCTGATCTTGCAAAATAATTTGATTTGGTTCTTTTAGAGTTTTTGCAATCTTTCTTTTCCTTTTCTTTTGGATCTGTGAGTGATTGCTTAAGTGTGGTTATAATTGCTTGCTTACGATAGATTTTGATCGGAGTGTGACGAGTAGAACTATCAAGAATTATGAGTGCGAGGAATCTCCATCAACAGTACAAGGCAAGTTTACACTTTGATCATATTTTTCTATACCCAGTTTTTACTATGCATTAGTTTCACCCTTACAAATTTGCATGAGTAGGATTGGGAGTTGTGGCATTGCTATGTAGTTCATGGGGTATTAACCTATGACCTTTGATCACCCCGGGAATATTCATTATGTCATATATTGCTTAGCCATGCTCGTAGACGGGGATTGGTATATGCGATTCATGCAAGTTATGAGAAAAATAATAATTTTGGGTTAACCTTAAGGTGGCAACATTAACACAACTCTGGGTGGAATGGTAGGGGCACCCTGGAGAAACCAGTGGCTTGCCCGGGCACCTGGAGAAACCAGTGCTTGCCCAAGGGGATCCTGGAGGACCCGTGAGATCACCCTATGGAATGCCACCCAGGCTCAAAGGGATCATACGATATTTCATGCCTAGAAACTTCCGTGTGCAGCCACAAGCCATTATGGGCTCTTGCATAGTTGAGTAAGTTGTGGAAAACCTTTCCATGATAGGCTAGCAGATGTAGGGGAATTGTAGGTGTACCGGCCTATCTATCGGTTAAGGGGACCTCTTCAGAAAGATTATGTCTCGATCATCCGGTCTTCAAACACCAGGCAGCGCGAAGAATTCAACGAAGGAGATCGAGTCTTGTGGGGAAAAGTGCGCAAACCTCTACAGAGTGTACAAACTAATCATGATTAGCCGTGTCCCCGGTTATGGACAACTTGAGTATCTAGAAGTGAATTATTGGTTGATCTCATCACTTTATTTAATTAATGAATTGGGTTATTCGTATTTTGGAAATTTTGGGATTGAGTTGGAGGAACCATCTCAATAATGGCATGAACTTTGTAGTAATAAAAATTTATTACTTTGTTGCAGGAAAAAATAGGTTTATGCAGAATTAAACTTAGAGCCTCCACCAGCCAAATATGCATATAGAGATAGACATTTTCATTATTATTCTATGTTGTGAAATTGCCAGTACATTCAACGTACTGACCTACACGGCTGCAACGTCTCATGTTGCAGGAATTACACGACGAGTAAGTGATACGTTAGGGTTACGATGTCCACACTCAACTTTGCCATTGGTGTTATTGGGGCTCCGCAACATGTGTTGTTATTTCCGCTGTATGGACTGAGGTAATAGTATTTACGTTACTTTATACATGTGATTGAACTCTGTTATAAATCCTTCAGTACTGTGTGTGTTAGCATACCGATCCAGGGATGACACTTAAGCACAGAGACTTCGATCCATTCGGGCCGGGTCACAATAGTACAGTGTAGTAACCTTTGCAGAGTGTATAATCTATCGATAGCCGCGTCCTTGGTCATGGACACAGTTCGCAGTAGGTCACACTATGGGTCAACAGTAATAATAACCTGAATAATAAACAACCCCAATTCCATGAGGAAAGAAGGTGGTTGATCTTTATGTGGTCAAGCAATGATCATGATGGTATCGTGAATACTGATGTTGGTTGATCATGAGGTGATCATGTGACGAACACGGCGGTAAGAAAGATTGATACAAGTGGTGGTTATGAGATAACCTCCTAGATGAGTAAGTTGGTCCATGAGACCTTAAACGTCGACTCCCTCTCATGCATTATCATCATGTTCATATCATGAGTAACATGTATATGCCATGCTCATCTCATGTTGTTCTAGTAGCATCATGTTTATCATTGATAATAATGTTGTAAATGCCATGCTGTTGTTTGTCTTGATTGCTTTTGTTGTTGTGAGCTTGCGAGAACATTCAAAGTACTCACCTGGCGTGTCATGCCAGATTGCAGGTGATGCCGTGATTGATTGCTTGTCGAGGATCCAGAGTTTGCGAGCTAGGATGTGTCCCAGCCAGAGTCCCCGCGGAGTGGAGTCCATCACCGTTGTCATTGTTCCACTGCTAGATGTTATTCCGCTGCTACGAGTTGTTCTGCTGCTAGCACAGAGCTATCTTAGTAGGTGTAGTGTCGCCGTGCCCCTGTAACCTTTGTATATCTGAACCCTTGTACTCATATTATTTGTAATAACTAGTTGTTCTATTCTATACCAAGCAGTGCCATATTCCGAAAGACTTGATCTCTAGGCTGGAGTACGGGGTGTTCCGGTCTCTCTGAGCCTGGGTGCCATAGGCTTTGGTATCAGAGTAGGTCTAGTTGTAGGATGCCCTAGTCAGCGCGAGCATTATAAATCGGTAGTATAGTGTCTAGTCGATTTGCTGCACTTGATTGCTGCATTTGTTTGCCGCATAGCATGCATATAGACTTATTATCTTGTCATTAAAGGTTGATCTTGTGAGTGTAGATGGCATCGGTTTCGATCCACTACAATCCCGCCCCTACACCCTCCAGCTTTGCATACCTGCTTTTCGGTGTTTGGCGTCATCTCTGTCCCAGCAGAGTGATGCCGAGGTACCAAGTGGTGTCGAACCCTTGCAGGATTCACTACTGCAGGATGCTGATAACGCGACACTACAATCAGACCCTTCGACGAAATTGTGTGCGATGCATTAATCGCAAACGGTGATGTAATAAAACCGTAAAAAATGTTACGAAAAGTTTGCGACGGCGGAGACTTCAAACACGATTCAGATTATGGTTGCGTGTGCGATGCATGACATATGGTTGATCCATACGAACTATTTGCGATGAGCCAGAACAACAGAAACGGGAAGTCATATCAAGGTGTGTGCGATATATGGCATACAGTTCACTCGGATGAACTATTTGCGATGATCGAGATGAACACAAACGATTCGACATAACAAGATGTGTGTGATACTGCTACTTCTTGAGCTTGCGTTGGTTTTTCCCTTGAAGAGGAAAGGATGATGCAGCAAAGTAGAGATAAGTATTTCCCTCAGTTAAGAACCAAGGTATCAATCCAGTAGGAGATAGACGCAAGTCTCCAATCTATTCACCTGCACAAACAATCAAACACTTGCACCCAACGCGATAAAGGGGTTGTCAATCCCTTCACGGTCACTTGCAAAGGTGAGATATGATAGAGATAGATATAAAAGCTTACTAAAACGTAAAACAAAATAAAAGTAAATAAATTGCAGCAAGGTATTTTTGGTTTTTTTGGTTTATAGATCTGAAAATATATGATGGAAAATAGACCCGGGTGCCATAGGTTTCACTAGAGGCTTCTCTCTTAAAGGCAAGTAATACGGTGGGTGAACAAATTACTATCGAGCAATTGATAGAAAAGTGCAAAGTTATGACGATATCCAAGGCAATGATTTTGAATATAGGCATCACGTCCGTGTCAAGTAGACCGAAACGATTCTGCATCTACTACTATTACTCCACACATCGACCGCTATCCAGCATGCATCTAGAGTATTAAGTTCGTAAGAACGGAGTAACGCATTAAGTAAGATGACATGATGTAGAGGGATAAACTCAAGCAGTATGATGAAAACCCCATCTTTTTGCCCTTGATGGCAACAATACAATACATGCCTCGCTACCCCTACTTTGTCACTGGGCGAGGACACCGCAAGATTGAACCCAAAACTAAGCACCTCTCCCATTGCAAGAAGAACCAATCTAGTTGGCCAAACCAAACCGATAATTCAAAGAGAAATACAAAGATATCAAATCATGCATATAAGAATTCGGAGAGGATTCAAATAATATTCATAGATAAACTGATCATAAATCCACAATTCATCGGATCTCGACAAACACACCGCAAAAGAATATTACATCGGATAGATCTCCAAGAACAACGAGGAGAACATGGTATTGAGGATCAAAGAGAGAGAAAAAGCCACCTAGCTACTAGCTATGGACCCGTAGGTCTGTGGTAAACTACTCATGCTTCATCGGAAGGGCAATAGAGTTGATGTAGAAGCCCTTCGTGATCGAATCCAGGATGCCAGAAAAGGCCCCAAGATGGGATCTCACGGGTACAGAAGGTTGCGGCAGTGGAAAAGTATTTTTGTGGACGTTTCTGGTGGTTTGTGAATATTTCTGAATTTATAGGCCAAGGATTAGGGTTGGAGGACTCCCGTGGGGCCCACAAGCCAGGGGGCGCCCCCTAGGGCGTGCCCTGAGGGCTTGTGGAGCCCTCGGGACTCTTCTGCCTTCCTCTCCAAGTCCTACTTGTGTCTTCTGGTCCAAGAAAAATCATCACGAAAGTTTTATTCCGTTTGGACTCCGTTTGGTATCCCTTTTCTGTAAAACTCAAAAACAAGGAAAAAAAGAAACTCGCACTGGGCTCTAGGTTAATAAGTTAGCCCCAAAAATAATATAAAATAGCATATTAATGCATATAAAACATCCAAAACAGATAATATAATAGCATGGAACAATAAAAAATTATAGATATGTTGGAGACGTATCAGATACCTGGCAAACAGGTCAGTAATCAGAATTGTCTGCGATCATTATAGATAGTGCATACGATATTTTTTTGTGAATTGTGTGCTCGATAGGGCACACAATTCAATAAACCAACCAGTGGGCGATAATGTAAAAGATCTCTATCGAATACGTATTGCTAACCGTCTGCGATGAGATTGACAGGGGAAACAGAGATAACAAATTAATACAAGCGAACGGAAACACAGATATATATAATCTACTTAATTTAGTCCTTGTTGTTGTTGTTGTTGTTGTTGTTGGATGGCCCCGCAACATCGTCTTGGCGAGGAAGCTTCTTGCTGCTGACCATTGGCTTTTCATTACCGCCTCCATCGTCATCATTGTTGTTGTCGTCGTCGTCCTCCTCCTCGTTCGACCATTCCTCCTCATCATCATTGTCGTCCTCTTCTTTGTCCTCCGACGGCTCCTCGTCCGTCTAGTTGTCGTCTGACAACTCGGGAGGCGGTGTCCCTTCCATGATCTGGATAAAATTGAGGTCTGGGCTCGACGCCAGACTCATGGAAGATGAGCAAGATGATTCTGATGTTGACCTATCATCGGGTGCCAGACTGCTAGCAGAACTGTCGTCCTCGCCATCGCTCGACATGGCTGCGGTATGTATACAAACCGCGAGAAAGCGAGATTGCAGAGTGTGTGCAAGTGTGTAGCACGGCCGGCCGGGACGATGAAGATGGTGGACACTTAAGCGGGGCATGCAAAGAAGAGGAATGTCAATTGAAGCGGGGGATTGATGTATTATATAACCGCATTGGCAGGCGGTTGGAAGACTGATATAATCAACCATAATTGTTTGTACCCAGTCGCTCCGAATTCCCGGGGTTGCGGAACTCTCAATGTGATAATTACACACATGCGTTGGAGCATCCAAATACTCCCTCCTTTCCGGTTTATTGGGCTCATCTCATTTTCTTGGTTTTACCATATTATAAGTCTTATTTTCACTTCTTTCCACCACATGTTCACATTCCAAGGTGCATTAAATTGATGCATGCAAGGATTAAAAGAAACCAACCAATGCATGTAACCATTCCTACTCATTTAGTGGTCATCCATGCATATATTGTAATTAATGCAGATTAAAGTTTGAGTAATTTTGTAAACTACGAGATACATTTCTCCACTCATCATCTACCTTGGTTGATGAGATTACAAATTTAAGCCCTATAAATCGGAAAGGAGGGAGTATGAAACAAGCATTTTTCATACTCCCTCCATACCGGCGACCAAGGTGGGAGAAAAACAAGAGAACTTGATGTTTATTTGCTAATCAATACCACTGCATGCAGAGAATTGACTATTTCATGTTATGCTAAGTAGTCTGAAGTCATTGAATGCATACAAGCACCACGACTCCTATTGGCTGATTTCTTTTTTCAGGGCAAAAAATAGGGAACGAGTTTTGGGATTATTTGGTTTTCGTAATGTGACTTATGCACACAACTCAGCTTTTGGTACTTCTCGATGGCGCAAAACTCGGAGTCAAACTCATGTTGCGGGAGTCTGGAGTCATACTCCGGATCCGATGGCTGATCGCTTTCCGGGGGGGGGGGGGTCATTCAGGACGGATTGAGCAGGGAGCTACTTTGGACATGCTAAAAACAATCGGGATAGATTGGAACCTGACAAGATGATTCAGATTTGTAGTACACCTGCCTTCTGATGACCTTAGGCAAGTGCTCGGCGGTGATCGCCGTCGTGGCAGGGCTGCTGAGAGCGGCATTACGAGCAGGAGCAGCCGCACCGAAACCATCAGCAGCACTCATCTGCATTCCCCCAATGTCAGTGCCACGCGAGGGGATTTGGGGGCTAGGGCTTTGGAGTCTACCTAGGGATTTGGGAGAAATGGGGAAACTGTGGGGATCTTCTAACAGTCAGAACTACTTATCGCACTATGTTGTATGTGGCACACGGTTTATACATGTGGTTTGTGTTAGGTATTACAGCTTCACACACGATTTCCGCACCAAACCATGTGAGAAGACAATGTAGGTGAGACATGGTTGCCATGCCATAACCGTATGTGATGTACTACCTGTTGGGTTCTACGGTAGAGTGCATCGACTGCAAATTAAAATTTTCCTACACGCAGAACAACCAAGATCATACTACGGGAGATGGATCACTGATCGTTACCACTAGACGCGCAGTGCTGTGCAGCAGAAGAAGAGTTGGGGCAGTGCGTCTGGGTGGATCGTCTCCTCCTCCTCCTCCGATCTCCCTCGAACAGCCGGTCGTCCGATCCGACGTACAAGTTCACCGGAGTGGTGTAGGTGCACCGCCTCTAACGGTATGCGCGTGTGCAGGAGGAACACCGTGCAGCAGACTGCCAGGTCCGATCACACAGTCGATGGCGAGCGGAGGTGGCTATTTGCAACACATGCAAAGCCCTAGTGAAAGCGCCGAAGCGATCAACCAAATGAGTGTGCCACACCTCCACTATATATAGGCGTCCATCGCGGGCTCAACACTTGGGCCTCGCACGGACCCTAAAGCCCAAAATCTGTTCGGCCTAGGTTCGAGTCTGAGTAGGATCACATTTGACTCGTGGAGTCTGATCCGGCCTCACAGGTTCCTTCGCTTAAGCGCGTGACCCGTTAGGTTCAAGTCGGCTTGGTCGCAGGTCAGATCACCTCCGACCTGCTTGGTTGGTAGCGGCCTCTAGCAAGGCGTGCCGACCACCAAGTAGACAATGAAGCCGGTTGGCAAACCTATACAACATGTCATACTTCTGTTCCGTTTGCCACACGATATATATTGTCGGGCTCAAGGCGAGTCTGTCATCCTTGTGCCAGCCCAACCTCTTTCTCGTTCCAGTGATGCCGACCCCTAACTGGATTATCTCATAATCCCTATCACATGGCCATGGTTATCTTGGTCGGATCAGACGAGGGGCCCAAAGTATATCTCTCCTGATCGGAGGGGCAAATCCCATCTTGCTCGACCATGTCTCGCCGCATGGGTGTGGACAAGCCCAAAACCTACCTTTGTAAGTACCAGTCACGAAGTAGCGTTTGGTCGACCCAAAGCAGGTCTGTCACCACCCTGAGTACATGCGACAGCTCAGGTCTTAGGACATAGAACGTATGTTGTACTAGAGACTCACAGATGACATATCGCTGCGTCTCATAGTTGGGTCTGTCCGACTCAGACCTTATCTCAACTCAGATCTGACTATGTCGAATCTGACCTGATCCTTCCGAGTCCATATTATCTGGTTAGCATCCAATGCTCCACGGCTAGTGAGACCAAGCCATCGACCGTGTCATATGCTAGTCTAGTCGGCGGCGTGTCCACACAGCCCTTTTGACTAGGGACCTTTTAGGATAGTCATCATACAATGCATAGTCCCACAAACAAGTCACGTACTTGCTGATACACATCATTGATAATGTCCAAAGACTATCTTTATTCATAAACACATAGGAAATATCATCATACATGATTGCCTCTAGGGCATATCTCCAACAGTCTCCCACTTGCACTAGAGTCAATCAAATAGACATCGTATGCCCCTAGCTCTAACGTGCCCCTCATTCTTGGGTTGTGGAAGCGGCTTAGTCAATGGATCCGCAACATTTGCATCCGTGTGAATTTAGCATAACTCTACATCACCACTCTTTATGATCTTTCATATCAGGTGATATTTCTGATCTATGTGTCTGGTCTTGTGATGATTCCTCGTCTCCTTGGCTTGTGCGATGGCACCATAATTATCACAATAAAGGTCCAACAGTTTTACCGAGGCTCGGAAAATACCAAGATCATCCAGAAAGTTCTGGATCCAAACACCCTCCTTTGCAGCTTCACAAGCCGCAATATATTCGGCTTCTGTGGTAGAATCGTCCACCATATCTTGCTTGGAACTCGTCCAGCTCACTGCTCCTCCATTCATGACGTACACGAATTCGGACGGTGATCGACAATCATCTCTGTTGGTTTGGAAACTAGCATCGACGTAACCCTTTACGATGAGCTCTTCCTCACCTCCATAAACTAGAAACATTTCCTTAGTCCTTTTCAGGTACTTCAGAATATTCTTCACCGCTGCCTAGTGACTCTCACCTGGGTTGGCATGGTATCTGCTTGTTAGGCTTATTGCAAAAGCAACATCAGGCCTTATACATATCATGGCATACATGATGGATCCGATTGCCGAGGCATACAGAATCCTACTCATCCTGCTTCGCTCATTAGATGTCAAAGGACTCTAATTCTCGCTTTGACTTATACCATGTGAGAGGGGCAAGAACCCTTTCTTTGCCTCACTCATGTTGAATCGTTTCAACACTTTATCTATGTACGTGCTTTGGCTTAAGCCGAGTAGCCTCTTCGATCTATCTCTATAGATCTTAATGCCCAATATGTAAACTACTTCACCGAGGTCCTTTATCGAAAACTTTCCATTCAATGACTCCTTAACCGAGTTCAATATCGAAACATGATTTCCGATCAGTAGTATGTCATCCACATACAAGATCAAAAACACTATCGAGCTCCCACTTAACTGCTTGTATAAACAAGCGTCCTCTTCACTTTTGATGAAACCGAGACTAGTTACGACCTCATCAAAACAACTGTTCCAACTCCGAGATGCTTGCGTCAACCCATAAATGGATCTCATGAGCTTGCATACCTTACTAGCGCTAGTCGGATTGACAAAACCCTTGGGTTGTATCATATACACGTCCTCGGTTTAATTTCCATGAAGGAAAGCCATTTTGACATCCATCTGCCATATCTCGTAATCGAAATATGAAGCTATAGCTGGTACGATCCTTACCGACTTCAGCATCGCTACCAGCGAGTAGGTCTCGTCGTAGTCAATTCCGTGAACTTGTCCATAACCTTTTGCGACAAGCCGATCTTTGTCGATCTGAACATTTCCATCCATGTCAGTTTTCTTCTTAAAGACCCATTTGCAGCCAATGGCCTTTACGCCAGGCGGCAGATCAACCAAGTGCCAGACTTGACTCTCATTGATGGACTTTAACTCGGATCTCATGGCCTCTAGCCATGCCTCGGAATCTGGGCTCACCATCGCTTCCGCATACATGGCCGGCTCGTCGCTTTCTAGCAACAATAGATCACGCACTCTGCGCAATCTTTCCGACCTCCGTGGTTCCGGTGTCGCTTCCACTACGGGTTCCCTGACTGACTCTGGTATGATCTCATCACTAGCCGAGCCATCCCCGAGTGGTCCTCGAATTTCTTCGAGTCGGACCGTCCTCCCACTGGCTTCCTGATATGTCCATTTTGCATCATGTTTTCCTACTATTATTTATGATGTTTTTATGCATAATTATGCTTTTTGGAGTAATTCTATTGCCTTTTCTCTCATAATATGCAAGGTTCACACAAAGAGGGAGAATTCCAGCAGCTGGAAATCTGGACCTGAAAAAGCTACGTCAGGCTACCTATTCTGCACAACTCCAAATGAGCTGAAACTTCACGAGGAATTTTTATGGAATATATAAGAATTATTGGAGCCAATAAGTTCCAGAAGGGGCCCACCAGGTGGGCACAACCCACCTGGGCGCGCCAGGGAGCCCAGGCGCGCCCTGGTGGGTTGTGCCCTCCTCGGCCCACCTCCGGTGCCCCTCTTCTGGTATATAAGTCAGTTTGACCTAGAAAAAATAAGGAGAGGACTTTCGGGACGAAGCGCTGCCGTCTCGAGGCAGAACTTGGGCAGGAGCACTTTTGCCCTCCGGCGGAGCGATTCCGCCGGGGGAACTTCCCTCCCAGAGGGGGAAATCATCGTCATCATCATCACCAACAACTCTCCCATCTTGGGGAGGGCAATCTCCATCAACATCTTCAACAGCACCATCTCCTCTCAAACCCTAGTTCATCTCTTGTGTTCAATCTTTATACCGGAACTATAGATTGGTGCTTGTGGGTGACTAGTAGTGTTGATTACATCTTGTAGTTGATTACTATATGGTTTATTTGGTGGAAGATTATATGTTCAGATCCATTATGCTATTTAATACCCCTCTGATCTTGAGTATTATTATCATTTGTGAGTAGTTACTTTTGTTCTTGAGGTCACGGGAGAAATCTTGTTGCAAGTAATCATGTGAACTTGATATGTGTTCAATATTTTGATAGTATGTATGTTGTGATTCCCTTAGTGGTGTCATGTGAACGTCGACTACATGACACTTCACCATATTTGGGCCTAAGGGAATGCATTGTGGAGTAGTTATTAGATGATGGGTTGCGAGAGTGACAGAAGCTTAAACCCTAGTTTATGCGCTATTCCGTAAGGGACTGATTTGGATCCAAAAGTTTAATGCTATGGTTAGATTTATTCTTAATACTTTTCTCGTAGTTGCAGATGCTTGCGAGGGGGTTAATCATAAGTAGGAGGTTTGTTCAAGTAAGAACAGCTCCTAAGCACCGGTCCACCCACATATCAAATTATCAAAATAGCGAACACAAATCAAACCAACATGATGAAAGTGACAAGATGAAATTCCCGTGTACCCTCAAGAACGCTTTGCTTATCATAAGAGACCATTTTGGCCTGTCCTTTGCCTCAAAAGGATCGGGCTACCTTGCTGCACTTTTGTTACCATTACTGTTACTATCTTGTTACAAATTATCTTGCTATCAAACTACTCGTTACTTATAATTTCAGTGCTTGCAGAGATTAACTTGCTGAAAACCGCTTGTCATTTCCTTCTGCTCCTCGTTGGGTTCGACACTCTTACTTATTGAAAGGACTACAATTGATCCCCTATACTTGTGGGTCATCAAGGCTCTTTTCTGGCGCCGTTGCCGGGGAATGAAGCGCTCTTGGTAAGTGGAAATCGGTAAGGAAAAATTATTACTACGTGCTGAAATTTATTGTCCCTTGTTACTATGGAAAACAATCCTTTGAGGGGTTTGTTCGGGGTATCTTCACCTCGACCGGAACCACAATTAGTTACCCCTCAACCTACTACACCTACTGAAAATATTGGTTATGAAATTCCTTCGGGTATGATAGAACAATTGCTAGCTAATCCTTATGCAGGAGATGGAACCGAACATCCTGATATGCACTTGATATATGTGGATGAAATTTGTGGATTATTTAAGCTTGCAGGTTTACCCGGAGATGAAGCTAAGAAGAAGGTTTTCCCTTTATATTTGAAGGGAAAAGCATTGGCATGGTATAGGCTATGCGATGATATTGGATCTTGGAATTGGAATCGATTGAAATTGGAATTTCACCAAAAAATTTATCCTATGCATCTAGTTCATCGTGATCGGAATTATATATATAATTTTTGGCCTCGTGATGGAGAAAGTATCGCTCTAGCTTGGGGGAGCTTAAGTCAATGTTATATTCATGCCCCAATCATGAGCTCTCAAGAGAAATTATTATTCAGAATTTTTATGCTCGGCTTTCTCATGATGATCGATCCATGCTTGATACTTCTTGTACTGGTTCCTTTATGAAGAAGACTATTGACTTCCGGTGGGATCTTTTAGAAAGAATTAAATGCAACTCTGAAGATTGGGAACTCGATGAAGGTAAAGAGTCAGGTATTAAGCTCAAGTATGATTGTGTCAAATCCTTTATGAATATCGATGCTTTTCAAAAGTTTAGCACTAAATATGGACTTGACTTTGAGATAGTAGCCTCCTTTTGTGAATCATTTGCTACTCATGTTGACCTCCCTAAAGAGAAGTGGTTTAAATATCACCCACCTATCAAAGAAGAAATAAAGAGCCAGTAATAGCTAAGGATGAAACTATTATTTATAATGTTGATCCGGTTGTTCCTACTTCTTATATTGAAAAACCACCTTTCCCTGTTAGGATAAAGGAACATGCTAAAGTTTCAACTGTGGTCAACAAAAGTTATATTAGAACTTCCAAACCTGCTGAACAAATCAAAGTAGAACCTAGTGTTGCTATGGTTAAAGATCTCTTGGTTGAAAATATAGATGGGCATGTTATTTACTTCTGTAATGTAGCAGCTAGAATTGCCAAACCCGATGAAAAAGATAAGCATAGACCCGTTGTTGGCATGCCTGTTGTCTCAGTTAAAATAGGAGATCACTGTTATCATGGTTTATGTGACATAGGTGCTAGCGTGAGTGCTATCCCTTTTACCTTATATCAAGAAATTATGAATGATATAGCACCCGCTGAAATAGAAGACATAGATGTTACTATTAAACTTGCTAATAGAGACACCATCACACCACTTGGGATTGTTAGAGATGTTGAAGTCTTGTGTGGGAAAATAAAATACCCTACTGATTTTCTTGTTCTTGGTTCCCCACAAGATGACTTTTGTCCCATTATCTTTGGTAGACCTTTCTTGAACACTGTTAGTGCTAAAATAGATCGTGAGAAACAAACTGTCGGTGTTAGTTTTGGTGATGAGTCTCATGAGTTTAATTTTTCTAAGTTTAGTACAAAGCATCATAAGGAAGAATTGCCTAGTAAGGATGAAATAATTGGTCTTGCTTCTATTGTTGTGCCTCCTACTGATCCACTAGAACAATATTTGCTAGACCATGAAAATGTTATGCATCTGCATGAAAGAAATGAAATAGATAAGATTTTCTTTGAACAACGTCCTCTGCTTAAACACAAATTTCCTATTGAAACTCTAGGAGATCCTCCTCCTCCTAAAGGTGATCCTGTATTTGAATTAAAACAATTGCCAGACACTTTGAAATATTCTTATCTTGATGAGAAAAAGATATGTCCTGTTATTATTAGTGCTAACCTTTTAGAACATGAAGAAGAAAGATTATTGAAGGTTATGAAGGAGCACCAAGCTGCCATTGGATATACTCTTGATGATTTAAAGGGCATTAGTCCCACTCTCTGTCAGCATAAAATTAATATGGAACCTGATGCTAAACCCGTTGTTGATCACCAACGAAGGTTGAATCCTAAAATGAAAGAAGCGGTAAGAACAGAAATACTGAAGCTTCTGGAAGCAGGTATAATCTATCCCATAGCTGATAGTAGATGGGTAAGTCCCGTTCATTGTGTCCCTAAAAAGGGAGGTATTACCGTTGTTCCTAATGATAAAAATGAACTTATTCCACAAAGAATTGTTACTGGCTACAAAATGGTAATTGATTTTAGAAAATTAAATAAAGCTACTAGAAAAGATCATTACCCTCTACCTTTTATCGATCAAATGCTAGAAAGGTTGTCAAAGCACACACATTTTTGCTTCCTTGATGGATATTTTGGTTTTTGTCAAATACCTGTCTCACAACCTGATCAAGAGAAAACCACCTTTACTTGTCCTTTTGGAACTTATGCTTATAGGCATATGCCTTTTGGTTTATGCAATGCACCTGCCACCTTTCAAAGTTGTATGATTGCTATATTCTCTAATTTTTTGAAAAGATTGTTGAGGTTTTCATGGATGTTTTTTCCGTTTACGGAACTTCTTTTGATGATTTCTTGAGCAACCTTGATCGAGTTTTGCAGAGATGTGAGCAAACTAATCTCGTCTTGAATTGGGAGAAGTGCCAGTTTATGGTTAATGAAGGTATTGTCTTGGGACATAAAATTTCTGAACGAGGTATTGAGGTGGATAAAGCTAAAGTTGATGCAATTGAGAAAATGCCATGTCCTAAAGATATCGAAGGTGTTCATAGTTTCCTCGGTCATGCTGGTTTCTATAGGAGGTTTATTAAAGACTTCTCTAAAATTTCTAGGCCTCTTACAAATCTTTTACAAAAGGATGTTCCATTTGTTTTTGATGATGATTGTGTAGAAGCCTTTGAAACAATTAAGAAAGCCTAGATTTCTGCACCTATTGTTCAACCACTTGATTGGAACTTGCCTTTTGAAATTATGTGTGATGCTAGTGATTATGCTGTTGGTGCTGTTCTAGGACAAAGAGTTGATAAGAAATTAAATGTTATTCATTATGCTAGTAAAACTCTGGACAGTGCTCAACGGAATTATGCTACTACTAAAAAGGAATTCTTAGCAGTGGTGTTTGCTTGTGATAAATTTAGATCTTACATTGTTGATTCTAAAGTGATTGTTCACACCGATCATGCTGCTATAAAATATCTTATGGAAAAGAAAGATGCTAAACCTAGACTTATTAGGTGGATTCTTTTGCAACAAGAATTTGACTTACATATCACCGATAGAAAAGGAGCTGAGAACCCCGTAGCTGATAACTTGTCTAGGCTAGAAAACATTCTTGATGACCCACAACCTATTAATGATAGTTTTCTTGATGAACAATTAGCTGCAATAAATGTTTCTCATAACACTCCTTGGTATGCTGACTATGCTAATTATATTGTTGCTAAATATATACCACCTAGCTTCACATACCAACAAAAGAAAAAATTCTTCTATGATTTAAGACATTACTTTTGGGATGACCCACATCTTTATAAAGAAGGAGTAGATGGTATTATTAGACGTTGTGTACCTGAGCATGAACAGGGACAAATCCTACGGAAATGTCACTCTGAAGCTTATGGAGGACATCATGCGGGAGATAGAATTGCTCACAAGGTATTGCAATCTGGTTTTTATTGGCCTACTCTCTTCAAAGATGCCCGTAAGTTTGTTTTATCTTGTGATGAATGTCAAAGAATTGGTAATATTGGTAAGCGTCAGGAAATGCCTATGAATTATTCTCTTGCTGTTGAACCATTTGATGTTTGGGGATTTGATTACATGGGACCTTTTCCTTCCTCTAATGGGTATACACATATTTTGGTTGTTGTTGATTATGTTACTAAGTGGGTAGAGGCTATTCCAACCAGTAGTGCTGATCACAACACCTCTATTAAAATGCTTAAGGAAGTTATTTTCCCAAGGTTTGGAGTCCCTAGATATTTAATGACTGACGGTGGTTCACATTTTATTCATGGTGCTTTCTGTAAAATGCTTGCTAAGTATGATGTTAATCACAGAATTGCATCACCCTATCATCCTCAGTCTAGTGGTCAAGTTGAACTTAGCAATAGAGAAATAAAGTTAATATTACAAAAAACTGTCAATAGGTCCTGGAAGAATTGGTCTAAGAAATTAGATGATGCACTTTGGGCTTATAGAACAGCATATAAAAATCCTATGGGTATGTCTCCTTATAAAATAGTTTATGGAAAAGCTTGTCATTTGCCTCTTGAGTTAGAACATAAAGCATATTGGGCAATAAAAGAACTCAACTATGATTTCAAACTTGCCGGTGAAAATAGGTTATTTGATATTAGGTCACTAGATGAATGGAGAACCCAAGCTTATGAAAATGCCAAGTTATTTAAAGAAAAAGTTAAAAGATGGCATGATAAGAGAATCCAAAAGCATGAGTTTAAAGTTGGAGAATATGTTCTTTTGTACAACTCTCGTTTCAGATTCTTTGCAGGCAAACTCCTCTCCAAATGGGAAGGACCCTATGTTATCGAGGAGGTTTATCGATCTGGAGCCATCAAAATAAATAATGACGAAGGTACTAACCCGAAGGTTGTTAATGGGCAACGAATAAAACATTATATCTCACATACGCCCATTAATGTTGAAAGCAATATTATCCAAACTATGACACCAGAAGAACACATAAAGGAAACCTTTCGGAACACTCCAAAATAACTGAAAAAGAGGAGGTACATGATACGGTAAGTAAACAGACTCCGAAAAATCCGCAAAAATATTTTTTGTCAGTTTTGGAATATTTAAAAAATTAGGAAAATAAGAAACTACCAGGAAGGTGACCCTGGTGGGCACAAGACACCAGGGCGCGCCTGGCATGCCAGGCGCGCCCAGGTGGGTTGTGCCCACCTTGGGTACCTTCTGGACTTCGTTTTTCTTCCGTTTGCTTGTTTCCCAAGATAAAAAATCTTTATATACCCCCCGAACCTATAGACCACCGTATCGCGGAGAAATCTTCTGCTTTCTTTTCCTTGCTGTTTTCTGACAGATCCAATCCACCATGGCCGCTTCAAGCTCCTCCAAGGACAAGTTCTTCGAGAAGGTCATCAACCCATATTTGCGGGAGGTGATGCAGCACCCTCAGGCTATCCAGATGCATGAGGGGGTGCTCCACATCCGCGATGTGCAAGGCCCCAAGGGGACGGGATCCGTGGAGGCTACGCTTGAAGCTATGGAGCAGGAAGTCTTCCGGTGCAAGGGGATGGTAGAATGTGGACTCAATGCCAATCACCTCATGATCGCGGATTACACCCGTGATCTTAAGGTGGATGGCAAGTCCATGAAGGACATCATCTTCACCTTCAACGAGCAAATCAACTTCCTCCAAAGCAAGATTTATGATCTCCAAAACCAAGTCTTTGAATATGAGGCGAGGTTTAAAGGTATGAGTTTGGCTGCCAGTTGCAGGACCCATGAGACTCACTCCTCCTCTTATGATGGTGAACCCTTACCATGGAAACCCGAGGACAAGATTGCTACCACTTCTTCACCACCACCTCCTTCTTCATAACCAAAGGAAACTTGAGTATCGGGTATGGGCACTCCCCTTGGCTTGTGCCAAGCTTGGGGGAGGTACCCCGGTATCGTATCACCTCCACTATCTTTTGCCTTTACTTCTTAGTTCGATCCATAGTTATCTTTTGCTTTAGATGAATAAAAGTTTAGTTCGATCCTTTCTTTTTGAGAGTTTTCTTAGTGATCTATCTTTGTAATCGTGTGTGAGATATATAATAAAGTTTAGTTTGAGTTTGTTTTCTTTACTTTCATGTTCAATAAAAAGAAAGGAAATAAATGAAAAAGATCATATGCTAATCTTATGGTAAGTAATGACATCACATAAGGAAGAGTATAAGTAGAAAATTTTATTGGAGATTGACAAACATAGCATTGGTCAATGATGCAATTCATGAAAGAATTAATAAGGGAAGAGAAGATTCACATGCAAATACACTATGTTGGACATCTTTTGTGATTGTGAGCCCCCATCAAAATATTATATGCCAAAATTGTTGATGTTGGACAAGGAAGACAACGTAATGATTTATGTTTGTTCATATTCACATAGAAGTTATATTGTCATAGATCCTTTAACATGTCGTGCTTGTCCCCCATCTTTGCTAGCCAAAAATTCCGCACTAAGTAGAGATACTACTTGTGCATCCAAAACCCCTTAAACCCAAATCTTATTTTGAAGAGTCCACCATACCTACCTAAGGATTGAGTAAGATCCTTCAAGTAAGTTGTCATCGGTGCAATAAGGCAATAAAAATTGCTTCTAAAAGTGTTAGATCATTTAGTGTAAGAGAAAATTGAGCGTTGTACGAACTTGTGATGGCAAAGAATAAAAGCGACAGACTGCATAATAAAGGTTGCAATCATATGGGGCAATACAACGTGACATTCTTTTGCACTAAGGGATTGAGCATACAAACAAAAAGCGCATGGCAACCTCTGCTTCCCTCTGCGAAGGGCCTATCTTTTACTTTTATGTATTTACTTTTATGCAAGAGTCAAAGTCTTCTCTCTATTCCTTTTTATTTTCTATTTTGGCAAGCATCATGTTGTGAGGAAAGATCTAGGCACATATATCCAGTTGGATATGGGTAGCATGAGTTATTATTGTTGACATCACCCTCGAGGTGAGTATGTTGGGAGGCGAAACTATAAGCCCCTATCTTTCTATGTGTTTGGTTGAAACATTTTGCTCATGTGTATGCGGTGAGTGTTAGCAATCATAGAAGACTATATGATGGTTGAGTATGTGGACTTGCCAAAAAGGCTCCGATACATGACCCTTCCTGAAAAGATGATGAATTGTAGTTGCAAAGTTGACTGAGAACATAGTTTGTTGGTTTTCAATAGAGTTTATGCTTTATACTTTGATGTTGTGATGAATTGTTACTTGTTCATGAGAAGTCTATGATAAAAGTTCTATGATAAAGTTTTATATTAAAGTTTTTTGCTGTTATAATAATGTACATGATGCTTCTATGTCCGTATTTTGTTTTTATCGACACTTCTCTCTCTAAGCATGTGGACATGTTTTTCGATTTCGGTTTGCACTTGAGGACAAGCGAGGTCTAAGCTTGGGGGAGTTGATACGTCCGTTTTGCATCATGTTTTTCTACTGTTATTTATGATGTTTTTATGCATAATAATGCTTTTTGGAGTAATTCTAATGAGTTTTCTCTCATAATATGCAAGGTTCACACAAAGAGGGAGAATTCCGGCAGTTGGAAATCTGGACCTGAAAAAGCTACGTCAGGCTACCTATTCTGCACAACTCCAAATGAGCTGAAACTTCACGAGGAATTTTTATGGAATATATAAGAATTATTGGAGCCAATAAGTACCAGAGGGGGCCCACCAGGTGGGCACAACCCACCTGGGCACGCCAGGGAGCCCAGGCATGCCCTGGTGGGTTGTGCCCTCCTCGGCCCACCTCCGGTGCCCCTCTTCTGGTATATAAGTCATTTTGACCTGGAAAAAATAAGGAGAGGACTTTTGGGATGAAGCGCCACCGTCTCGAGGCAGAACTTGGGCAGGAGCACTTTTGCCCTCCGGCAGAGCGATTCCGCCGGGGGAACTTCCCTCCCGGAGGGGGAAATCATCGTCATCATCATCACCAACAACTCTCCCATCTTGGGGAGGGCAATCTCCATCAACATCTTCAACAACACCATCTCCTCTGAAACCCTAGTTCATCTCTTGTGTTCAATCTTTGTACCGGAACTATAGATTGGTGCTTGTGGGTGACTAGTAGTGTTGATTACATCTTGTAGTTGATTACTATATGGTTTATTTGGTGGAAGATTATATGTTCAGATCCATTATGCTATTTAATACCCCTTCTGATCTTGAGCATGATTATCATTTGTTAGTAGTTACTTTTGTTCTTGAGGTCACGGGAGAAATCTTGTTGCAAGTAATCATGTGAGCTTGATATGTGTTCGATATTTTGATAGTATGTATGTTGTGATTCCCCTAGTGGTGTCATGTGAACGTCGACCACATGACACTTCACCATATTTGGGCCTAAGGGAATGCATTGTGGAGTAGTTATTAGATGATGGGTTGCGAGAGTGACAGAAGCTTAAACCCTAGTTTATGCGCTATTCCGTAAGGGACTGATTTGGATCCAAAAGTTTAATGCTATGGTTAGATTTATTCTTAATACTTTTCTCGTAGTTGCGGATGCTTGCGAGGGGGTTAATCATAAGTAGGAGGTTTGTTAAAGTAAGAACAGCACCTAAGCACCGGTCCACCCACATACCAAATTATCAAAGTAGCGAACACAAATCAAACCAACATGATGAAAGTGACTAGATGAAATTCCCGTGTACCCTCAAGAACGCTTTGCTTATCATAAGAGACCATTTTGGCCTGTCCTTTGCCTCAAAAGGATTGGGCTACCTTGCTGCACTTTTGTTACCATTACCATTACTAGCTTGTTTCAAATTATCTTGCTATCAAACTACTCGTTACTTATAATTTCAGTGCTTGCAGACATTACCTTGCTGAAAATTGCTTGTCATTTCCTTCTGCTCCTTGTTGGGTTCGACACTCTTACTTATCGAAAGGACTACGATTGATCCCCTATACTTGTGGGTCATCACTTCCCAACCGAGAAACTCTTTCTCAAGGAAAACCCCGTTCTGAGCAACAAACACTTTGTTCTCTTCCCGGTTGTAGAAGCTATATCCCAAGGTTTCCCTCGGATATCCCACGAATATGCATTTATCCGACTTGGGTGTAAGCTTGTCTGACATAAGTCGTTAACAAATGCTTCACAACCCCAAATCTTTAGAAAAGACAAACTGGGACTCTTCCCGATCCACATCTCATCTGGTGTCTTGTCTACGGATTTTGATGGTACACTGTTAAGTGTGAAAGCTGCAATTTCTAGAGCATATCCCCAGAATGACAAGGGTAAATCCGATTTGCTCATCATTGACCAGATCATGTCCAACAAGGTCCTATTCCTCCGTTCCGACACGTCGTTTCTCTATGGCGTACCCGGAGGTGTGAGCTTAGGTACTATACCTCGGCTTTTTAGATGATCATCCAACTCCTGGCTCATGTACTCACCTCTACGATCTGATCGTAGAAGTTTTATAGTCTTGCTGAGCTGATTCTCAACCTCATTTTGAAACTCTTTGAACTTTTCAAAAGTTTTCGACTTGTGCCTCATCAAATGGATATACCCATATCTACTCAAGTCGTTGCTAAAAGTCACAAAGTACTGATAGCCACCTCTGGCAGTTGTGCTCATTGGACCACACACATCACTATGTATAAGATCCAACAACTCGGATGCCCTCTCACAACTCTTTGCAAAAGGAGACTTAGTCATCTTGCCGAGCAAGCATGATTCGCATGTCTCGAACGACCCAAAGTTGGACGAAGTTAGGAGCCCATCATCATGGAGCTTCTTCATGAGTTTCAGACTAATGTCTCCAAGCCGGCAATGCCAAAAGTACATCGGATTTATCTCATTAGGCTTATGCCTCTGGACATTCACGTTATAGACCGGTTAATGTTCCAGATTCAATATAAAAAGCCCATCAACAATGGGTGCATAGCCGTGGAACATTCCATTCAAATAAAGCGAACAACCATTGTCCTTTAAATTGAATTCATAACCCTGACTCATCAAACATGAGGCAGAAATAATGTTCCGACTAAGTGTAGGAATGTAATAACAATTATTCAATTCCAAAATAAATCCAGAAGGAAGCTGGAGCTGCATCGTGCCGACCTCCAATGCAGCAACTCTTGCTTTGCTGCCGACCCTGATGTCAATCTCCCCTTGTGCCACATGCCTAGTTCTTACCAGCCCCTACATCAAGTTGCAAATATGAACAACCGATCCGGTATCAAATACCCAAGAGCTACTAGGTATGTCAGCAAGGTAAATGTCTATAACATATGTAACAAGTGTACCTTTGCCTCAAGCAGCATTTCCGGCCTTCTTGCCATGCTTAGCAAGCCAATTGCTACAGTTCCTCTTCCAGTGAACAGTTTCCTTGCAATGATAGCAAATGGTCTTCGAGTCCGGTCCTAACTTCGGCGCAGCGGCAGAGGTTACCATCTTCGTGCCCTTTGTCTTAGCCTTCTTCTTGGACCAACTCTTCTTGAACTTGCCCGAGTCCTGCACCATCAACACTTGATGCGTGCCTTTCTTAATATCCTACTTTGCCACCTTAAGCATCCCATGCAATTCAGTGAGCTTCTTATCCATGCCGTGCATATGATAGTTTGAGATGAACGTCCCATAGCTAGGTGGAAGAGAACCCATAACTGCATCTGTAGCCAGCTCATCCAAGATCGGGAAGCCTAACAGATCCAAAGCTTCCACGTATCCGATCATCTTGATCACATGCGGGCTCAGTGGATCAGCTTCCTCTAGCTTGCAATCCATCAAGGATCGCCAGACGTTGAACCTTTTGGTCCTAGCCTGTACCTGAAACATGCTCTTGAGACTCTCGATCATATCGAAAGCCCCAACATCTTTGAAATGCGGTTGCAAATCGGGCTCCATACAAGCCAGCATGAGGCAGCTGATCTCGTTTGATTCATCAACGAGGTTCTTGTAGGCATTCCTGGTTGTGGCATTAGCATTATTGGCAGGTTCCTCTGGAAGTGGATCCTCTAGAACATGTTCCTTTTTATCATGCTTGAGAACAATTCTCAAATTTCTATACCAGGTGGTAAAGTTTGTTCCATTCAGTTTATCCTTTTCCAGAATTGATTCCAATGCAAAGTTGGGTTCAACAGGTGGTGCCATTGATCTATAACAGAAAAATATGCAATCACTAAGCAATGTGTTTATGTAGAGTAATTCAAGCCTTAAACAGAAATACTCCCACTGAAGTCGGCATCCCTCCACAAACTCTCAGTGATTCAGGATCCGACTAGCGCATGCGACTAGTGAGCTTTAGCATCACTGCTAGCCAACATACCTATCCGGTAAGCAACTCCTTGCTAATTGTATCTCAATATGACTCCTATCGGTCGGGTAGGTATCTTATACGTCTCCAACGTATCTATAATTTTTGCTTGTTCCATGCTGTTATATTATCATTCTTGGATGTTTTACAATCATTTTATAGCAACTTTATATCATTTTTTGGGACTAACCTATTGACATAGTGCCTAGTGCCAGTTGCTATTTTTTGCTTGTTTTTTTACTTCGCAGAATATCAGTACCAAACGGAGTCCAAACACAGCAAAACTTTTGGGAGAATTTTTTTGGACCAGAAGACACAACATGGGCCAAAGAAGTACCAGAGGGGAGGCCCGAGGTGGGCACAACCCACCAGGGCTTGCTCAGGAGCCCAGGCGCGCCCAGGGGGCTGTGCCCCCCTTGGTAGCCTCCCGCACCGCCTCTTCGCCCTATAAATCCCCAAATATTCCAGAAACCCTTGGGGAGTCGACGAAAAGCAATTCCAGCCGCCGCAAGTTCTAGAACCACGAGATCCAATCTAGACACCATCACGGAGGGGTTCATCATCCTCATTGGTGCCTCTCTGATGATGCGTGAGTAGTTCATCCTAGACCTACGGGTCCGTAGGCAGTAGCTAGATGGCTTCCTCTCTCTCTTTTGATTCTCGATACAATGGTCTCTTGGAGATCTATTTGATGTAACTCTTTTTTGCGGTGTGTTTGTTGGGATCCGATGAAATTTGAGTTTATGATCAGATCTATATCCATGAATATTATTTGAGTCTTCTTTTGATCTCTTATATGCATGATTATTTATAGCCTCATATTTCTTCTTTGAATCTTTGGTTTAGTTAGGCCAACTTGATCGATTTTTCTTGCCATGGGAAGAGGTGCTTTATGATGGGTTCGATCGTGCGGTGTTCTTTCCCAGTGATAGAAGGGGCAGCAAGACACACATGTATCATTGCTCTTAAGGATAACAAGATGGGGGCTATTCCTACATGAATAGATCTCATCTACATCTTGTCATCGTTCTTATTGCATTACTTCGTTTTTCCATGAACTTAATACACTAGATGCATGCTGGATAGCGGTCGATGTGTGGAGTAGTAGTAGTAGATGCAGGCAGGAGTCGGTCTACTAATCTTGGACGTGATGCCTATATATTGATCATTGCCTTGGATATCGTCGTAATTATTCGATCTTCTATCAATTGTCCAACAGTAATTTGTTTACCCACCGTGTGCAATTTTTTTGAGAGAAGCCACTAGTGAAATATACGGCCCCCGGGTCTATTTTTTATCACATTTGCTTTGAAATATATTTTTATTTGATTTTATTTTCAGATATATTATTCCAAAAACCCAAAAATACATTGCTGGACTTTTTTTATTACTTATTTTATTTCACATTTTATCGAGATCTAATTATCCAATCTACACAATTTTTATCCCGTCAGCTTGACAATTTCTGGCGCCGTTACCCGTAGAGGGATTGACAACCCCTCATAAGCGTCGGGTTGCAAGTATTTGTTCTTTGTGTGCAGGTACCGTTTACATAGTGTTGTGTGGTTCTCCTACTGGTTCGATAACCTTGGTCTCATCACTGAGGGAAATACCTACCGTAGCTGTGCTGCATCATCCCTTCCTCTTTGGGGAAATATCGACGTAGTTCAAGCAACATCAGTATCTTATACCCCGGCTCCCAACCTTCTTTGCCACAAGGCCCAAAACCGTTTTGATAGCCTTGTCAAGTTAACCTAATGCAGTGCATGTCCGTGTCCGACACGAACCCTTCAATTCAAGGACACCTAGTAGCACCCCAATTTTATGAGCCCACCACTAGACGTACTTGACGTGCGAAGGTGAACATCGGGGATGGCAATTCACTTGATATTAACTAGGGATCTTTCTACCATTTTAACATGCATAGAAATAAAGAAGCATAACAATCACAAATAAACATATATTGTGAAATATTATGGCTCCTTCATGGATGTTCTTCTAGGTCGGCTCCGACTTCGATGACCATCTAGGAACTCCATCTTGTTTGTCATGCCGGGATGCCAAGCCACCAACCTGGTCTCTATTATCCAACTACTACAACTAGTAATGAATTTTACATAGAGTCACAAGTCGACTCGCAGGTCGTTATACATTATAATGACAACACTTTGGCTCCTGCCGGCTGACAAACATGACACGCAGTCCATGTATAAATTACACACATGCATAACATACACATGAGCCATACTATTCACATCAAGCCTGCAAAAACAAAGTTATGCATAGAATCGCATTCTACCGGGTTGAGTGATCGTGTACGAAATACAAGGCGCTACGCACATGGCGGTCCCGATTCGGATTTAAGTTTCACTGTTAACCCCGATGGAGGAAACCGACCGGTAGGGGCAGGTTGTGTCACGACCTCATCAATTCCGATCATCAAAAAACATAGCAACATCAATTCCCATGTACAGTTGATCTCATCAACCATGCACACAGCCGATCTCATAAACGACAACAGATCTTATCTGCCGCCTCCACATATCTAATATGCATACAATCTGAATCCAAATCCTATAGCAGAGGCTCTGATACCACTGTTGGGTTGTACGGTAGGGTGCATCGACTACTGATACGTCTTCGTCGTATCTATAATTTTTGATTGTTTCATGCCAATATTATACAACTTTCACATACTTTTGGCAACATTTTATATGATTTATTGGACTAACCTATTGATCCAGTGCCTAGTGCCAGTTCCTGTTTTTTGCATGTTTTTTGTTTCACAGAATATCCATATCAAACTAAGTCCAAATGCATTAAAAAATTATGAAGAATTATTTTGGAATATATGTGATTTTTGGGAATTGGAATCAACGCAAATGGGGGCCCACAGTGCCCACAAGACACAAGGGCGCGCCCCAGGGGCCAGGCGCGCGGTGGTGGGTTGTGCTCACCTCGTACATTGGTTGGGGCTCTACTTCGGGCGAAAGGAAGCTTATATCCGGAAAACAACCGTGTTAAAATCTCAGCGCAATCGGAGTTATGGATCTCTGGGAATATAATAAATGGTTTTAGGCCAGAAAACAGGAACGCGAAACAGAAGAGAACAGAGAGGGAGATCCAATCTCAGAGGGGCTCTCGCCCCTCCACCGCCATGGAGGCCATGGACCAAAGGGGAAACTCTCCTCCCATCTAGGGGGGAGGCCAAGGAAGAAGAAGAAGAAGGAGGGGGGCTCTCTTCCCCTCCCTCCCGGTGGCGTCGGAACGCCGCTGGGGCAAGGATCGTGACGACGATCTACATCAACAATATTGCTACCGTCAACACCAACTTTCTCCCCCTCTATGCAGCGGTGTAACACCCCTTCTCCCCGTTGTAATCTCTACTTAAACATGGTGCTCAACACTATATATTATTTCCCAATGATATGTGGTTATCCTATGATGTTTGAGTAGATCCGTTTTGTCCTATGGGTTAATCGTGATCTTGGTTGGTATGATTGTATATTTTATTTATGGTGCTGTCCTATGGTGCCCTCCGTCTCGTGCAAACGTGAGGGGTTCCCGCTGTAGGGTGTTGCAATACTTCCATGGTTTGCTTATTGTCGGTTGTCGGGGTGACAGCAGCATGAACATAGATAAGTGGGTTATGGCGTATGGGAGTAAAGAGGACTTGATACTTAATGCTATGGTTGGGTTTTGTCGGATTCAGGGCTCCGCAGACCCAAGAAAGGTTCGAACTCTGGGGTGCGTGCGAAGAACTCAATCACCCCAGCCTGCCGACTCGTCGATCTCACTGCCTAGCTCGATGAACAGGAAAGGAAAGGGACTCAGTAGTTTACCCAGGTTCGGGCCACCTTGCGGTGTAAAACCCTACTCCTGCTTTGTGGTGGATTGGCCTCGAGGTGGGCTGAGGATGAACTAGTACAGAGGGAGAACAACCTCAAGAGGAGTGTTCTTGTGCTGGTGTGTGCTGGCGAGGATGATCCCGTCCCCGTCTATGGTGATGGCCTAGCTATCTTTATAGCGGCCTCGGTCCTCTTCCCCCAAAATGAAGGCTCAAAGGGATCCCACAACGGCCAAGTTTGAAGGGAGACAAGTAGTACATCTTATCCTGACGAAAGGTGGTCTTCGCCTGCAAAGCTTCTGGTCGTGACATCGTGGTGGGCTCGGCGATGACCTCTGTCCTGCCGTCCTGGTCTTGTAGCACGGGAATGGAAACCTCTGGCTGATTCCTTGGGACTCTGCGTAAGCGCTTGCTTCCTTAGCACCGAAGAGGAAACCTGTTGTACTGCACCTACTGGCGCCCGCCTGGCCTTGGTCGTCATGGCTTGCGTCATCTGAACCTAGCGAGGTGGTGCTTGCATGAAAATCTCCGCTCCTCAGGAGCTGGCCTAGGGAAGCCGCTCCCTCCAGAGGTCTTGGCATCGTCCACCTCGTGAGGCTTGGCCCCTCGTGAGGGTCTTGTGTTGTTGATGCTGGAGAAGGGCCGTACCAGGCCGCTGATGAAGCCACACTGTGGGTCGTAGGCAGGCAAGTCTGGGTACCCCGGTTCCCAGAACGCCGACAGTAGCCCCCGGGCCCAAGGCGTGCTCGGACTTGGCTTCGAGTCAAAGCCAAAGGGCAAGGGCGAAGCGCCGCGGGCCCTAACCGCCTGCGGACCCGGTCGACGCGTGGCGCTTGATGGGATGTAGGCGTCTCCGCTTCCCCACGCTGCCTCGGCAACCGTCCTGGGCTGACAAAAAGGTTGGCGCCTGCCGCTGAGCCTTCATTACCTTCCCTTCGCCTTGCTTCTGATCTCCTTCTCTCCCTGCTCAGAGTGCCTCCAGATCTGCCGACCTTTCCCCGAACTTGCCACCGATGGCGACTAAGAAGGCGAAGCCAGCCGCTTCTCCCGCGCGTCCGGCCTCGCTCGAGCCGGCCCTTAGTGTGTCCACCATCACCGAGGAGAAGCACCTCACCTCCATGCTCCCGCTGACGGCGAGCAATGACAATGAGGGGAGGGAGACAGCACTCCGAGTCGGCTCCGCCAAGCAGGAAACCTTGGGGGAAACCTTCTACCCCTTCTTCCTGCACAACATCTTTGCTGGGCTCATCCTCCCCTTCTCCAATTTCTTCTTTGCCGTCCTCAACCATTACCAGATCCGCACCCTTCATCTTCATCCCAACTCCATCCTCCTCTTGTCGATCTTCGCCTTCTACTGCGAGGCGTTCGTGGGGGTGGCGCCCTCCGTTGCGCTGCTCCGGCACTTCTTCTACCTCCAGATGCGTAGCACGGACCAGTGCTCCGGGTGCGTCTGCTTCGTTGCGTCCCATGGTAGCAACGCGATCTCGAGGGCCGGGAAGAAGGTGGATGACTTTCAGCGCAAGTGGATCTTCATGGACGCCAAGCGTTCTCACGCTCGGCTAGAGCTGCCGACCGTGTTGCCGGTGGAGCTTGATCGGTGGGCTCACGAGAAGCTCACTGACCCCCGGGCGGAGCCGTTGCTGGAGAAGATGACGGCGGATCTGGAGGCGGAGAAGCTGACAGGGGCCATGCTCGTCAAGGAGTTCCTGACGCAGCGCTTGGCCCCACTCCAGGCGCACTCAAGTCTCAAGGGCGCAGAAGACGACCTCTGGTTGCGCCCGGAAGACTTGACTGACGAGGAGCTGAGCAAGGCCTTGCGCAGCTTGCTCGAGAAGGACTCGGGCGGCCTCCCGGGGGCCTTCCTCCCACTGTACCTCCGCGACGATGGGGCGGAGGTGGCCGCCGCCATGCATGTCTTCAACGAGTGGGGGCTCGTGCCATCGAAGCTCCCCCAACTCCCGAACTCCCCGGTGCCGGTGTCCTCTGGCGAGAGCTCCGAGGAGGAGGGGGAGAAGGACTCGGAGGCGACCTTGGAGGGTGTGCAGGAGACCTCACCCCTGTGACGCCCCCGGCTCAATCGTGCACTAATCATACACGCAAATGCACATGATCAAGCCTAAGGACTCACGGGAAGATATCACAACACAACTCTAAAACATAAATAAAGTCATACAGGCTTTATATTACAAGCTAGGGGCCTCGAGGGCTCGAATACATAAGCTTGTGTACAAGCATCAGCGGAAGCATCAGATATCTGAGTACAGATATTAAACAGAAACAGAAAGGCCTCTAGAAAGGCGGGGCAAAATAAAACACTACGATCGAAAGGCGTAGGCCTCCTGCCTGGGACCCTCCGATCCTACTCCTGGTCGTCAGTCAACTCGTAGTAGTATCCATCCTCTGGGTAGTAGTAGTAGTCGATCGACGGGGCATCTGTCTCAGGGGCTCCGTCATCTTGGTCACGTCAAACTGATATGGGGAGAAAAGGAAAACAAAGCAACCGTGAGTACTCAGAAGTACTCAGCAAGCAAGGATCTACACTACATATGCAACATTTTCAAAGGGAGGCTGTATATGTGGACTGGGCTGCAGAAATGCCAGAATAGAGAGAAGACCTAGCCCTATCGAAGACTAGAATCTTCAGAGGTCTTGCAGCAATAGAAGAGAGAAGAATAGTACAATATAATGTAGCAGTATCATTAAGTCTCATCCTCACCCAAAGATCCTTTCTCGACTCCCTGCGAGAAAGCAATCCCAGAGCCATACAGTCATCAACCTCGTCCTGAGATCCCTTCTCGACTCCCTGCGAGAAGCAATCCCAGAGCCATAGTATCCAAGTATCCAGTTCTAAATTGTATCAATCAGGATACAACTCCGAGTGTCCTTTACCGTAGGACCGGCTATCGATAGAAGTGTTCTTTCCTGCAGGGGTGCACCAACTTACCCAACACGCTCGATTAACTCCGGCCGGACACACTTTCCTGGGTCATGCCCGGCCTCGGCCAAACGACACACCGAGCCCTACCTAGAGCTCAGCAGAGAGGTCCCCGCCGGTCTACATCCTAAGCGCTCAGGGGTCTTGGGCCGTCGCCCTGTGCACTCCGGGTCGTTGCGAGCAGGGTGGATACCAGCGCCAACGGCACGATCCGACCCGGCCGCAATGCTGAACTGGACGTCTGACAGAACTGTCGGCTGATGCTACGATGCAGAACGCCCATACTATGCCCACGTGATGGTTAGTGCTATCAGACCAGAGGCCTGCTCGGATCAAATATCCAAATCGCTAGTACCTTGGGCTTGCGGTAATGAGCAGAGACTCACGAAAGATGTGACCCCGTCGCCCCGTCTCGAGGACTTGCTGCAAGGGTTAAGAATGCCCGGCCGCGCCTCGTATTCATCACTCGGGCACCATACAGGCACCCGTCTTCACAACACTCGCCTCTTAGGCACACGCGGGTACCCCTCAGGGTCGACCCGCCTATCCAAGTAACAGTGTAAAGTCCAAGTATCCGTGTGTCTATAACAACAAGGGAATCCGAGGTATCACCCTCATTGAATTCCCACTCGATGTATCCGTCAAGGTGAACTCGGAGGAATCACCCTCGATGGGTTCACACTTGATGTGTTGCACGACAGCGTCGTTACCGGAAGTGGTGAAGGAGGAATCACCCTCGATGACCATGACCGAATAGCTACTCTACAGAGTTAACATCAGAAGTGCTACACGAGGTATCACCCTCGGCACTCGATAGTAACGCTACAGTGTCGTTACAACTAAGGGGGTGATGTGCGGTGCCGGGGCCTGGTCTTCAATCCCGTTGATCGGGTCTTCGGATAATCCAGCGGGGCGGTAGGGACTAGTGGGGTCACTGATAGGTCTCTACCCAGCCTATACTAAGCAGTTTAGGTTATGCAGGTAATTATCAACAGCAGGTTACAATAAACAGGCTATGCATCAGAATAGGTAAAGCAGTAGCGGCAGCAATTCTAATGCAAGCCTGAGAAAATAGAATGGGCGATATCGGGATGACCAAAGGGGGGGGGGCTTGCCTGGTTGCTCGGCGGCAGGGGCAAGGTCGTCAATGGTGTCTTCGGGCTCCGGAGCTTCGTCGGTCTCGGGGACGACGTCGGTGTCGGGGTCGAACGAGAGAGAAGAGGGGGAGGAAACGGTATAAATACACAGCAAACATGAGCATGACAAATACGATACACGGTGCTAGGGGTAGTCTAACGCAGTACTACACGTATCAGACGGAGCGGGAGAATATATGACGATATTTCCCGGGTCTTTGGAATTATTGGACAGACGATCCGGAGGGGGATGGTTCCATGTTCGGATAGATAGGGACGCGTGACGGACGAATGGACCGCGTATCCAAATTCGTCTCGTCGTTCTGAGCAACTTTCATGTAGAAAGTTTTTCGATCGGAGTTACGGATTATTTAATACGAATTTATAAAGATTTTATTAATTTCTGGAATTTAATTATTTATTTAAATTAACATTATCTGAAATAGTGTTGATGACATCAGCATGACCTCATGCTGACGTCAGCAGTCATCTGACACGTGGGTCCCACCTGTCATAGGCTGTTAGGTTAATTAGTGATTAGCTAACTAATTACTATTTAATTAAAATAATTAATTAAACTAGGTTAATCTAAACAGGGTTAATTAACTTAATTAATTAATTATTAATTTTAATTATTCTATTTTTATTTTCATTTTTTTTTCTAATTTCGTTTTTAGGGCGTGGGCCCGTGCTGTCAGCGTCACAGGGGGGTTCGGCCCACCGGTCAGTGGCACAGGGGCGGCGGGGCCCCACCCGTCAGTGGCACGAGGCCACGGACGCGGGCGTGCGGGTGGCGGGGCGCGGGCGCGTGCGCGTGCAGCGGCAGGGGCGAGCGGGGCGAGGCCGGAGGGGGTGTGGGGCGCGCGCGCGAGGCGGGCGAGGCGAGCGAGCAGGCGCGCGGGTGCGGGGCGGCGCGGACGCGGCCGGGGCGCGGCCCGGCGCACGGCGACCGTGGCGAGCGCGAGCGGGGCGGCGGTGACCGAGAGAAAGAGGGGGCGGGCGGCGCGGAGCTCACCGCAAGCTGTATGGACTAGGCAGCGGCGCGAACTCGACGGGGAGGACGAGAAGGACGGCGGCGTGGTGGCGGAGAGGCGACGGCGGCGGTGGCGGAGAGGCGACGGCGGCGGTGGCGCGTCGGGCGCGGGGCGCGGTCGTCGAGCGCGTCGGGGGCGAGGAGGGGCTCGGCCCAATCCAGATGGGGGGGGGGGATGTGTCGGTGGGGGTTAGGGTTCGGGGTCCCCCAGGGGGAGGCCATATAGGCATGGGGTGGGCCGGCCGGCTGGGCCGTGGCCCAGTTGGGCCGGGGGTGATTTTTATTTTTTTTTATTTTTTTGTTTTCTGTTCTGTTTTCTTTTATCTTTTCCTTTTATTTATTCATAACTCCTGTTTAGCAAATTGTTAGTCCTCAAATTGAATTTTGTAAAACATGGGAATTATTCCCATAAATACTAGGCATCCTCTACCACTGTCAAAAATTGGTTTGGAGTCAAATGGACCTCACACAAATTTTATAATAAATAGAATGTATTAGTTCTTGCTGTTTTGGTAATGTTAGAGCCACCTAATTAATTTATTTATTGTTGGTTACAATTTTAGGATGGTCTCTGCAATATTTGCTATTTACTGAACATTTCAGTTTCTATGTTGGATAACTTTTATTTTCCACTTTCATTTAAATTTGGATTTTGACTTAGGAGTTGAAATGCAATATAATGCTAATGATGATCATGCACTGTTAAACATGATGACATGGCATAATCAAAAATGGATTACTGTAGTTAACCGCTGGGGGTCTTACAACCCCCGCGGCAGAGCGAGCTCCTCCGCGATCTCTCCGACGATGATGATGCCGGCGAGCACTTGGTTGAGGGGTCCCCTCTCCCCACCGGGGTCGTCACGAGGTCCGGGGGCACCCCCTGTGGAGGCCAAAGTGAGGGGCCCCGAAGGAGGGCAAGGCGATGCCGCCGCCCCAGGGCGACGCCCCCGCCTTGTCGCCCGTCGCCGCCATTACGGAGCCAGCCGCCATGCGCCCGGCCGGTCCTGAGAGCGCGGCGAAGCCTGCGCCCAAGAAGCTCGGAGGTGCTATGCTCCTGACCAAGAGAAGGGCATATGTTGCTGACGATGAGTAAGTATTTGACCTTGCTTTTTGCTTCCCATCCTCGACGTCGTGCTCACGATCCCCTCCTCCTGGTGGCCAGGCTGACGCCGGTGGTGAAGAAGAGGAAGGAAGAGGCCAAAGCTCCCGAGGCCGCGCGACCCGCCGTGGCCGCGGCGACCCCGGCGCGTGCAGAAGAGGCCGCCCTGCGTGTGCCTGTGATGGAGCGAGCCTCCCGAGGCTCGGTGGCCGAGCCTCAGGAGGGGACCGTCCCCGTAGCCAAGCCGACTCCGGAGGTGCCTACCTCCAGCGCGCCTGCTTGGGGTTTGAGGGCTCCGGAGCCCCCTGTCGCCCTTGCTGCTGTAGTGGCGCCAGTCCCGACACCGGTGCCGCCTCCTCCTCGAGTCCTCACGCTCGCGGACCATGACACCTCCGTCATACCCAGCGCTTTGGAGGAGGCCTTCACCGCGCTGGGGCAGCTCCGGACCGATCTTCAGGGCGCCGACCGGCGTGCGGTGACGGGGCGTCTGGGGCTGATCTCGGGGTGGCTCCAGGCTGACTCCTCCGTCAGGGCGGCCTGGGGCCAGGCCGAGGCTGTCGTTGCGGAGGGCAGGAAGGAGGCCGGCGAGGCCACAGCGGCTCACGATGCAGCGCTGACCAACGCCGCGTCCGCCGAGGAGCGCTGCCGCACGGTGGAGGCCGAGCTGAAGGCCCTTCGCACTGAGCAGGCTGCCCGCGCCCGCCAGCTTGGAGAGCAGGAGGAGGATCTCACGGCCCGGGAAGCTGCGCTTGCCAACCGAGATGCCGAGCTGGAGCAAGCGGCCCAGGAACAAGCCGCAGAGCGCAGCCGCCTGGGGAAGCTGAAGGAGGAGACGGAGGCGGCCCAGGCGTCCCACGCCAAGTTCGTCTCTGAGGAGAAGGCTCGGCTGGAGGCCAAGGAGAAACTCCTTGCCACGGCTGAGAAGGCGGCCGTGGCGGGGCGTGATGCCTTCGTCTCCCTTGAGCAGTGGTCCCGCGCAGCCCTGCAGTCCCTTTACGGGGAAGGGTATGAGGGACCGCTGGCTAGTCCGGAGGAGGGCCCTGCCGGGCTGCTCCCCAAGCTTGCCACGGCGCTCGAGGGTATCGTCGCCGGGGTGGGCCCCCTGGTGGAAGCGGAAGCTCGCGCGCTTTTCACCTCGGTCGTGACGCGCATCTTCAGCCACCTCCACCTCCGGGACCCGAGCTTCGATCTTGGCACGCTGTTTGAACCCGTGGACCCTGAATTCCAAGATGCTGCTGCTGAAGCCGTGGGGAAGCAGGTGGAGGCCCTGCTCCAGAAGTTCCTCTGCGTCGACCCCGTGACTGCGACGAACGGAGCCAATGGTGAAGACGGCGGCGACGTTGTCGATGACGGGCCTCCCCGGGCAAGCGACAGTGGCATCCAAGGCTGAAGAGGAGGTTCGAAGGCGGCGCTTCCTTCTGTTTGATCCCTGCAATATTCACCATGCCTCATGGAGGCGTGAGAACTTCTGCTTTAAGTTTTTAAGAGACAATATGTTTTGTAATAACTTGCTAGGATTTCGCGATTTCCTTTCTGTTTGCCTTAGTGTTCTGCGTCGGCAGGGCCCGGCCCCGCGCATACATCAGCCGCCGTTGGGTCGTCCGGATCACCAGGACGAGACCAAGGGGTGAGGGGCTACGTGACCAGTGAGGCCCCTGAGTCGCGATGCTCAGGGGTCCCCCTTGACGTACGAACAGCCCTCAGGAAGGAGATGCGAGTTTAAGTTTTAGCGTTCTGCGTTGGCAGGGCCTGGCCCCGCGCATACCTCAGCTGCCGTTGGGTCGTCCGGATCACCAGGACGAGACCAAGGGGTGAGGGGCTACATGACTAGTGAGGCCCCTGAGTCACGATGCTCAGGGGTCCCCCTTGACGTACGAACATCTCTCCATACCTTTCCTCGCCGGGCTTTCGCTCGGGAGGGACGCGAGAAGACCAGGTCCGAGGGACCTGGTGAGGTGGCGTACACCAGGCGTGGCCTGAGCGTAGCCCCCGTTCCCAGCCCCCTCGCGCTACCTTCCCGAGGAAAAGCAGCGCAGTGAGGCTGAGCAGCAAGCCTGGTGGCTCTCCTGAGGTTATTGTAGCCGCTAGGTTGCCCTCAGTTGTTTATTCACCAGTGCTGAGCATGGTGCTTCCGCTCTTGCACGGGCATAGCCGCTCCTCGACCGTGTCGTCCGCTAGCGCGGAGCATGGGGCTTCCACTGGTTCGTGGGTGGGAGCCCCCTCTGAGGGGAGACTCCGGGGCGTGTACAACCCCGTCCTGGCACGTGGCTTGCACGGCAGGACTAGAGGAGTTGTATGTGGGCACTCATGAGCCAGCGCGGGACTCATGAGGCCCTACCTCAAGGCGGGTTGCGCCTGAATTTGGTTCGGAACACTTGCAAGGGTCCTACGAGATGGTTAGGTAGCCTGCGCCGAGTGAATCTCCTGAGGATATCGCATGAGAAGGCCAAACACCAACGACCCCAGGACGTGACCTGTACGGGGCCGGCCCGCCAGACAGAGCTCAGCCGTTGTGTTTGTCGACGCTGCAGGGACGGACCCGAGCACAGACGCTGTGCCCAGTCTTCTCATGCGAAGGTCCTGAAGAAAGACAACCGGCGCGCGGCTCCCGCGGCGGCGAGGCACCGGGTCACGTGCCCTAACTTATCCGCTCCCGATTAGCTCATGCGAGAACAAGGCACCAAGGACCATGGGAGGTGACGTGCACGGGAGCTGGCCCGCGAGCCAGAGCTCAGCCACTTGGATTTAGCAATGCTGCAGGGACGGACCCGAGCACAGACGCCGTGCCAGTCCTTAATCATGAGGCGATCGTGGGCGGGTTCGCAAGGGCGCACGACGTTCATGGCGACGAAGCACCGGAAAGATAGGTGATAATCATAAAGCAACTCATGAAGAGGTAAGGCCAGCTCTGATAGATGCAAAGAACGATACATGCCATAGGGACGGACCCACACGGCTTGGGGATAATGCAGCCCGAGGGGCGCCCCAACTGAACAAACTGAAAAATGTCACCTGGCACCGTTGCTAAAGAAGTGTTGGAGTAGCTGAAGACGCGAGCCGCAGAAGTCGTTCCTCACGAGCCGTCCAGGTCCTGAGCCTCGTGAGGCCCCAGGGGCCCGTGGGGCTCGCGAGGGTCCAGCGCCTCCTCCGACAGGATCGCTTGGTGCCTGGCCTCATGAGCCGCCAGGACGCTCCGCATGTGGCGCTGGTGCATGGCGGCCTAGTTCAGCAAACCAAAAGGCATGCGAACATAGCTGTGAGGGGGGCCCTTGCACCGGCCCATGTGGGACGGCCCGTAGAGCTCCTGAGACGCAGCCCGGTTGAGCCCTGGGATGTTGATGCAGACGCGCAGCCCGCTGCCCTCGTCAGGGGAGGGAGCTGTGCCTGGTGGTACAGGGCGACGCTCGCCTCGCATGGCCCTCGCCTCCTGAAGATCCTCGATCGCCTTGGTGATGAACTCCTGAGCACCTGGCGCCTCGCGCCCTACGCTCTTCTCGCGGAAACGCGCGTTGAAGCACGCCTCCACATGGTGCCCGAACGCCTCCCTCGTGACGTTGGCCAAGTCTGAGGCCCTCTAGAGGAGAGCCCCCGAGCCCAGCCTGAGAGGGGCGCTGGGTGCGCCTTCCTATGTGAGAGGGGAAGGTGCCCCATCAGTGGGCGCAGGTCCTGAGGCACGGTCGTCGGGCGACCCATCCTCCTGGGGTCCCGGGCGGAGCAGCTGCTTCTTCCTCTTGGGAACGGCCTCGTGAGGGTAGGCAGTGCCCTCATCGTCTGGGTTCTCAACCGCTGCAGCCTGGTAGGCACGCTAGAGGGAGCACACCGCATCCTTCTCATCGCAGGCGACCGTGATGATGCCGCCGCTCCCAGGCATCTTGAGGACATTGTAGCCGTGGTGAGTGGCGGCCATGAACTTGGCCAGGGCTGGATACCCGAGGATGGCGTTGTACGGGAGGCGGATGTGGGCGACGTCGAAGTCGATGAGCTCAGTGCGGTAGTTGTCACGCTTGCCGAAGGTGACAGGGAGGCGGATCTGCCCTATCGGGGTGGTGGAGCCGTCGGTCACTCCTGAGAAGGGCTTGGTAGGCTGAAGCTTGTCGTATGACACATGGAGTCTGTCGAACGTCTCGACGGAGAGGACATTGAGTCCCGCACCACCATCGATGAGTGTCTTAGTGATGAGGACGTTGCTGATGGTAGGCGAGCAGAGCATTGGGAGCGCGCCGGCAGCGGCCGCACACTTGAGCTGGTCAGTAGAGTCGAAGGTGATGTCGTACTTGGACCACCTGAGCGGACGTGTCGCCTCGAGCTTGGGGAGGGCCGCGTTCACCTCATGAGCAAACAGCTTGAAGATGCGGTGAGAGGCGGGAGCCTGAGCGCCGCCCAGGATGCAAGCCACGGCACAAGGCTCTTGGAAGCCCCCAGCCTCATCATCTTGGTGGTGGTTATCATTCCTCCTTGGCGGCGGCGGCAGCGAAGGAAGGCCAGCGTTGCCCTGAGGGCGGTCCTCACAAGGCTGATCCCTCCAGGGGCCCTCGTGAGGCTGGCCCTGCCAGCGATCCTCATGGGGCTGGTCGCGCCAGTCCTGGCGGGGGTCGCGTTGTCCTAGCGTCCGCCACTTCGGCCTCCTCCACGGCCGTAGCCGCGGTCGTTGCGCTCAGGGCGGCGGCCAAGGCGCCCATCCCGGATGGACCCGAGCTCTTGGCAGTCGTTGGTGTTGTGGCTGTGCACGTTGTGGAAGACACAGAATGGACGGCTGCCCTTGGAGGACTCCGGGTAGTCGCAGCCGCGCTTCATCTCAGGTTCAGCCATGAGCACAACTGGCCCCTTGCGCTTCACGTCCTTGGCCTTGGCCTTCTTGTCTTCTGGGTCAGCTTCTGGGAGCTCGAGGAGGGTGAGGCGACCTTCCTCGGCCCTCGCGCATCTGGCTGCCATGTTAAACATTTCCAGAGCCGAGCACAGGTCCTCGTGCATGGCGAGCTCTTCCTTCATCTTGACATCCCGGACGCCATCAGTGAACGCAGAAATGATGGCCTCGTCCGTCACCTTGGGAATCTTGAGGTGAACGTTGGTGAAGCGCTGGATGTACTTGTGCAAGGTCTCCCCAGGCTGTTGCTTGACGCGCCGCAGGTCGCCCACAGCCGGAGCGCGGTCTCGAGTGCCCTGGAAGTTGGCGATGAAGCGCTCCCGCATCTCATCCCATGAGGAGATCAATCCAGCGGGGAGGTTCAGGAGCCATGAGCGCGCGTCGTCCTTGAGGGCCATGGGAAACCAGTTCGCCATAACCTTCTCGTCGCCGTTGGCCGCCTCGATGCTTAGCTCGTAGAGCTGGAGGAACTCTGCAGGGTCAGGGGTGCCGTCGTAGCGTGGAGGCAGGTCTGGCTTGTACTTCCCTGGCCAGGTGATGCCACGCAGCTCCGGGGTGAATGCACGGTAACCCGCCGCGCCCACAGGAGCCCGCCTCAGAGGGGGAGCCTGGACCTAGCGCTCGTGCACTGTCGCCTCAGGCAGCACACGGTCTTGACGTGGCGGCGCTGGGAGCGCGTGCGCCTCTCCTTGGGGACGCTGCACCACTTGGCAGCTTTCTTCGTCGCGCGCCGGCGCCCTACGCGGCGGGTCACGCTGAGGAGCCTCACGCCTTGGCTCGAGGGCGACTTCTTGCCTGGGAGGTGGAGGAGGCACACCGTGGGCCACGTCGCCCGCAAGAGGTGGCTGGGAAGGCAGCGAGCGAGACGGAGCAGGGGTCTCTCCGGCGGCGCTGACGAGCTCGGCGAAGCGGTCTAGCCAGTCTTCGTAGAGGTCGTCGGTCGGGCGATAGCGCAGAAGCTCGCGCGCCATGAGCAACGCGGCCTGCGCGTTCACCATGCCGCGACGGGCATGGGAGGATGAAGCAGCCACCGGAGTCAGCGACGGGGTGGCGGTGCGCCCGTCGCGCCGTACAGAGGGATGCAGTGATGAAGAGTGCTACTCGTGGGCCGCGGGGCCGGTGGCAGCGTTTGCCGCAGGCGACGGGGAACGACGGAGGGTGCCGTTGCCCGCAGGTGCGGGCTGGGCGACACGGGCGGCGAGAGCAGCCCGGCGCTCAGCGCGAACTCGACGAGCGTCGGCCATGGGAATGGTGGAACGGTAGCGAATCGGTCGGCGGAAGAGAGGCTTCGACGCACCCCTAACTGGCGCACCAAATGTCAGATTCAGGGCTCCGCAGACCCAAGAAAGGTTCGAACTCTGGGGTGCGTGCGAAGAACTCAATCTTCCCAGCCTGCCGACTCGTCGATCTCACCGCCTAGCTCAATGAACAGGAAAGGAAAGGGACTCAGCAGTTTACCCAGGTTCGGGCCACCTTGCGGTGTAAAACCCTACTCCTGCTTTGTGGTGGATTGGCCTCGAGGTGGGCTGAGGATGAACTAGTACAGAGGGAGAACAACCTCAGGAGGAGTGTTCTTGTGCTGGTGTGTGCTGGTGAGGATGATCCCGTCCCCGTCTATGGTGGTGGCCTAGCTATCTTTACAGTGGCCTCGGTCCTCTTCCCCCAAAATGAAGGTGGGAAGGGATCCCACAATGGCCAAGTTTGAAGGGAGACAAGTAGTACATCTTATCCTAACGAAAGGTGGTCTTCGCCTGCAAAGCTTCTAGTCGTGACGTCATGGTGGGCTCGGCGATGACCTCTGTCCTGCCGTCCTGGTCTTGTAGCACGGGAATGGAAACCTTTGGCTGATTCCTTGGGACTCTGTGTCTGCGCTTGCTTCCTTAGCACTGAAGAGGAAACCTGCTATACTGCGCCTGCTGGCGCCCGCCTGGACTTGGTCGTCATGGCTTGCGTCATGTGAACCTCGCAAGGTGGGACTTGCATGGAAATTCCGCTCCTCAGGAGCCGGCCTGGGGAAGCCGCTCCCTCCGGAGGTCTTGGCGTCGTCTGCCTCACGAGGCTTGGCCCCTCGTGAGGGTCTTGTGTTGTTGATTCTGGAGAAGGGCCGTACCAGGCCGCTGATGAAGCCACGCTGTGGGCCGCAGGCAGGCTAGTCTGGGTACCCCGGTTCCCAGAACGCCGACAGGTTTCACGACCTTAATGATCTTTAGTAGTTGTGGATGCTTGCTAGAGTTCCAATCATAAGTGCATATGATCCAAGTAGAGAAAGTATGTTAGCTCATGCCTCTCCCTCATATAAAATTGCAAGAATGATTACCGATCTAGTTATCGATTACCTAGGGACAAATGACTTTCTTGCTGAGAAAAGCTATCTACTTTTATTATCTCTTAATTTATTCGTAGTTTTATTCTCGCAAAGTACTCGTAGTTTTATTCTTCCAAAATAGTTTCATACTTGTTTTAGGTAAAGCAAATGTCAAGTGTGCGTAGAGTTGTATCGGTGGTCGATAGAACTTCAGGGAATATTTGTTCTACCTTTAGCTCCTCGTTGGGTTCGACACTCTTATTTATCAAAGAAGGCTACAAACGATCCCCTATACTTGTGGGTTATCAAGACCTTTTTCTGGAGCCGTTGCCGGGGAGCAATAGCGTGGGGTGAATATTCTCGTGTGTGCTTTTTTGCTTTATCACTAAGTAGTTTTATTTTCTGTTCTAAGTTGTTCTCTATCTTTAGTTATGGATAGGAACATGAAACACCAAAAAAATTAGTTGTACTTGCTAGTCATGGAGATGGGGAACCTCCTAAAACCCTCGATGCTCGTTATGTGAAAAATATTAAACACTACTTTGATTATCTTGAGAAAACCCCATTCAACATGATAATGCAAGAAACGTTGGATCAACGTGAATACTTTAGGGATTATCACTTGACACAAAAAGGGAAACTGTTATGGGATCAAATTGATATGTTGTATTGGTATGCTCGGGATTTATGCTTGAGATATGATTATACTTGTTACTCTAGGATGAAGGCTCCACACCTTACCTTTTCATGCTAATTTAATGAAAATGAAACCTTAGCTTCTTATGCTAATGGTAGATATGATTACTATGATGTGGAACGAATAGAAGAATTTGTTGCTTTTAAGGGTGCTTATGAAATTGAATCTTTGTTTGAAAATTATGAAGCTTTTGATGATGATGTTTATAGACCTGAAAATTTTGCTATGATAATTATAAATACAATGCCGATATTGATGCTTTTATTGAGAAAGTCTCCGCTGTCGAAGAAGAGACTAATATTTTGCAGGAGTCTATGGAAGAAGAAATTGATGAAATTGTGAGCTCATTGGATGAAAAAGATGATGAGGAGAGCGAAGAACAAAAGGAAGAAGAACGGATTGATCACTCGTGCCCACCTTCTAATGAGAGTAACTCTTCAACTCATACATTGTTTAATGTCCCTTCGTTCTTACCGAAGGATGAATGCTATGATAATTGCTATGATCCCGTTGATTCTTTTGAAATATCCCTTTTTGATGAACTTGATGCTTGCTATGCTTGTGGCCATGATGCCAATATGAATTATGCTTATGGAGATGAACTTGCTATAGTTCCTTATGTTAAGAATGAAATTGTTGCTATTGCACCCATGCATGATAGTCCTATTATCTTTTTGAATTCTCCCAACTACACTATATTGGAGAAGTTTGCACTTATTAAGGATTACATTGATGGGTTGCATTCTACCATTACACATGATGATTTTGATGATTATAATATGCATGTGTTTGCTGCTCCTACTTGCTATTATTATGAGAGAGGAACTACATCTCTCCCTCTCTAAGTTTCCAACACGATAAAATTGCAAGAAACTGCTTATGCTATGTATTGGCCTCTACTTGATGTGCATGAATTGTTCTTTTATGACATGTCGATGCATAGGAAGAGAGTTAGACTTCGTCATTGCATGATATATGTTGCTTTGTGCTCACTACTAAATGCCAAATCATTGTTAATTAAAATCGGCTTTGATATACCTTGGGATCCGGGTGGATTCATTACTTGAGCACTTTATGCCTAGCTTAATGGCTTTAAAGAAAGCGCTGCCAGGGAGACAACCCGGAAGTTTTAGAGAGTCATTTTATTCTGTCGAGTGCTTTTATAAAGTTTAAAAACAAAAAAATATAGAGGGGAACCTATTTTTTTTCATAAAGAGAAGCGATTGAAAGGTGATGCATTGGAGAAGTGAGGGTCGACCTTGAACACCTGTGTTCATGCTCATGGAAACAATGTAAAATTTTCATGAAGATTCTCACAAAAATAATTATCCCCTTGCACAAATCCATTGTATTATAAAAATAATGTGCCAAGATTTGCCTTTAGGATGATTAGATTGCTTGTTGGTATGTGCGGTGCAAAAACAGAAACTTTGGCTGTAGTGCGTGATTTTACATTTTTACTGGAATGTCAAAAGTTTCTGAAACTTCTTGCACAGTATTTATATACAAATTTTTTATTTTTTCATCATTTTTGGAGTACCAGAAGTATTGTGAATGTTCAGATTACTACAGACTGTCCTGTTTAAGACAGATTCTGTTTTTGATGCATTGTTTTGCTTGTTTTGATGAAACTATCGATTTTTATCGATGGTATAAGCCATGGAAAAGTTATATTATAGTAGCTACAATGCAAAAACAAAATATGAATTGGTTGGCAACAGTACTTAAAGTAGTGATTTGCATTATTATACTAACGGATCTTACCGAGTTTTCTGTTAAGTTTTGTGTGGATGAAGTGTTCAAAGATCGAGGAGGTATCGATATGAGGAGAAGGAGGAGAGGCAAGAGTTCAAGCTTGGGGATGCCCAAGGCACCCCAAGTAAAATATACAAGGAGACTCGAGCGTCTAAGCTTGGGGATGCCTCGGAAGGCATCCCATCTTTCTTCAACAAGTATTGGTATGTTTTCGTCTTCGTTTCGTTCATGTGATATGTGTAAATCTTGGAGCGTCTTTTGTGTTTAATTTTCACTTTCCTTTTACGCACCATGCTGGTATGATATAGTCCATGGTTTATTTATAGAATGCTCATTGCACTTCACTTATATCTTTTGAGTATGACTTTATAGAATGCTTCATGTGCTTCACTTATATCATTTGAAGTTTGGATTGACTGTTTCTCTTCACATAGAAAACCGTTGTTTGTAGAATGCTCTTTTGCTTCACTTATATCTATTTAGAGAGTCAACAGGAATTGGTCATTTGCATGGTTAGTCATAAAATCCTACATAAAACTTATGGATCACTGAATATGATATGTTTGATTCCTTGCAATAGTTTTGCGATATAAAGATGGTAATATGTTGGAGGTACTAGTAAATGGTTGTGGTTAGTAAGAATATTGGTGTTAAGGTTTGTGATTCCCGAAGCATGCACGTATAGTCTCTTGTTATGCTATGAAGTTGGAGCATGATTTAATATTGATTGTCTTCCTTATGAGTGGCGGTCGGGGACGAGCGATGGTCTTTTCCTACCAATCTATCCCCCTAGGGGCATGCGTAGTAGTACTTTGCTTCGAGGGCTAATAAACTTTTGCAATAAGTATATGAGTTCTTTATGACTAATGTGAGTCCATGGAATATACGCACTCTTACCTTTTCGCAATTTGCTAGTCTCTACGGTACCATGCATTGCCCTTTCTCACTTCGAGAGTCGGTGCAAACTTCGCAGCTGCATCCAAACCCCATGATATGATACGCTCTATCACACATAAGCCTTATTATATCTTCCTCAAAATAGCCACCATACCTACCTATTATGGCCTTTTCATAGCCATTCCGAGATATATTGCCATGCAACTTCCACCGCTTCCGTTTTGATGACTTGAGCATTCATTGTCATATTGCTTTGCATGATCGTAAGATAGCTAGCATGATATTTTCATGGCTTGTCCCTTTTTTGATATCGTTGTTATGCTAGATCATTGCACATCCTGGTACACTGCCAGAGGCATTCGTATAGAGTCATATTTTGTTATAGGTATCGAGTTTTAATTTTTAGTTCTTTTGAGTTATAAGTAAATAGAAGTGTGATGATCATCAATTTTCATTATTAGAGCATTGCCCCAGTGAGGAAAGGATGATGGAGACTATGATTCCCCCACAAGTCGGGATGAGACTCCGAACATAGAGAGAAAAAAAAGAAAAAAAAGGAAAAAAAAAGAAAAAGAAAAAAGGAAAAAGAAAAAAAAAACAAAGAGAGAAGGGGCATACTAGTTCCACACTTGTGCTTCAAAGTAGCACCATGTTTCTCATCTAGAGAGTCTCCTATGTTGTCACTTTCATATACTAGTGGGAATTTTTCATTATAGGATTAGATGCACACCCACTTAGTTCTCATATTGAGCTTTCATACACTTATAGCTCTTAGTGCATTCGTTGCATGGCAATCCCTACTCCTCGCATTGATATCAATTGATGGGCATCTAGATAGCCCATTGGTTAGCCGCTTCGATGTGAAACTTTCTTACTTTTTTGTCTTCTGTATATTTACCCCTATCATCATACTCTATTCCACCCATAGTGCTATACCCGTGGCTTGCGCTCATGTATTGCGTGAGGGTTGAAAAAGCTGAAGCGCATTAAAAAGCATGAACCAATTGCTCGGCTTGTCATCGGGGTTGTGCATGATAAATACTTTGTGTTAAGAAGACAGAGCATGACAAGACTATATGATTTTGTAAGGATTGCTTTCTTTAGTGTTGATATTTTGAAAGACACGATTGTTTGTTGGGATGCCTGAGTATTTATGTCTTTATGTCAAATTATAGACTATTGCTTTGAATCACTCGTGTCTTAATATTCATGCCATGATTAGGCATATGATCAAGTTTATGCTAGGTAGCATTCCACATCAAAAATTATCTTTTTTATCATTTACCTACTCGAGGACGAGCAGGAATTAAGCTTGGGGATGCTGATACGTCTCCATCGTATCTATAATTTTTGATTGTTTGATGCCAATATTATACAACTTTCACATACTTTTGGCAACATTTTATATGATTTATTGGACTAACCTATTGATCCAGTGCCCAGAGCCAGTTCCTATTTTTTGCATGTTTTTTGGTTCGCGGAATATCCATATCAAATGAAGTCCAAATGCAATAAAAATTTATAGAGAATTATTTTGGAATATATGTGATTTTGGGACTTGGAATCAACGCAAACGGGGGTCCACAGTGCCCACAAGACACCAGGGCGCGCCCCAGGGGCTAGGCGCGCGGTGGTGGGTTGTTCTCACATCGTACGTTGGTTGGGGTTCTACTTCGGGCAGAAGGAAGCTTATATTCAGAAAAAGATCATGTTAAAATCTCAGCGCAATCGAAGTTACGGATCTCCGGGAATAGAAGAAATGGTTTTCGGCCAGAAAATAGGAACGCGAAACAGAAGAGAACAGAGAGGGAGATCCAATCTCAGAGGGGCTCCTGCCCCTCCGCCGCCATGGAGGCCATGGACTAGAGGGGGAACTCTCCTCCCATCTAGGGGTAGGCCAAGGAAGAAGAATAAGGAGGAGGGGGGGCTCTCTCCCCTCTCTCCCGGTGGCGCCGGAACGCCGCCGGGGCAAGGATCGTGACGACGATCTACATCAACAATCTTGCTACCGTCAACACCAACTTTCTCCCCCTCTATGCAGTGGTGTAACACCCCTTCTCCCCGTTGTAATCTCTACTTAAACATGGTGCTCAACACTATATATTATTTCCCAATGATATGTGGTTATCCTATGATGTTTGAGTAGATCCGTTTTGTCCTATGGGTTAATCATGATCTTGGTTGGTATGATTGTATATTTTATTTATGGTGCTGTCCTACGGTGCCCTCCATCTCGCGCAAACATGAGGGGTCCCAGCTGTAGGGTGTTGCAATACTTCCATGGTTTGCTTATTGTCGGTTGCCGGGGTGACAGCAGCCTAAACACGGATAAGTGGGTTATGGCGTATGGGAGTAAAGAGGACTTGATACTTAATGCTATGGTTGGGTTTCACAACCTTAATGATCTTTAGTAGTTGCGGATGCTTGCTAGAGTTCCAATCATAAGTGCATATGATCCAAGTAGAGAAAGTATGTTAGCTCATGCCTCTCCCTCATATAAAATTGCAAGAATGATTACCGGTCTAGTTATCGATTACCTAGGGACAAATGACTTTCTTGCTGAGAAAAGCTATCTACTTTTATTATCTCTTAATTTATTCGTAGGTTTATTCTCGCAAAGTACTCATTGTTTTATTCTTGTAAAATAGTTTCATACTTGTTTTAGGTAAAGCAAACGTCAAGTGTGCGTAGAGTTGTATCAGTGGTCGATAGAACTTGAGGGAATATTTGTTCTACCTTTAGCTCCTCGTTGGGTTCGACACTTTTATTTATCGAAGAAGGCTACAAACGATCCCCTATACTTGTGGGTTATCAACTACAAATTAAAATTTTCCTACGCACAAAACAACCAAGATCATACTACGAGAGATGGATCACAGATCGTTACCACTAGACGTGCAGTGCCGTGCAGCAGAAGAAGAGTTGGGGAAGCGCGTCCGCGTGGATCATCTCCTTCTCGTCAGATCTCCCTCAAACAACCGGTCATCCGATCCCACGTACAAGTTTGTCGGAGCAGCGCAGGTGCACCGCCTCTAACGGTATCCGTGCGTGCAGGAGGAACACCGTGCGGCGGACTGCTAGGTCCGATCACATAGTCGACAGCTAGTGGAGGTGGCTATTCGTAACACATGCAAAACCCTAGTGACAACGCTGAAGCGATCAACCAAATGAGTGTGCCACACCTGCACTATATATAGGCGTCCATCACAGGCTCAACACTTGGGCCTCGCACGGACCCTAAAGCCCAAAATCTGTTCGGCCTGGATCCAAGTCCGAGTAGGATCACATCTGACTCGTGGAGTCCGATCCGGCCTCACAGGTTCCTTCCCTTAAGCGTGCGACCCCTTAGGTTCAAGTCGGCTTGGTCGCAGGTCGGATCACCTCTGACCTACTTGGTTGGTAGCAGCCTCTAGCAAGGCGTGCCAACCACCAAGTAGACAATGAAGCAGGTTGGTGAACCTGTACAACATGTCACACTTCTATTCCCTTTGCCACACGATATATGTTGCCGGGATCAAGGCGAGACTGTCATCCTTGTGCCAACCCGACCTCTTTTCCGTTCCAGTGATGCCGACCACTAACCGGATTATCTCATAATCCCTGTCGCATGGCCATGCTTATCTTGGTCGGATCACACGAGGGGCCCAGAGTATATCTCTCCTGATCGGAGGGGCAAATCCCATCTTGCTCGACCATGTCTCGCAGCATGGGTCTTGACAAGCCCGAAACCTACCTTTGTAACTACCCAGTCACGGAGTAGCGTTTGGTCGGCCCAAAGCAGGTCTTTCACCATCCTGAGTACATGCGCCAACTCAGGTCTTAGGACATAGAACGTATGTTGTACTAGAGACTCACATATGACATATCGCTGCGTCTCATAGTTGGGTCTGTCCGACTCGGCCTTATCTCAACTCAGATCCGACTATGTCGAATCTGACCTGATCCTTTCAGGTCCATATTATCTGGTTAGCATCCAATGCTCCATGGCTAGTGAGACCAAGCCATCGACCTTGTCATATGCTAGTCTAGTCGGTTGCGTGTCCACACAGCCCTTTCGACTAGGGACCTTTTAGGATAGTCATCATACAATCCATAGTCCCAGAAACAAGTCACGTACTTGCTGATACGCATCATTGATAATGTCCAAGGACTATCTTTATTCATAAACACATAGGAAATATCATCATACATGATTGCCTCCAGGACATACATCATTGACACTATACCCACACCACAAAACCTATGGCCTCGTACTTCCATTCGGGTGGACAAATGGCGTTCCGACAAAACCAATCTATTGCATGACACTCTCCCGGCCACTCTGACCAATTCCCCTTTGGGCTAAGTCATGGGTGGCCCCGGATGCCACTCTGGACATCTGCCAACTTCGTGGCAAAACAAAATAAACGGTCCCAAATGGGGACAATGGTACCAAACAACTATGGGCACACAAGGCTATGCCTGCCTACCGGGGCAGGGTAGCACAAGCGCATAACCTTCCCTAGTTGGAGGCATGATGGCTCGTGTCTGCGTCAGTATTTTCCCCGAAGAGGAAGGGATGATGCAGCACAGCTACGGTAGGTATTTCCCTCAGTGATGAGACCAAGGTTATCGAACCAGTAGGAGAACCTCGCAACACTTTGTAAACGGTACCTATACACAAAGAGCAAATACTTGCAACCTGACGCGTAAGAGGGGTTGTCAATCCCTCCCGGGCAAAAGATAGATAAATTTGTAGTAGATTGGATAAATAGATCTCGGGGAAACGCGAAATAAAATAAATAACAAAAATTGCTGCAAGGTATTTTTGGGTTTTGGTATAATAGATCTGAAAATAAAAGAGGCAAATAATAGATCAGAAAGCAAATATGATAAAGAATAGACCCGGGGGCCGTAGATTTCACTAGTGGCTTCTCTCGAGAAAAATAGCATACGGCCGGTAAACAAATTACTGTTGGGTAATTGATAGAACTTCAAATAATTATGACGATATCCAGGCAATGATCATTATATAGGCATCACATCCAAGATTAGTAGACCGACTCCTGCCTGCATCTACTACTATTACTCCACACATCGACCGCTATCCAACATGCATCTAGTGTATTAAGTTCATGGAGAAATAGAGTAATGCAATAAGAACGATGACATGATGTAGACAAGATCTATTCATGTAGGAATAGACCCCATCTTGTTATCCTTAATAGCAACGATACATACGTGTCATGTCCCCTTCTGCCACTGAGATTGAGCACCGTAAGATCAAACCCATCACAAAGCACCTCTTCCCATGGCAAGAAAAATCGATCTAGTCGGCCTAACTAAACCAAAGATTCGAAGAAGAAATATGAGGCTATAAGCAATCATGCATATAAGAGATCAAAACTCAAATAACTTTCATGGATAAAATAGATCTGATCATAAACTCAAAGTTCATCAGATCCCAACAAACACATCGCAAAAAGAGTTACATCAAATAGATCTCCAAGAGACCATTGTATTAAGAATCAAAAGAGAGAGAGGAAGCCATCTAGCTACTAACTACGGACCCGTAGATCTATAATGAACTACTCACGCATCATCGGAGAGGCACCAATGAGGATGATGCACCCCTCCGTGATGGTGTCTAGATTGGATCTGGTGTTTCTGGAACTTGCAGCGGTTGGAATTGTGTTTCGTCGACTCCCCTAGGGTTTTTGGATTTTTGGGGTATTTATAGAGCAAAGAGGCGGTGCGGGAGGCCACCGAGGTGGGCACAACCCACCAGGGCGCGCCTGGGCCCCCAGGCGCACCCAAGTGGGTTGTGCCCCCCTCGGGGCACCCCTCTGGCACTTCTTCGGCCCAAGTTGTTCCTACTGGTCCATAAAAAATCTCCAAAAAGTTTTGCTGCATTTGGACTCCGTTTGGTATTGATTTTCTACGAATTAAAAAAACAAGGGAAAAACAGGAACTGGCACTGGGCACTATGTCAATAGGTTAGTCCCAAAAAATGATATAAAGTTGCTATAAAATGATTGTAAAACATCCAAGAATGATAATATAACAGCATGGAACAAGCAAAAATTATAGATACGTTGGATACGTATTAGCATCCCCAAGCTTAATTCCTACTCGTCCTCGAGTAGATAAATGATAAAAACAAAATTTTTGATGTGGAATGCTGCCTAACATGTTCATCACATATTCTTTTCTTTTGTAGCATGGACATTTGGACTTTTATATGATTCAAAGCAATAATAGTTTTGACATGAAGATTGCAATACTCAAGCATATCAACAAGCAACCAAGTCTTTCAAAATATGAACACTAAAGCAAGTTATCCCTAGCCCATTATGCTCAATCATTGATCCATTCATGAAACACACTCGCATATTAGCTATACCCAATGCTCAAGTATGATCATTGTGCCCCTTAGTTGGTGCTTTATAACAGAAGATGGAGGCTCAAATAAAAATAAAAATTGCATAATGTAAATAGAAAGGCTCTTCGTAGAGGGAAGTAGGGATTTGTAGAGGTGCCAGAGCTCAAAGCGAAAAAGATAGAGATAAAACATTTTGGGTGGCATGCTTTTCCTGTCAACGAAAATGATCGACTAGTTACCAATACTTTCCATGCTAGATATATTATAGGCGGTTCCCAAACAGAAAATAAAGTTTATTCCTTTTTCCACCATACTTTCACATTCCACGGCTAGCCGTATCCACGGGTACCGTCCATACCAACACTTTCCAAGGAATTTATTATTTAACAACATAAAGTAAATTCATTTTTCATTTCGGGACTGGGCATCCCTAATACCTTTGCCGTACTCTTGTGCAATGATAAGTGAATAAACACTCATCTTGAGAATAACACATCTAGCATGGAAAAATATCAGCCACCCCTACTGTTTCATGAGCGGTACGAGCACACAAAAGGAAAATTATTTTGAAAATTAGAGATGGTACATACAAATTTCCTTAGACCGGCATGGAAATACCGCATATAGGTAGGTATAGTGGACTCATATGGCAAAACTGGGTTTAAGGAATTTGGATGCACAAGTAGTAATCCCACTTAGTGCAAGGGAAGGCTAGCAAAAAGATTGAGAAGCATCCAACCAAGAAACGAAAAATCACATAAGCGAGCATTAAGCATAACTAACACCGAATAATGCACCACAAGTAGGATGTAATTTCATTGCATAACTATTGACTTTTGTGCTTGCATAGGGAATCACAAACCTTAACACCAATATTCTTACTAAAGCATAATTACTCGTCAACATGACTCACATATTATATCATCATATCGCAAAACTATTACAAAGAATCAATTTTATTTTGTCCAATGATCTTCATGAAAGTTTTTATTATATCCCTCTTGAATATCTATCACTTTGGGACTAGTTTCATATGTTGCTTTTGATAGCTCAAACAAATCTAAGTGAAGAACATGAGCATAAAATTTTCTTCTCTCAAAATAATATAAGTGAAACATGAGAGAATTTCTTCAACAAAAATTTACTAACTCTCAACTAAATCTAAGTGAAGCATGAGAGCATTTATTCAAAAATATTAAAACACACCGTGCTCAAAAAGATATAAGTGAAGCACTAGAGCAATTCCATAGCTCAATTTTTTTAAGTGAAGCATAAAGAGCAATTCTAACAAATCATAGTATAATTTTGGCTCTCTCAAATAGGTGTGTCCAGCAAGGATAGATGACACAAACTAAAAAGCAAAAAAAGCAAAGACTCATATAACACAAGACGCTCCAAGCAAAACTCATGATATGTGACGAATAAAAATATAGCTCCAAGTAAAATACCGATGGTCGTTAGAAGAAAGAGGGGATGCCACTCCGGGGCATCCCCAAGCTTAGTTGCTTGTTTCTCTTTGGATAATAACTTGGGGTGCCATGGGGCATCCCCATGCTTAGGCTCTTCTTACTCCTTATTCCTTCATCCATCATGATCTCACCCAAAACTTGAAAACTTCAATCGCACAAAACTTAACAAAACCTTCGTGAGATCCGTTAGTATAAAAAAAACCAATCTTTACTTTAAGAACTGTAGAAAACCCATTCAAATTTTGTTATTGCATTATATCTACTGTATTCTAACTTTACCATGGCTTATACCCCCCGATACAAACCATAGATTCATCAAAATAAGCAGACAATGCAAAGAAAACAGAATCTGTCAAAAACAGAACAACCTGTAAAGATGAAAATTGTTCTCATACTTCTGTAACTCCAAAAATTCAGAAGTTGTCATCGCTTCTGTAAATCTATACAATTATTTTACTGGACACAAAAGTTTCTGTTTTTCAACAGGATCAAAACCACTATCACCAAAGCTATCCCAAAGGCTTTACTTGGCACGAACACTAATTAAAATATAAAAAACACAATCATAACAGAGGCATAATTGTGCAAACACTCAAGAATAGAAAGAAAAAGGCAAAAATAAATTTTATTCATTGGGTTGCCTCCCAACAAGCGCTATCGTTTTACGCCCCTAGCTAGGCATAATGCATAGATCTAAGTATTGTCATCTTGGTATCTAGATCCATAGGATGCCCTCATGATTGATTCATATGGAGGCTTAATTCTTGTTCTAGGGAAGTGTTCCATACCCTTCCTTAGTGGAAATTGAAATTTAATAATGCCCTCTTTCATATCAATCATGGCACCAATAGTTCGTAAAAACGGTCTACCAAGTATAATTGGACAAGACGGATTGCAATCAATATCAAGAACAATAAAAACTATGGGCACATAATTCCTATTTGCAAGAATAAGAACATCATTAATTCTTCCCAAAGGCTTTTTAATAGTAGAATCCGCCAAGTGCAAGTTTAAAGAACACTCTTCAATATTGGTAAGACCAAGCACATCACACAAAGACTTTGGAATTGTGGAAACACTAGCACCCAAGTCACATAAAGCAAAACACTCATAATTTTTAATCTTGACTTTAATGGTGGGTTCCCATTCATCATGTAATTTTCTTGGAATTGAGATCTCTAATTCCAACTTTTCTTCCAAAGCTTTCATCATAGCATCAACAATATGTTTAGTAAAAGCTTTATTTTGCTCATAAGCATGTGGTGAGTTAATCATGGATTGCAACAAAGAAATACAATCAATCAAAGAGCAATTATCATAATTAATGTCTTTGTAATCCAAAAGAGTGGGCATATCACTAGTTAATGTTTCGACCTCTCCAAACCCACTTTTATCAATTTTTTCAACAAGATTTTCACCCTCCAAATTATCGGGACGCCTTCTAACTAAAGTTGACTCTTCTTCAGTCCTTTTATCATTAATTTTAATTTTACTAAACAAAGAATCAATAGAATAAACAACAATCACTTTAAGATCTTCATCATTTTTAAGAAAGCAATCGCTAGAAAACGCTTTTTCTAAAAATTCTCTTTTAGCTCTAAGCATAGCGATTCTTTTCTTGCTTTCATTCATAGAAACATATAAAGCTTTAATTGATTCTTCAACCTTAGGCACAAAAACTTTCAACTTGAGATTGTCTACATCATGAGAAATTCTATCAATGCTTCTAGACATATCATCAATCTTATTCAACTTTTCTTCTATCGTGTTGTTGAAAACTTTTTGAGCATTGATAAATTCTTTAATATTATTCTCAGGATCAGAGGTGTTCCTATTATTATTATAAGAAGGGTTACCATAGGAATTACCATAATTATTAGAGGAATTTCCTGGAAAAGGCCTAGGATTAAAATTACCTCTATAAGCATTATTATTAAAATTGTTTCGCGAGACAAAATTCACATCTATGGCATCACAATTTTTCTCAATCAAAGATGACAAAGGCACATCATTAAGATCAATAGGAGCATTTTTACTAGAAACCAACTTCATAAGAGCATCAACTTTTTCACTCAAAGAATTTATTTCTTCAATCGAATTGACATTTTTACTAGTAGGAGCTCTTTCGGTATGCCATTGTGAATAATTAGCCATAATATTATCAAGTAATTTAGTAGCTCCACCCAAAGTAATTTCCATAAAAGTACCACCCGCGGCGGAATCTAAAAGATTTCTAGAAACAAAATTCAATCCCGCATAAATTTTTTGTATGATCATCCAAAGATTTAAACCATGTGTAGGCCAATTTCTTAGCATCAATTTCATTCTTTCCCAAGATTGTGCAACATGTTCATGCTCAAGTTGCTTAAAATTCATGATTTGAGTTCTAAGGGAAATAATTTTCGCGGGCGGAAAATACTTAGTAATGAAAGCATCCTTGCATTTATCCCAAGAATCGATACTATTGCGAGGCAAAGAAGAGAACCAAATTTTTGCATGATCTCGCAAAGAAAATGGAAATAATTTCAACTTCACAATATCATTGTCCACATCTTTTTTCTTTTGCACATCGCATAATTCTATGAATGTGTTAAGATGGGACGCGGCATCCTCATTAGGAGTACCAGAAAACTGATCTTTCATAACAAGATTCAACAAAGCAGCATTGATATCACAAGACTCCGCACTAGTGGCGGGAGGAGCAATTGGAGTGCTAATAAAATCATTATTATTGGTATTGAAAAAATCACACAACTTGGTGTTTTCTTGAGACATCGCAACTACGCAAACAAGAACGCACACAAAAATAGATCTGACGAGAAAATGGCGAACGAAAAAGAGGGCGAATAAAATGGCAAATTTTTGTGAAGTGGGGGAGATGAAAACGAGAGGCAAATGGAAAATAAGTCAAATTGCAAGGAGATGAGATTTGTGATTAGGAGCCTGATAGATGTTGATGATGTCTCCCCGACAACGGCGCAAGAAATCTTTTCTTGATGGCTCGTGTCCGCGTCAGTATTTTCCCCGAAGAGGAAGGGATGATGCAGCACAGCACGGTAGGTATTTCCCTCAGTGGTGAGACCAAGGTTATCGAACCAGTAGGAGAACCACGCAACACTATGTAAATGGTACCTGCACACAAAGAACAAATACTTGCAACCCTACGCGTAAGAGGGGTTGTCAATCCCTCCCGGGCAAAAGATAGATAAATTTGTAGTAGATTGGATAAATAGATCTCACGGAAACGCGAAATAAAATAAATAACAAAAAATTGCAGCAAGGTATTTTTGGGTTTTTGGAATAATACATCTGAAAATAAAAGAGGCAAATAATAGATCGGAAAGCAAATATGATAAAGAATAGACTCGGGGGCCGTAGATTTCACTAGTGGCTTCTCTCGAGAAAAATAGCATACGGCGGGTAAACAAATTACTGGGCAATTGATAGAACTTCAAATAATTATGACAATATCTAGGCAATGATCATTATATAGGAATCACGTCCAAGATTAGTAGACCGACTCCTGCCTGCATCTACTACTATTGCTCCACACATCGACCGCTATCCAGCATGCATCTAGTGTATTAAGTTCATGGAGAAATGGAGTAATGCAATAAGAACGATGACATGATGTCGACAAGATCTATTCATGTAGGAATAGACCCCATCTTGTTATCCTTAATAGCAACGATACATACGTGTCATGTCCCCTTCTATCACTGGGATTGAGCACCGTAAGATCAAACCCATCACAAAGCACCTCTTCCCATGGCAAGAAAAATCGATCTAGTCGGCCTAACTAAACCAAAGATTCGAAGAAGAAATACGAGGCTATAAGCAATCATGCATATAAGAGATCAAAACTCAAATAACTTTCATGGATAAAATAGATCTGATCATAAACTCAAAGTTCATCGGATCCCAACAAACACACCACAAAAAGAGTTACTTCAAATAGATCTCCAAGAGACCATTGTATTGAGAATCAAAAGAGAGAGAGGAAGCCATCTAGCTACTAACTACGGACCCGTAGGTCTACAATGAACTACTCACGCATCATCGGAGAGGCACCAATGAGGATGATGAACCCCTCCATGATGGTGTCTAGATTGGATCTGGTGTTTTTGGAACTTGCGGCGGTTGGAATTGTGTTTCGTCGACTCCCCTAGGGTTTTTGGATTTTCGGGGTATTTATAGAGCAAAGAGGCGGTGCGGGAGGCCACCGAGGTGGGCACAACCCACCAGGGCGCGCCTGGGCCCCCAGGCACACCCAGGTGGGTTGTGCTCCCCTTGGGGCACCCCTCTGGCACTTCTTCAGCCCAAGTTGTTCCTTCTGGTCCATAAAAAATCTCCAAAAAGTTTCGCTGCATTTGGACTCCATTTGGTATTGATTTTCTGCGAATTAAAAAAACAAGTAAAAACAGGAACTGGCACTGGGCACTATGTCAATAGGTTAGTCCCAAAAAATGATATAAAGTTGCTATAAAATGATTGTAAAACCTCAAAGAATGATAATATAATAGCATGGAGTAAGAAAAAATTATAGATATGTTGTTGACGTAACAAGGCACCGGCAAGAGGCATGACAATAGACCGAATTAGGGCCTTCCCATAAAGACAAATGTGGTTGCACTGGGAAGCTCGATTCGGTGGCACCATGACTCGGTCAACAGCATGTTCAAGTTGGATTATAATCATGTTTAACTTGAAAAGAAATAATTTGAGTCATAGTATGCCATGAAATGCACATGCAACGAATCATAATAACGAAGGCATTATCATAAGCATGAGCATATGAAGTAAAGTCTACTGCCTACACTAACAAGATACCAAGCATTACTAAATAGCATAGCATGAGAATAATACTAGCACAAGTTAAATTATTTAAATTAAATAAATGCAATAATATGAATTTGGTTCAAGTAAAATCATTGCTATTGCAGTGCCATCCTTGAAAATGATTGTTGTGGCTTGCCTTAGTTCATAGGAGGGTCACAGAACTCCTGGTCCTCTTCAAGGCAATCTGAACCTTCTGAAAAATAATTAAAGTGCAAAAAGAAAATGTCACATAAAGCACTTTATTGCACCAGGAAATAACTATAGCAGATAAAATTCTCAATTTTTGCATGCAGAAAGAAGAGCTCAAAACAAAACTGTTGCAAAAAGAATCATCTCATTTGGACTTACATAATAGGAGATATTGTTGGTCAAAGTTAGGGTCAAATCTCTGAAGTTAACTGAAAAATAAAAAATCCCAGAGAGCGCCATGTCAAAGGCATATTCTTTTAATACGCCTCCACTCATACCGCTTCGGGAGTGAGAGAGAGAGAGAGAGAGAGAGAGAGACTGACGGTGTCGGTGTACTAAAGCTTGGGTCCTTTAGTGCCCCATACTTGTGCACGGACGGTTGTAGCCATACCAGCGGCAAGGCCTGCCGGGGGACAGCTGGAAGCAAGTGCAAGACCATCAAGAAGGCGTTCAAACCAGTGACCAGAAGACAGAAGCCCAAAGGCCGGATCCCCAGCAAGATCCTTGCCGGGATGGGCCGAACCTGGGTAAAAATCCCCTCACGTTGATCGTTGGATCTGCTCTTTGTGTACACCTCTCTCCCTGCCGAACCGTAAAAGGGATCCACATGATCCCATAGGTGTCATACGCCGACATCTTTGGCGCGCCAGGTAGGGGGAGTAGGTTGTGCGAACCTGATCTAGCGATTAGCGTGTCAGTCTCTTGATCATTTTCGTTGCCATGGCTCCCAAGAAGAAGGGTTTGGCGGCGGTTAGTCCATCTGCGTCCGGTTTGCCCGTACCTTCACGGATGGGTGACGGCGTGGACGCAGGAGGAGGAGGTGGAGGTCTTGAGCTTCCACGATGTTCTGGCGATCAAAGCCAGGCGAGCGGCATTGTTCGTAGTGGCGACAACAACCCGCATGCTGCTAGGTCTAAGGACGGAGTCGTGCCGCCTACAGGTGGCGCGACGAACTCCAAGGGCGAGATGGCGCCTTCCAAGGCACCCACGCCGGCGCATGCGTGACGGCCTTCTCAGGTCGTGCGCGATGAATAGCGCCATGACGTCAGTGGTTCTAGGTGTTCCCAAGGAAAGACCCCTGCGCATCATTTCCAAGATGCGTAGGGCCAGCATGCATGTCAAGATGCCGGTGGAAGCGCGGCGCGGTCGCGGGACCGTGATGGAGCTCCTTCTAACACGGTTAGGAGTCAGAGCACCTCACGTTCCTCGCACCTTTCGCCGCCGCCTACACCAGCAGAAGCGTTGGCGCGAGCGCAGCTGCTCCTGGATTTCCCTCCCGCTCCGGAGAAGCTCGAAGAATGGAGAGCTGCTATTCAGAGCCTCATCGGTTTCGCCAACGGAGATGGGCCGCAGCAGGCGGAGCCTTCGCGGCGGCGGTCCATCGACCCAATGCGTGCCGGTGGCGAAAAGACTAGAGGTGGAACGACTACGATGCATTCTCCTCCACGACAGCAATAGTGGTCGCTAACTCAGCGGACCAACGTCTGTGATGGCGATTCCATGTCTTCGTCTGATCTGCAAACGCGCTGCAATCAACGTCAAGTTCTTCGGGAGCGAAGCAAAGAAGACGCTCGAACTACCATCGAGCGGCGACAGGAAGCGCGCTATCAATCTGATAGACGCGCGGGGCCCACTATAGACAAGCCTGCGCTGGGGTATTCTGGCGACTTACCTTATGAGGTGGGTTGTCCAGCATTTACCCGCGAGCTGCGGTGAGTCCAGTGGCCCAATTCCCGAACGTTCAAACCAGAGGTCCCGGAGAAATACGATTGGAAGACTCATCTGTTGGAGTTCCTGAGCATCTACACCATTGCGGTGCAGGCTGCCGGGGCTCGAGACGACAAGATACTCGCCAACTACTTCCCGTTGGTACTCAAGCCCAACGTCAGGTCGTGGTTGATGCATCTGCCGGAGAATTCCATTTCTTCCTGGGCAGACCTATGTCATCAGTTTGTTGGCGCCTTTACTGGAGGCCACCAAGCTCCTGGCCAGGAAAGTGATTTACATCTCATTCCCAGAAAGAAGGCAAGCCTTTGTGCAAGTACATATAGAGATTCAGCCGAATACAACACAATATCCCAGACGTTCATCCTGCCGCTGTTATTAGTGCGTTCCATCAGAACGTGCGCAATCGCAAGATGCGGGAAGAGCTGGCGATGAACAAGGTCAGGGATATTGCCAAGCTCTATGCTTTGGCGGAGAAATGTGCTCGGGCTGAAGAGGGAAGGAGACTCCCCAGCGAGGATGCTGCCGCAGGAATCGATTCTGATGGTGAAGATGCCGCCACCCCGACAAGGAAAGGTCGACGGCGTAACAAGAAGCGCAAGGGCAAGGCTGTGCTTGCCGTCGAGGAATCCGGCAATCCCGGCACCGCCAAGAAGGTCAAGTTTGATGGCCCCGGCAAGGAGGTTGCCGGGTGTGCCTCCTGCTAGGCCTTGGCGGCTGCCGACAAGCCGGAGGGCTCCGACAAGCAATACTGCAAGATCCACCGCACTAAGGGCCATGATCTCCAAAACTTTTGACAAGTTGAGCAGCTTGTCGAGAGGCAGAAAGCTGAGTATGAAAGGCGAGACAAGGAGAGAGCCCCGGATGGTGCTGAGGGGTCTGGGAAGAAGCGCGGTAGCCGAGGAGATCGCCGCGGCAAGGCCAAGCAACAGAAGGAGAGGCCCGCTTTAGGCCGCGACAAGGAAGAGGGGGGTGACGATGACAATGAAGAGGACGACGAGTCCAGCAAGCACGAGTTCCAAAAGGCTACAGAAGCTATGTGCGTTGACGGAGGCGCCTCGTTGCATTCTTCTCACCGGCAACTTATACAGTGGGTGCGTGAGATTAATGCGACAGAGCCGTCAATCGATGCCCCAAAGCCTCTGAAATGGTCCAACACGCCTATCATTTTTTAGCTGAGGATCACCCTGATCGCACAACCATGGTCGGGTGTTTGCCATTGTTGGTTTCACCAACGATTCGCAACCTCAAGGTGACAAAAATGTTATTTGACGATGGGGCCGGTTTGAACCTGATCTCGCCTAGTGTGATCAAGAGGTTGCAAATTCCTGATGAAGATCTCGAGCAAACGGGCACGTTTCAAGGGATCAATCCAGGAAGGAGCCAGCCGAAGGGCAAGATCACGCCGCCGGTGACATTTGGCAGTGAGCTGAACTACAGAACAGAAAAGATCGTTTTCGACGTCGCCAAGATTCCGTTACGATATAACGGGATTCTGGGCCGTCCAGCGCTGGCCAAATTCATGGCAGCCTCGCACTACGCTTACAATGTATTGAAGATGCCCGGGCCGATGAGCGTCATCACTGTCAACTCCGACAAGAAGGATGCGCTTATCTGTGCCGACCAACTCTACCGGGAGGTAGTTGCAGCATCTGCCGCCAAGGCACTTGCTCCTTCCGCTGTAGCTCCTAGGGGAAGAAGAAGACCGACAAGACCTCTAGCACACACTTCGGCAAGCGCACCTCCTCGGAGTGCTGCGCTCCCGTCGAGGATGTGCCGGAGAGCTCCACCGGCAAGAGCAAGAAATCCAAGGCAGCTCCACCAGAAACTAAGAAGGTGCCCGTCAAGGAGGATGGTACGGGAGGAACTTTCACCATAAGTTCCACCCTCGATGATAAATAGGAAAGCGCACTCGTTGCTTTCCTGCTGGCGAATATCGATGTGTTTGCATGGCAACCATCTGATATCCCTGGTGTTCCCAGGGAAGTAATTGAGCACCATCTTGCTGTCTGTCCTCATGCATGGCCCATCAAGCAGAAAGTTAGGAAGCAGTCCTTGGAACGGCAAGAATTTATTGCCGAAGAAATCAGGAAGTTGGAAGCGGCAGGTTTGGTCAGAGGAGTGCTCCATGCGACGTGGTTGGCCAATCCAGTTGTAGTGCGCAAGGCGAATGGAAAATGGAGGCTATGTATCGACTATACAGATATCAATAAAGCCTATCCAAAAGATCCTTTCCCCTTGCCGCGCATCGACCAGATTGTGGACTCCACTGCCGGCTGTGATTTGTTGTCGTTTCTCAACGCCTATTCAGGGTACCATCAGATTTTCATGACAAAGGAAGACGAAGATAAAACCGCATTTATCACCCTGTGTGGTACGTATTGTTTCTTACGTATGCCTTTCGGGTTGAAAAGTGCCAGTTCAATGTTTGCAAGAGCGGTCCAGATCGGTTTTGAGCCTCAGCTACATAGAAATATGGAAGCCTATATGGATGACATAGTGGTTAAAACCAAGGACAAAGCAACGCTCATACAAGATTTAGAAGAGACATTTGCAAGTCTGCGCAAGATCAATCTGAAGCTCAATCCCGAGAAGTGTGTGTTTGGCATTCCATCCGGCAAGCTTCTCGGGTTCTTTGTATCTCAGTGTGGGATCAAAGCAAATCCCGACAAGATCAAGGCAATTGAGCAGATTGAAGCACCAAGATGCGTCAAAGATGTGCGTCGACTTGCCGGCTGCATCGCTGCTCTGAGCAGGTTCATCTCCAAATCTGCTGAGCACGCCCTGCCCTTTTTCAAAATCTTGAAGAAGGCAGGTCCAATGAAATGGACTCCGGAAGCGAAGGTAGCGCTGCAGGATTTGAAGAGGTACCTCTCTTCTCCGCTGATACTAGTCGCGCCTAAACCACAAGAGCCGTTGCTGCTATATTTAGCGGCGACAAATCAAGTGGTTAGTGCTGCGTTAGTAGCGCAGAGAGAAGTCGACGAGGAAGCAGCGGCGATGGCAAGACCGTCAAATGACGAGCTGGGATCTTCCCCGGTAGGGTCTGGTGCCGACAAGGCAGAATCTGCAAGGTCAAATGAAGCAACACAGAGGAAGAAGATGGTGCAGCACCCAGTTTATTTTGTCAACTCCCTTTTGTAGGGGGCTAGGTCAAGATACTCTGGCGTGTAGAAGTTGCTCTTCGGCCTCCTTATGGCCTCGAGGAAGCTGCGCCATTATTTCCAAGCACATGAGATCACCGTCGTCACTCGATTCCCGTTGCAGCGGATTTTACGAAATCCAGATGCGACCGACAGTATTGTGGAGTGGGCGTTGGAACTGTCAAGCTTTGATCTCAAGTTTGAAAGCACTTCAACAATTCAGAGCAGAGCCTTGGCGGAGTTCATTGCAGAATGGACCCCAACACCAGACGAAGAAAGTCAAGAGACAACTCTTCCCGGCAAGGAAACAGATCGAGAATGGATTATGTATTTTGACGGGGCTTTCTCGCTGCAAGGCGCCGGTGCTGGCGTGCTGCTTGTCGCACCCACCGGAGAGCACCTCAAAGATGTAATTCAGATGCACTTTCCCTGGGAGAGATCAACAAACAACACTGTAGAATACGAAGGGCTGCTTGCCGGTCTCAGGATCACGGTGGATCTTGGAATTAAGAAGCTCATTGTCAGAGGTGATTCACAGCGTGTCGTCAAGCAAGTGAACAAAGACTACCAGAGCCCGTTGATGGAAGCATACGTAGATGAAGTGAGGAAATTGGAGGAGCGCTTTGACGGTCTGCAGACAGAGCATGTTCCTCGAGCAGAGAACAGCATTGCTGATGACCTGTCAAAGCGTGCTGCCCTCAAGTTACCTGTGGAACCAGGTAGTTTTGTGCTCCGATTGACTCAGCCATCAGTAACATCATCAGCAGGGCAAGATAAACGAAGGATGTTAAATTCCGGCCAGTACTTTCCCGCAGAGCTCCCAGAAGCCACCGACAAGGACGTTGCCGGGAACAACGCCAAGCTTGTTGGGGAGCAACAGGCTCCGGCAAGGCCTCAAGCCCTTGTCATAGAGACAAACGCTCCCGCGACAGAAGACATGCCTTTAGTCCTTACTGTCAAGCCTCAGGCTCCAGCATGGGCACATCACATTGTCCAGTTCCTCCAAACAGGGGAACTCCCCGAAGAACAGGAAGAAGCGGAGAAAGTAGCCCGTCGGTCTAGTATGTACCAATTCGTGGACAATGTCCTGTACAGAAAGAGACCGAATGGCGTGAAATTGAAGTGCATTCCTCAGGAAGATGGACTGGAGCTGTTGGTAGAGATACATGGAGGCATATGTGGCTTCCACATAGGCTCAAGGGCTCTTGTCGGTAAGGCATTCCGGCAAGGTTTCTTTTGGCCTACTGCCCTCCAGGATGCAACTGCACTAGTAACCAAGTGTGAAGCGTGCTAGTTCCATTCAACGAAATTGCATTAGCCAGCTCAGGCTCTTCAGACAATCCCTCTTTCCTGGCCATTTTCGGTCTGGGGGCTCAACATATTGGGCCCTTTTCCCCGTGCTACCGGGGGCTTTGAGTACTTGTACGTCGCAATCGACAAGTTCACAAAGTGGCCGAAAGTGGATGTAGTGAGAAAGGTGACAGCACAATCAGCCGTCAAGTTCTTCAAAGGACTAGTTTGCCATTTTGGTGTGCCAAACGGGATCATCACCGACAACGGCACACAGTTCACGAGCCACGCCTTCATGCAATACATCCAAGACCTTGGCAGCAAAATCTGTTTTGCTTCTGTTGCTCATCCGAGAAGCAACGACCAAGTAGAAAGGGCAAATGCTGAAGTGTTGCGAGGTCTCAAGACAAGGACTTTCAACAAGCTAAAAAAGTGCGAAAGACGCTGGATTAATGAGCAGCCATCAGTTCTTTGGTCAATCAGAATGACACCAAATCAAGCCACTGGCCAGACACCCTTCTCCCTAGTGTACTCCCCACGGAACTCATATACGGGTCACCTTGAGTGCTCGCTTATGATGAGCTTGAGCAAGAGTAGCTGCGGCAAGATGACGCTACGCTCCTTGAGGAAGATCGTCTTCAAGCTGCTGTGCGAGCTGCACGCTACCAACAAGCCTTGCGCCGCTACCATAGCCGCAAGGTTCATGCCCGAAGTCTTGAGGAAGGCGATCTTGTTCTTCGGCGCGTTCAGTCGGCCAAGAATTCCAACAAGTTGACGCCGAAGTGGGAAGGGCCTTATCGGGTAGTACGAGTCACCAGGCCTGTGGCTGTCCGCCTGGAGACCGACGATGGCATTCCAGTGAGCAATTCCTGGAATATCGAGCATCTTCATAAGTTTTACCCATAAGGCACGGTTGCCGGGTCCCCCAGCAACCACCTTTTGTACGAGTTTTGCCGGCAAGCCATGTGATCTTTGTACAAAGCCAGGCACAGACCCTGTGCATAGTTGAATAAGCTTAAGTGTTTTACAATTCCTGTCGATTTTCATGTTATTCTATATGCATGCTTGTCTGAGATATTGTATTACACTTGCTTCCGGTAAGCATTAACGAACCGCCAAGGTCCCATATCCTTATTTTCTCTTCTTTCTTTTTCTCAAAGGATAGAAGGTTCCCTCGCGTGCATGTTTGCCGGGGGGAGTGATGGTATGGATACCGACAGGCGACGTTCAAGGTTGACATCTTGCAGGAAGGAGTTGAGCAACAAAAAGGAAGGAGTTGAGCAACAAAAAGCTAAGTTGCAGAACTTTGAGTGAATTTCTTTTTACTTAAGGGGTATTTTCCTTGAAGATTTTGACTTTTGTATGGAAAACCTGCACGCGAAGGAACCTTGGCGTGATCGGTTGCGCCCTTACTCTGTTTCGAGTCCGCTCAACAGCCTAGGTGGCTGCACTGAAAACGTCAAGGTATCTTGCCGGTAGAGACACCTCTAGCAGGTTGCTAAGGATCCGTTCCTCAAAGCGCTCGCGGCAAGGGTGCGCGCTCCGGCAAGTTTTCCAATAAGCGTAGGGCATGCACCATACAGAAAGAAATCCGACAAGAGAAATAGCGTGCATTAATCCAAAACATAGCAAGTTATATTACATTGATAGTTGCCGTGATTCTAACTTAAGATGAAATTGTCTTTGACATGGAATGGTGGCGGCAAAGATGAAGCGAAGTGTCTAGTCCCTGCGCTAGCCTTCGACCCTCTTGACTTGGCTCACCTTGTCGACGATGGGCGCGACAAGCTCTTTGAGTGCCTCGAGGTCAACATTCTCCGGCAAGCTGTCAAGAACGTTGGTAAGGTTGATGTCAGGGTTCTTGTGCACCACTTTGACGAGCACCTTGAGGAGGACGACCCGGCAGAGTTTGCAGGATTCGTTGGCCAGATGGGTTGCTCATTCAGAATGGAGCCGCTTCAGGGCATCAACGAAGCTCTTGAAGAACATGGTCAGCTTGGCGCTCGAGGACACCCTGTCGTCAGAAGAATAGTTGAAGTTCTGTAGGCCTATGGTGGATAGCTCTGCTGCAATCCTTTTCGTGATGTCAACCAGGCGCTCGGTCCAGATCTTCACACCTTTCTCAAAGTCATTATAAGAGGCGGCGGTGCTCTTGAGCAGGTCCTTCTCATTCTGGAGGTATTTGATCAAAGCCTTCTCTCGAGCCCTGCCGTCCTCCAGGGACTTCTCCAGCGTGGTCAGCTTCAGTTTCAGATCAGCGATGGATTCATTGGCTGAGGTGAGCTTTTTGATGTTGTCGGACATGGAGGTTTGCATCTCCGCCAAGCTATAGAGAGTCTTCTCTCTGTCGGCTTTGAGCATTGAGAGTTCCTTGCCATGGTCCTCGAGATCCGTCTCCAGCCTCTTTACTTTATTGCCCAGCTCGTTCTTGGCAGCCTCTGCAGCTTCAGCGGCATCGATGGCCTCCTTCAACTTGCCGACGTGATCTATGGCCAGAGCTTCGAGCGTCTCCTTGTGTTTCTGCTCCAGCTCCTGGGTTCGCTGCGCGACGAGCTTTTTGATCTCCTCGTCCTTGCTGCGGAGCTTGGCAGCAAGCGCCTCCTCGCGAGTGGCAAGGTCTTCTTCATGAGCATCAAGCCCGACACGACGTTCCGTCCAGCGAGCTTCCTCTGCAGTGGCCCATTGCGCGGCCTCTTCCTGTGCCTTCTCGGCGTTGGACTGCTTTAAGAGGAACTCGCTCCAACTTTGACTCAGTTTTCCCGACCAGTAATCAGCTCCTGGAAAGCCTCAGCATACCAGACCTGTGTTTGCTCGATGCGCTTCTGGAATTCTGCCTCCGCTGCTTTAACAACTGCCGCCCTAGAATCCAACTTTTCCTTTTGGGTGCGGTGAAGCGCCTAGAGCTTCTGGAAGTTGCTACTCATGGCTTGGAGGAGCTGTTCTTCCTTGGACCCGCTGCTGCTGGTGCATGGCTCATCAACGATCTTGAGTCCAGCAGCAGCGATGACGTCTTCATCAAGAATTTCCTCTTCAGTTGGCACCCCAGTGCTTGCCGTCCCTGGTATGCTGACGAACAGCTTGTCGCCCACCTTAAGGTATCTGCTTGACGGAGGGGCTTCAGATGTTGACGGTTGGTCTTCAACAACCGTCTCGCCGGCAACTGGGGGCTCCCTGACTAGTGCAGCACCAGGCGCTCCTGTGGCAGGAATGCCATCAGTATGGTCACCGGTCTCCTTGTCGGCCCTCTCAGCAGACCCCTTGGTGGTTTCCTCCTGTGCATCCTTGGCGGCCTCGTCAGCAGCGACTTTGTCGTCTCGGCGGCAGCATCCTTGGCGGTCTCCTCGATGATGATATCAACATCCATTTGTTCCATCGAAGGAAGATCTGAAGACCGGGGAAGGAAAAAGAGATGAGACCAAGGTTGAAGTTCAAGAAAACAAAAATAAAGAAAGAATGACAAGTACTCAGAGGCAAGTGGTTTACCTGTGTCAAGCTATTGAGAGGTGGCTTCTCCTTCCCTGGCAACATTGGTTGTCAATGTAGGTCTGCCAGTGCCCGTGCTTGCCGGCTCCTCTTCAGCATGAATGGGCTCGCCAGTGGAAGCCCTTGCCGGGGATTCATCTCTGTGCGGCGTGGTTGACGGAGGCGGCATGTCAGGGACGGCCTCCAATGGCTCTCCCTATTGCCGTTCTTCTCCTGCAAGCCCGGTGATGTCAGTAGCAAATATAAACACCTCGATGCCCGCCAACAGAAAATGAGTAGTGGACTCACGCTGGGGGCTGGGTTGGGGGCTGCGTTGAGGACTGAGCTCCGGGCTGACGACGATGAGCTCTAGTGCACCTACGGTGCTTGCCGGGGGCTCGTCACCCGTTGAAGTCTTTGCCCTCTTCACCATCCTTTGCGCCAATGTTTCCGTATCTCTGCAGAGACAGGCCAAAGCAAGACAGATGAATTAAGCAAATCAGGAACTCAAAAGATAAAAGATCCGGCAGGACCCTTACTCTTCTCTTTCCGGGCTAAAAGCGGAGATGTCGAAGTCGACCTCCACTACAGTGTCCATGTGAGGGGGCGGAGAAGGGGTCCTGGGTCGCTTGGCTGCGGCAGAAGTGGCGGGTCGATGTGACCCTGTTGCTCCGGCTGTTGGTGCTGTCGTATGAGACGCCCCCGCCGCTCCAGTTGTTGCCGCGGCCGTGCGTCTCGTACGTCGCTCGGGTTGCTGTTGAGCTTCTTGCCGCTGCGCAGCCTTGCCGGCTGCCTTCTTGCCAGGAACCTCACCGCTCGAGGAAGGTTGATGTGCTGGGACGCCAGAGGCAGCTTTCCGCAGCACGCGCTTATTCCTCTCTGGAGCTGGGGGCTCCTCGTGCAGCTGCTCCTCAGTTGTGTCTTCGACAGAAAGGCTCCCGACAGCTCTGCCGCTCTGTTCCCCGGCAGTCTCACCCTGCCCAGCAAGATTTTCCTCTGACATTACTTCTTCTTCGCTGTCTTCCTCTTCCACGAAGCCAGCGCTGCTGGCCTCCGAGGCAAGATTCACCTCTTCTGCCCTGCTGGCGATATACGCCACTTCTTCGTCAGTAGTGGGGCGGATGAGATTTGTCTCTTCCCGGACGACTCTCTCCGACAGATTGTCAAAGAACCCCTGTGCTTGCTCTGCGGATGGCTCGACCCAGGTTCCGTCGAGGCCGTGAGCATTACATGCCGGCATCATGGCGATGATTGAGGTCAGAGCAGAGTTGTTGCACAAAGGAATTATGCTCGCCGGCAACTTATATTTCCCGCCGGGCCTGAACAGTTTGTGGCAGAGAGCTGTGTGCTGTATGATTGTCAAGTTGTTGTTCAGCCCAGGACACAACCTCATGATATCTGCCGCATTCCGAAACTCCCAGGCTGGTCTCCCTTTGTTATGCAGAGGAGCGATGCGGCGGCGAAGGAAATCAGCGCCAACCATTTCTATTGTGAGCCCGGCAGCCCTGAGACGGTGGATCCTGGTAATTGCGATTGTGAGCTTCTCGTCTTGAGGATCGAGAGCGCTCCAGCCGTTGCCGTGGGCCACTTTTGTTTGTCGGGGCAGACAGAAAGGCTGGGGATCTTTCTCCTTAATCCAGCACCATTCGCCCCGCCATTCTTCCCACTTCGTACGGTAGAGCCCTTCTGGGTATATCTCTTTATTCCATGCCCTTGGAATCCAGGCGATAGAATCGAAAAGGGCGTCTCCTTTTTCGATACGGGGAATGAAATAGTGGCGAAAGAGGACTGTGCTGGGGATTACTCCGGTGAAATTTTCACAAAGATGGGCGAAGACTGACATGCATGTCATGGCATTCGGCGTGAAATCCAAGAGATGGAAGCCGTATGTGTACATGATGTCGTTGAAGAAATCAGAAAACGGAGGGCAGAGCCCGCAATAAAAGTATGCGACAAAGAAAGGGAATTTATCTAGGCCAGCCTCGGAGGAAGCTGGATTCACGCGAGTAGCAGGGTGAGCCTTTGTCTCCACCCCCCCCCCCCCACATGCACAGATACCGATCCTTCAGGGCGCTCGCGTCGAGCATTGGAGCGAAGACGACATGCTCTTTCCGCATCTTCACCAGCTCGCTCTCCTCGACGGCTTTCACCTCTTTGCCCTTGCTCGCTTTGGGCGGCATGGCGACTAAGGAAGCAGGGGCCGAGGGCGATGAGAGAGTGGAGGCGGCGGATGGATGGTAGAGGCTCTGCTTTGAGTTCGAGGAAGAAGGCGACGGCGGTTTCCAGATTGGAAAGAATGGGAGGTAAATGAACGGCGCCTTTGCAGATCCCTTTTTATGGGGAAGGCGTGAAACTGCCTCCTTTCTAATCAGTGTGAATGCGCTTTCACAAGCGTACTGTACTGCGGTCGTTCCGCGCACATATCCTACATCGTGCATTCAATATGCACCGTGGGGAGGCGCGATAAATGAGATAATTATGACAGCTAACTCCTGCCACGCGTGCCCGTGCACTGTTTGGGCCTAGCCCAACAACACCTCGCACCCGTGTATGGCCTAGGCTCGGGGGCTCTTGTCGGTGTACTAAAGCTTGGGTCCTTTAGTACCCCATACTTGTGCACGGACGGTTGTAGCCATACCAGCGGCAAGGCCTGCCGGGGGACAGCTGGAAGCAAGTGCAAGACCATCAAGAAGGCGTTCAAACTAGTGACCAGAAGATAGAAGCCCAAAGGCCGGATCCCCGGCAAGATCCTTGCCGGGATGGCTTGCGAAGACCCGGCAAGACTTGCACCCAGCAAGATCACGCCACCCTGCCACCGCTCCAGCGCAGCAACCAGCCTGTCATTTGGGTTTTGTCCTCCTGGATGCGTGTCATGGCACTAGTGGTGGACGAGCTTAAGCGGTGCTGATGGGATGGGCCCTTTTTCCGTCCCCAAGAAAGTAAGGGACACCTAAACGGAGCATTTAATGCATTTGTCCTAAATCGTTAGTGATAAGCATGTAAACACTGTAGCAACTTTACACCTCTTGTATGTACTGTACGCCACTGTTGGTGACCCCTTGGATGTATAAAAGGAGGCCCAAGGCGTAGCTACAGGGAGGAGGACTCTCTGGTCCATTCTGCATGCGTAGCTACTGCTCGAACATACTGTACATCGCTAGCGCTCCTGGAGCTTGGGCTTAATCACCCACAATAAACCAAAGTAGGAGTAGGGTATTACGCTTCTCAGCGGCCCGAACCTGGGTAAAAATCCCCTCGCGTTGATCGTTGGATCTGCTCTTTGTGTACACCTCTCTCCCTGCCAAACCGTAAAAGGGATCCACGTGATCCCATAGGTGTCGTACGCTGACAGACGGGTGGGTCCCCGTGTCAGGTTTAAGGGAGAGAGAGGACAATTGAAGGCGGCAGCTCTGTCGCTGGTGGTTCTCTGACGAGGAGGCCACGGTGACCGCCAGTGAGGAGGGGGATGGAAAGAGCACAACATACGAGCACGTATGTACTCGAAGCGAGGGCACGGTGGTCGTACAACGTCGGAATGATCTTCTCCAGAGATGGCGGGTGGCGAAGCTCGTAGGGCATGGCAATTCCGGCGGAGACCCGATGAACTATGGGTACCATCATGCTCAGGAGAACCTCACAAACCCAATGGAGGAGGAGGACAGGGTCGAGGGGCACCGGAGCGAGTGGACGGCCGAAGGGGATTCGCAGCCAACTCTGGCGAGGATAGGCGGCCAGAGGCCCTCCCGGCCTTGCCGCGATGATAAGCTACTTGATTTGTGGCCAGAGGAGGAGGATGGGATGGTTTGAATGGATCAGGGAGGGCTGCATTTATAGGCGTCAAGGAGACAGAGCTCGAGGCTGCCGGGGAGGGTTTTGGAGAGGAGAGAGGGGTCGAGAGAGCTCTGGCTCGATGGGAGAGTTCACTAGAGATCATTCAAACACAGTGGCGGAGAACGACCAAGCAACAGGGCACGGGGTGGGACGCCTCGATCACACGCGGGCACTGTACTCTCTGCTCCACCATGTCCGCGTCCGCCGCGCAGGCTGCCGGCGTCGGGAAGTGACACAGGATAGCTGGGGTGATGCGAATGAAGCTGCAGAGGGTAAAGGACAAGCTGCAGTGGCGCGCGAGCGAACGGACGAGGGCAGTGGGGTCGCGACGCGCAGGGCGCGCCGACGGCCTATCGAACACCTTGTTTTCACGTGGTCACCACGTGCACTGGTGCAACGCGGTGCGCCAGCGCAACCAGATCTTGTCTAGGGTCGAGTTCTTTCAGTACTGAGCCTTTGGATGCCCTTGGTTTGCCACTAGGTCGACCATACACGACTGGAGCTTGTTGGCAAGTTTTTGGTCAGAAACTGCTGATGGAACTTGAGAGAAAACCATAGGGAGATAGAGTATGAATCTTGGTGGGTAAGCTTCAGGTTGGAAGGTTGTCATGTGATAAAATTTTCAGCTCAAAATGATCAAGCCAAAATGCACTTGCTTCACAATGTGCCCTCACTGACCATAAGTGAAAATATTTTCTTGAGTAAAATCTCTCCACATGACTATGGAATATTTTTGCATAGGAAGGTGAGGCATGATCCAAAGAATATTAGGGAACTTATTGGGAATTTTCTGAGCCATAAAAATGAGGGTTGCTTCATAGCAAAAGGAGAAAATACTCATTTTCAGAGGGAAAATGAGTATTATGCCATTTAAGAAAATTATTCTATGGCATGATCTTGGGAGGGATGAAGTCAAGAGATGATTTAGGAGTGCTAGAATCCACTTGGAAGAAAATCCAAAGAATTCCCAGGTGGCAAGTCCAAAAGAGTTGATTGAAATTCAAATGCAAAAACCAATTATTGAATAAATCCCAGAAAAAGAAAAATGGCAAAATCTAGGGTGTCACAGACTGCAGATCTCCAGGGCCCACAAAAAGATATGGTTGGGTACAAGGATCTGCCATCCATTGATGCAGACTCCAATAAAGATTTGTATCCAGGTTGTAAAAAGAAATATTCCAAGTTGAGTGCCACACTGTCGCTTCTCAGATTTAAAGCAGCAAACGGTCTATCAAACAAGGGCTTCACAGAGTTGTTAGGTATTTTCAATGAAATTCTTCCAGAAGATAATGTGCTCCCCAAAAGCACGAATGAAGCAAAGAAAATTGTTTGCCCATTGGAACTTGAAGTACAGAAGATACACGCTTGTGTGAATGATTGTATATTGTACCGTGGTGAGTACAAAGATTTGCGTGCATGTCCCACATGCAAGCATGCATGATACAAGCGCAGGAGAGCAAAGGACAAGTACAAATTGGACGATGAGATCAAGACATGAGTCCCGTTCAAGGTTGTTTGTTACTTGCCTTTAATTCCAAGGTTGAGGCGTTTGTTTGCAAACCCTATAGAGGCAAAGAGGTCGTGGTGGCATCATGATGAGCGAACTGTGGATAAATATATGTGGCACCCGAAAGATGGGGCTCAGTGGGAATTAATTGAAAACAAGTTTAAAGACTTTACCAAGGATCCTAGAAGTATAAGGCTCGGGGAGTGTACTAATGGGATGAATCCTTTTGGCGATATGAGAACCAAACATAGCACATGGCCGGTGCTTCTGTGCATATATAACCTTGCTCCTTGGTTGTGTATGAAGAAAAAATACATCATGATGTCAATGATTATCCAAGGCCCCGAAGCAACCTAGAAATGACATCGACATTTACTTTCAGCTACTGGTAGAAGAACTGCTGACATTGTGGGTAAAAGAGCCTGCTATAAAATGTTATGATGCTTACAAAAAGGAGTTTTCTGATCTACATGCAATGCTGCTGCACACCATTCAAGATATGCCGGCATTAGGCAACACATTGGGGCAGAAAACAAGGGGAAATGTAGGGTGTGTCACATGCATGGATAGGATAGCGAGCAGATTTCTTCCCAACTCACACAAAACCGTGTATTTGCGTCATCGTAGGTTCTTACGAAAAGATCACCCATACCGAAAGATGAAAGCTGAATTTGATGGTACGTCAGAGGTAGGTTTGGGCCCAAGACCTTATCCTGGGGAGTTGGTCCACACCGTGGCTAAACAAATTAATGTTGTGCTTGACAAGAACCACACTTTGACGGTGAAACAAACACACAGGGATCAAGTGTTTAAGAAGAAATTAGTGTTCTGGGAATTACCTTACTGGGAGATTCTATGTGTATGTCACTGCATGGATGTCATGCACATAGAGAAGAATGTATGTGAAAGCATCCTTGGTACTCTGCTCAAAATTAAAGGTAAAACAAAGGATGGTGACGGTGCACAAATCGATATGCTTGGTGATCAATCAAAATGCAAGAATGAAGCAGAAGATGATAACAAATTCCTCCACGCTTGCCAGAGTTACAATTTCAGTACAAAAGAAGAAAATGAGTTCTTTGACTATTTGTTGTCAGTTAAGACACCCTCTTCCTACTCCGCAAACATCAGAAGTCTCGTGGATGTGAGCTAAATTAAGTTGGCACACATGAAGTCACATGATTGCCACGTAATGTTGACACAAATCCTCCCGGTGGCCATCAGGAATATGATGGACAGAGATATAAGAAACAAACTCATTGAGCTCTGTGATTTCCTCAACAAACTATGGCAGAAAGTGGTAGATCCTGAAGCGCTGGATTATATGCAAGAGGATATTGTCCAGCCTAGAGATGTTTTTCCCACCGTCATTCTTTGATGTCATGGTCAATATCACAGTGCACCTTGTCAATGAGATAAAGTATTGTGGTCTTGTGTTTCTTCGCAGCATGTATCCCTTCGAGCAGTTCATGGGAATATTGAAGCGCTATTGTCAGAACCAAAGCCATGCAGAGGCAAGCATCCTAGAAGGTTATACCGCGGAGGAGGTGGTTGAGTTTTGCACCGAATACATGAAACAGAGACCTATAGGTTTGCCCCTCTCTCGCCACGAGGGAAGGATGAAAGGTAAGCCGGTCCTTGCTGGCATGCAAAAGCCTGCACCCGGAGATTTGACCGACAAAGCCCATTTGACGGTACTGCTTAACAGCCGAGTTCTCGTCGCGTATGCTGCCGAACACTTGGAGGAGATACGCCGAAGCTTCTTACCAATGGTGCATCCATCATATGTCGAGATGAAGGCGCATAATAAGGGCTACGGCAGATGGCTGAAGGATCGTTTGGCACACGGATCCATGGATGACATTGCTACCTGGTTGGCACAAAAGCCATCACCTACGGTGTTGATGTACCAAGCGTATGACATGAATGGCTACATGTTATACACTGAGGAACATGATGAGAAGAACTCATATCATAACAGCTCTGTTCGAATAGAATGCATGACTATAGATGAAAATGATAAAAGGGTTTACTATAGAACCATCAAAGAGATTTGGGAGCTTAACTATGTGACAATTAAGGTGGCATTATTCGGGTGCACATGGATCCCTCTTAGTCAGGTAAAGGTTGATGATTACAGGAAGACCTGTGTTAACAAGACAACGATGGCATATCACACGGACCCGTTCATTCTTGCCAGCGATGCTACCCAGATTTTCTATGTGAAAGACCCCTTGCATAAGAACTGCCATGTATCGATGCATGGGAAGAGGAGGGTACTGGGCATCGAGGATGTTGCTGATGAGGACGAGTACGATGAATTTTCTGAGTTGCCAGCCAAGGGATCACGCACCATTCAAACAGAGAAACGTAAAATCATCAAAAAACCTAAGTTCATTCGGGGTCAACCCAATGATCCCAGTTCCCCATGTACATGGGAATTAAACCGTAACACTAGTTTTTATGCCTATTCTGCAACTTAATTCGTTCAATTTAGAACTGTCGCGTGTACTAAATTTGTTGATGTAAGAAGGGTTAATATGTTGACCTTGATATGCTGTCAGGTCAGGCAATGAATTTGAACTGTTTATGATTATTATACCCTAGAGGTAGCACACTCAATTGATCTCATTCCAGTATGTATGAACAAAAGATATGCAATCTGGTTTGCGAATAGCGCACGGTTCATTCATGAAAGACGTGTGCCGACCAACCCGCGCGCGCGATGTGAGTCGTGCGTTCTGATTGGCGAGAACCCAAATCCCACGGATCGTACGTCTGCATCGTTGGATGCTCCTAGATCGAACGACAATCATCATCCCTTTCATCAGCACATGCAGTTGCGGTTGGGATTTGATTTATATGCACAAATGCATGTCAAATTCAAAACATGTCTTAAATATAGAAGACGATACCTGAAATGCGCCAGAAAATCAAACCTGTGGTATAATCATGATCTCGTACCATGGAAAATTTTATGAGGCCAAACGATGAAGTCACTGGCCACTAGAGTTTGAATTGCCATGTCTCCTTTTGGAAACCATGATCCTTCTTATGAGATGCTCCAATTTCCAAGGAACGATCATCAAAACTTGTGCCAAACTTTACTAAATTTTGCCATGGGGTCGTGAGAGCACGCCACGGTCACACACCAATTTTTATGATTTTCGGACTCCATCTAAATTTCCTGTAATTAAAATACCAACTAGGCCTACGCCGGTGGCCGCACCTTGCAGTCAAAATGTTTGAAAATTCTCCCAGCTTCTCGGACAATGGATGAAAACTCACAAAGCGACACACAAATGATTTGTACACCTTCTTTGCTTACAGAAGCATGTAGTTCTAGTAGGGTTTTGATTTTATTTGCATTAAATGCACGGTAAATGCAAAAAATGGCTTAAATATAGCAGACGAGCCCTGAAATGGGCCATAAAATTAAACCTAGGGTATATCAGTGATTGCTTACCATGAAAAAAAAATATAGGCTTAACGATGAAGTCACCGACGATTGGTGTCCGAATTGCCGCTTCTCCTTTTGAAAACTATGATCCTTCTTGTGAGATATAGTCGTCCTATATAGGTAAATTGTTTGGGGCACCTAGGGCTGTTATGGCAAGTTATATTCGTTAGTCAATGGCATACAATTGACAAATAATGGCTTTCCATATTTTGTTTGCATGCACTAGTATCCTAAATGGTCAATGATTTCTTTCCAAAACAAAATAATCTGAACATTTGTACTTGGGTGCATATATACGTACATGTACCCAAGATATAACCACGTGTACATGTTATTTGACCATGGTATCAGTTAGTGAGTATTATACCTAAGAAAATATATACGTTTTGTTTTATATATATTCAATGAAAATATACACATAAATGTCATAGCTTTTAATAAGTACCTATTGATGTTATACCCAATAGAAGTACACATAAATATACATAACTCGATGTGAATATACACATGAATATACATAACTCGATGTTAGTATACACATGAATATCTACGCGTTGATGTTATACCCAATAGAAATATACACATAAATATACATACCTCGACGTGAATATACACATGAATATACATAACTCGATGTTAGTATACACATGAATATCTATGCGTTGGTGTTATACCCAATAGAAATATACACAAAAATATACATACCTCGATGTGAATATACACATGAATATACATACCTTGATGTTAGTACACACATGAATATCTACGCATTGGTGTTATACCCAATGAAAATATTGGCATAAATATATATAACTCGATGCGAATTTTATTTGTATATACCCATAAATTTCACACCTTTTAATAAGTGATACATGTACCCGAGATACCCACATGTACATTTTATTAGACCATGATACTAGTTAGTGAGTATTATACCTAATAAAAATATGCACGTGTTGGTGTTATACCCAATGAAAATATGTACGTGTTGGCGTTATACCCAATGAAAATGTGTACATGGTGTACAGGCTAAAAATGTTGCGTGGTCTTTTCTTAATTAATTATCTTTAATCTATCATACATGCCAAAAATTACGATAATTAATTAATTATGATTTCCTATTAGGAAGGGACAAATAATGACACGAACTAGTTAGACAATCGTTATTATTTTCCATAGCAGTAATGCCATGCAAACAAATAGGAAAGTAATAATGCAGGTATGCATATAAAATTTAAACACATCTTATCAACGAAAACTAGTATGATCCAACGACATCTAAGCAAGGAGCCTGGGCACCTAGGTGTATATATATATATATATGTATATATATACACATATATATATATGTAGTGAGTGTAGAATAGCTTATTCTACACCCCTAGTAACGCTCTATACAAAAATAGTAACACAACATAAAAATTATAGTAAAATTTTCACCATGTAGTAAATCAAGAACTTGGATAATAAAAAATAGATTTCAGAATTACTACATTTTATATAGCATTTTACTAGATTTTGTACATAGCGTTACTGGGGTGTACAATAAGCTATTCTACACTCACGTTTAGAATAACGTTACCCGCTCTAGAATAGCGTTACCCGGTCTATTCTGCTAATATTAACAGAATAGTTATTCTGTTAACAGTTCTGAACTGCACGCTCAACGGAAGTGCACGTCATTGTTGAAGAAAGAGCACTGCAGTACTGAGGCAAGTGAACTTCCCGTCGCAAAAAACTGCACACAGTTTGTTCGGTACTGTTTTCGCTCCAGTTTTTAAACTGTTCGTCCGAACGAAGCGTGTAATATACCATTGGGAAGCAATGAATTAGGCGCAACTTCTCCATGTTGATTTTTTTTTCAAGATTTGTCACGGTTTAACAGCAGTTTTGAAAACGGTGCATCGCCCGACTAGTGGCAGCGAGCGTATTTTCGCATTTTTTTTCTAAACCGCTCGTCGAAATGAAGCAAATGATACACCGTTGGAAATATATCGTCTAGGCACAACTTTTTCATAGATATTACTTTCTCTAATTCGCTACGATTTAAGAGCAGTTTTAAATTTAGTAAATCGCGGAATTGTGTTTTTCAAAAAAATTGCATTTTCGGTATTTTTCCGCTCCAGTTTCTTAACCGTTTGTCGAAACGAGGCGTGTGATACGCCATTAGAAAGTTACGGACGAAGCACAAATTTCATATGTAATTTTTTTATATTCCTTATAGTTTTAAGTTAATTTTGAAAATCATGCGGCAGACGACGAGTGGCAACGACTGTTTTTTCGTGAAATTTTTACAAACCACTGGTCGGAATGATTGTTTTTAGTGATACGCCGTTGAGAAGATATAGACGAGACGGAACTTTTTCATGTAGAAAACTCTCTCTAATTCCTAACGGTTTAAGAGCAGTTTTAAAATTACCGAAATGCGGACACTGTTTTTCGCGACACCTAAATCGATGAGTGAACTTCATCCGACAGAAAACTACAGTGCTTCAGACGAGAAACCACACTGCACACAAGGGTCAAGCAAACTGTATGTATTCTTTTGTCCTTTTTATATTTTTTTATGAACGAGAGTGGATCGCAGAGACAAGGGCAAGCGTACGACAACACTCTTGAAAGTGATCCACAACACTCTTGAGACGGAACCGCATTACCTTTTTTTGCTAGTTTAAATGTCTTTCAACGGACACAACATAAACTTTTTTAAATACATTTTTTCAAGTGAAGTGTACTTCAAAGTCCTTCGGTGTGGACTTTTTTTTAAGACTGGAGTGCACTGCAATTTCCTCTTTATTTTTTCTCTATAGAGTTTGGTTTTCCCGTAGTGCACTGCATATATTTTTTGGTTAATGAAATATGCACTGCAGGGACGAGGCGAGTGGACTGCATTTTTTGTTTGCACGCTACACATTACACACAAGCATTCATCCACATCCATTTTTTACTCTCATTTCCTCTCTGCATTTTCTCAAACAACAAACTAAACTTCTTTTAAAGGGACATCGATGGTCTCTTCTCCTTCATTACCGAGTGTGCAACAAATTATTTTTCCAAAAAATGAAAAACACGGATGTAGTGAACTACCTCGTCATTTTTTCACAGAGCAAATGAAAAACATGTATGTAGTGAACTACCTTGTCATTTTTTTACAGAGCAAATGAAAAACATGTAGGTAGTGAACTACCTCAAAACCACCAAAATTTTCAGTATATGAACTACATCAGTTTAAAAATAAACATCTTGGTCCAGGAAAATTTACAAAACGAACTGCATTGTTTTTCTTAGCATTTTTCACCAAGGAATTAAAGCGAACCTCTCGACGAACGAAAGTGAACCACTCAACAGAAATTAACACACAGTCACCTCGCATCTCACTCGAGCATTATGTCTGTGTTTTCTCGAACAATAAAATGAACTTCAGAAAAACAATGATATTCTTTTTTTCTCCTTCGTACATGTGCTGCACTGCATGTCGATACAATCTGCACTGCAAAACGAGCAAACAAAAGTTAAATGCGGCAAATAAACATGGAGCAAATAAACGCCCGCACCGCGCGCAGTGCACCACTGGACTGCAAGCTAGCACACTGACATACTGCTTGACGCGCGCTCGCCGGGAACTGCAGGGGATTGGGCAGGGGTTGCGAGGGAGAAGGAGGGGGATGACCATGTCACCGTACCTCAGAGGAGGATAGGGAGGGCAGTGGGGTCTCTCTTGCACTGCTGCTGCCGCTACCTTGTACCAGCGACGGCTGGCCACAAATCCTCGCAGCATTGTTCCTTGAAAAAGGAGCGGGCATGGTGAGGCGTCTCTTCGCCTAGTTCGTCGGGGGCGGGGGCGGGCCGATGGTAGGCCGTTGCCGGGTGGTACCGTGGAGGCCGGGGGCGGCGCTTGGCGATGGGAGGCGTGAGGAGGAAGGCGGAGGCGTCGACCGCGCGTCAGGGGAGTTGGGCCACGAGCGGGATCCGATGGGACCGGCAGCGGCGCCATTTGCCGAGACGCGGCGGTGAGTGGCAGTGTGTGGGTCGCGGCTACCCGCGCGTCGGCTTTCGGGCGGTGGATCGCCAGGATCCTGGGGCGCGCTAGGGCATCCGGGGTGGTGGAGGGCCATGGAGAGGGCAAAGCGGGATGGGGGCAGGGTGTGGGAGGGGCGGCGGTGCGGGAGGAAGGAGGTGGTGCACTGGAGCGGGGGGAGGGAGGAGGTGCACCAGAGCAGGGGGATGGGGCACACCGGCGCGGCAGCGCAGGGGAGGTGGTGGTGCGGCGTCCCGAGCCCGGGGGAGTTGGTGGTGCGGCTGGGATGGGGAAGGAAGGTGTGGGAGGAAGGTCCCAGCTACCGCTTCATACATGTGCCGATCAGAAGCACGTCGACTGGGGAAGGAAGGTGTGGGAGGCGACTGGCAGCGCCGGGGGTCATGGCACGCGGCGCAGGTGGTCGGATTTTTGGGAGGTGGCTCAGTGACGGCGCGGGGGTAGGAGGTGGCGAGGCGGCGTGGCGGCGCGGGGATAGTAGATGGCGGGGTGGCGCGGGGGAGGTGGCGGTGGGGCGGCGCAGAGGTAGGAAGCTGCGGGGTGGCGTGTGGGAGGTGGCGAGCTGGAGAGGGAGTTCATGGGGAGATGGAGGTCGTGGGAGAGAGAGGGAGGATTGGGTGGACGAGCAGAAGATAAGGTAGGGTAGAATTTTGTTGGCCGGTGCAGTTCGATTGGGTTGGGTTGCGGGGTTAGTTAGTAGCTACGGTCAGATCGGTAGTGTTAGCGGAATAAGGTTAAGTGTTAGCAGAATAAGACCTTAAGGGTTTTATTTTATATATATTTTATATATATATATATATATATAGTAGTGTTAGCGGAATAAGGTTAAGTGTTAGCAGAATAAGACCTTAAGGGTTTTATTTTATATATATATATATATATATAGTAGTGTTAGCGGAATAAGGTTAAGTGTTAGCAGAATAAGACCTTAAGGGTATATATATATATATATATATATATATATATATATATATATATATATATATATATACACATACACGTGACCTGAAATGCACTGGAAAAATGAACCCAGGGTACAATGGTGATTGCTTACCGTGGAAAAAAAATCGACGTGAAACGATGAACTCATGTCTTCATTCAAACGAAAATATGCTGTTAGCTGATGTAAATGTTTTCAAATAGCACACGGCTCATTCACGAAAGCCTCGTGCCCAACAAACCATGGCCGATGCCCCCGTACTGCGCGCGTGATGTGAGTCGTGCGCTCTGATTGGCCAGAACCCAAACCTCACGGATCATACGTCTGCACCGTTGGATGCTCCCAGATCGAACGTCAATCCTCATCCCTTTCATCAGCACATGCAGTTGTGGTTGGGATTTGATTTATATGCACAAAATGCATGTTTAATTCAAAAAATGGCTTAAATATATCAAACGATACCTGAAATGCGCCAGAACATCAAACCTGTGGTATAATGGTGATTGCGTACCGTGGAAATTTTTATGAGGCCAAATGATGAAGTCAGCGGCCACTGGAGTTTGAATTGCCACGTCTCATTTTGGAAAGCATGATGCTTCTTGTGAGATGCTCCAGTTTCCAAGGAGCGATCATCAAACCTGTCCAAACTTTACCAAATTTTTGCCACGGGGTCATGAGAACACGCGACGACCACACACCGATTTTCATGATTTTCGGACTCCATCTGAATTTCCTGTAATTAAAATATTAACTAGGCCTACGCCGGTGGCCGCACCTCGCAGCCGAAATGTTTGAAAATTCTCCCTGCTTCTCGGACAATGGATGAAAACTCGCAAAGCGACACACAAATGATTTGTACACCTTTTTTTGCTAACATAAGCATGTAGTTGCAGTAGGGTTTTGATTTTATATGCACTAAATGCACAGTAAATGCAAAAATGGCTTAAATATAGTAGACGAGACCTGAAATGGGACAGAAGATCAAACCTAGGGTATATTTGTGATTCCTTACCGTGAATTTTTTTTATAGGCGGAACGATGACGTCACCGACGATTGGAGTCCGAATTGTTGCTTCTTCTTTTGAAAACTATGATCCTTCTTGTGAGATGCTCCTGTTCCCATGGTGCGAGCATCAAAACTCATGCCAAACTTTACCAAATTTTTTTCATGAGGTCATGAGAGCACGCCACGGTGACACACCGATTTTCGTGATTTTCGGACTCTATACGCATTTTCTGTAATTAAAATACCAAGAAGGCCTATGCGTGTGGCCACACCATGCGGCCGAAATATAGAGAGTCTCCTATGTAGTCACTTTCATATACTAGTGGGAATTTTTCATTATAGAACTTGGCTTGTATATTCCGATGATGGGCTTCCTCAAATGCCCGAGGTCTTCATGAGCAAGCAAGTTGGATGCACACCCACTTAGTTTTCATATTGAGCTTTCATACACTTATAGCTCTTAGTGCATCCGTTGCATGGCAATCCCTACTCCTCGCATTGATATCAATTGATGGGCATCTCCATAGCCCGTTGGTTAGCCGCGTCGATGTGAGACTTTCTTACTTTTTGTCTTCTCTATATTTACCCCTATCATCGTACTCTATTCCATCCATAGTGCTACATCCATAGCTTGCGCTCATGTATTGCGTGAGAGTTGAAAAAGCTGAAGTGCGTTAAAAAGTATGAACCAATTGCTCGGCTTGTCATCGGGGTTGTGCATGATAAATACTTTGTGTTAAGAAGACAGAGCATGACAAGATTATATGATTTTGTAGGGATAGCTTTCTTTAGCGTCGATATTTTGAAAGACACGATTGTTTGTTGGGATCCCTGAGTATTAATGTCTTTATATCAAATTATAGACTATTGCTTTGAATCACTTATGTCTTAATATTCATGCCATGATTAGATACATGATCAAGTTTATGCTAGGTAGCATTCCACATCAAAAATTATCTTTTTTATCATTTACCTACTCGAGGACGAGCAGGAATTAAGCTTAGGGATGCTGATACGTCTCCATCGTATCTATAAGTTTTGATAGTTTCATGCCAATATTATACAACTTTTACATATTTTTGGCAACAATTTATATGATTTATTGGACTAACCTATTGATCCAGCGCCCAGTGCCAGTTCCTGTTTGTTGCATGTTTTTTTTGTTTCACATAAAATCCATATCAAACGAAGTCCAAACGCGATACAAATTTACGGAGAATTATTTTGGAATATATGTGATTTTTGGAAGGTGGAATCAACGCAAACGGGGGCCCACAGCCCCCAAGATACACCAGGGCGCGCTAGGGGGTGCCAGGCGCGCCCAGGTGTCTTATGACCTCCTCGTAAGGTGGTTGGGGCCCTTCTTCCGGTGCAAGAAAGATAATTCAAGGAAAAAAATCATGTAAAAGTTTCATCGCAATCGGAGTTATGGATCTCCGGGAATTTAAGAAACCGTGAAGGGCCAGACCTGGAGAACGCGAAACAGAATAGAACAGAGAGGGAGATCCAATCTCGGAGGGGCTCCCGCCCCTCCACTGCCACGGAGGCCATGGACTAGAGGGGGAACTCTCCTCCCATCTATGGGGGAGGCCAAGGAAGAAGAAGAAGGAGGGGGGCTCTCTCCCCCTCTCTCCCGGTGGCGCCGGAGTGCCGCCAGGGCTAGGATCGTGACAGCGATCTACATCAACAATCTTGCTACTTTCTCCCCCTCTATGCAGTGGTGTAACTCCTCTTCTCCCCTCTGTAATCTCTACTTAAACATGGTGCTCAACTCCATATATTATTTCCCAATGATCTATGGTTATCATATGGTGTTTGAGTAGAACCGTTTTGTCCTATGGGTTAATCGTGATCTTGGTTGGTATGATTGTATATTTTATTTATGGTGCTGTCCTACGTTGCCCTCCGTCTCACGCAAACGTGAGGGATCCTCGCTGTAGGGTGTTGCAATATGTTCATGATTTGCTTATTGTCGGTGTTGTGGGGGTGACAGCAGCCTAAACACGGATAAGTGGGTTATGGCGTATGGGAGTAAAGAGGACTTGATACTTAATGCTATGGTTGGGGTTCATGACCTTAATGATCTTTAGTAGTTGCGAATGCTTGCTAGGGGTCCAATCATAAGTGCATATGATCCAAGTAGAGAAAGTATGTTAGCTCATGCCTCTCCCTCATATAAAATTGCAAGAATGATTACCGGTACTTGTTATCGATTGCCTAGGGACAAATGACTTTCTTATTGACAAAAGCTATCTACTTTTATTGCCTTGCAATTTATTCGTAGTTTTATTCTTGCAAAGTACTCGTGGTTTTATTCTTGCCAAATAGTTTCATACTTGTTCTAGGTAAAGCAAACGTCAAGTGTGCGTAGAGTTGTATCGGTGGTCGATAGAACTTGAGGGAATATTTGTTCTGCCTTTAGCTCCTCGTTGGGTTCGACGCTCTTATTTATCGAAGAAGGATACAAATGATCCCCTATACTTGTGGGTTATCATGCAGCAAGGTGGCCCAATCCTTTTTGTAGCAAAGGACAAGCCTGGACGAACTCCTATATAAAGCAAAGCGCTCCCGAGGATACATGGGAATTGTTGTCAAGTTAGTTTTCATCATGCTCATATGATTCGCGTTCGTTACTTTGATAATTTGATATGAGGGTGGACCGGTGCTTGAGTGCTGCCCTTCCTTGGACAAGCCTCCCACTTATGATTAACCCCTCTCGCAAGCATTCGCAACTATGAAAGAAGAATTAAGATAAATCTAACCATAGCATGAAACATATGGATCCAAATCAGCCCCTTACGAAGCAACGCATAAGCTAGGGTTTAAGCTTCTGTCACTCTAGCAACCCATCATCTACTTATTACTTCCCAATGCCTTCCCCTAGGCCCAAATCATGGTGAAGGGTCATGTAGTCAACGTTCACATAACACCACTAGAGGAAAGACAACATACATCTCATCAAAATATCGAACGAATACCAAATTCACATGATTACTTATAACAAGACTTCTCCCATGTCCTCAGGAACAAATGTAACTACTCACAAAGCATATTCATGTCCATAATCAGAGGAGTATTAATTATCATTAAGGATCTGAACATATGATCTTCCACCGAATAAACCAACTAGCATCAACTACAAGGAGTAATCAACACTACTAGCAACCCACAGGTACCAATCTGAGGTTTTGAGACAAAGATCGGATACGAGAGATGAACTAGGGTTTGAGAGGAGATGGTGCTGGTGAAGATGTTGATGGAGATTGACCCCCTCTTAATGAGAGGATCGTTGGTGATGACGATGGCTTCGATTTCCCCCTACCGGAGGGAAGTTTCCCCAGCAGAACAGCTCCGCCGGAGCCCTAGATTGGTTCCGCCCAAGTTCCGCCTCGAGACGGCGGCGCTTCGTCCCGAAAGCTTCCTTCTGATTTTTTCCAGGTCAAAACACACCATATAGCAGAAGATGGGCATCGGGGGCCTGCCAGGTGGCCCACAAGGCAGGGGGCACGCCCCCACCCTTGTGGATGGCTGGTGGCCCCCCTCTGGTGCTTTCTTCGCCCAATATTTTTTATATATTCCAAAATAATTCTCTGTGAAGTTTCAGGACTTTTGGAGTTGTGCAGAATAGGTCTCTAATATTTGCTCCTTTTCCAGTCCAGAATTCCAGCTGCCGGCATTCTCCCTCTTCATGTAAACCTTATAAAATAAGAGAGAAAAGGCATAAGTATTGTGATATAATGTGTAATAACAGCCCATAATGCGATAAATATCAATATAAAAGCATGATGCAAAATGGACGTATCAATGGCAGAGGCGGCACTTTGGTGGGTTGGCATGCTTGGAAAAGGTGGATGTGCTACAGGCTGCGCTTGTTGCCTCCGTGCATCGTGCACCACCTAGGTTTATGCGCAATATCGCTGGGTGGCGTGTTCATAAAATGCCATCAATTAATGGAAACTTACATAGAAGGAACATCGAGCTAGCACAAGAAGTAGATGATGATCAGATCATCATTTATCCTAGTTAATTATGCATGTAATAGTTTACTTTGGTGTGTGGAAATGTCATGTGTGTACTAGCCACCTATGTAATTGCATGTTTGCCGCGTATTACACGCATCTTGTTTATGTGAAACGTTTCTGTTCTCTTGGTTCAACACAAACAGTTTATTAGAATGAACTGTATGCCCTCCATTGCACACACCTTGATCTGGCTGAACCGTTTCTGTTGCGTTGCCTAATCGAAAACAGTTCATCCGAGTGAACCGTATGCCGTATATCGCACACACCTTGATCTGGCTGACTATTTTTTGTGTTGCCTAATCAGAAACAGTTCATCCGAGTGAACTGTATGTCGTATATCGCACACGCCTTCATATGGCTGCCCGTTTCTTTTGTTCTGCCACATCGCAAACAGTTAATTGAACTGAACCGTATGCCCCGCATCACACACGCAACTAAAATCTGAACTGTGTATGATGTATCCTTCATCGCAAATGTTTTGCATCTTTTTTGACGATTTTTTTACATCACCGTTTGCAATTAATGCATCGCACACAGTTTCGTCAAAGGGTCTCTGATCGTAGTGTCGCGTTAGCAGCATCCTGCAGTAGTGCATGCAAACACATGAAGGTCAGGTTGGTATGCACTAGTAAGTTCAACCATTCAAACTCATGAAGGTCAGTTTTTTATCTGTATACAATATTTCCCCTTTGCAAATCAGAAGTTCAGTCTGTGGAGAGTGCTTAGTTCAGGTACAAAAAAAACAATAGTGTAGAATTCAGAATGTGAGGTTCATTCTGTGAAGAGTGCTCAGTTCAGGTACACACGTATAGGCAGATGCTCAGCTCACTTTAGAGTGTGATACCTGTCCTAGGAAAAATATGTACATGAACAACACTTTTATGAGAAGTTCAGGCTGTGAATAATGCTCAGTTCAGCTACACCAGTATAGGCAGATGTGACTTGTGTGCTAACACATTCTTTTTTTATGCCAGCAGGAAGAGAGACGCAGAAAGAAGGTTAGAACTTCCCAGCAGCAAGTACACAACCCTAAGCATGTACGCGTTGTGCCGCCCCCTCAATGAGTCACACCTCAAACGCACCAACAACATTCCTAATCTGCTCCACACCAAAATTGGGTGACACCCGAAACACATGCAGACTTCCAAGATGCTGGGTCACAGCCCAATCCGCACCACTTTGCGCCTCCACCTAATTGGGTGACATCGGAAATCCCCCGCGGATTCTTTGTATCCACCAGCAGACTTCCAAGCACACCAATGGAGGAGGGTGTTAGCTCAGGTCCTGCGTATAACTCTGGAGGTTATCCTGGTGTGGCTCGTCAATGTGAAAGGGCAGCAAGTAAACCAGATGCCAGGACAAATCCAACAGGAACACACACACGGAGGAGAGTGCTCTGCATACTACCGCCGTTGGATGCTGCTACTGCTGCTACAACTCAGGATTGTACGGGACATGAGGTAGATAGATTGCTTCACAGAACAAAAGAGCAAACTAAAACCAGGATCGCCATACCTCCACAACCACCACAAGCAAAAAGGACGCAAACAAGAGAGAGGCCATCTTCAGCCCTCCTTCCTCCTCGTGATCCACTCCTGCACCATGCTATGATAACTCCGCCGTGCCCCATCCCAGAGGGCCAGCAGCAGACTCCGGTGGAGTTGCGATCATACACGCACGTAAGTGAACAAAAATTTAAGTATTTATATATGGATCTTGTATGATCTGCAATTTTTCTGCTCCCTCCAGGATAACAAATTTATAAACTGCATTTGAACATACTGTATGGATTTTTTTTCTTTTTCTACAGATGCCGGATCCCCCAGATTATCTAATACCAAGACTAAAGATGCCATTCAAGAATGTAGAGAAAGCCAGGGAATTTTACAACAGTTACGCCAGACACGCTGGTTTTGGAATCAGGAAGACGGGAGGGAATGACAATCACAAGTATTTTGTTTGCGCGTTCCAAGGGAAACACACAACTTCTGTTTCATAGGCTGACAGGAAGCGAAACAAAACATCGCAGAGGACAGGCTGCAATGCAAGAATGAGGGTGAAGGTGCAAGAGGATAACACATGTGTGGTAGTGGACATTGAGTACAATCATAATCACCACCTCATCCAAACTGATGACATGCTGGTATTCTTGCACTCACACAAGAATTATGACCCCACTATTTTGGAGTACGTTAAGCTCTTGCAGTACCATGATGTCAAACATACAACAATCATGTCCATGCTATCCGAAAATGAAGATGGAAGCTACTTTCTAAGCATGACCGGACGAGACCTACTAAACCAGTAAGTATTGAAAAATGCACGTACTACAATGTACATATCATCCTAAGTCACCACCCTTGCTAGCAAAAATAACAAAAGCATGTTTGCATATAATTTGCAGGAAAGCCATGAATGCAAGGAAAGATGATTTGTATGATGTATTGAAACTTGTATCTTTCTTTAAATACATGAAGGCAATCAATGATGAGTTTTTCTATGACATACAAGTAGACAGCGACAATGCAATTAAAAACATTTTCTGGTCCAATGCAAGATGCCGAGGAGCATATCAAGACTTTGGCGATTGCGTAACATTCAACACAACTTACAAGACTAACAGATTTCATATGTCTCCGGGAGTGTTTGTTGGAACAAACCACCATTTGCAGTCAATGATATTTGTTGTTGCCCTGATCAGAGACGAAGATGCAAAGTCATTCAAGTGGCTGTTCGATACATTTGTACGGTGCATGAACAACAAACACCCAACTTGCATTCAAACAGGCAAGTTCAAAAAAACTCTACAAGTTTCATCATCTTTTCAGCTCTGGGTGTATATTGGGTATACTGATTTTAACTGAAAATAATGTAAACCAAGCAGTTCAAACACTGGTAGCACAGAAGTCCAACAACAATACAAGAAGTAAAATTATATGTCACATGTTTAGAAAAATATAGTTCTGGATGTGAAGTTCAAATACAGGAATCATAGAAGTTCAAGAACACTGCTGTAAGAAAAAATATATGTAACATGTTCAGAAAAATATAGTTATGTCTGTGAAGTTCAATCACTGGTACCACAGAAGTTCAACAACATTGCTATAAGAAAAATTTGTGTGACATTACTAGATAGTCCTACTGCTGCCTGTGAAGTTCAAGTACTTGTATCACATAAGTTCAAAAACACTGCTATAAGGAAAATATATGTGACATTATTAGATAGTCCTACTGCTACCTGTGAAGTTCAATCACTGGTACCACAGAAGTTCAACAACACTGCTGTAAGAAAAATGTGTGTGACATTACTAGGTAGTCCTACTGTTGCCTGTGAAGTTCAAGTACTTGTATCACATAAGTTCAACAACAGTGCAAGAAGCAAGTTTCATTTTTGTAATTCATGCAGACCTGTGCCCGTCAATGGCGAAAGCTATTCCACAATCATTCCCAAATACCGTCCACAAGCTATGCCGTTGGCACATCCTGAAGAAGTTCAAGGAATACCTCGCGTTGCTGTACAAAAAGTATAAAACATTCAAAGAGGAGTTCACAGCTATCTTAAACTGGCCGCTAATGCCAACAGAGTTTGAAGCTGCCTGAGCTGCACTCGTGCAGAAGTACAACCTGCAGAACGACTAGATGATGATGCAGTATATTACCAGAATATTTTCTGTGCTAGAATGACTTCTACACAACGAAGCGAGAGCATGAATCACGTGCTCAAGAGAGGGTTTGTCAAGGGGACCCAGAACCTACACAAGTTTGCTAGGCAGGTAAATGCTTGCATACAAACTTGGATGTAGAAGGAGAACGAGCAAACAATGGCTAGCATGGTATTAAGACAAAAAAAACACCCCCATATTGTGACTTCCTTGAACATGTGCACTTGGTATTTTAAATGAAACCCATGACTCTGCTCGACTAATATATTATTTTTTGTCATGTGCAGAGCAATCCTGTGACAAAAACAAATTATGGCTACGAGGAAGACATGGCTATCAAGTACATGAGAGCCGTGTACAGCGAGATGAGGGATAGGATGAGAAAAAGCACACTATTTCGCGCAAAAAAGACAATAGAGGCCACTAAGTACCTTGTGTACTACCACAACAAGGGTGGCCATGATGATGAAGAAAGATTTGCCTGGTCAAAGCATGAATTACAGGTTGTAGCTGACCCAGAGAATGAAATATATGAGTGTGAATGCAAGCTTTGGACACACACAGGTGAGCGGAAAAACAAACTCATTAAATAGCTAAACTAGTAGTATCATATCAATATATGAAACTCATTACTGGCTCACAAACTATGTATTATGCATTCATCACAAATACATGTCTGTTCTGCCTTCACATAATGAACATAGTGGACTACCTGAAGCCTGACAAATTTCCAGACAAGTATATCCTGAAATGGTACACAAAGACTGCAAAATCACAACCAACATTTGATACAAGGGACTACAACACAATTGCATCGGATGGCAGCTCAAAACTATCCAAGCAAGACATCCTGCTGCAGCTAAATTTGACGGTTAGCAAGAAAGCGATGAGATGTGAACAGCAATATGACAGAGCCTTCTATGTTCTCAAGAGGCTCATGGAAGAACTTGATGCAATACATTCAGCAAATCAAGCAGATGCTGACGAAAGGATGGCTGAAGAGGATGCTGAAATTGAAGATGACCTTCATTATTATGAAGCCGAAATGCTCCAGACCGCTGCTCAAGCCGACCGATGCAAGCAGGATGTTGACCAATTAACGCAGCAGCAGCAGCAAGAGATGATAAAACTGCCGCTGTACTCTAAAACAAAGGGTAGGAAGAAACTTTCTGCAGCAAAGAAAAGTGACCAGAGAGCTCAAATAAAGGCACCATCTGCAGATAGAGTCGTCGTGCTAGATGGGAATGGAGTGCCACTTGGACACAGGCAATGTAGTGTGTGCAAAAAGGTTGCAGGACACAACAAACTCACTTGTCGAACACTCTTAGAAAGAAACGATGCCGAGGAGGTCAAGCAACCCAAAGTTCAAAAACAGCAGCCCAAAGTTCTAAAACAAAACAAGGGACCACACCCAGAGAAAGCTAGCAGCAGGCTTTGTAGCATATGCAAGGAATATGCTCCACACAATGCACGAACATGTCCGAAGCGTGCAGTAGCTGAAAAGACAAGCCAAAAGCCAGAAAAGAAACAGAAAGCAAAACCTAGAGCCAGCATCAAGAAAGTGGTGGAAGATGAAGAGGAGGATGAGGAAGACGAAGATGAAGACATGATCGAAGAAGAGGAAGATGAAGAGGAAGAGGTACATGTCAAACAAAAACCACTACAAGCAAAGCCTAGTAGGAGCGCAAGGCTGATGAACAATTAGACTAGGTCGATTAAACAAAGCAAACTTATGTCATGTCAGTGTACAGAATGTTATTCCACTATTGAACAGTATTTTAGGAGAAGCTTACTTGAACTTCTATTGTAGAAGTTTCAAAGAAATTATATAGTAGAAGTTCAAGTAATCTTACTGTCGAAGTTCTGGTATATTATGAGACGAGGTGCTGGTGATTTATTCCATAAAAGAGCAAACAAGAATAAATGAATATACACTATGAAGTTCAAGTAAGCTTACATAAGAAGTTCTGGTATATTATGAGAGGAGGTGCTGGTGATGTATTCCATAAAAGAGCAAATAGGAATAAATGAATATACAATATGAAGTTCAAGTAATCTTACAGAAGAAGTTCTGGTATAATAATCGATGTAGGAAAAATATGCTTGACAAATAAGTATTGCTGTATAAACTAAGCTAGTAAGCCTAAGACGACGCGTGCAGATATGAAGTTCTGTTTGGATACCTGGAGAAGTTCACGTAGAATGCCGACAAGATAAAGAAACATAAAGGAGTGTATGAGAATATTTTTACACGAAGTTCTAGTTGAAAACTATTCGCAGTTAAAAAATCACAAAAAGCACATATAGATTCTATGCAAAAGGCTACATCTTGATTGAGTTGAAAAATAATAATACATTCTACAACACAAAAATTCTCTCCATCTGTAACCAGCAGCCCAGCCAGATCTCAAGCAGAAGTTCAAGTTCATATGTTGGGGCCAAAATTAAACAACACTGGATTTGTGGACAAAAAACACTGTCCACAAAAACCAGCAGTTCAGCCAGAACCCAGGCAGAAGTTCAAGTACATATGTTGGGGAAAAACAAACAACACTGGAATACTAAAAATGATGTAATACATTGAAATTCACAAGCCAATCATTCTTCATTCCAAATACATTTGTCCTCAATAACATAATAACAGTGCTGCAGCTATAGATACACAAATTACTAAACCATTCTTACAACCAAATCTTTACGAAATCGTTCCAATCATTATCAAACCAAATCTTTACGAAATCAAATCTACACTAAAAACTAATGTTTCTACACGCAGAATTCACGGGCCCAAGGACTGGATCTCGGCAGGAAGCTCCCCACGCACAATTTCATTCTTCTCGCTGAAGACTAGAGTGTGCATGAACTCGACCTTCCAGTCATCTACAACAGCCTGCAAAACAAAAAGAATGAAGAATAAAAAAAACAGTAAAGGATAACTAAAACCACAGTAGGAGCGTGTCAGCAAAAACACAAAAAAGACATGAAAGGATGATGAGACAAGAATAAGGACAAAACATACTTGCACATCACCAAAATCTTCAACAAGCTCATCGCCATCATATGTAGAGTAGAGCTTCATGGCGAAGAAACCACAATCACTATTCAGTTGCTTTGGAACATCAACAAAAGTCGGCCTCTTTCCAATAGTCACCCAGTTTGGCTGCTTGCTTGCTTTGTACTCAGCCTTGCCATACATCTCCTCCAGCAACCCAACGAATCTCTTAATCTACCAGAAATGACAAATATGATAAAATCAAAAACATTTTAACAAAATAGCTAAGTTCAGGTACATAAAGCGACACTTGCATAAAATCCAACTAAACGATACCAGAAGTTCAACTGTCAAATGATAGTCAGTTCAAGCACACAACTTTGAAGCAGTATTACCAAACAGAGATAAAAATATTTTGTCAACGGAAGGCAGAATAAAATTCATGTCAAAAAGAGAATATGACGGGAGGTTCAGGCTAAGAAACACTCACGATATTTTGGCAGTCTCCGTGGAAACTTGTTCGTGAAAGTCCCTTATTAGAGTAAGGAAGTGAATCAAGGATGTCAATGCTCCCACGATATCTATTCAGCACATACACACTATAGTGCGCTATTTTGTTAATTGGCTTGAAAAGTATAAAAAAAACCTGCCAAGATTGAAAAAATGGTGAACACAAACTATAAAGCATAAGTATTGAACAACCGAGATGAACAAAAACTTCATGACAAACTCAGTAAAAGGATGTACATAAATAAAAAAAAGCAAGAGTTACGAAAACCTAACCAGCTTTGCGTTAAGAAGGTCTTCTTCCTTACGAACAAACATTGGGAGGAGTGCAGCCGATTTTTTTACATCGAATTTTGGAACTGATGCACCGAAAAAATCATACTCCAGGCAGTACTGCATTCACAAACAGACCATCAACAAAAGATTAAGAACATGAAATAATCACGACAAATAAAAACACCTCCCAATGCCACTTCACCAAAACTAGCGCAAAAAAGGGAGATAGGGTTACAAGAACAAAAACCTGTATGAAGTAGGGACTCAGAACAACCCTGTCAGCACAAGAGAAGATCTGAGAGGTCTCCGGCTTATCCTTCCACAAGTTTATGAGAAAGTCCATTACGTCTCCTTCCATCTGCTGCCCGTCACCGAAAAGAGTATAAAGGACACGTCTTGTGAGGTCAATCACATTCCTAGGGACGGTAAACATGCAGTAGCTTGTCCTGCAGATTTAAAAGATGGGAAAAATATTAGAAGCGCAACTCCAAGACAAGGAGAATGAATAGAAGTTCAGATACTATAACATCAGAAGTTCACAAAAATAGCATGTCTGGTAGCAAAAACATAAGAAGAATACTCAATCAGAATACTTCTTCAGACCATCTTCACTAAGCAAAAACTGTTTCAACCTCCGGGCCTCAGATAGATGAGGGTAACTGTATTTCTTTAGGGGAGCGACAGCAGAACGCCACTTCATAGGCAATCTTGCTGTTCTCTTCGAGGAAGTTATGTTGCTAGACTCAATTGCCGGATTCCTCCTGGTGATGACAACATTCTTCCCACCTCTCCCAACAACAGTAGCAGTAGCAGATTTACCCTTCTTCGGGTAAGCAATCTTCTCAAAATCATCATTCGGCGAAATCACCTCTGCTTCGACAGCACCAACCTTCCTGGAGCAAGGGGTATTTGGAGCAACACCAATACCGACAAGCTGCTTCCCCAACTTGGAAGGGATAAGGGTTTGAGAGCTATCATCTTCTCTCGGAGTTGTACTCATCGATTCCTCCCTAGGCTGGTATTCCTGTGACCCGAGGAATGAGTAGTGGTAATCGGTCAAGTCCAACGGCTCCACTGTAAAAAAAAAAGAAAAAAAACCATTAAATATAACTGAAGTTCAGGTACAACACAATGTACAGTCCAACAAATATAGATGACATGATTACTACTCAAGTTGACCTAAAAAATGTGTTGCATTTAAAAACTAATGAAGTTCAGGCACAACCCCAAGGCACAGTTCAAGATAAACTGATGAAATGGAAAACATTCAACTACAGCTAACAAAAGCATAAAAAGGAATCATCTCTGAAGTTCATGTAGAATAAAAGATGCTGTCCAAGTAAGCAATGACAGGAAAAATACTAAAACAAAATACCCAAGCAAATAAAAGACAATGAAGTTCATGTAGAATAAAAGCTGCAGTCTAAGTAAGCAGTCCAAGTTTCAAGACTTACATGAATAGTAGCCAAATAGACCATGGAAGTTTGTTTCAAACAAGTTAGAAGAAGCAATTAAGTACAACCATGTCTTCCTGATATCCAAGATATTATCATGGGAATAGTTTGCAAGAACCCCTTCATGAAACGAATTAACATTCGTAAGAATGAAGAATCCGCAGTTGATATTGTCATCAAACAAAGAGAACAACGTTAAAACAAAAGAAAGCCAAAGCATAAAAGACGTTGCAGCTTATGTACAACTACAATTAAACAGAAAGTGATAGAGAGAAAGTGGAACTCATACTTGTTAGTCTGTTGGGGGACATCAATCCAATCCAAAGGGAAATTGTCAATAGAAAGTGGACTGAACGGTGTCTCCCTATCATTGCTGGCATCGCTCCAAAGCTTCTTGATGTTATCAGTCATCGGCCGAAACAGGTGTACCGCACAGTCATCATATGGTCCATAGTAGGAGTCGAGAATCTGGAACCTTGAATTCTTCAGGTCAAGAAATATGGAAACCCAATGACCAACACCACCCAAGTGAGCAGGAATTTCAGGTGGGTCAAAAGTGGGAAAAACAACCTGACGCAAGATAAACACACAAATCATTAAAACTTAAATTAATATCAAGAGCACAAAAAATAAAACAAATATAAACAGAGAGGATCACAGTGGAAACAAATACAGAGACAAAGAACAAAATATTGCTTACAGAATCATGCGCATCCATGCTATCTGGACCAGTCGCTAAGAGGTACTTCCTCACACGGGAATCAAACAACCCTCTGAAAATCTTGTCCTAATATAATCTAGATAACAACAACATATGAAATACAATGGGGCCAACAAGTTTTAACTAATATGGTAAAGGGCAACCGAAAAGAAATTACTATAGGGTTGACTTACACAAACCCAATACGGCAGGATGAGTTTTTCTGATTCCTGGTATTTGGCACGTAGACAATACAGTGCAACCTCAGCTACATTAGATCCAAGCATTCTGCGAGGAGAAAAAGACATTGTGACATCTTCAACAGTAGCTTCACACTCATTGTTTTGGAACATAATCTTTGATCTAAAACAAACAAAAGAAAGTAAAGAAGTTCAGCATCAGAATCTCAAGAAGTTCATCACATAGAAAGCATAGAAGTTCAACTACATAATAACAGGCAGTACGAAAAGTTAGATGTTCAGCATCAGAAAGTAAAGAAGTTTAGCAACAGAAAGTAAAGAAGTTCAGGTATAAAACCACACGCAGTTCATAAGTTAGATGGATATAAATTCTGACCAGCTGCACTCACCTCTTAGAATGATCATTCTTAAGCCTAGTTACACTGAAATAAAAGTCATCAACCTTCTTTCGGACGACAACAAGTTCACTATCTGCTCAGTAAAAGAATAGAAATTAAGAGCAACATACAAACACATAGATCACGACAGGAGCAACAAACAACACAAGCACATCTCAGCTGCTACACCGAAAGATAAAATCACAGGATTATAAACATCACAACCCATGCATTCCAAACCTTCCCCCATTAGAAACAGCTTCACTTCACTTTATTTACAAACCAAATGACAAAGCACAAACCAGAAGTTCAACTTGCACCACACAAACAGTACAAAGGGATATCAAAGACTAAAACCAACAACAAAAGGGATGGGGATGGGGAAAGAAGAGAGAAGCATACTCCTCTCTTTATGGATTCTTGCCTAGACGAGTTGCAGCACTAGAAAGATCACACTCCTTTCCCAAGCTATCACTTTCAATCTCTTCATCACCATCTCCAATAAACATTGCAGTGTCATCGGCAAGCACACCAATAGCAGCTGGAGAATCTGAAACAACAAACACTGTTGGTTGTGCTGCAGTAGGAAGAGCTGGAGAACCAGCATCAACAGCAACTGATGGCTCTGCTGCAGGAGACTTCTTCGGGCCTGCACGAGCACTACCAGACTGAACAGCAGCCTCGATGGGATCTTTCACTGAAATAATATCTCCAGCTGACTTGCCCTGCTCAGCATCAGAAACCCCAGCACCGATGGACGACTGAAGTTCAGTTTGATCCAACCCATCGGAGCAGCCAGTGCCTGATACAACCTTGTCTGCAACCTTCTCTGAAGGAACACAAGCATCGTCATTCTGCAGCAAGAACAAAAAGTCAATAAAAATGGGCACAAACTAAAAAAAGTACAAGAAGCAAAAGAAAAATGAAACAAATGGACAAGAAAAATGATACTTTAGGATCACTGCCATGAACCTCATCAACAAATAAATCACTTGCGGGAGCAGATTCATGCACAGGGACAGTTGCACTTTCAGGTAAAACGTTCTCATAAACCCTAGCACCATCGTCAACAGGCTACAAAAAACCATATAGAACACAATGTCTAATATGGAGAAGTTCACATTATATAATTAAAGAAGGTCAGCTATGACCACTGACACATGGAGGAAGTCCAAAGACAGTAAACATAGATGGTCAGATATCAAACTACTATCATACAAAGGAAAAAAGGGGCAGTTATGGAAATATAGAAGTTCAGATACTGTAGGCCTGGAAGTTCAGGTACTGTAAATAGGGAAGGTCAACTATGAAATGCTAATACTGAAAAAAGAAGTTCAGAACACATGAAATCAAGAAGGGTCACCTATGACAAAAAACAGTAATAACTGAAAGCTAACAATGAACATTAATTCAAAGAACTATCAATGCCAACATAAACAAACCTCTTCAGTACGCTCCTCGTTGCCTCCTTCACGATCCAAAAGAACAGAATCTTGCCTCTGAATCGCACTGACAACAACACTAGCCTCATCTTCAAAAGGTTTGCAACGAGCATCCTGCATTTCCTTGAACAAGCCAAAGCTAGTCCAGAGGTGGGAAGTGCTCTGACGAAGCTCAACAAAAAATCTAGCTTCAATTGACAAAACCTCCTTCGAAGACTCAACGTCAAAACCATGGCCAGGAGGAAGAATCCCATCAACGTGACTAAGACGCTCAAGAGTTATCGGAACACGGGCCATCTCCCCACAAACAGTTTCCAGAAGACCATCAATCCTTACAAGGCAAACATTGGCAGCTTCAAACAAACCCTCAGAAGAAATGCCACCTGCAGCACTCACACGGCCAGAAGAACCTCCAGGATCTATAGGGGGAGCACTAGTATTGACATCCCGGGAGACTTCAAATCTTGGGGCAGAACCACTCCCTAGAACGGTGGCACGAGGCATAATAAGAACAGGACGTTCGATATGCCTAAAGAACACAACCACAACCTGTGTCTTCCACTATATACAAAACAAAAGTCAATGCGTCAAAAATCAATGAAGGAACATGGAACAAATATTGAAGACAGTATCACAAGTTCAAGATAAACTATACAGGAAAGAATGATGCATAGAAACACTCATAGGCAGTTTCCCAAACACCCAGTTGGTTGGGTCATCATCACCCTTCTTAACCAAGTCAGCAATAGCAAGCTCATATAGCTTGGCCTGATCCATGAAATTGATGCGAGGAGTCCTCAAGTCAGAATTAGGCTTCTTGCTAGTGATAAGGCAGTCCAGATACATAAGAAGCGGCGCGATGCCACAACCTGTGACAGCTTTTCCTCTGCTAGTCCCATGCTGATACCTAGTAACAGCCCTTCGAAGATCATCAACAAAATACACAAGCAAATAAAAGACAATGAAGTTCATGTAGAATAAAAGCTGCAGTCTAAGTAAGCACTCCAAGTTTCAAGACTTACATGAATAGTAGCCAAACAGACCATGGAAGTTTGTTTCAAACAAGTTAGAAGAAGCAATTAAGTACAACCATGTCTTCCTGATATCCAAGATATTATCATGGGAATAGTTTGCAAGAACCTCTTCATGAAACGAATTAACATTCGTAAGAATGAAGAATCCGCAGTTGATATTGTCATCAAACAAAGAGAACAACGTTAAAACAAAAGAAAGCCAAAGCATAAAAGACGTTGCAGCTTACGTACAACTACAATTAGACAGAAAGTGATAGAGAGAAAGTGGAACTCATACTTGTTAGTCTGTTGGGGGACATCAATCCAATCTAAAGGGAAATGGTCAATAGAAAGTGGACTGAAGGGTGTCTCCCTATCATTGCTGGCATCGCTCCAAAGCTTCTTGATGTTATCAGTCATCCGCCGAAACAGGTGTATCGCACAGTCATCATTTGGTCCATAGGAGGAGTCGAGAAGCTGGAACCTTGAATTCTTCAGGTCAAGAAATATGGAAACCCAATGACCAACAGCACCCAAGTGAGCAGGAATTTCAGGTGGGTAAAAAGTGGGTAAAACAACCTGACGCAAGATAAACACACAAATCATTAAAACTTAAATTAATATCAAGAGCACAAAAAATAAAACAAATATAAACAGAGAGGATCACAGTGGAAACAAATACAGAGACAAAGAACAAAATATTGCTTACAGAATCATGCGCATCCATGCTATCTGGACCAGTCGCTAAGAAGTACTCCCTCACACGGGAATCAAACTGCCCTCTGAAAATCTTGTCCTAATATAATGCAGATAACAGCAACATATGAAATACGATGAGACCAACAAGTTTTAACTAACATGGTAAAGAGCAACAGAAAAGAAATTACTATAGGGTTGACTTACACAAACCCAATACGGCAGGATGAGTTTTTCTGATTCCTGGTATTTGGCACGTAGACAATACAGTGCAACCTCAGCTACATTAGATCCAAGCATTCCGCGAGGAGAAAAAGACATTGCGACATCTTCAACAGTAGCTTCACACTCATTGTTTTGGAACATAATCTTTGATCTAAAACAAACAAAAGAAAGTAAAGAAGTTCAGCATCAGAAACTCAAGAAGTTCATCACATAGAAAGCATAGAAGTTCAGCTACATAACAACAGGCAGTACAAAAAGTTAGATGTTCAGCATCAGAAAGTAAAGAAGTTCAGCAACAGAAAGTAAAGAAGTTCAGGTATAAAACCACAGGCAGTTCATAAGTTAGATGGATATAAATTCTGACCAGCTGCACTCATCTCTTAGAACTATCATTCTTAAGCCTAGTTACACTGAAATAAAAGTCATCAACCATCTTTCGGACTACAGCAAGTTCACTATCTGCTCAGCAAAAGAATAGAAATTAAGAGCAACATACAAACACATAGATCACGATAGGAGCAACAAACAACACAAGCACATCTCAGCTGCTACACCAAAAGATAAAACCACAGGATTATAAACATCACAACCCATGCATTCCAAACATTCCCCCACATAAAAACAGCTACACTTCACTTTATTTACAAACCACATGACAAAGCACAAACCAAAAGTTCAACTTGCACCACACAGACAGTACATAGGGATATCAAAGACTAAAACCAATAACAAAGGGGATGGGGATGAGGAAAGAAGAGAGAAGCATGCTCCTCTCTTTATGGATTCTTACCTAGACCAGTTGCAGCACTGGAAAGATCACACTCCTTTCCCAAGCTATCATTTTCAGTCTCTTCATCACCATCTCTAGTAGACATTGCAGTGTCGTCGGCAAGCACACCAGAAGCAGCTAGAGCAGCTGGAGAATCTAAAACAACAAAAACTGTTGGTTGTGTTGCAGTAGGAAGATCTAGAGAACCAGCATCAACAGCAACAGATGGCTCTACTGCAGGAGACTTCTCCGGGCCTGCACGAGCACTACCAGACTCAACAGCATCCTCGATGGGATCTTTCTCTGAAATAGCATCTCCAGCTGACTTACCCTGCTCAGCATCAGAAACCCCATCACCGATGGACGACTGAGGTTCAGTTGGATTCAGCCCATCGGAGCAACCAGTGCCTGATACAGCCTTGTCTGCAACCTTCCCTGAAGGAACACTAGCATCGTCATTCTGCAGCAAGAACAAAAAGTCAATAAAAATGAGCACATAGTAAAAAAATTGTACAAAAAGTAAAATAAAAATGAAACAAATGGACAAGAAAAACTTTAGGATCACTGCCATGAACCTCATCAACAAATAAATCATTTGCGGGAGCAGATTCATGCACAGGGACAATTGCACTTTTAGGTAAAATATCCTCATCAACCCAAGCACCATCATCAACAGCCTACAAAAAATCATATAGAACACAATGTCTAATAAGGAGAAGTTCACATTATATAATTAAAGAAGGTCAGCTATGACCACTGACACATGTAGGAAGTCCAAAGATATTAAACATAGAAGGTCAGATATCAAACTACTATCATACAAAGGGAAAAAGGGCCAGTTATGGAAAGATAGAAGTTCAGATACTGTAGACCTGGAAGTTCAGGTACTACAAACAGAGAAGGTCAACTATGAAACACTAATACTGAAAAAAGAAGTCCCGAACACATGAAATCAAGAAGGGTCACCTATGACAAAAAACAGTAATAACTGAAAGCTAACAATGAACATTAATTCAAAGAACTATCAATGCCAACATAAACAAACATCTTCAGTACGCTCCTCGTTGCCTCCTTCATGACCCAAAAGAACAGAATCTTGCCTCTGAATCGCACTGACAACAACACTAGCCTCATCTTCAAAAGGCTTGCAACGAGCATCCTGCATTTTCTTGAACAACCCAAAGCTAGTTCGGAGGTGGGAAGTGCTCTGACGAAGCTCAGCCAGAAATCTAGCTTCAATTGACAAAACCTCCTTCGAAGACTCAGCATCAAAACCATGGCCGGGAGGAAGAATCCCATCGACGCGACTAAGACGCTCAAGAGTTATCGAAACACGGGCCATCTCCCCACAAACAGTTTCTAGAAGACCATCAATCCTAACAAGGGAAACATTGGCAGCTTCAAACAAACCCTCAGAAGAAATGCCCCCTACAACACTCACACGGCCAGAAGAACCTCCAGGATCTACAGGGGGAGCACCAGTATTGACATGCCGGGAGAATTCAAATCTTGGGGCAGAACCACTCCCTAGGCCGGTGGCACGAGGCATAGTAAGAATAGGACGTTCGATACGCCTAAAGAACACAACCTCATCCTGTGTCTTCCACTACATACAAATGAAAAGTCAATGCGTCAAAAAACAATGAAGGAACATGGAACAAATATTGAAGACAGTATCACAAGTTCAAGTTAAACTATACAGGAAAGAATGATGCATAGAAACATTCACAGATAGTTTCCCAAACACCCACTTGGCTGGGTCATCATCACCCTTCTTAACCATGCCATAGCCTGTGACAGCTTTTCCTCTACTAGTCCCATGCTGATACCTAGTAACAGCCCTTCGAAGATCATCAACAACCAACTAGCAATAGTCCATATTTACCATATCTTCATAGACAAGATTCTCAGCCATTGCTGCCTCCCTGGACACTCGTGTAGACGTACCAGGAATAATAACCTTCATGAAAAGAATCAGGTAAAACACCTGCAAAGCCAGGTCATCCTTCTTCTCATCTTTCACAAGTTCCCCGAGGATCTTCCGCAGATCCTTTGTCTTGATATCATCACTCCTCTTGTAGACAAGTTTGGCCTTCAGCCTCATAACAGCAACATCAAACCCATCCTCCAAGGGCCTAGGAGGGGTACGATCACCTTGAGGGAATCCAAAAAGATGGTGAACAGCATCACTTGTAATACGCAAAACCTTGTTCGCCTCACCCATGTCCAGAATCATAGTTGAAGGGTCAATCCTGGTGTAGATGTGGCCCATCAAAGGACGAGAAATGTTGGAATCAACCTTCAAATCAAACACACAACCAAAACCAGCCTTGATAACCCTCTCATTGTGCCTAAGTTGTAGCAATTTTGCGCACAACTTGACCTCTTTCAGTGAGCAGCGAACCATCTTGTTAAAAGTTTTGCATCATCTCCTCCTTCATCACCTTCTTTGACTACTTTGCCTCCTCTCTTCTTCAGCTCAGGCCGCTTCACAATCTGATACTGCAAAAATTGCAATGACAGGAAAAAAGGCAGAACAATGAGATAAACAAACTAAACCAAAAGTTCACTAATGCTGAATTGGAAAAACTACATAAGCAAATAAAGCATTGACCAAAAAAATGTATATAGCAGAAGTTCAACCATTCAAAACTAGAAGTACAGCTACTTTCTAAATGTTAGCACTGTACATTTCAGAAGTTCAACTATGTCTACATAGGTAGTACAACCATGTATGACCAGAAGTTAAGCTGCTTTCTAAATGTTAGAAATTTACAAAACAGAAGTTCAACTATGTACACCAAGGCATTAGAACCATGTATACCAAGAAGTTCAGCTAATTTCTTCATGTATATATCCAGAAGTTCAGCTATGTACACAAAGGCAGTAATACCATATAAACCAAGCAGTTCAGCTAATTTCTTCATGTATATAAAGTAGAAGGTCAACTATGTACACCAAGGCAGTACTACATACACAAATATAACAACAAATCTACAATGTTCTCAAAAACAGTAAATATGAGAGATTCATACCTGATCAGCAGCAGCAGCATCATCGTCGTCATCCTCGTCATCAGCGTTGAAATCAGCATCACCCTGGTCATCTGGATTAACACGAGAACGCTTCTTGCAACCCTTGTTAACCTTTACCGGTGCAACCTTGCGCTTAATGCCGCATTTCTTGCCCTTACCAGATGCACCAGCACCAGGCGAAGAAGGTGTAGGCGCCGTAGTGGCAAGCACACGAGGACTACGACGTGGCGTACCACCGCGGGCTTGGCCTTCCACTTTAGGAAGTTCACCCACACTTGGTCCTGCAGCCTTTGAAACAGGTGGGCTCCTCCGAGGAGTAACTTCACCAACTAAATGCTTCCTCGCCGTGGTCTTCTTGAATTTCTTCTTCACATGGGCAACCATGCCATCAGTGGCACACGACATGTCTTCTTCAGCAATAGAGCAATGCCCAACTGTGAGCTCAGTAAGATCACCAGATTTAGAAACATGAGAACCTTTCTGAAGGCGGGCGCCATCTTCTTACCTTTTTGAAGGTGGGCCGCCACCTTCTTATCAAAATCTTCTTGCTTCTTCCTCTTGCGTTGATCCTCTAGAAGAAGCTGAAGGGGCACATCCTCTACTTGCGTGACAGGTTCAGTGCCATCAACAGACTGGGACTGCGTCTCTGACATCTGAAGAGAGCACAAAGGCTCCGGAACGGAATCACAACCTTCAACTGATGGAGCCCCCTCCTCGGCCGCAGCAGTGTTATCTGGCACACCCAAGTCAGATAGTACATCGTTGATGGTGTTCACAGCTTCCTCCTCTGTGGATACATCTGCAATAACACAAAAACATAACAAAAGGAAAAGATTTAGGAACAAATACAAAACAGACAACAAGAACAAGTTCAAAAACATGGCTCGAGAATTTAAAAAAAAGAAAAGGAGTTGCACATACTAGGTGAATCAAGAGCTGCAGAAGCAAGATCCGCGAGGCTTAAATTTTTCTCAAGGCTCGAAGCAACCTCAGCAATTGCAGTCAAAGGAATAATAGGTGGTTTAGCCACATCAGATCTTGGAGCATCAGTATTAACTTCTGAAGCTCCATCTTGATCACAGGCATTTTTTTTCAGAACTATTAAATTCATCACCAACTACAAAAATGGAAGTAAAAATGCAGCTGAGTTTTAATCCACAATCTACACCAAAGGAAGTACTACATATACAAGAATGTCCAATGTCCAGAAGTTCAACAATACCTAACAAAGCAGTAAAACAATGCACAATCTACAATCTACATACTAAAGATAAAACAATCTACACCAAATGAAGTACTACATATACATGAATGTCCAGAAGTTCAACAATACATAACAAAGCAGTAAAACAATGCACAAACAGAAGTTCAACCAAATTTCATTATAAACAAATAATTAAAACCAGAAGTTCAACTATGTGACCCAAGCCAGTACTACATAAAAAAGATGAAGCATGAGCAGAAATACTTTTTCACAGCCAAACTACTTCTCAATACCATGAAAATGATAACAGAAATCCAAAGATATACACTAAAATATGAAACATTGGGAAGTCCAAACACACTTGGTGACATAGTTCACTGGCAATTACATATCTGAAGAAGGTTTTGAAGCCATGACAACACCACTCCTTGATGAATGGTAGTCCAAACCCTAGATCAACCTACAAAAAACAGGGAAGAAATTACATCTAATTAGCAAGTAGAAAATCATACAACAATACAAAAAGCAACTAAATCAAACCCTAGGATAAAACAACTAAAACACATCAACAATTATGAAGATGAACAGTAGCACATCTAGGCAAGAACAACAAAAACAGTACTCATAAACTAACTAGCATGTGACAGACACAATCTAGACTACGAAATCAATAACATTAATGGATGTAAATACATCAGATGCAGCAGCAACCACCACACCACACCCTTCTTACATGCATCTCACTTGTGAAATTACCAAAGGGGAAATGAAATCCACACAAGTCTGAAGGATGAAATAGCACACACAAGCATCTCACAGATAAAATTAACCACGGGGAAATGGAATCCACCCACCACACGCACAAGAACCCTACCTAATCTCCCATCCAACCATCAGAAGAAAAGGGAGGAGGCGGATGCGAGAGCACACAGAAGAAATAGAGAGACCTCGACAGATCTGGCGAAAACTAAGAGCAAGCATTGGGGGGAGGCAGCATTTGTACCTCTCCAAACGACCCCAATGCACGAATCCACGGCGGTTCTTCCACCCCCACGATGCCACGCGCACCTTGGAACCGCGCAGACAGTTGCCGGCTTTGCTTCAGAGGATAAGAGAGCAGGCTGAGGGAGGGAGAGCGGGGAGTGGGGCAGAAATAGGAGCGGGGTGTGCGCCGGTTACTCCACTCACGAGCGCAGGAGACAGCGGCGGAGAAGTCGAGGGAGGTTGGAGGAAGGGAGCGGAGCGACAGAGAGGGAGAAGAGAGCGAGCGACATGGGGAAGGGATTTCTGACAGGTGGTGCGCGAGCAAGATGGGCAGTAAATGCCTCTCTCTAGCTGGTGTTGGAGCGCCGGGGTTAATTACAGTTTTACCCCCCAACCACTAAAAAAGTAAATGGATCTGTTGAAAAATGAATGCACCATTTGAATGCATCTGTTTTAAAAAGATAAGATTAAATAACAAACCTGGAGGTGTCCCTTAAAACCAAAAATTGATGGCAAACAGAACGGCAAGTACACTACCAAGGGAAGAAAAATACATACACAAATAAGCACTTACAAACAAAGAAGAAGTTCAAAAAATAAAGAACAGAAGTTCTAGTACACTATCGAGCGAAGTAAGGCATATGAATAAATAAACACTAAGAAACAAAATAAGAAGTTCTAATACAAAAACATATGAAGTCCATATCTAACTAAAATACACAACTTAGAAACAATATAGAAGTTCAAATTCACCTACACACAAAGTACACATGCAACAGACTCGCCTACGCATGCGACGACGCGGCACGCCGGGTTGTCGCCTACTCCGTCTTCCTGGCTCGGCCTCACAGGGGGTCCCCGCAAATTCACATCCGCTCGCCACGGGGCCCCCCGGCTCGGCCTCGCGCTACCGCAGTAGTGCACGCTAGGTTGACTGGCGCAATGTGGCTATTCTGTTTCCACCCCCACCCGCATGCACCCCAGAGCCACACCCCTAAGATAGATAGTGGGGTCACGGATGTGACGGACTCGCCTCCGCATGCGACGACGCGGCACGCCGTGTCATCGCCTGCTCCGGCTCGTTCCTGGCTCGGCCTCGCAGGGGGAGGGGGGTCCCGACCCCCTCCCCTCGGCTCAGCCTCGCGCTACCGCGGCAGTGTGTGCTAGGTTGACACGCACAATGTGGTTATTCTGTTTCCACTCCCACCCGCACGCTTCCCAGAGCCACACCCCTAAGATAGATAGTGGGGTCACAGATGTGACAGATTCGCCTCCGCATGCGATGACGCGGCACGCCGTGTCGTCGCCTGCTCTGGCTCGCTCCTGGCTCGGCCTCGCAGGGGGAGGGGAGGGGGGTCCCGACCCGCCCCCCCGGCTCGGCCTCGCGCTACCGCGGCAGTGCGCACTAGGTTGACAGACGCAATGTGGTTATTCTGTTTCCACCCCCCACCGCACGCACCCAGAGCCACACCCCTAAGATAGATTGTGGGGTCACGGATGTGATGGACTCGCCTCCGCATGCGACGACGTGGCACGCCGCGTCGTCTCCTGCTCCGGCTCGTTCCTGGCTCGACCTCGCAGGAGGAGGGGAGGGGGGGGGGGTCCCGACCCCCCTCCCCCCCCGGCTCGGCCTCGCGCTACCGCATTGGTCGATAGGCGCAATGCCGATTTCAATGTCTACAAATATTTAAATCCAAAAATAACAAACAAAATTATAATAACAAGTTCAAATAGTGAAGATATAGAAGTTTGGGGTTTTGTAAAACCTCAAATTAACATGTTAAAAATGATTAGCAAACAGAAGTTCAGGATAGTTATTCAGTGAAGTCTAACAACTATTAGAAGTACGAAAACATATTAGAAAAAATAAAAAATATACGCATATCCATCGGCCAATTCCATGGTTGCTCACGGGACTAAGTCAAAAAATCAAAACCAATGCAAAGAATGAAAATGACAGAAAAAAAGAAAGAAATACAGAGGACTTGCTGCATTACCTTGCAAAGAAGGAAAAGCAGAAGTTCAGGTATGAACAACGTAGAAGTCCAGCTTGTACAACGACCATTAGATGATCTAAAAAATATGAACAAACGAATTCGTCCGAAGCATAAAATTCTCTGCGCCTGATTAGAACACGTCCGCACCCCTTTGGAAATTATCTGGCAACTCCCTTTCTACAACAAAAATGACCAGAGGGCAAATCTCAAAACCGCAAAAACACCCCGTGCAATAGCCGCGGGAGTGCCAACGTCAAATCGCCAGAAATCAAACTGTATGGACCCTCCCGATTGAAATTGACGACGTAGTAAGCCTTTAATTTCACTAAAGTATGCAAATCAGCCAGCAAACTTTACAGAAAAATGAGAAATCATCAGAAGCGGAGGCTACATCTCGGGCGGATGAAGAACACGGCCGATTTCAAATTCATTTGAAATAACAAAAAATGGTGCACCAAACTCATACCAAAACCTAATTCCCATCGTGCCAGAGCTTTGACAACATCCACAGCATGCAATAAACTTGTAACAGACACATGTTCATCACGACCCGAGAGCAAATCCGCCAATGAGCGAGATTCCTATTTAAAACGGGCATTTAGTTGCTAAAAACCGTTTCCAGATTACACTTACATCACATAGAACAGGACTGACCAGAATAATTCGCGCGGGGAGACACGGTTGCGAAGATAGCCCGAAGGTCGGGTTCCTACAGAGGGAAGTTCAGGTTGTGTAACTCAGGAAGTTCAGGTTGTGATCAGAATAATATTCTGATCCCGTGATCAGAATAGTGTTTATGTATATATATACACACACACACACACACACACATATATATATATGGGACAACACTATTCTAATCCCAGGATTAGAATAGTTATTTGGATCATAGCCAGCCCTATAAGGGCCCGACAGATCCCTCCTGAACTTCCAAACCCCACGGCCTGAACCCCCACGGCCTGACCAGGTGACCGACCAGGGGCGTGATTTGCGTCCACCCCCCATCTGGATCCCGACCCTGCCTCGCCTCCCCTCTCGTCCCCTCGAGCACCGGCCGACCGTCGCCTCTGCCGTGACTCGCCGCCGACGACCGGATCTAGATCCTCCGTCGACGTCGCCGACCCGATCCAGCTCCACCGCCTCCATCGCCACCTCCTGTCCGACCGCTGGCGCTGGCGAGCGAGTGACGGCGGACGCCGGCACGAGGGAGCCCGCGTCGCCTGGAGGCGGCGAAGCCGTCGAACTTTCTGCGTCGAACCGCCATGGACTTCCGGAAGCCTCCTCCTCGTTCCATCCTCACCTCTCGACGACTTAGCAGAGGTGATGACGGCTAAGGTGCAAGGTATGGCAAATGGCGCGACCAAGGGAGCATCTCAGCGGCGGCGCCTTCAAATCTAGCAATGGACGCGGCACCACAGGTAGATGAACTTCCTCCCTCTTCTTGCCTCCTCCTTCAATCTTGCCTTACCTGATCTTCTTGCTTCATGTAGATGAACTTCGCGCCCTCTGCAAGACATGGATTGCCATGTGATTCCTCCCCCAACTCTCCGATGAATTGCTCTCAAGGTGGCCTATCTACTGCTGGAAAAAGGTTGGCCAAACTTCTATCCAAGGTATGGTTGAACTTCCTGCTGTCTGTTATTTTCTTTCAGCCATGTGAAGTTCTGGTAGTGTTTGAGCCTCAGTCCAGGTTGCAACAAATAAAAAATCTGCCTGCATTCATATGTAAAAAACCATGTGAAGTTCAACTAGTAAGTGGGCTAGAGTTCACGTTGGTATGTATCTGGTTGTGTGCAAAAAAAAGGAAAATAAAACAAACATGTGATCACATGAAGGTCAGGTTGATATGCACTAGTAAGTTCAACCATTCAAACTCATGAAGGTTAGGTTTTTAACTGTAGACAGTATTTCCCCTTTGCAAACAAGAAGTTCAGTCTATGGAGAGTGCTCCGTTTAGGTACAGAAAAAATCAAATAGTGTAGAATTCAGAATGTGAGGTTCATTACATGAAGAGTGCTCAGTTCAGGTACACAAGTATAGGTAGATGCTCAGCTCAGTTCAGAGTGTGATACCTGTCCTAGGAAAAATATGTAGATGAACAACACTTTTATATGAGAAGTTCAGGCTGTGAATAATGCTTAGTTCAGTTACACCAATATAGGCAGATGTGACTTGTGTGCTAACACATTCTTTTTTTTATGCGGTCTCTCTCGGTGGAGTAGATCCGGATGGATGAGAAAAGCCCTATCTCTAATGAGCTACTACTTTGTTAACCCTAGAAAGAGGGAGTAGGGGGAGTATATATAGTCTAGGTGGGCGAAGGGGTACATGGGCCTCGGCCCTTTACTGTGCGCAGACAGACGGGGCCGGATGTCCGGGCGTCGGGCCGGATGTCCGGGCTTCCCGAGGGGGCGGATGCCCGGGCTGGGGGGCCGGATGTCTGGGCTGGCGAGGTCGGCCTCGGTGCTCTCTGGATAGGGGGCGCCAGATTTCCGGGATCCTGGCCGGATTTCCGGGATGGGCCGGATGTCCGGGGCCTGTAGGTACTTGGCGGCTGGGGCGGCTGCTGTGGGTGATGCTCCAGGGGCTGGATGTCCGGGGTCCTGGCCGGATGTCTGGGTCCTTGGAGCTGTCTCCGTCTTCTTCTTCCGTTGTCGCTTCCATGCTTCCCTCGCGGATGGTGTAGTTGTTCCTTGGCGCTTGCACTCCTCCTCGTCGTCCGTGAAGCTCCGACAATACCTATGCATGCACACGAGAGGGGTGTCAAGTAGTATACCATCCTCGAAGGGGTCAAGTGAGCACGTGTAAAAGAGATGATTCACCTTTGTGTATGTGAAGTTGATGTCGCACGTGTCACTCGCCGAACGGACTCTTGACATGGTGATGTCCATAGGATGCTCCGCATCATCTCCCCCCCTTGGGAAAGATCCGACCTCGGATCGAAAACCAAATCACCATGGGAAAGAGATGGCTTCACCATGTAGAAGTGGACGTTCTCCAAGTACTCGTCATCTTGAATCTCAAAGTGGGCACTCTCCAATGTCGCACCGTCTAGTGATTCCTGCAAAAGGAGCAAGGACAACAAACACTTGGAAAAACAAATGTGGTTAGCGTTAGTGCAAAACCAAGCATTCAAGAGGTGATTCACCAAACAAGTGTTGTCATCATGCAAAGCATATGGTGTGACAAAGGATTGTGACATGGCATGTAAGCATATCAATCGAGCACAAGCAAAGATATCATGGGGACAAGTATGCAATTGTGAGGTAGTGATGCAAATATGTGTGTCAAGAGAAATAACATCTACCTCGAGGTCATAGCAAGCATTCACAAATTGCTCAATGAAAGGTCTATGGTAGGCATAAGAATCATTCACAACACCAAAGAAGATGAGATGTCTAAACACATGGGACAAGTGCAAGACAATCCAAGCATAACGTGCATGGGGTGTAGTGAATATAGTGTTGCACTCAACACAATAGAAAGAGCAATTATTCATCATGTGTAAGGCAATCAAGTCAATCATGTGACAAGCAATGGGACATGGCATATTTGAAGAAATGACATTGTTGCAACCAATCATATGATAGGAGCAAGTAATCCACAAGTCAGATGCAACACACAAGGCATATATATCATGATGCATGGAACGGGGAAAATGACAAGTCGAAGCATGATCTCTAACATGTGTGCAATCAAATGGTCCGAGATGGCCAATAAGTCTCATGGTGCAAGCAACACAAGTAGTATGATCCATAATATCCATGCTCATGGTTTGGGGATTCTCAAAAGAGAAGGATATCACCTTGAAAGCATGTCCTTGTACGTCCTTCACAATGCCGAAACACAAGCAAGTGCGATGTAGAATCGTCGTGGTAGAAGGTGGTTCGCTCTTAAGAGCTCGGATTGTCAACTCACGTGACGTGGAAGTTGACACAAAGTCCAAGTATCCTACACATGCACACAACAAAACAAAGAACATACATGCATGGTAGATAAACACATCATCCATCATGATGGTTCTCTTCTCTTGAACATAACCATTAGAAGCACAAGTGCATGAATAATATGATGCAACAATGGCGATATTCATGGCACTAGGTATATGGTGCAAAGAGGTAAGACAAGCATGCTTCACAAGGAATATGTCAAAATCTCCAAAGATATGCGAGAATGCTATGGGGGCAATCTCATTAGCAAGACTAAAATCATTGTTGCACTCAATACACTGAAAATCATCTAGCATGAGGGAGGCAACATATGGAGATATATGACAAGAAGCAATAACAATCATGTGCAAAGCATGTAGATGGTTGTCATCAACCGCATGGAATGAGCAAGTATGAATCATGGGTGATGCAACATAAGCAAGCATATCAATCATGTCGTGCAAACTAGTGGAGCAAAGATGCAATACACTAGGGGAAATCATAGCAATCATGTCATGTGAGCAAATAATAGGCATAGGCAATGCACATGACATATCGCAAGCACGAACACAAAGCAAGATCATAGTATCATCATAGGAATGGGTCATAAATGGAACATGGCAATAACAAGCAATATCTCCACCAAGCTTGCAAATACACATACAAGTAGTAGAATCAATCATCATGTGTAATGCAAAGCATGGGTCACAAATGCATGGTAAAGGTATAGGAATAAGCATATCATGCAAAGTGAACATGGCAAGATGGGAATAGAATATGTAATGGACAATAACCCATAACCAAGTGAGGGCCATGTAGAAAAAATGCGCGAAGTCTTTGCGTGAAGAAAACGGTGTGAAAACCAATCCATGGGATCCCAAGTCATCATTTCTCTCTAGAGCTCGTTTTGTCAACTTGTGGGATTGCGAGGTTGACAAGTATTCATGGGTACCTACACAAAAGAGACACAAACCAAAGAAATTGTGTGCGTGATAAATGTACACATCATCCATCATGATGTATGTGCACGTGTGAGTTAGCACAAGATAAGCATCGCTCAAAGAAATTTGATGCATGGTATATGAACATGTCATCCATCATGAAAGAATAGTTATTGTGTATAACACGATGGGGACACAAATTGAGAATGCAAGTATATGGCACAATAAGATCATTTGTATTCATGGGGAGCATATTGTGCACATAATCATGGGAATCATGCAATGGATGGGATTGATCAAAATCTCCTAACATGTATGAGGAAACTATGGGGGTCTCCTCATGAGCAATATTGCAAACATCATATGAAGAATATGGGCAACACCCAAAACAATGCATATCCGAAGCTAGGTGGTCATGGCATGGCATATAAGATAAATGATGCAAAGGGAGCATATCAATATCATCACAAGAAAAACAAATGCCAATAACCATGGGCTTGTCATCTATGCCATATGTGCAAATTGGGTTTATTTTAATGGCATATGCATATTCACTACGATGAGATTGCAAATATGACATATTGTTTATCTCATGCATAGCATATGACAAGTCAAGTGGATTGTCAAACATGATGTGACCGAGAGAATAATCACAAGAAATCCTATGTAACATGGTATCACAACTAATAGAATCCACATGAGAACCATCATACTCATCATAAATGGGCAAGAAATCATCACATAAGGAAGTCGCACTAGCATGAAGCATGGTAGTAGGTTGATCAACATCATGCAAGCAATCGATGTCAAGAATGTCCACTAGTGGGACTAGAGCATCACCTTCACCTATGTTACCTTGTTCATTCCACTCAAGTGGTGTAGGTGAGGTGGCAAAGACCAAATGGTGGTCAACTTCATCATGATGGAACCATGTGCGGGGTGCATCATATTCCACCATGGCCATCGTCTTGTCCAAAGGAAGGACGTAGGCGTCGCGAACCGGCATGTCATCATATACCTAGCACCAAATGAGAAGACACAATAGAGGTAGAGGTTAAGTCGTTAGAAATCAAAGTGGCCTCACATGCCTTATCAACTATCTCACTCTCTCTATGTGGTCGTTCACTCACTCCCTCAAGGTAGGTGCACTCAATCTCTTGTATGGTGGAGTCACTCATCTCACTCAAGTAGTGGGGGTTGTGGCTCTCCTCACATGGGAATTGGGGCAACACATCATATATGGCGCTAATGGTGAAGTCACTCTCACTCTCAATATGGTGGCACAAGTCACTCAAGTCATCATACGTCGTCGTGGTCGAGGTGAAATACTCAACCATCTCATCACCGTCGCCGTGGATGAAGGCCGAAGATGGCACATCATCACTCTCCTCCATGACAGAAGGGAAAATCCCATGCTCGATCATCTCATCATCGTCGCCGTGGATGAAGTCCGAAGATGGCACATCATCACTCTCGCCTCCTAAGATGGAAGCATCATCCTTGCTCATCACCATGGCGCTCGCCTCCAAAGCTTGGTCCTTGATGGTCTCCGTAGTCGTAGTCGTCGCCGCACCATCTTGAAAAAGAGTCATGGAGGACTCGGCATCATCAATGCCACAAAGAGGGATGGCGGTGAAGTCGAACTTGGGAGCATCGTCTTGGAGCTCGTCGGGCTTGGACATCATGGTGGTACTAGTCTCATGCTCCTTGTCGTGGAGCTTGGTCGTCGAGAAGTGTCCTTGGGGTGGAGAAACCTTAGCCTTCATGAGTTCTTGTTCCGCCTTGAGAGCACCAATGTAGTTGTCGTCGAGGGACTTGTAGTTCTTGAGGAAGATAGTCTTGGAGATGTCGTTGTGTAATCCCATCATGAAGTGGAACTTCATTGAAATGGGGTCGTCCACACCGGCTCATCGCAAGGCATTCTTCATCTTCTTGAAGTACGCGTCGATGGACTTGGATCCTTGGGTGGTGTTCTCCAATTGGCGTAGAAGTTGTTCCATGTAGGTTGGAGGCACGAACTCTCGCCGCATAGCTCTCTTCATCTTGGGCCAACTCATGTCGTAGCTCTCCGAAGGTGTGTGAAGCCACCATGCCGATGCGTAGTCGTGGAAGTTCGTTGTGGCACACTTCACTTTATCGTCGGGCGGAACTTGATGTAGCTTGAGGTAGTCGTCCATGAGGTGCTCCCACTCGAGATACTCCTCGGGTTCTTGAGTCTCATAGAAAGGAATCTTGTGGTCGGTGTCGAGGTCGTAGTAGCTCATGGAAGTCGCGGACTTGAGTTTGGGGGGCTTCTCTTGAGCGTAGTCTTGAGGTACTTGTAGGCGAAGATGCCGTATGTCCATAGGCGAAGATGCCTTGAAGTCGCTTGGCGAAGATGCCAAGGGAGATGGTGAAGTCGTTGAGCGGTTGTTGGTGTTGAGCTCTTGACCTTCACGTTCTTGTCGGTGGTGGTGTCGATGCCGATGTGATCTTGCTGGAGATGGTAGCTCGGAGGCATGTGCTCTTGAGCGTCTTCTCAAAGATGAGGACGATCTCTTGTAGGACTTGATGATGGACTTGATCTCTTCCATTTGAGCATCCTTCTTGGCGTCCAAGTTGTTTTTCATAGCACCAAACTCGTCGTTGTTGTTGTAGACCATAGGTGGTGTGCTTTGCCTATCCATCACAAGACTCGAGTAGAGGTGAGTAGGAAATGAGATAAACAATACCAAGTTACCTTTTCCCAAAGTTGAGGATGTATCTTGTTTCACTCAATGTGAAATGAAAGAATAGTGGAATTGGTACCGGACTTGTTCACTCACACCTATCAAGTAAAGCTTATGGAGTGGCTCGGTGAGGATAGTGGCACAAAAAATTTGATGCAAAATGTTAGCAAGAGTCAATAATGTTGAAAGAGATTCACAAATTCTCAAGTCAAGCAAGTAGACCAATAGCAATATGTGGCACACGGAAACACACACACGGATAGATACATGGGGTCGTGCAACCAAGGGATGAGCACAAAATGTGGAGTCCACGGAAAACACTCGTGTTGCACAACTCAAGAGAGACGCTAGCACGATTGCTCAATAGGCGGATACGACACTTGTGCACAACCTATAAGATGCAAAATGGATAAACTTTCTATCCCAAGTATGCTATGTATGTATGGTTCCCGGTGTTTCTCTCAAGATGATCCAAGATGATTGGATATGACAATCTTATGTGCAATGTGGTTTGATGCTATGGCACTTGCTTACAAGCTCTTTGTTCACTCTTTTTCTTTGCTTAAAAGTTATTCGTCTTTTTTTATATGGCCACAATGCGAAATGCACAAACCAAGATAGCAATTGTGTATATACGGGAACAATCTTGTGACACAAGGGATGATATGATACCAATATGATATGGTATGTATGCAATGGATGGTGTAGATCACTAATGTGCACAAGTAACGTTGCCGGCAATACTCAAAGGCTAGTCTTGATAGGCAAGTGACACAAAATGGGCTAGGGGTTATCAATGCAATTGCAATGGGAATATACAATGATGTCATCGAGCTTACCGTCCGTATGTACGATGACGACCTCGTGGCGATGATGAGTGGCGGTGTTCTCGACGTCGAACCGTTCCTAATTAGCCGAAACACCTTAGGAAACGGAAAAACCGCGAACTCAAAATCTCAAATGTCAAATGTTAAAATGGTGGTAGCGGGATTGTGGTGGTGGTTTTGCGGAAGCTCAATGGGATTGCAGAAATGCAATGATGGGTTTTGAGTACGCAATGCGGAAGTGGAGGGTAAGGTGGTGGACTATACATGGTGTCGGAGTTGAAATCGTCGTCCCTAAGTAGCCGAAACACCTTAGGAGACACAACTCACAACACGAACAAATATGGGTTAAGTTGGGATGGCGGAAGTGTATGGTGGGCAAGCCTATGCGGAATGTATGGTGGTGGTTGATGAAGAAGCAACCGTCCCTAAGTAGCCTAAACACCTTAGGAGACTCGAATCACTACTCAAGCAACCGCCAATGCTATGGGAAACAAAATTGGTTAGGTTGCGGAAGTCGGTGGTGGTTATGCGGATGATATGGTGGAAGCCCTAGGCAAAGATGCCAAAATTCCTAAAATTTGATGTATTCAAATGGTGTTGGTGGTATTTTTGTTGTATGGGGGATGTCAATAGCTTCAAAACGAGCTAAAGAACATCAAAATCGGACTCCGGATGAATTAGTTATGGTCAAAACGGTGAAACACCAAAGACTGAAATCCCAGGGGTCGGACATCCGGGGGTGGGGGCCGGATATCCGGGGGCTGATGTCCAGAACCGTGCAGATTTTGTGCTCCAGGAGCCGGATGTCCGGCTTGGGGCCCGGATGTCCGGCCGGTGGCCCGGATGTCCGGCCCGACGATTCCAGATCAGGATTTGGACTTCGAAACTCGATTTGGGGCGGAAATTGATGATTTCGGGGGCAAAATTTGATGGATATCGTGGATGGAAAGGGGGAAAAGATGGGGGAAAGCTAGATCCACTTGAAACCAAGCAAATCCATGGATCAAAATCAACAAAACATCATCAAACTAACAAATCACAAAAAAAATTGGGGGCTATTTTTGGTGGGGATTTTCGAATTTAGGACGAAATCAACAAAACAAGGCTAGAAAACAAAGAGGGGAGGCTTCAAAATCGTGATCAACATGGCTCATAATACCATATGATACGGGGCTAACCTGGTGTAGGCCGATCTTTCACGATTGGAGTGGATTCCCTCGAAGAACACGAAGAACACGATGAACACGGGGAAGAACGGGGAGAAATCACAAGGGGAAGCACTCAAGAACAAGTCCAATCACATATCCACTGGACAATCAAACACACAAGATCCACAAGGGACATGAACAACAAAAGGAAAGATACAAGGTAAAGTTCATCTCCAAGAGGAGGTCTTGAGGTCTTCCTAGACGGATCTTCCCGTGAGGGGTCTTGAATCCAAGATGGATCTTCTCCGTAGAGGTTGCGGTCTCTCTCGGTGGAGTAGATCCGGATGGATGAGCAAAGCTCTATCTCTAATGAGCTACTACTTTGCTAACCCTAGAAAGAGGGAGTAGGGGGAGTATATATAGTCTAGGTGGGTGAAGGGGTACATGGGCCTCGGCCCTTTACTATGCGCAGACAGACGGGGCCGGATGTCCGGGCGCCGGGCCGGATGTCCGGGCCTTCCCGAGGGGCCGGATGTCCGGGCTGGGGAGGTCGGCCTCGGTGCTGTCTGGATAGGGGGCGCCGGATTTTCGGGCTTCTGGCCGGATTTCTGGGCTGGGCCGGATGTCCGGGGCCTGTAGGTACTTGGCGGCTGGGGCAACTGCTGTGGGTGATGCTCCAGGAGCCGGATGTCCGGGGTCCTGGCCGGATGTCTGGGTCCTGGGAGCTGTCTCCGTCATCTTCTTCCGTCGTCGCTTCCATGCTTCCCTCGCGGATGGTGTAGTTGTTCCTTGGCGCTTGCACTCCTCCTCGTCATCCGTGAAGCTCCGACAATACCTATGTATGCACACGAGAGGGGTGTCAAGTAGTATACCATCCTCGAAGGGGTCAAGTGAGCACGTGTAAAGGAGATGATTCACCTTTGTGTATGTGAAGTAGATGTTGCATGTGTCACTCGCCGAACGGACTCTTGACATGGTGATGTCCATAGGATGCTCCGCATAACAACCCTAAGCCTGTACGCGTTGTGCCGCCCCCTCAATGGGTCACACCTCAAACGCACCAACAACATTCCCAATCTGCTCCACACCAAAATTGGGTGACACCCGAAACACATGCAGACTTCCAACATGCTGGGTCACAGCCCGATCCGCACCACTTTGCGCCTCCACCTAATTGGGTGACGCCGGAAATCCCCCGCGAATTCTTTGTATCCACCAGTAGACTTCCAAGCAGACCGATGGAGGAGGGTGTTAGCTGAAGTCCTGCATGTAACTCTGGAGGTTATCCTGGTGTGGCTCGTCAATGTGAAAGGGCAGCAAGTAAACTGGATGCCAGGACAAATCCAACAGGAACACACACACACGGAGGAGAGTGCTCTGCACACTATCGCCGTTGGATGTTGCTGCTGCTGCTACAACTCAGGATCGTACGGGACATGAGCTAGATGGATTGCTTCACAGAACAAAAGAGCAAACTAAAACCAGGATCGCCATACCTCCACAACCACCACAAGCAAAAAAGGACGCAAACAAGAAAGAGGCCATCCTTAGCCCTCCTTCCTCCTCGTGATCCACTCTTGCACCCTGCTATGATAACTCCGCCGTGCCCCATCCCAGAGGGCCAGCAGCAGACTCCGGTGGAGTTGCGATCATACACGCACGTAAGTGAACAAAATTTAAGTATTTATATATGCATCTTGTATGATCTGTAATTTTTCTGCTCCCTCCAGGATAACAAATTTATAAACTACATTTTAACGTACCATTTGGATTTTTTTACTTTTTCTGCAGATGCCAGATCTCCCAGATTATCTAATACCAAGAGTAATGATGCCATTCCAGAATGTAGAGAAAGCCAGGGAATTTTACAACAGATATGCCAGAGACGCTGGTTTTGGAATCAGGAAGACGGGAGGGAATGACAATCACAAGTATTTCGGTTGCGTGTTCCGAGGGAAACACACAACTTCTGTTTCAGAGGCTGGCAGGAAGCAAAACAAAACATGGCAGAGGACAGGCTGCAATGCAAGAATGAGGGTGAAGATGCAGGAGGATAACACATGTGTGGTAGTGGACATTGAGTACAATCACAATCACCACCTCATGCAAACTGATGACATGATGGTATTCTTGCACTCACACAAGAATTATCACCCCACTATTTTGGAGTACGTAAAGCTCTTGCAGTACCATGATGTGAAACATACAACAATCATGTCCATGCTATCCGAAAATGAAGATGGAAGCTACTTCCTAAGCATGACCGGACGAGACCTACTAAACCAGTAAGTATTGAAAAATGCACATACTACAATGTACATAGCATCCTAAGTCACCACCATTGCTAGCAAAAATAACAAATGCATGTTTGCATATAATTTGCAGGAAAGCCATGAATGCAAGGAAAGATGATTTGGATAATGTATTGAAACTTGTATCTTTCTTTAAAGACATTAAGGCAATCAATGATGAGTTTTTCTATGACATACAAGTAGACAACGACAAATCAATTAAAAACATTTTCTGGTCCAATGCAAGCTGCCGAGGAGCATATCATGACTTTGGCGATTGCGTAACATTCGACACAACTTACAAGTCTAACAGATTTCATATGCCTCTGGGAGTGTTTGTTGGAACAAGCCACCATTTGCAGTCAATGATATTTGTTGTTGCCCTGATCAGAGACGAAGATGCAAAGTCATTCAAGTGGCTATTCGATACATTTGTACGGTGCATGAACCACAAACACCCAACTTGCATTCTAACAGGTAAGTTACAAAAAACTCTACAAGTTTCATCATCTTTTCAACTCTAGGTGTATATTGGGTATACTGGTTTTAACTGAAAATAATGTAAACCAAGCAGTTCAACCACTGGTAGCACAGAAGTGCAACATCAGTACAAGAAGAAAATTATATGTCACATGTTTAGAAAAAATATAGTTCTGGATGTGAAGTTCAAATACAGGAATCATAGAAGTTCAAGAACACTACTATAAGAAAAAATATATGTAACATGTTTAGAAAAATAGAGTTATGTCTGTGAAGTTCAATCACTGGTACCACAGAAGTTCAACAACACTGCTGTAAGAAAAAATTGTGTGACATTACTAGGTAGTCCTACTGCTGCCTGTGAAGTTCAAGTACTTGTATCACATAATTTCACCATCAGTGCAAGAAGCAAGTTTCATTTTTTTAATTCATGCAGACTAGTGCCCGTCAATGGCAAAAGCTATACCACAATCATTCCCAAATACCGTCCACAAGCTATGCCGTTGGCACATCCTGAAGAAGTTCAAGGAATACCTCACGTTGCTGTACAAAAAGTATACAACATTGAAAGAGGAGTTCACAGCTATCTTAAACTGGCTGCTAATGCCAACAGAGTTTGAAGCTGCCTGGGCTGCACTCGTGCAGAAGTACAACCTGCAGAATGACCAGATGATGATGCAGCTATGGAGTGATAGAAAACTGTGGATATCAGCATATTACAAGAATATTTTCTGTGCTAGAATGACTTCTACACAACGAAGTGAGAGGATCAATCACGTGCTCAAGAGAGGGTTTGTCAAGGGGACCCAGAACCTACACAAGTTTGCTAGGCAGGTAAATGCTTGGATACAAACTCGAATGCAGAAGGAGAACGAGCAAACAATGGCCAGCATGGTATTAAGACAAAAAAAACACCCCCATATTGTGACTTCCTTGAACATGTGCACTTGGTGTTTAAAATGAAACCCATGACTCTGCTCGACTAATATCTTATTTTTTGACATGTGTGCAGAGCAATCCTGTGACAAAAACAACTTATGGCTACGAGGAAGACATGGCTATCAAGTACATGAGAGCCATGTACAGCGAGATGAGGAATAGGATGAGAAAAGCAACACTATTTTGCACAAAGCCTACAACAGAGGCCACTAAGTACCTTGTGTACTACCACAACAAAGCTGGCTATGATGATGAAGAAAGATTTGCCTGGTCAAAGCATGAATTCCAGGTTGTAGCTGACCCAGAGAATGAAATATATGAGTGCGAATGCAAGCTTTGGACACACACAGGTGAGCGGAAAAACAAACTCATTAAATAGCTAAACTAGTAGTATCATATCAATATATGAAACTCATTGCTGGCTCACAAACTATGTATTCTGCATTCATCACAAAATGCAGGTCTGTTCTGCCTTCACATAATGAACATACTGGACTACCTGAAGCCTGACAAATTTCTAGACAAGTATATCCTCAAACGGTACACAAAGACTGCAAAATCACAACCAACATTTGATACAAGGGACTAAAACACAATTGCATCGGATGGCAGCTCAAGACTATCCAAGCAAGACATCCTGCTGCAGCTAAATTTGACGGTTAACAAGAAAGCGATGAGATGTGAATAGCAATATGACAAAGCCTTCTATGTTCTCAAGAGGCTCATGGAAGAACTTGATGCAATACATTCAGCAAATCAAGCGGATGCTAACGAAAGGATGGCTGTCGTGGGAAACCACGACCACCTATGGGGCCATGAGCCCCTTTTGGTTCGGCGGGGGGATGGGCATGTTGCACAATGAGCGAAGAAGCATCGCGTGGCACGGCAGAGATCACACAGGCGGTCTTTACCCAGGTTCGGGCCGCCGTGAGGCGTAAAACCCTACTCCTGCTTCGGTGGATTGATGGTGGATAATGGTGGTGGACGTACCACACTCACCCGGCAAGGTCGCTCTGGGGGCGAGAGTAGCTACAAGCGTATGAATATGCGAGGGTCCAACCCCTTCTACGGTCGCCATGGGCCTCCTTTCATAGATTAAGGGGTCACCACAGTGGCAAATCGGTCCTTGCATATTGATTAGATAGCTAACAGTGCTATCATATCTAACTCTACAGGCTGACAGAGCGCATTAAATGCGCTGCTCAGTGTCACATCACAGCCCGCCCGGCAGGCCCTGCCGGGCTGTTTTGCTAGCTTCGCGCCTGCTCGCTTGACACGTCTCAGGACGGGTGTCATATGGAGGTGTTTGTTGTAGGAAGTGGCTGCCATGTGGCAAGAAGCAGCCACTTAGTCACCTTGGAGCTCGACACCGCTTAGATTAATGACTTGCATCGCTTGTGAGGTGGAGCGGTGAAGTGGCTTGCCTCCGCCAGCCCTGGCAGGCCTGCCTGGACGATCTGGGAGCTTGCTTCCGGGGCAAAACCCAACCCTGCCGGGCTCGCCTGCCCGGCAAGGTAGGTCCTTCCCTTAGCGATGCCTTGTTCCTCTGGCTCACCTTGCCCTTCTCGACTTGCACTTGGATCCTTCAAAGGAATTGATCCTCCTTGTTTGGTCTGATCTTTGTCTTGTAATCTTGTCTCTGGCCTGTGCATAGTCCGTGTAATGGACCCAGGGTCTGTTGCACCGACAGGAGCCCCCGGGCCTGGCACGAACGCGCCGCTGGGCATCGTCAGGGTAGGCCCTAACCAGTGCACATGCAGAAATGTAAGGGCGGCTCCACCCTTTGAGATCTTCTTTGCTTCTTCATTAACCTGAGCTTGGGTCAGTTTCCGGTTTCCCCGCGCGTCGTGCGAAACGTTTGGGGGAGAAACTAAACCACGATCTGTGGGCAGCCCACGCCCCATGATCACAGGGTAGGAAACTGCCATCCCACTTGCCTCCTGCCCCAGGGCACCTCCACCACGTGTACCGCATGCATTGCGTAGAGTCGGTGGTGGACGCGGAGGGCGCGGGAACGGGCGCCATGGCTGAAAGCCAGGCGTCGCCGAGTGGTGTAGAGGGACGGCTCTGATTCCCCGAGCCGTTGGAGGCATAGGGGAACCGCATTGGAGGAGTAGGGCGGTCGCCAGCTGGACGAGAGGCCAGCCCCCTGCCTCGTTCTCCTATAAAAAGGGGGGAGGAGTAGTGTGTCTGCTCACACACCTTCCTTATCCCTTTCAAAGCTTCCCTTGCTTGCCATGGTGAGGGGGCGAGGGCGTGGTGGTACTCCGGTGGTGGCGACGAGAACTTCTGCTCGACGGCGTCTCCCCCCTCCTCTTGATGATGTGGGGGCTGAACCCGCTGTGAGAGGAGGCAGAAGGGGGCGCGACCGAGGTCGTCGCGGTGTGCGCGGCCGAGGAGGCCGGGGCGGCATCTCCATTGCGCCCGCACCGGATGCTCCTCCCCCGATGGAAGGCCACGTCGGAGATCAACCCTTGGAGTTCGTCATCAGGCTATATAAGCCTCCGCGCGGCCACCTCCTCCTCCCTACTCCATTTGCAAGGGTGATGGAGCTCGAACAGCTGCGTGCACTGAGGTTGCACATGAGGGGCTGTGGGAATGGTGGCATGTGGGCGGATTTTGACTTCCCGGCTCCTCATGATATGTACTTCCACAGCGGCTGGAAGACCTTTACTCGAGCCCATAGCTTGTCGGAGGGGCATGTTCTCGAGTTTAAATTAATGGAGAGCGGTCTGGTTTCTGTCAAGGTCTTTGGGCACTCGGGAGCTTGCTTAGGGTGCTGCGCGGAGAGCTTGACCAACGATGAAAGCTCCTCCTTGAGCAAAAGCGACGAGGAGGACAGTGACGGCGATGACGACGGCAGCGACCGGGAGGGCGATGACTCCGACTCCAGTTGAACGTCGCCCGCACCATCTTCATTAGGCGGCAGCACCATCATCTGCACCTGTGTTTTCTCCCTGGCAAGGTGGTTTGCCGGGAAGTTGGGTGCAGAGGTGGTGACGGTGCCCCCTGGCTCCTCCAGCAGTCCTCTAGCTGGACCCCGGCAGGCTTCCTCTCGGGCTGCAGCTCCGTTAGCCCTGCTGTGTCCTGCTGGCCTTGGTGGTGGTGGTTGACGGGTCGTCTCCGCTGGTCTCTTCACCGTCGCCTTCGTCCACGCCCTCTCGCCCCCGCCGAGCAACCTCTGCTGGAGGCCGACAGGGTCAGGCTGAGCTTCTGCCTAGGCACTCCTTTTGCCCTCTTCGCCTTCTACTGCCGTGCCTAGGAGGAGAGGGACAAGAAAAGGAATTACGGGGCACTTATCTTTTTTTTAATCTAAAATCTGTAGGCACTTGCCAAATTTTAGTTCAAATAATGTAATCTCTCGTATGCATGCTTATGTTCTGTGAGATTTGTACTTGTTGATCAGCATATTAATGAAAAAGATAAGCTTTGCCGGGCACTTGTGCATGTACGATATCCATGCAGAGGTGAAACGCCTCCATACTTTCATGTAAACAAGTAGATCCAGGTAAGCTACCTTGCCGGCACCCCATAGGACTGCTGCAGTGAGGCTGAGCCTTCCGGGCGCGGAACCCATTGGGAGAGACCAGCCCCCCCGCCAACCCCTTTCAGCCAAAGGCCACTACAACCATCCTGACCAAAGCAGTGTTCGTGTCAGTAGATGGGAGTAACTTTGTTTCCGAGGCGGCGAGGTTTTTATATGCACAAGTCCTACTCATGGAACATGTATGGATAAGAGACGGAACTTATCTGTTTGGCTTGCTGGAGACCGCAGTGCTGGCTTGTCTTCGTATCCTCTTCCTATGACTAAGTCCACGGCAGGAGCCTGCAGTTTATGCAAATGAAGATGATGCCAGATGCAATCTATCTACATGATCATTTAACCTATCTACATGAATCATGCGATGCTTATGATATGCTTATGCATGCATGCAACTTGTCGGGGGCCCCCAGCGCTTCATTTATTTCTCTGTTGCTCAGGGTCTACGCCTGGCTTTGTACAAGGGGTTACATGCAGCTGAGGCAAGGCCTGTACAAAAGGGTGGCTGCCGGGTAGGGCCCGACAGCCGCGCCTTACGGGTAGAACTTGTGGAGATGCTCAATATTCCATGAGTTTTGCAATTGAATGCCATCTCCGGTCTCTAGACGGACTGCGCTAGGTCTGGTGACTCGTACTACCTGGTAAGGGCCTTCCCACTTCGGTGACAGCTTGTTTGTACCCTTGGCGGACTGAACGCGCCTAAGGACAAGGTCGCCTTCCTCAAAACACCGGGCATGAACCCTGTGGCTATGATAGCGATGCAGGGCTTGCTGATAGCGTGCATCACACGTAGCAGCCCAGAGACGGTTCTCCTCGAGAAGCACGACATCGTCACGCATGTGCTATTCCTACGCTACTTCATCGTATGCAAGCACTCAAGGTGACCCGTAAATGAGTTCCGTGGGGATAACTGCTTCTGCCCCATAGACTAGGGAGAAGGGAGTCTGCCCGGTAGCTCGGTTTGGTGTCGTTCTGACGGACCAAAGAACCACCGGCAGCTCATCGATCCATCGCCTGCCGTGCTTCCGCAGCTTATCAAACGTTCTTGTCTTGAGTCCTTGCAGCACTTCAGCGTTGACCCTCTCAGCTTGTCCATTGCTTCTGGGATGTGCGATAGAGGCAAATGAGATCTTGCTTCCGAGGGCAAGAACATATTGCATGAAGGCGCGGCTCGTGAAATGGGTGCCGTTGTCGGTGATGATCCGGGCAGGGACCCTGAAGCGGCACACCAATCCTTTCAAGAACTTGATAGCTGACTGAGCAGTCACCTTTCGCACAGCATCTACTTCCGGCCACTTTGTAAACTTGTCGATTGCAACGAACAAGAATTCAAAGCCCCCGGCAGCTCGGGGGAAAGGGCCGAGGATATGGAGCCCCCAGACTGAAAACGACCATGACAAAGGGATTGTCTGGAGTGCATGGGCAGGCAGATGGATATTTTTGGAATGGAACTGACATGCTTCACACTTGGTGATGAGCTCAACCACATCTTGGAGGGCTGTGGGCCAATAGAATCCTTGCCGGAATGCTTTCCCAACCAAAGCCCTTGATCCAATGTGGGAGCCGCTGCGATGAGTCACCAGGGACAAAGTCAACCTGCTTAGTATCATCAGCCGACTTAAACTTCAATAGAGGGTTTTGCTCCGTGGTGGGCTTCTTTAAAGGGGTCATATCAGCCGGGTCAACATTATCCTTATAAAACTTAAGCTCCTCAGTAGCACAGGCTGACTCAGGATAGGCAGCATCTCCTTCTTCACATTCCAAAGCGATTTTTCGATTACCATGGACTGTAATGGTACCCTTATGTCCTAGCATCTTGAGCTGTAAATAAACATAACAAGGTGGTGCCATAAATTTGGCAAAAGCCGGTGGTCCAAACAAGGCATGAAAAGGGCTCTTTATTTTAACCACCTCAAACCACAACGTCTCTGCTATGTAGTCAAAGTCATCACCAAAAGCCACTTCCAAGGCAATCTTACCAACTGGATATGCCGACTTACCAGGGACCATACCATGAAAAACTGTAGAGGATGGCTTAAGCTCCTTATCAGTTAAATTCATCCGGCAAAAAGTATCATAGTAAAGGATATTGATACTGCTGGCCCCGTCCATGAGCACTTTAGTGAATTTATTACCCCCAACTTGAGGGGATACCACCGATGCTAGTTGACCCGGATTGTCAACCCGGGGCGGGTGATCCTCGCGACTCCATGTGATTGGTTGTTCTGACCACCGCAAGTATTGAGGTACCGCCGGCTCAACTGAACTGACCGCACGCTTATGAACCTTCTGATCTCTCTTGCAAAGACTTGTGGTGAAAACATGATACTGGCCACTATTAAGCTGCTTCGGATTACTCTGGTATCCTGACTGATGTTGCTGGTTACCCTTACCAGGCTGCTGGTTATAACCACCCTGGTTGCCCTGTCCTTGATACCTAGAATTTGAGCCGCCACCACCAAAGCTGGGCCCCTGTGAGCCGGATCCTGACCCGCCAGGCGGGCCATTATTGTTGCCATGATTCTGACTGAAGTTGGAATTCTTATACTCTCTCATGATGAAACATCCTTCCAAGCGTGAGCCGCTGGTTTATTCGGCAGACTGTGTTTTGGGCAAGGTTCGTTCATTATCGCCTCAAGATTAAACCTTGGCCCTCCAAAGGCCTGCTTACCATTGTCATTACGGCGCTGGTTTTTATATCCAGTGTTGGTGTTAGCCACCAGATCTGACCCGCCATCAGGTTGTCTGTGCTTACCACTATTACCCTGGTTGTGACCATTATGCCCTATCATGTTCTACTGCGGACCCTTACCATTACCACTCTTCTTTCCTTTGTTGGATTTTTCATCATCAGATCCAGGATCTTTGGTAGTGTCAGAGTCGGCATATTTGATGAGAGCCGCCATGAGCTCCCCCATGTCACTACAGTGATGCTTAAGCGGCCCAAGCTTCTGCTTGAGGGGGGTAAAGTGACAATTCTTCTCCAGAATCAGAACAGCAGAGCCTGCCGTAATGCTATTCGATGAGTAGATAATAGGTGAAACTCGGCGAACCCAATGGTGGGCGGACTCATCCTCCTGTTGCACGCAATTGTCCAGGTCAATAATCGACATAAGCTGCTTACATGTTCCCTTAAAGTTCTAAATGAAGTGGGCCTTCAACTCAGACCTTGAATTGATGGAATTGGTGGGCAATCCTTTCAACAAGGTACGAGCCGGTCCATCCAACATCATGGTGAAGTACTTGGCACATACAGCATCATTAACATCTAGCATCTCCATAGCTAGTTCATAGCTTTCAATCCAAGCCTCAGGTGGAAGATCAGCTGTGTAGCTAGGCACATTACGAGGATCCTTAAAATCCTTGGGCAAACGTTCATTACGTAGAGCCGACACTAGACACGTCACGCTAACTGTCCTGGAAATCATCCCAGCTGCAATGGTTGCCGAAGGGTGTACTGGAGACCGCTGATGAGCCCCCAATTGAGCCGCCAATTCCGCCTCACGACGGGCTCTAGCTTGATCCACAAGGGCCTGAGCATTGTTCAGCATATTGTCATCTTGGGGCGGGTTAGGCCCACGAGGCGGGTCATCATTACGAAGTGGGTTACGACGCCGCTCGCTACTGGAAACCGCCGGTGACTCAATGTGCCGGCTGTAGCTTCGACTTGGGTGGGGAGTTGAATGGACACGCTCACGACTGTATGAATAAGCCGCCTACTGTGCTATAGCCGTCTGAAGAAGCTCCACCGTGTTCCGGGTCTCTATCGCAGCTGGAGACTCGCCCTCGATCGGAATAGCCGCCAGCCGTGTGGCTGCAGCGATCATATTATCCACCAGGTTAGAGTAATGGCCAGAAGGTGTTGGAACCTGTTGAGGTGGGGTGAGATCCCTACGAGGCGGGTCTGGCACATGAGGCTGGGCCGCCACTCCGGTCCCTGGCCCCTCAACAGCCCGAGTCACCATGGGCGGGTTACTCGTTCCTGCCCCAGGTGTGTTAAAAAGATTCCATCCCTCAAACTGTGCAGGTAGCCGGCTCTGGTGTCTCCTTCGAAGAACAACATTGGATGCGTTTTGATCTAGACTCAAACGAAAGGCTTTTGCCCTTATCCACTGCGACTCGGCATCCATCAAAACTCGCTCCGTTGCCATCCTGGCGTTCTCTGCATTGAGATCCTCTTAGGCTTTAGCCACGTCATCTCAGACTTTTGCCACCTCTGCATTATGCTATGCTTGATTCGTCAGAGTCACCTCTGTGGCCAACAGAGTTGTCAGGGTGCTCAAGAGCTCAGATAAAACCTGAGCCGGCGGCCGAACAGAGCCGCTTGCCCCAGCTATCACAGCAGCAGTTGAACTAGATGTCATGGCCGCAACTGTTGATGAGTTTAGCGCTGGTTGCGTACCAGCCATAAAGATAGCAGCACTGCTTGGCGGCTCATAGGGGTCAGGAATACTGTCACCATCGGAATAGCCCCCAATCCCTCCATCCTGAAGCTGATAGACTGATTCGATTTCTCCGGCTGAGGACTCATCACCTGAGTAGATGGCCGTCTATTCACCAGATGCAGAACCTTCCTTAAGATCCGCCCCATGAACAAAGCCAACAAAGGCACGCTTTCGACCGGGTTAATCCCTGGCGGGTGACGCACGTTGAGCTGTCTCGATGGTGTCGATGCAGGCGTCCGGCTCAGGCTCTGACTCGCCGATCTTGCCGATGAAAACGTGAATTCTGCTAAAGGGAACTCGGTACCCGTACTCGATTGAGTCGGCCTCGGGGCCCCAGCCAGCATCGTCGATGTAGATCTTGCCGCGGTGACTCTTGGTCATCCGGCCCATGATGTATCCTTCGATCCCTGAGAAATTGCCCTTCAAGAACTCGAAACCATCGTGCTCGGGCCCCACGGTGGGCACCAACTATCGTGGATATAACACGGCAGATGCCCTTGTGAAAGGACTTAGGTGTGGAGCCATCGCAACGTAGGTTAGCTCGAAGGGGTTGAGCGGGACAAAGGACAAGAATTTACCCAGGTTCAGCCACTCACAACGAGGTAAAAGCCTACATCCTGCTTCTAGTTGTATTGCTTGAGTTTCGATTACAAGGGAGCGATTACGCTTGACCTAGCTATCGATCCGTTATTTCTTGTGTTAACCCGCCGCTGGGTCTCACCTTTATATACACAGGTTGAGGCCCTGGGACTTACAAGAGTCCGAGCCAGATCACACAATGTGACCAGCTCGGTTTCTAAATCACCTTGCCTTACTAGGCAAGTCAACATCGGGCAGCTCACACTTCCAGGTCTTGGGCCGTCATTAAGCCCGCCTCTTAAGCTGCCATCTTCTTGCTTCACCTTCTTGGGCCTTCTTCATATTAAATCACCAATGGTGTAACCCGGCCCCTCCTGGGCGGGTCACACCTCGGGGTTATATCCCTAACACTAGGGTTCAAGCGTCTCACCATCAAGGGCGACTCCCAGCTTCTCGTCAACTTCTCCAACAAAGAATACAAGCCAAAAGACGAGCACACAGAGGCATATCTGGAAGTGGTACGTAAAATGGAAAAGGGTTTCCTGGGCTTAGAGTTGCAGCATGTCCCACGTGGCACGAACAAAGAAGCAGACGGCATCGCCAAGAGGGCATCCCGCCGCGAGCCCCAGAAGCCTAGCGTCTTCGGGGAAAGGCTCTTCAGGCCGTCGGCGGCACCCCCCGCCGCAGGCCCAGTGCTGCTCCGGGAAGAGCCGCCTCCGACCCCGTCCTCGGGTGCCCCGGCCTACGGTCCGACCTCAGAAGCCCGCCTACTCCTGGTGCTGGAGCCTCAGGAGGGCTGTTGGACCAAGGAGTTCAAGGCGTACTTACTCCGCGGTGCCCTGCCAGAGAAGGAGGAAGATGCAGAACGCGTGGTTCATCAGGCCACCGCTTATTGCTTGCAGGAAGGTGATCTGTACTGAAGACACCCCAACGAAGTCTCGTTGCGGTGCATATCCAAGGAGCAAGGGCGCGAGCTGCTGGTCGACATCCACGGTGGAGATTGCGGACACCACTCCTCGTCGCGCACCCTCACGGGCAAGGTGTTCCGCAGCGGGATCTACTGGCCCACGGCTCTCAACGACGCCACCGAGCTGGTGCGATCCTGCGAGGCCTGCCTGTTCCACGCCAAGCAGATTCACCAGCCCGCGCAATGTCTCTAGACCATCCTGCTCTCATGGCCCTTCGCGGTCTGGGGGCTGGATATTTTGGGCCTGTTTCCTCGGGCAGCCGGCGGATACCGCTACCTCTACGTCGCCATCGACATGTTCACCAAGTGGGCGGAAGTGGAGCCCGTGCGCTCCATTCCTGCCGACTTAGCCGACAAGTTCAACAAGGGCCTCGTGAGCCGTTTCAGAGTCCCTAACTGCATCATTACTGACAATGGCTCCCAATTCATGAGCAACCTCTTCAGGACATCTTGTGCTAACCTTGGAACGCAGATATGCTACGCTTCGGTGGCACACCCACGAAGCAACGGCCAGGCTGAGCGCGCCAACGCAGAGGTCCTGAGGGGCCTCAAGACAAGGAGCTTCAAGAAGAAGCTTGAGGCATGTGGCAGGGGTTGGCTCGGTGAACTTCAATCTGTGTTGTAGTCCATCTGCACCACCGCGACTAAGCCCACTGGCGAGACCCCGTTCTTCCTCATCTACGGGGCTTAGGCGGTCCTCCCACACGAGGTCAAGCACCGCTCCCCGTGGGTCCTAGCATTCGACGAGGCGCGCCAGGATGCCTCGCGGGGAATGGATCTCGTGCTCGGGGAGGAGGCTCGCCGCCAAGCCGCACTCCGCACAGCAAGGTACTAGTAGGCGCTGCGGCGCTACCACTGCCACAACATCCGCTCCCGGACCCTCGAGGTGGGTGACCTCGTCCTGAGGCGAGTCCTCTCCAGGGAGGGCCTTCACAAGCTCTCGCCCAAGTGGGAGGGCCCGTTCAGGCCCCCCCGCGTCTCCAGGCCCGGCGCCGTACACCTGGAGACGCAGCACGGGGTCCCCATCCAGAATGCTTGGAACATCCAGCATCTCCGAAAGTTCTACCCGTAACACTCTCACGTAATAATGAGTGGGGCTGTACACGCCCCGGAGTCTCCCTGAGCGCCGCTCCTCGGCCTCACGGGGGCTCCCACCCATGCCCAAGTGGAAGCCCCATGCTCCGCGCTGGCGGACGACATGGTCAATCAGCGACTATGCCCATGCCTAGTGGAGGCCCCATGCTCCGCGCTGGTGGGATGACTAGAAGACTAGCGTAGGCGCCGGACGCGGCTGTTCTTTTGCTGGCTCTTGTAACCAATTTGCCGCTTCCTGGAATGAAATTTGAAGCTCTCGCGTCTTTATTCGAAAAGGGGTGAATTTTCTTTTTTCTTGCGGTGCTTCCTCTGTTGATTTCCGTCTTTAAGAAGCGTGGCCGCTGCCCGTGGCTCCCTCCATCGTGCCTCGCGAGCGGGGGGCTAGGCACGGTGTGTATGCCTGGGCCGGCCCAGGTTGCGCCAGCGGCAGGCCCTGCCATGCGCGCACCTCACCAGGACCTTGGCGACCGAGTCCCCGCGCGATGCTCTTGCGCAAGCCATCGGCCCCCCGGGCCACGGATTGGGCTCGTCATCAAGTAACCCTACAAAAGTTGCGTCTCAGCGCCTCACAGGGTTCGTTGCTTGGTGAAGACATCCCCGGAAGCTCCGGACCCTCGTAAGACCCCTGGAGGCCTCGCGGGTAGCTTGCACCTCAAGGCTCCGGAGCTGTCGGGTCACGAGAAGTAAGGCCCCTCGACAAGCTCCCTAGGCCGCGCCAGCACCCCAACCGCATCGTCAATAGAGGGAGGGACCTGCATGAGGTCGAAAGGTCCGGAGGGATGCACCCCCATGATGCAGGAACCCGCCAAGGGTCACGAACGCACCAAGCTAAGTTATCCTAATCGCAACAGTTTCGATCAGTAACGATATAAATGCTGGAACACAAACAGGAAATACTTACATAGGGGCGCAAGCGCCACAGTTCATTACACGCCCCCGCGGGGCCTTTTCCACAGTTCTTAATGCAGGAGATAAAAAGACGAAGATGCAGCCTCCCGAGGACCGTTGCTCCCGAGGCCTGGCTCCACCGCCGCCCGCGCTTAATTGGAGTCCTCCTCCTGCTTGATGGGGGCGTGGTGGTGAGGCGGCTCGACGTCCTCCTGAGCAGGAGCAAGGCAGCGTGGCGGCTTGCTGACCTCCTGGGTCCAGGCACGGCGACGGGGCAACTCATCGTAGTCGTCGTCGCTCGAGCTTCCCCTGGAGGAGGCGCCGCTGCTGCTGGACATGTAGCGGCCAAGGGCAAGTTCACCGCCAAGGACGTCACCGCCGCACTGGCCATCGTCGTCGGAGGGGCGGACGCTATCATCATCGTCACCATCTGGGCAGCACCTCAGGCGACTGCCGTCCTCCCCGAAGATCCTGACAAAGAGCATTGCTGCCCCATCGTACCTAAAGTGGAGGGTGCACCTCCCATTCAGGCCGTAGGCGCGGGCAAACGACTGCCATCCGCGGGTCAGAAACACGTGGCCGATGGAGGTGACCTCGACCTCCGCCCATGAGGACCCATTGTAGCAGCCGTCAGGCTGCAGCCACAGCCCAATGGGTCCCACTGCAGGCAGCTCCTCCGCGAAGGAGGTTGGAAGTAGAAGCCAGGTGCCAGGAGGGCCCTCCACTAGCACGACGAACTCGTGGGCCGTGTCGCTTGAGCGGGCGTGCGGGCGCGGTGGCCGGACGGCCACGACGCGCCTCCCATCTTGGCCGCGGCTGCTAGGACCCCCGCAGCCTCCCCCACGGGAGAGGCCCTTTCCCTGGTTACTGGCACTGGTGCGGACCGTCAGAGGCGGGCGCGCACGCCCCCGTGACGACGCCGCCGGTGTGGCCGCAGACTTGCGGGGATGGCCGCGCCCCCTCTTAGGTGGCGGCACCCCCGGCCCCTCCTGGGGAGCCTTGCCTTTCTCTTCGGCTGAGAACCTTCTCACCAGTGCCATGGATGCTACTACGAGAGTGCGGAATTAGGGAGCAAGGAGATGAAGATGGGCTAGGGGGCTCCGCCCCCTCCCCTTTTATAGGCGAAGGAAGGCTAACCGGCGTCCTTCCACGTTCCGAGTGATGATGGCTCTTCTGCGTGCACTAGGCTGCTGTCAATTCAGAGCGGTTGCCAAGGCGATGTGGGGGAGTGGAGGCGTTCGTGTCTCATTGGGCGCCACGCGTCAAGCCCGGTCCGCAGGAGATTGGGGCCCGCGGCGCTCCATCCTCTCTCTCTCTTTGGCTTCGCCTCGAAGCCAGCCCGAGCGCGCCTTGGGCCCGAGGGCTACTGTCGGCGTTCTGGGATCGGGGGTACCCAGACCTGCCTGCCTGCGGCCCACGGCGTGGCTCCCTCGACGGCCCTGTACGACCCAGCTGCGACAACTCCAAGACAAGACCCTTGCGAGGGCCCCCAGGCCTCGTGAGGCGGACAGCACCAAGACCTCCGAGGGAGAGGCCTCCTGAGGCTGCCTCCCGAGGAGCGGAGATTTCTATGCAGGTACCCAGCCTCATGAGGCTGCGATGACATGAGCCATGATGACCATGGCCAGGCGGGTGCTAGCGGGCGCAGAGGAGGCAGTTTCCCTTTCGGTGCTAAGGGAGCAAGGACAGGCGTGGGTTCCCGAGGAGCCTCCCAAAGGTTTCCATTTCGGTGCCACAAGACCAAGACCACGAGCTCGGCAGGACGGATGTCATCGCCGAGCCCACCGCTGCATCACGACCAGAAGCTTTGTAGGCGAAGACCACCTTCGTCAGGATTAGATGTACTTCTTGTCCCCTTTCAAATTAGCCGTTGTGGAATCCCTTCCCGCCTAAGTTTTGAGGGAAGAGGACCAAGGCCACTATAAATATAGGTTAGCCACCACTGAGGGAGGGGGATCGATTCCACCCTCACCACCAAGCCCTCGCGAGGCTGTTCATCCAATGTATTTGTTCATCCTCAGCCTCCTCGTGAGGCCAATCCACCAGAAAGCAGGAGTAGGGTTTTACACCGCAAGGTGGCCCGAACCTGGGTAAACTGCCGTGTTCATCTTCTTCCCTGCTCGGGTGCGTCCGGTGTGGCTAGACTGTAGGGCGATGAGCTTGAGACATGAGGGGTCGAGATCTTCGCACACACCCTAGAGTTCGAACCTTCTTGGGTCAGTGGAGCCCTGAATCCGACAAATCCTACATGGTAGTTGCCATCCAGATTGTAGAAAAAGAATGAATATGCACGCACTTTCGAAAGATGCACGACTGCAATGTTCTATCTTCCAACCTATGCTATGAGTTTATGCCAGACATATGATAAGATTGCCATGTTTCTTTTGTGGAAACAACAAAATGGTATGGGAAGAATAATGCGTTCTCATTCATGCAGTGATTAAATCATTCTACAGGAGTGAGAAAAAATAGGGGAAGAAGCAGTATGAACCCTTGAGACAGGCCTAATCCTTGGTTTTCCGGATAGCCACAAGCGCCCCCTTGGGATGCGATAGAGTACAATGAACTCATTTTAGCAGGACCATTGCTGCCACTACTACAGCAGTACGCAGACATAGGTATGATGCGTGAAAGAAAAAGTGACATTTGACATGTTTGTGGACATGAAAATGGCATTCTTCTTATGTATTACAGTGACATTGTTCACAGGTTCTTACGATACAACCACTACACCAGGAATACCATGGCAAGTTGCACCACAGGGGGCTATCAGTAATACAGATGCGAGAGACCAACTTCAAGTAGCACATGTGGCAAAACAAGGTATTGTGAACCCAAAAAAATCATGCAAGCATGTTGATGTGGTGAAAAATCATGCAAGGATAGCAGACTTACGAGTATTTTGAAAAACCCAGGACCATCATGTAGCACGTGGCAACAGCTGGCAACCGGATACCTGCCATCAACATCTTCTGCAGGTGAGACGTAAAAAAAAATGATCGTGCGCACAATGTATCGGAAAAGGAAACTAAAGAAAAACAAGGCAGTTACGGGGTGTGACAAAAAATGAAAAAATGGATGACATTAACGTATGTAGCTCATGCAAAACAAAATATGATAAAAAGTGCAGCTACCAAGCCTGGTCAACTGCATTTGCCAATTTATGTATGACTACCATTGCCATATGTGATTGCACGCGGCTGCCATGCTGGTTCAACAACTGTTGCCATGTCTGGTACTGCAATTTCCATGACTGTTCAACTGCTGTTGCCATGTCTGAACAACTGCAGTTGCCATGCCTGACCAACTGCAGTTGGTCAATGCTTGTTGACTATATTTGCCATGTATGGTGAATTTTATGTGCCATGATTTAAAAACTACGCTTCCACATGATGCATGAAGGAAAAAAATGAAATTTGACATGTTTGTTTACATGAAAATGGCATCCCATCTTATGATTTACGTTGACATGTTCGCAGGTTCTTACAGTACAACAAGACAACCAGGAGTCCCGTAGCAAGTTGCACCATTGCGGGTCATTAGTAATGCAGATGCAGCACACCAACTTCAAGTAGCACGTGCGGCAAATGAAGGTAATTTGTGAACCTAGAAAATCGTGCAAGCATGTTGATGTGCAAAAAAAGAAATAGCATGCAGAAAAACCGAGATCATGAAAACAGTGAACAAAAGAGTTGCAAGTATGATGGGATGGCAGACTTACGAATATTTTGAAAACACAGGACCATCGTGTAGTACATGGCACACACTGGCAATAGGAGAACTGCTATCAACATCTTGTGCAGGTGAGACATTTAAAACTGATCGCACTCACATTGTATCACAAAAAAGGAAACTAAGAAACAAGGCAATTACCATGAATGTGATAAAAACTGAAAAACAGAAAGACAATTTGCATTGAAATCTGACACAGAAAGCTTTGAAATAATTGCGGTTGCCAATGCTGGTCAAACTGCATTTGCCATCAACGTACAAGTCCATTTGTCACCTAGGCACATCTGGATTTGTCAATTACTGTCTGACTGTAGTTGTCATTTGTGATTATATGCATTTGCCTTGTGTGATCAAACTTAGCTTGCATTGGATGTTAATAATGCTGGTTGCCATGACTGGACAACTGCAGATGCCATATTAGGTCAACTGCAGCTGCCATGGCTGGACAACTATAGTTGCCATGCCTGGCCAAATGCAGCTGCCAAGACTTACATCTTTGCATGTTTCCATGCAAAGATGGATTACAGTTTCCATGATTTTAAAATTGCACATTCCAAGACTTTAGAGATGTAAGAAACATACCTGGGTATCAACCTGTGCAAAAAATGGAAAGAATTATAGTTGCAATGCCTCAATTCAATGCGTCATCCGTGAGTGGGCACCTACAATTGCCTTGTGGAATAAACTGCAGCTGCCATGCTTAATAAGACGCAGTTGCCATATTTGATTTTAATAAAGATGCCATTCAAGAAATACTGATTACTCACGTACCTGATTTAAAAAATGTAGGAGCTTTGACTACGTTCAACAGCGTTGCACGTACACCTGCTACGGGTACCTCGGAGCACATGGAAGGGTCGTTCCACGAGCCGGTCAACCAGACTATCATGAACAATGCAGAGTTAGTGTCAGAACTTACCATCATTGCTGCAACGACGACAAGCATGCCTGTGCACACTAGCACAAGCAACATTTGAACAGATGAAACACCCACCAATACTAAAGAGAATGATGAAACTGATGATGAAACGCAAGGGGAAGAAGAAGAGGAACAATCAGAATTCATGCCAACTCAAGCACCTTATGTTGGATAGAGATTTAGTTCATTTGAAGATGCCAAGAAATACTATCAGAGCTATGCATTGTTCCATGGATTTGCTGTAAACACAGAATACCATAGGAAAATTAAAAAAAACTAACGAGTAGAGCAGAGGTGAGATAAGGTGCTACAGGCCGCGAAAGAATAAGAAGGTTAAAGGTGTTTTGCCGGTTATGCCGGAACGAAAGAGAGGCATCATTCTCCAGACGGAATGCCCTGCCAGAATGAAGCTAAACATTGATGGAGCTTGGTGGGTGGTCACCGAGTATGTCAATGAACACAACCACGATATGATAAAGAAGTTTGACCTAGTAAGATTTTTGAGCGCACATAGAGGATTTAGTCCTCACGAGAAGAAATTCATAAAATTGCTACATGATTGTAAAGTCTGTACTTCGAGAATGGTCTAGATACTGTCCCTGATCCATAGCAAAGATGGTAGTCTGGGTAGCATGCCCTACATACCAGCAGCCGCCACAAACCTAAAGGCAAAGTACCGCAGAGAGAGCAAGTTGGCTGACATAGAAGACACGATTGCCTACTTCGAAGAGAAAGCAAAAGAAGATCATGATTTCTTCTATAGAATAAGACTGGACGATGAGGACCGTGTCAGAAACATGTATTGGGTGGATGGTTGTCGGTGTACTAAGTATTGGGCCATTAGTACCCCGTACTTGTGCACGGGCAGTTGTAGCCATACTCGTGGCAAGGCTTGTCGGGGAACAGTTCGAGGTTGACTCAGGCCATCAGGGAAATTCTCAAGTCAAAGATATGAGGATCAGTAGATAAGAAGAGCTGGAATCCGAAGGCCAACTTCCCCGGCAAGATCTTGCCGGGGTGGCCTGCAGCGCCTGGCAAGGTTCGGCGCCCGGCAAGGCTTGGCGCCCGGCAAGATTTTGTTGCTGTGCCGCCGCTCTGGCACAGCAACAAGCCCGACATTCTGGGTCCTTCTTTGGATGCGTGGCAACGCACCAGTGGAGGAGAGCTTAAGCGGTGCTGATGGGATGGCCCCTTTTTCCATCCCCAAGAAAGTGAGGACACCTAAACAGACACCTCACAGTGCATTAAATGCGTTCGTCCTAACCGGTCAGGGGTTAGGTATGATGACCCTGTAGCTACTTTACACCTCAATGTATGTACATTTTGCCACTGTGGTGACCCCTTTGTGGTATAAATGGAGGCCCAGGGCAACTGCTACATGGGAGGAAGATCTTCTGGCCCATTCTGCAGGCGTAGCTGCTCTTTGAACGTACTGTTCACTGCGAGCGCTCCTGGAGCCTGGGCTCAAGAACATCGATAATAAAACAAGGCAGGAGTCGGGTTTTACGCTGATCAGCGGCCCGAACCTGGGTAAAATCTCCCCGCGTCGATCGTTGGTTCTGCTCTTTGCGCATACCTCTCCCCCCGCCGAATCGTAAAGGGGTCCTTTGGGATCCCATAGGTGTCGCACGCCGACATCTTTGGCGCGCCAGGTACGGGGATTGAAGGTTGTGTGAACCTGATCTAGTGATCGGCGCCTTAGTTTCTTCATCATCTTCATCGTCATGCCACCCAAGAAGAAGAGCGCTGCGACGGCGCAACCATCCACGTCCATTTTGCCTGCGCCTTCGCATACGGGCGATGGCGTGGGTGCAGAAGGAAGAGGACTAGAGCCTCCACGGCGTTCCAGTGATCCAAGCCAGGCGAGCGGCGTCGTTCGTAGTGGCAGTGGCAACCTACACGCCGCTGGATCCAGAGACGGAGCTGTGTTGCCTACGGGTGGCACAACGAATTCCAGAGATCGGAGGACGCCTGCTGGAGCTTCCGCGCCGGCGCAAGCGTCACGGCCTACCCAGGTCGTGCACGACGAGCGACGTCATGGCGCTTGTGGTTCAGGGCGCCCCCATGAAAAGATTTCTGCGCATCGATCCCAAGATGCGCGGGCCCAGCATGCACATCGAGCTGCCGGCGGAGGTGGCGCGCGGTTGCGTGACCGTGATGGTGCTCCTTCTAACATGGCTAGGAGTCAGAGCACCTCACGTACCTCGCACCTGTCGCCGCCGCCTACACCAGCGGAAGCCTTGGCATGTGCGCAGCTGCTCCTCGATTTTCCTCCCGCTCCAGAGAAGATGGTGGAGTGGCGAGCTACTATCCAGAGCCTTATCGGCTTCGCCAACAAAGATGGGCCGCAAGAGGCAGGGCCCTCACAGCGAAGGCCCATCGATCCGGCGCAAGCCGATGTGGAGAAAACCGGAGGTGGTGTAACCACGGTGCACTCCCCTCCGCGACACCAGTGACGGCCGACAACCCAGCAGGTCGACCGCCGTGAAGAAGTTTCCACGGCGTCGTCCGATCCACGGATGCGCCGCGACCAGCGTCAAGTTCTCCAGGAACGAGGCAAGGAGGACGCTCGAACTACCATCGAGCGGCGACGAGAAGCGCGCTATCAGTCTGATAAGCGCGTAGGGCCGGCTGTCGATGAGCCTGCGCCAGGGGACGTAGGAGACTTGCCTTACGAGGTAGGGACTCCAGCGTTTACCCGTGAGCTACGGCAAGTCCAGTGGCCCAATTCCCGAACCTTCAAGCCAGAGGTCCTGGAGAAATATGATGGTAAGACTCATCCCTCGGAGTTCCTGAGCATCTACACCATTGCGGTGCAGGCTGCCGGGGGCCGAGATGACAAGATACTTGCCAACTACTTCCCGTTGGTGCTCAAGCCCAACGTCAGGTCGTGGTTGATGCATCTGCCGGAGAATTCTATTTCTTCTTGGTCAGATCTGTGCCATCAGTTTGTTGGCGCCTTTGTTGGAGGCCACCAAGCTCCTGGCCAAGAGAGTGATTTGCATATCATCCCTCAGAAGGAGGGCGAATCCCTGCGCAAGTTTTTGCAGAGGTTTAGCCGGGTGCAGTACAATATTCCTGACGTTCACCCTGCCGCTGTCATTAGCGCATTTCATCAGAATGTGCGTAACCGCAGAATGCGGGAGGAGCTGGCAATGAACAAAGTCAGGAGTATTGCCGAGCTTTACGCTTTGGCCGACAAATGCGCTCGAGCTGAAGAGGGGAGGAAACTCCCTGGCGAGGCTGTTTGCGCGGCGGGCGAATCCGAAGATGAAGACGCTGCGACCCTGTCAAGGAAAGGCCGGCGACGGAACAGGAAACGCGGAGGCAAGGCCGTGCTTGCTGTCGAGGAATCCGACAACCCCGGCACCGCCAAGAAGGCCAAGGTTGGTGACCCCGGCAAGGATCTTGCCTGGTGCCCTTCCTGTCAGGCCTTGGCGGCAGCCGACAAGTCTGAGAGCTCCGGCAAGCAGTATTGCAAGTTCCATCGCACCAAGGGCCATAATCTCCAAAACTGCCGGCAAGTTGAATAGCTTGCCGAGAAACAGAGGGCTGAGTATGAAAGGCGGGATAAGGAGAAGGCCCATGACGGGGCTGAGGGGTCCGGCAAGAAGCGCGGTGGCCGAGGGGGTCGCCGCGGCAAGGCCAAGCAACAGAGGGAGAGGCCTGCTCGAGGCCGTGACAAGGAAGAAGATGACGATGAAGAGGACGATGAGTCTAGTGAGCAAGAATTCCAGAAAGCTACAGAGGCCATGTGTATCGATGGGGGTGCCTCGCTGCATTCTTCCCACCGTCGACTAAAACAGTGGGTGCGGGAAGTCAATGCAGCGGAGCCATCACCAGATGCATGTAGGCCCCTGAAGTGGTCCAACACGCCTATCATTTTCGACGCCGAGGATCACCCTGATCGCACAACTGCGGTCGGGTGCTTGCCATTGTTGGTCTCACCAACAATTCGCAACCTCAAGGTGACGAAAATGCTAGTTGATGGTGGGGCCGGGCTAAATCTAATCTCACCGGATGTGCTCAAGAGGCTCCAAATTCCTGATGAAGACCTCGCAGAAACGGGCACGTTTCAAGGGGTCAATCCGGGAAGAACCGAACCAAAGGGCAACATTACGCTGCTGGTGACATTTGGTAGCGAGCTCAACTACAGGACCGAGAAGGTAGTGTTTGATGTCGCCAAGATCCCCATGTCATACAATGGGATCCTTGGTCGGCCAGCGCTGGCTAAGTTCATGGCGGCATCACACTACGCGTATAATGTGCTGAAGATGCCAGGGCCGTTGAGTGTCATTACTATCCATTCGGACAAAAAGGATGCGCTCATCTGTGCCGACCAACTTTACCGGGAAGCAGTTGCAGCTCCCGCCATCAAGGCATCTGCTCCTGCAGCTGGAACTCCCAGGGGGAAGAAGAAGACCGGCAAGAATCTTGGCGCGAACTCCGGCAAGTGCACCTCCTCGGAGTGCTGTGCTTCCGTAGAGGATGCACCAGAGAGTTCCACCGGCAAGAACAAGAAATCCAAGGCTGCTCCGCCAGAGACTAAGAAAGTGCCCGTCAGGGAGGACGGAACGGGGGGAACTTTCACCATAAGTTCCACCCTAGATGACAAATAGGAAAGCGCGCTCGTTGCCTTCCTGCGGGCGAATGTCGACGTCTTTGCATGGCAACCGTCTGACATCCCCGGTGTTCCCAGGGAGGTAATTGAGCACCACCTTGCTGTCTGTCCTCACGCATGGCCCGTCAAGCAGAGGGTCAGGAAGCAAGCCTTGGAGCCGCAAGAATTCATTGCCGAGGAAATCAGAAAGCTGGAGGCGGCAGGATTGGTCAGAGGAGTGTTTCATCCAACCTGGTTGGCCAATCCGGTTATGGTGCGCAAAGCAAATGGGAAATGGAGGCTTTGTATCGATTATACAGATATCAATAAAGCCTGTCCAAAAGATCCCTTTCCCTTGCAGCGCATCGACCAGATTGTGGACTCCACCGCTGGTTGTGATCTCCTGTCCTTCCTTGATGCCTACTCAGGGTATCATCAGATCTTCATGGCGAAGGAAGATGAAGAAAAGACCGCATTTATCACCCCATGTGGTACGTATTGTTTTATACGAATGCCTTTCGGGTTGAAAAGTGCTGGTTCTACATTTGCGAGAGCAGTCCAAATCGGTTTTGAGCCTCAACTCCATAGAAATATGGAGGCATACATGGATGACATAGTGGTCAAAACCAAGGACAAAGTGACGCTCATACAAGATTTAGAAGAGACATTTGCAAATCTGCGAAAGATCAACTTAAAGCTCAATCCTAAGAAGTGCGTGTTCGGTGTTCCTTCCGGCAAGCTCCTCGGATTCTTTGTATCTTGTCGGGGAATCGAAGTGAACCCCGACAAGATCAAAGCCATTGAGCAGATTGAAGCGCCAAGACACGTCAAGGATGTCCGTCGTCTTGCCGGCTGTGTTGCTGCTCTAAGCAGGTTTATTTCCAAATCTGCTGAGCGTGCCCTGCCCTTTTTCAAAATTTTGAAGAAGGTAGGTCCAATGAAATGGACTCCGGAGGCGGAGGCTGCGCTGCAAGATTTGAAGAAATACCTTTCCTCTCCGACGACGCTAGTCGCGCCTAAACCACAAGAGCCGTTGCTGCTGTATATGGTAGCGACAAATCAAGTGGTTAGTGCTACGTTAGTGGCGCAGAGAGAAGCTGATGAGGAAGCAACACCAGCGGCAGGACCGTCAGATGACATGGCAGGATCTTCCCCAGCAAGGATTGATCCTGGCAAGACAAGATCTGCGCAGTCAGAAGAACCATTGCAGAAGAAAAAGGTGGTGCAACGCCCAGTTTATTTTGTTAGCTCTCTTTTACAAGGAGCTAGGTCAAGATATTCTGGCGTGCAGAAGTTGCTTTTTGGCCTTCTTATGGCCTCGACGAAGCTGCGCCATTATTTTCAAGCACATGAAATCACCGTCGTCACTCGCTTTCCGTTGCAACGGATTTTGCGAAATCCAGAAGCAACCGACAGGATCGTGGAGTGGGCGTTGGAGTTGTCGAGCTTTGGCCTCAAGTTTGAAAGCACTTCGACAATTCAGAGCAGGGCCTTGGCGGAGTTCGTTGCGGAATGGACCCCAACGCCGGACGAAGAGGTTCAAGAAACAACTCTCCCCGGCAAGGAAATTGGCCAGCAATGGGTTATGTACGTTGACGGGCTTTTTTGCTGCAAGGCGCCGGTGCTGGCGTGCTGCTTGTCGCACCCACCGGAGAGCACCTCAAGTACGTAGTCCAAATGCATTTCCCCGGGAGAGTTCGACCAACAACACAGCAGAATACGAGGGTTTGCTTGCCGGTCTTAGGATCGCGACAGACCTTGGTATCAAGAAGCTCGTCATCAGAGGCGATTCACGGCTTGTCGTCAGGCAAGTTAATAAGAGTTATCAGAGTCCATTGATGCAAGCCTACGTGGATGAAGTGAGAAAAATGGAAGAGCACTTTGACGGTCTGCAAATGGAGCACGTCCCTCATGCCGAGAACAGTGTCGCTGACGACCTGTCAAAGCGTGCTGCCCTCAAGTTGCCTGTGGAACCAGGAACTTTTGTGCTCCATTTGACTCAACCATCCGTGGTGCCATAAATGCGGCAAGAAAAGAGGAGAAAGTTGAATTCTGGTCAGTACTTCCCGGCAGAGCTCCCGGGAGCCACCGACAAGGAAGTTGCCGGGATCAATGACATGCCTGCCGGGGAACAACAGGCTCCAGCAGGGGCTCAGGCCCTTGCCGTCGAGACAAACGTTCCCCCGGCAGAGGAGATGCCTTTAGTCCTAGCTGTCGAGCCACAGGCTCCAGCATGGGCGCAGCACATTGTCCATTTCCTTCAAACAGGAGAACTCCCGGAGGAACAGGAAGAAGCAGAAAGAGTAGCCCGTCGGTCTGTTATGTACAAGTTCGTCGATGATGTCATGTACAGAAAGAGACCGAACGGTGTGAAATTGAAGTGCATTCCTCGGGAGGATGGACTAGAGCTGTTGGCAGAAATACATGGAGGCATATGTGGCTCTCACATAGGATCAAGAGCACTTGCCGGGAAAGCATTCCGGCAAGGTTTCTTTTGGCCCACCGCTCTCCAGGATGCAACTGCACTAGCAACTAAGTGTGAAGCGTGCCAGTTTCATTCGAAGAAATCACATCAACCAGCTCAGGCTCTTCAGACAATCCCTCTCTCCTGGCCATTTTCGGTCTAGGGGCTCGACATACTGGGCCCTTTCCCCCGTGCTACCGGGGGCTTTGAGTACTTGGACGTTGCTATCGACAAGTTCACAAAGTGGCCGGAGGTGGAAGCAGTGAGGAAGGTGACAGCACAATCAGCCGTCAAGTTCTTTAAAGGGATAGTTTGCCGTTTCAGTGTGCCCAACAGGATCATCACCGACAACGGCACACAATTCACAAGTCGCACCTTCATGCAGTACGTCCAAGACCTTGGCGGCAAAATTTGTTTTGCATCTATTGCTCACCCCAGAAGCAACGGCCAAGCGGAGAGGGCCAATGCTGAAGTGCTGCATGGTCTCAGGACCAGAACTTTTGACAGACTAAAAAAGTGCGGAAGACGCTGGATTGATGAGTTGCCGGCGGTTCTTTGGTCAATCAGAACGACACCAAATCAAGCCACCGGCCAGACACCCTTCGCTCTGGTCTACGGAGCGGAAGCAGTTCTCCCCACGGAACTCACGTACGGGTCACCTCGAGTGCTCGCTTATGATGAGCATGAGCAAGAGCAACTGCGGCAAGATGACGTTGTGCTCCTTGAGGAGAATCGTCTTCAGGCTGCTGTGCGAGCTGCACGCTACCAGCAAGCTTTGCGCCGCTACCATAGCCGCAAAGTCCATGCCCGAAGCCTTGAGGAAGGCGACCTTGTTCTTCGATGGATTCAGTCCACCAAGAATTCAAACAAGTTGACGCCGAAGTGGGAAGGCCCTTATCGGGTAGAACGAGTCACCAGGCCCGGCGCTATCCGCCTAGAGACCGAAGATGGCGTTCCAGTGAGTAATTCCTGGAATATCGAACATCTTCGCAAGTTCTACCCATAAGGCGCGGTTGCCGGGGCCCCCCGGCAACCACCCTTTTGTACAAGTCTTGCCGGCAAGGCATATTATCCTTTATACAAAACCAGGCGCAGACCCTGAGCACAGATGAATAAATTTAAGTGTTGTCATTTCCTTATTGATTTCCATGTTCATATATATATGCATGTGTGTCTAAGATGTTGTATGGCACCTACTCCCGGTAAGTTCTAATGAACCGCCAAGGTTTCATATCTTTATTTTCTCTTCTTTCTTTTTCTTAAAAGACAGAAGGATTCCTCGCACACATATTTGCCGGGGGAGGGGGGGGGGGGAAGGGAGATATGAGTACCAGTTGGTGACGTTCAGAATCGACGCTTGCCGGAGGAAGGACAGTGACAGAAAGCTAAGTTCTTAAACTTAGAACAAGTTTCCTTTATTGCAAAGTTTTTTCCTTGGACGACTCCGACCTTTGTATGGAAAATCTGCATGCGAAGGAACCCTTGCTGTAATCGGTTGCGCCCTTATTTTGTTTCGAGTCCGCTCAATGATTTAAGTGGCTGCACTGAGAAAGCCAAGGAGTCTTGCCGGCCGCTTCGCCTCCAGCAGGCTGCTGAAGTCCCGCATCCAGCGCTCGTGGCAGGTTGCGCGCCGGCAAGTTTTTCAGTAAGTGTAGGGTGAACTCCATACATAAAGGAATCAGACAAGAGAGATAGCATGCATGTACCCAAACATAAGCAAGTTATATTACATTAATGAGTTGCCGCAATTCTAACTCGAGACTTGATTGTCTTCGGCATGGAATGACGACGGCAAGAAGAGGTGGAGCAGTTAATCTCTGTGCTGGCCTTCGATCCTTTTGATGGAGTCCACCTTCTCAAGGATAGGCGCGACAAGCTCTTGAAGTGCCTCGAGATTTGCATCCTTTGGCAGATGGCCAAGCACATTGGAGAGGTCGATGCCAGGATTGTGGTGCACCACCTTGATAAGTACTTTGCGGAGGACGGCCCGGCAAAGCCGGCGGGTCTCGTTGGCCAATTGAGTCGCCCGGTTAGACTGGAGCAACTTCAGGGCATCAATGTTGCTCTCGAAGAACATCGTCAACCTGGCACTCGAAGATATCCTTTTCTCGGAAGAATACCTGAAGTTTGACAGGCCCATGGTTGACAGTTCTGCCGTAAGCTTCTTCGCAGCGTCGATGAGACATCCAGTCCAGATCTCCACCCCCTTTTCGTAATCGATTTGGGCGGCGGCAGTGCTCTTGAGCAGGTTCCTCTCTCCCTGGAGATCTCTGAGTAGAGCCTTCTCGCGGGCCCTGCCAGCCTCGAGAGACTTCTGCAACGTGGTCAGCTTCAATTCCAGAACGGCAATAGCATCATTTGCTGAGGAGAGCTGCTTGGTCTTGTTAGACATGGCAACTTGCATCTCCGCCAGGGTGTGCAGGGTTTTCTCCCTATCACCTTTGAGTGTCGAGAGCTCCTTGCCGTGTTCTTCGAGATCCACCTCCAGCTTCTTCACTTTGTGGCTCAGCTCATTCTTGGCGGCCTCTGCAGCCTTGGCAGCATCGATGGCCTCCTTGAGCTTGCCGGCGTGATCTACAGTTAGAGCTTCGAGCGCCTCTTTGTGTTTCTGCTCCAGCTCCTGGGTCTGCCGCGCGACAAGCTTCTCGATATGTTCATCTTTGCTGCGAAGCTTGGTGGCGAGCGCCTGCTCACGTGCGGTGAGATCTTCCTTGTGGGCATCAAGCGCAACGCGACGCCCCGTCAGGAGAGCATCTTCAGCAGCAATTCTTTGCGTAGCTTCATCCTGCGCCTTTTCCATATCAGATTGTTTCAGGAGGATTTCTGTCCACTGTTGGCTCACTTGTTCCCGACCGGCAGTCAGCTCTTGGAGGGCCTCGGCGTACCAGACTTGCATTTGTTTGACACGCCCTTGAAAATCTGCTTCGGCCGCCTCGACAACTGTAATTCTGGAATCCGCTTTCTCTTTTCGGGCGCGGTGGAGAGCCTGGAGCTTGCGGAAATTTTCGCCATGGCCTGAAGGAGCTGGTCCTCTTTAGACTTGCCACTGCTAGAGCTTGGATCATTAACGACCTCGAGCCCGGCAGCAGCGATGATTTCTTCATCAAAGACTTCTCCTTCGGCTGGTGCCCCAATGCTTGCCATCCCCGGCAAGTTGACAAACAGGTTCTCGCCAACCTTGAGATATTTGCTGGATGAGGGGACTTCGGATGTTGATGGTTGATCCTCAGCAACCGCCTCACCAGTGGCAGGGGGCTCCGTGGCCGGCGCAGCGCCTGGCGCTCCTGCGGCAGGAATGCCGTCAGTACGGTCATCAGCCTCCTTGCCGCCCTCTTCAGCAGGCTCTTTGGCGGGTTCCTCCTGCACAGTCTCAGCAGCCTCGACAGTGGCATCTTTGGCGGCCTCGCTGGCGGCGATCCTGTCTGCTTCGGCTGCGGCGTCCCTGGCGGTCTCCTCGATGACAACGTCGACATCCGGTGTTCCATCACGGGGAACTCTGGAGGACGAAGGAGGGAAACAGAATAAGATCAAGATTGAAGTTCGAAGGGACCAAAGACAGAGAGATAAAGGAAAGAATAGCAAGCGCTCTGAGGCAATCAGTTACCTGCGTCGAGCTGTTAAGAGGTGGCCTTGCCCCTCCCGGCAACTTCGGTTGCCGGGGGAGGATTGTCGGTGTCCATGCTTGCCGGCTCCTCCTCAATCAAGATGGGCTCATCGGTAGGATCCCTTGCCGGGGACGTGCTTGTGAACGGCGTGGTCGATGGTGGTGGCATGACGGGGGCGTTTTCCAATAACTCTCCTTGTTGCCGTTCTTCTCCTGCAAGCCTAGAGATATCAGCGGCAAGACTAGAAACCTCAGCGCCCGCCAGCAGAAAAAGAGCAGTGAACTTACGCTGGGGGCTGCGCTGGGGGCTGTGCTGGGGGCTGCATTGAGGGCTGAGATCTCGGCTGACAATGACAGTTTCTGGCACGCTCGTGGAGCCTGCCGGGGGCCTGTCGCCCGTGGAAGTCTTTGTCCTCTTCGCCATCCTCTCCATCAAGGTTTCTGCATCACTGCAGAGACAATACAAGCAAGTCAGTAAGATTGATCCAAGATTGGAAGATAAAGGCTGTGGCAAAGCACTCACTCTTCCTCTTCTCGCTCCGTACTAAAGCCGGAGATGTCGAAATCGACCTCCATTGCGATGTCTGAGTGGGGAGGCAGAGGAGGGGTCCTAGGTCGCTTGGCTGTGGCAGGCGCCGAGGGTTGGCGTGTTTCCGTCGCCTCAGCTTCCGGTGCGGTAGTGCGAGACACCCCTGCCGCCTCAGCAGTGGCCGCTGGTGTGGGTCTCGCGCGCCGCGCAGGTTGCTGACGAACCCCTTGCCGCGGCGCAGTCTTGCCGGCCGCTTTCTTGCCGGGAGCCTCGCCGCTCGAGGAAGGCTGGCTTGCCGGGATGCCAAATGCAGCCTTTCGAAGAACACGCTTTGTCTTCTTCGGGGCTGGGAGCTCTTCTTGCGGTTCTTCTTCAGCCGTGTCCTCGTCGGACGAGCTCTCAGCGGCTGTGCTGCTCTGTTCCCCGGCAGCTTGGTCCTTCCCGGCAGGTTTTACTTCCACCACTACCTCTGCATCGCTGGTTTCCCAATCTGTGAAGCCAGTGCTGCCAGCCTCCGCGGCAAGATTCGCCTCCTCCACCCTAGTGGCAATGTATGCCACTTCTTTGTCGGTGGTGGCTCGGATGAAGTCTGCTTCTTCCCGGACGGCTCTCTCCGTCAAGTTATCAAAGAACTTTTGTGCTTCCTCCTCGGTCGGCTCAGCCCAAGTCGCGTCAAGACCGTGGGCGTTGAACATCGGCATGAAGGCGATGATTGACACCAGAGCAGAGTTGTTGCACAGAGGGACAATCCTTGCCGGCAACCGATGCTCGTCGTCGCGCTAGAACAGCTTTTGGCGGAGGGCACCAAGTTGCATAGCAGTCAAATTGTTGTTCAATCCAGGGCGCAGCCTCATGATGTCCGCTGCGTTCCGGTACTCCCAAGCTGGTCTTCCCCTGCTCTGTAGCGGGGCGATGCGGCGACGGAGGAAATCGAAGGCGATCATCTCCATGGTAAGCCCGACGGCTTTCAGGCGAAGGATCCTGGTGGTGGCGATTGTGAGCCTCTCGTCCTCCGCGGCAAGGCCGCTCCAATCGCTGCCTCGGACCACCTTGTGCCGTCGAGGCGAATAGAACGGATGAGGATTTGCTTCCTTGATCCAGCACCACTCAGACCGCCATTCGTCCCACTTCTCCCGGTACACTCCCTCTGGGTATATCTCCTTATTCCAAGCCCGCAGAATCCAGGCGATAGAACCAGAAAGGGCCTCCCCCTTTTGGATGCGAGGAATAAAATAATGACAGAAGAGGGCGGTATTGGGAACTACTCCGACAAAATTTTCGCAAAGATGAGCGAAGACAGACATACACATTACAGTGTTTGGCGTGAAGTCAAGAAGGTGGAAGCCGTATGTGTACATAATGTCGTTGAAGAAGTCAGAAAATGGAGGACAGAGCCCACAATAGAAGTATGCGACGAAAAAGGGGTATCTGTCTGACCCACTCTTGGAGCAAGAACCTGGAATCACGCGCGTGGCGGGGTGAGCCTGTGTCTCCCTCGCCCACATGCACTGGTACCGCCTCTTCAAAGCTTCCGCATCGAGCGACGAGGCGAAAACGGCATATTTCTTCCGCATCTTCACCAGCTCGCTCTCCGGGACATCGGCTTTCGTCTCCTTGCCCTTGCCTTTGCTGGTCTTGGGCGGCATGGCGACTGCAAGGGCGGAAGCCGGGGATGAAGCGGGCGTGGAGGCGACGAGCGGATGAGGGAAAATTTTGCTCTGAGCTCGAGAGAAGGAAAGCAATGGCGATGACCAGATTGAGAAGAAAAGGGGGGGGGGGGGGGGTAAATAGGCTTGTGCCTCTGCGGTTTCTCCTTTTTATGGGGAAGGAGCAGGGCCGCCTCTTTTACTCCCCAATGTGAATGCGCCTCTGCGGGCGCGATGCAGTTGCAGCTTTTGAGGCACGCTTCCCACGTCGCGCGTTCTGCGCGCGTAGTGGGGGGCACAGTAAACGGGATATTTACGAGCAGTTAATCCCCTGCCACGTGTGCCCGTGCACTGTTTGGGCCTAGCCCAACAACGCCTCGCACTCGTGTATGGCCTAGGCCCGGGGGCTCCTGTCGGTGTACTAAGTATTGTGCCATTAGTACCCCATACTTGTGCACGGGCAGTTGTAGCCATACTCGCGGCAAGGCTTGTCGGGGAACAGTTCGAGGTTGACTCAGGCCATCAGGGAAATTCTCAAGTTAAAGATATGAGGATCAGCAGATAAGAAGAGCTGGAATCCGAAGGCCAACTTCCCCGGCAAGATCTTGCCGGGGTGGCCTGCAGCGCCCGGCAAGGTCCGGCGCCCGGCAAGGCTTGGCGCCCGGCAAGATTTGGTTGCTGTGCCGCCGCTCTGGCACAGCAACAAGCCCGACATTCTGGGTCCTTCTTTGGATGCGTGGCAACGCACCAGTGGAGGAGAGCTTAAGGCGGTGCTGATGGGATGGCCCCTTTTTCCATCCCCAAGAAAGTGAGGACACCTAAACAGACACCTCACGGTGCATTAAATGTATTCATCCTAACCCGTCAGGGGTTAGGTATGATGACCCTGTAGCTACTTTACACCTCAATGTATGTACATTTTGCCACTGTGGTGACCCCTTTGTGGTATAAAAGGAGGCCCAGGGCAACTGCTACAGGGGAGGAAGATCTTCTGGCCCATTCTACATGCGTAGCTGCTCTTTGAATGTACTGTTCACTGCGAGCGCTCCTAGAGCCTGGGCTCAAGAACATCGATAATAAAACAAGGCAGGAGTAGGGTTTTACGCTGATCAGCGGCCCGAACCTGGGTAAAATCTCCCCGCGTCGATCGTTGGTTCTGCTCTTTGCGCATACCTCTCCCCCCGCCGAATCGTAAAGGGGTCCTTTGGGATCCCATAGGTGTCACACGCCGACAATGGTGCAGCAAGAAGAGCCTACAAGCATTTTCGTGATTGCATTTCTTTCGACGCGACATATCTCACGAATATGTACAAGATGCCATGTGCTCCATTCATAGGAATAAATAACCACAATCTATCCTTGCAGTTCGGTTGCGGCCTCGTGTGGAATGAAGATATTGATGGTTACACTTGGTTGTTCAAGACCTTCTTGGAGTGCATGGGTGGACTTGCTCCGATGAACATGATAACAGACGAGGACTTTAGCATGCACGGAGGCATAGAGGAGGTCTTCCCCATGGCAGTGCACAGGCACTGCAGATGGCATACTATTAAGAAGGTAGAAGAGACTCTAGGACCATTCTTTGCTGACCATCCAGATCTACACAAGGCATTCGAGTTGTCTGTGGACCACAGCTTGACAGTGGAAGATTTGAACGGAGCTGGACGGCTATGATTGAAAAATGCCAAGTCCAAGACAATGAGACCCTTAAGAACCTGTGGGAGAAGTGGATGTACTAGGTGACAGCCTTATTTATGCACTGCTTCTATCCATTTCTTCAGACTACACAACGCAGCGAGGGGTTCAATGCTGTTTTGAAGCGTTACGTGAGCCCCGGCAACTCATTGCTGCAGTTTGCCAAGCAATATTCAGCTTTGCAATAGAAAATACTAGGATCGGAGCTGCAGCAAGAAGCAAACACCGCACTGAAGCAGCCTAAATTCCTAACATATTTACTGATGGAGAGGCAGATGAGCAAGATATACACCAGCAAAATCTTTTACAAGTAAGTGTATGCTCGGACGGTCTTAGTTGCCATGTATGACATAATGCATTCATCGTCAAAAAATTATTAAAAAACAAGAATGCTGAGTGAGAAAACAAGAACAAGACTGCATGCTCTGTATTGAAAAAGGAAGCAAATGAAATATCAAAATATGTTTGCCATGGGTACTGGTTTGAAGCTGCCATCTGTAGTAAATAGATAAATGCAAGATGAAAATGGAGTAGAAAAAAGGTAGTTGGAAAACAAATCATAGCTGCCGTGTGTTGTGCAAAATATTGTACTTGTCATTTTGAGTGTTATGTGGTTGCCATGTGGGATGTAGTGTAATTTCCATGTGTAATCCAAAGTATTTGCCATGTAAGATGACCTGTTTTGCCATGAGAAGAATATGATGTAGTTGCCATACCAAAAAAGCCATAGTTGACATATTGAATACACTGTAGTTGCCATGTTTTGACATGCTGCTAGTTTCACAAGAGTGCAAAATATGTTGTACATCATGTTGATTACCGTGCGCGTCGCGCTTTGACTGCCATGTGAAATAAACTATAATTGCCATGTGGAAACAGTCAAAACAAGCCATGTGAAAAACATATGCTTTCTTTGCCATCGTTGAATTCAATACGCTTGCTATTTTGTGGCCTACCTCAACAAAAGTGGTTAAAAAGAATATGAGAAATTAACGAGCACAAAACACGTAGGTTCCAGGAAGAAATAAAGCTGTCCACCAAGTACGCAGCTTGTCAGGTTGATGAATGGACATTCAAGGTGTGTAGTCTCAGGGACATGTCCGATTCAGAACCTGAAGATCCGGACAAGGGAAGAAACTACTTGGTGAAGGCCGTAGTAAATGAAGGTGAGTACTATTGCGAATGCTGCAAATACGAACAGGACAGGATTGTGTGTTGCCACATACTCAAGGTTATGGAGATGCACACGATCAAGCATTTGCCCCGCCATTTCATACGTCGACGATGGACTTGGGACACTGGCGACGCGTTGGGGCCACAAACATCAGACACAGTTTTGGCTGTATATGATGACAGACCGGAGGCAACCATGGACTCCATGAGGCACGTGGTCTTGACCAAGAACTATGTTGAACTAATAGATGAAGCATGCAAGAGCGACGAGACGGCAAGGGCGGCAGAAAAGCACAGGAAGGCACTAAAAAGAGAGCTTGATGAGATCAAGAAAAGTAAGGCTGAAGAGGCCTTACACAGATTCCCCTGCACTTCGAGTGTGCCTTCATCCACGGGTCTGTCCTCTGAAAACTCAGAAGTAGGGTCTGGAGCATCGAACACGCAAACTCAGGTCAGGAACCCGCCACGTTCCATCACAAAAGGGCGTCCAAAAGAGGTGAGATACAAGTCAAGGTTGTAAATTCAAGCAAAGCACAAGAAACCAATGAAAGGAACTGGCAATTCGTAAGCAACTGTGGGAGATCCTAGCTTTGATGTTAGTGACAATTTTGCAAAGCATATGATGATGGGTTAGAAATGTGAGCATAATTGGTGGTGGACTACAGAAAATGAAGAAAATGCCATGTATCTGCTACTAAATCTGCCATGTATATGCTACTAAATATGCCATGTAGCTGCTACTAAATCTGCCATCGGGTAGCTTCTCCATTTTCATTCCACGTATTTTTTAGAAAGTAATAGTTGCCACATATGTTCTATTATGTATACCATGTGAGAACTATTGAAGTGACCACGGGCGAATCGTGAGAAGAAATGACTCCCATCTTAGTTGTACTGAAAATAACGTGGGAGAGGTACCACATATGCGAATCTATGAACTAGTATGCTTGGAGCACGGTCGTATACGTACAAAATGGACACGTGGACAACAGTATGTATGCCAGAAATTTTCAAAAATACTTGTTGCAGTTGCCACATGGAAATTGTTTACAAAATCCAACACAGCTAGCATTGCAACTCCCAAAAACAAAAAAAATAGTAGTACTTGCCGTGCTTGTTCATCTATACTTCCCTTGTGTCATGCATCATAAACGCCATGTTAGGGCGACTAAAGTTGCCATGATAAAAAATGGAATCATATCGAACTATAAATTCCCGAAAGAAAATAACTCGACTTGGTGAACCATCAGCAGATCTACGAGTTCTTAAGATAGTAAGTTGAGGAATGATCACAAATTATTTCAAAAGAGTTTCGAACCAACTGCCACATCCCTCCAAAAAAACATAAACAAATCAAGCATATGACAACAGAATTTCAAACCACATTTCGGACAAGCACACAAACTGCCCTTTCAAAAACATTAGTACGCACATTCACAACACAGAAGAGAACATAAGGGTAGTAGTTGTCACACCTAACAGATTCAGTTCCACACTTATATTACAAAGATTAGACAACACATCCAAGCCATCACTAGCGCCTAGAGCTACGGTGAAAAAGACATAACGTAGCACACGGACAAGGTTTGGAAGAGCAGATGATACCTTACATTCATCAGCCATAGAATGTAAGGTAGGTGTGGGTATTCAGCACCCATGATCACTTGTACTTCTTGTTCGTGGTTTTGACAGCTCCCTCGATGAATTCTCGTTCTGAAGCCCGCTTGTTGAAGTCTCCATTCATCACCCAGCTCCATGTATAGATTTTACGGACCGCAGCTACAATTGCATCTGTGATGACAGGAACCCATTGACCTTCCCACTTTGTGTCGGGCCCATTACTGAGGGTAAATCCCAGAATAGCCCTAAGTCACACCAGCCCCAAGATCAACGCAACTGGTGGACTTCCTTGATACAGATAACAAGTACAAATATAATATTATACAGGGTTGAGTCTGAGGGCTCAACAAAGTTTATTACAAACTCGCCAATATATGGCAGTGACGGAATATGACAATGGTGTGGTGGTGATACAATACTAGTACAATAAAATAGAGCCAAGCGTCAGTGTGAGGCTTCACTATTTTATTTGTGTAGCGGAAGCTCGGGGGATGATACATGTGGTAGACTCCTATCTCACAGGTTGACTGACTGGGACTCCTCTAAGCGTCGGGCTCGCTAGCGCAATCCTCCTCCACAAGCTCGTCCTCCTCCAAGTCTGGCCAAGTAAATAGCCAGGGACAAGCCAGTGAGTACGTTGGAATGTACTCGCAAACATTATGAACAAAAGATATAATGAATGCATATGCTCATGCTGACTGAAATTTAAATCATGACAAATAAAAGATATGAACGTGAACATAGCATGTTAGTCATGATCAAACTTATTAGAAATAAAGCAAATGAATGCCACGGGTAGTCTAGCTAGCCCAAGTGACATTCAGCAAAATAAAAGAAATGCCAATCGGGTGTCCACAAGAGTAGTGGTGGGACCGCCTGTAAACTCGAGGGACGCCATGAAGAGGTCTTGAAAAGAAATGCCAGTCGGGCGTCAAGTGACGCCACGGTCGGACTTGAAGAGAAATGCCAATCGGGTGTCCACAAGAGTAGTGGCGGGATAAACCGCCTGTTAACTCGAGGGACGCCAAGAGAGGTCTTGAAAATAAAATTGAGTGCCCGGGGTAGTCTAGCCAGCCCCTGAGACACTCAGGAAATACAAAATAAGAGAAACGGGTTAGTCCTCAATAATATGCATAACCATAATAATACTAACATGCATAAAATATTCATGGTAGCATCAGGGTGTCAATAATTATCCTGCAAAATATTTCAGGCAGATTAAAATTATTTCCTCCGGAGACCGACATCGGGACCGACACTTGACCCACCCAGCTAACGCCCTTGACTGTGGACAACGGCTATTCGAATAGGTTTAAACTCTGCAGAGGGTGTACTCTTTACCCACAAGTATAGGATTTCTTTAGTCAGCACCGTGGCACTGGCTAATTCCCACTACGGTCTTTGGGTTGAAAACACACCTGACCAGCACACACCAGATTAACCATCCGGATGCTAGGAATCACCCAAAGCATCATTTTAGAAAAACTCTAAGTCGGGGAGACAACAATCTCGAGTAGCATGGGATCACTATTAATACGTGCGGATTCCAAGGGGTGCCCCATCTCATTTACAACCGGAAACACCCATGCCCCCTGACCCGATGACAGGACTTAGTCCAAGGCCCTGGAAACCCTCATCGTGGCCCTCTGTACGGTGTGTACCTGGACAGGGGTTAACAACTTACTCAGTCGTACCTTCCTTGCGGAAGGACTCGTGGCAGCACGGTATCCAGCTAGGTGTAACGGAACAAGACTCGATCTAGGCCGACTCAGGAGGTGTTAATAATCTTCACCGGTATATTCCACATACGTCACATGACACCACCATGTAAAAAATAATGGCCCGTGCCCACCGGCACGTCCAAGGCAGGAGACACTCTCCTGAATATCTCACAGCTTTACCAAGTCAGTAAGTTTTCTTGTTTGAGTGAAGTGCAAGACAAGCATAAGAAGTGATATGACCAAACATGCATGCACTTATGATATATGTGGTGCAAGTCCAACCGATGCAAACATGCAAATGCAAAATGCAATCACCATATCCCAAGTTCAATAATGCTTGCCTTGTCCAAAGTAGCCAGGTGAAAACCCTTCGAAATTCTCGGCAAGGTTTCCCTCTTCTTTTTCTGAAAATATTCAAATTCAACTCAAATTAAAAATTTGACAACAGTGCAAAAAGTTGTCTCAAAACATTTTTAAATAAATACTAAAAAAAACTAGAGAGAAAAATAAGAATTTCAAAAAAAAGTTTAACTCAATCAAAGTTGTGGTTTAAAAGTTATTAAACTTTCAAAACCAGGGGCTTTTCTGCAAAATAGCAGTCCCTGCACAGTTTAAACAGAAAACACTTCGGCAGAAATACGTTTTTCAGCGTGGAAGGCGTAAAACAGGGAATACGCCTTTGATTAAAACAGAGAAAAAAGAAGAAGAGCGCGCGGGAAGTGGTCCACCCATCAGGTTCAAAAGTTTGAACGCGCGCGCGAGGACAGAGGAGATGCGGCGATCGCCGGCGACGATCGCCGGGGTTTCAGCGGCCGGCGGTGATGCAGACGTGCTTAGTGTGGACTGCCGCGTCGGTGAGTCTTAGAGATGGACGCCGGTGAGCACCTGAACGACGGTGAGCTCTAAGCCGGCGGACGGTGGCTTCGGTGGAGATGGACCTCGTCGGAGAGAGCTCGGGGAACGGAATTGGAGCGCGGGATCGATTGTTTGGTGGATGAAATGGCTACTGGTGAAGTTTGAGCTATGGAGGTGGGGTAATGGTGATGAACTAATCGCGGACAGAGGCGGCGGAGCGGTGGTCGCAGGGGAAGAAGAAGACCTCCCCGAGGTCAGGTGAGTGTGTGGGAGGGCGATTGGAAGCCAGTGTGGGTGGTGGGTGAGTGCATGGAGCTCGGGAGCTCTTATTTATAGGCTGCCGAGGTGGTCTATGGCTTGCGAGCGACGCTGGAGTTACTCCGGCCGCCGGAGGTGGTTAGGGGCGGTGGTCAAGGGCGGTGGGTGTCAGTGAGAGTGGTGGAAGCTGCCCGAAGCACCAGCGCGGACGAGCTCGAGCTCGGGTGCTTTTTCCACGGCGAGGTCGGTGTACGGGTGCGGCAGACATGCCCATCTCTGGCGACTGCCGGATGGGGTCTAGAAGCTTGGTCAGTGTGCGGAGCTGCGGAGGGAAGCGATGCGTGGAGGGGGAAGTAGGTCAGCAGGGTGCGGCGCAGTGAATGAGGCCGGTGGCGCGAGCTGATCCGCTCGGCCTGCCGTGGCCGAGCGTGGTGGCTGTTGCACCGGCCAGCCTTCGGCCCGTTGACGGCGAGGGACTAACGAGGAGGCCCCGTGGCAGCACATTTAAGGCGAGGGGAGGCGTGGGGGAGAAGAGGATGGATGGAGTGCAGTGCACGGCTCGATCGCCCCTGTTCTTTGAAGATTCAGTTAACTGAATCTTATTCAATGATGAACAGTGCCCGGTGACTCATATGATCATATGGCAGTGAGTGCTAGGGATTTTAGGATTTTTGAGGAATTTTTGTGGTGATGTGTTGCTGCATATGAGAGGGCCTGGCAAAGTTTTGGAATTTTTGGAGCTATTAAAAATAGACTTGTATCAGAATGATTGAATCTGGTCCAAATTTAAATAGAAGAGAATTTGAAAATTTTGAACTGTGGCACCCCATGTTTTTTAGAAATGGGTTGTGGGTACCATATATTTGCTGAGATAATTTTGGTGGAGGTAGAATCCTTGTAGAAATTGTGGTTCCTTTGTAAACCAAAGGGATAATGGATAATATAAATTCCAACTTTGGAAGTTATAAAATATTGAAAGAATATTTTTGTGAGGTGGAAAGGAGTTGGATACTGTCCTATAAGATGTGCTTGACCTGTGGGATAAATTTGGAGTGGAAGAAAAATTATTGGAAGACTTTAGAAGGGCTAAAAGGAAGTGAAAAGGTCATTTTCTTTGAAAATTTAATTATTCCCAAAACTTTTCTGAATGAAAATTGTTTGAAAACCTCCAAATAAATTATCCAAATAATTTTAAACCTTTCAAACAAAATCATTAAATAAAATTTGAAACCCAATTAAAATTTGAAACGGTTATCAAACGAAAGAAAAGTGATATGATTAAAATATGGTTTTCAAAGTATTTATTTTTAAAGGAAATGCTGTGCTGAACGTCAGTTGAGTCCCTAGGGCTTGCTGTAGGTGCTCCCAAAATCCAGAGACAAATTGGGTGCCTCTATCAGAGACTATGGTCTTGGGTACTCCGTGTAAGCAAACAATCCGGGAGAGGTATAATCTGGCAAGCCTCTGTGTGGAGTATGTGGTTTTTACCTGAATGAAATGTGCCACCTTGGTTAAATAATCTGTTACAACCCAGATAGCATCATTTTCATGTCGTGACCTTGGCAGTCCAACGATAAAATCCATTCCTATTACGTCCCATTTCCATTCAGGTACTCTGAGTGGCTGCAATAGTCCTGCTGGCCTCTGGTGTTCTGCTTTTACACGCTGGCATGAATCACAACGTGCGACATATACGGCTATATCTCTTTTCATCCCGTGCCACCAATATTTTTCTTGTAGATCCTTGTACATCTTTGTTCCTCCTGGATGAATAGAATATGGAGTGGTATGGGCTTCTGCCAAAATTTGTTGCTTTAAATCTTCCTTATTAGGCACGCACAATCTTTTCCCGAACCATAAAATTCCCTGACTGTCTATGGTAAATTCAGACGCCTTACCCAATTTTATTTTCCTCTTAATCCCCTCAATACTTGGGTGTCCTTTTTGGGCTTCTTTGATTTGATCTTCTAATGTTGGTTTTATTTCCAGTTGGGCAACGGTTCCTTCTGTGACTAGGACCATATTGAGTTTGGCAAATTCCTGATTAAACTCATGCTGTAAGAATTGCGCACTATTATTGTTGGTGCAGGGATTTCGGTTGAGGGCATGTGCCACAACATTTGCTTTACCCGGATGATAATGAATTCCGATGTCGTAATCCTTTATTAACTCAAGCCAGCGATGTTGTCTCAAGTTTAATTCTGGCTGGTGAAAATATACTTAAGACTTTTGTGGTCTGTGTATATTTCACATCGTTTACCGAGAAGAAAGTGTCGCCATTCTTTGAGTGCATGTATTACTACAGCTAGTTCCAAATCATGAGTAGGATAATTCTCCTCGTGTCGTCGTAGCTGTCTTGAGGCATATGCCACGACTTTTCCTTCTTGCATCAATACACATCCAAGGCCTTTCCTGGACGCGTCATAGTATATCTCAAAAAATTTGTGCACATCGGGCACGACCAGAACGGGTGCCGTTGTTAGCCTCTTTTTCAATTCTTGGAAACTTTTCTCACAGGCTTCAGTCCAATCAAACTTCTTATCTTTCTTGAGTAATTGGGTCATGGGTTTAGCTATGGTGGAGAATCCTTCTATAAATCTCCGATAGTAGCCAGCCAGACCAAGAAAACTCCTGACCTCTGTCATGTTTGTGGGTTGCTTCCATCCTTGGACAGCCTTTACTTTACTTGGGTCCACGGCTATCCCATCTTGTGTCAGTACGTGTCCCAGAAAACCAACTTCTCGTAACCAAAATTCCCATTTACTGAATTTGGCATATAGTTGATTTTTCCTCGATTCTTCCAGGACTATTCGTAGGTGTTGCTCGTGTTCCTCGGGTGTCTTGGAATAAATAAGTATGTCATCGATAAATACGACCACGAACTCGTCCAAATATTTCACGAAGACGTTGTTCATGAGATGCACAAAATAAGCAGGAGCGTTGGTTAAGCCAAAAGGCATCACTGTGAACTCGTATAATCCATATCTGGTAGTAAAGGCAGTCTTGGGTATATCTGACGATCGGATTTTTAATTGATGGTAGCCTGACCTCAAATCTATTTTTGAGAAAACCTTGGCTTCTGCTAGCTGTTCGAACAAGTCATTTATCCTGGGCAGCGGGTATTTATTTTTGATGGTGACCATATTGAGTGCCCTGTAATCAATACATAGCCTTAGGGTACCATCCTTTTTCTTAGCAAATAAAACTGGCGAACCCCATGGTGATGAGCTGGGTCGAACATAACCCTTTTCCATTAGTTCCTTAATCTATTTCTTCAACTCAGCCAATTCCGTCGGAGCCATTCGGTACGGCTTCTTATAAATGGGTGTCGTTCCAGGTGCCAATTCAATAACAAATTCAATTTCACGGTCCGGGGGCATTCCTGGTAGCTCCTCAGGAAATACATCGGGGTATTCGCAGACTACAGGAACCTTACTTCATTCTGCTGCATCCACTTGATTTAATATTCCTTGTGATGCGGAAATCCTCCTTGTGCCAAATTTTATTGTTTTTCCTTGGCAGCTTGTAAGAGTCACCGTGCGGGTGTAGCAGTCTATGAAACCTTTATTTTTGGTTAACCAATACATTCCTAGAATAACGTCCAGATCGACTGCTTCCAGAACAATAAGGTTGGCTAAAAATACCATTCCTTTGATCTCAATATTCACATCCTTGCAGTACCATTGTGTGCTTTGCTTCGATCCCGGGGACTGAATAACCATGGAATTTTTTAAAGGCGAAAAAGAAAATCGATTCTTCGAAGCGAATCTTTTTGAGATGCACGAATGGGAAGCTCCGGAATCAAATAAGACTGTAGCATTAATTGAGTTGATAGGAAACGTACCAAACACAATATCTGGTGCATTTTGTGCCTCCTCAAAGGTCACATGGTTGACCTGTCCCTTCCTTTGGTTGTTATTGGGGTTGAAGTTGTTGCGTTTTGGAGCTATGTTTGTACCACGGCCATTGTTGTTGGGCTTGGAGGTATTATTTCCTTGCTTTGGGCATTGCCTGGAGTAATGCCCTTCTTCTCCACAGGCATAACAGGTGATGCCCGGATAGAATGTCGTATCTTTGGTCCTATTGTTGAAAGCACTGCGGTTCTGTTGTGGTGCTACCGCTGCTGGTCGGGGTAGCGGAGTTGCTGGTCGGGGTGTTGTAGGCTTCTGAAATTCATTCTTGGGCCTGTTGTTGCGAACCTGAGATGACTGGTTCATACAGCGCTTGCGTATTTCGTTCATGTTGCGGTGCTCGTTTTCTAGTATAATTGCCTTTTCCACCAGTGTTTTGAAATAAGGAAAGGTGTGGACTACCAGTTGGCACTTTAAAGATGGGATAAGTCCGTCGAGATTTTTTTTCATCTTTTTGTCTTCTGTCATGTATTCGTTGTTGGCGTACCGGGCCAGCTGAGTAAATTGATCCAGATACTGGGCTACCGTGATGCCTCGCTACTTGAGATCCTCAAATTCCCTTTTCTTCAATTTCATGATACTGTTAGGAATGTGTGCTCCCCGGAAGTTTTCCTTGCATTGTTCCCATGTCATATTGGCTCCGTTGGGATGAGTGTGGCATAAGTTTTCCCACCATGATGTTGCTGTACCAGAAAAATAGTATGAGGTATAAAGCACTTTTTCCCGGTCCGTACACTGGGCAATAACCAATTTTCTTTCAATATCACTTAGCCAATCATCTGCCTCCAATGGTTTGTCGGTGTGAGAAAACACAGTAGGATTGGTCTTCTGGAGCTCAGACAATTTTGACCTGTTCTGATTTTGTCCTTGGTGATTTCCCATATTGATTAAATGCTGCATCATCTCTTGGTGCTGTTGCTGGCTTTGTTCGTACAGACGGCACACTTGTGAAAATGCTGAGTCACTGCCCTGTTGACTAGTCTGTCCTTGTGTAAAATTATTTCCCATTTGTCCATGGTTGTTCTCTGGTGGATTTGGCATAGAACGGGTCCAGGGGCGATGCATTTTCTTTCTGGGGGTATTTGTGTAACACCGATGAGAAAAGAAATTATAAAGGTAGCAAATAAAATTTTTAAGAGACTGAAAATATATCTCCCCCCGAGGACACAAATACAACAGGTTATATCATACATGCAGGATTTAATTATACAAGCATGACTTAATTATACAAGATGCTTGCAGAAACTGTATACTACACGACCACTTATTCAACTAGCGTACTACTTCATCCTCTCAACGTGCTGTGGTCTGAGTCTGTTATTCGCCATCTCACAAAAAGAAGAAACAGAAAATAAATATCTTACAACCACGTCTCATAAAAGACTACTGCGGTGCTGACGCTCGATCTGTCCTCACGGGGTGTCTGAGACACTGTAAGCTCCGCTGAGGGTAAGTCCCAGCTGAGGTGCTGGAGACTCAGTCTCCTCCTCCTCCTCCTCAGGAATGGTCTCCAGTCGGGCAGAGGTCGATGCTACGCCTGACTGAGGTGGCACTGTGCGCGTTGGCAGTGGAGCTTTGATCGGAACAGGAGCAGCCAAGCGACTAGCCTCATCACTCGAGGATGAGCGCTGAACCGCGGGCTTAGTAGGAGAATAGTGTGGTGTAGTCGGAATACGAGGGGTACGTGGTGAAGGTGAACGGAACTCACTCCTGCGAGGGATCCTCGCACGAGCCAAGTCCATCCGTGCAGCAAGATGGTCGTCCACCAGTGCGGTGAAGAACGATTCTAGTGCCATGATATACTGAACAAGGGGCTTGATCGCCTCATCACTTTCTCCTGCGGTGCAGGAAAAAGCATAATGGTTGGTATAAGGAACATGGCATGGAAGGTAGTGATAGGGACGGGTCTGCATGACAGGCAGGATGTCCCTGAGACGAGCAATAGCCTCACGGGCGGCCATCTGGATAGCATGCCTCTCAGAGGGCATGACTCTCCCCATAAAACGGTAGTTGCGGAAAGACAAGGTACTTCCACCCTGAATATATACCGAAGCCTGGTACATAGTCAGAGTGTCTGTGATCCTGTCTGGGAAGACGGTGTACTCTGGACGGCTCGAAGATCTCATCACATCTCGAGCGATGACGGTAAGAAGACGAGAAAATCCCTCAGGCTCGTTGGCGAAAATCTGGGATAGGCAGTTGCCGCCAGACATCTACAACAGTAGACAAAAATCCAAATAGTCATAACATGTGGATATGATGACCATGGGAAAATGCTACAATGCATGAGATGCATGCTAAAAATGTTAGTACTGACTCGAGTGCTGGCGATCGCGCCTAGGGCCTCCTACAGTCAGCCTGGCTATGGTACCAAGGCCTGTCGGGCCCATTTCTGACGGTAAATCCCAGAATAGCCCTAAGTCACACCAGCCCCAAGATCAACGCAACTGGTGGACTTCCTTGATACAGATAACCAGTACAATTATAATATTACAGAGGGTTGAGTCTGAGGGCTCAACAAAGTTTATTACAAACTCGCCAATATATGGCAGTGACGAAATATGACAATGGTGTGGTGGTGATACAATACTAGTACAATAAAATAGAGCCAAGCGTCAGTGTGAGGCTTGACTATTTTATTTGTGTAGCGGAAGCTCGGCGGATGATACATGTGGTAGACTCCTATCTCATAGGTTGACTGACTGGGACTCCTCTAAGCATTGGGCTCGCTAGCGCAATCCTCCTCCACAAGCTCGTCCTCCTCCAAGTCTGGCCAAGTAAATAGCCAGGGACAAGCCAGTGAGTACGTTAGAATGTACTCACAAACATTACGAACAAAAGATATAATGAATGCATATGCTCATGCTGATTGAAATTTAAATCATGACAAATAAATGATATGAACGTGAACATAGCATGTTAGTCATGATCAAACTTATTAGAAATAAAACAAATGAATGCCACGGGTAGTCTAGCCAGCCCAAGTGACATTCAGCAAAATAAAAGAAATGCCAATCGGGTGTCCACAAGAGTAGTGGCGGGACCGCCTGTAAACTCGAGGGACGCCACGAAGAGGTCTTGAAAAGAAATGCCAGTCGGGCGTCAAGTGACGCCACGGTCGGACTTGAAGAGAAATGCCAATCGGGTGTCCACAAGAGTAGTGGCGGGATAAACCGCCTGTTAATCGAGGGACGCCACGAGAGGTCTTGAAAAATAAAATTGAGTGCTCGGGGTAGTCTAGCCAGCCCCTGAGACACTCAGGAAATACAAAATAAGAGAAACGGGTTAGTCCTCAATAATATGCATAACCATAATAGTAATAACATGCATAAAATATTCATGGTAGCATCACGGTGTCAATAATTATCCTGCAAAATATTTCAGGCATATTAAAATTATTTCCTCCGGACACCGACACTTGACCCACTCAGCTAACGCCCTTGACCGTGGACAACGACTATTCGAATAGGTTTAAACTCTGCAGAGGGTGTACTCTTTACCCACAAATACATGATTTCTTTAGTCAGCACCATGGCACTGGCTAATTCCCACTACGGTCTTTGGGTTGAAAACACACCTGACCAGCACACACCAGATTAACCGTCTGGATGCCAGGAATCACCCAAAGCATCATTTCAAAAAAACTCTAAGTCGGGGAGACAACAATCTCGAGTAGCATGGGATCACTATTAATACGCGCGGATTCCAAGGGGTGCCCCCCTCTTGTTTACAACCAGAAACACCCATGCCCCCTGACCCGATGATAGGATTTAGTCCAAGGCCCTAGAAACCCTCATCGTGGCACTCTGTACGGTGTGTACCTGGACAGGGGTTAACAACTTACTCAGCCGTACCTTCCTTGCGGAAGGACTCGTGGCAGCACGGTATCCAGCTAGGTGTAACGGAACAAGACTCGATCTAGGCCGACTCAGGAGGTGTTATTTATCTTCACCGGTATATTCCACATACGTCACATGACACCACCGTGTCAAAAATAATGGCCCGTGCCCACTGGCACGTCCAATGCAGGAGACACTTTCCTGAATATCTCACAGCTTTACCAAGTCAGTAAGTTTTGTTGTTTGAGTGAAGTGCAAGGCAAGCATAAGAAGTGATATGACCAAACATGCATGCACTTGTGATATATGTGGTGCAAGTCCAACAGATGCAAACATGCAAATGCAAAATGCAATCACCATATCCCAAGTTCAATAATGCTTGCCTTGTCCAAAGTAGTCAGGTGAAAACCCTTCGAAATTCTCGGCAAGGTTTCCCTCATCTATTTCTGAAAATATTCAAATTCAACTCAAATTAAAAATTTGACAACAGTGTAAAAAGTTGTCTCAAAACATTTTTAAATAAATACTAAAAAAACTAGAGAGAAAAATAAGAATTTCAAAAAAAAGTTCAACTCAATCAGAGTTGTGGTTTAAAAGTTATTAAACTTTCAAAACCAGGGGCTTTTCTGTAAAACAGCAGTCCCTGCACAGTTTAAACAGAAAACGCTTCGGCAGAAATACGTTTTTCAGCGTGGAAGGCGTAAAACATGGAATACGCCTTCGATTAAAACAGAGAAAAAAGAAGAAGAGCGCGCGGGGTGGGGTCCACCCGTCAGGTTCAAAAGTTTGAACGCGCGCGTGAGGACAGAGGAGATGCGGCGATGGCCGGCCACGATCGCCGGGGTTTCAACGGCCGGCGGTGATGCAGACATGCTCAGTGTGGACTGCCGCATCGGTGAGTGGTAGAGATGGATGCCGGCGAGCACCTGAACGACGGTGAGCTCAACGCCGGCAGACGGTGGCTTCGGTGGAGATGGACCTCGTCGGAGAGAGCTCGGGGAACGGAATTGGAGCGCGGGATCGATCGTTTGGTAGATGAAATGGCTACTAGTGAAGTTTGAGCTGTGGAGGTGGGGTAATGGTGATGAACTGATTGCGGACAGAGGCGGCGGGGCGGTGGTCGAAGGGGAAGAAGAAGCCCTCCCCGAGGTCAGGTGAGTGTGTGGGAGGGAGATTGGAAGCCAGTGTGGGCGGTGGGTGAGTGCACGGAGCTCGGGAGCTCCTATTATTAGGCTGCCGAGGTGGTATGTGGCTTGCGGGCCACGCCGGAGTTACTCCGGCCACCTTAGGTGGTTAGGGGTGTCAGTGAGAGTGGTGGAAGCTGCCCGAAGCACCAGCTCGAGCTCGGGTGCCTTATCCACGGCTAGGTCGATGTCGGGTGCGGCGGACGTGCCCATCTCCGACGACTGCCGGATGGGGTCCAGAAGCTTGGTCAGTGTGCGGAGCTACGGAGAGAAGCGACGCGTGGAGGGGGAAGTAGGTCAACAGGGTGCGCCGCAGTGAATGAGGCCGGTGGCGCGAGCTGATCCGCTCGGCCTGCCGTGGCCGAGCGTGGTGGCTGTTGTACCGGCCAGCCTCTGGCCCGTTGACAGCGAGGGACTGACGAGGAGGCCCCGCAGCAGCACATTTAAGGCGAGGGGAGGCGTGGAGGAGAAGAGGATGGATGGAGTGTAGTGCACGGCTCGATCGCCCCTCTTCTCTGAAGATTCAGTTAACTGAATCTTATTCAGTGATGAACAGTGCCCGATCACTCATATGATCATATGGCAGTGAGTGCTATGGATTTTAGGATTTTTGAGGTGATGTGTTGATGCATATGAGAGGGCCTGGCAAAGTTTTGGAATTTTTGGAGCTATTAAAAATAGACTAGTATCAGAAAGATTGAATCTGGTCCAAATTTGAATAGAAGTGAATTTGAAAATTTTGAACTGTGGCACCCCATGTTTTTTGAGAAATGGGTTGTGGGTACCATATATTTGTTGAGATAATTTTGGTGGAGGTAGAATCCTTGTAGAAATTGTGGTTCCTTTGTAAACCAAAGGGATAATGAATAATATAAATTCCAACTTTGGAATTTATAAAATATTGAAAGAATATTTTTGTGAGGTGGAAAGGAGTTGGATACTGTCCTATAAGATGTGCTTGACTTGTGGGATAAATTTGGAGTTGAAGAAAAATTATTGGAAGACTTTAGAAGGGCTAAAAGGAAGTGAAAAGGTCATTTTCTTTGAAAATTTAATTATTCCCAAAACTTTTCTAAATGAAATTTTTTTGAAAACCTCCAAATAAATTATCCAAATAATTTTAAACCTTTCAAACAGAATCATTAAAGAAAATTTGAAACCCAATTAAAATTTGTAAGGGTTTTCAAACGGAAGAAAAGTGATATGATCAAAATATGGTTTTCAAAGAATTTATTTTTAAAGGAAAGATTTTAAAAAATCCAGAAGAATATTTTTGGGGTGTTACACTTTGCAAGGTATTCCAACATGTAGTAGCCGCAGTCACGCCAACAACGAAAAAGCAGGGGAACACATGCCTGCAAACATAAGAAACTTTCAAGAAAAACTGAAAAGTCAAAATGAGATAGACAACACAGGAAAAGATGGGCATTACCCGTTTCCTTGCTTGGCAGTCGTGATGTACTCGATTGGAAAATGACCGATCTTGACCTTTGAGCTTCCGTAATGATGGTTCCACGTCTCTTTCAGGTTGTTGACAAAGAATTCAACATGACTAGTAAGGTTGGCGTCATCTCCTGAACGGACTGAATCAAGCACCTCAAAACGTTGGTTCTTCAGGTCAAGGAAAATGGCGTATTGGTGACAACACTTGTCAACTGGATTATCTGGCACAAGCAGTTGGAACATGGGGAACATGATCTGCAAGTAAAGGGAAAAACGTTTTGACAGGAAAACAACCGGATGTAGTTGCCATGTGCTATGCACTAATCTTGTCATTAAAAAATGGTTATATGAATCAGGCATCAAGGGTGAATTGAACACGACAAAAAAAACGCAGTTGGTGAAAGAAGAGTTCAGTTGCCATGTGTACTTGTTAGAAGTTGCCATACATGTTTCAATAAAATTGCCATCACTTTTTCAATTAAGTTGCCACATGAGTTTCATTAAAGTTGACACTTTTTTGCCTGGGAATGGTTGCCACGAAAGTAACTAGCCCACAAATGGAATATATGCACAAACATAACATGGAATATAAACATCTAGAAAGATGAAACACTCACAAATTTTTTAAGTGTGAGCTTGAAATCACCATGCGCGGCAAAATGTTTCCTCAGGATGGCATGTTGGAAGTCACCATTCCATATTTTCATGGTCACGCTGTAGGACATGATCGTCTTGTCGGCACAAATGTCCACATGCTTGTTGATGTAGTCGATGCCACACGCAACTACATTCAGCGACATTCTACCAGTGGGCCTCAGAGACTCAGCTTCTAGATCACCCAGGTCAACATACATTGCATCGCAGCTAATGATTTTAGTTCTATCCAACCACAAGCTGTATGAAAATGATATAACATGAAATAAGCATATCTACTAAGAAAACTAAATAAAATAAACAAAACATGGCAAAAAAGACAATATCATGAAAAGCAAGTAAGGGGGATGTGTGGTGTGGTCATTACTCTCTCAAGGTATTCATGTCTTTGCAGTTCGACCTCGCATTTCCAAAACGCTTGGCAATATCATAGAGAAGAGACTGCTCCTTGGTAGCCCTAATATCGGTGGTGGGTGAACTACCCTCGCCTGCCTCACAGAACCAGGGGTTGCACTTCTCAGAACATCTTCAGATACTAGTGCATCAGGAGCGTTTGAACTTGGTTGGCCCTCATTGCACGATGACCTCCTGTTTAAGGCATCCTGCTCAATCCTATGGTAAGCTTCATCAAGAGACGGTGAAATCTCCTCCGGGGTCACTGAAAGAAAGAACACGGGGAGAAGAAATTGGACACAACAAGTTATTGTGCAAAAGATCAAACTATGAACTATCATGCTAAGAGAAATGTTGTTTTCAAATGTCAATTCGAAACGAAGTTTGCCATGTGCAATGCACTATAGTTGCCTTGTGACAGAAACTACAAAAAACATGTGTGATCGAGAGTGTTTTGGCCGTGCCAAGAGTAATATCATTTGCCATGTTATATGAATAGCAACTGCCAAGTTTGGTCAACTACAAATGCCATCTACATACTGTGGAAGCAGCAAAAGCTACATCAACTACAATTGCCATGATAGTCAAGGTTCAAGCAGACAAAAAAATAACAACAAATATAGAAGTTGCCATGAAATGTCAACTGAAAAGTCCATGTACATCACATAAGATTTGCCATCACAATTCAAACCAAACTTGCCATGAAGATCAAAAAATAGATAGAACAAAGGGGAAACAAAAAGTGTTTACCTTGCACTATTGGGTATGGAAACTTCACAGCCTTCCTTCCATCAGCCATGGGCTGCGCCATCATCGGGACCGTGCCTGCTGGGAAAGCAAAATAAACAGGCATAGGATCGATGACTGGTTCAGCCCGACTGCAATCAATCCCAAGGCTACAGCTTGGTGGGGTGAAAGCCATGGGGTGCCTCTCCTGCTGATCAGTCGAGTTCCAAACAAACTGTTTAGCAGAATTTGAGGTGACAGATCAACAAACATGACAGTCTCATCTGCTGCACAATCATCAGGCTTATTAGTAGGATGGGGCGTGCTGTCAACGATTTCAATCACAGCCTTCTTTCCTATCTTCTTGTTTGGGCTGTACGGGATACTGATGTTGACAGGGAGCTTAGAAGTATGCAGATTTAAACTGGGGTTCTCCTTGGCAGTAAAGGACGCCATCTGCTTTGAACGTCCACCTCCTTTAGTGGTGCACTGCTTACCACCTGCATCTGCTGTATTACGGTCTTCCATCTTCTCGACCGCTTTGCTTTGGGCAAAAGGTGGGAAAAGTGTGGAAGCAGACACAAAACCGGAGTCATCTTTGCTCTTAAGTACATCCGATGCATTGGCTGACTGTGCAAGATTCTTGCGGGGGCTACGCCTAGGTGGCAGGCCAGCTCACAAACCGGTTGCAGTAGCAGCCTATGTGCCGGTAGCTGCTGTAGCAGCTGTGCGGTGAGAGTCATCTGTGGATCTCCTCTGATTCCGAAATGTGGCTGCAGCCCCTTCTTTCGTGGCAACCTAAGTGCCATCAGCCCCATGCTTGGAATCCGTAGCAGATGAGCGGAATCTTCCTTGTTTAGGTTGAGCTCGGGAGCGTCCACTTCAACACTTGCTGATCGGGTGACATGGGTCACGACAGCATCTCTCATTGCCACCGGGGTAGGTACTATCTCAGCAGTCCTGGCAGATACTGACTCGTCGCTGCCAGATGTACCGATGCCTGCGGTTGTAGTATGCACATCTGCAACCGGTGGAGATGGATGCTTGCGTGCATCAAAACTAGCGGCAATAGTGGACAGTGCAGCGACAGATTTGTCAACTGACGGCTCGTGAATCTCGGCATTAACGGACGTCGACAGCTTCGAGTGAATGCATTCAAGTGGGTCTTAATAGTGTGATTGGTCGAGCGTGAAGTAGTCTTCTTTACCCTACAAAAATTGTGGAATGAAAAGACAATCATTAAAAATAACAGGTGAAGGAAAAAAGGTGAGATGCAGGAACAAGTAATTGCCATGTCAGTCAACTTAAAATGCCATGTGTGATATGCCAGAGTTGCCATTTGAAACAAAGCAGGAATTGACGTTACATGTTGTACAATGGTTGCCATGTGTTAAAATTAGGAGTTGCCATGAGGGACAAGCAAGAGTTGCCATGTGTCGAATTTAGTAGTTGCCATGCGGGACAAACAAGAGTTGCCACCTTGGGGGCAATAAGGTTGCCTATGATTACGGAATGCATCTAACAAAATTAGCATGAAGTTTATGAATGAGTTTCTATGCTCAACATGCTGCAATTACCATGAAAATTCCGAAGAAAATCTATTGCATACTGCGACACATTGAAAATAGCTCGATCACAAAAAAATACAAAAAAGAAGAACCCACCTCTTGCTTGTTTTCCTCACATCTTCCAGCACAACAGGATCCCCGGTATTGGACGACGATGTGCGAGGAGACGATCAAGTGGAAGTGATCGCAGCAGCAGTGGGTACCCCCTTGTTCAGCCGAGCAGAAACATGAGAGGGCGTGGCTGCTTGTTTCTGTTTAACTGGCCGGCCACCAGCTGTCGCCTCACTGCACACAAAGAAAAAAAGCAAAATGCAAAAAAAACCGAGTATGAGAACACAAAATCATGGCGTACATATCACGAAAAGACGGTGGGATAAGTAGAACAAATGACACAATGAATAAACAGCAAACCTCCTCCTAGCAGCAACAAGATCGGTCCTACACCTCTTGCCACCAGGGCCCTGAGCAGCATCCTCTGCAGCCCTACCCCTCTTCGAGGGAGAAACACCCGTGTCTCTCGCAACAGTTAAGGCAATGCCTCCCTCTGGTGGAGGAACATTCGGTGGAGCCTTATCATTGTTACCTCCTACATGAACTTCTCGACGTTCATCATGGTCAGTGTCATGTCGCACATTCTCCATATAATCATCACCATCCTTGTCAAGACCAGCATCCACGCCACCGAAACCATCTCCGAATAGCCCATCTTGCGTGTCAGGTAGCTCCTGAGAATTGTTGTAGTTGTACTGGCCATGGCAGCTAGTTGGACGATGTGTGTGTTCTCCAACAAAAGATGTGAACTGCCTCGCAACAACGTCGGTATTAGAACCATTCAATGTTGTCCAGCCCTCGACCAACTTCCCAAGCAGGTTGGTCATGCCAGAAGCAAACTGCCCAACTAGGTGCTCAACAGGAGCTCTGGTCTGATCAGAACCAAAAAGTAACAATTTCAAACACATTGGTACATGTGTATAAAAAAGAATGCAAAAAAACCGTAGAAGAAGTCAAATGCAAGAAAAGATCATTGAAAAACAAATGCGTGCTTATTTACCTCGGCAGAACAAGATTGAGTTGAATGCACATCCATCCACTTGCCTAAATTTTGTGGCCCACCAAACACGCTGTAGTCAATGGCATACTTGGCCATCAGCTGAAAAACAGCAAAAAAGAGAGGTCAAGAAGAAACAGTGACAATGGTCATGGATTGTAGGGAAAAAGTTCGAGGGGGAACTGCATAGTTGCCATATGGAGACAACCGTAGTTGCCATGTGCAAACAACCATGGTTGCCAAGTTCTTTATAGTTTGTTAGCCATAATGAAGTCTTTGAGTTAGACGTATGGAATGCATAGACATGGTTGAATGCACAGATTGGAATATGGCTGCCATGTAAAGTGTTGTACATTTGCCATGGGGAAACAAACATATTTGCCATGTTGAATACGCTATATATCCCCATTCGAACAAATATTATAAAAGGCACAAAGGGAACAGTCTTGGTTTTTCTATATCTTTCCAACACTAAACTTAAAAAATGCCGTGCAAGAAGGAAGATAAAACTAACATGCTGTTTGCCATATTTTGTTCCAGATATCCTGTCTGCGCCAAGCACAACCTTGACAGCATCATAACTCCAGGGAGAGACAACAAACTTATGTGGAGGAGGCGGACCTCCTATCTCAGCAAGATCGACAGTAGATAAATCAAGACGGTCAATGTACATGATCTAGTATACACAAAAAGTAAGTAAATGAAAAACATGTTAGGAATAAGTATTCTGCAAAAAACGAAGCAAATTACGGAAAAAGGAAAACTATAACTGTGGTTGCCACGTGATTGGAAATGCAGTCTCCCATGTATCAAACTAAGATAGAAAGATTTGCGATGTACATCAACATATATTTGCCAAGTATCACCACTAAAACAACCCGAAAAAATAACAAACAAAGAAATGAACATTTGAGAGAAAGTGTATACTATATGTGTTTTAAAATGTAATTGCCATGCAACATCAACTGTAGATGCTATGTGTCAGCAACTACACTTGACATGTAAAAACAAAATAAAAGTTGCCATATACGATAAACTAGGGTTGCCATGAAGAATCAAAAATAAAAATCACGTGTACGATGAACAAGAGTTCACAAAAGTGTGGCCAAGCAGAGTTGCCATGTGCAAAACAATTTGGTTGCACATATGAACAATTGAAAATTTTCACAACTATGTTCAAGTACACCACCCATTTTATTCACTTTGTAAAAGGCATACAAATGAAGTACATTTGAACCTTGAATATCGTACACTAACAAAATGTTGGGTTCTCTGTATTGTGAATGAGGAACGAATGAACCGTGTTGAAAGCATTTGCGAACAGACAACATTGCCATTAGGTGTAGGCGGCAGGCCTTCTGGTACATCTTTTTTGCAAATGCATCATGTAGGAAGTCGACAATGAATTTACACCAATTCATGATTTTAATATCTTTCAGTTTCGCCTGCACAAGATTAAAAAACATGCAACACGTGAACGGTCAAAAAACTTCAACTGGCAGGAACATGCTAGTACATTACATCAAAACAAAAGATGGTAGGAAAAAGAATAGACAAAGAACATTCACCAGGACAGGGAAGCACTTGTTGCTTGGGTGTAGCGACGTGGTCGGCGCAATGACAGATGAGATCAAATACATTAGCACCTTCATCTTGAATACCTCGCCATGGGTTTTCATGCCCTCCAATGAAGTTGCAAGCACAATCGTATTAGGCTTGGATGCCTTGTCAGGAAACAAACAGGGGAACAAAGCTTCCTCAATCTCATTGTTCACCTCATAACGAACTTTGATTTCCCCGCGGGGGACACCCAAGGTGCAGAAAAAAGATTCCTCGTCCAAAGGGAGTCTTGCACGTCCCGGAATGACAAATTCCCTGGATGGAGGGTCGTATATCTCACCGAGCCAATCACACACTAGGTTCACTAAATTTTGGCATCGAATATCCATCAATGCCTCCATCCCCATCTCACCAGCAACATTCTTCTGATCATCACTAAAACCCTTGGTCAATATAGTCAGGCGTTCTTGCGAAGCCCTATTGCGCGGGCATTTCTTCTTCTGCAGAACAGAAAAAGGTCATTCTTGCCATGTTCAAATATGCTAAAAAATACTACTGAAAACATGATTGTAATCTCTATAACAAAATAAATAGGGGGGAGAAGAACCTCATCACCGTCTTTCATATGACCAGCCGCACGATTCCGTGGCAGTGCCTCCATGAGGTCGTCGTCATCATCTTGCAGGTCGACGCGAACCATGTTGCTACGGTAAGAACAAGTACACGTAAGTACAAATGAGAACATAGTCAAAAAATGCAAAAAAGATGCATGAAGTAACAAGGCAATGGATATCGTCAAGGACAGATGAAAACTGCAATGTATACTGTTGGGGATATAACTATTGAGTATAAACCGCCCAGGAGGGGCCGGGTTATGCTCATAGTGATTTACCTGTATTGAAGCCCATGAAGACATAGAAGATGGCGACTTACGAAGGAGACTTAATAAGAAGGCCCAAAGCCCAAAGGCGAGTTAGGGCCCATAGATGTAAACCGCCATAAGTATATGACTTGTATTGTAAATAGGAAAGAGTGGATACCGAGCCGGACACGTTTATGAGCCGGCCGGGATTCTGTGAACCGCCGTGCGTCAACCTGTGTATATAAAGGGACGACCCGGCGGCGGTTTAGGGACGAGAGACAACAGATCGAGAGCCAGGTTAAGCGTATTCGCTCCCTGGTCATCGAAACCCTAGCAATACCACCTCAAACTGGATTAGGCCTTCACCTTCACCGCAAGGGGCCGAACCAGTATAAACTCCCCGTGTCTTTTGTCCTGATTAACCCCTTTAAGCTAACCTCATTGCGATGGCTCCATGACTAAGTCCTCACACTAGGACATCTGCCGTGACGATTCCACGACAGTTGGCGCCCACCATGGGGCCAGCGCACGGTGGTTTCGAGTTCTTGAAGGGCAACTTCAAAGGGATCAAGGGATACGTTGTGGGCCGGATGACCAAGAGTCGTCGCGGCAAGCTCTACATCGACGACGAAGGCTGGGGCCCCGAGGCCGGCTCAATTGAGTACGGGTACCGGGTCCCCTTCGGTGGAATTCACGTCTTCATTGGCAAGATCGGTGAACCGGGCCCGAGTTCAGCCCGCCATGAGTCGTGCCTTCGTGGGATTCATCAATGGTGCGGAATCTGGGGATAAATCGGTATCTGACAGTGAGACAGTTGTCTATTCTGATGGCAAGTCATCCATCGGTGAAACCGAGTCATTGTACCAACTTCAAGACGGTCGGCTTGGGGGCTGTTCCGATGGCGATAGTATTCCAGACCCCTACGAGCCGCCGAACCGGGTTGCAATTTTCATGGCCGGTACGCAGCCAGTGCAGCACTCTTCAACTGCAGCGGCATTGATTTCCGGGTCAACAGCGGCGACGGCAGCCGGGGCAGGAGGCCCTGCGCGCCCGCCGGCTCAAGTCTTGTCCGGTTTACTAGACGCCTTGGCAACACTGCTGACAACGGAGGTTAACCCGGATAATCAAGATCAGCATAACGCGGAAGTCGTGAAATTGCGAGATTAGATAGCTCAAGCTAAGGAAGACCTGGCAGCTGAAGATGCCAGGATGGCTGCGGAGCGGGTTACGTTGGATGCTCAAGCGCAGCGGATTCAGTCGGAGTCTTACCGACTCATGCTAGATCAGAATGCTTCAAACGAAGTCATGAGGAGGAGGCATCAGTCTCGCCTGCCACCGGTTTATGAGGCGAGGAACCTCTTTAACACGCCAGGAGCAGGAACCAGTAACCCGCCAGTGGCGGACCGGGTTGAAGCGCCTGGGACGGGAGCGCCGGTTCAGCCGCGCACCACGGATCCACCTCGTCAGAAGAATATCCTGCCGCAACACATGCCAACACCACTGGGTCATTACTCTAACCCTTTGGATAACATGATCGCTGCGGCGTCACAATTGGCGGCTATCCCGGTTGAAGGCGAGTCTCCAACGGCGGTTGAGATGCGGAGGGCTAGAGAGCTCCTTCAGACATCATTGGTTCAGCAGCAGGCTTATTCTTACAATCGAAGCCGGATTCATTGCACCCCTCGCCCAAGCCGGAGTTACAGTAGGCATATTGACGAACCAGCTGTGTCAAGCAGTGGGCGGAACCATAACCAGCCTCGTGGACATAACCCGGCGGGCGGTGGTGCTGATGCTCAGAACATGGTGGATCAAGGTAGAGCACATCGAGAGGCCGAGCTGGCGGCGCAATATGCGGCCCGTCAACCTTCTCCGGTTCGTCCGACAACTTCGGTGGAGCCAGGTGTAACCTTTAGGAATTTGGGCGTGCCATGTTTAGTGCCGGCCATACGTAATGAGTGTCTGCCCAAGGATTTTAAGGGCCATCGCAAGGTGCCTAACTATATAGCCGATTTACCTCCTGAAGCATGGATCGAGAGTTATGAGATGGCCATGGAATTGCTAGATGTTAGCAATGCGGCATGTGCTAAATATTTCCCCCTGATGTTGGATGGAACGGCTCGCACTTGGTTGAAGGGGCTCCCTGCCAACTCCATTGGGTCATGGGCCGAGTTAAAGGCCCGGTTTATCCAGAATTTCAAAGATACGTGCAAGCAGCCTATGTCAATTGTGGATCTGGATGCTTGTGTCCAAGAAGAGGGCGAGTCCACAACCCATTGGGTGCGCCGGGTTTCGGCCATCTTACATTCTTCAGATCGCATCAATGCCGGTTCATCGGTCATAATGTTGCAGAAGAATTGCCGGTTTACGCCTCTTAAGCAGAAGTTGGGTTGGCTCAAGCGCCACTGCAATGACATGGGAGAGCTGATGACGGCTCTGGTTAAGTACGCTGACTCTGATGGTACCAAGGACCCCGAGTCTGATGATGACAAGCCGGGAAAGGGAAAGAAGAGCAGCAACACCAGAGGACAGCAGCATAATCTGGCGAATCAGGGAGGCAATGGTAAGCGCAAAGCTGATAATAGTTTGGACTTTGTGGCTAACACCAACGAACAAAATAACGGCCAGCGTCGTAAAGGTAAACCACCCCCACGGGCCGGAGGGTCAGGCTTTAATCTTGAGCAGATGCTAAATCAGCCCTGCCCAAGGCATGGGACGCGAGAAAGACCGTCTGGCCACCTCTCGAAGGATTGCTACATCATGAAGGAGTATAAAAATTCTAATCTTTTTCAAGACAATCATGGACCGGGTGGTTGTTCAGGGTCCGGTTCTCATGGGCCGGGTTACCGCGGTGGTGGTTCTAGTTCTGGATTCCAAGGTAATCAGGGCAATCAAGGCAATCAGGGTGGCTACCATCAACAGTCAGGTCAGGGAAATCAGCAGCAACAATCTGGGTATCAGAGTAACCCAAAGCAGTTGAATAGTGGGCAGTACCACGTCTTCACCACAAATTTATGCAAACGGGATCAGAAGCTTCATAAAAGGGCAGTGAAAGCCGTTGAACCGGCGGTTCCCCGTTACTTGCGCTGGTCTGAGCAGCCCATGGTGTGGAGTCGGGAAGATCACCCGCCCCGGGTTGATAATCCGGGTCACCTAGCATTGGTGGTTGCACCCCAGGTTGGAGGGTATAAGTTTACCAAGGTACTCATGGACGGAGGGAGCAGCATCAATATCCTTTATTACGAAACTTTCCGTCCCATGGGGTTGACAGATAAAAATCTTAAACCGTCGAATACAGTTTTCCATGGTGTGCTGCCTGGTAAGTCAGCGTACCCTGTTGGTAAGATAGCTCTGGAAGTTGCCTTTGGAGATGATCATGACTCTAGGTCAGAGACATTGACCTTTGAAGTAGTCAAAATTCATAGCCCGTATCACGCTCTGTTTGGACGGCCGGCTTATGCCAAGTTCATGGCATGGCCTTGTTATGTTTATCTGCAGCTCAAGATGCCGGGTTACAAGGGGACCATCACAGTACATGGGAGCCGAAGGATAGCCTTGGAATGTGAAGAGGGTGATGCAGCTTATGCTGAGTCGGTTTGTGCAACGGAGGAGTTAAAATTTTACAAGGACAATGTTGATCCGGCGGATATGACGTCTTTGAAAAAGCCAACTACAGAGCATGATCCGGTTTTGAAGTTTAAATCGGCAGATGACACTAAGATGGTTGATTTTGTTCCTGGCGATTCATCCAAGCAGTTCAGCATTAGTGCTAATATGGATCCGAAATAGGAAAGCGCACTCATCGAGTTCATCCGTGAGAACCGGGACATCTTTGCATGGAAACCTTCTGACATGCCAGGTGTACAGAGGGAACTCGCTGAGCACACTCTCAATATTGATCCCAAGTTTAAACCGGTCAAGCAGTTTCTTCATCGTTTCAATGAAGAAAGGCATAAGGCCATTGGTGAGGAGGTTGCCCGGCTCTTGGCGGCTGGGTTTATTGTTGAAGTTTTTCATCCTGAGTGGTTGGCTAACCCGGTGCTGGTACTTAAGAAGAACGGCACTTGGCGCATGTGTGTGGACTACACGGATTTAAACAAGGCTTGTCCGGCTGATCCTTTTGCTCTCCCTCGTATTGATCAGATTATTGATGCTACGGCGGGTTGTGAGCGTTTGAGTTTTTTGGATGCTTATTCTGGTTATCATCAGATCAAGATGGAAGTTAAGGACCAGGAGAAGACAGCTTTCATAACTCCCTTTGGAGCCTTCTGCTATGTGTCTATGCCTTTTGGGCTCAAGAGTGCCCAGGCGGCGATGTGTGTAGAATTGTCTTCATAATCAGATTGGACGCAATGTTCATGCTTATGTGGATGATATTGTGGTGAAATACAGAAAGAAGGAGATGTTGATAGACGACTTGAAGGAAACCTTTGATAATCTCCGAGTTTATAAAATGATGCTTAATCCGGCCAAGTTTGTTTTTGGTGTGCCGGCGGGCAAGCTTTTGGGCTTTCTGGTGTCTAACAGGGGCATTGAAGCTAATCCGGAGAAGATCAAAGCCATTACTTCTCTGGATAAACCGGCATGTATCAATGATGTTCAACGTCTGGCGGGTCGTATTGCGGCGCTAAGCCGGTTCATAAGCCGCCTCGGTGAGAAGGCCATCCCTTTGTATCAGATGATGAAAAAGACATATGACTTCATCTGGAGTGACGCTGCTAATGAGGCATTTGAGGCGCTTAAGAAGCAGCTGGCTGAGCCGCCAGTCCTAGCTGCGCCCGTTGATAAGGAGCCGCTGTTGTTATATGTGGCTGCTAATAGCCGGGCTGTCAGTGTGGCTATTGTGGTTGAAAGGAAAGAGGTAGACAAGGAATATCCAGTTCAACGGCCGGTTTACTATATCAGCGAAGTGCTTATTGAGTCCAAACAGAGATACCCACAGTGGCAGAAACTTGTATATGGGGTTTTCATGGCAAGCCGGAAGCTTAAGCAATATTTTCAGGGTCACCCCATTACTGTGGTTAGCTCTACTCCTTTAGGAGATATCATACAAAACAAGGAAGCAACAGGCCGGGTTGCCAAATGGGCCATTGAACTTGGGCCTCATGGTTTGAAGCATATGCCTCGCACGGCCATCAAGTCTCAAGCACTGGTGGATTTCATCAATGACTGGACAGAGCTGCAGATGCCTGAGGAAAAACCAGATAACACCTATTAGACTATTCACTTTGATGGGTCTAGGCAATTGGAGGGCTCGGGGGCTGGAGTTGTGCTTGCTTCCCCTCGAGGTGATAAATTTTGTTATGTTCTCCGTTTGATGTTCCCTTGTACTAACAATGCAGCTGAATATGAGGCCTTGCTCCACGGTCTTCGGATGGCTAAGGAGATGAACTTAAGCCGGGTAAGGTGCTTTGGTGACTCAGATTTGGTGGCTCAATAAGTCTCTGGTACTTGGGATTCTAAGGATCCCCTCATGGCGGCTTATTGACGAGAGGTGGATGTTATTGCTGGTCACTTCAAGGGTTATCAAGTTGAGCATGTTGATCGGAGGAAAAATGAAGCAGCTGATGCCTTAAGCCGGTTGGGTTCTCAACATAAACCAGTGCCACCTAATGTCTTTCTTGACATTTTGCATAACCCGTCGGTCAAGTTACCTATAGAGGAGGATTTGGCTATTCCTGACCCGGAAGCTTAGTTGGTGGCGGCTCTTCATGTTATTCCTGATTGGACAGTTCCATATTTGGCATATATGACCCGGGGCGAGTTACCTGAGGATGAAACCTTGGCCAGGAAAATAACCCGGCGGTCCAAGTCAATGACAATTGTCAATGGAGAGATGCACCATCGCAGTGTTACCGAGGCGTTTCAGCGTTGTGTTTCTCCTGAAGAAGGCTGTGAGATTCTGCGTGAGATCCAAGAAGGAGATTGTGGTCATCACGCCGGCTCTAAATCTCTTGTAGCCAAGGCTTTTCGTCACGGTTTTTATTGGCTGATGGCTCATGCTGATGCTGAGGACTTGGTCAAAAAATGTGACGGTTGTCAGAAGTTTTCACGTCGAGCTCATGTTCCGGCTCAGGAGTTGAGAATGATTCCAATCACTTGGCCGTTTGCAGTTTGGGGGCTTGATATGGTTGGACCTTTTAAGAGGTCCAAGGATAAGAAGACCCACCTCTTGGTGGCGGTTGATAAATTCACTAAGTGGGTAGAGGCAGAGCCAGTCAGTAAGTGTGATGCAGCAATGGTGGTTCAATTCATGAAGAAGGTGATCTTCCATTTTGGCTTTCCACACAGCATTGTAACAGACGATGGCACTAATCTCTCCAAGGGTGCTATGAAAGAATTTTGTTAACGTGAGCATATCCGGCTTGATGTATCGTCGGTGGCTCACCCCCAATCTAATGGTCAAGCTGAGAGAGCCAATCAAGAGATCCTGAGAGGCATCAAGCCCCGGCTTATGGTTCCCTTACAGAGGACGCCGGGTTGTTGGGTAGAGGAGTTACCCTCGGTGCTATGGAGCATCAACACAACGCCCAACAGATCTACGGGTTACACGCCTTTTTTCATGGTTTATGGAGCAGAGGCGGTTCTCCCCAGTGACATCCGTCACGACTCACCCCGGGTGGTGGCTTACGTTGAAGCTGATAATGAAAAGGCATGTCAGGATGCACTTGATCTGTTAGACGAGGCGCGTGATCTCGCAGAGGCTCGTTCGGCGATTTACCAGCAAGATCTACATCGTTATCACAGCCGCCGGGTCAAGACCAGAACCTTTCAAGAAGGCGACTTAGTGCTCCGGCTTATCTAGGATCAGACTGATATGCACAAGTTATCCCCACCTTGGGAAGGACCCTTTGTGGTCAGCAAGAATCTGAAAAACGGGTCATACTACCTTATTGATGTTCGAGACCACAAGGACTCACGCACGTCGGAGGAAGAGACTCGCCGGCCGTGGAATATTGCTCATCTTCGGCCTTACTACAGCTTAGCCATTGGCTCTTCTGATGTACAGATTTTTCACAATGTATATATTAAACCGGCACCCCTGCTAAAGCAGGGCCTCTGTCGTTTTTTCTTAATGAGTCTTTGGTTACTTGGGGGCTTCCGGCTTATGAGCGAAGTTATGATTACCCTTTGAACCGGCTTATAAGCCAACTGAAAAAAAGAAGCTTGGGGGCTTGCTACCCAGGTTGAAGGTACCAAAGAGAGTCTGTTGCAAATCACAGCTCAAACATAGGTGCCCGTTGAGCATAGCTCAAAAATATTACTTGGGGGCTCCTTGATTCTAAAGAACAAAGAGTTTGTATAACCCTTGTAATAGGCTTAAAAGCCAGGCTTGGAAGCCAGGTGTATTCACCTAAAACCCCGGGTTATCCTACCTTTTTAAGTAAGCCACTCCGCCTAGGTATTCCTGGAATGACCCGCCAAACGTTTGGCAAGTCAATCTTATACAGACCCTGAACTTGTCAAAGTTAAAACGACGATTGGTTATGTGAGGTCCATCTTATACGGTTTGTATATTGGTTTAACTCAGTGGATGTGCGGCCCGTGAAAGCACTCGATTTTCGGCCTGGCAGCCCATGAAAAGCCTCGTTTTTTCGTTTGTTTTATTCCATAGTTTTTTGAGGTTTATTTGATGAGGCTTATAATGCTTTATGATCATAATTCATTCGGTGTTTATTAACCCGGCCTAGGTTTTGACTATAAGTCGCCAGTATGAGATAAGATAATATCTGGTGTTTATTAACCCGGCCTGGTTTTGTTCATAAGCCAAACAATCTATGATAATTACCAGTGCTCAAAGTTTGGGTTCTCCCTCTTACTACACCGGTTTGGTAAACCAACAGTGTGATCAAATATCACAGGTATGATATATTTCAAATTTGGTTATTCTGAAAGTCCAGCCTTGGGTATAAGCTATGTTAGTTTCCATGGTTTTATATTGGGCATTATGACCCGTCCAGTGGTAAACCGCCAGGACACTTTTAATCCGTTGCATGCAGGAGCAGATTCCACATTGTTAATATTATAAGCATAAGTGGCATATCTTAACATGGTGGATTAGCAGTGTCATGCAAAGTAAATATGCACGATGGCATAGCAGAACAAGAGTTTAAGCTAGCCTATTACAAGGCGTTTGGTGCCCAAAAGAATAATTGTTTTAACAAGTCTTAAAGAAAGCAGCTGCTAAACCGGCCCCCGGTTTACGAGTCCTGGCCTGGCTGACTTGAAGCTTGCGGATCGTCCAGTGCCGGTTCATCTTCGTCCTCTCTACCCAGTGGCTGGAAGTCAATGGTGGTCCAATCGATCCCAGTTAAGGCCTTGAATATAGCTTCATCACTTATAAGTATAGAGGGGTCAACATCAGGGGCATAGGTATGCTTACAGATTGGAGGAATAAGATTTGGAGCATCATAAGTTGGCGCATTAACTCTCTTGTTGTTGGCATCATAAATCGCCTGATAATGTGAAAGATCAGTTTCTTCAGCCAATTTGCTAGCCAATGGGCGCATTTCCCTTGTCAAGGCTCTGAGGTAATCGTTATTAAACTCTGACCCGTCCTCCTTTATGCTCGGGTAGCCGTTTCCCACATCGGCCGGATCAAGATCAGATATCCAAGCTTTGGCCCGAGTCAGTGCAGTAAGAGCACCTGCCCTAGCAGCTGACTTCTTTAGCTCTTCAAACCGTGCCGGCATCATCGCCAGCCTTTCCAACGTCTCCTTGATCAAGGTTGGGGGCGGTTTATTATGGGAAGCTTTGCAGATAACCCGTTGTACGCCGGTATATAATTGCTCTATAAGTGTATAGGCGGCTTTCAGTTTTTGCCACATATCTGAGCCAAGATGAGCAATGCGAGTTCCTGCATCATCAAAAACATCGGTAAACCGGCAGTCTCTTACATAATACATGTTCAAAGCTTATGAAGAAGTTATTTAGCAAATACGGCCACGGTCATGGCATTTATTTGTTGTTTCAAGCCAGTCAGCTCCTCAGCTACCGGATTAAGGGCAGCCTCAGCATCCTCAGCCCTCTTCAGCAGAGTTGACTTTTCTGTATCCCAACCTGCCCACTCGTTCTTAAAGCTCTCCTTCAGTTTTTCTATTGCTGTTAAGGCACTAGTCAGTTCTTCCTTGGCTTTGGAGATCTCAGCTTGTTGCGACTTGATATTTTCTTGAAGGTCGGCGATTTGAGATTCCTTCTTGTTAAGATCAGCCTGCAAGAGACATGTAATTAATTAGATAGCAGTGCATATTCAAAGTCCCAAGCACATAACAAGTAATATACTTGGCACTTGGGGGCTAATGTCTATTGCTTCTTATCAAAAAAAATTTACAAGTCCCAATCACATAACAACTATCAGCTTGATGGTCAACCGGATTATAAAGGTCCTAAGTAAGAATTTTGAGCCTTACAACATAATTAGTCTCAACTTAACATATTTGTTAAGTCGACCCTTGGGGGCTACACAGGCAAAATTGAAGAGTTATTATTCTGAAGTCCCGGTTCATATTGACATTATAAACCGGCCCTTGCGGGCTAGTGGAGTTGATCTATATGGTTCTTAAAAGTTTGCAGAACATTCTATTCTTTTATGTCCAGTAAACTTGGCGGCTAAGGGAAGAATATTTATGCAGAGTTAACATCATTTACCTCATATCGCTCCTTCATCATGTTCAGTAAACCGGCTTCATAATCACAGCTTGTGTGCAAATGGTTTAAAAATCCAGAATGAATATCTTGGGTGCTGTGGTGGGTATAGCTTTCCAAGTCCACCTTCCACTTGCCCTTGTCAACAGCAGAAAATTCTTCTTTGGCACTATATTTTGACAGAATAGTGGGGTTGCCTGGGGCTGTACACCCGACACCGGTAACTACAACATCGTCGGCTTTATCATCAGCAACCTTAGTTGGGCTTGGCGGTTTATCAGCATGACCCATCGGATCAATTTCCATCTGTTCAACAAAGGTTTCATGATCTTGCGGTGGCGGATCATCAAGAATAGCTTCAGTATTTGGTTCAAACTGTTCCAGGTTCTTTTCCAGATCAGTTGGCGCGCTGTCATCAGCCGGTTTGTTCAATTTGGCCTTTTTACTGGGTCTGGCCTTGGCTCTGACAGAGATGCAAATAACAGGTTAGTATAATGATCAAGCATAAGGTATAGGGGGTTAGTTAAAAATGCTCACCCAGGAACATTTTTGAGGGTTGGAATTTGTGTCCCTGTGGACTCGCTAGAGGATGAATGGGAAGTTCCCTGATAGTTTGAATCATACGGATTAAGAGGTTGCCGGAAATAGCCCGCCTTGGGATAAGATGTGTCAGAAATAGAAGAGACCTCTGGGCGGCGTTTACGAACTGGCGAGTTCAGTAAACCGGAAGAAGTGACCACATGGCCGCTATGCCGGGTTGTGCGGCGAGCTTCGTGTTGCTGCTTCTTCAAAAGAAAGTTTGGATCCAAGTAAGCTAGAGGGTGAGAAAATCTTATTTTCCGTCTTGCTTGTCGGGTTTTCTGTGTGGGCAGAGGTTCTGAACCGGGTGAGAGAATAGTTACCTCTACGTCATTTGCGCGGCTAGCTTCTGCGTCGTCCTGATAAAAATCATCGTCAATGAGATGTATGAAAAAAGAGCCAAGTGAATCAAGTTCTACCTCTGACTCCGGATTATCATTGTCAATGTTTAACTCGGTAGACTCGGTGTTTTTCTTCTTAGCGGGCTTCTTGTTGACCTTGGTCTTGACACGAGGTATTTTGGCCGGTTTATCCTGCGGTTTCTTCTTCCAGAACGGATCATCACCCTGTTTAAAGATTGAAAAAATCATAAGGGAGTATTAAGAATATGGATTAAAGTAGGAGTGGGGCAATTCTTACAGCTGGCGGTTTATTTGAAGAGCAAAAAGGACTAAGTCCTGTTTTGCTACAGTCGGTCACTGGTTCATCCAACATCTTCTTGACAGATTCAGTAATTTCAGCATCAGTCAGCTGAATATCAGTGTGGCGTTGAGGGTCTTTCACATCCCCTGTGTACTCACACATTAAACCGGAGCGACGGCTTAAAGGCAAAATGCTCCAGGATACCCAGCAACGGACAAAATCAATGCATGTCAAACCGTTTGCCACAAAGGCTCTGAGCTTTGAAAGCTGTGGTGCATATTTGGACCGTTCCTTTGCAGTGAGTCTTTGGGGGAATGGATGTGCATCGGTAAGCTGGTGAGCACGGTAACCTGGCAGAGGATTCTCGCCAGCTGGAGATGTATCTTGGCAATAGAACCAAGTTTGATTCCAATCTTTGGGATGGCTATGATGCTTAGCGTGAGGGAAGCTGACGTCTTTTCTCTTCTGAATTGAAACCCCGCCAAGTTCAGTATTGGGCCCATCCGTAAATTCAGTACGGCGGTTTAAATAGAAGAAATCTCTAAACAGGTCGACTGTGGGCTCTTCTTGCAGGTAGGCTTCACAAAACACTTGAAAATTGCAAATATTGGACACGGAGTTAGGCCCAATATCTTGAGGGTGAAGTTGGAAGAAGTGAAGCACGTCACGGAATTTTTTTGATCCGGGAGGGCTGAACCCTCGACTCAGATGATCAACAAAAATGATCACTTCCCCATCCTTGGGCTCAGGAAGATTTTCTGGACCGGGGGCTCTCCAGTGGATGTCTTCCTTTTTCACTAAAGCGCCGGTTGCAACATACCCGTTCAGTTCTTCTTCTGTAACCCGGGATTGAACCCAGTTATAGGAATAAAAGGATTTGGCCATTTATACGATAACCTGGAAAAGATTTGTGCCGATTTAAGGTTCATGGTTAACAGGCAGAAAGTGTTGAAGCATGCATAATTGTTAAACCGGACAGTGACGTTATCAAATTAAAAAGACGAGCACTTGGCGGTTTAAGAGGGGACTAATGGTACCTGGCAGGTTATTATTTTCTGAAGTTAAACCGCCTATATGGATATTGAAAGTATAGATCTGAAGTTGGAAAATGGCTAAGTGATGAAAAACAGGTTTCACAGATTGGTATTGCAATTTTGGATCTACCGCGTGTCAGAAAATGAAAATATATTCATACCTAAAATACTGGTACTTGAGAAGTTTATGAAGGTCCAGATCGGATATTTCTACCTAAAAGAGATGCTCTAATGAGGAAAAAGGGACTAGGATTATTGCCGCACAGGATAAGTGTCAAGCTTGAATCAAACCTCATGCTACAGCGAAGAACAGGTGAAGAAACTGTGCTGAACCTCCATGAATTTGTTCGAACCCTAATGAGATCTACGGAGGGGGAAGGAGGAAGAACTTACCAAGGCTGTTGAATGGCGGAGGCGCGTGAGCAAACTCTGGACCAAGTCAGGTTGATGCAGCGGCCAAGGGTGATGCAGAGGAGAGGGTCGATGGCGGCGGCTAGACTTGAGAAGCAGCACATCGCGAGGAAGATGATGAAGACGAAGAGGCCGAGGGGGGAAAGTGAAAAGGACCCTTGGCCCTATTTATAAGGTGAATGGATAAGTGGCATGCGCGGGAATCGAGGAGCTCCAAATTGGATATGTGACAGGGCTGACACCTCGATTTTCAGAGGTTCATTAAAAAGGAGATGCATATATGATTTCTGGATGTTTATAAAATTAATGACAGGTGACGTCATGGCGGGTTATCATGATCTTGGAAGATGACGTCACGGCGAGTTACAAATTTTTGCGAAGGTAATGAAGAGGGAATTTTCCTAAGTGTTGAAGATTGACATGAACAAGTTCAAATCAACCTGGGGCCTAGTGTTGGGGATATAACTATTGAGTATAAACCGCCAAGGAGGGGCCGGGTTATGCTCATAGTGATTTACCTGTATTGAAGCCCATGAAGACATAGAAGATGGCGACTTACGAAGGAGACTTAATAAGAAGGCCCAAAGCCCAAAGGCGAGTTAGGGCCCATAGATGTAAACCGCCATAAGTATATGACTTGTATTGTAAATAGGAAAGAGTGGATACCGAGCCGGACATGTTTATGAGCCGGCCGGGATTCTGTGAACCGCCGGGCGTCAACCTGTGTATATAAAGGGATGACCCGGCGGCGGTTTAGGGACGAGAGACAACAGATCGAGAGCCAGGTTAAGCGTATTCGCTCCCTGGTCATTGAAACCCTAGCAATACCACCTCAAACTGGATTAGGCCTTCACCTTCACCGCAAGGAGCTGAACCAGTATAAACTCCCCGTGTCCTTTGTCCTGATTAACCCCTTTAAGCTAACCTCATTGCGATGGCTCCACGACTAAGTCCTCACACTAGGACATCTGCCGTGACGATTCCACGACATATACCCAAAAAAATATTGGGTAAAAGGAGGGAGTTGCCACATGCAAGCTGAAATTAGAGTACGGGAATTGCCATGTAACACTTGAAATGCATGGCAAATAATATCTTAGAGTAAAGTGGGAGTTGCCATGTGCTCCTAAGCACAACATGCAGCTGCCAAAATAGAAACACTAAAGAATAGGCATGGCAAAATAAATGTCTTGATGTAAAAGAGGTAGTTGCCGTCTCCTTAAATGCACAGTAGGAAATTGACCCCCTGGATAAGTGCAGAAACATGGCAAACTGTTAGATTTGGGTTCAATAAGCAGTTGCCAACTACTGAAATTAACAGAGTGGCAAATTGTAGCTGACCAATAGATTCAGGTTGCTATGTTTGCACATAACAACATGACAAATAAAGTATTTGTGCAAAAACAGGTAGTTGCCGTCTGCTTACAAAGCACAGTAGGTAAATTGACCCCTGAATCGGTGCAAAAACATGGCAACTAATAGTTTGGGTTCAAGTATGTAGTTGCCATCTACTAGGCAAGTTGTAGCTAAACCAGTAGATTCAAGTTGCCATGTTTGCACAAAACAACTTGGCAATTGAGTCAATTTCATGGAACACCCAACTGCCATTAATCTACAAACAAAATGCAGATAACTAAATCTAGGGTTCATACCCTACTCTCAGCCTAGATTTTGATCACAACATCACCCTAACAACTGAGAAGAATTGCCTATGAGACCACCAAACTAACAAAAAACAGCAGAATCGCTGCAACCTAGACTTGAAAGACGTCTAATCTTTGAAAACAGAGAGATCGGCGTGGAACGGGCGAGCCTCGCCGGCGTGACTTCCATCGCGACGGCAACCAAACTAGGTAATGCCGGCCTACTGGAACACTTGCGACTCCCCGGCCAACGGGGAGCACTCGACCGCCCCAAAATCCATTCGAATCTCGAAGGATTCGAGCAGCATGTGAACCGGGAAGAGGGAAGCGGTTTGGGACCAGAAGAAGCACTGATACCTTACCTCTGCGCGGTGATTGCTCTGACGACGATGCTCTGGTTGCTTGAACACCAGCGACGGCCATGAAGACTCGTCACTCTTCCGCCGCCATCACCCGCTCTCCTCTGCTCCGCCTAGAATTTGAAGTTACTCTCCAATGGGGCTGTTGGTGTGGGGAAATGGGGGGAAGAAAAGCCAGGCAGGGTGGGGAAACTGCAGCGCGGGGGGGAGGGGGGAGAGGAAGAGCAGGCAGGGAGGGGATGAAGAGGAGACGTGCACGGCGTGCGGGTGCGATGGCAGTTCCATCGCACGACTGCTTGGCAATCGTGACCTCTTCGTGCGAGAAAGAGGCGTCCGGGTGAAACTGTTAAATACCCACACACCAGCCCCTTCCTACGTGGCACACAAAATCTTCCAAAGAGTGTCAAGATTCGTGCATACACGACTGGACGATGATCCACGCGTGTGGGCGAGTTGCAGAACTACCACACGTGTGGGCGTTATAATTTGGGTAATGGAGAGGTGTGGGACTAAGACAAGGATATCCCTGGACTCCTGGATTTATGCAAGATTTGATAAACTGGTTTGGGCATTTTTAAGGACAGAAAAATAATTCAAGTTTGAATTAAATCCAAACTTGAGCCATTTTTGAAATCAACTCAAACAAGTCCAAAGGAGTTGAAATTTGGCAAAGAGGTTGAAGGCATGGTCTAGGATTTATATAAGAATAGTGAACATTTTACTGAGACAGGAAAATGCCACTTGCAATAAATGGGTGAGAATTGAAAGGAAGAAGCTAGTGATGGGGTGTTGCACTTGATGATGGTTGAGATGGAAAGGGCAAGATGAAACAGCAAAGAAGATGAGGAGAAGGAGTTCACAAAGATAACAAGCACACCACAAATATGCACACTACAATGATGATCATGATGCAAATGCAACAAAATGACAAAGGCAATATCACATCATGAAGCATATAACAAGGCAAGTGAGACGACCATGGCAAAAAAACAAGGATGGCACAATGCAATATAATAAAGGATGAACATGATGCAAGAAGAAAAATTATGACAATGCCACTCATCATGATCATGGCAACAGATAATTGAAACACATGGCAACAACAAAAATAAATGGAAGAGAACTGGAGTGTCGGTCTTGGGGTGTCACATCTATCGAGACCGAGGTGACATCTCTCCTTAGTGAGCTTTCATACGAACCACATGAGACATGGCTACTACCTCAAGGGAAGATGCTATGTGTGCTCAGGTACCAAGCAAGCGACCTCAGAGACACTCGGGATGAAGACCAAGCCACCATGGATGTGAACAATGGCACGCAACAAGAGGAAGTGTCAAACTACTACAGCGGCCGTACATCCGGCGCCTGAAGACGTGGGCGACAACAACCAGGCAACAATCGCAGAAGCTCCAGTGGCTGGACATCCAGCTCTGCCCCGGACATCAGGTATTGCCCCGGAAATCCAGCTGAGACCATCAGCTCCATGACCAGCCCCCAGGCCGGACATCCGGCATCTGCCGACGGCCTGGACATCCGACCCCAGCCTGGGCATCCGGCACCTGCACGTTTACAACCGGGCCAGAGGCCCATGTATCCCCTCTCCTCCTCTCGTATCTTGTGGAAAACTATATATTGACCCCCTCCTCCATCTAGCTAGGGTTAGCAAAGGTTTAGCTGATTAGAGATTGAGTTTTGCTCATCCACTTCCACTATAACATTGAGATCAAGTCCTCTGATAAGTCCAATTTATGTGATGATTTTGATAAGTATTGCGTGCCTACATGGTAGGTTTTGTGGAACTTTACCGTGTTCGCGCACCTCTTTTTGTCGATAATCCCTCAAGTAACGTCTTTTGGATCATTTATCATAAAATGGAAGAACTCCTCAGAAATGGTAGTGGAATCACGTATTTAAAGTGATAATCACCTACCACAAAAGAATCAAGGAAGAAGGCCAAAGAAGCATTTGTCACCGCGCATCAAGAGCAAAAGACGACATTTCATAGGACCCCACCCACTCATATGGGCCCTCGTATGGAGTGCCGCCGCCACAGCCAGATCACCTATTTTCACCCTGTCAAATAGGATTGTGGATGAGACGCCCAGAGAGACCAGAAACCCATCCAAAAGGTAGAACTCAAGCCTTCGAAGTTCGTCGGGAGGAGGGATGAGCAAGGAGAAGAAGGGGATCTTCCTCACCACGCATGGGGGAGATACAACATCATCGCCACTATCATCATCATCCACATCCGTATCATTTGTAACATCAAGAACTATTGTAGGGTGGAACCCTAATGGATTATCTTTTCAGACTTGGAGTGGGAAAAGGGAAGAACACACTAAACAAAACCATTTACACATCCACTAGAATAACATAGTTGAGTGATGACCCACAAGTATAGGGGATCAATCGTAGTCCTTTAAATAAGTAAGGGTGTCGAACCCAATGAGGAGCAGAAGGAAATGACAAGCAGTTTTCAGCAAGGTATTTTCCGCAAGCACTGAAATTATCGATAACAAGTAGTTTGATAGCAAGGTAATTCGTAACAAGTGACAAGTAGCAATAGTAACAAAGGTGTAGCAAGGTAGCCCAATTCTTTTTATAGAAAAGGACAGGCCGGAACATTCTCTTATAGCAAGCAAAGCATTCTTGAGGACACATGGGAATTTCATCTAGTCCCTTTCATCATGCTTGTTTGATTCACGTTCGTTACTTTGATAATTTGATATGTGGGTGGACCAGTTCTTGGGTGTTGTTCTTACTTGAACAAGTCTCCCACTTATGATTACCCCCTCTCGCAAGCATCTACAACTATGAAATAAGAATTAAGATAAATCTAACCATAGCATGAAACATATGGATCCAAATCAGCCCCTTACGGAATAGCGCATAAACTAGGGTTTAAGCTTCTCTCACTCTAGCAACCCATCATCTAATTACTACTCCACAATGCCTTCCCTTAGGCCCAAAGATGGTGAAGTGTCATGTAGTCGACGCTCACATGACACCACTAAAGGAAGCAATAACATACATATCATCAAAATATCTAACGAATACCAAATTCACATGATTACTTATAACCGGACTTTTCCCATGTCCTCAAGAACAAAAGTAACTACTCACAAATCATATTCATGTTCAAGATCAGAGGGTTATTTCATATCATTAAGGATCAACTACAAGAAGTAATCAACACTACTAGCAATCCACAGGTACAATTTTGAGGTTTTGAGAAAAGATTGAATACAAGAAATGAAGTAGGGTTTGAGATGAGATGGTCCTAGTGAAGATGTTGATGAAGCTTGGTCCTCCCATGATGACATGATTGTTGTTGACGACGATGGCTTCGATTTCCCCCTCCTGGAGGGAAGTTTCCCCGATGGAATCGCTCCACCGGAGAGCAAAAGTGCTCCTGCCCAGGTTCAAAGTCTGTTAAGATAGTAACATTTGCAACTACAATGGGCACATCCTCAAAAATACCGATAGGTATGGCAGTTGATTTGTCATCCATTTGCAAACATATTTTAGTAGGTGTGAGTTTATTCAAATCAAGCCTCTTGTATAAAGAGAAAGGCATAACACTAACACCGGCTCCCAAATCACATAAAGCAATTTGACATAACTTCTTTTAATGGAGCATGTTATAGTTGGTATTCCTGGACATCCTAGTTTTTTAGGTACTCCATCCTTAAAAGAATAATTAGCAATCATGGTGGAGATTTCAGCTTAATGTATTTTTCTTTTATTGGTGAAAATATCTTTCATATATTTAGCAGAAGGGGCCATCTTCAAAATATCAGTAAAACAAGTACGCAAAAAAAATGGCCTAAGCATTTCAGCAAAGCATTCAAATTCTTCCTCATCCTTATTATTAGATGGTTTAGGTGGAAGGGCATGGGTTTCTGAACCCATGGTTCTCTTTCTTTACCATGTTTTCTAGCAACAAAATCTCTTTTATCATAACGTTTATTTTTAGAAGGTGGGTTATCAAGATCAACAGCAGGTTCTATTTAAACATCATTATCTGGTTCTTTATCATTTTCTGGTTGAGCATGAACATCATCATTGTCATTTTCATTATCACTAGGTGAATGTTCATTGCCACATTGTGTTTCGGCATCAGAAATAGAGATATCATTATTATCTTCAGAAGGTTTTTCTGTGTCAGGTTCACTAGAAGCATGCAAAGTCCTATCATTTTTCTTTTTCCTTTTATTTTTAGAAGGACTAGGTGCATCAACATTAATTCTTTGGGAGTCTTGTTCAATTCTTTTAGGGTGTCCCTTGGGATAAAGGGGCTTCTGAGTCATTGTACCTCCTCTAGCCATTACTCTAACAACATGATCATTTATATTACTATTCATTTAATTGAGCAATTCACCCTGAGATTTAGCAACTTGTTCTAACTGGGTTTGAACCATAGAAGCATGTTTACTAACACCTTTGACATCATTAACAATTCCAAACAACAAATCACTCAAGCGATCAATCATGTAAGCATTTTTTTCAATTGTTTCATAACATTTGCATTAAAATGATCTTGCTTAATAATATAGTTGTCAAATTCATACAAGCATTGACTATGAGGTTTATTATAAGGGATATCGCCTTCATCAAACTTTATAAAAGAATTTACCTCTACCACCCGTGGTGGTGTGTCAAGACCATGTATTCCTTCAATAGGTGGTAAATTCTTTGTTGGGGAACGTTGCATGGAAAACAAAAAAATTTCTATGCACACGCAATGATCTATCCATGGAGATGCATAGCAACGAGGGGAGAGTGTGTCTACATACCCTCGTAGACCGTAAGCGGAAGCGTTTCACAAAACGGTTGATGTAGTCGAACTTTCTTCGCGCTCCAACCGATCTAGTACCGAACGCATGGCACCTCCGCGTTCTGCACATGTTCAGCTCGGTGACATCCTCCGCCTTCTTGATCCAGCAAGATGGCGAGGTAGTAGATGAGTTCCGGCAGCACAACGGTGTGGTGACGGTGATGGTGATGTGATCTCCACAGGGATTCGCCTAAGCACTACGAAAATATGACCGAGGGAGTTAACGCTGGACGGGGGTGCCGCACACGGCTAAGACAATGTTGTGTCCCTGTGTGGTGCCCCCTCCCCACATATATATAGGTGGGAGGGAGGGAGGAGCAGCTAAAGGAGGTGTCCAAGTAGGAGGAATCCTGCTTGGAGTCCCTCCCAAGCCGTGCCCCTCCCCTACCTTATATAGGCGCGGGGGAAAGGCAAGGGAGGGTGGCGCCCCCCCTTTCCTTTCTCCCATGAGAGGGAAAGGCAGGAGGGGTTAGCCCTCCCCCCTTTCCTTCCCTTAGGGCCTGCTGTCCCAAGAAGGGGCGCACCAGGGGCTGGTCTGTTCCCCCTTTGGCCCATTAGGCCCATATCTTTGCCGAGGGTGCCCGAAACTCTTTTCCGGTGACCCGATAAGTACCCGGTACCGTCCGAAACACTTCCGGTGTTCGAATACCATCGTCCTATATATCAATCTTTACCTCTCGACCATTTTGAGACTCTTCGTCATGTCCGTGATCTCATCTGGGACTCCGAACAACATTCGGTCACCAAATCACATAACTCATATATAATACTATATCGTCATCGAACGTTAAGCGTGCGGACCCTACGGGTTCGAGAACTATGTAGACATGACTGAGACACCTCTCCGGTCAATAACCAATAGCGGAACCTGGATGCCCATATTGGCTCCTACATATTCTACGAAGATCTTTATCGGTCGAACCGTTATGACAACATACGTAATTCCCTTTGTCCATTGGTATGTTACTTGCCCGAGATTCGATCGTCGGTATCTTCATACCTATTTCAATCTCGTTACCAGCAAGTCTCTTTACTCATTCTGTAATACATCATCTCATGACTAACTCCTTCGTTGTTTGCTTGCAAGCTTATGGTGTGTATTACCGAGAGGGCCCAGAGATACCTCTCCGATACTCGGAGTGACAAATCCTAATCTCGATCTATGCCAACTCAACACACACCTTCAGAGATACCTGAAGAGCATCTTTATAATCACCCAGTTATGTTGTGACGTTTGATAGCACACAGGGTATTCCTCCGGTATCCGGGAGTTGCATAATCTCATAGTCGAAGGAATATGTATTTAACATGTAGAAAGCAATAGCAATAAAACTGAACGATCATTATGCTAAGCTAACGGATGGGTCTTGTCCATCACATCATTATCCTAATGATGTGATCTCGCTATCAAATGACAAAACATGTATATGGTTAGGAAACCTTAACCATCTTTGATCAACGAGCTAGTCTAGTAGAGGCATACTAGGGACACGGTATTTGTTTATGTATTCACACATGTATTTAAGTTTCTGATCAATACAATTCTAGCATGAATAATAAACCTTTATCATGATTAAGGAAATATAAAATAACAACTTTATTATTGCCTCTAGGGCATATTTCCTTCATTCTTACCATCTCCAGCTTTAACATCTTTTTCCTTCATACATTTCTTTGCCTGCTGCATATCTTCAGGACTGAGAAATAAGATACCCCTCTTCTTCGGAGTAGGTTTAGGCGGTGGTTCAGGAAGAGTCCAACATTACCATTCTTCAATATATTATTCGATAGTTCTTCTGCTTGCTCAATAGTCTGTTCCCTGAAAGCACAACCAGCACAATTATTTAGGTAGTCCCTAGAAGCATCGGTTAGTCCATTATAGAAGATATCAAGTATTTCATTTTTCTTAAGAGGATGATCAGGCAAAGCATTGAGTAATTGGAGAATCCTCCCCAAGTTTGTGGGAGACTCTCTTCTTCAATTTGCACAAAGTTAAATATTTCCTGTAAGGCAGCTTGTTTCTTATGAGCAGGAAAATATTTTTTCGAGAAGTAATAAATCATATCGGGACTATGCACACAACCAGGAGCAAGAGTATTATACCATATATCAGCATCACCCTTTAATGAGAAAGGAAATAACTTAATAATATACTAATAGCAATTTTTTTCATCATGAGCAAATAGGGTGGCTATATCATTTAATTTAGTAAGATGTGCCACAATTGTTTCAGTTTATAGCCATGGAAAGGATCAGATTCAACCAAACTAATTAACTCTGGGTCGACAGAGAATTCAAAATCCTTATGAGTAATAAAAATAGGTGAAGTAGCAAACTTAGGATCATATTTCATTCTAGCATTCAAATATTTTTCTTTCAACTTACATAGTAATTTCTTAAGATCATCTTTATCCTTACAAGTAAGAAAATCCCTAGCAACCTCTCCTTCCATAACATAACCTTCAGGTCTCTTAGGCAATTCATATCTAGGAGTACTAGTTCCAATAGGTGCATCATAATTTTCAGTATCAATAATTTCATCAGTTTCAGTAATTTGATTGGTTTCAGCATTCTCAATTTCCTTAGCTCTAGCAAGTTGTTCATCAAGAAATCCACCCAGTGGCACAGTCTTATCAAGAAAAGTACTAGTATCATCATAAGCATCATTCATAGCAGAAGTAGCATCATCAATTACTTGTGACATATCAGAATTAATAGCAGGTGGTGGTGTTGCAAGCTTACTCAAAATAGAAGGTGAATTAAGTGCAAGGCTAGATGGGAGTTCCTTACCTCCCCTCGTCTTAGAGGGAACGATCTTGGTTCTATCATCCTTAAGATTCTTCATAGTAATCAACAGATATAAATCCCAAGTGACTCAACAAATATATCTGTGTTCCCCGGCAACGGCGCCAGAAAAAGGACTTGATAACCCAAAAGTATAGGGGATCGCAACAGTTTTCGAGGGTAGAGTATTCAACCCAAATTTATTGATTCGACACAAGGGGAGACAAAGAATCTTTGTAATTATTGGCAGTTGAGTTATCAATTCAACCACACCTGGAGACTGAATATCTGCAGCAATGTGATCAGTACGTAGCACAGTAGTATGGTAATTTGATAGTGATAGCAGCAATAGTAACAACAATAGTAATGGTAACAGTAGTAGTAGTAATTTTGTAGTAGTTATGACAGTAGCAATATTAATAGTAACTTAGCAAGAACAATATGTGAAAAGCTCGTAGGCATTGGATCGGTGATAACGTTGGATAATATCCATCATGTAACAGTCATAACCTAGGGCGACACAGAACTAAATCCAATTCATCAATGTAATGTAGGCATGTATTCCGTATATAATCATATGTGCTTATGGAAAAGAATTTGCATGACATCTTTTGTCCTTCCTTCCCGTGGCAGCGGGGACCTGATACGTATCCATCGTATCTACTTTTCCTAACGCTTTTGCTCTTGTTTTGGACTCTAATTTGCATGATTTGAATGAAACTAACCCAGACTGACGCGGTTTTCAGCAGAACTACCATGATGTTGTTTTTGTGCAGAAATAAAAGTTCTCGGAATAGGACGAAACTTTTTGGAGATTTATTTCAGAATAAATAAAAAATACTGGAACCAGGAGCCACCGGAGGGGGTGCCCTGGCTGCCCACAAGACACCAGGGCGCCCACCCCCCTGGCACGCCCTAGTGGGTGGTGGAGCTCTCGGGGCTCCGCTAACCCTAATCCCGACGCTATAAAATCCTATTATTGGAGAAAAATTAGGAGAGGAAGTTTCATCATGTTTTACGATATGGAGCCGCCGCCACCTCCTGTTCTTCATCGGGAGGCCGGATTTGGAGCCCTTTCGGGGCTCCGGAGAGGGGGATCTTTAGTCTTCATCATCACCAACCATCCTCCATCACCAATTTCATGATGCTCCCCATCGGGAGTGAGTAATTCCTTCGTAGGCTCGCTGGTCGGTGAGGAGTTGGATGAGATTCATCATGTAATCGAGTTAGTTTTATTAAGGCTTGATCCCTAGTATCCACTATGTTCTGAGATTGATGTTGCTATGACTTTGCTATGCTTAATGCTTGTCACTAGGGCATGAGTGCCATGATTTTAGATCTAAACCATTTATGTTTTCACCATTATACCTATGTTCTAGATCCAATATTGCAAGTCATATGCACCTATTACGTGTTATGATCCGTAAACCCCAGGGTGAAATTAATTGGGATACTTTCCGGTGATGATCGTAGTTTGAGGAGTTCATGTATTCACTATGTGTTAATGCTTTGTTCCGGTTCTCTATTGAAAGGAGGCCTTAATATCCCTTAGTTTCCTTATGGACCCCGCTGCCATGGGAGGGTGGGACAAAAGATGTCATGCAAGTTCTTTTCCATAAGCACGTATGACTATTTACGGAATACATGCCTACATTATATTTATGAACTGGAGCTAGTTATGTGTCGCCCTAGGACGACAACACGTCGACTATCCTTGGTAGACCCTTTTTGAATACTGCAGGGGCTGTTATTGATTGGAATAAAAGCAAAGTTACTTTTCATATCAATGGTAATGAGCATACGGTGCACTTTCCGAAGAAACCATTCCAAGTAAATGGTATTAATGTTATTGAAAAGTCTCCGAAAATTACTATTGGAAGTTTTCAACTCCCTTTTCCTACTGCCAAAAAGAAACATGAAATACTTATTGTTGGGGATGTGCAGATCCCCGTTGAGGTAACTTAGTGTTTTACGAAAGTTCTTCTAGTTCATGTTAATCGAAACTGATTATTAATAAGACTTGATCAACCTTATTAATGGATTGTTTTCGAGAGGCATGTGGTCGACGAATTTAGTAGGCACAATCTTTTGTCCCTACTTTTAGTTTTCTGTTTTTCTTAGTTAAATAAAATAAAATGCCATGTTTAGCCTGTTTTTTGAATTTTCTGTGAAATAAAAAAGTGGTCAAAAATAAAAGTGCTTAGAATGACCTGGAATTTTAACATGATTTTTTTTCTGAATATTTAACAATTTCTGTAACAAATAACCAAATGAGGGGGTGTCCCTGGTGCCCAAAAGACACCATGGCGCGCCAGCCACCCCAGGCGTGCCCTGGTGGGTGGTGGGCCCCATGTGGGTCCCTCACTTATCTCTTTAGCCCATATCATTTCCTACCTCCAGAAAAAAATCACCATAGCTCTCTCTCTCTCGTGTTCTTGCACTCAAACTCACGGATTTCGATCTCTTTGCTTGAAGCTCCATTTCCGAAACTATTTTGGGGGATTGCTGCTTGGTATGTGACTCCTCCATTGCTCCAATTAGTTTTTGCTCTAGTGGTTTATATTTTGAATAATTAGCTACTCTTGGCGCTGCTGTAAATGGGCTTGCATGTTGAATTCTTAGAGTTCTAAGTAGTTTGAGTGTTTGATATAGCCTCTAGGCACCCATATGAGTAGTTGCTATCAATCTTGTGAAGTTTTGTTGACAAAAAATTTGTGACCCAAAATTTTCAGAAAATTGTTTGCGAATAAAATGCACCTCTTTAGGAGTTCTTCAAGGAGGAGGTCCTTGGAGGCATCATCGAGTGGAAGCTTGATCTGACAGTCTTATGTTGAACCAAGTGCAAGCTCGACACGGGACGCCGGTACCAAATCATGCCTATGGCCGTGTAATGAGTTCATGGTTGGTGTAGGTATCAAGGAAGACTTTAAGCAATATGTTCACAACACCGAGCTCACTCCCTTCATCGAAGATAAGTGTATCCAACATCCCAACCTCACAGAGATGTTCACTAAGAAATTTAAATATCATCCTTGTAAGTCTAGAATTTCATTTAACCTTTATAATAATGCTTTCACCATGCCTGTAGAAGCGTTCTGTGTTGCATGTAAAATTCCATATTGGGGTTCGCTGGACGAGCCACCAAGATCTGAGTATGAGTCGTTTTTGACTAGTCTCTATTATGGAGAGGATGGAGGAGTGACTCAAGCTAGAATAAAAAGTTTACATTTTCCATCAATTCACTACTTTGTACTCTTTAATGGCAAATGCATCATGGGCAAACAGGATAGCAGCACACTATGTGCCCGTGACTTGAGCCTCATACACACAGCTCTGACAGGAAATAAATGTTATAATCTTGGAGCAATCATTGCACGGAGGTTGCAACGCAATGCTGATCGTGGCCACTTTTATGGGGGAATTTATGCCTCCCATTTAGCTAAGGAGCTGGGTGTGTCACCCCGGCCTAATGATCCCATTCTACCTACTCAGTACTTAGACTTTGAGGCAATGAAGCGCCACAACTTCATTAAAGCTACAGCCAATGACTATACTTACAATTTAATGTTTAATAAACAACCCATTCTGCATGTTGTTCTGCCTACACCTGCTCTCTTTGATTATTACAATAAAGGAAGATATTACATTCTTGAGAGCGAGGCCCATGAGTATAACGCGGTGGTCAAGGCTGCCCGACAGACTGAGGAGGCTGCACCAAGAGCCTCTGTGAGCTATCACTCTGACTATTATCCAGGCTACATGTGGTGATTACCAAGCTTGGGGGAGTACGTATTTCCATCGACATTATATTCATGTTCACACATTTCATTCCAGTTGTCGGTGTCCACACTTTTTCATTGTATTATCCATGCTAGATTTATTTTCTCGCTTTCTTCTTGTGTGTTTGAAAAACTTTAAGAAAATCCAAAAATATTTCTTGCTTCTTTTCAATTTTTCTTTCTAGTTTAATTTAGTTGTAGTATTAAAAGAAAAACCCAAAAAGATTTCTTGATTCTTCTTTTGTTTGCTGGGAGCTTTCCTGTGTAAATATTTTTTCTCGTTTTTGTTTTTCCTCCTTTAGTTTGCTCTCTCCAAGAAAAACTAAAAACTCTAAAAATATTTCAATGTGTTTCTCTGAAATCCTTTTTCTTTTATTGAGCTGTACCAAGGGGAAGACCATGATGAAAATTGTTGAGTGGCACTCATATGCATTATTGTTGATCTAGCAATGAGCCAAAATTACCTTGTCTTCTCCTTTTAAATAAAATGCTTGCATATTCCAGCTTAGTCCACGACACTCTTGCACTATTATTATTTTCATATCATTCGGTCGTGCAAGTGAAAGGCAATAATGGCGATATTTGATGAAGTGACTGTGGTAGAGAAAAGCGGGTAAGAACTCAACTTGTTTTTGTTTTTGTAAATATGTTTAACTCAGTATCCATGATTCAGCATATTATGATCAAACATGTTTGCAATGACAATTAGAGGTTATAGTTGCTCATGCCATGCTTAAGTAGCTAAGAGTGGATAATGATTCATCTTGGGTGTCAACATGCATTAAAATGATTGTGAAGTAGTATGATGATATGGTATCCTCCTCTGAATGTTTCAAGGGCTTGACTTGGCACATGTTCACGCATGTAGTTGAATCAAAACCAACATAGCCTCCATGATATTTATGTTCATGGTGTTTATATCCTACTCATGCAGTATTCAATGTCGATTATATAATGCATGTTCATGACCATTTTCGCTCTCTAGCTGGCCGCTTCTCAATCTATTTGCTAGCTTTTGCCTGTACTAAGCGGGAATACTGCATGTGCATCAAACTCCTTAAACCAAACTTATCCAAGATGAGTCCACTATATCTACCTATATGCGGTATTACCCTGCCGTTCCAAGTAAATTTGCATGTGCCACCTCTAAAATTTTAAATGAACATCTGTTTTGTGTGCCTGGACCGCTCATGGAGCGATAGGGGGTGGTCAGTACCTTCCATGTTAAGCGGGTTATTCTCATGATGAGTGTTTATTCACTCGTCCTTGCACGAGAGGGGCTGGTAATAGGGATACCCAGTCCCAAAATCAAAAATTACAAATAATTAAACAAAAATCCCCTAGGACTGTTGTTGGTATGGAAGGAACCCGTGGATTTGGCTAGCCATGGCTTGTGTTTGTTGGTGGAGGGGGAGTAAACTTTACTTTTATCGCTTGGGAACCGCTGCTAAATTGTTTAGCATGGAAGATATTGAAAAATCTTGGTCATAACGTTGACAGGAAGGGTGCACCTCCCAAAATTATATTTATCTCCGTTTTAAGTGTTGAGCTCTGGCACCTTTGCAAATCCCTGCTTCCCTCTGCGAAGGGTCTATCTATATACTTTTATGTTGAATCATCACCTTCTCAAACAAGCGCCAGACCTGACATCACTATTGTCATCCGATACCACTCCAACGTATCTATAATTTTTTATTGTTCCATGCTATTATATTATCATTCTTGCATGTTTTACAATCATTTTATAGCAACTTTATATCATTTTTTTGGACTAACGTATTGACATAGTGCCCAGTGCCAGTTGCTGTTTTTTGCTTGTTTATTACTTCGCAGAATATCCCTATCAAACTGAGTCCAAACGCAGCGAATTTTTTTGTAGATTTTCTTTGGACCAGAAGACAACTTGGGAGCCAAGGAAGTACCGGAGAGGAGGACCGTGGGGCCCATAAGACACCAGGGCATGCCAGGAGGCCCAGGCGCGCCCTAATGAGTTGTGGGGCCCACGGGGGTCTCCTCACCACCTCTCAGCTCTATAAATACCCAAATATTCCAGAAACCCCAGGGGAGTCGACGAAACACAATTCCAGCTGCCGCAAGTTCCAGAACCACGAGGTCCAATCTAGAGCCCTATTCCGGCACTCTGCTAAAGGGGAACACGATCACAGAGGGGTTCATCATCCTCATTGGTGCCTCTCCGATGATGCGTGAGTAGTTCACCATAGACCTACCGGTCCGTCGGCAGTAGCTAGATGGATGATTCTCTCTTTTTGATTCTCAATACAATGGTCTCTTGGAGATCTATTTGATGTAATGACTTTTGGCGGTGTGTTTGTTGGGATCCGATGAAGTTCGAGTTTATGATCATATCTATATCCATGAATATTATTTGAGTCTTCTTTGATCTCTTTTATGCATGATTATTTATAGCCTCATATTTCTTCTCCGAATCTTTGGTTTAGTTAGGCCAACTAGATTGATTTTGCTTGCAATGGGAAGAGGTGCTTTGTGATGGGTTCGATCTTGCGGTGTCCTCACCCAGTGACAGAAGGGGTAGCGAGGCACGTATGTATCGTTGCTATTAAGGATAACAAGATGGGATCTATTCCTACAAGAATAGATCTTGTCTACATCATGTCCTCGTTCTTATTGCATTACTCCGTTTCTCCATGAACTTAATACACTAGATGCAAGCTGGATAGTGGTCGATGTGTGGAGTAACAGTAGTAGATGCAGAATCGTTTCGGTATACTAATCTTGGACATGATGCCTATATTCATGATCATTGCCTTGGATATCATCATAATTATTTGTTCTTCTATCATTTGCCCAACAGTAATTTGTTTACCCACGTTATGCTATTTTCTCGAGAGAAACCACTAGTGAAATCTACGGCCCCCGGGTCTATCTTTTATCATATTGCTTTCAGATCTATCTTTTTTCATATTTGTTTTCAGATCTGTTATTCGAAAAATGCCAAAAATACCTTGCTGCAATTTTTCCTTACTTATTTTATTTTGCATTTTATTCAGATCTATTTATCCAATCTCACACAAATTAATCTATCTTTTTGCCAAGGTGGGATTGACAACCCCTCTTACGCGTCTGGTTGCAAGTATTTGTTCTTTGTGTGCAGGTACGGTTTACATAGTGTTGCTTGGTTCTCCTACTGGATTGATACCTTGGTTTCACAACTCAGGGAAATACTTACCGTAGCTGTGCTGCATCATCTCTTCCTCTTTGGGGAAATACCGACGCAGTCTTAAGCCACATCAAAGGAATTTCTGGTGCCGTTGCCGGGGAGACATCACCAACATCTATCAGGTTCCTAATAACAAATCTCATCTCCTTGCAATTTACATTATTTGACATTTGCCTCTCATTTTCATCTCCCCCACTTCACAAAAATTTGCCTTCTTATTCGCCTTCTTTTTGTTTGCCATTTTCTTGTTTGATCTTTTGTTTGCTTGTGTTGCCATGTGCCTTCTATATGCTTGCATCTTTGCTTGCTAAAAATATATTAATACGGATCCCCATCCACTTGCTAATCTTCACTGGTATAGCAAGGTGTTATACAAACGGTTTTTAACCCCTTTCCGCTACGGCGTTCTGAACCATCGCCTAGTGAGTGACTGCGATAGAGGGGTTCTTCCCACACGACCCAGAAACCGTCGGGGATATGCTCTCCTGGCACACATGATCGGCAAAATGAGGTCGTGTGCGACCGGCGAGCGATCAAATACGGTTATACGTACAGTTGTGCTAAAAAATACAATTATACAGGCCCAATCGTTTCCGGTCGTAAGTACATCCCACACAGTCAGTCCCCGGTAAACGTTTCCGTTCGTATGTACATTCCACACAGTCAATCCAAGGAATACATTTCCGTTAGTATGTACATCCGACACAGTTAATCCAAGAAGTACATTTCCGTTCGTATATACATCCCACACAGTCACTCCAAGGAAAATGTTTTCGTTCGCAGGTACATCATACACAATTTTCCCCATTAAATCGTTTGTGATCGTGTTGCCATTGCACACGATATTAACAATTTTATTGTTTGCGTTATTGAATGCATCACACATGGTGCGTAGAAGAAACTGTGTGGCAAAGGCTGTCCATCACACACACTTTTTATATGGTAAACGTTTGCGCAAGGTGGCCTAACGCAAACAGTTTTCAAGAGGATTCGTGTGTGATTGTTCATTAATCCAACATGGTTTATTCCTAGAAACTGTATACGTTGCCTGAGGTCATCGCCCACGGTGTTTTCTCAATAACCGTTTGCAATAGAAAAACCCAATTAGCATGCTAATTGCCCTATTATTAATAATCCGTTTATTAATCTAATAGAAATTTCATATTAAGCACACAATATATTTCATTTCCATATTAAGGAAGGAGGATTTCATAATTGAAATACATCAGAGTACAACATCATATAGCTTCAGCACTCAGCTACACCATTACACAACTGCACCAGCACCAAGTTTCACATGCAACATCTATAACCTTTTGAAATTAGCATCATAGACGGTACATAGACAGATGAATCTCATCTGGAAAACTGCTGAAGCGGAAGGCGAATATTGAACCTTCATTGGTGTTGAAGGTCTTTGCAACTATAGGCCAGTGCCTGTGGATGACTGACCGTCCATCCTTCGTCCTCTTCAGGAACACTTCAATATTGAACCATGGGTGTTGTATGAAAACCTTCCTCGCCTCCTGAGCATACAGGTGGTTTGAGAGGTAATCATCAGTGAACTGCTTTGGAAAGGCCTGAAAACAAGGATATGCATAAATATCTTCTCCAGATTTGAAATGGCGCAAAGGAATTAAAAAGACAAAGTATAACAGTTAGTACCATCCTGTAGTGAACTGATGTCTTCTTCATTGTGCAGACAAAGATCTTGTTGTTTTTTGTCGCTAATATCTTTATCGTAACAATCTTTTTGAGTTTCTTGACTTGACTGATATTCATGGACAACTCATTTCCACATATGCAAAAAGGGTCAAACAGTGGGTCAAAACCTTGGACAGCATGACCTACATGTGCAAGACCAAATTGTTAAAAACCTAATATTTAAAAAAAGTGGAAAGGTGTGTTATTAACTGCAACAAGCCTAATATTTAAAAACAAGCAAACGTAGTCATTCAAACTTGTATTGTGCAGGTCTAAGTACACTAGTTATTGGCCCTGTTTGGATCCATGGGTTAGAGTTAGTTTGAGCTAGTTTGGGCTCAAATAGCCCTAAAGTATCCAAACATGAGGGCTAGTTTGAGCTAGTTGCGTCAAACCCACCCAAAACAACTATCCCACCCAAGAGGTGCTGATTGGGGCTAGTTCTCCTAGTGCATTTATTGTCAATCTAACACTGTCATCCAAACACCTCTTTGGCTAGAGTTAGTTCAGGGTTAGTCATTGTTTAGTATCATTGTTATTTAGGAAACATAGGATAGCGTAGGATTTATTCTACCTTGACTTGTACTCCAAGATGACCATGTACTCCTATATATATGCCCACGAGGCTCAAGAAATACAATCAACTATTCCACCAATCTCTCTCTCCCTTTTAACTGTCATGAGCTAGAAACTAGCTCTAACCTCTAGCTAAGTTAGAGTATCCAAACAGTGCCATTGTTAAATCTAATGGAAAGGCATGTTCAATACTCCCTCCGGTCCTTTTTACTCTGCATATAAGAATTGTCTGAAGTCAAACTTCATAAAGTTTAACCTTATTTATATGAAAAAATATCAACATCTAGCATGCTAAAGTTATACAATATGAAAATTTAAGTCATGACACATGTACTGATATTTATTTCATATTGTGAATGTTGGTATTTTGATCTATAAAGTTGGTCAAACTTTACCAGGCTTGACTTTAGACAAATCTTATATGCGAACTAAAATGATTCGGAGGGAGTACAACATGCTTAACAGCAACCAAATATAGTCATTCATAGAGCTATTGTTAAATTTGGTATTGATGAAATTGTACTGCACAGTTCATACTAGCACATATAGAAAATCACACTTTTAATAGCTGAAATAAGCAAGGCATACTATGAACAACCAAAGATGGCAATTGAAACTAGACATATGCTAACTACAAACAACTGAACAACCATAAACCGTATAAATAAACAAGGCGTAATGCAAACAACCTAATATAGCAATAAATACTGGACAGGTTCTCACTACAAAAGGGGTTCGAGAAAACAAATCATGGGTTTCCTCACTTGTCACAGATTGGCTCCTCCTCATGGTCACCGTCGATGAGGTCTGACTTGCCAGCTGAGGATCCCAGGCCAGCGTCGCAAAACGTGTCATTTAGAAATGACAAAAGGGGCTCCATGGCGATGAAGGATGACAAATTATTCATAACGAGGCGGAGGAGATCAGTGGCAGGGCCATCGATGAGATCGACGGCTGTCAAATCCGAAGGGTTGGGGGTGGGCAACTAAGCTTGTGACATAACCCGCGTCAAGCCGTTGGTGTCGACGACCTCGATGTCATAGCAGGCGTCCGCGACATGCCAGAATACTCTAGCCCGCTGATTGAAAGGCTCAATCCAGGTCCAGTCATTGTCGTCAGCTTCCTCAGCGGCCACCTCGCCGATGTCGGGTGAAGAGGCCGTGGTAAAGCTCTTTTGGGCCATTCGCTCCTCGAGCTCCTCGGGAAGCGTAGCCGGGCTTCGGCTGCGACTCTCTGGAGTGGGGGAGGGGGTGGGGATGGGGATCTCTGGGAAAGGGGGCGTTTCGCAGGCATCATCTAAGAAATTCAAGGCGACGAGGGTATGTATATTGGTGGGTAAACTGCATGGCCAGACTGGCAGAGGTTCACGATGGAGGCGGCGCGGCGGCGACCTAGCTAGGTTTGGAGCGAGGGAGGGGTGGTGTGTATGTGTGTGAGCGGGGGATTTGGGGTGAGCGAAGGATTTGGGGGGTGTGTGTGTGTGGACGGGGTCCAAGGTGGTGTTTGAGGAAATGCCGCGGGTACTGAAAAATTTACTAGGCAGGAGTAAAATGGCGGGGCTGCCGAATATTTGGATCAAGGGATTGAAGCAGAGCAGGGCGGGAGTAACGAATATCACACACGGTTAAAACATAATAATCGTGTTCTATCAAACAGAAAAACACTCCAGCCGAGCAGATATTTTTGAGATTGCGAGGGATGGAAGCGGGAGTAAAATGCCGGGGCTACTGAAAATTTGGATCTACTGATTAAAGCAAAGCGGGAGTAACAGACATCCCACACGGTCTAGACATACCAATCATATGCTATCAAACAGAAAAACCATCTACGCGGGTAGATATTTTCGAGATTGCGAGGGAGTAGATATTTTTGAGAGGGGGAGGGAAGCCTCATGGAGCCCAATCTACTGTGATCATGTGGGTGACAGGGGCAGGGGCGCGGCACACGAGTAGTCCCATGGAACCGTGTCTGTTTCGTACCAGATCGCAGACGGTTGCTGCGTCCGACTCGTCTGCTGTTTATAAATTTGGCCAAAAAACGCGGGAAAGGGTCAGAACACGAACACACTTGCATGTGGACCAAATATATGTATGAAAAGGGTGGTTTGATGTTTAAATACCCAATGCACAACTTTGATGTGGCACCTCTCGCACAAAGCGCACGTTATTATTGCTAGCCCCCCCAACACACACACACACACACACACACTTCGTGTTGCCGGGAGGGGAATCCTAGCTATAAACGCATGCCCCAAATAGCTAGGTCTGACATCTCACCATACCGTAACACAAAACCGAAAGGAGTACATCAACCCCCCTCCCCGCTTTGCTTCCGATCAAATGTGGACAGTGTGCGGGCCCACAGATGTGTTCTTCTAGCGTTAGATGGGTGACACGACTTACCAACCACACCTACGGGTGGCCCGATGTGTGTGTGTGTGTGTGGGTGTGTCTGTGTGTGTGTGTGTGAAAACGATGTGCTATGATATTTAAATTACCAATCACAAATTTGATGTGGCACATGTGCATCGCAAATTAACCGGGCATCCCAGACCCCACGGAGGTTCATCTAGTACGAAGTAGTACTGTGGCCCCCTCACACACACTTTGAGTCGGTGGGAGGGGGCATCTCACCAAGGCGTATTGTAAGACTGAGCAAGAAGAATCACCACCTTTGTCGTATAACCTCTCTTGTTTGTTGGGTCAAAGTCATGCATTGACGTTCCACACACGGCCCCACAAAATAGGATAGCTTGTCGCCGATAACCACGCGAGGGAGTGCCTGATGACAACCACTGCGTGCATCTATCCCAAACATATGAATGAAGTGTCATGTGGTGTTTGAATATACCAAATGCACAAATTTGATTCATGTGTATGCGAGCCCTCTAACTTAGGTCTCAAATCTCACCATGATCGATGTACGACTATACGGTAACGCGAACCAAGAGAAGAAGAATCCACCCTGGTAACCTCTCTCGCGTTGTTGGTCGAAGTGATGGAGACGTCCACGCGGGCCCACGAGTATATAGGCCGTCGATGATATATAACCAAGCGAGGGAGAGTGTCCAAAGACAACCACTGCATGTATGTGGCCCAAACATATGTATGGACATGCGTGATGCATGAATACATGTTTGAATACCAAAAGCACAACATTTTGATGTGGTGCATGCATGCGGCGAAAAACACACAATCCCCACACAAATCTAGTTCATGATGCGTCGCGTGCTCGCCCCGCCCCCCTTTGACCCAGTGGGAGGGATTCGTGCGTACACATGCATGCGAAGTATAGTTGCATGTACCGAACCGTATAAGACGGACCAAAATTTAATCCCCTCCTAATTATAAGTCAAATTAACCTTTATCGCTGTCGGTCGAAGTGATTGACCAAGAGGGCACACAGAGATGGATGAAGCATCTCGCTGATAACCCCATGAGTGAGTGCTAGAGGACAACCGCCATCGCTTGCTTGTGGGCCAAACACATGTATGGACATGTGTGGTTGTGATGTTTGAATACCTAATATATATGCAGAACTTTGATGTGGCACCAGCCTGGGAAACCTTTAAGTCCCCCACATGAACCGAGGTTCATGACACGTAGTATATATATGTTGCCCCCTCCCCTCTTCCACGCGTAATATATACTCCTACGTACGTACCGTAACACAACCCGAAAATAATCCTCCTTGTTCGTCAAATTACCTTTCTCGTTGTGTCATATATTAGATGGACGGCGACCTCGCGGGCCCATGGAGGGAAGAGTCGCAGGCGAATGAGTGACAACCATCGTCTGCATGTGGCCCAATGTGTTGGTGATGTTTTTAATACCCGATATGCACAACTTCTTTGCGGGATCTGCCTCGGAAACCAAAAAGTCCCCACACGGAACGAGATCGATTCATGACGTGTGTGTAGTATATATGTGATGCCCCGGCCACCTCCTCCCCTCATCGACCCATACTATATACAACTACCGCAACACAACCCAAAAAGAAACCTCCTTGCTGGGTGAAAGTGATGGAGGAAAACCTCGCGGGCCCACGGATGGAAGCATCGCACGCGAGTGAGTGTCCTATATGACACGTAGTATTGCCCCCGGCCACCCTCTTCAACGCGTACTATATATATACTCATACCGTACGTATAACAAAAACCAAAAAATGACCATCCTTGTTGGGAACCTCTCTCATCGCATGTCATAGTGCTGGACGGCGACCTCGCGGGCCCACGCGAGTGAGTGTCCTAGGACCACCGCGTGCATGTGGCCCAAAGATGCATGTCAAACTTTTTCTGCAGCGAACATGTGACCAAAGGAGTTTAGTGTTGAAAATTGTAAATAATAGATAACATCTGTCTGTTTTTTATACATTGATTGATTTCCCAGGGATTTAAATGTGCAAAAATCAAATTTGATCTACATGAGACCCGTGATAGTGCACGAAAATGGATTGCAAAATCATATGTGTACGTGTCCCTGGGTGCATGTTTAGTCCCCATGCAAGAAATTTCTAACATCTAGAATCTTGATTTTAAAATCCGATAAATCCAAAACTAAGTTGAAATTCATGAAACTTATCGTGGTGTCATGTGGACACCAATAGACTGTGATTTTTTTTTTCAAATTTGAGACATGTTTTGATATAGTCTTCTTACATACAGGAAATTATAAATAATTATCAACCAATATCGCAAACGAACTCTTTATTCGAACCATGTGTGTTAGACCAACAATGTAAGTGACGTGCTTCGGTTAAGCAATAAAGCGGAAGAATTAATCATCAAAAAGGAAAAATCAATATAATACGTGCCGCGCACGCGTCCCGTGTGCCGTACGAGCATGTGCGAGTTGACGAGACGCATGCTAGCAGGTAGACCGGGAGGCCGAGGCACGCGCGTGTTCGCTACACACTCACCGTGGGGCATGCTAGTAGCTGTGTGAAATGATGGTAGGCGTGCCAGCAATCCGCCGCACAGGCTCACCGGGAGGCGAGTCAGCCCTTTGACCGCCACCCATCTCGCTCCCACTGCTCCATATTAATGGCGCGCCCAATCCGCTGGTCATAATTGGCGGCCGCACACCTGTCCACAGTTGTCACCGCCGCTTGGAGTGTATTAGGATTTTGCCGAAGTGCAACATCGGTAGGAGTGGTGATGCCGGGGCTGGTGAAGCACCCGTGCAATGCGTGAAACTGGGCGCAGAGGTTGTTGTCGCCGTCGATGAGGTCTCGTGCGGGTTAGCGTGCGTGCTAATAATTCGTAGCCAGATGTTGAGAATTAATTTTGACCGCCACCCGCCTCGCTCCGTGAAATGATGGTATAGGAATGCCAGAAGTCCGCTGCGCATGCTCACCGGGTAGCGAGATAGCCTTTGACCACTGCCCGCCTCGCTCCCACTGGTCTGTATTAATGGCGCGCCCAAGCTGCCGCACCCCCATCCTCGCCACACACACAATCCTCTCTCTCCGCCCGCATCCTCAACGCCGCTCTCAGTCCTCAAAGCCAGCACTCCCCATCCTCGCCACAAACACAATCCTCTCTCTCCGCCCGCATCCTCGACGCCACTCACAGTCCTCAAAGCCGTCAATGTATGAGGATGCCGCCGAAGCGCCCCATCGGAGGGAGTGGCGACGCCGGGGCTGCTAAAGCACCGGAGCACAACGTGAATATGGAGACAGAGGTTTCTGTCGTCGCGGACAAGGTGGAGAACGAGGCTGCCAACAAGCAAGGCGGGTCGAGAAAGAACCGCAAGTGACTCCAGCAGGCCTAGACTTCATCAGCAGCCTCCCTGATGATATGTTAACAGTCATCATATCCCTCCTCCCAATCAAATATGGGGCGAGGACAACTGCCCTTTCCCGGCGGTGGCGTCCCCTATGGTTCTCCACCCCTCTCGACCTCCTCGGCGCCACGAGCTCTGCCATGGCTATCGCAAAAGCTTGGATGCGTTCTCCCAGATCCTCAGCAGTCACCATGGCCCAATTAGAGGCCTTATCACGGGCAAGTTCCATTCCAATGGCAAGGACCGAGCCAAGCTTGACGAGTGGTTCCGATCCCCCACCCTAGATCAGCTCGAGGAGCTGAGTTTTAATGATGGGCATATGCGCTCACTGCCAACGTCCGCGCTCCGCTTCGTGCCCACACTGCACCTTGCTAAGTTCATGAAATGCCATTCCCCGCCCTTAATGATGCGCCCGCTCTTTTTCTACCATGATTGAAGCACCTCGAGCTCGTCGCCGTCTGCATCCCAAAGGATGACATGGAGCGCCTGCTCCGCAGCTGTACTGCACTCTAGTTCCTTCGTCTTTAGGCGATGAATTGGTCGAGTAGCTTCCACATCACCTCCAGGACTCTCCGGACTATTTATGTGTGTTGCTGGTGCTGCAACAAGAGATCACAAAAGGTGGACCACAATATGGTCATTGAGGACACACCTTCACTTGATAGATTACTTGTAGTTGATCAACAAGGTCCAACAAGAATCAATGTCATTTCTGCACCGAAATTGACAGTGGTGGGCTACTCATCTGTCAAATACTACTACTTTCATGTACAACAATCGCCTTCTACCTCTCCTTCTTGATACCAACATTATTTCTAGTTTTGAAGATGTATGTTCGTCTGTCATCCAGAAAAGCTTCACCCAGATTCTGCGCACAGTGTAGGTCTTGGCACTAGAATCTGTCGCCCCAACCTGGACCAAGTTGTCAGTTTCCTGAGATGCTTTCCGTGCCTGAAGAAGCTGTATATCGAGGTGATGTTCCTTTCCTGTTAAATGTTAACCATAAGGGAGTACAATTTTTTGCACCTTTTCCCAAGTTTACAATGACAATGTACTACGATTTCTGAAGGAATTTTGGAGGCTTTCAAGACATACACCTCCCCATATTGGTTGCTTGATTCCTATGGTTACAATCCATAAGAATTTCTCCTTTGGATTCATCTGTACTAGTTTTCTTAGGGAATTTTTCATCCACTCCAACCTCTTGTGAAGAAGGCTACATTTTTCTAGATTGTAATCAAATGCCCATGTTAATCATGTCAGATCGAAGATGGCACGTTGGTGCATTTTACAAATCCTGCAAACCAAATAGGCGTGTAGTAGTGTTCAAAATTGCATGTAGGCACTAACACGTTCTCTTCTTTTGCAGATAATAATAGGCCCGGAGGTGGATAATGTTTATAACGACAATCACATCGAATGCCTGGATCTGCATCTCTCAAAAATTACATTGAACTCCTACAGAGGGACCTTACCGGAGATTACATTCGCCATGTTCTTTGTTGCCAGAGCAAGGGTGCTGAAGGTAATGAGGTTGAACATGCATTTAAATAGGAAATATGAATGGTTTGTTGATCAGAGCCGGTAGCTACTGCAGAATGGAAGAGGCTCCAAAAAAAGCTAAACTTCGTATTGGAAGTGCATATGACAGAGTAATTGGAAGTCATTGTGTCAAACCCATACATGACTTGTCATCGGCTGATTCCTTAGCAGAAATGATGAGGTTTCGAAAGCGGCCTTACTATTTTTATTTTTAGTTTGAACCTCTCTTATATCCATGTTCAGCTGATCAGCATGAGCGTTTGCAGCTGAATGAGCTGAATTTCATTTCTAATATCAGTTTGAACCTTGTAATCTTCGGATTTGAGCCATGTAACTCTGGAATTTGAACCTTGTAATATTTCGGGCTTTTGTGGTACAATCGTTGAAATGGCATCGTATGAGACTCGTAGATTGGTAGTACTATTTTGACCTTAATATGCAATAGACTTAGATTTTATTAACCATTCACGACCAGGGATCCAGCCGGAAGCAGAGCAATGGCAAACATCGTTGCAACAAGATGTAGATGATTAGATGCTCGTTTCTCCTAGTTTAGTATGAATGTAATTGCTTACTTTGGTGTGTGGAAATGTTATGTGTGCAGTCACTTATGTAATTGTATGCTTAATTTGGTCATGCAATGATGTTCTTATAAGGATATATGTTGATGTTCTGTAGACAGAACATATCACATTGCACACAGACCACACTAGGGAACCCGTCGGTCATGAATTCATCAATCGCAGATGGTTGTATACCAGCAAGCATTTGCCCACAACACACACGGCTTATTCCATCACAAACAGCTCGGATGGATCAACTGTAAGCCACGTATCGCACAAGCAACTCTAATCTGATTCGTGCTTGATGTCGCCGCCATCGCTCGCACAGTACATCTTATTTGCCACGTATCACTGTGTCGAGCTCTGCTCGCGTCCCTCGGTGCGCTGTGCTCGCCGTTAGGTGCCGCGGCGCGCTCTGCTCGCGTCCGTCAGCGCGCTCTGCTCATGTACCTCCACGCACTCGGCTTGTGGACAGCTTTTCCTTGCATGTTCAACTGCTATATGCATATATATGGTTGCTCGCCATTGAGGCGACCACGGTGCGCTCTGCCAGCGGTTGGGCCTGCGCACGATCACGTCGGGGGCCCCATATGCATGCGGTTGCACCGCACGCATCGCCATGATGCAGTTACATGCGGCACGATGGAGTTACGCGCTGCAAATTAGAACTGCCATTCGGGCGTGCCGATATTCCAGGCCGTCCGGCTTCCCCTTTAATTCCCGTGGCCATTATAACCTTAGTCTCTTCAACCTTTCGATCGCGCCAGACAACACAACAAGCACACCCACGATGACACATAGAGAGGGGATGTCTAGCGGTGCTCCAATGGAGTTCGGCGTGCATAAAGTGGATACCCACATGAGGGAGACGGATCTCTCGGTGGTGTTCACCATCGACCCGGCCATGGTGGACGACTACATCAACACCGTTGAGCAGTTGCTTGCTTGAGACAAGTACAAGGTGGTCGGCATCAACCTCTAGTACACCAGCGGTCGTCCCAACATATATCAAAAGGTTGCCGTCGCCCAGTTGTGCATGCGCCATCATGTCCTCATCTACCACTATTGCATGGCCACAGAGCCTTGAGACTGTTTCGCCAGGTTTGTCAACAGCACCGACTACAAGTTCGCTATGGTGGAAACCACCGACGATGTAAAAGCGCTCAGGGTTACGGGCTTGGCCTGCAAGAACCTTGTCAAAATCTGCGAGCACTACAGGGTCTGGGGCAGCATGAAGAAGGACTCCCTGGTTGAACTCGCCTCGGCCATCATCGACCCATACTATGAAAAGATGAAGCAGGATGCCAACAGAACATGTCCCGTATCTTGGCATGGGGTCTGGATGCGGCAACTGGATGAACCTCACCTCAGGTTCACGGCCAAGAGTGTGTACACATGCTACGAGATGCACAGGCGGATCGTTGACATGAGGAAGTGCCTCGTTACCAAAATCGACGAGGCCGGATCGAGCCACAAGTAGAGCAGTAGCGGCAAGCGTCACAAGAAGTAGATGATGATCAGATGATCATTGATCCTAGTTAATTATGCATGTAATATATAGTTGACTGTGGTGTGTGGAAATGTCATGTGTGTTGTAGCCACCTATGTAATTATGCATGTAATAGTTTACTTTGGTTTGTGCAAATGTCATGTGTGTAGTAGCCACCTATGTTGTTGTTCTGTATGCAATCCCAATGCACAACACACACGTCTTATTACCAGCAATCGTCTGTGTTATTATCGGTCTTCGCACACATTTCTAATTATAGACCTATTTGCCGCGTATCACACACATCTTGTTAAATTGAACCATTTCTGTTATCTTGGCTCAACGCAAACAGTTCATTCGAGTGAACTGTCTGCCCTCTATCGCACACATCTTGATCTGGCTGACCGTTTCTTTTGTTCCGCCTAATCACAAACAATTCATCTGAGTGAACCGTATGCCGTATATCGCACACACCTTCATCTGGCTGCCCGTTTCTGTTCTTCTGCCTCATCGCAAATAGTTCATTGAACTGAACCGTATGCCCCTTATCGCACACGCAACTAAATTCTGAACCATGTTTGATGCATCCGTCATCGTAAACATTTTGCATCTTTTTGACGTTTTTTTACATCACCGTTTGCGATTATTGCATCGCACACAGTTTCGTCAAAGGGTCTCTGATTGTAGTGTCGCGTTAGCAGCATCCTGCAGTAGTGCTTTTTAAAAGATCCAATCATGATGAACTAATTGCTAGTGAGTTGAGTGCACTAGATTATCTTTATGAAGTTTTGCTTGAGATTCGTGAATCTAAAAATTGTGATGAAGAAATTTATGAAGTGATTTATGATAGCTCCTTGAATGAAAAGCATGATTGCAATGATTTTACTATAAATTCTATTAATGTCAATTGTGCTAATAATATGCAAAACCCCAAGCTTGGGGATGCTAATTTTGCTATGTCCACTACCTATTGCAATGATCATGATTGGGGTGATAATGTTTCTTATGATCTTGAAAATTTATTTAGGCCTCATGATGAATATGATATTGATAATAATGCTTGCAATAATATTTAAAGTGGGTTTCGAAGAGAGTCAACATTAAGTAAAAATAATCCCACACATTTGGAGAGTGTTCAATCTTACAGTTTTTTTGATGAAAGTGGGTTTGGAGAGGTCATGACTTTAGTTGATGTTAATCCCACTATCTTGGAAGATTATAAAACTTTTATGCATGTGGATCATGAAAGAACATTTTATATGATAGCTATATTGTTGAATTTGATTATGATCCGATATGTAATTATTATGAGAGAGGAAAATATGGTTGTAGAAAATTTCATGTTACTAATTTACCTCTCATTATGTTGAGATTGCTATTGTTTCTTTCTTCTTCCTTGCACATGCTATATATTTCTTGTCTTGATAATTTGTTTGCTTATAAATCCCTATGCATCGAAAGTATGTTAGACTTAAATGTGTTTTTCACTTGCTACATGATGCTCTCTTCGTGTTTCAATTATTATCTTTCATGTGAGCATCATTGAAATCCACACAAGTCTGAAGGATGAAATAGCACACACAAGCATCTCACAGATAAAATTAACCACGGGGAAATGGAATCCACCCACCACACACACAAGAACCCTACCTAATCTCCCATCCAACCATTAGAAGAAAAGGTAGGAGGCGGATGCGAGAGCACACAGAAGAAATAGAGAGACCTCGACAGATCTGGCGAAAACTAAGAGCAAGCATTGGGGGGAGGCAGCATTTGTACCTCTCCAAACGACCCCGATGCACGAATCCACAGCGGTTCTTCCACCCCCACGATGCCACGCGCACCTTGGAACCGCGCAGACAGTTGCCGGCTTCGCTTCAGAGGAGAAGAGAGCAGGCTGAGGGAGGGAGAGCGGGGAGTGGGGCAGAAATAGGAGCGGGGCGTGCGCCGGTTACTCCACTCACGAACGCAGGAGACAGCGGCGGAGAAGTCGGGGGAGGTTGGAGGAAGGGAGCGGAGCGACAGAGAGGGAGAAGAGAGCGAGCGACAGGGGGAAGGGATTTCTGACAGGTGGTGCGCGAGCGAGATGGGCAGTAAATGCCTCTCTCTAGCGGGTGTTGGAGCGCCGGGGTTAATTACAGTTTTACCCCCCAACCACTAAAAAAGTAAATGGATCTGTTGAAAAATGAATGCACCATTTGAATGCATCTGTTTTAAAAAGATAAGATTAAATAACAAATCTGGTGTTATCCCTTAAAACCAAAAATTGATGACAAACAGAAGGGCAAGTACACTACCAAGGGAAGAAAAATACATACACAAATAAGCACTTACGAACAAAGAAGAAGTTCAAAAAATAAAGAACAGAAGTTCAAGTACACTATCAAGCGAAGTTAGGCATATGAATAAATAAACACTAAGAAACAAAAGAAGAAGTTCTAATACAAAAACATATGAAGTCCATATCTAACTAAAATACACAACTTAGAAACAATATAGAAGTTCAAATTCACCTACACACAAAGTACACATGCAACAGACTCGCCTACGCATGCGACGACGCGGCACGCCGGGTCATCGCCTACTCCGTCTTCCTGGCTCGGCCTCATAGGGGGTCCCCGCGAACTCGCATCCGCTCGCCACGGGGCCCCCCGGCTTGGCCTCGCGCTACCGCGGTAGTGCGCGCTAGGTTGACTGGCGCAATGCGGTTATTCTGTTTCCACCCCCACCTGCATGCACCCCAGAGCCACACCCCTAAGATAGATAGTGGGGTCACGGATGTGATGGACTCGCCTCCGCATGCGACGACGCGGCACGCCGCGTCATCGCCTGCTCCGGCTCATTCCTGGCTCGGCCTCGCAGGGGGAGGGGGTCCCGACCCTCCTCCCCCCGGCTCGGCCTTGCGCTACTGCGGCAGTGCGCGCTAGGTTGACACACACAATGTGGTTATTCTGTTTCCACCCCAACCCGCACGCTCCCCAGAGCCACACCCCTAAGATAGATAGTGGGGTCACGGATGTGACGGATTTTCCTCCGCATGCGACGACGCGGCACGCCGCATCGTCGCCTGCTCCGGCTCGCTCCTGGCTCGGCCTCGCAGGGGGAGGGGGGTCCTGACCCCCCTCCCCCTGGCTCGGCCTCGCGCTACCGCGGCAGTGCGCGCTAGGTTAACACGCGCAATGCGGTTATTCTGTTTCCACCCCCCACGGCACGCACTCCAGAGCCACACCCCTAAGATAGATAGTGGGGTCACGGATGTGACGGACTCGCCTCCGCATGCGACGACGTGGCATGCCGCGTCGTCGCCTGCTCCGGCTCGTTCTTGGCTCGGCCTCGCAGGGGGAGGGGAGGGGGGTCCCGACCCCCCTCCCCCCGGCTCGGCCTCGTGCTACCGCATTGGTCGATAGGCTCAATGCCGATTTCAATGTCTACAAATATTTAAATCCAAAAATAACAAACAAAATTATAATAACAAGTTCAAATAGTGAAGATATAGAAGTTCGGGGTTTTGTAAAACCTCAAATTAACATGTTAAAAACGATTAGCATACAGAAGTTCAGGATAGCTATTCAGTGAAGTCCAACAACTATTAGAACTACGAAAAGATATTAGAAAAAATAAAAAATATATGCATATCCGTCGGCCAATTCCATGGTTGCTCACGGGACTAAGTTAAAAAATTAAAACCAATGCAAAGAATGAGAAATGACAGAAAAATAGAAAGAAATACAGAGGACTTGCTACATTACCTTGCAAAGAAGGAAAAGCAGAAGTTCAGGTATGAACAACGCAGAAGTCCAGCTTGTACAACGACCATTAGATGATCTAGAAAATATGAACGAACGAATTCGTCCGAAGCATAAAATTCCCTGCGCCTGATTAGAACACGTCCGCACCCCCTTGGAAATTATCTGGCAACTCCCTTTGTACAACAAAAATGACCAGAGGGCAAATCTCAAAACCGCAAAAACACCCCGTGCAATAGTTGCGGGAGTGCCAACATCAAATCGCCAGAAATCAAACCGTATGGACTCTCCCGACTGAAATTGACGACGTAGTAAGCCTTTAATTTCACTAAAGTACGCAAATCAGCCAGCAAACTTTACAGAAAAACGAGAAATCGTCAGAAGCGGAGGCTGCATCTCGGGCGGATGAAGAACACGGCCGATTTCAAATTCATTTGAAATAACAAAAAATTGTGCACCAAACTCGTACCAAAACCTAATTCCCATCGTGCCAGTGCTTCGACAACATCCACAGCATGCTTTAAACTTGTAACAGACACACGTTCATCACGACCCGAGAGCAAATCCGCCAATGAGCGAGATTCCTATTTAAAACGGGCATTTAGTTGCTAAAAACCGTTTCCAGATTACACTTACATCACATAGAACATGACTGACCAGAATAATTTGCGCGGGGAGACACGGTTGCGAAGATAGCCCGAAGGTCGGGTTCCTACAGAGGGAAGTTCAGGTTGTGTAACTCAGGAAGTTCAGGTTGTGATCAGAATAAGTGATCAGAATAGTGTTTATGTATATATATACACACACACACATATATATATATAGGACAACACTATTCTAATCCCAGGATTAGAATAGTTATTTGGATCACAGCCAGCCCTATAAGGGCCCGACAGATCCCTCCTGAACTTCCAAACCCCACGGCCCGAACCCCCACGGCTGACCAGGTGACCGACCAGGGGCGTGATTTGCGTCCACCCCCCATCGGGATCCCGACCCCGCCTCGCCTCCCCTCTCGTCCCCTCGAGCACCGGCGAACGTCGCCTCTGCCGTGACTCGCCGCCGCCGACTGGATCTAGATCCTCCGTCGCCGTCGCCAACCTCCGTCGCCTCTACAACCATCGCCGACCCGATCCAGCTCCACCCGCTCCGTCGCCAACTTTCTGCGTCGAACCGCCATGGAATTTCGAAAGCCTCCTCCTCGTTCCATCCTCACCTCCCGACGGCTTAGCAGAGGTGATGACGGCCAAGGCGCAAGGTATGGCAAATGGCGCGGCCAAGGGAGGATCTCAGCGGTGGCGCCTTCAAATCTAGCAACGGACGCGGCACCACAGGTAGATGAACTTCCTCCCTCTTCTTGCCTCCTCCTTCAATCTTGCCTTTCCTAATCTTCTTGCTTCATGCAGATGAACTTCGCGCCCTCTGCAAGACATGGATTGCCATGGGATTCCTCCCCCAACTCTTCGATGAATTGCTCTCAAGGTGGCCTATCTACTACTGGAAAAAGGTTGGCCGAACTTCTATCCAAGGTATGGTTGAACTTCCTGCTGTCTATTATTTTCTTTCAGCCATGTGAAGTTCTGGTAGTGTGTGAGCCACAGTCCAGGTTGCAACAAATAAAAAATCAGCCTGCATTCATATGTAAAAAACCATGTGAAGTTCAACTAGTAAGTGGGCTAGAGTTCAGGTTGGTATGTATCTGGTTGTGTGGAAAAAAAAGGAAAATAAAACAAACATGTGATCACATGAAGGTCAGGTTGGTATGCACTAGTAAGTTCAACCATTCAAACTCATGAAGGTCAGGTTTTTAACAGTAGACAGTATTTCCCCTTTGCAAACAAGAAGTTCAGTCTGTGGAGAGTGCTTAGTTTAGGTACAAAAAAAATCAAATAGTGTAGAATTCAGAATGTGAGGTTCATTATGTGAAGAGTGCTCAGTTCAGGTACACAAGTATAGGTAGATGCTCAGCTCAGTTCAGAGTGTGATACCTGTCCTAGGAAAAATATGTACATGAACAACACTTTTATATGAGAAGTTCAGGCTGTGAATAATGCTTAGTTCAGTTACACCAGTATAGGCAGATGTGACTTGTGTGCTAACACATTCTTTTTTTATGCCAGCAGGATGAGAGACACATAAAGAAGCTTAGAACTTCCCAGCAGCAAGTACACAACCCTAAGCCTGTACAGGTTGTGCCGCCCCCTCAATGGGTCACACCTCAAATGCACCAACAACATTCCCAATCTGCTCCACACCAAAATTGGGTGACACCCAAAACACATGCAGACTTCCAACATGCTGGGTCACAGCCCGATCTGCACCACTTTGCGCCTCCACCTAATTGGGTGATGCCGGAAATCCCCCACGGATTCTTTGTATCCACCAGCAGACTTCCAAGCACACCGATGGAGGAGGGTGTTAGCTCAAGTCCTGCATGTAACTCTGTAGGTTATCCTGCGTGTAACTCTGGAGGTTATCCTGCGTGTAACTCTGGAGGTTATCCTGGTGTGGCTCATCAATGTGAAAGGGCAGCAAGTAAACTGGATGCCAGGACAAATCCAACAGGAACACACACACACACGGAGGAGAGTGCTCTGCACACTACCGCCGTTGGATGTTGCTACTGCTACTACAACTCAGGATCGTACGGGACATGAGGTAGATGGATTGCTTCACAGAACAAAAGAGCAAACTAAAACCAGGATCGCCATACCTCCACAACCACCACAAGCAAAAAAGGACGCAAACAAGAGAGAGTCCATCTTCAGCCCTCGTTCCTCCTCGTGATCCACTCCTGCACCCTGCTACGATAACTCCGCCGTGCCCCATCCCAAAGGGCCAGCAGCAGACTCCGGTGGAGTTGCGATCATACACGCACGTAAGTGAACAAAATTTAAGTATTTATATGTGCATCTTGTATGATCTGTAATTTTTCTGCTCCCTCCAGGATAACAAATTTATAAACTACATTTTAACGTACATTTTGGATTTCTTTTTCTTTTTCTGCAGATGCCGGATCTCCCGGATTATCTAATACCAAGAGTAATGATGCCATTCCAGAATGTAGAGAAAGCCAGGGAATTTTACAACAGATACGCTAGTTTTGGAATCAGGAAGACGGGAGGGAATGACATTCACAAGTATTTTGTTTGCGCGTTTCGAGGGAAATACACAACTTCTGTTTCAGAGGCTGACAGGAAGCAAAACAAAACATTGCAGAGGACAGGCTGCAATGCAAGAATGAGGGAGAAGGTGCAGGAGGATAACACATGTGTGGTAGTGGACATTGAGTACAATCACAATCACCACCTCATGCAAACTGATGACATGATGGTATTCTTGCACTCACACAAGAATTATCACCCCACTATTTTGGAGTACGTAAAGCTCTTGCAGTACCATGATGTGAAACATACAACAATCATGTCATTGCTATCCGAAAATGAAGATGGAAGCTACTTCCTAAGCATGACCAGACGAGACCTACTAAACCAGTAAGTATTGAAAAATGCACATACTACAATGTGCATAGCATCCTAAGTCACCACCAGTGCTAGCAAAAATAACAAATGCATGTTTGCATATAATTTGCAGGAAAGCCATGAATGCAAGGAAAGATGATTTGGATGATGTATTGAAACATGTATCTTTCTTTAAGGACATTAAGGCAATCAATGATGAGTTTTTCTATGACATACAAGTAGACAGCGACAAATCAATTAAAAACATTTTCTGGTCCAATGCAAGCTGCCGAGGAGCAAATCAAGACTTTGGTAATTGCGTAACATTCGACACAACTTACAAGACTAACAGATTTCAAATGCCTCTAGGAGTGTTTGTTGGAACAAACCACCATTTGCAGTCAATGATATTTGCTGTTGCCCTAGTCAGAGACGAAGATGCAAAGTCATTCAAGTGGCTGTTCGATACATTTGTATGGTGCATGAACCACACACACCCAACTTGCATTCTAACAGGTAAGTTCAAAAAAACTCTACAAGTTTCATCATCTTTTCAGCTCTGGGTGTATATTGGGTATACTGGTTTTAACTGAAAATAATGTAAACCAAGCAGTTCAACCACTGGTAGCTCGGAAGTCCAACATCAGTACAAGAAGAAAATTATATGTCACATCTTTAGAAAAAATATAGTTCTGGATGTGAGGTTCAAATACAGGAATCATAGAAGTTCAAGAACACTACTGTAAGAAAAAATATATGTAACATGTTCAGAAAAATATAGTTATGTCTATGAAGTTCAATCACTGGTACCACAGAAGTTCAACAACACTGCTGTAAGAAAAAATTGTGTGACATTACTAGGTAGTCCTACTGCTGCCTGTGAAGTTCAAGTACTTGTATCACATATTTTCACCATCAGTGCAAGAAGCAAGTTTCATTTTTTTAATTCATGCAGACTAGTGCCCGTCAATGGCGAAAGCTATACCACAATCATTCCCAAATACCGTCCACAAGCTATGCCGTTGGCACATCCTGAATAATTTCAAGGAATACCTCGCGTTGCTATAAAAAAAGTATACAACATTGAAAGAGGAGTTCACAGCTATCTTAAACTGGCTGCTAATGCCAACGGAGTTTGAAGCTGCCTGGGCTGCACTCATGCAGAAGTACAACCTGCAGAATGACCAGATGATGATGCAGCTGTGGAGTGATAGAAAACTGTGGATATCAGCATATTACAAGAACATTTTCTGTGCTAGAATGACTTCTACACAACGAAGTGAGAGGATGAATCACGTGCTCAAGAGAGGGTTTGTCAAGGGGACCCAGAACCTACACAACTTTGCTAGGCAGGTAAATGCTTGCATACAAACTCGGATGCAGAAGGAGAACGAGCAAACAATGGCCAGCATGGTATTAAGACAAAAAAACACCCCCATATTGTGACTTCCTTGAACATGTGCACTTGGTGTTTAAAATGAAACCCATGACTCTGCTCGACTAATATCTTATTTTTTGACATGTGTGCAGAGCAATCCTGTGACAAAAACAACTTATGGCTACGAGGAAGACATGGCTATCAAGTACACGAGAGATGTGTACATTCAGATGAGGAATAGGATGAGAAAAGCAACACTATTTCGCGCAAAGCCTACAACAGAGGCCACTAAGTACCTTGTGTACTACCACAACAAGGCTGGCCATGATGATGAAGAATGATTTGCCTGGTCAAAGCATGAATTCCAGGTTGTAGCTGACCCAGAGAATGAAATATATGAGTGCGAATGCAAGCTTTGGACACACACAGGTGAGCGGACAAACAAACTCATTAAATAGCTAAACTAGTAGTATCATATCAATATATGAAACTCATTGCTGGCTCACAAACTATGTATTCTGAATTCATCAGAAAATGCAGGTCTGTTCTACCTTCACATAATGAACATACTGGAAAACCTGAAGCCTGACAAATTTCTAGACAAGTATATCCTCAAACGGTACACAAAGACTGCAAAATCACAACCAACATTTGATACAAGGGACTACAACACAATTGCATCGGATGGCAGCTCAAGACTATCCAACCAAGACATACTGCTGCAGCTAAATTTGACGGTTAACAAGAAAGCGATGAGATGTGAACAACAATATGACAAAGCCTTCTATGTTCTCAAGAGGCTCGTGGAAGAACTTGATGCAATACATTCAGCAAATCAAGCGGATGCTAACGAAAGGATGGCTGTCGTGGGAAACCACGACCACCTATGGGGCCATGAGCCCCTTTTGGTTCGGCGGGGGGATTGGCATGTTGCACAAAGAGCAAAGAAGCATCGCGCGGCACGGCAGAGATCACACGGGCAGTCTTTACCCAGGTTCGGGCCGCCATGAGGCGTGAAACCCTACTCCTGCTTCGGTGGATTGATGGTGGATAATGGTGGTGGACGTACCACACTCGCCCGGCAACGTCGCTCTGGGGGCGAGAGTAGCTACGAGCGTATGAATATGCGAGGGTCCAACCCCTTCTACGGTCGCCATGGGCCTCCTTTTATAGATTAAGGGGTCACCACAGTGGCAAATCGGTCCTTGCGTACTGATTAGATAGCTAACGGTGCTATCATATCTAACTCTGCAGGCTGACAGAGCACATTAAATGTGCCGCTTAGTGTCACATCACAGCCCGCCCGACTGGCCTTGCCGGGCTGTTTTGCCAGCTTCGCGCCTGCTCGCTTGACACGTCTCAGGACGTGTGTCATATGGAGGTGTTTGTTGTAGGAAGTGGCTGCCATGTGGCAAAAAGCAGCCACTTAGTCACCTTGGAGCTCGACACCGCTTTGATTAATGACTTGCATAACTTGTGAGGTGGAGCGGTGGAGTGGCTTGCCTCCGCCAGCCCCGGCAGGCCTGCCGGGACGATCTGGGAGCTTGCTTCCGGGGCAAAACCCAACCCTGCCGGGCTCGCCTGCCCGACAAGGTAGGTCCTTCCCTTAGCGATGCCTTGTTCCTCTGGCTCACCTTGGCCTTCTTGACTTGCACTTGGATCCTTCAAAGGAATTGATCCTCCTTGTTTGGTCTGATCTTGGTCTTATAATCTTGTCTCTGGCCTGTGCACAGTCCGTGCAATGGACCCAGGGTCTGTTGCACCGACAGGAGCCCCCGGGCCTGGCACGAACGTGCCGCTGTGCATCGTCGGGGTAGGCCCTAACCAGTGCATAGGCAGAAATGTAAGGGTGGCTCCGCCCTTTGAGATCTTCTTTGCTTCTTCATTAACCTGAGCTTGGGTCAGTTTCCAGTTTTCCCGCGCGTCGTGCGAAACGTTTGGGGGAGAAACTGAACCACGATCTGTGGGCAGCCCACGCCCCACGATCACACGGTAGGAAACTGCCATCCCACTTGCCTCCTGCCCCGGGGCGCCTCCGCCACGTGTACCGCATGCATTGCGTAGAGTAGGTGGTGGACGCGGAGGGTGCGGGAATGAGCGCCATGGCCGAAAGCCAGGCGTCGCCGAGTGGTGTAGAGGGACGGCTCTGATTCCCCGAGCTGTTGGAGGCGCAGGGGAACCGCATTGGACGAGCAGGGCGGTCGCCAGCTGGACGAGAGTCCAGCCCCCTGCCTCGCTCTCCTATAAAAAGGGGGAGGAGTAGTGTGTCTGCTCACACACCTTCCTTCTCCCTTTCAAAGCTTCCCTTGCTTGCCATGGTGAGGGGGCGAGGGCGTGGTGGTACTCCGGTGGTGGCGACGAGAACTTCTGCTCGACAGCGTCTCCCCTCCTCTTGATGATGTGGGGGCTGAACCCGCTGTGAGAGGAGGCGAAAGGGGGCGCGGCTGAGGTCATCGCCGTGTGCGCGGCCGAGGAGGCCGGGGCGGCGCCTCAATTACGCCCGCACCGGACGCTCCTCCCCCGATGGAAGGCCACGTCGGAGATCAACCCTTGGAGTTTGTCATGAGGCTGTATAAGCCTCCGCGTGGCCACCTCCGCCTCCCTACTCCATTTGCATGGGTGATGGAGCTCGAACAGCTGCATGCACTGAGGTTGCACATGGGGGGCCGTGGGAATGGTGGCATGTGGGTGGATGTTGACTTCCCTGCTCCTCATGTTATGTACTTCCGCCGTGGCTGGAAGACCTTTGCTCGAGCCCATAGCTTGGCGAAGGGGCACGTTCTCCAGTTTAAATTAATGGAGAGCGGCCTGCTTTCTGTCAAGGTCTTTGGGAGCTCGAGAGCTCGCTTAGTGTGCTGCGCGGAGAGCTCGACCGACGACGAAAGCTCCTCCTCGAGCGAAAGCGACAAGGAGGATAGTGACGGCAGCGAGAGCTCTAAATTGCAATCTTTAGTCCGCTGCAGATTCAGAGTTGTGATATGCAGGCGACATTTGCCTCTCCATGAGAACAATTTCCCTCCCAGATGCTGGCTTTATGATAGGTTGCCAGAGTACGTCGTAGTCCTCCCATGTGGCGTCAGTGGGTGGTAGCGTCTTCCACTAAACTTGTGAAATGGACAACCGGGGCATCGCCTTTCTTTATTATTGAAAGTGCATCTCTCGATTGGTTTTGGTAATTCATCACAACATACTCCCTCTGTTCATTTTTGTATGGTGTATTATTTTCTGTGTCGATGAATGTTATTTTTACGCTCATCACACATAAGTTTAAAGAAGTTTATTTCATAAAAAACGACATATGTGCTACTGACTATATGATGCCCCACATGTTGTTGTGGGACTGTTTTTGCAATATGTCGATGAAGTTTTGGATACATGCTAAATGAATATTTGAAATAGTAATTTTTGAAGTAATATAAGAACTAAATGTAAGTAACATTATAGAATGGAATTTTCATGCATGCATGTTTGCATGTTGAGGCGGATTTTTATTATGGATAATTGTATGTTGAGGTGGACCTTTTCCCATGCATATTGAATGATGAGGTGTCATTCTTACATGTTGAGAGAAATATGATAGTGGAGGCTAGCTATTTAGATATCAAAGATGTGAAGCGGAGCATCCCACGATCATCCCCATGGACCCACCATCATCTCCCAAAGCACCATCTATTGTCACGCCCAATATGCAATCCTATCCGAGAGGAACTCGAAGGTCCCACCAGGGATAGAAGCGCATATCGAAGACGCTTGTGCAAGGTGGATATCATTACATCGTACCATATACAACACCAATGGGTATACATACAAAGGCATACAAATGCCACATGAATACAACAAAATCATACAGAAGAGCGGCATCCAACTACGGATGAAAATAAACAAAAAACACAAACGACATCCACCTACTAGCCAAGGCTGCCGACCAAGAACCTAACCCTCGATCGAAGAAGAAGAATTCCAAAACAAGCAAGCATCGCTCTCACGTCATATCATCGCATTACTATACCTGCATCTGTTGTTGTAGTAATCTATGAGCCACGAGGACTCAGCAATCCCATTACCATGGGTATCAAGATTAGCAAAGCTTAATGGGTACGGAATGGATAAGTGATGATGTTGCAGCAACACTAAGCATTGTATGGTGGCTAACTTACGAGTACAAGAGTAAGAAGAAAGAAGAGTAACCACGCATAACAATCGCCAACTAGTAATGATGAGTAAGTGATCCTGAACTACTTACGATTCAATCATAACGCCACCGTGTTCTCTTCTCGAACTCACTCGAAAAGAGACGGTCACGGTTACGCACGCGGTTGGCGAATTTTAATTCGGATCTGGTGTCAAGTTCTCTACAACCGGATATTATAAATTTCCAAGTTGCCACATAACCACGGGCACGGCTTCCGAAAAGATTTAACCCTGCAGGGGTGCTCCAAGTGATCCATGATAAATTACAACGCGTATCCGATGGAACATCCTCACACCATGAAGAACACGATGCTTACAATAAGGAATTCCGGTGGACAAGCCACTCAGGAAAGGCAAAACTAAACTAGCAAGACCACCCGGTGTGTCATCACCCCGATAGGAGCCGTGCGTATCTCGTTCTCAGGACAACACAGTCTATGCAAAGTGGAAGGTAGCCAAAATACCATCAAGTTGCCCCGAGGCGGCACCGCCGACTGCTAGGTAGGTGGACCAACACTCATGAGGAGCACTGGCCCGGTTTGTTGATTAATTATCCACGGGGTCCGAAAAGTCCAAATGCAAGTTTTAGTTTTTATTCGGCAAATTAAAACCAAGTTGGGCCTTGTTGGAGGAGTTTAAACCTAAGCAAATGGACAAGGGGTTCCCATACACACACATGTGTTAGGAGCGCTCATCGAGGAACATAACACCGGTATGACGGAAACTAGGGCGGTAAGAGTGGAACAAAATACCAGGAAAAAGGCCGAGCCTTCCACCCTTTACCAAGTATATAGATGCATTAATTAAATAAGAGATATTGTGATATCCCATGATATCCATGTCCCAACATGGAACAACCTGCAACTAGCAACGCTATAAGAGGGGCTGAGCAAAGCAATAACATAGCCAAACAACAGTTTGCTAGTAAGGTGAAAAAGGTTAGAGGTTTATCATGGCAATTTGGGAGGCTTGACAAACAAGTGGTAGGTAGTGCGACATAGCAATAGCATCGAGATAACTAGCAAAGCAAAGATAGTAGGGTAATGGTCATCTTGACCGAAATCCCACTCGGAAGAAGATCGAGTCCATGAAATAGATGAACGAATCCTCACAATCACAACGAAACCAGGAACTGTCAAGAAGAAACACAACCGGAAAGAAGCAAACGACACGGTAAACAAAGAAGCATAAACATGGCATGATGCACAATCAAGTATGATGCATGACAAGGTTACATGTTGTTACTCATGGCAAAAGATGATGCATGAAAGAACCCCACATCAAAGCAAGTTTAAATGAGGCCGGAAACAACACTTAATAATTCCGAAAAGTCCCCATATCCAAATTTTGAATTTGCTACTGTTCTGCCCTATACACAATTTTAATGTTGTTAAACAGAAAAATTAAGTGCACCATGGTAATCTATACATTTTTCTACCCCATTTACATATAAAGATTATTTAATTCGAAGCTATGCTTAAATAGTTATGAAATAAACCATTTTAACAAGACATTTAAGCCAATTAATGCAAACAGCAAGTTTAAACATTTTTGACATGGATGAAAGTTGCAAATAATTAAACTACATGAAATTCTAAGCATTTTACATATATGACATGTTTTATTTGGATTAACCATTTAAAAGATATGATCATCTCAATATGCATGCAAATCTGGCCAAAACAGAAAAAAATAACATAAAGGAAAAAAACTACAGGAGGGAAAGCTCGGGCCGAATCCACCGCTTCAGTGGCGTCCCAGCAGAATTGGCCCAAGTGAGAGTGTGTCTATGCAAATGAGAATGAAAAAGGGCATAAAATGAATGGGGTGCCTGCGAGTTGATCCCAGGACCTCCTGGATGTGCACTAGCTGAACTACTATGGTTATGCGATGTTGGATAGGTTTGGCTCTAGATGAACCATCTTCCCGAACTGCTCTAAATCAAAATAGAAGAAAAACAAACAGGTGGATTGCTTTGTGGCCGTGACTGAGCACACACGGCAACGTGTGCGCAGCAGCATCAAAACAGAACTAAAAACGAGAATTAAAATTGGGGGTGTGCTGGGATTAGAACCCCAGATCCCTAGGCTGTGCAATTGCGTAAGCAACCAATGGGCTAGGAGAGAATTTGTGTCATACGTCCATCCCAGATACTTATGTAATGATCTCTCGGCAAAGCTGGGATCCAAATAGCAGGAATAGGGAACAAAAAGGGCCGGCCTTCGTGGATCAAGATGCTCGACCTCGGCCACATTCAGGCACGCAGCGAGGCGGGCAGGCGGCAGCAGTGTGCGTGCAAACTTGTGGCATGCGTGTGGGATGGCTGGGCATGCAAAGATGAGGTGAGCAGAGGCAAGATCACAAGGTTGAGCTGGCTGCCGTGGCATCCATGGCGAAGGCTAGGAGACTCGAAGACAACCAGAGGGAGGAGGAGATGGACCGTAGAAGCTCACCGAGCTCGCATACAAGGTCACCACGGACGAAGGCAATGTTGGAGCGCGTGGACGACGATGAAGAAGCCGAGGAGTTGAAGTAGTGGACGTCGTGGAAGAAGGGGCCCGGGGAGGCTAGCTGGCTCGCCAGAGACGGCGGGAGGATGCGCCGAATGTTGGAGACGCACATGATAGTAGTGGACATCGACAAGGACAACCCGTTCAAGGCGACTCGAGCTGGACTCGCGTTGGATGAAGGAGAGGATATCTCTGCCATTCCTCTTGTAGAGAAAGGAGATGACGATGACATGGACGAGGACGGCGGGACCGAAGGAGCTTCCGGCTCCCGGCCATGGCGTCGGCGTGTTTCTTAGGTGCCTTACCTGGCGGCGGCAGAAGAAGAAGGAGGGAAAAAACGGAGCGACGAAGGAACCCTAGGGTTGGCGCAAGATTTATAGGGCGAAGGGAGTAGCTCCGGGCGTCAAATCACCCGAGGCGCTGATGTGGACACAGTCGATGAGCTGCCATACAATGGGAAGAAGAAGAACAGGAGGGATCGACGTTGGTGGGCTGCCTGAATGGGTAAGTTTTTTTTAGAAAAAAAAAAACTTACCCATTCAGGCAGCCCGGACGAGCACGTCCGGGTGCCCCCCGTCGTAGCCTGCACGTCCGGTGTGCAGCACGATCGCCCACACGTCCAGGCGAGCCACCCCATGGCCCGCACGACCAAATCCCCACCCCTCTGCCAACGTCCCTCCCCGCCCGCGTGCTTGAGTAGCCGCCGTCAGTCGTCTCCAACCTCCAGATCGGCTAATCTTCCCCTACCTCCCTCCTCTTCCTTCGCTATTTGCCATGGCAACCAGATCGGATCACTAGCGCCCGCTCAACGAAAAACACAGCAACGAACTCAACAAAAAGGTGAGAAACATCCTGGTTCAGGTCATTCTCCTATTCTCCTCCCCTACTAATTTCACTTCGAGATTGCCCGCATAGATGGCGATTGGATCCACATGGTCATGGCAACCAGACCAGAGACGTCCTAGATTTGGGCCGCATGGATCTAAAACCATGTGAATCCGGCCATTCTCCTCTCCCTGCAAATTCCACAAAGTTGCCATCATGTATTCTAGATTTGATCTGCATAATGCTTGCGATCAGAAGTTCGAACAAAAAAGCTGTAAGTTTGGGGTTGCCATCGAATTGTGCTAGAAAGTATGTTAAGGCTCACTAAGATTCGAATATGGGGGAGGAGTAGTGCAGAACAGAGTATTTCGGCCGGCTACTGTAAATGGAAAAAAGTTGCCAACAAACTTTTCTGGTAGTTGCCACCATGTCATATATTTAGTTGCCGCCAATCCTGTTGGCGTTCTGGGATCGGGGGTACCCAGACCTGCCTGCCTGTGGCCCATGGCGTGGCTCCCTCGACAGCCCTGTACGGCCCAGCTGTGACAACTCCAAGACAAGACCCTCGCGAGAGCCCACTGGCCTCGCGAGGCTGTTCATCCATTGTACTTGTTCATCCTCAGCCTCCTCGTGAGGCCAATCCACCACAAAGCAGGAGTAGGGTTTTACACCGCAAGGTGACCCGAACCTGGGTAAATTTCCATGTTCATCTTCTTTCCTGCTCGGGTTTGTTCGGCTAGGCTAGGCTGTAGGGCGATGAGCTTGAGACCTGAGGGTTGAGATCTTCGCACACGCCCTAGAGTTTGAGCCTTCTTGGGTCTGCGGAGCGCTGAATCCGACATTTGGCGCGCTAGGTAGGGGCGTGTCGAAGCTCCGCCTCTTCACCGACCAAGCTCTGCCCTCGCTCCGTCGTTCCCATGGCGGACGCCGCCCCGTCAGTCTGGCCGCCCGAAGCCTACGGGGGCGTTGCGGGCTGCCCGGCCTTCACTCCCGACCAGCGCCGGGTGCGCTGGCCCGCGAAGTTCAGGCCAACGCTGCCCCCGCGGTACGATGGCGTTGCAGACCCCGAGGAGTTTCTCCAGTTGTACGTGTAGGCCATCCAAATGGCGGGCGGCGATGACAAAGCCATGGCGAACTGGCTCCCCTTGGCCCTCATGGAGGTCCCTCGATCTTGGCTCCGCGGCCTCCCTGACACCTCGATCTCCTCTTGGGAGGAGCTCCGCGGCTGGTTCATCGCGCACTTCCCGGCCCCTACGCCGCATGCGGTCGCATGCATCATCGGCGGGTCGTAGGTGCCTGCTTCTTGCTGCCACATCAAGCAGTTCTTCCGCTGGCCGGGGGCCGCTCGGCTGCAGCATGAAGCTTCCCGGGGGCGCATCGGGCCAGGGGTCGACATCACCTTCGACCTCAAGGATCACCCCAAGACTACGGTCGTAGAGGGCGCGCTCCCCATGCTATGTACGCCCACCATCAGCAACGTCGCGGTCACCAAGACCCTCATCGACGGCGGTGCCGGCCTCAACGTCCTTTCCCTGGAAACCTTCAATATGCTCCAAGTGCCTCATGACCAGCTCGTACCCACCAGACCCTTCTTGGGGGTGACCAGGGGCTCTGCTACCCCCGTGGGGCAGGTGCGCCTTCCCTTCACATTCGGCAAGCGCGACAATTACCGCACCGAGATGATCGACTTCGATGTCGCCCACATCGGCCTCCCGTACAACGCCATCCTGGGGTACCAAGCTCTCGCAAAGTTCATGGCGGTAACCCATCCGGCCTACAACATCATCAAGATGCCGGGCAGCGGCGGCATCATCACGGTGGCCGGGGACACCAAGGACGTGCTCCGGGCTCTCAAACTCACCTATGGGGCCGCGACGGCCTCTCGACCAGGTGCTGGGGACGCCCCGGAGGCCCTTGGGGCCGCGCACACGTAGAAAAAGCAGTTGTTCTCTCAGGACCGGGCCAAGACAAAGCAGGTGCCCATTGACAACGAGAATCCAGGCTCCACCTTCAACATAGGAGCCGGTCTCCCCTCAGAGCAGGAGGAGGCGCTGGTTGGCTTCCTCTGGGCAAACAAGGATGTGTTTGCTTGGGAGGCATCGGACCTAGTCGGCATCCCAAGGGAGGTGATCGAGCACCACCTGAGGGTATGCCCCAGAGCATGCCCCATGAAGCAAAAGGCGTGACGTCAAGCGCAACAGAAGCAAGCATTCATCGTCCAAGAGGTCCACAAACTACAGGAGGCCAGCGTTATTCGGGAAGTGCGGCACCCTGATTGGCTGGCTAACCCAGTGATTGTCCCCAAAAGGGGGGGGGGAAGGAGTGTATGTGCGTCGATTTCACAAGCCTCAACAAGGCTTGCCCTCAGGACCCCTTCCCGCTTCCACGCATCGACCAGATCGTGGAATCCACCACCGAATGCGATCTGTTGTGTTTTTTGGACGCTTTTTCCGGATATCATCAGATCAAGATGGCGATAGAGGACGTCGAGAAGACGACCTTCATCTCTCTGTGTGGCATGTACTGCTACACCTACATGCCCTTCGGGCTGCGGAACACCGGTGCAACCTTCCAGCGGCTGATGCACTTCGCGTTGGGGCCACAGCTGGAGCAAAATGCGGAGGCATATGTCGATGACATCATGGTCAAGTCATGAGTAGCAAGGACCCTCATCAAGGACCTGGAAGAAACTTTCACTGACCTGCGCCAAGTGAACCTGAGGCTCAACCCAGAAAAGTGCGTCTTCGGGGTCCCGTCCGGCAAGTTGCTGGGTTTCCTCGTATCGCACCTAGGGATCGAGGCTAACCCCGAGAAGATCAAGGCAATTGAAAAGATGCGCCCACCACGGACCCTCAAGGAAATGCAAAAGCTCGCGGGTTGCGTGACCTCACTGGGGCGCTTCATCTCCAAGCTCGGTGAGCGTGCCCTCCCTTTCTTCAAGCTGATGAAGAGGAAGGGCCCCTTCGAGTGGACTCCCGAGGTCGAGGCAGCTTTTGAAGACCTCAAGAGGTACCTCATGAGCCCACCCGTGATGGTGGCGCCTCATCCTCTTGAGCCCTTGGTGCTCTACTTGGCGGCCACCCCCCACTCGGCCAGCGCAGCACTCGTGGCGGTCAGGGAGGAGCACGTCGGCACGGGCGCAAAGCGAGGCGCCCCGTGAAGGACCGCGCCATGCTCACTGCCTCAGGGTGGCGCTCCTGAGGTTCCCATCACTTCACCAGACGGCGAGGCTTCCGAGGCCCACTCGCCCCTCCTCAAGCACCCGGTGTATTTCGTCAGCACTTTGTTGTGCGACTCGCGCGTGCGCTACCCCATGCAATAGAAGCTCATGCTCGCGCTCCACGTCGCCTCTAGGAAGTTGCGTCACTATTTGCAAGGCCACCCCATCCAGGTCGTCTCCGCGTACCCCCTGGAGAAGGTGCTCTGCAGCCCCAACGCCGCTGAAAGGGTGGCAGAGGGGAACATCAAGCTGCAAGCCTTCCAGCTGGAGTTCAGCACCACCAGGGTCATCAAGGGCGCGGCCCTCACTGATTTCGTGGCGGAGTGGACGGATGCTCTAGACCGGGGGCTGGACGAGGGCCAATCCCTCACACCCGGCGATGAGGTGCCCCACGGCTAGGTCATGCATTTCGATGGTGCCTTCGCACGGCGAGGCGCGGGGGCTGGAGCCGTACTCATCTCACCGACTAAGGCCAAGCTCTAGTACGCCGTGCAGCTTTGCTTTCAGCATGGCGAGAAGGTCTCCAACAACATCGCGGAATTCGAGGGCCTGATTGCCGGCCTCAAGGCCGCGGCCTCCCTGGGTGTCGTGGATTTAACACGTCAGATGCCCTTGTGAAATGACTTGGGTGTGGATCCAGCGCAACGTAGGTTAGCTCGAAGGGGTTGAGCGGGACAAAGGACACAAGAATTTACCCAGGTTCGGCCCCTCACAACGAGGTAAAAGCCTACATCCTGCTTCTAGTTGTATTGCTTGAGTTTCGATTACAAGGGAGCGATTACGCTTGACCTAGCTATCGATCCGTTGTTTCTTGGGTTAACCCGCCGCCGGGTCTCACCTTTATATACACAGGTTGAGGCCCCAGGACTTACAAGAGTCCGATCCGGATCACACAATGTGACCAGCTCAGTTTCTAAATCACCCTGCCTTACTAGGCAAGTCATCATCGGGCGGCTCACACTTCCGGGTCTTGGGCCGTCATTAAGCCCGCCTCTTAAGCCGCCGTCTTCTTGCTTCGCCTTCTTGGGCCATGTTGGGCCTTCTTCATATTAAATCGCCAATGGTGTAACCCGGCCCCTCCTGGGCGGGTCACATCTCGAGGTTATATCCCCAACATTAGGCCCCAGATTGATTTGAACTTGTTCATGTCAATCTTCACTCCTTCAGTTGGCGAATTGTCTTCCAAAGCTTAACCTTGAATAAACCACTATAACTCGCCATGACGTCATGCAAACTGAATCATTGTAACCCGCCATGACATCATGCGTATCAAATCTACAAAAAACCTATGACATCACAACAGATCTTTTATATTAATTGGTCGTCCAAGAATCGAGGCGCCCGTACTGTTAAGATAATCATGTTGCCTCCTCGATTTCCGCGCATGCCATTTTACCATTTCCTTATAAATAGGGACGAGGAGGGTTCTTTTTCATTTTTTACCCCTGCCTCCTTCTCTTCTTCTCCCTCGCGACGACCGCCACCACCGGAGCTCCGCCGCCCCAGTCAACTTTCTTCAACAGCTTCATCATGGCCGCTGCATCAACCTGACTTCGACCAGAGATCGCGGCGCCCCTCCACTGTCCATCAGCATCACCAGGTACCCATCTCTCCTTACTTCCAATCCGCATTAGGTTACCCTAGTTCATTGGTGTTCATCATTTTCACTTGTAGCTCATCCACCATGTTGCTTAGTTTGATCCAAAAGCGATATTGAAGTCATGCGGTGATAGCTTTGGCATCTGTTCCCAATCATAGATTCATTCTTTTCTTCTGAGATTCAATCCCCCGCACACTAGCTCTTCCACCATGTTTTAGGTTTAGCAATTTCCTTCTGTTTTTTCAAACTACCATAGATCCAGAATTATATGCACGATCTGTGAAACTTGTTTGCCCAACACTTAGTAAAATTCTGCCAAAAAACATTCATCAAGCTCAATTCAGTAAATAGCTGCTTCGCCAACGCAGTTTGGGCGGCTCAAAAAATAACCTGATAACCCGCCAACCTGCCGCCGGCTTAACCATAAATTTGTAACTCATCATGTTCAAACCACTCCATAACCAGCTCATTGTTACTGAACCATCACCATAATTACTTAGGCGGCTTACCACCTTGATTTTAATCCGCCATATTGTTGCCTACATGCCGTAATCTTTTAAACCGCCAATCATGACCAAGACTCCTACTCCATGCGATTGGGTTGCTTCTCAAGTTTCTGAACTGTCTCTCCAAGAGTATGTGGATATGGGAGTCTTGCCATCAAAGGATACCATCCACTGGCGAGTTCCAGGTGCTGAAATTAGACCTCAACCTAAAGAAGGTGAAGTCATCATCTTTGCGGATCACCTCCTCCGCGGCTTCTCGCCACCTGGGAAAAATTCTGGGATGTTCTCCACTTTTACAATCTTCACCCTCAAGACATCGGTCCCAACTCCGTTTCCAACATCTGCAACTTTCAAGTCTTCTGCGAAGTGTATCTTCAATAAGAGCCTGAAGTTGATCTTTTTAGAGAGTATTTCCGTCTGAACCGCCAAACTAAGATGTCCGATGGGCCTAGTCTCGAGCTTGGTGGGATATCCATTCAGAGGCGACGAGATATTATTTTTCCTGCAGCTGTACTACCCAGTCACCCCAAAGATTGGAACTGTACATGGTTCTACTGCCAAGACACCTCCCCGGACGGTGAAAATCCCCTGCTGGGTTATCGCCCCTTCCGGCTCAGCCCCACTCACGTGCTTCCAGATCGCATCTCCGCTGCAGAATGAGCCAAGTATTTTACCATCTTTTCAAAGAAGAAGCCAAGGGCCGGCTTTAACTGCCAAGTTGAGCCGGGACTTATAGTCTCTTTAGAAATCCAAATATGTAGCCCCCAAGGGCCGGCTTAAACTGATAAGCTGAGTCGGGACTTATAGTCTCTTTAGAAGTCCAAATATGTAGCCCCCAAGGGCCGGCTTAAACTGATAAGCTGAGTCGGGTCGCCTAACATTTTAAAACGACCTACATTAGCCCCCAAGTGCAAAGTGTATTGCTTGCAATGTGCTTGGGACTTTAAATAATTGTAATACTAAAATTTGTTCCTTTGTTTATATAACCTGTCCCTTATGTATTCCAGGAAGAGTTGAACATTAAGGAATCACAAGTTAGTGATTTAAAGAAAAGTTTAAAGCTGCAGCAGTCAGAAACCTCAAAGGCCAAGTCAGATCTGAAGGCCTCTTTAGAAGCAATTGAAAAGTTGAAGGCAGACTTTGATGCTGAGAGAGCCGCCTGGGAGACTGACAAGGCTACGCTAGCGAAAAGGGCCGAATATGCTGAAGCTACGCTTAAGCCGGTGACTGAAGAGTTAACCGGCTTAAAGCAACACATTATTCAAATGACATCTGCCATCTTTGGTAAGATTCCTACCCAACTCCTCATTAGCTTCTGTATTTATTTGACTCGCCTGGTGACTTATAACATGTAATGTTTTTAACCCGCCTGGTGACTCTTATGCCTCAACTGAATAGGCTCCAGAAGCGCCAGCTTTGGTGAAAGCATGCTGCTGAAGTTAAAGGCATTGTACTCATTGACCGAGCAGATGTACACTAGGACTCTGCGCAGTCTTGTTGCCCTGTGAGGTGGTAGAAGGCCTCCAACACTTCTCAAGACTGTGCTAGAGCAGTTCTCAACAGCGCCGGCTCAAATCGAAGAATGCCGATTGTCAGCCACCCGAGCTGGAGATATCGTTGCTCTAGGTTGAGCCAAAGCATGGGCAACTGAACTTGACCCGGAGGAGATAGCCACCGGATGCCCCGAGTTTAAAGATGATGGGTCAGCCTTTGAAGAACAAGACTTTAACAAGTGTGTGAGGGAGATGCGGCCTGTGGCGTGCAAGCTTATTGAAGAGCTGAATCTGAAGCACTACACGCCGGCTTATGATGATCAGAACAACAAAATTCAGCCGCCCACCCATGAAGTGATGAATCTTGTTCCCGCCAGGCATAAGCACCTCTTTGCCCCTGACCTTGACTCTTCTCCCATTATAAATGATGAAGCCATATTCGAGGCCTTAACTGGCATCAACTGGACATTGCCTGACCTCCAGATGGCTGAAGAAGAAGAGTCGGCGCGGGATGACCCGGAGTCATCACCTCGCCAAGAGGGAAACCAATGACGAACCAGGCGGCTCTCAAACCCGGGTATAAGAGTGCTCTATCAGAAAATACTTTTCTTCAAACTTGTGGGCTCATGATGGCTTTCTAATAGGCTAGGTTAAAACAATGATCCTCCATGTCATGCCTTCGTGCATGTTGATCTTTAACTTTTGAAACACCAGTTTTAATCTCTTATGATGGGCTTGAACTTAATCATTCATACGAGCCATAGCAGTATTCTTATTTGTGTGTAAATCTCTGCATGTCCTACCAAAAAAGGTTAAACCTATACCCTCGCGACTTAACGTCAAAAACCAGGTCGGGTGACAACCCAAACATAGCCTAAGTGATTATTGACATTATAATAAAGGCCTCTCAAGTCAAAATATATTGACGAATGGGTCAAAAAAAAATTAGGGCGGGTTACCAAACCACGAATTTTCATATAACAATTAAAAAACATACCTGTCGATTTGGATCATACTGACGGCTTAAACTTCAATATCCAGTGCGGGTGATGTCGTGGTTCTAAGTCTGCAAGTAGAATAGGGGGTAGGTATGAGGAGGGAAGATCCTAGCTACGGTGAGGTTGTGCACGCAAGATTTACGAGTTCAGGCCCTTCTCGGAGGAAGTAACAGCCCTACGTCTCGGTGCCCGGAGGCTCGGTCGACTGAATTATGCGTGAAGTTACAGGGGGTGCCAAGCCTTGTGCCTGAGGAGGGGGGTGGCTTATATAGAGTTCGCCAGACCCCTCCAGCCCTCAGTTACACAGGATTTAAGGTACATAAAGATGGGACGTTGCTGGTAACGCCAGCAATAAAGGCATATAAATGATCATTAAGACTCCGGAATGAACGCCTGACTGTTGCCGTTCTGAGTGACTTTAGATCTTTTGTCTTCCGAGTGATTTCTGTTGTGGTCGAGTTTGTACACTCCGGTCGAATGGAATTGGGTTTTCCGAGTGGAATGCTTCTGGTCGAGTGAATGGTATTGTCCTTTGAATATCCCTGACTTTAAGGTTATGTCCTTGGGAAGGGTGTCTAGGTCAGGCCTATTACCCTACCCCAGGTACATGTCATCGTCATTAGCCCCTGAATGGTTCAGGGTTCGAGTGACAAAAGGAGTTGAAGATGGTTCCGACCCAGTTTTCACGCTTTGGGAGCATTTTGCTTAGATTAATGAACCATGAAATGACTTCGACTTCATTTTCAGTCGCCTTGATCCATTCCTAAATTGTCGAGTGAATTTTGTTGATAAGCTTCAATTATGGACATGGTATGAGATCTTTGGCGTGATTGACTGCACTGTCGTTCCCGGATCTCACAGGATTCGAAATTTGGAGAAGCGCGCGGGACGGAGAGGCCCGCAGTAAACGAAACAGATTTGGCAGGGACGCCTTGATCCTCGTGCCACCTTTCTCGCCACGTACCGAGTGCGTGACTGCTGCAGGATTCGAGGGGATTGCTTGGGCCCACAAGTCAGTCACTCGGTAACAAGTCCATATAAGGCGTCCGGGGCAGTGCGTCTGGCACTGTGCTCTTTATCCCCTTCTTCTTCCTCTGTTTCTCCACCGCATTCGCCACCACCATCGACGCCGCCGCCCAGTCCAAGTGCAGCCTGCTGCGATGGGAAAGGAGAAAATGGCGGCCCTGGAGTGAGCGAAGAAGGCGACGGCGGCAGCGGCAGCGAAGGGCAAGAAGACGAGTCGGAGCGGGTCGTCGTCTAGGTCCGGCCTGCCGCCTAGTTGGATCCAGGGCGACTAGATCAGATCCACGATCCAGAAGGAAGACATGGAGGATCTGGTTGAAGGGGGCTTGATTGCCCACCAGTCCTGGCGATTGCCGGGGAACGAGACCGAGCCGCAGCCGCAAGAGGGTGAGTGCGTCCTCCTCGTGACTCATGTCGACCGCGGTTTCTCCTTGCCTCCACATCCCTTTTTCCGGGCTTTCTTGAATTTCTTTGGAGCTCAACTTCACCACTTTTCCCCCAACACCATCACCTATCTTGCTGCATATGTTTCCCTGTGTGAGAACTTCTTGGGCTGTCGACCGCACTGGGGTCTTTTCAAACATATATTCACATGCCGCTCTCAAGCCGTAAAAAAGTCCAATCCGAGTGATGAGGGAACACATGTGATCCAGATGTGCGGGGGTCTGGGAATTCAGATGAGGGGTAGGAGCACTTTTCTGGCTATGACACTCCCCGATTCAGTTAGAGGGTGGCAGTCGACCTGGTTCTATTGCAGAGACCAGCCGACTCCTGGTCAGTCGACTGGGCTTCCTCCCTTCTCCATGGATCGAGTCCAGCCGCCCTCTACTTTGAAAGTGAACCCAGAGGAGAAAGCAGAAGTGAATATGCTAGTTGACCGAGTAGTCCAGTTAGTCCGCGATGGGGTGACTGGTATGGACTTGCTTGAAATATTTCTCAGTCGACGCATCCAGCCGCTCCATGCTCGTGATCATCCCATGTGGATGTACTCGGGTATTGATGACACCACTCGGATCCACCCGGAGGAGGTCACCGGGGAGGTAGTGGAGCAGTGGCTGCAAGGCATCACTGGTAACAAAGATAACCCCAGGGGGTCTAAGAGGGTCCCACCATTCGACAAGACCAACGAACCGGATAAGGTACAATCTTCAGTGCTGAATGTCCTTTGCTCTGATTTCCTATTTAAGCTTCAATCCGATTAATATTTGTATGATTCTTTGCTCTGCATATATATACTGAGATGTACTCGATGCAGGGGCTGGAACAGATCCAAGAAGGAGAGGAGAGCAGAGGCGACAACGGCGATTGGAACTCTGATGACGAGAGTGACGAAGAGCGCGAAGACTCGAGCAGTGGTGAGGAGGTCGATTCTCCACCTCGCGTGGAAAAGCGTTCCAAGCAGAAGCACGACCCAGCAAGTATCCGGGGTAAAGTGGCGGCACCGACTGGACAAACTTCAAAGCACATTCGGACATCTTCTCCGGTGCCGACTGAGAAGGCTCCGAAGCAGCTCAAGACTGCGCCGTCAAAGCCACGGAAGGCCTTGCCCAAGATCAAGGTTGATGTTCCCGTCGCCTCTGCGTAAGTGTTTCGTTTTCACCCTTTGCTCCAAGAATCTTATATCAGTTGTCGACCCATTCTCTTGCTTGACCGAGTGAACCTTGAAATTCGCAGTGCTGCTACCTCTGGGACTTCTGCTTACAGAGATGATGACGAGGAGGAGATGGAGGACGCGGTCACATCCAATGCGGGTATGACTCCTGTTATCTTCTCTTTTCTTTGCTAACCACTTCTACAGTCGACTGAACTCTTGTGGTCGATTCTTTTGCAGCTCCGCAAAATGTTATTGAACTTCCAGATGATGATGAAGATGTGCCACAGCAGCTCGTGGGAAAGAGAAGCAGGACCTTGTGCAAAAAGGCACCAGCTAGCAAGACGCCTCAGTCGACGCCGGCGGCAGAACCAGCTATCCAGCAGCCCAGGGACCTCAACCATGCTTCTGTTACTTTTGCGATTCCCTTGTCGAGTGGTCGTCCTTCAGCATCGACTGCACAGGCCCCTGCTTCATCTGTGCAACTTGATGCCTCAAGCTCTCAAGCTGCTGCAGCTGATCCACCTTCTCCACTTTTCACTGCCCATCACATCCCAGAGGACCAAGTGAGTGCTGCCAAGGAAGCCATACGCCAGGCAGGCATTATGATGGAGCAGATGAAAGTGGTGCGTGAGGCCAGTCAAGCTGCCTATGATGCCAGCTCAGCACTCCAGGCCAATGTCCAGGTTAACTTACTTCCAACTGAACTCCATCTTGACGCTTGTTCTGTTAGGATATGATATTTAGAAACTGCTGCTTTATTATCTGCAAGACGTCCGTGGATGAGCGTTTTGGAACCTTAATTGGACACCCATTGTCAGTCTGTACACCCACTGGGTGTTTTAATTTCTGTTGAGTAGTTTTTCCACTTGAGTCCACTAGGTTGTGTCGATTGAATCTCTGAACCAGTGGGGGCACGCTGAGTGCACCCACTGGGTGTAGTCCCCAAGACCGCCGTCGAATGTTTGATTCGGCGGGGGTCTTTGAACAGAACTTTTCCACTCGGTCTGAGCAGATCATGTCGAGTGGAATCTGGACCAGTGGGGGCACGCTGAGTGCACCCACTGGGTGTAGTCCCCGAGACCGTAGTCGACTGCGGGCAGTCGGCTATGGTCTGAGTTTTTTTTTTCTGACTGGACGGACCACGTCAATTGAAAAGTCGAACCAGTGGGGGCACGCTGAGTACACCCACTGGGTGTAGTCCCCGAGACTATTGTTGAATGTTTGATTCGGCAGTAGTCTTAGAACTCTTTGAACTTGTTACTTTATTGCTCGGAAGCAACCAATCTTTGTGTCTGCCGACTGACTATCTTCTGAACACAGAAATCTTGTGATCTTGGAGCCCAGTTCGCTGACTTGGAGCTGAAGCAGATCCAGCTCAATCTTGATCTGGAGTTGGCTCAGAATAACTTGCAGAAGGCTAAGGATGACGCTGCTGGTAAGGGAAACTTGTCGACTGGTTCTCTTGCCATCTTTTCTCCTCCTTTTTCTGATTTGAGTGTTGTTCTTTCTAGAAACAATGAGACAGGCTTTGAAGAAGAAGGACCTTGACCTTGCAGCTGCGAAGAAAACAACAGAAGAAAAAACGGCACTCGCTGACCAAAAGCTGGCCACAGTCGGAAAGTTGGAGGTAGAGAATACCAAGCTGAAGGCTGCTCTCGATGAAGCCAACAAAGAGGTAACTCGACTGAAGAAGGATAAAGGGACCCTGACTGACAAAGTGGAAGACATCACCCGCAAGAGGGACGAGTTAGAGAATTATCTGGGAGGACTCGCCAAGAAGTTATTCGTCATGCTTGAAGGTACTTTTCCCTGTCTGATTGATTTGCTTTCGTCGACTCAACATATAACTGTCGACTCATTATTTCTCTGTGAGTGCAGAATTCTGTCAAAACTTCGAGGATGAGACTAGACGAGTCGAGACAAGCTTGGACCCCAACAACTCCCCTGTTAAAGATGAAGCTGCCATGAACGTGCTCCGACTGGAGTCTCGCCTTGCCAGCGCCATGAATTACCTTGCTCGACTGAAGGTTGCGGTGTCGCGGATCGACACGGCGCTCTGGCCAAGGGAAATGCTCCAAAATGATCTTGAGTCTTTGATGACTCGACTCAATGAGATTCCTGGTCAAGTGCAGGAATGGAAGAAGTCCTCTACTCGATGCGGTGCTGACGTAGCTCTGTCCCTGGTTCGTGTTCATTGCAAGGAAGCCAAAGAAGAGAAGCTAGCAGCAATCAAGGTTGCCAATACCAAGAAACTTGACTTCCAGTCCTTCATGGAGACTTTTATTGGCGCTGCTACCCGAATTGTAAATGGAGTCGACCTGGATGAGTTCGTCGAGCCTGGCAGCCCTCTTGCGGAGTGAACAAAATTTTTATGATCCGATTAAATTTGCCTCGGTATGCCAAGTGGTTTTGTAACCGTTAAACTCCTTCGGGCCGGATACCCGAGTACTTTAATCTGCGGTCCAGAACCTCATGGGGGTTTGTCCGAACTTAGTTTTCCCTTAAATATGCTTGTTTTTATTTCCGAGTTGAACTGGTACCTTCACTCGGAACAGACTTTTGTTGTTGTGATGCAATTCTGAGGAGAGGATCGCGGACGACCTACACCTCGTCATTCTTGCAGATCAGGATGGAGCACACATTGTACTTGTGGCGTAGCTCTAAAGAGAAGGTCGCAGTCGACCTACACTTCATTGTCCTAACGGATCAGGATGGTGCGTGTTTTAAACTTAGGCGAGTACAGGACTGCAGCTAAGCCTCCGAATGAGAGGGTTGCTCACCACTCGTTAGGATTTTACAAACTTAGGCGAGTACAGGACTGCAGCTAAGCCCCCGAGGGAGAGGGTTGCTCTTCACTCGGTGGGATTTTACAAACTTAGGCGAGTACAGGACTGCAGCTAAGCCCCCAAGTGAGAGGGTTGCTCTTCACTCGGTGGGATTTTTCAAACTAAGGCGAGTTCAGGACTGCAGCTAAGCCCCCGAGTGAGAGGGTTGCTCATCACTCGGTAGGATTTTTTGAACTTAGGCGAGTACAGGACTGCAGCTAAGCCCCCGAGTGAGAGGGTTGCTCACCACTCGGTAGGATTTTACAAACTTAGGCGAGTACAGGACTGCAGCTAAGCCCCCGAGTGAGAGGGTTGCTCATCACTCGGTAGGATTTTTTTAACTTAGGCGAATCGGATTCGCGGCTAAGCCACCCACCTTGGTGACGATGAAGGGACCTTCCCAAGTGGGGGCAAGTTTGTGAGGCCGTTGTTGGTCCACTCGGAGCACAAGGTCCCCTTCCTGAAAAGCTCGACCCTTCACATTTCTGGCATATAATCATCGAAGGTCTTGCTGATAAATGGTCGATCGGATCAAGGCCATCTCTCTTTCTTCTTCCAGAAGATCAACAGTGTCTTCTCGAGCCCGTTCTGCTTCGGCTTCTGAAAAAAGTTCTACTCGGGGTGCATTGTGAAGCAAGTCACTCGGCAACACAGCCTCAGCCCCATAGACCATGAAGAAGGGGGTTCGATCGGTCTACCGATTTGGTGTTGTTCTTAATCCCCAAAGGACTGAAGGTAGCTCATCTACCCAAGCGTCGGCTGCATGCTTGAGGTCGCGCATCAATCGAGGTTTCAGCCCTTTGAGAATCAAACCATTCGCTATTTCTGCTTGTCCATTCGACTGAGGGTGGGCGACTGAAGCATAGTCGACACGAGTACCTTGGGAAGCGCAGAAAGCTCGGAACTCATCTGAATCAAAGTTTGACCCATTATCCGTGATGATGCTGTGCGAAACTCCATATCTAAATGTTAACCCTCTGATGAAGCTGAAAGCAGTACTTGCTTCCAGGTTTTTGATAGGTTTAGCTTCAATCCATTTAGTGAACTTGTCGACTGCTACAAGCACATGGGTGAAGCCACTCCTGCCAGTCCTCAGAGGTCCGACCATATCTAATCCCCAAACAGCAAATGGCCAGACGAGTGGAATAGTCTTCAAGGCTGAAGCAGGTTTGTGGGACATGTTGGAGTAGAACTGACAGCCCTCGCACTTGTCAACTATTTCCTTTGCCATCTCATTTGCCCGTGGCCAGTAAAACCCTGCTCGGTATACTTTGGCCACGATGGTCCGAGAGGACGCATGGTGACCACAGGTCCCTGAGAGGATATCATTGAGGATCATTCGGCCTTCTTCTGGAGTGATGCATTTCTGAACGACCCCAGTAACACTCTCTCTGTAGAGCCGTCCACCCATTCTCGTGAAGGCTTTGGATCGACGGACAATCTGACGAGCCTCTTCTTCATCCTCTGGAAGCTCTTTCCTGAGAATATATCCAATATATGGCACTGTCCAATCGGGAATGATGACTAAAACCTCCATGATCAAGTCGACCACAGCTGGGACTTCAACTTCAGTCGGATCAGTGGAGCTCTTAGGCTGTGGGGGCTCTTCAGTGAAGGGATCTTCTTGAACTGATGGTGTGTGAATATGCTCCAAAAACACATTGCTGGGAATAGGCTCCCGCTTGGAACCTATTTTCGCCAAGTCATCAGCTGCTTGATTCTTCAGTCGGGGTATATGGTGGAGCTCTAGCCCTTCAAACTTCTTTTCTAACTTTCTCACCGCATTGCAATAACCAGTCATAGCTGGGCTCTTGACGTCCCACTCTTTCATCACTTGATTAACCACTAAATCTGAGTCGCCGTCAACCATTAGGCGACGGACACCGAGTGAAATGGCCATACACAACCCGTACAGGAGTGCCTCATATTCAGCTTCATTGTTGGAGGAATCAAAGTGAATCTGGAGAACATATCTGAGGTTTTTGCCTCGTGGAGATACCAGGACTACTCCAGCGCCTGAACCATTCAACATCTTGGACCCGTCGAAGAACATAGTCCAATGTTCCGACTATATCTGGGTCGGTAGCTGCTGTTCAACCCACTCGACGAGGAAATCTGCTATTGCTTGAGATTTGATCGCTTTCTTTGCCTCAAACTTGATATCCAGCGGAAGGAGTTCAATTGCCCACTTTGCCACTCGACCAGTTGCATCTCTGTTGTTCCAAATTTCTGACAACGGAGCGTCGCTGATGACTGTAATCGAATGATCTGAGAAGTAATGTGCAACCTTCTTTGTGGTCAAGTAAATTCCATAGACAAGCTTCTGATAATGTGGATATCTCTGCTTGGATGGGGTTAAGACTTCAGAAATATAGTACACTGGGCGTTGAACCTTTTAGGTTTTACCTTCTTCTTCCCGCTCGACCGTGAGTACTGTACTGACAACCTATCCAGTGGCTACTATATAAAGCAGTAAAGGCTCTTTGCTGATTGGAGCAGCAAGCACCGGCTGGGTGGAAAGCAGGGCTTTGAGCTTTGCAAACGCTGCGTCAGCTTCAGGAGTCCACTTGAACTTATCAGATTTCGTCATCAGTCGGTAAAGAGGCAATGCCTTTTCACCGAGACGAGAGATGAATCGACTCAAAGCGGCCAAACAACCAGTAAGCTTCTGAACGTCGTGTACACGCACAGGGCGTTTCATTCGGAGGATTGCACCAACTTTCTCTGGGTTTGCATCGATCCCACGTTCGAAAACGAGGAAACTGAGTAACTTTCCACCTGGAACTCCAAATGTACACTTCGACGGATTAAGCTTGATATCATATCTTCTCAAATTGGCAAAGGTTTCAGCAAGGTCAGTCAGCAGGTCGGAACTTTTACGCGACTTAACCACGATGTCATCCATGTATGCCTCCACATTCCGACTGATTTGAGTTAGCAGGCACTTCTTCTGTATCATGCGCATGAATGTGGCACCAGCATTCTTGAGACCAAAGGGCATGGTGACGTAGCAAAAGCACCCGAATGGGGTGATGAAAGCTATTTTTATTTCATCAGGTCCATACAGTCGGATCTGATGGTACCCGGAATATGCATCCAGGAAGGACAATCGCTCACATCCCGCAGTCGAGTCGACTATCTGATCGATGCGGGGGAGAGGAAAATGATCTTTCGGGTAGGCCCGATTGATATGCTTGAAATCAATGCACACACAAAGTGAATCGTCCTTCTTGGGAACCATGACAACATTGGCGAGCCACTCGGAGTGGTAAATTTCGTGGATGAACTCAGCTGCCCGAAGCCGAGCCACCTATTTGCCGATTGCCTTTCTCTTCTCCACAACGGACTGACGGAGATGCTCTTTCACAGGTTTTGCCTTTGGATCGACTCGCAAACGGTGCTCAGCCAGTCCTCTGGGTACACCCGGCATGTCAGACGGCTTCCATGCAAAGATGTCCCAGTTCTCACGGAGGAACTGGATGAGCGCTTCTTCCTATTTGCTGTCGAGTGTTGTTGAGATATGAGTCGGAGCAGCACTGGGATCGGTCGGGTGAATGTGAACAGGCTTTGTTTCATCGGACGACTGAAATGCAGACTCTGAAGCAGGCTTCTTACCACGCAACAAATCACTCGGATCTGCAGTCTTCTTATATTCTTCCATTTCTACTGCTGCCATCTGTTCATTGGCTATCTTAGAGCCCTTCTGGAGGCACTCTTGTACTCGTTGCCGATTACCAGTGACTATGATCACGCCCCTGGGGCCAGGCATCTTCAGCTTGAGGTACGCGTAACACGGTCAAGCCATGAAACGGGCATATGCAGTTCTGCCTAGAATAGCATGATAGGCACTGTGAAAATCCACAACTTCAAATGTCAACTTCTCCTTACGGTAATTCTTTGAATCACCGAAAACCACATCAAGAGCGATCTGGCCGAGTGAATCAGCTTTCTTTCTTGGAATGACACCGTGGAATCGCATGTTGCTCTCACTGAGCTTGGACATCGGAATACCCATCCCATGGAGGGTCTCAGCATACAAAATGTTCAAGCCGCTGCCACCATCCATCAGGACTTTGGTCAGTCGGGTGCCCCCAACGACTGGGTCGACCACCAACGCTTGCCTCCCGAGGGTGGCAACATGCGGTGGGTGGTCAGATTGGTCGAATGTAATGGGAGTCTTTGACCATTTCAAATATGTCATCGTTGCCAAAGCAACCATGTTTACTTCTCTGTTGATGACTTTCAGTCGACTTTTGCTTTCAATGTCAGCAAAAATCACCAAAGTGGAATTGACGTTAGGAAAACCGTCATCATCTTCTTCCTTTTCCTAATCCTTGCCAGACTCTTTTTCCTTCTCATTGGGTTGTTTCTCTCGGAACTGCTGGATTAGGAGCCGACATTGTCGAGTGGTATGTTTGGGATAAATCAGATTACCCTCTTCATCCTTCTTGGTGTGAATGTGACATGGCAAATCCAACACATCATTCCCTGCTTGATCTTTCACCTTCTTGGGGATCCAGGGCCCTTTGGGCTTCCCCTTGAATTTTCCTTGAGTTACAACTGCAGCTTCACCAGGACCTGCTAGCTCGGCTTTGCGTTTCTGCTTCCGACCTCCTCCGGTGTCTTGGGCGACTGGTTTGCCCTTTCCACTGCGGAGTCGATCCTCTTCTTCACCATTAGCGTACCGAGTGGCTATTTCCATCATTCGGGTCAGAGACATATCTCCTGTCCGACCGAATTTCAGGTTAAGCTCTCGATACCGAACGCCCTCCTTGAAGGCGCAAACTGCTTGGTGTTGGGACACATTTTCTACTGTGTGATGTAAAGTGGTCCATCTTTGGATGTAATCCCTCAGAGTTTCATTCGGCTTCTGTACACAATGTTGCAATTCTGTCAACCCTGCAGGTCATTTGCATGTGCCCTCGAATGTCCTGACAAACACTCGAGCTAACTCTTCCCAGCTGAATATACTGCCTGGAGCCAACTGATTCAGCCATGCTCTGGCCGATCCTTCCAACATGAGAGGAAGATGTTTCATAGCTACCTCATCATTTCCACCACCGATCTGAACAGCTACCCGGTAATCTTCCAGCCAAGTGTCAGGCTTTGACTCACCGGTGAACTTACTAACCCCAGTCGCCAACCTGAAGTTGGGGGGGATCTCAGCAGCTCTGATGGCTCTGCTAAAACACTCGGGGCCTGAAACATGTACTCTGCTTCCACTCGGGCGATCTCTGTCTTGCCCTTCTCTTTGTGCTCGGTTCCTGTCGACCAAACTTGCACCAAAATTGACCTCGCATCAAACCCTGGTTCTGTTGGGTCGACTGGCACCCTCCGCTCTTCGCTGTACGGGCGCCTGTCATCATAACGTCGGGGCACATATGATCCCCCTCTCAGAGGGGGCGTAGGCACTCGACGGTGGTCACCACGGCCGAGCCGATGATCGTACTGCTCGTGGTTCCGACCCAAGTACTATTCTTGGCGATGCCCACATCCCTCACGCCGCGGAGGCGATCTTGGGCTGTGAGCCGACTGGACTGTGTCGGCCACCACAGATCTGCTATGGATTCTGTTACGTGACTGAGATACTGCAGTATTTTGCTCTCCTGCTGCCCGGAGCAGAGCCCGGATCTGCATCAAACCTCGTCCAACCTCCGACAGGGATGGTTGGATGGACTCTGCTATACGAGCTGCGGCCGTAAGATTCTGAATAGGAGTGCAGTATACCTGAGGTTGAGGCGGGAACAATTGCCGCTGTCGACTGGACTCAGGATTCTGCTGCCGAGCACGTTCGTCGAGTGCATGCTGAAGGTTCTCTAGTCGAGTGCATTCAGCCAAAGTGGCCAAGCACGCTGCCTCCAAGGCCCGAGCCTCAGAGGTCTCTCCGACGATGGGCGTGTGGAGTGCCTCCTCGTTGCGGCGGTGGAGTTCCTCCCTCCGCTACGAAGAGAGGGTTTCGGGGTGATATTCCTCGTGAACATGCGACGGATCGCCACCGCCGTCGCCGTCGCCGTTGCGACGCATGCCAGGTGGGCCGCGCGGTGTGTCGACCATCAGGACCTCTGCTACAGGGTCACTGCTATCGCACTCGGACAGGGTCTTGACGGAGCCAGTCGACAGATCGAACAGGCCGTAGAGAGATTCATTGGGCTCGATCGCCGCGACTTGAGGGGTGGCCGACTGACGCGCCACCGCATGCTTCACCCACCACTGAAGCCGTGACCGACCGGATCACTTGCGACAACGAATGGCGGGGGATGAAGTTACTGCGGGAGCCGACCGATACTGGGTCGACGGCTGCCGGAGAAGGACGCCGCGGACACACGCGCAGAAGTGCGTCGCCCCGCGGACAGGGAGTGTCTCGACGTCGAGGGGGGCCTCCTGGAGCCAGGCGGAGTCATCGGCGATGAAGACGAGCGCGCCGAGACGGATCTCGCGGTCCTCAGCCGAACCTCCACCAGAAACCATGATGTTGGGAATCGGAGAAAATCGCAACCTCACCGGAAAGTCGCTAAGACACCTGCCCCACGGTGGGCGCCAACTGTTCTACTGTCAGACTTTCGTGAATCCTTGTGTTCTCGTATATCAATGAGGTAATACGACCCGTTATTCAGGTTCTTGCTGACCACAAAGGGTCCTTCCCAGGGTGGGGATAACTTGTGCATATCTGTTTGATCTTGGATCAGCCGGAGCACCAAGTGGCCTTCTTGAAACGCCCGGTTTTAACTCTGCAGCTATGATAGCAACGCAGGTCTTGTTGGTATATCACCGAATGATCCGCCGACAGGTCACGCTCCTCATGCAAAGCATCGAGTGCGTTTTCACGTGCTATTTCATTATCAGCTTCAACATAAGCCGCCACATGAGGCGAGTCATGACGGATATCACTTCGAAGAACCGCCTCTGCCCCATAAACCATGAAGAAAGGCATATAGCCTGTTGACCTGTTGCGGGAGGTATTGATACTCCAGAGTACTGAAGGTAACTCCTCAACTCAACAACCCTGTGTTCGCTTCAAAGGAACCATAAGCCGGGGTTTTATACCTCTTAAAATTTCTTGGTTAGCCCTCTCAGCTTGACCATGAGACTACGGATGAGCCACAGAAGAAACATCAAGACGAATATGCTCTTGTTGTCAGAACTCCTTCATAGCACCCTTAGACAAATTAGTGCCATTATCAGTAATGATACTATGAGGGTAACGAAAACGGAAGACTAGCTTTTTAACAAACTGGACTGCAGTTGCCGCATCACACTTGCTGACCGGCTCTGCTTCAACCCACTTGGTAAATTTATCAACCGCCACCAAGAGGTGGGTTTTCTTATCTTTAGACCTCTTGAAAGGTCCAACCATATCAAGCCCCAAGACTACAAACGGCCAAGTAATTGGAATCATCCTCAACTCTTGAGGCGGCGCATGAGCCCGTCGAGAAAACTTCTGACAGCCATCACATTTACTGACGATATCTTCTGCATCAGCATGGGCCGTCAACCAATAAAACCCATGACGAAAAGCTTTGGCCACTAAAGATTTTGAGCCAGCGTGATGACCACAATCGCCTTCATGAACCTCACGCAAGATCTCACGGCCCTCTTCAGGAGAAACACAACGTTGGAACACACATGTTAAGCTACATCAGTGTAACTCGCCATTGACAATAGTCATGGACTTAGACCGCCAGGTTATCTGCCTTGCCAAAGTTTCATCCTCAGGTAACTCGCCCCGGGTCATATGAGCCAAGTAGGGAATTGCCAATCAGGAATAGCGTGGAGAGCCGCCACCAACTCTGCCTCCGGGTCAGGAATAACCAAATCCTCCTCAGATGGTTAATTGACCGAGGGATTGTGTAAGACATCAAGAAACACATTGGGAGGCACCGGCTTACGTTGAGAACCAAGCCGACTTAAATCATCAGCCGCCTCATTCTTCCTTCGATCAAGGTGCTCCACTTGATAACCCTTGAAATGACCAGCAATATTATCCACCGCTCGGCGATAAGCCGCCATGAGCGTGTCTTTGGAATCCCTTGTACCTGAAACTTGCTGAGCCACAAGGTCTGAGTCGCCAAAACACCTGACCCGACTCAAATTCATCTCTTTGGCCATGCGAAGGCCATGGAGTAAAGCCTCTTATTCAGCTGCATTGTTAGTACAAGCAAACATTAACCTCAAAACATAGCAAAACTTTTCACCTCGTGGGGTGGTCAATATAACCCCAGCCCCCGAGCCTTCTAGCTACCTGGACCCATCAAAGTGAATTGTCCAATATGTTTTATCAGGCCTCTCTTCAGGTGTCTGCAACTCCGTCCAGTCATTGATGAAATCCACCAGAGCCTGAGATTTGATAGCTGTTCTTGGCACATATTTCAAACCAGGAGGTCTGAGTTCTATTGCCCACTTAGCAACCCGGCCTGTGGCCTCCCTGTTTTGAATTATGTCTCCTAAAGGGGCAGAGCTGACCACAATAATAGGATTACCAAGAAAATAATGTTTCAGCTTGCGACTCGCCATGAACACTCCATATACCAATTTCTGTCAACGTGGGTATCGTTGTTTGGACTCAATAAACACCTCACTGACATAATAAGCCGGCCTCTGGACTGGGTACTCCTTACCCGTCTCCTTGCGCTCCACCACAATCGCCACATTGACAGCCTTACTATTAGCCGCCACATACAGGAGCAAGGGTTCTTTCTCAATGGGAGCCGCAAGGATGGGCGGCACAGCTAATTGCTTTTTGAGCTCCTCGAATGCCTTATCAGCGGCGTCACTCCAGACAAAATGATCTGTTTTCTTCATCATCTGGTATAAAGGAATCGCCTTCTCGGCCAGGCGGCTTATGAACCGGCTCAAGGCTGCAATACGACCCGCCAGGTGTTGGACGTTATTAACACACGCCGTCTTAGCCAATGAAGTAATAGCCTTAATTTTCTCCGAGTTAGCTTCAGTACCTCTCTCTGAGACCAGAAAACCCAAGAGCTTGCCTGCAGGTACACCAAAAACACACTTGGCCAGGTTAAGCATCATCTTATAGAGCCGGAGATTATGAAAAGTCTCCCTTAGATCATCCAAGAGCGTCTCCTTTTTCCTGGATTTGACCACAATATCATCCACATAAGCATGCACATTACGCCCAATTTGACTATGGAAGCAATTCTGAACACAGCGTTGATAAGTCGCCTGGGCACTCTTGAGCCCAAAAGGCATAGAGACATAGCAGAAAGCTCCAAAAGGTGTGATGAAAGCTGTCTTCTCTTGGTCTTTAACTGCCATTTTGATTTGATGATAACCAGAGTAAGCTTCAAGGAAACATAAGCTCTCACAACCCGCCGTAGCGTCAATAATCTGGTCAATGGGAGGGAGAGCAAATGGATCAGCTGGACAAGCTTTGTTAAGATCAGTGTAATCAACACACATATGCCAGGTGCCGTTTTTCTTAAGCACCAACACCGGGTTAGCCAACCATTCAGGGTGAAAGACTTCAATGATGAACCCAGCTGCCAAGAGCCGGGCCACCTCTTCTCCAATAGCCTTACGGCGCTCTTCATTGAAACGACTAAGGAACTGTTTGACCGACTAAAATTTAGGATCAACAATAAGAGTGTGCTCAGCAAATTCTCTCGATACACCCGGCATGTCAGAAGGTTTCCATGCGAAGATGTCCCGATTCTCATGGATGAACTCGATGAGCGCGCTTTCCTATTTAGGATCCATATTAGCCCCTATTGTGAACTGCTGCGATGAGTCGCCAGGGACAAAGTCAACCTGCTTAGTATCATCAGCCGGCTTAAACTTCAACAGAGGGTTTTGCTCCATGGTGGGCTTCTTTAAAGGGGTCATATCAGCCGGGTCAACATTATCCTTATAAAACTTAAGCTCCTCAGTAGCACAGGCTGACTCAGGATAGGCAGCATCTCCTTCTTCACATTCCAAAGTGATTTTTCGATTACCATGGACTGTAATGCAACCCTTATGTCCTAGCATCTTGAGCTATAAATAAACATAACAAGGTGGTGCCATAAATTTGGCCTAAGCCGGCCGTCCAAACAAGGCATGATAAGGGCTCTTTATTTTAACCACCTCAAACCACAACGTCTCTGCTCTGTCGTCAAAGTCATCACCAAAAGCCACTTCCAAGGCAATCTTACCAACTGGATATGTCGACTTACCAGGGACCACACCATGAAAAACTGTAGAGGACGGCTTAAGCTCCTTATTAGTTAAATTCATCCGGCGAAAAGTATGATAGTAAAGGATATTTATACTGCTGCCCCCGTCCATGAGCACTATAGTGAATTTATAACCCCCAACTTGAGGGGCTACCACCGACGCTAGTTGACCCGGATTGTCAACCCAGGGCGGGTGATCCTCGCGACTCCATGTGATTGGTTGTTCTGACCACCGCAAGTATTGAGGTACCGCCGGCTCAACTGAACTGACCGCGCGCTAATGAACCTTCTGATCTCTCTTGCAAAGACTTGTGGTGAAAACATGATACTGGCCACTGTTAAGCTGCTTCGGATTACTCTGGTATCCCGACAGATGTTGCTGGTTACCCTGACCAGACTGTTGGTTATAACCACCCTGGTTGCCCTGTCCTTGATACCGAGAATTTGAGCCGCCACCACCAAAGCCAGGCCCCTGTGAGCCGGATCCTGACCCGCCAAGCGGGCCATTATTGTTGCCATGATTCTGACTGAAGTTGGAATTCTTATACTCTCTCATGATGAAACATCATTCCAAGCGTGAGCTGCTAGTTTATTGGGCAGACTGTCTTTTGGGCAAGGTTTGTTCACCATCGCCTCAAGATTAAACCTTGGCCCTCCAAAGGCCTGCTTACCATTGCCATTACGACGCTGGTTTTTATATCCAGTGTTGGTGTTAGCCACCAGATCTGACCCGCCATCAGGTTGTCTGCGCTTACCACTGTTACCCTAGTTGTGACCATTATGCCCTATCATGTTCTGCTGCGGACCCTTACCATTACCACTCTTCTTTCCTTTGTTGGATTTTTCATCATCAGATCCAGGATCTTTGGTAGTGTCAGAGTCGGCATATTTGATGAGAGCCGCCATGAGCTCCCCCATGTCACTACTGTGATGCTTAAGCGGCCCAAGCTTCTGCTTGAGGGGGGTAAAGTGACAATTCTTCTCCAGAATCAGAACAGCAGAGCCTGCCGCAATGCTATCCGATGAGTGGATAATAGGTGAGACCCGGCGAACCCAATGGTGGGCGGACTCATCGTCCTGTTGCACGCAGTTGTCCAGGTCAATAATCGACAGAAGCTGCTTACATGTTCCCTTAAAGTTCTAAATGAAGCGGGCCTTCAACTCAGACCATGAATTGATGGAATTGGTGGGCAATCCTTTCAACAGGGTACGAGCCGGGCCATCCAACATCATGGTGAAGTACTTGGCACATACAGCATCATTAAAATATAGCATCTCCATAGCTAGTTCATAGCTTTCAATCCAAGCCTCAGGTGGAAGATTAGCTGTGTAGTTAGGCACCTTACGAGGATCCTTAAAATCTATGGGCAAACATTCATTACGTAGAGCCGGCACTAGACACATCATGCCAACTGTCCTGGAAGTCATCCCTGCTGCAATGGTTGCCGAAGGGTGTACTGGAGACCGCTGATGAGCCCCCAATTGAGCCACCAATTCCGCCTCATGACGGGCTCTAGCTTGATCCACAAGGGCCTGATCATTGTTCAGCAAATTGTCATCTCGGGGCGGGTTAGGCCCACGAGGCGGGTCATCATTACGAAGCGGGTTACGACGCCGCTCGCTGCTGGAAACCGCCGGTGACTCAATGCGCCGGCTGTAGCTTCGACTTGGGTGGGGAGTTGAATGGACACTCTCACGACTGTATGAATAAGCCTCCTACTGTGCTACAGCCGTCTGAAGAAGCTCCACCGTGTTCCGGGTCTCTATCGCAGCTGGAGACTCGCCCTCGATCGGAATAGCCGCCAGCTGTGTGGCTGCAGCGATCATATTATCCACCAGGTTAGAGTAATGGCCAGAAGGTGTTGGAACCTGTTGAGGTGGGGTGAGATCCCTACGAGGCGGGTCTGGCACACGAGGCTGGGCCGCCGCTCCAGTCCCTGGCCCCTCAACAGCCCGAGTCACACGGGCGGGTTACTCGTTCCTGCCCCAGGTGTGTTAAAAAGATTCCGTCGCTCAAACTGTGAAGGTAGGCGGCTCTGGTGTCTCCTTCGAAGAACAACATTGAACGCGTTCTGATCCAGACTCAAACAAAAGGCTTTTGCCCTTATCCGCTGCGACTCGGCATCCATCGAATCTCACTCCATCGCCATCCTGGCATTCTCTGCATTGAGATCCTCTTGGGCTTTAGCCACGTCATCTCGGACTTTTGCCACCTCTGCATTATGCTGTGCTTGATTCGTCGGAGTCACCTCCGTGGCCAACAGAGTTGTCAGGGTGCTCGAGAGCTCAGATAAAACCTGAGCCGGCGGCCGAACAGAGCCGCTTGCCCCAGCTGTCATAGCAGCAATTGAACCGGATGTCATGGCCGCAGCTGTTGATGAGTTTAGCGCTGGTTGCGTACCAGCCATAAAGATAGCAGCACTACTTGGCGGCTCATAGGGGTCCGGAATACTGTCACCATCGGAATAGCCCCCAAGCCCGCCATCCTGAAGCTGATAGATTGATTCGGTTTCTCCGGCTGAGGACTCATCACCTGAGTAGATGGTCGTCTATTCACTAGATGCAGAACCTTCCTTAAGATCCGCCCCATGAACAAAGCCAACAAAGGCACGCTTTCGACCGGGTTGATCCCTGGCGGGTCATGCACGTTGAGCCGTCTCGATGGTGTCGATGCAGGCGTCCGGCTCAGGCTCTGACTCGCCGATCTTGCCGATGAAAACGTGAATTGCGCTAAAGGGAACTCGGTACCCGTACTCGATTGAGTCGGCCTCGGGGCCCCAGCCAGCGTCGTTGATGTAGATCTTGCCGTGGCGACTCTTGGTCATCCGGCCCATGGCGTATACTTCGATCCCTGAGAAATTGCGCTTCAAGAACTCGAAACCACCGTGCTCTGGCCCCACGGTGGGCACCAACTGTCGTGGATTTAACACAGCAGATGCCCTTGTGAAAGGACTTAGGTGTGGAGCCATCGCAATGTAGGTTAGCTCCAAGGGGTTGAGTGGCACAAAGGACACAAGAATTTACCCAGGTTCGGCCCCTCACTATGAGGTAAAAGCCTACATCCTGCTTCTAGTTGTATTGCTTGAGTTTCGATTACAAGGGAGCGATTACGCTTGACCTAGCTATTGATCCGTTATTTCTTGTGTTAACCCGCCGCTGGGTCTCACCTTTATATACACAGGTTGAGGCCCTGGGATTTACAAGAGTCCGAGCCGGATCACACAACCTGACCAGCTCAGTTTCTAAATCACCCTGCCTTACTAGGCAAGTCAACATCGGGCGGCTCACACTTCCGGGTCTTGGGCCGTCATTAAGCCCGCCTCTTAAGCCGCCGTCTTCTTGCTTCACCTTCTTGGGCCTTCTTCATATTAAATCGCCAACGGTGTAACCCGGCCCCTCCTGGGCAGGTCACACCTCGGGGTTATATCCCTAACACTGGGGTTCAAGCGTCTCACCATCAAGGGCGACTCCCAGCTTCTCGTCAACTTCTCCAACAAAGAATACAAGCCAAAAGACGCGCACACGGTGGCATATCTAGAAGAGGTACGTAAAATGTAAAAGGGTTTCCTGGGCTTAGAGTTGCAGCACGTCCCACGCGGCACGAACAAAGAAGCAGACGGCATCTCCAAGAGGGCATCCCGCCGCGAGCCCCAGAAGCCTGGTGCCTTCGGGGAAAGGCTCTTCAGGCCATCGGCGGCACCCCCCGCCTCAGGCCCAGCGCTGCTCCGCGAAGAGCCGCCTCCGACCCCGTCCTCTGGCGCCCCGGCCTGCGGTCCGACCTCAGAAGCCCACCTGCTCCTCGCGCTGGAGCCTTAGGAGGGCAGCTGGACCAAGGAGTTCAAGGCGTACTTACTCCGCGGTGCCCTGTCAGAGAAGTAGGAAGATGCATAACGCGTGGTTCGTCAGGCCACCGCTTATTGCTTGCAGGAAGGTGATCTGTACTGAAGACACCCCAACGACGTCTCGCTACGGTGCATATCCAAGGAGCAAGGGCGCGAGCTGCTGGTCGACATCCACGGTGGAGATTGCGGACACCACTCCTCGTCGCGCACCCTCACGGGAAAGGTGTTCCGCAGCGGGATCTACTGGCCCACGGCTCTCAACGATGCCACCGAGCTGGTGCGATCCTGCGAGGCCTGCCAGTTCCACGCCAAGCAGATTCACCAGCCCGCGCAATGTCTCCAGACCATCCCGCTCTCATGGCCCTTCGCGGTCTGGGGGCTGGATATTTTGGGCCTGTTTCCTCGGGCAGCCGGCGGATACCGCTACCTCTACGTCGCCATCGACATGTTCACCAAGTGGGCGGAAGTGGAGCCCGTGTGCTCCATTCCTGCCGGCTTAGCTGACAAGTTCATCAAGGGCCTCGTGAGCTGTTTCGGAGTACCTAACCGCATCATTACTGACAATGGCTACCAATTCATGAGCAACCTCTTCAGGACATCTTGTGCAAACTTTGGAACGCAGATATGCTATGCTTCGGTGGCACAACCACGGAGCAACGGCCAGGCTGAGCACGCCAACGCAGAGGTCCTGAGGGGCCTCAAGACAAGGAGCTTCTAGAAGAAGCTTGAGGCATGCGGCAGGGGTTGGCTCGATGTGCTTTAGTCTGTGTTGTGGTCCATCCCACCACCACGACTAAGCCCACTGGCGAGACCCAGTTCTTCCTCGTCTACGGGGCTTAGGCGGTCCTCCCACACGAGGTCAAGCACCACTCCCCGCGGGTCCTGGCATTCGACGAGGCGCGCCAGGATGCCTCACGGGGAACAGATCTCGTGCTCGGGGAGGAGGCCCGCTGCCAGGCCTCACTCCGCACAGCAAGGTACCAGTAGGCACTGCGGCGCTACCATTGCCGCAACATCCACTCCCGGACCGTCGAGGTGGGTGACCTCGGCCTGAGGCGGGTCCTCTCCAGGGAGGGCCTTCACAAGCTCTCGCCCATGTGGGAGGGCCCGTTCAGGCACCCCCGCGCCTCCAGGCCCGGTGCCGTACGCCTGGAGACGCAGCACGGGGTCCCCATCCAGAATGCTTGGAACATACAGCATCTCCGCAAGTTCTACTTGTGACACTCTCACGTAATAATGAGTGGGGTTGTACACGCTCCGGAGTCTCCCTGCGCGCTGCTCCTCGGCCTCACGGGGGCTCCCACCCATGCCCAAGTGGAAGCCCCATGCTCCGCGCTGGCGGACGACATGGTCAATCAGCGACTATGCCCACGCCTAGTGGAGGCCCCATGCTCTGCGCTGGTGGGATGACTAGAAGACTAGCGTAGGCACCGGACGCGGCTGTTCTTTTTCTGGCTCTTGTAACCAATTTGCCGCTTCTTGGAATGAAATTTGAAGCTCTCGCGTCTTTATTCGAAAAGGGGGGAATTTTCTTTGTTCTTGCGGTGCTTCCTCTGTTGATTTCCGTCTTTAAGAAGCATGGCCGCTGCCCGTGGCTCCCTCCATCGCGCCTCGCAAGCAGGGGGCTAGGCACGGTGTGTATGCCTGGGCCGGCCTAGGTTGCGCCAGCAGTAGGCCCGGCCATGCGCGCACCTCGCCAGGACCTTGGCGACCGAGTCCCCGGGTGACGCTCTTGCGCGAGCCATCGGCCCCCCGGGCCATGGATTGGGCTCGTCATCAAGGAACCCTACGAAAGTTGCGTCTCAGCGCCTCACAGGGTTCGTTGCTTGGTGAAGACATCCCCGGAAGCTCCGGACCCTCGTAAGACCCCTGGAGGCCTCACGGGTAGCTTGCACCTCAAGGCTCCGAAGCTGTCGGGTCACAAGAAGGAAGGCCCCTCGACAAGCTCCCTAGGCCACGCTAGCACCCCAACCGCATCGTCAATAGAGGGAGGGACCTGCATGAGGTCGAAAGCTTCGGAGGGATGCACCCCCGTGATGCAGGAACCCGCCAAGGGTCACGAATGCACCAAGATAAGTTATTCTAATCGCAACAGTTTCGATCAGTAACGATATAAATGCTGGAACACAAACATGAAATACTTATATAGGGGCGCAAGCGCCACCGTTCATTATACGCCCCCGCGGGGCCTTTTCCACAGTTCTTAATGCAGGAGATAAAAAGACGAAGAGGCGGCCTCCCGAGGACCGTTGCTCTCGAGGCCTGGCTCCACCGCCGCCCGCGCTTAATCGGAGTCCTCCTCCTGTTTGACGGGGGCGTGGTGGTGAGGCGGCTCGACGTCCTCCTGAGCAGGAGCAAGGCGGCGTGGCGGCTTGCCGACCTCCTGGGTCCAGGCGCGGCGACGGGGCAACTCATCATAGTCGTCGTCGCTCGAGCTTCCCCCGGAGGAGGCGCCGCTGCTGCTGGACGTGTAGCGGCCAAGGGCAAGTTCACCGCCAAGGATGCCACCGCCGCACTGGCCATCGTTGTCGGAGGGGCAGACGCTATCATCATCGTCACCTTCTGGGCAGCACCTCAGGCGATTGCCGTCCTCCCTGAAGATCATGACAAAGAGCGTTGCCGCCCCGTCGTACCTAAAGTGGAGGGTGCACCACCCATTCAGGCCACGGGCGCAGGCAAACGACTGCCATCCGCGGGTCAGAAACACGTGGCCGATGGAGGTGACCTCCACCTCCGCCCACGAGGACCCATTGCAGCAGCCGTCAGGCTGCAGCCATAGCCCAACGGGTCCCACTGCCGGCAGCTCCTCCGCGAAGGAGGTTGGAAGCATAAGCTAGGTGCCAGGAGAGCCCTCCACCAGCACGATGAACTCGTGGGCCGTGTCGCTTGAGCGGGCATGCCGGCGCGGTGGCCGGACGGCCACGGCGCGCCTCCCCTTCTTGGTCGCGGCTGCTAGGACCCCCGCCGGCGCCCCCGCGGGAGAGGCCCTTTCCCCAGTTGCAGGCACTGGTGCGGACCGTCAGAGGCGGGCGCGCGTGCCTCCGTGACGACGCCACCGGTGTGGCCGCAGACTTGCGGGGACGGCCGCGTCCCCTCTTAGGTGGCGGCACCCCTGGCCCCTCCTGGGGAGCCTTGCCTTTCTCTTCGGCTGAGAACCGTCTCACCGGTGCCATGGATGCTACTGTGAGAGTGCGGAATAAGGGAGCAAGGAGATGAAGATGGGCTAGGGGGCTCCGCCCCCTCCTCTTTTATAGGCGAAGGAAGGCTAACCGGCGTCCTTCCACGTTCCGAGTGATGATGACCCTTCTGCATGCACCAGGCCGCTGTCAATCCGGAGCGGTTGCCAAGGCGATGTGGGGGAGCGGAGGCATCCGTGTCTCATCGGGCGCCACGCATCAAGCCCGGTCCGTAGGCGATTGGGGCCCGTGGCACTCCATCCTCTCTCTCTCTCTTTGGCTTCGCCTCGAAGCCAGCCCGAGCGCGCCTTGGGCCCGAGGGCTACTGTCGGTGTTCTGGGATCGGGGGTACCCAGACCTGCCTGCGGCCCACGGCGTGGCTCACTCCACAGCCCTATATGTCCTAGCTGTGACAACTCCAAGACAAGACCCTTGCGAGGGCCCCCAGGCCTCGCAAGGCGGACAGCACCAAGACCTCCGAGGGAGAGGCCTCCTGAGGCTGCCTCCTGAGGAGCGGAGATTTCTATGCAGGTACCCAGCCTCACGAGGCTGCGATGACATGAGCCATGATGACCATCGCCAGGCGGGCGCTAGCGGGCGCAGAGGAGGCATTTTCCCTTTCGGTGCTAAGGGAGCAAGGACATGTGTGGGTTCCCGAGGAGCCTCCCAAAGGTTTCCATTTCGGTGCCACAAGACAAAGACCACGATCTCGGCAGGACGGATGTCATCGCCGAGCCCACCGCTGTGTCACGACCAGAAGCTTTGCAGGCGAAGACCACCTTCGTCAGGATTAGATGTACTTCTTGTCCCCTTTCAAATTGGCCGTTGTGGAATCCCTTCCCGCCTAAGTTTTAAGGGAAGAGGACCAAGGCCACTATAAATATAGGTTAGCCACCACTGAGGGAGGGGGATCGATTCCACCCTCACTACCAAGCCCTCGTGAGGCTGTTCATCCAATGTACTTGTTCATCCTCAGCCTCCTCGTGAGGCCAATCCACCAGAAAGCAGGAGTAGGGTTTTACACCGCAAGGTGGCCCGAACCTGGGTAAACTGCCGTGTTCATCTTCTTCCCTGCTCGGGTGCGTCCGGCGTGGCTAGGCTGTAGGGCGATGAGCTTGAGACATGAGGGGTCGAGATCTTCACACACGCCCCAGAGTTCGAACCTTCTTGGGTCAGCGGAGCCCTGAATCCGACAAATCCTACATGGTAGTTGCCATCCAGATTGTAGAAAAAGAATGAATATGCACGCACTTTCGAAAGATGCATGACTACAATGTTCTACCTTCCAACCTATGCTATGAGTTTATGCCAGACATATGATAAGATTGTCGTGTTTCTTTTTGTGGAAACAACAAAATGGTGGGAAGAATAATGCGTTCTCATTCATGCAGTGATTAAATCATTCTACAGGAGTGAGAAAAAACAGGGGAAGAAGCAGTATGAACCCTTGAGACGGGCCTAATCCTTGGTTTTTCGGACAGCCACAAGCGCCCTCTTGGGATGCGATAGAGTACAATGAACTCATTTCAGCAGGACCATTGCTGCCACTACTACAGAAGTACGCAGACATAGGTATGACGCGTGAAAGAAAAAGTGACATTTGACATGTTTGTGGACATGAAAATGGCATTCTTCTTATGTATTACAGTGACATTGTTCGCAGGTTCTTACGATACAACCACTACACCAGGAATACCATGGCAAGTTGGACCACAGGGGGCTATCGGTAATACAGGTGCGAGAGACCAACTTGAAGTAGCACATGTGGCAAAACAAGGTATTGTGAACCCAAAAAAGTCATGCAAGCATGTTGATGTGGTGAAAAATCATGCAAGGATGGCAGACTTACGAGTATTTTGAAAAACGCAGGACCATCATGCAGCACGTGGCAACAGCTGGCAACCGGATACCTGCCATCAACATCTTCTGCAGGTGAGACGTAAAAAAAATGATCGTGAGCACAATGTATCGGAAAAGGAAACTAAAGAAAAACAAGGCAGTTATGAGGTGTGACAAAAAATGAAATGGATGACATTAACGTATGTAGCTCATGCAAAACAAAATATGATAAGAAGTGCAGCTGCCAAGCCTGGTGAACTGCATTTGCCAATTTATGTATGACTACCGTTGCCATATGTGATTGCACGCGGCTGCCATGCTGGTTCAACAACTGTTGCCATGACTGCTCAACTGCTGTTGCCATGTTTGAACAACTGCAGTTACCATGCCTGACCAACTGCAGTTGGTTAATGCTTGTTGACTATATTTGCCATGTATGGTGAATTTTATGTGCCATGATTTAAAAACTCCACTTCCACATGATGCGTGAAGGAAAAAAAATGAAATTTGACATGTTTGTTTACATGAAAATGGCATCCCATCTTATGATTTACGTTGACATGTTCGCAGGTTCTTACGGTACAACCAGACAACCAGGAGTCCCGTAGCAAGTTGCACCATTGCGGGTCATTAGTAATGCAGATGCAGCACACCAACTTAAAGTAGCACGTGCGGCAAATCAAGGTAATTTGTGAACCTAGAAAATCGTGCAAGCACGTTGATGTGCAAAAAAGAAATAGCATACAGAAAAACCGAGATCATGAAAACAGTAAACAAAAGAGTAGCAAGTATGATGGGATGGCAGACTTACGAATATTTTGAAAACACAGGACCATCGTGTAGTACGTGGCACACGCTGGCAATAGGAGAACTGCCATCAACATCTTGTGTAGGTGAGACGTTTAAAACTGATCGCACGCACATTGTATCACAAAAAAGGAAACTAAGAAACAAGGCAATTACCGTGAATGTGATAAAAACTGAAAAACAGAAAGACAATTTGCATTGAAATCTGATACAGAAAGTTTTGAAATAATTGCGGTTGCCAATGCTTGTCAAACTGCATTTCCCATGAACGTACAAGTCCATTTGTCACCTAGGCACATATGGATTTGTCAATTACTGTCTGACTGTAGTTGCCATTTGTGATTATATGTATTTGCCTTGTGTGATCAAACTTAGCTTGCATTGGATGTTAAGAATGCTGGTTGCCATGACTGGACAACTGCAGATGCCATATTAGGTCAACTGCAGCTGCCATGGCTGGACAACTGCAGTTGCCATGCCTGGCCAAATGCAGCTGCCAAGACTTACATCTTTGCATGTTTCCATGCAAAGATGGATTACAGTTTCCATGATTTTAAAATTGCACATTCCAAGACTTTAGAGATGTAAGTAACATACCTGGGTATCGACCTGTGCAAAAAATGGAAAGAATTATAGTTGCAATGCCTCAATTCAATGCGTCATCCATGAGTGGGCACCTACAATTGCCTTGTGGAATAAACTGCAGCTGCCAAATAAGACGCAGTTGCCATATTTGATTTTAATAAAGATGCCATTCAAGAAATACTGATTACTCACGTACCTGATTTAAAAAATGTAGGAGCTTCGACTACGTTCAACAGCTTGCACGTACACCTGCTACGGGTACCTCGGAGCACATGGAAGGGTCATTCCACGAGCCGGTCAACCAGACTATCACGAACAATGCAGAGTCAGTGTCAGAACTTTCCATCATTGCTGCAACGACGACAAACATGCCTGTGCACACCAGCACAAGCAACATTCGAACAAATGAAACACCCACCAATACTGAAGAGAATGATGAAACTGATGATGAAATGCAAGGGGAAGAAGAAGAGGAACAATCAGAATTCATGCCAACTCAAGCACCTTATGTTGGATAGAGATTTAGTTCATTTGAAGATGCCAAGAAATACTATCAGAGCTATGCATTGTTCCATGGATTTGCTGTAAACACAGAATACCATAGGAAAATAAAAAAAACTAACGAGTAGAGCAGAGGTGAGATAAGGTGCTACAAGCGGCGAAAGAATAAGAAGGTTAAAGATGTTTTGCCGGTCATGCCGGAACGAAAGAGAGGCATCATTCTCCTGACGGAATGCCCTGCCAGAATGAAGCTAAACACAGATGGAGCTTGGTGGGTGGTCACCAAGTATGTCGACGAACACAACCACGATATGATAAAGAAGTTTGACCTAGTAAGATTTTTGAGCGCACATAGAGGATTTAGTCCTCACGAGAAGAAATTCATAAAATTGCTACATGATTGTAACATCAGTACTTCGAGAATGGTCCAGATACTCTCCCTGATCCACAGCTAAGATGGTAGTCTGGGTAGCATGTGCTACATACCAGCAGGCGCCACAAACCTAAAGGCAAAGTACCGCAGAGAGAGCAAGTTGGCTGACAAAGAAGACACGATTGCCTACTTCGAAGAGAAAGCAAAAGAAGATCATGATTTCTTCTACAGAATAAGACTGGATGATGAGGACCGTGTGAGAAACATGTATTGGGTGGATGGTGCAGCAAGAAGAGCTTACAAGCATTTTCGTGATTGCATTTCTTTCAACGCGACATATCTCACGAATATGTACAAGATGCCATGTGCTCCATTCATAGGAATAAATAACCACAATCTGTCCTTGCAGTTCGGTTGCGGCCTCGTGCGGAACGAAGATATTGATGGTTACACTTGGTTGTTCAAGACCTTCTTGGAGTGCATGGGTGGACTTGCTCTGATGAACATAATAACAGACGAGGACTTTAGCATGCGTGGAGGCATAGAGGAGGTCTTCCCCATGGCAGTGCACAGGCACTGCAGGTGGCATACTATTAAGAAGGTAGAAAAGACTCTAGGACCATTCTTTGCTAACCGTCTAGATCTACACAAGGCATTCGAGTTGTGTGTGGACCACAGCTTGATAGTGGAAGAGTTTGAACGGAGCTGGATGGCTATGATTGAAAAATGCCAAGTCCAAGACAACGAGACCCTTAAGAACCTATGGGAGAAGCGGATGTACTGGGTGACAGCCTTCTTTATGCACTGCTTCTATCCATTTCTGCAGACTACACAACACAGCGAGGGGTTCAATGCTGTTTTGAAGTGTTACGTGAGCCCCGACAACTCATTGCTGCAGTTTGCCAAGCAATATTCAGCTTTGCAATAGAAAATACTGGGATCGGAGCTGCAGCAAGAAGCAAACATCGCACTGAAGCAGCCTAAATTCCTAACATATTTACTGATGGAGAGGCAGATGAGCAAGATATACACCAGCAAAATCTTTTACAAGTAAGTGTATGCTCGTACGGTCTTAGTTGACATGTATGACATAATGCATTCATCATCGAAAAATTATTAAAAAACAAGAATGCTGAGTGAGAAAACAAGAACAAGACTGCATACTCTGTATTGAAAAAGGAAGCAAATGAAATATCAAAATATGTTTGCCATGGGTACTGGTTTGAAGCTGCCATCTATAGTAAATAGATAAATGCAAGATGAAAATGGAGTAGAAAAAAGGTAGTTGGAAAACAAATCATAGCTGCCGTGTGTTGTGCAAAATATTGTACTTGTCATTCTGAATGTTATGTGGTTGCCATGTGGGATGTAGTGTAATTTCCATGTGTAATCCAAAGTATTTGCCATGTAAGATGACCTGTTTTGCCATGAGAAGAATATGATGTAGTTGCCATACCAAAAAAGCCATAGTTGACATATTGAATACACTATAGTTGCCATGTTTTGACATGCTGCTAGTTTCACAAGAGCGCAAAATATGTTGTACATCATGTTGATTACCGTGCGCATCGCGCTTTGACTGCCATGTGAAATAAACTATAGTTGCCATGTGGAAACAGTCAAAACAAGCCATGTGAAAAACATATGCTTTCTTTGCCATCGTTGAATTCAATACGCTTGCTATTTTGTGGCCTACCTTAACAAAAGTGGTTAAAAAGAATATGAGAAATTAACGAGCAGAAAACACGCAGGTTCCAGGAAGAAATAAAGCTGTCCACCAAGTACGCAGCTTGTCAGGTTGACGAATGGACATTCAAGGTGTGTAGTCTCAGGGACATGTCCGATTCAGAACCTGAAGATCCGGACAAGGGAAGAAACTACTTGGTGAAGGCCGTAGTAAATGAAGGTGAGTACTATTGCGAATGATGCAAATACGAACAAGACATGATTGTGTGTTGCCACATACTCAAGGTTATGGAGATGCACACGGTCAAGCATTTGCCCCGCCATTTCATACGTCGGCGATGGACTTGGGACACTGGCGATGCGTTGGGGCCACAAACATCAGACGCAGTTTTGGCTGTACATGATGATAGACTGGAGGCAACCATGGACTCCATGAGGCACGTGGTCTTGACCAAGAACTATGTTGAACTAATAGATGAAGCATGCAAGAGCGATGAGACGGCAAGGGCGGCAGAAAAGCACAGGAAGGCACTAAAAAGAGAGCTTGATGAGATCAAGAAAAGTAAGGCTGAAGAGGCCTTACACAGATTCCCTTGCACTTCGAGTGTGCCTTCATCCACGGGTCCGTCCTCTGAAAACTCAGAAGTAGGGTCTGGAGCATCGAACACGCAAACTCAGGTCAGGAACCCGCCATGTTCCATCACAAAAGGGCGTCCAAAAGAGGTGAGATACAAGTCAGGGTTGTAAATTCAAGCAAAGCACAAGAAACCAATGAAAGGAAATGGCAATCCGTAAGCAACTGTGGGAGATCCTAGCTTTGAAGTTAGTGACAATTTTGCAAAGCATATGATGATGTGTTAGAAATGTGAGCATAATTGGTGGTGGACTACAGAAAATGAAGAAAATGCCATGTATCTGCTACTAAATCTGGCATGTATATGGTACTAAATATGCCATGTTGCTGCTACTAAATCTGCCATCGGGTAGCTTCTCCATTTTCATTCCACGTATTTTTGAGAAAGTAATAGTTGCCACATATGTTGTATTATGTATACCATGTGAGAACTATAGAAGTGACCACGGGCGAATCATGAGAAGAAATGACTCCCATCTTAGTTGTACTGAAATTAACGTGGGAGAGGTACCACATATGCGAATCTATGAACTAGTATGCTTGGAGCACGGTCGTGTACATACAAAATGGACACGTGGACTGCAGTATGTTTGCCAGAAAGTTTCAAAAATACTTGTTGCAGTTGCCACATGGAAATTGTTTACAAAATCCAACACAACTATCATTGCAACTCCCAAAAACAAAAAAATTAGTTGTACTTGCCGTGCGTGTTCAGCTATACTTGCCTTGTGTCATGCATCATAAACGCCATGTTAGGGCGACTAAAGATGCCATGATAAAAAATGGAATCATATCGAACTATAAATTTCCAGAAGAAAATAACTCGACTTGGTGAACCATCCGCAGATCTACGAGTTCTGAAATAGTAAGTTGAGGAATGATCACAAATTATTTCAAAAGAGTTTCGAACCAACTGCCACATCCCTCCAAAAAAACATAAACAAATCAAGCATATGACAACAGAATTTCAAACCACATTTCGGACAAGCACACAAACTACCCTTTCAAAAACATTAGTACGCACATTCACAACACAGAAGAGAACATAAGGGTAGTAGTTGTCACACCTAACAGATACAGTTCCACACTTATATTACAAAGATTAGACGACACATCCAAGCCATCACTAGCGCCTAGAGCTACGGTGAAAAAGACATAACGTAGCACACGAACAAGGTTTGGAAGAGCAGATGATACCTTACATTCATCAGCCACAGAATGTAAGGTAAGCGTGGGTATTCAATACCCATGATCACTTGTACTTCTTGTTCGTGGTTTTGACAGCTCCCTAGATGAATTCTCGTTCTGAAGCCCGCTTGTTGAAGTCTCGATTCATCACCCAGTTCCATGTATAGATTTTACGGACCTCGGCTACAATTGCGTCTGTGATGACAGGAACCCATTGACCTTCCCACTTTGTGTCGGGCCCATTTCTGAGGGTAAATCCCAGAATAGCCCTAAGTCACACCAGCCCCAAGATCAACGCAATTGGTGGACTTCCTTGATACAGTTAACCAGTACAAATATAATATTCACAGGGTTGAGTCTGAGGGCTCAACAAAGATTATTACAAACTCGCCAATATATGGCAGTGACGGAATATGACAATTGTGTGGTGGTGATACAATACTAGTACAATAAAATAGAGCCAAGCGTCAATGTGAGGCTTGACTATTTTATTTTTGTAGCGAAAGCTCGAGGGATGATACATGTGGTAGACTCCTATCTCACAGGTTGACTAACTGGGACTCCTCTAAGCGTCGGGCTCGCTAGCGCAATCCTCCTCCACAAGCTCGTCCTCCTCCATGTCTGGCCAAGTAAATAGCCAGGGACAAGCCAGTGAGTACGTTGGAATGTACTCGCAAACATTATGAATAAAAGATATAATGAAAGCATATGCTCATGCTGACTGAAATTTAAATCATGACAAATAAAAGATATGAACGTGAACATAGCATGTTAGTCATGATCAAACTTAGTAGAAATAAAGCAAATGAATGCCACGGGTAGTCTAGCCAGCCCAAGTGACATTCAACAAAATAAAAGAACTGCCAATCGGGTGTCCACAAGAGTAGTGGCGGGACCGCCTATAAACTCGAGGGACGCCATGAAGAGGTCTTGAAAAGAAATGCCAGTCGGGCGTCAAGTGACGCCACGGTCGGATTTGAAGAGAAATGCCAATCGGGTGTCCACAAGAGTAGTGGCGGGATAAACCGCCTGTTAACTCGAGGGACGCCACGAGAGGTCTTGAAAATAAAATTGAGTGCCCAGGGTAGTCTAGCCAGCCCCTGAGACACTCAGGAAATACAAAATAAGAGAAACGGGTTAGTCCTCAATAATATGCATAACCATAATAATACTAACATGCATAAAATATTCATTGTAGCATCAGGGTGTCAATAATTATCCTGCAAAATATTTCAGGCATATTAAAATTATTTCCTTCGGGGACCGACACCGAGACCGACACTTGACCCACCCAGCTAACGCCCTTGACCGTGGACAACGGCTATTCGAATAGGTTTAAACTCTGCAGAGGGTGTACTCTTTACCCACAAGTACATGATTTCTTTAGTCAGCACCATGGTACTGGCTAATTCCCACTACGGTCTTTGGATTGAAAACACACCTGGCCAGCACACACCAGATTAACCGTCTGGATGCCAGGAATCACCCAAAGCATCATTTCAGAAAAACTCTAAGTCGGGGAGACAACAATCTCGAGTAGCATGGGATCACTATTAATACATGCGGATTCCAAGGGGTGCCCCCTACCATTTACAATCGGAAACACCCATGCCCCCTGACCGGATGACAAGATTTAGTCCAAGGCCCTGGAAACACTCATCGTGGCCCTCTGTACGGTGTGTACCTGGACAGGGGTTAACAACTTACTCAGCCGTACCTTCCTTGCGGAAGGACTCGTGGCAGCACGGTATCCAGCTAGTTGTAATGGAACAAGACTCAATCTAGGCCGACTCAAGAGGTGTTAATTATCTTCACCGGTATATTCCACATACATCACATGACACCACCGTGTCAAAAATAATGGCCTGTGCCCATCGGCACGTCCAAGGCAGGAGACACTCTCCTGAATATCTCACAACTTTACCAAGTCAGTAAGTTTTCTTGTTTGAGTGAAGTGCAAGACAAGTATAAGAAGTGATATGACCAAACATGCATGCACTTGTGATATATGTGGTGCAAGTCCAACCGATGCAATCATGCAAATGCAAAATGCAATCACCATATCCCAAGTTCAATAATGCTTGCCTTGTCCAAAGTAGTCATGTGAAAACCCTTCAAAATTCTCGGCAAGGTTTCCCTCTTATTTTTCTGAAAATATTCAAATTCAACTCAAATTAAAAATTTGACAACAGTGCAAAAAGTTGTCTCAAAACATTTTTAAACTGGGCATCCCTAATACTGCCACACCCTCGTGGAATGACAAGTGAATAAACACTCATCTTGAGAATAACACCTCTAGCATGGAAAAATATTGGCCACCCCCTGCCGCTTCATGAGCTGTACAGGCACACAAAAAGGAAATTCATTTTCAAAATTAGAGTTGGCACATACAAATTTACTTACAACGGCACGGAAATACCGCAGATAGGTATGTATGGTGGACTCATATTGCATAACTGGGTTTAAGGATTTTGGATGCACAAGTAGTATTCCCACTTAGTACAAAGGAAAGGCTAGCAAATAGATTGAGAAGCAACCAACCAAGAAACAAAAAATCACATAAACGATCATTAAGCATAACTAACACCGAATAATGCACCACAAGTAGGATGTAATTTCATTGAAGATCTATTGACTTTCGTGCTTGCATAGGGAATCACAAACCTTGACACCAATATTCTTACTAAAGCATAATTACCCACCAACATGACTCACATATTACTATCATCATATCTCAAAACTATTACAAAGAATCAAGTTTATCTTGTCCAATGATCTTCACGAAAGTTTTTATTATATCCTCTTGGATATCTATCACTTTGGGACTAGTTTCGTATATTGCCATTGCTTTTGACAAGATCTAACAAATTTAAGTGAAAAACATGAGCATAAAAATGTTCATCTCTCAAAATAATATAAGTGAACCATGAGAGAATTTCTTAAAAAATTAAAGCGCACCGTGCTCAAAAAGATATAAGTGAAGCGCTAGAGCAATTCCATAGCTCAAAAAATTTAAGTGAAGCACATAGAGAAATTCTAACAAATCATAGCATAATTATGGCTCTGTCAAATAGGTGTGTCCAGCAAGGATGATGGCGACAAACTAAAAAGCAAAACATGCAAAGACTCATACAATACAAGATGCTCCAAGCAAAACTCATGATATGTGACGAATAAAAATATAGCTCCAAGTAAAATTACCGATGGTTGTTAGAAGAAAGAGGGGATGCCTTCCGGGGCATCCCCAAGCTTAGTTACTTGGTTCTCCTTGAATATTATCTTGGGGTGCCATGGGAATCCCCAAGCTTAGGCTCTTTTCACTCCTTATTCCTTCATCCATCGAGATCTCACCCAAAACTTGAAAAGTTCAATTACACAAAACTTAACAAAACCTTCGTGAGATCCGTTAGTATAAGAAAACCAATCTGTGCTTTAAGTACTATTGAAAAACCATTCATATTTTGTTATTGCATTATACCTACTGTATTCTAGCTTTACCATGGCTTATACCCCACCCATACAATCCATAGATTCATCAAAATAAGTATACAATGCAACAAAAACAGAATCTGTCAAAAATAGAACAGTCTGTAAAGACACGAATTTTACTCATACTTCTGTAACTCCAAAAATTCTGAAACATTAGGAAAATAGAAGAATTTGTATATCAATCTTGTGTAAAAAATGCAGAATTTTTCGTCGCTTCTGAGAATTTTAACAATTCTGTTACTGGACCCAAAAGATTCTGTTTTTCAACAGGATCCAATCAACTATCACCCAAAGCTATCCTAAAGGCTTTACTTGGCACAAACACTAACTAAAACATAAAAATCACAATCATAACATAGGCATAATTGTTCAAACACTCAATAACATAAAGAAAAAAGTAAAAATAAATTTTATTCATTGGGTTGCCTCCTAAGAAGCGCTATCGTTTTATGCCCCTAGCTATGCATAATGCATAGATTGAAGTATTATCATCTTTGGTTTTTGCCCCATAGGTTGCCCTCATGATTGATTCGTATGGTGGCTTAATTGTTGTTCTAGGGAAGTGCTCCATACCCTTTCTTAGTGGAAATTCAAATTTAATATTCCCTTCTTTCATATCAATCACGGCACCTATAGTTCGTAAAAACGGTCTACCAAGTATGATGGGACAAGACGGATTGCAATCAATATCAAGAACAATAAAATCTATGGGCACATAGTTCATATTTGCAAGAATAAGTACATAATTAATTCTTCCCAAAGACTTTTTAATAGTAGAATCCGCCAAGTGCAAATTAAGAGAATATTCTTCAATATTGGTAAGACCAAGCACATCACATAGAGATTTCGGAATTGTGGAAACACTAGCACCCAAGTAACATAAAGCAAAGCACTCATAACTTTTAATCTTGAATTTAATGGTAGGTTCCCACTCATCATATAATTTTCTAGGAATTGAAATCTCTAATTCCAACTTTTCTTCTAAAGCTTTCATCATTGCTTCTACAATATGTTGAGTAAAAGCTTTATTTTGTTTGAAGGCATTGGGTGAATTTATCATGGATTGCAACAAATTAATACATTCAATCAAAGAGGAACTATCATAATTAAAGTCTTTGTAATCCAAAAGAGTGGGCACATCACTAGTTAAAGTTTTGATCTCTCCAAACCCACTTTTATCAGTTTTTTCAACAAGATTTTCACCCTCCAAATTATGAGGACGCCCTCTAGCTAAAGTTGACACTTCTTCAGTCCTCTTTTCATAAAGTTTAATATTGTTAAACAAGGAATCAATAGAAGAAACGCCAATCATTTTAAGATCTTCATCATTTTTATCTTCTAGAGAAACTGGCTTAGCGGACATTTGATTTACTAGTGTAGCTTGTGCATCGGATATTTTACCTAGTAAATTTTCAGCATGAGCATACTTAGATTGGAGATTAGATACTTATCTACTAAGATGATCAACTTGTTTTGTTATAGCAGCTAGCACAGTAGAGTGTTCTTTAAGCTCTTCGATAAAAAACTTATTATGCTCAAATTGTGTAGTCATATATTCCTTAGTACTTTTCTCAATCTCCAGCAAAATATTGGGATAAGGAACATCGTAATACTTTCTTTGAGACATTGTGACTATGCAAACAAGAGATCTGACGAGAAAAAAGGTGAACGAAAAAGAAGGCAATTTTTTGTGAAGTGGGGGAGATGAAAACGAGAGGCAAATGGCAAATACTGTAAATTACAAGGAGATTAGATTTGTGATTAGGAACCTGATAGATGTTGATGATGTGTCCCCGGCAATAGCGCCAGAAATTCCTTTTGATGTGGCTTGAAACTGCAGTTGGTATTTCCCCAAAGAGGAAGGGATGATGCAGCAAACCTACGGTAAGTATTTCCCGCACTTATGAAACCAAGGTTATCAATCAGTAGGAGAACCAAGTAACACTATGTAAATGGTACCTGCACACAAAGAACAAATACTTGCAACCCAAAGCGTAAGAGGGGTTGTCAATCCCTCCACGGTAAAAAGTTAGATTAAATTGTATGAGATTGGATAAATAGATCTAGCAAAAACACAAAATAAAATAAGTAAAGAAAAAGTACAGCAAGGTATTTTTGGGTTTTTGGAATAATAGATCTGAAAACAATATGATAAAAGATAGACCGGGGGGCCGTAGATTTCACTAGTGGCTTCTCTCGAGAAAATAGCATACGGTGGGCAAACAAAATACTGTTGGGCAATTGATTGAAGAGCAAATATTTATGATGATATCTAAGGCAATGATCATGTATATAGGCATCACGTCCAGGATTAGTAGACCGACTCCTGCCTACATCTACTACTATTACTCCACACATCGACCATTATCCAGCATGCATCTAGTGTATTAAGTTCATGGAGAAACAGAGTAATGCAATAAGAACAATGACATGATGTAGACAAGATCTATCCATGTAGGAATAGACCCCATCTTTTTATCCTTAATAGCAACGATACATGCGTGTGTCGCTACCCCTTCTGTCACTGGGCGAGGACACCGCAAGATCGAACCCATCAGAAAGCACCTCTTCCCATTGCAAGAAAAACCAATCTAGTTGGCCAAACCAAACCAAAGTTTCAGAGAAGAAATATGAATTTATAACAATCATGCATATAAGAGGTCAAAGAAAGCTCAAATAATATTCATAGATAGATCTGATCATAAATTCGCACTTCATCAGATCCCAACAAGCACAGTATTAATCTCCAAAAACATCGAGGACAACATAGTATTCAGAATCAAAAAGAGAGAAGAAGCCATCTAGCTACTGCCTACTGACCCGTAGGTCTATGGTCAAATACGCATGCATCATCGAAGGAGCACCAATGAGGATGATGAACCCCTTCGTGATCATGTTCCCCTCCGGTAGAGTGCCGGAATAGGGCTCTAGATTGGATCTTGTGGTTCTAGAACTTGCGGCGGCTGGAATTGTGTTTCGATCACTCCCCTAGGGTTTCGGGAATATCTAAGTATTTATAGAGCTGAGAGGGGGTGGAGGAGAGCCCCCATGGGCCCCACCACCCACCTGGGTGCGCTAGGGGCCTCTGGCATGCCCTGGTGGGTTGTGGGCCCCATGGGCCTACTCACTGGTGCTTCCTTGGCTCCTAAGTTGTCTTCTGGTCCCAAAAAAATCTCCAAAAAGTTTCACTGCGTTTAGACTTTGTTTGATAGGGATATTCTGCGAAGTAAAAAACAAGCAAAAAACAGCAACTGGCAATTGGCATTATGTCAATAGGTTAGTCCCAAAAAATGATATAAAGTTGCTATAAAATGAATGTAAAACATCCAAGAGTGATAATATAACACCATGGAACAATAAAAAATTATAGATACATTGGAGATGTATCAGTCCACTTGGCACTTGGTGAGACGACGGCAGGTCCATGGGGATGACCATAGGATGCTCCGCATCATCTCCCCCCCTTGGGAAAGATCCGACCTCGGATCGAAAACCTCATCACCATGGTAGGGAGAGAGGTCCTTGACGTTGAAGATATTGCTCACGTTGTACTTGTCGCGTTGTATGTCGATCTTGTATGCATTGTTGTTATAGCACTCGATCACCATAAAGGGTCCGTCGGCTCGAGGTAGAAGCTTGGACTTGCGTTCATTGGGGAAGAGGGCTTTCTGAAGGTGTAGGCACACAAGATCACCGGTGTTGAATATGATGGGGTTCTTGTTGATGTTGATCTTGGTTGCGAGGCGTTGGACTTGGCGCTTGATGTTGTGCCTTGTATCTTCATGTACCTTCTTGAGATAGCTCGCTCATGCACTCGCGTCCATGTTGATGCACTCTTGTAGAGGTAGAGGTAGAATGTCCAAAGGGGACAATGGGTTGAAACCGTAGACGACCTGGAAGGGGAACTTGTCGGTAGTCGAGTGTCTTGCGCGGTTGTAGGCGTACTCGGCGATGGGTAAGCATTCTTCCCACTCCTTGAGATTCTTCTTGATCAACACACATAGGAGATTGGATAACGCCCGGTTCGTGACCTCCGTTTGGCCGTCGGTTTGTGGATGGTATGCCAAGGAAAATAGGAGCTTGATTCCAAGCTTAGCGCATAGCATCTTCCAAAAGTATCTTAGGAACTTGACGTCGCGGTCCGACACGATAGTCTTGGGCACTCCATGTAGCCGCAAGATTTCCCTACAAAAGAGATTGGCAACATGTGAAGAATCGTCTATCTTGTTGCATGGTCTAAAGTGTGCCATCTTAGAGAAACGATCCACAACAACAAAAACGGAATCCTTGCCATTTTGAGTTTTAGGCAAACCAAGCACAAAGTCCATACTAATATCTTCCCATGGGTGATAGGGAATAGGAAGTGGCATATAGAGACCATGGGATTGAGCTTTAGGCTTGTCTTTGTGACATGTAGAGCATCGGTTGGTGAAGCGTCAGAGGTCGCGGAACATCTTGGGCCAAAAATAGTTCTTGAAGGGTGTAGCGAATGTCTTGTCGCGTCGAAAGTGACCCATAAGTGACGATGACATGTACCTAGGGTAGGCACTTAGGCCTGACCTAGACACCCTACCCAAGGACACTACACAGGAGTCCAAGACCTAAAAGGTTCTACAGAAGATACCGACTGAAATCCTCATGAAGTGCAATACACTCGACAGGAGATCCCACTCGGATATCCCAATTCCACTCGACTATGATTATTTCACTCAACCACACAAGAATCCACTCGGAGTACATAATACCTAGAGTCACCCTAGGATGGCAACGGTCAGGCATTCACTCCGACGTCATAAAGATCATTTAATACGGGCGTTACCAGTAACGTTCAGGATTTAACTCTCATTGAACCCCTGTGTAGCTGAGGGCTGCGAGGGGCCGGCGCACTCTATATAAGCCAGCCCTCCCCTCTGGCACAAGGGTTCACACCCACTGTAACTGTTCCACACTCCAATCGACAAGCCTTTGCGGCACCGAGACGTAGGGCTATTACCTCCTCCGAGAGGGGCCTGAACTCGTAAATCTGTGTGTACAACCTCGCCGTAGCTAGGACACTGCCCTCTCCTACGTACCCCCTACCTCTACTGTCAGACTCGTTCCCACGAAAGTTGGTGCCCACCGTGGGGCAGGCGTCTAAGCGACTTCCGGTGAGGTTGCAATCTCCGATCTTCATCAACATGGTTTCCGGCGGTGGTTTGGCCCTGGGTCACGAGATCCGTCTCGGCGCGCTCGGCTTCATCGCCGACGACTCCGCCTGGCTCGAAGAGGCCCCCTCGATGTCGAGGCTCTCCCCACCCACGGGGCGGCGCACTTCCACGCGAGTGCCTGCCGCGTCCTCCTACGGCAGCCATTGACCCAGTATTGGTCGGCTCCCGTGGCATCCTCGCTCCCCGCTGTCCATCGCCGCAAGCGATCCGGTCATTCGCGGCTCCAGTGTTGGGTGAGGCATGCGGTGGCTCGTCAGTCGACCACCCGACAAATCGCGGCGATTGAGACCGATGACTCTCTCTATGGGTTGTTCGATCTGCTGACTGGTCATTCGGATACGCTTTCCGAGTGTGAGAGCAACGATCCCGCGGCAGAGGTCCTCAAGGTCAACTCCCAGCGCAGTCCGCCCGGATTCCGTCGCGGCGGCGGCGGCAGCCCGTCACGCGACCACGACGAGTATTATCCCCAAGCCCTCGCTACCGAGCAGAGGGAAGAACTGCGGCGCAGGAACGAGGAGGCTCTCTAGACCCCCATCATTGGGGAGACCCCCGAAGCTTAGGCTCTGGAGGCTGCGCGCGTGGCCAATTTGGCCGAGCGTACGCATCTGGAGAACCTTCAACAAGCACTCAACGACCGTGCCCGCAGGGAGATCCCAAGTTCCAGTTGACGTCAACGACAGTTGTTTCCGACTGGGCCTCGAGATGACTGTAAGGTATATCGCACTCTGATTCAAAATGTTGCAACAGCAGCCCGTATCGCAGATTCCATTCAGCCGTCCCGTTCCAAGGCCGGTAGAGGTTTACAATAGATTCGAGCGTTGCTCAAAGCGGCTGGTGAATAGAACTCAGCAGTTTCCCAGTCGCGCAACAGGATTCACAACAGATCCGTCATGGCAGACACAGTTCAGTTAGCACACAACCCAAGATTGCCTCCATGGCATGAAGATCGTGGTTATCGCCAGGACCAGTACCTTGGTCGAGGCCACGGGCAGTTTGATCCTCGATACCATCGCGATGACCACCGTCGAGTGCCTACGCCCCCTCCGAGGGGTGGTTCGTACGTGCCCCGGCGGTATGACGGTAGGCACCTGTTTGGTGATGAGCGGAGAGTTCCAGTCGACCCAAGAGAGCCTGGGTTCGATGCGAGGTTAGTCCTTGTATAGGGCCTGGTCGACAGAGGTAGAGCTAACAGAGAAGGGCTGGATAGAGATCGTCCGAGTGGAAGTAGGGCGTTCGTCTCCGGGCCCGACTGTTTCAGTAGAGCCATTCGAGCTGCAGAGATTCCACCCAACTTCAGGTTGGCGGCGGGAGTAAGCAAGTTCACTGGCGAGTCGAAGCCAGACACCTGGTTGGAACATTACCGAGTGGCAGTGCAGATCAGTGGAGGTAACGATGAAGTGGCCATGAAGCACCTCCCCTTGATGCTTGAAGGCTCGGCCAGGGCCTGGTTGAATCAGTTGGCTCCTGGAAGCATATTCTGTTGGGAAGATTTAGCTCGGGTGTTTATCAAGACATTTGAAGGTACTTGCAAATGCCCCACTGGGCTGACCGAATTACAGCACTGCGTTCAGAAGCCGAGTGAAACTTTGAGGGATTTCATCCAGAGATGGACTACCCTTCACCATGTGGTGGAGAATGTGTCAGAACACCAGGCAGTTTGCGCCTTCAAGGAGGGTGTCAGGTATAGAGAGCTTATCCTGAAATTCGGTCGTTCCGGAGACATGTCTCTGAGCCGAATGTTGGAAATAGCCACTCGGTATGCGAATGGTGAAGAGGAAGACCGACTCCACAATGGCAAGGGGAAAACAGTTGACCACGACGCTGGGGGCGGAAATCCCAATTGAAAGCAAAAGCGTAAAGCTGAGCCTGCAGGTCCTACTGAAGCCGTAGTTCTGAATGCACAAGGAAAGTTTAAACGAAAGCCTAAGGGGCCGTGGGTGCCCAAAAAGGTGAAAAACCAGTCCGGCCAAGATGTCCTGGATTTGCCGTCTCACATTCACATGAAGAAGGATGAAGAGGGTAACTTGATTCTGCCCAAGCATACCACTCGGCAGTGCAGACTCCTAATTCAGCAGTTCCGAGAGGGCTAGCCCAGTGAGAAGGATTCTGATAAGGACGAGGAAGAGGAAAAGGATGATGGTTACCTGAAGGTCAATGCTACCTTGGTGATTTTTGCTGATGTTGAAAGCAAAAGTCGACTTGGAAGTCATAAATAGAGAAGTGAACATGGTTGCTCCGACAACTACGACGTACCTGAAGTGGTCGAAAACTCCCATTACATTCGACCAATTAGATCACCCAGCGCACGTTGCTACCCCTGGGCGGCAAGCGTTGGTAGTCGACCCAGTCGTTGGGGGCACCCGACTGACTAAAGTTCTCATGGATGGTGGCAGTGGTCTGAACATTCTATATGCGGAGACCCTCTAGGGAATGGGCATTCCAATGTCCCAACTCAGTGAGAGCAACATGCAGTTCCACGGAGTCATCCCAGGGAAGAAAGCAAAGTCACTCGGGCAGATTGCTCTTGTTGTGGTTTTCGGTGATTCCAAGGATTTCCGCAAGGAGAAGTTGATGTTTGAGGTAGTGGATTTCGATAGTGCCTATCATGCTATTCTGGGCAGACCCGCATATGCTCGTATCATGGCCCGTCCATGTTACGTGTATCTCAAGTTGAAGATGCCCGGACCCAAAGGTGTGATTACCATCACTGGGAATAGGCAGAGAGTGGAGGAGTGCCTCTAGAAGGGTTCCAAGATTGTAGATGAGCAAATGGCAGTGGTAGAGCTGGAAGAATACAAGAATGCCTTTTGGTCTCAAGAATGCCGGTGCCACATTCATGCGCATGATCCAAAAGTGCCTGCTCACTCAGATCAGTCGGAATGTGGAAGCATATATGGATGATATCGTGGTCAAGTCACGCAAGAGTTCCGACCTGCTGACTGACCTCGCTAAATCATTTGCCAATCTGAGAAGATATGACATCAAGCTGAATACGTCCAAGTGCACATTCGGAGTTCCTGGAGGAAAGTTGCTCGGTTTTCTCGTTTCCGAATGAGGAATAGATGCAAACCCTGAAAAGATTGGTACAATTCTCCGAATGAAATGCCATGTGCTTGTGCACGACGTCCAGAAGCTTATAGGCTGCCTTTCTACTTTAAGTCGATTCATTTCTCATCTCGATGAAAAGGCATTGCCTCTTTACCAATTGATGAAGAAGTCTGATACATTCGAGTGGACTCCTAAAGCTGAAGCAGCGTTTGTGGAGCTCAAAGCCCTGCTTTCCACCCAGCCGGTGCTTGCTGCCCCAATCAGCAAAGAGCCTCTACTGTTATATATTGCAGCCACTGGGCAAGTGGTCAGCACAGTGCTCACAGTGGAGCGGGGGAAGAAGGGAAGGCCTATAAAACTCAACGCCCAGTGTATTACATTTCTGAAGTCTTGACTCCATCCAAGCAAAGGTATCCGCATTATCAGAAGCTTGTCTATGGAATGTATCTGACTGCAAAGAAAGTTGCACACTATTTCCAAGACCACTCGATTTCAGTCGTCAGCGATGCTCCATTGTCTATAATCTTGAACAATCGAGATGCTATCGGTCGAGTGGCTAAGTGGGCAATTGAACTTCTTCCCCTGGACATCAAGTTTGAAGCAAAAAAGGCGATCAAGTCTCAAGCAATCACGGATTTTTTAGCCGAGTGGATTGAGCAACAGCAGCTGACTCAAGTTCACTCGGAACACTGGACCATGTTCTTTGATGGATCTAAGATGTTAAACGGTTCTGGTGCCGAAGTGGCCCTGGTATCCCCGAGAGGCGATAAACTCAGTTATGTCCTCCAGATTCACTTCGATTCCTCCAATAATGAGGCTGAGTACGAAGCACTCCTTTACGGGTTGCGTATGGCCATCTCACTCGGCGTCCATCGCCTGATGGTCTATGGTGACTCGGATTTGGTGGTTAATCAAGTGATGAAGGAGTGGGATGTCAGGAACCCTGCCATGACTGGATACTGCAATGCAGTGAGGAAGTTGGAGAAAAAGTTTGAAGGGTTGGAGCTCCACCACATTCCCCGAATCAAAAACCAAGCTGCGGATGACTTGGGAAAAATAGGTTCCACTCGGAAGCCTATCCCCAGCAATGTGTTCCTTGAGCATCTCCATTTCCCCTCAGTGCAAGAAGATCCCTTCACCGAATAGCCTCCCCAGCCGATAAGTGCTACCAATCCGACTGAAGTTGAGGTGCCAGCAGTTATCGATCTGGTTATGGAGATGCTGGTGATAACCCCCGACTGGACAGTGCCGTATATTACATATCTGCTCAGGGAGGAGCTTCCAGAGGATGAAGTTGAATCACGTCAGATCGTCCGCAGATCCAAGGCCTTCACAATGATTGGCGGGCAGCTCTACAGAGAAAGCATTACTGGCGTGGCTCAGCGATGTATCTCTCCAGAAGAGGGTCGATTGATATTGGATGAGATCCACTCGGGGACCTGTGGTCACCATGCGTCCTCTCGGACCATCGTGGCCAAAGCATACCGAGTAGGATTTTACTGGCCACGGGCCAATGAAGTTGCGAAAGAGATCGTTGAGAAGTGTGAAGGTTGCCAATTTTACTCGAACATGTCTCACAAGCCCGCATCTACTTAAAAGACTATTCCACTCGTCTGGCCATTCGCCATGTGGGGATTGGACATGATTGGGTCGCTAAGGACCGGCAGAAATGGTTTCACTCATCTGCTTGTGGCAGTCGACAAGTTCACCAAGTGGATTGAAGCCAAACCAATCAAGAACTTAGATTCAAGCACAACCATCAGTTTCATAAGAGAGTTGATTTTCCGATATGGAGTTCCACACTACATCATCACAGACAACAGCTCAAACTTCGACTCAGAAGAGTTCAGAGCATTCTGCACTTCTCAAGGCACTTGGGTGGATTACGCATCCGTTGCACACCCGCAGTCAAATGGACAAGCAGAAAGAGGAAATGGTCTGATCCTCCAAGGTCTGAAACCTCGACTCATGCGCGACCTCAAGCATGCAGCTGGAGCTTGGGTAACTGAATTGCCGTCTGTTTTGTGGGGATTGAGGACAACTCCCAACTGATGCACTAACCGAACCCCTTTCTTCATGGTGTAAGGGGCTAAAGCTGTGCTTCCTAGTGACTTGCTTCACAATGCACCCTGTGTGGAACTTTTCTCAGAAGCTGAAGCAGAGCAAGCACGTCAAGTTGCTGTAGATCTTTTGGAGGAAGAGTGAGAGATGGCTTTGATCTGGTCGACCATTTATCAGCAAGACCTTCATCAATTCCACGCCAGAAACGTCAAAGGTCGAGCATTTCAAGAAGGAGACCTTGTGCTCTGAGTGGATCAGCAACGGCCTCATAAGCTTGCACCTGCATGGGAAGGCCCTTTTATCATCACCAAAGTGCTTCACAATGGGGCATATCACCTTTACAACCTAGCTCAGAAGAAAGACGAGCCGCGTGCCTGGAACGCAGATCTTCTTCCTCGCTTTTATACTTGACAGTCGGATTGCCAAGATATAATAAGAGTACTTGTTAAGTCGTTTATCAAGACATGATTCCCGCAGTCTCTTAATGATTGTTCTCTCATAAACATGTGTTCAAATCCCCTACTGGGTGCCTTAGTCGCGAACCAGTTTTCGCCTAAGTCAAAAAATTACTCTGAGTGGTGAGTAAGCCTCCCACTCGGGAGCTTAGTTGCGACCCCGTACTCGCCTAAGTTCAATACTTCTCCGAGTGGAGAGCAATCCTCCCACTCGGGGGCTTAGCTGTGACCCCGTACTCGCCTAAGTTCAAAACTTCTCCGAGTGGAGAGCAATCCTCCGACTCGGGGGCTTAGCTGCGACCCTGTACTCGCCTAAGTTCCAAACTTCTCCGAGTGGAGAGCAATCCTCCCACTCGGGGGCTTAGCTGCGACCCTGTACTCGCCTAAGTTTAAAACTTCTCCGAGTGGAGGGCAATCCTCCCACTCGGAGGCTTAGCTGTGATCCCGTACTCGCCTAAGTTCAAAACTTCTCCGAGTGGAGAGCAATCCTCCCACTCGGGGGCTTAGCTGCGACCCCGTACTCGCCTAAGTTCAAAACTTCTCCTTCTCCGATGTAGAGCAATCCTCCCACTCGGACTTAGCTGTGACCCCGTACTCGCCTAAGTTCAAAACTTCTCAGAGTGGAGAGCAATCCTCCCACTCGGGGACTTAGCTGCGACCCCGTACTCGCCTGAGGTCAAAACTTCTTCGAGTGGAGAGCAATCCTCCCACTCGGCGGCTTAGCTGCGACCCCGTACTCGCCTGAGTTCAAAACTTCTCCGAGTGGAGAGCAATCCTCCCACTCGGAGGCTTAGCTGCGACCCCGTACTCGCCTAAGTTCAAAACTTCTCTGAGTGGAGAGCAATCCTCCCACTCGGGGGCTTAGCTGCGACCCCGTACTCGCCTAAGTTTAAAACTTTTCCGAGTGTAGAGCAATCCTCCCACTCGGAGGCTTAGCTGCGATCCCGTACTCACCTAAGTTCAAAACTTCTCCGAGTGGAGAGCAATCCTCCCACTCAGGGACTTAGCTGAGACCCCGTACTCGCCTCAGTTGAAAACTTCTCCGAGTGGAGAGCAATCGTCCCACTCGGGGGCTTAGCTGCGACCCCGTACTCGCCTAAGTTCCAAACTTCCCCGAGTGGAGAGCAATCCTCCCACTCGGTGACTTAGCTGCGACCCCGTACTCGCCTAAGTTCAAAACTTCTCCGAGTGGAGAGCAATCCTCCCACTCGGAGGCTTAGCTGCAACCCCGTACTCGCCTAAGTTCAAAACTTCTCCGAGTGGAGAGCAATCCCCCCACTCGGAGGCTTAGCCGCGGTCCTGCACTCACCTAAGTTTCAAATTTACTCCGAGTGGAGAGCAATCCTCCCAGTCGGAAGCTTAGCCACGGATCAGCTCCGCCTAAGTCAAAAAATTAGATCAATGCAAAAGCAATATTTGGATAACACCATCAAGTTTGGATAAATCCGGCAGGTTTCAGGACCGCAAGCAAAAGTACTCAAGCGTCAGGCCCGAAAGAGTTTAACGGTTAGACAATCACTCGGCATTCCGAGGCAAATAAGTTCAGATCAGTAAAGTTTTTTCACTCGGCGGGAGGAGGACTCGCTGGCTCAACAAAGGTGTCCAAGTCGATGCCGTCGGCTATGCGAGTGACTGCTTCTATGAAGGTCTCCATGAAAGATTGGAACTGAAGCTTCTCCGTATTCGCCACTTGAAGAGCCTTCAGTTTTTCCTCATTGGCTTCCCTGCAATGGACCCTGACGAGTGAAAGAGCCACGTCGGCTCCACAACGAGCAGATGATTTCTTCCATGCTTGCACTCGACTAGGGATCTCATTGAGTCGGACCATCAGCGACTCAAGGTCATTTCGAAGTCTGTCTTCTGGCCACAGCTCTTGGTCTATCTTGGACATTGCAACCTTCAGTCGGGCAATGTACCCCAAGACGCTGTCAAGATGAGCTTCGAGTCGCAACAAATTCATTGCGGCCTCATCCTTGACGAGCGACTTTGTGGGGTCCAAGCCTGGTTCGATCCGCTCTGTTTCCTGCTCAAAGTCCTGATAGAATTCTGCACAAGGAGGAAAAATGAGTCGACAACAGAGTTATGTGAAAGCTTGCCAGATTCACTCGGATAGAGAAAGGTACCTTCAAGCATGACATACATCTTCTTCGCAAGACCTCCCAAATAAACCTCCAGCTCGTCCCTCTTCTGAGTGAGGTCATCCACCCTGTCAGTCAGGGCCACCTTCTTATCTCTCAGTTGCGCAGCTTCTTTCTTCGCTTCATCAACAACAATCTTCAGGTTAGCGTTTTCTTCTTCGAGTTTGCCAACTGAAGCCAGCTTCCTCTTAGCTAGTTCGGCCTTCTCACACGCCGCCTTCTGCGCCCCCCCAAGATTAGTGTCCTTCTTCTCCAATGCCTGCTTCATTTTGTCTAAAGAAACAATATTCTTCAGTCGTGCTTGGAGTTGACGGTTTTCACTACACACATCTGTTCGAGTGGGGTCACTCGGTTCAAAGGACTGAAAAGAAGAAATATCAAAGCATACAGTCAGCAAGTTGTTACCTCCCATGGCTGCCACTTCATCTTGAGCTTTCTTCAAGTTCGTCGTGGCGAGCTCCAGGTCGAGCTTGAGTTGGATCTTCTCCTTCTCCAAAGCAACATACTGGGTCCCAAGTTCACAAGATGTCTGTGATCAGGAAAAAGATAATTCAGTCGATGGAAACAAAGATCCTTTACTTCCGAGTAAAGAAGAGCAAGTTCAGATTGTTTTCATCAAAGGAGTTCTAAGACCACCACCGAATCAAACATTCGACGATGGTCTCGGGGACTACACCTAGTGGGTGCACCCAGCGTGCCCCCACTGGTTAGATTTCCCACTCAGTACGACCTTCCCGGCCCGAGTGGAAGAAGCCAAAAAAAATCCCTTGTTCTCAGACCCCCGCCGACTGCCCGCAGTCGATAGCGGTCTCGGGGACTGCACCCAGTGGGTGCACTCAGCGTGCCCCCACTGGATCAGTTACCCACTCGGTACGACCTGCCCGGCCCGATTGAAGAGCTACAAATAGACATATTCTAAAGACCCCCGCCGAATCAAACATTTGACGGCGGTCTCGGGGACTACACCCAGTGGGTGCACTCAGCGTGCCCCCACTGGACCAGGTACCCACTCGACGTGACTGGACTAACTCGAGTGGAAGAAATTCACAGCAAAAGAAAACACCCAGTGGGTGTACAGATGCAAGGCTTAGACCCATGGTAGATGCACATTAAAGGTTCCAAAACGCTCATCCATGGACATCTTACGAATAATGAAGCAGCAGTTTTCAGATAGCATATCCTAATAGAGCAAAGTTCAAGCTGAAAAGCCAATCGGAAATCAACTTACAGTCCCACTTACTCGGACATTGGTCTGGAGGCAGAGCTGGCGTCATAAGCAGCCTTGCTGGTCTCGTACACCACCTTCAGTCGGTCCATCATTAAGCCAGCCTGGATCATCGCTTCCTTGGCAGCTCCTGTTTGGTCCTCCGGGACGTGATGCAGAGTGAATAGAGATGTTGATGGAGTCGACGAGACTACTGTAGAGGTTAGAGTTTGAGGCTGCCTATTCAGATCTGAAGTCTGAACAATCGACACAGCAGGATGATCAATCGACAGGGGGACAACAAAAAAATAGCAGCTCGAGTCGAGTCACCCGGTTCTTGAACAACGGGCTCGGACAGCGGGCGAGACGCCCGGCCGGAAGGCACTCTCTTGCTCAAGGCCCTGCCCCTTCTTCCTGCACACTTCTAGGGTTCGTCATCATCATTGTCCGGAAGCTGGATAACATCTGTTGGTGCTACAACCACTCGACAGTAAGATTCCAGTCGACCACCAAAACAATCGACAAAGTGCAAAGCTGCCTACAGTAGCTTACCTGCTCAAGAAGTGGCCGCGTCCACAGTATCCACGTCGGCTTGCTCCTCAGCTTGCTCCTCGTCAATTACCATGGGAGACGTTGCAGAAGTAGCCACCCTGAAGGTCCAAAACCTCACTCGGTCAGACAAATGAAGGAGTCCACTACAGCAATGAAACACAAAGAAAAGAAGCACTCATGTTGAAGCAATAGGCACGACCACCTTGATCCTGGGCAGAGCCTTCCGAGGCTTGGGTGGGGCGACTTTGGCCTGTTTTGCGGTCTTCTCAGTCGGTTCTGGAGTCGATGTTCGAGTACGCTTGGTAATCTTTGCACTCAACGCAGCTGCCTTGCCGTGGCCACCCGCAGGATCTTGTGACTACTTGGAGCGTTTCTCAGAGCGTGGAGGTGACTCGACCTCCGAGCTTTCATCAGAGTCTTCGCTGTCGTCATCGCTGTCATCTGCGTACTCAATATCGGCGATCCCGCCTTCGCTTTCTCCTTGCCCAAGATGCTACACTCCATTCGGCATGGAATACATCTTCATGAAAACCTGCAAGTCGCAAGCCGCAGATATCAGTCAGATTCAAGAATAACTACATATTGGAAAATACAAGACATGAACACTCGGCAAACCGAGCCTGACCTCTCCTGGAGCATTATTGGCGTCGAATGGCAAGATCCTCCTGGCTCTGTGGGGGTTGTCCTTATTGCCAGTGCTGCTTCGCAGCCAATGAGCCACCGTCTCCTTGGCGACCTTCTCTGGGTGGACCCGAGCGGTGTCTTCTGGGCCCGAATACATCCACATTGGGTGGTCACGAGCTTGGAGGGGTTGGATGCGTCGACTAAGGAACACCTCCAGCAGATCCATGCCAGTCACTCCACCCTGGACCAACGAAACAACCGCGTCGACCAAAACGGCTACCTCACCTATCTCCTCCTCCTCTACAGTCAACGAGCATGGAGTGCGGAGCCTCTCCAGAGAAAAAGGGGGAAGGCCAGTCGACGGACCCGGAGTCGGAACATCTTTGCAATAAAACCAAGTCGACTGCCATCCCCTAACCGATTCAGGAAAAGTCATATGGGGAAGGTGCTCCTGCCTCTCATCTGGATCCCTAACCCCGCACACATCTGGATCACATGCGTCTTCTCATCAGTCGGATTAGCTTTCTTCACCGTCTGAGATCGGCAAGTGAAGATATGCTTAAACAATCCCCAGTGTGGATGACATCCCAAGAAGTTTTCACACATGGAAACATACGCAGCAAGATAGGAGATGGTGTTTGGAGGAAAATGGTGGATCTGAGCACCGAAGAAGTTCAAAAAACCCCGGAAGAATGGATGAGGAGGTAAAGAGAAACCTCGGTCGACGTGGGTGGTGAGGAGAACACGCTCACCCTCGCGCGGCTGGGGCTCGATCTCCCCCTCTGGCAGCCTCCAGGACCCAGGCGCAATCAGGCCGTGGGCGGCGAGATTCTCCAGATCTTCTTCCACGATGGTGGAGCGGATCCAATCCCCCTGGATCCAACCAGGCGGCAGACCGGACCGTGACCCCTTCGCCGCCTTCTTGCCCTTCGCCGTTGCCTTCTTCGCGCACTCCAGAGCCGCGGTCTTGTCCTTCACCATAGCTGTGGAGGTCGAGAGGAACAGGCGGGGGAGTGTGGCGCTGGGGAAGACGAGGCGGCGGAGCAGAGAGAAAGGGCGCGAATGGAGAGCACAGTACCACGCATCGGCAGCAGCGCCTTTTATGGCCACACTTCTGAGTGGCTGACCTGTGGGCCCGTGCAATCTTGGCGCATCCCGTAATAGACGCTGGCCCGATACATGGTGAAAAAGGTGGCGCAAGGATCAAAGAGCCCCTATCTGCCTGCGTCGCTTACCGCACCGCGTCCCGTCCCGTGCGCTTCTCCAAATTTCGAATCCCGTGAGATCCGGGAACCGCAGAGCAGTCAGTCACGCTGGAGATATCCAAGTCCAATCTACTCGAAGATATACAGCATAATTCACTCGGAAATTCCAGAAGCCAGAATCGATCAAGGCGACTGATGAAGGGTTAAAATACTATCAAGGCCCATGAGGAAATGTCTCCGGGGCATTGAATCGGGTCAGAATCAACTTCAACCCTTCTTCACTCTGTCCTCAATCCATTCGGGGGCTAATGATGATGACATGTACCTAGGGTAGGGACTTAGGCGTGACCTAGACACCCTACCCAAGGACACTACATAGGAGTCCAAGACCTAAAAGGTTCTACAGAAGATATCGACTGAAATCCTCATGAAGTGCAATACACTCGGCAGGAGATCCCACTCGGATATCCCAATTCCATTCGACTATGATTATTTAACTCGACCACACAAGAATCCACTCGGAGTACGGAATACCTAGAGTCACCCCAGGATGGCAACGGTCAGGCATTCACTCTGACGTCATAAAGACCATCTAATACGGGCGTTACCAGTAACATTCAGGATTTAACTCTCATTGAACCCCTGTGTAACTGAGGGCTGCGAGGGGCCGGCGCACTCTATATAAGCCACCCCTCCCCTCTGGCACAACGGTTCGCACCCACTATAACTGTTCCACACTCCAATCGACAAGCCTCCGCGGCACCGAGACGTAGGGCTATTACCTCCTCTGAGAGGGGCCTAAACTCGTAAATCTGTGTGTACAACTTCACTGTAGCTAGGACACTGCCCTCTCCTACGTACCCCCTACCTCTACTGTCAGACTCGTTCCCACGACAATAAGTCCTCCTCCATGAGCCTCTTGCAAAAGTAACAAACGAAGAGAAGACTCGGGTATACAAAGTTTGTTAGCTCTCATTAGATAATCATCCTTGATATAATATCTTTCCCAAGATGTATGCGTCAAACATTCGGCATAAGGAATAGCAAAAGTAGGAACATGCGCATACATGTTTTTATGTGCTCAAAACCAATGACATTTAATTCAAGTTGAGTAACAGGCATGCATTTGCGGGAAAGAGCATTCGCCACAACATTCTCTTTACCCTTAATGTACTTGATGACATAAGGAAATGACTCAATAAACTCACTGCATTTGGCATGTCGCTTATTCAATTTAGTTTAACCTTTAAGGTATTTAAGCATTTCATGATCCGTATGGATGACAAATTCATGAGGGTGAAGATAATGTTCCCACACATGCAAAACTCGCACTAATGTGTACAACTCTTTGTCATAGATGGGATAATTGTGTTGCGCTCCGGATTTTTTCCACTAAAATAAGCAATTGGGCGCTTCTCTTGCATCAACACACCTCCTATGCCATTACCACTAGCATCGCAATGAACTTCAAAAGTTTTATCAAAGTTGGGTAATGCAAGCAATGGAGCATGTGTAAGTGAAGTCTTAAGCTCATGAAATGCGGTATCTTGGGATGGTCCCCAAACAAATGGTGCATTCTTCTTACTCAAGGCATGTAAAGGTGATGCAATAGTGCTAAAGTCCTTAACGAATCTACGATATAAACCAGCTAAGCCAAGGAAACTTCGCACTTGTTGCAAGTTTGTTGGTTGTAGCCAAGTTTTAATAGCATCAATTTTAGCTTCATCTACATGAACACCCTTAGAGGACAAAACAAATCCCAAGAAAACAAGCTTGTCAACACCGAAAAGGCATTTCTCCATATTAGCATAAACGTGCCCTTTTCTTAGAGTTTGCAAACCGGATCTAAGATATGTGACATGATCTTTTAGAGACTTGATAAAATACAAGTATATCATAGAAGTAGACCACAATGTAACACCCGAAAAATCGGGTTATCGATTTTTGTGCTGTTATTCCTTCCTAGCTTTTCTCTCCCGAATTTTTCCTCTAGAATCTGGTGAGTGACCAGGTGAATCCAGACAATCCTCAACCTCTCAGTGCCTTTCCAATTCTCTTGTGGCAGTCAAGTTTCCGTCAGTAAGCCCCGAACCTCATTTAAACCCTAGTTCCAAAATATCAGAACTGGAAATACTGCCTTTGTGTTTACAAAGGAGCTACCATTTTCTTTGCTCAGTTGATCCTCCCAAAATTTCTGGAGATCATCCTTCACTCATAAACCCTAGATGTGTTAAAATATTGCCAAGTCATATGCAATATTTCTCATCTAGAATTAATTCCTTTTTCCGCCTTTCCAAGGAATTAAATCCAGGAAAATATCTATCCATCTCCAAAGTTCATGAAAACTTGTGGAGATATTCTTTGTGATCATATTAAGCTCACATAAAAATATTGGCAATAATTAAATAGGGGAAATTGCATTTTCCTATTTTAAGCCAATATTTCAATTTGGGGCCTTTCCAAAGGAACTACCATTTTGGTAGTTAGGAAAAATCCCAAATAATTTGTGGAGCTTTTCCTATCCCTATATTCACCATTTCCATCAAGATATCAAGTTCCACCCATTAAAGTTTGAGCACAACACCACTTTGCAAATTCTGTCCGGATTTTCAGTTTGTAAAGGAAGTGCTTGATTCCTTGATCTCCTTCGGCTTAAATTTTGCAGGGCGATTCATTATGATATATTAACCCTGGATAACAAAAATTAGCTCATTCCATCTAGCCAATATTCCTCAGTAAATTATCTAAGTTTCTGTCCAGATTGCATCTCTGTGAAGGAAGTACCCTCATAGATGATCAATTTGAGCTGAAACTTTTCTAGGCAGTTCCTATGACCATATCATCACTCTACACCAAGAATCATTCAAACCCATTCACCCATTTGAGCACAACATCAACATCTTCATTTCTGGCCAGAGTGCATGGTTACAAAGGAAGTACCAGCTGGAGTTATCCATTTGTGCTGAAACTTTGTGATCATGTTCATCTTAGTGTATGATTAGCTCGTGCCCAAGATCTGGCCAAGGTGAGCACTATGGTGGCCACACCACAGCACAAACAGGTCGCTGTTAGCAACTGTTTGACCATGGTGCAGTCACCTCAGGCCTCTCTCAGGTCATTCAGCCGCATAGGTCAACTCAGAATAGTACGGTGAATAGCCTAGACATTGTTTGACTTCATGTGCGGTGTGGCAACGCTGTGGCCACGCGGTGACCACGGGCAGAGCGTGCCAAATTGGTGCTCTGTGCATTGGAGTTGACGGGAGCTCGTCTCTAGTTGGCTCCAGCATGTCCAGTAGTGTCGTAGAGCTCCCTAGCGCGTGCATGATCCATCCAGAGGCCTCTTCCCCTCGTTCCCTAGCTGGTGGAGCGCTCGAAGCCTCGGACGTCGGCGAGGAGCTTCTCGGAGCTCCGTCCATCGTCGGCTAGCTTCGTCCCCGAGCTATAAATAGCGCACCCCCGAGCTCTCCTCCATACCAGAAACTCCCCAGTCCACTCGCCAGAGCCCCGGGACCCCTCCCCTCACCCCAAGTGCCGCCATGGCCGCAACTCTGTTGCCGCCCATTCCTTCTCGTTTCCGGCACCCTGGCCGTCCCCTCTCCTAGCCATCCCCGCCCTCGATCTCCTCAGGCACCCACTGAGCCACCGCCGCCCTCCAGTTCTCCGGGGAGACGCCACCGCCGCAGCTCCTTCTGTACTCATGGCCGCCTCATCTGCCGCCCATGGCCGCCCCGCCTCGAGCTCTCCCGAGCTCCCTGGCGACCACTTCCCGGTGTGGAACGGCGCTGCGGGGCTGCCTGGCCCGTCGGCAGGCACGGCCGCATAGCGGAGCGCCGGCAGCCGGCGAGGTCCGAGCCATCACCCCCTCCCCTGCTTCTGTCGAGAGCTAGCAGAAGAGCCAGGAGAGAGAGAATGGATAGGATGGGGCCCGGCTGTAAGTGACTATAGCCTGGGCCCAGCTGGTTTGAGTGAAAATGTACTTTGGGGAGTATGTCCTCTGTGCTCCGAAGGCGTATTTCTCGAAAGGCGCTTTCCTTATTCTCAGCTGCCGGCCAAACTGATTAAATAGCGAACGTTCACTCACTAAGCACGGAAATGGACAGTTTTTGTCTGTTTTATCGCTTAACGAACGAACGGCCGTTACTCCGCGACCGTAACTCCGATTGAGGTAAAACCAACGCCCACGTCTTCAGATCGACGAGCCCGTTCCGATGCCATCACTTTCATAATGTTTTCACACTGTGAAAATGACCATTTTGCCTTTGCCCTTCGATCAGCCCCTCCGAGAGGGAAACTTTTCCGGTGAATCTTCCCGGAGTTTTATTGCACTTGCACCCAGTGTATTCCTTCACCCCAGGCAAGCCAACCTCTTCCATGAGCTCCGGACATGCATGATGACTTTGCTTGCACCCTGTGTGTTCGTTGTAGTACATCTGTATCACCTGTTAGCCCGCACTTGCATACACCTGTTATGTCATCTGTTTTAGATGTTAGCATTACGTTTCATCTAATATCATGCCTTGTTTCCATGCCATGCCCTGCCATGCTAGTAACAATATTTTGAATACCGTTATCATGTGAGTACCATGATCTGATATCTTGCCATGTTTGTCAACGTTGTAATGATTCTGCTATGCTGATGTTAAGTGGCTGTTCACACTTATAATTGTTAAGGTAATGGTGGGATGATGGAGATATATTGATAAACCTAGTCGGTTGATCAGGGTCACCTGTCCGGGCTTATCCGTGCAACCACATTTGCCGGTATGGGACGGCCTTGACTTGGTCTGATCGCGTGCTCTTTCACCGGTACCTCCAAAGAGGGAGGGTTATGCACGCGCGCTGCCCTGGCCCGGTAGGCGGCGATAACCCTGTGAGCCCAGTTGAGTTGTTTGGGTACCCGTCCCTGTTTGCGACAGTTTAGTTTGGCCACGACGGTGGTAGGTTTCACGGGCTGACACAGGCGCCACCCAGGGCTTGACTCCGGGGGAGGATGATTTCCGGTGGTACGATGGGAGAGTCACGGGTCAGACAGGTTTCATTGGAGCAATGCTGGTCCACCCGAATGGGATCACGAAATTAGTGCTCCATAGTGTGGGTAAGGTGCGCAACCTCTGCAGAGTGTAAAAATCTATTCGAAAGTTGCGTCCACGGTATTGGACAGCCCGACCAGACCTCGCTAGGTGATCAACCGTAATGATGATAATGATGGTGGAAGAACCTGTCCTGCATGGACAGTAGATGTTGTCAGGAGTATGGTATGTTAGCCATGAGATGGCCATGGAGGAGATGGTTAGATGACCGAAAGACTTGGATTTGGATCAGGTTTAGATTGGATCATGAGATTATTCGGAATATGGATTATTTACTTGATGCATGCTTTGCTTTACTGTACTTTACTTCAGTAGTTATTTTGCTAGATAACCCCGTTATATCGTGATGATTAATGTTGCTAGATGTTTAAACATGCCAGATAATCTTGCTACGACATGATGATTAATAATGCTAGATAGGTATGATATGCTATGCTTGATTCGGGTTTTCCTGTTAATTCCATGCCATGTTTAGAATAAATTCTTGCATAGCATAGGGCTGGCTTTGTCATCTGCTTGTTTGGATGCTATGTATTTGGTTGTCTTGCGAGTACATTCAAAGTACTCACCTGGCCTTGCACGTGGCCAGTTGCAGGAGAAGATTCGTCGTGCTAGATCGTAACCCAGCCAGTCCTGTGAGTTATGGAGCCCAGCTAGAGACGATGTCACCGCTGAACCAAGACCTTCGCTGCCATCTTAGTTAGCCTTGGAGCTATGTAATATTGTTGTAAGCAACAGTATTGTAATACTCCATTCTATTTAATAAAGCCATTTTTGTGCCTGGAATTGCTGTATAATGTCTTTGACGTGCGCCAGGTCTTATCCTGGGGCTGACGTGCGTCGGCCCTCCATCGGGGTGCCACAAGACTTGGTATCAGAGCCAGGCTGGCTATAGGTTACCCTAGCACCAAACCACCCCTATATTTTTCAACCGATAGTGAGCCCAATAGATTTGACCCATCCCTGGCATCCGACATGGCCACTGTTGATCAACAGGCGGCGCAGTCGGAATGGACGTGTCCCTGCTCAACTGTCCATCCACCCAGCCGTCCCTGGATTAGACCGCGACCCTACCGAGCTGTCGGCCGTGCCGGCGTATCTTCTGCCCGGCACGAGAAAGATCCAGGCCAAGCTGGTGTGTTCCAGCCGACTGCCTATTAAACCCCGTCCACCTGCGAGTCGCAACTCTCTCCATTCAGCAAGCCAGATCCCCGTAGGAGAACCCAGGCTAGTATCCGCAAACCAGCAGCCATGGCCAGTTCCTCCAAAATGCACAAGTTCCATAGCCAAACCGTGGCCAAAGGTTACGACGGATTTCCGCCAACCCTTTCCAATATGCTCACCCAAGCCCTTAGCTGTAATACTACCCCAGTGTATTTGGTGTTCCAATCAGAACCCGTCCCTCACCTTTGCCGATATGAGGCAAAGGTGCTTCTCCGCCCAAGTCCAGCAAAGGATGGGAAGCCCTTGGTTTTTAAGGGCAAACCCATGCCCACCACTGCTTTGGCTGTACAGACAGCTGCTGCGGAAGCCATCACCCGTCTTCGCTTCCAGTTTCCGCAAGTAGCGGAGATGAGGGAGTTCTGCTATTTTCCCGCTTCGTCCAATACAGGTTGCGAGTTCTTCAGCGTAGTTGGTGAAGCCGACCCGGCAGTAGCTCGCCTGGCTCAGTTCATTGATGCCCAGGGAATGCTAATTGCCGGCATTATTCGAGAATTCCAATCCATTAACCGTGACACCACCCGGGTTGTTACGGAAGCGTACCGTGATGCCCGTCAAGCTGCATCCCAGACCACCCTTCCCCTACTGCCAAACCCAGTGCCACCTTCTCAACTAGTGCCACCGTCATAGCCAGTGCTACCCTCGCAACCCGTGAACCCATGGCAACCTGGCATCATCCACCCAAGTTATGTTGCCAGAGCTATTCGTCGTCTTCGTCGTCGAGATGTGTTCCGCCAAGTTCCAGCCACAACCCAAGCAGTTGTGCCCCAACCCATTGTGGTGTCCGACGATGAAGATGGAAGTTGGCTCAGCCTGCGTCCCCGAGGAGAGCCCCAGCAAGAGTAGGCTCATTTGTGGCTCTGGCAGTGAGTATAGCCAGTTGAGGCCGCAAGTATGTGTGTTGCGAAGACTGTTTCTTTGTCCTCGTCTAGGATTAGGATCCTGTAGTTCGGAGTGAGTTGTTGCTATTAGCTACTTAGTAAGGTTGTGCTTTGTTTGCTTGTGCCTATGTGCTGTTGTAATATTATGTATGTTTGTTTGCTCTGTGTGTTTAGTTCATCTGTCTCTCTGTTAAGCAGAAATGTTTAACAGAGCTGGTAGTGGATTTTTAACAAGATTTTTGTTAGTAGAGCACTTACACTTAATAACATTGGACTCGCCCAGAGTCCCTAATAAAATGCGAGCTGGTGTAGGTGTATGTATACCAGGAGTACATACACCCACAAGCATTAAAACACCTTAGTGTAGTCTGCTCGATATGTTTCTTTCCTCTGTTTGTATTTTGCTACGATGTGCATTCCGTATGTGCTTGCATATTAATTTGAATAGATTGCTTGTGCATTGTGTGAGCAATGTCTGCACGCCAAGTTCTTCCTCCTGAGTACAGCCGCCGCGGTACTTGGGTAGAATGCAAAGCTGCCCACCCCTACCCATCTATGCATACTCCATTTGTCAGTTTTCCTAAACTCAGTGTTCTGGAAAACCAGCTCTATCCAGTAATTTCCCTGGTCCCAATTTTTTTTTCCGAACCCAGTTGCAATCTCGGAGTAATTCTGAGAAATTTTATTGCAGCATAAACCGTTACAACTCCTCCAGTCTAAGATTTAAACCCTGATTCTACCTCAACCCCCCCCCCCCCACTCGTGGTGGATGTTGTTCAGCAAGGAGCGACCAATAGTGTGGCCTCCACACTGGTAGAGCTCCGCTGACCACACCGCACTAACCACAGACCCAGCGACGCTTCTGTCACCATCCTATGCGACGCTGACCAGCCACCCCCTTCGCCCCGCCGCAGCCCGCGCTTATTCCGCCGGTCTAAGACGGCGTAGATGATCACCAGCCACCGCTCGGTTAGCAGCATCCCGATGATCATCGAGGATCATCGCACACAGCAGCAGCGAGGAGCCAACCAATGATGCCAGCAGACTCACCATGAGGATGGTGATCAGTTCCGAACCCACGTCCACCATTGATGCCTTGCCTCACGCTCCTGCAACCAGAAGGAATAGGAGAGGAGGAAATAGAAGTGAGGTAAGATGCGAGGTGGAGGAAGAAGAAGACTGCCGTCGTTTTTATAGCCCAAGCCCGATGTACGGTGAGTGAGGTCCAGGAGAACCGCGCGTCGCCCGATCACCGGCGTCCAGGAGGCGAATCCGCGAGCAGTGCCGACCGGCGCTGGCCCACGATGGGAGTGCTCTCTGCGTTGGTCCCGTGCACGCCGCGCACTATCGCCATAGGGTGCTGAGTACCCTAGGAGCTAGGCGTGCGCAGTGCCTAGCCGCACTCTGGCCAATGCGGGAGCGAGAGAGAGAGCCGTGGGCCGGAGGAAGAAGAAGCTGCCAGTGGGCCCTAGGCCCACCTGCCAGCGAGAGAGGCCACTGTTCACTGTGGTGTCCCGAGCATTTTTGGAAGAAGGAAATTCTGCTTTTTCTAAAAATGTCAGGGCTACCCAGCGGCCCCTACCGTGAAGTAAATCCTGCGATATCTGTATCTCGATCGGGGTGTACCAATTTTCGGTACGTTTAACTCGGTTGTTTTCAACCACAGGGTTAAAACTCAACCCAGAGGTTTTTCCAGGAGGCATAATTCTTGTTCTGAGCTAACCCTAGGTATCTCGAGGACGAGATTCTCTTAAGGGGGGAAGGTTTGTAACACCCCAAAAATTGGGTTATCGATTTTTGTGCTGTTATTCCTTCCTAGCTTTTCTCTCCCGAATTTTTCCTCTAGAATCTGGTGAGTGACCAGGTGAATCCAGACAATCCTCAACCTCTCAGTGCCTTTCCAATTCTCTTGTGCCAGTCAAGTTTCCGTCAGTAAGCCCCGAACCTCATTTAAACCCTAGTTCCAAAATATCGGAACTGGAAATCCTGCCTTTGTGTTTACAAAGGAGCTACCATTTTCTTTGCTGAGTTGATCCTCCCAAAAATTCTGGAGATCATCCTTCACTCATAAACCCTAGATGTGTTAAAATATTGCCAAGTCATATGCAATATTTCTCATCTAGAATTAATTGCTTTTTCAGCCTTTCCGAGGAATTAAATCCAGGAAAATATCTACCCATCTCCAAAGTTCATGAAAACTTGTGGAGATATTCTTTGTGATCATATTAAGCTCACATAAAAATATTGGCAATAATTAAATAGGGGAAATTGCATTTTCCTATTTTAAGCCAATATTTCAATTTGGGGCCTTTCCAAAGGAACTACCATTTTGGTAGTTAGGAAAAATCCCAAATAATTTGTGGAGCTTTTCCTATCCCTATATTCACCATTTCCATCAAGATATCAAGTTCCACCCATTAAATTTTGAGCACAACACCACTTTGCAAATTCTGTCCGGATTTTCAGTTTGCAAAGGAAGTGCTTGATTCCTTGATCTCCTTGGGCTGAAATTTTGCAGGGTGATTCATTATGATATATTTCCCCTGGATAACAAAAATTAGCTCATTCCATCTAGCCAATCTTCCTCAGTAAATTATCTAAGTTTCTGTCCAGATTGCATCTCAGTGAAGGAAGTACCCTCATAGATGATCAACTTGAGCTGAAACTTTTCCAGACAGTTCCTATGACCATATCATCACTCTACACCAAGAATCATTCAAACCCATTCATCCATTTGAGCACAGCATCAACATCTTCATTTCTGGCAAGAGTGCATGGTTACAAAGGAAGTACCAGCTGGAGTTATCCATTTGTGCTGAAACTTTGTGATCATGTTCATCTTAGTGTATGATTAGCTCGTGCCCAAGATCCGGCCAAGGTGAGCACTATGGTGGCCACACCACAGCACAAACAGGTCGCTGTTAGCAACTGTTTGACCATGGTGCAGTCACCTCAGGCCTCTCTCAGGTCATTCAGCCGCATAGGTCAACTCAGAATAGTACGGTGAATAGCCTAGACATTGTTTGACTTCATGTGTGGAGTGGCAACGCCGTGGCGACGCGGTGACCATAGGCAGAGCGTGCCAAATTGGTGCTCTGTGCATTGGAGTTGACGGGAGCTCGTCTCCAGTTGGCTCCAGCATGTCCAGTAGTGTTATAGAGCTCCCTAGCGCGTGCGTGATCCATCCAAAGGCCTCTTCCCCTCGTCCCCTAGCTGGTGGAGCACTCGAAGCCTCGGACGTCGGCGAGGAGCTTCTCGGAGCTCCGTCCATCGTTGGCTAGTTTCGTCCCCGAGCTATAAATAGCGCACCCCCGAGCTCTCCTCCATACCAGAAACTCCCCAGTCCACTCGCTACAGCCCCGGGACCCCTCCCCTCACCCCAAGTGCCGCCATGGCCGCAACTCTGTTGCCGCCCATTCCTTCCCGTTTCCGGCACCCTGGCCGTCCCCTCTCCTAGCCATCCCCGCCCTCGATCTCCTCAGGCACCCACTGAGCCGCTGCCGCCCTCCAGTTCTCCGGGGAGACGCCACCGCCGCAGCTCCTTCTGTACTCATGGCCGCCTCATCTGCCGCCCATGGCCGCCCAGCCCCGAGCTCTCCCGAGCTCCCTGGCGACCACTTCCCGGTGTGGAACGGTGTTGCGGGGCTGCCTGGCCCGTCGGCAGGCACGGCCGCATAGGGGAGCGCCGGTAGCCGGCGAGGTCCGAGCCATCACCCCCTCCCTTGCTTCTGTCGAGAGCTAGCAGAAGAGCCAGGAGAGAGAGAATGGATAGGATGGGGCCCGGCTGTAAGTGATTATAGCCTGGGCCCAGCTGGTTTGAGTGAAAACATACTTTGGGGAGTATGTCTTGTGTGCTCCGAAGGTATATTTCTCGAAAGGCGCGTTCCTTATTCTCAGCTGCCGGCCGAACTAATTAAATAGCGAACGTTCACTCACTAAGCACGGAAATGGACAGTTTTTGTCTGTTTTATCGCTTAACGAACGAACAACCGTTACTCCGAGACCGTAACTCCGATTGAGGTAAAACCAACGCCCACATCTTCAGATCGACGAGCCCGTTCGGATGCCGTCACTTTCATAATGTTTTCACAATGTGAAAATGACCATTTTGCCTGTGCCCTTCGATCAGCCCCTCCGAGAGGGAAACTTTTCCGGCGAATCTTCCTGGAGTTTTATTGCACTTCCACCCGGTGTATTCCTTCACCCCAGGCAAGCCAACCTCTTCCATGAGCTCCGGACATGCGTGATGACTTTGCTTGCTCCCTGTGTGTTCGTTGTAGTACATCTGTATCACCTGTTAGCCTACACTTGCATACACCTGTTATGTCATCTGTTTTAGATGTTATCATTACGTTTCATCTAATATCATGCCTTGTTTCCATGCCATGCCTTGCCATGCTAGTAACAATATTTTGAATACCGTTATCATGTGAGTACCATGATCTGATATCTTGCCATGTTTGTCAACGTTGTAATGATTCTTCTATGCTGATGTTAAGTGGCTGTTCACACTTATAATTGTTAAGGTAATGGTGGGATGATGGAGATATATTGATAAACCTAGTCTGTTGATCAGAGTCACCTGTCCGGGCTTATTCGTGCAACCACATTTGCCGGTATGGGACGGCCTTGACTTGGTCTGATCGCGTGCTCTTTCACCGGTACCTCCAAAGAGGGAGGGTTATGCGCGCGCGCTGCCCTGGCCCGGTAGGTGGCGATAACCCTGTGAGCCCAGTTGAGTTGCTTGGGTACCCGTCCCTGTTTGGGACAGTTTAGTTTGGCCACGATGGTGGCAGGTGTCACGGGGTGACACAGGGGCCACCCAGGGCTTGACTCCGGGGGAGGATGATTGCCGGTGGTACGATGGGAGAGTCACGGGTCAGACAGGTTTCGTTGGAGCAATGCTGGTCCACCCGAATGGGATCACGAGGTCAGTGCTCCATAGTGTGGGTAAAGTGCGCAACCTCTGCAGAGTGTAAAAATCTATTCGAATAGGCGCGTCCATGGTATTGGACAGCCCGACCAGACCTCGCTTGGTGATCAACCGTAATGATGATAATGATGGTGGAAGAACCTGTCCTGCATGGACAGTAGATGTTGTCAGGAGTATGGTATGTTAGCCATGAGATGGCTATGGAGGAGATGGTCAGATGACCGAAAGACTTGGATTTGGATCAGGTTCAGATTGGATCATGAGATTATTCGGAATATGGATTATTTACTTGATGCATGCTTTGCTTTACTGTACTTTACTTCAGTAGTTATTTTGCTAGATAACCCCGTTATATCGTGATGATTAATGCTGCTAGATGTTTAAACATGCCAGATAATCTTGCTACGACATGATGATTAATAATGCTAGATAGGTATGCTATGCTATGCTTGATTCGTGTTTTCATGTTAATTCCATGCCATGTTTAGAATAAATTCTTGCATAGCATAGGGCTGGCTTTGTCATCTGCTTGTTTGGATGCTATGTATTTGGTTGTCTTGCGAGTACATTCAAAGTACTCACCTGGCCTTGCACATGGCCAGTTGCAGGAGAAGATTCGTCGTGCTAGATCGTAACCCAGCCAGTCCTGTGAGTTATGGAGCCCAGCCAGAGACGATGTCACCGCTGAACCAAGACCTTCGTTGCCATCTTAGTTAGCCTTGGAGCTATGTAATATTGTTGTAAGCAACAGTATTGTAATACTCCATTCTATTTAATAAAGCCATTTTTGTGCCTGGAATTGCTGTATCATGTCTTTGACGTGCGCCAGGTCTTATCCTGGGGCTGGCGTGCGTCGGCCCTCAATCGGGGTGCCACACACAACAAATACGCCGATGTAAGGGCGAAGAACATAATGCATCACACGCATAAAAGTGCCGAGTGCCTCGGATAAACCCATTGGCATGACCAACCATTCAAACAAGCCAAACTTGGTTTTGAAAGCAGTTTTCCATTCATCACCTTCTTGAATGTGTATTTGGTAATAGCCACTTTTAAGATCAATTTTATACAAAATTGTGGCTCTGCTTAGCTCATCTAGCATATCATGAAGGCGAGGAATAGGATATCTATAATGAACAGTGATAGCATTGATGGGACGGCAGTCGGAACACATGCGAAAACTACTGTCTTTCTTAGGCACAAGAATGACCGGGACAGCACAAGGACTTAAGCTTTCACGTACATGTCCATTGTCAATGAGTTGTTGTACTTGCCTTTTGTCGTGGGAAACCACGGCCACCCATGGGGCCATGAGCCCCTTGTGGTTCAGCAGGGGGGATGAGCACATTGCACAAAGAGCGGAGAACGTCGTGCAACACGGTAGAGATCACACGTGCATTTTTACCCAGGTTCGGGCCGCCGTGAGGCGTAAAACCCTACTCCTGCTTTGGTGGATTGATGGTGGATTGTGGTGGAAGTGCAGCGTTCTTGCCCGGCAGGGTTGCCTCGGGGCGAGAGCAGCTACGCGCGTACGAGTGTACAAGGGTCCGAATCCTTTCTATGGTTTCCATGGGCCTCCTTTTATAGATCAAGGGGTCACCACTGTGGGAAATTAGTCATTGTGTACTGATTAGATAGCAAACAGTGCTATCATACCTAACTCTGCAGACAGGGCAGAGTGCATTAAATGCGCCATTTAGTGTCACATCATGGCCTGCCCGACACGCCTTGCCGTCTGTTCGGCCACCTTCTCTCCTATCTGCATGACACGTCGCTGGACGGGTGTCATTTGGAGGTGATTTCCATAGGAAGTGGCTACCATGTGGCACAGAACAGCCACTTAGTCACTTTGGGGCATGACACCACATCGATCGATGACTTGCATCGCTGTGAGGTGGTGCAGTGGAGTCTTGGCGGGGTGTATTGCCTTCGTAGGCCCCGGCAGGCCTACCGGGGTGATCTTGAGGCTTGCTTCTGGGGAAACCTTGACCTTGCCAGGCTCTCCTGCCCGGCAAGGGTGGTTTTCCCTTAGTGGTGTCTTGCTCCTTTGGCTTGACTTGGTCTTCTTGATCTGCACGCTGATTCTTCAAAGAGCTGATCTCTTGTGCTTGGTCTGATCTTGGATGTTGCAATCTTGAACCTGGGCCTGTGTTTGTTGCATCGACAGGGGCCCCCGGGCCTGGCCTGAACATCCTGCCGGGCATTGTCGCCGTTGGCCCTAACCAGTGCACAGGCGAGAGGGTAGAACTTGCTTGTCCTTTGAGATCTTCTCTACTTCTTCATTAACCTGAGCCCAGGTCAGTTTCCGGTTCTCCCGAGCGTCGCGTAACAGCAATTGAGGTGAAGGAGATAATGGGCCATGATATGCGGAGTACCCATGTCCCACGTTCACGAGGTGGTAACCGCCACCCACTATCCTTCCCGCTCCGAGCGCCTCTGCCACGTGTATCGCATGCATTGTGTAAGGTTGGTGGTGGTTGCGGGGGGGGGGGGGGGGGGAATGAGTGCCATGGCAGAAAGTCAGGTGTCGTAGATTGGTGCAGGGGGTCGGCCTTGATTCTTTGAGCCATTAATGGTGAAGGGGAGCCCGACTGGTTGAGCGGGGCGGCCACCTTCATGAAAAAATTCCAGCCCCCTACCCCGCCCGCCTATAAAAGGGGGCGTGGTGTGAGACGTCCCTCCACGCCTCCTTCCCTTTCAATTCCTATAGTAGTCTTTGTCTATCATGGTGAGAGGTCGAGGGTCCGGCCCTGCTCCAGTGGCGACGAGAACTTCTGCTCGACAGCGTCTCCCTCCCCCTCCGAAGATGCGGGGGCGGAGCCTGCTACGAGAGGAGGTGGGAGAGGGCGAGGTCGGGGTCGTCGCGGCGCACGGGGCCGAGGAGGACGGGGCGGTGCTTTGGTTGCGCCGCCACCGGCCGCCCCTCCCCCGCTGGAAGGCCACGTTGGAGACCAACCTCTGGAGTTCGTCATTAGGTTGTACAAGCCCCCACGCAGCCACCTCCATCTCCCTGCCCCATTCGCAAGGGCAATGGAGCTCGAACAACCGCACGCGTTGAAACTGCACATGAGGGGCTGCGGGAACGGCAGCATGCGGGTGGATGTAGATTTCCCCGCTCGTCATGTTATGTTCTTCCGCCATGGGTGGAAGACCTTTGCCCGTGCCCACATCCTATTGGAGGGACACGTCCTCCATTTTAAGTTAATGGAGGCCGATTTCCTTTCCGTCAAGGTCTTCGGGTGCTCGGGTGCTCGCTTAGGGTGCTGCGCGGAGAGCTCGACCGACAACGAAAGCTCCTCCTCGAGCGATAGCGATGAGGAGGACAGTGATGGGGATGACGACGGCATCGACCGGGAGGACGACGACTCAGACTCCTGCTAGCACCAGCTGCATCGTCACCGTAAGGCGGCAACACCATCATCTGCACCTGCATCTCCTCTCTGGCAAGGTGATTTGCCGGGGAGTTGGGTGCAGGGGTGGGGATGGTGCCCCTGGCTCCTCCAGCAGCCTTCCAGCTAGACCCCGGCAGGATTCCATGCGGGCTGCAGCTTCGTTCGCCCTGCCGTGTCCTGCTGGCCCTGGTGGTGGCGGTTGATGGGTCGTCTCCGCCGATCTCTTCACCATCACCTTCGCCCGCGCCCTCCCACTCTCGCCCGGCTCCTTGTTAGGGGACCTCACGGGGTCAGGTTGGGCTTCTGCCCAGGCGCTCCTTTTACCCTCTTCACCGCCCGCCGTAGTGCCTAGGAGGAGAAGGACAAGAAAGGGCATCACGGGGACTTATCTTTTTTCAATCTAAAACATGTAGGCATTCGCCAAACTTTAGTTCAAATAATGTAATCTCTTTTATCCATGTTTGTGTTCTGTAAGATTGGTACTTATTGATCAGCATATTAATGAAAAAGATAAACCTTGCCAGGCACTTGTGCATGTATCATGTCCATGCAGAGGTAGAATGCCTCTATACACTCAAGTAAACAAGTTTTCCCCGGCAGGCTATCCTGCCGGCACCGTCAGTTTGCTACCGTGGAGCCAAGCCTGCCGGGAACAAATCGTAAAGAGGGACCAGCCCCCCGCCAAACCTTCTCGCCAAAGGACACTACAACCACCCAGACCGAAGCAACATTCGAGTCAAGGGATGGGAGCACCTATGTTTCGAAAGCGGCGAGGTTTTCCTATGCACAAGTTTTTACTTACAGAACACGCATATGCATGCTTGCAATTTGTCGGGGGCCCCCCAGCGCTTCATTTATTTCTATTGCTCAGGGTCTGTGCCTGGCTTTGTACAAGGGGTTACATGCAATAGAGGCAAGACCAGTACAAAAGGGTGGCTGCCGGGTAGGGCCCGACAGCCGCGCCTTATGGGTAGAACTTGCAGAGATGCTCAATGTTCCATGAGTTTTGCAACTTAATGCCATCTTCGGTCTCCAGATGGACTGCGCCACGTCTGGTGACTCGTACCACCCGGTAAGGGCCTTCCCACTTTGGCATCAACTTGTTTGTACCCTTGGCGGACTGAACGCGCCTAAGGACAAGGTCGCCTTCCTCAAAACTCCGGGCATGAATCCTGCGGCTGTGATAGCAACGCAGGGCTTGCTGGTAGCATGTAGCACGTGTAGCGGCCCAGAGACGGTTCTCCTCGAGTAGCACAGCATCGTCACGCCGGTGCTGTTCCTGCGATACTTCATCATAGGCAAGTACTCGAGGTGACCCGTAAATGAGTTCCGTGGGGATAACTGCTTCTGCCCCATAGACTAGGGAGAAGGGAGTCTGCCCGGTAGCTCGATTTGGTGTCGTTCTGAGGGACCAAAGAACCACCGGTAGCTTGTCAATCCACCACCTGCCACACTTCTGCAGCCTATCAAATGTTCTTGTCTCAAGTCCTCGCAGCAATTCAGCGTTCGCCCTCTCAGCTTGCCCGTTGCTCCTTGGATGAGCCACAGAGGCGAATGAGGTCTTGCTTTCGAGGGCATGAACGTATTGCATGAAGGTGCGCCTCGTGAATTGGGTGCCGTTGTCGGTGATGACTCGAGCAGGGACTTCGAAGCGGCACACCAATCCTTTCAAGAACTTGATAGCTGACTGAATAGTCACCTTTCTCACGGGCTCTTCTTCCAGCCACTTTGTAAACTTGTCGATTCCAATGAACAAGAATTCAAAGTCCCCGGCAGCACGGGGGAAAGGGCCCAAGATATCGAACCCCCAGACCAAAAACGGCCATGACAAAGGGATTGTCTGAAGAGCTTGGCCAGGCATGTGGATATTCTTGGAATGGAACTGGCAGGCTTCACATTTGGTGACCAACTCAACAACATCTTGGAGGGCTGTGGGCCATTAAAATCCTTGCCGGAAAGCTTTCCCATCCAGAGCCCTCGATCCGATGTGTGAGCCGCACATACCCTTGTGTATCTCTACCAGCAGTTCCTTCCCTCCTTCCCGGCAAATGTACTTCAATTTCACACTATTGGGCCTCCTTCTGTACAACGTGTCTTCAATGAACTAATACATACTGGCCCTCCGGGCTACTCTTTCAGCTTCTTCTTGCTCTTCAGGAAGTTCTCCAGTTTGGAGGAAACGGACTATGTGCCGCGCCCAAGTTGGAGCCTGAGGCTCGTCAACAAGGACTAGCGGCACCTCCTCGTTCATGGGAGTGCATTCCTCGACTGCAAGGACTGGTGGCCTGGCGGGAGGATGCAGCTCAGCGACCGAAGGGGAGTTGTTCCCGACAAGTTCTCTGCCGAGAGCCTCGGAAGGTTCTACTAGGAGAGGCTTGCCTGAGTCCAGTTTCCTCCTCTTTCTGGCCATTGTTGCTGGGGATATGGAGGGCTGAGTCAGGTGGAGAAGAAAAGTCCCTGGTTCCACAGGAAGCTTTTGTGCAGCACACTTCGACAGATGATTAACAGTGTTGTTTTCGGCACGAGGTACGTGCTCTGTTTGCAATCCGTCAAAGCTCTCCTCCAACTTTCTCACTTCCTCAACGTATGCCTCCATCAATGGACTTTGGTAATCCTTGTTGACTTGTCTCACCACAAGTTGCAAGTCTCCGCGGATGATCAGCTTCTTGATCCCTAGTTCTATTGCAATCCTGAGGCCGGCAAGGAGCCCTTCGTACTTTGCAGTATAGTTGGTGGCCTCCTCCCAGGGAAAATGCATCTGGACGACATACTTCAGGTGTTCTCTTGTGGGAGCAATGAGAAGCACGCCAACGCCTGCACCTTGTAGGGAGAAGGCACCATCAAAATACATGATCCATTCTTGGGGCGCTTCCTTGCCGGGGATAATTGTCTCCAACACTTATTCATCAGGAGTTGGCGTCCATTCTGCAATAAACTCTGCCAATGCTCTGCTCTGAATAGTCGACGTGCTCTCAAACTTCAAACCAAAGCTGGATAACTCCAAGGCCCACTCCACTATCTTGCCGGTAGCCTCAGGGTTTTGGAGTATCCGTTGCAAAGGGAAGTGGGTGACAACCATGATCTCGTGGGCTTGAAAGTAGTGGCGTAGTTTCCTTGAGGCCATGACAAGGCCAAAAATCAAATTTTGCATGCCAGAGTACCTGGATCTAGCCCTCTGCAATAGGGAGCTGATGAAGTAAACTGGGCGCTGCACCACTTTCTTCTTTGTCGCATCCTTGGGGTTGTTTCCGCTGCCTTGCTCTTCTCTATCTTGATCTGCATCTAACCTTACCAGGCTGTGCTCACTTTCCTCCCCGGAGGGGACACTAGCTGTGGCTGCCGCTTCATCTACCTCCTGATGTGCCATCAGTGCTGCGCTAACCACTTGATTAGTTGCCGCCAAGTATTGCAATAACGGCTCTTGTGGTTTGGGAGCGACCAATGTGGGCACAGAGGAAAGGTAGGCCTTCAAATCTTGCAGTGCAGCATCTGCCTCGGGGGTCCACTCCACGGGTCCTGCCTTCTTCAAAATTTTGAAGAACGGCAAGGCAAGCTCGGTAGACTTGGAAATGAATTTGCTAAGCACGGCAACACATTCAGTCAAACGCCTCACGTCCTTGACTGTCTTGGGTGCTTGAATCTGCTCGATAGCCTTGATCTTGTCAGGGTTGGCCTCTATCCCCCGGTGGGACACAAAGAAGCCAAGTAGCTTGCCGGAAGGAACGCCAAACAAACACTTCTCCGGGTTCAGCTTCAAGTTGATCTTGCACAGATTAGCAAATGTCTCTTCTAAATCCAGAATGAGGGTTGATCTGTCCTTAGTCTTGACCACAATATCATCCATGTAAGCTTCAATGTTTCTGTGCAACTATAACTCAAAACCAATCTGAACTGCCCTTGCGAAAGTGGACCCGGCGCTCTTCAACCCGAAAGGCATCCATACGAAGCAGTACGTACCACACGGGGTGATGGTCTTCTCTTCGTCTTCCTTGGACATAAAGATCTGATGATATCCATAGTAGGCATCCAAGAAGGAAAGCAGGTCACACCCGGAGGTGGAATCCACAATCTGGTCGATGTGCGGCAAGGGAAATGGGTCCTTCGGGCATGCCTTTTTCAAATGTGTAAAATCTATGCATAGCCTCCATTTCCCATTGGCCTTGCGTACCACCAAAGGATTTGCTAGCCATGTTGGATGCAATACTCCTCTGACCAGACCAGCTGCCTCATGTTTCTTGATCTCCTCGGCAATGAACTGCTGCCGCTCCAAGGCTTGCTTTCGAACCTTCTACTTGATGGGTCAGGCATGTGCACAGACAGCCATTTGGTGCTCGATTACCTCCCTGGGAACACCGGGTATATCAGATGGTTGCCAAGCAAACACATCGATATTTGCCCACAGGAAGGCAACATGCACGGTTTCCTATTTGACATCAAGGGTGGCACTGATAGTGAAAGTACCATCAGTGCCAGCCAGCCCTGCCACTACTGGAATCATGGTCTTTGCCATCTGCCAGCTCTTTGCCGTCTGCCAGCAGATGGCAAAGAGGTTGTTTGCCGTCTATCTTGTCAAAGCGGACGGCAAAGAACCAGCTGATGGCAAAGAAGGTCTTTGCCATCTGCCACTTCTTTGCCGTCTGCTGGCAGACGGCAAACAGTTCTTTGCCATCTGCCAGCAGACGGCAAAGACCAAAGTGGCCCCACGGGGGTACTGCACTGCCTAGGTCCCACGGGCCACTTCTTTGCCATCTGCTGGCAGACGGCAAAGATTTCATTGCCATCTGCCAGCAGACGGCAAAGAGGTAAGGGGGGCCCACAGTGTCACGGCGTGGGTGTGCTAACGGTCACCCTCTTTGCCGTCTGCTGGCGGACGGCAAAGAATTCTTTGCCGTCTGCCAGCAGACGGCAAAGAGGGTGTCTTAATTTTCGCCCCCTCTTTGCCATCTGCCAGCGGACGGCAAAGAGGTGGGTTCTTTGCCATCCGCTGGCTGTGCAAAGCCCAGCCCGGCCCCACCCCTCTCTCTCTCCCCATCTCTCCCTGCAGCCCGGCCCCACCCTCTCTCCCCCCCCACTCACCCACCCCCCACGACCCCAGCCCCGCCGTTCCCCGACGCCGCCCACACCGTGGCCCGCCACGCCACCCCAGCACCGCCGCCCCGCCCCGCCACCCCAGCACCGTCCCCGCCCCGCCCGTCGCCGCTGTTTCCCCGCCGCTGCCTCCCCGCCGCCGCCCCCCACTTCCCTCCTCCACCTCCCCCCCCACCCCTCTGCCATGGGGCCCCCTCCCCGGCTCATGCCCTAGGGCCACCGCCACCTGCTGCTGCGGTCGCGGTAGCACCGGCCGCCGCCGTTCCCCGCTGCTGGTGCCACCGAAGCCAGGCACCAGCTCCTCCTTGCTCTCTGCCCCCTTTGCCCAGCCCACGGTGAGCACCGGTCCCCCTCTTTGTTCTTATTTTTTTTGCATGTATAGATTTAGGAGTTGATGGATCTGTGGATGGATGGATAGATTGATGTAAGGATGGATGGATAGATGGATGTACGTATACAGGGGGGGTGCCAGCAATCTGGCAAGCTTTGGCAGCTGCCATACCTAATTTTTTCTAAAAATACAATGTATGCATACTAGTACATGTAAACTTTGAAGCAGTAAGATTCTGTGCGTGTTTGGCCTGGTTGCTTCCTACTGGTGGGTCTGATTGATGTATAGATGGACGATTGATGTATTGAACCATGTATATATAGATGTATGTATATGTGATTTTGAACAATTTGTAGTTGTTATATGGATTGCTAGATGGATGTATGCTGTGTAGATATATGGATGGAAAGATGGATGAATGCTATATAGATGTATGGGTGGATTTATGTATGGATTTTCATTTAAAAAAATAGTGTCTTTTTTCCGTTAGGTTAGATGTTGTTGATTAGATTGTTCTGCGGTGCTTATGTTGGATTGTTTTTCATGTGCAGGGATCTTGTCTTCACCTCCAGGAGCACTGTCGGTCCCATTGCCGTCATCGTCGTTCGACTACCACCTCTACGGTCTAAGGGTGAGCTCGACTGTCATCTCCTCCCTGACCTTCCCCTATTTGCTCTGTTCCGGTCGTTCTGCCGATGCCACTAGATTTTATTTTCATGCGAAGTCACGTAACCTAGGCGTCTCTCCGAGGGTTCGAGGGTCGAGGGTGGTCGAGGGGTCAAGGGGTCGAGTGGTCGAGGGATGACACTCCGACACCCGACACCCAACGACACTACACCCCCGACACCCGACACCCCGGCACCCGCACGACACCACCCCGACCCCCCCAGACACCCCACCCCTACACACCCCTACACTAACCCCCCCTACACCCCCCCATCCACACACCTCTACACCACTACCCCCCTACCCACCCCCTACACCACTACCCCTACACCCCACAGACCCCACACCACGACACCCAACATACTCCCCCCTACCCCCACACCTCTTCGGCCTCCGTTTACCGAAAATTCTCTTCGGCCTTCCAAGGCCGATGGTCATATATTTGTAAATTATGTATTTTAGTATATATTTCCCGATTTTGTTAAGAAAAACATCATATATATTTGTGTTGATCGGGTGGATTTAAATGTGCAGTTCTTTCGTTGCTGCGAGGGTCTGGTGTTCGACGACCTCCCCGTGCGTTCGACGAGCTCCGCCCCTGCGTTCGTGGGTGAGCACAAATGACATCTCCTGCTCCCTCCTTCATTTGCTCTGTTCCGGTCTTCGTGCCGATGAAACTTGCTAGCTGTAGGTGTCAATCATCAGTATGCGTGACCACTATGCGTCTCACGTTCGAAAGGGTTACATCTATAAATATGCATGCATTTGCATATTTATAACCGTGATTCTTTCGAATTGTCCAACGTTATCCATGGACAGCCCGAGTATGTGTAGATTGGGTTCGTTTTCCCATATGCTCTGCTCCGGATCCGATGCAGAATTTCGTCAGTGCCTCCCTGTTGTTCTCCGGGTACACATCCTCTCTGCTTATTGCCGAGACGTGTATCAGGAGAACAGCAGGGAGGTGCTGCGAAAATTTTGTGTCGGATCCAGAGCAGAGCATGGGAAAATGAACCCAATCTACACATACTCTGGTGGGATTAGGACCTATCCTTACCTACTAGCGTCTAGGTTGCATGGACGTAATAAAAATGACAAACTCTATTAATTGATGAATATGGTTTGCTGAATTATGTATGTATTTCTTGTGTGTCCAGTAGCTAGGCAAGATGAGTGATCGTGCGTGGATGTACACCGGTCACACTAGTCACAAAGACATGACCCATGAATGGATGAGAAAAGTCAAGGGGTTTGTGAGAGCCGCATTTGCAAATGGACAGGAAACAACTTGGTGCCCCTGTGTCCACTGCGACAACTTTCATAAGATGTCAGAGTTAGAAATGATCAAACACCTGCAGAAGTTGGGTTTCACACCTAATTATACGGTCTAGACATTTCATGGTGAGTCTGCCCAATGTGCCAGAGCTGAGGAGGGCTGTCGTCGCACCGACGAGTATGGTACCGGGATGGAAGACATGGTGGAAGACTTTGATGTTGCTCGGGATTCGGACGATGAGATGGAGGAATCTGCAAAGGCCTTCAATGATATGTTGGTGTCTTCAAAACATCCTCTCCACGAGCACACTGAGCTTTGTCAGCTGGATGCCATCGCACAAGTAATGGCTCTGAAGGCTCAATTCAACTTGGGTAGAGAATGCTACGACGCGATGATGACACTATTTGGACGCTTTCTACCCAAAGGCCATCTAATGCCTGCAAACCTGTACCAGTCGGACAAAATCCTCCGTGTACTTAAGATGCCCTATGAGAAGATAGATGCCTGTGAGAAAGGATGTGCCAGATTTAGGCTTGAGTATGCGGATTTGAAGTATTGTCCTGTTTGCCAGTCTTCCAGGTATGTTGAGGTAGACAACGGTATGGGTGAGAAGAGTCAGACAAAAATCCCAGTTAATGTTCTTCGGTATATGCCAATCATACCAAGACTTCAACGTCTTTTCATGGTCGAAGAGACGGCCAGACAGATGACATGGCATAAATTGGGCAAAAGAATCGAACTAGATGCAGATGGGGAGCCGATGTTGGTACACACATCGGACGCTTTTGCGTGGAAGCGCTTCGATGCAATACATCATGCTAAAGCGGCAGATCCAAGGCATCCTCGACTTGCCATAAGCACGGATGGGTTCAATGTGTTTGGTATGATGGCAACCCAATACAGTTGTTGGCCTGTATTTGTCATTCCACTCAATCTCCCCCCCGGACAGATTATGCAAAGAAAGAACATTTTCCTGACGTTGATAATTCCGGGGCCCAACTATCCGGGGAAGAATATGAATGTGTACATGCAGCCGCTTAAGGATGAACTGCAAGAAGCTTGGGATAATGGGATCAAGACATACGACGCCGCTACAACAAAACTTCCTAATGCGTGCGTGGTACATGTACTCGATGCATGACTTGCCGGCGTATGCGCTATTCGTTGGCTGGTCTGTGCATGGAAGGTTCCCGTGCCCCACATGCAAGGCAGCTCTTGAGTTTCGTCGGCTACAGGCGGGTGGCAAGTTTTCTTGCTTCGACATGCATAGACAGTTCCTGGATCCTCGCCATAAGTTCAGAAAAGACAAGAAGAACTTCATCAAAGGTAGAGTTGTCAAAAACTCTGCACCACCTGCGTTGACAGGCCAACAGACCCTGGATCAGTTAAACTCTCTCGAGCCGGATCCGGAGCGTCCAGGGTATTTCAAGAGGTATAATTCTGAACACGCCTGGACTCACAAGACATGCTTGTGGGATCTGCCTTACTTCAAAGACCTCCTTTGCCCACACAACATCGACGTGATGCACACTGAAAAGAATGTGGTTTGCTTCATGATTTGAGTATCTGAGTAAGGAGAAGTACATGAAGGTAATTACCTATTCTTAAGGCCTTGTACTTAGTTTCCTTGATTTGATTCGTAGGCATAGCGCTCAAATTTCTCTTGCTTAACTTAGGTGCCCCCGAGATGGTGTGCGGATAGGATGGACTGTTGGGAGGCGTTGGTGGAAGAGTGGTGCAGTCCCGAATGGCGCTCCATCCACGACACTGCAAAGAACAAGCGTGCCCAAATGAAAGGTGTCCCACACCATCTAGGCAGCATCAACCTACGTCAGTTCGGGGAAAACTGGGTATGTGGTTTGCTTCATGATTCATGCAAATTCATTCTTCATGCTAGCTTGAGCCCTTAACTAATACTCTGTTCCTCTCTTTTAGGCGCGACACAACAAGGCTCCAGTGCCAGAGCTGTTCGACCTCTATGCCATGTCCAATACTGCCTCGTACAAGAAGGCCAAGGCATTCTCTGAGTCTGACCTCGATGATCCAGAGAAATTCACCAACCCCACCTCCCACCACAAGCTTGTGATGTACAGAGACCAGGGGAAGGCGAGGAAAGGGCCGGACTTTAACCCGAGCCAACCTCTTGATCCAGAGCTGGTGATGATATCTGGTGGCGGGAGGTCCCATGGCTCGTTAGCCATTGGGAATGGACTGATACGTTGTAGTAGCACTCTCCCGCAGATCAAGAAGCGCCAGACCAGCTCCGATCCTGAGATATTGCCTCGTGCACGTCCAGTGGAGCTCCAATTCAAGGTTAGTTATACGGAATCAGATACCTTTCCTCCATTACATTGTGTGTGCGGCCGTCGATTATTACAATGCTAATGAGTGGTGTTGCAGGCTGCTATTGAGGCAGAGAGAGCGAAGACCCGGGCTGCTATTGAGGAAGAGAGAGCGAATACGCAGGCGCTTCTAGCGGAGAGGGACCGGCATACGACTAAGCTATTGGAGGAGGAGAGGAACCGGAACATGATGGCTACTCGGGAACTATACGAGATGTTCGCGGTAATTTTCTTTTGCATGTTAGCCAAATCATGCACGTAATGTTCCTTACATTAGTATCTAATATGACTGACTCATCAAAACCAAATGTGCAGACCATGTGCGAGAAGACCGGCATGACTCCTCCGGCGATGCCAGACATTGTTCCGGCGGGCACGGTGAGTTTCATTTGAATGGTCATTAGTTACTAGTCTTCACGTTTGAGTTGCATCATGCTAACGATACATTGGAAATGATCTTTGGTGCAGCATAACTCCCGACAAGCATCGACCGATGCTTCTCCGTCTGCCACTGGCGCGACCGGTCCTACAGCTACACCTCCTTGATGACGGTAAGTTTTCCCAAGTGTTTAGCTTAACAAATGCATACTTAGCTTAAGAAATGACCTAGTCGTGTGCCTTTGGTAGCCTTCCATACAGGGAAATGCCTCCTAGTGCTTCCACTGAGCCATGGTAGTTCGTTACTGCTCCGGAACACATGGATTGACCGGCATGTGTCCTTCTTTGCTCCAGTGTCTGTCCCTACGGGGAAATGTCATACGGTGTATCACCGAAGTCCTTGTAGCTTGCTACGACTTGGTTGCACTCGCTGATGACCGACACGTGCATTGCTGGGTCATGTATGCCTGTCCCTGTACGTTTGTGCCACCTTGGTTCTAAGACTAGTCATGTCGGCCCGGGTTCTCTGCCATATGGATACTAGCGACATAATCATATACTTAGCATTTTTCCCTACAAAATGACTCAATATGCTTAGCTAGCTCAAAAATGACATAATAAGCTTAATTAGCTAAAAAATGACCTATTTAACCTAGGATAGCTCTAAAATGACCTATACTTAGCATTTATTCCTCCAAAATGACTTAATATGCTCCAAAATGACTTAATATGCTCCAAAATTACCTATGTAGCTCCAAAATAACTTAATATGCTACAAAATGACCTATTTAGCTCCAAAATGACATAATATGCTCCAAAATGACCTATTTAGCTCCAAAATGACTTAATATGCTCCAAAATGACTTAATATGCTCCAAAATGACCTATTTTGCATATTAAGTCATTTTGGAGCATATTTAGCTCCAAAATGACTTAATATGCTCCAAAATGCCTTAATATGCTCCAAAATGACCTATTTAGCTCCAAAATGACTTAATATGCTCCAAAATGACCTATTTAGCTCCAAAATGAGTTAATATGCTCCAAAATGACCTATACTTAGCTTATTTAGTTCATTTATGACATACTTAGCCTATTTAGGTCAAAAATGGCCTATTTAACTAGGTTAGCTCTAAAATGACACAAGTAAGCAATAAGAAGAAGAAAAAGAAAGAGAAGAAAAATTCTTCTTCTTTTTCTTCTTCTTCTTCTTCTTCTAGTCTTCTTCTTCTTGTTCTTCTAACTTTCTTCTTTCCCATTTTGCAGATTTGCTTCAGATCACGGAAGCTTGCATTGGAGTCTACTCTTCTCCTTGTCCTTCCTTTTTGTTTTGATTTTGTAGGATGAACAATTTGAAACTTGCTACGTATATATGTATGGATGGTGGCTATATTTTATATGGTCCTTTTGCTTAATTGTTGGATATGTTGGACTTTTCATTTGGTGTATATATGTGTTGGATGATGATATATGTGTTGGATATGTTGGATGATCCATATGGCAGGGATATGTTGGCCATATGTACTTGCTGAAATATTTTGAAATGAATATATATATATATATGTGAAATTGATTGAATTTAAGAAAAGACTGGGGCTATATAGCCAATTTGCCGTCTGCTAGCAGACGGCAAATTGGCCACGTGGCAGCAGACTGTTCAACCTGGGCTGGCCTATTTGGCCTCTTTGCCGTCTGCTAGCAGATGGCAAAGAAGCAAAGGTCTTTGCCATCTGCTGGCAGAACGGCAAGAGGTCTTTTGCCGTCTGCCGCAGATGGCAAAGACCTTTGCTTCTTTGCCATCTACCAGCAGACGACAAAGAAGCAAGGTCTTTGCCGTCTGCCAGCAGACGGCAAAGAAGCAAAGGTCTTTGCATCTGGTGGCAGACGGCAAAGAAGCAAGGTCTTTGCCATCTGCCAGCAGACGGCAAAGAAGCAAAGAGCGCCGTTAGCCCCCTAACGGGGCCGCTACCTTTTTTGTGCCGTCCACAAGCTTTGCCATCTGCTAGCAGACGGCAAAGAACTTTCGTTCTTTGCCGTCCGCCAGTAGACGGCAAAGCGGCCTTTACCGGCATCAGTTCAGCCGGAGTGTTTGCCGTCTGCTAGCGGACGGCAAAGCCTTTGCCGTCCGCCAAGCATGCCTTTGCCGTCTGCTATGGCAGACGGCAAAGCAGCTGATTCCAGTAGTGTGCTGGTACCTTTTTCACAGCGGGTGCAGCAGCCTTGGATCTCTTGCTATTGGAACTCTCTGGCAAGTCATCAACAAGCGCAATGTACTCCAAAGAAGTACGCTTCCCGGATTCCTTGCTGGTGTCCTTGTTAGCTTTCTTCTTTCCTTTGCTTTCCTTGGCGGGAGCTGCGGCTTCAGCGGACTCTGCCGCGACTGCCTCTAGGTACATCTTGTCCACGCAAATGATTGTGTCCTTCTTATCTGACGGAATGGAAATGATGCCCATAGGTCCTAGCATCTTCAAGGTGTTGTAGGCATAGTGGGATGCCACCATGAATTTGGCCAGAGCTGGGCTTCCAAGGATTCCATTGTACGGAAGGGGGAGGTCGACCACATCAAACACGATCTTCTCAGTCCGGTAATTCAACAATCCCCTGAATGTCACCGGCAACATGATCTTCCCCTTAGGACGACTCCTGCTGGGGTTGATTCCTTGAAACGTACCGGTAACCTTGAGCTCTTCCTCTGCTATCTGAAGTTTGCTGATGACCTTTGGATAAATCAGATTCAAACAGGCCCCATCGTCAACCAACATCTTTGTGACTTTGAGGTTGCGGATTGTTGGTGAGACCAACAACGGCAAGCACCCTACTGCGGTGGTGCGGTCAGGGTGGTCCTCTTCGTCGAAGATGATGGGCATGCGGGACCACTTGAGCGGCCTTAGAGAATCTACCGCTGGCTACACGGCATTGACTTCACGCGCCCACTGTTTAAGTTGGCGGTGAGAGGAGTGCAGGGATGCACCCTTGTCAATGCACAAGGCATCAGTGGCTTTCTGGAATTCCTGCTCGCTGGTCTCCTCTTCATCTCCTCCATCACTCCCATCATTGCAATCCTTCTTCTCACGGCCTCTGGCGAGTTTTCCTTGATTCTGAGGAGCCTTGCCGGGGCGGCTTGCTCTGCCGCCTCGGCCCTTCCCGCCAGCATCATTCTGACCTTTATCCTTATCATGCTTCTCATATTCAGCCCTCTGCTTCTTGACGAGCTGCTCAACCTGATGACACTCCTGGAGATCGTGGCCCTTGGTCCGATGGATCTAGTAGTACGGCCCAATACCTTTCCCAGCCTTCTCAGCAGCCGCGGCTTCCCGGCAGTCAGTGCACGCGGCAACTTCCATGTCGGGTGCCTCAGTCTTTGCCTTCTTGCCGGTACTAGGCGTGCCCGATCCCTCAACGGGCATCACTGCCTTATCCTTGTGCCTTTTATGGCACTTCATGTTCTTCTTCTTCTGACTGGTGGCCTCGTCATCATCCTCTGAGTCGATGTCGACGCCATCCTTTTCTCCGGGGAGCCTCCTCCCCTCCTCTACCCGAGCACACTTATCCACCAGAGTGTAAAGCTCTTTCATAGTCTTGGGCAATCAAATGTTCATCTTGGAACATATCCGACGATTGCGTACGTTGGACTGGAACGCAGCTATCACAACTACCGGGTGGATGTCTGGAATATTTCTGTGGACTCGGCTGAATCTCTGCATGTACTTCCACAGAGTCTCTCCTTCTTTCTGCGGAAGGAGTTGCAAGTCACTGGGCCGTCCTGGTTCTTGATGGCCGCCGGTGAAGGCGCCAACGAACTCGTGGCATAGGTTAGCCCAGGTCGAAATGGAGTTCTTCGGCAGGTGCATCAGCCAAGACCTCACATTTGGCTTGAGTGCCAAAGGGAAGTAGTTGGCGAACACCTTCTCGTCTCTTCCTCCGGCAGCTTGAACAGCGATGGTGTAGATGTTCAAGAACTCTGCCGGGTTTAGTCTCCCATCATACTTCTCTAGTATCTCTGGCTTGAATATGCGAGTCGATGGCCAACGGACTTGCCGCAACTCACGGGTGAAGGCAGGGCACCCAACCTCGAAAGGCAGGTACCCGCTTTCAGTGAGTGCGGGCTCGTCGATGTCGGAGCCATCGCGCCTGTCGGACTGGAGGTGGGCATCGCGGCGTTGCTCGACGTTGACGCACGCACCTTCCCCTTGCCTGTCCTCCAGGACTCGTCGTTGGCCTTGACGCGCTCGAGGGTGAGATGAAGCCATCAAGACGTTGTCGGGTTCTTGGTCGCGCGGCTCCCGTGCTAGCTACCATTGAGGGGACTGCATCGTGGGGGTGGCCCCTTCCGCATGCCAGCAGTGTGAGCCATTGTCATCGCCTGGGGAGGCCGTGGCGGGCCAGCTCGCTGCGATCCTCCTGCCTCGGCAAAGAAAACGAGGCTCTGAATTGTGGCTCTCCACTCATCCATCTGATCGGCTGCCGGCGGAAATCTCAACAGAAGCTGGGCCCGCGCCATGGCCTCCGAAGCGGTGCTTGGCATGGATGTCGATGAGGATCGTAACATCGCCCGGCTCGTTATGGTGCTGGTAGTGGTTGCATCGTGCTCTCGTCGTCATGAGCCAGTGGCCAAGATGGCATGGTGACAAGGTGAAGGCGCTTGTGGACCAGTGGTTCCGTTCGGCGCCACGGTAGGGTCAGCTTGCTCCGGGGGTGGCTCATATCCTACGGTCGCGCCCGCAGCGAGGGCGGCCGGAGGGTTGCAATTTGCCCCAGAGCGAATGCCCCCGCTGTGGCTGTGCCCTTTGGTCGGGCGAAGAGGTGCAGATGGAATGATGTCTCTACCCGTACCTCGTAGGGCGTGTCTACTGGGATGTTGTTGGTGTTGTCCTTCTCCGGTGCCTCCCGCTCCTGTTTCGGCCACAGGGGAGGTGGTGACGACGCCGCCTGCGTCGACCACATCTCCCGCAGCGTCCACATCCCCAGGAGTCCCTGTAGCCCCCGCGGCGTCGATGGTCGCGTGCGGCGGGGCTTTCGAGGAGGACGGCTGCGCGGCAACACTGGATTTCTTCTTTGGCGCCATGGTCGATGGAGCCGTCGATGAAGAAAATGATGATGAAGATGACGCACTACGTACGCTTCTCGGGTTAGCGCAAGCGCATCCCCCTACCTTTCGCGCCAAAGATGTCGTGGGAAACCACGGCCACCTATGGGGCCATGAGCCCCTTGTGGTTCGGCAGGGGGGATGAGCACATTGCACAAAAAGCGGAGAACGTCGGGTAGCACGACAGAGATCACACGGGCAATTTTACCCATGTTCGGGCTGCCGTGAGGCGTAAAACCCTACTCCTACTTTGGTGGATTGATGGTGGATTGTGGTGGAAACGCAGCATTCTTGCTCGGCAGGGTTGCCTCGAGGTGAGAGCAGCTATGCGCGTATGAGTGTACAAGGGTCCGAATCCTTTCATGGTTGCCATGGGCCTCCTTTTATAGATCAAGGGGTCACCACAGTGGCAAATCAGTCATTGTGTACTGATTAGATAGCAAACCATGCTATCATAGCTAACTCTGCAGACAGGGCAGAGTGCATTAAATGCGCCGCTTAGTGTCACATCATGGCCTGCCCGACACGCCTTGCCGGGCTGTTCGGCCACCTTCTCTCCTGTCTGCATGACACGTCACCGGACAGGTGTCATTTGGAGGTGATTTCCTTTGGAAGTGGCTGCCATGTGGCACAGAACAGCCACTTAGTAACTTTGGGGCATGACACCGCACCGATCGATGGCTTGCGTTGCTGTGACATGGTGCGGTGGAGTCTTGGTGGGGTGTTTTGCCTTCGTAGGCCCCGGCAGGCCTAGCAGGGCGGTCTTGAGCCTTGCTTCCGGGGCAACCTTGACCTTGCCAGGCTCTCCTCCCTGGCAAGGGTGGTTTTCCCTTAGTGGTGTCTTGCTCCTTTGGCTTGACTTGGTCTTCTGGATCTGCACACTGATTCTTGAAAGAGCTGATCTCTTGTGCTTGGTCTAATCTTGGATTTTGCAATCTTGAACCTGGGGCTATGCACAGTCTAGGCAACGGACCCAGGGTTTGTTGCACCGACACCTTTGGATTTCTTTTGTCTCGTCCGGGTTTACATGGTACGGTGCCTTGTTTGGTAGGGATGCGCCGGGAATGAGGTCGATGCGGTGTTCGATGCCTCGTTTGAGCTAGTCCCGGAGGTATAGCTCATCGGGGGAAACATCTTGGAATTCCTGCAATAGAGAAGACAACACTACAGGTAGATGGTGAGAGGTGTTGGTCCTTGCCACTTCATCTTTGCACAATAGAACATAGTGGGTGATACTAGATGAGTTCTCACACACTTCTCTCATCTCACTTTTGGTGGCTAATAGAACTAAGTTTTTCTTGTCGCTCATCATGGAGGCACTCAATTTTGGCTTGTGGCGCTCACTCTTGTTTTGGTGGTTCACTCTCTCACCATTCTCTCCATGATGGGTGGTTGCTTGCTTGTTGGCGATCACTTGGCTTGGTGACATAGGTTATAGCACATACTCCTTTCTCTTCATCTTGTAGCTATAGTGACTGGTTCACCCATTGTGGATGACATCACGGTCGAATTGCCAAGGTCGTCCAAGTAGGAGATGGCAAACGGAGATGGGAACCACATCACACTCCAATGTGTCTTCGTAAGCTCCAATCTTGAAGGAGACTTGAACCGTGTGCTCCACTTGAATGGTGTTGGAGTCGCTAAGCCATTGGACCTTGTAGGGGCGAGGATGCTTCATCTTGACCAATTGTAGCTTGGAACATAGCTCTTCACTTGCCAAATTGTGGTAACTTCCTCTGTCGATGATGACCTTCACGGAACGTCCATTGATGCCCGCCTTAGTGTGGAGGATGTGGCAACGTTGGTCTTCCTCTTGTTGGTTTTGAAGTGCCAAGACCTTGGAGACAATGAGAGCGGGGCTCAAATCATTGTCACAACAGACTTGGTCATCTTCATCTTCATTCACTTGATAGTGCATGGCCACATGCTCAAGGGCTTCCATTTCTTCTTCACTCATAGAGTCATAGGTGCCGTCGTTGTTGGCGATCATGGTGCACCGGTTGGTGCACTCGAATGTCTTGTGGCCTCGGCCTCCACATGTGAAGCATTTGATGGAACTTGCACTACTAGGGAAAACCTTATACACAGAGGAGTATTAGTAGCGCTGGTTAAAACTAAGCACTACTACTACTTACCCATAGCGTGGGGACACAAATGGCGCTACAGCTATGTTGGTAGCAGTAGCGCGTCTACAGGAAAAAGCGCTACTACTATAATTCCCACACTCTTGCCGGCAGGCTAGGCATAGTAGTAGCAAGCTTGAGGAAATGCGCTACCGCTAAGCTCGTTGTAGTAGAGCATTTTCAGGGGAAAGCGCTACTGCTAAGAAAAAGAAAATAAAATGAAAAAGAAATAGAGAAGTAAATGAAAAATGAAACAAATAGAAAAAAGATAAAGGAAAAAAAGAAAATGTAAAGAAAAAGAAAAATAAAGGAGAAAGGAATAGCAGTAGCGCTTGTTTTCAACAAGCGCTATAGCTAACCTAGCAGTAGCGCGTTTAGTAGACCCGTGCTATAGCTAAGTTCCTTAAATAAAGGAGAAAGGAAAAATAAAAGGAAAAAATAAAAGGAAAAGAAAAGGGAAAGGAAATGGAAAAAAGAAAAGAAAAAGGAAAATAAATAGCTACTTCCTATAACAGTAACGCTTTTTATGTACCAGCGCTATAGCTACTTCCTATAGCAGCAGCGCGTTTTATGTAACATCGCTATAGCTAACTTAGCTATAGCATTGTTTCCTGACCGGCGCTACCACTATGTTTGACATAAGCCCCACACGGGCTTTCTACCCCGGCCACTTCTACCCCAAATCCCCACTCCTCTGCTGTCGCCGCCGTCGCCCTCCGTGCGCCCTACATCGCCGTCGGCCTCCTCACGCCCTCCCGTCGCCCTCCGCACGCCGGCTGGTACGGTGCCCTCCGTCGCCCTCCCTCCCTCGCTGCGCGCCCGAGCCCCGACCCCGACCTCGACACCGCACGCCCCCTCCCTCGGCCGCTCTACCTCCTCCTACTCCCTACCTCCGCCGGCGGCCGAGGTGAGCACGCCTACACCTCCTCCTCCCCTACCTCTGCCTAGCTAGGGTGCTTAAGTAGTTGTAGATGCTTAAGTAGCTAGGGTTCATCTCATTAGTTAGGGTTCATGAAATTAGCTAGTACCTGTAGATGCTTAAGTAACTAGGGCAGTAGGGTTTAACTAGAAATGTTAGGCCAGTAGGGTATAACTAGATGTTAATTAGGGTAGTAGGGTTTAGTTTAGAGAAAAAATTGAATATAAAAATATAAATTTCTATTAGTGCTGCAAGTCCAGTAGGTTCTTAATTTTTACTGAATTTTTATTAGGACAGAAATTTAGGACATAATTTGAATTGAGTTCTAGGGTTCATAATTTGAAATTTAGGATAGAAATTGAGTTCTAGGGTTCATAGTTCTTATTAGGACAGTAATTTAGGACAGAAATATGTAAAGGTTCTAGGTTTTCTAGGGTTCGTTTTTGAATTGAGTTTGAGAGAGCATGAGATTTGTGTAGATTTTATTGAAGTGTCAAACACTTGGAGATGCAAATTTGAAGTGATCATGATATATGCAAATTCCTCAATAGTGTTTGCTCATGTATATCTACTGTTGTAGTTTCTCATGTACAGGTTCTTAAGTGGTCCTGTTATATGCAACATTGATGTGGTTCGATTGTGCCCAAGTGGCCTTTTGTTGTTTGCAGGGAATGATTCTTAGTGGCCTATGTTTTGCCGGAATGTTGATTCATTTCTGTTCTGGCAAATTTCAGGCGCTCGATTTGTCCACTTTTTACCAAAGGTCATGCCAAAATTTTCCGTGAATTTCGGCATGACTTGTGCTAGAAAGTAGGACATATCGAGTGCCCAGGATTTGCCGCAACGGGAATGAATCAACATTCCGGCAAAACATAGGCCTTTTTCTATTTCATTATTCATTTTATTACGTCTAGAATTAATTGACTAGACTTAATCGTAGGAAACATGGCTAACAACAATGAAGGAGGGGGTTCTGATAATTGCAACGTCTATGAGGCGGCAGACAACTATTTGAACTATCTGGACGAGCAACAACAGTTGCAGTACCCCCGTGTCACATCCAAGACTGAGACCGACACCGGCACCGACACTGGCACCAAGACTGGCGCCGTGACCGGCGCCGATGCTGGTGAATTAGCTGGTATAGAACCGAAACCGAAGAGGATACGGCGCCCAAACCAGCTCGGCACTAATAGATTGCTGGTCACGATGGTGGGCCCCTATAATTTCGAGCCAACAGAGCCTGCGAAAGTGCACATGTGCTACGACAATCAAGTAGGCTGCATCCTACGGGAAACCGCCACCATCAACGATGAAAAATTAAAGAAGATACAAAATATGGAGCACCCCCTCCTAAAGAAGTTGCACCAGAGATTCTTGTTCCCGGGCCAGGATGAAATCAAATATACTCGACCATGGCAAGACCCGGCAATGAAGAAGATAAACAGACGCGCCATGGGCAAGTTTAAAGGCGCGTTGTCCGCCTAGAAAGTAAGGGTGAAACAACGGATCATTGTCAAAAAGGAACCCTACTCCGAGATTGTAAAGGATAACCGACAATTACGGAAGAGCAGTTCAAAATATTCAAAAAGGTTTGCGTTGCCGAAGCTGCCAAAAGAAAAGTCAAAGTACATGAAGGGGCTTCAAGAGAGGAACATGGGGTGCCACCACCTCGGAAGCTGTGGTTACGCGGGGAAGAGGCCCATATGGGCCAAGGAGGACGCGGAACGCGAAAGTTTGGGGATCTCAGACCCCTTGGCGGAGTTCACCGTCCTAGAGGAGTGTGACATCATCAGGGCCCGATACCGTTGGGACCTAGTCAACAAGGTTTTCGAAACAGACGCGGTCACGAAGGAGTTCATGAGACTGCTGGTACTTTTTAATTTACCCCCTAATTTTAGCTTCTGATCAATTTGACTGCACATTTAGTCACATTTGTAAATGATCCATGTTCCTTTTGCAGAAAGAGCAGCACAGGATTGCGGCCGAAAGCGACTCAGCGTTTGAGGCATTGGCGAGGCCCAAGTGGGACACCCCATTCAACCGGGCCTTGAACATATTGAAAAGACTCCCGGTGGACACTCGGCCATCGTATGGACGCGTGCACAACGTCGGAGTCAGCGCCACATGGAAGCACTACTACCATGAGGACGCCGAGGAGAGAAAGCAAAGATGGAGGTTAAATGAAATAAACATCGACAAGAAGGTTGAGATTGAGGTCGATAAGAAATCAGCTGAGACCGAAGAAGCGATACGACCTAAGTTACTGAACGAGGTAGTCAAAGTAGCGGTAGCTGCCGCAAGAGAGGAAATGGTATCTTCGTTTGCTACCTAGATTCCGGCTGTCATCAATTAGACTGAGCAAAATCCAGATAAAGAGGCAGCGGACTTTCCCCTTCCCAACTTCGTCGGGAGCAGCTCGTTTAGCATTGCACCAGCACCTGCTCACGCAACCGCACCTGCTCCCGCACCTACTCTCGCACCTGCTCATAGCAGCCCGTCCTCCGTCTCTGGCGTGCTCGGTAGGGCTTTTGTCGTTTGCTGAGCTCGACGCCCTCACGGTAACTACCTGTCACACCGGCCCTCTTCAATATATGTATAATCTCCCATTTCCGTTGCCTTTCAAATGTCTCATGTCACAGACATGTCTTTGGAGGCTGACGTAACCCCGTGCACCATACTGTACACCATCAGTGGCCAGAAGGTGGACGTGGGAAAGGCGACGATAGTGAAGCCAAAGGAACAATTGTTCCATAGCCGGCCGATCCCCCCTGGTGTCTTCAAGGTTTCCATGGCTAGTGTCAAGCCGGGCCACGAGAATTTGGCTCCTCCGGTAGCACTAGGGGGAGATGATGACGGGACCCCGCGGCGGCTTGGCGATTGCAAGAGTTGGGTCCTATTGTGGCTGAAGAGTCTGCTTCGTTTGGAGGCGGCCGGGAGTACACCCACGACGAAGCAGCCTTAGCAAGGTATGAACACCAACACCCCACCTACCCAATTAGCGTCGCCTGTCATGTCGGGTGATAGCGGACGGTATGAGGAAGAGGCTCCATTAGTGGCTTATGACATCGCCGCCGTCGAAAAAGCAATGCATGATGCCATGGACGAGGATGATGACCCTCTACAGTATCTCAATACCGGCGCCTATGACGATGGAGGATTGATGGCTCAGCAGTATGACTCACGCACTACAAAAAAAGACACATCCGTGACATTTTGGGCCAAACGAATTTTTTTGTCATGCTTATGACACTTCTATGACGATAATTGTGACAAAAGCACGTATCATCATAGATGTGGTGGGCTCCTACTTCTATGACAAAAAATCATGACAGAAAATGGGCTTTTCGTCCTGGGCGGGCCGGGACGCACCTGCATGACATTCTTTGGGCCGTCCATGACGAAAAAAATTGTGGTAGAAGCAAGGGCGAGGAAAATTTTGCGGAGTTCTCGGTTACGGTGGGTGGTCGGGGCCGAGCGATGCACAGAGGTTTGCGCGTTTCTCTCCTAGACATACGCGCATGTGTGTGAGGCGTTGGGCTCTAACTGAACCCGAGCAAGGCGTTTGGCTCTAACTGAACCCGAGCGATTGCACTAGCTACATTACTGAACCCCGATCGATCCCTTGGCTGTTAACTAAACCCGATTGATTCCTTCGCTACTGCTGCTAACTGAAGCCGATCGAAGCTGCTTCTTGATGAACAGTCCCTGGTGGGGGTCGGATGAATAGTTCTTAGTTTGGGTTGGATGAACAGGATCCTGTGGTAGTAGAGGCCATTGCCGCTGGATGAACAGGACCCCGATCGAGGTGGTGGGGGTGGATGAACAGTAGCCGGTGGAGGGACCACGTGGAGGGCTGGTTGAACAGGACCCCATGGATGGCTGGTTGAACAGGACCCCGTGTGGAGGGCTGGTTGAACAGTAGCCGGTGGAGGCTGGATGAACAGGACCCCCATGGTGAACAGTAGCTAGTGGAGGCTGGAGGAAGTCGACGGTGGATGAACAGTAGCAGGTGGAGGCTTGAGGAAGTCGACGGTGGATGAATAGTAGCCCGTGGAGGCTGGAGCGAGGCAGTAGACGGTGGATGAATAGTAGCCTATGGAGTCCCGTTTTGCGGTACGCCACACCCCTCTCGATGAACAGGACCCCCGTTTTGACCATAGGCGCTCCAACACAAGTCTATTTCCTTCATTTTGCGGTACGCCACACCCCTCCCGATCAACATCACCCCGTTTCGACCGTAGGCACTCGAACACAAGTCTGTTTCCTCCATTGTGCAGTACGCCAGACCCTTCCCGATGAACAGGACCTGGTTTCGACCATACGCGGTCGAGCAGAAGGCCGTTTTCCTCCGTTTTGCGGTATGCCAGACCCCGTTCCGACTATTCCGTCCAAGCTAGTTGGCTCCTGTTGAACACGACCCAGTGGCTTCGCTCCCGATGAACAGAACGCGTTCTGACCCAGTCACTTGGTTCCCGGTGAACACGACGTTGTTTCCTCCGTTCTGACCCAGCCGGTTAGTTGGCGATGAACAGGACAACGTGGCTGCCGTCCGTTGCCTCTCCATGTACACGAGCCCTGGCTGTCCGTATGCGCGAGTACGCGTTTCGTGACCCAGCTCGTATGTACGTACGTGGCCGTATTTTTTGGCGTGTGGCTTTATGTACGTGTACACGGTTTAGACGGGGCAGCCTGAACTGCTATGTGGGGGCTCTACTATGACATGTGCCGCTACTTACTAGGCCACGGTTCATCGTTGCAGAGCGACCGATCGACCAGTATGTACATACACGTTCACGACAAGACAGACAACGCTACGTATGCTTCGTCCGGGTCGGTCCCAGCTGTCAGGGAGGATAAGGACGCACTTCCTTGCGTGCGAAGATATAGCTGTTGGGTCCCAGCTGTCAGGGGGAGGAATCATTTTTTTTGCCCGTAATAAGGACGCACTTCCTTGTGTGCGAAGATGTACCTGGTGGGTCCCAGCTGTCAGGGGGAGAAAACATTATTTTTCAGGGTAAAAAGGATGAAGTTGCATGCATGCGTCCATGGGTGTGGTGCGTCCCCACTGTCAGCCTCTCACGTACAGTCATCTTCCGATGACTCTCGTTTGTTGACCACGATGACCACATTGTGCCGAGCGCACCAAGGCTGGTGGACGACGGTGAGGCCCCAGACTGGAATGGCCCGGAGATGGGGAATACACCGCAGTGGAGTTGCAGATGGATAGGAGTGGGAAACTTGACTGGTTCGGGTGCACGGCAGCACTGCTGCCCACGGGAGACAGGAGCAAGAACAGAGGTTGAAGAAGAAGCACAGCTGTTGGATTAACATCCAACGGTCCAGCTGCTAGAATCATTTGTTGATTAAGTTGATAAAGCCCTACGTATGCGTCAGCTTAGTAGGCCCACAAGTCAAACACCAAATCTGCCGGGTCCCAGCTGTCATTGGGATGAATAGTTTTTTTTCGCATAACAACGAGGCACTTCCTTCCGTGCAAAGATACAGCCGGTGGGTCCCAGCTGTCAGGGGGAGGAAACATTTTTTTCAGCTTAATAAGGAGGAACTTTCCTTGCATGCGACCATGGACCTCGTGGGTCCCAGCTGTCAGGCTCTTCACGTACAGTCCTCTTCCGATGACTCTCGTTTGTTGACCACGCCGCACTAAGCGCAGCAAGGCGGTGGACGACGGCGAGGCCTCGGACGGGAACGACCCAAAGATGGGATGATGCGGCAGTGTAGTCGCAGACTAAGAGGAGTACAAGGGTTATAACTAGTTCTGGTGCGGTGTAGGGCTGCAGTCGGTGGAGAATAACAGGAGGTGTGGAGGGGGTGCAGGGATAGCCTGGCCGGCGGTGGGGTAGCGCTTCGCACGATGCATGCTAAGCAGAGCCACTAGCCGCCGAAGGCCGAAGCAGGCGGTCCCGGCGAAACTGGCGGAAAAAGACGAGAGATTGAAGGTGCATGCCGGCAGTTGAATATAAATCCAATGGTTGTGGATGTCAGAATCATTTGTTGACTAAGTTGACAACGCCTTGCGTAGGCTTCGACCTATTGGCCCACATGTCAGCCTGCAAAAATGTGGCATATATTTAACCCATGATTTCTAGAATTTACTGTCCATTTGTTGGGCTGGGTGAACAAATAATTTCACGTCAATGTGGCCCATTTAATATTTTCTAAGAAATCCCAGCCCATTTGCACTTTCTTGAAATACACGAATTAGCTGGGCATGTTCTATATTTAATGTTAGGTTAGAAGGAGCAATTAATATCAAAAAAATAAACCGGAGCTACACATTTTATTATATATAAAATTAACAAATTAGCGAGTTAATGCTCAGAAGAAAAATGAGAGCGTTATTATTACATTGGTCCTTAAAATCTTCGCAAACTTTTGTACGCAATCACCAGGATTTTCCTTGCGTGTGAGTCAAAAACAACCAGGATTTTCCGTGCCAACTTCTGTTAAACATTTACTTTAATAAGTTAATAAGACGTGGGATGTTTTTATAATGTACTCCCTCCGTCCCAAAATAAGTGTCTTGAGCTTAGTACAAATTTGTACTAGAGCTAGTACAAAGTTGAGACACTTATTCTGGGACGGAGGGAGTATATATAAGTCTATATTAAATATACGATAATAGTAATAATATAAATATATATAATGTGGTTAGAAGGGAAAGCATAAATTAGACACTGCATTATTATTCTTATAGATAGATAAACAGAACAGAGATCTGCGTTTTATTAAAAAAATACATTGGGCTGCAGATGTTTAAGAAAAAGTAAAACCTACGCTGGGAGGCTCATTGGCCGGTACGTACATGATGGACCTCAAAAAATAAGTTGAAACCACTGTCTCGGTATGTCGTGGGCTACGCATGTTAAAAAACAAAACCTAGGTCTAGATGATACTTGTTCGCCCTTTGAAAAAAATGATACCAGCTAGATACCCGATACCCCTTTCCCCCAACAAAAAAAATCCCCGATACCCCTGGAAAACAAAGCTCCCCGATGACAGTCATCGTTGGAAATTTATTTCATTTATTGACTAGGTTGACAAACCCATGGGCCCCAATGTCAGTATACAATTAGGAGGAAGTTTTTTTCCAATGAGGCACTTGCTTGCGTACGGCTTGGACCTGGTGGGTCCCCACTATCAACCTCTCGGCGTACAGTCCTCTCCAGATTCCTCTCGTTTGTTGAGCATGTTGACAACAGCATACGGCGGCGCCACGGCCAGTGCAAATGGACGGGAAAGAACAGGAGCCGGGGAAGACGCCTTCATTCTTTCGAACATACCGCACTAGCCCGGTGGTTGCAGCCCTCTCACCCAAAAGCTGTATTGCCCGGGTTCGAGTCCAACTGGTGCAGTTGAAAAATATCTAACATTTGCCAAAATTTAGTCCTTGGTTTACCCAGTTTTTCGCACACACTCAACTTTGTCTTGCCATTTTGAAAATAGCATATATTTTTTACTTTGCATCATATGAAGATGTGCTATACATGAATGTTGATCAGCATGATGTTAACTTGTTGTTATTTCCATTTTTTACCATGAATAAAATTTCCAACATTATGTTATCCATGTTTGAAAAGTGCGTGTTGATTTAAATGCTCTGCCTCTGAAACATGCAGTTTCTTATCTGAAAATCGCTTGGACAAGAAGCCATCACCGGTGTTGGATTCGATGTCGCGCTTCTTCAATCCCCCGGCAGCGCGAGGGGGAAATAAACTTCCTTCCCATGTTGCTGGTTGGGGAATGGAGTGAACTGGATTAAAGAGGGGGCCGGCGGCGCGACTGAAGAAGCAGATCAGACGCGATTTTTTTTCAGTGGATGGCTCTCGATGGCGTTTATTTTTACTTGCCTCTGCACCATACAACTTGTATTTTTAGCCTCCCAGTCCGTGGTGGACCAGCAGCCCATTTGCTGGGCAGGCCAACCTACAGAAAGCAGCACTTGATTTTTCATCAAGGCCCAAAAACAACATAGTACTATGTTTGTTTTGAGGCCGAAAACATTACGCAGGGGTTGAGCAGGGGAGGGGGAAGACAGAGCAAAAAGATAAAAAAGAGCTGATGCGCCTTTGCTACCCTAACAAGCAGGTGCAATTCTTCTCAGGAAGAAGGTGTGCCGTTGACACTCACACGTCACAATCCCACAGTAGACATTCTAACAAGTTCACACACAAGTACAACAGAAAAGATAAACATTCGTATCAAACTCAAGTTCACAGAACACGTTGATATTCATAGTCAACATTCACAATCAACAACTCAAAAGATTCATATATACACAAGTTCAGCATGTCTATGCATCCAAATGATTGATAGATCACAAGACAATATTCATGGATAATTCACAAAAAGATTCAAATATACACATGTTCAACATGTTTATGCATCCAAATGATTGAGATCACAGCCAATATCATCCATGGACAAACTTTAATTACCTAGGGTACAGACTGGTAAATGGTGTTCACTCGGTGATACTTCTTGCTAAAATTAGTGCTTGTACGAGTAAACTCTCGAGTACATAAGAGGCAGCACAAACAATTTGAACTTTGCTTGTAGGTTTATCCTCGACATAGTGGCCTCGATGCCGAGGGAGGTTTGAGCAACTTGGCCACTACTTTCATCCAACTAGTTTACTGGCTCATCTTGGTCCTGTAGCTCGCCAAAATTCTACATTGCAGACAAGAAAGAAGGCGGTCGATAAAATGAACCACCCAAATTTTTTGTGCAGTTCAACTGAAATGGAGCATCCCTGGCGTGCAGACTGGTTAAGTGCCACATGAATATACGCGTCAACCAACTTGTCTGGAATCTTTAGACTCCATGCCATATAGTTCGCTACCATATGTGCCGATAACCAAAAGGCACAAGTTGGGACCAAAGACTGGGTTGCGTTTTTCTGGGCTATACGCCAAGCAATATTGTTGGCGTTCACTCTAGCACTTCTTCTAGTCAACATCGATGAATGTTTGAGTGAACTTTGGAGTACATAGCAGCAGCATAAGTATCTGTCCATCTGATCTTTTTGTGCAGTTCTACTGAAATCGCCCAATGTAATGACTTGCCTGTGAGTTCAGGCACCAAGTGACTCCTTTATGAAATCAGCAAACAGTAGCACAATACCAAATTACCAATACATATGACGAGCACAATAATCAGGATAAAGACTGGTACCAACCTCTGTGAGGTAGCATATCAAATACTATTTCCTTTGATTGGAAGCCAAGATAAGCGACTGACAGGAAAGGAAGGATGCAGTCGAGGCAATGAAGCACCCAAAGTTTTTGTGCAGTTCCACCAAAATCGAGCATCCCTGTTGCCACATATATTGAGAGAGTGAGATTACTGTAATAGTGGGACTAGTTGATGAAACATACACTAACAAATAGAAGCACCCTCATTATCTTAATGGGTAAATTTAGCAACACAGTAGTCTTGCTTTAAGAGAGGTATTAGTTTATTTAATCAGTGCCAATTAGCTCAACACTCAAAGCATTGCCATGTATCATAGGTTGCAAAACTTTAACGTGCAAAGATAAAGGAGTTTCTCATGACAGTGGCAACACAGTAGCACGATACAAATAGAGATGACAGCAAACTAATATGGATGAAGGCCTTAGGCTGGTACCAACCTGAGCAAAAAAACTTATTCAAGTAGTCCCAGAAGAGATGACAAAGCACTCACTGGAATCATTCAATAGTATATATTTTTGTGCACTTCAAATGTAAGGTTGACATCACTCTTGTTTACCAGTGGTGAGATTATATCGAAAGATTATCAAGAACTTCCAGCAGAGTTAAAGCACTAGCTGGGATATAGTTCATTGTATTCTCTTGTGCAGTTCCACTAAAATGTACGATTGGCACAACATGATCCCTGTTTGCACAAGTAGGAACAAGGTGAAACCTTCATTAGCTTAGTGAGAAAGGATAGAAAGACATTAGCATATTACTTTAACAGTAGCATCAAATTCATGATGGACAATACGCAAAACATTGCCTCATTGAACCAGTGGCAATAAATTAACATGCAAAACAATAGCATTATTATGTCATGACACTACCAAGATTCCCTCCCTGCTCCACCATATGATTTACCTCCACAGACACACATACACACGTACATGATTCATCATAGGGTGCTACTAAAGATTTGTTTAATTTCGACAGGAAAATTAGGCAGCAATAAATTAGTGCTACTTAAGTACTCCTAATTAATTAAGTGACCTTACATGAGAGACAGCTGAAGTGGAAGGGCTCCTGGAGGATCATCGCACATGTAAGGGAGATGTTGCCGGAGCCCTTGAATGGCCTCGACTGAGGCCTTGGCTTCAGTAAGATCACCTTGGCACTATTGATCGTGTAGAGCTGGGTCACACATGCATCCAGAATCCAGTTAATTAGTATGATGTGTCGTCAAGCCAAGTACTACTCTGCTGGATTTCTCTATCTATCTCTACTCTTATAAAAAACAGAGTTGGTGATGATGGTGTGCCTGCCATCCTGCAATATAGGCCGTCCGATTTATATCTGACGGATAGGAAGGAAACTATGGCAATTTTGCAAAATGATACCCACACCCCTCTCTACATTTGCAAATAAGGCCTTCCCTCATTCATCCTTTTCTCTCACAAGATAAACTACTCATACAAATGCATCTTGATGTTATGTGCAACGCACGGGCATCTTGCTAGTCTTCCAAGTAAAGTAAGACTAGTAGCAACACAGCAATACAATACCACTAGCAAGATGTCAGGATAACATAGGACGGTACCATCGTGTGATCTTCTTCATTTCCTCCTCCTTCTTCTTCTTCTTCGTCTTCCTCTTCATGCTCTATTTCTCTTTCTCCTCACCAGTTGGTGAAACCAAGTACATGATTGGCCTTCAATTTCACAATTGGTTTTGTTAGTGAGGGAGTACAAGTGTACTAGTAAACAATAGCATTATTTTCTCATGGCAGTCGCAAAATAGAGGTGAACACACACATGCATTAAATATCATTCTTACCTAAAGGAAGGTTATGGTGCCAATATGGAGGATGAAGATTGGAACACATATCTCCCTTTGTGCAGTTCCACCGAAATGAACCAACGGTTCCATTCTGACATTCCAGTTAAACAGCACAAAAGTCACTTCTTTTAAGAAGTGTTTTGTGCAGTGCACCAAAAGGTCGCAATAGCAACGAGTTGAAATGGATATCCCTGTTTGCACAAAAAGCTACAGCGGAAACAGTCAAAGTCTCAAACAATTACTGGAAAAAACAATTGGTTAAACTTGTCATGGCTTATAATAGTGGCATGGCTTCATTTTACCAGGGTCATTATATTAAGAACAGCTAAATATTTGCTATAAGGGCATGGGACAGTGGGTGCACCAGCAGTCCAGCACCATGTACCTAAATCAGGGGATAAAGTGGTGATTCAGAATTTGTTGCCCCGAGAAACAAACATCCAAGAAACATATCTGGGTTGGTCCCATTTTTGTTCACTCTAGCCACCTATTCCTATGTGTGGATGCAAATCTAGTCTTGGTCATACCACTGTGTACATCGTTTCCCCTATATTTCCCTTTTCGACCAAGAGACCGGTTGGATGACCAGTCTGTACTACTTTTACCTCCTTTCTTTCCTGTTTGTACCAAGTCCGATGTACATACTAAATTTCCCCCCTTTATTTCTTGTTTGAACCAAGTACAAGATTCGACTCCATGAAGTAGCTTTACCTCTAACAATAGAAAAAAATTAGGTGATGTTGGACCATCCGATCGAGCCTAGCTATGAGGGGGGCTGAGAGGTAGAAAATGATGCACATGCAGCGACGTAGCGAGCTGGGCAAGTAGAGCTAGGCCGGTTTCGAAGCAAGATATACCTGAAGGTCGTCGGGGTGTGGATATGTGGGCGGCGGGAGGCCGGATCCGCTCACACTAGGGCAGTGACGACGGGATCGGAGGACCTCCCGCGCCGGTGCTCGGGCAGAGATAACGGTGCTGCCGGCAGTGGGTCTACTCCCTCGCTGTCGGCGACGACCTAAACGCTGCCCCTCCTCCCCTTCACCGGCGGAGGGGGATACGTCCGGATCTGTAACCAACGGTGAGGATAAAAAGACAGTGTTACCACCTTTATCTTGTTTAGATCTGGAGAGGATGAGAGTGTGTGAATAGAGCAACCCTAGCAAGCAAGCGCGGAGGCTCCTGCCTATATATATACGTATAGTGGGGTAGTTTTCTTTTTTCACTCCATCAAAACAATCGTTTAAAATTGTGTACGTGCCAGGTCACCTTTTTTTGAGTTATTGATTGTTTTTTGAGATAGCTACCCGCTTATTCCAAGTGGTGTTACGGTGTGCCAGGTCACAGTTTGTATCGTTCAAGTCTGGTACTAGACCCTCCATTAAGTAAACAACCACCGCCTTATAAAAATTGTGAACAAGCCCACGGCTAAAATTATCAGAAACGTGGGCTGCACCAACATGCATTATCATTTATATTTTCTATGTGGGAGTATCCTCAAAACAAAATGTGAGAGTACAATCTTTATTGGGCCCCTTTGTAATTTGTGCTAAATTTTAACCAAAGATTTAACTGGCGAAATGTTAGTGCTTGTTAACAAAAATTATATCCTTGGATTCGTATTTGAACATAGTTTTCAATGATGTAATTTATTGTGACATGCATGAACATTTGGTTAGTTAAATTTATAGTCAATATTTGGCACAAATTATCATAGGGACCAAGGACCAATAAACCAGGACGGAGCTCCTCGTCTGTTCTTCAAACTACTATATGACTAGCCCCTCTATTACATGCGGGACATCAAGCATCCAGGCCCACGTGCCATCCACCAAATCACAGCGAGGTGCTACAGTCGAGACTCACCAGTCACCCCGGTGTGGCCGTCATGACCCGTCATATCACAAAACCCACACCTTTACCAGCAGTGGTAAAGTGGCCTTGAAGTTGGACTGGATGAAGCAACCATCATTTCACTGGAACACTCGTTGAAGCCCTTTCTCCCCTTTCTTGAAGAAAACCTCACTCCAGGCTACTCACTTCTGCCATTTTTCTTCTATACCAACGAAGGAAAGGTGGGTGAATCAGTGATGCTACTATATTTTCATTCCAAGAATCTTCTTTTTGCCAAGCACTGACCGATTCTCACTACCTATTCTTTTCCCATTTTCATTGCGATTGTGGTTTCCTTTCGATTGCTTTTTGTTTGTCAGTTTATTGATGGATCCTAGAGCACTAGGCAAAGAGTTCCCGGTGGACAACCCACTCGAGACAGCGATCTCCAGGAAGCGAGCACCGACCAATGAGTTGGCCATGTTGGCGGGCCAACCCATGGAGATGAAGAACTCCAAGAAACAAGCACTGGCCAAAGAGTTGACAACGTTGGCAGATGAACTCCTCAAAGAAAGCTGGAAGAACAGCAAGGGCCCCACCGTGCCTACCGCAGAAACTCTAATGACCAACTATGAGAGGCTCAAGGCCGAGTTTGAGGAGATAGTCGCCTTTGAGAAGTAGTATTTCCCTAGCAAGGTGATGGCCCCCATCGAAGAGATGGCCCCCGGAGGATTGGGATCTCCCGGTGAGCTGCACAAGATAAAAAAATGGCTTACCATAGTTGTGGTTTTTGATTATTTGCAATGTGCTTGCTAATATGTTAGGGTTGTGCAGGTGCCAGTCGATGTCCTTGATGATTCCGATGTTGTGGTCCATCCTGTGGACATCGCCCCGGAGATCGATTCCGATGCCGCTGTCCGTCCTGTGGACATCGCCCTGGAGATCGATTCCGATGCCGCTGTCTGTCCTGTGGACATCGCCCCAGAGATCGATTCTGATGTTGTGGTCCGTCCTGTGGACATCGCCCCAGAGATCGATTCCCATGCCGCTGTCTGTGCTGTGGTCATTGCCCAAGAGATAGATGACAAGAAATAGTTGGTCGCGCTAATCCTTTAAGGTAGTTTGCATTGTGTTTAATTAGCAGAACGATGCGTGTTCTCAAACAATCTTAGGGCTAGTGCACTGTCTTGTGTGGGCGGTACTTGCTACTTTTGTTTGATAGTGAATCATGCGAACCCTCTCCGAGTTATGGAAACAGATGTATCCTCACCAGCTTTTGATGTAATATATGGCATGCTTAGATGTAATTTTGAACTGTTTATCATATCAGCAGGGCTTGTTTGATGATTCTTGGTGTTAGTAGGCTAGCTACTGTGCAAGCTATAGTACTTGCGAACACTCACCAAAGAGAAACGTTGGGGCTGATGAGCTCGTGGTACGCTTATAGGTCTGATCCATCGTCGATCGGCCAATAGCCCAAGCTCCTAAAATTGTAGGCTTAGCGGTCAATCAGACAATAGTCCACAATTATACATTAATTCACATCAAACTCAAAGAGTTGGTTCACGGATACATTCACATTAATAGCTAGCAAAATTGGCATGTACTTGTAGCATGCGTGAATGTGTAATTTTTTTGCTGGAAGCGTGAATGTGTAGTGACGTCGTACTTTCGAAGCGGCTACAAAGAGTGTGTACATGTGCTAGAGGGGTTGTGGGATGGAGAGAGATCAAGAGAGAGAGAGAAAGACCCTCGGCCTCCTTTGGTTTGTAGGAATTTTGTAGGAACTCTATAGGATAGGATTTGCAAAGGGAAAAATTCCTTCGAAGCCCTTTGGTTTATAGGAATGGATTCCTATTCCTATGTAGGATAGGAACCAATCCTTCATATTTTGGAGGAAAAAAATTTAGCCTAGACTCAATGGAAAAATTCCTATCCTATGCACCAAATAACATCTCTTTCTCTATAGGAATTGAGATGCATGTCATCTCACTTCCTATGATTTTCCTATTCCTATAAAATTCCTATCCTATGAACCAAAGGAGGCCTCCATTTCTTTCTACTCCTAATCGTTAGATTGACAAAGGATATTTTTTGAGAACACAAAATCATAGCAGTACAGAGACGTACAAATCCTAGGCGGGCTAGTTTGGCCTAGTGGGTTTCAGTGATATGATGTGCTACAATGCCATCCAGTCTTCGCGTGTGGTAGCAGTATTGCGGGTATAGTAAGTTTCTTGAAGAAGCGGAATTCAACGAAGTAATGATGGTTCCTTCATCTGACCAACTTACAGTGGGAAAGGTTGGGCCTGCCCTACGACCGGGGTGGACCAAGATAATTTTGCGCATGGCAAGTGGACCAGGATGGTTAACGTCCCACATGTCGGCAAATGAAAGTATTCTTTTCGATATCGAGGACGAGCAAGGAGTATTCATTGTTTATTTTTTATGAAAGCTATTGTCTCCACTGTTACGATGGAGGAGTGTGAAACACGGTAGCTCAGTGAACTTGGCATGTGCACAACTCCCTCCTTCCTCATGTACCATAGTGTTGACTATAAGGTTGGCTATAAGGTTACTCAGTTTTTTATACCTAGGAGCGCGTGTAGAGACGGGTTCTTGCAGAGTCCACTCCTTCACTTTTTCAATGCCTCTCTCCTCCACATAAATGGGCTTATAGCCCAGTATTGTACTTGCTATGAATGCGAGCAGCTGGCACCTGAGGGGGGAGCACGCGCGGGAGGGAGGGAGGGGTTTTCTGGTGGGCCAGGGCGGTCAGAAGCGGGCTTGGAAGCGGTCCGGACTCCCGTATGGCCCACCTCATATTATCACCATATTTCTTGGAGTCCGTGCGTGGCGGGTGGGCGATCTCTTCACCCTCCCCCGTATCTCTCTTCTCAGCCGACGCCCGCAGAGCGATTAGATTTCGGCTATCGACGGTTTATTCAATTGCAGTCCCACATGTCAGTGAAAATGCAAGACAACACATGTCCCCTTTGGTGAGCGGCGTGCGAGCCGGACTGTCGGGGGTGCGACGCGAATGCGACAGGCATGCTTTAAGTGTGCCTCCTTTCCTTTTGAACTTGCAAAGTGTAACATTTTCATGCGATCGATCGATAGAAATCCAGAACAAAAGGACAAGGGCGAGGCTTTCCCGCGTGTTAGGCAGGCTAGTTTGGCCTAGTGGGTTTGAGTGATATGACATGCTACAGTGCCGTCCACTTGCTCCATTTTTATGTAAGCAAGCATGTCCACTTTTACGTGGGAGGAGTGCGGAACACGGCGGATCTGATTTTGATCGAGGGATAACTGTTCCCTGCGAAATAATGGAGCACTATTAGCGATTATAGCATCTGTCCCACAAATTTATACCAGCATCTGTCCGAGGAAACTGATGCCAGAGGATGCCATCCAATGCTGCCCGCATACCTTTCAACAACTATATGAACTAACTAGACGAAATTCGTGCAAACAAAGCAAATTTCAAATTAACCGGATGAAATTCATTACATTTCGAAAACTTTTCCTATAAACTGGACGAAATTCATTACATATTTTGCACAAACCGTGCTAAAACCTAATGTAAACCTAATCTAAATGATCGTCGGCGCCCGACCACCATGGCCGGCCATGAGCCCCGAGAACTGACGCCCCGGCTATTGCCTTTGCCTCCTCCTCATCCGCCTCGGCTTTGTCCAGCTCCGCCTCGATAACCTCCTCCTCCAGACCACAAGGTTTTGAAGATTTCCGCCTCCACGTCGCTGTCAAGCGGCTAATCGGCCGCCGATGTTTACCCCACAAAGCTTGGCATCGACTGAGTGGAGCAGCGGTGGCCTTCCTGGGACCAGAGCGGCGGTGACCTACCATGTACTACTCTTCCTCGCTGCCGGCTACGCCCGCGCACATGCGCCGGCTTCGGGGTCGTGGCGGCGGAGGGCGGCCAGGGAGGAGCCGGCGATGTCCTTCGTCTGCTCCTACGCCAGTGCGTCCAAGAGAGCTTTGGAGCGCGCCCGGAGCAGAGACGGCGATGTCCTTTGTCTGCTCCTGCGATAGTACGTCCAAGAGAGCTTTGGAGCGCGAGGAGGCCATGGTTGGAGTGGTGCCGACAGAAGGAAGGGACCGGAGGAGAATGACTATGGGTCTTTGGCTATGGCTGGGGGCTGGGTTTGAAGTTAATATAGCGGGAGAATGGCAATGAGCCACGGCAGACGGATGGACGGCTGGCGCTGGAGTAGGTTTGTCGATAGCCACGTGTCATTAATGTGGGTGGCGGACGGATGGATGGTCATGTTGTCATTAACGCGGAGCAGTCGCTTGCACCGGGATGCCGCATGGGTGGCGTTCTCTCGGTCGTCGCGCTGCTGCAATGCCGGCGCCAGTGAGAGGTCACGTCAGGCGTGAATGCAGCATTGACGTTCTGGAGCGACGGTGAGCATTTCAGGCGGGAAGCGCGCGCTAGCGATGGAAGGGGTTTCGGTAGGCGAGGGCAGTCAGACGCTGGCGTGGTGGTATATTGTTTTTGTAGTTTGCAAAAGTACTCAATTAATGTGGTAGTTCACTTCTTTTTCTACGATCAACATACAACCTACAAAGCACCGTGTTCAAATTTGACACTTCTCTAGGTTCATTTACCATATTTCGGCCATTATGTGCATTTTGTAGAAATTTACTACCACTATAAGAATTAATGAACATCTACATCATGCATATATGACTCAAAGCTTACATGCTATAGTGTGGTATTTATTCATAATTTGGTTGCCAAATCTCATGCGTGCAATGCACGTGTACCTTACTAATAAACATAGTTTCTAGTGATATTATTTGTAGTTATATGCATCAACCAGGACGGAGGTGCAGAAACATCAAATCCCAGCTACAGCTACACGGGTGTGATGATAGGGATGTGGAATGTCGTTCGATCACGATGCACGCGCGCGATCCGCGTGGCTGGGGTGGCGGCCAATCAGAAAGCAACCCACAATTGGGTCAGCGCACACAGTTTCCACAGGCAACGGAAAGTAACCGTGTGCGGTAATAAAGAGTAAAATGCACTGGCAGTCATCGAACTTGTCTCGATAGCTCACTTTGGTCACTGTACTTAAGAATACGATCAATACGGTCACTATATATGACTTAAGATGATTATACGGTCACTGGCTTAGCGTATAGCTCTGTATTTTGTCTGGTTGACCGGTCAAATAGTCCACATGCGCCTCACCCAGGTTCTACGGCCCCACCCATCAATGGGTGAAAAATAAATAAATTAGAAAAGCTAAATTATGCACTGCATGGGTGGGGAATTAACCCCGAACCTCTCCTGTAAAGCCCCTTGAGCTAACCAAATTAGGTATTTTTGCAAGGAGCAAACGCGACGCACATGCATGCATGCGGACGACCCACACACATGCAGTACACACGCGCACGCACACAATACATACTAGCACGCACGCGGACGCACTTACGCAGTTACGCCTATGATTGTACTAAAATAAATTATGTGAACTCATGGATGACGAGCCTTTGAAGCGTATGCGGCACGTATAGACAACCAATCGTCCATGCAACCACTCTTGTTGCCAGCTAGCCTTCGACGACCACCATTAGACACACACAACCATGCATAACTTACGAATAATGGATGAATTGATCAAACACACACTCGTGCGCAGTGGCACTATGATCGGTCGCTCACGATACATATATAGGTACCATAGTACCCTCTCTAGCTAGGCTGTTTATAGATTGTCGTTGTGATGGATGATATACATGAGCAAGGCGACGAGTCACGTCGTCGCGTCGTGTGTAGAGCCATGGCTAATGTCGAGCAGCTCGGCGCCGAAGCACGAGTATGACGTTGGTGTTGAGCCAGGTGAATACATGCTCGGTGTTCGCGGAGGCCGCCAGCAAACCTCTAAACAGTAATGTCAGGCACCGCCAGGGCGCACAGGTGACGGGGTCGCCGTTTGCGTTGTGCCATGAGCAGGACTTTGATTGAGAGGGCGATGTGCATGCAATACCATGGTTTGATAGCGTAAGCGTGAGTGTCTGCACGCGTACATGCTACTTGCGTCTGTGGATGGTGTGTGCTAATGTGTGCATCACGTATAATATAAAAAAATCGGTTTGTGCATTTAACGCAAAGTATTTCATTTTCATTTGGCTGACTAGTGTGCGTTGCAGCGACGCCTCCGTTGTTTGATTCCTCACATACACATAATTTTGGTTTTTATTTCTTTCTCCACTGACAGGTAGGCCTGCATAGATAGATAGATACAGAACACAAGATGATGAGGCTCATGTGCACTGTTTGACTGGTCAACCAGACAAATACGGAGCTATACGCTGAGCCAATGACCGTATAATCACCATATCTCGTATATAATGACCGTATTGACCGTATTCTTAAGTACAATGATCAAAGTGAGCTATCAAGACAAGTTCGATGACCGCCAATGCATTTTACTTGGTAATAAATGATCAGGATTGAAGGGGAATCCAAATTTCCTTCGTCGTCTGTCCTTGAGCTCTTGACAAACCAATGCACTATACGGTTGTCCGGCCACTCCGCCCCAGAGCTCTCACCAAGTATCGTTCATGCCACCGCCCCGCACACTAACCGGTAAGGAAGCGATGGCATCCCACCATGCCAAGTTCCTCGCCGCCCACAAACACACAAAATGGTAGGGAAGCAATGGTATCCCGCCATGCCAAGTTCATCGCCGCTCACGACCTCACACCTACGTGGGCGGACTTTGAAGCTGCCAAGGCTGAATGGGCAGTAGAGCTAGAGGTGGCCAAAGCCGCACAGAGGGAGCGGAAAAGGCAGAAAGCACTCAAGAAAAGAGAGGCCAGCCGCCGCAAGAAAGATGAGGACGCACGCGCTGCTGCGGAGAGCTCGGCGGAGATCCAAGCACGGTGGGGTGTCACCGACAAAGCCGGGAAGGAGAACGACGATGTCTGGCCAGCATGTGAGAAGTAGTAGTACTAGTAGTTAGTGTGTGTGTCTATGTCGCCCATACGTTTGTTTAATTAATTATGAGCATTTACCAGTACTAGTTACTACTGTAGTTTTTTGAGCAAATTACCAGTACATTAGCCTAGACTCAATGGAAAAATTCCTATCCTATGCATCAAATGGCATCTCTTTCTCTATAGGAATTGAGATGCATGTCATCTCACTTCCTATGATTTTCATATTCCTATAAAATTCCTATCCTATGAACCAAAGGAGGCCTCCGCTGGAGTACAGTACTACTGTAGCTAGCAGTATTGCTGGTATAGTAGTTTTCTTCAAGAAGTGGAATTCAACGAAGTCATGATGGTTCCTTCATCCGAGCAACTTTACAGTGGGAAAGGTTGGGGCTATGATTTGACGGCTCATTATTCATTATTACTATTGCGCGACGACTGGGGTGACTCTCCCTTGGAGTTCTGCAAGCATGGCAAGTGGACCAGGATGGTCGACGTCCCACATGTCGGCGAACGGAAGTATTCTTTCCGATATCGAGGAGCAAGGAAACCGCGTGGTATAGTATCACTGTTGATATATATATATATATATATTTTATGAAAGCTAGTGTTTCAACTCTTACGAGGAAGGAGTGCCAAACACGGCATGTGCTGGATGTCCCACAGGTCAGCGAAAGGAGTGGGACATGAACAATGTGGTAGAGCGTCTCCACTTCTTCCTCTTCTAGGTCGGAGACCACACGTAGTACTAGTAGTATGAACGATCCAAAGTGTGACCCGGAGAGAAAGACGCGTCTAGTTGGAAGGTCTCGGGCCATACACGTAAACAAATATAAAACCTAATATGTGCCTCCAATTAATATAGTAGTAGAGTACTTAGGCACGTACATCATAATATCACCGTGCATTGCACGTACAACATTTAGTGGTAGTAAGAGACAAATGCCTATATGCCACGCATGTTCATACTATTTGTGCCTTTCTACTTCACTTACTGCGCTACATTACACAGGTTTGTACATCCCTGGGTACATGTCCGTCTCATAGTTCCAGTCCCACATGTTTTTCATAGATGGAATGATCCATAACGGTGGGCAATGGGAGTCCATATCATCGCAGCTTCTTAAGTGTGGCTCCCCACGATGGAGACTCATCCAAACTAAAGCGGCATAGATCAGGGATAGGGGCGTTCAAGATATGAATCCGTCGGTGCGCAATGAAAATGCCCCCGTTCTTCATGAATGGCAGGCCGTCGGCATCATGCACGGAAGGTGGCATCGTTTGCACTATGGGGTAGTTGTCCTCGATGAAAATCGAGTACTCTTCAAGTGTGTTCATCCGCACCCAGGTAGCATCATGGGGGTTGAACACACCGCCGTCCATCTGGTACACCTGGCATCTCAAACCTGGATACATGCTGACGTGCATGGTTATGGTCCATGCAATATAATAAGGTGACGTAAGCAGGGGATACGGATTAAAATAAAATACTTTATATTGCTTGGGGAACGGAAGCAATGTATAGACCAGCTGTGGCACGGGTGACGACAAACAATTTGAGAGTGTTACCTGGGCCATGTACATTAATTAAAGTAGGAGTAGTTTTGTTTGATGGGATTATGGCTACCTAGCTAGTACTACACGGAATTGAAATTGTTAAGTCCTTTATAGTTTATACAACTGGCATTATAAAGGTGTGTAGATGACTATCCCAATCAATAAAAAAAGAAGGAAAGAACTACTCCTACTCCTGGAGTACAAAGAGACATGTCCTGAAATGTTATAAGATGACATGGCAATAAGATGTGGGAGACGAAGATGAACGAGGGAAGGCCTTATCTGCAAATGTGGAGAGGGGTGCGGGTATCTTTTTGCAAAATTGCCATAGTTTGCTTTCTATCCGTCAGATATAGATCGGACAGTCTATATTGCAGGATGGCAGGCACACCATCATCACCAACTCAATTTTTTATATTTTATTATTATTTATTACTAGCAAGATGCCCGTGCGTTGCACATAACTTCAAGATGCATTTGTATGAGTAGTTTATCTTGTGAGAGAAAAGGATGAATGAGGGAAGGCCTTATTTGCAAATGTGGAGAGGGGTGTGGGTATCTTTTTGCAAAATTGCCATAGTTTCCTTCCTATCCGTCAGATATAAATCAGACGGCCTATATTGTAGGATGGCAGGCACACCATCATCACCAACTCTGTTTTTTATAAGAGTAGATAGATAGATAGATTATTATTATAAGAGTAGAGATAGAGATTAGGGAGCTGGTGGGCGGTTCGTTGTACGGCACGTTCACGTCCATCCACTAGCCCGGAATTAAAGCATGCACGACATTTACAGTGACTGGGATTAGTTGTTTCCTGGGTGCATGGACCAACGCGGACTAGTGGACCTGGTCGCCCTTTTTCAAGCACTCCTTCGACAAGTACGTGTGTAACATGCGTGCATGCAAATCTTGCGTGACCAAACCGTGCGAAGTGGAGCGGTAGGTTGTCGAACTGCAGCCTGCATGTTGCAGCCATGTCATCCACATGCAACCTAAAGGCCTATTCATACTCTTGACTATACTGTACTACTATGCATTGTTTGGCACGAACGTTCCTTGGAGCTCGTGCTGCAACTTGCGTACTCCACATCCCGCTTCCCTTCTCCTTCTTCTTCCATCGCCCGCGTACGTCCGCGGGAAGCGACCGGTCAACCCTTATATAGGAGTGCTAGCACAAAAGATGCATGCATGACCACTAAAATTTCCTTTCTTTACCTCTATGAAATAAATGTGGCGTGAAACTCAAAGCCTTTTACGTCTGAGTATAATGGAAATCATCGTCCTCCTCCGGCTCCGCTTCGCCCGCATCGTCGTCCTCCTGTTCCGGCTCCGCGTCGTCATTCTCCTACTCCGGCTCTGCGTGCTGCTCCGCCTCCAACTCCTCCTCTTCCGGCTCCGGCTAGTCTGGTCTCCGGAGGCAGGGCGGCTGCGATCTGGGCTTCGCGCCGCCTCTAGATCAAAGCGCCACTCCGGCGGGAGCATGGCGTATGTCGTTACCTTCGACCGGGCCATGGCTATCGGGCGACGGCGACCAGAGAAGAGGCGGAGGGAGGGGAATGAATGCAGCTACTGTTTGGGTTCGCCGTCCGGCTTAAATAAATGCGCACCATCACGTGTACCCGCGGGTGCACAAATTGTAACATACGGGTCTGCTTAGGGGGCGTCACGTAACTGGTATGTGTGTGAGATTCTGAGAGACTGAGTGCGTGTGTGCAACTCTACTCTTCGGACATGTACTCCACCTTTTGCATCGGGATATAAGTATAATGGTATTACACTTTAGCTTGTGATTTACGTGGCCATGTTAACGTGGTTGTGTAAAAAAATGTCACTTCCTGCTCGTGATTTGCGTTATGTAATTATGAGAACTTTGCTAACTACTAAAATAAAGTGGAATTTGTCCATGTTATATAAGTAAATTAAGGTGATTATTTATCATACGGGTAAGGTTGGATGAAGGGTGGTAGGAATAAATGCTCCACCTAGAGCATGTGTGTGTGAGATGGAGTCTTAATGTGTGTGTGTGTGTGTGTGTGTGCATGTGTGTGTGTGTGTGAAGCGGAGTCTTCGGTGGCGAAAGTAATTTAAGTGTGTGTGGCTTCATCATAGAGAGGTGATGTGTATGGCAGAGGCCACCAATGAGGGGGGTGCGACAGAGAAGAGGCCCGTAAAGAGGGAAGAGAAGGCGTGTGCGCGTGAGAGGAGTCGACATCGAGATAACGTGTTTGTTCGAGAGACACCGAGGAAGACTACTATATATCGATGGTGCATGTAAGCGGGAATTAAAGGAAGGGATGGTCTTATTGGTTTCGGGGATATAGGGGAAGAGTGAGAGAGGGGGGTAGCTAGAAGGAGATTGTTAAGTGTGAGTGTGTGTTTTAGAGAAGAGACCCATCCAGGCGGAAGTCATGTGCACACAAGAAGAGAACGATTCGATGTGGGGTTGGGGCTGAGGGTAATTAACTACGTATGGAGTCTTAATGTGTGTGTGTGTGTGTGTGTGTGCATGTGTGTGTGTGTGTGAAGCGGAGTCTTCGGTGGCGAAAGTAATTTAAGTGTGTGTGGCTTCATCATAGAGAGGTGATGTGTATGGCAGAGGCCACCAATGAGGGGGGAGGTATACATGTATACGTGGGATGTGTGTGTGCGCGCACATGCGCACATGATCGACATAAAAGAAAGAAGACATAAGTCATAAGATCAACGACATGGGAGAGACGGATCAGTATGACAATATGCATGCATGTGAGAGTGGAGGGAAGAAGGCCCGATAATTAAGCATGTGTTTTTGTCTTTAAGAAATAGTGGCGTGGGCTGGAGCATGCATCTATGGCGAGCAGAGAGAGCGAGACACAACGATTGTGCAAAAGAGATCAACTTATAGATGCATGTATAGAGAGACAGATATAGTGTGCGTGATAGGAAGCAAGAGTGCGTGCGAGAAAGAAGGGCTGTTGGAGAAACTGCAGATAGATAGAGAGATAGAGATGCTAGCTAGAGGGACATTGGCTAGTTTGTGTGTTAGAGATGATCGCCGAGTAGTTCAGTGGGGTGAAGTTATGTGTGTGGGAGAGAAAGATAAAAAGAGGGCGCATGACTGCATGTAGAGAGAAACATATATAGTGTGCCTGATAGGAAGCAAGAGTGAGGGCGAGAAAGAAGGTTGATGGAGAAACAGATAAATAGAAAGATAAAGATGCTAGCTATAGGGAGATCGGCTAGCTAGTGTGTGTGTTAGAGATAAGAGTTGAGTGGATCAGAAGGCTGAGTTATGTGTGTGGGTGTGAGAGAGATAGAGAGAGGGTGCATGTGAGTCACATACAAACAAATATCAGAGAGAAATGAGATCCCAAGAGATGGAGTTTTGTGTTTGCGAGAGAGAAAGATATTTCACAAGGAGAGTGATAGCTAGAGAGACATATCAGGGAACGCTAGATATCTCTAGGGAGAGAGAGTGTGTGTGAACGACATACAAGGGAATGGTGGAGAGATATGAGACCCTGGGAGACAGAGTTTGTGTTTGTATGTGAGAAAGAGATATTTAAGAGGGAGAGTCATAACTTCTCATACCTAAGGAGCGCAAGACATCTCTGTGTGAGAGGGGGTGTGCGAGTGGCACACGGGGGAATAGTAGAGAGAAATGAGATCCCGGGAGACGAAGTTTGTGTTTGTGTGAGAGAAAGAGATTTCACAGGGAGAATCATAGTTAGAGACACATAGCAAGGAGCGAGATATACTTAGAGAGAGTTAGAGTGAAGGTCGAGGGAGAGAGTACCATCAGTGTGTTACGAAGATAAAAGATCATTGTTGACATACAAGTAGCACGAGAGATACCCGAGAGACGATGAAGGCGTATAGGTCTAGAGAGATATACAAGCATGAGTGATAGCTATATGAGACGAATATCTGGATTAAAGGGGATTCATATATTTAAACTAGAGATCACGACATCGATAATATCATAATGAAAATTGGTCTATCAAACATGCATATTCATTTGAATTTGGGGAAACGTGTAATGTTATATAGTTTATCAATATTGGTGATCCATAGATTCTTTAATTAGAGACAATGCATGGTTTATATGCAATTAATGTCTAAACGGGATTACACTATATGTTGCGTGTGTCAAACACATTATACGTGTTTGAGAAGTAAAAAACCTGCACGAAACACACATTAATTGGAGACAGTTAGCGAGGAATGCATACATTGGATTTCAACATAAAGTGGTTTCAAATATTTGAAAATCCAAATTAAGATGGATCGAGCCTTATGAATCTGAGATCATGCCGTTTGTAAACCATATTTATGTATAAAGGGTGTTGTGCTTTTGAAAGTATATATAAAAAAATGATGCATATAGATTTGTATTTGAATACAAAATGGATCCTGCACGAAAAAAATACAAACTGGATTCGAATTGAGTTGGCACGTTAAACGTGCACTCTTTCTCTGCAAAAAATTGAACAAAGCGGGGAAACTCGCAGTAACCGCCCGAACCAAAATCTGTGAGATGGAAATTACTGCCTATCCCTGACACGCAAAGCCTATCGCCTCGATTTCTATAGGTTTCGATAGGGGTAGGCTTGTAATTTCACTCAAACGTGACATAACCGCCTCCGCCTCTCACCTCCCCGGATTCATACACGGTGGGCGCCAAAACACGATTTCTCCTCGGCTGAAATCGCCTCTCACCTCCCTCCCGATTCATACACGATGGGCGCCAAAACAAACTCTCCTCGGTCGAAATCTCCGTCGGCAAATATTCGGTGTATGCGAGATTACCGTCCTATACCCAACTGAATAATATTGCTGTGATGTAGGAAATTTTAAACGGGGGCTAAGTTTGTAAATTTCCTCGCATTTGAGACAAGCGCGCCCTGAAGACATGGTTCCCCCTTCCTCTCTCCCTCCATTTCCCCATTCGTACTCCGTGGGCACCAAAACACCCTCTCCACCGCAGTCTCCTCCATCTGCCACCCCATCCACCACCGTCCTCCTCCACCATGCCAGAGCTGATACCCCGACGCCGTCGTCCATTACAAGAGATCGACCTCTCTCATCCACGGGTTCGGACCAGGATCCTTGCATCGCGTCCTCTCGCTTCATTCACGCCGTCGTCCACCTTGCCGAGGCCACTCGTACGACCGTCTCGTCCACCGCGCCAGGATATTTCCCTCGCCGCCACCGTCTGCCCTCCTATATCTGCTTCCATGCCGCCGACAGCCATCGCTACCGCAACACCCTCAACGCCTCAGCAGATGCTTACATGGCGCCACACCAGAGGCAGTACTCTTTCGTATCTACTCAAGTTATTTATCTCAGCAAGAAAATAGATCGCCACTGCTTTACTGTGATTTCTTGTCCGTCACTTAGAATCTTACTTGTTAGTTGAAACCAAACATTGGTTGCGAAGTTGCCTTTGTCCGGTTTGCACCTTCAGATCCGCCATGGCACGCGCACCACTATACTCGCAATGCTTATGGTTTTCCCCTTTTATATTCCACATTAGCTTAAATGACAGTCGACTAAATTTCAAATTGGGGTCAGTCCATTTTTGGGAGTTCACCGGAGGGAAGGAAGGGGCTCGCCGGAGGGCTACCCCATTATCTATTTTAGGGTTTCGGGTGGGGACCGTGGTTGTGGGGGGTTGTCGTCGGGCTATGGTGGGGCCTCGCCGGAGGCAAAACTCGATGCGGGTGGGGGGGCGGGGTTATCTAGAGGGATGGCCGGGGGCGGCGGAAGACGAGAGGTGGTGGGTGGTTCAGGGGAGGGCTGGGGCTGGTGGTTCGGCCGGAGGCCCATGCGGTGGTCTTTAGGGGAAGAATAAGAGGTGAGGAAGAAGAAGGGTTAGGAGATGTAGGATCTTCATCTAACCGCCTGAAATGGTTGACTGACCCAAATGAGGAAAGTCAGGCGACTTGCATGTAGACATTCCCATATATTCTGTACCATTATCGTAGGTGCTTCGAGACGTACGTGCAAGCAGTGCTCCTCAACCCATCAAGCTAAACAACATGCCGCTCATAATTCCAAACTTAGTTGCTCCAATACGAATCTGATATGATGCTGACATGTACTAAAATAGAGAATGTTTAATTGGTCAGCTAATGTTCCTACTTTACTTTCGAAAAGCACATGCGCCACATATCGAGGGACAGCAGGGAGTTGCGTTCTTAATGCGCTCTTCTTCATCATGTGTGGCCAACCAACATTTTATTATCCAAAATCTTCTTGCTCTTCTCTAGCATGCTCCTCTTCTATTCTTCTTTTGTAAGTACTCTCTCCGTACCTAAATATAAGTCTTTGTAGAGATTCCTCCATGGACTACATACGGAGCAAAATGAGTGAATTTACACTCTAAAATATATCTATATACATCCGTATGTGATCCATAGTGGAATCTCTACAAAGACTTGTATTTAGGAATAGAGGGAGTATAATAGTCGCACAGTATGTTCTTTGTAGTGAAGAGGAGCAGAGACATTTGCAGTGTACAGGTCTATTCGGTCGCCTGTCATGGACGCTTTCAACTCTTCGTGTTGGTCTTCATGTCGATTGTCATGGACGCTTTCAACTCTTCGTATTTGGTCGTATGTGTCGCCTTTCAGAGTTAGACTGATAGTAACAGGACTGCGCCTTCAGTTGTAGAGAGCTAGTTTCCGAAGCCTTTCTAGCCGTACCGGCAATACTAGCACATATATTCCAGCAATTTCCACTTTCCTGATTTTACTCCTGATGCTTAGGGTTTTCCCATTATATCTACACTATGATCTGCGTAGGTGCTTTGTGTCCTACTAGCAGCTGTCCACCCTTTAAAGCTAAATAACACACCAATCATACGTCCTAAGGTTCTTCAAATACGAATGTGATAGGATACTGACATTAGCTAATAGACACACATTTAATTGGTTAGCTAATGCTCCCACTTGAGTTTCCAAATGCATGTGGCCACATATAGAGAGACATCATGGAATGGCATTTCTTTGGGCGCTCTGATTCATCATGGGTGGGCAACCAACATTGTATAGAAAGAAAGGGAATCTCAATAATATGCTTCCCCTTCTATTATTTAACATGTTCCTCTTCTGTTCTTCTTTAGTAAGTACATTATGCTCCTTGTCAGGAAGAGGAGCAGGGACATCTGCAGTCGACAACTCTATTGGGCCGGTTCTGCTACATGATTTCGCACTTCGAGTTGGTCTGCCATAATATCCCGGAAATGGTGGGAGCCGTGCGGTCTTTGATAGACTAGACTGATAGTAACAGTTGTGCGCCTTCAGATGAATAGAGCTGGCATGTAGGGGATCGATAGGCTGCATATTAGTAGCGGCAAAACCCTGTATTTTCCAGCCAGTTCCACTTTCCCGATTTATTTATGGTGGTTATGGTGTACCCCTATTATCTACACTACGATCTGCCTAGTGGATGTGTGCTCTCGTTATCATGGTTTTGCAATAAGCTTTCTAGACGGTATATTATGAACCTATCATCTGCCAACTATCCTTACATCTGGAGCTCCCAACAGGGAGCCTATTTTTTTTGTAGTTGTGCCAGATTATATTAATCTACTCACCATATTACAACACACATGGGCTCTCTCATCAGAATCCAGTGATAGCACACATTGGTTTAAAGGGAGCCCCTATTATATTACAATATCCTCTACATTACAAAGATAATCTCACTACTATTTATGTTTTCATGCTTTTCAGATACTCTACGTAATCACAATGAACATAAGAATGCGCACATCATAAGAATATTGCGGAACAGTTCAACGGGTAACAAACTTGGCATCAACGGATTGAGGTCCATTGTGGATGCAATGAAACCCACATGCTCCCGACCTATAGATTCGTATTCAGAATATGATCCTAATGACTATTCTGAGCTCAAGGAGTCAAAGACAGATGGCCTATCATGTTCACCCAATAAGGTGCCTGCTCTAATTTGGCAAGGTTTTATTGGTTGCACATATCTTGCATAAGGTGTCTTGCATTTCTTTTGCTTCGTTGCACCGCCATCTGCTTAATTTACTCATGATATATGTGAAGATGCCATGCCCATCCATTATCAATACCTATTCCATTTGTCATCATACCATGTTTTTCCATTCAAATATTGTTCTTGTGTTTCAGACATCCAAAAGGAAGAGGGTGATTGCAGAACCCGAGGGAGTACAAGCAAAGTCCTTCAAAAAGGCGGTGCTACCAGAGAAATCAGATAGCACCCCACGTATATTGGCGATAGAACTAGAGCCGCAAAACCTAGGATATCGCAACTATGTTGGTCGCTGCTTTGCTCTTGTGAGTACCTATTGTCCTATCGCTGTATTTACATTCATACCTGGTGGATTATGTAACATCATTATGCATTATAGCTTACTTATCCACTGTTCGCTCCAAATTATCAGATCTATATTAATGCTTACAATAATGTAAAATAAACCCAATGCTTATGAAGAAATTTAGTTCTGCATTGTTCTTGTTAGTATCTGCGCTCTTTCATCACTGTACTTATATTGTCAGCTAGTTCTTCATGTACACTTTGCATCTTATTTTCCCTTGCACTCCATTTTCTACACATCAGATCTACATTTACTCTTGCGAAAATATTGGATAAAACCAATGTTAGTGAAGAAGTTTAGCTCTGCATTGCTCTTGTCAGTGCCTTTTTCCTGTATGCTGTATTTACGTTTGTACTCTTCATCTTAGGTTAAATAATCGCCATTTGTTCCTATATTTTCACATCTATATTTACTCTTAACAAAATGTAGAATAAAGGCAATGCTCTTGAAGAAGAGTGTGCGGTAAACTTCTTGAATTGCCCCCCCATCAATATGGACAAGGGCTTTATAGAGCGGCTCTTCACTCCTAATGTAAGTTTCTCCTCCTCGAGCCTTCAAACTTTGTTGTGTATATTTGGATAGCTATGAGTGCTGATACGTCTCCAACGTATCTATAATTTTTTATTGTTCCATGCTATTATATTATCTATCTTGAATGTTTTATATGCATTTATATGCTATTTTATATGATTTTTGGGACTAACCTATTAGCCTAGAGCCCAGTGCCAGTTTCTGTTTTTTTCCTTCTTTTTCTCCTTCGTAGAAAAGGAATATCAAACGGAGTCCAATTGACTTGAAAATTTACGGAGAATATTTTTGGAAAATATAAAAAATACTGGAACGAAAAGATTTCGGAGAAGAGCCACGAGGCCTCCACAAGGGTGGAGGGCGCGCCCTACCCCCCCCCCCCCCTCGGGCGCGCCCTCCGACCTTATGGTTGACTCATGGACCCCCTTGACTTGTCCCCGACGCGAACACCTCCTATAAATCCCAAACCCTGCAGAACATAACCTAGATCGGGAGTTCCGCCGCCGCAAGCCTTTGTAGCCACCAAAAACCAATCGGGGCCCTGTTCCGGCACCCTGCCGGAGGGGGAAATCATCACTGGTGGCCATCTTCATCATCCCGGCGCTCTCCGTGACAAGGAGGGAGTAGTTCACCCTCGGGGCTGAGGGTATGTACCAGTAGCTATGTGTTTGATCTCTCTCTCTCGTGTTCTTGATTTGGCACGATCTTGATGTACCGCGAGCTTTGCTATTATAGTTGGATCTTATGATGTTTCTCCCCCTCTACCTTCTTGTAATGGATTGAGTTTTCCCTTTGAAGTTATCTTATCGGATTGAGTCTTTAAGGATTTGAGAACACTTGATGTATGTCTTGCATGTGCTTATCTATGGTGACAATGTGATATTCACGTGATCCACTTGATGTATGTTTTGGTGATCAACTTGCGGGTTCTGTGACCTTGTGAAGTTATGCATAGGGGTTGGCACACGTTTTCGTCTTGACTCTCCGGTAGAAACTTTGGGGCACTCTTTGAAGTTCTTTGTGTTGGTTTGAATAGATGAATTTGAGATTGTGTGATGCATATCGTATAATCAAACCCGCGGATACTTGTGGTGACATTGGAGTATCTAGCTGACATTAGGGTTTTGGTTGATGTGTGTCTTAAGGTGTTATTTTAGTATGAACTCAGGGCTCTTTGTGACACTTATAGGAATAGCCCAATAGATCGATCAGAAAGAATAACTTTGAGGTGGTTTCGTACCCTACAATAATCTCTTCGTTTGTTCTCCGCTATTAGTGACTTTGGAGTGACTCGTTGTTGCACATTGAGGGATTGTTATATGATCTAATTATGTTATCATTGTTGAGAGAACTTGCACTGGTGAAAGTATGAACCCTAGGCCTTGTTTCGAAGCATTGCAATACCGTTTTCGCTCACTTTTGTTACTAGTTACCTTGCTGTTTTTATATTTTCAGATTACAAAAACCTATATCTATCATCCATATTGCACTTGTATCACCATCTCTTCGCCGAACTAGTGCACCTATACAATTTATCATTGTATTGGGTGTGTTGGGGACACAAGAGACTCTTTGTTATTTGGTTGCAGGGTTGTTTGAGAGAGACCATCTTCATCCTATGCCTCCCACGGATTGATAAACCTTAGGTCATCCACTTGAGGGAAATTTGCTACTATCCTACAAAACTCTATGCTTGGAGGCCCAACACGAGTCTACAAGAAGAAGGTTGCGTAGTAGACATCAAGCTCTTTTCTGGCGCTGTTGCCGGGGAGGTTAGTGCTTGAGTGTATATCTTTAGATCTTGCAATCGAATCTTTTAGTTTCTTGTTTTATCACTAGTTTAGTTTATAAAAGAAAATAAAAAAATGGAATTAAGGTTGCCTCATATGCTTCATCTTTTTAATATCTTTCGTAAGAATAAGGATTCCGATAATTGTGCTTAATTGCTAGAGGAAGAATGCAATAAAATATTTGACATACAATCTTTGAATGATGAGCATGATTGCAATGTTGTTAGTATGAATTCTTTGAACAACCATAGTACTAATGATGATTGCACTAGTCATGATAAAAATGTTTCTTATAAGCATGTCAATTTTTGTGGAGTGCATAGAGTTTGCCGTTACATACCAAAAAGGGAAGATAGATTTTGCAAGAGGCATAAGCATTAAGAAACTAAATGGTTGCAAGAGAGGCTAGATGTTTGTGCTAAAAAGTTTAATATTTTTAGCCATCCTTGTGAACTTTGCAATGAACGTGGTCATTTAAATCTTCAATGCAAATTGTTTCATGATCGAATCGTGTCCAAAAATTGTGATGACTTGATTTCCCTTGCGCATCATAATGAACTTAGTTTGCTTCTGGGATATGAAGAAATGAAATGTATAACTAAGGGTATTCTAGAATATAACCTTGAGAAATTTCTTGATTTTGATCTAGAGGAAATTTATATGTATTGTGCGGAAAATTGCATTGAGAATCCTTATATTGCCAATTACTTAAAGACAAGAAAACAAATAGAAGATGAAGAGAATACTAATGAAGGGGAAGAAGTTTCCCAATATCCTCCTATTTTTTATTATGATGAATCAGGTAACGAGGAGGAGCCTTTTATTCAACCAATCTCATCAATAAGGAGCTCCAAAAGGGTGATTAAACCCACACATGATGTGAAGAAGAAAAAGAAAAGACGACGAAGCAAAGGTAAAAAGGTATCCCTCCCAAATGATGTTGCTCCTATTATTGTTATGCCTATTACTCATTGTGATGATTATGATTGGGAAAGCAATGATACTTGTTATAATCTTGAGAATCTTTTTGGCACCAACTTAGAAAATTGTGATGATAATAATTGTTATACCATTGGTGCTATCCATATTACTACTGATGAGAGTGATTATGATTATAATATGCAAAGCCACAAGCTTGGGGATGCTATGTTTGATGAGAATGACATGTTTGAGAATTTATTTGCTGCAATTAATGCTTGTCCCAAGCTTCGGGATGCTATGTTTAATGAAGATGATATTTTTAGTCCCCCAAGTTTTGATGTGCAAATTTATTATGATGATAGCATGCCTCCTATTTATGATGATTGCAATATTTTTGAAAGTGGGTTCGGAAGAGTGTCAACTTTAGATAATAATTATCCCACTATTTTGGAGGGTGTTGAATCTTATTATAATGATAAAAGTGGATTTGGAGAGATCATGACTTTATTTAGTAATGATTCCACTATCTTGGAAGAGGTTTCAATTGATTATGATGAGAACAAGGTTGCTACTTATGATGATTATTGTGATGACACTTATGTTATAAAAAGTAGTGATGATTATATTTATAAAGCTTGTCATAATTATAATTACCCTTTTTCTGAACATTATTCTTTTAATGTGGAAACAATTTATAGTATTCAAGTTTCATATGATACTCCCACTATTCCGAATGAGAAGAAATTTGCTTATGTGGAGAGTAGTAAAATTTCTATGCTTGTGGCTCATGAAAGGAATGCTTTATGTGATGGTTATATTGTTGAATTCATTCATGATGCTACTGAAAATTATTATGAGGGAGGAGTATATGCTTGTAGGAATTGCAATAATATCAAGTTTCCTCTCTATGTGCTTAAAATCTTGAAGTTTTGCTTGTTTTACCTTTCTATGCTAGTTGATTCTTGTTCCCATAAGTTGTTTTCTCATAAAATCTCTATGCATACGAAGTGGGTTAGACTTAAATTTACTAGTCATATGCTTCATGATGCTCCTTTATGTTTCAATCTTATCTTTTATGTGAGCATCATTGAAATCATCATGCCTAGCTTAAAAGGCATTAAAGAAAAGCGCTTGTTGGGAGACAACCCAACATCTACCACTACTGTTTTTATGTATTCACATGATTAAGCTACTGTAGTAATCATGTTTTATAGCTTTCGTTTCAATAAAGTGCCAAGTAAAGCCTTTGGGATAGTGTGGTTGATAGTTGACTTGATTCTGTGCAAAAACAGAAACTTTTGCGCCCAGTCCCAGTTGTTTAAATTCACTGGAGAGAGGCAAAACTCTGAAGTTTTTACAGTTGATTGGTATAAAAATTGTATACGTTTTCCTAATTTTTCGGAATATTTGGAGTTACAGAAGTATGAGATTAATTCAGATCTTTACAGACTGTTCTGTTTTTGACAGATTCTGTTTTCGATGCATAGTTTGCTTGTTTTCTAGTTTCTATGGGTTATATTGCTTAATATAAATTGTAGAAATGATAGGGTACAGTAGGCATCATGTGAGAAAAATTATGAATCTTGTCTTGACAGTACCAAAGTGAATGATTTATTTTATCATACTAACCCATCTCATGAAGTTCCGTTAAGTTTTGTGTGATTGAAGTTTTCAAGTTTTGGGTGAGATATCGATATGAGGAGAATAAGGATTGACAAGACCCTAAGCTTGGGGATGCCCAAGGAACCCCAAGGTAATATTCAAGGAAGATCCAAGCAACTAAGGTTGGGGATGCCCCGAATGGCATCCCCTCTTTCGTCTCCAACATTATCGGTAACCTTACTTGGAGCTATATTTTTATTCGTCACATGATATGAGTTTTGCTTGGAGCGTCATTTTATTTTATTAGTATTTGCTTTATGTTATTTAGAGTAATTTTTTTGCATATTTTAGTTCAATAAAAAGGTCAAGTATAGCCTTTACCATGCTTATTTTACATGTCTATATGTTGCTGTTTTGAAAACAGAAAGTTTTCTATCATTGTATGAATTCTTCTAGAAAGTCAGAACATGGTAAAATCTTGAAATTTTTACACAATGAGTAAAAACAAATTATTTACAGTGTGGAAATTTTTCAGAATTTTTGGAGTTAGGGAAGTATGAGTACAATTGCACTCTTTACAGACTGTCCTGTTTAGGCAGGTTGCTGTTATGTTTGCATATGTTTGCTTGTTTAATGATTCTATTTGAGGATAGGAGTATTAAATATGCAGAGGCATTTAGTATGCAATGTCAAATAATAATTTTAGTGATTTGCTACAGTAGAGAATGATAAGGTTTTGCGTTGATTTATACTAACTTTTCTCACGAGTTCTTGTTGAGTTTTGTGTGGATGAAGTTTTTAAGGTTTAGGGAAACCATCATATAAAAGGAATTAAGGAGACACAAAAGCTCAAGCTTGGGGATGCCCAAGGCATCCCAATATAATATTTCAAGAAGTCTCAAGCATCTAAGCTTGGGGATGCCCCGGTTGGCATCCCACCTTTCTTCTTCAACAATGATCGGTTAGTTTCGGTTGAGCCTAAGTTTTTGCTTCTTCACATGATATGTGCTATCCTTGGAATGTCATTTTATTTCTCTTTGCTTGCTGTTTTAATAAAGTACTTAAGATCTGAAATTTTATTTATGAGAGAGAGTCTTCATATAGCTACATAATTATTTGACTACTCATTGATCTTCACTTATACCTTTATGGAGTAGTTTGTCATTTACTCAAGTGCTTCACTTATATCCTATGAGTAAATGGTTGAATGAATTGAATATCATAAATCTGAAATTATATATGCTTCATATGCTTATACCATGGGGAGTAATGACTTCACATATAAGAAGTAGAGGTGGTAAATTTATTGAAAGTTAGCAAACATAGTATTGGTCACTTGAACAATTCATGAAAGAATATTGAAGGAAGAGAGATTTCACATATAAAAATACTATCTTGGAAATCTTCTATGATTGTGAGCCCCATTAATTATTTTCAAACTTGATCAAATTAGTTGAAGTTGGACAAGGAAGACAACATGATGAGTTATGCTTGGGTATATTTGTATAGAAGTTATATTGTTATGGATCCTCCAACATGTGGTGCTTGCTATTTAGAATCTTTTGCTAGCCTAAATCTCTGTACTAACCGGGAAAACTGCTTGTGCATCCAAAATCCTTGAACCAAGTTTCTTCCATGAGTGTCCACCATACCTACCTATAGGCGATATTTACCTGCCGTTCCAAGTAAATTTGCATGTGCCAAACTCTAAACCTTCAAATAATAATCTGTTTTGTATGCCCGAATCGCTCATGTAGCGACTAGGGGCTGTCAGTATCTTCCATGCTAGGTGGGTTATTCTCACGATGAGTGGACTCCGCTCATCATTCACGAGAAAATAGCTGGTAATTGGGATGCCCAATCCTATGATCAAAAGATCAAAAACAAAATCGCAAATAACTTAAATAAAACTCCCCCAGGAAAGTTGTTGGCATGGACGGCACCCGTGAATTCGGCTAGCCGTGGAGTGTGATTGTTGGTGGAGGGGGAGTAAAAACTTTACCATTCTATTTGGGAACCGCCTATAATGTGTCTAGCATGGAAGATAGTGAGAACTCTCGGTCGTTATGTTGACAATGAAAGCATACCTCTCAAAATTATTTTCATCTCTGTTTTAAAAGCTTCGAGCTCTGGCACCTCTGCAAATCCCTGCTTCCCTCTGCGAAGGGCCTATCTTTTACTTTTATGCAAGAGTCAGTAGTATTCTTTCTCATTCCAACCTACTGTTTAGTTGGCAAGCATCATGTGATGGGGAAAGATCTAAGCATATATGGCCATTCAAATATATTTGATCATGAATTATTATTGTTGACAATTATCTATATGATAAATAAGTTGGGAGCCGAAACATTAAGCCCCTATCTTTCTCTGTGTTCGATGGGTGCTATTTGTTCTGAAAATATGCTTTGAGTGGTAGCAATCATGGAAGACTATGTGATAGTTGAGTATGTGGGATTTGCTAAATCAAAGCTCTTACATAGACCCTTCCTGAAAATAAGATGAATTGCAATTGTTTGATGACTGAGAACCTAGTTTGTTAGTTTTCAAGAAAGTTTATGATCTATGCTTTAACATGTGAATAGCTTGCTACTTGATCATGAGAAGTTTTATGATATGAGCTACTGTTATGATTTATAATGATGCTAGAAAAAGTGATTGAAATTATCATTGATCAAACTTATGCACTTGCTAGCATTCCACATCAAAAATTCTGTTTTTATCATTTACCTACTCGAGGACGAGCAGGAATTAAGCTTGGGGATGCTTGATACGTCTCCAACGTATCTATAATTTTTGATTGTTCCATGCTATTATATTATCTATCTTGAATGTTTTATCTGCATTTATATGCTATTTTATATGATTTTTGGGACTAACCTATTAACCTAGAGCCCAGTGCCAGTTTCTGTTTTTTTCTTGTTTTTGACCTTCGCAGAAAAGGAATATCAAACGGAGTCCAATTGACCTGAAAATTTACGGAGAATATTTTTGGAAAATATAAAAAATACTGGAATGAAAAGATTTTGGAGAAGAGCCACGAGGCCTCCACAAGGGTGGAGGGCGCGCCCTACCCGCCCGGGCACGCCCTCCGACCTTGTGCTTGACTCGTGGACCCCCTTGACTTGTCCCCGATGCCAACACCTCCTATAGATCGGGAGTTCCGCCGCCGCAAGCCTCTGTAGGCACCAAAAACCAATCGGGACCCTATTCCGGCACCCTGCCGGAGGGGTAAATCATCACCGGTGGCCATCTTCATCATCCCGACGCTCTCCATGACGAGGAGGGAGTAGTTCACCCTCGGGGATGAGGGTATGTACCAGTAGCTATGTGTTTGATCTCTCTCTCTCGTGTTCTTAATTTGGCATGATCTTGATGTATCGCGAGCTTTGCTATTATAGTTGGATCTTATGATGTTTCTCCCCCTCTACCTTCTTGTAATGGATTGAGTTTTCCCTTTGAAGTTATCTTATCGGATTGAGTCTTTAAGGATTTGAGAACACTTGATGTATGTCTTTCATGTGCTTATCTGTGGTGACAATGGGATATTCACGTGATCCACTTGATGTATGTTTTTGTGATCAACTTGCGGGTTCTGTGACCTTGTGAACTTATGCATAGGGGTTGGCACACGTTTTCGTCTTGACTCTCCGGTAGAAACTTTGGGGCACTCTTTGAAGTTCTTTGTGTTGGTTTGAATAGATGAATCTGAGATTGTGTGATGCATATCGTATAATCAAACCCGCGGATACTTGTGGTGACATTGGAGTATCTAGGTGACATTAGGGTTTTGGTTGATGTGTGTCTTAAGGTGTTTTTTTAGTACGAACTCTAGGGCTGTTTGTGACACTTATAGGAATAGCCCAATAGATCGATCAGAAAGAATAACTTTGAGGTGGTTTCGTACCCTACAATAATCTCTTCATTTGTTCTCCGCTATTAGTGACTTTGGAGTGACTCTTTGTTGCATGTTGAGGGATTGTTATATGATCTAATTATGTTATCATTGCTAAGTGAACTTGCACTAGTGAAAGTATGAACCCTAGGCCTTGTTTCGAAGCATTGCAATACCGTTTTCGCTCACTTTTGTTACTAGTTACCCTTGCTGTTTTTATATTTTCAGATTACAAAAACCTATATCTATCATCCATATTGCACTTGTATCACCATCTCTTCGCCGAACTAGTGCACCTATACAATTTATCATTGTATTGGGTGTGTTGGGGACATAATAGACTCTTTGTTATTTGGTTGCAGGGTTGTTTGAGAGAGACCATCTTCATCCTACGCCTCCCATGGATTGATAAACCTTAGGTCATCCACTTGAGGGAAATTTGCTACTGTCCTACAAAACTCTGCGCTTGGAGGCCCAACACGAGTCTACAAGAAGAAGGTTGCGTAGTAGACATCAAGTGCAAATGATGTTTATTTTTGTCATCTACATCAAATTGCTTGTTAAAAGTTTATAACGAAGAAGTACATAAACAGAAGTTTGTCCTTCTCAATTTTAGTCTTTAGTTGTACAACCTAGTTCTTTATTCCTACCATGTAAATTAAATTAAACATAGCAAGTTATCTTATTTAGCACTGTGTGGATGTTTGTGTTCTTGATCTGTAATCCAGTGGTGCGGTGAAACTACCAACTCCAGCACAATGTCATATCCTGCTATGTCTCAATTATGAACAGTGCCATATTATATTAATGTTATTTAAATCATGTCTCTTTATTTACCAATCTAAAATGGTATAAATTGACAGTACACTCACCATTCATGCTTATACGTTGTTTAGCACTACATGTATGCTTGTGTTCTTGATCTGTAATCCAGTGGTATGGTGAAGCTGGCCGCTCCTGCACAATGCCATTTCCTGCCGTCTTAACTATGAATAATGCCTATTATGTTAATGCTATTTTAAATCGTGTCTCTTTATTTTTGACAAAGAAATGAGATGAATTGACAGTGCTGATGCTTATACGTGGAAACCCTGTTATCTACCTACTTGTTTCTCTTTCAGGGTGACAGAACTGATGCTAGGAAGAACTGCCACAATGATAGTGAGACGAACCCATTGTTTGTCCCTCTAACATATATTTCAGAGAAGAATGCAACACATCTTGAGGGTAGGGATACAACCACAAAGTCATGTCTTGATGTAGTGTCGAGCTTACTCAGTGACACAAGCTCGATGAAGTCGCCACCTGAATCTGTTCGACTTCTTCAGTCTGAAATTCAAGCAGAAAGACATGCTTCCGCTCAAATCCGACTGGAACTCCAATCTCTATGCAAGATTAACCATAAGTATAGGACGTCTATTGATGCTATGCAGCTTAAGTTGGTGGATATAAGCGTCAAACAAGCGCAGTCTCATCAGGTTGCTAAGCTGCTTGCGCTGTAGCTCCTGGGCCGGGCTAACCTTTATTGAACTATGTTGAAGTGATGTCGGTTTTGTCTATTATTTTGTCGGCCTGTTTACTTCCACTGGTGGCGACCTGCCCAGTTTATGGAATCTGCTATCTGGTTGCCCTTTATTATCACTGGCAGCGAACTTTGATGCCCAGGGGATGTCATATGCTGTAATTTCTTTGTTGTATAGTCTAGGTTTATTCTTCGTCATGATGCTGTAATTTATTTGCTGTTTATGCTATCGTCGCTCTGAGAAAAGGTTGTAATCTTCAATCGAAGTGCAATGAGCCAATAGGTTAGGTTTATAAAAAAAAAATCGGTACTAAAACTGGTCGGTCGCCAATCGCTAGTACGGGCCGAACCGTGGGCCTACAATCATCTTGGGCCATTAGTTAGGTCTAGTCTTAATCTGGCCACTATTAATTTCGGGCCTTTAAAAGGCTGAGTAAACCGCTTGCCTTAATCAGACTTGAAAATTAAATAGGCTTTTAACAGGTTGAGAACTAGATTGAGCCTTAATTGTGGCGAACAATTCACGGGCTGAGAGCATGCTGTAATATACATCGGCCTGATACGTCTCCAGCGTATCTATAATTTTTTATTGTTCCATGCTATTATATTATCTGTTTTGGATGTTTTATATGCATTAATATGCTATTTTATATTATTTTTGGGACTAACCTATTAACCAAGAGCCCAGTGCCAGTTTCTGTTTTTTCCTTGTTTTTGAGCCTCACAGAAAAGGAATAACAAACGGAGTCCAAACATAACAAAACTTCACAATGATTTTTCTTGGACCAGAAGATATCCAGGGGACTTGGAGTCCAAGACAAAAGAGCCATGAGGCGGCGACAAGGGTGGGGGCACGCCTCCTACCTTGTGGGCCCCTCGGTGACCTCCTGACCTACATGTTTCTCCTATAAATTCACATATATTCCAGAACCACAAAAGGCATCCACGAAAACACTTTTCCACCGCCCCAACCTTCTGTTCCCGTGAGATCCCATCTTGGGGCCTTTTCCGGCATCCTGCCAGAGGGGGAATCGATCACGGATGGCTTCTACATCAACACCATTGCCCTTCCGATGAAGCGTGAGTAGTTTACCTCAGACCTACGGGTCCATAGCTAGTAGCTAGATGTCTTCTTCTCTCTCTCTTTGATTCTCAATACAACGTTCTCCTTGATGTTCTTGGAGATCTATCCGATGTAATCTTCTTTTGCAGTGTGTTTGTCAAGATCCAATGAATTGTGGATTTATGATCAGCTTATCTATGAATATTATTTGAATCTTCTCTGAATTCTTTTATGCATGATTTACTATCTTTGTATTTCTCTTCGAATTATCGGTTTGATTTGGCCAACTAGATTGGTTTTTCTTGCAATGGGAGAGGTGCTTAACTTTGGGTTCAATCTTGCGTGATTTCACCCAGTGACAAAGTATAGGTAGCGAGACACGTATTGCATTGTTGCCGTCGAGGATAAAAAGATGGGGTTTTCATCATATTGCTTGAGTTAATTCCTCTACATTATGTCATATTACTTAAGGCGTTTCTCCGTTCTTTATGAATTTAATACTCTAGATGCATGCTGGATAGCGGTCGATGTGTGGTGTAATAGTAGTAGATGTAGGCAGGAGTCGGTCTACTTGAGATGGACATGATGCCTATATGCATAATCATTGCCTTGGATATTGTCATAACTTTGTGCTTTTCTATCAATTGCTCAACAGTAATTTGTTCACCCACCGTATTATTTGCCTTCATGAGAGAAGCCTCTAGTGAAACCTATGGCCCCCGGGTCTATTTTCCATCATATTACTTTCCGATCTACTAATTTGCAATCTTTTATTTTCAGATCTATATACCAAAAAACCCAAAAATATTTTATCTTTTGTTTATCTATCTCTATCAGATCTCACCTTTGCAAGTGACCGTGAAGGGATTGACAACCCCTTTATCTCGTTGGGTGCAAGTGTTTGATTGTTTGTGCAGGTGTTGGTGATTTGTGCGTTCTTCTCCTACTGGGTTGATACCTTGGTTCTTAACTGAGGGAAATACTTACCTCTACTATGCTGCATCACCCTTTCCTCTTCAAGGGAAAAACCAACGCAAGCTCAAGAAGTAGCAGGAAGAATTTCTGGTGCCGTTGCCGGGGAGATCTACGCCAAGTCAAAACATAGCAAGTACCCATCATAAAACTCTCATCTCTTGCATTACATTATTTTCCATTTGCCTCTCATTTTCCTCTCCCCCACTTCTAAAACAATTTTAGAAAAACACAAAAATATTTGCATTTTTATTCGCCCTTCTTTCGTTCGTCTCTTGGCCTTCTTTCCATTTGCCTTTTTCCTCGTTTGCTATCTTTGCTTGTGTTGCCATGTGCCTTCTATTTGCTTTCATCTTGGCTTGCTAAAAATCTATTGGTATGGATCCACTTAAAGTTTTCTACTTGGATCATCTTCGATCCATATGTGCTCGTGCTGAAACCCCAACTAGTTTAGTTGAGGGAAAATCTTTAGATGAGCAAGCTCATTTTGTGCGTCACCATTTGTCTGAAAAGGGAGACTCTTATGGAATCAAATAAATTGTTTGCTATGTTATGCTTGGAATCTTTGTGAACTTTGTGATTTTACTTGTTTCTCTAAGAACCCTAAGAAACACCTTCCCTACCTATGTGAGTTTAATGATAATGAAATCTTATCTTCTTATGAAAAGGGTGTTTATAGTTACTATGATATAGAACAAATTGAAGAATTTGTTGCTTTTAAGGGTGCTTATGAAGTTGCTTCTTTGATTGAAAAGTATGATATTACTCTCTACAAATCTGAAAATTTTGACATACTTAAATATTGCTATGAAAACTATGCTCACAATCCCTATGTCAAAGAATTTATTGAGAGAATGACCATTGCTTTGGAAGAAAATAATGATATGCATGAATCTATAGATAATTATGATTCTGTTGATTTGATTGAAATATCCCTTGATGAACATGATGCTTGCTATTTTTGTGGCCATGATGCCAATATTTTTGAAGATGAATTTGCTATAGTTCCTTATGTTAAACATGAGATTATTGCTATTGCACCCATACTTGATAGTTCCTTGAATCAAAAGCATGATTGCAATGATGTTATTATAAATTCTATTAATGTCAAGTGTGGTAATGATATGCATAACCCCAAGCTTGGGGATGCTAATTTTTGATATGTCCACTAGATATTGCAATGATCATGATTGGGGTGATTCTTCTTATGATCATGAAAATTTATTTAAGCCTCATGATGATTATGTTTGTGTTAATATTGAAAGTGGATTTGGAAGAGTGTCAACTCTAGGTAATAATGATCCCACTACTTTGGAGTATGATCAATCTTATGAATTTTTTGATAAAAGTGGGCTGGGAGAGGTCATGACTTTATTTGATGATAATCCCACTATTTTGGAAGAGTGTCAACTTTGCATGCATGTGGATCATCTAGAGAATATGTTATGTGATAGCTATATTGTTGAATTTGAATATGATCCCACATGTAATTATTATGAGAGAGGAAAATATGGTTGTAAAAAGTTTCATGTTACTCAATTACCTCTCGTCATGTTGAGATTGCTATTGTTTCTTCCTTCTTCCTTGTATATGCTAGTTTTTGCTTGTCTTGATAATTTGTTTGCTTATAAAATTCCCATGCATAGGAAGTATGTTAGACTTAAATATGTTTGCCACATGTTTTATGATGCTCTCTTCGTGTTTCAATTGCTATCTTTTATGTGAGCATCATTGAATTCTCAAGCCTATCTTAATGGCTATAAAGAAAGAGCTTGTTGGGAGACAACCCAATATTTTTATTTTTTGTTTTTGTGTGAATACACATTATTACCTCTGTAGTAATTTTTTTGGTGTTTTAATTAGTGTTTGTGCCAAGTAAAACCTTTGGAATGGCTTACGGTGATAGTTGGTTTGATCTTGCTGAAAAACAGAAACATTTGCGTCCAGTCACAGAATTGTTTCAATTCACTAGAGCGTGGAAAAATCCTGAATTTTTTACACAAGATTGATATACAAATTGCGTCTATTTATGAATATTCAGAAATTTTGGAGTTACATAAGTATTAGAACAATTCAGATCTTCGCAGACTGTTCTATTTTTGACAGATTCTGTTTTCTATGTGTTGTTTGCTTATTTTGATGAATCTATGGGTAGTATCGGGGGGGGGGGGTATGAACCATGGAAAAGTTGGAATACAGTAGATATTGCACCAATATAAATAAAGAATGAGTTCACAACAGTACCAAAAGTGGTGGTTTATTTTCTTATACTAACATATCTCATGAGTTTTCTGTTGAGTTTTGTGTTGTGAAGTTTTCAAGTTTTGGGTAAAGATTTGATGGACTATGGAATAAGGAGTGGCAAGAGCCTAAGCTTGGGGATGACCAAGGAACCCCAAGGTAATAATGAAGGACAACCAAGAGCCTAAGCTTGGGGATGCCCCGGAAGGCATCCCCTCTTTCCTCTTCGTCTATCGGTAAATTTACTTGAGGCTATATTTTTATTCACCACATGATATGTGTTTTGCTTGGAGCGTCATGTATGATATGAGTCTTTGCTTTTCGGTTTGCCACAATCATCCTTGCTGTACACACCTTTTGAGAGGGACACGCATGAATCGTGATTTATTAGAATACTCTATGTGCTTCACTTATATCTTTTGAGCTAGGCAATTTTGCTCTAGTGCTTCACTTATATCTTTTTAGAGCACGGCGGTGGTTTTATTTTATAGAAATTGTTGAAATCTCATTATTCACTTATATTATTTTGAGAGTCTTTCTAAACAGCATGGTAATTTGCTTTGGTTATAAATTTAGTCCTAATATGATAGGCATCCAAGAGGGATATAATAAAAACTTTCATATAAAGTGCATTGAATACTATGAGAAGTTTGATTCCTTATGATTGTTTTGAGATATAAAGATGGTGATATTAGAGTCATGCTAGTGAGTAATTGTGGATTGTAGAAATACTTGTGTTAAAGTTTGTGATTCCCGTAGCATGCACGTATGGTGAACCGTTATGTGATGAAGTCGGAGCATGATTTATTTATTGATTGTCTTCCTTCTGAGTGGCGGTCGGGGACAAGCGATGGTCTTTTCCTACCAATCTATCCCCCTAGGAGCATGCACGTAGTACTTCGTTTTGATGACTAATAGATTTTTGCAATAAGTATGTCAGTTCTTTATGACTAATGTTGAGTCCATGGATTATACACACTCTCACCCATCCACCTTTGCTAGCCTCTCTAGTACCGCGCAACTTTCGCCGGTGCCATACACCTACCTTTTACCTTCCTGAAAACAGCCACCATACCTACCTACTATGTCATTTCCATAGCCATTCCGAGATATATTGCCATGCAACTTTCCATCATTCCATTTTATTATGACACGCTCCATCATTGTCATATTGCTTTGCACGATCGTAAGACAGCTAGCATGATGTTTACATGGTTTGTCCATTTTTTTGATATCATTTGCTATGCTAGATCATTGCACATCCCGGTACACCGCCGGAGGCATTCATATAGAGTCATATTTTGTTCTAAGTATCGAGTTGTAATTCTTGAGTTGTAAGTAAATAAAAGTGTGATGATCTTCATTATTAGAGCATTGTCCCATGTGAGGAAAAAAAATAAAATAGGCCAACGAAGCTCACAAAAAAAAAGAGGCCAAAGAAGCCCACCAAAATAAAAAAATGAGAGAAAAGAGAGAAGGGGAAATGTTACTATCCTTTTTCCACACTTGTGCTTCAAAGTAGCACCATGATCTTCATGATAGAGAGTCTCCTATGTTATCACTTTCATATACTAGTGTGAATTTTTCATTATAGAACTTGGCTTGTATATTCCAATGATGGGCTTCCTCAAATTGCCCGAGGCCTTCATGAGCAAGCAAGTTGGATGCACACCCACTTAGTTTCTTTTTGAGCTTTCACAAACTTATAGCTCTATTGCATCCGTTACATGGCAATCCCTACTCACTCACATTGATATCTATTGATGGGCATCTCCATAGCCCGTTGATACGCCTAGTTGATGTGAGACTATCTCCTTCTTTTTGTCTTCTCCACAACCACCATATTCTATTCCACCTATAGTGCTATGTCCATGGCTCATGCTCATGTATTGCGTGAAAGTTGAAAAAGTTTGAGAACATCAAAATTATGGAACAATTGCTTGGCTTGTCATCGGGGTTGTGCATGATTTAATACTTTGTGTGATGAAGATGGAGCATAGCCAGACTATATGATTTTGTAGGGATAACTTTCTTTGGCCATGTTATTTTGAGAAGACATGATTGCTTTATTAGTATGCTTGAAGTATTATTGTTTTTATGTCAATATTAAACTTTTGTTTTGAATCTTATGGATCTGAACATTCATGCCACAATAAAGAAAATTACATGGATAAGTATGTTAGGTAGCATTCCATATCAAAAATTCTGTTTTTATCATTTACCTACTCAAGGACGAGCAGGAATTAAGCTTGGGGATGCTTGATACGTCTCCAATGTATCTATAATTTTTTATTGTTCCATGCTATTATATTACCTATTTTGGATGTTTTATATGCATTAATATGCTATTTTATATTATTTTTGGGACTAACCTATTAACCTAGAGCCCAATGCCAGTTTCTGTTTTTTCCTTGTTTTCGAGCCTCGCAGAAAAGGAATACCAAACGGAGTCCAAACGGAATAAAACTTCACGATAATTTTTCTTGGACCAGAAGACACCCTGGGGATTTGGAGTCCAAGTAAGAAGAGCCACGAGGCGGCGACAAGGGTGGAGGGCGCGCCCTAGGGGGGACGCCCCCCTACCTTGTGGGCCCCTCGGTGACCTTCTGACCTAGATATTTCTCCTATAAATTCACATATATTCCAGAACCACCAGAGGCATCCACGAAAACACTTTTCCACTGCCGCAACCTTCTGTTCCCGTGAGATCCCATATTGGGGCCTTTTCCGGCATCTTGCCGGAGGGGGAATCGATCATGGAGGGCTTCTACATCAACACCATTGCCCTTCCGATGAAGTGTGAGTAGTTTACCTAAGACCTACGGGTCCATAGCTAGTAGCTAGATGGTTTCTTCTCTCTTTTTGATTCTCAATACAACGTTCTCCTTGATGTTCTTGGAGATCTATCAGATGTAATCTTCTTTTGCGGTGTGTTTGTCGAGATCCGATGAATTGTGGATTTATGATCAACTTATCTATGAATATTATTTGAATCTTCTCTGAATTCTTTTATGCATGATTTACTATCGGTTTGGTTTGGCCAACTAGATTGGTTTTTCTTGCAATGGCAGAGGTGCTTAGCTTTGGGTTCAATCTTGCGTGATTTCACCCAGTGACAAAGTAGGGGTAGCGAGACACGTATTGCATTGTTGCCATCGAGGATAAAAAGATGGGGTTTTCATCATATTGCTTGAGTTAATTCCTCTACATCATGTCATCTTACTTAAGGCGTTACTCCGTTCTTTATTAACTTAATACTCTAGAAGCATGCTGGATAAAGGTCGATGTGTGGAGTAATAGTAGTAGATGCAGGCAGGAGTTGGTCTACTTGACACGGACATGATGCCTATATGCATAATCATTGACTTGGATATCGTCATAACTTTGCGCTTTTCTATCAATTGCTCGACAGTAATTTGTTCACCCACCGTATTATTTGCCTTCATGAGAGAAGCCTCTAGTGAAACCTATGTCCCCCGGGTCTATTTTCCATCATATTACTTTCCGATCTACTATTTTGCAATCTTTTATTTTCAGATCTATATACCAAAAAACCCCAAAATATTTTATCTTTTGTTTATCTATCTCTATCAGATCTCACCTTTGCAAGTGACCGTGAAGGGATTGACAACCCCTTTATCGCATTGGGTGCAAGTGTTTGATTGTTTGTGCAGGTGTTGGTAATTTGTGCGTTCTTCTCCTACTGGATTGATACCTTGGTTCGTAACTAAGGGAAATACTTACCTCTACTGTTATATTGTGCAATGTGGTCTCAGTTAATGTTTGGTTCATTTGTTGTGGTGTTTTGTTAACTGCTTGGTTCAATTCTTTAATGCGATGTCCAATTGTCGTGGGTAGAATTTTGTATTGTTGTGCAGGTGAGGAATAAATCGAATTTGGCTGCACTTAATACGTGAGAAACATATACAACTGCTATATTTCCTAGTTCTTAATCATGCTTGGTTTGGATAAATGGGTTTGCCATGTGGCTTGAATTAATCTGATGAATCTGCAATGCGCTTATTTTTCATCAACATATTTTACTGATAGCATGCGAACCCTCACTTAACCTGATGACTAACTACCTTATATGTGTTGCAGGGAAACAATGGGAAGCACTGAGGTTTACAATCGAGGTTTGCACATGCATGGTCCTTTGTCTAATAGCACATTATTGTGCAATTGCAGGAACCATTCTAATATTTAGGTTATTAACAATTTGGTCTTGCACATGTAGGTCCTGCCGTCAAAGGTTTTGACCCACTGTTCGACCCTTTTTGCATATGGGGAAATGAGTTGTCCATGAATATCAGTCAAGTCAAGAAACTCAGAAAGATTGTTAGGATAAAGAAATTAGCGACAAAAAACAACAAGATCTTTGTCTGCACAATGAAGAAGACATCAGTTCACTACAAGATGGTACTAACTATTATACCTTGCTTTTTTTATTCATTTACCCCATTTCCAATATAGAGAAGATATTTATGCACATCCTTGTTTTCAGGCCTTTCCAAAGTAGTTCACTAATGATTACCTCTGAAACCACCTGTATGGTCAGGAGGCGAGGAAGGTTTTCATACAACACCCATGGTTTAAAATTGAAGTGTTCCTGAAGAGGATGAAGGATGGATGGTCAATCATCCACAGGCACTGGCCTAAAGTTGCAAAGACCTTCAACATCAATGAAGGCTCAATATTCGCCTTCTGCTTCAGCAGTTTTCCAGATGAGATGCATTTGTCTATGTACCGTCTATGATGCTAGTTTCGAAAGGTTATAGATGTTGCATGTGAAACTTGGTGCTGGTGCAGTTGTGTAATGGGGTAGCTGAGTGCTGAAACTATATGATGTTGTACTCTGATGTATTTCAATTATGAAATCCTGCTTCCTTAATATGGAAATGAAATATATTGTGTGCTTAATATGAAATGTCAATTAGATTAATAAATGGATTATTAATAATAGGGCAATTAGCCTGCTAATGGCCAATTAGCCTGCTAATTGGGTTTTTCTATTGCAAACGGTTATTGAGAAAACACCGTGGGCGATGACCTCAGGCAACGCACACAGTTTCTAGGAATAAACCGTGTTGGATCAATGAACAATCACACACGACATCCTCTTGAAAACTATTTGCGTTAGGCCACCTTGCGCAAATGTTTACCACATAAAAAGCGTGTGTGATGGATAGCCTATGCCACACAGTTTCTTCTATGCACCGTGTGTGATGCATTCAATAATGCAAACGATAAAATTGTTAATATTGTGTGCAATGGCAATGCTATCACAAACGATTTAGTGGGGAAAATTGTGTGTGATGTACCTGTGAATGGAAACGTTTTCCTTGGAGTGACTGTGTGGGATGTATATACGAGCGGAAACGTACTTCTTGGATTAACTGTGTGGGATGTACATACTAACGGAAATGTATTCCTTGGATTGACTATGTGGAATGTACATACGAACCAAAACGTTTAGCGGGGACTGACTGTGTGGGATGTACTTACGACCGGAAACGATTTGGTCTGTATAATTGTATTTTTTTAGCACAACTGTATGTATAACCGTATTCAATCGCTCGCCAGTCGCACACGTCCTCATTTTGCCGAGCATGTGTGCCAGGAGGGGCTATCCCCGACGGTTTCTGGGTCGTGTGGGATGGACCACCCTATCACAATCACTCACTAGGCGATGGTTCAGAACGCAGTCGCGGAAAGGGGTTAAAAACCATTTGTATAGCACCTCGTTGTACCAGTGTCCCTAGCGCATGGTCGTATGGCCGCCGCGGCCTTGAAAGCGAGCTTGAGGGCCAGGAGTGCATCTTTGGTGTCCCCCAACAAGGAGATGATGCCACTGCTTCCAGGCATCTTGACTACGTTGTATCCGGGGTGCGTCACTGCCATGAACTTGGCAAGGGCTGCATACCCGAGGATGGTGTGGTACGGGAGGCCGATGTGAGCGACGTCGAAGTCGATGAGCTCGATACGGTAGTTGTCACGCTTGCCGAGGGTGACTGGGAGGTGCACCTGCCCCACTGGAATAGTGGAGCCATCGGTGACTCCTGAGAAAGGCTTGGTGGGCAGAAGCTGGTTGTAGGGCAATTGAAGCAGGTCGAAGGCTTCCACGGAGAGGACGTTGAGGCCAGCTCCGCCATCGATGAGGGTCCTAGTGACCGCAACATTGCTGATGGTGGGCGTGCACAACATGGGTAGCGCGCCGGCGCCGACCACGGTCCTGGGGTGATCCCTATAGTCGAAGCTGATGTTGGTCTCAGGCGTTGCGCCGCCTGGAGGAGCCCCTGCCGCGGCCGAGCAGCCCCCACCCGACGGAGGAGCTGCTTGATGTGGCGGCCCGAGGCTGGCGCCTGTAAGCCGTTGAGGATGGACGCGATAGCGTTGGGTGCCGGCGCCGTAAAGCGCGCGATGAGCAGACCAGGTAGCTCCTCCTAGGAGGCCACTAAAGACTCTGGCAGGCTGAGCATCCAGGAATGCGGCACACTCATGAGGGCCGTAGGGAGCCAGTTCGCCATGACCTTGTCGTCGCCGCTCGCCGCCCAGATGGCCTGCGCCGTCGTACCGCGGGGGCAACGCCGGCCTGAACTTCTGCGCCCACTGCACCCGCCGCAGGTCAGGGGCGAAGGCCCGGTGGCCCATAGTGCCTCCGTAAATGCCCAGCGGCCTGGCTGGCAGGGCGGCGCCTGCCATCGGAACCACGAGTCGTTAGCAGAATGCGGTTGGTGAAGAGGCAGAGCTTCGACACACCCCTACCTAGTGCGCCAAATGTTGAATTCAGGGCTCTGCCGACCCAATAAGGTTTGAACTCTGGGGCGTGTGCGAAGAACTCAATCTATCCAACCTACCAGCTCGTTGCCCCATAGCCTAGCCTAGCCATACTCGCGTGAATCAAGGAAGAAGATGAACATGGCAGTTTACCCAGGTTCGGGCCACCTTGTGGTGTAAAACCCTACTCCTGTTATGTGGTGGATTGGCCTCATGAGGGGCTGAGGATGAACAAGTACAGAGGATGAACAACCTCGCGAGGGCTCGGGGGTGAGAATGAGTCGACCCCTTCTATGGTGGTGGCTAACCTATCTTTATAGTGGCCTCGGTCCTCTTCCCCCAAAACGTAGGCGGGAAGGGATCCCACAGTGGCCAATTTGAAAGGGGACACGTAGTACATCTTATCCTGATGAAAGGTGATCTTCGCCTGCAAAGCTTCTGGTCATGACGGTGCGGTGGGCTCGGCGATGACATCCATCCTGCCGTGCTGGTGGTCTTGGTCTTGTAGTACCGGAATGGAAACCTTGGGTAGATTCCTCGGGAACCCACGCCTGTCCTTGCCTCCTTAGCACCAAAGAGGAAACTGCCTTCTCTGCGCCCGCTGGCGCCCGCCTGACCTTGGTCGTCATGGCTTGCTTCATCGCAGCCTCATGAGGCGGGTACCTACATAGAAATCTCCACTCCTCGGGAGGCAGCCTGGGGAAGCCGCCCCCTCCGGAGGTGTTGGTGTCGTCCGCCTCGCGAGGCCGGGGGCCCCGCGAGGGTCTTATCTTGGCGATCTTGGAGGTGGGCCGTACCAGGCCGCCGAAGGAGCCACGCCGTGGGATGCACAGAGGCAAGTCTGGGTACCCTGGTTCCGAGAACACCGACAGACCGCGATGGTAAAACCCTACATAATCCAACAGAGGAAGGATAATCTCATGGGAGGTGTGGAAGTTCATGAGCACCAACTTTTTCCCGTCTTCTCTGACAGCAGCCATCCAGTGGGAGTTCATGCCAACCTAGTACATACCTACCAAGAAGTTTCGGGTGATGGTGATTGGATCGAAGTCGAGGGAAATGATGTACGGCGACCCACTACATACCTGCATAGAAGTTTCGGCTAATGGAGGTCGGATTGAAGTTGAGGGGCATCATGTACACATTCGTATCATGGTGAGCAAATCTTGCTAGACCAGATAGCAGCAAGCAGGGTGTCTTGAAAAGATCAGCCTCACTTCGACGATGGCCGTGTGCATGTCCCTCGAGCATGCAGCCAGCTGCACGGCGCTCAACCTATCCATACAAGAACAACAGAGGTCGAGGATGTCACTAGGGAGATTGCTCCAATCGCCGCTCATATGGATGTTGCGCGGTTCGCGTTCGGCCATGGTGGAGTTTGGAAGGTGGGGTTTTTGGGGGCTTGATTTACGGGGGAGAAGGCTCTCGGTGCTGGAGCAGCTAGCGAGGGAATAGTGGTACTGGGGGAGGCGAGCGAGGCGAGGGTACGCGGGGGCGCAGTGAGATGATGAAGAGTGACCTCAGGATCTTCAGCGAGACAGAGATGGAGATGGAGTGGTGCTAGGGGAGAGGGAGACAAGGTGAGGCATGCTATACAGTGGCGGTGACAGTGACTGCATAGTGCACAAGGTGAGGCTGACTTTTGTAACCCGAACACGCCGCCTGGACTAGTGTCACCTCGGGCGCAGGGTCTTGTAACTTCATTGTGAGGACCGGATGAATATTATTTTGACCATCAAGTGTACCACAGTTCTACTACTACTAGTAGTAACATACGGAGTAGTACTGTATAGCGGAAATAGGTCTCCTGTGCTAGCATGCCTCTGGGTTCAGTTCATCCTCCAGGTAGCATCCATATTGCAAGCAGAACGAAATTCTCGTGCATGCGGAAGTGCGAAGAAGGGCTTTTTCTTTTTTTAGGATAACCGCATATTCCTTAACCAGAAAAGGTTGTGTCTCGCAGGCACACGCCAATATCAATCCGAACCAGCTACAACACTTTTTTTTGTGCAAAGAGATGGATATGTTTGTATATCTGTTCGTCCACCCAAGTGGGTTTTGCGTAGGTCCCACCTGTCAGGAGGGGTGCAGAAATAAAAAGGAATCATAAAATGTTTCACCACGGTGATTCGAAAGAGTGACCTCAACTAACCAGTGGCCCATGTAGCGATAGAAGGATGGGCACGTACATGGACACGGACCACTCCTCAGTAGGCTACACACATAGCCTTTTCGTTTTGCAGGTTGGTCTACCTGGCCGTCTAATCAACTGCCTGCATGCCACTTCTCCCATTTACTTCTCCATCGGGAACCGATTTTCCTCAGCTTCTTCACCTCTCCTTCATTTTCATTCAAACCCCACTGGATTCACACCTCCTGGAGTAATTTCATAGCCCCTTTAAATAAGCATCTTCTTCAGTTAGACTAGCCATCTTAATCCTAATTCTCCATACCATAGCCCTCCGTTCCAGCGGTTCCAAATGGCGAAAGAGATCCTTATGCAGGTTTTTGGCATCAAACATGTCCTCGTCGAAGGCTCGTTGAGCATAGTTGCCACCGTCACCGACCACCCAAGGGTCATTCGGGAGTGGATCAACAATGTATCCAACTCCCTCCAAAAGGCGGAGATGAAGGTCGTCGGTCTCGATGCAAAGTACACGGAGCGTGCCACTGGGAAGATCCAACGCGCCGCCGTCCTTCAGCTGTGCCTCGAAGATGAAGTTTTGGTGTATCACATCATACACGCGCCCTCCATACAAGGTGAGCTCCATGATTTCATGTCTCGGGAGGACATATACTTCTGTGGGGCAGCCATCGAAGGGGACAAAGAGAAGCTGGCGCCGTACAACCTTGACTTGAAAAACATTGCTGACCTACAAACCAGAATTCCTGTAGACGATTGTGATAAAGAAACACCATCCCTGTTCGACGTAGCAAATTCTGTGCTCAGAATAGATCTTGAGAAGGGTGACGAGATGCTGGGATTAAGGTCGGTTCAATGGGAGAATTTTCCCTTAACCTACGAGTGGATAAAATATGCCGCCCTAGATGCCGTGAGTTTTGAGATAGCTGCAAGGTTGAAAGAGCTTGTTGCAAAGCCGTCTCCCATAGAAAATGTGTCGTGGGTTTATCACGGCAGATGCCCTAGTGAAAGGACTTAGGTGTGGAGCCATCGCAACGTAGGTTAGCTCGAAGGGGTTGGACAGGACAAAAGGACACAAAGGATTTACCCAGGTTCGGCCCCTCACAACGAGGTAAAAGCCTACGTCCTGCTTCTAGTTGTATTGCTTGAGTTTCGATTACAAGGGAGCGAATACGCTTGATCTAGCTCTCGATCGATTGTTTCTTGAGTTAACACGCCGCCGGGTCTCGCATTTATATACACAGGTCAAGGTCTGGCGGCTTACAAGAGTCTGGGTCATATTACAGAATGTAACTGACCCTATCTCTAAATTACTTTGCCTTGTTAGGCAAGCTATCATCAGGCGGCTCACACCTTCAGGTCCTAAGTCGCCTCCGGGTCATGGGCCTTCAACACCCCGCTTGTAAACCTTACCGGGCCTTCAGTTATAAGTCTCCTACAATATGACCTGGCCCCTCCTGGGCGGGTCATATCCCGGGGTTATATCCCCAACATTAGGCCCCAGATTGATTTGAACCTGTTCATGTCAATCTCCATTCTTCAGTTGGCGATGCCTTTAAACCTTTTCAACTCTTAACCTGATAAACTTATATAACCCGCCATAACAGAGGGATGATGTCACGCCATTGATTCCAGAAAAAACCTTATGACATCACAATGGATCTTTGCATTAATCAGCTATTCCAAGAATTGAGGCGCTTCCGCTGTCAAGATAATGATGATGTCTCCTTGATTTCCGTGCTTGCCGTTCACTGTTTCACCTTTCCCTTATAAATAGGCACGAGGGGGTTCATTTTTCACTTTTACCCCCGCCTGCTCCTCTTCTTCTTCCTCGCGATGACCGATGCCGCTGGAGCTCCGCCGCCCAAGTCAACCACTTCATCTTTACCGCTGCATCAACCTAACATCGACTAGAAAACTGCGGTGCCCCTTCGCTATCCATCGGCATCACCAGGTACGCATCTCCCTCAGTTCCTTATCTACATTAGGGTTTCTCAGTTCTTCGGTGTTCATCGGCGTTCGTCGCGTTCACCCGTAGTTCATCTGCCTTATTGTGTTAGTTGAATCCATATGCAATACCGAAATCATGCTTCAACTGCCTTCATATATACTATCAATCATAGATTCATTCATTCTTTCTGAGATTCGCTCCTCAACGCAGTAGTTCGTCCTCTATGTTTTAGGTTTAGCAATTTCTGCCTATTTTCCGAATCGCCGTAGATCCAAAATTATAAGTAGGACCCGTGAAACTTTTTTGTTAAGTACTTAGTGAAATCCTGCCCAAATCCAGATCTGTAGAGACCATGTTGATCACTGAAACATAGGCGGCTCAAAGCGACACATTTTGTAACCCGCCAAGTATCAGCCGACTTATTCACAAATGTTTAAACATCCAGCATCTTTCCAATCAGTAATCATGACCATAACTTGCTGATGCTTCACCGGGTTAACAATGCTTATTTACCTCCATCTCTTATAAGAGTCACTGTAATCTTATTTCTTTAACTGTTGGGTGGTTTACCATTGTAACATCAACCCTCCAATCTTTCACTCTCAGGGTTCATTTGGCATAAAATGACTAAGACCACCACCTCTTGTGATTGGGTTGCTTGTACTGTTACTGAGCAGTCCCTGAATGAATACGTCACTATGGGTGTCTTACTAGCAAAAGACATCATTCACTGGCATGTCCCGGGAACTGAGGTTCCGCCTCAACCCAAAGAGGGTGAGGTTGTAATCTTTGCAGATCACCTTCTTCGCGGTTTTTGACCACCCGGATCAAAATTCTTCTGAGATGTTTTGAGCTTCTATCAACTACACCCTCAAGATCTCAGCCCCAATTCTGTCTCCAATATCTGCAACTTCCAAGTTTTCTGCCAAATGTATCTTCAAGAGGAGCCTAGCATTGATTTGTTCAGAGACTATTATTACTTGAACCGCCAGACCGAGATGTCAGATGGACCCTGCCTTGAGCTTGGCGGGGTTTCAATCCAGAGGCGGAGAGACGCTGTCTTTCCTGCAACAGCACTACCCAGCCATCCCAAGGACTGGAATCAAACTTGGTTCTATTGCCAAGACACTTCTCCGGCGGGTGAAAATCCTCTGCCGGGTTTCCACACTTGCCGACTCAGCCCAAGGAACCCACTCCCTAACCGGATCAGCGCCGCAGAATGAGCCAAATATGCGCCAACCTTTTCAAAAATAAGGGCTTTGTTAGCCAACGGCTTAACTGGAGTTGACCTGTTCTGATGCTGGGTTGCTTGGAGGATCATGCCTTTGAGCCACCGTGCCGTCTTAATGTATGAATATACATGTGACGTAAAGGACCCTCAGAGGTATAATCCAACACGTCTTGACGACCAAGATATCAACGAGATGACCAAATCATTACTTGGGGAGAGCCTAAAAAACTGCAGCAAGTCAGGCCTAAACCCCTTTTGCACTCTCAATGCAGCTCCTGACGTAAGTGTCTCCGGCCTCTCATTATTGTACTTTAACATTTCCTTATAAATTATACCATTTCTCATCATCATCTGTGTTTTCAGGCCGGCTCTTCCTTCTGGAATAAGAAGCTGCAGGATAAGGAAGCACAGGATAAACCGGCAAAAAAGGCCAGAACCAAAACTAAAGCTCCAAAGAAGACCAAAGGAAAGAAGCCTGATGCAATAGACTTATTCACCCTAGATGACGAGTCGGAGGTAGAACTTGATTCCCTTGGCTTTTTATTTATGCAACTTATTGACGCTGATTCCTCTCAGGATGATGCAGAGACCAGCCAGGCAAACGCCGCAGAGGTAAATATCAATTCCTCTGACTCAGAGCGCTTGCCAAGACAGAAAACTCGGCAGGTGACCTGGAAAGTAAGGTTTTCTCACCCTCTTGCTTACTTGGATCCCCACTTTATTTTGAAGAAACAACAGCACGAAGCTAGGCGCTAGACCCAGAGTGATGGTATCAAGGAATTGGTTTTCGGCTTACCAAATACGCCAGTTCCTCGCAAACGCCACTACGAGGTGCTTCTAAATCCAACTCTTTCTTTTCCAAAGGCAGGTCTCATTCGTCGACCACTTAACTCGTTCGATTCAAATTATCACGGAACTTCACACTCATCCTCCGGCGACTCAACTCGCACCTAGTTTCCTACCTTCAAGATTGCTCATGGGTAAGAGATTGTCATTTGCTGGTTAATACCTTATGATAACATGCTCATATTCTTATACACCTTTCTTTCAGTGGTGTAGCCAAACTGGCAAGAAATTGAAGATGGGTGGACCGTCAGAGGACCCCAAGGTGAACAAGCCGGAGAAGCAAACGCCAATAGTCTTAGAAGCTTTAGTTGAGAATCCCGTGGACGCTGCTAATGACCCGCCGCCAAACACTGATAACGCCACTGTGGATCCAATGAACACAGATGCTGATTTACCGAGCCCTAAGTCGCCAAGCCCTGCCAAACCTGTCGAGGAGGTTGTTCTGGACAAGACTGCCGAAGACGTCCTTATTACTGGCACGGGTTACACAAAGTAAGGAAACCCTACAGTCTTGGCTAAGCACAGCGCCAGAGAAGAGCCGCCAGCAGGAAGTAAATTGAAACTAGACTTGGAAAGTTATGCTGCTCTTGGCGCTGGTGATATTCACACAGGCTAACTTCACCACCTCCATACTAGCCGTGACCTGGAAGCCGGCTTAGTGAACCTCATGAGGGAGCGTTATAAGGTATGGCTATTAATCCTTCTTCATATGTATCCATTTAGCCGCCAAATCTAGAGAATAGGAACAACGGGAATATGCTGTAGACTTTCAAAATAATGTCCAAATTGTAATTCTCCTGTTTAACCTATCCAGTAAGATCCAATCATGTAGCCCCCATGGGCCGGCTTAAACTGACAAGTTGAGCTGGGACTTATACTTTAAGAAATCCAAATATGTAGCCCCCAAGGGCTGGCTTAAACTGACAAGTTGAGCCGGGACTTTTTCTTTAAGGAATCCAAATATATAGCCCCCAAGGGCCAGCTTAAACTGACAAGTTGAGCTAGGTCAGAAAGAAAAAACTGACCTACATTAGCCCCCAAGTGCCAAGGATATTATCTGACTTGTTTCCTCAGGAGGCTTTATCTTTGAAGGATGCAGAGCTGGGCAACTTAGCCAACAGAATTAAACATCAAGAAATGGAGACTGTTAAAGCAGAAGCAAAATTTCAGTCTGCCATGAAGGAGAATGAGAAGCTCAAGATCGATTTTTCTACCGAGAGAGCCGCCTTCGAGACAGAGAAGGCAGACTTAATGAAGCATGCACAAGATGCAGAAGCCCAACTTAAACGGGTTGCTGAAGAATTGGCCGGCTTAAAGGGACAAATTACTTATATGACAGACGCCATCTTTGGTAAGATTCATATTCAGTTCACACTTCTGCTGTATTATCATTATAAACCGCCAAGCAATTCTCAATCTTTGTTGTATGAATGAATGTACAGGCCCCAGAAGTGCAAGTCTTGGGCAAGATATGCTGTCGAAGCTGAAGGCAATCTATTCTTTCACAGAGCAGCTATATAGTGGCACTCTCCGCGGTTTGGTGGCATTAGGAGGCAACCGAAAACTGCCAAGTCATATTAAAGCTGTGCTTGATGATTTCTCCACTCTTCCCAACCAAATTGAAGAATAGAGACTATCATCTACCCGAGCCGGAGCTCTTGTTGCTCTTGGCCATGCGAAGGCGTGGGCCTCAGAACTTGACCCAGAGGAGATTGCCACTGGATGCCCCGAATTTAAGGATGATAAGTCGGCATTTGAAGAGAAGGACTTCAACCAGTGCGTTCGTGAGATGCGGCCTGTGGCCTGCAAACTGGTCGAAGAGCTGAATCTGGTAACTACATGGCGGCTTATGATAAGCACAACAAGAAGATTCCGCCGCCGACTATCAACCCTGTCAATCTCATTCCCTCTCGGCATAAGCATATTTTTGCTCCTGATGTTGATCATTCCCTTATTCTCAACGATGAAGCCAGTTTCGAAGCGTTAACCGGCATCGATTGGACAACGGATGATCTCCAGATGATAGACGAAGAAGAAGAGCCGGCGTAGGATGACCCGCAATCTTTGAAAAAACCAGGGGAAGAGTAGACAGTGGTGATCGGGGCGGCTCTCAGGCTGGCTTATGGGAATATGCGTCTTGAAACGTTTGTAGTTTAACACTTGTGTGAAGGCCCAGAGCTATGCCTTTGTAATAGGATAGCATAAAACAATAATCTGCCCTTTTATGCCTTCGCGCATATTTTTAACCTTGTGATTTGCAATCCGCCGCTGTGCTTTCTCATCATATCAGCGTTTATGTGGGTTAGATCAATATTTTCATATTTCCTGCACACAAGTTAAATAGCATATGCCCTGGCGGTTTAAGCCAAGGCGGGTAACAAACCCCAATATAATAGCTTTTGAATTTTTTTATAGAAATACTAGAGTAAAGGCCATTGAGGCCGAAACATGCTGGCGACTTAAAGTCTAAAGCCAGGGCGGGTTACCAAACCCCGAATATTTATACAATTATTGAAAGACATACCTGTAGATTAATACCATGGTGATGTCTTGATAATTATAGTCCGGAGCGGCTATCAACCCGAAGTCATGAAATATCATGATTTTGATTGCTCACGGCAAAAATATCCTGGCGACTTAAAGTCCGCTATCAGGGCGGGTTACCAAACCCAAAATGCTCAAATATGAGTCATATAATCAGGGCTGCATGGCCCAAACCTTAGAAAACACACTCGAGTAGAAAAAACCTTTAAAGGATACAAATCCAAAATATTCAGAAGAAAAAATTCAAGTACTTTCATAGGCCGCACATCCTTAAAAACCAAGTGCTTTCATAGGCCGCACAACCTTAGAGTTAATCCTTGCTCACCATAAGCTGACCCTCACGTGACAAACCGCCGTTTTAACCTTAACAAGTTCAGGGTCTTGAATAAGATTGACTGTTAAGAGTACGGCGGGTCACTCAGGATTACCTGGTGGAGTAGCATCATGCAAACAGGCAGGATAACTCAGGGTTCGGCGTCCACGCCTGGTCAAGAGGGTATGAAAGCTAAACCCGATGGGTTGGAAGCCCCCAAGTGACCTTATGAACAAATAATAAAGACTCAGATACTTAGAAATGAAACGACAGAGGCCCTGAATTATCAGGGATGCTGGCTTTATTATATTGATCATAATATATACATTGATAGAAGTATGTACAACGACAAGAGCCGGTGGCTCAAGTGAAATAAGGCCGAAGATGAGCAATATTCCAGGGCCAGCGGGTCTCCTCCTCCGACTTATGCGAGTCCTTGTGTTCTCGTATATCAATGAGGTAGTATGACCCGTTGTTCAGGTTCTTGCTGACCGCAAAAGGTCCTTCCCAAGGTGGGGATAGCTTGTGCATATCTGTTTGATCTTGGATTAACCGGAGCACCAAGTCGCCTTCTTGAAAGGTTTGTGTCTTTACTTTGCGGCTGTGATAGCGACGCAGATCTTGCTGATAAATTGCCGAATGAGCCGCCACAAGGTCACGCTCCTCATCCAACACATCAAGTGCATCTTGACATGCTATCTCATTAGCAGCTTCAACATTAGCCGCCACACGGGGCGAGTCATGACGGATATCGCTTGGAAGAACCGCCTCTGCCCCATAAACCATAAAGAAAGGCGTATAGCCTGTTGACCTGTTGGGGTGGTGTTGATACTCCAAAGTACTGAAGGTAACTCCTCCACCCAACAACCCGGTGTTCTCTGCAAAGGAACCATAAGTCGGGGCTTTATACCTCTCAAGATTTCTTGGTTGGCCCTCTTAGCTTGACCATTAGACTGTGGATGAGCCACTGAGGAAATGTAAGACGAATACTGTGAGGGTAACCAAATCAGAAGATTACTTTCTTTATGAATTGAACCGCCATTGCCGCATCACACTTGCTGACTGGCTCTGCCTCAACCCACTTGGTGAATTTGTCAACCGCCACCAAGAGGTGGGTTTTCTTGTCCTTAGACCTCTTGAAAGGTCCAACCATATCAAGCCCCCAGACTGCGAATGGCCAAGTAATTGGAATCATCCTCAATTCTTGAGCTGGCACATGAGCCCGTCGAGAAAATTTCTGACAGCCATCACACTTACTGACAAGGTCCTCTGCGTCAACATGAGCCATCAACCAATAAAAACCATGACAAAAAGCTTTAGCTACTAGAGATTTAGAGCCGGCGTGATGACCATAATCGCCTTCATGGATTTCTCTTAAGATCTCACGGCCCTCCTCAGGAGAAACACAACGCTGGAACACGCCTGTGACACTGCATCAGTGTGACTCGCCATTGACAATAGTCATAGACTTAGACCACCGGGTTATCTGCCTGGCCAAAGTTTCATCCTCAGGTAACTCACCCCGGGTCATATAAGCCAAATATGAAATTGTCCAATCAGGATTAGCATGGAGAGCCGCCACCAACTGTGCCTCCGGGTCAGGAATAGCAAGATCCTCTTCTGACAGCAATTTGACTGAAGGATTATTCAACACATCCATAAATACATTGGGAGGTACCGGCTTACGCTAAGACCCGAGCCGGCTCAATGCATCAGCCACCTCATTCTTTCTTCTATCAAGATGTTCCACCCGATAACCTTTGAAACAACCAGCGATATTGTCAACCGCCCGGCGATAAGCCACCATGAGTGGGTCTTTGGAATCCCAAGTGCCTGATACCTACTGAGCCACAAAATCTGAGTCGCCGAAGCACCTGAACCGGCTTAGATTCATCTCCTTAGCCATCTGAAGACCGTGGAACAGAGCCTCATACTCAGCCGCATTGTAAGTACAGGGAAACTTCAATCTTAAAACATAACAGAATTTGTCACCTCTTGGGGAAGTTAAAATAACTCCAGCCCCCGAGCCTTCTAATTGCCTCGACCCATCGAAATGAATAGTCCAATATGTGTTATCTGGCTTCTCCTCAGGCGTCTGTAATTCTGTCCAATCATTGATGAAATCCACAAGAGCCTGAGACTTGATTGCTGTTCTTAGCATATATTTCAAGCCATGAGGTCCAAGCTCTATTGCCCACTTGGAAAACCCGGCCAGTGGCCTCTCTGTTCTAAATAATATCTCCTAAGGGAGCAGAACTGACCACAGTAATAGGGTGGCCTAGAAAATAGTGCTTCAGCTTATGACTCGCCATGAACACCCCGTAGACCAACTTCTGCCAATGTGGGTACCGCTACTCGGACTCAATTAATACCTCACTGACATAATAAGCCGGCCGCTGGACTGGGTATTCCTTACCCGTTTCTTTGCATTCCACAACAATTGCCACGCTAACAGCCTTACTATTAGCCGCCACATATAAGAGTAAGGGCTCCTTCTCAACAGGAGCTGCAAGGACAGGCGGCTCAGCTAACTGCTTTTTGAGCACCTCAAACGCCTCATTAGTGGCATCACTCCAGACAAAATGATATGTTTTCTTCATCATCTAGTACAGAGGAATCGCCTTCTCTCCTAGGCGGCTTATGAACTGGCTTAATGCTGCAATATGACCCGCCAGGCGTTGGCCATCGTTGACACACGCTGGCTTAGCCAATGAAGTAATAGCCTTAATCTTCTCTGGGTTAGCTTCAATACCTCTCTCGGAGACTAGAAAACCCAAAAGCTTGCCTACAGGTACACCAAAAACACATTTGGCCGGGTTAAGCATCATTTTGTAGACCCAGAGATTATCAAAGGTCTCTTTTATATCATCCAACAGAGTCTCCTTCTTTCTGGACTTCACAACAATATCATCCACATAAGCGTGAACATTGCGTCCAATCTGACTATGGAAACAGTTCTGGACACAACGCTGATAAGTCGCCTGGGCACTCTTGAGCCCAAAAGGCATAGACACATAGCAGAAAGCTCCAAAAGGTGTGATAAAAGCCGTCTTCTCTTGGTCTTTGACTGCCATCTTAATCTGATGGTAACCAGAATAGGCGTCCAGAAAACACAAATGCTCAGAACCCGCCATGGCATCTATGATCTGATCGATATGGGGAAGAGCAAAAGGATCAGCTGGACAAGCTTTATTGAGGTCTGTATAATCCACCCACATACGCCAAGTGCCATTTTTCTTAAGTACCAGTACCGGGTTAGCCAACCACTCCGGGTGAAAAACTTCAACAATGAACCCGGCCGCCAAGAGCCGGGCCACTTCTTCTCCAATGGCCTTATGCCGCTCTTCATTAAAATGGTAAAGAAACTGTTTCACCGGCCTAAACTTGGGATCAATATTAAGAGTGTGCTCAGCGAGTTCTCTCGGTACACCAGGCATGTCTGAAGGCTTCCATGCAAAGATGTCCCGATTATAACGGATGAACTCGATGAGCGTGCTTTCCTATTTCGGATCCATGTTAGCACTGATAGTGAACTGCTGAGATGAGTCGCCAGGGACAAAGTCAACCTGTTTATTATCATCAGCTGACTTAAATTTCAACAAGGGGTCTTGCTCAGTAGTTGGCTTCTTCAAAGGGGTCATATCAGTCGGGTCAAAATTATCCTTATAAAATTTAAGCTCCTCCATGGCACAAGCTGACTCAGCATAGGCAGCATCACCTTTTTCCCATTCCAAAGCAATCTTTCTATTGCCATGAACCATAATGGTACCCTTACGTCCTGGCATCTTAAGCTGCAGATACACATAACAAGGCCGTGCCATAAACTTGGCATCAGCCGGCCGACCAAATAAGGCGTGGTAAGGGCTTTTGATCTTAACCACTTCAAACCACAAAGTTTCTGCCCTGTAATCATAATCATCACCAAAGGCCACTTCTAAGGCAATCTTACCAACTGGGTATGCCGATTTACTAGGTACCACGCTATGAAAGACTCTAGAGGATGGCTTAAGATCTTTGTCAGTCAAATTCATTCGGCGAAAGGTATCATAATAAAGGATATTGATGCTGCTTCCACCATCCATGAGGACTTTAGTGAATTTGTAACCCCCAACCTAAGGAGCTACCACCAGTGCCAGCTGACCCGGATTATCAACCCGGGGCAGGTGATCCTCACGACTCCATATAATTGGCTGCTCTGACCACTGCAAATATTGAGGCACCGCCGGCTCAACTGTGCTGACCGCACATTTATGAACTTTCTGATCTCGCTTGCAAAGGCTTGTGGTGAAAACATGGTATTGGCCACTGTTAAGCTGCTTCAGATTACTCTGATATCCCGACTGTTGTTGCCGGTTACTTTGACTGGGCTGCTGATTATAACCACTCTGATTACCCTGTCCTTGATATCCAGAACTTGAGCCACCGCCCCCAAAACCGGGGCCGTGTGAGCCGTATCCTGACCTGCCATGCAGGCCATTGTTATTATTATGATTCTGAGGAAAGCCAGAATTCTTGTATTCCTTCATAATAAAACAATCCTTCCACAAATGACCCGCCGGCTTATTTGGAAGACTGTGCTTCGGGCAAGGTTCGTTCAGCATCGCCGAGCGATACGGTTTTTATTGGGGCGAATGGAAATAACTGTACGCAGAGGATTTTGTTCGAACGGCCTCAAAGTAGAGACAATTGCAATTGAAATGTTAGGATGAACTAACAGTTGATGTGTAGCACGTGGCAACCGTCAAAAGATTGTAGTCCAAACTTGGGCAGGAAACCCCAAATTTTGGACAGCTTTCCCCACAACAGATTAATGTTCGGACCGAATCTTAATCGTGGTCAAGGACACCAGATAAAGTTTCATTCCAGATAAAAATTGAGCATATGTAACAAATCAACATAGACTGGAAGAGATAGAATAGAGGGAAAACAAGGTCCTAGGAATTTCACTCAGTCAGAAACTCAAACACTCGAGCAAATAGCTATGAATGAAATGCATTCGGACAAAGTCAAAAACTGTCGATCGAAGAGAAATCCAACGAAAGAAAATTGTGGTGGAGTTACCCACCATATAAGAACTGTATGACCCCGAGCGTCACACAATTATCGTGGCACCCGGTTAGTCTAGTTCTTCATTAATATATTTGTCGGTGCAACAAACCCTCACGTATGTTGCCCGGACTGTACACAGGCTCAGTGGCAAAGATGCTAACTCCATCAAGCATTCAAGACAAAACCAAGTCAGCGAGGTAGGCCTTTGAGGAATCAAGGGGTGGATCAAGAAGACCAAGACAAGCCAAGAGAACAAGATATCACTAAGGAAAGGCCTCCCATACCAGGCAGGCGAGCCTGGTCAAGTCGAGGCCATCCCGAAGACAAGTCCCAAGACTTCCCCGGCAGGCTTGTCGGGGCAGCTGGCGGCCTGCATCCCTGCCAAGACTCCACCACTCCACCGCATCGCGACGCAAGTCATCCATCGGTGCAGTGTCGAGCCCCGAGATAGCTCAGTGGCTGTCATTTGGCATGTGGCAGCATTTAGGAGGAAGATCACCTCTATATGACACCCGTCCAGAGGCATGTCTGGCGGACAGGTGGAAGGTGACTAAGCGGCGTGGCAGGCCTGCTGGGCCGCATCCACAGCGTGACACCTAGCAGTGCATTTAATGCACTTTGTCCTAAATGCTGGAGTTAGGTATGATAGCACTGTTGGCTATCTAATCATTGGATAATGACGGTTTTGCCATTGTGGTAACCCATTGGCCTATAAAAGGAGGATCATGGCAACCCTAGAAAGGATTCGGACCCTCGTGCACTCATACGCGCGTAGCTGCCCTCCCCAAGGTGACCTTGCCGGGCTTGAGCGCCGCGTGTTCTTCACGGTCCCTCCATCAATCCACGAAAGCCGGAGTAGGGTTTTACGCTTCTCAGTGGACCGAACCTGGGTAAAAACCACCAGCATCATCATTGTCGTGCTGTCCCATGGCCTCCGCTCTTTGTGCGATGCGACCCCCCTGCCGAACCACAAAGGGGCCAATGGCCTCATAGGTGGCCGTGTTCTACCAGGACATCTTTGGCGCGGCAGGTAGGGGGAGCGCTTGTGCGAACTCAAGGTCGTAAACAACACGTCAGTCTTCATCATCATCTTCTTCATCGCTGGCTTCATCATCCATGGTGCCCAAGAAGAAGTCCGGCACAACAGCTCATCCTTCCATGTCGAAGGCCCCCTCGCATGCAGCCACCAATGTTGTGGGGGCTGCAACGGCGTCAGAGGATGCGACGCCGTGGGGAACATGACCGGCACAGGCAGCGCTCTCGTCATTCCCCCTGCGGTCGAAGCGGGAGCGTAAAACGCCGGAGGAGGGCGACATCAACAACATCTCGACGGCTGTGCTCTGCAAGGCGCGGGTGGGGAGAACGTTCAGTCGCCACCGCCCCACCGTGCTGGACGACACAGCCGCAGCGACAACGCTCACTCTGGTGCGAACCGTGACCCCCTGGCTGTCCCTGCTACGGGCACAACGGCGGGGCAAGCGCATTCCCCAGGGCGGGGTAACCAAGACAAGGCACCGGACAGGGTCGTCAACCCCCAGACACACACTTCTCACCACCGTACCACCGTGGCGGCTGGCTCGCGGAGACAAGAGCACGGCGTCGCCGCCACTGGTGTTGGCAGGAGCCGAGCGATGTCGCAGTCTGCGTCGTCGTCTATGCCAAGCACTACTTCAGAAGCCATAGCGCGAGCTCAACTCCTGCTGAGATTCCCACCAGCAGCCGATCAAATGGATGAGTCGAGAGCCACCATCCAGAGTTTGATCGGTTTTGCTGAAGCGGGAGGATCACAGCGGGCGGATCCGCCGCAACGCCCACAAGCAATAACCATAGCCCAAGCCACTGGCCAAGTCGAGGGTGCCTCTCCAATGGTGCAATCCCCTCCACGACAGCCAGCGCAAAGGCTGCTGACGGTGTCCTGGACTAGGGGGTACTCACCATGTCGTCTCCCAACCAGTGGGTTGGGCCGAGGACCCCCGTGGCGGTTCACTAATGGGCCAGTTCGGATAGCCGATGACATATACGAGGAAGATTCCACAAGACTTGGTGATCAAGACAAGGACTCCTCTCCCCCGACGTAGCCGACTAGGACTCTTGTTATCCTAGGCCTCCGATACATTATATAAGCCGAGGCTAGGCTAGTTGATAGATGATCATGACATTACTCATCATACCTCTAGGGTTTAGACCACAATATATGATCTCAAGGTAGATCAACTCTGTACCTTGATACTTCATCAATATAAACAAGAGCAGGACATAGGGTTTTACCTCCATCAAGAGGGCCCGAACCTGGGTAAAACATCGTCTCCTTCGTTCCTGTTACCATTGATCCAAGAATCCACAGCTCGGGACCCCGTACCCCGAGGTCTGCCAGTTTTGATACCGACAATGGTGCTTTCATTGAGAGTTTCGCTGTGTGATCGGCAATGGATCAATGGCTCGCCCGTAAGCTCAACTGCGACGTCGGCATATTCGTCGCCGGCTCGACTGGTCACCTTGGCTCGACCGAGGACCGCGCTCCGCCTCAGATCATCATGATCGGACGAGGGCCATCATCAACATGAACTCAGATCTCTATCAAGATCGTGGAGGAATCATCCATATAGCTCGGGGGCTCAACTTTAACATTGTCCTCGGGCGACCGTGCTGTTTTTCTATACAGCGGATTTGTATTCGCTGTCGCCACTTTCTCGAGTGTCGCTTTGACGATTACTTTTGTGGAATAGTGCAGAATTGTGTATATAACAACCTTGTAAAATTTCATCGCGTTCTGATGGAGGAATCTCCGACGATCTACGATATACCAGAACCCTATCAAATCTGGGCGTGAATCTGGATGAGTTCAGGGCGTAGAGTCCAGCGTCTAGCTCGGACGTCCTTTGGAAGATCCAGCCGTTGATCGGCTGCAGAATTTCTGTATCTACCACCCCTCAAAATTTCAGCTTGATCCGACCGTTCAAACTCCGGGAAACCTCCGATGAGCGCAGTGATTTTTGGATCTGTTTTTTCTGCAAAAACGAATCCGACCTGAGTTCATCTTTCTTCATGAACGGGATATTGGACAACCTTTTTGGAGGAATCTCTTTCTAGGGTATTGTGTTTTGTTTTCGAACACATGCTCACAAATTTTGCTCCTTTTCGGAGGTAACCTTCACCATTACGCCGGTGTCAAACCAGCCTGACAATGTTGCTGCACGGCTGCCGACCTGCGCCAGACGAGTCGTCGCTTCATCGAGCCGAACTCAACCTCTTCGGATCATTATCTCGGCAAGCCGAACAAGATTTCAGCATCGTGAAGGGTAAATCATCACCACCATTGTCGCCCCACGAATTATACGGAGCGGGCACACCGGCATCGCTGTATGGTCACTTCATCAAGCGGGCATCGACCGCATCACATGATCCGGCCCACGACGGCATCGCCGCACTATTGCTTCTTCAAGCATGGATGTGACCTCTGCGTCCGAAGATCGGGAATCAATTCCGGCCGGACTCGCCTCTCTTATCCCGTATCCAGCTTCAATCCTGGACGCGACTTCGGCGTCCGAACATCAGGAGTCAACCCTGGCCGGACTCGCCCCTCGCACCATAGTACCGGAGGACGATTCCGAAGAAATCCCAAATACTAATCCGGCTGACCAAGCCGATGTCCACCACACCGACCTGCTTCGACACCTCGGCCGGCATGGGGCTACAAACGTTATACTACCGACCTGCCCCGTCACCTCGGCTAGACCGGGGACCTCGCCATCTCTTCATCAACCTACTCCGGTGACTTCAGCGTCACCAGCCGACCAGCTTCGTCACGTTAGCTGGACCGGGGGCTTCGCCTCGCCACATCGACTGTGCGGCATCACCATCTCATCAAGCCGAACTCCTCACTCGATTACCTTGGGCTTGGGGGCTGGGACCTTGGCTAGGCTGCGGACTACATCTTTGTCCCGCCACGAGCTCGGACCTCGTCAACAATACGAAGCACATTAACCAGCTAAGTCACCTCCATCCTCAGTTTTTTAAAAATATATTTTATTTTATTTCTTGTTCGGTTCAACCAAACATTATATTTGTGTTAAACAAGAAAGTTGTTCGTTCAAACGTTGATTGTTAAACACTTCTTTTTTCTGCCGAGCTCTTCGTCACCTCGGTTATGAGGGTTTTTGTCACCTCGGCTGGACCAGGGGCTTCGGCTCGCCACATCGATCGTGCGGCATCGCCACTTCATCGAGCCGAGCTCTTCGCTCGGGCACCTCGGGACCGGCTTGGGGGCTGGGACCTCGACCTGCCGCAAGCTCGGCCCACATCATCAACGCCGAACACATTAACCAGCTAAGTCGCTTTCATGCTCAAAGTTTTTACATTTTTAATTTGTGTTCGGCTCGACCGTGCTCACATACGTTGTTTGTCAAAACAAACTCCCTTTACCCATTTTAACTGGGGGCTCTTAAAATTTATATGAGCCGTTCTATAATAAATATTTTTTCTTTCTTCTTAGTCATTGCAAAGTCTTTTTCTACTACTCCTTTCTCGACTCGAGTGTGTGGTCAATAGCCGGATAGCCTGTTTTCTCTCTAAAGCCGCTCGCGTTTAGTTCTCTAAACTGGCCTGAGAAACACTCCGCCTTCGGGATAGGAGGTTGAAGCCGAAGGCTGACCCGCCTGAAGTCTAGAGATCGGATGTGTCATGTTAAAGCACGACAGAAGTACAAATTTTTTAAGACCAATTTTCGGATTGGCACCAAAAACTTGTTTTTAGTTCGGGCGTAAAGTTTTTATCGAAGGTTTTTGGTTTCCCCAGCCTATGGCACTTTTAACCTATTTGTGTGTTTCTAGCATAAGTCTCGCAGTGCGACGCCGGACACATTTAAAGCTTTGGCAATATCAACGGGGGGCTGCGACTAGAGCCAAACCCACCAAAGCCAAGGCACTCCGAGGAGTCCTCGGCAAAACGTTCTCGGATATTGCTTTATATGCACCAGTTTCGAATTGTGTCTTCGGTCAATAGTTGGGTTGCCCGGCTCCTGTGCTTGCCTCCTACGTTCCGCTTTGTTCGGCTAGGAGTGCAAAGGGAGAACCACTGCGATTGTACTTCCGGTTTAACTAGTCAAGTACCTCAGTGGAGAAAGTCAAAAACTGACTATCACAATGAGCGTAAACTGGTCGGCGATCCGATGACCATATTAAACAATGGGCCTTTCATAAGATTGGCCGAAGTGTTACGGGTTTGACCCCGGCTGACGCCGAACACTAACCGGGGGCTAGTAACTGGCCCCGAACTTCAAACTCCTATGACTAAGTGAAAGTTATAAAGCCTGCATATCTGATTGCCTCGTTTCTGATAACACAACCGCCTCTGGGCACCGAGACGTTGGCTAAGGGTTGTATTGTTAGTACGGAAACACCCTGAGTAGCATCTACAAAGGGGTGGAAGCCGATGATGGGCCACTTTCAGGTTATAAACAGTCTCAATGGGGAATTTGCCTTCCATAATTATCGTAATAAAGCCATAAATATGCATCAATTTGACTTAAGATTTTGGCCAAGCTGGGTTGCCTGGCTCCTGTGCTTACCCCTATGTTCCCGATTGTTCGGCTAGGCGGTAAAGGGAGCACCTCTATGATTGTTACTACCGGGTCATCCGGATTAGTACCTTAGACTGGGTGAAGCCGAAAGCTAGCCATCTTAAAGGATATAATTGGTCTGCAATGATGGAAGCAAAAATTCTGGTTCATCATGGACCACAGAGTTGGGGAACTCTCCCCTAACTAAATCCTCAATATTTTCCTCCCACATTGATCGGAGATGAGGTTTCATGATCATGGTCAGCATGAGAACCCAAAGAAAGGAACCGATAGCGGAACTATTTTCTTTGGAAGATGTTTCTTACATAGTAATATAACATATCTCTCCGCATACCTTTGTTTATAAAACCGTATAGCCGGATTGCCTCATTTGCCATAAATCTTTGCCCTCATAAAGGCTTTATAAAGTGGGACAAACACTCCTCGGCTACTGACTGAGGAGGTTGAAGCCGACGGTCGGTCAACAAAGTTTTGTACAATGCGGATTCGAGCATTAGTGATGTAAAGTACTTGGATACATAGAATCATTACACATAAATTGTGATATACTCCGAACATTGATCCTTAATTCGGCCACCCGTGCCCACATTAAGGCTCGGGGGCTACTGGGCTTCGCGCTTCTCATTTACAAAAATTAAACGGGCACATCGATCCCCTGATCTGGTGTTGCCACCCGACCATTGGCTCGGGGGCTACTGCATCGACGATTCAATGCAGACAGTTTACAAAGTGCGAAATAGTTCTCGAGGAGATTATGATCCTCAGGTTGGTTGGCCGCACCCAACCTATGTCTCGAGGAATATGCACACCACATTTCTATTCCTAAGTATGCTACAGAGCTAGGAGTTGATCCTCAGGCCAATTTTGTGAATCGACCTGAGTCTCAGGGGCTACTGGGATCACCAGTTTTATGCCATCCTTCAGGTGCATCTCAGGTTTTAGACCGACACACACCTTGAGGGCTACTGGCTATATATCTCGGCAGAGAATAAATTGCACCAATTGAAAATATTCACAAAAAATCAGCCCGCAGTCAGGGTGGTGCACCACCTCGGAAGCAGTCCGGCATAAAGCTCGGGCGCCAGTGGCTGGCTCCATAGAGGGCATTTCCGGCATTAAGCTCGGCTGAATTCGTTCAATCTTATGAAGATCGAGGTAGTTATGACACCTCGGATGCTGACCATCGTTAGAACTCGGATGCATTCCAGCGTTGGAGCTCGGAAGCAGTCCTGGACTAGGGGGTACTCACCATGTCATCTCCCAACCAGTGGGTTAGGCCAAGGACCCGCGTGGCGGTTCACTAATGGGCCAGTTCGAACAGCCGATGACATATACGAGGAAGATTCCACAAGACTTGGTGATCAAGACAAGGACTCCTCTCCGCCGAAGTAGCCGACTAGGACTCTTGTTATCCTAGGCCTCCGATACATTATATAAGCCGAGGCTAGGCTAGTTGATAGATGATCATGACATTACTCGTCATACCTCTAGGGTTTAGACCACAACATATGATCTCGAGGTAGATCAACTCTGTACCTTGATACTTCATCAATATAAACAAGAGCAGGACGTAGGGTTTTACCTCCATCAAGAGGGCCCGAACCTGGGTAAAACATCGTCTCCTTCGTTCCTGTTATTATTGATCCAAGAATCCACAGCTCGGGACCCCGTACCCCGAGGTCTGCCGGTTTTGACACCGAAAGCTGTAACTAGAACCATGCAACCGGGAGCCCGACAAGGTATCGATGGCTTCATCTGACCCTCGGGCCCATCAAGATCAGCGACAGGTCCTGGAAGATCGGCGGAGGGAAGGCGCGCGCGTCACCATAGAACGACGCCATGAAACTTGCCGCCAATCTAATAGGCACAATGGCCCAGACGATGACGAACCCGCGCCCCGTGAAGGCGGGTACTTGCCTTTCGAGGTTGGGTGCCCTGCCTTCACTCGCGAGCTGCGGCAAGTCTGTTGGCCATCTGCCCATGTTTTCAAGCCAGAAATACCAGAAAAGTATGATGGAAGGCTGAATCCGGCAGAGTTCTTGAGCATCTACACCATCGCTGTTCAAGCTGCCAGAGGAAGAGATGAGAAGGTGTTCGCCAATTACTTCCCTTTGGCACTCAAGCCAAATGTGAGGTCATGGCTGATGCACCTTCTGGAGAGTTCCATCTCATCATGGGCTGACCTGTGCAATGAGTTTGTTGGCGCCTTCACGGGCGGCCATCAAGAACCAGGACGGCCCAACGATCTGCAGCTCCTTCCACAAAAGGAAGGGGAGAGCTTGCGGAAATACATGTAGAGGTTTAGCCGGGTGCACAGAAACATACCAGATATCCACCCGGCAGCTGTGATTGCCGCGTTCTAGTCCAACGTGCGCAACAGGAGGATACATTCCAAGATGAATGTCCAGTTGCCCAAGACTGTGAATGAGCTGTACACCTTGGCACACAAGTGTGCCCGCATAAAGGAAGGGAGGCGGCTCCCCGGGGAGGATGACAGCGTCAAAGTCGACTCAGAGGATGACGACGATGCCGCTGGCCCTAAGAGGAAAAACAAGAAACGCAATAAGAAGCGCAAGGAAAAGGCAGTATTGGCTGTTGAGGGCTCTGGCACTCCTAATACCGGCAAGAAGGCTAAGACCAAAGCCCCTGGCAAGGAAGTTGCCGTGTCCACTGATTGCCGAGAGGCTGCGGCAGCCGAAAAGGCTGGGAAGGCTGACGGGCCATATTGCAAGATCCACCGGACCAAGGGTCATGATCTCCAAGAGTGTCACCAAGTGGAGCAACTTGTCAAGAAGCAGAGAGCTGAGTACGAGAAGCGTGACAAAGAAAAAGACCAAGAAGGTGTTGGCGGGAAGGGCCGTGGCAGCAGAGGAGGGCCGCCGTGGCAAGGTTCCCCAACATTCGGAGAAGCCTGTGAGAGGTCGTGAGAAGAGAGAAGGCGATGACGAAAGTGATGAAGGGGATGAAGAGGAAACCAGTGAGCAAGAGTTCTAGAAGGCCACTGAGGCCCTGTGCGTTGACAGAGGCGCCTCTTTGCACTCCTCTCGCCGCCAGCTTAAACAATGGGCGCATGATGTCAACGCCGTAGAGCCAACGGCGGACTCCCGGAAACCACTCAAATGGTCCCGCACGCCCGTCATCTTCGATGAAGAGGATCACCCTGACCGCACAACCGCGGTAGGGTACTTGCCTTTGTTGGTTTCACCAACAATCCGCAACCTCAAAGTCATGAAGATGTTGATTGATGGCGGGGCCGGGTTGAATCTGATTTCCCCCAAGGTACTCAGCTAGCTGCAAATATCAAATGAAGAGCTCAAGGTTACTGACACTTTCCAAGGGATCAATCCCGGCAGGAGTCGTCCTAAGGGGAAGATCACACTGCGGGTAATGTTTGAAGGAGAATTGAACTACCGGACCGAGAAGGTTGTGTTTGATGTTGTTGATCTCCCCCTGCCGTACAATTGGATCCTTGGTCGTCCAGCCCTGGAAAAATTCATGGCGGCATCCCACTATGCTTACAACACATTGAAGATGCCAGGGCCGATGGGCGTCATTTCCATTGCGTCAGACAAAAAGGACGCAATCATATGCATAGATAAGATGTACCGGGACATAGTCGATGCTGAGGCCGCGAAAGCTACAGCTCCCGCCAAGGAAAGCAAGAAAGGGAAGAAAGCTAGCAAGGATGCCGGCAAGGAATCCGGGAAACGCACCTCTCCACAGTGTGCTACACCCGTCGATGATTTGCCGGAGAGCTCCACTAGCAAGAAGCCCAAGATTACCTCACCTGTGGTGAAGAAGGTCCCGGCAGGGCTGGATGGTGCTGGTGGTACATTCACCGTCAGCTCCACCCTTGATGACATATAGGAAAGCGCGCTCGTTGCCTTCCTGCGGGCGAATGTAGATGTGTTTGCCTGGCAACCATCTAACATCCCCGGTGTTCCCAGGGAGGTAATCGAGCACCACCTAGCTGGCTACCCTCATGCCCGACCCGTCAAGCAGAAGGTCAGGAAACAAGCTTTAGAACGGCAACAGTTCATTGCCGAAGAGATCAAGAAACTTGAAGCAGCTGGTTTGGTCAGAGGAGTATTGCACCCAACATGGTTGGTGAACCCAGTGGTGGTGTGCAAGGCGAACGGGAAATGGAGGCTTTGAATAGACTTCATAGATCTGAATAAAGCATGCCCAAAGGACCCATTCCCCTTGCCGCGCATCGACCAGATCGTAGATTCCACTTCTGGGTGTGATCTGCTTTCCTTCTTGGATGCATACTCTGGGTACCATCAGATATTCATGTCCCAGGAGGACGAGGAGAAGACCGCATTCATAACTCCATGTGGCACATACTGCTTCGTGTGGATGCCCTTCATGTTGAAGAGCGCTGGATCCACCTTTGCAAGGACAGTGCAAATTGGGTTTGAGTCTCAATTGCATAGGAATATTGAAGCTTAGATGGATGACATAGTGGTCAAGACCAAGGACAAATCAACTCTCATTTAGGACTTGGAAGAGACCTTTGCAAACCTGTGCAAGATCAACTTGAAGTTGAACCCTGAGAAGTGTGTGTTTGGCGTTCCCTCCGGCAAGTTACTTGGTTTCTTTGTGTCCCACCGGGGGATAGAGGTCAACCCCGACAAGATCAAGGCAATCGATCAGATTCAAGCACCCAAGACAATTAAAGACGTGAGGCGCCTAACCGGATGTGTTGCCGCACTGAGTAGGTTCATTTCCAAGTCTGCCGAGCGTACCTTGCCGTTCTCCAAAATTTTGAAGAAGGCAGGGCCAATGAAGTGGACCCCGGAAGTAGAAGCAACGCTACGAGACTTGAAAGCCTATCTTTCCTCTGCTCCCACCTTGGTCGCTCCTAAACCACAAGAGCCGTTGCTGCTGTACTTAGCGGGAACCAATCAAGTGGTTAGTGCAGCGTTGGTGGCGCAGCGGGAAGTGGACGAAGGAGCAACCGCAGCTACTGTCCTTTTTGGAGAAAGAAGTGAATCCATCCCGGCAAGGTCCAGTGCAGATCAGGAGAAAGAAGAGCAGGATGACAGAGACAATTCCAAGACCGCGGCAAAGAAGAAGGTGGTGCAGCGGCCGGTGTACTTTGTCAGCTCCCTATTGCAGGGGGCTAGCTCAAGGTACTCTAGTGTGTAAAAGTTTATCTTTGGCCTCATCATGGCCTCGAGGAAACTGCGCCACTACTTCCAAGCCCACGAGATCACAGTTGTCACCCGTTTCCCTTTGCAACGCATACTGAGGAACCCAGAGGCCACTGGCACGATAGTCGAATGGGCTTTGGAATTGTCAAGCTTTGGTCTGAAGTATGAGAGTACGTCAACCATTCAGAGCAGAGAACTGGTGGAGTTCATCGCGGAATGGACACCAATCCCAGATGAAGAGACACCGAAAATAGTTGTCCCCGGCAAGGAGGCCCCCCAATAGTGGATCATGTACTTTGATGGCGCCTTCTCACTGCAGGGTGCAGGAGCTGGCGTGCTCCTTGTCGCACCCACTAGAGAGCACCTCAAGTACGTGGTCCAAACGCATTTTCCCTGGGAGAAAGCTACCAACAACACTGCAGAATATGAAGAACTCCTTGCCGGGCTCAGGATCGCAACAGAATTGGGAATTAAGAAGTTGATCATTCGTGGAGATTCACAACTTGTGGTGAGACAAGTGAACAAGGATTACCAGAGTCCATTGATGGAGGCATATGTGGAGGAAGTGAGAAAGCTGGAGGAGCATTTTGACGGATTGCAAACAGAGCACGTGCCACATGCGGAAAACAGCATTACTGATCATCTGTCAAAATGCGCTGCGCAAAAGCTTCCTATGGAACCAGGGACTTTTGTTCTCCACCTGACTCAACCCTCAGTATCCCCGAAAACAATGGCCAGAAAGAGGAGGAAACTGGACTCCGACAAGCCTCTCTCGGCAGAGCTTCCCGAAGCCCCCGGCAGAGAGGTTGGCGGGAACAACTCCACTTCGCCTGGTGAGCAGCACCCTCCTGCTGAACTACCAGTTCTTGTGGTTGAGATATGCACTCCCACAAATTAGGAGGTGCCGTTGATCCTTGTTGCTGAGCCTCAGGCTCCAACTTGGGCACGGCACATAGTCCGTTACCTCCAAACAGGAGAACTTCCCGTAGAGCAAGAAGAAGCTGAAAAAGTAGCCCAGAGGGCCAGTATGTATCAGTTTGTCGATGACACGTTATATAGAAGGAGGCCCAACGGTGTGAAATTGAAGTGCATTTACCGGGAAGAGGGGAAGGAATTGTTGGCAGAGATACACAAAGGCATGTGCGGCTCCCATATTGGATCAAGGGCTTGGTTGGAAAACTTTCCGGCAAGGTTTCTACTGGCCCACGGCCCTCCAAAATGCAATTGAGCTAGTCACCAGATGTGAAGCCCGCCAGTTCCACTCCAAGAATATCCATCAACCTGCTCAAGCTCTCCTGACGATCCTTTTGTCATGGTCATTTTTGGTCTGGGGGCTCGACATCTTGGGGCCCTTCCCTCGTGCTACCGGGGGCTTTGAATTCTTGTACGTGGCAATCGACAAGTTTACAAAGTGGCCGGAAGTGGAGCCTGTGAGGAAGGTGACCGCACAATCAGCTATCAAGTTCTTGAAGGGATTGGTGTGCCACTTCGGAGTACCCACCAGAGTCATCACAGACAACGACACCCAATTCACAAGCCGCGCCTTCATGCAATACGTTCAAACCCTCGGAAGCAAGGTTTCATTCGCCTCTATTGTTCATCCCAGGAGCAATGGACAAGCTGAGAGGATGAACACTGAAGTGCTGCAAGGACACAAGGCAAGAACTTTTGACAAGCTACAGAAGTGCGGCAGACGCTGGATCGATGAGCTGCCGGTGGTTCTTTGGTCCCTCCGTACGACATGAAATCGAGCTACCAACCAGACTCCCTTCTCCCTAGGGGGCGGGGCAGAAGCAGTGATCCCCACGGAACTCATATACGGGTCACCTCGAATATTTGCCTACGATGAAGTAGAGCAAGAGCAGCACCGGCATGACGATGCCGAGCTCCTTGAGGAGAACCATCTCCGAGCTGCTACGCGTGCTGCGCGCTATCAGCAAGCTCTGCGAAGCTATCACAGCTGCAGGGTTCATGCGCGGAGCCTTGAGGAAGGCGACCTTGTCCTTAGGCATGTTCAGTCCGCCAAGGGTGCAAACAAGTTGACGCCAAAGTGGGAAGGCCCTTACCGGGTAGTGCGAGTCACCAGACCTGGCGTAGTCCGTCTGGAGATCGAAGATGGCATTCAATTGCAAAACTCATGGAACATTGAGCATCTTTGTAAGTTCTACCCGTAAGGCGCGGCTGTCGGGTCTTGCCTGGCAGACACCCTTTTGTACAAGCGTTGCTGATGCGCATGTAACCCATTGTACAAAGCCAGGCGCAGACCCTGAGCACAGACAATAAATCAAAGCTTTGGCGCCCTAAAAACAACTTGCATGCATGCATAGCATAACATGAACTTGCCATGATCATCTAGATGAGATCATATGTTGCTTTGTTTTCCTCTGCACTAACTGCAGGGCTCTTGCCGCGGACTCGGTCCCAAAAAGAAGAAACAAAAACAAGCCTACATACCGATCCCCGACAAGCCGAACATATAAGTTCCTTTTTATCCATACATGTCTCTGTAAGAAGAAAACTTGTGCATAGAGAAACCTCATCACCGTTGAAGCATTTGTGCTCCCATCCTTTGACCCGAACGTTGCTTCGGTCAAGGTGGTTGTAGTGGCTTTTGACGGAGAAGGTTCGATGAGGGGCTGGTCCCCTTCCATAGTTTTGAGCCCGGCAGGCCAAGCCCGCGGCAACAAACGGAAGGCACCGGCAGGATAGCTTGCTGGAGAAAACTTGTTTACTTAAAAATATAGAGGCAATCCTCCTCTGCATGGACGTGGCACATGCACAAGTACCCGGCAAGACCATCTTTTTTCACTAATATGCAGATAAACAAGTACAGCTCTTACAGGACACAAACATGGATAAAAGAGACTACATATTTGAAACTAAAGTTTGGCAAGTGCCTACATATTTTAGATTGAAAAAAGATAAGTGCCCCATAATCCCTTTCTTGTCCCTATCCTCCTAGGAAATACAGTGGGAGGCGAAGAGGGCAAAAGGAGCGCCTGGGCAGAAGCCCAGCCTGAGCCGGTCAAGACCCGCAGGACAGAGCCTCACAAGATCGAGAGGGCGCGGACGAAGGTGATGGGTGGGGACAGCGGCTGGGCGATGCCCTGTTCACCGCCACTAGGTCCAGCAGGACACGGCAGGGCGGACGAAGCCATAGTCCACGGGGAAGCCTGCCGGGGTCCAGCTGGAAGACTGCTGGAGGAGCCGGAGACACCATCCACACCCAACACCCCGACAAATCGCCTTGCCAAGGAGGAGATGCAGGTGCAGATGGTGGTGCCGCCGGCCTCCCGCTGACGGTGGCGGTGTGGCTGGCGTTCAGCTGGAGTCGGAGCCGTCGTCCTCCTCGTCGGCACCGTCGTCCTCCCCGTTGGCACCGTTGTCCTCCCCATCGGCGCCGTCGTCAGCACCGTCACTGTCCTCCTCGTCGCTATCACTCGAGGAGGAGCTTCCGTCGTCAGTCGAGCTCTCCGTGCAGCACCCTAAGTGAGCACCCGAACGCCTGAAGATCCTGACGGAGAGCAGGGCGGCGTCCATTAACTTGAAATGGAGAACGTGCCCGACCACCAAGCCATGGGCACAGGCGAAGGTCTTCCAACCACGCCGGAGAAGCATGATATGAGGAGCAGGGAACTCCATGTCTGCCAGCATGCTGCCATTGCAGCAGCCCCTCATGTGTAGCCTCAGCCCTGGCGGCTATTCAACCTCCATCACCCATGCGAATGGGGTAGGAAGCCGAAGATGGCTACGCGGGGGCCCGCATAGCTTGACGATAAACTCCAGCGGCTGGTCCCCGACGTGGCCTTCGTTCGGGTCCCGAGCTGCCGGAGGAGGTGCGATCAGAATGCAACCCCGTACTCCTCGACCCCGAGCGCCATGACGACCATGTCCGCATCCTCTCCCGCCTCCTCCCGCGGCGGGCTCCGCCCCTGCGTCCCCAACAATTGGAGGGAGGCGCTGTCGAGCAGAAGCCCTTGTCGCCACCACTGGGGTGCCACTACGCCCTCTCCCCCTCAGCATGATGGAGAGACGATATTAGAAGGATGGAGGAAGAGATAGGTGTGAGCCAGCAGCTCACCCATGTTCCCTTTTATAGGCAAACGAGGCCGGGGGCTGGCTCCTCACCAGGGGGCAACCGCCCCGATTCACCAATCCAACTCCTCTGCGTCACTAACAGTGCACGGAATCAAGACCGACCTCCTGCGCCTATCCATGGCACCTGGCTTTTTGCCTTGGCACTCATTCCCGTGCCCCCCGCATCCGCCACCAACCCTGTGCAATGCATGCGGCATACGTGGCAGGAACAGCAGGGGCAAGGGAATTAGTGGAATGGCAGTTACCAACCCGTGAGCGTGGGACGTGGGCGACCCATGGGTCATGGCATAAATCTCCCCCACGACGTCTTGCACGACTCACGGAAAAACCAAAAACTGACTCAAGCACAGGTTAATGAAGAAGCAAAGAAGATATCAAGAGAAAGGAGAATATCATCGTGAATGCCCTGCCTGTGTACATGGTAGGGCCTACCCCAACAATGCTCGGCAGCACGTTTGGGCCAGGCCCAGGGGCTCCTTTCGGTGCAAGAAACCCTCATGTATGTTGCTCGGACTGTACATAGGCTCAGTGGCAGAGATGCTAACTCCATCAAGCATTCAAAACAAAACCAAGCCAGAGAGATAGCCCTTTGAGGAATCAAGGGGCGGATCAACAAGACCAAGACAAGCCAAGAGAACAAGATATCACTAAGGAAAAGCCTCCCTTACCAGGTAGGTGAGCCTGGTCAGTTCGAGGCCATCCCGAAGACAAGTCCCAAGACTTCCCTGGCAGTCTTGTCGGGGCAGCTGGCGGCCTGCATCCCCGCCAAGACTCCACCGCTCCACCGCATCGCGACGCAAGTCATCCATCGGTGCAGTGTCGAGCCCCGAGATAGCTAAGTGGCTGTCATTCGGCACGTGGCAACATTTAGGTGGAAGATCACCTCTATATGACACCCGTCCAAAGGCGTGTCAGGCAGACAGGTGGAAGGTGACTAAGCGGTGCGGCAGGCTTGCCCAGCCGCATCCACAACGTGACACCTAGCAGTGCATTTAATGCACTTTGTCCTAACTGCCAGAGTTAGGTATGATAGCACTGTTGGCTATCTAATCATTGGATAATGACTGTTTTTCCATTGTAGTAACCACTTGGCCTATAAAAGGAGGACCGTGGCAGCCCTAGAAAGGATTCGGACCCTCATGTACTCATACACGCGTAGCTGCTCTCCCCAAGGCGACCTTGCCGGGCTTGAGCGCCGCGCGTTCTTCACGGTCCCTCCATCAATCCAACAAAGCAGGAGTAGGGTTTTATGCTTCTCAATGGCCTAAACCTAGGTAAAAACCACGAGCGTCATCACTGCTGTGTTGTCCCATGGCCTCTACCCTTTGTGCGATGTGACCTCCCCCCTGTCGAACCACAAAGGGGCCGATGGCCCCATAGGTGGCCGTGTTCTACCACGACAATATTCACTCTCAGAAAGAAAATTTCACTTTGTCGAAAATTTAAAACTCTTCGAGTGTTATGCACCCATTCATTCATAGATGTGGAAGTGTTAGCAGAGGTGCCGCGTCCAACTTACTGCACGTTTGTGAAGTCTAGGATATTTAGCTCACACCGTAATGCACAAAATCTTTTCTCACCAAGAGGCTTGGTGAAAATATCTGCAAGATTCTCTTCGGTCAAGACTTCTCCAACTCCACTCCCAATTCGTCGTGTTCTTTGTCCAGGGTAAATAAAATCTAATTTTACTGCCCTGCTTTGATTCTTATGATTTCCACAAAATCTTTAAAAGGTTTTTATTCTTCAACTTCCCATTCCATAAACACCCGAATGCTTCTGTATCTTGATTTGTTTCTCTAAGCTATGTTTTTCTTCAAGATTCCTCAATTGTGTGGATTTTCAAAATCTATACAACTCTGGAACCTAAGTCAAGAACGCTTAGTGAAATTCCTCAAGACATCCATGGTCAAATTCCTCAAACTTGATACTTTTTGAAAAAAAATTGAGAACGCATATGACCTCTCCAAATTCTTCGCACCTACACTCTGTTCACAGGTACAAAATGTCCGCTGCTGAATCACTAGGTTCTCATCAACTTAATTCATTTGCAGCGTTCCTCGAAGATAAGTTGCATACTTCCTCAGAAACATCTAGTGTTCAAAATCCTCAAGTGAGGAAAATGGCAGATGGGAAGAGATCTCAGAATGAAGGAAAGAGGCCTAAGACAAACACTGCTTTTGAGATCCCTGACAATATCTATGCTGAGTACTGCACACCTGATGAAGCGAAATATGGCAAAGAGAACAAGAATCAGCGCAAAGTGCGCATACAGAGGATTGAAAGGAGATGGGCTAAGGAATGGAGGGAATACCGATACGTCACTCCAAAGTACATGAAGAAATTCGTCGTAAACCCTCCATGTCCAAGACCTCCATTGGCAGCTGGCAAAGTTGCTGATCCCACCATCATCAGGCGTGGTGAGGAATTTCCAAAAGAATGGGCCAAGCACCAAGCCAAACTGGCCAAGCTTGCAAAAGAAGCATTGAAGAAATTCAACGAAGATTCTCAAGCTGCTACTGCTGAGGCCTCTGTCAGCGAGCCTAAGAAGGCTATGCTGAAGAAATCAGCTGTAAAGCCGAGTTCCTCAACAGCAATGCCCTCACGGCCAAGTTCCTCAAAGCCCTCAATGCAAATTCCTCAGGCAACTTCTTCAAGGGCTGTGCAAATTCCCTCTGTTGCCACAAAGTCCTCGGTTGCTGCCACAAAGTCCTCAACACCAGTGCACCTTGCAACGTGTTAACGGACTGCAGGCTTTTTCCATTGCTTCTGGAGCATCTGCAAGTTCCTCAGCTCCACCACAGTCCTCAACTGGTCCAACTCTACTGAAGAAAAAGGCCACTTCTGGACGTGGAATGAGGCCAAGTCCCCAAAAGAAGCAAGTGGCGTTACATGTTCCGCCTGATGACGATGAAGCTGATGATGAAGAACTTGCTGAAATCATCAGGGACAGGCAAGAAAGGGCCGCTAGAGCCAAAGGGAGTTATGTGCCTCTCATGCTGGATCCGAAGAAGATCCTCGATTTCATCGATCTCTGGCACAAAGATCCAAACACTCCACTGCCTGAATTGAACCTCACTTTTGGTCAAAGTAACATGTTGACGGCATTCATCAGTGAAGAAAAATGGAAATTTGAAAAGGGCAGGCAAGTCAAGAAGGCTCAGTACAAGAAGGAGCGTTTTCTGAAGAACAATGTTCTGAACATGTCTCCTGAAGAACCTGTAGCTCCGCAAACGGAAATCAAAGGTCTTAGTGATGAATTTGACAGATACTATGCCGATTGGCTAGGAGCCAAAGTCAGATTTGTAAAGCTTGCCAAGACCCTCAAGCCTAATGTTGCAGCACGATCGCAACGACAAAATCCTCAGGCTGATACTACTGCTCAGTCTATTGAAGAAAATGAAAGCGCAGCTGATGAAAATTAGGCTGATGAAGAAACTGAGAATACCAGGGCTGATGAAGAAATTCCAGCTCCTAAAGACTCTGCCAGGGAAACCAGCAATGTTGCGCCTGAAGATCAACCCAGGCCTGCTGAAGCATTTGCAGCGCCTGAAGAAACTGAACATGCCAGAGCAACTGCATCAGTTGTGCCTGAAGAAACTGAACCCACTTCATCTGCTCCCCTTACCAAAGCTGCGAAAAAGAGGAAAGCATCAACCTCTGCAGAGTCCTTAGCTCCTAAGAAAGTGAGGAATTTGATGAGCTCTTTCAATAACCCAATTGTTGTTGTTCCAATCTCAATAGTGCCATCAAAGGAGCTCATTCCTTTTGGTGAAGAATATGTCATTCCAGATGACACGGATGAAGAGAATCCTACTGCTGCTTCTTCAGAGCAGTTGGATGAAGAAATTGAAGTGGAAGATATCCCTTCAACCCCACTGGTATCATCGCCCATGCCTCAGTTCACAGCTGAAGAGGCATGCGTTGAGGAAATTGAAGAAGACGTGGACATTGGTTCAACTACTGCTGTGCTGAATGATGATTATTTGGAAAATCTTCACCCCAATTCACCATAGACCACACCTCTGCATCCAATTCCTCAGTTACCTGTGCAAACCAAAGAAATTCAAATGGGATCTGAAGGATGTCAAACTTCTCTTCTCTACATTCCTGAGGAAATTCCAGCTTCTACTGCTGAAGAAATAGTGACTCAAACAGCTGCTGAAGAACCTGAACCTTCAATTCCTCAGTCAGCAGCTCCAGAGATATTGATCCAAGAGGTTGTGAAACCTTCAACTTCTAATCTTCAGCCCAAGCAGCAAAATCCTCATGCTAAAAGGGCAAAGTTCAAGGCTGACAATTTCTTCGCTGAGCATCATTTCTTCACTGATTTCAACCCATATGACTCAGCAAGACTTCGACGCAAGCGCTTCTGGACAGCAAGCCAAATGAACTTCTACTCATCACTTCTGTTTGACAGGTCTTTGAGCATCGTCAAATTACTCATGTGGATATGGAGTCCATCCCATGCTTTCAACCTGTCTTGAATGTTCTTCACGACACTGGGCTCCTGAACTTCTGTGCTGACATCTGCGATTGGAATGAAGAGCTAATTCTTCAATTCTGTGCTACTCTGCACATCACTGGGAACGTGGCTGATGTCAATTAATGGGTGCTTGATTGGATGACTGAGAACACGCACTACAAAGCACCGGCTTCTGAATTACTTCATGTCGTTCCAATTAGTCCACCTGCTGAAGACGCAAGGCTTATGTATGAAGAACCTGAACTTTCTCATCATATGATGCAAGTGCTAATGAAACCTTTGAAGTCTAGCCAAGCTCTAAGAACCACCTTCCTAGTGAAGGATTTGCTTTATGTGCCTAGGAAAATTTACCGCATTCTGACCAAAACCCTCAGTCCGATCAAAGGCCACAACTCTGAAGAAGAGTAAGTTGTTGGTATCATGAAGAATCTGCTGTCCAACATTATACATGGTATTCCCATTAACTACCACGATTTCTTCATGAGGACTTTGGAAAATATTGCACTATCACTGTTTGAGTTGAAGCCTTATGCTCCATGGATTATGAAATTCATCATAACCAGGTCTTCAATTCACTACAAGGCAGATTGTCAGAATCACCTCAGCTATTTGCCACCCATTGAAGTCAAACGGACTATTTCCTCAGTTGATGAAAAAGGCAAGGCTGCTGTTATTGATGAAGGCACTCGTCCAGTGGATGGTCAGTTTTGCAAAGCTGCATCTTATTCCACCAATGATAACTCTGCAACTCAAGACTCTGCCGCAAAAGCATCAAAGCAAATTCCTCAAGCCAATGCCCCATGCGTGATGACTGATCATGAGTTTCTACTAAGTCTTCATCAGAAGGTCGATCGCAATCACAAATGGGTCAAGCGTCAATTTGGCTCAATTCTTCAGAACATGACTGTCATGCAAAACACTGTGAAGAAGAATCACTATTATGCTCATGAAATCTTCGATCGCACTTGGGCCATATTGTCTCACCTCTATGGTGATGAAGACCTCAAGCAGATGGGATTTCAACAGGACTTTGAATGGTCTTAGCCTCCTTCAAAGAAATTCAAGAAGGTCAAAGTTCCTCAACTCATCACAAGTTCATATTCTTCATCGCGTGAGATGGATGAAGCTGAAGATCTCAATGACACTGCGGCAGGCCCTACCTCAACGGACGACCCCAACAACGTTGGCGCTCCTCCATCGACTTCATGATGATATTCTTCAGGGGCGTTAGTCCTCATTTTTTGTCCCTTTTGGGTCATTCGATGACAAAGGGGGAGAAATTTGAGCTAGTCTTCAAGCGGGTCTATTATATGGGCCGTTTTTTATGGTAAGTTACAACTCTTGCTTTTCTGAGGTGTTTGCTCTGATGAGTTGTAAACTTAAGTCCTATGGTGGTTTGATACTTTTGAATTGCTTTCTGCATGCTTATTTCCTTAAGTACTTTAATGCACGCATGCTGAATTTTGTCAGACACCATATTTCATCATGCATTACAAATTCTTCATATCATATGATTAATGCGTGTATGAATTACAAGATATAGGGGGAGATCTCCATGATATTACTCTACAATGTGCATTTGCAATCCAAAGCAAATTCCTCATATGCACATCTTCAGGGGGAGTTCTTCTATATCTTGCAATCAAATTCCTCAATATTAGTATTTATACTTCATATGTTTTATCCCCGTTGAAAACTTAACCTATTTGTCATCAATCACCAAAAAGGGGGAGATTGTAAGTGCATCTAGTGCCCCTTAGTTATTTTGGTGTATTGAAGACTTATAGGTTAAGGGACTAATGTGTTTGTGAGTGTACACACGTTCTATAAGTCTATGAGGAGTTTGATATTTACGATGAAAGTCGACCCCTAAAAATGAATATCTTCATTTGAAGACCTTGGTTTTCTCGAAGACTTTGAAAATGAGGAAATTGGTGTGACCTTGAAGACTTTGATAATGATGCGAGGATTATGAAGCATGAAGACTTTTGTTTTCGTAGTTTTGTTTTCTCTTTCTTGAGTCATAGGAAACACTGTACTGTTAAAGGGGGTCGAGGTAAAACTAAGGAAAAGTTTCCAAGTGATGCTCATTTGAAATACTACACCTACCCAATCCTTTCGAGTGAAGCCATTGGAAATCTCATCCAGTTCAGTCAATTTCTTCACTGACAGAGACAAAGATCTTCTGTTCTCTGAGGAATTTGTTCTGACTGAGGAGTTAGGAATTCGCCAGTGCGGATTGCCTACAAGTGAGGAACATGATAGCCCTGAGGAATTGGAGAGCTCAAATTTCCGACCGTTGCTGTGCTACGCGCCAGCTGTACCAAATATCTTATCCACCTAACGGTCATATCATTGAAGGGCATTTATGTCTTATCATGTTGGGCTGCTCCCAGGCTATAAATAGCTGCTCCCTACAACCACTAGCTGGTTGGCTGCTCCGAGAGAAACTGACACTTGTCATTTAGAGCATCCCATCTTTCGAGGACTTTGAGAGAAAATCATCAGTGAGGAAAAAAACCCAAACCCAACACCTAAAACCCAAAGTGATTGAGCATCACTAAAGAGATTGTTCCTGTGTGGAGTGGACGCTTGTTACCTTTGAGGACTATGCATCCTCCAGACGGTTAGATGTCATGGTCTAGAGCATCTAAAAGGAATTGTGGATCACCGACTGACCAAGTCTGTGAAGGTTTGGAAGTCACCTGTGAAGACTTACCACGAGTGATTGGGCGAGGTCTGTGTGACCTTAGCTCAAGGAGAATACGGTGAGGACTGTGCGTCCTCAGGTTTAAATACCTAGCCGCTCCAACCAAACGTACAAGTGTCACAGCAGTTGGAACTGGTCTACCAAATCATTGTCTTCACCGAGCTACTGGTTCTATTTCCTCAACCCTTTCATTTCCTCATTCATGTGTTGGTGAAATTGATCGTTACTGTTTGAAGACTTTGACTAAAGACTTTCTCAATTTCCTCAATCCTATTTCTTCAGTCATCTAGTCTTTTGTCTGCTTATCCTGTTTACACGCTACCTGTGGTCTATGCTTGTTTCATATCATCATGATGACTATGTTACTGCCATGTTATGCTTTCACCTGAGTACTTATTCCGCTGCTTGTAGTTCGTCACTTAGCAAATTCCTCAAGTAGTATTTCCTCAGTGACGAATTTGTAAAAATCGCCTATTCACCCCCTCTCTAGTCGATATAACACACTTTCAATTGGTATCAGAGCAAGGTACTCCCTTGTTGTGAGTGATTTTGGTTTAACCACCTGAAGTTTTAGTTATGTGGACTGCAGGTATGATCAAGGTCGCGGCTGGGTGTCCTACCTTTGATGGGACGGACTACCCCTACTGGAAGAATAGGATGCGCATGCATCTTGAGGCAATTGACAACGATCTCTGGTACGTTGTGGAAAATGGCGTTCCCTCTGTCACTCCTTCCTGAACGCTACTGATGTGAAGTGATTCAACCAACTCGACTCTCAAGCAAAGAATATCATATGTGGCCATCTGAGCAAAGGACAGTACGGCAAAGTGAGTGCTTTGGAGTCCACAAAGCTTATCTGGGACAGGCTGTCCAAGGTCAACGAAGGAATCTCAACTCAACGTGATTCTCGAGTTGACGTTCTTCGCAGTCTCTTCAACCGCTTCAAAAGACTCGACAATGAGAATGTCCAGCAAACCTTTGATCGCCTCACTGACATTTCAAATGAGCTTCAAGCACTTGGTGCCACTGACATCACTGACCATGAGGTGGTGAAGAAATTGCTGAGGGCACTTGATTCTTCATTCGATACACTAGCATTGATGATTCAAGAACGTGGAGACTACAAGTCACTAGATCTTGCTGATATCCTTGAGAGGCTGAACACTCATGAATTCCAATAAGCTGAGAAGAGAGATCTCTACGGGCCAAGCTATGGAAGATCACGCACACTGAAGGCCAAGGCAGTTTCCTCATCTGAAGGAGAAGATTCTGATAGCAGCCTTGGTGACCCTGAAGAACTAAGCCAGGAGCTAGCAATGCTCGTGAGGAAATTCCAGAAGTTCTCAAGGCGTGGTCGCTTTGTAAAATCTTCAAAAAGTGATGACATGAGATCAGATTCCTCATCCCGTGATTACAAGAAGAGGACTTGCCACAAATGCGAGAAACCTGGTCACTACATAACTGATTGTCCTCAGTGGGCAAAGGAATCAAAGAACAAGAAATACAAGGATGATAGTTCAGATGACTCAAAGAAGAAGAAGAAATCTTCAAAGTCCTCATCATCAAAATCTTCAAAGTCTTCATCTCACAAGAAGAGCAGTTCCAAGAAGGCTCGGGCATTCATTGGCAAGGAAATGGACTCTGAAGCTGAATCTAAGGAAAATGAGGAAGAGGAGGCATCTGAGGAGTCAGACTCTGGTGTGGCGAGCCTAGCCCTCACTACTGCTTTTGTCAGCAAGTCCATCTTCAACACTGAGGAAAATGGCTTCCACAACACTATTGATGACAGCAACGATGACTATGCTCCCACCTATTGCTTCATGGCAAAAGGTGCCAAGATACTCAAATATCCCTCCTCTGAATCAAGTGAGGATGAATCTGATGAAAATCTCAAATCCAGCTATTCCAAACTTGCTAATATTGTTGTTAAACAACAAAAGGCTTTGGAAAAGGTTCAAAATTCGCTAGACAAAAGCGATGATCTGCTGGGTGAGGAAATGGATCAAACTCAAACTGATAATCTTCAGCGACTATAGTCTAAGTTTGATAACCTTCAAAGTCGTCATGAAACTCTCTTAGCTGATCATGAGAAGCTTTCTTATGAATTTCTTCAGAGAAAGCAAGACCTTGAGAAGCTAAGGGTGTGTCATGAAGATCTTCAGAAGGAAAATGATTCATTACTTGCTCAACAGATCAGTTCCGCTCAGGAAGAATTTATTCCACCATGTTTGAAATGCATTGAACGTGAAACTACTAATTCTTCACATGAAAGTTCAAATGCTTCTATTGCTGCAAATTCTTCAACTATCTCTATGGTCACAAATTCCTCATCTGAGGATACCACTAGTATCACTGACGAAAATGCAGGGTTGAAGGAATTGTATGTGACAGGCATGTACAAAAGCCTCAAAGGGCATTAGACTCTTTGTGATGTGCTCAAAAAGCAGATCTTGAACAGGAACCCTAGGAAAGAGGGTATTGCCTTTGAGAGGAAACTCAATGCTGATGGAATCTACTGGAAACCTGAGCAGTATCCCAAAACCTCATGGGTTGCTACGAAGGGACCTCCCGTAGATCCATCCACTTTATTTGGCTTTACTTGTGAATCCTCATATTCATCTGATGAGTCATTTGACTCCAACTATAAACTGTTCAAAAATCAGAATGGTGAAGTATTTGCTAGATATGTTGGAACTAACTGCAGGAACGGTCCCCCTATGAAGAAAATCTGGGTTCCCAAAAGGTGCCTTGAAAGTCTTCAGGTGAATGCCATCATGACACCACCTGTGAAGAATAGGAACCCCAGATCAAATTCTTCATATGGACCAAAGGCTTCAAATGGATCCAAGTCCTCATACGGACCAAATTCCTCATATGGATCAAATTCCTCATATGAACATCATTGTGCTAATACTTCTGTTTCGCAGGGAAAATCTAAGAGCTATGAATATGTGCATTATTCTTCAAATCATTATGTTCATAAGTCCTCGAAGAATTTCTCTGCTTATTCATATGCCTACTCTAACCCCTCTTCTGTGAAACGAAGCGCATTGGCTTCACTGCCACCTTTCTCTTATGGAGCTCGTAGAATGATGAACTCTTTGCCACCCCTCCAGATGTGGGTGGTGAAGAAAAAGAACTATATTCTTATGCAGGGTCAGGTCTCCAGACGAACTTAATCGTCTGAAGAATTTGCTGGAAACCTAAAAATGCTTGAAAGGACGCAAGCTAATTATGAAGAAATGATTCATTCATTTCTCACGTCCTCATACTGCTATATATACATATGTTGCATTAATTGATGAAATTATGTCTGATGAATTTGATGTCATATTCTTCACTTTGAAGTATATGAGTTCATAAGAAGCACTAATTCATCTGCAGGATGATTTACCCAAAGCTACTGAGTGGGTCCTTGACAGTGGATGTACAAATCACATGACCGGTGACAAGAGTTTACTGATGGACACTCCTTTATCTCCATCATATTTGAAGCATATCACCTACGCTGACAAAGGAAAAAGCAAGGTATTGGGTCTAGGTAGGGTTGCAATCTCAAAGGATCGACACATGGACAAAGTCATGCTTGTCGAGTCCCTCAGATTCAACCTCATGTCTGTCTCAATGCTTTGTGATCTTGATATGGTTGTTTTCTTTGGCAAATATCGCTGCTTAGTGCTCATGGAATCTGACAATTCCAAAGTCTTCGAAGGCTTTAGGAGAGGAGACTTGTATATTGTTGATTTCTCTGCAGGACCACAGGCTGCCACATGTCTACTTGCAAAAGCTTCAGAAGGCTGGCTATGGCATCGATGACTAGGTCATGCTGGCATGAGGAACTTACACACGCTTGTGAAGAAGAAGCACCTCATTGGCATTGAGGGTGTCAAATTCCTCAAAGATCATCTTTGTGGGGCTTGTGAGGCTGGAAAGATGACCAGAGCCAAGCACCCCTCGAAGACTATCATGACTACCTCTCGTCCTTTTGAATTGCTTCATATGGACCTCTTTGGCCCTACTCATTATGCCACACTAACAAATGCAACATCTCTATATGGCTTTGTAATTGTTGATGATTATTCTCATTACACATGGGTGCATGTCATTACTTACAAAACTGAAGTGCAGGAAGTCTTCAGACGATTTTCCTCAAGGGCTTCGACGAATTTCGGTGTGAAGATCAAGCATATACATAGTGACAATGGGACCGAGTTCAAGAATACTGGTCTTGATGACTATCTTGATGAACTTGGTATTACTCATGAGTTATCTGCCCCATACACTCCTCAGCAAAATGGCGTTGTGGAGCGCAAGAACAGGACTCTTGTTGAGATGGCTCGCACTATGCTTGATGAATACAAGACACCTCGTTGCTTCTAGCCTGAGGCAATTGATACTGCATGCCACATCATCAACAGGGTATATCTTCACAAATTCTTCAAGAAGACCTCATATGAACTCCTCACTGACAAGAAACCCAATGTGAGTTATTTCAAAGTCTTCGGTGCTAAATGTTGGATTAAAGATCCTCATCACAATTCTAAATTTGCACCGAAAGCACATGACTGTTTTATGCTTGGTTACGGAAAGGACTCGCACACCTACAGAGTCTTCAACACCCATCACCACAAGGGTGTTGAAACTGTAGATGTGCAGTTCGATGAAACTAACGGCTCGCAAAGAGAGCACCTACCTCCTGTGCTAGATGAAATGTCTCCTGAGGAATCCATCAAGCTAAAGGCTACTGAGGATGTCATACCTACTGAAGAATCTGCTGAAGAAGTCATTCCAGATCGTGAAGAAAATCATGCTGGTGCATCTGAAGAAAATGGCTCTGAAGAAAATGTTTAGCCCAATCAAAGTCATCAAACTGCTCATCCTCGCGTTGCAAATGAAGTGCAGATTGAGAGAATCATCAACGACATCAATGCACCAGGTCCTCTCACACGCTCAAAAGCTTCACATTTGTCTAACTTTTGTGGGCATTTTGCTTTCGTTTCTATCACAGAGCCCACCAAAGCTGATGAGGCATTTCTGGAGCCTGAGTGGATTCAAGCTATGCAAGAGGAATTGCATCAATTCGACCTCAACAATGTGTGGGAACTTGTCAAGCGACCAGATCCTCGCAAGCACAATGTCATTGGTACCAAATGGATCTTCCGCAACAAGCAAGATGAAAATGGCCTAGTGGTGAGGAACAAGGCTCGTCTCGTAGCTCAAGGCTACACACAGGTTGAAGGAATTGATTTCGATGAAACTTTTGCACCTATTGCTAGACTTGAGGCTATTCACATATTGCTTGCTTATGATAACCATCATAATATCATCTTATATCAAATGGATGTGAAAAGTGCATTCCTCAATGGTAAGCTTGAGGAAGAAGTATATGTGGCTCAACCCCCAGGTTTTGAAGATTCGAAGCATCCTGACAAAGTCTTCACACTCAGTAATGCCCTCTATGGCCTCAAGCAGGCCCCTCGGGCGTGGTATGATACACTGAAGGAATTCCTCATGAAGAAAGGCTTCAAACCCGGTTCACTTGATCCGACTCTTTTCACCAAAACTTATGATGATGAATTATTCGTGTGCCAAATATATGTTGATGATATTATCTTTGGCTGTACTAACCAACCTTACAGTGACGAATTTGCCTATATGATGAGTGAGGAATATCAAATGTCTATGATGGGGGAATTGAAATTCTTCTTAGGTCTTCAAATTTGTCAACAACGCAATGGCATCTTCATTTCTCAAGAGATGGCCATTTGTGGAGATGAAGATGCCATTGAGAAATTGAGAAATTCCGTACAATTGCCGAATGATGAACACACCACGTACAATTGCCGAATGTCTATGATGAAGAATTTTTATGATTTCAGACGAATCAATGCCGAATTTTTCTTCAATCAATGAAGACTAACCATAAAAGAGTGAAGAAATTAATGAAGAATTTGATTCTCAGAGCCCTACGACAATTGTACGTGGTGTCTGAAATCATCATTCTTATACGGTGGGTCATGCCACCAACAAAAAGTTGAAAATCTTCAAAATTGAGTTTTTCTTCATTTTGCAAATTCTTCAAATTTTCAAATTCTTCAACTTTCAAATTCTTCAACTTTGCAAAGTCCTCAAACTTTTCGACTGGTGTTTATATATATATATATATATATATATATATATATATATATATATATATATATATATATTTGAGTTTTCATGTCCTCAACAGCATTCACTTATTGCTAATTCTTCAAGTTGATCTTCATCTAAGTGAATGTGATCGCACCCGTTCCCCCTCTATGCTAAACTCAACCCAGTCTATTCACAAATTCTTCATGTGCGTTCAATTTGAAACCCGTTCAAAGTCTTCACTATGTCCTTGACAGCTGAAGAATTTGCGAACGAAACTTTAAAATTTTCATATCTGAATTTTCGGCTTTTGCTGCTCAAACCGTTCCGCATCCCATGATGCATTAAAAATATTCACCCATGATCTCCCATGATCTCCACCACTCTGTACGTGGGTGACACATGTCATTAGAAGAGTAAGGGTCAGGGGCATGATCGTCCAAAAATTTTGGACGGGCAGTTTTTCACCGTGGCTATAAATACCCCTCCCCTTCCTCTGTCCTCATTTACCTTGCTCGACCTCCATCTCACTCGAGCTCTCAGACCTAGTGCTGTCGCTACTCTCTATCGCCGCTCGTGAGGAAGAGCTTCACTGCCTCGACCTCGTCGCCGTCCTACTCGCGCGGACCGCGGAAATCTTCACTTCGCCATCGCCGTAGCTGTCTCTCACCGCCAAGTTAGGGCGTGAGAGATCTGAACGAGCGAACTTCTCCAACTCCACTCCTAGTTCGTCGTGTTCTTCATCCAGGGTAAATAAAATCTAATTTTACTACCCAACTTTGATTCTTATGATTTCCACAAAATCTTCAAAAGGTGTTTATTCTTCAACTTCCCATTCCATAAACACCCAAATGCTTCTGTATCTTGATTTGTTTCTCTAAGCTATGTTTTTCTTCAAGATGCCTCAATTGTGTGGATTTTCAAAATCTATACAACTCTGGAACCTAAGTCAAGAACGCTTAGTAAAATTCCTCAAGACATCTATGGTCAAATTCCTCAAACTTGATACTTTTTAAAAAAATTCTGAGAACGCATATGACCTCTCCAAATTCTTCGCACCTATACTCTGTTCACAGGTACAAAATGTCCGCTACTGAATCACTAGGTTCTCATCAACTTAATTCATTTGCAGCTTTCCTCGAAGATAAGTTGCATACTTCCTCAGAAACATCCATTGTTCAAAATCCTCAAGTGAGGAAAATGGCAGATGGGAAGAGACCTCAGAAGGGAGGCAAGAGGCCTAAGACAAACACTGCTTTTGAGATCCCTGCGATATCTATGCTGAGTACTGCACACCTGATGAAGTGAAATATGGCAAAGAGAACAAGAATCAACGCAAAGTGCGCATACAGAGGATTGAAAGGAGATGGGCTAAGGAATGGAGGGAATACCGATACGTCACTCCAAAGTACATGAAGAAATTTGCCATAAACCCTCAATGTCCAAGACCTCCATTGGCAGCTGGCCAAGTTGCTGATCCCACCAGCATCAGGCATGGTGAGGAATTTCCAAAAGAATGGGCCAAGCGCCAAGCCAAACTGGCCAAGCTTGCAAAAGAAGCAGTGAAGAAATTCAACGAAGATTCTCAAGCTGCTGCTGCTGAGGCCTCTGTCAGCAAGCCCAAGAAGTCTATGCCAAAGAAATCAGCTGTAAAGCCGAGTTCCTCAACAGCAATGCCCTCATGGCCAAGTTCCTCAAAGCCCTCAATGCAAATTCCTTAGGCAACTTCTTCAAGGGTTGTGAAAATTCCCTCTGTTGCCACAAAGTCCTCAGTTGCTACCACAAAGTCCTCAACACCAGTGCACATTGCAACGTGTCAATCGACTGCAGGCTTTTTGGTTGCTTCTGGAGCATCTGCAAGTTCCTCAGCTCCACCACAGTCCTCAACTGGTCCAACTATGCTGAAGAAAAAGGCCACTGATGGACGTGGAACGAGGCCAAATCCTCATAAGAAGCAAGTGGCGTTCCATGTTCCGTCTGATGACGATGAAGATGATGACGAAGAACTTGCTGAAATCATCAGGGACAGGCAAGAAAGGGCCGCAAGAGCCAAAGGGAGTTTTGTGCCTCTCATGCTGGATCCGAAGAAGATCCTCGATTTCATCGATCTCCGGCACAAAGATCCAAACACTTCACTGCCTGAATTGAACCTCACTCCTGGTCAAAGTCACATGTTGACGGCATTCATCAGTGAAGAAAAATGGAAATTTGAAAAGGGCAGGCAAGTCAGGAAGGCTCAGTACAAGAAGGAGCATTTTCTGAAGAACAATGTTCTGAACATGTCTCCTGAAGAACTTGTAGCTCCGCAAACGGAAATCAAAGGTCTTAGTGATGAATTTGACAGATACTATGCCAATTGGCTAGGAGCCAAAGTCATATTTTTAAAGCTTGCCAAGACCCTCAAGCCAAACATTGCAGCACCATCGCAAGGACAAAATCCTGAGGCTAATACGACTGCTCAGTCCACTGAAGAAAATGAAAGCACAGCTGATGAAAATCAGGCTGATGAAGAAACTGAGAATACCAGGGCTGATGAAGAAATTCTAGCTCCTGAAGACTCTGCTAGGGCAACCACCAATGTTGCGCCTGAAGATCAACCCAGGCCTACTAAAGCATTTGCAGCGCCTGAAGAAACTGAACATACCAGGGTAACTGCATCAGTTGTGCCTGAAGAAATTGAACCCACTTCATCTGCTCCCATTACCAAAGCTGCGAAGAAGAGGAAAGCATCAACCTCTCCAGAGTCCTCAGCTCCCAGGAAAGTGAGGACTTTGATGAGCTCTTTCAATAACCCAATTGATGCTGTTCCAATCTCAGTAGTGCCATCAAAGGAGCTCATTCCTGTTGGTGAAGAATATGTCATTCCAGGTGACACAGATGAAGAGAATCCTTCTGCTGCTTCTTCAGAGCAGTTGGATGAAGAAATTGAAGTGGAAGATATCCCTTAAACCCCACTGGTATCATCACCCATGCCTCAGTTCATAGCTGAAGAGGCAGGCGTTGAGGAAATTGAAGAAGACGTGGACATTGGTTCAACTACTCCTATGCTGAATGATGATAATTGGGAAAATCTTCACCCCAATTCACCATTGACCACACCTCTGCATCCAATTCCTTTGTCACCTATGCAAACCGAAGAAATTCAAATGGGAACTGAAGGACATCAAACTTCTCTTCTGTCCATTCCTAAGGAAATTCCAGCTACTACTGTTGAAGAAATAGAAACTCAAACAGCTGCTGAAGAACCTGAACCTTCAATTCCTCAGTCAGCAGCTCCAGAGATATTGATCCAAGAGGTTGTGAAACCTTCAACTTCTAATCTTCAGCCCAAGCAGCAAAATCCTCATGCTAAAAGGCCAAAGTTCAAGGCTGACGATTTCTTCGTTGAGCATCATTTCTTCACTGATTTCAACCCATATGACTCAGCAAGACTTCGACGCAAGCGCTTCTGGACAGCAAGCCAAATGATCTTCTACTCATCACTTCTGTTTGACAAGGACAAGGTCTTTGAGCATCGTCAAATTCGTCATGTGGATATGGAGTCCATCCCGTGCTTTCAACCGGTCTTGAATGTTCTTCACGACGCTGGGCTCCTGAACTTCTGTGCTGATATCTGCGTTTGAATGAAGAGCTAATTCTTCAATTCTATGCTACTCTGCACATCACTAGAAACGTGGCTGATGTCAATTCATGGGTGCTTGATTGGATGACTGAGAACATGCACTACAAATCACCAGCCTCTAAATTACTTCATGCCATTCCAATCAGTCCACCTGCTGAAGGCGCAAGGCTTATGTATGAAGAACCTGAACTTTCTCATCATATGATGCAAGTGCTAATGAAGCCTTTGAAGTCTGGCCAAGCTCCAAGAACCACCTTCCTAGTGAAGGATTTGCTTTATGTGCCTAGGACAATTTACCAAATTCTGACCAAAACCCTCAGTCCGATCAAAGGCCACAACTCTGAAGAAGAGGAAGTTGTTGGTATCATGAAGAATCTGCTGTTCAACATTATACATGGTATTCCCATTAACTACCACGATTTCTTATGAGGACTTTGGCAAATGTTGCACTGTCACCGTTTGAGTTGAAGCCTTATGCTCCATGGATTATGAAATTCATCAGAACCAGGTCTTCAATTCACTACAAGGCAGATTGTCAGAATCACCTCAGCTATTAGCCACCCATTGAAGTCCTCAAACAGACTATTTCCTCAGTTGATGAAAAAGGCAAGGCTACTATTATTGATGAAGGCACTCGTCCATTGGATGGTCAGTTTCGCAAAGCTACATCTTATTCCACCAATGATGACCCTGCAACTCAAGACTCTACCACAAAAGCTTCAAAGCAAATTCCTCAAGCCACTGCCCCACGTGTGATGACTAATCGTGAGCTTCTACAAAGTCTTCATCAGAAGGTCGATCGCAATCACAAATGGGTCCAGCGTCAATTTGGCTCAATTCTTCAGAACATGACTGTCACGCAAAACACTGTGAAGAAGAATCACTATTATGCTCATGAAATCTTCCATCGCACTTGGGCCATATTGTCTCACATCTATGGTGATGAAGACCTCAAGCAGATGGGATTTCAACAGGACTTTGAATGGTCTCAGCCTCCTTCGAAGAAATTCAAGAAGGTCAAAGTTCATCAACTCGTCACAAGTTCATATTCTTCATCGCGTGAGACGGATGAAGCTGAAGATCTCAACGACACTGCGGCAGGCCCTACCTCAACAGACGACGCCAACAAAGCTGGCGCTCCACCATCGACTTCATGATGATATTCTTCAGGGGCGTTAGTCCTCATTTTTCGTCCCTTTTGGGTCATTCGATGACAAAGGGGGAGAAATTCGAGCTAGTCTTCAAGCGGGTCTTATGTATGGGCTGTTTTTTCTATTAAGTTACAACTCTTGCTTTTCTGAGGTGTTTGCTCTGATGAGTTGTAAACTTAAGTCCTATGGTGGTCTGATACTTTTGAACTGCTTTCGACATGCTTATTTCCTTAAGTACTTTAATGCACGCATGCTGAATTTTGTCAGACACCATATTTCATCACGCATTACATATTCTTCATATCATATGATTAATGCGTGTATGAATTACAAGATATAGGGGGAGATCTCCATGATATTACTCTACAATGTGCATTTGCAATCCAAAGCAAATTCCTCATATGCACATCTTCAGGGGGAGTTCTTCTATATCTTGCAATCAAATTCCTCAATATCAGTATTTACACTTCATATGTTTTATCCCTGTTGAAAACTTAACCTATTTGTCATCAATCACCAAAAAGGGGGAGATTGTAAGTGCATCTAGTGCCCCTTAGTGATTTTGGTGTATTGAAGGCTTATAGGTTAAGGTACTAATGTGTTTGTGAGTGTACACAGGTTCTATAAGTCTATGAGGAGTTTCATATTTACGATGAAAGTCGACCCCTAAAAATGAATATCTTCATTTGAAGACCTTGGTTTTCTTGAAGACTTTGAAAATGAGGAAATTCGTGTGACCTTAAAGACTTTGATATTGATGCGAGGATTATGAAGCATGAAGACTTTTGTTTTCGTAGTTTTGTTTTCTCTTTCTTGAGTCATAGGAAACACCGTACTGTTAAAGGGGGTCGAGGTAAAACTAAGGAAAAGTTACCAGGTGATGCTCATCTCAAATCCTACACCTACCCAATCCTTTCGAGTGAAGCCATTGGAAATCTCATACAGTTCAGTCAATTTCTTTAGTGACGGAGACGAAGATCTTCTATTCTCTGAGGAATTTGTTCTGACTGATGAGTTAGGAATTCGCCAGTGCGGATTGCCTACAAGTGAGGAACATGATAGCTCTGAGGAATTTGAGAGCTCAAATTTTCGACTGTTGCTGTGCTACGCGCCAGCTGTCTCAAATATCTTATCCACCTAACGGTCATATCATTGAAGGGCATTTATGTCTTATCATGTCGGGCTGCTCCCAGGCTATAAATAGCCGCCCCCTACAACCACTAGCTGGTTTGCTGCTCTGAGAGAAACTGACACTTGTCATTTTGAGCATCCCATCTTCTGAGGACGTTGAGAGAAAATCATCAGTGAGGAAAAACCCATACACAACACCTAAAACCCAAAGTGATTGAGCATCACTGAAGAGATTGTCTCTGTGTGGAACCGACACTTGTTACCTTTGAGGACTGTGCATCCTCCAGATGGTTAGGCGTCATTGTCTAGAGCATCCAAGAGGAATTGTGGATCGCCGAGTGACCAAGTCTGTGAAGGTTTGGAAGTCACCTGTGAAGACTTACCACGAGTGATTGGGTGAGGTCTGTGTGACCTTAGCTCAAGGAGAATACGGTGAGGACTGTGTGTCCGGGACTGTGTGTCCTCAGGTTTAATTACCTAGCCGCTCCAACTAGACGTACAACTATCACAGCAGTTGGAACTGGTATACCAAATCATTGTCTTCACCGAGCTACTGGTTCTATTTCCTCAATCCTTTCATTTCCTCATTCATGTGTTGATGAAATTGATCGTTACTGTATGAAGACTTTGACTGAAGACTTTCTAAATTTCCTCAATCCTATTTCTTCAGTCATCTTGTCTTTTGCCTGCTTATCCTGTTTACACGCTACCTGTGCTCTGTGCTTGTTTCATATCATCATGATGACTGTGTTACTGCCATGTTATGCTTGCACCTGAGTACTTATTCCGCTGCTTGTAGTTCATCACTTAGCAAATTCCTCAAGTAGTATTTCCTCAGTGATGAATTTGTAAAAATCGCCTATTCACCCCCTTTCTAGTCGATATAACGCATTTTCACCTATCAACAAAGTCACCAGCCCAATCTGAGTCTGAATATCCAACGAGATCAAACTGTGCTCCCTTAGGATACCATAAACCTAAAGTGGGGGTGTGATCCAAATATCTCAGCATGCGCTTGACCGCTTGGTGATGTGATTCTTTCGGTGCAGCTTGATTGCGGGCACACATGCAAACACTCAACATAATGTCAGGTTTGGATGCACATAGATAAAGAAGAGATCCAATCATCGAACGATAAGCTTTCTGATCATAATCCTTACCATACACATCTGCATCCATCTTACCATTCATGGGCATAGGAGTTTTATAGCCCTTCATTTTGGAATCTTGCATTTTGAACTTCTTCAGGCACTCTTTCAGATCTTTTTCCTGAGAGATGAAAATGCCATTTGCTTGTTGATGAATTTGCAGTCCAAGAAAGAACTTGAGTTCACCCATCATGGACATTTTATATTTATCAGACATCATTTTCCCGAACTCTAAGCTGCAAGCATTGTTAGTATAGCCGAAGATAATATCATCCACATAGATTTGACAACCCAATAAATCATTGTCAACAACACGAGTGAAAAGTGTGGAATCGTTGGATCCTGGCTTGAACCCTTTATCGAGCAGAAACTTCTTCAGAGTGTCATACCAAGCTCGAGGGGCTTGCTTTAGCCCATATAAGGCTTTCTTCAACCTAAAAACTTTGTTAGGAAACTCAGGATGTTCAAAGCCAGGTGGCTATCTAACATAAACCTCCTCATCAATTTCACCATTGAGGAAAGCACTTTTCACATCCATTTGATAAAGAAAGATATTATTGTAGTTTCCATAAGAGAGAAGAATACGAATTGCCTCAAGGCATGCAACAGGAGCATATGTTTCACCGAAATCAATACCTTCTACCTGTGTGTACCCTTGAGCAACAGGTCGTGATTTGTTTCTCACCACGATGCCATTCTCATATTGCTTATTGCGAAAAATACATTTTGTGCCGATGATATTGTTCTTCGTGGGATTCAGTTTCTCAACTAATTCCCACACATCATTTAATTTCAATTGCACCAACTCCTCTTGCATGGCATTCACCTAATCTGGATCATTCCTGGCTTCCTCATACTTGGTAGGTTCTGCCAATGAAACAAAGGAGAAACTTCCACAGTAGTTAGCCAAACGAGTGCATGAGCGAGTTGTGGGTCGATAACCTAGATTCTCAATTTCATCGAGAATTAGTGAAGGATCAACTCGATTTTCCACACGAGGATGAGCATTTTCTTTGTGATGAACATTGTCATTTTCATCAGCATCAGTATTTATATCATCATTCCCTTCAGGGTTGCCATTTTGATCAGCATTTAATTTTGATTGCCATTTCAATTCGGAGGAGCATTTGCTTCGGCAGTGGCTTGATGAGATCTGCTTCGATTCATAGGAGCATCATCATCAGAGGACTCAGGTGCATTTCCTTCAATAGACTTGACGCTCCCAATGGCCATTTGCCGAATAGCATCCGATATCAATGGTTCATCTATCACATTTGGCTGGTGCTCCTTTTGGGAGCCGTTATATTCATCAAACCACACATTTACCGTTTCCATAACTTTCATGTGGTGAGAGTTATAGACACGATACATATGCGAGTTTGAGCCATAACAAAGAAGAAAACCTTCAAGTGCCTTGGGTGCAAACTTGGAAGAATGATTCATATCAAGAATGTAACAAGGTGCACCGAAAACACGCAGATAAGAAACATTCGGTTTCTTGCCAGTGATAAGCTCACATGAAGTTTTCTTAAGGAAGTAGTGAAGATAAACATGATTAATAACATGACAAGTAGTGTTAATAGCATCAGCCCAGAAACAAATGGGAGTTTTATACTCACTGAGCATTGTTCTCGCCATTTCAATGAGAGTTCTGTTCTTTCGTTCAACAACTCCATTTTGTTGGGGAGTGTATGCAGCAGAGAACTCATAAGTAATACCATGTTCATCATGAAATTAAGCAATATGAGTATTTTTTAACTCAGTTCCATTGTCACTTCTGACATGCTTAATTCGCACATCATATTCATTCTGGGCCTTCTTAGCGAAGCTTTTGAAGATATCTTGAGTACATGTCTTGTCTTTGAGAAAGAATAGCCAAGTGTATCAAGAGAAATCATCAACAATATCCAAACCATAATGACTGCCATCGAAGCTTGCATAATTTTGAGGACCAAATAAATCCATATGAAGAATTTCCAGTTGTCTTGTTGTGGTCATAACTGTCTTGGATGAATGATGCTTCTTAGCCAATTTACCAGCCTCACAAGCAGCACAGAGATGATTCTTGTCGAATTTTACATCAGGAATGCCGCGAAGATGATTTTTCTTCACCAGGTTCTGCAAATTTGTCATACCTGCATGAACAAATCTTTGGTGCCATAGCCAACCTTCGGTTGCTTTTGCTAGCAAATAGGTTTGGACTGAGGGACCCTTAGAGAAATCCACAATATATAGATCACCCATTCTAATTCCCTCAAAGATGAAGGAATTGTCAGAGGCCATGAAGACAATGCGTTTGGATATAGAGAATAAGACTAGCATGCCTAAATCACATAGCTTGCCAATAGAGATAAGATTCAATATGAGAGATTGAACAAGTAACACATCATCAATGGACTTATCTTTGGATATGGCAATTTTACCTAGCCCAATTACCTTTCCTTTGTTGTTGTCGCCAAAAGTGATATACTTTAGAGGAGAAGCAGTTAAGTTGGGGTCAACAAACAACGACTTGTCTTCGGTCATATGACTAGTGCATGCACTGTCCATAATACATTCAGTGCACCCGGAGACATAGTCCTGCAGAAGAATTAGGCTTTCTTAACCACCCATATCTTTGCAGGTGGCTTCAAAACAATTGAATGAGTAGCATATGATTTCTTTCGATAGGCATAGTTGTTACTCGATGAGGTACAAGCATAATTGAAAGAGTAAGCATTGAAATTATTTCCAGACGAATGAGCATAGTGATTGTATTCAGTATGCATATACTCATTCTATCGAATTCTTTGTGTCTACATGGTTAGACGAGCAGAAATAGGCAAAGCATCAATAGTTTTCTTAGGCACCCAAATAGCTTTATTTGGGGAGGCATTTCTGCTGTTAGGTCCAACATGGCGAGCCACAGTCTCACCATGTTGATTCTTGAACAACTTATAATTCTCCAGGGAATCATCATCAGGATATTAAGGAGTCAGAGAGTTGTATCCCAAAAGTAATGCTGGATCGAGCATTTTGCTCTTTGCAGGAACCCACATAGCTTGAGGATATTGATGCGGTTCCCAGTAAGAACCATTTTCATTCATTTCCTTTCGAAACCGATGCCTTCCTTTCTGGGATTTTTGTGAAGAATAGATTCTTCAGCACATCACGAAGGGTTTGGTGTCCTTTGAGAGATTTGAACATTCCTGTCTGAAGAAGATCCTTCAACCTAGCATTTTCATCAGAAACAGAACCACTTTCCTCAATCGAGGGGTTAGCGTTCACAGATGATTCAGCACTTGATTCAGCATTGGTTCGTTTAAGGCATTTTAGACACGGTGGCTCAAACACCTCAGGTTTATCCTTGAGTTGTTGGGTGAGAAGAGAATTTTCTCTGATCAAATCCTCATGAGCCTCTCTCAGCGCCTCGAGTTCCTGTTTCCTTTTCAGGTAATCGTAGGTCAATCTTTCGTGGTCTGCTGAGAGAAAATCATGACGAGTTGAGAGTTCATCCATTCGTGACTTGAGAGCGGAATACTCTTCGGTCAACAACTGATTTTTCTCCATCTCCTCAACCAATAACACTTCAGATTTTCTGAGGGTTTTGTCAATTTTTGCAAGAGAGTTTTGTTGTATGTTGGCCATTTTGATCAACTTAGCATGGTCATCCTCATCAGAAGAATATTGATCACTAGAGTGAACCTTGTGATGTTTGGAGGATACCTTTTCTTTCAAAGATTTAGCCATGAAGCAGTAGGTAGGAGATTCATCATCACTTGATGGATTCCCAAAGAAGTTGTCATGGCAGAGGAGGCACATGCTATGCCAGCCATGCCCGAGTCAGAATCCTCATTGGATTCATCAGCTTCTTCGGAGGAAGATGGTTCTTCTTCTTCAGAATCCATCTCTTTGCCGATGTATGCCTTGGCCTTGCGAGAAGTATTCTTGCGGTTGGAGGAGGACTTGGAGGGGTTCCTTGATGAGGATCTTGACGAAGATTTTGAAGTGGAGCTGTCCTTCTTGAAGAATTTCTTTGTTTTCTTTTCTTCATCAGAATCGTAGTTCTTGCTCTCGCTTTTGCTTCGATAGTTGCCCGAATCATATCTCCCACTAGCACAGATTTCAGCTTCCCAGAGAGGGTTGTCTGAAATGAAGTGTCCAGGCTTTTTACACTTGAAACATGTGTATTCTCCAGCAAGTTTTGATGAAGATATTGAACCCCTAGAGTTGGTTGAACTTCTTTTCTGGAACTGGGTCTTCTTGTGAAAGCGTTGGAATCTTTTCGTGATCAGTGCGAGGTCTTTGCTAAGTCTTTCTGGATCATCAGAATCTTCTTCAGCTATTCCATTGGAGGAGGAATCAGCCACAGCCTTGAGAGCATGATTTTTGCGTAAACTTGAGCCATACATATCTCTTTTCTCTTCTTCCTGTTCCTCGTGAGTGTTCAGTCTCTCCATGATATCAGCAGAGTCTAGGTGCTTGAAGTCATGTCATTCACGTATCATCAGATCTAGTGTGTCAAAAGAACTGTCAAGAGATCGAAGAAGTTTCTTCACAACTTCATGGTTAGTGATGTCTTTGGCGTCGAGACCTTGAAGTTCATTTGCGATATCACTCAGGCGATCGAAGGTTTGTTGGCAACTTTCATTTCCAATGCGCTTGAAGCGATTGAATTTGGCTTGAAGAGTATCAATTCTAGCTTCTTTCAGGGTTGAAACTCCTTCATTGATCTTTTCGGGGACGTCCCACAATTCCTTTGCAGTTTCAGACTGGCGGTAGCGAAGAAATTGTGCCCGATTGAGATGGCCACCAATTTCATCTTTGGCCTGAGCATCCAACTGAATGAACTTCTTCTCTTCATTGGAAGGGGCTTGAGGTACAACAATGTTGAGTCTGAATTGCACCACATTCCACATATCATCATCTATTGCTCGGAGACGGATCTTTATCTTCTCCTTCGAGAAGGGGTAGTCCGTCCCATCGAATATGGGAATCTTGAGATGCGACTTGTAGTTCACTGAAGACATACTTAAACTCCAAAGTCGTTGGACTAAAATGAGAAGTCAAGGAGTACCTTGCTATGATACCAATTGTAGGAATGAAGTATGTCTACCAGAGGGGGGGTGAATGGGAGTATTAAATTTTCTTCGGAAAACTTAAATCTCTTAGAACCTAGCAGTGGATGAAAGAAAAGTAAACTACAAAGAACTAGAACAGAGCATCGAAAGAGAACTAAGACATGCATCAAAGTAAATCATACGAATGAAGGTGCATCGAAGGTAATCCTGAGTGATAGAGATAACCGAAGATGCTCGATAGCGACAAGGAATTTGTTCGACCAGTTCGTCTTTCTCCACAAGAACTACACCTGGTTGGAGGGGCTGTGACTTAACACGGAAGATAAACTCTATTTACCCTATTCTCCTTGACAATCGATTCATCAACCAATGCCGATCACTCATGGTAGATACTTGCAGGTGATCTCCGAACCTTTACAAACTTCTTCTTCGAGAACCACAATCACTCTTGGTCTCTAAAGAAATTGACACCTAACCGTCTAGAGAGTTTGCAGCTCTCAAGAGTAATAGGCGGAGCATACTAAACTTAGATTCCAGTGCTGCTAAACCACTATCTAATTCTTTGGCTCTAGGGTTTTTCTCTCGGTGGATTTTAAACTCAAATCGCTCACACAATGGGTTGCTCAACAATCTTCTCAGAATCAAACGGAGCAGCGGCCGGACAAAGCCGGCGCAGGGTGGCTATTTATAGCCGCAGCCTTCCCTGACGGGAAATGGCCATTATGGACACGAGGTCCAGCCAATGGCCAACCGACACGTTCACAACGGTCGGATTTTGGAGCAATGGTAACATTACTTGAGGAACAAGTAATGCTAACTCCTCGGTCCGAGTCAAATCTCTCGCAGCGTAGAAGATCACAGTCTCTTGCTGGCAAGTATTTGCTCGGAACACAAAGAGATTTCTCTCACATCTTTCATAGGATTTGGGTTTAGCATCAGAGAATCAAAGCGTCGAACGCTACACCCCTCTTAATAGTATGGTGGTCCTATGACTCAATGAAAGAAGAAGAATAACAAAACAAATGCTACGTCACTTCATCTTCATTCTTCCTCAAACGCAGTCATATTCTTTGTCGGTGCAACAAACATTCGCGTTTGGTTGCCCGCACTTATACATAGGCGTGCTCGCATCGCATGTCCTACACCAAGCTACAGAAACAAGGCCAAGCCAGAACGACCGCTCTTCGTGAGATCAAGGAGCAAAACAAGAAGACCAAGGCAAAGCAAGAGAGCAAGGCATCTCCTTGGGAATGCGTCCTTTGCCGGGCAGGAGGGCCTGGCGGGGTCGAGGCCGCCCCAGGGACAAAGTCCAAGATTTCCCAGGCAAGCTTGCCAGGTCCGCCAAGGGCGGGGACTCCCACCAAGACACCACTGCTCCACTGCACCGCAATGCAAATCACCCATCAATGCGGTGTCGAGCCCCCAAGTGATGAAGTGGTTTCTGCTAAGCACGTGGCAACCCATGGAAGACAGATTATCCTCATGTAACACCCGTCTAGAGGCGTGTCAAGAAGATAAGCAGAAGAGGGTTAAGCGACACGACAGGCTTGTAAGGTTTCGCCCTCAGCATGACACCTAGTAGTGCATTTAATGCACTTTGTCCTAACTGCCAGAGTTAGGTATGCCAGCACTGTTAGCTATCTAACACTAGATAAAGACTACTTTGCCAATATGGTCACCCCTTAAGCTATAAAAGGAGGTCCAAGGCTAACTAGAAGAGGATTCGGACCCTTGCCCACTTGTACGCGCGTAGCTGCTCTCCCTGAAGCCACCTTGCCGGGCTTGAGCGTTGCCTGCTCATCATGTTCCTCTATCCAATCCACCAAAGCAGGAGTAGGGTTCTACGCTTCCCAGTGGCCCGAACCAGGGTAAAAACCACCAGCGTCATCACTGTCATGTTGTTTCATGGCCTCTGCTCTTTGTGCAACGTGATCTTCCACCTTGCCGAACCACAAGGGGCCAATGGCCACATAGGTGATCATGTCCACCCACGACATCTTTGGCATGCCAGGTAGGGGGAAGGTGCTTGCGCGAACCTGCGGTTGTGAGCAGCGCGTCCATCATCATCATCATCATCGTCTTCATCCTTGGCACCCAAGAAGAAACCCGGTGCTACGGCACACCCTTCCACTTCAAAGGCCCCCTCGCACATGGCCGCGGACGCCATAGGTGCCACGGCGGTGTTGGGCGAGGTGGGTACCGCGGGAGACATGACCGGCGTAGGCGGCGCCGTCGTTGTGTCCCCCGTGGACGAGGCAGGAGTGGGAGGCACCGGGGGAGGGCAGCATCAACAACACCCCAACAGGCATAGCCCTCAAGCAGCGAGTGGAGGGGACATTCAGTCTCCACCACCCCGCCGAACTAGTGGGCGCAGCCGCAGCAACGACGCCCGCTCTGGTGCGAGTCATGACCCTCTGGCCGTGCCTGCCCCAGGCGTGGCCACTGGGCATGCACCTTACCTAGAGCAAGGCGGACAAGGCGGAGCGCCAAACGGGGGTGTCGATCCCCGAGCGCGGCCCCGACCAGTTCGCCACGGCATGAACGCGGCGACACCTCTCTTGGTATCACCAGGAGTCGAGCGACATCGCGGTCTGCCTCGTCGGCTGCCCCGAGCACAGCTACAGAAGCCATGGCATGAGCCCAACTCTTACTGAGATTCCCACCGACGGCTACTCAAATGGATGAATGGAGGGCCACCATCCAGTGTTTGATCGGTTTCACTGAAGCTGTAAAGTCGCAGCAGGCAGAACCATCATGGCACCCGTGGACAACAGCAGCAGGCCGGGCTGATGGCCCTGTCGAGGAGACCGTACTGGCGATGTAGTCTCCTCCGTGACAGCAGACCCAGAGGCGGTAGCAGCAAGAACAGCATGTCCGCGATCCTGACGAGGAATCGATGGCCTCTTCTGATCCGCGTGCCCATCGGGAACAGCGGCAGGTCTTGGAGGATCAGCGGAGGGAAGATGCACGCGTCACCATAGAGCAACGCCTGCAGATTCGCCGTCAATCCGACAGGTGAAATGATCCAGACATTGATGAACCCACGCCCAGTGATGGCGGGTACTTGCCTTACGAGGTTGGTTGCCCCGCCTTCACTTGTGAGCTACGGTAAGTCCGCTGGCTGTCTGCCTGCGTCTTCTAGCCTGAATTACCAGAAAAGTATGATGGAAAGTTGAACCTGGCAGAGTTCTTGAGCATTTACACAATTGCCGTTCAATCCGCCGGGGGCAGGGATGAGAAAGTGTTCGCCAACTACTTCCCTTTGGAGCTCAAGCCAAACCTGATGTCGTGGCTGATGCACCTGCCAGAGAATTCCATTTCATCATGGGTTGACCTGTACAACGAATTTGTTGGTGCCTTCACGGGTGGCCACCAAGAGCCAGGATGGCCCAGTGATCTACAAGTCCTTCCATAGAAGGAAGGGGAAAGCTTGCGGAAGTACATGCAAAGGTTCAGTTGAGTGCACCGCAACATTCCAAAGATACATCCAGCAGCTGTGGTTGCCGCATTCCATTCGAACGTGCACAACAGAAGGATATGGTCCAAGATGAACATCCGCCTGCCCAAGACTGTTAATGAGGTGTACACAATGGCGGATAAATGTGCTCGGGCTGAAGAGGGAAGGCGACTCCCCGGAGAAGAGGATGGCATCGAGGTCGATTCAGAGGAAGACGACGAGGCCGCCAACCCGAAGAGGAGGAGCCGAATGCACAATAAGAAGCACAAGGATAAATCAGTATTGGCCGTCGAGAGCCCTGGCAACCTCAGCACTGGCAAGAATGCCAAAACTGAAGCCCCCGGCAAGGAAGCAGCCGTGTGCACTGATTGCCGGGAGGCTGCGGCGGCAGAGAAAGCTGGGAAGTCCGATGGGCCGTACTACAAGATTCACCGCACCAAATGTCACGATCTCCAGGAATGCCACCAAGTCCAGCAGCTTGTCAAGAAGCAGAAGGCAGGATATGAGAAAAGGGACGGGGAGGACCTCCCACGCTGGCACTAGGTCAGAGAAGACGGCGCTTGTTGGCTTCCTCCCTCGCCAATGGCGACCGCGTCAATCTTGCACCTCCTCCCCTACCCAGCGGAAGGGATCCGGCTGGATCTGTGACCACCGGTGAGGCGAGAGAGACGGAAAGAATGGACTTCACCATCTTGCTTAGATCTGGAGAGGGTGACAGAGTGAGAAGATAGCAACCCTAGCAAGCAAGTCCCGAAGCTCCAGCCAACATATATAGTGGAGTAATTTTATTTTTCTCTCCGTAGCAATCGTTTTGAAGTCAATACGCGTGGAGCAATCTTTTCATTTGATGTACCAGTAAAAAACTTGATCAATGATGCGCCACCACATTCAGGTCACACTTTGTATGGCCCACATGTGGTACCCGCCCTCCATGCACAACTAGATGGGTCAAATTATTCGTGAGTTGTCTGTTCGTGTACAAATCCACTTCACCATGTACCCACGCATGTGTGTTAGGGAACGAGTGCGGGCGTGCACCTCTTCTCTTTGTGTGTGTGTGTATCACTCAGAGAGAATGAACCACTGACCAGACAGAGATGGTGTGTACAAGCAGTCGCGACTTTGTGTGTGTCTGTTGGAGATAGAGGGCGGAGATATGTGTCTATGTGCCAATGCATTACATTACATACTCCGAAAGAGGCATAGATATATATATATATATGTAATATATACACAGGGATACCTTTTCCCACGCAAAAAAGAGGGACGTCCTGCGGAACGAGAGGGGGTGTGTGTTTGGATAGTGACCAACGTGCACCCTACCAAAATTTTGGTCATGACCCATAGATTGATCTTTGTTTGTATTGTTGCCAATTTTTTGGCATGTGAATGAACTGTAGCCAACTCTAGGTCAATTTTCTCGCCAATGTTGGCCAAATCATTGGGAACCAAAATTTAGGCTAGCCTATGCTTTGGCAGGGCAACCTTGGGCCAAACACACCCGATGGGTCATCTAGGAGAGATATCGATAGATATGTAGATAGATATTGAGTGTACGAGTGAGGGCGAATGCGTGTGCGTAGCGCGTTTTAGATATAGTTGAGAGACCTACTTAGATGGCGAGAGGGACAGGGTTTGTCTGGAGGGAGACCAAACAAAAGAGTCGGAGGCGATCAATGTCTGTGTATGGGGTCGATAAATGTGTGTGTATTGGAGGGGGGAGGGTTCAAATTATGAATGTGTGTATAGAGGGAAATTGGTCGACATCTATGTATAAGACAAAAGTGGACCGGAGAGAGAGAGAGAGGCCGACGAAGAGTGTGTGAGTGTAAAAGACTCATATAATTTAATATAACTTCCAAAATTTTGAATAATGGTTCATGGTATTTTGTAGTCCACACATGAATATAATGGAGATTGACATGGTGTTGTTTTGGATGTACCTTACTATATATACATCGATAAAGCTCGAACTCATTTGAACTTTAGATATTGATGCTATCGGTTCACCACATTGCACCATGGACTCGGTAGTTTGAATTTGAGGTAATGCGTGCTTCTGTGTGGTAGACAACTAAATGGGGGTACACTATACATTTTGTTTGATAAACACATTATACAGGTGAAACATGCATGGTTTACATTCTAAATAGCTAGCTAGAGTTTGAACCATATTTGAATTCAATATAAAGTGGCATCAAATATTTGGATTCATGATCATAGCCTTTCGTAAATTTTGGTGTGAAGGGCCATCAAACTTTGTTATCCTTTTGTATATACCATATAATTACAATAACGAATATAGAATTGTATTCAAATCCTATACACCCTAGATATTCCTATTAAGTGGCATCAAATAGTTGGATTCGTGATAGTATCCTTTTGTAAATTTTGGTGTGAAGGGCCATCAATCTGTGTTGTGCTTTTGTACATACTATATACAATACATGTATATAGATTTGTATTCAAATCCTATACATCCTAGATATTCCTATATACGTGTATTCTTGAAAAGTTCATACTCACAACTTACACGCAATTCTTTTTTTTACTCAAGATGTAACCTTGAACCTCACCATGTGTGTCATGTCATCATCCAAACACTGTTTTCGCGCATGGCTAGGAGTAGTAGTGTACGCCATTGAAGCGGCGCTCGGGCCTAGAGGAGTAGAGGATTGAGCTTCAGTGCCTTAAGGCACTTGCCTTTGTGTGCATGACATGTGGGCCCAATAGGTTGCTGGCCCACATGTCACAAATCCAAAGGTAGGTGCAGTTCCAGTTACGGCACCGAAGCTCCATCCAGCAGTAGAGCGCCGCCCGCTTCACGCCCACTGCCATGGGATTTGCCGCATCCGGGCCGCCGGCGACTACCGCTTGCCATGGATTTGCCAGATACCCTAGCGCATAGCCAAGGCAATGCCTCCGTGCTCCATGCAGGTACTAACTCTGCCTCTAGACGCTTGGATCTATCCGTCGGTGGTTCGCCAGTAAAGACAAGCCCGGCCGTCGCCTAGGCTCGGCGCTGGCCCAGCGGCTCGCTGGCTCACCGTTGCCCACGGAAGGTCGTGCTCCGCATTTCTACCACGACAGAACATCCCAGATGGGTGTTCTTCAAGTGCCAAGAAATGGGGTATGTGCTTCTTATGATTCGGATGTTCACCGGATTTAGCACAATTTTAGTAGCTCATTGTTTGCCAAATTTGTGCGTAGGATGGATGCAAGTTTTGGTATTGGGAAGAAGAATATATCGATCTATTGATACAACGAAATTTGATAGATGCTCGAGTACTCCTTGCTAGAATATAGGCTACAGATGAGATTAGATGCGAAGCAACGTCTTCTTCTTTAGAATCAAAGAAGAAAGAAGTGTGCACGCTCGAGATTCCGCAGATAAACAATGAAGACATAGAGAAGATTTTAATCCAACTAGTGGGAGCAGTTACAGAAGTTGGATATCTTTTAAAATGTCTAATTGTGGTTCTTGTTTTCTTGGTCTTGCTATTCTAGAAAAGAATTGGTGAATTATGTACTACAATGTATCAAAATGTTGTTCATGAAATAAAAGAAATGTGTTTTCGGTGGTCAAAAAAATGTGCACACAGGGACTCCAACTGGCCATGGCGGACCAGATGTGTCTGCGCTTTGGCGCAGCGCCAACGCATCCATGAAAACGGCCAGACGCCGCCCCATTACCCTTCCCAAATGGACAAAATCCGGACAAAGCGAGCGTTCGTTTGGGGTCATGTGTTGGAGTTGGCCTAAAATGTACTACTTCATTTTCCTTCTCATATGTGAAGTGTAACACTTGGTTCTGCTCCATTGTGTGATTCATTCAAAAAAAAGGATTTAAAAGGTGAGAGCATGCTATTTCCATGGGGTAGGCGGGGTTGTTTCGCCTAGCCGGTTAGACATAGAGAGCGAGAGAAAGATGTACATACATAGTACTTAACATGCGTGAATGTGTAGTGGCTACCTTTAGATCTTTCGGAGCACGTGATAAGATACATGCGTGAATGTGTAGTGGCCACATTTAGATCATTCAGAGCACGTGATAAGATGTAACACTCGTGGATGTGTAGTGGACATACTTTTGGACGGCCTATAGAGTGTGTGTGCATGTGTATGTGTGTGAGAGAGGCACAGAGAGAGAGGGTTGTTTGATGGGGAGAGACCTGGAGATCCCCGCCTATTAGAGTGCCTTCATCAAGACCCGTTGCTTGCATGACAACTTCCTCTATGTCTATGATGTTGTTCGAAGGCCCCACTAGCTCAATGAGCCCTCTTTATTCCCTAATTTGGACATTGTCGGCGCTTTTGACTCAGTCTCTCAGGCTTACATGCCGGACCTAATGCCGAGGCTGAGTTTCAGGAGACGATGGTGCAACATCCTTTCCCTCCTCCAAAGTTCTTCGTCTTCCCATGTCATGGCGAGCAGGGATCTTGACCAACATTCCTCGCACCACTGCGGGCTACGTCAGGGAGACCCTCTCTCCCCAATGTTGTTCACTGTGGCTATTGCTCCATTGCACTGGCTCTTCGACAAAGCGTCTTTATCTGGTGCCCTATCGCCACTACGGCTCCCTCCTTCCCAACTTCGGCTAAGCCTTTTTGCCGATGATGCGGCTCTGTTCATCTCTCCCTTTGCTACTGATATTGCCACCACCAAAAAATCCTTCTTAGTTTCGTGCAGGCCTAGGGTCTTGCTGCCAATATTAAAAAATGTGGCATCTTCCAAATCGCCTGCGAGGTTCTGGACCTTCATCCCTCGTTCGCCTATTCTCGGTGCCAGTGCTACAATTTCCATGCACCTACTTAGGCTTGCCCCCGCACTTCAGAAACATCTCCTATGGTGATCCACGACCCATACATGATAAACTTGCAACAAGGCTCCAAATTTGGAAAGGGAAACTAATGTCAAGCCATGCAAGCATGCGGCTTATCAACTTCGTCCTATCGTCCATTCTAGTTCATCATCACTATGTTCAAACTTGATGCCTGGGCAATCAAACAGATTGACAAATTGCGGAGGAACTTTCTTTGGCAGGCAAGGCCGGAGGCTGAGGGTGGGATGGCACTAGTTAGCTGGAAGGTTATTTGCTACCCCAAGAATCTTGGTGGCCTAGGTATGCTTAACCTCAACCTTGTTGGTCATGCTCTGCGCCTACGTTGGATCTGGTAAGAGTGGCAAGACGCCCTCTGCCCATGGGTTAGATCCCCTATTCCTTGTGATGACTTAGACCGGGCACTGTTCCGTGCGGAAAGTTCCATCTCCGTTGGAAGTGGTAGCCATACCTTGTTCTGGAATGATAGATGGCTTAACGAGAAGGCTCCTAAGGATCTTGCACTAGATCTCTTCAATCTGGCTCACCGGAAGAGCATCACGGTTAATATAGCCATGCATAATCAACATTGGATGTCTGGTGTTCAGTGAATTCAAAATATCATTGAGCTAAGACAATTCAACTTGCTCTGGAACATGGTGCAACATGTCAACCTGAACCCGATGATGGCCGACAAAATCTCCTGGAATGCGTGCCCCTTGGGTGCTTCTTCCGCCTCCTCTGCTTATAAATGTCAATTCCTTGGCTCCTTCATGAACATCAAATTTGATTGTGTCTGGAAATCAAAGACTCACCCAAGGTGCAAGATATTCTTTTAGCTTAGCCTATGGAGTAGAATTCTCACTGCAGACAACCTTGCTAAGCGAGCCATCCCTCATAATCCTACTTGTTTCCATTGCGACCAGGAGGTTGAGACCGCGGGCCATCTTCTTCTTCAGTGCCCCTACTCCAGACTAGTCTGGATGCTTGTTTCTGACTAGATTGACATCACTGGGTTTGCTTGTCTGCTACTTCTTGAGCTTGCGTTGGTTTTTCCCTTGAAGAGGAAAGGGTGATGCAGCAAAGTAGGGATAAGTATTTCACTCAGTTTGAGAACCAAGGTATCAATCCAGTAGGAGACAACGCACAAATCACCGAATACCTGCACAAACAATCAAACAACTTGCACACAACGCGATAAAGGGGTTGTAAATCCCTTCATGGTTATTTGCAAAAGTGAGATCAGATAGAGATAGATAAACGATAAAGTAAATATTTTTGGTATTTTTGTTTTATAGATCGGAAAGTAAAAGATTGCAAAATAGTAGATCGGAAACTTGTATGATGAAAAGTAAAAAGTTATATGATAGAAAATAGACCCAGGGGCCATAGGTTTCACTAGAGGTTTCTCTCAAGATAGAAAATAATACGGTGGGTGAACAAATTACTGCCAAGCAATTGATAGAAAAGCGCAAAGTTATGACGGTATCTAAGGCAATGATCATGAATATAGGTATCATGTCCGTGTCAAGTAGACCAAAACGATTCTGCATCTACTACTATTAGTCCACACATCGACTGCTATCCAGCATGCATCTAGAGTATTAAGTTCATAAAGATTGGAGTAATGCATTAAGTAAGATGATATGATGTAGAGGAATTAACTCAAGAAATATGATGAAAACCCCATCTTTTTATCCTCGATGGAAACAATACAATACGTGCCTTGCTTCCCCTACTGTCACTGGGAAAGGAAACCGCAAGATTGAACCCAAAGCTAAGCACTTCTCCCATTGCAAGAAAAACCAATCTAGTTGGCCAAACCAAACTGATATTTTGAAGAGAATTACAAAGATATCAAATCATGCATATAAGAATTCGGAGTCATACATAAGCTGATCATAAATCCACAATTCATCGGATCTCGTCAAACACACCACAAAAAAGTATTACATCTAATAGATCTCCAAGAACATCGAGGAGAACATGGTATTGAGAATCAAAGAGAGAGAAGAAGCCATCTAGCTACTAGCTATGGACCAGTAGGTCTATGGTAAACTACTCGCGCTTCATCAAAAGGGTAATGGTGTTGATGTAGAAGCCCTCCGTGATCAAATCCCCCTCCGGCAGGGTGCTGGAAACGGTCCCTAGATGGGATCTCACGGGTACAGAAGGTTGCGGTGGTGGAAAAGTCTTTTCATGGATGCCTCTGTTGGTTTGGGGATATATGAGTATATATATTGGCGAAATAATTAGGTCAGGAGGTGCACGATGGGCCCACAAGGGTGGGGGGCGCGCCCTACCCCCCTGGGCGCGCCCTCCGTCCTTGTGGCCGCCTTGTGGCTCCTCCGACTTCATCTCCAAGTCTCCTGGTTTCCTTCTGGTCCAAGAAAAATCATCGCGAAAGTATTATTCCGTTTGGTATTCCTTTTCTGCGAAACTAAAAAACAAGGAAAAAACAGAAACTGGCACTGGGCTCTAGGTTAATAGGTTAGTCCCAAAAATAATATAAAATAGCATATTAATGCATATAAAACATCCAAAACAGATAATATAATAGCATTGAACAATCAAAAATTATAGATATGTTGGAGACGTATCAAGCATCCCCAAGCTTAATTCCTGCTCGTCCTCGAGTAGGTAAATGATAAAAACAGAATTTTTGATGTGGAATGCTACCTAACATATTTATCGATGTAATTTTCTTTATTGTGGCATGAATGTTCAGATCCATAAGATTCAAAACAAAAGTTTAATATTGACATAAAAACAATAATACTTCAAGCATACTAACAAGGCAATTATGTCTTCTCAAAATAACATGGCCAAAGAAAGCTTATCCCTACAAAATCATATAGTCTCGCTATGCTCCATCTTCATCACACAAAATACTCAAATCATGCTCAACCCCGATGACAAGCCAAGCAATTGTTTCATACTTTTGACGTTCTCAAACCTTTTCAACTTTCACGCAATACATGAGCATGAGCCATGGACATAGCACTATAGGTGGAATAGAAGGTGGTTGTGGAGAAGACAAAAAGAGGGAGATAGTCTCACATCAACTAGGCGTATCAACGGGCTATGGAGATGCCCATCAATAGATATCAATGTGAGTGAGTAGGGATTGCCATGCAACGGATGCACTAGAGCTATAAGTGTATGAAAGCTTAAAAAGAAAACTAAGTGGGTGTGCATCCAACTTGCTTGCTCATGAAGACCTAGGGCAATTTGAGGAAGCCCATCGTTGGAATATACAACCCAAGTTCTATAATGAAAAATTCCCACTAGTATATGAAAGTGACAATATAGGAGACTCTCTATCATGATGATCATGGTGCTACTTTGAAGCACAAGTATGGAAAAAGGATAGTAACATTGCCCCTTCTCTCTTTTTCTCTCATTTTTTTCTTTCTTTTTTTCTTCTTCTTCTTTTTTCTCTTTTTTTCTCTTTTTTTTCTTTCTCCTTTTCTTTCTTTGGCTTCTTTGGCCTCTTTCTTTTTTTTCCTCACATGGCACAATGATCTAATACTGAAGATCATCATACTTCTATTTACTTACAACTCGATACTAGAACAAAATATGACTCTATATGAATGCCTCCGGCGGTGTACCGGGATGTGCAATGAATAAAAAGTGACATGTATGAAAAAATTATGAACGGTGGCTTTGCCACAAATACGATGTCAACTACATGATCATGCAAAGCAATATGACAATGATAATACGTGTCATAGTAAACGAAACGGTGGAAAGTTGCATGGCAATATATCTCAGAATGGCTATGAAAATGCCATAATAGGTAGGTATGGTGGCTGTTTTGAGGAAGGTATATGGTGGGTGTATGGTACCGGCGAAAGTTGCGCGGTACAAGAGAGGCTAGCATTGGTGGAAGGCTGAGAGTGCGTATAATCCATGGACTCAACATTAGTCATAAAGAACTCACATACTTATTGCAAAAATCTATTAGTCATCGAAACAAAGTACTACGCGCATGCTCCTAGAGGGATAGATTGGTAGGAAAAGACCATCGCTCGTCCCCGACCGCCACTCATAAGGAAGACAATCAAAAAATATCGCATGCTCCAACTTCGTTACAGAACGGTTCACCATACGTGCATGCTACGGGACTCACAAACCCTAACACAAGTATTTCTCAAATTCACAATTACTCACTAGCATGACTCTTATATCACCATCTTTATATCTCAAAACAATCATAAGGAATCAAACTTCTCATAGTATTCAATGCACTTTATATGAAAGTTTTTATTATATCCCTCTTGGATGCCTATGTTATTAGGAATAAATTTATAACCAAAGCAAATTACCATGCTGTTTAAAGACTCTCAAAATAATATAAGTGAAGCATGAGAGTTCAATAATTTCTACAAAATAAAGCCACCGCCGTGCTCTAAAAAGATATAAGTGAAGCACTAGAGCAAAATTGCCTAGCTCAAAAGATATAAGTGAAGCACAAAGAGTATTCTAATAAATCACGATTCATGTGTGTCCCTCTCAAAAGGTGTGTACAGCAAGGATGATTATGGCGAACTAAAAATCAAAGACTCAAATTATACAAGACGCTCCAAGCAAAACACATATCATGTGGTGAATAAAAATATAGCCTCAACTAAAGTTACCGATAGACGAAGACGAAAGAGGGGATGCCTTCCGGGGCATCCCCAAGCTTAGGCTCTTGGTTATCCTTGAATATTACCTTGTGGTTCCTTGGGCATCCCCAAGCTTAGGATCTTGCCACTCCTTATTCCATAGTCCATCAAATCCTTACCCAAAAACTAGAAAACTTCACAACACAAAACTCAACAGAAAATCTCATAAGCTCCGTTAGTATAAGAAAATAAATCACCACTTTGGTACTGTTGTGAACTCATTATTTATTAATATTGGTGTAATATCTACTGTATTCCAATATTTCCATGGTTCATACCCCCCGATACTACCCATAGATTCATCAAAATAAGGAAACAACACAAGGAAAACAGAATCTGTCAAAAACAGAACAGTCTGCGAAGATCCGAATTGTTCTAATACTTATGTAACTCCAAAAATTCTGAAAAATTAGGAAAACAGAGGAAATTTGTATATAAATCTCGTATACAACATTCAGGGTTTTTCAACGCCCTAGTGAAATACTAAAATTCTGAGACTGGACGCAAAAGTTACTGTTTTTTCAGCAAGATCAAATCAACTATCACTGTAAGCCATCCCAAAGGTGTTACTTGGCACAAACACTAATTAAAACATAAAACCACATCTAACCAGAGGCTATATGAATTATTTATTGCAAAACAGAACCCAAAAAAGCAAAAACAAAAATAAAATTGGGTTGCCTCCCAACAAGCGCTATTGTTTAACGCCCTTAGCTAGGCATAAAAACATGAATAGATCTAGGTATTGTCATCTTTGGTATGCAATCCATAAGTAGCTCTCATAATAGATTCATATGGCAATTTAATTTTATTTCTAGAAAAGTGCTCCATGCCCTTCCTTAATGGAAATTGAAATCCAATGTTTCCTTCTTTCATATCAATAATTGCACCAATCGTTCTAAGGAAAGGTCTACCAAGAATAATAGGACATGTCGGATTGCAATCTATATCAAGAACAATGAATTCTACGGGCACATAATTCCTATTTGCAACAATAATAACATCATTAATCCTCCCCATAGGTTTCTTAATAGTGGAATCCATGAGATGCAAATTTAAAGAACAATCATCAAATTCACGAAAACCTAACACATCACATAAAGTTTTTGGAATCGTGGAAACACTAGCACTCAAATCACACAAAGCATAACACTCATAATATTTAATCTTAATATTAATAGTAGGTTCCCACTCATCATAAAGTTTTCTAGGGATGAAAACTTTCAATTCAAGCTTTTCTTCAAAAGATTGCATCATAGCATCAACGATATGTTTAGTAAAAGCTTTGTTTTGATTGTAAGCATGAGGAGAATTCAACATGGATTGCAACAAGGAAATACAATATATTAAAGAACAATTATCATAATTAAATTCCTTGAAATCCAAAAGAGTGGGTTCATTGCTACTTAAAGTTTTGACCTCTCCAATCCCACTTTTATCAATTTTTGCATCAAGATCTAAAAACACCGAATCATTGGGACGCCTTTTAACTAAAATTGACTCATCTCCAGTCCCATCTTTATCAAGATTTATATTGGAAAACAAAGATTCAATAGGAGTCACATCAATCACTTTAAGATGTTCATCATTATTTAAAGCCTCTGGTTTAGCAGCCATCTTATTTACTAAGGTAGCTTGTTTATCAGAAATTTGGCCTACTAAAATTTCAAGATGAGCAAACTAAAATTTCAAACCATGAAATACCTTAGACATATCATCGAGCTCTTTATTCATGTACTGCATAAAACTTTTCTGATCTTTAAGCTCATTTCTAAAGAAACTATTATGCTCAAATTGTAAAGACATGAAGCTCCTAACATTATTGTCAATTTCTTCCAACCGTCTAAGGTGAGGATCAACGTTCTTTGGTTGGGCCATAAAAGCAAGTCAAATCACTCAGGTACACAAAAAGCAAATGAAGAAGACGAACGGAAGAGGAACGAAGAAAAGGCAAAGAGAGGGGCGAAGAAAAAGGCAAATCTTTTCGAAAATCATTTTAGAAGTGGGGGAGAGGAAAACGAGAAGCAAATGGCGAATAATGTAATTCAAGAGATGAGAGTTTATGATGGGTACTTGGTATGTCTTGACTTGGCGTAGATCTCCCTGACAACGGCGCCAGATATTCTTCCTGCTACTTCTTGAGCTTGCGTTGGTTTTTCCCTTGAAGAGGAAAGGGTGATGCAACAAAGTTGAGATAAGTATTTCCCTCAGTTTGAGAACCAAGGTATCAATCCAGTAGGAGACAACGCACAAATCATCGAATATCTGCACAAACAATCAAACAACTTGCACCCAACGCGATAAAGGGGTTGTCAATCCCTACACGGTTATTTGCAAAAGTGAGATCAGATAGAGATAGATAAATGATAAAGTAAATATTGTTTTATAGATCGGAAAGTAAAAGATTGCAAAATAGTAGATCAGAAACTTGTATGATGAAAAGTAGAAAGTTATATGATAGAAAATAGACCCAAGGGCCATAGGTTTCACTAGAGGCTTCTCTCAAGATAGAAAAAAATACGGTGGGTGAACAAATTACTGCCGAGCAATTGATAGAAAAGCGCAAAGTTATGACGATATCTAAGGCAATGATCATGAATATAGGCATCACGTCTGTGTCAAGTAGACCAAAACAATTCTGCATCTACTACTATTACACCACACATCGACCGCTATCCAACATGCATCTAGAGCATTAAGTTCATAAAGAACGGAGTAATGAATTAACTCAAGCAATATGATGAAAACCCCATCTTTTTATCCTCGATGGCAACAATACAATACGTGCCTTGCTGCCCCTACTGTCACTGGGAAAGGACACCGCAAGATTGAACCCAAAGATAAGCACTTCTCCCATTGCAAGAAAAACCAATCTAGTTGGCCAAACCAAACCGATAATTCAAAGAGAATTACAAAGATATCAAATCATGCATATAAGAATTCAGAGAAGATTCAAATAATATTCATAGATAAGCTAATCATAAATCCACAATTCATCGGATCTCGGCAAACACACCGCAAAAAAGTATTACATCGAATAGATCTCCAAGAACATCGAGGAGAACATGGTATTGAGAATCAAAGAGAGAGAAGAAGCTATCTAGCTACTAGCTATGGACCCATAGGTCTGTGGTAAACTACTCACGCTTCATCGGAAGGGAAATGGTGTTGATGTAGAAGCCCTCCGTGATTGAACCCCCCTCCGGCAGGGTGCCGGAAAAGGTCCCTAGATGGGATCTCACGGGTACAGAAGGTTGCGGCGGTGGAAAAGTCTTTTCATGGATGCATCTGTTGGTTTGGGGATATATCTGTTGGTTTGGGGATATAGGCGAAAGAATTAGGTCAGGAGGTGCACGAGGGGCCCACAAGGGTGGGGGGCGCGCCCTACCCCCCTGGGCGTGCCCTTCGTCCTTGTGGCCGCCTCGTGGCTCCTCCGACTTCATCTCCAAGTCTACTGGTTTCCTTCTGGTCCAAGAAAAATCATCGCGAAAGTTTTATTCCGTTTGGACTCCGTTTGGTATTCCTTTTCTGTGAAACTCAAAAACAAGAAAAAAATAGAAACTAGCACTGGGCTCTAGGTTAATAGGTTAGTCCCAAAAATAAAATAAAATAAAATAGCATATTAATGCATATAAAACATCCAAAACAGATAATATAATAGCATGGAACAATAAAAAATTATAGATACGTTGGAGACGTATCATTGTCCTTTCTTGTCAAACTCTTCAATCGTTTCTTGGTGGAACAAACTCGTTTGCCCTCTTGGGGCAAAGGCTTGCTCCACGGCCATTACCACCGGATGGAACTTATGGAAGGAAAGAAACAGGAGGGTTTTCGACAACAAATTCTTGAGAGAACATGAACTGCTAGAGCTCGTCAAGAATGACATCCTACAACCAGCCCTCTCCATGCACTAGCTTAGCGATACGGAAAACACCACAGAACCTGAGATGGACTAGTCTCTGAGTTTTCTTTATTCCTGTGTTCTCCCCCCTCTCGTACTTTCTTATCAAAGTTTTCTCCTGATAAATATATAGGCACCCCAGGCTGCCATTTCCTCAAGAAAGAACCATCCATATGGCACATTTTTAGCAGGAAAATGTTCGTAACCTTTGCTGCTACCGTCCAATGCTGACTGGTGGTGTTCTTTAAGATGACAAGTTAGAAGCGTATTCAACGAAGAGTGATGGTTTCTTCATCCATCCAAGTTACTGTTGGAAAGCTGAGGCTTTGTGATTTGACGGCTCACTAAACTGGAGGAGTGGGAAATAAGGCAGCCTACTGAAATACTAATAGCACATACATGTCAGTGATATGGCAAGAGGAAGCGCGTTGAGCAATGGGCGAACATGACAGTCGTGCCTTGAGTGTTACATAAAGTGTAACACTTGGTTTGCACCTTCATATGAAAGGTCGATACAAATCCCGATAAGATAATGCGCTACGCTTTCTACTAATCCTGCCAACCGTCCTTCTACAATAAATAATTCCCTTTCTGGTTTATGAGCAAGTCTAATAAGGAATACTCAGCAGGCTATAGCATGTGCCACATCACAAAGATACTAGCTGGATCACCAGCAAAAAAACAAAGATCCAAGATGGTTGAAAGAGAAAGGAGGGAGAGAGCGTAGCGGGTGCTAGAATTATTGCCTGGCTGTAGCACACCTCGCAAGGAGAAGGAGCTCGCATGCAAGCCATGCCAGCGCTTGAGCCGGCGCTTTCTTGTTCCCTCCCAATCATGCTTGTTTCTTTCTCATCATCACATTTAAACATTAAATACTACAACCAGTCTTTACCTATTATATAGCTAGCCTATTTATTCCAGTCTACTTTTACAAAGCCTTTAGATGACATGGAATTGATCTATAGCCAACAGAAGGCCGCACTATTATCATTCATATGTTGATTTCAAGCTGCATTAAATCATTGTGTGCAAGGATGGGGAAACTCACCAATGCATGTCAAGTTTGTTGGTCATTTGTATTGGTCATGAATACATGCATTGGTATTAATAAATTGGTAAACACTTAATGTAACACCCCCCAGTGGTTAACTACAGTAATCACCCTTTTGATTATGACATGTCATCATGATCAACAGTGCTTAAACATCATTTGGAACATATCTCTTTTCAACTTTAAATTCAAAATGGAAATTCAAACTTAAGTGAATCTAAAAGTTGTTCAAATTGGAAAACAAAAATGTGTATCCTGTTGCAAATATTCTCATAGCATTTATAAAAATGATTGCAACATTTATTGGAATTGCAAGAGGACTCAAACACACAAGGAACAGCAGCAAAACAGCACTATTTAATCCTTTTTCAATTAAATAAAATCCAAACAAAAAGATATGGACACCAAACCAATTTCTAGCAGTGACTAATAATGCACTGTGATTTATGGGCTAGGTCTCATATTTTACAAAAGTCATTTTGAGGCCTAACTATTTACTAAACAGAGACATGAGAATAAATAAAAAGAAAAAGATAAAAGAAAACAAAACAGAAAAAGAAAAAAAAGAGCAACCCCGCCCCCATCTGGGCCTCGGCCTAGCTGTCCGCAACCAGCCAGGCCGGCCCAGCCGCCCCCCCTTTACCCCCCCCGATCCACCCCAAACCCTAACCTACCCCACTCCCCCCACCTCTCCCTCCCCCGATCCAAACTGGATCGGGATCCGGAGCTCCAGCTGCGGCCGCCCTTCGACGCCCCGGCGCGCCCCCGCCGGCCGGCCGCCACCCCGCCGCCGACGCCTCGCTTCCTCCCCGGAGCCCCCGCTCGCCGACGCCCCCGTCGCCTCACCCCGCCGACCGCCCTGCCACTCGACATCGCCGGCACCACCCCGTCGCCGGACCGCGCCACCCCCTCGACCCTCATCCCCGACCGGCCTCCTCGAGCCACGCCACCCCCGTGCCTCTACAGCCGTCGGTGAGGCCCCGGCCTCTGCCGCCCTCTCCCCTTTCCCCCTCGTCCCCGTCCTCGATGCCGTCCGCCGTGCCCGGCCGCGCTCGCCGCGGTCCCCTGCTCCGTTAGCCGCGCCCCCGCCGCGCCTGGCCACGCATGCGCGCGCACCGCGCTCGCCCGCTCGAGCCTGCTGCTCACCGCGGCCTCCCTCTCTCCCCTCGGCGCTGCTCGCCTGCAGCCGCGCCCACCCGCACCCGCGCGCGCGAGCCCGCCCTGCCTGCTCGCGCCACCGCGCCACCTCTGTCCGCCGCGCGCGCCCGCTCTGCCCAGCCAGTCCGCCGCCTCCCCTGGCCGGCGCCGTGGCTGCCGGCGCCCGCGCCACTGGCAGCGTCCGGGGCCAGCTCGCGCGTCCGCACGGGCGCCCGCTGCGCCAGATCGGACTGCGCCCGACACCCGCTAAGCGCCCTGACCCTATGACAAGTGGGGTCCAACCCAGAACAAAAATGATTTTAAAAAAAATATAAAAATAAATAAAAATAAATAAATAAATTAAGTAGTTAATTAACTTAATTAATTTGGATTCATTAACATAATCACTTAGTTAACTAATTAATCGTGATTAATTAGTCTTAGTCAATGACAGTGGGCCCCACCTGTCAAATTATGCTGACGTCAGCATGATGTCATGCTGACATCATCAGCTACTGTTTCGGATAATGTTTAATTTAAATAATTAAATAAATTCCAGAAATTAATAAAAACTTTAGAAAATCATATAAATAATCCGTAACTCAGATCGAAAAACTTTGTACATGAAAGTTGCTCAGAACGACGACACGAATCCGAATAAGCGGTCCGTTCTCTCCGGTCATCTGTCTGACAAATGTCCGGAATCGGGAAAACATTCCCGGATGGATTCCCCCTTCCTCGGTGACGTGCAACCATACGTTAGGACACACCCGGCACCGCACATTGTCATGTCGTACTTTGTGTTGCTCATGTTTGCTCTATATTTATACTGTTTCCTACCCCTCATCTCTCTCGATAGCCCCCGACCCCGACGTCGTCCCCGAGACCGACACAGCTCCGGAGACCGAAGACACCATTGACGACCTTTCCCTTGCCGCCGAGCAACCAGGCAAGCCCCCCCTTTGATCATCCCGATATCGCCCATTCTAATTTCTCATGCTTGCATTAGAATTGCTGCTGCTACTGCTTTACCTATTCTGATGCATAGCCTGTTCATTGTAACCTGCTGTTGATAATTACCCGCATATCCTAAACTGTTTAGTATAGGCTGGGTAGAGACCTATCAGTGACCCCACTTATCCCGACTGCCGCGATGGATTGTCAGAAGACCCGATCAACGGGATTGAAGACTAGGCCCCTACACCGCACATCACCCCCCCTTAGTTGTAACGACACTGCAGCGTTATTATCGAGTGCCGAGGGTGAAACCTCTTGTAGCACTTCGGATGTTAACTCTGTAGAGTAACTATTCGGACGTGGTCATCGAGGGTGATTCCTCCTTCACCGCTTCCGATAACGACGCCGTCGTACAACACCTCAAGTGTGAACCCAGTGAGGGTGATTCCTCCGAGTTCACCTTGACGGAGACATCGAGTAGGAATCCAACGAGGGTGATACCTCGGATTCCCCTGATGTTATGGACACCCGGATACTTGGACTTTACCCTGTTACTTGGATAGGCGGGTCGACCCTGAGGGGTACCCGCGTGCGCCTGAGAGGCGAGTGTTGTAAAGACGGGTGCCAGTGTGGTGCCCGAGTGATGAATACGAGGCGCGGCCGGGCATTCTTAACCCTTGCAGCAAGTCCTCGAGACGGGGCGACGGGGTCACATCTTTTGTGAGTCTCTGCTTGTTACCGCAAGCCCAAGGTACTAACGATTTGGATATTTGATCCGAGCAGGCCTCTGGCCTGATAGCACTAACCATCACATGGGCATAGTATGGGCGTTCTTCATCGTATGCATCAGCCGAAAGCTCTGTCAGATGTCCAGTTCAGCATGGCGGCACGGACGGACCGGCGCCTTCCTGTAGTGTTGGTGCCTGGGTTCACCGTGTGCGCAATGACCCGGAGGGCGAGGGGCGATGGCCAAGACCCCCTTGCACTTAGGATGTAGACCGGCGGGGACCTCTCTGCTGAGCTGTAGGTAGGGTTGCGATGTGTCGTTTGGCCGAGGCTGAGCATGACCCAGGAAAGTGTGTCCGACCGGAGTTAATCGAGCATGTTGGGTAAGTTGGTGCACCCCTGCAGGGAAGAAAACTTCTATCGATAGCATGTCCTACGGTAACGGACACTCGGAGTTGTATCCTGATTGATACAATTTAGAACTGGATACTTGGATACTATGGCTCTGGGATTGCTTCTCGCAGGGAGTCGAGAAGGGATCTCCGGACGAGGTTGATGACTGTATGGCTCTGGGATTGCTTTCTCGCAGGGAGTCGAGAAAGGATCTCTTGGTGAGGTTGAGACTTAATGATACTGCTACATTATATTGAACTGTTCTACTCTCTTCTATTTCTGCAAGACCGCTGAAGATGCTAGTCTTTGATAGGACTAGGCCTCCTCTCTATTCTGGCATTTCTGCAGCCCAGTCCACATATACAGCCTCTCCTTGAAAATGTTGCATATGTAGTGTAGATCCTTGCTTGCTGAGTACTTCTGAGTACTCATGGTTGCTTTGTTTTCCTTTTCTCCCCATATCAGTTTGTCATGACCAGATGACGGAGCCCCCTGAGACAGATGCCCCGTCGATCGACTACTACTACTACCCAGAGGATGGATACTACTACGAGCTGACTGACGACCAGGAGTAGGATCGGAGGGTCCCAGGCAGGAGGCCTACGCCTTTCGATCGTAGTGTTTTATTTTGCCCCGCCTTTCTAAAGGCCCTTCTGTTTCTGGTTCATATCTGTACTCAGATATCTGATGCTTCCGCTGACACTTGTTCGCAAGCTTATGTATTCGAGCCCTCGAGGCCCCTGGCTTGTAATATAAAGCTTGTATGACTTTATTTATGTTTTAGAGTTGTGTTGTGATATCTTCCCGTGAGTCCTTAGGCTTGATCGTGTGCATTTGCGTGTATGATTAGTGCATGATTGGGCCGGGGGCGTCACAAGTTGGTATCAGAGCCGACTGACTGTAGGAACTCCCCCTTTCCAACTCCTTGGCCGAAGTTGAGTCTAGTGGTCCAAAACTGTTTTACTAACTTGGCTGTGTGGCTTACGGGCCCACGTCACCAATTGGGTGGTATTAGTATCTTTTACTCCTCGACCTTTACTCTGGGACTCTGATCTCTCTTCTATTCGGGTTAAATTTTTTACTAACCCCAACATTAGGTTCTCGTAATCACATCCACCCGGTGTTCTGGAATTACCCCTCCTTTCTTCAAGATTGTGGGCCAGGTTCTGCTTATAGGATCCTCTTATCGAGGGCACCCTGTGTTGTCACTTGCAGATTCCTCGCTCCAATAGTTTTCTCCGATGTTGATGTAGCCTTTGCTATGTCTCGATGTGTACTTCCCTACCGCGTGCCTGCGCGCCGCCTAGATGTCTAGCCCTCCCTTTTCAACTGTCGTAATGCCGGATACTAACCGAGGCTATGTGTGGCTTTGAATGTCTGGTGCGAATATGCTGAAGTATCTATTGCACTTCCTTCTGTTGTGCATGTTACTTCATGAATTATTCCATACACCTGTAGTTTTTCTTGCTAAACTGCCCCTGTTGATTTGGCAGGATGGCTGACGATCCTCCACCTCCACCTTATACTGCCGCAATGATGCAGCATTTTATGACCGGACTAATGGCTCAATTCCCAAATCAGAATACTCAACAGCAGAATGCTCCAATAACTCTGCTAGAATTTGTGCGCCTCAACCCGTCCGTTTTCCGCAACTCCACCAATCCTATGGATGCTGATGATTGGCTTCGTGACATCCTGTTTGAGATGGAGTCAGCTAATGTTTCCCCTGACAGTCACGTCACCTTTGCGACATTCCACTTAAAGGGTCCAGCTGCTCAATGGTGGGAAAGCCACAAGGGTATGTTGCCTGCTGAGACTGTAACCACGTGGCAGGAATTTCAGTCAGCCTTTCATGCATGGTACATTCCTCAAGGTCTGATCGACCAGAAGAAGCAGGAGTTCCGCAAACTCTCATAGAGCAAAATGACTGTGGATGAATATCATAGGAAATTTATCGAACTGTCCCGCTATGCTGAGGATGACGTCAACACCGACACTCGCAAGCAGGAGAAATTTCGTGAGGGACTACGTACTGATATAAAACTTGCACTTGCTGCCCATGATTTCAACGACTTCGCAATGTTTGTCAGCAAATCTTTCCAAGTTGAAACAGCTCTGACTGAGTACCAGGAGTCGCTCAAGCGCACTCATGAAGCTGGCTCATCCTCGGGTCAGCCTGTTCACAAGCGTCGAGTCTGGACTCCCCACAATGTTTACCACCGACCTGCTCCAACACCAAGGCCGTCATATGTTGCACCTCGTCTGCCTTCGCCGCCGAGACAGCTAACGATTCAGGGTGGACAGTCCAATGCCATGGCTACACCTCAGGCTGCACCACGTCCTCCTGATGGTCGTACGAAGGGCCATCGAACCCATCATTCCAGAAGTCGTAAGGCCAGGCCGCTTGCTATGGGTCGTGGCCAGGTCACTCATGTCAATATGGGAGAAGCTCGTGAGTCACCTAAAATCGTGATGGGAACTCTGCCAGTTAATTCAGTTGCAGCCTCTGTTCTCTTTGATTCCGGGGCATCACATTCCTTTGTGTCCCAGCAATTTGCACAATTGCATGGGTTAGCTATGAGCTCATTACCCACTCCTTTAGAAATCATCACTCCCTATTCCCGGTGGCAAACCAAAATGGTAAGTCACAACAATCAGATCAGAATTGAAGGGTTGATGTTCTCTGCTTCCCTTATTGCTCTTGGACCTTCCGACATAAACATCATTCTCGGTATGGACTGGTTGACCGCCCATAATGCTTTGATTGACTGTGCCGCTAAGAAAGTCCAACTTACCCATTCTTCGGGCCAGACAGTCAAATCCTCAGCCCGAATAGCTCAAGATGCTGAGAGCCAGATATATGTTCTGAATGCATTGAACGCTTCACCTCTTGAAGGCATCGAGAACGTTCCAGTTGTTCGTGATTTTCAAGATGTATTTCCAGAAGAACTTCCAGGAATACCCCCTGCTAGAGCTGTTGAGTTTGTCATCGACTTGAAACCTGGCACTACCCCTATTGCGAAGCGCCCTTATAAGATGCCTCCGCATCATCTTCTCGAACTTTAGGAAGAAATCGACACGTCACTTAAGAAAGGTTTCATCCACCCTAGTTCCTCAGCTTGGGGAGCACCTTCACTCTTCGTGAAGAAGAAGGATGGAACTAACCGATTGGTTCAGGATTATCGGCCCATTAACCAAGCCACAATCCAGAATAAATATCCGCTTCCTCGGATCAATGATTTGTATGATCAACTTGCCGGTTCCTCAGTATTCTCTAAGCTTGATTTGAGATTGAGATACCATCAGATCCGTGTTCATGAAGAATATATTCCCAAGACTGCATTTGTTACTCGTTATGGCTCCTACGAGTACACCGTCATTTCATTTGGCCTAACAAATGCTCCAGCCACATTCTCCCGTCTGATGAATTATATTTTCATGGATTACCTCGACAAGTTCGTCATGGTTTATCTAGATGATATTCTGGTTTATTCAAAGAATAAGGAAGAACATGCCGAACACCTCCGTCTTGTACTGGAAAGGCTCTGAGAACACCAGTTGTATGCCAAATACTCCAAATGTGAATTCTGGTTATCTGAAGTGACATATCTTGGTCATGTGATTTCCAAAGATGGCATTGCCGTTAACCCAGAACGAGTTCAGGCTATTCTTGACTGGACTCCTCCGAAGAACGTCTAGCAAGTGAGAAGTTATCTCAGCCTTGCAAGCTATTGCCGTCGATTTGTCGAGAACTTTTCCAGGATTGCTAAGCCTTTGACTGATCTGCTTCACAAGGGCGTTAAGTTCGAATGGACAGAAAAATGTTAGGAAAGCTTTCAAACACTCAAAGACAAGCTGACATCTGCCCCAGTACTATCTCCTCCAGATACCCGCAAAGACTTTGTGATCTATTGTGACGCATCCCGTGAAGGATTAGGCTGTGTCCTAATGCAAGAGTGTAAAGTGATTGCTTATGGCTCTCGTCAGTTGCGCCCACATGAAGAGAATTATCCGGTACATGATCTAGAACTAGCTGCTGTCATGTATGCACTGCAGTTGTGGCGACATTACCTTATCGGTAATCGTTGCGAGATCTACACGGATCATAAAAGTCTGAAGTACTTGTTCACTCAACCTTCTCTAAACCTCCGTCAGCAAAGATGGATGGAGGCCATTGCGGACTATGATTTGGGTATATCCTATACCCCTGGCAAGGCTAACGTGATGGCTGATGCCTTAAGCCGCAAGTCCTATTGCGACAACCTCATGGTTAGGCGAGCTCAACCTCATCTTTTTGAAGAACTATGCAAGCTGGATCTCCGTATTATCCCACAGGGTTCTCTTAATAACCTTGTGATACAACCAGATCTTGAGAAAGCTGTTAAGGATGCGCAAGCTAAAGATGCTGAAGTTGATCTAATGAAGAAAGACCTTCACCTTGTAAAGTACAGGGATTTCTCGCTGTCTGAAGATGGAACCTTGTATTTCAGAAACCGCATTGTGGTACCTCGCTTCGAACTCATGACTGACAAGGTCATGAAGGAGGCACATGATACCCCGCTGTCTATTCATCCAGGTAGCACCAAGATGTATCGTGATCTCCGTCAAAGGTACTGGTGGTCTAGAATGAAGCAGGACATTGCTCGTTATGTTGCTGAATGTGATGTGTGTCGTCGCGTTAAAGCAGAACATCAGAAGCCTGCTGGAATTCTGCAACCACTTCCTATTCCTCTATGGAAATGGGATAAGGTTCAGATGGATTTTGTTACAGGACTTCCCAGGTCACAGAAGGGTCACGATGCTATTCTTGTAGTCGTCGATCAACTTTCTAAAGTTGCACACTTTCTGCCTATCAAAGAGACTATCACTGCTAGTCAATTAGCAGAGTTGTATATCTCCAGGATTGTTTCACTCCACGGTATTCCGAAGGAGATTAGTTCGGACCGTGGCGGTCTTTTCACTTCCAAATTCTGGGAAAGTTTCCAAACAGCTATGGGAACTCATATTACCTGGAGTTCAGCTTATCACCCTCAATCCCAAGGCCAAGTTGAACGAGTTAATCAAGTGCTTGAAGACATGCTTCGGGCTTGTGTTATTTCTTTTGGCAAGAAGTGGGAAGAATCTCTTCCTTATGCGGAATTCTCATATAACAACAGCTATCAAGCCAGCTTGAAAATGCCCCCCTTCGAAGTACTCTATGGACGTAAGTGTCGAACCCCTCTGAATTGGTCAGAAACTGGGGAACGACCGCTCGTGGGTCCGGATATTATTCAACACGCCGAAGAACAAGTTCGTATTGTCCGAGAAAATCTCAAGGCGGCTCAGGACCGCCAGAAGAGCAACTACGATCGCAAACGATGGGGTTTGACTTATCAACCTGGTGATCAAGCTTATCTGCGAGTCACTCCTATGAAGGGCACTCACCGTTTTGGAATCAAGGGCAAGTTAGCTCCACGCTACGTTGGTCCTTTCCGCATAATTGCTAGGCGTGGTCAAGTGGCGTATAAATTGGAATTGCCACCGCAGTTCTCTCATATCCACGACGTCTTCCATGTGTCGCAACTTCGTAAATGCTTCAAGGAATCTCCACACCGAGCTGTGGATCACGAGGTGCTCGAATTGCAAGATGACCTATCTTATAAGCTGCATCCGATCCGCATTCTCGATGAAACTGAACGTCGGACCCGTCAGAAGGTTACCAAGTTCCTCAAAGTGCAGTGGTCAAATCATACTGAAGATGAAGCCACTTGGGAACGCGAGGATAATCTTTGTGTGGAATACCCTGAACTTTTTCCTTCTACCTCTTAATTCTCGGGACGAGAATTCTTGTTAGTAGAGGAGATTTGTAACACCCCCCAGTGGTTAACTACAGTAATCACCCTTTTGATTATGACATGTCATCATGATCAACAGTGCTTAAACATCATTTGGAACATATCTCTTTTCAACTTTAAATTCAAAATGGAAATTCAAACTTAAGTGAATCTAAAAGTTGTTCAAATTGGAAAACAAAAATGTGTATCCTGTTGCAAATATTCTCATAGCATTTATAAAAATGATTGCAACATTTATTGGAATTGCAAGAGGACTCAAACACACAAGGAACAGCAGCAAAACAGCACTATTTAATCCTTTTTCAATTAAATAAAATCCAAACAAAAAGATATGGACACCAAACCAATTTCTAGCAGTGACTAATAATGCACTGTGATTTATGGGCTAGGTCTCATATTTTACAGAAGTCATTTTGAGGCCTAACTATTTACTAAACAGAGACATGAGAATAAATAAAAAGAAAAAGATAAAAGAAAACAAAACAGAAAAAGAAAAAAAAGAGCAACCCCGCCCCCATCTGGGCCTCGGCCTAGCTGTCCGCAACCAGCCAGGCCGGCCCAGCCGCCCCCCCTTTACCCCCCCCGATCCACCCCAAACCCTAACCTACCCCACTCCCCCCACCTCTCCCTCCCCCGATCCAAACTGGATCGGGATCGGGAGCTCCAGCCGCCGCCGCCCTTCGACGCCCCGGCGCGCCCCCGCCGGCCAGCCGCCGCCCCGCCGCCGACGCATCGCCTCCTCGCCGGAGCCCCCGCTCGCCGACGCCCCCGTCGCCTCACCCCGCCGACCGCCCTGACGCTAGACGTCGTCGGCACCACCCCGTCGCCGGACCGCGCCAACCCCTCGACCCTCATCCCTGACCGGCCTCCTCGAGCCACGCCGTCCCCGTGCCTCTACAGCCGTTGGTGAGCCCCCGGCCTCTGCCGCCCTCGCCCCTTTCCCCCTCGTCCCCGTCCTCGATGCTGTCCGCCGTGCCCGGCCACTCTCGTCGCGGTCCCCTGCTTCGTTAGCCGCGCCCCCGCCGCGCCTGGCCATGCACGCGCCCGCACCGCGCTCGCCCGCTCGAGCCTGCTGCTCGCCGCGGCCTCCCTCTCTCCCCTCGGCGCTACTCACCTGCGGCCGCGCCCACCCGCACCCGCGCACGCGCGCCCGCCCCGCCTGCTCGCGCCATCGCGCCGCCTCTGTCGGCCGCGCGCGCCCGCTCTGCCCAGCCAGTCCGCCGCTTCCCCTGGCCGGCGCCGTGGCTGCCAGCGCCGGCGCCACTGCCACCGTCCGGGGCCAGCTCGTGCGCCCGCATGGGCGCCCGCTGCGCCAGATCGGACTGCGCCCGACACCCGCTAAGCGCCCTGACCCTATGACAAGTGGGGTCCACCCCAGAACGAAAATGATTTAAAAAAAATATATAAAAATAAATAAATAAATTAAGTAGTTAATTAACTTAATTAATTTGGATTAATTAACATAATCACTTAGTTAACTAATTAATCGTGATTAATTAGTCTTAGTCAATGACAGCGGGCCCCACCTGTCAGATTATGCTGACATCAGCATGATGTCATGCTGATCTCATCAGCTACTGTTTCGGATAATGTTTAATTTAAATAATTAAATAAATTCCAGAAATTAATAAAAACTTTAGAAAATCATATAAAATAATCCGTAACTCAGATCGAAAAACTTTGTACATGAAACTTGCTCAGAACGACGAGACGAATCCGAATGCGCGGTCCGTTCGTCCGTCACGCGTCCCTAACTATCCGAACATGCAACCGTCCCTCTCCGGTCATCTGTCTGACAAATGTCCGGAATCGGGAAAACATTCCCGGATGGATTCCCCCTTCCTCGGTGACGTGCAACCATACGTTAGGACACACCCGGCACTGCACATTGTCATGTCGTACTTTGTGTTGCTCATGTTTGCTCTATATTTATACTGTTTCCTCCCCCTCTTCTCTCTTGATAGCCCCCGACCCCGACGTCGTCCCCGAGACCGACGCAGCTCCGGAGACCGAAGACACCATTGACGACCTTGCCCTTGTCGCCGAGCAACCAGGCAAGCCCCCCTTTGATCATCCCGATATCGCCCATTCTAATTTCTCATGCTTGCATTAGAATTGCTGCTGCTACTGCTTTACCTATTCTGATGCATAGCCTGTTCATTGTAACCTACTGTTGATAATTACCTGCATATCCTAAACTGTTTAGTATAGGCTGGGTAGAGACCTATCAGTGACCCCACTTATCCCGACTGCCGCGATGGATTGTCAGAAGACCCGATCAACGGGATTGAAGACCAGGCCCCGACACCGCACATCACCCCCCCTTAGTTGTAACGACACTGCAGCGTTACTATCGAGTGCCGAGGGTGAAACCTCTTGTAGCACTTCGGATGTTAACTCTGTAGAGTAGCTATTTGGATGTGGTCATCGAGGGTAATTCCTCCTTCACCTCTTCCGATAACGACGCCGTCGTACAACACCTCAAGTGTGAACCCAGTGAGGGTGATTCCTCCGAGTTCACCTTGACGGAGACATCGAGTAGGAATCCAACGAGGGTGATACCTCGGATTCCCCTGATGTTATGGACACCCGGATACTTGGACTTTACCCTGTTACTTGGATAGGCGGGTCGACCCTGAGGGGTACCCGTGTGCGCCTGAGAGGCGAGTGGTGTAAAGATGAGTGCCAGTGTGGTGCCCGAGTGATGAATACGAGGCGCGGTCGGGCATTCTTAACCCTTGCAGCAAGTCCTCGAGACGGGGCGACGGGGTCACATCTTTCGTGAGTCTCTGCTCGTTACCGCAAGCCCAAGGTACTAACGATTTGGATATTTGATCCGAGCAGGCCTCTGGCCGGATAGCACTAACCATCATGTGGGCATAGTATGGGCGTTCTGCATCGTATGCATCAGCCGAAAGCTCTGTCAGATGTCCAGTTCAGCATGGCGGCACGGACGGACCGGCGCCTTCCTGTAATGTTGGTGCCTGGCTTCACCTTGTGCGCAACGACCCGGAGGGCGAGGGGTGATGGCCAAGACCCCCTTGCGCTTAGGATATAGACCGGCGGGGACCTCTTTGCTGAGCTGTAGGTAGGGTTGCGATGTGTCGTTTGGCCGAGGCCAGGCATGACCTAGGAAAGTGTGTCCGGCCGGAGTTAATCGAGCGTGTTGGGTAAGTTGGTGCACCCCTGCAGGGAAGAAAACTTCTATCGATAGCCTGTCCTATGGTAACGGACACTCAGAGTTTTATCCTGATTGATACAATTTAGAACTGGATACTTGGATACTATGGCTCTGGGATTGCTTCTCGCAGGGAGTCGAGAAGGGATCTTCGAACGAGGTTGATGACTGTATGGCTCTGGGATTGCTTTCTCGCAGGGAGTCGAGAAAGGATCTCTGGGTGAGGTTGAGACTTAATGATACTGCTACATTATATTGAACTGTTCTACTATCTTCTATTTCTGCAAGACCGCTGAAGATGCTAGTCTTCGATAGGACTAGGCCTCCTCTCTATTCTGGCATTTCTGCAGCCCAGTCCACATATACAGCCTCTCCTTGAAAATGTTGCATATGTAGTGTAGATCCTTGCTTGCTGAGTACTTCTGAGTACTCACGGTTGCTTTGTTTTCCTTTTCTCCCCATATCGGTTTGTCGTGACCAGATGACGGAGCCCCCTGAGACAGATGCCCCGTCGATCGACTACTACTACTACCCAGAGGATGGATACTACTACGAGTTGACTGATGACCAGGAGTAGGATCGGAGGGTCCCAGGCAGGAGGCCTACGCCTTTCGATCGTAGTGTTTTATTTTGCCCCGCCTTTCTAAAGGCCCTTCTGTTTCTGTTTCATATCTGTACTCAGATATCTGATGCTTCCGCTGACACTTGTTCGCAAGCTTATGTATTCGAGCCCTCGAGGCCCCTGGCTTGTAATATAAAGCTTGTATGACTTTATTTATGTTTTAGAGTTGTGTTGTGATATCTTCCCGTGAGTCCTTAGGCTTGATCGTCTGCATTTGCGTGTATGATTAGTGCACGATTGGGCCGGGGGCGTCACACTCAACATCTAGTAGATTTTTTGAATTCCAAACCCTATTAACCGCAAGGGCGGGAATATTGTTTTCTGTAACCATCCCCAAACTTGAACAAGCAGAGGAAGCAGTGGATTCACCGAAGAGTAAATGATGGCTACTTTGTCCGTCCATCTTACTGTGGGAAAGGTGGGGCTTTGTGATTTGACGGCTCATTTGTCATTATTACTACTGCAGCATTACAACTAGGGTGAGTCTCCCCTATAGTTGTGCACTCTAATTTTGATACATGACACATGGACCCAGATGCTGGATGACCCACATGTCGGCAGAAGGAAGTAGAAGTCTTTCCGACAACTTAAGATAGTACTATCTAGCTTCCCTTCCATGCAGACCCACACACCCAACCACTGCCATTGATGCACCGCCCCTTGCTCGTCCTCATCGTGCCTAGGAGACCATCGATGATGAATTTCTAAAATAGATCGTAGATCACATGAACTTCATCACGGCCACAAGACTCGGAGGTTCCTGCACCAAATACTTCAGGACACTTGTGCAGAAACATGCCAGTGACAAGGCGATGGTTGTTCGTCTTCCATGCGTCCTTGGGGAACATGTTTTGTGGTGGGTTAGTCAAGCACAACATGAACAAAGATGCACGATTTATCCTACAGAGTGTGCTACCTTGGAATGCATAGGCCAGAACTTGCTAGCCACTTGGATTTTGTCCGATGATCAAGTCATTGATATGGAGTTCGATCATCTACAAACTTTCTTATCTTTTTTTTGATGTCTACATACTTTCTTTTGGGCGTGGCAATATGTCACTAGGCTGATAAATTTTTTGGGTTAGTAAATTTTTTGAGTCGTCCGATGTGAAATCAACAGCTGGAAACCCCTTGTTAAACCTCATGCCTCCCTCCTCCTCTTCCTTTGACCGCCGCACCACCGCTGGCCTCGCCGCCTGCTTCCATCACCCACGACAGCCTCGCCACACCTCCCACCCCCTAAACCGCCCCACACTGCTAGTCCTATCGCCGCCCTAGCCATGCCCTCTAAGCCCGGCGACCTCCCAAAATCTCCGGCTAAGAAACACCTCACCTGCCACCCTAAGATAGATAGTGGGGTGCCTCTCCGGCGAACCCCCACCCGCCACCCTAAGATAGATAGTGGATATGTTCTTCCTTGGTGTTGGTAGCCTCGCTGTTTCCTTCTTTATCTCCGGCGCTTTCTTCTTCATTCTTGAATTTGACTGACCCAAATTCGAATTTCAGTCGATTGACATTTAGCTATAGTGCTTTCTTAATGTACTTACTTGTTAAATCATGTATAGTTTTGGGTTGGGGCAAACGGCGATTGGCTTGTTTACATAAGGAGGATACCAAGGTGACACTAGTACAGCGAGGTCCTATACAAATGGTTTTTAACCCCTTTCCGCGACGGCATTTGGAACCATCGCCTAGTGAGTGACTGCGATAGGGGGGTCCTTCCCACACAACCCAGAAACCGTCGGGGATATGCCCTCCTGGCACACACGCTCGGCAAAATGAGGTCGTGTGCGACCGGCGAGCGATCAAATACAGTTATAAGTATAGTAGTGCTAAAAAATATAGTTATACAGGCAAAATCGTTTCCGGTCGTAAGTACATCCCACACAGTCAGTCCCCGCTAAACATTTCTATTCGTATGTACATTCCACACAGTCAATCCAAGGAATACGTTTCCGTTAGTATGTACATCCCACATAGTTAATCCAAGAAGTACGTTTCTGTTCGTATATACATCCCACACAGTCGCTCCAAGGAAAACGTTTCCGTTCGCAGGTACATCACACACAATTTTCCCATCAAATCATTTGTGATAGAATTGCCATTTGCACACGATATTAACAATTTTATCATTTGCGTTATTGAATGCATCACACATGGTGCGTAGAAGAAACTATGTGGCAAAGGCTGTCCATCACACACACTTTTCATGTGGTAAACGTTTGCGCTAGGTGACCTAACGCAAATAGTTTTCAAGAGGATGTCGTGTGTGATTGTTCATTAATCCAACATGGTTTATTCCTAGAAACTGTGTGCGTTGCCTGAGGTCATCGCCCACGGTGTTTTCTCAATAACCGTTTGCAATAGAAACCCCAATTAGCAGGCTAATTGCCCTATTATTAATAATACATTTATTAATCTAATTGACTTTTCATATTAAGCACACAATATATTTCATTTTCATATTAAGGAAGCAGGATTTCATAATTGAAATACATCAGAGTACAACATCATATAGCTTCAGCACTTAGCTACCCCATTACACAACTGCACTAGCACCAAGTTTCACATGCAACATCTATAACCATTCGAAATTAGCATCATAGACGGTACATAGACAGATGAATCTCATCTGGAAAACTGCTGAAACAGAAGGCGAATATTGAGCCTTCATTGATATTGAAGGTCTTTGCAACTTTAGGCCAGTGCCTGTGGATGATTGACCGTCCATCCTTCGTCCTCTTCAGGAACATTTCAATATTGAACTGTGGGTGTTGTATGAATACCTTCCTCGCCTCCTGACCATACAGGTGGTTTGAGAGGTAATCATCAGTGAACTGCTTTGGAAAGGCTTGAAAACAAGGATGTGCATAAATATCTTCTCTATATTGGAAATGGGGTAAAGGAGTAAAAAAGGCAAGGTATAATAGTTAGTACCATCCTGTAGTGAACTGATGTCTTCCTCATTGTGCAGACAAAGATCTTGTTGTTTTTTGTCGCTAATTTCTTTATCCTAACAATCTTTCTGAGTTTCTTGACTTGACTGATTTTCATGGACAACTTATTTCCCCATATGCAAAAAGGGTCAAACAGTGGGTCAAAACCTCTGACAGCAGGACCTACATGTGCAAGACCAAATTGTTAAAAACCTAAATATTAGAATGGTTCCTGCAATTGCAAAATAATGTGCTATTAGACAAAGGACCATGCATGTGTAAACCTCGATTGTAAACCTCAGTGCTTCCCATTGTTTCCCTGCAATGAGGTTAAGTGATCAGGTTAAGTGAGGGTTCGCATGCTATTAGTAAAATATGTTGATGAAAAATAAGCACATTGCAGATTCATCAGATTAATTCAAGCCACATGGAAAACCCATTTATCCAAACCAAGCATGATTAAGAACTAGGAAATACAGCAATTGTATATGTTTCTCATGTATTAAGTGCAGCCAAATTCGATTTATTCCTCACATGCACAACAATACAAAATTCTACCCACGACAATCGGACATCGCATTGCAGAATTGAACCAAGCAGTTAACTAAACACCACAATAAATGAACCAAACCTTAACTGAGCACCACATTGCACAATATAACATACTCCTAATAGAAGATCAGACAGTTAACCAAACCAAGCATGCTTAACAACTTGGAAATATAGCAATTGTATTTCTTTCTCATGTATTTTGTAAAGATAAATTCGATTTATTTCTCACATGGAAAACAATACAAAATTGCACCATGAAGAATTGAACATCACATTTGCAGAATTGAACCAAACAGTTAACTGAACATGACAACTAATTAATCAAATAGTTACTAAGTGAGCACCACAATGCACGACATATAGAACATATACAATAGAGCAACAGATTGCATGGTAAAAGTAGATAGCACAATTCACTAGAATTTGTTAAGGAAAGACAGTAGCTAGCAAACTAAACATGGGTCCTTATAGTGAGCTAATAAGACAAGCTACTCCTCATCGTCGGGGATATCGATGATGATTGGCTCCTTGGACATGGAAGAGGGCAAGGCCTCCGCATTGTGGGTGCCCTTGTCGTAGTGGTGAGTTGCCTAAGCCGCTCCGGGCACCAACCTGCTGGCTCTCGAGTTGAGGTAAGCACGTGCACGCTAAGAAAACACCTCGTAGTCTTCGTCGAAGGCACCGAGGGTGGCCTCGAGAAAACGCCACGAACTGTCGTTTAAAGCAGCCAACCGCGTCGCGGTGTAGGCGCGCGAGGCATTGACGGTGGCCTCGACAGCAAGGTGCTCCTCCAAGATCTGGGGGTCGGCACGAATGGCAGCCATCGCGACCTCATCCGCGCGTGCGGCCATGATTTTCTTCTCCGCTACCAAATGCTCCTTGAGCTCCTGGCTATACTGCATGCACCATGGTTTAGGGCTGCGCTTATTTGGTGGAGGGTTCGGTGATTTGGGTGGAAGGTGTCGCACCGGCGTTTGGGGCATGTCGGATGTGGAAGGAGGAGGAGGATGGGGATCGGGTGTGGATTACCTGCCTGGATAGACGAGGCCGAGCAGTGTGAAGGAGGGTTACCGGCGAGGAGGCGGCGCTGCAAGCAAGGAGTGAAGGTTTCAACTTGGAAAGGAAGGCGGAAACAGGGGCATGTGGCTTTTGGTAAGAGGGAGGTGGCGGGAGGTAGATATTTCCGTGGAAGCCGGAAATTTTGAATCGGTTCAGCGAAAAAACTGGCACGCAAAGTGTCATCAGACGCTGTCCCTTATTCAGCATAGTGAAATGATATTTGGGGAGCGAGCTAGTGTGCTTGACACGCCGGCTGTGGACTGTAGCCGACGCACCTTCTCGCATTAGCCATATGCGTACTATAATCCGACGATGCTCCAAGATATTTTGTGCTGCATCTCACACGGTTGGTGATAATAAACTGTGTGCGATCTACTTGATTTTTTGTCTTGATTTGATTACATAATGGGGTCACAGCTGCAAAGGATGGTGTTTGAATTGCTAGAACTTTTATCTGAAGTGAACATGCAACTATAGGTGTGTCGTCAAAAAAAATTGGAATTATTCAGGGTTCGTTTGGACATTTTTATACATTAACTTGGTTTTCTAGGCATTTCAGGTGCACAATTAAAAATTAAACTACATGCACATGCTCCGGTGCACCAAAATGGGTTGTAAAATGATATATGTGTCCATAGGTTGATTCTTATGTCCCATGCAAGAAATGGGGATGAATTTCCAACACCACGGCACCGTGGCTCTCCGGCAAACGTTGAGGTGCTTGCTTTTGTAATTCTAGTAAATCCAAAACTCATCTAAAATTCATGAACCTTGGCATGCTATCATGGAATGGCATCAACATGCTGGGGTAAAAGATATTGTCCCATTTGGGTAGGTTATGTTATAAGCTTCTCACAAACTAGAGCTTCTCACAAGAAGCCTCATGGTTCTGGTAGGGAAACGTGTCACCTTTGTGGATGAAACGATATCCGTTGCCTCTTCTTGCTTTCAAAACATTTCTAGTGTCAACGTAGAACAATAGGAGTGTTGTGTCATTTTTTGGATTTTTCGTGGTTTGCTTCGACATTTTTATACATTAACTGAGTTTTCTATGCGTTTATGTGCATAATTCAAATTTAAACTACATGCACATGCTCCAGTGCATATAAACAGGTTGAAAAATCAAATATGTGTCCTTGGTTGCAACCTTAGGTCCCATGCAAGAAATGAGAATGAATGTCAAACACCTTTGCCACCGTCGCTCGCCTGCTAACATTGAGATACATGGTTTTAAAATCAAAAACTTGTCTGAAATTCATGAAACTTGACATGCTATCATGGAACGGCATCAACATGCAGTGGTAAAAATATTGTCGCATTTGGGGCAGGTTGGGGTATAAGCTTCTCAAAAACCTGAGCTTCTAGCAACAAGCCTCATGGTTACGGTAGGGATCGTTTCACCTTTCTGGACGAAATAATATCCGTTGCCTCTTCTTGATTTCAATTTTTTCTCTAGCATCAACACAGAACAACAGGAGTGTTGTGTTAAATTTTGTAATTTTTCTGGGTTTGTTTGGACATTTTTATACATTAATTGAGTTTTCAATGCATTTATGTGCATAATTCAAATTTGAACTACATGCACATGCTCCAGTGCATATAAACGGGTTCAAAAATCAAATGTGTGTCCTTGGTTGCAACCTTAGGTCCCATGCAAGAAATGGGAATGAATGTCAAATACCTTTGCCACCGTCGCTCGCCCGCTAACATTGAGATACATCGTTTTAAAATTCTAGTAAATCGAAAACTCATCTGAAATTCATGAAACTTGACATGCTATCATGGAACGGCATCAACATGCAGTGTTAAAAATATTGTCCCATTTGGGGCAGGTTTGGGTATAAGCTTCTCACAAACCAGAGCTACACGCAACAAGCCACATGGTTATGGTAGGGAACGTTTCACCTTTCTGGACGAAACGATATCCATTGCCTCTTCTTGATTTCAATTTTTTCTCTAGTGTCAACATAGAACAACATGACTGTTGTGTTAAATTCTGGAATTTTTCAAGGTTCGTTTGGACATTTTTATAAATTAATTGAGTTTTCAATGAATTTATGTGCATAATTCAAATTTGAACTACAGGCACATGCTCTAATTGTAACACCCCAAAAATTTGACCATGTTTTATTAATAAAAATTTCGCCAGGAAATTAATTTTTTTTATTCTCTGGATTATCTTCTGATTTCAGAACCACTCTTTTCTTCTGGATTGTGGAGTTTTCCCTCCAAATAAAAACCTTTCAAAAATATCGTAGGACTTGAATACCTTCTCGAGAGCAACTCTTTTATTTATAGATGATCAGTGGTAAATACTTCTAGAATTATTCTCCTAATTTGTTTCTTTTAAAATGGCTTGTCATTTCTTTTAATAGCCTCAGTTGCACTGCAACCATTTGATAACTTCATTTAAAGATTCCACAAAAATTTGGGGATGACATGTGATGTCCCTGGATCACTTTTATGCAAAAACCCAGGCATGTGTTTTGAAAAATTTGAGCAAACCATCCTCATCTTCATTCTGGTTCAGTTTGGTGATTTGTACTGCAACCATATTTTATTTTGCTCTAGTAATCTTGGGATTTCTCCTGCTTGTAGTCCACCCTATCAAACCCTTAAGTCTAGGAGATCAGAGCCATTAGAGGATTTTAAACACATGCAATAATGGCATATGTTTTCTGTCCAGATTTGGTTTTCTCAAAAACTTGCACTAGGAAGTTTTTGCTTTTGAAAAACCAACCATGGCATCTTCTTATTAACCTAAAGAGACCCCAATCTGGAAATTTTGGCCACCAGAAGAGATGCCTAGATGCCCTTGGCATTCTGTCGAACACCTTGTGTTCATGGATAGATTTGGCATCGAGCCAGGTTTGCATTGTAAACTTGCCCCTCTGGACCAACCAACATGTCCACTAATCTCCTAGATACCTCTAACCTAGCCCTGTTAATTTCCAGCCTCACCCAAGCCCTCTAGGCCACCCAGGCTTTCTGTCGAGCATGTAACGTGCGTGCTCGGGGCGCGCCCAGAGCGCACGTTTTGCACGCGCGCGCAACCGAGCCGCCGCATCCTGCCCCTGGCCTTTGCTCGCCCGGAGGGCCGCGCCCCGTTCTCATCCACTCGCCCGTGCCACTCTGCTACCTTGGGCACCCCGCAGCGCCACCGCAGCAAGCCCCTTGGCAGCAAGCCTGCGGCCGCAGCAAGCTTCTGCCATGGACGGCGCCGCCCGAGCCTTCCCCGCGAGCCAGCTACCCTCTAGAACAGCTCGAGCTCATCCGCGAGCTCGTTGGTTAGCGCCGACCAGCGCCACGTCGCCCTGCTAGCAACAGAGCGGAGGTTCGCCGGCGTTCTTATCCGCAGCCGCGGAACCAACCTAGCCGTGCTATAAATAGGAGCCCCCGAGCCCCAGCCGAGGCTTGAGCCCCCCTGGACCCTCAGGCCTCTCCCCCTCGCATAAATTTAGCCGGAGCCGCCCGTACTGCCCCACTCTGGTCACAGCGCTGCCGCCAGCCTCCGGCAAAATTCAGGCGAATCCGAACCTCAGCCATCCCACCCTGGCCTCTGCTAGCTCCACCAAGACCTCTCGAACCCACTCCCTCTGCTTAATTGCGCCATTACAGCCGTAGGCCGATGCCGTGTTCGCCGGAGCTCTTAGTCCGCCATGGATGAAGGGGTGCTCACCCCCGAGCTCCCCAGCGGTCCTTTTTCTCTCCAGAGGATGGGGACATCCCTCCTGAGCACGCCCGTGTGCACAGCTCCGGGAGAGGTGCCCCCTAGCGCCGGCAATCGTCGCCGGAGTCGGCCTCTGCCTCTGGCCAGGAGCGCGCGTGAGGAGGGAGACAAACCCGACAGGTGGGCCCCACCTGTCGGTGTCACAACCCAACCGCCAGTGGCGCTGGCCCTCGAGTACGTCTTCTTCACGAGTAAGCGTATTACTGGATATACGTTTTCCGTTTCTGGAAAACGTATTCTTCCACGAAACGTTTCTTCTCTGTTTATTTTAAAAACAGAGTTTTGACCTGAACTTTGACTGGCTCTAGTTTCTAAACTACAACTCCGTTTGACTTGATTCTTTTTCTGTTGATTCTCAAATTTTGTCTAGTTTATTTTCATATTTATTTGAAAATTTTCCGAACAACTTTTTTGTACTGTTTTTGAATGGCGTGTTGATTCAAATATTTTCAAAAATAGGAAATGGAGAGGGAAGCAACCTTCAAAAGTTTTGTGGTGCACCCTACCTCTCCACACACTAAAGGCAAGCATTCTGAACCCTGGCATAATATTTGTTGTGTGTTGTTTGATGTGAATACAACACCACCGTGACACGAAGTATTCGTTATTTTATTTGATGAAATGATCATACTCATGAGTGCATGATGAAGATTCCTTGCTGTTGGAAATTGATATGCTTGTGACAGTATCCACCCTTGTATGCCTTTCATGCCTACCGGAAGGAATCCGGGAAAGTCTCTGTCTTGGGTGGACACGAGCTTGTTACTGATATTTCTCTAAGACGGGTATATTCAGTAAGGCATGGTAAGGTATGATGAGTGGTGATTCTGTCTGTTGGGGTGAAATATATTTGTTATGCTAATCATGCAGGAAATACCTAAACCTCCTGAGATGACCATAGATCGAGTCTTGTGCCAGTAACCCCCATACTTGCTTCGTGCTACCACTTGCCCCTGCCTTAGGTAGGGTAAGGTTCAGTAAGTTGTGAATCCCTTTCTTAGCACACACCATACAGAGAGGCCATGGTGGAAGATACCGGCTGCATCCGGTAGACATGCCACCTGGTCCGGGGGCATGGGTGTTTCCGGTTGGAGCCGAAGGGGTAGCTCCCCTAGTTTGCGCGCGTTATAAATTTTGTGATCCCATGCTAGTCGAGGTTGTAGCCTCCCCACTTAGAGTTTTGCTTAACGGGTGTCGAGGGTGATTCCAGACACCGGTAAGTTAAGCTGGTGTGTGCGGGTCAGGTGTGTTTCAAGTAAAAGACCGTAAACGGAATTAGTCTCGGTGGACTAAAGGAATCCGTTACTTGTGGGTAAAGAGTACACCCTCTGCAGAGATTATATCTATTCGAATAGCCGTGTCCATGGTTAAGGACTACAGTATGGGATGAGTCAAGTGTCGGTCTTAGTGTCGGTCTTCGGAGGAAAAAAAAAACTGCTATACCAGAACATTGATTAAGACATGTGACATATGATGATTATGATTATTATTATTATGGACTAACCATTTGAACTATTTGAATTATTGAGTATCCCTGGGACGGTTCTACCTCCTGGATATTCACTGTGATTATTCTTTATAAGCCCTTTATGTGGTGTCGCTGAGACGCCCGACTGTGGCATGCCTGCTATTTATTTCTTTATAAGCCCTTTATGTGGTGTCGCTGAGACGCCCGACTGTGGCATGCCTGCTATTTATTTCTTTATAAGCCCTTTATGTGGTGTCGCTAAGACGCCCGACTGTGGCATGCCTGCTATTTATTTCTTTATAAGCCCTTTATGTGGTGTCGCTGAGACGCCCGACTGTGGCATGCTGATTATTTAATTTTCTTTATAAGCCCTTTATGTGGTGTCGCTCACACGCCCGACTGTGGCATGTCTTATATTATTATCCTTTCGAGGCGTCGCTTCAGACACCCGATCGGTTTATTTTATTCTTATTATCTAATTGCTTTTTCATATTTAATTCTGAATGGCCTGCTTGCATGCGGCATGAATTTTATTTCACGACTGGCTAAGTGATCATGAAAATATTTCAGAGCATGATTATCATCTGTTATATTATACCTGTGTTCATAATGTTTGCGAGTACATTCAAAGTACTCACTGGCTTGTCCCTGGCTATTGTCTTGGCCAGATTTCTCGCTTGGAGAGGAGCGCTGCGATGACAGCCCCGGAACCTAGGCAATGATGATAGCAGCCTCGCGAGGATAGGAGTTATCCAGGTCAGCTATTCCTGTGGGAAATGGAGTCCCATAGACGCTGATGAACCGCAAACCGCTTCCGCCATCAACCACTAGAAACCATTTGTTGTACTCATAGGCCAGAATGGTCTTGTACTTCATATTTTGTATTTTTTCTTGGAATTTCTGTATCAAGTTTGTGTCTCATCAGCTAACAGTAATCCTGGGGCTGGTGAGCACAAGGGCCATTTACTGGGAAATTAATATCCTGGAAAACCGGTCCTGACAACCTTGGTATCAGAGCCAGGCTGACCATTGGCTAATCCTATCTTCGCCAGGTCGATAAACCTAGGTTAACCAACCCACCAGACCTTAACCTAAACCCCGCCAAGCTTCTCATGTAAGGTAGCCACACAGTGACCCCGACACCTTTTGGCAGTCGGTGCCTAACCTATCAGCCTAGCCTGTCGATCACGCGCCAGTGACCGACACCTAAATTGTCACACTCGCAAGCATGCGAAGGAAGACTCCGTCCTCTTTTTCTACAAAAAGGGACTGCTAGCCCCAACCCAGCACAGCACAGCCTCTACCCCAAAACCGAGCCAAGATGCCTGGCCCCATTGTTCACAATGAGACCACAACAACCAACCTTGGAGGTTTTGTGACCGTGCTAGCAAACCTCACCCGTCGTGCCTTTGCATTAGAAGAGCCCCCAGAGTATGTTGTGTACCAAGGGCTCATGAGCGGTGAGAGCCGTCAATTCTGGGCCACAGTGCATGTCTATGGTAGGGGTATGTCGCCAGAACGCCCCTACAGGTTCACCGGAAGGACAACTTCCTTTGAGCCACAAGCCATTCAGCTAGCTGCTCGAGAGGCTATAGTTCAACTCTGGCACCTGTCGCCCAGAGTTAACTGCCGCTCGTTCTACTACTACCCCAGCCGTGACGGGTATAGTAGGCCACCCCAGGTTGCCAACGGAGACAACGAGACGGACCCTGCATTGCTGCATCTGGTGCGCTATGTAAGTGCACTGGAGGCACTGTTCGATCAGATCACCCTTGATCTGATCGCAGCTCGTGGAGAACTTGTTCGTCGAGCCTCGGCAAGAGGAGAAGAGGAGCCCGACGCTGAAAACCCAGTTGTGTTGTTCGGACACCCGATCGAATCCTTGAGGTCTGCCCCGGCCATCGACCGGAATGCTTTTGTATCCCCGGAGGAGCTTCGTCGCCTTTTGGGAACACGCTCCAACGGGATTGTGACCACCAACCCCCGCGATGGTCATCATCGCTACCCCGACCCTGCCGCTCCACAACCCCGCCCAGCAAACCACGATGGTGAAGCCCATGGAGAAGCCTCAACGTCCGCAAGGCACGCCCGCTTAGATATTAACGAGGTAGACTAAGCCACTCGAGTAGTACCGAGTCTTAGTATTTCTACGCCTTGTAATAGTGTGACCTTGTACTCGCCTTGAATGAATGCAGACTGCTTGTGTGCCTCTGTTTTGAATAGTAGCCATGCATAAGTATGTTGGCGTGCGGTTGCATTTTTTTTTTAATTCCGGGCATAGCTACCAAAAACCACCCCGACGACACCCACAGTAATACGTCACTTTTGTGAGATATGTGTATCTGTGGCTTTGACCCCGACCCCATAGAGCAGAACCGACAAACTAGTTGCCCCCACACCGCTATCGGTAACCCAGCCCTGATGCTATATAAGAGGCCACCCCGTGACCTTACCAAGCATCCCTCCCTTTGTGCACAACTCTCACAGCCATTTCTTTGCCATGCCGAGCCCTAGTATTTATCTGAGAACTCCAAATGCAACCCCAGGTAGTTTTGTAATAATATTGTGGGACTTTACCTGCAGTACCATGAGTTCTACCCATCCACCCCAGTACGAGCTGCTCAAATCGAGGATCACCCCATCCACCTCGAAATATTGGGCAGTAGTGCACATCCCTCCCGCAAACCCAAACCAATACCCAACGGAAGTCTCCTTCGTGGGGAAATCTATGCCGACTCCGCAAATGGCCATAGAAGCTGCTGCGTACGAAGCGATTACTCGCCTTCACTTGCAGTGCCCTATGCCACCGAAAGGGGGTATTATTACTTCCCGAGTCGTGCAGCACCCGGAGAAGTAGCATCTTTTCCCGGTGGGCGAATTGAGAGGGACCCAGTACTGGCCAACCTTGCCCAGTATGTCATCGCTCAAGAGCGTTTGACCCAGCGAGTAATGGGTTATCTCCAGAGCCTCGCTGATTTGAATCCTCAGATCGCCATTGGCAGACCACTGAGGCCAGACCAGGAGAGGCGCGTTCTTCGACTAGTCAATCCGCTTTCCCCGGTAGAAGAAGATTGTGCCCCAATGCCAGAAACATTTTCTCAGGAACCAGCATATTTTATGTTTGCGTCATAGACGCCACTTCTGTGTTTATTAGCCTAGCATGTGTTGCAGCTTATGCGTTGTAACCTAAGTTTGTGCGATGAGTTAAGTGTTTGGTTTCAATTAATTTATTTTACTGTGGTTATTTTTGATTAACTATTTTCGCTCTCAGAAAATTCCGAGGAGGGATTTTCCCTTGAGTTATTGCAACCATTAATTCTCCATGACATAAATTTTAATTCACGCAGCACCGTGATAGCAGGCTCACAACCACTACCACTCGACCACAGGCACTAATTGCTAAACCACGTACACATTTTGCACCTAACAGATCACCTCACTAACACACCACAAGTTTCTGAAGGAGAAATTTGTGGGTACTTATTCTAGTGCAGATTGCCTCCAGCACACTGACAGCAGTTAGCACCCGACACCAGCACCTAATCCTCATGATCACCGCCACCGCGAAGAGCTAACACTCGAGCAGCAGCATCATGATGATCATCAAGGATCATCGCGCACAAGAGCCCGGAGAACCCCAGAAAAGCCGCCAACCCTCCACACATCAGGATCATGTACCAATCCGGCATCACCTCCGCCATTAGAGCCTCGTCGCAAGCTCCTGCAAACAGTAATGGAAGGAGAAGAAGAAGCAAGGCCAGGTGTGAGGAAGAAGAGTGGAGCACCACGGTCATTTTATAGCTCGAGATCGGTGTACGGTGGGCGAAGTCCACCAGCGCCGCTCGTCGCTCGATCGCCGGTGTTCGGAGGCAAATCCGCGAGCAGTGCCGACAGCTCACTGGCCCGTGAGGTGAGTGCACGCTGCGCCGGCAGCTAGCGCGCCGCGCACTACCGTAGTATGGCCTAGGTGCCCTACTCGCTAGGTGTCGCAGGTGGAGAAAGTGCGGACGCGCGCGAGAGAGAGAAGGAAGAAGAGAGACGGAAGAGGAAGAAGAGACTGACAGTGGGCCCTGGGTCCACTTGTCAGCCAGAGAGAACTATGCACTCGGGTACGACCAGCGAAATTTAGAAATTTATTCTAAATTTACCCTAGCCAATAGTAGAAATTTCTCGGTTTCCCCTACCATAGATTTTTCCACGCAGCGCCAGTGCCCCACTGTAGTTGTACCAATTATCTGCCCTCTCGATGTAGCCTCGTCATATCGCGTGAGCAGGTTATTTAATTTTCGAGTTATTATTGCATGATAGTCAGAGTTATATTTCTGAAACCGCCCTTAGCAAATCTCGAGGACGAGATTTTTTCTTAAGGGGGGTAGTGTTGTAACACCCCAAAAATTTGACCATGTTTTATTAATAAAAATTTCGCCAGGAAATTAATTTTTTTTATTCTCTGGATTATCTTCTGATTTCAGAACCACTCTTTTCTTCTGGATTGTGGAGTTTTCCCTCCAAATAAAAACCTTTCAAAAATATCGTAGGACTTGAATACCTTCTCGAGAGCAACTCTTTTATTTATAGATGATCAGTGGTAAATACTTCTAGAATTATTCTCCTAATTTGTTTATTTTAAAATGGCTTGTCATTTCTTTTAAGAGCCTCAGTTGCACTGCAACCATTTGATAACTTCATTTAAAGATTCCACAAAAATTTGGGGATGACATGTGATGTCCCTGGATCACTTTTATGCAAAAACCCAGGCATGTGTTTTGAAAAATTTGAGCAAACCATCCTCATCTTCATTCTGGTTCAGTTTGGTGATTTGTACTGCAACCATATTTTATTTTGCTCTAGTAATCTTGGGATTTCTCCTGCTTGTAGTCCACCCTACCAAACCCTTAAGTCTAGGAGATCAGACCCATTAGAGGATTTTAAACACATGCAATAATGGCATATGTTTTCTATCCAGATTTGGTTTTCTCAAAAACTTGCACTAGGAAGTTTTTGCTTTTGAAAAACCAACCATGGCATCTTCTTATTAACCTAAAGAGACCCCAATCTGGAAATTTTGGCCACCAGAAGAGATGCCTAGATGCCCTTGGCATTCTGTCGAACACCTTGTGTTCATGGACAGATTTGGCATGGAGCCAAGTTTGCATTGTAAACTTGCCCCTCTTGACCAACCAACATGTCCACTAATCTCCTAGATACCTCTAACCTAGCCCTGTTAATTTCCAGCCTCACCCAAGCCCTCTAGGCCACCCAGCCTTTCTGTCGAGCATGTAACGTGCGTGCTCTGGGCGCGCCCAGAGAGCACATTTTGCACGCGCGCACAACCGAGCCGCCGCATCCTGCCCCTGGCCTTTGCTCGCCCGCAGGGCCGCGCCCCGTTCTCATCCACTCGCCCGTGCCACTCTGCTACCTCTGGCACCCCGCAGCGCCACCGCAGCAAGCCCCTTGGCAGCAAGCCTGCGGCCGCAGCAAGATTCTTCCATGGACGGCGCCGCCCGAGCCTTCCCCGAGCGCCAGCTACCCTCTAGAACAGCTCGAGCTCATCCGCGAGCTCGTTGGTTAGCGCCGACCAGCGCCACGTCGCCCTGCTAGCAACAGAGCGGAGGTTCGCCGGCGTTCTTATCCGCAGCCGTGGAACCGACTTAGCCGTGCTATAAATAGGAGCCCCCGAGCCCCAGCCGAGGCTTGAGCCCCCCTGGACCCTCAGGCCTCTCCCCCTCGCACAAATTTAGCCGGAGCCGCCCGTACTGCCCCACTCTGGTCACAGCGCTGCCGCCAGCCTCCGGCAAAATTGAGGCGAATCCGAACCTCAGCCATCCCACCCTGGCCTCTGCTAGCTCCACCAAGACCTCTCGAACCCACTCCCTCTGCTTAATTGCGCCATTACAGCCGTAGGCCGATGCCGTGTTCGCCGGAGCTCTTTGTCTGCCATGGATGAAGGGGTGCTCACCCCCGAGCTCCCCAGCGGTCCTTTTTCTCTCCAGAGGATGGGGACATCCCTCCTGAGCACGCTAGTGTGCACAGCTCCGGGAGAGGTGCCCCCTAGCGCCGGCAATCGTCGCCGGAGTCGGCCTCTGCCTCTGGCCAGGAGCGCGCGTGAGGAGGGAGACAAATCCGACAGGTGGGCCCCACCTATCGGTGTCACAACCCAACCGCCAGTGGCGCTGGCCCTCGAGTACGTCTTCTTCGCGAGTAAGCGTATTACTGGATATACGTTTTCCATTTCAGGAAAACGTATTCTTCCCCGAAACGTTTCTTCTCTGTTTATTTTAAAAACAGAGTTTTGACCTAAACTTTTACTGGCTCTAGTTTCCAAACTACAAGTCCGTTTGACTTGATTCTTTTTCTGTTGATTCTCAAATTTTGTCTAGTTTATTTTCATATTTATTTGAAAATTTTCCGAACAACTTTTTTGTACTGTTTTTGAATGGTGTGTTGATTCAAATATTTTCAAAAATAGGAAATGGAGAGGGAAGCAACCTTCAAAAGTTTTGTGGTGCACCCTACCTCTCCACACACTAAAGGCAAGCATTCTGAACTCTGGCATAATATTTGTTGTGTGTTGTTTGATGCGAATACAACACCACCGTGACATGAAGTATTCGTTATTTTATGTGATGAAATGATCATACTCATGAGTGCATGATGAAGATTCCTTGCTGTTGGAAATTGATATGCTTGTGACAGTATCCACCCTCGTATGCCTTTCATGCCTACCGGAAGGAATCCGGGAAAGTCTCTGTCTTGGGTGGACACGAGCTTGTTACTGATATTTCTCTAAGACGGGTATATTCAGTAAGGCATGGTAAGGTATGATGAGTGGTGATTCTGTCTGTTGGGGTGAAATATATTTGTTATGCTAATCATGCAGGAAATACCTAAACCTCCTGAGACGACCATAGATCGACTCTTGTGCCAGTAACCCCCATACTTGCTTCGTGCTACCACTTGTCCCTGCCTTAGGTAGGGTACGGTCCAGTAAGTTGTGAACCCCTTTCTTAGCACACACCATACAGAGAGGCCATGGTGGAAGATACCGGCTGCATCCGGTAGACATGCCACCTGGTCCGGGGGCATGGGTGTTTCTGGTTGGAGCCGAAGGGGTAGCTCCCCTAGTTTGCGCGCGTTATAAATTTTGTGATCCCACGCTAGTCGAGGTTGTAGCCTCCCCACTTAGAGTTTTGCTTAACGGGTGTTGAGGGTGATTCCAGACACCGGTAAGTTAAGCTGGTGTGTGCGGGTCAGGTGTGTTTTCAAGTAAAAGACCGTAAACGGAATTAGTCCCGGTGGACTAAAGGAATCCGTTACTTGTGGGTAAAGAGTACACCCTCTGCAGAGATTATATCTATTCGAATAGCCGTGTCCATGGTTAAGGACTACAGTATGGGATGAGTCAAGTGTCGGTCTTCGGAGGAAAAAAAAACTGCTATACCAGAACATTGATTAAGACATGTGACATATGATGATTATGATTATTATTATTATGGACTAACCATTTGTACTATTTGAATTATTGAGTATCCCTGGGACGGTTCTACCTCCTGGATATTCACTGTGATTATTCTTTATAAGCCCTTTATGTGGTGTCGCTGAGACGCCCGACTGTGGTATGCCTGCTATTTATTTCTTTATAAGCCCTTTATGTGGTGTCGCTGAGACGCCCGACTGTGGCATGCCTGCTATTTATTTCTTTATAAGCCCTTTATGTGGTGTTGCTGAGATGCCCGACTGTGGCATGCCTGCTATTTATTTCTTTATAAGCACTTTATGTGGTGTCGCTGAGACACCCGACTGTTGCATGCTGATTATTTAATTTTCTTTATAAGCCCATTATGTGGTGTCGCTCACACGCCCGACTGTGGCATGTCTTATATTATTATCCTTTCGAGGCGTCGCTTCACACACCCGATCGGTTTATTTTATTGTTATTATCTAATTGCTTTTTCATATTTAATTCTGAATGGCCTGCTTGCATGCGGCATGAATTTTATTTCACGACTGGCTAAGTGATCATGAAAATATTTCAGAGCATGATTATCATCTGTTATATTATACCTGTGTTCATAATGTTTGCGAGTACATTCAAAGTACTCACTGGCTTGTCCCTGGCTATTGTCTTGGCCAGATTTCTCGCTTGGAGAGGAGCGCTGCGATGACAGCCCCGGAACCTAGGCAATGATGATAGCAGCCTCGCGAGGATAGGAGTTATCCAGGTCAGCTATTCCTGTGGGAAATGGAGTCCCATAGACGCTGATGAACCGCAAACCGCTTCCGCCATCAACCATTAGAAACCATTTGTTGTACTCATAGGCCAGAATGGTCTTGTACTTCATATTTTGTATTTTTGCTTGGAATTTCTGTATCAAGTTTGTGTCTCATCAGCTAACAGTAATCCTGGGGCTGGTGAGCACAAGGGCCATTTACTGGGAAATTAATATCCTGGAAAACCGGTCCTGACAACCTTGGTATCAGAGCCAGGCTGACCATTGGCTAATCCTATCTTCACCAGGTCGATAAACCTAGGTTAACCAACCCACCAGACCTTAACCTAAACCCCGCCAAGCTTCTCATGTAAGATAGCCACATTGTGACCCCGACACCTTTTGGCAGTCGGTGCCTAACCTATCAGCCTAGCCTGTTGATCACGCGTCAGTGACCGACACCTAAATTGTCACACTCGCAAGCATGCGAAGGAAGACTCCGTCCTCTTTTTCTACAAAAAGGGAACGCTAGCCCCAACCCAGCACAGCACAGCCTCTACCCCAAAACCGAGCCAAGATGCCTGGCCCCATTGTTCACAATGAGACCACAGCAACCAACCTTGGAGGTTTTGTGACCGTGCTAGCAAACCTCACCCGTCGTGCCTTTGCATTAGAAGAGCCCCCAGAGTATGTTGTGTACCAAGGGCTCATGAGCGGTGGGAGCCATCAATTCTGGGCCACAGTGCATGTCTATGGTAGGGGTATGTCGCCAGAACGCCCCTACAGGTTCACCGGAAGGACAACTTCCTTTGAGCCACAAGCCATTCAGCTAGCTGCTCGAGAGGCTATAGTTCAACTCCGGCACCTGTCGCCCAGAGTTTACTGCCGCTCGTTCTACTACTACCCCAGCCGTGACGGGTATAGTAGGCCACCCCAGGTTGCCAACGGAGACCACGAGACGGACCCTGCATTGCTGCATCTGGTGCGCTATGTAAGTGCACTGGAGGCACTGTTCGATCAGATCACCCTTGATCTGATCGCAGCTCGTGGAGAACTTGTTCGTCGAGCCTCGGCAAGAGGAGAAGAGGAGCCCGACGCTGACAACCCAGTTGTGCTGTTCGGACACCCGATCGAATCCTTGAGGTCTGCCCCGGCCATCGACCGGAATGCTTTTGTATCCCCGGAGGAGCTTCGTCGCCTTTTGGGAACACGCTCCAATGAGATTGTGACCACCAACCCCTGCGATGGTCATCATCGCTACCCCGACCCTGCCGCTCCACAACCCCGCCCAGCAAACCACGATGGTGAAGCCCATGGAGAAGCCTCAACGTCCGCAAGGCACGCCCGCTTAGATATTAACGAGGTTGACTAAGCCACTCGAGTAGTACCGAGTCTTAGTATTTCTACGCCTTGTAATAGTGTGACCTTGTACTCGCCTTGAATGAATGCAGACTGCTTGTGTGCCTCTGTTTTGAATAATAGCCATGCATAAGTATGTTGACGTGCGGTTGCATTTTTTTTTAATTCCGGGCGTAGCTACCAAAAACCACCCCAACGACACCCACAGTAATATGTCACTTTTGTGAGATATGTGTATCTGTGGCTTGAACCCGACCCCATAGAGCAGAACCGACAAACTAGTTGCCCCCACACCGCTATCGGTAACCCAACCCTGATGCTATATAAGAGGCCACCCCGTGACCTTACCAAGCATCCCTCCCTTTGTGCACAACTCTCACAGCCATTTCTTTGCCATGCCGAGCCCTAGTATTTATCTGAGAACTCCAAATGCAACCCCAGGTAGTTTTGTCAGAATATTGTGGGACTTTACCTGCAGTACCATGAGTTCTACCCATCCACCCCAGTACGAGCTGCTCAAATCGAGGATCGCCCCATCCACCTCGAAAGATTGGGCAGTAGTGCACATCCCTCCCGCAAACCCAAACCAATACCCAACGGAAGTCTCCTTCGTGGGGAAATCTATGCCGACTCCGCAAATGGCCATAGAAGCTGCTGCGTACGAAGCGATTACTCGCCTTCGCTTCGCAGTACCCTATGCCAGCGAAAGGGGGTATTATTACTTCCCGAGTCGTGCAGCACCTGGAGAAGTAGCATCTTTTCCCGGTGGGCGAATTGAGAGGGACCCAGTACTGGCCAACCTTGCCCAGTATGTCATTGCTCAAGAGCGTTTGACCCAGCGAGTAATGGGTTATCTCCAGAGCCTCGCTGATTTGAATCCTCAGATCGCCATTGGCAGACCACTGAGGCCAGACCAGGAGAGACGCGTTCTTCGACTAGTCAATCCGCTTTCCCCGGTAGAAGAAGATTGTGCCCCAGTGCTAGAAACATTTTCTCAGGAACCAGCATATTTTATGTTTGCGTCATAGACGCCACTTCTGTGTTTATTAGCCTAGCATGTGTTGCAGCTTATGCGTTGTAACCTAAGTTTGTGTGATGAGTTAAGTGTTTGGTTTCAATTAATTTATTTTACTGTTGTTATTTTTGATTAACTGTTTTCGCTCTCAGAAAATTCCGAGGTGGGATTTTCCCTTGAGTTATTGCAACCATTAATTCTCCATGACATAAATTTTAATTCACGCAGCACCGCGATAGCAGGCTCACAACCACTACCACTCGACCACAGGCACTAATTGCTAAACCACGTACACATTTTGCACCTAACAGATCACCTCACTAACACACCACAAGTTTCTGAAGGAGAAATTTGTGGGTACTTATTCTAGTGCAGATTGCCTCCAGCACACTGACAGCAGTTAGCACCCGACACCAGCACCTAATCCTCATGATCACCGCCACCGCGAAGAGCTAACACTCGAGCAGCAGCATCATGACGATCATCAAGGATCATCGCGCACAAGAGCCCGGAGAACCCCAGAAAAGCCGCCAACCCTCCACACATCAGGATCATGTACCAATCCGGCATCACCTCCGCCATTAGAGCCTCGTCGCAAGCTCCTGCAAACAGTAATGGAAGGAGAAGAAGAAGCAAGGCCAGGTGTGAGGAAGAAGAGTGGAGCACCACGGTCATTTTATAGCTTGAGATCGGTGTACGGTGGGCGAAGTCCACCAGCGCCGCTCGTCGCTCGATCGCCGGTGTTCGGAGGCGAATCCGCGAGCAGTGCCGACAGCGCACTGGCCCGTGAGGTGAGTGCACGCTGCGCCGGTAGCTAGCGCGCCGCGCACTACCGTAGTATGGCCTAGGTGCCCTACTCGCTAGGTGTCGCAGGTGGAGAAAGTGCGGACACGCGCGAGAGAGAGAAGGAAGAAGAGAGACGGAAGAGGAAGAAGAGACTGACAGTGGGCCCCGGGTCCACTTGTCAGCCAGAGAGAACTATGCACTCGGGTACGACCAGCGAAATTTAGAAATTTAGAAATTTATTCTAAATTTACACCAGCCAATAGTAGAAATTTCTCGGTTTCCCCAACCATAGATTTTTCCACGCAGCGCCAGTGCCCCACTGTAGTTGTACCAATTATCTGCCCTCTCGATGTAGCCTCGTCATATCGCGTGAGCAGGTTATTTAATTTTCGTGTTATTATTGCATGATAGTCGGAGTTATATTTCTGAAACCGCCCTTAGCAAATCTCGAGGACGAGATTTTTTCTTAAGGGGGGTAGTGTTGTAACACCCCAAAAAATTTGACCATGTTTTATTAATAAAAATTTCGCCAGGAAATTAATTTTTTTTATTCTCTGGTTTATCTTCTGATTTCAGAACCACTCTTTTCTTCTGGATTGTGGAGTTTTCCCTCCAAATAAAAACCTTTCAAAAATATCGTAGGACTTGAATACCTTCTCGAGAGCAACTCTTTTATTTATAGATGATCAGTGGTAAATACTTCTAGAATTATTCTCCTAATTTGTTTATTTTAAAATGGCTTGTCATTTCTTTTAAGAGCCTCAGTTGCACTGCAACCATTTGATAACTTCATTTAAAGATTCCACAAAAATTTGGGGATGACATGTGATGTCCCTGGATCACTTTTATGCAAAAACCCAGGCATGTGTTTTGAAAAATTTGAGCAAACCATCCTCATCTTCATTCTGGTTCAGTTTGGTGATTTGTACTGCAACCATATTTTATTTTGCTCTAGTAATCTTGGGATTTCTCCTGCTTGTAGTCCACCCTACCAAACCCTTAAGTCTAGGAGATCAGACCAATTAAAGGATTTTAAACACATGCAATAATGGCATATGTTTTCTGTCCAGATTTGGTTTTCTCAAAAACTTGCACTAGGAAGTTTTTGCTTTTGAAAAACCAACCATGGCATCTTCTTATTAACCTAAAGAGACCCCAATCTGGAAATTTTGGCCACCAGAAGAGATGCCTAGATGCCCTTGGCATTCTGTCGAACACCTTGTGTTCATGGACAGATTTGGCATGGAGCCAGGTTTGCATTGTAAACTTGCCCCTCTGGACCAACCAACATGTCCACTAATCTCCTAGATACCTCTAACCTAGCCCTGTTAACTTCCAGCCTCACCCAAGCCCTCTAGGCCACCCAGGCTTTCTGTCGAGCATGTAACGTGCGTGCTCTGGGCGCGCCCAGAGCGCACGTTTTGCACGCGCGCGCAACTGAGCCGCCGCATCCTGCCCATGGCCTTTGCTCGCCCGCAGGGCCGCGCCCCGTTCTCATCCACTCGCCCGTGCCACTCTGCTACCTCTGGCACCCTGCAGCGCCACCGCAGCAAGCCCCTTGGAAGCAATCCTGCGGCCGCAGCAAGCTTCTGCCATGGACGGCGCCGCCCAAGCCTTCCCCGCGCGCCAGCTACCCTCTAGAACAGCTTGAGCTCATCCGCGAGCTCGTTGGTTAGCGCCGACCAGCGCCACGTCGCCCTGCTAGCAACAGAGCGGAGGTTCGCCGGCGTTCTTATCTGCAGCCGCGGAACCGACCTAGCCGTGCTATAAATAGGAGCGCCCGAGCCCCAGCCGAGGCTTGAGCCCCCCTGGACCCTCAGGCCTCTCCCCCTCGCACAAATTTAGCCGAAGCCGCCCGTACTGCCCCACTCTGGTCATAGCGCTGCCGCCAGCCTCCGGCAAAATTGAGGCGAATCCTAACCTCAGCCATCCCACCCTGGCCTCTGCTAGCTCCACCAAGACCTCTCGAACCCACTCCCTCTGCTTAATTGCGCCATTACAGCCATAGGCCGATGCCGTGTTCGCTTCAGCTCTTTGTCCGCCATGGATGAAGGGGTGCTCACCCCCGAGCTCCCCAGCAGTCCTTTTTCTCTCCAGAGGATGGGGCCATCCCTCCTGAGCACGCCGGTGTGCACAGCTCCGGGAGAGGTGCCCCCTAGCGCCGGCAATCGTCGCCGGAGTCGGCCTCTGCCTCTGGCCAGGAGCGCGCGTGAGGAGGGAGACAAACCCGACAGGTGGGCCCCACCTGTCGGTGTCACAACACAACCGCCAGTGGCGCTGGCCCTCGAGTACGTCTTCTTCGCGAGTAAGCGTATTACTGGATATACGTTTTCCGTTTCTGGAAAACGTATTCTTCCCCGAAACGTTTCTTCTCTGTTTATTTTAAAAACAGAGTTTTGACCTGAACTTTGACTGGCTCTAATTTCTAAACTACAACTCCGTTTGACTTGATTCTTTTTCTGTTGATTCTCAAATTTTGTCTAGTTTATTTTCATATTTATTTGAGAATTTTCCTAACAACTTTTTTGTACTGTTTTTGAATGGCGTGTTGATTCAAATATTTTCAAAAATAGGAAATGGAGAGGGAAGCAACCTTCAAAAGTTTTGTGGTGCACCCTACCTCTCCACACACTAAAGGCAAGCATTCTGAACCCTGGCATAATATTTGTTGTGTGTTGTTTGATGCGAATACAACACCACCGTGACACGAAGTATTCGTTATTTTATGTGATGAAATGATCATACTCATGAGTGCATGATGAAGATTCCTTGCTGTCGGAAATTGATATGCTTGTGACAGTATCCACCCTCGTATGCCTTTCATGCCTACCGGAAGGAATCCGGGAAAGTCTCTGTCTTGGGTGGACACGAGCTTGTTACTGATATTTCTCTAAGACGGGTATATTCAGTAAGGCATGGTAAGGTATGATGAGTGGTGATTCTGTCTGTTGGGGTGAAATATATTTGTTATGCTTATCATGCAGGAAATACCTAAACCTCCTGAGATGACCATAGATCGAGTCTTGTGCCATTAACCCCCATACTTGCTTCGTGCTACCACTTGTCCCTGCCTTAGGTAGGGTACGGTTCAGTAAGTTGTGAACCCCTTTCTTAGCACACACCATACAGAGAGGCCATGGTGGAAGATACCGGCTGCATCCGGTAGACATGCCACCTGGTCCGGGGGCATGGGTGTTTCCGGTTGGAGCCGAAGGGGTAGCTCCCCTAGTTTGCGCGCGTTATAACTTTTGTGATCCCATGCTAGTCGAGGTTGTAGCCTCCCCACTTAGAGTTTTGCTTAACGGGTGTCGAGGGTGATTCCAGACACCGGTAAGTTAAGCTGGTGTGTGCGGGTCAGGTGTGTTTTCAAGTAAAAGACTGTAAACGGAATTAGTCCTGGTGGACTAAAGGAATCCGTTACTTGTGGGTAAAGAGTACACCCTCTGCAGAGATTATATCTATTCGAATAGCCGTGTCCATGGTTAAGGACTACAGTATGGGATGAGTCAAGTGTCGGTCTTAGTGTCGGTCTTCGGAGGAAAAAAAACTGCTATACCAGAACATTGATTAAGACATGTGACATATGATGATTATGATTATTATTATTATGGACTAACCATTTGTACTATTTGAATTATTGAGTATCCCTGGGATAGTTGTACCTCCTGGATTTTCACTGTGATTATTCTTTATAAGCCCTTTATGTGGTGTCGCTGAGACACCCGACTGTGGCATGCCTGCTATTTATTTCTTTATAAGCCCTTTATGTGGTGTCGCTGAGACGCCCGACTGTGGCATGCTGATTATTTAATTTTCTTTATAAGCCCTTTATGTGGTGTCGCTCACACGCCCGACTGTGGCATGTCTTATATTATTATCCTTTCGAGGCATCGCTTCAGACACCCGATCGGTTTATTTTATTCTTATTATCTAATTGCTTTTTCATATTTAATTCTGAATGGCCTGCTTGCATGCGGCATGAATTTTATTTCACGACTGGCTAAGTGATCATGAAAATATTTCAGAGCATGATTATCATCTGTTATATTATACCTGTGTTCATAATGTTTGCGAGTACATTCAAAGTACTCACTGGCTTGCCCCTGGCTATTATCTTGGCCAGATTTCTCGCTTGGAGAGGAGCGCTGCGAAGACAGCCCCGGAACCTAAGCAATGATGATAGCAGCCTCGCGAGATTAGGAGTTATCTAGGTCAGCTGTTCCTGTGGGAAATGGAGTCCTATAGACACTGATGAACCGCAAACCGCTTCCGCCATCAACCACTAGAAACCATTTGTTGTACTCATAGGCCAGAATGGTCTTGTACTTCATATTTTGTATTTTTTCTTGGAATTTCTGTATCAAGTTTGTGTCTCATCAGCTAACAGTAATCCTGGGGCTGGTGAGCACAAGGGCCATTTACTGGGAAATTAATATGCTGGAAAACCGGTCCTGACACTAATGCATATAAATTGGTTGAAAATTCAAATATCTGTCCTTGGTTGCATGCTTAGGTCCCATGCAAGAAATGGGAATGAATGTCAAACACCCTACCACCGTCACTCGGCCGCAAACATTGAGATACATGGTTTTCAAATTCTAGTAAATCCAAAACTCGTCTGAAATTCATGAAAATTGGCATGCTATCAAGGAGCGGCATCAACATGTTGTGGTAATTTTTTTGTCCCATTTGGGGCAGGTTTGGGTATAAGCTTCTGACAAAACCAGAGCTTCTCACAACAAGCCTGATGGTTTCGGTAGGGAACGTGCCACCTTTAGGGAGAAAATGATATCCGTTGCCTCTTATTGCTTTAAAAAAATTTCTAGTGTCAACATAGAACAACAGGAGTGTTGTGTTAAATTTTGGAATTTTTCGGTGTTCGTTTGGACATTTTGATACATTAACTGGGTTTTCTAGGCATTTTATGTGCATAATTCAAATTTGAACTACATGCACATGCTCTAGTGCATATAAATTGGTCGAAAAATCAAATCAGTGTCCTTGGGTGCATGCTTAGGTCCCATGCAAGAAATGGGAATGAATTTCAAACACCAGGGCACTGTTGATTGCCGGCAAAATGTTGAGATACTTTGTTTTTAAATTCTAGTAAATCCAAAACTCGTCTGAAATTCATGAAACTTGGCATGCTATCATGAATGTCACCCGACATGCTGTGGTATTTTTCGTGTCCATTTTGAGAGAAGGCACACTCGAATAGCAGCCAACAAAGGCATTTTGAAACAAATAGCTGCCACTGTAACATCTCAAACATTTTGTATAATTTAAATCATGTGTGTTCTGTTAACCATTCACGTGACGCCACGCCTCACTCTTTTAATGGCTAGGAGGTGCCGTGCGGACAAGTTCTTGACTAAACGGGAGGCGTGCGAGCTGTACTCCAATGCGCAGGCTCACCGGGAAGCGTGCGAGCTGTACGCCGCGCAGGCACACTGGGAAGGAAGCCCTTTGACTTCCATGGCCACCCGCCTTGCTCACATGCTCTCCATTAATGGCGCCCAAGCCACAGTTTAATACGGTTTTTAAATATAAAACACTCATCGCAAATGTTTTAGTTAGAACATCCGTATGCAAACCGATAGCTTCCCTAGGAAGCCTAGCGAAAATGAGCGGTGCAGGATTTGTGCAGCTATTGATCGCAAACGTTTTAGATAGAACACCCGTATGTAAACCGACAGCTTCCCCACTAAGCGAAGGGAAAATGTGTCGAGCAGGATTTGTGCAGCTCTTCATCGCAAACATTTTAGATAGAGCACCTGTATGCAAAGTGATAGCTATGGTCTTCCGCAGTAAGCCAAGGGAAAATTCGCTGCACAGGATTTGTGCATCTCTTCAATGCAAACGGTTCAGATTGAATAAGGTATGCAAAGCAAGACTTCGGCGCTAAGCCAAGAAAAAATCTGGCAAGCAGGATTTGTACCTCCCTTCAATGCAAACGATTTTTTCGGATGACTCGTGTGCAACCACGTACAGACAATTTGGTAAGATTTGCATCTGTCATATTGGGTATATTGCCATTTGTCAAACTGGAAAGATTCACATTTGTTGATCTAGTAACATTGCCATTTGTTAACCTTGTAACACTATGATTTGTCAAAATATGCAGCTAAAAATCACTAGCACTATCTAAGTTTTGCAACTAAAATTCAGTTATTAAGCATAGATTTCATTCATAGATTAAGCAGTCGTTCTTTATACAAACAGTTCAACTCGACAGCTGAACCGACCAAACTTTTCCCCAATTGTTGCCAACCACGTACTGAAATAGCTAGTTCAACTATATATACTAGCTAATTTTAATTACGTTGTACAGTTCCACCACATCTATAGTCAGATGAACTGAACAAAATAGCCCCTAAATACTACTACTACTACTACAGAGGGGCTTTGTACCACTTCCGGTAGCCTCTCCTGTGCTGAGCGTGCTTAGTAAGAGGAAGAGGGCGAGGAGCCTACCGACGAGCTGGACAACTGCAATACGGTGCCTACCGTTGTTGCATCTTCAGCGACGCTCACTTCAAATGCCCTCTTCCGCTCCATATGACCCGTCTCGAAGCGGCGGGACTGCTCATAGATCTCCTGATTCCTCGCCTCTACGTCGGCGTGTGCTGCGGCCACGGCTACGGTAAGGCTCTTCTCGACGAGGCGCTCCTCCTCCCACAGGAACTTGATGTAGCGCGCAAGGTCGCTGACGCATGTGCGGGCCTCCACCTCCGCCTCCCGCCTTGGGGCGATGGTTGCGGAGTGGCCGATGATCCCGGCAGTCGTCAGTGGGTTGGTGGCCATGGCGGCCGACGATGGGGTGGCGGCCACGACCACCACCTCCCGCCTTCGGGCCGCGGTGGCAGAGCGGTTGATGGCCACGGTGGCCGGCAGTGGGGGTGGCGGCCACGACGGCCACCTCCCGCCTTCGGGCCACGGCGGTGGAGCAGGCGATGGCCCTGGCTTTCGACGGTCTTGTGGCGGCAACTGCGGCCGGCAACAGCTGCCGACGGGCAGCAACGGCGGAGCATGTGGTTGGTGTTCCGTGCACACCCAACAGGGACACCACGCGCACTACACTATGCCAGGGACTGCGCCATCACCGCGGTGTAGCCTCCCAGCTGGAGCTGTCCTCTGATGATGGCGGAGTGGCTGAGCGATGATGACAGACCGGTGCCATTGGCGATTGTGGGAGAAGCAAACAAGATAAGCTACAGGGAGGGAGGGGAAAATGCGACACAGGACTCGCCGGCCGTGAGGGTTTATATAGCAGGCCAGTAAGCATTGGGATTTTGGGGGATTTCATCGAGTCGGGCGGGAAGCTTGCGTGGGAACCTGCACGGTTGCGCGGGAATGGGCTCACCACCGTTTGGCCAAAAGAACGCCCCCGCGCGCTGCTCAAGCTTGCGCTAGAAGCCGTCTGCGGCAGCGGGGTGACAAGACGTGCGACAGGAGGATGAAAGGACAGGTACACATACAGTTAATAAAAAAATGTTTGCGATTTAATTACCTACTATACCCCCATCCTGGTTTATAAGTAGGATTTAACTAATAAAATACGAATGCATGTCGTCAAAGATTATATCGTTGGATTCGTATTTGAACCTAGTTTCCAATTATATAATTTTTGTAACATGCATTAACATTTTGTTGGTTCAATTTAAGGTCAAAATATGGCACAGAATATAAAGGGGACTAATAGACCAAGACGGCGGTAGTAGCACACGGCCGCTCTCTACGCAGCGACGCAACTGTCGGCCGGTTGTAGACGACCATTTCCTGCGTGTTCAACTGCTCTATGTGTGTGGTTGCTTGCGGTTGAGGCGGCCGCGGCGCACTCTGCTCGTGTCCCGCCGCGCACATTCTGCTCTCGCGTCCCTCCGGGCGCTTTTCCCTCGTCCCTCCACGCGCGCTGCCAGTGTTTGGGGCCTGTAGGGGTACGACACCTATGGGATCCCGAGAGACCCCTTTACTATTCGGTGGGGGGAGAGGTATGCGCAAAGAGCAGAACCAATGATCGACACGGGAAGCTTTTACCCAGGTTTGGGCCGCTAATCAGCGTAAAACCCTACTCCTGCTTTGTGTTCTTATTAATGTTCTTGAGCCCAGCCTTCAGGAGCACTCGCAATGAACAGTACGTTCAAAGAGCAGCTACGCATGCAGAATGGGCCAGAATTTCTCCCCCCTGTAGCAGTTGCCTTGGGCCTCCTTTTATATGCTCAAAGGGGTCTCCACAGTGGCAAAATGTACATACATTGAGGTGTAAAGTAGCTACAGGGTATCATACCTAACCCCTGATGGATTAGGACAAGCGCATTTAATGCACCGTGAGGTGTCCGTTTAGGTGTCCTCACTTTCTTGGGGATGGGAAAAGGGGCCATCCCATCAGCACCTCTTAAGCTCTCCTCCACTGGCGCGTTGCCACGCATCCAGAGAAGGACCCAGAATGTCAGGCTTGTTACTGTGCCGAAGCGGTGGCACAGTGGTAGAATCTCGCCAGGCGCCGAAACTTGCCGGGCGCCAAGCCTTGCAGGGCGCCAATCCTTGCCGGGCTCCGCAGGCCACCCCGGCAAGATCTTGCCGGGGAGGCTGGCCTTTGGATTCCAGCCCTGCTTATCTGCTGATCCCCAGATCTCTGACTTGATGATTCCTTTGGTGGCTTGAACCGACCTCGAACTGTTCCCTGCAAGCCTTGCCGCGAGGATGGCTACAACTGCCCGTGCACAAGTACGGGGTACTAGTGGCCCAATACTTAGTACACCGACAGGAGCCCCCGGGCCTAGGCCATACACGAGTGCGAGGCGTTGTTGGGCTAGGCCCAAACAGTGCACGGGCATGCGTGGCAGGGGATTAACTGCTCGTAAGTATCTCGTTTTTCTGTGCCCCCCACTACACGCATCGAGCGCACGACGTGGGAAGCGTGCCCCAAAGGCTGCAACTGCAACGCGCCAATAGAGGCGCATTCATATTAGGGAATAAAAGAGGTGGCCCCGCTCCTTCCCGATAAAAAGGAGAAGCCGCAGAGGCACAAGCCTATTTACCCCCCTCTTCTTCTCAATCTGGCCGTCGCCATCGCCTTCCTCTTCTCGAGCTCAGAGCGAAGCTTTTTCCTCTTCCGCACGCCGCTTCCACGCTCGCTCCACCCCCGGCTTCCGCCCTCACAGCCACCATGCCGCCCAAGGCCAGCAAAGGCAAGGGCAAGGAAGCGAAAGCCGACGTCCCGGAGAGCGAACTGGTGAAGATGCGGAAGAGGCTTGTCGTCTTCCCCCCATCGCTCGGTGCTGAAGCTCTGAAGTGGCGGTACCAGTGCATGTGGGCGAAGGAGACGCAAGCTCACCCCGCCACACGCGTAATCCCAGGTGCTTGTTCCAAAGGTGGATCGGACAGATACCCTTTCTTCACTGCATATTTCTATTGCGGGCTCTGTCCCCCATTTTCCGACTTCTTCAATGATATCATGTACACATACGGCTTTCGTCTTCTCGATTTCACGCTGAATGCGGTACTTTGCATGTCCATCTTTGCCCATCTCTGTGAAAACTTTGTCGGCGTGATTCCCAATTCTGCTCTTTTCCGCCATTACTTCTTCCCTCGCATCCAAAAAGGAGAGGCCCTCTCTGGTTCTATCGCCTGGATTCCAAGGGCTTGGAATAAGGAAATATACCCAGAAGGAGTTTACCGCGAGAAGTGGGACGAGTGGCGGGCTGAATGGTGCTGGATCCAGGAAGCAGATCCCCATCCGTTTTGTCTTCCCCGGCAACAGAAGGTGGTCCGCGGCAAGGACTGGAGCGATCTCGCCGCGGAGGATGAGAGGATCACAATCGCCACCACTAGGATCCTTCGCGTGAAGGCTGCCGGGCTGACGATGGAGATGATTGGCTTCGACTTTCTCCGCCGCCGCATCGCCCCTTTGCAGAACAGGGGAAGGCCAGCTTGGGAATACAGAAACGCGGCAGATGTCATGAGATTGCGCCCCGGGCTGAACAACAATCTGACCACTATGCAGCTTGGCGCTCTCCGTCAAAAACTATTCCAGCGTGAAGACAAGCATCGGCTGCCGGCAAGGATCGTCCCCTTGTGCAACAACTCCGCCTTGGGGTCGATCATCGCCTTCATGCCGATGTTCAACGTCCACGGTCTTGACCCGACCTGGGCCGAGCCAACCGAGGAGGAAGCGCAGAAGTTTTTTGACAACTTGACGGAGAGACCTGTCCGGCAAGAGGCAGATTTTATCCGAGCCACCACCGACCAGGAAGTAGCTTACATTGCTACTAGGGTGGAGGAGGCAAATCTTGCCGCGGAGGCCGGCAGCGTCGGCTTCACAGAATGGGAAGCTAGTGACGCAGAAGTAATTGTGGAAGTAAAACCTACCGGGCAAGACAAAGTTGCCAGGGAACAGAGCAGCACAGCCGCTGAGAGCTCGTCCGGCGAGGACACGGCCGAAGAAGAAACGCAAGAAGAGCTCCCAGCCCCGAAGAAGACGAAGCATGTTCTCCGGAAGGCTGCATCTGGCATCTCGGCAAGCCGGCCTTCTTCGAGCGGCGAGGCTCCCGGCAAGAAAGTGGCCGGCAAGACTGGACCACGGCAAGGGGCTCGTCAACAAGCTACGCGGCGCGCGGGACCCACACCAGCGGCCACTGCTGGGGCAGCAGGGGTGTCTCGCACTACCGCACCGGAAGCTGCCCTGCGCCTGTCACAGCCAAGCGGCCTAGGACCCCTCCTCCGCCTCCCCACTCAGACATTGCAGCGGAGGTCGATTTCGACATCTCCGGCTTTAGTCCGGAGCGAGAGGAAGAAGAGTGAGTACTTCGCCACAGCTTTTATATTTCAATCTTGGATCGATCTTACTAACTTGCTCGTATTGTCTCTGCAGTGACACAGAAACATTGCTGGAGAGGATGGCGAAGAGGTCAAAGACTTCTACGGGCGACGAGCCCCCGGTAGGCTCCACGAGCGTGCCAGAAACCATCGTCGTCAGCCCGGAGCCCAGTCCTCAACGCAGCCCCCAGCACAGCCCCCAGCGCAGCCCCCAGCGTAAGTTTACTGTTCTTTTTCCGCTGGTGGGTGCTGACGCTTCCATTCTTGTCGCTGATATCCTTGGGCTTGCAGGAGAAGAACAGCAACAAGGAGAGATGTCGGATGACATTCCCGTCGTGCCACCTCCATCGACCACGCCACCCGCAAGCATGTCCCCGGCAAGAGATCCTACCGACGAGCCTATCTTAATTGAGGAGGAGCCGGCAAGCACGGACCCCGGCAACCCACACCCGGCAACCGAAGTTGCCGAGAATTGCTCTATCAATCACCATCTACATTAGATATATCTTCTGAAACTTTTTTCACATCCAAAAGTCCAGTACCTTCCTACAAATTAGTGAATTAGGAGGGGGGCTCTTTTGTGTAGAAAAAGAAAAAGCAAGTTGCCGGGAGGGGCGAGGCCACCTCCCAACAGCTCGACGCAGGTACTCGATTGCCTCAGAGTGCTTGTTACTCTTTCCCTTATCTCTCTGTCTTTAGTCGCTTCAAACTTCAATCTCGATCTTATTCTAATTTCCTCCTTCGTCCTTCAGAGTTCCCTGTGATGGAACAGATGGACGTCGACGTTGTCATCGAGGAGACGGCCAGGGACGCCGCTGCCGAAGCAGACAGGATCGCTGCCAGCGAGGCCACCAAAGATGACACTATCGAGGCTGGTGGTGCTCTTGACGGGGAGGCCGCCAAGACTGCACAAGAGGAACCCGCCAAGGAACCTGCTGAAGGGGGTGACAGGGAGGCCGATGACCATACTGACAGCATTCTTGCCACAGGAGCGCCAGGCGCTGCACTGGCCACGGAGCCCCCTGCCACTGGTGAGGCGGTCGCTGAAGACCAACCGTCAATGTCTGAAGGCCCCTCATCCAGCAAATACCTCAAGGTTGGCGAGAACCTATTCGTCAACTTGCCGGGGACGGCAAGCACTGGGGCACCCGCCGAAGGAGAAGTTTTTGAAGAAATCATCGCTGCTGCCGGGCTCGAAGTTGTTGACGATCCCAACGCTAGCAGCGGCAAATCTGAAGAGGATCAGCTCCTTCAGGCCATGGGCGAGAATTTCCGCAAGCTCCAGGCTCTCCACCGCGCTCAGAAAGATAAGGCGGACTCTAGAATGGCGGTTGTCGAGGCGGCCGAAGCAGATTTTCAAAGGCGCGTCGAACAGATGCAAGTCTGGCACGCCGAGGCCCTCCAAGAGTTGGTTGCCGGCCGGGAACAAGTGAGCCAGAAGTGGACAGAGATCCTCCTGAAGCAATCCGATATGGAGAAGGCGCATGATGAAGCTGCTCAAAGGATTGCTGCCGAAGATGCCCTCCTGACGGGGCGCCGCGTTGCTCTTGATACTCATGAGGAAGATCTCACCGCACGTGAGCAGGCGCTCGCCGCCAAGCTTCGCAGCAAAGATGAAGATATCGAGAATCTTGTCGCGCGGCAGACCCAGGAGCTGGAGCAAAAACATAAGGAGGCGCTCGAAGCTCTGACTGCAAGTCACGCCGGCAAGCTCAAGGTGGCCGTCGATGCTGCCGAAGCTGCAGAGGCCGCCAAGAACGAGTTGAGCGAGAAGGTGAAGAGGCTGGAAACAGATCTCGAAGAGCACGGCAAGGAGCTCTCCATGCTCAAGGGTGACAGGGAAAAAATCCTCCACTCCTTGGCGGAGATGCAAGTTGCCCTGTCCGACAAAACCAAGCAGCTCTCCTCTGCGGCTGATAACATTGCGGTTCTGGAGCTGAAGCTGACCACGCTGCAGAATTCTCTCGAGACCGGCAGGGCCCGTGAGAAGGCTCTACTCAAGGATCTCCAAGGAGAGAGGAACCTGCTCAAGAGTGCCGTCGAAGCCCAGGCTGATTACAAAAAGGGAGTGGAGATCTGGACTGGACGTCTCATCGCCACCGCGGAGAAGCTTACGGCAGAACTGTCAACCATGGGCCTGTAGAACTTCAAGTATTCTTCCGAGGAAAGAATATCTCCAAGTGCCAGGTTGACGATGTTCTTCGAAAGCATCATCAACGCCTTGAGGGTGCTCCAGTCTAGCCGGGCGACCCAATTGGCCAATGAGACTCGCCGGCTTTGCCGGGCCGTCCTCCGCAAGGTGCTCATCAAAGTGGTGCACAGCAATCCCGACATCGACCTCTCCAACGCGCTCGGCCATCTGCCAAGGGACGCAAATGTTGAGGCACTTGAAGAATGCATTGCGCCTATCCTTGAGAAGGTGGACTCCATCAAAAGGATCGAAGGCCAGCGCAGGGATTGAGTGCTCCCCCTTTTCTTGCCGTCGTCATTCCATGTAAAAGACAATTAAGTCTCAAGTTAGAATTGTGGCAACTCACGGATGAAATATAACTCACCTATGTTTAGGTTCATGCTTGCTATTTTCCTTGTCTGATTCCCTTATGTATGGAGTTCACCCTACGCTTACTGAAAAACTTGCCGGCGCACAACCTGCCGCGAGCGCTGGGTGCGGGACTTCAGCAGCCTGCTGGAGGCGCAGCGGCCGGCAAGACTCCTTGGCGTTCTCAATGCAGCCACTTAAATTGTTGAGCGGGCTCGAAACAAAATAAGGGCGCAACCGATTACAACAAGGGTTCCTTCGCGTGCAGATTTTCCATACAAGAGTCGGAATCGTCCAAGGAAATAACTTTGTGATAAAAGAAAAACTTGCTCTGAGTTTTTAGGACTTAGCTTTCTGTCTTTGTCCTTCCTCCGGAAAGCGTCGATTCCGAACGTCGCCAACTGGTACTCATGTCTCCCTTCCCCCCCCCCCGGCAAATGTGCACGCGAGGAATCCTTCTGTCTTTTAAAAAGAAAGAAGAGAAAATAAAGACATGAAACCTTGGCGGTTTGTTAGAACTTACCGGGTGTAGGTGTCATACAACATCTTAGACAAACATGCATATATAAATATGAACATGGGAATCAATAAGGGAATGTAGAACACTTAAATTTATTCATTTGCGCTCAGGGTCTGCGCCTGGCTTTGTACAAAGGATCACATGCCTTGCCGGCAAGACTTGAACAAAAGGGTGGTTGCCGGGAGCCCCCGGCAACCGCGCCTTGTGGGTAGAACTTGCGAAGATGTTCGATATTCCAGGAATTGCTCACTGGAACGCCATCTTCGGTCTCCAGGCGGACAGCGCCGGGCCTGGTGACTCGTACTACCCGATAAGGGCCTTCCCACTTTGGCGTCAACTTGTTTGAATTCTTGGCGGACTGAATCCGCCGAAGAACAAGGTCGCCTTCCTCAAGGCTTCGGGCATGAACTTCGCGGCTATGGTAGCGGCGCAAAGCTTGCTGGTAGCGTGCAGCTAGCACAGCAGCCTGAAGACGATTCTCCTCAAGGAGCACAGCGTCATCTTGCCGCAGCTGCTCTTGCTCAAGCTCATCATAAGCGAGCACTCGAGGTGATCCGTATGTGAGTTCCGTGGGGAGAACTGCTACTGCTTCGTAGACCAGAGCGAAGGGCGTCTGGCCGGTGGCTCGATTTGGTGTCGTTCTGATTGACCAAAGAACCGCCGGCAACTCATCAATCCAGCGTCTTCCGCACTTTTTCAGTCTGTCAAAGGTTCTGGTCCTGAGACCGCGCAGCACTTCAGCATTGGCCCTCTCCGCTTGGCCGTTGCTTCTCGGGTGAGCAACAAAGGCAAAACAAATCTTGCCGCCAAGGTCTTGGACGTACTGCATGAAGGTGCTACTTGTGAACTACGTGCCGTTGTCGGTGATGATCCTGTTGGGCACACCGAAACGGCAAACTATTCCCTTAAAGAACTTGACGGCTGATTGTGCTGTCACCTTCCTCACTGCTTCCACCTCCGGCCACTTTGTGAACTTGTCGATAGCAACGTACAAGTACTCAAAGCCCCCGGTAGCACGGGGGAAAGGGCCCAGTATGTCGATCCCCAAGACTGAAAATGGCCAGGAGAGAGGGATTGTCTGAAGAGCTTGAGCTGGTTGATGTGATTTCTTCGAATGAAACTGGCACGCTTCACACTTGGTGACTAGTGCAGTTGCATCCTGGAGAGCGGTGGGCCAAAAGAAACCTTGTCGGAATGCTTTCCCGGCAAGCGCTCTTGACCCTATGCGAGAGCCACATATGCCTCCATGTATCTCTGCCAACAGCTCTAGTCCATCCTCCCGAGGGATACACTTCAATTTCACACTGTTTGGTCTCTTTTTGTACAGGACGTCATCGACGAACTTGTACATAACAGACCGACGGGCTACTCTCTCTGCTTCTTCCTGTTCCTCAGGGAGTTCTCCTGTCTGAAGGAAATGGACAATGTGCTGCGCCCATGCCGGAGCCTAAGGCTCGACAGCTAGGACTAAAGGCATCTCCTCTGCCGGGGGAACGTTTGTCTCGACAGCAAGGGCCTGAGGCCCTGCCGGAGCCTGTTGTTCCCCGGCAGGCATGTCGATCCCGGCAACTTCCTTGCCGGCGGCTCCGGGGAGCTCTGCCGGGAAGTACTGGCCAGAGTTCAACTTTCTTCTCTTTTCTTGCCGTATCGATGGCGCCACAGATGGTTGAGTCAATTGGAGCACAAAAGTTCCTGGTTCCACAGGCAACTTGAGGGCGGCACGCTTTGACAGGTCGTCAGCAACACTGTTCTCGGCACGGGGAACGTGCTCCATTTGTAGACCGTCAAAGCGCTCTTCCATTTTCCTCACTTCATCCACGTAGGCTTGCATCAATGGACTTTGATAAATCTTGTTAACTTGCCTGACGACAAGCTGTGAATCGCCTTTGATGACAAGCTTTTTGATACCAAGGTCTGCCGTGATCCTGAGACCGGCAAGCAAACCTTCATATTCTGCAGTGTTGTTGGTCGAACTCTCCCGGGGAAAGTGCATTTGGACTACATACTTGATGTGCTCTCCGGTGGGTGCGACAAGCAACACGCCAGCACCGGCGCCTTGAAGCGAGAAAGCCCCATCAAAGTACATAACCCATTGCTGATCGACTTCCTTGTCGGGAAGAGTTGCTTCCTGAGCCTCTTCGTCTGGCGTTGGGGTCCATTCTGCAATGAACTCCGCCAAGGCCCTATTCTGGATCGTCGAAGTGCTTTCAAACTTGAGGCCAAAGCTCGACAACTCCAACGCCCACTCCATGATCCTGTCGGTTGCTTCTAGATTTGCAAAATCCGTTGCAACGGAAAGCGAGTGACGACGGTGATTTCATGTGCTTGAAAGTAATGGCGCAGCTTCCTCGAAGCCATAAGAAGGCCGAAAAGCAACTTCTGCACACCAGAATACCTTGACCTAGCTCCTTGTAAAAGAGAGCTAACAAAATAGACTGGGCGCTGCACCACCTTCTTCTTCTGCACGGGTTCTTCTGTTTGCGCAGATCCTGTCTTGTCGGGATCAACCCTTGCCGGGGAAGATCTTGCCGCGTCATATGGCGGTCCTGCCGCTGGTGTTGCTTCCTCATCAGCCTCTCTCTGCGCCACTAGCGCAGCACTAACCACTTGATTTGTTGCTGCCAGATACAGCAGCAACGGCTCTTTTGGTTTAGGCGCGACCAGCGTCGGCGGAGAGGAAAGGTATTTCTTCAAATCTTGCAGCGCAGCCTCCGCCTCCGGAGTCCATTTCATTGGACCTGCCTTCTTCAAAATTTTGAAGAAGGGCAGGGCGCGCTCAGCAGATTTGGAAATAAACCTGCTTAGAGCAGCAACACAGCCGGCAAGACGACGCACATCTTTGACGCGGCTCGGCGCTTCGATTTGCTCAATAGCTTTGATCTTGTCGGGGTTTGCTTCGATTCCCCGGCAAGATACAAAGAATCCAAGGAGCTTGCCGGAAGGAACACCGAACACGCACTTCTCAGGATTGAGCTTTAAGTTGATCTTGCGCAAGTTTGCAAATGTTTCTTCTAAATCTAGAATGAGTGTCGCTTTGTCTTTGGTTTTGACCACTATATCATCCATATACGCCTCCATATTTCTATGGAGTTGAGGCTCAAAACCAATTTGGATTGCTCTAGCAAATGTCGAACCGGCACTTTTCAACACGAAAGGCATTCGTATGAAACAATACGTACCACATGGGGTGATAAATGCGGTCTTCTCTTCGTCTTCTTTTGCCATAAAAATCTGATGATACCCTGAATAGGCACCAAGGAAGGACAGGAGATCACAACCAGCGGTGGCATCCACAAACTATTCGATGCGCGGCAAGAGAAAAGGATCTTTTGGACAGGCTTTATTGATATCTGTATAATCGATACAAAGCCTCCATTTCCCATTCGCTTTCCGCACTACAACCGGATTGGCCAACCAGGTTGGATGAAGCACTCCTTTGACCAGTCCTGTCGCCTCCAGCTTTCTGATTTCTTCGGCGATGAATTCTTGCCGCTCCAAGGCTTGCTTCTTGACCCTTTGCTTGACGGGCCGCGCATGAGGACAGACAGCAAGGTGGTGCTCAATTACCTTCCTGGGAACACCGGGGATGTCAGACGGTTGCCATGCAAACACGTCGACATTCGCCCGCAGGAAAGCAACGAGCGCACTTTCCTATTTGTCATCTAGGGTGGAACTTATGGTGAAAGTTCCCCCCGTTCCGTCCTCTCTGACAGGCACCTTCTTGGTCTCCGGCGGAGCAGCCTGGGATTTCTTGTTTTTGCCGGTGGAACTCTCTGGTGCGTCCTCGACGGAAGCGCAGCACTCCGAGGAGGTGCGCTTGCCGGAGTTTGCGCCAAGGTTCTTACCGGTCTTCTTCTTCCCCCCGGGAGTTCCAGCGGCAGGAGCAGGTGCCTTGATGGCAGGTGCTGCAACTGCTTCCCAGTAAAGTTGGTCGGCACAGATGAGCGCATCTTTCTTATCAGAATGGATAGTGATGACGCCCAACGGCCCAGGCATCATCAGAACGTTGTACGCGTAGTGTGGTGCCGCCATGAACTTAGCCAGCGCTGGCCGACCAAGGATCCCATTATATGACATGGGGATCTTGGTGACATCAAACACCACCTTCTCAGTCCTGAAGTTGAGCTCGCTACTAAAAGTTACTGGTAGCGTGATTTTGCCCTTAGGCTGGGTTCTTCCCAGATTGACCCCTTGAAACGTACCCGTTTCTTCAAGGTCCTCGTCGGGAATCTGGAGCTTTTTGAGCACATCCGGTGAGATTAAGTTTAGGCCGGCCCCACCGTCAACTAACATTTTCGTCACCTTGAGGTTGTGAATCATTGGCGAGACCAACAATGGCAAGCACCCGACCGCAGTCGTGCGATCAGGGTGATCCTCGGCGTCGAAAATGATAGGCGTGCTGGACCACTTCAGGGGCCTACATGCATCTGGGGATGGCTCTGCCGCATTGACCTCCCGCACCCACTGTTTGAGTTGGCGGTGGGAAGAATGCAGCGAGGCACCCCCATCGATACACATGGCCTCCGTAGCCTTCTGGAATTCTTGCTCACTGGATTCATCATCTTCTTCATCATCATCCTCTTCTTTGTCTCGTCCCCGAGCGGGCCTGTCTTTTTGTTGCTTGGACTTGCCGCGGCGCTCCCCTCAGCCAACGCGCTTCTTGCCGGATCCGTCAGCACCATCTTGGGCCTTCTCCTTATCTCGCCTCTCATATTCGGCCCTCTGCTTCTCGGCAAGCTTCTAAACTTGCCGGCAGTTCTGGAGATCGTGGCCCTTGGTGCGATGGATCTCGCAATACTGCTTGCCGGAGTTCTCCGACTTGTCGGCAGCCGCCAAGGCCTGACTGGAAGGGCACCCGGCAAGATCCTTGCCGGGGTCACCAACCTTGGCCTTCTTGGCGGCGCCGGGGTTATCGGATTCCTCGACAGCAAGCACGGCCTTGCCTCCGCGTTTCCTGTTCCGCCGCCGGCCTTTCCTTGACGGGGCCGCGGCGTCTTCATCTTCTGATTCGCCCCCCGCGCCAACAGCCTCGCCAGGGAGTTTCCTTCCCTCTTCAGCTCGAGCGCACTTATCGACCAGAGAGTAAATCTCGGCAATACTCCTGACTTTGTTCATTGCCAGCTCTTCCCGCATTTTGCGGTTGCGCACATTCTGGTGAAACGCGCTAACGACAGCGGCAGGGTGAACGTCAGGAATATTGTACTACACCCGGCTAAATCTCTGGATAAACTTGCGCAGGGACTCGCCCTCCTTCTGAGGGATGATATGCAAATCACTCTCTTGGCCCGGAGCTTGGTGGCCTCCAACAAAGGCGCCAACAAACTGATGGCACAGATCAGACCAGGAAGAAATGGAATTCTCTGGCAGATGCATCAACCACGACCTGAAGTTGGCTTTGAGAACCAACGGGAAGTAGTTGGCAAGTATCTTGTCATCTCGGCCCCCGGTAGCCTGCACCGCAATGGTGTAGATGCTCAGGAACTCCGAGGGATGGGTCTTACCATCATATTTCTCCGGGACCTCCGGCTTGAAGGTTCGGGAATTGGGCCACCGGACTTGCCGCAGCTCATGGGTAAACGCTGGAGTCCCTACCTCATAAGGCAAGTCTCCTACGTCCCCTGGCACAGGCTCGTCGACAGCCGGCCCCGCATGCTTATCAGACTGACAGCACGCTTCCCGTCGCCGCTCGATGGTAGTTCGAGCGTCCTCCTTGCCACGTTCCTGGAGAACCTGACGCTGATCGCGGCGCATCCGTGGATCGGATGACGCCGTGGAAACTTCTTCACGGCGGTCGACCTGCTGAGTTGTCGGCCGCCGCTGGTGCCGCGGAGGGGAGTGCACTGTGGTTGCACCACCTCCGGTTTTCTCCACATCGGCTCACGCCGGATGGATGGGCCTCCGCTGCGAGGGCCCTGCCTCTTGCGGTCCATCTTTGTTGGCGAAGCCGATAAGGCTCTGGATAGTAGCCCGCCACTCCTCCATCTTCTTCGGGGCAGGAGGGAAATGGAGGAGCAGCTGCGCACGTGCCAAGGCTTCCGCTGGCGTAGGCGGCGGCGACTGGTGCGAGGTACATGATGTGCTCTGACTCCTAACCATGTTAGAAGGAGCACCACCACGGTCACGCAACCGCGCGCCACCTCCGCCAGCAGCTCGGTGTGCATGCTCGTCCTGCGCATCTTGGGATCGATGCGCGGAAATCTTTTCATGGGGACACCCTGAACCACCAGCGCCATGACGTCGCTCGTCATGCACGGCCTGGGTAGGTCGTGATGCTTGCGCCGGCGCGGGAGCTCCAGCAGGCGCCCTCCGATCTCTGGAGTTCGTTGTGCCACCCGTAGGCAACACAGCGCCGTCTCTAGATCCAGCGGCGTGCAAGTTACCACTGCCACTGCGAACGATGCCGCTCGCCTGGCTCGGATCACCAGAACGCCGCGGGGGTTCTAATCCCCTTCCTTCTGCACCCACGCCGTCGCTCGTACGCGAAGGCGTAGGCAAAACGGACGTGGACGGTTGCGCCGTTACAGCGCTCTTCTTCTTGGGCGGCATGATGATGAAGAAACTGAGGCGCCGATCACTAGATCAGGTTCACGCAACCTTCAATCCCCCTACCTGGCGCGCCAAAGATGTCGGGGTACGACACCTATGGGATCCCGAGAGACCCCTTTACGATTCGGCGGGGGGAGAGGTATGCGCAAAGAGCAGAACTAATGATCAACGCGGGAAGCTTTTACCCAGGTTCGGGCCGCTAATCAGTGTAAAACCCTACTCCTGCTTTGTGTTTTTATTAATGTTCTTGAGCCTAGCCTTCAGGAGCGCTCGCAATGAACAGTACGTTCAAAGAGCAGCTACACTTGCAGAATGGGCCAGAAGTTCTCCCCCCCTGTAGCAGTTGCCTTGGGCCTCCTTTTATATGCTCAAAGGGGTCTCCACAGTGGCGAAATGTACATACATTGAGGTGTAAAGTAGCTACAGGGTATCATACCTAACCCCTGACGGATTAGGACAAGCGCATTTAATGCACAGTGAGGTGTCAGTTTAGGTGTCCTCACTTTCTTGGGGATGGGAAAAGGGGCCATCCCATCAACACCGCTTAAGCTCTCCTCCACTGGCGCGTTGCCACGCATCCAGAGAAGGACCCAGAATGTCAGCCTTGTTACTGTGCCGAAGCAGTGGCAGAGTGGCAGAATCTCGCCAGGCGCCGAAACTTGCCGGGCGCCAAGCCTTGCCGGGCGCCAATCCTTGTCGGGCTCCGCAGGCCACCCCGACAAGATCTTGCAGGGGAGGCTGGCCTTTGGATTCCAGCCCTACTTATCTGCTGATCCCCAGATCTCTGACTTGATGATTCCTTTGGTGGCTTGAACCGACCTCGAACTGTTCCCGGCAAGCCTTGCCGCGAGGATGGCTACAACTGCCCGTGCACAAGTACGGGGTACTAGTGGCCCAATACTTAGTACACCGACAGGGCCGGCGCACGATCACGCATGTTCATGTGCATGCGGTTGCGCCGGGCGCAGCACGACGATGCAGTTACCCGCTGCAAAAACTGCCATGCGGACGCGCCGAGAATCCAGGCCGCCCAGCCCCCATTTATTCGTGCTGCCATTTACCTTCATCTCTCGCGCCACACGACACAATAAGCACACCCACGACGACACATACAGAGAGGACATCCAGCGGTTCCAATGGCGGTCCCCGTGGCTCCAATGGCGCTCCCAGCGGCCGACGACGACAACGGCGGGCAGTTCACCACACATCACGTGGACACCCTCGTGAGGGGGAAGGCCCTCTCGGTGGTGTACACGAGTGATCCGGTCTCGGTGGAGAGCTCCATCCAAACTATGAAGCAGTTGCTTGCCGAGGACAAGTACCAAGTGGTCGGCTTCGACCTCGAGTACACCATCGGTCGTGCCGGGCACGATCAGAAGGTTGTCGTTGCCCAGTTGTGCGTGCGACATGACGTCCTCGTCTACCACTACCACCTGGCTATGAGGCCTTGTGAGCGTTTCTCCAAGTTTATCAACAGCACCGACTATAGTTTCGCTACGGTGGACACCACCAACGATCTAAAAGTGCTCAAGGTTTCGGGCTTGAAATGCCAGAATCTTGTCAACATCCAGGACCACTACAAGGTCTAAGGCAGCGACAACAACAAACATAACTCCCTGGTTGACCTCGCCACGGCCATCATCGACCCCTACTACATGAAGATGAAGGATGAGAGCAAGAAGGACAAGAACTCCTGGCACAGTGTCTGGCATGAGAGACTGGATGAACAACACGTCAAGTACGCGGCCAAGGACGCGTGCACAAGCTACGAGATGTACATGCGGATCATTGACATGAGGGAGTGTTTTCTTCCTACCCCAGATGAGGGATCGAGCCACACAGTAGTGGTGGGAACATCACAAGAAGTAGATGACTAGACGATCATTTCTCCTAGTTTAGAATGCATGCAATTGTTTATTGAGGTGTGTGTGAATGATCTGTATAGTCACTTATGTAATTGGATGTTTATTTTAGTTATAGTTATATATATATATATATATATATATATATATATATATATATATATATATATATATATGTTATTCTTCTATAGACAGAGCAAATCACACGGCTTATTAGCAGCAATCGTCTATGTTATTATTGGTCTTCGCACACATTTCTGATTACAGACCTGTTTGCCGCGTATCACACACATCTTGTTCAGTTGAACCGTTTCTATTGTGTTGCCTAATCACACACATTTCATCCTAGTGAACTGTATGTCGTATATCGCACACACCCTCATCTGGCTGCCCATTTCTGTTGTTCTGCATCATCGCAAATAGTTCTTCTGGATTAATCATTTGCCAATCATCCAAGGGAGGGAAGCTTCTACATTCGCGGGGGACGTGGCATTGACCATTGGGCGGCAACAGTCGGTCATCCGAGTGCACAATAAAGGATGCAAAGAGGGATCCTATAGTAGCAAGGACCAGCTTCCCTACCGATAGGTCATCTAACAGGACTCCCAAGTTAACTGTGTTAAGGCTTGAGTAGTCATCTGATGGGTGACGGGATGGGAAGTGGCCTCGATGTTAAATTAACTGATGGGATGGGTCACTGTAAATATTTAATTGTCTTAAATGTATATAGTGCTCCATCCTATTAGTTGAATTAACCTCGAGGTCCTTATTCTGTAATTTTTGACATTTTTTGTTTTTTGAACACATGTTGATTGGCTTGAAGAAGGTCTATCTCGTTACTTTTTGATAATTTTTTGTTTTTTGAACACATGTTGATTGGCTTGAATGAAGGTCTATCCCGTTACTTTACGACATGTTTCCAAAACATGGACCTCGAGGTTAATTCAACTAAGAGGATGGAGCACTATATACATTCAACACAATTAAATGTTTTCCAAAAAAAGTGATATGATTTCTGTGAAACTTATAAGTCATGTATGTCAAATTAACCTCTGTGTACTTGTTCTCAAATTAACCTCCGGGCATGTTTGCCGCGTATCACACACATCTTGTTAAGTTGAACCGTTTCTGTTCTCTTCCCTTATCGAAAACAGTTCATTCGAGTGAACCGTATGCCGTATATCACACACACCTTGATCTGGCTGACCATTTCTGTTGCTTTCCCTAATAGCAAACAGTTCATCGGAGCGAACTGTATGCCATATATCGCACACACATTGATATGGCTGCCCATTTCTGTTGTTCCGTCTAATCGCAAACAGTTCGTCTGGATCAACCTTATGCCCAGCATCGCACACACAAGTAAAATCTGAACCGTGTTTGATTTACCTGCCATCGCAAATGTTTTGCATCTTTTTTGATGGTTTTTTTACATCACCATTTGCGATTAATGCATCGCACATAGTTTCGTCAAAGGGTCTCTAATCGTAGTGTCGCGGTAGCAGCATCCTATAGTAGTGTGAAGCCTCACAACACCTACACCGGGGTCGACGTTGCCGTATCTCCAATGTCCAACGTTGGGTTCAGCCATGCCAACTTGGAGAACATGAAAATGCATTACGACGGCACCACAACAACTTCGAACAAGATAGCACTCGCGGAAACCCCAACAAGGTTGCGTGCGTATGCTGATTTCCGTCTCATCGCCATGTTCAACATCACCATAGCCATGACGCAGCGTCAGGTAGATGGGAATGGCTCGTATGTGTTAGTTGCGGTAAATTTGTAGCCATACAAGTACGAAGACGCCGTGTAACATGCAGGCCGGGTATTCGCGGTAACAAACCATGGGGATTGCTTTGTATGGGTTATGTCGTACGGTATGCAAGATAGCAAATAAATTTCAGTCTTCATTGAGATATATTATTTTTCACATTTGCAACCGTATGCCAACACATTTGCATTAATTATTTTGCAGGAGCGAGCCACCCCCCCATCAGAATCGAACCGTCGAATCTTGGCATTCGAGCCGATGCTACATGGAACCTTGTAACTAATGCTGGGCACCTGGGACATTATATCTTATTATGCCCTTGTCAACCATTGCAATGCAGGCACAGTTGATTGCATAAACTGTGTTGATTGAACCCTGTGGATGCACTGAGGTATTCCTTCATAATCGAACCCTGATAAAGTTGTAATGAATTCAGTCTCACCTTGACCACATGTATGTGACATGATGTGTTTAGGTCTGCAAAGACAATGATGACCACATCTTGTCCCTTTGAATTACTTCACATGTATCTCTTTGGTCCCACTCATTATGCTACACTAACCAATGCAGCATCACTCTATGGATTCGTCATTGTGGATGACTATTATCATTACACCTGGGTGCATATCATCACCTTCAAGACTGAAGTGCAGGGCATCTTTAGACGATTCTCTAACCATTCCATGATGAATTATGACATCAAGATCAAGCATATCAGAAGCGCCAATGGCACCGAGTTCAAGAACACAGGCCTTGAGGACTATCTTGATGAACTTGCTATCACTCATGAGCTCTCTGCTCCTTATACTCCTCAGCAGAATGGAATTGTTGAGCACAAGAACAGGACACTCATCGAGATGGCCCACACTATGCTTGATGAATACAAGACACCTCGTTGATGGTGGCCTGAAGCAATTGACACTGCTTGTCACATCATCAATCGGGTATATCTTCACAAATTCCTCAAGATGACCTCATATGAGCTCGTCACTGACAAACAGCCAAATGTACACTATTTCAAAGTCTTCCGTGCTAAATGTTGGATTAGAGATCCTCATCACAATTCTAAATTTGCACCGAAAACACATGAGGGTTTTATGCTTGATTACGGAAAGGACTCGCATGCCTATAGAGTCTTCAACACCTATCACAACATGGTTGTTGAAACTTTAGATGTGCAGTTTGCTGAAACTAACGGCTCGCAAAGAGAGAACCTGCCTCATGTTCTACATGGAATGCCTCCTAAGGAATCTATCAAACTGATGGGCACTGGTGAAATAGTGCCCAGTGAAGAAATAGCTGAAGAAGAAGTAATCATTCCTCGTCCTGAAGAAACTGCTACTCCTCATCACGGAAGTGTCCAGTTCCATGATGATAAATGGCGTGTCATGGAAGTGCTTTCGTCAAGGGTAATCGACACGTGGCATCCATCGTAACGGGTCAACGTTAAGCTATCGGGTTCTGGTTTGGATCTGATAACCCGTTAACAGCCCAGACCAATGGGGATTTTCCATGTGTAAAATTCTCATTCGCCCGCGGATCCACGTGTCGGCCCAGCGTTGGGACAGTTGTCATCCAGTGAATGGACGGGACGTGCCTATGATATGTCGACACGTGGCTCAGCCCAACAGTGGCCCATTCAGGTCAAAAGGCTAGCCTGTTTGACCTGGTCAAAAGGTAAAGGCCGGCCCACTTAAAGCCTGCTAGCGGCCTATTCGCATATAGCCCATTTATAGCTCGCTAACTCACGGCCCATTATGGCCTATCCGAATTAGGCCCAGTAGCGTCATCTGGGCCGTCCAATATGATTCCAGCCCGTTGTAACTTCCGGCCCATGTATGGCCCATGATGTCTTTCGGCCCATATGAGGCCCTTTGTAACTCTTAGCCCATTAACGACTGGTGGTGAAACTGGCCCGTAATGAACATTGTATCACTTTATACCCATTAACGGCCCATTATTCCATTGGGCCATTTCCAGCCCGTGTTATCTTTCGGCCTTCTCAGGGCCAATTTATTCTTGGGCTGATTTGCAGCATTCGATTACTTACGGTCTGTTACTGGCCTATTCCAGTTGTGGGCCAAATTCAGCCAGTGGTTAAAGTCGGCCCGTTTGTGGCCCGTTAATCCGTTGGGTCATTTTCATAGCGTCATCAAATACGGCCGATTAATGACGGCCCGTTATGGTCGGCCCATGAACGAACGATTCCAACTCTAGCCCGTTTATGGCCCATAATGTGGTTCGTTATTGGCCCATGTTTGGCCAATCGATCATACGGCCCGTAGAAGGCCCATTGATTATACGGCCTGTAGAAGGCCCATTGTTTCTACGGCCCGTAGAACGCCCATTGTTTCTATGGCCCGTAGAAGGCCCATTGTTTCTACGGCCTGTAGGAGGTCCATGGTCACTACAGTAAATATGTAGCCCATGGTTATTGTGGCCTAGTTTAAAAAAATAGGTTATTGTGGCCACTAGCAAACTGCGGAAAAAGAACTGCACTGACTACAAGCAAACAAATAAACAAGACAACAAGGAAATAAATAAGCAAGCAGCTTACGCTAGGCTATCATGGCTATTACACATATTACATCCAATGGGCATCAAAGTTCACCACTAGTGCAAATATGGGGAATAAAGCAGCATATTACATACACTGGTTGTCAAAGTTGGTGACAACTGCAAATAAACGCCGCAGCAAAACAAGTCCAGCACTGAAACCACTTCACAAGAGCTCAAGAAACAAAATCCTGGGTATCCACCATGCTGGCAAGACGCTTAGCATGCTTATTAGCTTTCTCTTGTTTGGCGCTTAAATCCTCCAGCACTTGCTATTGCACTAGAAAGTATGCATCTGAATTTTGCTGGGACTTCCTTAGTCCTTCGGCTTCCTGTCGCAGCACATCTGATTGATATCTTTCAACTTGAAGTTGAGACTCAAGAAGCCGCATTGATTCAGGCAGCGAGTTTGAAGAGTTGGTTCCAGCAGTAGTGGCCAGTAACTCGAACACTACATCAAGACAGGACTTTGGGGTTGTCTCAGTGTCTTCAACATAGTTTTCATCAGCTTTCTTGGAGACCAACAGGGATGTCTCACTATCTTGAACCTTATCTGCATTACTTCCTTTACCATTGCATAACGGGGCACTCTTCTCCAATATTTTGTCCGCATTCTTAAAGAGAAACAAGGAAACAGATCACAGGTTTACCATGTTGTATATGAAACTCATTTTGGTAAACCAGTTCAGTAGTAAGGTGGACAGGATAACAGCATGAAACAAACATATATCTATGTAGTATGGTCACTGTATGGTATATATCATTCTAGTTTATGTTGCCAAATCAAGATAGAGACAGTTCAAATCATATCTGTTTAAGACAAAGCAGCATAGACAGAATATAAGTGTGGGAAACTACACAATAATAACAACACTTGTAATGTGCATGGCATGAGAACATAACTGTTTATTCAATTGAAACTGAAATCAACATAGAGCAAGTTACAACAGTAAACACGTTAAAGAAACAGGTTTAAAACATACCTGTTGCACTATTGGAGTTTCAATTGCATCCTTCAAATTTGAAATTAGTTGGTATGAGTAAATACAGTGATGCAAGAGCAAAGGAGTATGAACCAGAGTGTCGGATTCAGGGCTCCGCAGACCCAAGGAAGGTTTGAACTCTGGGGCGTGTGTGAAGAACTCAACCTATCCAGCCAACCAACTCATCGTCCTACAGCCTAGCTTGAGGAACAAGGAAAAAGATGAACACGACAGTTTACCCAGGTTCGGGCCACCTTGCGGTGTAAGACCCTACTCCTGCTTTGTGGTGGATTTGCCTCACGAGGGGCTGAGCATGAACAAGTACAAGGGATGAACAACCTCGCGAGGTCTGCTCTTGTGAGGGTGGAAGGGGTCCGATCCGGGTCCCTCTCTATGGTGGTGGCTAACCTATATATATAGTGACCTTGGTCCTCTTCCCCCAAAATGTAGGCGGGAAGGGATTCCACAATGGCCTATTTGAAAGGGGACAAGCAGTACATCTTATCCTGATGAAAGGTGGTCTTCGCCTGCAAAGCTTCTATTGTGACGCCGTGGTGGGCTCGGCGATGACATCCACCCTGCCATTCTGGCGGTCCTGGTCTTGTTGCACCGGAATTGAAACCTTTGCCTGATTCCTTAGGAACCCACGCCTGCGCTTGCCTTCTTAGCACCAAAGTGGAAATTGTCTTCTCTGCGCCCGCCGGTGCCCACCTGGCCTTGGTCGTCATGGCTTGTGTCACTGCAACCTCATGAGGTTGGGCACTTGCATAGGAATCTTCGATCCTCAGGAGGCAGCCTGGGGAGGCCGCTCCCTCAGGAGGTCTTGGCGTCGTCTGCCTCGCAAGGCTTGGCCCCTCGCGAGGGTCTTGTCTTGATAGTCTTTGTAGGTGGGCCGTACCAGGCCGTCGAGGGAGCCACGCCATGGGCCGCAGGCAGGAAAGTCTGGGTACCCTGGTTCCCAGAATGCCGATAGTAGCCCCTGGGCCCAAGGCGCGCTCGGACTTGGCTTCGAGGCGAAGCCAAAGGGCAAGGGCGAATCGCCGTGGGCCCCAATCACCTGTAGACCGAGCTGACGTGTGGCGCTCGACGGGACGTGGGCGTCTCCACTTCCCCGTGCGCCTCCGCAACTGCGCAACTTGACAACTGCCTGATGCATGCAGATAGACCATCATTGCTTGGAGCGTGGGAGGCCGCTGGTTAGCCTCCTTTCGCCTATAAATGGCAGAGGGGGCGGAGCCCCCAGCTCATCTTCATCTTCTCGCCGCCTGCCCTTCTTCTCCTTCGCCGCGCCACCATCTTGCTAGAGCATCCATGGCGCTAGTGAGGAGGTTCTCGGCCGCCGAGAAGGGAAAAACCCTCTGATGGAACCGGAGTTGCTCCCGCCGAAGAAAAGGCATGATTGCCCTCATGATGCCACCGCGGCGCCCATACCAACGCGACCTTGGCACGAACGCGCTCCACCAAAATTCCCGGTCCGCGCGGATGTTTGCGTGCATAGCCCCGCCCATGGGAGCGACCGCGGACGGCACAGGGAATGGAGCCGTGGAAGAGAACAGGCAGTGGCCGCATGGCCACCCCACCCACAGACCCATGCCGAGGGCACGGCCCGCGATTTTATGGTGTGGGCGGCAATGCCGCCGCGCACATGGATCCGGCTTCCGTGATTCCTGGCGGGGGAGATACCACCCAGGGGGCCTGTCGAGCTGTGGCTGCAGCATGACGGCTGCTGCAGCCAAGCTTCAGAGGCGGAGGTTGAGGGCCATCTCCCCTAGCGACGTCTTCATGACTCGAGGATGGGGTGCGATCACCCGCGCATGCAACTTGGAGGGGAGGCACGCCATCCACTTCAAGTCCGACGGGGCATCGATGCTCTTCTTCAAGGACTTTGAGGAGGATTGCCGGCGTCTGGAGTGCTGCCATAGGGGAGGCGATCGAGACAGTGACCACCTTTCAAACCGGCACGGCGGTGAGGCCCCTGGCGTTGAACTTTCCCTTGGCCTTGTTCGCGGCCCCTCCGGCAGCAGTAGCGCGTCCTCTGGTCCAGGCATGAGCGACGACGACAGCTACGAGCCGCCGCGTCGCCGCGCCCAGGCATAGGGGAGGAATGGTGCCATCCTGATGTCGCGGGCAATGCTGTCGAGGCCATGACTCTCAGGAGGTTTTTCCTTTTGTTCCGTTCCTGCGCGAGAATCACAATGGGCCCCGCGGGGGTGTGTAAAAAACATGATGCTTGCATTTTAATGTTATCATTTCCAATCGATGTTGTGCTTGTGTCTCTTGCTCTGGCATGGTTCCCCCTTTCATTCTCGTGGTAGCTTAGTGCTCTGCACCGACAGGACCCAGTCCCTAGGCAAGCTTCGGTCGTTGCTGGTATGCCAGGTCATGATGCCATGGTCAAGGCCAGGAGGTGTGCGGCCCGAGGTCCAGTAAGAGCCCCTGAGGCGCGATGCTCATGAGGTCCCCTTTGGCGGGCAAGCTACTACCGAAGGACCGAAAGGGAAGTTTGCTTGCCCAAGCAAAATCGCGAGAGACAGAATGCTGATTATGAGGTTCACGCGTGCGCGTGTGAGGTGACTTATCTTGGCGAGCCAGTGGTGGTTCCTTTGCCGCGAGGGCGAGCTTCTTGTGCATCGTTAGGCTGCGCCCTTTTTCCCGATGGCACCCCCACGAGACTCCTTCCGACTCCATCTCCCCCGCTTGTCTGGGTGCTCTACGTCCTCGGGACCCGGCTATCAAGTGAAGCTCGGTCGCCGCTGGTATGCCAGGTCGCGATGCTGTGGTCAAGGCCAGGGGCGAGGACACGAGAGCCGGTAGGGGCCCCTGAGGCGTGGTGCTCAAGGGCACCCCCCCTTTTAACGTGCAAGTGACTTGCGCAAGAGAAGAGTGGCAGCGCCCGAGGGGGTGCCTAGGAGGGGTTGCGCCCCTCGGCACGTAGCATGGCGTCCTTCCATGGTGACGGGGCTGGCGAGGCCGCTCATGGTCTCGTCTCTGGAGGCTCCTGTGGGTTAGCTAAAAAACATAACATGCAGCCGCGCTTTCTATCCTGCCGATGGTCTTTCCGCGAGAGGACGAAGGCACTAAGGACCCGGTGAGGTGACGTGCGCGGGGCCGGCCGCGGGTCAGAGCTCGGTCTCTTAGGTTTATCGATGCTGCAGGGACGGACCCGAGCACAGGCACCGTGCTAATAGCCCGCATTGCGAGATGAGCGAGAGCGGGTTAGTAGCGCACGGGGACCGCGAAGGGCAACCCCATAGGTAACGAGTCAATAGGCGTCACATTAACCACCATAATAACTTGAGCATGCATAACTGGTCCGGGGTACATGAATCAAAATGATGCAGCTGTAGGGGCGGGCCCTGATAGCTTGAGGATAATGCAGCCCGAGGGGCGCCCTCAACTGAATAAACAAAAAATTCACCTGGCACCATTGTTGTCGAAGCATTGGAGTAGCTAAAGACGCGTGCTGCAGAGATCGCTCCTCATGAGCCGACCGGCTCTTGAGTCCCGGTGGGCTCCGGAGGTCCGGGGGGCTTGCGAGGTTCCGGAACCTCCTCCGTCAAGATCGCCTGGCACATGGCCTCGCGAGCCGCCAGGATGCCCTGCATGTAGCACTGGTGTGAGGCAGCAACATTCAGCAGGCCGAACGGCATGCGGACGTGGCTGCAGGGGTAGCCCCCACTCCGTCCAACGCGGGACGGCCAGAAGAGCTCCTAAGAAACAGCCCTGTTGAGGCCTGGGATGTTGACGTAGACGCGTAGCTCGCTACCCATGTCAGGGGCGGCAGTTGCACTGGATGATGTGGGGCGACGCTCGCCACGCATGGCTCGCGCCTCCTGAAGCTCCTCGATCACCTTGGTGATGAACTCTAGAGCGCCTGGCACCTTGTGCCTTGCTCACGGAGGCGCATGTTGAAGCACTCCCCCAGGTGGTGCCCGAACGCCTCCCTCGTGACACCAGTCAGGTAAGTGGCCCTCCAGACGAGAGCCCCTGAGCCCGTCCTGAGAGGGGCGCCAGGCGCGCCTTCCTATGCGAGAGGGAAGGGCGCCCCAGTAGTGGGCGTGGGGCTTGAGGCACGATCGTCGGGCACCCCAGCCTCCTGACGGCCCTTGGCGAGGAGCTGCTTCTTCTTCTCGGGGATGGCCTCACGAGGCAGGGTGGCACCCTCGCCATCGGAGTTATCGATCGCCGCGGCCTGGTAAGCGTGCTCGAGGGAGCACACCGCATCCTTCTCGTCACAAGTGACTTTGATGATGCCGCCACTCCCTGGCATCTTGAGGACATTGTAGCCATGGTGCGTGTCGGCGAACACAGACAGGGGTATATCTTTTCCCTTGACTGTGCACGGATAGCAAGCCAACAGGCTCAAAGACAAGATTACAAGACCAAGATCAGACCAAACAAGGAGGATCAATTCCTTTGAAGGATCCAAGTGCAAGTCGAGAAGGCCAAGGTGAGCCAAAGAAACAAGGCATCACCAAGGGAAGGGCCTACCTTGCCAGGCAGGCGAGCCCGGCAGGGTTGGGTTTTGCCCTAGAAGCAAACTCCCAGATCATCCCAGCAGGCCTGCCGGGGCTGGCGGAGGCAAGCCACTCCACCGCTCCACCTCACAAGCGACGCAAGTCATTAATCAAAGCGGTGTCAAGCTCCAAGGTGACTAAGTGGCTGCTTTCTGCGACATGGCAACCACTTCCTATAGAAAACACCTCCATATGACACCCGTCCTAAGACGTGTCAAGCGAGTAGGCGCGAAGCTGGCAAAACAGCCCGGCAGGGCCTGCCGGGCGAGCTGTGATGTGACACTGAGCGATCCATTTAATGCGCCCTGTCAGCCTGCAGAGTTAGATATGATAGCACTATTAGCTATCTAATTAGTACGCAAAGACTAATTTGCCACTGTGGTGACCCCTTAATCTATAAAAGGAGGCCCATGGCGACCGTAGAAAGGGTTGGACCCTGGCATATCCATACGCGCGTAGCCACACTCGCCCCCAGAGCGACCTTGCCGGGCGAGTGTGCTACGTTCACCACCATTATCCACCATCAATCCACCAAAGCAGGAGTAGGGTTTTATGCCTCACAGCAGCCCGATCCTGGGTAAAGACTGCCCGTGTGATCTCTGTCGTGCTGCGCGATGCTTCTCCGCTCTTTGTGCAATGTGCCCATCCCCCCGCCGAACCAAAAGGGGCTCATGGCCCCATAGGTGGCCGTGGTTTCCCATGACATCTTTGGTGCGCTAGGTAGGGTGATCACTTGCACAAACCTCAGGACGTTGGCAGCGCGTCGTCTCAATTGCAGCCCAGCCGAAGCTTTTGGCGTCAGTGGTGCTCATGAAGATATGAAGACAAAGCAGGAGAGCGGGGCCATCCCTGCACCTCCTTTGTTTGTCATCTCATCCCACCGCGGTCGCGGCCGCGGTGAAGATCGGCGCTGACGGTGGTATGCTTCCCCCCCAAGCGGCCTAGGCGGCGCAACCACCGCTTGTGTGCCGTCCAGGGGGGAAGGGGGAAGGCGCATGGGAACGAGGCTCCTCTTTCCTTCTCTATCCCTCTTCGGCAATCGAGCTGCTCTGACCCTGGCATCGTCAATATCGATGAGTACCGCGTGATACTCGATTTAGCATTTACCCTGCTTAGGGAAATCCTGAGTAAAACGCCGGTACGAATCCATTGATCGATGCCCCAACAAGTATGCTCCGGCAAGGCCGACCGCACTGGCAGGACTCTTGCGCCAGCCGCTGTCGGATTATCCAAAAAGAGCGGAGGAGAGAGAGAGGGGCCGGGAAAGCCCGGCACCATATCCTGCCGCCCGCCAGACACGCCTGACGTATGTTGGTCCCTGCCGGGAACTAGAGAGTTATTCGCTGGCCTCCGTCTTTCTGGGTATTGCGAGCACGCTAAACGCACGCAACTAGAAAGGATGGAAGGAGCGAGAACAAAAGCTAAGTCCAAGCAATCATTTCCTTTTGGAAAATCCTAGATTTTTGCATCCGTTTATCCCTCGGTTTTAGTAAGTGTTCGTACTATGAAATCCTTCATGTGATGGAACCTTGGCTAGTTCTTTGTCTGCACCCTCGTTCTGTCCCGAGCCTTGCTCACAGAACGAGCGGCTGCGTCGAGAGCTACCAAGGAAAAACTTGCCGGGACGCATCCACGCCAAGATGAATGTTAAGGGCCGGACCCTTACGACAATCATGGCAATATGATACCGGAAAGCAACCAGAACATGCATAGGGACTAATCGTACGAACACGAGCATGTAAGCTCAGAGGGATAAACGTGCGTTTAAGATTAAGCAGGGGACATCAGTTCCATGCAAACATAAATAGTACGACACCTAAACACGAACCATACATCATGTGTTGTTACATGATAGCACGATGACAAGAATAGCTCAGAGTCAATCCCGGTGACTGCGCGAAGCCGTTGGGACATGAAGGGCCCTGGCGGCCAGAGGAGCAGCTTTCTCATTGGCAGCTGGAACATCAGCACCCACCGGTGGCTCCTTAAATCTGTCGGCAAGGTCGAGGTCTGGATGACGGCAGACGATGTTGCTCAGGACCATGAGGAGGGCGTCGTGAGCAAGCTTCCGGGACTCGGTCGCGAAGCGCTTGGCCCTCCCCTCCTCATGCACCTTCAGCATTTCGATCAACTCGTTGAAGAAAACTCCCAGCTTGGCACTAGGGACCTCCAGCCTGTTGATCGAGAAAGCTGGCCCGTCCATGCCCATCGCTATGGTCTGGGCAGCAAGGCGCATAGCAATGTCAATCATACTCCTGATCCAGAGGTTCACCTGCTTGGATTGGTTCATCAGCTTGTTCTCTGCATCCTTTCGGAGGCGCTGGGCAGTGTCTAGATCTTTGGACATCTATTGCTGGCGGGCTCCGTTGGACTCTGCCATGCTTTCCAAGGTGTCGATCCTGGCCTTCAGATCCGTGATGGTGCCATTGGCGGTTTCAAGGCCTTGGGTCCTGGAGGAAAGCTGCGACTGCACATCGCTCAGAAGGACCTCCGCCTTTTGCGCTTCCTCCTTGAGAGCCTCCATCTCCTTGGTGCTCCCGGCAAGCTCCTCAGTCAGCTTAGTCACCTGTCGATCAAGGTCAGTCCTGACAGCGGATGCGGCAGCAAGATCATCAGAGAGTTTCTTCAGTCGAATAGCAGAATCAGTTGTGAGGACGTCCAGGGCAGCTTTATGCTTGTCCTCCGACCCCTTGGTGTGTTGCTGCATGAGGGCTTCCAGGTCATCATCTTTGGCGTGAAGGATGGCTCCAAGCTTCTCCTCCTAGAGAGAAGTCTCTTGCTCTCTGGCGTCCAGACGTGCCTTGCGATCCGCCAGGTGTGCTTCACAGGCTATGACGTCTTCCCTCATCATCAGGATCGCCTCCTGCTGCCTCATAAGTACCTAGAACTACTTGTCGTGCCATTCACGCAGCTCCAGGCACTTGTCCTTCAGCTTCTGGTACACTTTGTTGGCGTACTCACGCTGCTCTTTGAGCGCCTGCCACTTCTGGTCGTGTTGGGCCTGCATTTCTTTGATGCCCACTGCCAAGGACTTCAGGAAGGACAAATCCATTGCAACGGCAACAGAATCGCCTGATTCTTCAAACCCTTCATGCAGCGACGCCAGGATTCACTGGAGCTCTTCATCAAGCTCCACGTTCGTCGATGCCGACGGGCCGGGGGCTCCAATCCCGGGCTGCGCCAATACCAACGCCAACTAGATTGAGGGGGATGGCAAGGTGCCCACCATGGGCCCAAAGGAGGGGAGGGGATCCATGGTTCGAAGGGGAATCTTCCCCTCGACCACCACTCCCACCTATGGGGCACTTTCAGAAGTATGTTCCGCCACCGCCAAAGGATCTTTAACACTCCCGGCAGTGGGGCCTGTCCCTCTGTGGTCGCGATCTCGGCGGCCTCGACCACGGCAGCTCTCGCTATGCTGGCCACCTCTTCCAGCAGTTCTGGCTCTTCGGCCTGGAGGGCTGCGGATGAAATGACAAGCAAATGGAAAAAAGGTAGAAGTTTTAGATTACCGGGATATAGGAAGAGGGGATACATAAGACAAAGAAGGAGAAGAGTGGAAGTTAAGTACCCGGAGAAGCCTGCCGGGCAGGGGCCTCAGTTTCATCGGTAGCATCAGTTGCCAGGCCATGAACTCCACCCCCTGCCTCGGTAGCCATGGCGATGCTCTGTGCGGGCTCATCCACGAAAGGTCTCGCCAGGGGTCCTTTGGCTGGGTCAGCGGGAGGAACATACTCTTCCAGGGAGGGCTCATCCCGTGTCATCTTGCTGCCTCCTCCAGCGGGAGGGGTGGGAAGTTCGTCTCCATTGCCCCCCAGTAGAAGGAACCAGCCATCCACTTTCAGGCCGGGGGCTGGGCTGGGGGCTCGGTGCGGGATCCTCCGTATTTCTACCCACCAAACCCAAGCTCTCCACAGTCTTCGGCAACCCAGCATGCTGGAGCCTCTTCGACCGATGGATGACGGTCTCCGTTTCCTCCTCCTCCCTGCCAATGACATCAAAACAAAAAGGTCAGCCAGCAAAGACAATCAAGTATACTGAAGTTATCACGGAAAGGGAAATCTTCCTTACTCCTCATCAATGAGCATGGAGATCAAATCAAATTCCATGGGCGGCGGGGATGCTTTGCCTCTCTTCTGGGATGGAGGAGCGGAGCTTTCCGGCAGCCCCAAACCCTGCTGAAGCGCTGGGGGCTCTGGTGAAGATGAGCTCTACGGAGAGCTCAAGCCAGAATGAGAGTTGGAATCGCCCTCCACATCCACCGATTGCTTGGCGGGAGAAGCTTTGATCCCGGCAAGGTGAGGAGACTGGCGACACACCACGTCTGGCTTGGTATTTCTGTTGGTGGTCTTCTTCACCTTCTTGGTGGCAGGCGCTGGATTTGGGGCCGCTGTTCCCCGGTTAGCAGCACGCCTACGGGGACGCTGATCCAAAATCGGCTCGCGGGCTTGAAGACCAGCCGCGAGCCACTCCGCTTCGGGCTCCACTGCCTCAGTAGCCTCCTCCTCCTTTTGGAGCTCTGCTACCATGGTAGCCAAAGCCTCAAGCCCGGAAAACTCGTCCCCGGCAACCTCTTCTGTGGCCTGCGCCTCGCTACCACCATGAGAGGAACTCTCATCCTCAGCTTTTCCCTTCCCGACCTTTGCGGCCCTTGCCATTGCAGCAATTCGGGCAGATTTGTCCTCCTCAATCCTCCTCTTGATAAACGCTGCCTCAACGGTGGAGGTGTGTTTGTACACATTGGTCTCCACCCTGACAGCACTCTCAGCCAGGGCGTTGGACCATTCGAGTTCTTCGTCAAGAGTGGGCAACCGCCAATCACTTGCCACCCCATGAGCATTGCAATCCGGCATCCACTTCAAGATCTGGTTCCGGGCCGAATTGACATAGGGATAACGATTGCCGGGAGCTTGAACAGCTCGAAGCGGCCAAACAGCTAGTCACACAACTAGGCATGGCCATAAACAAACAAGTTATTGGCCAAACCTGGGAGCCATCTCATCCTGTCTCCAGCATCACCATACAACCAAGCGGGTCTGTCCCTCTTCTATAGTGGCGAGATGCGATGAATGAGAAAATCTGCCCCCACGTGCTCAATGGTTAGCCCGGCAACCTTCAGGCAGGTGATCCCGTTTATTGCCGGGCGAAGCCTATCATTGGTGAGGCTGAATGCGCTCCATTCCTTACTGCGCTCGACACACACTGTCCATGCTTCGGAGAACTCTGGGGCTTCCTCGTCCTGAATCCAGCACCAGTCTCCTCTCCACTCATCCCACCTCTCGCGCTGCAGACCAGGGATATAATCCCAGGACTTCCTTGCCACCCATGGCATCCAGCTGATGTTCCCGGAGTGTTGAAATTTGTTCTCCACTCGTGGGACAAAGTTATGCCTGAACAAATCAACATTGGGGGCGACTCCAACAAAATTCTCACAGAAATGGGCAAAGATGGCCATGGTCGCCATTACATTTGGTGTGAAGTCTAGGAGGTGGAATCCATAAATCGTCATCATCGCCTCAAAGAAATCAGAAAAAAGGGGGAAAAGGCCGCAGATGAAATATGCGCAGAAGAATCGGTATGAATTTGGTGGATCTTCTTCCCCCTCCGTCAAAACGTTGGGCGCGCCGTGCCCTTTCGGGACTTCCCTCCCCCACAGGTACCCATACCTTGCCTGCAGAACCGGGCCGTCCAGGTTCGATGGAAAGAAGACGACGTCTCCCCTCCACTTCCTGTCCAGCTCCGCCGCCCTCTTGCTTCCCTCCGCCACCACCTCCTTCGCCGCGGCCGTCTGCTTCCCTTTTGCTGCAGTTTTCTTCCCCATTCCCGTGGACGCCGGTGTGAACGGGGAAGGAATCAGGTGGGCGAACAGTGACGGGCGAGGGAGAGAAAGGAGGCGTGGTTGTTTGACTTGCAGAGGAAGATGATGGGAGGGCAAGACAGGCGACAAGTGAACCATGATGTTCCGCGTTTTCCTATCTTAAGGGGAAAAGGCGTGGAGCGGAGATGCGGCGTTCTAGAAGTTACCATTTTACATTAACTGCAACAGTCCCACGACCCCACGACTCACAGTAATTGCGCGAAGTGGATGTTGGATTGACTGATCATCATGACGAACCATGATGCGAGCAGCCCTTTTTTGCCATGTGTCCATGCACTGTTTGGGGCCTAACCCGACATGCCCAGCGACACGTGTGGCTTAGGCCCAGGGGCTTATGTCGGGGAACACAGACAAGGGTATACGTTTTCCCCTGACTGTGCACGGACAGCAAGCCAACAGGCTCAAAGACAAGATTACAATACCAAGACCAGACCAAACAAGGAGGATCAATTCCTTTGAAGGATCCAAGTGCAAGTCGAGAAGGCCAAGGTGGGCCAGAGGAACGAGGCATCACCAAGGTAAGGGCCTACCTTGTCGGGCAGGCGAGCGTGGCAGGGTTGGGTTTTGCCCCGAAATCAAGCTCCCAGATCATCCTAGCAGGCCTGCCGGGGCAGGCGGAGGCAAGCCACTCCACCGCTCCACCTCACAAGCGACGCAAGTCATTAATCAAAAGCAGTGTCAAGCTCCAAGGTGACTAAGTGGCTACTTTCTGCCACATGGCAGCCACTTCCTACGGCAAACACCTCCATATGACACCTGTCCTGAGACGTGTCAAGCGAGCAGGCGCGAAGCTGGCAAAACAGCCCGGTAGGGCCTACCGGGTGAGCTATGATGTGACACTGAGCGGCGCATTTAATGCGCCCTGTCAGCCTGCAGAGTTAGATATGATAGCATTGTTAGCTATATAATCAGTACGCAAAGACTGATTTGCCACTGTGGTGACCCCTTAATCTATAAAAGGAGGCCCATGGCGACCGTAGAAAGGGTTGGACCCTGGCATATCCATACGCGCGTAGCCACTCTCGCCCCTAGAGCGACCTTGCCGGGCGAGTGTGCCACATTCACCACCATTATCCACCATCAATCCACCAAAGCAGGAGTAGAGTTTTACGCCTCACGGCGGCCCGTACCTGGGTAAAGACTGCCCGTGTGATCTCTGTCGTGCTGAGCGACGCTTCTCCGCTCTTTGTGCAACGTGCCCATCCCCCCGCCGAACCAAAAGGGGCTCATGGCCACAAAGGTGGCCGTGGTTTCCCACGACAGTGCGTCGCCGCCATGAACTTGGCGAGGGCCAGATACCTAGGGATGGCATTGTACGGGAGGCGAATGTGGGCGACGTCAAAGTCGATGAGCTCGGTGTGGTAGTTGTCGCGCTTGCTGAATGTGACAGGGAGGCGGATCTGCCCTACGGGGACGGTGGAGCCATTGGTTACCCCTAAGAAGGGATTGGTGCGGAGGAGCTGGTCGTATGGCACCTGGAGCGTCTCGAATGTCTCCACGGAGAGAATGTTGAGCCCCGCACCACCATCGATGAGCGTTTTGGTGACGAGGACGTTGCTGATGGTCGGCGCGCAGAGCATGGGGAGTGTGCCAGCGGCGGCTAAGTACTTGAGCTGGTCCATGGAGTCAAAGGTGATGGCGTGATTGGATCATCTGAGGGGACACCACGCCTCAAGCTTGGGAAGGGCCGCGTTCACCTCGCGAGCAAACTGCTTGAAGATGCAATGAGAGGCGGGGGCCCGAGCACCGCCCAGGATGCAGGCGATCGCGCGTGGCTCCTGGAAGCCCCTAGCCCCATCATCCTGGCGGTTGTCGTCATTTCTCCTTGGTGGCGGCGGCAGCGGAGGAAGGCCGGCATTGCCCTGAGGACGGTCCTCGCGGGGCTGGTCACACTAGGGGTGATCGCGAGGCTGGCCCTGCCAGCGGTCCTCACGAGGCTTATCGCGCCAGTCCTGGCGGGGGTCGCGGTTGTCCCAGCATGTCACGCCCAATATGTGATCCTATCCAAGAGGAACTCGAAGGTCCCACCATGGATAGAGCCGCATATTGAAGATGCTTTTGCAAGGTGGATATCATTACATCATACCATTACATAATAGATGGGGATACATGCAAAGGCATACACTTGCCTCACCAATACATCAAACATTATTCAAAAGAGCAACATCCGTCTACGGATGAAACACAAACGAGAAACTCAAACAACATCCACCCTGCTAGCCCAGGCTACCGACCAGGAACCTATCCCCTGATCGAGGAAGAAGCAGAAGAAGAACTCCAAAACAAGCAAACGTCACTCTCACGTCAGGTCATCGCATTGCCTGTACCTGCAACTGTTGTTGTAGTAATCTGTGAGCCATGAGGACTCAGCAATCCCATTACCATGGGTATCAAGACTAGCAAAGCTTAATGGGTATGGAATGGATAAGTGGTGAGGTTGCAGAAAGCGGCTAAGCATTGTATGGTGGCTAACTTACGAGTTCAAGAGAAAGATGAGAAGCTATGCATAACGGCCGCAACTAGTAATGATCAAGAAGTGATCCTGAACTACTTACGAGTCAAACATAACCCCACCGTGTTATCTTCTCGAACTCACTCGAAAAGAGACGGTCACGGTTATGCACGCGGTTAGTGTATTTTAATTCGGATCTGGTGTCAAGTTCCCTAGAACCAGATAATAAAAATTCTCATCTGCCACATAACCACGGGCACGGCTTTTGAAAGTTTAAACCCTGCAGGGGTGTCCCAACTTAGTCCATCACAAACTCTCACGATCAACGGAGGAAAATCCTCCTCCCGGGACAACCCGATCAAGCTCGAAATCCCGGTTCACAAGACATTTCGATAATGGTAAAACAAAACCAGCAAGAGCTCCCGACGTGCCGACACCCTGATAGTAGCCGCGCGTATCTCGTCTCAGGCCACGATCGGATGGGTCAAGCTACGAGTAAAACCAGACCTTGAGTTTCCCCGTGGTGGCCCCGCAGGCTGCCCGATTTGGACCAGCACCAGCAGCACTGGCCCCACATATTATTTGGAAGTGACCCCCTATGCAAATTAATTATTTAACAGTTTTATTATGTTGGCAAATGTTAAAACCAAACTTGGGCCTTGCTGGAAGAGTTTTATTCAAAGCGAACTGTCAAGGGGGGCCCATAAACCCCGACCGTGTTAGGAACGCAAAATCAAGGAACATAACACCGGTATGACGGAAACTAGGGCGGCAAGAGTGGAACAAGACACCAGGCAAAAGGTCGAGCCTTCCACCCTTTACCAAGTATATATGTGCATTAATTAAATAAGAGATATTGTGATATCCCATGATATCCATATCCTAATATGGAACAACCTGAAACTGCACCTGCAACTAGCAACGCTATAAGAGGGGCTGAGCAAAGCGGTAACATAGCCAAACAACGGTTTGCTAGGATGGTGGAAAAGGTTAGAGGCTTATCATGGCAAATTGGGAGGCTTGAAGAACAAGTGGTAGGTAGCACGACATAGCGATAGCATCGAGACAACTAGCAAAGCAAAGATAGTAGTGGTATCCAGGGTAATGATCCTTTTGCCTGAAATCCCGCTCGGAAGAAGATCGAATCCATGAAGACGATGAACAGGCGTAGACGAACCAAGCGTAGTCGAACGAATCCTCACGATCACAACGAAACAGGAACTAACAAGAAGAAGGACAACCGGAAAGAAGCAAACAACATGGTAAACACACAAGCATAAACATGACATGGAAAAGAACACATGCTACATGCACGAGCAACATGAATGCATATGAAGAATGCAAAAGACGGAGCTAAGGGGCTACCGGTATGAGGGATAGGATGCCGTGAAGGACAAAGGTGATGACATGATGGATATGGGCAAACTCTTGGCAACCCAAGTATGCCACTGGATAGATTGGAAGATTCTAGTTGAAAACGATATAAAGATCATCGCAAACGGATGCACGGAACTCAAATGGTGAGCAATATGATATGCAATGCAAAACTGTTAAAAACAGCAACATGCCAACTTGGATGCATCTTATGAATATGCAACAGGGCTTTAAAATGAAAATAAATGGCATGGCAGTGAAGTACATGACAAACACTACAAAACATGATTACTGAACTATCTCTAAAACTCAGTAGATCATCACCAAAACAGCATGGCAAGTCTGACAAATGATAACAGTTTTTCAGACGGTGAAATACTGATCATGGCAGAAACAGCATGAGGTTGCAATGCTTAGAGCTAGAAAACTACATGTTACAGGAACCTATCATGGCAATTTAGAGCATGGCATGCTAGTACTAAATGCACTTAACAAAACTCCCTCACTGAACATGGTCCAGAAACAAATAGATAAGATGATAGCATCAATGCAAAATGGCAAGTCATATATGCAGTTTTAGACTGAAATAACATGGCATGGCATGAACAGATTTGAGTAGGTATGTTTGCAAGCTAGTTTCACTCACTACAAGACATATCATGGCATGGAATAAAAATCAGCAGCAAGTAGACATGATGAAGAACCTAACCATGTCCAAAACTACCACATAGCATATGTGAAATTAATTACACAAAAATGATGAAATGGCATATGCTGCATGTCTGACATGTTTGCAAACTACCTCAAATGATGAAATGGATGCCACAGATGGATTGGTGGGATTTTTCTACCCCAAAAACATATATAATATGTGGGGGTCTCTATAGAAAAATCCCCACAAATGCACAAAATGAAATCCTGCCCTAAATGGGAAAAGACAGAATAGGCAAATTCCATAAATGGAATGTCCAGAATTGGACTTGCCCGAAATGGAATATGGCATCTTTCCAGATTTGGAATACGCTGCGCTAAAATAAAAATATAAGAATAAAATAAAAGGAGGGAGGGGTTGCTAGAGGATGACAGGTGGGGTCCTGTGAATGCGTGTGTATGACGGTGGCCCCAGGAACACTGTGTGGCTGCCCAGCGGGCCCCACTGCTGCCATGTGTGCAAGATAGGGGAAGCAGGGGAGGGCACCACCGGCGACTGCAGCGCGGCGACGAGCTCGCTGGAAATGGCTCCGGTGACTCTATGGCACGGCAGATGGCACGGATGGAACGACGAAAGGATTCCGCACGCGCGTGTGCAACTTAAGACACCGGACGTCGACGGAGGCGACGCCAGCGATGATGGACGGAGGCTGCAATGACGGAACCACTATGACTAAACGCGACAAAAACATGGGGAGAAGGACTTCGCACGAAGGGGAACTAGACGGACTTGCTAGCATCGGCGAACGAGGTCGGGGTCCTCGCCGGAGACGAGGCCCGACGGCGGCGGCGACGGACGCACATGGCAAGCATGAAGAAGCACACCAAGGAAGGGGAAAAGAGCATGGGGCAGTTCGCGAATGTACCACAAGCATGGTGGTGTGCTTAGATGGACAGGAGGTGGACGAAGACGAGCGTGACGGCGCTCGAACACGTACGGCGGCCGGAGTTGAAGATGACGCAGCGGCGGGTTTCGGCTCCACGTAGTTGACGTCATGGATGTAGTGGACGTCGTAGAAGAAGTAGGACACGCTCGCGGGGGCTAGATCCGTCGAAGAGCACGCCGGCGATGACGACTCGCTCCTGGATGTGCTCGGGAAGGGCTGCAGGTGGCGGATCTGGTGGCCGGAGCACACCTGGCGGCGGGGGAGGAGGAAGAGGGGAACCCTAGGGTTTCCCTGGACAAGGAGATGGCTTATAAGGTGGGCCAGGCAACGGGTTGGAGCAGCGACGGCCTCGATCATGGCCATGTGCGGCGAACGCAGAGGGGGACCGAGGAGGAAGAAAAGGTGGGTGCAGCTATAGGCGCGGCTGCTGAAGCGCGGGGCTGGCCTAGCCACGTGGATGAGTGCTAGCGGGGGCGAGTGGGTTCGTGGGTCAGAAAGAGAGGGAGGGTCGTGCATGTGGGCTGAGCTGGGCTGGCTAGCGCGGAGCTAGATGGGCCGGCCTGGTGGCCTAGGCCCAGGCAGACTGCTACTGCTGCTGTTGTGGCCTTTTCTTTTCTTTGATATTTTCTTCAAATAGAAATTAAACTGAAAAAGGCCAGGGACATTGGAGAGGGGCAAAATGAAAATAAAAATATCCTCATGACCCTGAGATAGTGCTCTATTTAATAAAATTGTCCTGGACATTTTTAGAGGTAGAAAAATAAATCAAGTTGAATAAAGTTCAAACTTGAGGCATTTTTGAACCTAACCAAAACAACTCCAAAATGGATGAAATTTAGCAGAGAGGGTGTAGACATGGTACAATATTTGTAGGGAAAAGATGAACATTAATAAAGAAGGGAAAAGTGGCACTTGCAAAAGAAAGGAAGTAGAAGGAAAGGAGAAGGTGATGATGCATGGGACAAATGCATAGGCAAGCAACAATATCTAACATGGTGCAAGCACAACAAGATGAATACCACAAGGCATATGATGAGCATGGAGAATGCATAATGACAAGAGGCACAAATGCAATATGACAATGATGGGCATGGCAATGCAATATAACCAAATGATGAACATGATGCAAGAAGCAAAATATGACAATGGCACTCATCATGATCATGGCAACAAATAATTGAAACACACAACGACAACGAAATAAATGGAAGGCATCTGGAGCATCAGTCTCGGGGCGTCACACAACGGCCACCATCACGGCCCCCTCCGCGGCCGTTGCCCCGATCGCTGCGCTCGGGTTGGCGGCTGAGGCGCCCGTCGCGGATTGCCCTGAGCTCCTGCCAGTCATTGGTGTTGTGGCTGTGGACGTTGTGGAAGACGCAGAATGGGCGGTTGCCCCTGGAGGATTCACCATGGTCACAACCACGCATCATCTCGGGCTCCGTGGCTAGCACGGTGGGCCCCTTGCGCTTCACTTCCTTAGCCTTGGCCTTCTTGTCTTCAGGATAGAACTCTGGGATCTCCAGGAGGGAGAGGTGACTTTCCTCTGCCCTCGCGCACCTGGTTGCCATGTTGAACATCTCCAGGGCCGAGCACAGATCCTCGTGCATGGAGAGCTCGTCATTCATCTTGACATCCCAGACGCATTCAAAGAACGCCGAAATGATGGCCTCGTCCGACACCTTCGGGATCTTGCAGCGAACGTTCGTGAAGCGCTGTATGTACTTGTGCAGCGTCTCGCCCGGCTGCTGCTTTATGCGCCGCAGGTCGCCTGCTACAGAAGCATGGTCATGAGTGCCTTGGAAGTTGGCGATGAAGTGCTCACACAGCTCATCCCAGGAGGAGATCGACCCCACCGGGAGGTTCAGGATCCAAGAACATGCGCCATCCTTGAGGGCCATGGGGAACCAGTTCGCCATGACCTTCTCATCGCCATTTGCCGCCTCGATGCTTAGCTCGTAGAGCTGGAGGAACTCAGTGGGATCAGGAGTGCCATCATAGCGCGGAGGTAGATCCGGCTTGAACTTGCCGGGCCAGACGACACGACGCAGCTCTGGGGTGAAAGCACGTCAGCCTGCCGCACTCACAGGGGCCGGTCGCATGGGGGGAGATTGATCCTGGTGCCCGCACGCCACCGCCTCTGGCGGCGCGCGGTCTTGACGCGATGGTGCTGGAAGTGCGCGCACCTCTCCTTGGGGCCGCTGCACCACCTGGCAGCTTTCTTCATCACGCGCTAGCGCCCTATGCGGCGGGTCGCACTGGGGTGCCTCATGCCTGGGCTCGGGGTCCATGCCATGCAGATGAGGAGGAGGAGGCGCACCGTGAGCCAAGTCGCCCACCAGGGACGGCGGAGGACGGAGCGAACGGGATGGTGCAGGAGGCTCACCGGCGGCGTTAACGAGCTCGGCGATGCAGCCGAGCCAATCATCATAGAGGTCATTGGCTGGACGATAGTGTAGAAGCTCATGCGCCATGAGCAGCGCAGACTCCATGTTCGCCGGCCCACGACGAACATGAGAAGAAGACACCGTGGCCGAAGTGGGTGATCGAGTCGCGGTGCGGCCGTCGTGACGCACAGATGGTGGAAGCGACGAGTCGTGCTGTTCGCGAGCAGCAGGGTCAGTGGTGGCGTTAGCCACCGGGGAGGCAGAGCGCAAGGAACGCCATTGCCCACAGGTGCCGTCTGGGTGACACGAGCGGCCCGGCGCTCGGCACGGACATGGCGAGCGTCCGCCATAGGAACGGCAGAACGGCGGCGAAGCGAGTGGTGGGAGAGAGGCTTCGACATGCCCCCTACCTGGCGCACCAAATGTCGGATTCAGGGCTCCGAGAGCCAAGGAAGGGTCGAACTCTAGGGCGTGTGCGAAGAACTCAACCTATCTAGCCGACCAACTCGTCTCCCTACAGCCTAGCTCAAGGAACAAGGAAGAAGATGAACATGGCCGTTTACCCAGGTTCGGGCCACCTTGCGGTGTAAGACCCTACTCCTTCTTTGTTGTGGATTTGCCTCACGAGGGGCTGAGGATGAACAAGTACAAGGGATGAACAACCTCGCGAGGTCTGCTCTGGTGAGGGTGGAAGGGGTCCAATCCGGGTCCCTCTCTACGGTGGTGGCTAACCTATATATATAGTGACCTCGGTCCTCTTCCCCCAAAACATAGACGGGAAGGGATTCCATAGTGGCCAATTTGAAATGGGACAAGCAGTACATCTTATCCTGATGAAAGGTGGTCTTCGCCTGCAATGCTTTCGTTGTGACGCTGTGGTGGGCTCGGCGATGACATCCGCCCTGTCGTCCTGGCGGTCCTGGTCTTGTTGCACCAGAATGGAAACCTTTGCCTGATTCCTCGAGAACCCACGCCTGCGCTTGCCTCCTTAGCACCAAAGGGGAAACTGTCTTCTCTGCGCCCGCTGGTGCCCGCCTGGCCTTGGTTGTCATGGCTTACATCACTACAACCTCATGAGGTTGGGCACTTGCATAGGAATCTCCGCTCCTCAGGAGGCAGCCTGGGGAGGCCGCTCCTCAGGAGGCAGCCTGGGGAGGCCGCTCCCTCAGGAGGTCTTGGCGTCGTCTGCCTCGCGAGGCTTGGCCCCTCGCGAGGGTCTTGTCTTGTTAGTCTTTGTAGGTGGGCCGTACCAGGCCGTCGAGGGAGCCACGCCATGTGCCGCAGCTAGGCAAGTCTGGGTACCCTGGTTCCCAGAACGCCGACACATAGCTACAGAACCTGACCTGAGAACAATTCTTCTTCTGCTTTAAGCATTGACTTGGGGTTCGGAGTGGTGGTCCTCGTGCTTTGGGCACTGCAGTTGCCTTACTAACTGCTCGTGTTTGGGTGCTCTGTGGTGGAGACGGTGCTGTGTCAACTGGAACTGGGTTACTATCTGCTGGGGTTGGGGTTAGAAGGGGTGTAGCTGGTTCTCTGTCCAACTGGGTAGGGGTACAATCAGCGTGAGTCTGGGTTATGTGTGGTGGGGCTGGTTCTTGGGCAAGTACAACCGTGGTTCTAACTGCATCGACGGGTAGCACGATCTTTTCTGAAGACCCTGTTTTTACTCCCATAGATACTGCCATCACCCCCTCCAATTCAAATGGCTGATAAACAAGAAAAGTAATTGAATGTACAGACATTGTAAGATAGACAGATGCAATGGATAGTAGGGAAGAAAACAGGGGATGAAATAATTCACATTTATGTTGTCTAGCCAAACAGGATAGCATGACATAATTTCACATATATGATGGCTAATTAAACAGGATAGCATGACACAATTTCACATGTATGATGGCTAACTAAATAGGATAGAATGACATACTTCAAAATATGATGACTATGTAAACAGGATGACATGATATAACTATACGATGTGTCTATTAAAGTTGTTGGCATGCCATAATTCACAAGCAGGCCGTCGATGGAAACATGATGGCATGATATAACTCACGGATAGAATGACATAATTCAAAATATGATGACTATATAAATAGGATGAGATGATATAACTGTATTATGTCTTTGGATAATGGGTTGGCATGCCATAATTCAGATACTTGCTGTCTATGTAAACATCATGGCATGATATAATTCAAATATATGATTTATATACTAAGCAAGTGAGCAGAGGGCAATCGCATATATGATGTGTCAATTAAGGAGATGGCATTCAATATTGTGTATATGATGTAAAAACTAAGCATTGCAAGACAACATATGCATGATATGAGTAATATAACCCTGCCAAGTTTGAGCATACACCTCAGGGGGAAAATAGGACTGGTCATCTGCCTTTGAATCCTCCTCTGAGGAGCTATCTGTAACCAGCAAGATATCTGCTTCAGCAGGTAGCATTGTCTGCTCTGAAGACCTTGTTTTCACTCCAGATTTCTCCATCACCAATTCAAATGGCTGATGCATAGGAAGAGCAGTTGAATATACAAACATTGTCGACAAATGGAATGAGTAATACAAAAAAAGGATGGCATGATATAATTCACATATATGACGCTTGGCTAAATAGCATGGCATTGCATAATTCACATACATAATGCCTTACAACAAGATAGCATTGCATAATTCATATATATAATGTCTTGCAATAAGATGGCATTGCAAAATTCACTTATATGGTAATTAGACACTAAACAGGTGGCATTCACACAAATCATGTCAAAACTAAGCAAATGAGATGCCAATGCAAGACACCATATGCACGATATGATCAATATAACCCTGCCAAGTTAGAGCATGCACCTCGGGTGGGAAATACGACTGGTCATATGTCTCTTAATCCTCCTATGAGGAGCTATCCGTAACCAGCAATACATGCGCGTCATCAGAAAGCATTGTCTACTCTGAAGACCTTGTTTTCACTCCAGATTTTTCCATGACCGTGTCGAATGGCTGATGCACAGGAAAAGTAATTGAATGTACTAAAATTGTTGGCAAATTTAATACGTAATAAAAAAGGATGGCATGATATAATTCACATATAAGATGACTGGCTAACCAGGATGGCAATGCAAAATTCACATATATGATGCCTGGCTAAACAAGATGGCATTGCATGATTCACATATATGATATGGAAACTAAATAGATGGCATTCATACAATGCATGTCTAAACTAAGCAGATGACATATTTTATGTATAATGTAAGCAATGCAAGGGACCATATGCATGATATGACCAACATCAGCATGCCAAGTTAGAGCAAAAGACCTCAGGGGGTAAATAGGAGTGGTCTGCTCCCTCTGAATCCCCCTCTGAACAGTTATCTTCCTCTTGATTACAGTCTGGAATGGGGGGAGGGGGGTTGCTTTTGCGCTGACCATGGAGCGACGTCTGCATGAAATTTTATTGCCACACAAGGCTCGTCTCTTTTGCTCTACATGTTCAGTACCATTGTGTACAATAACTGACATGCATAGGAATAAAACATAATGAGATTATGTAAGGAGTGCATGCACAAATCCAGAGTGATGGTAGCAAACTGTGGATAGACCCAAAACCAATGATAGCAGGCAGATAATAGCTTTAGTTAAAAATTATAGATAATGGCTCCTTTAATGTTTGTTTCCACCCAACATGAAACTCATAGTAGACACCCGAGATTAACCAAATAGTAGACAGATAGTATTGATTGCTACCCCAATATGTACCCCACAACCATTTAAAAACTCAAGTTTGAGCATTAGTTTGAACCTGACTCAGAGTCTAATCGGCGAACAGGACGATAAAGTAGCATGTCATCATATTAAGCGATGCATAACGAAAACATACACGAAAGAGTGTGACCTCTCTTGCGGACCCGTGTAGTCCTTAAGGTCATCTGCTCAGTTGATGATGGTAATGCAGTTGTTGTGACTGCCGGTGGCGGGGAAGAAGATCTAAGGCGGTGAAAGACAGTCTGGAGGGCAGATCCCTCCTGTGGTGAACCCGTCCGTCGTTGGAGCAGCTGAGCTGGGGTGGACCACAACGCAGTAGGAGTGGGACAAACCACACAAGGTTTTCTTTGACACATATCTGTAATAGAAGTAATTCTGTAAGGGCTTGTTTGAATTGGAGGATTCTAACAATGCAGGGATAGTAAATACACAGGAATACGATAGGAATGCATGTGCAAAACAGAGAATTTAAAAAAACAGGATTTCTACCAATCTGGGTGTTTGGTTCGCAAGAATTGGAAGATCACAGGATGCAAAGAAGCATGGTGAGATTAAGTCAAACCACAAGAAAATGTATGGTTATAATGCTATTATGCTACTATCTCTTAGTCTTGTGCTTCATGAATAGGAATTTGAAAAGGAGGACAAGTGGATATTAAAATTCCTACGGTTTTTCTTTCATGGAGACACTAAAGGAACAAATCCTATAGTTTTCCTTTGCTCCATTCCTTTGTACCAAATGCATGAATAGTAGTACCATAGGAAACTTTCCAATTCCTATGTTTTCCCTTCACTTTTCCTTTCAAGCACTGGCGATTCTAGTAGGCAGGCTTGAACAGGGAAAAGCCTACACTCAAAAAAAGTTTTTGTGCTACTTCTACTACTTTGGACCCAGGCCACTGCCCTACTAGCTCAACTCCCAGGCCCATCTACAAATGCATAGCTCAAACGCACTGAAATGAATAATGATGGCGTTCAAGAGAGTCCATCACGGATAGCTAAGTTGCCTGGTACCTCACTGCTTGTCATATAGTAGGAGAAACTAATCGTATTTCACGTTACTACATGTGCTCAGTGGACAATATATATAACATGTAGAGTAAAAAAGCGATGCAACAAGTGTACAACCTCTTTGGCGAAGCCATGTCGATCTTAGCATGATTGGATTGGTCGGTGAGGATGCTCCGGCTGATTTGGCTGTCGAAGGAGGGGAAGAAGATCTTAGGCGTCTGGAGATGGAGTCGGGGGTACTGCTCTGCTGTGATGGAGGGTTTTGTCGTTAGAGCAGCTGCGGTGAGTTGTACGATGGCGAGGCTGAAGCAGGACAAGAGAGACAACGTTAACCTGGGTGGAATTCTAATAGCATCTCCAATAGATGATGTAAAATACATAACCACAAAGTGCTAGATGTAAAATACATCAGTCGCTCATCTCTGAACTTACCTGTCGAACTCAATTTAACTGTCGAAACTGAATTTACTGTCGAAACTGAATTTTGCTGTCGAAACTGAATGCACTAGTAGCAGAAAAGCAGTAGCAGCAGCAGCAGCGCCCGGAGCAGCAGTGCGTGCGAGAGCCGGGGCAGCTAGTCATGTAGCAGCATCTCGGGTAGCAGTTGCAGGGGCTCGAGCCAGAGCAGGATCTACTGCTCGTGCAGCAGCGCGAGCAAGAGCAGAGCAGCAGTGCAAGCAGGAGCAAGAGCGAGAGCAGCAGCGCGAGCAAAAGCAAGAGCAGAGCAGGCAGGGGACCAAGAGCAAGAGAAGAGCAGCAGCGCGAGCAAGATCCAAAGCAGCAGCAGCTCCTACTAATGTGGACGTCGCCACTGAGGGAGAGACGCCATGGAGGAAGTGGCCAGCGACACCGCCGTAGATGGAGCCGCGCCATGTCAGCTCAGGACCGAGCGCCGGCAGCACCGTGAGATCGAATTAAGAAGAAACTGCAGTGATTAGTGTAGAACCTCTTTGGTGGTGGTGATTAGGCCTCAGCTTCATCCGAGGAATCGGTGATGATGCTGCTCTTCTGGTGGTGCAGGTGAAGATGGCGGTGTGGGAATGGAGGTGGCGCGAAAGATGAGGGGAACGTCGGGGCAGCTTCTTGGAGGTGGAGGGCGGGGTAGCTGAACAGGCGAGACAACGAGATCGACGACGGATCCTCATCCGGTGGGGTGGATTAGGGACGTCGAGGTGTTGCTGTGGACGACGTCATCGGGGAAGAGGCTCCGGCTAGGTGGCGGACGTAGGAGGGTGTGGGGCTTCGCGGGTTTTCACGGCCTCGGTGTACGAATGGGGGGCCGATGGGATGGGAGGGGGGAACCATGGCTTAGGGACGTGCTTGTCCGAAATGTGAGGTAAGTTACAAAAGTACCCCCACCGATTTGAGCTAGGCGGTTCTTTCGGTTCAAGGGTATCACGGGCATTTCGCGTGTCGGGATTTTGCAGGAGGTCGGAGTTTTCGCGTGCGTTGTAATTTTCAGATAGCAAGGCGCGGGTTGAGATGCAGGGAGTTTTCGGAGCACAACAAGACAAAGAGATAACTTAAAATTTCAGGGTAGCAAGGAGCTAGTTGAAGAGGCGGGAGTTTCGCAGCACGATAGATAGAGATGCTAGCTTGAAATTTCGGCATAACAAGGCGCGACTTGAAATTTCGGGAGAACAAGCTTAACGTGTACAAAGAAAAGACAATTTGCACCTCACTAGAGAGAGCCATGTCCCGTTTTACTATATTACTAGAAATGCATTCAAATACAACAAAAAATAATAAAAAAATCAGGACAACAAACTTAACATGTACAGTACCAAATCAATTTGCACTTCCCTCAACAATAAAAAAACAATTCGTGTTGTCTAGCATATGGACTAAATTTGAGTACATTTTCCCTGTTTGAATGGTATTGTACTCGGGTTAGTTATACAACCATCTAAATATTATCTTCACAACACATGACATGAATATAGGAGTAGTAAATTCCCATATAAATATTAACTACATGTACATACAATCTTGAATTCAAATATATGTATCCATTTTATGTTGAATTCAAATCATAGTACATGTATGCTCTAGCTAGTTGTTCGGAATCTAAACCATGTACGGTACTACGTACAATGTGTTTAACACGCACAACACACACACACACCATTTAGACTAGTAAGGTACACATGCATTGCACGCATGAGATTTGGCAACCAAATTATGAATAAATATCACATTATAGCATGTAAGCTTTGAGTCATATATGCATGATGTAGATGTTCGTTTAATTCTTATAGTTCATCTCATTCAAAATCAATTAGTTTTTATAAAAAGCTAATCTATTTTAAGATTCATGGAATTGTGTGTTGTAAAGCATAAAGTAAAAACAAATAATGGCAATTCATCTAGAAAAAAAATTGGGCAATTATGATACGGAAAATTCTAGAACAAAGGAGAAGTGCTTGTGTTTTGAGGCTTGTGCATTATGCTTAAGTTCAACCATGGAGTCTTCTAGATTGTACATGTGGCAAAATCTGGTGGAATGTAGATGATATCTAACGGCCAGTAGTGCTCGGATTTGCCATCTCTGCACCGTCGGATTGGCTTCATCCAACGACCATATTTCAAAGTTATTAGCACACTATATAGGGGGATAGATATGTGATGCGAAAGCCACCCATCATCTCCAATTTGAATAGTGTGTCCATGCACGGATGCAATGTGGCCAAACGATGCCTGCCATTGGTATCTCAAATATAAATCAGCCTGACCTTGTTCAATGTGTATACAACATAGCATGCTCGTTTCCAAACCACACCACGCATATCTCAGTTATATTCATGCATGCATGGGTTTCAAACATCATGATCTCTTATTCAAATATTTGAATTCAACTTTACATTGATTATGACCTCACCTAGTCTTTTACACCCATACAGTCGTCTTCTCTTTATAATTGTACCACTAACTTTCTCTCGTGCATGCATGCACACACACTACCACTCGGCATTATTCATCGCACACATGCAATCTTTTTCTTTAGGTCGGTCTGCCATGCATGCACACACACACACCTCCCCCTCTTCATCACTTCGGGCATTCTTTATCTCTCACATGCATGTGCAATGATCGATGTTCCTCTATGTGTGTATATATATAGCTAGGTCTTTCCTAGTTTTCCACACAATTCGATCGATCTACATATCTAGTCAGGTCTCACCCTCTTTCCCACGTACACATCGATCAATCTATACCACTCTATATAGGACTACATAGCTGATACACCCACATTATCTATCCATCGTCCCCCTCTCATCATCCATGCCTTCCGCTTCATCTCTCAGACGCGTGCATAGTGGCGAAGACAGGGGGCAGCAAGGGCCCTGGCCCCCCCTAACATCACTATATACTGAGGCTAATATGAATGTGATCAGTAGATCAATTGTTGGTAAAATGGTTTAAGTTGATGAATTGGCCCTCCCCATAAAGTATTAGCAATGCTTGGCCCCCTAGCTCATTTATTTTTCATGGCTCCGCCACTGCGCGCAACCGCGCATGTTCTCGCCCCCTCTCTTTAAATATCAATCTCGCACTTGTGCACTCCTTCATAGTCTCCCTCCACTTAGCCCCTCGCACCATCTTCCAGCACCCCACCCCCCATATCCCAGTGCTTGTATGCTCGTAGAGCTCTTCCCTCTATCCATCTCTATCAATATCTCGCACGGTCGACCCCTCCCCTCCCTTCTCGTATATCACCCCGGCCCCATGCACATACATGTATGTATATAGGCCTCTCCTTCACACAAATTGCACTGACACGTATTCCCTCACCATATCTTAGTATCTCTCACACACACGGACTACGTGTGCAAAAGAGAAGAGGTGCACACACGCACTCGTTCCCACATACAAACGCGCGGGTGCACGGTGGAGCACACTTGTACAAAAAATGAGCGTGTAGAAAGGCTTTAGATGATGTGCCACTAGTCTATATCTATACCTCTATATCTATATCTATACCCCTATATTGAGTGCGAATAAAATTGAAAGATGGTCGTTGGATGAAGCCAATCAGACGGTGCAGAGATGGCAAATCCGAGCACTACTGGCCATTGGATATCATCTACATTCCACCAGATTCTGCCACATGTACAATCTAGAAGACTCCATGGTTGAACTTAAGCATAATGCACAAACCTCAAAACACAAGTACTTCTCCTTTGTTCTAGAATCTTCCGTATCATAATTGCCCAAACTTTTTTTCTAGTTGAATTGCCATCATTTGTTTTTACTTTATGCTTTACAACGCACAATTCCATGAATCATAAAATATATTAACTTTTTTATAAAAACTAATTGATTTTGAATGAGATGAACTATAAGAATTAAACTAACATCTACATCATGCATATATGACTCAAAGCTTACATGCTATAGTGTGGTATTTATTCATAATTTGGTTGCCAAATCTCATGCGTGCAATGCACGTGTACCTTACTAGTAATTCCAGTATGTGCAAAACACGTAAATTAGAATTACAATGGCACGCTAAACAGTGTCTCTCCCTTTTTCAGTTAATATATTATGATTAAAATGATGTGGGGGCATCCATGAAGCCACGTGGCACATGTGGAGGCGTTGTCGCGACCTCCTTGTGTGGATTGATCACAGTGACGTCCTGCTGGTTCCAGAAGAATGTACTCGTCCTCTCTCACGCACACTGGAAGTACATGCACGAAGCGAAGATGTGCACACATGCACTCATTCCCTCACACGCACACGCGGGTACAATGTGGGACACATTTTTGTACGAAGATCCACCCCATGTGATAATTTGACGCATGTAAAGTCATTCACTTCATTGATGGTCAATTAATAAAGTGCATGCAAATTGAGTGGACGTGAGGGAGGAAATAGTTGAGAAAGACATTACTACTCCATTACGTGCATGCGAGTAGTTAAATCATGGGTTGCTACTTCCATTGGTCTCCTTCGTATTTTGTGCCAATTTTGACCATAATTTGAAGTAACACAATATTTATGCATGTCATAAAAATTAATGTCATCGAAAACTATGTTCAAATGTGATTCCAATGATATAATTTTTGGTGACATGCATTAACATTTTCTTAGTTAAATTTTTGGTCAAAAGTTGGCTGAAAGCACAAGTGCTCCCTGGGTGATTTTGGTAATTAATGTCAACATATCTCTTGTTGGACTAATACTTCTATCTAGTATATTTCAGAGAGTTCAACAAAGGCGTGGCATGGACAAGAGGATGTGGAACCCCTTCAAGATGCTAAGGACACATGTTGGCTCAAGCTCAAGGCTCTACTCTTTTTCATTTTAGTGATCCAAGATCACATTGAGTCCATAGGAAAGCCAATACTATTAAAAGGGGATGAGGTGTTGCTTAATGGCTTGCTTGCATAAAGTGCTTAGTGATATGCTCCAAAAGCCCTCAACCACTTTCTCATATCCACATATGTCCTAAACCTAAAGTCAAACTCGGCCCCACCAATTTGATCTATCCGGTGCCACCGAGTTCATTTGACATAGCCATTGCCAGAAACCCTAATCAGTTCGGTCTCACCGCTGGGATCTCGGTCTCACCGAGATAGGCTTGCAAACTCTCTGTTGCCTATTGCAATCATTTCGGTCTTACCGAGATATGCAATCGGTCCCACCGAGTTTGCATGCCAACTCTCTGTTTGCTCATTACCAAAATCGGTCTCACCTAGTTTGTGTAATCGGTCAAACCGAGTTGAGGTTTTACCCTAACCCTAGCACATCGGTCCCACCGAGTTGTCAGGTCGGTCCCACCGAAAACTCTAACGTTCACATTTTGAACCATATCGGTCTGACCGAGTTTCACTATTCGGTCCCACCGAGTTTGGTAAATTGTGTGTACCGGTTAGATTTTGTGTGGAGGCTATATATACCCCTCCACCCTTCCTCCATTCGTGGGGAGAGCCATCAGAACGTGCCTACACTTCCAGCATTCATTTTCTGAGAGAGAACCACCTACTCATGTGTTGAGACCAAGATATTCCAATCCAACCACAAGAATCTTGATCTCTAGCCTTCCCCAAGTTGCTTTCCACTCAAATCATCTTTCCACCAAATCCAAATCTATGAGAGAGAGTTGAGTGTTGGGGAGACTATCATTTGAAGCACAAGATCAAGGAGTTCATCATCAACACACCATCTATTACCTTTTGGATAGTGGTGTCTCCTAGATTGGTTAGGTGTTACTTGGGAGCCTTCGTCAAGATTGTGGAGTTGAACCAACGAGTTTGTACGGGCAAGGAGATCGCCTACTTCATGAAGATCTACCCTAATGAGGCAAGTCCTTCGTGGGCGATGGCCATGGTGGGATAGACAAGGTTGCTTCTTCGTGGACCCTTCGTGGGTGGAGCCCTCTGTGGACTCGCGCAACCGTTACCCTTCGTGGGTTGAAGTCTCCACCAACGTGGATGTACGATAGCATGACCTATCGGAACCACGCCAAAAATCTCTGTGTCTCCTATTGCGTTTGCACACTCCAATCCCATCCCTTTACATTCTTGCAAGTTGCATGCTTTACTTTCCGCTGCTCATATACTCTTGCCATGCTTGCTTGATATGTATTGTGAATGCTCAAACTTGTGCTAAAACTCCACCTTAACTTGAAGAAATTAAAAATTGTCACCTTATTTGTTGAGGGTCTAATCACCCCCCCTCTAGACACCTCTTCTCGATCCTTTCAATTAGTATCAGAGCTTTGGTCTCCATTGCTTTGGTTTAATCACCATTGGAGGAAGATGGATGAGTCTACATTGGGGAGTCTTAGACGTAGAGTGCCTATACTTGATGGAGAGTTCTTTCATGAATGGAAAAATAAGATGCTTGAGATTTTCAATGAATATCACTTGAACAAGTACATTACTAGCCCTTGTGCGCCCCTTGTTAATCCTTTGCATCCTACCCCCGATGAATCTATTGACATGATTTGCAATCTTAGAACTGTCAATCTTATCACTAGAGGATTGCCTAGAAACTTGATAGGTCGCTTGCCTACTCTTGATTGTGCCTATACCATATGGAGATTTCTTGAGGAAAGGTTTCCAAACTACTCCTTGAAAAACTTAGATGAGATTCTTCATAAGTCCATTGCTTTCAATAAGATGAGTCCAAATGATCCTAAGTTTGGTGATTGTCTATTTGAGCTTCATGACCTTATGCGTGCCAAAGGAGATGTTGGAATTATTAGCAATATCATTTCCGAAGTCATTAGAATTCATAAAGATGAACATTGTCATGGTCATAAAGCTAATGAATCACTCTCTCTAGGTAATGATCAATCACAAGACGATGTCGAACATGGATACTATGATGAGGATGATGATAGTGACTTTGATCTCGATGAGTCTATGAGACACTTTGGTCTTATGGCTAATCTTCGCGGCTACATGGCTGGAGGAAAGGAATGGGTTCTTGATAGTGGATGTACTAATCACATGAACGGAGACAAGGATATGTTTCGTGAGCTCGCTGAAAACGACGGCCCTCGAAAGTATGTCACTTTTGGTGAGAACTCAAAGGGTAAGGTGGTTGGCCTTGGTAAGGTGGCCATCTCACATGATAGCTCCATACAAAATGTCATGCTCATTGAATCTCTTGGCTATAATTTACTCTCTGTATCTAGACTAGCCGATTTCGGTTTCAATGTCCTATTTACTGAAGTAGATTGCCAAGTGTTTCGAAGAGATAATCATAAAATGGTCTTTACCGGTATACGTAGAGGTGATCTATACATTGTTGATTTCACTAAAAAGGTTCAACCTAGAACTTGCTTAATTGCTAAATCTTCTAAAGGTTGGTTGTGGCATAGAAGGTTAGGTCATGTGGGCATGCGAAATCTTGATAAGCTTATTAAAGGTGATCATATCCTTGGAGTGAAAGATGTTATATTTGACAAGGATACATTATGCAGTGCTTGTCAAGCAAGAAAACAGGTTGGAGGAAGCCACCCCGTGAAGAACATCATGACCACGAGAAGACCGCTCGAGCTACTACATATGGATCTCTTTGGTCCAAATGCCTATAAAAGTCTCGATGGAAACTTGTTTGGTTTAGTCATAGTCGATGATTTTTCAAGATTTACGTGGGTGTTCTTTCTTGATGATAAATCGCAGGTCCAAAAGATCTTCAAGAACTTCGCTAGGAAGGCCCAAAATCAATTTGAAGTGAAGATCAAGAAGGTTCACAGCGACAACGGAACAGAGTTCAAGAACGCCAATGTGGACACCTTTCTTGACGAAGAAGGGATTTCACATGAGTTCTCGGCTACGTACACGCCTCAACAAAATGGAGTTGTTGAGAGGAAGAACCGGACTCTTATTGAGATGGCGAGAACGATGCTTGATGAGTACAAGACGCCAAAACACTTTTGGACGGAAGCGGTTGAGACAGCTTGTCATGCAACAAATCGTCTATATCTTCACAAGCTACTCGGCAAGACGGCATACGAGCTTCTCACTGGTAACAAACCCCAAGTTGGATACTTTCGAGTATTCGGCTCAAAGTGCTATATTCTTGATAAGCATCGTCGTTCTAAATTTGCTCCTAAATCTCATGAGGGTTTCCTACTCGGTTATGGCTCAAACTCTCACACTTACCGTGTCTACAACAATTTCACCCGAAAGGTTGAAGAGATGGTAGATGTGAAGTTTGATGAATCTAACGGCTCTCAAGTAGAGCAATTGCAAATTGATGTAGGAGACAAAGACCCTTCGGAAGCAATCCAAGACTTGTCTATTGGCAAGATTCATCCAACGAAGGTGAAGGAGAGTACCTCATCCGTCCAAGTGGAAGCCTCTACCTCACGACAAGGTGAACCAAGAGTTGACACGGAGGCATCCACAAGTGGGACACGCCAAGATGAAGAAAACAAGGAAGTACACCAAGATGAACCTCATCAACCTCCTTCTCCACCTCGACAAGAGAACAACAACATCAACAACGAAGAAGGCCAAGAGGAAGAACAAGATGATGAAGAAGATGTTCCACCTCGACCCAAACAAAAGCTCTCACGAGTTAGAGCAAGAGTCTCAAGCGACCATCCCGTCGAACAAATCTTTGATGATATTCAAACCGGGAGAATCACTCGCTCTAAAACTCGTTTGGCTAATTTCTGTGAACATTATTCATTCATCTCTAGCATTGAACCTATGAAGGTTGAAGAAGCGCTTGATGATCCGGACTAGGTGAACGCTATGCATGAAGAGCTACACAATTTCGAGAGGAACCAAGTGTGGACATTGGTTGAAAAGCCCGATGAGAAGCACAATGTCATTGGTACCAAATGGGTGTTTCAGAATAAGCAAGATGAAGATGGACAAGTTGTAGGCAACAAGGCACGTCTCGTCGCTCAAGGCTACACTCAAGTCGAAGGTATGGACTATGGTGAGACATATGCCCCCGTTGCTAGACTTGAGTCCATACGCATCTTACTTGCTTATGCCAATCATCATGATATCACATTATATCAAATGGACATTAAAAGTGCTTTTCTAAATGGTGAAATTGAGGAGGAAGTTTATGTTAAACAACCTCCCGGCTTTGTTAATCCTAAGAAACCCAATCATGTTTACAAACTTCACAAAGCTTTTTATGGTCTTAAACAAGCTCCTAGAGCGTGGTATAAATGCTTGACTAAATTCCTTATTGAAAAAGGCTTTGAGATTGGAAAAATTGATTCTACTCTTTTTACTAAAAGGGTTAATGGTGAATTTTTTGTGTGCCAAATTTATGTTGATGATATCATATTTGGTTCAACTAACCCTCATTTTAGTGAAAAGTTTGGAAAGCTAATGTCGGAGAAGTTTGAGATGTCTATGATGAGTGAGCTCAAGTTCTTTCTTGGTTTGCAAATCAAGCAAACTAAGGAGGGTACCTTTGTCTCTCAAACAAAGTACACCAAGGACTTGTTCAAGAAGTTCAACATGCAAGAATGCAAAGGTATGAATACACCCATGCCTACTAGTGGACATCTTGAGTTGACCAAGGATGGCGAACCGGTTGATCTAAAGGTTTACCGCTCTATGATTGGTTCATTGTTATATCTATGTGCCTCCCGTCCCGATATTATGCTTAGTGTGTGCATGTGTGCACGATATCAAGCGGTCCCCAAAGAATGTCATCTTAAGGCTGTGAAAAGGATAGTGAGATACTTAATTCACACTCCAAACTTTGGCATTTGGTATCCTAAGAGGTCTTCTTTTGATCTTGTTGGCTACTCTGATTTGGACTATGCCGGAGACAAGGTTGATAGAAAGTCCACTTCGGGTACTTGTCAATTTCTTGGTAGATCTCTTGTGTCTTGGTCCTCCAAGAAACAAAACTCGGTATCCTTATCCACCACCGAAGCGGAATACATTGCCGCCGGTTCATGTTGTGCTCAATTACTTTGGATGACCCAAACTATTAAAGATTATCGGATTCATGTGAAACATGTTCCATTGCTTTGTGATAATGAGAGTGCTATTAAGATTGCTCACAATCCCATGCAATATTCTCGAACTAAGCATATTGAAGTTCATCATCATTTCATTCGAGATCATGTTGCTAAAGGAGACATTGATCTTAAGCATGTTCATACCGATAAGCAATTGGCGGATATATTCACCAAACCGCTTGATGAGAAAGTTTTTTGCCGTTTGAGAGGTGAATTGAACATCATTGATGCTTTAAACTTGGAGTAGAAACTCCATTTGGATACATGCAAGGCATGAGTTTTGACTAATCCGTGATGTTTCTGTTATGTTGATGATCATATGTCTTGGATCTATATTTGTACTCTTGCATGTTATCTAACCCTTGTAGGTACTTGGATAGGCCAAAGTCTATGAGATTGCAACTCACTCACATCTTGAGCAATCTCTACATCACCAAGTCTCTACAATATGGTGGTTGAAGACAACGAAGCATGAAACCTTTCTACATATCCTTTGACAATCTCTATATATCAAATTTCATGCTTGTCATTTTGGATACACAAGTGCTCTTCCTTGCAAGACTAACCCATGTAGGTAGATGAACTCAAACTACAAGTGGTGCTTCCAACTCTTGATGAGCTACATCAACCTTGAGCAACCCACACAAGTTCAACTACATGATCAAGATCAACACCACCACCCAAGGTATGTTATTCCATCTTAGAGAAGCTTTACCCCAAGTCATGGGTCAAAGCAGCTCAACAAGATGTGAATACATCAAAATGCTTAAATGAAAAATGGCAACCCATTTTGAGCTTAAACGATGAGTATGACCTATGATCAAGTGTTCTCACTTGACTTCTCAGTCAATATACTCTAACATAGGTGACTTTGTCACCGACCAATTCTAGATGAAGTTCTCTAATGTTTCTCTGAGATCTTGCATTTGTCTCTAGTATGTGAGTTTCCCTTTTGTCAAAAAAAAACTTCATCAAGATTTCTTTTCTTTTCTCCGTTATGTTCTGCATTCCCTGCATCCAATTCATTGCAAATCTTTCAGTTAATTCCTTGCAAATCTTTGTGAGATCTTATTTGCCTAAGTGAGCTGAGATGACAAATTTTTTTCTCTCTGTGTTGAAATCGGCCTCACCGATTTGTTCTTCTCGGCCAAAACTAACCAACTCGGTGCCACCGAAGCAAACAACTCGGAGTAACCGAATTCAATACTGAGAAAACACTTTGCCATTTGCATCCTGCATATTTGTTCCAGCTCCACTCAATGATTCTTGTCCTCTACCAGCATCTTATATTACATGTTGCTTTGTACTGTGACTCAAGGACCAAACCTACTTGACTCATGCTCCAAAAGTTCCCTTCTTGGAAATTGATGTCAAAGGGGGAGAGAGAGCACATCAAAGCTTATCACATAAGAGAGAATGCACACCTTAAGCTTCTCCAGATGCTTATTTTCCATAGAGGAGAGAAGTCACATGTCTTGAAGAGGGGAGAGACATGTTAGTATGTGTTATGATTGTTTTACTCTGATTTTGTTTTGCTCTGATTTTCTTTTCCCTATCTTCTCCCATTATCTAATATATAAGATTCAGGCGGAGAGAGAGCTCATTTCCAAGGGAAGAAAATCTTTGAATTCATTGCAAATCTTTACTCTTTGGGGACATGTCAATATCCAAATAGAGTACTAAGTACTCACTCACTACATGTCATCCCAATCTTGGTACTCTTGTGGTTACTGTTCTTGCTCTGCTTAGTAGATATTCCTGTGTTATCTAACCTTGTTTACTCAGGTTCAGCTCTTCCAAAGCCAGCTCATGACCGCAAGGTAAGTATATGCATCACACTCATGTGCATGATGATCTCTTGCTGATGTACATATTGTTTGCAAGAAGGAATCATGAACATTGAGGTACTCTTCCTATATTCACACCATTTGCTCTGATGCATATAGCCAAGATACATGTAACTCATTGCCTGCTCTGTCATGCTTATGCATTCACATGGTACTATATTCTATCTTCACATGATTGCATACATGTAGGGTGAGCCTATGCATGTTACATGTCTTTCCAAAGCTTTACTTGCTATTCCTTGTATCTTTTTCTAAAAGCTTTGATGTATGTTGTCATCAATTACCAAAAAGGGGGAGATTGAAAGCACAAGTGCTCCCTGGGTGATTTTGGTAATTAATGTCAACATATCTCTTGTTGGAGTTGTCATGTCGGTCCCACCGAAAACTCTAACGTTCACATTTTGAACCATATTGGTCTGACCGAGTTTCACTATTCGGTCCCACCGAGTTTGGTAAATTGTGTGTAACGGTTAGATTTTGTGTGGAGGCTATATATACCCCTCCACCCTTCCTCCATTCGTGGGGAGAGCCATCAGAACGTGCCTACACTTCCAGCATTCATTTTCTGAGAGAGAACCACCTACTCATGTGTTGAGACCAAGATATTCCAATCCAACCACAAGAATCTTGATCTCTAGCCTTCCCCAAGTTGCTTTCCACTCAAATCATCTTTCCACCAAATCCAAATCTGCGAGAGAGAGTTGAATGTTGGGGAGACTATCAATTGAAGCACAAGAGCAAGGAGTTAATCATCAACACACCATCTATTACCTTTTGGAGAGTGGTGTCTCCTAGATTGGTTAGGTGTTACTTGGGAGCCTCCGTCAAGATCATGGAGTTGAACCAAGGAGTTTGTATGGGCAAGGAGATTGCCTACTTCGTGGAGATCTACCCTAGTGAGGCAAGTCCTTCATGGGCGATGGCCATGGTGGGATAGACAAGGTTGCTTCTTCGTGGACCCTTCGTGGGTGGAGCCCTCCGTGGACTCGCGCAACCGTTACCCTTCGTGGGTTGAAGTCTCCACCAACGTGGATGTACGATAGCACCACCTATCGGAACCACGCCAAAAATCTCCGTGTCTCCTATTGCGTTTGCACACTCCAATCCCATCCCTTTACATTCTTGCAAGTTGCATGCTTTACTTAACGCTGCTCATATACTCTTGCCATGCTTGCTTGATATGTATTGTGAATGCTCAAACTTGTGCTAAAACTCCACCTTAACTTGAAGAAATTAAAAATTGTCACCTTTATTTGTTGAGGGTCTAATCACCCCCCTCTAGACACCTCTTCTCGATCCTTTCATTGGCACAAAATAAAAAGGGGGCCAATAAACCAGGATGCAGGCAGGATGATCAATTTTTGCCTGGGTTACTGTTGGTCGCGTTTGTATTGAAATATGGACAGAGTGGAGTAGTACTATCTTTATCTTATTCTCGTAGGGCTCTCCCAGCGCCTACGCTCGCCTCCCCACCTCGCCCATTGGATCCCGCCTGGAGGATCCCGCTATGGATAATCCCTTAGATCCCAGGATCCCGCGGGCTGCCCTCTCGCTGTGGCCTACAGCCCTGCCGCCGTTGAGCGAAACCCACATGTGTTTCAGAGGGGATCCATTGCTCTGGAATCATAGATCAGTGGCACCGGAGGACATGCCAGGGCTGCGTTTCAGGTGGTGGGCAGCAAGGGTAAATCGGATCGAGGAAGCATCACATCAATTGGAGACAAGTTCGAAGGAGCCACGCCTGGCGAAGCACAAGGCGGAGGCACCAGTCGATCTCAGGGGAGAGATGCTGAGGGATGTCAGCATCTGCCAGCGTCGTGTTGATTTCAAGCTGGGGCTAATGGCAGAGATCATATTCACGGAGTCGACTGCGGAGGAAAGAACGTGCATGCCCGCGGAATGGCATGAGCAGCCATTGCAACTGTTCAAATGGGTGGTAGGAGAAGCCAAATCGCGGGACCAGCTGCGGCAGCGCCGCTGGGCATGCATCATAGGCGAGGTGAGCTGCCCTCCTTCCCCGCCAGCGATGCAGTGACCTACTCGGTTGCTGCTGCAGTGAACTTGCGGCGCCATGGCGGTTTGCAACTGTGACAATCACTCCATCTATATGTATTGTATTCCTGTGAAAATACTTGGTCGTTTGGAAAAAGATGGTAATTGATTTATCACTAGTTTTTGAATGCTTGGTCATGACAATCACCCGCAGCCACAACCAGAAGTCTCCAACGGTCGGTCGCACCCACGTCTCACCGAAGGGACACGCATCGGCTTGGTCTGACATATACGACTAGTTACATCACTGACTTGTGCGACCGCATTTGAGCAGTAGTACTTGAAATTTGTGTTCTAGGAAACTCATCGCGAGCCGTTTCAAGCCTCGAAACCAAAACCATAAATTAATCTTTAGCTTGTTCCCATCACATTCCAAAGTAGTACTACCATGCTATAATTAAGTGCAAACCTACTCACACCTAGTACGTATCAAACCTGAACGTGTTCCCACTATGCAGGTTTTAGTACTAGTGCTAGTACTAGGTTATAAAAAGGGGAACTACCTAGCCAAAATCACTCTACCTTCCTCCTCATAAGTCTTTCTTGTTCGTCCGTCCTTGCCATAGCTGGTGTGCAGAGCTCTAGGTCGAGAACTACTCGTAACAAGGGAGCGATGACCAAGGCCACAGAAAAAAAGAGAGGGCTCACCGCCTCGTAGAGACCTCAAAAGATCTCTCACGGGCAGGCGAGGGCTCCAGGGAGTGCCCTAGCCGCGGAGGCGAACATGCCGAGCTGGCGGTGCTGGAGTCGTTATCCCTCGATGCCATGCTCGATCAGCTCAATAAGCAAAAGGAGTTCATCGACGGCTTGGTGGAGCTGCTGAAGGAGAGCCTCGACAACATGCCCGCTGAGCTTAATAAGAAGGAGGAGTTGACCGCCGGCTTGGTGATGCTGCTGAAGGAGAGCATTGCCTCGGGTAAAAAGGCGATCGGCGAAATCCTGCAACTTCAAGAGGACAAGGCGAAGCTCCGCCACGAGCTTGACCTGCTGAAGGAGGAGAATGCCAGCTGGAAGAAGCTGCATGAGAAGAGTAGTTCCTCGGTGAAGATGTTGCATGCCCTCGTCATGGAATAGAAGGAGGAGTTGGCGAAGCTCCGCATCGAGCACCCGACTGTTGTCAAGGTACGTAATGTGGCCATGGAACAGATGATGAAGGCTCGCGTCAAGAAATCCTGCGTCATGGAGAGAATGAAGAAGATGGCGGAGGAGATGCGCGAGGAGATGGAGGTCGTGGATGCGATGAAGAAGCAAGCAGTTACGACTCCGCGGCCAGCAGCCCTTCATGTAGTAGAGAGCAGCGCCCCAGACTTGTGTGTGCGTCTTCCTTCTTTTTGGGGGGGGGGATAATCTTCCTTCTTCTTTACCTCCTATGTTTCTTCTTTTGCTTCGGGTGTTTCGCCGCACATGTCACATTCTTTGTGAGGCATGAATAGAACAATGCTAACGATGAGCGGCATCATGGGATCGATGAATAGCAAATTAGATCGTTTTTATCACCATATCGCATTGGGCTGCCGTGTTTTGTGCTCCTCCATCGTACTAGTACTCCAGTGGAAAACTTAAGCATACTGCATGGTTCTTTGCTCCTCCTCAGGTCGTCGACAACATTTATACGAGCAGTCAAATCACAAGGCCCCGCCTTCCAGTAGTAATGAGCCATCAAATCACAAAGGCCCTCGCCTCTTGTGAAACCGACCAAGCGAGACTGCCCCGCCCTCTAGCCTTTTAAATGTATACTTTTGTACAGTAGTAGTATCGATGGATTGTGCCATGGAGCAAAACTAACAAGATGAAATTAAAGAAAAAAGGTGGTACATATAGAGAGCGCTCATCGCCAAATTATGCATATAGTACTATTAAAAAAGCTAGTACGTGCTTAGATGGGGTGCTAAAGTCTATTAAAGAAATTAGCATACCTATTTAATTCTTTGACAACTAAACTCCTTCATGCTTTGGGTAAACTTCTCTCATTTAAGTTTATTTTTAGAATTACATATCTCATTTAAGTGTTTTGCGTATGTGGCATGCTTAGAGCATGGTTAATAGTATAGCCAACTACCGGCTATATGATGTTGGCCATATATATTGTACGTATATAATGTGAAGAAACGAGTGGTAGTACTACCAACTACAAGATGAACTGTAAGAAATACTAGTATGTACGTACTGAAGAGTTAAAGTAACGAGAAGGAACATAACATAGTTCTGCTGGGGGCTCAGCACAACACACTCCTCAAATGAAACTAAGCACCTTGAAATTAAACTAAGCAACTAATCCGGTTGACACTGCATTTGAACCACCATGAGCAACGACACTGCCACCTTACTTGGACTCCTTGTCCACGTGCTCGACTTCGTCCTTGTCCCTCTTCCTCTTGGCCGATACTTCTTTGCTTGAACCTCACACTTGGCTCTAGCTCTTCATCCAACCCTTGTAGATATTTAAACAAAGGTAGGCATCCATTGCAGCGTACTGGATGTGGTCTCTATCTAGTACATTTCACTGCCATGTAAGATGAAACTCGGGTGGAGGTTTCGTCAGTTTACCATACGAAGGATCAACCATGGCTCCTGCCAGGGTCAGCATTGAAGGTTGATGGGAGGGCACCAGCCCATTCTTCCGGAGGTCGAAGGGCTAGCCTACAACAAGGCTTATCCGACTCAGGACTCTTCTGTCGTTCGTAAAGTCTACAATAACGAATTTGACTTTACCGCCCATGAGGAAGTTCTTAAAATCCTCGCACTCAACGTCGGTATGGCATATGTGGAAGACCAAGCACAAGTTTTGCATGCAAACCTGGATCACAGCAGGCTTCTTCCTCCCTTCCTCCTTTAGATTCTTCTCTTTTCCCAGGACTGTGGTGTACTCAACATCGAGCCCAGCGACCCACTAATCACCATTTGACTTTTTGAACATGCGTTTGAAGCGAGCAAGGCATCCTTTCACCGTCGCGGAAGAATGGGTGTAGATGACGTCGAACTCATCGCCGGTGATGGTTCTAACCTTGTACTGAACGCCAATCATGGAGATTTGGGACGCCATGGATTTGGGAGGAGGATTAGGATTAGTGGAACTGCTGTAATGTGAAAGGACGGGATGACTAGGAGCGAACTGCCATAATGTTAAAGGACGGCCGGGGACGAGTAGGAGCGAACTGCTAGCGGTTTTACGATTGTAAAAATGCTTGAGTGGGTCGTGCGAACGGCATGGTAGTGGCTTACCCGGTGGATAAATGGATTCATGCATAGTACTATGGGGGCCCAATTAGATGCCATGTCTACTAGACGCCCAAATAAATGGCTTCATGCATTTGCGTGTTTGCACGTCAAGCGTCGGGAAAATTGTAGGTGATACGAAGCTTTCCATGCTCCCATGATACGTGCTTCCGAGAGCCCTTGGATCTGAGATCGAACGGTTGCATGGCGTGATTCAAGACCTATGGGTGAATATCCCATCCTGGAGGGTTATTCTACAAATTTTCAGCAACTTAGCATGCGACCGTTCGATCTCAGATCCAAGGGATGTTAGCAGCCTATATCATGGTCGCACCTACCACGACCATCGCCTCGCTCGCGCGGTCGCGCCCTTGGATATTTCAGACGGCTATAAATGAGCATTTTTTTGCCTACTTCGCATGCATGAAACTACTTCCTCCGTCCAGGTACATTAGGCTAGCTGATGTTGGCATGACATACATAGTCATCACTTAGTGACTCATACAACAAGGTTAGCTATAAGGTTGGCTATAAGAGTATTTTTTTAACTTCTCTCTATCTCTTTCTTCGTAGTATTTACTACATTTGCCAAGGAGTAAGGAGTACAGTACTTGGCACCTGTATACCATGGAGGTGGTCAGGTATCGGGAGACTCACGCCGGTCGTAGCGCCGTAGTAATAATGATAATGGCAAGTCAAATCATAGGGCCCCACCTTTCCAGCAGTAACGAGCCGTTAAATCACACAGCCCTACATTTGCAGTAGCCTACTCCCTCATCTTCTCGCCTCTCTGTCGAACCAACTAGGCAGAACTGCCCTGCTTATCGCACGGGAAAAGCCCTGCCCTCGACTTTTAAATATAATTTTGTATCCATGGATTGCGCCATGGAGCAAAGCCTCAAGAAAATGGCGTTACACATGTATACAACACGCCCATCGCGTTCGCATCGCACCCCAGACAGTCGGTCGGTCTGGCATGCCATTCTTCGAATGGAACGCACGTCATATTGCATTTGCACACACATGTGGGACTGCAATTGAGAACTGACCATAGGCACACTCCCCTGTCCCCGCAAGTTGGCTGAGTTAATAGAAGAGAGAGACAAGCGATAGTACTGGAGCAGTGCTGTAAACACGTCGGTGCCTGGACGATCCCTGCACGACATGGGAGATCAGTTCGTCCATGCATGTGACCAGACTCCAGCAGACGGCTGGATTGGCTATAGTCTACATATCGTGCAGGTTGTCTTGTACAGGGCCGTAGTTGTGATGAGAAATCTAAAAAAAGGTTTCTTGTCATCTCACAATATTAGGTGTCATGTGCTTCGGATCACTGCAAGGGTTAAACAGCGACAACTGCGTTCCTCCAAGGCGCTAGTCATTGGGGGCACATGCACGAAGACTACTCAGCTGCCATCTAGGTCAAGCTGGCTATGTTAATTAGGACATCTATCGATTGACCCTTTTCTACGAGTTTGTCTTTAATTTGAGCTTTGATCCTCGTCTAGTTTGTCTATCGGGATTCATGTTGTCTCCTTGGGGCAGTGAGATTATGGTTTCTTGTCATGTGGCATTTTTTCGTGTTATATGTTAATCCGGTGCTTCGGATTAAAATGATGACAACTGCGCCTCTGGGGCACGTGCATGAAGACTTCCCGACAGTCATTGACGAGGTCAAGCCGACTCCGGTAGATAAAAGAAAACTAATCCACTATATAGGCCGGAGCCTCCGCGCTTGCTTGCTAGTGTTGCTCTCTTCACACTTTCTCGTCTTCTCCAGATCTAAACACGATAGCGGTGGCCACACTCTCTCTCTGCTCACCGCTGGTCACAGATCCGGCCGGATCCCCTCCACCGCGGAAGGTGAGAAGGTGGAATGTTCATGCGGTCGTCCTCGGCGACGGCTCTTACCCACTGCGGGCGCGTCCTGATCAGCGTGCCTTGCCGTTCTCTCCCACGCAGCGCTGGCTAGGGAGGGCCTCCGACCTCTTCTTCCTCGCTACCGTAGTGTGGGCAGATCTGGCCTCCCACCACCCACCTAGCAACATCCCGACGACCCTCAGGTATAACTTCCTTCGAAACCGGCCTTGCTCTACTGCCCCAACTCCTGACGTCGCTGCATTTGTATCTTTTACTATTTCTTAGGCCCCCTCGTAGATAGGATCGATCGGCTGTTTGAAAGCCACCTAATTTTTACTGTTAAGAGGTAAAACTACTTTATGCAGTCGAATCTAGTACTACTTGGTTCAAACAGGGAAGAAAGGGGGTGGGGGTGGGGGAAGATTTGTTACCTGAATCTAGGACTTGGTCGAAAGAGGAAATAATGGGGGCGAAAAGTAGCAGAGACTAGCTATCCAACTGGTCTCTTGGTCAAATAGGGGAATGAAGGGAAACGCAGTACAAACTCAATATAAACCGATCTATTGGTTGAAAAAGGAAAGAAAGTGGGGACTGGGGGACAAGTCAACAGAGTATGTCCAGCACTAGATTTGCTAGCCTCACACAGTATAAGGTGGCTATACCGAACAAAAATGGGACCAACCCAGATATCCTATTCTGATGTTTGTTGCCCCGAGACCCTCTTATGTAATGCCACTGGTAAAATGTTGCAGTCCCATTGTTAAAAGTAAGGACACATTAAACTAATGTTGTTTTCAATGTAATGCCTCCAGTAATATGAATCAATAGCACTGTTTTTCATGTCCTGCTAAATTTCCCATTAAGATAAGTTGCTTCTTTTCGTTAGAAATGCAACTGTCCTGGTCCGCCTACTCTCCTGTGCCCAAATACCAACTCTTTAGCAGCTGTTAATGTAATGTTGCTGGTAAAATGAAGCAATGGCACCATTAAAGTAATGTCGTATTTAATAGTTGTCATAGTTAATCCTAATGCCCACACCAATATCTAGCAATGCTGCTACTTTAGAAATTGCTACTGTCCTTGTAGGATCGCCATTCAGATAAGGAACATGCTTCTTTTCATTTGATGTATGTTTCATCACTTGTTAGTCACCCTCCTTTCCACCTTTTTGTGCAAACAGAGATATACATTTCGCGCTTGATCTTAGTTGAACTGCACAAATGATATCCAAAGTATGGTTGAACATTCCACGAGCTTCATGACCAACCTTGATGTTGCGCAATTTTATTGCAACTAATGAAGAAGAAGCTGCTAGCTCATGGGACATAGCTTCATTTTAGGTGCACTGCACAAAAAGGTCCCATGAATTGAATCATCCATGTTGGTGACTGGTGTTATACCTTCTAAGCACCCCCAGCCTCCATCCTTGCAATGCACGGTACACCTCGCTTGCCACCTGCTCGACCTTAGTGCCACTGATAAAATGAAGTAATAATACATTTAAAATAGACCGAGTGTCCTCTGTATCTTTTCATTTCCAATGTAGATAAAGAAAGTGCTTCTCTTTTATAGTATATGTTTCATCAACTAGTCCCATTGTTAATGTTTAAGTGTTTCTGCAAACTGGGGTGCTTAATTTTAGTTGATCTGCACAAAAATAGAGATTGGAATGTCTCAAGGCCCCTCCTTGTACTACCATTGTACACTGATGTTCATCGCTGGCAGAAGGTGTATCGGGGAGAATTGGGTTGATTTCCAGTATGAGGCTTACCGTATGAAGCATCGCAGGGCCCATCTCACCCTGGCAGCATGGCATACTGTGATACTATCGCAATATTTTCCCATTAAGAAAATGAAGTTTCTTCTATTTATTAGTGTATGTTTCATCAACTAGTGCCACTGTAATGTAATCACGCTTTTTCATTATCTGTGCAAACAGGGTTATTCAGCTGCATTTTGGTGGAACTGCACAAATGTACGGATGGAACCGACATATATGCAGAGTGCGAGGTGCCAAGTAAAAATTACTGACACCAACCATGCTCCATCTAAGCATTGGAATCCACCACCAGTGGGATTGGTGGCGCTCTCTGTGGATGGATCTTTCTCGGCAGCAAATCCTCTAATCAAATACTAGTAGATTATATTGGCACTTTTCTAGGGAGTACTCTTTTCTAAAAGAAGCATCAATCTATTTTTCTTTATTTGTACACAGTGTCACAACTTTGTTTTTGGTCCAGAGCTATTTTAGGGTGATTGGCATAGTACTCGGAGACTGATTGTAAGCATGATTTTCATTAGCTGTCACACTGATTGTAAGCATGAGCAGATGGAAGATTAGGTTAGTGCGAAGCTTACCTTAAGCCCTACCGCCGCCATTGAAATGAGGCGAGCAGCGAGGGAACCATGGAGAACGGCGGGGAAGCGACGTCGCGCCATCCATCCTCCTCTTGCAGTGAGAGAATGAATATTCCTATGGCTCCGGCTGGCACTGCACCCTCACGAACGACACACCATACTCGATCGATTCATTATCCTCTGGATGCTCGATCTTTGACCTGTACACCCACCACCTCCATCTGACATTCGCGTCGGGTGAATCTGTCTGCTCCATCGCCCATAGGAGATACTCGATGAACTCGAAGGACTGCGTCATGACTGCCGCCGGGGAGTACATCGCCGCACTCATCGCCGCCGTCTCGCTCTTTCGCATACATTGCCACATGGCCCTCACCGTCCTCGAAATCTCCCACTCATTGTCAAACCAAGTAAGGATCTCCTTCAAGCTGGCTAACTTTACCTGGTCGCCACCGGCGATCTGCCCGATTTACTGCTGCATCCTCTCCATAGATGTCCTTCTGAGAGGTCTGGTGCTAGCTTTGGAAGATGGGAGATGAGACGGTGGTCTTGCAATGGAGAAGAGGGAGAGGCGAGACGGTGGTTTTGCAATGGAGAAGATGGAGAGGAGAGGGGGTGGTTTTGCAATGGATAAGAGGGAGAGGCAAGACGGTGGTTTTGCAATGGAGATGATGGAGACGAGAGGGGGTGGTTTTGCAACGGAGAAAAGAGAGAGGCGAGACGGTGGTTTTGGAATGGAGATGATGGGGAGGAGAGGGGGTGGTTTTGCAATGGAGAAGAGGGAGAGGAGTGCGCCGCAGCGATTTAGGATTGGACGAGAGGGCCGGCGCGCTGTGACTGGATCAAAATCAAAATCAATTTACCCTTCAATTAAGAAAGCGACCCCACATTAACTAGTCTCACTTGTATTCTGGGTCATATTTGACCATGATTTTCACAAATAAAATATATGTTATACGTTGCAAAAATAATATAATTTGAAAGTACATTCAGATACGAACCAAACGATACAATTTTTGATGACATGCATTCACATTTTGCTTGTCAAATACAGTACGTGGTCAAACTTTGACCCAAAATACGCAAAACAAAAAAATACTTCCAAGACCAGCACCGCTCCCCTCCTCTTAAACCACCGCCACTCCTCTCCTGTTCCAATCCAAATCCAGCGCCGCTCCTCTCCTCTTCCATTTCAAAACCGCCGCCGCTCCTCTCCTGTTCCAATCCAAAACCAGCGCCGCTCCTCTCCTCTTCCATTTCAAAACCAGCGCCGCTCCTCTCCTGTTCTAATCAAAAACCAGCGCCGCTTCTCTCCTCTTCCATTCAAAAACCACCGCCGGCGAGTGAAGGTGCTGCGGAGAAGTATATCGATGGAGGAGTACAGCCGATACGTGTGGCTCGCAGGAGGCGACCCTGTGAAGCTAGCTAGGACGTTGGAGATACAGTCTTGGTTTGACAACCCGGAGCAATTAGCGGCGATGGCGAAAGCGATGGCCAAATATATGGAAAAGAGCAAAAAGGAGGCGATACACCGGGAGGGAGTCGCGCGGGAGTACATAGAGCTGCTCCTCAGGGCCATGGCGCAAACATATTCACCGAATCCGATCGTGAGGCTGCGGTGGTGGGAGTATCGATCCAAGATGGACCATCCACTCAAGATTGAAGGATCGAGCATCTACATGGTGCCGTTTGTGAGTGTGCCGTGGCAGAGCGAGCCGGTGGAGTCTTCGTCGACCGAACCCAACTGCAAGAGGAGAAAAACAGTTGGCGCGACGACGCTTCCTCGCCATCCTCTCCCTCGCCGTTCACCTCGTCCCACGGGGCGGTTGTTTGTCGCCGAGGAATAGGAGGGGACTCCACCCCCCCCCCCAAAATAGTCTAAGGAGGAGCTTAGGTTTGTCCAGTATTTGCAGGTTGTGTTTTGTGTTTCAGATTTGAGAGTACTTTCAGATATGACTGTCTTTTGAATTTTCAGATTTGCTGTATTGAGAATATGAAGTATTTTATGAATTCTAGAGAAATATTTTTAGCAATTTAAAAAATGTAGTTTCATATAAAAGTGCAGACAATGTGATTCTCAGAGAAGAAACTGCAAGTTTCAGTTTCAGATAAGAAACTGCAAGTTTCCAAGGCAGAGCATTTATATTAACACGCCCTTTTCAAATAGGGATAACATCATGTTGGAAGTTTTATTCATGGTCGAAAATGGAACTACCAGCCAGTTAACATCATGCTGATCAACATTCATGCATAGCACATCTTCATATGATGCATAGTCAAAAAGATATGCTTTTTCAAAATGCCCACATAATCTTGAGTGTGTTGGAGGTGGTGTGCGTAGATGACAATGGGCACCCACATGTCAGAGGCAAAGGCAAAAATTTCTGGATATTTTCACTGCATCAGGTGGAATCAAACCCGGGCGGAGCAGCGGTTGGGGAGTGGAACTTGGCCACCGGGCTACTCCAGTACTTTCGCTAGAAATTAAGCACAACATCTACCACTACTGTAAGCAAGCAAGTGCCTCATTGAAAAAATACTTCCTCCTAATGCTATACTGACGTTTGGGGCCACGGGTTTGTCAACGTAGTTACTAAAGGAGATAAATTTACAACGAAGCTAGTCATCGGGGAGCTGGCATGTATTATTTATTATCAATGGGCCAACAAGTATCAGCTGGGTTGTGGGCTGCCTAGTCTAGGCTTTCTTTTTTAACATGTGCAGCCCACGACATGCCGGTTCATATTTGTTTGTGGGCCGTCATGTATCGACCGGCCTATGGCCCTCCCATCCTAGGTTTTATTTGTTCTTAAACATCCGCAGCCCAACTTATGTATTTTTTTGAAGAAAACGCAGAGGTCTGTTCTATTTTTCTATATAAGAATAGGAACGCCAGGTCCAACTTATGTTTCCATTCTAACTATATTATATATATTTATATTATTTTATATGTTATTATATATTATTGTTATTATCATCATATATTTAACAGATACTTACATATATAAAAAAAAATATTCTATGTATTATGAACTTATAAAAATAAATGTTTAACAATAAAATCCTGGTTTTTTTCTACTTAAGGTCAACGAAAATACAGGTGATTGTGTACAAAAGCTTGGTAAGATTTAAGGACCAATGTAAATAAAGCACTTATTATTTAAATATATTTATACCAAAATGCTCAGCCCCTGTTTATTTTTTGATAACATTGTTGCGCCCAACCCAACATTATAATTAGAACCAGCCAGCAAAATCATGTATTTCGAGAAAGTGCAAATGGGCTGTAATTTTTTAGGAAAAAATAAATGGGCCGCATGGACGCTACATTATTTGTTCACCTAGGCCAGCAAATTCGTGTATTTCTAGAAAGTGCAAATGGGCTGTAGTTTTTTTACAAAAAAAATAAATGGGCCGCATGGACGCTACATTATTTGTTCACCCAGCGCAGCGAATGGACTGTAAATTCTAAAAAAATGGGTTGAATATGTGCGACATTTTTGGAGGCTGAAATGTGGGCCAATAGGTCGAATCCAACGCAAGGCGTTGTCAACTTAGTCAACAAATGATTCTGACATCGATAGCCATTGGATTTACATCCAACGGCCTGCATTCATCTTCAATCTTTTGTCTTCTTCCTCCAGCGCCGCCGGGACCACCTGCTCCTGCCTCCAGCTACTAGCAGCTCTGCTTAGCATGCTTCGCTGCAAAGCGCTACCCCACTGCTGGCCAAGCCATCCCTCCACCCCTGCACACCTCCTGTTATTCTCCACCGACTGCAGAACCACGGTGCACCAGAACCAGTTAAACCTCGTACACCTCTCTCTCTGCGACTCCACTGCCGCGTCTTCCCATCACCGGCTCGTTGCCATCCGGGGCCTCGCCGTCGTCCACCGCCTTGGTGTGCTCGGTGCGGCATGGTCAACATGGTCAACAAACGAGTGTCATCGGAAGAGGACTGTACGTGGAGAGGCTGACAGTGGGGACGCACCAGGGCCATGGACGCACGCATGCAACCACCTCCTTATTATGCGAAAATAAAATTATTCCTCCCCCTGAAAGCTGGGACCCACCACATATATCTTTGTAAGGAAGGAAGTGCCTCCTTATGCCTGCCCCTGACAGCTGGGACCCACCACCAACATCTTTGCACGCAAGGAAGTGCCTCCTTATTATAGGCAAAAAATATATGATTCCGCCCCTGACCGCTGGGACCCGCCAGCTATATATTCGCACGCAAGGAAGTGCGTCCTTATTACATGAAAAAAATATGACTCTTCCCCCTGACAGCTGGGACCCACCAGCTATATCTTCGCACGCAAGGAAGTGCATCCTTATCCTCCCTAACAGCTGGGACCCACCCAGTCGAAGCGTACGTAGCGTTGTTTGTGTACATACCGGTCGATCGGTCTATCTTCCACGATGAACCGTGGTCGAGTAAGGAGCGGTAGCAGTTCAGGCAGTCCAGTCAAAACCTTGTACACGTACGTACAACCAGATGCCCAAAAATACGGCCACGTACGTACATACGGGCGGGGTCTCGAACGCGTACTCGCTCATACGTACGGCCAGGGATCGTGTACATGGAGAGGCAACGGACGGCAGCAACGGCGTCCCATTCATCGAAAGCCAACCTAGTGTGTCGGAACGGAGAAACTGCGTCATGTTCATGGGGAGGCAACGGAATGCGTCGTGTTCATCGGGAGACAACAGAATATGTCGTGTTCATCGGAGCCAACCGGCTTGGACGAAACAGCCGAAACAAGGTCTGACGTACCGCAGAACAGAGGAAATAGGCCTTTTGTTCGACCGTGTATGGTCAAAACAGGGTCCTATTCATCGGGAAGGGTCTGGTGTACCGTAAAACGGAGGAAACAGACTTTTTTTCGAGTGCCTACGGTCGAAACGGGGTCCTGTTGATCGGGATGGGTGTGGCGTACCGCAAAACGGAGGAAACGGACTTCCGTTGGAGCACCTACGGTCAAAACGGGGTCCTGTTCATCCACCGTCTACTGCCTCGCTTCAGCCCCATGGGTTACTGTTCATCCACCGTCGACCTCCTCAAGCCTCCACCAGCTACTGTTCATCCACGGGCTACTGTTCATCCAGCCTCCACCGGCTACTGTTCATAGAGCCTCCATGGGGTCATGTTCATCCACCCCCAACCAGCTGGGGTGCGGCGGCCTCCTCGGGGTCCTGTTCATCCAGCGGCAACGGCCTACTACCACGGGGTCCTGTTCATCCAACCCCCACCGGGAACTGTTCATCCACAGCCAACCAACCGGCTCGACTCACGACTTCTCGACTCGTTCTACATACCACGCGCACGGTAGCAACGGTCAATGTTCATCGAGAGGCAACCAACACCAGCTGGCTAGCTACGTCTCACACGGGGGCTCAATCAGCTTTACTGTAAGCAGCAGCAGTGATCGATCGCTCGGTTCAGTTAGCAGCAGCAGCGAAGGAATCTCTTGGGTTCAGTCAGCAGCGAATGAATCGCTCGGGTTCAGTTAACAGCCAAGGGATCGATCGCTCGGGTTCAGTAACGTAGCTAGCAGTGTGATCACTCGGGTTCAGTTAGAGGCCAACGCCTCGCACACACGCGTGTACCTGTATGAGAGAAACGCGCAAACCACAGTGCATCGCTTGGCGCCGACTAACCACCCTAACCGGGAACTCCCCGATATTTTCTTCGCCCTCGCTTCTACCATGATTTTTTTCGTCATGGACGGCCCAAAGAATGTCATGCAGCTCCGTCTCCGGCCCACCCAGGACGAAAATCCCATTTTCTATCATGATTTTTTGTCATAGAAGTAGGAGCCCACCACATCTATGATGATACGTGCTTTTGTCACAATTATCATCATAGAAGTGTCATAAGCATGACAGGAAAAAAATTCGTTCGGCCCAAAATGTGACGGATGTGTCTTTTTTTTTAGTGTCCTGAAGAAAATGATCCTGAGGAAAATGTTCAACCTCAACAAGGCCCTCGTCCAACTCATCCACAAGTGGCGAATGAAGTGCAGATTGAGAAGATCCTCGACAACATCAATGCACCTGGTCCCCTCACCCGCTCAAGGGCTTCACATCTTTCTAACTTTTGTGGACATTATGCTTTTGTCTCCATCACAGAGCCCACCAAAGTTGATGAAGCATTTTAGGAGCCTGAGTGGATTCAAGCCATGCAAGAAGAACTGCAACAATTCGAGCTCAACAATGTGTGGGAGCTTGTGAATCAACCTGATCCACGCAAGGACAATATCATCGGCACTAAGTTGATCTACCACAACAAGCAAGACGAAAATGGCCAAGTGGTAAGAAATAAGGCCCGTCTTGTAGCACAAGGCTACACACAGGTTGAGGGTATTGATTTCAGTGAAACTTTTGCACCTGTTGCAAGGCTTGAAGAAATTCGTGTATTGCTTGTGTATGCTAACCATCATAATATTCTCTTATATCAAATCGATGTGAAAAGTGCATTCCTTAATGGTAAGCATGAGGAAGAAGTATATGTTGCTCAACCACCAGGTTTTGAGGATCCAAAGCATCCACACAAAGTCTTCAGACTGAACAAGGCTCTCTATGGCTTCAAGCAAGCCCCACAGGCTTGGTATGATACACAGAAGGAATTCCTGAAGAAAAAGGGTTTCAAACCGGGTTCACTTGATCCTACTCTTTTCACTAAATCTTATGACGGTGAACTGTTCATATGCCAAATACATGTTGACGATATTATCTTTGTTGCACGAACAAGCGTTTCATTGACGAATCGGCATACATGATGCGTGAAGAATATCAGATGTCTATGATGGGATAACTGAAATTCTTCCTTTGTCTTCAAATTATTCAACAACCCAATAGCGTCTTCATTTCTCAAGAGAAATACCTCAAAGATTGCCTGGAGAAATTCAGCATGCAAGAATGGAAAGGCCTCAAAATTCCAATGCCAACTAATGGTCAACTCAGCACTTATGAAAATGGTAAAGATTTTGATCTGAAGGTATATCGCTCCATCATTGGTTCGCTTGTTTACCGTCGTGGCCGGATTTCTGGGACGCAAATATCCTAGAAATTAACCCCTCGTGTCATCACCAGCCCAGGATTACCGTTACTGCTGGACACGTCCTTGTTACAGATTACCAAGCAATTACAAGAATTGGATACAAGACCATGAAGGTCTAATGATACAACAATGATCCTGGCGATGGATGACGGAAGTGACTCGTGGTTCTCCAACATCGATGGGGCTCCATTCCCACAAGAACGGCTGACCTGGATAATTCCTATCCCGTGTGGCTGCCATCCTCGGCTCCGCATGGACATCGCTGTAGTACTCCTTGTAGAACTCCTGACCTGGCCAAGTAAATAGCCAGGGACAAGCCTGTGAGCACGTTTGAATGTACTCGCAAACATTATGAACACATGATATACCGAATGCATATGCTCATGCTGATCTAAGTGTTACGCTCATGCTGACTGAAATTTAAATCATGATAGGTTAAATATAATACGATCCAAAGAATAAATATAACAGGTTAGTGACAAGCAATAAAGAAAATTTAATGGAAAAGAAATGCCAATCGGGTGTCCACAAGAGTAGTGGCGTGATAGGACCGCCTGATAACTCGAGGGACGCCACGGAGAGGTCTTGAAAAGAAATGCCAATCGGGTATCCACAACATTAGTGGCGTGATAGACCGCATGAGAACTCGAGGGACACCATGAAGAGGTCTTGAAAAGAAATGCCAGTCGGGTGTCAAAAAGTGACGCCACGGTCGGTCTTGAAAAGAAATGCCAATCGGGTATCCACAAGAGTAGTGGCGTGATAGACCGCCTGAGAACTTGAGGGACGCCACGAAGAGGTCTTGAAAAGAAATGCCAGTCAGGTGTCAAAAAGTGACGCCACGGTCGGTCTTGAAAATAAAACCAAATGCCCGGGGTAGTCTAGCCAGCCCCTGAGACACTCTGGAAAATAAAATAAGAGAAACGGGTTAGTCCATAATAATATGCATAACCACAATAATATTAATATGCATAGCAAAAATATTCATGGTAGTATCAGGGTGACAATAATTATCCTGCAAAATAATTCAGGCTCAATTTAATTATTTTCCTCCGAAGACCGACACTAAGACTGACACTTGACCAACCCAGACTGTAGTCCTTAACCGCGGACATGGGTATTCGAATAGGTTTAATCTCTGCAGAGGGTGTACTCTTTACCCACAAGTAAAGGATTTCTTTAGTAAGTACCGTGACACTGACTAATTCCCATTACGCTCTTTGGGTTGAAAACACACCTGACCAGCACACACCAGATTAACCGTCCGGATGCCTAGAATCACCCAAAGCATCATTTCAGAAAAACTCTAAGTCGGGGAGACAACAATCTCGAGTAGCATGGGATCACTATTAATACGCGCGGATTCCAAGGGGCGACCCCCTCTCGTTTACAACCGGAAACATCCATGCCCCCTGACCCGATGACAGGATTTAGTCCACGGCCGTGGAAACCCTCATCGTGGCCCTCTGTATGGTGTGTGCATGAAAGGGGTTAACAACTTACTAAACCATACCCCACCTGTGGCAGGGACAGGTGGCAGCACGAACCAAGTATGGGGGTTACTGGAACAAGACTCGATCTACGGTCGACTCAGGAGGTTAAGTTTTCCTGCAGTGGTTAGCACAATATATTCCTTGGTGATACCCAACATCTTCACCACCCGGCATGTCCCTACATGCCCTTATTGATCATTCTCGTCACCACGAGAATTCAGTCTCATGGTCACTTTACTCGTGACTGATTCTTTCCTGCAGTTTAGTCCAAAACAACACGGGCATACATGACAAGTGAAAGTAACCATACTCACTCATACTTCATGCTTTAAAGATGACAGCAAAATAGCCATGGATCATGCATGCAAAAATAGCCATATGCAAATTCTATTAAAAATTATCACAACCATGATTCAAATATTCTAGCTAGCAACCACAAACAAAAACATTCACCATATCAAGTGTTCAAGATGCTTGCCTTGAGCATGCAGAAGTGCGGGGTGCACTCCAAATGTTTGAAAAAAATTATCTCCCCTCCATTTCCTATTTTCAAAAATATTTGAATTACCACATATAGCAACAACAGTGCTAAAAAGTTGTCTGGAAAATTTTGAAATAAATACTAAAATAAACTTGATGAAAAATGAAAAATAACCAAAAAAAAAATCAATTCATTTGGAGTTAATATGAATTACTTATGGAATTTATAAGCTGGAATAAATTACTAAATGGACTATTTAATAGATCCAGTAGGAACAATGCTTCCAAAAAATGTTCACCTAATCTAGATAAATAGAGCATGTTTTTATGAGACTGTAGAAATTTGAATCACTGGATTTGGATTTGAAATGGTCACTGAGGAATTATTTGTATATTGCGGGGAAAAAAGATAAAGAAAAAGGCTGAGGAACGCCCTGTGCGCGTTTTAGTTGCGCGGCATCCCTGGGTCGAGCCCAGCTCCTAGCCCGCGGGGGTACGGCGGCGTCGAAGGCTTACCACTGGAGTACGCTTCCCAGCGGGGAAAGCGCTTGCGCTTCTGGAGAGGGGGTGACACACCGACAGGTGGGACCCACCTGTCAGGTTTGTCATCTCCCAAGCACGCGCGCCCGGGTAGGAATCAGAGGAGGGCTCCGACGTTCGGCGCCGGCGAATGGCGGTGCCCTTCAGGATGTGGAGGCCACCTATGAGCTCGGAGGGTCCTGGCGATCCTCCCGAGGTGTGGCACGGTTGGCGGGGAGTGCGGGGCTGCCGGCGGCGAGGATGCCCGAGAAGCTCCGGCGGAACCCAAATTGGGGATTTCACCTGTAGGCCATCTCCGGCCAAATTGAGGAGGGGGAACGGATCCGTGATATCATTGGGAGTCTGTGGGTGAAGAGAGTGGAGAGGGGGAGGCCCTGGTGGTGATGGAACCAAACGAACCGTGGCGGCAGCAGAAGCTGTCGGAGACGAGCGGGACGGCCATCTCTGATTGCTTGGTGCCTTGGGGAGGCTCACAGAGGAAGAGGCAGGAGTAGTGATGAGTTAGGAAAGCTCAAGGGTGGCTTTTATAGCCGGAGAAGGTCGGTGCTGCAGCTTTCCAAAGAACGGCCTCGATGGCCGTCGCCATTACTGCGCCAAAATGGCAGTTGCGGGGCGGCATGACGTGGGCAAGCGTCTGAGCGACGCCACCATCCAGGGAGTGAGCTGGCTGGCTCGGGGAAGTGCTGGGTAGCGTGGACGGTGCCGTCCCCGAGTGGATCACGGTGGTAGCCATTATTGGTAAGCGAGGACGGTGGCGAGGCCGTTGGTGGATGGCGGAGTTCGGTGAGGACGGTGGTGGCCGCAGTTAAGTCGAGGGGGTGCTCTGGTGGCCTCGGATTGGCACCAGGCGCCCTGGACGGTGCCGTACCCAAGTCGGCGACCGCGGCGGCGGCTCTGGTCAGTGTAGGTCGGTGGCTGGTCGGTGTTAGGAGCCAAGGAGGAGTGATGGCTGGTGGTGAGACGGTCAGCAGTTGCTACTGGGTGCGGTGGTGGCTGGGAAAATCAGCAGGCGAGCGACAGGAGCTCGGGCGCCGATGCAGTGCTATACGGGCGCTCTGGCCATGCGCTGTGCATGCATCCAGGGTGTTCGGCAAAATGCCAATGGCAGCCACAGGGTCCCAAACAAGTTGCAAAATAATAGAATGGTGCTAGTGTGGGTGGTGATGATGATGGACAAGTTAGTTTTGCCATAGGATCCAGTGGCACATGGAGTTCAGAAAGGATGCCAAATTTTGTCATGCCCACAAGGTGCTTGATGAAATGCTAAGGCCATTTAGAAGATTCCTATGAAAGTGATATTTGGCAGAATGGTGTCTCATTAGATGTTAGATATGGTTGTGGAGTTGGTTGGGCAAAAGGAAAAACTTGTTAGTGCAAGTTTTAGAGAAATTCATTTCTGGACAGAAACTTCAGCGGAATATTTGGTGAACTAAAAAGATTCCAATGGAGCAAAAAAATTGGACTTAAGGGTTTGGTAGGAAGGACTATAGTGTGGAATAATTTTAGAATTTTTGGAGCAAAGAAAAATGAGGTTGTAGTGGAAAGCTGGATCTAGACCAGAAATGAAAAGAGGTTGTTATGCTCAAAATTTACAAAAGACCAAGTTAGGTTTTTGCATGAAAGTGATCTGTGGACATCACATGACCTCCCATAATTTTTGTGGATTTTTAAAAGAATTAATTAAAGTGGTTGTAGTGCAACAGAGGTATTTAAAGAATTGAAAATGCTGTTAAAAGAATTGTTATATGGTAATTTTTATTATGAAAATAATTCTTACTGTTATTAAGCTATAATTGAAATGTTTAAGGAAAACTACCAAAGCCACAATATTATTTCCAAAAATTTCAATATGGAGGGAAGAATTTTGTAAAACAGAAACAGAAAATACTCTGAAAATAATAAAGGACTTACTTAAATCAAAATTTTATTTCTGCCAAATTTTACTTAATAAAAATGTGATTAAATTTTTGGGGTGTTACAAACTCTACCCCCCTTAAGAAAATCTCGTCCTCGAGATTTGTTAATGTGGTCATCAAATATTAAACCCACCTTTCGAGGAGATTTTTTTTGAGCCAATTAAAATAACCTATTTAGGCACAGTTGATGTGGTCTCGTGATAATTGGTGTAACTACAGTGAGGCACTAGTGTTGTGGTTCTATTGTGACTATTACGACAAATTTTGAAAAAGTATAAATTCCAAAATTCTCTTGCCGTACTCTAGTGCACAGTGCTCTCTCTGGCTCACAGGTAGACCCAGGGCCCACTATCAGTCTCTTCTTCTTCCTCCGGCTCTCTTCTCCTTCTCCCTCTTGCGTGCTTTCTCCACCTGCGGCATCTAGCACGTAGGGTATCTAGGGCCGTACTGTGGTAGTGCGTGGCATGCTAGCTGCTGGTGCAGCGTGCACTCACCTCGCGGGCCATTACCTTGTCGGCACTGCTCGCGGATTCACCTCCGAACACCGGTGATCGAGCGGCGAGCGGTGCTGGTGGACCTCGCTCACCATGCACCGAGCCTGAGCTATAAAACGAATGTAGTGTTACTCTCTTCTTCATCACACCTTGCCTCACTTCTTCTTCCACCTCCTTTTTGTTCGAAAGAGCTCGGACGAGGCTCCAATGGAGGACGTGCTTCCTGGGTGGTTTACGATTCTCATGTCCGTAGAGGTGGCGGCGTTGCTCGGGTTCTCGCTGCTCCTATGTGTGATGATCCTTGACGATCGCCGTGATGCCGTAGCTCGAGTGGTGGCTCTTCGAGGCGGCGGTGATCATGAGGATTAGGCATCGGTGGTGGTTACGCATGAATGTTAGTGCGCTCTGCAGTAGCTCCGTAGAAATAAAAACCCACAAAAAAATTTGTGGTGTGATGAGAGTGGTCTGGTGTGTGAGGTGGTTGATTAGGTGCTAAGTGTGTGTGTGTGGTTCTGCACTTAGTGCATGTAGTGGAGTGAGTGTGACTATAAGCCGGATGTCGTGGTGGTGCGTGAATTAATTCTGTGTTTGCGAAAATTATTAGTCGCAGGGATCCTTAATAAAATCTCAACCTGAGATTTGTTAAGGGTGAAAAAAAATCCATTGTAAACTATGGTAACCAAATTACTCTTACGCAACAGCAACCAAACAATTCACTCATAGGGTAAATCCTAAGATGCAACACAGATACCAAATCATGCAATTAAATGCTAGACTAACGAACACAACCATGGTCTCTACGGTACAAAGGTAAAATCGATAGGGTCCTGAGAAAATATCCCTGGCATTGGAACACATTCTTCTTCCCCCGGAGAAAGTGGATGGAGGAGTCGAAGAACGTTCCCTCCTTGGTCTAGCAAAAGTTGTCCTCCGATGGCGATCTGAGGATTCAGAACAGCAAGAGTCTGGAGGAAGTCCATCACTTGTTGGGTCAAACGCTCTTGTGCGATGACATATTGAACAAGGTTGGCTAGCATTGGATCTCTTTCTGATTGTCTACAGGGGAAAGATGCTTCTTCTCCGGGTGCTGCGCGGCTCGGGAAGTAGTAATACCCCCTTTCTCTAGCATGAGGCACTGCGAACCGGAGACGGGTAATTGCTTCGTAGGCAGCAACTTCTATAGCCATTTCTGGAGTTGGCATAGATTTCCCGATGAAGACGACACTTGTAGGGCCTTGGTTTGGGTCGACTAGTGGGATGTGCGCGACTGCCCAATATTTTGAGGCGTTGTGGTTGATCCTTGATTTGAACAGCTCATACTGGGGTGATTGAGTGGAACCAAGGGTGTTGCTGGTGAAATCCCACAATATCTTGACAAAACTGCCCGGGGTTGCATCTGGGGTTCTCAGATGAATCCCAAGGTGCGACATGGGGGAAATGGTAGTGGAGGCAGTGTACAAAGTGAGGGATGCTGATTTTGGTTACGAGAGTGGTCTCCTCCTGGGCTAGGAAACATATATCAGCATGGTTACGATTCTGGGTATCAGCTCTGTTCTAGAGTGGTCGAGTCAATGTCGCAGATATAAATCACAAAATGTGACGTATTACTGTGGTTGTCAGTTAGGGAGATAGGTTGGGCACCGACGGCTAAAAGGTGTCAGCTGGCCACTGTGCAGACTATTGGATAGGATGGGCTTGATGGTGGATAGGAAAGGATATGGACAGTATGGAAACGTATGGATAGTGACAGGCTAAGATAGGATTAGCCAATAGTCAGCCTGGCTCTGATACCTAGGCTGTCGGGGCCGGATTTCCGGGATCCAAATATCCCAGAAATTAACCCCTCGTGTCATCACCACAGCCCAGGATTACCGTTACTGGTGGACACGTCCTTCTTACAGATTACCAAGCAATTACAAGATATGGATACAAGACCATGAAGGTCTAATGATACAACAATGATCCTGGCGATGGATGACGGAAGTGACTCGTGCTTCTCCAACATCGATGGGGCTCCATTCCCACAGGAACGGCTGACCTGGATAATTCCTATCCCGCGTGGCTGCCATCCTAGGCACCGCACAGATGTCGCTGTAGTACTCTTGTAGAACTCCTGACCTGGCCAAGTAAATAGCCAGGGACAAGCCTGTGAGTACATTTGAATGTACTCGCAAACATTATGAACACAAGATATACCGAATGCATATGCTCATGCTGAACTAAGTGTTACGCTCATGCTGACTGAAATTTAAATCAAGATAGGTTAAATATAATACGATGCAAAGAATAAATATAATAGGTTAGTGACAAGCAATAAAGAAAATTCAATGGAAAAGAAATGCCAATCGGGTGTCCACAAGAGTAGTGGCGTGATAGGACCGCCTGATAACTCGAGGGACGCCACGGAGAGGTCTTGAAAAGAAATGCCAATCGGGTATCCACAACAGTAGTGGCGTGATAGACCTCCTGAGAACTCGAGGGACACCATGAAGAGGTCTTGAAAAGAAATGCCAGTCGGGTGTCAAAAAGTGACGCCACGGTCGGTCTTGAAAAGAAATGCCAATCGGGTATCCACAAGAGAAGTGGCGTGATAGACCGCCTGAGAACTCGAGGGACGCCACGAAGAGGTCTTGAAAAGAAATGCTAGTCGGGTGTCAAAAAGTGACGCCACAGTTGGTCTTGAAAATAAAACCGAATGCCCGGGGTACTCTAGCCAGCCCCTGAGACACTTAGGAAAATAAAATAAGAGAAACGGGTTAGTCCATAATAATATGCATAACCACAATAATATTAATATGCATAGCAAAAATATTCATGGTAGCATAAGGGTGACAATAATTATCCTGCAAAATAATTCAGGCTCAATTTAAATATTTTCCTCCGAAGACCGACACTTGACCAACCCAGACTATAGTCCTTAACCGCGGACATGGCTATTCTAATAGGTTTAAACTCTACAGAGGTTGTACTCTTTACCCACAAGTAAAGGATTTCTTTAGTCAGTACCGTGACACTGACTAATTCCCATTACGCTCTTTGGGTTGAAAACACACCTGACCAGCACACACCAGATTAAATCATTTCAGAAAAACTCTAAGTCGGGGAGACAACAATCTCGAGTAGCATGGGATCACTATTAATACGCGTGGATTCCAAGGAGTGCCCCCTCTTGTTTAAAACCGGAAACACCCATGCCCCCTGACCCGATGACAGGATTTAGGCCACGGCCGTCGAAACCCTCATCGTGGCCCTCTGTACGGTGTGTGCATGGAAAGGGGTTAACAACTTACTAAACCATACCCCCCTGTGGCAGGGACAAGTGGCAGCACGAACCAAGTATGGGGGTTACTGGAAGAAGACTCGATCTACGGTCGACTCAGGAGGTTAAGTTTTCCTGTAGTGGTTAGCACAATATATTCCTTGGTGATACCCAACAGCATCACCACCCGGCATGTCCCGACATGCCCTTACTGTTCATTCTCGTCACCATGAGAATTCAGTCTCATGGTCACTTTACTCGTGACTGATTCTTTCCTGCAGTTTAGGCCAAAACAACATGGGCATACATGACAAGTGAAAGTAACCATACTCACTCATACTTCATGCTTTAAAGATGACAGCAAAATAGCCATGGATCATGCATGCAAAAATAGCCATATGCAAATTCTATTAAAAATTATCACAACCATGATTCAAATATTCTAGCTAGCAACCACAAAAAAAACATTCACCATATCAAGTGTTCAAGATGCTTGCCTTGAGCATGAAGAAGTGTGGGGTGCACTCCAAATGTTTGAAAATTCTTATCTTCCCTCCATTTCCTATTTTCAAAAATATTTGAATTACCACATATAGCAACAATAGTGCTAAAAAGTTGTCTGGAAAATTTTGAAATAAATACTAAAATAAACTTGATGAAAAATGAAAAATAATCAAAAAAGAATCAATTCATTTGGAGTTAATATGAATTACTGATGGAATTTATAAGCTGGAATAAATTACTAAATGGACAATTTAATAGATCCAGTAGGAACAATGCTTCAGAAAAATGTTCACCTAATCTAGATAAATAGAGAATGTTTTTATGAGACCGTAGAAACTTGAATCACTAGATTTGGATTTGAAATGGTCACTGAGGAATTATTTGTAAATTGCTGGAAAAAAAAGATAAAGAAAAAGGCTGAGGAACGCCCTGTGCGCGTTTTAGTTGCGCGGCATCCCTGGGCCGAGCCCAACTCCTAGCCCACGGGGGTACGGCGGCGTCGAAGGCGTACCACAGGAGTACGCTTCCCAGCGGGGAAAGCGCATGCGCTTCTGGAGAGGGGGCGACACACCGAAAGGTGGGACCCACCTGTCGGGTTTGTCATCACCCAAGCGCGGGCCCGGGCAGGAATCAGAGGAGGGCTCCGGCGTCCGGCACTGGTGAACGATGGTGCCCTTCGGGATGTAGAGGCCACCTACGAGCTCGGAGGGTCCTGGCGATCCTCCCGAGGTGTGGCGCGGTTGGCGGGGAGTGCGGGGCTGCCGGCGGCGAGGATGCCCGAGAAGCTCCGGCGGAACCCAAATTGGGGATTTCGCCTGTAGGCCATCTCCGGCCAAATTGAGGAGGGGGAACGGATCTGTGAGATCATTGGGAGTCTATGGGTGAAGAGAGTGGAGAGGGGGAGGCCCTGGTGGTGTTGGAACCAACCGAACCGCGGCAGCGGCAGAAGCTGCCGTAGACGAGCGGGACGGCCATCTCTGATTGCTTGGTGGCTTGGGGAGGCTCACAGAGGAAGAGGCAGGAGTAGTGATGAGTTAGGAAAGCTCAAGGGTGGCTTTTATAGCCGGAGAAGGTCGGTGCTGCAGCTTCCCAAAGAACGACCCCAGTGGCCGTCGCCATTACTGCACCAAAATGGCAGTTGCGGGGGCGGCACGACGTGGGGAAGCTTCTGAGCGACGCCACCGTCCAGGGAGTGAGCTGGCTGGCTCGGGGAAGTGATGGGTAGTGTGGATGGTGCCGTCCCCGAGTGGATCATGGCGGCGACCATTAATGGTAAGCAAGGACGGTGGCAAGGCCATTGGTGGACGGCGGGGTTTGGTGAGGACGGTGGCGGACGCAGTTAAGTCGAGGGGGTGCTCTGGTGGCCTTGTATTGGCGCCAGGCGCCCTGGACGGTGTCGTACCCGAGTCAGAGACTGCGGCAGCGACTCTGGTCGGTGCAGGTCGGTGGCTGGTCGGCGTTAGGAGCCAAGGAGGAGTGATGGCGGGTGGTGAGACGGTCAGCAGGTGCTACTGGGTGCGGTGGTGGCTGGGAAAATCAGCAGGCAAGTGACAGGAGCTCGGGCGCCGACGCAGTGCCATACGAGCGCTCTGGCCGTGCACTGTGCACATGTCCAGGGTGTTCGGTAAAATGCCAATGGCAGCCATCGGGTCCCAAACAAGTTGCAAAATAATAGAATGGTGCTAGTGTGGGTGGTGATGATGATGGACAAGTTAGTTTAGCCATAGGATCCAGTGGCACATGAGTTCAGAAAAGATGCCAAATTCTGTCATGCCCACAAGGTGCTTGATGAAATGCTAAGGCCATTTAGAAGATTCCTATGAAAGTGATATTTGGCAGAATGGTGTCTCATTAGATGTTAGATATGGTTGGGCAAAAGGAAAAACTTGTTAGTGCAAGTTTTAGAGAAATTCATTTCTGGACAGAAACTTCAGAGGAATATTTGGTGAACTAAAAAGATTCCAATGGAGCAAAAATTGTGGACTTAAGGGTTTGGTTGGAAGGACTATAGTGTGGAATAATTTCAGAATTTTTGGAGCAAGGAAAAATGAGGTTGTAGTGCAAAGCTGGATCTGGACCAGAAATGAAAAGAGGTTGTTATGCTCAAAATTTACAAAAGACCAAGTTAGGTTTGTGCATAAAAGTGATCTATGGACATCACATGACCTCCCATAATTTTTGTGGAATTTTAAAAGAATTAATTAAAGTGGTTGTAGTGCAACAGAGGTATTTAAAGTATTGAAAATGCTGTTAGAAGAATTGTTTTTGGGCAATTTTTATTATGAAAATAATTCTTACTGTTATTAAGATATAATTGAAATATTTTAGGAAAACTACCAAAGCCACAATATTATTTCCAAAACTTTCTATATGGAGGGAAGAATTTTGTAAAACAGAAACAGAAAATACTCTGAAAATAATAAAGGACCTGCTTATAAATCAAAATTTTATTTCTGCCAAATTTTACTTAATAAAAATGTGATTAAATTTTTGGGGTGTTACATTTACCTATGTGCATCTAGGCTAGATATTATGCTTAGCATTTGAACGTGTGCCCGATTTCAAGTGACACCGAAGGAATCACACCACCAGGCTGTGAAATGAATTCTTCGATATTTAGCTCACACACCAATGCTTGGATTATGGTATCCCAAGGGTTCATCTTTTGAACTAGATGGATTTTTTGATTCTGATTATGTTGGAGATCGTGTGGATCACAAGTCTACATCAGGCACATGCCATTTCCACGGACGATCTCTTGTCTGTTGGTCCTCAAAGAAGCAGACTAGCGTAGCTCTATCCATAGCTGAGGCTGAATACATTGCCGCTGGTGCCTGCTGCTCACAGTTGCTATGGATGAAGCAAACCCTCAAGGACTATGGCATCAACATGAATAAAGTCCCTCTCTTTAGTGACAACGAGAGTGCTATCAAGATCGCCCACAACCTAGTGCAACATTGCAAGATGAAGCATATTCAGATTTGTCACCATTTTCTTCGTGATCATGTGCTAAAGGGAGACATCGTCATCGACCACGTGAAGACAGAAGACCAACTTGCCGATATCTTCACTAAGCCCTTGGATGAAAAGAGGTTCTGCAAGTTGCGGTGTGAGCTAAACATCCTAGAATCTTCGTATGTCTTGTGAAATGGACAAACATCCTAACGCTTATGCATTTTTGATGACTTTGATGCACAACACACGAAGTAACGTTTTTCTTCAATCAATGAAGACTAACCCTCCAAGTGTGAAGAAATTAATGAAGAAATTGACTCTCAGAACCGTACGACAATTGTACGCGGTGTCTGAAGTCATCAAAGTTCTTACACAGTGGGTAATGCCACCACCTCTCTATGACATTCTTCAAATTTGAGTTTTTCGTCATTTGCAATTTCGTGAAACTTTTCAAATTCGTCATTTGAGGTTATTCTTCACTGATATATAAATATATATATATATATATATATATATGTTTATTCGAGCTTTTCATGTCCTCAACAGCATCCACATATTGCTAATTCTTCAATTCGATTTCTTCGTCTATGTGGATGTGATCGGACCCGCTCCCCTCTATGCTAAGCTCAACCCACTCTTTTCACAAATTCTTCATATGCGTTCTACTTGACACTATTCAAAATCTTCACTGTGTCCGGGACAGCTGAAGAAATTGCAAATACTATTTAAAAATCTCAAACTTTTATTTCTGGCAGTTGCCACAGTAAGTCATCCAGCGCTTCACACGCACGAATAAGTGTGAAAATGGATGCGTGACATCTGTCACCGAGATGCGAATGGTCAGGGGCTTATCTGTCCAAAATTTCCAGACCCTTCAGTTTTCACTGTGGCTATAACTAGCCTTGAACCTGTCAATGTTAGATTACTCCGTCTCTCCACTCCTTTTGCTCTCAGTCCTCAAACCCTAGCACCGACGCTGGATCTCATCGCCGCTGAGAAGAAGAGCTTTGCTGCCTCGACTTCTTCGTCGACGTACTCACGCCGGACGTGGATTTCTTCACCTCCGCCGCTGCCGTAGACATCTTTCATCACCAAGTTAGGGCACGGAAGATCTGAGCTGACGATTTCCTTCGCCTTGTCATCCAGTTCATCGAGTTCATCACTGGGGTAATTAAATGCTTATTTACCACACCTCTTTGATATTCACTCTACTCGAAATTCTTCAAGTCCTGTTTTTACCACTCTTCCAATTCTTCAGCATTTCAATATGTCTAGTCTTGTGTATTTCATCATTGATATGCTTAACAAGTAGATTCCTCAATTATGCAAATTACTCAAATCTGTACAACTCTGGAACCTAAGTCAAGAACATTTGATGAAATTCTTCAAGACAATAAGGGTCAATTTGCTCAACTGGTTTATTTTGAAAATCTCTGAGAACGCATGTGACTCTTCACTATTTCCTCGGAACTATACTCTGTTCATAGGTACAATGTCTGCAGATGAATCTCTAGATTCTCATCAGCTTAATTCATTTGCAGCACAACTTGGGGAAAAACTTCAAACTTCATCACAGTCCTCACAGGTTCAAAATCCTCAGTTGAAGAAAATGGCTGATGGAAAGAAGCCACAGAAAGGTGGCAAAAGGAAGGAAGAACAGACAACATTTGGGATCCCTCATGACTTAGGGTACAGCACACCTGACGAAAGTGTTCATGGCCCAGAGACTGATAAGCAACACAAGACTCGAATGCAGAAAATAAAGAGATACTAGTCATATGAATGGAGAACTTACAATTATGTCACACCCAAGTACATGAAGGAATTCACTGTTATGCCTCCCTGCAAAAGACCACCGCTTGCTCCTGGACAGGATGCTGATCCCATAAGTATTAGAAGAAGTGAGGAATTTCCTTAAGAATGGGCTAAGCGCCAGCCCACATTGGCAGAACAAGCAAAGAAGGCCGTTGAAGAATTCAACCATGCCTCAAAGGCGTCAGCTGAAGGTAGTGGCAGTGGCAATGCCAGTGCCCCAAAGAAATCAATGCAAAAGAATTCGGCACATAAGCCAAGGCCAACTGTGCCAATGCCCTCAGTGGCTCAGCCCAAAACTGCAAGGGCTTCAGCACCAAAGGCTTCAAAATCTTCAGTGCCTCCTGCTTCATCAAGTTCATCAATGGTAGCAGTCAGAGCATCAACACCGGTCTCGCTCACATCTTGCCATTGCACCAAGGGCTTTCATACAACCACCATCTCTGCATCACGTGCCTCAGCTTCCAGACCACCAACTTCTTCAACACCGAAGCTGAAGTAAAAGGCAACTGCTGGCCGTGGTACTAGGCCAAGTCCCAAGAGCAAGGCCATTGTGCCACAAGTTGATGAACAAGGGCTCACTGCCGAAGATGAGCTCACGGAGTTCCTCAGAAGAAAACAAGAGCAGGCTGCCATTGCAAAGAATTCTTCTGTTCCTATGCTGATGGACCCGAAGAGACTGCTCGATTTCATTGACATCTGGTGCTCCAATCCAGAGACTCCTCTTGATGACCTCAACCTCCCTCCTGGTCCAGGACATATGATTTCTTCATTCATATTGAATGAGAAATACAAGATTGCAAAAGCTAAACTTGTGCACAAGAAGAATGTGCAAAAGGAGAAGGAGCTGAGGAAGAACATGCTTTCAATATCTCCTCAATGGCTCATGACACTTCAGTATGAAATTCTTCAGCTATCTGAGGAATATGAAAGGCAGGCCAATCATTGCTGTGGCATCAAAGAACGATTCATCACAGCATCAACTAAAGTAGTTGCAGACCACAACAAGAAAGAAGCCGCCAAGTTTGGCTCTGCTCCACCACCAACCACACAGGCCAGTGAGACTGCGCCTTTTATCTACTGAAGAATCTGCCAGAGCAACTAAAGAAGTTATGCCTGAAGAGACTGAAAGGGTAACAATTGATGTTGGTTCTAAAGAAATTCCCAGGGCCACTGAAAGTGTTGCGCCTGAAGAAATTGCAAGGGTGACTGCATCAATCATGCCTGATGAAACTGCTCCAACCAGTTCCTCAGTGGCAGCTCCACCAACGGCATCATCTTTGAAGCTTATCACCCTTCCTTCTGCATCAGAAGTGAAGAAGACAAAAGCTGTTGAGCAAGAAGCTAAGAAGAGAAAGGCATCAGCTCCATAGATACCTGAATCACTGAAGAAATTGAAGACGGCGACATTGTCTTCAATTGTTATTCCCATTGACGCAATTCCAATCTCATCAGCGCCCCCTACTCGTAACCCTAAGAATCTTCAAATGGTTCCATATGGGGTGGATTATGAAATCCCTTAGGCTGATGATGAAGAAGAAGATACCCATTCCGCTGCTACCACAGAGCAAATGGATGAAGAAATTGAGGCTGACACTGATAAATCTGTGCCTCAAGAGACTGTTCAAACCCCTCAGTGTACACTGCTAATTGAAGAAAATGAGGAGGAAGTGGATATCGACGATGAAATAACTCCTCCACTCCATGACGAATATTAGGAAGCTGCCCACCCAAATTCGCCCCTCACCACTTCCCTCACAACAGAGCCTCAGTCGCCTCAACGCACTGAAGAAATTCCAAGTGATTCTGAAGAACAACCACCCCTTGCTCCAAAGCATCCCTGAAGAAGTTCCAACTGCAGCAGTTGATGAAATTGCTAATGATGACCCTGATGTTGATGTCGTTAATGCCTCTCCGCCTCGCGCACTCAATTCCCTCAGCAGACACTGATACAGTTCCTACTGCCACAGCTGAGCAAGTTGCAAAGTCTATAGAAATCACTGATCCCAATGATTCAACTGGCTTTCCAAGGACAATCTTTGATGTGAGAAAGAAGAAGCACAACAACCTGTCCAAGTTATGCCCACGTTTGGCAAAGCCTCAAGGGGCCAAAATTTGACAGCGCCAAATTCTTCGAAGAAAAGAATTTCTTCATTGGTGAGTCACCCTATGACTCAGCCAAGCTAAGGCGTCTAAGATTTTGGACAAGGACGCAGATGAACTTATATGCCTCACTACTGTTTGACAAGAAGAAAGTGTTTGCACATCGCCATATTCCTCACATAGATATGGAATCGATTTCTTGCTTCCGACCAGTGTTGTGTGTGATACATGATGCCGGACTGCTGAGCTTCTGAACAGATATATGCGACTAGAATGATGAACTTAGTCTTCAATTTTGCTACTGTGCACTTCTTGGGCAATGCTGACGATACTGCTACCTAGGCTCTAGACTGTATGAGTGAAGACACTCACTACAAAGCACCTATTGATGAATTACTTCATGCTCTTCCAGTTGATCCACCCAAAGAAGGAGCAAGAAAGATATATGAAGAACCTGATGTAGCTAACCATATGATGCAACTGCTGATGAAGCCTATGGCTGATGACAATGCTCCAAGGACAACCTTTCTAGTGAAGGATTTGCTATATGTGCCAAAGACTATCTATCATATTCTGACAAAGACACTTAGTCCGATCAAAGGCCACAATTCAGACACTGAAGAAGTTCTGGGAGTCATGAAGAATTTGATGTTCCACATCATACATGGCTCTCCCATCAACATTCACGATTTCTTTCTGAAGACTTTGGTCGCTGTTGCACAGTCTCCGTTTGAGTTGAAGCCATATGCACCATGGATTATGCGATTCAGCAGATCCCGGTCTTCAATTCACTACAAGGCTGATCGTTAGAACCACCTGAGCTTTATGCCTGACATTGAAATTCTTCAAAGCACACTGTCCACAATTCCTGGCAAAGGCAAGAGTGTTATTGATGAAGGAATTAGTCCCCTTGATGGACAATTTCGTCAACCCATCTCAAGCTCCATAGCTGATGAATCTGCCAGCCAAGACACTTTAGCAAAAGCTTCAAGGCCATCTTCTTCACCAGAAGCACCACGTGTCATGACTAACCGTGAGCTGCTTATAAGTCTTCATCAAAAACTTGACAAGCATCATCGATGGATTAAGCATCAATTTGCAGCTGTGCAAGCAAATATGACAGTGACGCATAACACTGTCTGCAAGAACAGATACTATCTCCATGAGATATTTGATCGCAGTTGGGCCACACCTTCACATCTCAAGACAGATGAGGAACTTGCTACTGACAACTTTCCGATGAATTTGGACTGGGCTGAACCGCCAAGGAAAGAAATTCAAGAAAACTCCAGCTCCTCCTCTGATGCCAAGCTCTGTATCTTCATCGCTCTCCACTGACGAAAATGAAAACGTTGAAGATATTGCTGCTGGTCCCTCTGCACCGCGCGACCCCAACAACGCTGGTGCTCTCTCGTCCTTTCCATGATGATTTTCTTCAGGAGCGCTAGTTCTCAGGTTCCTCATGTGTTTGGTCATTTGATGACAAAGGGAGAGAAATTTGAGTTAGTCTTCAATTGGGTCTTAATATGGGGTGTTTTTGCTTAAGTGCAACTCTTGAAACTTTTCTGGATGTGCTCTTGATGAGTTGTAACTTAATAACTGTTGGTTAGCCTCATTTGACGCGCATGCTTTATTCCTCAATATATATCTGCTCATGCATGCACAATTTTGTCAGACACCAATTTTCATCATGCATTCATATTCTTCAAATATCTTATGATCATGCATGATTGGTTTCCAAGATATAGGGGGAGATCTCCACAAATTCAACCTGCCATGTGCATTTGCAATCCAAAGCAAATTCCTCATATGCATATCTTCAGGGGGAGTTCCTCAATATCTTGTAACCAATTTCTTCAAACTCTTTACTTACACTTCAATTATTTTTACTCCCATTGAAACCTAACTAATTTGTCATCAATCACCAAAAAGGGGGAGATTGTAAGTGCATCAAGTGCCCCCTTAGTGGTTTTGGAGTATTGATGACAAATAGGTTGAGGAAGTAATGAGTTTGTGAGTATACACAAGTGACAGAGTCACAGAATATTTGGTTTAACACATGGAAGACAACCCCTAAAAATGTATTTCTTCAAGTGAAGAACTTGGTGATGAAATTGGTATGTCCTTTGAAGAAATTGATGTGAAGACTTTGAAGCTTGAAGACTTTGTTTTCATAGGTTCTTTTCTTCTTCGTTGACTCATAGGAAAAACCGTACTGTTAAAGGGGGTCTAGGTGAATCATAGTTCACATTTCCAAAGTGATGCTCAAACCTATCCAAACCTATACACAAAAGCCGCTTCGAGTGAAGCCTTTGGAAATCTCCAGTGCAGCTGACGCAATTGCTAGCGACAGTGACGAAGTTCATCTGGTCGTGGACGAATTTGGTCATGCTGAGGAGTTAGGGGTTCGCCAGTGCGTTATGCCTAAAAGTGAGGAAATTGAATGCCCCAACGAATTTGAGAGTTCAAATTCCAACCGTTGTTGCGCCGCGTGCCAGCTATCCAGTGGATCTTTATCGTGACAACAGTCAAATCAGAGAAGGGCATTTATGACAATTCATGTTGGGTTGCCCCTGGACTATAAATAGCCGCCCCCACAACCATCCTCTGACCACTTTGAGAGAATCCTAAGTGAGGAAAAACCCAGAGCCAAAGTGATTTTCATAAGAGAGCAACCCATCCTCCGACCACTTTGAGAGAATCCTATGTGAGGAAAAACCTAGAGCCAAAGTGATTGAGCATCACTGAAGAGATTGATCTGTGTGATCTGATGCCTGTTACCTTTGAAGACTGTCATTCTTCCAGACGGTTAGCCGTCAAGTTCTGAGTACACCAAGAGTCATTGTGGTGTGCCGGTGAACAAGTCTGGGAAGGTTTTGGAAGTCTACCTTAAAGACTTACCACGAGTGATTGGGCAAGGACTAAGTGACCTTAGCTCAAGAGTAATACGGTGAGGACTTTGTGTCCTCTGAGTTGCGACTTAGCCACCTCAACCAGATGTACAGTTGATGCAGCAACTGGAACTGGTGTACCAAATTCCATTTTCTTCATCGAGCCAACCTGGTTTCAAATTCCTCAACCCTCTCCTACTTTATTCCGCTGCTGAAGAATTTGTGATCTGTGCTCTAGCGAATTTGAACTGAAGAATTTCATATCACTCTCATTCATTTCCGAAGTTCATTTTCTTCATGCGTGTATGATTGTATGATTGCATGTTCTTCATTGTTATGTATCATGAATGCATGTACTCTGATTCTGTAATGACTTAGTTTCCCTTGTGTTTCTATTTCTTCACTCCAATCTTCGTCAAATTTTTCAGAGTTTGACAAATTTCTAAAAATCTCCCATTCACCCCCCTCTGAGAGTAAACCTGCGCTTCCTCGCCTCTTGACCATACAGGTGGTTCGTAAAAACAAAGATATACATAAATATCTTCTCTAAATTTTGAAATGGCGCAAAGGAATACAAAAGACAAGGCATATGAGTTAGTACCATCATGTAGTTCACTGATGTCTTCTTCATTGTGCACACAAAGATCTTGTAATTTTTCGTCGCTAGTTTCTTTATCCTAACAATCTTTTTGAGTTTCTTGACTTGACTGATGTTCATGGATATCTCATTTCCCCATATGCAAAATGGGTCGAATAGTGGGTCAAAACCTCTGACAGCTGGACCTACGTGTGCAAGATCAAATGGTTAAAAACATAAATATTACAATGGTTGCTGCAATTGCACAATAATGTGCTATTAGACAAAGGACCATGCATGTGCAAACCTCGATGGTAAACCTCAGTGCCTGCCATTGTTTCCCTGCAACACATATAAGGTAGTTATTAATTAGGTTAAGTGAGGGTTGGCATACTAATAGTAAAATATGTTGATGAAATAAACACATTGCATATTCACCAGATTAATTTGAGCCACATAGAAAAGCCATTTATCCAAACCAAGCATGCTTAAGAACTAGGAAATATAGCAATTGTATATGTTTCTCATGTATTTAGTACAACAAAATTCAATTTATTCCTCACATGCATAACAATACAAAATTGTACCCACAACAATAGAACATCGCATTACAGAATTGAACCAAATAGTTAACTAAACACCACAACTAATGAACCAAACATTAACTGAGTACCACATTGCAAAATAGAACATACTTGAAGATCAGACAGGTAACCAAACCAAGCATGCTTAAAAACTTGGAAATATAGAATTTTTTTTTGTTTCTCATGTATTTTGTACATCCAAATTCGATTTATTTCTCACATGAAAGACAATACAAAAATGCATCCACAAGAATTGGACATCACATTGCAGAATTGAACGAAACAGTAAGTGAACATCACAACAAATTAACCAAATAGTTAACTGAGCACCACATTGCATTATATATAGAACATATATACTAGAGGATCAGATTGCATAGTAACAATACATAGGACAATTCACTAGAATTTATAAAGGAAAAGCAGGAGTAGCACATGCACCAGGTAAACTGAACATGCTTAATCGGCGTAGCTACCTAGCTGAACATAGGTCCTTATAGTGAGCTAAAAAGACAAGCTACTCCTCATCGTCGGAGATATCATTAGCACCTTAGACTTGGAAGAGGGCAAGGCCTCCACACCGCGGGTGCCCTCCTCTTAGTGGTGGGTCACCTGAGCCGCTCCGGGAACCAACCTATTAGCTTTGGAGTTGAGGTAAGCACGGGCAAACTAAGAAAACACCTCGTAGTCTTCATCCAAGGCACCGACAATGGCCTCAAGAAAACACCACGAACTATCATTTAAAGCAGACAACCACGTGGCGGCATCCGTGCGTGAGCCATCGACAGTCGCCTTGACGGTGAGGTGCTCCTCCAAGATCTGGGGGTCGGCACGCATGGCAGCCATCGCGACCTCATTCGTGCGGGCGGCCGCGATTTGCTTCTCCGTTGCCAAATGCTCCTTGAGCTCATGGGTATACTGCATGCACTATGGCTTAGGGTGATGCTTATTTGGAGGATGTGTCGGTGATTTGGGTGGAAGGTGTCGTGCGGGTAGTTGGGGCATGTGGGATGTACAAGGAGGAGGAGGATGGGGGTCGGGTGTGGATTACCTACCAAGATCGACGAGGCCGAGCAGCAGGAAGGAGCATCGCCGGTGAGGAGGCGGCGCTGCAAGCAAGCACTGAATGTTTGAACTTGGAAAGGAAGGAGGAAACATGGCTTTTGGTTAGGAGGAGGCGGGAGCTAGATATTTTTGGGGAAGCCGAAATTTTTAGCTCAGTGTAGCCAAAAACTATTGCGCAAAGTGTCATCATACACCATTCCTTATTCAGCACTGTGTATGATATGTGAGCATAAAAATGATTCATATAGCTTACCCCATGTGTGATGAGTTTGAACTTGCAAATTTCATTCCGAATTAACTTGCTTACAGTGGTGATCCACGCCATTGCATTATTTGCGTACACAAAAGAGCCTACACCACACCCGCACTTCTTAATCGAGAAAGTTCAGCAATTAAAGAAAGCTAGCTGACCAAAACATTACTCTAACAAAAGACCGGTGATCTAAATAAAGACTACTACTCCAGCTAGCGCTCATTGATCTCTGCCGCATCCTCCATGTCCAGCTCGCGCCCGACGATCTCCTAGGGAAGGGGCTCCATGGCATCCATCGCAACATACTAGGCAAGCCTCTCGCCATTCGTGTCTGTTGTCTCTTTGGAAAAGGCCGCCATGAGCTGGGCATGGGCAGCCACAAGCTGGGCTTGGACGGGATCCATCTATACCACAAACAAACGGACGATTGCTCAAAAGCTCTCGGTGATTGCCAACTCTTCACCATTGGTTGCCGTCGTTGTTGGAGAAGCTTTGTGTGATTTGTGTGTTGACCGCCAAGAGATGGGCGTGTCCGGCCTCGGCATGGGCATGGGCGGCCTCCATCAGTACTATGGCGGCCTCCATGGAGCGGACAACTGTTGTGCCGCGCTCACCATTTGCTATCCCGTTGCAAATGTTGCTGCCGCCATCCAAGCTGCGTAGCTGCCGTTTTGGCTGTTGTAGCCGGCCGGTCGCAGATTGCAGCCGTGCTCATGCAAGCTGTGAGCATGCTCATGACGGTTGTGACTGCACTCTCGCTGGAGTGGGCCGTCGAATTTACCCTCACGACGCGGGTCCTTGTGCCCATCTTTGACCGGCGATGATTGAATAGTAAAATGATATTTGGGGAGCTAGTGTGCCTGACGAGCCGGCTGTGGACTGTAGCAGACAAATCTTATTGTAGGAATGAAGTATGTCTACCAGAGGGGGGGTGAATGGGAGTCTTAAATTTTCTTGGAAAAAACTCAAAACTCTCAGAACCCAGCAGCGGAACGAAAGAAAAACAAACTATAGTGCAGTAAAATGGAGTACCGAAAGGAAACTAAGACAAGCACTGATACAAATCGCACGAATGAAAATGCATTGAAGGTAAACATGGGTGATAGAGATAACCGAAGATGCTCGATCGCAACAAGATATTTGTTCAACCAGTTGGTCCTGCACAAGGACTACATCTGGTTGGAGGGGCTGTGACTTAACACGGAAGATAAACTCTCTTCACCCTATTCTCCTCGACAATCGATGTGTCAACCGATGCCGATTACTCATGGTAGATACTTGAAGGTGATCTCCAAACCTTTACAGACTTCTTCTTCGAGAACCACAATCACTCTTGGTCTCTAAAGAAATTAACACCAAACCGTCTGGAGAGTTTGCAGCTCTCAAGAGTAATAGGCGGAGCGTACTAAACTTAGATTCCAGTGATGCTGAACCACTATCTAATTCTTTGGCTCTAGGGTTTTTCTCTTGGTGGACTTTAAACTCAAATCACTCAGATAGTGGGTTGCTCAACAAACTTCTCAGAATCAAATGAAGCAACCAGCGGAGAAAGCCGGCGTGGGGTGGCTATTTGTAGCCGTAGCCTTCCTAGATGGGAAATGACCATTTTGGACACTAGGTCCAGCCAAATGACAACCAACATGTTTGCAATGGTTTGATTTTGGAGCAATGGTAACATTACTTGAGGAACAAGTAATGCTAACTCCTCGGCCCGAGACAAATCTCTCGCAGCGAAGAAGATCATAGTCTCTTGCTAGCAAGTATTTGCTTGGAACACAAAGAGATTTATCTCGCAGCTTCATAGGATTTGGGTTTAGTATCAGAGAATCAAAGCTTCAAACGCTACACCTCTCTTAATAGTATGGTGGTCCTATGACTCAAGGAAAGAAGAAGAACAATGATATAAATGCTACATCTTCACTTCGTCTTCATTCTTCCTCGAACGCAGTCATTTTCTTTGAACAGACGCCGAACCAATTGCTTGATCTTCAGCAATTTTTAGGTGTCACTCTTGTTAGCTTCATCTTCAGTGATAACCTTCGCTGCAACCCAGGGAGATTATCTTCGTCGTGTGCATCAAACTCCTCGACATCTCAGGGACCTGTTACTCTGTGTGCACTAGCAAACAAATAAGTCCCATACTATTTATGTCAACAAACTCCAAAACATAAGGGGCCTATCATTGCACCAACAATCTTCCCCTTTTTGGACGGTTGTTGACAAAACAGATAATCATCAAAGTGAAGATCGATAAGTGAAATGTAAATCGAACAAGACTGAACTTGCGTTACCTGACTAAGTGATGAAATATACTCCACCTGGATGTATGCAGGGTCAATGATATGAAATAAAATTCCTTGCAATTCATTTAAGTATGTGGAGTATTTTTCTGTCATTCGAGGTAATGATTCCAACTGATGATGTGTAATCCATCGAGTATATAGTGCAATCATTCATAACATCTGATAATAATTCCACCTGCAAAACAAATGCTTCGAGAAATAGTGTGGTAGGCTGGGTTATTAACATTACAGCATAGAAGTAGTTTTACATCAGAGCACACATGGTAGCACAAATATAGTCTTTAAGGCATAGAGCTCAGAAAACAGACCAAATAAACACTCAGATCAAAACCATCAGAGAAAATCTATCGAAACTCGATGTAATTCTCCCCCTTTTTGTCAACTAGTGTCAAAAAGGTGACGAAGAACATGAGTGCAAAAGAGGTGAACTTTATTCACTCTGAGGCATCGCCAGAAGAACTGCCCGAAGATGTTTCTGATTTGGAAGTGGCCGGTAAGTCTTCATCATCAGGAGCAGTAGATGTTCCTTCAATACTGGCATGGGGCTGAGAGGATGAAGGAACATTGGGATCAGCTTGTTGATTCTTGCGGGATAGCACATTTTCTTCATCAGGCTTCTCAGTAGGCGAGGTGGCTTCTGATTCATCAAGCAACTTGCACAGTTGAAATAGGAGTAAATATGTTGTTGGTTCACGATCTAGCAGAGGCGGAGTGATACGATCTTGAAAAATCTTCAGTAGAGAAACCTTGATCAATATACTCATAAAGCTCTTTAAGATCTGAGTTGCTCAACTGTTTCTTGGAGAAGAACTTCCGAAGAAATTTCCATAGACGCATCTTGTTTTCAGTTGTGTCATGTGCACAACTTTCATACAATTGTTGATGGCATTTAATTCGGCAGCCAGATGTTCTTTTTCTCGGTGATCCTCAGCCATATGCTGCAATAGCAGCTGTTGAGTGTGCAAACTCACTTCAAGATGTGAAGGAGGTTGTGTATTTGGTTGTCGATCACGCTGAGGTAGTCGTGGCCCGTTGAATGTGTTATGATAATCTCGAGGGCTTGACACTGGTACTTTGCCCGAAGAAAAATCTTCCATGACTTGTTGCGTATCACGTACCGGAGGAATGAAGCTTTTGTGACTGACTTTGGCTAAATATTTGGTTTTCATAGCATAATCAACCACTTTCTGAATCCAAGGCCCAAAGACTTTGATAGTTTTCGGGTGCTGTGCAGAATCCTTCAGTATGTGCAGAAACATGTCTTCAACATCGAAGATTTATCCTTGGGAGATGCCATGGATAGTGTTCCAAAGAACATCAGATATAGCATTGTCATAATTCATCCCAGCCAGAGGACAAATGGTATAAGTGAGCAGATGGTATAGAGTTTGATTATCAAAGGTCAAATGCTCGGGCAAGGGAGGACCATAGTAGTCCCAAATCTTCTCTTGATCCATTGTGCACCAGAAATCTTCATCGTAAATTGCATCAATATTGTGAACTCGAATTTCAGTCTTGCCATGCTCGAACCGAGGGAAACGAAAGTGGGAGACAATGTCTATTGCAGAGCATTTTATACGTTTCCCTTCGGTCATCCATTCCAAGGTCCACTTGGTGCTATCAGCTTCATCACCAGAGATATACAGTGTGGCATAGAATTGAACTATAATCTATCTATTCCATGGATGCTGAAATGTGGCATAGAATTGAGGCCAAAATCTTCGATATCTTGCAATACTTGATTGAAGCAGCCAATGTTCTTCATCACAGCGATATCCGGGAAATCATGAGCAAAAATCTTGCGGCTATCATAAAGAATCCAAGAATAAAATATAGCCTGTTCTTGAGTCTAGAACCGAGGAGATTCAGAAGTGCGAGGCTTGCTGTATGGACTCTCTTATAAGAAAAGAGGATGAGTGTTCTGATTCAAAAGTGGCCCTTTGACACCAACTTCGATAGAGAATAACGGCAATTGCTCACAAGGATATGGATATTTGAGCTCATCTTCAATAGAAATCACTTCATCGCCATAAATTACAGAATCTGAATGATGAGCAGAAGCTGACTTTACTGTAGAAGGACCAACATCTGAAGTTCTCTTTGTTGTGTTAAGGGAAATTCGCAGTGGAGAGGGATTAGATACTTTATCATGCACTTAATCTTTATCAGCCATTGGTGATCGATGAGGATTTTCTTTAGCAGACAGCTGAGGTGCAGAATGAGGAACCATTGCATTTGGTTCGACGTGAGCTGGAGAGGCTTGGTGCTCAGACTGAGGAATTTCACCTTCTTCGGATACATTTTGCTGTGAAGGATTTGCATCATGAATGGGAGAGGCCACATGCACTGGTTCAGTTGGCCTTGGTGAAGTAGGAGCATCTGCACTTGGTACATGAACTTGCGAGGGAACTGCAGGCTCCGGTGAGTTTTCCTTCTGTGGTATAACATCTGGAGATTTTTCCTTCGTAGGAGGAGGAGGAGCATTCTTCTTGGCAATTTTCTTCTTCTTCTTTTGCTTCGACGAATCAATATCCCCTTTGACAAGATCATTATATTCGGTGGCTTGGGCTACATGATCGAGGCTTATCTTGCGAACAATTTGATCTAGATTAGAATGAAATCCTAATCTTCTATTCTGAAGGATAGTCAAAGCACGATTGACATCCACATATGACTCTTCAAGTTGCTTGATGACAAACTTGGATTTCGTAGCTTTCATATGCTCGTCGAGCTCACTGAGCTGGGCAATGAGGTCATTGATCTCAACGGAATCATCTCTCATGTCTCGAAATAGATCAGAGTCTTGAGCAATTACTTAAGAGGGAATGGGTAAAGATGCCACTTCTCCATCAAACAGGTTCTCCACAAATCTGTCATGCTGCTCCATGATGAATACTTGATTGAAGTAATGTGGTGCATCAGAGTCATTATTGGTCTGTGCAACAGGAGCAGTCTGAACTAGATTTTGCTCGGTCGGAAGCATAGAAGCCAATGGTTGAGTGAACTTTGGAGCAAATTGTGCAGCCTTTTCTTTAACAACATCAGCTCGAGGAGCATTTTTCTCGGCAGAGGGAACCTTGATTTTCTTCAAGTTTTGCTTCAGGATCTTCTCTCCTGGCTTAGCTGTGCCTACTGGGGCATCACCTACCAAATCTTGCAGATCTATTGCATCAGGATGTGGAGTTGTATTTACTTGATCAACCATTCTGACAGTGGTAGGAGGCATTTTTGTCTTCAGAGTGATCTTCTTCGGAGGTGCTATTGGAACTGCACGAGCTCGAAGATCAGGCAGTATGGTAGAAGTAGTGACGTTCACTTGTTCGAAGAGAGTTGCTTCAATTTCTTCTCTTGTGAGTGGAGGATCATCTTGATCGAAGGAATCGCTTTCAGCATCACGCAGAAATGGTTTAGCTTGCCTTCTCTTCGGCGCGCTGTTTTTCTGCAAAGCAGCAGATCTGGGATCATGTTTGTGCTTTGAGTGCCCTTTTGATTTTCCTTCAGCCTTTTGTTTTCGACATCTGATTTCGTAAGACAACAATTTTCTTCTTCTCTAGCTTGTTCTTTCTCAGCCTTCTTGGCTCTCTTTTCTGCATTCTTTAGGCGCTTGGCCTTCTCATCGGTATAAGAGTTAGGAGTTTTGAGCGATGACTCATCAGCATCAGGAGGTGGCGGAGGCCTCTTTTGGGGATCACTTGCACGGATGAGTACGATTTCAAGACAGTCACCCCAAAGAGGATGGAAGGCAAAGTTCTTGGCACATCACGGATGAACCATTTTGTAGTTGAACCACTTCCGTACCTAGTGACATCAAATCTTTTGCAGACGCCTTCTTTTCGCTATTGAATTTTGGTTGGAGATATGCCCTAGAGGCAATCATGTATGATGATATTTCCTATGTGTTTATGAATAAAGATTGTCCTTGGACATTATCAATGATGTGTATCAGCAAGTATGTGACTTGTTTGTGGGACTATGCATTGTATGATGACTGTCCTAAAAGGTCCCTAGTTGAAAGGGATGTGTGGACGCACAACCAACTAGACTAGCATATGACACGGTTGATGGCTTGGTCTCACTAGCCATGGAGCATTGGATGCTAACCGGATAATATGGACTCGGAAGGGTCTGGTCGGATTCGACATAGTCGGATCCGAGTTGAGATAAGGTCCGAGTCGGACAAACCCAACTATGAGACGCAGCGATATGTCATCTGTGAGTCTCTAGTACAACATACATTCTATGTCCTAAGACCTGAGCTGGCGCATGTACTCGGGATGGTGACAGACCTGCTTTGGGCCGACCAAACGCTACTCCGTGACTGGGTAGTTACAAAGGTAGGTTTTGGGCTTGTCCAGACCCATGCTGCGAGACACGGTCAAGCAAGATGTGATTTACCCCTCTGATCAGGAGAGATATACTCTGGGCCCCTCGTGTGATCCGACCAAGATAAGCATGGCCATGCGATAGGGATTATGAGATAATCGGGTTAGTGGTCGGCATTACTGGAACGAGAAAGAGGTCGGGCTAGCAAAAGGATGACAGACTCACCTTGAGCCCGACAACATATATCATGTGGCAAAGGGAACAGAAGTGTGACATGTTGTACAGGTTGGCCTAACCAGCTTCATCGGACACTTGGAGTCGGCATGCTTTGCTAGAGGCCACTGCAGACTAGCCAAGTCGGATGTGATCTGACTCGCAACCAAGTGAATGAGAACCTAAGGGGTCGCGCGCTTAAGGGAAGGAACCTGTGAGGCCTGGTCCGACTCCACGAGTCAGAGTGATCCTACTCGGACTCGGATCCAGGCTGAACAGATTTTGGGCTTTAGGGTTCGTGCGAGGCCCAAGTGTTGAGCCCATGATGGACGCCTATATAAAGTGGGGGTGCAGCACACTCATGTGGTTTATCGCTTCGACACTGTCACTAGGGTTTGCATGTGTTGCGAATAGCCACCTCCACTCGCCGCCGACTGTGTGATCGAACCTAGCAGTCCGCCGCACGGTGTTCCTCCTGCACGCGTGGATACCGTTAGAGGCGGTGCACATGCGCCACTCCGGCGAACTTGTACGAGGGATCCACGACCGGTTGTTCGAGGGAGATCGGACGAGGAGGAGACGACTCTGAATGTGCTGCCTCAACTCTACTTCTGCTGCATGGCACTACGCATCTAGTGGTAATGATCTGTGATCCTTCTACCATAGCATGTTCTTGGTTGTTCTACGTGTAGGAATTTTTTATTTGCAATCGACGCACCCTACCGTAGAACCCAACAATTTTCTCCTGGAACAGTGTTGTATTTGTCATGAGATATATACTGAGCAGAATTTGTGAAAGGTTGCCTGCCTCCTTTCTTTTTCTTCAGAGCATTTGCTTCTTGCTCGTTTGCATTTGGTTCGGACCTTTTACTTTTGCTGGATGACGGGCCTACCGTTGGGCCCTTGGCATTTGGAGCTTTGGATTCATCAGTTGTTCCCATGAAAACCTCTTCTTCATCGGCCATACTGCGCGGTCTACCAGAATCCTCAACTGACTGCATATACCTGTGAATGAGAGTAGATACGAGGCAAAATGGGGACAGGGTTACAAATGCTCACAACGAATATTTTTCCAAACAAAAACATTTTGAAGAAGAAAAAGATGCAGACTTCGAGAAATGTTTTCGAATGAAGGAAATGTATAGAAACAGCTAGTTGGTTCAAAGAATATACTAGACACTGTGTTAGGCATTTCATTCGATCGAAACATAACACAAACCGTAGATATGATGCGATTTGGATGTGAGGGAACTACAAACCACATCCACACTAGGAAAGGTAAAAATCTAGATCTAAGATATGCGGTAAAATTAGAGGAAAATAATCACGGACGAACTCGAATCGTAAAGGATGGAAGCCCGAGTTCGAACCACACGTACCCTAGCTCGGTGACGTGCGGCAGCTATAGCGGCGCGGGGAAGCAGATGTCCCGCGGCGGCGAGGAAGGACTCCGGTGACCACTTTCCAGCAATGAAGCGGCAAAGAGGTCGTCGGCGTCGAGCTCAAGGTGGAGCGCTGCAGCAAGGGTTATGGCGGAGAGGAGGCGAGGAGAAAGAGAGGTGAACTAGATAGAAGAAGGGGTGTGCGGTTTTTATATGCGAATGGAAATAACCGCGCGCAGTGGATTTTGATCGAACGGCCTCTAATTAGAGATGATTGCGATTCAACGGACAAGATGGAATGGCAGTTCATGTATTGCATGAGGCAACCGTCATAAAAAGATCATGGTCCTGACTTGGGCGAGAAACCCCAAATTTTGGAAAGCTTTCACCAAAACAGGTAAATGTTCGGACTGAATCTTGATCGTGGTCAAGGACACCAGATAAAGTATAGTTCCAGATAAAATTTGAGCATTTGTAATGGATCAGCATAGACTGGAAGAGATAGAACAGAGGAAAAAATAGGGTCCTGGGCATTTCACTCAGGCAGATAAACACAAACACTGGAGCAAATAGCTATGAGGGAAATGCATTTGGATGAACACTAAAACTTTTGATCGAAAAGAAAACTCAACGAAAGAAAATTGTGGTGGCGCAACCCACCGTATAAGAACTGTATGACCCCGAGTGTCACACAATTATCGTGGCACCCAGTTAGTCTAGTTCTTCGTTAATGTACCTACCCCTACCGGTTGGTATCCGCCACACACACCAGCAGGACCGCCGTGTGCGTAGCGCCTTGTATTTCGTACACGATCACTCAAACCTATAGAATGCGATTCTATGCATAACTTTATTTTGCAGGGTTTGATGTGAATAGTATGGCTCATGTGTATGTGATGCATGCGTGTAATTTATACATGGCCTGCGCGTCATGTTTGTCAGCCGGCAGGAGCCAAAGTGTTGTCATTATAATGTATAATGACCTGTGTGTCGACTTGTTACTCTATGTAAAAATCATTACTAGTTGCGGTAGTTGGATAATAGAGATCAGGTTGGTAGCTTGGCGTCCTGACGTGACAAACAAGATGGAGTTCCTAGATGGTCATCGAAGTCAGAGCCAACCTAGAAGAACATCCATGAAGGAGCCATACTATTTCACAATATATATTTATTTGTGATTGTTATGCTTCTTTATTTCTATGCATGTTAAAATGGTAGAAAGATCCCTGTTAATATCAAGTGACTTGCCATCCCCGATGTTGCACCTTCGCACGTCTAGTATGTCTAGTAGTGGGCTCATAAAATTGGGGTGCTGCTAGGTGTCCTTGAACTGAAGGGTTCGTGTCGGACACGGACATGCACTGCATCTGGTTAACTTGACAAGGCGATCAAAATGGTTTTCGGCCTTGTGGCAAAGAAGGTTGGGAGCCGGGGTATGAGATACCCACCCGACCGACATGAGTCGTATAGAGATACAATTAGCAAATAGTTGCTTACCAAATAGTCATGTTGGCTAGCAGTGATGCTATAGCTCACTAGTCGCATGCACTAGTCGGATCCTGAACCACTGAGAGTTTGCGGAGGGATGCTAACTTCAGTGGGAGTATTTCTGCTTAGGCTTGAATTACTCTACATAAACACATTGCTTAGTGATTGCATATTTTTCTATTGTAGATCAATGGCACCACCTACTCAACCCAACTTTGCATTGAAATCAATTCTGGAAAAGGATAAACTGAATGGAACAAACTTTACCACCTGGTATAGAAATTTGAGAATTGTTCTCAAGCATGATAAAAAGGAACATGTTCTAGAGGATCCACTTCCAGAGGAACTTGCCGATAATGCTAATGCCACAACCAAAAATGCCTACTAGAAACTCGTTGATGAATCAACGGAGATCAGCTGTCTGATGCTGGCTTGTATGGAGCCCAATTTGCAACAGCATTTCAAAAATGTTGAGGCTTACGATATGATCGAGAGTCTCAAGAGCATGTTTCAGACAGAGGCTAGGACCGAAAGGTTCAACATCTGGCGATCCTTGATGGATTGCAAGCTTAAGGAAGGTGATCCACTGATCCCACATGTGATCAAGATGATCGGATATGTGCAAGCTTTGGATCGGTTGGGCTTCCCGCTCTTGGATGAGATGGCTACCGATGCAGTTCTGGGTTCTCTTCCGCCCAGCTATGGGACGTTAATCTTGAACTATCATATGCATGGCATGGATAAGAAGCTCACTGAATTGCACGGGATGCTCAAAGTGGCAGAGCAGGATATTAAGAAAGGCACACATCAAGTGTTGATGGTGCAGAAATCGACTAAGTTCAAGAAGAGTTGGTCCAAGAAAAATGCTAAGGCAAAGGGCACAGAGATGGTAACCTCTGCCGCTGCACCGAAGTCAGGACCGGACTTGAAGACCATTTGCTATCATTACAAGGAGACTGGTCACTGGAAGAGGAACTGTAGCAAGTGGCTTGCAGAGCATCGCAAGAAGGCCGGAAATGCTTCTTCAGGCAAAGGTACACTTGTTGCATATGTTATTGAGATTTACCTTGCTGTCATACCTAGTAGCTCTTGGGTATTGATACCGGACCTATTGTTCATATTTGCAACTGGATGTAGGGGCTGGTAAGAACTAGGCGTGTGGCACAAGGGGAGATTGACATCAGGGTCGGCAACAAAGAAAGAGTTGCTGCGTTGGAGGTCGGCACGATGCAGCTCCAGCTTCCTTCTGGATTTATTTTGGAATTGAATAATTGTTATTACATTCCTCACTTAGTCAGAACGTTATTTATACCTCATGCTTGATGAGTCAGGGTTATGAATTCAATTTAAAGGACAATGGTTGTTCATTTTATTTGAATGGTATGTTCCACGGCTATGCACCCATTGTTGATGAGTTTTTATATTGAATCTAGAAACAGAACCGGTCTATAACGTGAATGTCAAGAGGCATAAGCCTAATGAGATAAATCCAACATACTTCTGGCACTGCCGGCTTGGACATATTAGTCTGAAATGCATGAAGAAGCTCCATGATGATGGGCTCCTAACTTCGTCCGACTTTGGGTCGTTCGAGACCTGCGAATCATGATTGCTCGACAAGATGACTAAGTCTCCTTTTGCAAAGAGTTGCGAGAGGGCATCTGAGCTATTGGAGCTTATACACAGCGATATGTGTGGTCCAACGAGCGCAACTGCTAGAGGTGGCTATCAGTACTTTGTGACTTTTACCGATGACTTGAGTATTTATGGATATATCTATTTGATGAGGCACAAGTCAGAAACTTTTGAAAAGTTCAAAGAGTTTCAAAACAAGGTTGAGAATCAGCTCGGCAAGACTATAAAGCTTATATGATCTGATCGTGGAGGTGAGTACATGAGCCAGGAGTTTGATGATCATCTGAAAAGCCGAGGTATAGTACCTCAGCTCACACCTCCGGGTACGCCACAGAGAAACGGCGTGTCGGAACGGAGGAACCGTACCTTGTTAGACATGGTTCAATCCATGATGAGCAAATCAGATTTACCCTTGTCATTCTGGGGATACGCTCTAGAAACTGCAGCTTTCACACTTAACAGGGTACCGTCAAAATCCGTAGACAAGACAGCGCATGAGATGTGGACCGGGAAGAGTCCCAGTTTGTCTTTTCAAAAGATTTGGGGTTGTGAAGCTTTTGTCAAGCCACTTATGTTAGGCAAGCTTACACCCAAGTCAGATAAATGCATATTCGTGGGATATCCGAGGGAATCCTTGGGATATAGCTTCTACAACCAGGAAGAGAACAAAGTGTTTGTTGCTCGGAACGGGGTTTTCCTTGAGAAAGAGTTTCTCAGTCGGGAGGCCAGTGGGAGGACGGTCTGACTCGAAGAAATTCGAGGACCAGTCGGGGATGGCTCGGCTAGTTATGAGATCATACCGGAGTCAGTCAGGGAACCCGTGGTGGAAGCGACACCTGGTGTCGGAGGTCAGAAAGATTGCACTGTGTCGGCATTCGAGGAACCAGGGTACCCAAACTTGCCTGCCTACGGCCCATGGCGTGGCTCCATCGGTGGCCTGGTACGGTCCTTCTTCAGCATCGGCAAGACAAGACCCTCGCGAGGGGCCAAGCCTCGTGAGGCAGACGACGCCAAGACCTCCGGAGGGAGTGGCCTCCCTAGGCTGGCTCCTGAGGAGCGGAGATTCCTATGCAAGCACCCATCTCATGAGGTTCGGGTGATGCAAGCCATGACGACCAAGGCCAGGTGGGCGCCAGTGGGCGCAGCATAGCAGGTTTCCTCTTTTGTGCTAAGGAGGCAAGCGCACGCACGGAGTCCCGAGGAATCAACCAAAGGTTTCCATTTCCGTGCAACGAGACCAAGACCGCCAGGATGGATGTCATCGCCGAGCCCACCACGACGTCATGACCAAAAGCTTTGCAGGCGAAGACCACCTTTCGTCAGGATAAGATGTACTACTTGTCCCCCTTCAAAATTGGCCATTGTGGGATCCCTTCCCGCATTCATTTTGGAGGAAGAGGACCAAGGCCACCATATATAGGTTAGCCACCACCGTAGGAAGGGAGATCGAATCCTCAGGTCAAACCCACACAAGAACAGACCTCGTGAGGTTGTTCTTCCTCTGTACTAGTTCATCCTCAGCTCCTCGCGAGGCTAATCCACCCCAAAGAAGGAGTAGGGTCTTACACCGCAAGGTGTCCCAAACCTGGGTAAAATGCCGTGTCTCCTTCCTTTCTTGTTCATCAAGCTAGCCCGTGAGAGCGATGAATCGGTTGGCTGGAGAGGTCGAGTTCTTTGCACATGCACTAGAGTTCAAACCTTTCTTGGGTCAGTGAAGCCCTGAATCCAACATTTGGCGCGCCATGTAGGGGCATGTCGAAGCCTCTCGTCCGTCGGTCGTTTCCCCACCGTTCCGCCATTCTCATGGCCGACGCTCGTTGAGTTCGTGCAGAGCGCCGGGCGGCCCTCGCCGCCTGCGTTGCTCACACAGCGCCTGCGGGCGACGGCGCCCCTCGTTGCTCCCCTTCCCCTACGGCCAACGCTGTCACCGGCCCCGCGGCCCATGAGAAATAGGACTCGTCAGTGCAGCCCTCTGTGCGGCGTGATGGTCGCACCGCGACTCCGTCGCCGACTCCGGCCGCTGCTTCGTCCTCCCATGCTCGTCGCGGGCCGGCGAACGCGCAGGCTGTGTTGCTCATGGCGCGCGAGCTTCTGCGCTATCGTCTGGCCGACGACCTCTACGAGGATTGGCTGGACCGCATCGCCGAGCTCGTCAGCGCCGCTAGAGAGGCTCCTGCGCCGTCTCGCTCGATGCCTCCCCCGCCGCCTCAGGTGGGTGACGTAGCCCACGATGCGCCTCCTCCTCCTCCTCGGCGCGATGTCATCCCCGAGCCAAGGTGTGAGGCTCCCCAGCACGACCCACCGCGCAGGGCACCGGCGCACGATGAAGAAAGCTGCCAGGTGGTGCAGCGGCCTCAAGGGGAGGCGCGTGCGCTCCCAGCACTGCCACGTCAAGAGCGTGTGCCACTCGAGGTGATGGTACGCGGGCGCCAAGACCATGCTCCCCCTCCGCGGCGGGCTCCTGTGAGCGCGGCAGGCTACCGAGCGTTCACTCCGGAGCTGTGCCACGTTGTTTGGCCTCGCAAGTTTCAAGCCGGATCTGCCTCCGCGCTATGACGGCACCCCCGATCCAGCGGAGTTCCTCCAGGTATACGCAGAGGCCATCTGGGTAGCCGACGGCGACGACAAGGCCATGGCGAATTGGCTCCCTATGGCCCTTATGGGTGTGCCGCGCGCCTGGCTCCTCGACCTGCCGGAGTCCTCAGTGGCCTCCCGGGAAGAGCTGCGCTGCCTGTTCATCACACGCTTCTCGGCGCCGGCGCCCCCACGCCATCACTGCTATCCTCGACGGGTCACAGGCGCCGGCCTCAGACAGCCACATCAAGCAGTTCTTTCTCCAGGCGGGGGACACCCAGTCGCGGCGGGGGGGCCCTTCGGGCTGGGCGGCGCCCAAGGCCGACCTCACCTTCGACTCAAGGGACCACGCCAAGACCACGGTCAGCGCCGTCACGCTCCCTATGCTTTGCACCCCCACCATCTGCAATGTAGCAATCACCAGGACCCTCATCGACGGCGGCGCAGGCCTCAACGTCCTCTCCATGGAGGCGTTCGGCTTGCTTCATGTGCCTTACGACCGGCTCCTCCCAACCAAGCCCTTCTCTAGGGTCGTCGATGGCTCCACCTGTCCTCTGGGGTAGATCCACCTCCCCGTCACCTTTGGCACGCACAGCAACTACCACATCGAGCTCATCGACTTTGACGTCGCCCGCATTGGTCTCCCGTACAATGCCATCCTCGGGTACTCGGCCCTAGCCAAGTTCATGGCAGTGACTCATCGTGGCTACAATGTCCTCAAGATGCCAGGAAGCAGCGGCATCATCATGGTCGCCTGCGACAGGAAGGATGCGGTGTGCTCCCTCAAGCGCGCCTACGAGGCCACGGGAGTCGAGAACTCAGATAACGAGGGCGCCATCCATCCTCCTGAGGCCGTCCCCAAGAAGAAGAACAGCTCCTCCTCCGAGGCCCTCAAGAGGCTGGTGCGTCCGATGATCGTGCCTCATGTCTTGCGCCCACTGCTGGGGCGCCTTCCTCTCTCGCACAGGAAGGTGCGCCCGGCGCCCCTCTCAGGTTGGGCTCGGGGCTCTCCTCTAGAGGGCCTCTGACCTGGCCAGCGTCACGAGGGAGGCATTCGGGCACCATGTGGAGGCGTGCTTCAATGCATGCTCCCGCCAACAGGGCGCAGGGCGCGAGGTGCCACGCGCTCAGGAGTTCATCACCAAGGTGATCGACGAGCTTCAAGAGGCGCGAGCAATGCGTGGCGAGCGTCGCCCCACACCACCCAGTGCAGCTGCCGCATCTGACATGGGTAGCGAGCTGCCCGTCTATGTCAACATCCCATGACTCAATAGGGCTGCTTCTCAGGAGCTCTTCTAGCCGTCCCATGTTGGCCGGTGTGGAGGCCGCCCTCACAGCTATGTCCGCATGCCTTTTGGCTTGCCGAACGCAGCTGCCTCGCACCAGCACCACATGAGGAGAGTTCTGGTGGCTCATGAGGCCCGGCACCAAGCAATCCTGACAGAGGAGGTGCCGGACCCTCGCGAGCCCCCCGGACCTCCGGAGCCTCACGAGGCTCGGGAGCCAGACGACTCATGAGGAGCGACTTCTGCAGCACGCATCTTCAGCTGCTCCAACACTTCTACAACGATGTTGCCAGGTTACTTTTTTGTTCGTTCAATTCAGGGCGCCCCTCGGGCTGCATTATCCTCAAGCTGCCAGGGCCAGTCCCGTAGCCGCACCATCTTGATTCATGTACGCCGAACCAGTATGCATGCCTGTGTTATCATGGTTATTCAACGTTACCCCTGCCGTCTTGTTACCTATGGAGCCGCCCCTCACGGCCTCTACGTGTTGCTAACCCGATGATCGTTACCAACTAGGGAGCACTATGATCATACTTGTGCATTGGATGTAGCTAATATGCGAGTGTGTTTGATGAATGGATCAATGATTGAGCATGATGGGCTAGGGATAGCTTTCTTTAGTGTTGATATTTTGAAAGACATGGTTGGTTGTTGATATGCTTGAGTATTGATGTCCTCATGTCAAATTATAGACTATTGCTTTGAATCATTAAAGTCCAAATGTCCATGCTACAAAAGAAAAGAATTTGTGATGAACATGTTAGGCAGCATTCCACATCAAAAATTCTGTTTTTATCATTTACCTACTGGAGTACGAGTAGGAATTAAGCTTGGCGATGCTGATACGTCTCCAACGTATCTATAATTTTTGCTTGTTCCATGCTGTTATATTATCATTCGTGGATGTTTTACAATCATTTTATAGCAATTTTATATCATTTTTTGGGACTAACCTGTTGGCATAGTGCCCAGTGCCAGTTGCTGTTTTTTGCTTGTTTTTTACTTCGCAGAATATCAGTACCAAACGAAGTCCAAACGCAGCGAAACTTTTTGGAGAATTTTTATGGACCAGAAGACACAACTTGGGCCAAAGAAGTACCAAAGGGGTGCCCCAAGGGGGGAACAACCCACCTGGGCACGCCTGGGGGCCCAGGCGCGCCCTGGTGGGTTGTGCCCACATCGGTGGCCTCCCGCGCCGCCTCTTCGCCCTATAAATTCCCAAATAGTCCAAAAACCCTAGGGGTAACCCTAGATCAGAAGTTCCGCTGACGCAAGCCTCTGTAGCCACGAAAAACCAATCTAGACCCCATTCCGGCACCCTGCCGGAGCGGGAAATCATCACGGGTGGCCATCTTCATCATCCCGGCGGCCACCATGATGAGGAGGGAGTAGTCCACCCTCGGGGATGAGGGTTTGTACTAGTAGCTATGTGTTTAATCTCTCTCTCTCTCTCTCACTACTGGAATCAGGATCTTTGCCGTCAGCCAGCTCTTTGCCGTCTGCTAGCTGATGGCAAAGAAGGTCTTTGCCATCAGCTTACAAAAAGCTGACGGCAAAGACCATGTTTGCTGTCAGCCATTTCTTTGCCGTCAGCTAGCTGATGGCATAGAAGCTTTGCCGTCTGCTAGCAGACGGCAAAGAGGGAGGGTGGCCCACTAACGAGTACCACCTAATGGCCACTTTCTTTGCCGTCTGCTAGCAGACGGCAAAGCTTCTTTGCCGTCTACTAGTAGACGGCAAAGAGAATAGCCAACCTAACGGCCGTTTCCCCCCGGCCCCACCCCACTAGCTACACTCTTTGCCGTCTGCTAGCAGACGACAAAGAAATTAAACCTAACTAAAAAGCGGTCGGCCCCGCGCCCCACCCCTCTCTCTCTCCCTCATCTCACCTCACCCGAGGAGAAAAAGGGGCAGATGGAAAGAAGAAACTAGAAAAAAAAATGAAAAACGATAGATAGAAGAAACCAAAAAAGAAAACGCACAACAAAGAAAAACAAAAGAAAACAGAAGAAACTCCCAAGACTAAACCTCCAAAACAGAAGGCCAAAGACCACACTCCGCGCAGAGGCGCTACGCTAGCGCCCCCAAACGCCCCCGAACCCGCTGCCCCAGCGTCCCGGCGCCCCGCCGCTCAGGCCGGCCGCCGCCCGTCGCCGCTCCGCCCCCTGGTGAGGCTTCTTTTTCCTTTTTTTTCTGTCTTTTTTGTTGTTGTTTTTTGATTTAGGTTAATTAGTTAGTTAGTTTTTTAGGTTAATTAGTAACTTGTTTTACCCTACTGTACATAGGTTAATTAGTTAGTTATTTTTTTAGGTTAATTACTTAGTTAGTTTCTTTAGGTTAATTACTTAGTTAGATAAGCCCAAGAATAAGAAAAGAAAAGAAAGAAAGAAAGAAGACCTAAAAGGACTAGGAGGAGAAAACATAGAAAAAAGAAGAAGAAAAAAGAAAAAAGAAAACAGTGGCAAGCCTATTCCCCATCTTGCTTTGCCTAGCCTGTTGTACATGTCCACTTTTTTCCCTCCAAAATTTCAAAATATATGCTAATTTGAATTTACTTTATGCACACAAAATAAACATGGATATATGGATGGTTGGATGGGTTAACATGAATGGTAGTAGGGTGATTTTAGGTTAATAGATTTTAGTTGATTTTAGGTTAATAGATTTTAGTTGATTTTAAGGTAATAGATTTTAGTTGATTTTAGGTTAATAGATTTTAGTTGATTTTAGGTTAGTAGATTTTAGTTGATTTAGGTTAATTAGTTGATTTAGGTTGATTAGTTGAAGAAGAAAAAGAAGACAAGAGGAAGAAGGAAAATAAGGAAAATGAAGAAGAAAAAGAAGACAAGAGGAAGAAGGAAAAGAAGGAAGAAGAAGAAAAAGAAGTAGAAGTGGAGATGAAAAAAAATAAGTAGAAGTAGAAGATGAAAAAAAGAAGTAGGAAAAGTAGAAAAAGAGGGTCGCCGAGGGAAAAGAGGGTCGCCGAGTGGTCGAGGGCTCGAGGATCAAGGGCAAAAGGAGTCGATGGTCTAGGGGTCAAGGATCGAGGTGTCGAGGGGTCGAGGATCGAGGGGAAAAGGAGTCGAGTGTCTAGGGGTCGAGGATCGAGGTGTCGAGGGGTCGAGGGTCGAGGGGAAAAGGGGTCGAGGGGTCAAGGATCGAGGGGAAAAGGAGTCGAGGGTCTAGGAGTCGAGGATCGAGGTGTCGAGGGGTCGAGGGTCGAGGGGAAAAGGGGTCGAGGGTCGCCACCCCGACCTCCTGACCCCGACACCCCGACCCCAACATGACACCCCGACCCCGCCTCGAGACCCTGAGACCGCGACCCCGATACAGCACCCCGACCCCGACACGGCAGCCCCGACCCCGATACAGCACCCCGACACGACACCACCGACACACCGACCCCCGACATGACACCCCGAGACCGCGACACGGCACCCCCGACCCTGACATAGCACCCCGACCCCGACACGACACACCCGACACCTTGACCCCCGACACCACCCAAAAAAGGTGCTCTTCGGCCTTCCAGAGGCCGAAGGGGTCATATATTTATGAATTATGAGTTAGGTCAAGTATTCAATTATTATTATGTACATATATATATTATTAATTAGTTCATGTTATTAGGTATTCAATTTTTTATTATGTTCATGATGATGATACATACCTAAATATTTTATTATGTTTATGTTGTACTAATTTCGTTTACTCTTTGTCATTGCAGGTGTTGACAGATGGTGGGTTCGGGTCGAGAGCGCTCCGAGCCTCCTTCCTCGGCGCGTGCTGGGCGGGGTGCTATTATTCTACCCCAGCACCTTCGGAGAGCGCTGGTAGACAACATGCAGACACCGACGGGCGCTTCTTCTTTGGCCGGGAGAGGTCGGGGGAAGACGAAGAGGGCTGCTAGAGGTGGACGTGGCGGCGGGAGAGGTAGGAAGGCTGCTGTGCCTTCCTCACCGCCACCCCCAGCTGATTCTCCGGACCACCGGAGTGCCCATCTCAGGTGGACCCATCTCGGACTCCAGTCCACGAGCCTCGGGCCGACGAGCCTCGGGTCGCCGAGCCTTCGTCCCTCGAGACTCAGGCCCCAAAGTCTTTGTCCCACGAGACTCCGGTCCTAGAGTCTTCGTCCCATGAGACTCCGGTCCCAGAGTCTTCGTCCCGCGTGACACCGGAGACTAGTGGCCATGCTGATGGCGAGGACATCTGGTCTGACGATAGTTATAGCGAGGGCGAGCTGGTTGAGGGGGGCAAGAAGGTGTACCAGCATGGTGGTACGAAGCTCCCGGCCGTGCCGGCGACATGCGATCACAGGTGGTTGATAGAGCCTAACGGGGAGAAGTAAGTGCATTTACTCTTTTTTAACCATTGTCCTTCATGTTTCTTCAAATTAATATCTAATGTGTTGGCCTTGTCATACTGCAGGGGTTGGATACACGCCGATGGTGTCCACAGGCCCAACCAGGTACTTGGTGTGCTTTGCCGGCACCACTTCCCGGGGTGGGTCATGTTGCCCGGTGAGGGTCAGGTTCCACAGCTAGCACTGAACTGGAAGCTGTACGTGGCTGCCCTGGTCCCGCCGGAGGAGAGGGTCGACGGTGTCTTGTGCGAGACAGTGGCCGACGTTGTGAGGCGGCGGTTTTGGGTAATTTCTCCTTTACAGAATTAAAAATCAACATTACCTAGTGATTGTACTAATCAGTGTTGTCTTGTTCGATTGCAGACCTTCTACAGGTGTTCTGAGGAACACGAGGCGGAGGCGGCTAGGGTTCTTGAAGCCGAGTGCAAGCGCCTACTTCAGAACTTACGGCACGAGGCTAGGGTGCAGGCTGTTCGAGACTACTACGCCTCGACTAACATTAGGAGGGCCAAGAAGAAGTGCCGCGGCAAGTATCTGAGTAAGGAGAAGTACATGAAGGTAATTACCTATTCTTAAGGCCTTGTACTTAGTATCCTTGATTTCATTCATAGGCGTAGTGCTGCAATTTCTCTTTGCGTAACTTAGATGCCCCCGAGTTGGTGTGTGGATAGGATGGACTGTTGGGAGGCGATGGTGGATGAGTGGTGCTCTCCTCAATGGCTAGCCGTCCACAACAAGGCCAGGGATAAGCGTGCCCAAATGAAAGGTGTGCCACACTATCAAGGGAGCTACAACCTGTTTGAGTACGGGGATCACTGGGTATGTGCTTTGAGCCCTTAACGATTAATGCAATTTCATTCTTCATGCTAGCTTGAGCCCTTAACTAATATGTTGTTCCTCTCTTTTAGGCAAAACACAACAAGAAGGACGTTCCACCGCTGTACGACCTCTATGTCATGGCCCATACTACCCCGTACAAGAAGGCCAAGGCATTCTCTGAGGATGACCTCGATCATCCAGAGAGCTTCACCAACATCTCCTCCCACAACAAGCTCATGAGGTACAGAGACATTGGGAAGAAGAATAAAGGGGAGGACTTCAACCCGAGCCAGAGTCCTTTTGATCCAGAGATCGTGATGCTATCTGGTGAGGGGAGGTACCATGGCTCGGTAGCCATTTGGGATGGACTCATACGTTGTCCTAGAACTCTCCGGGAGATCAAGAAGCGCCAGACGAGCTCCGATCCTGAGATACCGCCTCGTCCACGGCCAATGGAGCTCGCCATCGAGGCTAGGGCCCAGGAGCTTCTGGCGGAGGCAAAGAAGCAGGCGGAGCAGAGGGAGAGGGAGTTGGAGGAGAGGACGGCTAGTATGTTGGAGGCGGAGAGGAACCGGAACGACGCATCTCACCGGGCCCTATACGAGCTCCTCGTGGTAAGTTTCTCCTGCATATTAGCCAAATCATGCACGTAATGTTCGTTTCATTACTAACTAATATGAATGACTCATGAAACCAAAATGTGCAGTCCGTGTGCGAGAAAACCGGTCAGACCCCTCCGCCGATGCCCCACATTGGTATAGCGGACACGGTGAGTTTCATTTGAATGGTCATTAGTTACTAGTATTCACATTTCAGTTGCATCATGCTAACGAGACATTGCAAATGATCTTTGGTGCAGCATGCCTCCCGACAAGCATCGACCGATCGTTCTCCGTCTCGCACTGGCGCAACCCCGACCCCGACCGGTCCTTCTCCGTCTGGCACTGGCGCAAACCCGACCGGTCCTTCACCTCCGTGATGACGGTAAGTTTTCTCTAGTGTTTTTCTTACGAAATGCATAAAGACCTAGACTTAGCTTTATTTCCTACAAAATGCTTACCATAATGACCTAGATTTAGCTAATCTTCCTCCAAAATGACATAATTAGCTTACTTACCTCCAAAATGATCTATACTTAGCTTTGTTTCCTCCGAAATGACCTAAGTTAGCTCTAACATGCTAAGTTATCTCTAATATGCTTAGTTACCTAGGTTTGCTCAATAATGACATACACTTAGCTTACATATGTAAAAAATGGCATAATTAGTTTACTTAGGTTTGAAATGGCATAACAATCTTGGTAACATCATATATGTCATATAGTTAGCTTATTTTCCTCGAAAATGACATAATAAGCCTAATTAGCTCCAAAATGATCAATTTTACCTAAGTTAGCTCCAAAATGACCTAAGTTAGCTCTAAGTTAGCTGTAAAATGCTAAATTAGCTCTAATATGCTTAGTTACCTGGGTTAGCTCAATAAAGACCTATAATTAGCTTACTTATGTCAAAAATGGCATAATATGCTTAGTTAACTCAAAAATGGCATAATTAGCTAGGTTAGCTCCAAAATGACCAAGTTTACCTAGGTTAGCTCCAATATGATCAATTTTACCTAGGTTAGCTCCAAAATGACCTATTTTACCTAGCTTAGCTCTAAAATGACCTACACACTTAGCATTTTTACCTAGCTTAGCTAAAAAATGGCATTTTTTCCTACCTTAGTTAGAAGAAGAAGAAGATAAAGAAGAGGAGAGGAGAAAAAGAAAGAGAAGATGAATTCTTCTTCTTCTTCTTTTTCTTCTTTTTCTTCTAGCTAGTCTTCTTCTTCTTCTAACTTTCATCTTTCCTAATTTGCAGATTTGGTTTAGATGAGGAGCTTGCGTTCATGGAGTCTACTCTTCTCCTTGTGCTTCTTTTATGTTTTTGGAAACTTGTTGCAAACTTGTTGTTGGATATGTATGTATGGATGAAACCATTTTATGTTGGATATGTTGTTGGATAACTTGTTGTTGGAAACTTGTTATATATATGTTGTTGCAAACTTGTTATATATATGTTGTTGGAAACTTGTTATATATATGTTGTTGGAAACTTGTTATATATATATATATCTGTGAAATTCTGTGAATTTAAGAAAAAACAAAAAAAAACAGGGGCTATACAGGCACTTTGCCGTCTAATGGCAGACGGCAAAGAGCTTTGCCATCAGCCAGCAGACGGCAAAGTTGACACGTGGCAGCTACCTGTGCAACCTGGGCTGGCCTATATGGGCACTTTGCCGTCCGCTGGCAGACGGCAAAGAGCCAAAGGACTTTGCCATCTGCCAGCAGACGGCAAAGCACGCCGTTAACCCCCTAACGGACCTAAAATGGGCATAAAGTGACAAGTGATATATAGCCCATAGCCGTGTGAGAGCCAAGTAGAAGAGATGCGCGTAGTCCTTGTGCTAAGGGAACGGTGGTAAGGATAGTCCACGGGATCCCAAGTCATCGTTGCTCTCAAGAGCTCGTTTCGACAACTCTTGGGATTGAGAGGTTGACTAGTATATGTGACTACCTACACAAAACAAAGGCAAAGGGAAAATTGTGTTTGTGTGGTATATGTACATATCATCCATCATGATGCGCACGTGCATGTGTTGGTTAGCACAAAATAACCAATGCTCAAATAAATGAGATGCGTGATATAGAAATATGTCATCCATCATGAGGGGTTTGTTATTATGTATAGCCTAATGGAGACTGAAATTGTGTAATGCATCATGAGAAATATGTAGAGCACTGTTATTCATGGGATGCATATGGTGCACGCAATTATGGGAATCATGCAAAGTATGGAATGCATCAAAATCTCCTAATATGTATGAGGAAACTATGGGGGTCTCCTCATGAGAATTAGTGGAAATATCACATGGAGAGTATTGACAACATCCAAAACAAAGCATATTTGGAACAATGTGATCATGGCATGGCATAGTAGAAGAATTGCGCAAATTATGTAAAGGGAGCATGGCAATATCATCGCAAGAAAAACAAAAGCCAATGAACATCATCTCGTCATCTATGCCATAAGTGCAAATGGGATTTACTTTAATGGGGCATGCATAGTAACTATGTTGAGATTGAAATGATACAATATGGGAGATCTCACTCATAGCATATGACAAGTTTAAAGGATTATCAAACATGATATGACCAATAGAATTTTCACATGATATCCTATGGAGCATAGCATCACAAGTAGGCAATTCAACATGCTCATCATCATATTCATCATAAATGGGTGTCATATCAAAACAAGACATAGTATGTGATGAATCCATAGGGTGATCAACATCATGGAAGCAATCGATGTCAAGATAGTCCACTAGTGGGATAAGAGAAGTACCATCACCCATGTTACCTTTGGAGCATCGCTCATGTGTTGTAGGTGAGGTTGCAACTTGATGGTACCATGTGGGTGGTGAAATATCGTCCATCATGGCCATCGGTTTGCCCATTGGAGGTATGGACTCGTCGAGGATTGGCACTTCGTCTTGTTGGAGATCTAGCACCAAAGAAGAAAACACACTCAGAGTAGAGGTTAAGTCGTGAGAAATCATAGTGGCCTCACATGCCGTCTCAACTACCTCACTCACTAAGTGTTGTGGCTCACTCACTCCCGGTAAGATGCTCTCACTCATATGGTTGGTGGAGTCACTCAAATGGCTCTCAACCTCACATACGATGTGTGGCATGCTTTCAAGTGTGGGGCTAGTGGTGGTCACACTCATCCTCTCATAGGAAATGCACTCAATGTCACATATGGTGGAGTCACTCATATCACTCATGGTGGGGTGGCTCTCCTCACATGGGAATTGGGGCATCTTGTCATATGTAGGTGTCGGAGAGATGTTGGTGCAAATGTCTCCATGCTCAACTCCTACCGCCGCCTTGGTTGAAGGGATAGCCCCATGCTCAACCTCCTCATCCATAACACCTCCAAAGATGAATGCCGTAGGATGTGGCAAAACATCACTCTCCTCCGAGACCAAAGATAGTGTCTCATGTGCGGTCTCGTAACTTGACTCAGAGTATGAGTCCCGTTGGGGCGCTGTCTTCATGTTATTGAAGAGGTTCACGCTCGTCGCCGTGGTCGAAGGGGATGGCCCTTGCTCGACCGTCTTGTCACCGTCTTGTATGAGGCCCATATGATGTGGCACCTCGTAGCTCATCTCCATGACCGAAGGGAATTTCCCATGCTCAGCCATCTTGCTTGAGGGGCTTCCAAAGATGGAAATGTCGCCCTCGCTTGTAGGTGGTCGCCTTGGAGTTGATGAAGTCGATGTAGGCGTACTCATGGGAAGTAGGCGAAGATGCCGTACGTCCAAAGGCAAAGATGCCTTGATATCACTTGGCAAAGATGCCGAAGTGGAGGTGGTAGCCATAGCTTCCTCTTGGTGGTGCTTGTCTCGCGGTCTTCTCTTGTGCTCATGAAGTTTGGCCGTAGCTTGATGTAGAGCTTGTTGGGACTTGTAGGTTTGCGTGTGTCGAACATCTTCATCTTGATGGTGTCGTTGTCGTGCTTGAGCTCGTAGTAGATGGCGTTCATCGTCGTCATGCACATGATGCTTGTAGGTGACTTGCCCTTCATGATGATGTGGATCACGAATATGATGATGGTCGCCATGTAGATGTGGACGTGGATGAATTGCGCTTGCATCGCTTGGGCGCTCTGAAGATGATCAACTTGGTCGCTGCCGCCTTGAAGATGATGAAGGGGAAGTAGACTTGACCAAGTCCCGAATCTCTTCCATCCTTGCATCTTGCTCCTTCTTTTGTGTGGAAAGCTTGTTGTCGATGTATTCCCTTCTCCTTGCTTCGGAATGTCGTATGTCGGTGGTTATGTTCTTGATGACTTGCATTGCTCGTTGCAGTCCGAAGTTTGGAGTTTTGGTGTTGTAGTTGTTCGCGCCGTCGTTGTTGTGGAAGACCGGAGATGAAATGCTTTGCCTATCCATCACAAGACTTCAAGCAAATGTGAGTGGGAGAAAGAGAAGAACTAGACCAAATGTACCTTATCCAATGTTGAAAATGGATCAATGATCACTCAATAGTGTAGCAAGGAAATAGCACAATTGGTACCGATTCTTGTCAATTCTCACACCTACACAAGTAAAGCTTTTGGTGGAGCTTGGTAAGGATAGTGGCACAAAAAATTGATGCAAAATGTTAGCAAGAGTCAATAATGTTGAAAGATATTCACAAATTCGCAAGTGCAACAAGTAGACCAATAGCAATGAATGGCACATGGAAACACACACACACACAGATAGATAAATGGGGTCGGGCAACCAAGGAATGAGCTCAAAATGTGGAATCCACGGAAAATGCTCTTGTTGCACAACTCTAGAGAGACACTAGCACGATTGCTCAATAGGCGGATACGACACTTGTGCACAACCTATAGGAGACAAAAATGCAACGACTTCTATCCCAAGTATGCTATGTATATATGGTTCCCGGGGATCCTCTCAAGATGATCCAAGATGATCGGATATGACAATCTTGTATGCAATGTGGTATGATGCTATGGCTCTTGCTTACAAGCTTCTTTGCTCTTTCTCTTTTTCTTAAAAGCTTATTCTTTTTTTTATATGGCCACTGTGCGGAATGTACAAACCAAGATAGCAATTGTTTATATGCGGGAACAAACTTATGGCACACGAGATGATATGATGATACAAAGATGATACCAATATGGTATGTATGCAATGGAAGGTGTAGATCGATGATTACTAATGTGCACAAGTAACGTTGCCGGCAATTCTCAATGGCTAGTCTCGATAGGCAAGTGACGCAAAATGGGCTAGGGGTTATCAATGCAATTGCAAGGGGAATATACAATGGTGTCATCGAGGTTACCGTCCTTATGTACAATGATGACCTCGTGACGATGATGAGTGGCGGTGTTCTCGATGTCAAACCGTTTCTAATTAGCCGAAACACATTAGGAAATGGAAAAACCGCGAACTCAAAATCTCAAAGGCAAATGTCAAATGGTGGTAGCGGGAAAGCGGTGGTGGTTGCGGAAGTATTGGTGGAAACCCGGTCAAAATGGGTTAAGGTGATGGAAGGTTATGATGGGCTATACACATTGTCGGAGTTGAAAGCACGGTCCCTAAGTACCCGAAACACCTTAGGAGACACAACTCACAACACAAACAAAATTGGGTTAAGTTGGTGTGGCGGAAGTGTATAGTGGTGGTTGATGAAGAAGCAATCGTCCCTATGTAGCCGAAACACCTTAGGAGACTCGAATCACAACTCAAACAACCTCAAATGCAATGGGGAACAAAATGGGTTAGGTTGCGGAAGTCGGTGGTGGTTATGCGGATGATGTGGTGGAAGCCCTAGTCAAAGATGCCAAAGTTCCAAAAAATTGATGCAGTCAAATGATGATTGTAGTATTTTTATGGAATGGGGGATGTCAATAGCTTCAAAATGAGCTAAAGAACGTCAAAAACGGACTTCGGATGAATTAGTTATGGTCAAAACGGTGAAACATGGGAGGCTGAATTCCCAGGGGTCGGACATCCAGGGGTGGGGGCTGGATATCCGGGGCTGATGTCCAGAACCATGCAGATTTTGTGCTCCAAGAGCCGGATGTCCGGCTAGGGGCTTGGATGTCCGGCCTGATGGCCTGGATGTCCGGCCGGTGGCCCGGATGTCCGGCCCGACGATTCCAGATCGGGATTTCGACTTCGAAACTCAATTTGGGGGCGGAAATAGATGATTTCGGGGGCAAAACTTGACAGATTTTGTGGATGGAAATGGGGGAAAAGATGGGGGAAAGCTAGATCCACTTGAAACCAAGCAAATCCATGGATCAAAATCAACAAAACATCATCAAACCAACAAATCACAAAAAAAATTGGGGGCTATATTTGATTGGGATTTTCGAATTTAGGATGAAATTACACAAAACAAGGCTAGAAAATGATGGGGAAGGCTCCAAATTCGTGATCAACGTGGCTCATGATACCAAGATGATGTAGGGTAGAACCCTAGATGCCCGATCTTTCATGATTAGAGCGGATCCCGCGAAGAACGCGAGGGGAAAACACAAGGGAAAACACGAGAGGAATCACTCAAACCAACAAGATTCGATTACACATGTGCTAGATCCTCGAAACACAAAGAGATACACGATCCACGATCAACAAAGGATGATACAAGTAGCAAGTTCTTCTCCGTGAGGAGGTCTTGAGGGTCTTCCCGTTAGGGGTCTTGATTCCAAATGGATCTTCTCCGTAGAGGCCGCGGTCTCTCTCGGTGGAGTAGATCCGGATGGATGACCAAAGCACTATCTCTCAAATGAGCTATCACTATGCTGGCTCTAGCTAGGAGGAGGTGGGGGAGTATATATAGTCTAGGTCCCCGAAGGGGTAAGTTGGAGAGAGTTTACATGGGCTCTCGGCCAGCAGCTGCGTAGGGGCGCCGGATGTCCAGCCTGGGGGCCGGATGTCCGACGGCTCATGAGGAGCCGGATGTCCGGGCCTATGGTTCTATGTCCACGGTAGACTTGCCCATTCCTGTGCTCTCTGGATAGGCAGGGCCGGATGTTCGGGCGAAGGGGCTGGATGTCTGGGGCTTCGGGAGGGGCCGGATGTCTGGGGTGATGGCCGGATGTCCAGGCTGCGCTGGTCCTTTCCAGTGCTCTCTGGATAGCCGATGCTGGATTTCCGGGGCAGGGGTCGGATGTCCAGCGGGGGCCGAATGTCCGGGACATGGCCGGATGTCCGGCTGCTGTAGCAGGTGGCTCTTCTTCCTTCTCCTTCCTTCGCTCCCGCGCACACTTGGCCTTGGTCCTTGGGCTCTCCATGGTCTCCTCGGGTGTACCTGAGTATGCACAAGGTTCGTGCTTGAGGTAGCATCCATGTCTTACATGTAGGAAGGGAAGATTCGGAAAGGAGCGAGTTCACCTTAGGTCCAATGACGTATGCTCGAGATCTCATCGTATAAACACTTGGGGCTTGGGGAGTAGTCGTAGTGTACATGGGGATTATCGTAGGATGCTCCGCATCAAGCGGCCTCCCCAGGCTGCCTCCCGAGGGGCGGAGACTTCTATGCACGTACCCAGCCTCACGAGGCTGTGATGGTGTGAGCCATGACAACCAAGGCCAGGCGGGCGCCAGCAGGTGCGGAGGAGACAATTTCCCCTTTGGTGCTAAGGGAGCAAGGACAGACCCGGGTTCCCAAGGAATCCCCCAAAGGTTTCCATTCCGGTGCAACGAGACCAAGACCACGAGCTCGGCAGGACAGATGTCATCGCCGAGCCCACCTCTATGTCATGACCAGAAGCTTTGCAAGCGAAGACTACCTTTCGTCAGGATTAGATGTAGTTCTTGTCCCCTTTCAAATTGGCCATTGTGGGATCCCTTCCCGCCTAAGTTTTGAGGGAAGAGGACCAAGACCACTATAAGTATAGGCTAGCCACCACGGTAGAAGTGGGAGAACCGGAGACAGACCCATTCCACCCACACCACTTGAGCCCTCGCGAGGCTGCTCATCCTCTGTACTAGTTCATCCTCAGCCTCCTCGTGAGGCCAATCCACCACAAAGCAGGAGTAGGGTTTTACACCGCAAGGTGGCCCGAACCTAGGTTAACTGCTATGTTCATCTTCTTCCCTGCTCGCGTGAACTCGACGAGGCTAGGCTGTGGGGTGGTGAGCTTGAGGCTTGAGCTGGTTGAGATCTTCACACACGCCCCAGGGTTCGAACCTTCTTGGGTCTGCGGAGCCCTGAATCGGACACACAAAGATAAAGAAGGGATCCAATCATAGAACGATAGGCCTTCTGATCATAATCCTTACCATACACATCTGCATCCAGCTTACCATTCGTGGGCATAGGAGTTTTATAGCCCTTCATTTTGGAATCTTGCAGTTTGAACTTCTTCAGGCATTCTTTCATATATTTCTCCTGAGAAATGAAAATGACATTTGCTTGTTGACGAATTTGCAGTCTGAGAAAGAACTTGAGTTCACCCATCATAGATATTTGATATTTATCGGACATCATTTTCCCGAACTCTAAGCTACAAGCATTGTTAGTACAGCCGAAGATAATATCATCCACATAGATTTGACATATGAATATATAATTATCAACAACACGAGTGAAAAGTGTGGGATCAGTGGATCCTTGCTTGAACCCTTTGTCAAGCAAAAACTTCTTATGGGTGTCATACCAAGCTCGAGGGGCTTGCTTCAGTCCATATAAAGCTTTCTTCAACATGAAAAATTTGTTAGGAAACTCAGGGTGTTCAAAGCCACGTGGCTATCTAACATAGACTTCCTCATCAATTTCACCATTGAGGAAAGCACTTTTCACATCCATTTGATAAAGCAAGATATCATTGTAATTTGCATAAGAGAGAAGAATACGAATTGCCTCAAGGCGTGCAACATGAGCATATGTTTCACCGAAATCAATATCTTCTACCTGTGTGTACCCTTGAGCAACAAGACGTGCCTTGTTTCTCACCACGATGCCATTTTCATCTTGCTTATTGCAGAAAATCCATGTTGTGCCGATGATATTATGCTTATTGAGATTCGGTTTGTCAACCAATTCCCACACATCATTTAGTTCGAATTGCACCAACTCCTCTTGCATGGCATTCATCCAATCTGGATCATTCATGGCTTCTCCTTACTTGGTAGGTTCTGCCAATGAAACAAAGGAGAAACTGCCATAGTAGTTAGCCAAACGAGTGCGTGAATGAGTTGTTTGTGGGTCGATAACCTGGATTCTCAATTTCATCAAGAATTAATGAAGGATCAACTCGATTATCCATTCGAGGATGAGCATTTTCTTCATGATGATCATTGTCATTTTCATCAGCATCAGCATTTGTATCATCATTCCCTTCGGGATTGCCATTTTGATCGGCATTTTGATTTTGATTGCCATTTCCATTAGGAGGAGCATTTACTTCGGTGGTGGCTTGACGAGTTCTGCTTCGAGTCATAGGAGCATCATCATCACCGGACTCAGGTGCATTTCCTTCAACAGGCTTGACGCTCCCAATAGCCATTTGCCGAATAGCATCCGATCTCAGAGGTTCATCTATCACATTTGGCAGGTGCTCCTTTTGGGAACCGTTAGATTCATCAAACCGCACATTTACCGTTTCCATAGCTTTCATGTGGTGAGAGTTATAGACACGATACATATGCGAGTTTGAGCCATAACCAAGAAGAAAACCTTCATGTGCCTTAGGTGCAAACTTGGAAGAATGATTCATATCAAGAATGTAACAAGGTGCACCAAACACACGTAGATAAGAAACATTCGGTTTCATGCCAGTGATAAGCTCATATGAAGTTTTCTTAAGGAACTTGTGAAGATAAACACGATTGATAACATGACAAGCAGTGTTAATAGCATCAGCCTATAAGCGAATGGGAGTTTTGTACTCACTGAGCATTGTACTTTCCATTTCAACGAGAGTTCTGTTCTTTCGTTCAAGAACTACATTATGTTGGGGAGTGTATGCGGCAGAGAACTCATGAGTAATACCATGTTCATCGAGAAATTCAGCAATATGAGTATTTTTTAACTCAGTTCCATTGTCACTTCTGACATGCTTAATTCGCACATCATATTCATTCTGGGCCTTCTTAGCGAAACTTTTGAAGATATCTTGGGTGCAAGTTTTGTCTTCGAGAAAGAATTCCCAAGTGTATCGAGAGAAATCATCAACAATTACCAGACCATAATGACTGCCACCGAAACATGCATAATGTTGAGGACTGAATAAATCCATATGAAGAATTTCCAGAGGCCTTGTTGTGGTCATGACTGTCTTTGATGAATGATGCTTCTTGGCTAATTTTCTAGCCTCACATGCAGCACAGGGATGATTCTTGTCGAATTTTACATCAGGAATGCCACAGAGATGATTTTTCTTCACTAGGGTCTGCAAATTTCTCATACCTGCATGACCAAGTCTATGGTGCCACAGCCATCCTTCTATTGCTTTTGCAAGCAAACAAGTTTGGACTGAGGGACCCTTAGAGAAATCCACAATATAAAGATCACCCTTTCTAATTCCCGCAAAGACGAAGGAATTGACAGAGGCCATGAAGACAATGTATTTGGATATAGAAAATAGAACTAGCCTGCCTAAATCACATAGCTTGTCAACTGACATAAGATTGAATCCAAGAGATTGAACAAGTAAAACATCATCAATGGACTTGTCCTTGGATATGGCAATTTTACCTAGCCCAATTACCTTTCCTTTGTTGTTGTTGCCAAAGGTGATATACTTCAGAGGAGAAGCAGTTAAGTTGGGGTCGATAAACAATGACTTGTCTCTGGTCATATGACTAGTGCATCCACTATCCATTATCCATTCTGTACACCCGGAGATATAGTCCTGCAGAAGAATTAGGCTTTCTTATCCACCCACATCTTTGCAGGTGGCTTCGAAACAGTATAGCGAGTAGGATATGATTTCTTTTCGTAAGCATAATTATTGCTCGATGAGGTACGAGCATAATTAAAAGAGTAAGAATTGAAATTCCTTCCAGAAGCATGAGTATAATGATTGAATGAGGTATGCATGTACTCATTCTGTCGAGCCTTTTTCGCGTGCATGGTTAGTCGAGCAGTAATAGGCAAGGCATCAACAGTTTTCTTAGGCACCCAGATAGCTTTCTTTGGGGGGCCATTTCTGCTGTTTGGTCCAACATAGCGAGCAACAGTCTCACCATGTTGATCTTTAAACAACTTATAGTTGTCCAAAGAGTCATCATCAGGATATTCAGGAATGGGAGAGTCATATCCCAAAAGTAATGCTAGATCGAGTGTTTTGCCCTTTGCAGGAACCCACGCTATTTGAGGATATTGATGAGGTTCCCAGTAAGTGCCATTTTCATTCAGTATCCTTTCGAAACCGATGCCTTCTTTCCTTGGATTTTTGTGAAGAATGGACTTCTTCAAAACATCACAGAGGGTTTGATGCCCTTTGAGTGTTTTGAACATCCCTGTCTGAAGAAGATCATTCAACCTAGCATTTTCATCAAAAACAGAACCATTTTCCTCGACAGAGGGGTTAGCATTCATAGATGATTCAGCATTTGATTATGCATTGGTTCGTTCAATACATTTTAAACGTGGTGGCTCAAACACTTCAGCTTTCTCTTTAAGTTGTTGGGTGAGAAGAGAATTTTCTCTGATCAAATCCTCATGAGCCTCTCTCACCGCTTCGAGTTCCTGTTTCCTTTTCAGGTAATCATAGGTCAATCTTTCCTGGTCTGCCGAGAGAAAATCATGATGATTTGTCAGTTCATCCATCTGTGACTTGAGAGTGGAATACTCTTTGGTTAGTACAGATTTTTCTCCATCTCCTTAACCAACAACCCTTCAGATTTCTCGAGGGTTTTCTCAATTTTCTCAAGAGAGTTTTGTTGAATATCAGCAATTTTGATCAACTTAGCATGGTCATCCTCATCAGAAGAATATTGATCACTGGAATGAATCTTGAAATTTTTGGAGGATACCATTTCCTTCGAAGCTTTAGCCATGAAGCAGTAGGCAGGGGATTCAACATTGCTTGACGGGTTCCAGAAGAAGTTTGTCGCAGGAGAAGAGGCACATGCTATGCCAGCCATGCCCGAGTCAGAATCCTCATCCGATTTTGATGGTTCTTCTTCATCGAAATCCATTTCCTTGCCGATGTACGCCTTGGACTTGCGAGAGTTGATCTTGCGGTTGGAGGAGGACTTGGAAGGTTTCCTTGATGAAGATCTTAACGAAGATTTTGAAGTGGAGTTGTCCTTCTTCTTGAAGAATTTCTTCTTCTTCTTCTCATCATCGGAGTCGTAGTTCTTGCTCTTGCTTTTGCCTCAATGGTTGCCAGTATCATATCTTCCACTAGCATGGATTTCTGCTTCCCAGAGAGGACAGTCAGAAATGAAGTGTCCAGGCCTTTTGCACTTGAAACAGGTGTATTCCCCAGCAGGTTTTGATGAAGATTTTGAACCCCCAGAGTTGCTTGAACTTCTTTTCTGGAACTGGCTCTTCTTGTGAAAGCGTTGAAATCTTTTTGTGATCAGTTCGAGATCTTTGCTGAGTCTTTCTGTGTCATCTGAATCTTCTTCTGCATTTCCATTGGAGGAAGAATCAGCCACAACCTTGAGAGCATGATTTTTGTGTTGACTTGAGCCATAAAGATCTCTTTTCTTTTCTTCCTATTCCTCGTGGGTGTTCAGTCTTTCCATGATATGAGAAGAGTCAAGGTTCTTGAAATCAGCTCGTTCATGTATCATCAGAACAACTGTGTCGAAAGAACTGTCAAGAGATCAAAGCTGTTTCTTCATGACTTCATGGTCAGTGATGTCTTTGGCGCCGAGACCTTGAAGTTCATTTGTGATGTCACTCAGGCGATCGAAGGTTTGCTGACAACTTTCATTTCCAATGCGCTTGAATCGATTGAATTTGGCTGGAAGAGTATCAATTCGAGCTTCTTTCTGAGATGAAACTCCTTCATTGATCTTCTCGAGGACGTCCCACAATTCCTTCTTAGTTTCACACTGGTGATAGCGAAGAAATTGCGCCTGATTGAGATGGCCGCCAATCTCATCTTTGGCCTGAGCATCCAGCTGAATGAGCTTCTTTTCTTCATCGGTAGGGGATTGAGGTATAGCGGTTGTGAGCCCGAACTGCAGCATGTTCCGCATATCATCATCTATTGCTCGGAGATGGATCTTCATCTTCTCCTTCCAGAAAGGGTAGTCCGTCCCATCGAATACAAGAATCTTGAGATGCGATTTGTAGTTCACTGAAGACATACTTAAACTCCAAAGTCGTTAGACTTAAATGAGCAGAGTCAAGGAGTAACCTTGCTCTGATACCAATTGTAGGAACGAAGTATGTCTACCAGAGGGGGGGTGAATGGGATTTTTAAATTTTCTTCGAAAAAACTCAAAACTCTCAGAACCCAGCAGCGAAACGAAAGAAAAACAAACTACAGTGAACTAAAACAGAGTACCGAAAGGAAACTAAGACAAGCACTGATACAAATCACACGAATGAAAATGCATCAGAGGTAAACATGGGTGATAGAGATAATAGAAGATGCTCAATGGCGACAAGATATTTGTTCGACCAGTTCATCCTTCTGCACAAGGACTACGTCTGGTTGGAGGGGCTGTGACTTAACACAGAAGATAAACTCTTTTCACCCTATTCTCCTTGACAATCGATTCGTCAACCGATGCCGATTACTTGTGGTAGATACTTGAAGGCGATCTTCGAACCGTTACAGACTTCTTCTTCAAGAACCACAATCACTCTTGGTCTCTGAAGAAATTGACACCTAACCGTCTAGAGAGTTTGCAGCTCTTAAGAGTAATAGGCAGAGCGTACTAAACTTACATTACAGTGATGCTGAACCATTATCTAATTCTTCGGCTCTAGGGTTTTTCTCTCGGTGGATTTTAAACTCAAATCGCTTAGAGAATGGGTTGCTCAACAAACTTCTCAGAATCAAACGGAACAGCCACCGGACAAGGCAGGCGCGGGGTGGCTATTTATAGCCGTAGCCTTCCCAGATGGGAAACGATCATTTTGTCCACGAGGTCCAGGCAATGGCCAACCGACACGTTTGTAACGGTCGGATTTTGGAGCAACGGTAACATTACTTGAGGAACAAGTAATGCTAACTCCTCGGTCCGAGACAAATCTCTCGCAGCGAAGAAGATCATAGTCTCTTGCTAGCAAGTATTTGGTTAGAACACAAAGAGACTTCTCTCACAGCTTTCATAGGATTTTGGTTTAGCATCAGAGGATCAAAGCTTCAAATTCTACACCCCTCTTAATAGTACGGTGGTCCTATGACTCAACGAAAGAAGAAGGACAACGAAATAAATGCTACATCTTCACTTCATCTTCATTCTTCCTCGAACGCAGTCATTTTCTTCGAACAGACACCAAACGAATTTCTTGATCTTTAGCATTTTTAGGGGTCACTCTTGTTAGCTTCATCTTCGGTGATATCCTTCGCTGCAACCCAAGGAGATTATCTTCGTCGTGTGCATCAAACTCCTCGACATCTCAGGGACCTGTTACTCTGTGTGCACTAGCAAACACATAAGTCCCATACTGTTTATGTCAACAAACTCCAAAACATAAGGGGCCTATTGTTGCACCAACACTTATCCCGTAAGCCATATAAGCTAGTGCTCCAAGATATTTTGTACTGCATATCACACGGTTTGTGATAATAAACTATGTGTGATGTACTTGATTTTTTGTTTTGATTTGAAATACAGAATGGGGTCACAACAGTAGAGGACAGTGTTTGAATTGCTAGAACAATTATCTGCAGTGAACATGCAACTATAGGATTGTCGTGAAAAAATTGGAATTATTCAGGGTTCTTTTGGACATTTTAATATATTAACTGAGTTTTCTAGGCATTTAAGGTGCATAATTCAACTTTGAACTATAGGCATGTCAGGGCCGGTTTTCCGGTACATAAATTCCCAGCAAACAACCCTTGTATCATCACCAGCCCCAAAATTACTGTTGCTGGTGGACACTTCCTTGAGTACAAGACTATAAAGGTCCATTTAGAATAACAAGGATCTCTAGTGGTGGATGATGGAAGTGGCTCGTCGATCTCCAACGTTGATGGGGCTCCATTTCCACAGGAATAGCTGACCTGGCTAACTTCTATCTCATGTGGCTGCTATCTCAAATTCCTAGGTTGTGGTGTCTTCGTAGTGCTCATCTCCAAATCGTATATCTGGCCAAGACAATAGCGAGGGACAAGCCAGTGAGTACCTTTGAATGTACTCGCTAACATCATGAACAAAAGATATAATGAAAGCAGGCAGAATGCATGCAACTAATTTTAAGTATATTCTACCATGCCATGATAAGAATTTAATGCTATCATGTGAAGTATTATATATGTACAATTAATAAAGGCTGTCAACTAATATCAGTAAGGTATAAGTGAATCATAATATTGCATAGAAATTTAAATTCGAGCCTAGGGAGGTAGAACCGTCCCGAAGGAACCCAAGAGTGTCGGGGGAAACGACATCTACGGGATCACGTGGACCCCTTCTACGATTTGGCAGGGAAGAGGGGTGCACAAAGAGCAGATCTAACGATCAACACGATGGATTTTTACCCAGGTTCGGGCCGCTGAGAAGCGTAAAACCCTAGTCCTTCTTTTTGTGTATATTATGAGTTCTTGACCTTCGGCTAGCTGCTATGCAAGCAAGCTGGGCCGGAGGGTTCAAAAAGTACGAATCCTTCTCAAGTATGCCTTGCGCCTCCTTTTATACGTCCAAGGGGTTGCCACAGTGGCACACAGGAGGTGTAAAGTGGCTACGCTTATCACTGACATCCGGGGACAAAACGCATTCAATGCGCTGGTTACGTGCCCTCTAGCTTTATCGGGGACGGAAATAGAGCCCGTCCCGTCCGTTGCCGCCTTGCCCTGCCTTGACACGTATCCAGGTTGACGAGGCATGCAATGCCAGGCTGGCCGCTGCCCTGGAATGGTGGCAGGATCTTCGCGAAGATCTGCATGCCTCCACGTAGGTGCCAGCCAGGTTGGCAAGTCGATCGCCGTGCTGGAGTGGTGGCGGGGCGGCGGAGTCTTGTCGTAGCTACGTCAATGTCCCCCGCAAGGATCTTGCCGGGGTCTCGCAAACCGTCCCGGCAAAGATCTTGCCAGGGGGGTGGGCTTGATCATCCAATCTTCAGAAAGATCCGCATGCCACTACGCATGCGCCCCTGGGTCTTGGTCTCAACATTTGTCGATGGTGTCAGAGCTCTCAACCTCAAGGGTGGTGTTCTTGTCAGTGCTTCGCAAGTTGTCCCGGCAAGGGTCTTGCCGGGGCCTCGCGAGCCGCCCCGGCAAGGATCTTGCTGGGGCTCTAGCTTGTCTTCTGCTCCCTGGTTACTGGCTTGGACACCGTTTCCGCTGTCTTGTATTCTGTTCCCAGCTGTCCCCGTCAACCCTCGCCATGGTCGCGGCTACAACTGCCCGTGCACAAGTAAGGGGTACTAAAAAGGGCCCAAACTTTAGTACACCGACAAAGAGAAAAACGTAAAAGAATGCCACAATTGGGCATCTTCGCGATGCCACGCAAAGGGCTTTATTGCAAATGAAATCAAAGGCAAAGGGAATTCTAGCGGTAGAACCACCCGGTGAATTCCAAAAACAATATAATATAAGCGCCAGTCGGGTGTCTGAAATGACGCCTCAAAAGGTCTTGAAAATAAATGCCACAGTCGTGTGTCTGAAGTGACGCCTCATAAAGGGCTTATAATGAAATAAGAACACGAGTACCCAGGTGGTAAAACCTTCTCACAGATACTAAACATTTAATATAAGAAAAAAGGTTAGTCCATAATAACATTAGTGATAATAATCTTCCATCATAAATCATAATCAACTTCTGATTTAGTTATTTTCCTCCGAAGACCAACTCTAAGACCGACACTTGGCCCATCCCAGACTGTAGTCCTTACCCACAAGTAAATGATTTCCTTAGTCAACCCCGAGACTTTGAATAATTCCTATTATGGTCCTTGGGTTGAAAACACACCTAACTAGCACACACCAGCTTAACTTTCCTGATGCCAGGAATCACCCAAAGCTCGCTAAAGAAAAACTCTAAGATGTAGAGGTCACAACCTTGCATGGGATCACAATTTATACCGCGCGCTAACTAAGGGGTGCCCCCCTCTCGGCCTCAGCCGGAAACACCCATGCCCCCTGACTCGATGACTGGCATTATTCCTGGAACCGGTAAACCCTCATCGCGGCCCTCTGTATGGTGTGTGCAGGAAAGGGGTTAACAACTTACTAAACCATACCCTACCTGTGGCAGGGACATGTGGTAGTACGAATCAAGTATGGGGGTTACCAGAACAAGACTCGATCTATGGTCGACTCAGGAGGTTTGTATTTTTCCTGCAGTGGTTAGCACAATATAATTTTCCTCGATAGTACCCAACAGGGTCACTACCCGGCATGTCCCAACATGCCATTACTGATTACTCTCGTCACCATGAGATTTCAGTCTCATAGTCACTTTTCTCATGACAATTTATTTCCTGCAAATTAGTCCGAACAAGCATATGCATGAGTGGCATGGTTATCAACCACATCCATATTTATACCTCATGTTTGAGTGTCAACAATTACTTCAAAATACCCCACACATGTATGAATGACAATATGCAAATTTTATTTGAATTATCATAATCATGATCAAACTATTCAAGCAAGCAAACAACCAAAACTTTCACCATATCAAGTGTTCAGGATGCTTGCCTTGGTTATGAAGTAGGGTAGGGTATACTCCCCAATTTTGTAAAATGCATCTTCCCTCTATTTTCTTATTTTTGAAATAATGAAATTAATACATAATGTCAAAATAGTACAATTTTTTTTGGATAATTTTGAAATAAATACTAAAATAAACTAGCTGAAATTTGAGAGGTGAAAGAAAAAGAATCAAGTCATTTGGAGTTGTGGTTTAAAAACTAGAGCCAGTCAAATTTTTGTTTTTAATAAAAACATAAAAAGGAAAATGGTTCGGCCGGGTTTACGCTACCTAAAGGCGGAAGACGTATTCCTGGGAATACGCCTTCACTTGACAGCTACTTTGCGCGGATACTTCAGAAAGTGCACGTATCCAGCCGGATACTGCCCCGATACTCAGATACTGCCCCGATACAAATCCCGTAAGTATCCCTCGATTTTTTGATTTTAAAAAATAAAATAATGTTTGATACTCCTAGGATACTTCTGCGATACGTTTTGGATACCTAAAACCCCTCGTTTGATGTGAAATCCCCTCAGTGGTAAAGGCAGACCTTTTGAAGATTCCCAACATGAGTGTGAGTTCATGTCAAAACATGTTTGTCAATGTTCTAGTTCAATTGAAAGGTGAGCAAGAGAGTGTCGATGCACTGAGTGGAATAGGAAACCTAGGGAAATCCCACTACCAATTAATGGAAGTGGACCAAGTGTAAGAAAAGAAAGGGGGTAATGCATTGAGTCATGCTTTGACCTAGAAGATCCTTTTTTTCATATTTTTAATAATTAATATATGTAATATCTATATATAAACGTATCCCCGTATCCATGTTTTTAGAAAATTGACGTATCGGACGTATCCCCGTATCGCATATACGATACGTATCCAAGTATCCGTGCAACATAGCTTGACAGCGAGGCGTGCCCTCCAGGGTCACTGACAGGTGGTCCCGTGGGCCCACCAGCCAGGTTCAACTAGTCGCCAGCGCCCTCTCTCCTCTGCAGCTGAGCAGAGCAGAGCTCCGACGATCTGCACCAACGAACAACGGCTCCACCCTTGGAGCTGAGCGCAGTAGCAGGATCAGTGGGTAGAGGTGGTGCTAGCGAGGTACGCGACGGTCACCAGGAGGCCCTAACTCACCGACGGCGAGATCTCCCGAAGGGCTTCAGCGGAGGAGGAAGAGGGATTTTCCCCTGGGCTTGCTCCGGTGGATTTGACGTGTGTAATGGTCTGGAGGTTTCTCAATGAGGCTAGTGGTAAAGAAATAAGAGAGGGGGAGGTACTGGTGGCGTCGGAATCAACCGGAAGACGGCGGCGGCCGAGGTGGCCGGAGGCGGAGATGATGACTGTGTCCGGTTTTCTTTGCTGCTCGGGAAAGCTCAGAGAGGGAAAGTGAGCTGTGTTGGTGCTAATTGAGGGCATGGGGTTGGCTTTTATAGGCGAGGCAAGGCTGTTCCGCGAGCTCCCAAGGATAAGGATGGTGGCGGTCGCCATTGATTGCAAAGCGTGCCTGCAAGCAAGGTAGTTGGGTCGACGGAGTGGTTGGTGTGGCCGCAGCTGTGCTCCAGTGAGTTGGCTGGCTCGGGGAAGCGCCAGGTGACCTGGACGATGCCGTCCTCGAGCGGATTGCGGCGGCGGCCATTGATGGCAACGAGGACGGTGGCGAGGTTGGTGCTGGCCAGCGGAGTAGGGTGAAGGCGTTGGAGGCCCGAAGTAATGGAGGGGCTGTGCTGGACGGCTCAGGGGGTTTGGGCGGTGGCTTGGTCGGCACGGCTACGACCGTGGTCGGTGTGAGCGGCCGTGGGCGGCGCTAGGAGACGAGGGGGTGTCGGTGAGGGGTTGCTAGTGCGGGCGGCTTGCGAGGGAGGTGGAGCAAGCCAGAGAGCAGTAGAGCTATGGTGTTGGCAACGCAAAGGAGTGGCGGCAGCCCAGACATGCAATACGCACGCTCTGGACGCGTAGAACGCGCACTATACATGCACACGAGGTGCTCGACAGAATGCCAGAGCGAGCTATAGTGATTCAATCAAGGTGAGATTTGGCAGGGTAGTACTACTTTGGATGACAAGAGTGGTGGACAAGTTATTTTAGCTAGAAGAGCACGTGGAGTTCAGAAATGTTGACAAATTCTGTCATGAACTCAAGATGTTCGACAGAATGCAAGGGTCATTTAGAAAATTCTTCTGGAAGTGGAACCTGGCAGGATGAGGTCTCTTTGGATGATAGAGATGACGGTAAGGTTGGTTTGACAAAATGAAAATCTTGCAAGTGCAAGTATTGGGAAAATTCAGTTCTGACCCAAATATGAGAGGGGGTATCTGGTGAACTTAAAAGATGCAAATGGAGCTGGGCTTCTGTACTTAAGTGTTTAGTTGGAAGGACTATAAGATGGATAAGTTTTAGAATTATTTGAGCTACGAAAAATAGGGATGTAGTTATAATCTAGGATTGGAACAGAATTGAAAATAGGATGGTTTGCTCAAACTTCACAAAGGACCAAGTTGGGTTTTTGCACAAAAGTGATCTATAGGCATCAGAGGACCTCTCAAAAAATTTGTGGAATTTTGAAAGAATTATTTAAAAGGGTCTTAGTGCAACAGAAGCATTTCAGAGACTAAAAATGCTATTAAATTTTTTATTTTTGGGGCAATATTATTATGAAAATATTTCCTACTGAATTTTAAAAGTGAAATGAAATGATTTAAGAAAACTCTCAAACACACAATATTTTCCAAAAGTTTCTATATCGAGGAAAGGATTTTGGAAAACATAAATCAGCGAAGATCCTGAAATTAATAAAAGGCCTAATATAATTTAAAATTTTATTTCTATCACAATTTTACTTAATAAAAACATGGTTAAAATTTTGGGGTGTTACAAGGCACATGCTCCATAACTGGTCTGAAATTCATGAAACTTGGGATGCTATCACGGAATGGCACAAACATGTTGTGTAAACTTTTTGTCACATTTGTGGCAGGTTTTGGTATAGGCTCTCAAAACCTGAGGTTCTCACAAGAAGCCTCGTGGTTCCTGTAGGGAACATGTCACCTTTGTGGGCGAAATGACATTTGTTGCCTCTTCTTGCATTGAATTTCTTTCTAGAGGCAACATATTCGGGGTTCGTTTGGACATTTTGATACATAACTGAGTTTTCTAGGGATTTTATGTGCATAATTCAAATTCGAACTTCAGGCACATACTCCAGTGCACCAAAATGGGTTGAAAAATATATATGTGTCCTTGGGTGCATGCTTAGATCCCATGCAAGAAATGGGAATGAATTTCAAACACCTCGGCATCGTGGCTCGGCCACAAACATTGAGATACTCGGTTTTGTAATTCTACTAAATCAAAAACTCATCTGAAATTCATGAAACTTGGCATGCTATCATGAAATGGCACCAACATGCCATGGTAAAAAAATCGTCCTATTTGGGGCAGGTATGGGTATAAGTTTCTCACAAACCAGAGCTTCTCACAAGAAGGCTTGTGGTTCCGAACATGTCACCTTTGTGGACGAAATTACATTCGTTACCTCTTCTTGCGTTGATTTTTTTCTAGAGGCAACATAGACCAATAGGTGTGTCGTGTTACATTTTGGAATTATTCGGGGTTCGTTTGGATATTTTCATACATTAACTGATTTTTCCAAGCATTTATATGTGCATAATTCAAATTTGAACTGCAGGCACATGCTCCAGTGCACCAAAATGGGTTGAAAATCATATATGTGTCCTTGGGAGCATGCTTAGGTCCCATGCAAGAAACGAGAATGAATTTCAAACACCTCGGCATTGTGTCTTGGCCGCAAACATTGAGATACTTGGTTTTTAGATTCTAGTAAATCAAAAACTCATCTGAAATTCATGCAACTTGGCATGGTATCATGAAATGGCACCAACATGTTGTGGTAATTTTTTTGTCCCATTTGGGTAGGTTTTGGTATAGGCTTCTCACAAACCAGACCTTCTCACAAGAAGCCCTCATGTTTCCGGTAGGGAATGTGTCACCTTTGTGGAGGAAATGACATTCATCGCCTCTTCTTGCCTTAAATTTTTTTCTAGAGGCAACATAGACCAATAGGAGTGTCATGTTAAAATTTGATATTACTCAGTTTTTGTTTGGACATTTTTATACATTAACTGAGTTTTCTAGGCATTTTGTGTCCATAATTCAAATTTGAACTGTAGGCACATACTCTAGTGCACCAAAAAGGGTAGAAAAATCATTATTTGTCCTTGTGTGCATGTTTAGGTCCTATGCAAGAAAAGAGAATGAATTTCAAACACCTCGTCTTCGTGGCTTGGCCGTAGACATTAAGAAACTTTGTTTTTAAATTCCTCTAAATCCAAAAATCGTCTGAAATTCATGAAACTTGGCATGCTATCATGAAATGGCGTTCGAATTAATAGCCAACAAAGGCATTTGAAACAAATAGCTGCCACGTTATCAACTCAAATGTTTGTATAATTAAACGTGGGTGTTCTGCTAACCATTCATGTGATGCCACGCATCACACTTTTATTTGCCAGGAGGTGCCGTGCGGGCAGCTGCTTGAGTAGACGGGAGGCGCGCAAGCGCAGTCCGCTTCGCATGCCGACCGGGAGGCATGCTAGCAGTCCTCCACTGTGTAGGCTCACCAGGAACCATGCGAGCTATATGCTACGCAGGCTCACTGGGAAGCGAGCCCTTAGACCTCCATCGTTACCTGCCTTGCTCCCAACCTCTCCATTAATGGTGCCCGAGCCGCTGTTTAATACAGGCGGCCTTATGATACGTCTCCAACATATCTATAAATTTTGAATGTTTATATTATCATTTTATAGCAAATTTATATCATGTTATATTATCAATCTTGGATGTTTTATATTCATTTTATAGCAAAATTATATCATTTTATGGGACTAACCTATTGACATAGTGCCCAGTGCCAGTTGCTGTTTTTTGCTTGTTTTTTACTTCACAGAATATCAGTCCCTAACGAAGTCCAAATGCCACAAATCTTTTTGGAGATTTTTTTCAGCCCAGAAGACAACTTGGAGCCAAGGAAGTACCAGAGGGGAGGCCCATGGGGCCCACAAGACACCAAGGCGCGCCAAAGGCCCCTGGCGCCCTGGTGGGTAGTGGGGCCCATAGGCCCCCTCTCCACCCCTCTCAGCTCTATAAATACCCAAATATTCCAGAAACCCTAGGGGAGTCGAGATATCAGAGTTTCCACCGCCGCAAGTTCCAGAACCACGAGATCCAATCTAGAGCCCTTTTCTGGCACCTTGCCGGAGTTGGAAACGATCATGGAGGGGTTCATCATCCTCACTAGTGCTCCTTTGATGATGCATCAGTAGTTTACCATAGACCTACGAGTCCGTAGGCAGTAGCTAGATGGCTTCTTCTCTCTTTTTTTGATTCTCAATACAATGTTCTCCTCGATGTTCCTGGAGATCTATTTGATGTAATGACTTTTTGCGGTGTGTTTGTTGGGATTCGATGAATTGTGAGTTTATGATCAGATCTATCTATGAATATTATTTGAGTATTTGTTGAACTCTTATATGCATGATTGTTATAGCCTCCTATTTCTTCTCTGAAACTTTGGTTTGGTTTGGCCAACTAGATTGATTTTTCATGCCATGGGAAGAGGTTCTTTGTGATGGGTTCGATCTTGTGGTGCTCAATCTCAATGACAGAAAGAGACATGACACGCATGTATCATTGCCATTAAGGATAAAATGATGGGGTCTATTCCTACATGAATAGATCTTGTCTACATCATGTCATCGTTCTTATTGCATTACTCCGTTTCCTCATGAACTTAATACGCTAGATGCATGCTGGACATCAGTAGATGTGTGGAGTAATAGTAGTAGATGCAGAATCGTTTCGGTCTACTAATCTTGGACGTGATGCCTATATACATGATCATTGCCTTGGATATCGTCATAATTATTTTCTTTCTATCAATTGTCTAACAGTAATTTGTTTACCCATCGTATGCTATTTTCTTGAGAGAAGCCTCTAGTGAAACCTACGACCTCCGGGTCTATTTTCTATCATATTGCTTCAGATCTATTTATCCAAAACCCAAAAATACCTTGCTGCATTTTTTCTTTATTTATTTTCTTTTGTGTTTTCATCAGATCTATTTATCCAATCTTATACTATTTAATCTATCTCAATACCGAGGAGGGATTGACAACTCCTCTTACGCGATGGGTTGCAAGTTTTTGTTATTTGTGTGAAGGTACTGCTTACATAGTTTGGTGAATCCTCCTACTAGATTGATACCTTGGTTTCATAACCGAGGGAAATACTTACCGTTGCTATGCTGCATCATCCTCTCCTCTTTGGGGAAAATACCAACACAGATACAAGCAATCACCTTACTCTTTACCTCCCATTCCCCTCTCGTAGACCTCCACCAACGCCATGGCTTAGAAGGATCATCTGCCACTAGTCTTCCAGTTTGCTAAAGTCGACTCCGAGCCAGAGGAGATAGCAAATAATGAGGAATGTGAACTCATGGCCATGGCCCTGAACGAGATGGCCGTGGCGGATGCTGCCACTGCGTCCGTCCCAGCTCCCATCCCCGTGCCCGCGCCAACGACCATCCCCGTGGAATTGACGATCTGGTAACCAAGCACTATCGCACGGTTGGACGCCTTGGGCATCAACAAGGTCCCCACGGACATGCGCGAGCTCGTCTGCATGCCAGCACCAGCACCCCCGCTTGTGCTCGTGCGCACCCCTGCACCCACCATGTTGTCGATCCCCGTGCATTTACCTACACCCGCCATGCCCCCCTCAGCGTCATGGGATGCCGCCGTCAATCGCTACCTCACAGCACCGCGCGCCACCGTATCCCCCGCGCCCTGCCCATCGATCATGCGATGACCAGGTCTTTTATTTCCATGTCCAAAACATTTTGGCTGGCTTGAAGACTTGAACAACGGCGTCCCAGAGGACGACAATGCAGGTGCAAGCCGCCTTCGCTGCCGCCACAAGTAGTTTTTTTGGGTTTAATATTGTATCTCGATCAGATGAATGTAAAGTCATAGTGTGACTGAATGAAATCTATGGTTTGAAAAAACTTGTGTTTTTTCTCTGAATGTACAAACTTATCAAACAAAAAAAATTAAAAACCATCAATGTTTTCTCTGAATAAAACACTCAACGCAAACATTTCAGATAGAACACCCATATGCAAAGCGAGAGCTATGGTTCCTTTCCCAGTAAGCCAAGGGAAATTTACCGTGCAGGATTTGTGCATCTCTTCATGACAAACAGTTTAGACTGAACACCGTATGCAAAGCAAGAGCTATGGTTCCTTCGCCACTAATCCAAGGAAAAATTTGGCGTGTAGGATTTGTACATCTCTTCATCGCTAATGATTTTTTATGATGACCCATGTGCAACCACGTACAGACAATTTGGTATGATTTGCATCTGTCATATTGTGTATATTGCCATTTGTCAAACTAGAAACATTGGCATTTGTCGATCTAGTAACATTGCCATTTGTTAACTTTTTAACACTGCCATTTGTCAAAAATTGTAGCTAAAAATCACTAGAACTCTCTAATTTTGCAATTGAAAATTAGTACGCATAGATTTCATTCATAGATTGAGCAGTTGTTCTTTATACAAACAGTTCAACATGATATCTGAGCCGAACAAACTTTCCCCAATTCTTACCAACCACGTATTGAAATAGCTAATTCAACTATATATACTAGCTAATTTTAAGTACGTAGTACAGTTCAACCATATCTATAATCAGATGAACTGAACAAAATAGCCCCTAAGTACTACTACTACGAAGGGGCTTTGTACTACTTCCAATATCCTCTCCTCTCTCGAGCGCGCTCAGTAAGAGGTAGAGGAGAAGGAGACTACCGACCAGCTGGAGAACTGGAATCCGGCATGTGCAGCTGCTGCACCTTTAGCGACGCCCAGCTCGAACGCCCTTTGCCGCTCCAGACGATCCCTCTCGAAGCGGTGGGACTCCTGGTAGATCTCCCCATTCTGCGCCTTTGCGTCAGCGCATGCTACGGCCATGGCGGCAGTAAGATTCTATGCATGCTCGTCCGGGTGCTCCTCCTACCGCAGGAACTCGATGTAGCGCACAAGGTCGCTGTCACACATGCGGGCCTCCACCTCCCGCCTTCGGACGATGGTGGCGAAGCGGGTGATGACCCCGGCGGTTGATGGTGGGGTGGCGGCCATGGTGGCCGACGGTGGGGTGGAGGCTGATGTCTACTACACAACTTGTTCTTGTAGACTCATGTTGGGCCTCCAAGCGCAGAATTTTGTAGGACAGTAGCAATTTTCCCTCAAGTGGATGACCTAAGGTTTATCAATCCGTGCGAGGCGTAGGATGAAGATGGTCTCTCTCAAACACCACTGCAACCAAATAACAAAAAGTCTCTTGTGCCCCCAACACACCAAATACATTGGTAATTTGTATAGGTGCACTAGTTTGGCGAAGAGATGGTGATACAAGTGTAGTAATGATAGTAGATATTGATTTTTGTAATAGGAACAATAAAAAACAGGGAGGTAGCTAGTAACAAAAGTGAGCACAAACGGTATTGCAATGCTAGAAAATGAGGCCTAGCATCCGTACTCTCGCTAGTGCAAACTCTCAACAATGCTACTCCCTCCATTTACTTATACAAGGTCACTACAAAATATACATTTTGCATCTATACAAGGCCACCAACAGTAATCGAGGCAAAATTAATGATGCTTCCTGGTAATAGCAACTTGTTTAATACTTGCATGCATGCAGCCATAACAACACTTAGCTACTTCCTCCACTCAGTTTTCTTGCATGCATACGGTGTATTAATGATCCCAGTAAACGAAAGGAAAAAGTTGAGTTGCAAAACATGTATTAAATTTTACCTTGGTACTGTATTTTGAGTTTGTGGCCTTGTATATAAAAATGGAGGGAGTAATATAATTGGATCATATAACCTTCCCTCAACGTGTGATGAAGAATCACTCCAAAGTTCCTATCTAGCGGAGAACATAAGAAGAAATTGTTTGTAGGGTACGAAACCACCTCAAAGCTATTCTTTCCGATCAATCTATCCTAGATTTCGTACTAAAATAACACCAAGCTATTCTTTCCGGTTCGTCTAACCAAGAGTTCGTACTAAAATAGCACCATATGATACACATCAACCAACTCTAATGTCACCTAGATACTCCAATGTCAACACGAGTGTCCTTGAGTTGATTATGCGATATGCATCAAACAATTTCAGATTCATAATACTCAATCCAACACAAAGAACCTCAAAGAGTGCGCCAAGATTTCTACCAGAGAAACAAGGACAAAAATGTGCATCAACCCTATGCATAGATTAACCCAATGTCACCTAGGGAATCCGCGAGTTGAGTGCCAAGACATGGATCAAGCGCTTTCAAATCCATAAAAGTATTCAATCCGATAAAACGAAATCTCAAAAGGAAAACTCAATTCATCATAACAAGATAGAGAGGGGAAAACACCATATGATCCAACTATTTTAACAAAGCCCGTGATACATCAAGATCGTGCCAACTGAAGAACACGAGAGAGAGAGAGATTAAACACATAGCTACTGGTACAAACCCTCAGCCTCGAGGGTGGACTACTCCCTCCTCATCATGGTGGCCGCCGGGATGATAAAGATGGCCACCGGTGATGATTACCCCCTCCGGCAGGGTGCCGGAACAGGGCCTAGATTGGTTTTTCGTGGCTACAGAGGCTTGCATTGGCGGAACTTTGGATCTAGGGTTATTTCTAGGGGTTTGTTTATTTATAGGATTTTTGGGCGTCAGTTTCACATGAAGATGGGCGTCGAGGTGACCACAACCCACCGGGGTGAGCCAAGCCCCTCTGGCATGCCCTGGTGGGTTGTACCCACCTCGTAGCTCTTCTGGCCCTCCCGCAAAGCTTCTAGTGCATCTTTTATTCCAAAAAAATCTTCAAAAAGTTCCGTTGCATTTGGAGAACTTTTATTTCTGCACAAAAAACAACACCACGGTAGTTCTGCCGAAAACAGCGTCAGTCCGGGTTAGTTCCATCCAATCATACCAAAACCATATAAAATTGTTGTAAACATGGCATGAATAATTCATATATTATAGATATGTTGGAGATGTATCAGCATCCCCAAGCTTAATTCCTACTCATCCTCGAGTAGGTAAATGATAAAAAAATAATTTATGAAGTGTGAATGCTAGCAAAGTGCATAAGTTTGATCAATAATAATTTCAATCACTTTTACTAGCATCATAACAACAATTCTTTCTCATAAAACTTCTCATGTTAAAGTAGCAACCAATTCACATGTTAAGATTCAAACAATGAATTCTCTTGAAACTCAAGAACCTATATTCTTAGTCACCAAACAATTGTAGTTCAACTTATTCAACGGAGTCTAAGTAAGAGCTCCTCATACTCAATCATCATATAGTATTCTATGATTGCTAGTACTCAAAGCATATTTTTAGAACAAATGGCGTCCATCAAACATAGAGAAAGATAGGGGCTTAATGTTTCGCCTCCCAACTCATTTATCATAGAGATAATTGTCAACAATAATAAATCATGATCAAATATATCTGACTGGCCATATGTGCCTAGATATTTCCCCACCACGTGATGCTTGCCAACTAGAGGATAATTGAGGTTGAAATGAGAATGCATACTATTCACTCTTGCATAAAAGTAGATACTGAAAAGTAAAAGATAGGCCCTTCGCAGAGGGAAGCAAAGGCTGTCATGCGCTTTTTAATGTTGGATGCCCAAACTCTTAATGCAAAAGAATGTCACGTTATATTGCCCCTTATGATAGCAACATTTATTATGCAGTCTGTCGCTTTTATTAATTTGCCATCACAAGTTCGTACACGCTCAATTTTCCCTTACAATAAAAGATCAAACATATTTAGGAGCAATTTTTATTGCTTTATGCACCGATGACAACTTACTTGAAGGATCTTATTCAATCCGTAGGTAGGTATGGTGGACACTCATGGCAAGAAACTGGGTTTAAGGGTTTTTGGATGCACAAGTAGTATCTCTACTTAGTACGAATTTTGGACTAGCAAAAGATCCTAGGCAAACACCACATGTTGGAGGATCCATGTCGATACAACAAACCTTCGTGTGTGTTGCCCGGACTGTACACATGCATGGCAGCAAGGAAGCCAACTTCATCAAGTATCCAAGACAAGAACCAAGCCAGAGAGAGAGCTCTTTGAAAAATCCAAGGGCGGATCAAGAAGATCAAGACAAGCCAAGACAACAATATATCACCAAGGAAAAGCCTCCCTTGCCGGGCAGGCAAGTCCGGTCGGGTCGAGGCCGCCCCAAGGACGAAACCAGTCTCTCCTCGGCAGGTTTGCCGGGGACGCTGACGGTCTACCTTCCCGCCAAGACTCCACCACTCCACCGCTCCACCACATCTCAACGCAAGTCATCCATCGGTGCGGTGTCGAGCCCCCAGATAGCTAAGTGGCTGTCATTTGGCATGTGGCAGCCATTTAGAAGGAAGATCACCTCTATATGACACCCGTCCAGAGGCATGTCAAGCAGACAGGTGAAAGATGGCTAAGCGGCGCGGTGGGTCTGTTGGGTCGCATCCACAGCGCGACACATGGTAGTGCATTTAATGCACTTTGTCCTAACTACCAGAGTTAGGTATGATAGCACTGTTAGCTATCTAATCACTGGATGATGACCATTTTGCCATTGTGGTAACCCCTTGGCCTATAAAAGGAGGACCGTGGCAACCTTACAAAGGATTCAGACCCTCGTGTACTCATACGCACGTAGCTGCTCTCCTCGAGGCGACCTTGCCGGGCTTGAGCGCCGCGCGTTCTTCACGGTCCCTCCATCAATCCACCAAAGCAGGAGTAGGGTTTTACGCTTCTCAGCGGCCCGAACTTGGGTAACAACCACCAGTGTCATCACTGTCATGCTGCCCCATGGCGTCCGCTCTTTGTGCAATGCAACCTCCCCCTGCCGAACCACAAAGGGGCCAATGGCCCCATAGGTGGCCGTGTTCTACCACGACATCTTTGGCGGGGTACACAAACAGGGGTGTATGTTTCCCCTGACTTGTGCACGAAAAGTAGGCCTCTGACCCAGCAGCACCAAGATCCCAAGATGAAGCTTCCATGCTAGAGAGATAGCCCTTTGAGGAATCAAGGGGCAGATCAAGAAGACCAAGACAAGCCAAGAGAACAAGATATCACTAAGAAAAAAGCCTCCCTTGCCAGCCAGGCGAGCCTGGTCAGGTCGAGGCCACCCCGAAGACAAGTCCCGAGATTTCCCCGGCAGGCTCGCCGAGACCGTTGGCCGCCTACATCCCCACCAAGACTACGCCACTCCACCGCATCGCAATGCAAGTCATCCATCGGTGCGGTGTCGAGTCTCGAGATAACTAAGTGGCTGTCATTTGGCACGTGGCAGCCATTTAGAAGGAAGATCACCTCTATATGACACCTGTCCAGAGGCATGTCAAGCAGACAGGTGGAAGATGACTAAGCGGCGCGGCAGGCCTGCCGGGCCGCATCCACAGCGTGACACCTAGTTGTGCATTTAATGCACTTTGTCTTAACTGCCAGAGTTAGGTATGACAGCACTGTTAGCTATCTAATAACTGGATAATGACCGCTTTGCCATTGTGGTAACCCCTTGGCCTATAAAAGGAGGACCGTGGCAACCTTAGAAAGGTTCGGACCCTCGTGTCCCCATACGCGCATAGCTGCTCTCCCCATGGCGACCTTGCCGGGCTTGAGCGTCGCGCGTTGGACACGGTCCCTCCATCAATCCACCAAAGCAGGAGTAGGGTTTTACGCTTCTCTGCGGCCCGAACCTGGGTAAAAGCCACCAGCGTCATCACTGTCGTGCTGTCCCATGGCCTCCGCTGTTTGTGCGATGCGACCTCCCCCCTGCCGAACCACAAAGGGGCCGATGGCCCAATAGGTGGCCGTGTTCTACCACGACATCTTTGGCACGCCAGGTAGACTCCAGCGGCTGGTTCCCGACGTGGCCTTCGTTCGGGTCCTGAGCGGCCAGAGGAGGAGCGATCAGAACGCCACCCCGTTCTCCTCGACCCCGAGCGCCACGACAACCACGTCCGACTCCTCTCCCGCCTCCTGTCACGGCAGGCTCTGCCCCTGCTTCCCCAACAGGAGAAGGGAGGCGCTGTTGAGCAGAAGCCCTCGTCGCCACCACTGGGGTGCCACTATGCCCTCTCCCCGTCAACTTGATGGGGAGATGATATCAGAAGGAAGGAGGAAGAGATAGGTGTGAGCCAGCACCTCGCCCACGTTCCCTTTATAGGCAAACGAGGTCGGGCGCTGGATCCTCACCCAGGGGGCAACCGCCCTGATCAACCAACCCGACTCCTCTGTGTCACTAACGGTGCACGGAATCGAGAACGACCTCCTGTGCCTATCCATGGTGCCTGGCTTTCTGCCTTGGCACTCATTCCTCTTGCCCTCCGCGTCCGCCACCAACCCTGCGCAATGCATGCGGCATACGTGGCAGAAACGTCAAGGGCAGGGGGAGTTAGTGGAATGGCAGTTACCACCCCGTGAACGTGGACGTGGGCGACCCATGGGTCAAGGCGTAAATCTCACCCATGACGTCTTGCACCACACACGGAAAAACCGGGAACTGGCCCAAGCATAGGTTATTGAAGAAGCGAGAAAAATATCAAGGAAAAAGAGAGTATAGGCGCAAAACCCCCGCCTGTGTACCTGTTAGGGCCTACCCCAATGATGCTTGGCAGCACAGTTGGACCAGGCCCGGGGGCTCCTGTTGGTACAACAAACCTTCGCGTGTGTTGCCCGAACTATCCACAGGCACGACAGCAAGGAAGCCAACTTCATCAAGTATCCAAGAGAAGAACCAAGCCAGAGAGAGAGCTCTTTGAGAAATCAAAGGGCAGATCAAGAAGACCAAGACAAGCCAAGATAGCAAGATATCACCAAGGAAAAGCCTCCCTTGCCGGGCAGGCGAGCTCGGTCGGGTCAAGGCCGCCCCATGTACGAAACCAGTCTCTCCCAGGTAGGCTCGTCGGGACCGTTGGCAGCCTACATCCCCGCCAAGACTCCTCCGCTCCACCGCATCACAACGCAAGTCATACATCGGTGTGGTGTTGAGCCCCCAGATAGCTAAGTGGCTGTCATTTGGCACGTGGCAGCCATTTAGAAGGAAGATTACCTCTATATGAAACCCGTCCAGAGGCGTGTCAAGCAGACAGGTGGAAGATGACTAAGCGGCGTGGCAGGCCTCCCGGGCTGCATCCACAGCATGACACTTGGCTGTGCATTTAATGCACTTTGTCCAAACTGCCAGAGTTAGGTATGATAGCACTGTTAGCTATCTAATCACTAGATCATGACCGTTTTGCCATTGCGGTAACCCCTTGGCCTATAAAAGGAGGACCGTGGAAACCTTAGAAAGGATTCGGACCCTCGTGTACTCATACGCTCGTAGCTGCTCTCCCCAAGGCGACCTTGCCGGGCTTGAGCGCCCCGCATTGGACCCGGTCCCTCCATCAATCCGCCAAAGCAAGAGTAGGGTTTTATGCTTCTCAGCGGCCCAAACATGGGTAAAAACCAACAGTGTCATCATTGTCGTGCTGTCCCATGGCCTCCGCTCTTTGTGCAATGTGAGCTCCCCCCTGCCGAACCACAAAGGGGCCGATGGCCCCATAGGTGGCCATGTTCTACCATGACATCTTTGGCGCGCCAGGTAGACTCCAGCGGCTGGTTCCCGATGTGGCCTTCGTTCGGGTCCTGAGCGGCCGGAGGAGGAACGATCAGCACGCCACCCCATTCTCCTCGACCCCGCGTGCCACGACGACCATGTCCGCGTCCTCTCCCGCCTCCTCTCACGGCGGGCTCCACCCCTACGTCCCCAACAGGAGGAGGGAGGCGTTGTCGGGCAGAAGCCCTCGTCGCCACCACTGGGGTGCCACTATGCCCTCTCCCCCTCACCATGATGGGGAGATGATATCAGAAGGAAGGAGGAAGAGATAGGTGTGACCCAGCACCTCGCCCACGTTCCCTTTTATAGGCAAACGAGGTCGGGCGCTGGCTCCTCACCCAGGGGGCAACTGCCCCAATCCACCAACCCGACTCCTCTGCATCACTAATGGTGCACGGAATCGAGACCGACCTCCTGTGCCTATCCATGGCACCTGGCTTTCTGCCTTGGCAATCATTCCTCTTGCCCTCCGCGTCCGCCACCAACCCTGCGCAATGCATGTGGCATACGTGGCAGAAACGGCTAGGGCAGGGGGAGTTAGTGGAATGGCAGTTACCGCCCCGTGAACGTGGACGTGGGCAACCCATGGGTCATGGCGTAAATCTCCCCCACGACGTCTTGCACGACACACGGAAAAACTGGGAACTGGCCCAAGCACAGGTTAATGAAGAAGCAAGGAAAATATCAAGGAAAAAGATAATATCAGCGCAAGACCCCTGCCTGTGTACCTAATAGGGCCTACCCCAACGATGCTCGGTAGCACGGTTGGACCAGGCCTGTGGGCTCCTGTTGGTACAACAAACCTTCGCGTGTGTTGCCTGGACTGTACACAGGCACGGCAGCAAGGAAGCCAACTTCATAAAGTATCCAAGAGAAGAACCAAGCCAGAGAGAGAGCTCTTTGAGAAATCAAAGGGCAGATCAAGAAGACCAAGACAAGCCAAGACAACAAGATATCACCAAGGAAAAGCCTCCCTTGCCGGGTAGGCAAGCCCGGTCGGGTCAAGGCCGCCCCAAGGACGAAACCACTCTCTCCCCGGCAGGCTCGCCGGGACCGTTGATGGCCCACATCCCTGCCAAGACTCCGCCGCTCCACCGCATCACAATGCAAGTCATCGATCGGTGCAGTGTCGAGCCCCCAGATAGCTAAGTGGCTGTCATTTGGCACGTGGCAGCTGTTTAGAAGAAAGATCACCTCTATATGACACCCGTCCAGAGGCGTGTCAAGCAGACAGGTGGAAGATGACTAAGCGGCGCGGCAGGCCTCCTGGGCCACATCCACAATGTGACACCTGGTTGTGCATTTAATGCACTTTGTCCTAACTGCCAGAGTTAGGTATGATAGCACTGTTAGCTATCTAATCACTGGATAATGACTGCTTTGCCATTGTGGTAACCCCTTGGCCTATAAAAGGAGGACCGTGGCAACCTTAGAAAGGATTCGAACCCTCGTATACTCATATGCGGGTAGCTGCTCTCCTTGAGGCGACCTTGCCGGGCTTGAGCGCCGCACGTTCTTCACGGTCCCTCCATCAATCCACCAAAGCAGGAGTAGGGTTTTACGCTTCTCAGCGGCCCGAACCTGGGTAAAAACCACCAGTATCATCACTGCCGTGCTGCCCCATGGCCTCCACTCTTTGTGCAATGCATTCTATATGACACCCGTCCAGAGGCGTGTCAAACAGACAGGTGGAAGATGTCTAAGCGGCGCGGCAGGTCTGCCGGGCCGCATCTACAGCAGGACACATGGCAATGCATTTAATGCACTTTGTCCTAACTGCCAGAGTTAGGTATGATAGAACTGTTAGCTATCTAATCACTGGATAATGACCGTTCTGCCATTGTGGTAACCCCTTGGCCTATAAAAGGAGGACCGTGGCAACCTTGGAAAGGATTCAGACCCTCGTGTACTCCTACGCGCGTAGCTGCTCTCCCCGAGGTGACCTTGCCGGGCTTGAGCGCCGCGCGTTCTTCACGGTCCCTCCATCAATCCACCAAAGCAGGAGTAGGATTTTACGCTTCTCAGCGGCCCGAACCTGGGTAAAAACCACCAGCGTCATCACTGTCGTGCTGCCCCATGGCCTCCGCTCTTTGTGCAATGCGACCTCCCCCCTGCCGAACCACAAAGGGGCCGATGGCCCCATAGGTGTCCGTGTTCTACCACGACATCTTTGGCGCGCCAGGTAGGGGGTATGCTTGTGCGAACCCGAGGTCGTGAACAGCTCGTCAGTCTTCATCATCATCTTCTTCATCATTGGCTTCATCATCCATGGTGCCCAAGAAGAAGTCAGGCGCAACTACTCATCCTTCCACCTCGAAGGCCCCCTCGCATGCACCCATCGATGTTGTGGGGGCTGCAGCGATGTCGGGAGACGCGGACACCATGGGGAACGTGACCGGCGCAGGCGGCGCTGTCATCGTTGCCCCCACAGCCGAGGCGGGAGCAGAAGACGCCGGAGGAGGAAGGCATCAACAGCATTCCGATGGCCGTGCTCCATAATGCACGGGTGGGGAGAATGTTCAGTCTCCACCTCCCCACCATGATGGAGGACACAGCCGCAGTGACAATGCTCGCTCTGGTGTGATCCGTGGCCCCCTGGTTGTCCCTGCTACGGGCGCTACGGCGGGGCAAGCGCATTCCACAGGGCGGGGTAACCAAGACGAGGCACCAGACGGGGTCGTCAACCCCTAGGCATGCCCTTCTCACCACCGTACCACCATGGCGGCTCGCTCGCGGCGACGAGAGCACGGTGCCTCCGCCACTGGTACTGGCAGGAGCCGAGCGATGTTGTGGTCTGCATCGTCGTCTATGCCAAGCACTGCTTTAGAAACCAGGGCGCGAGCTCAACTCCTGCTGAGATTCCCACCAGCGGCCGATCAAATGGATGAGTGGAGAGCCACCATCCAGAGTTTGATCGGTTTTGCTGAAGCGGGAAGATCACAGCGGGCGGAACCACCGCGACGCCCACAAGCAATAACCACAGCCCAAGACGCTGGCCTAGTCGAGGGGGCCACTCCAACGGTGCAATCCCATCCACGACAGCTAGCGCAAAGGCTGCAACTACAACCACGCAAATGGGAGCCCGACAAGGTATCGATGGCTTCATCTGACCCTCGCGCCCATCAAGATCAGCGATAGGTCCAGGAAGATCGGTGGAGGGAAGACGCGCGTGTCACCATAGAACAACGCTGCGAAACCCGTCGCCAATCTGACAGGCGCAATGGCCCAGACGACGACGAACCCGCGCCCAGTGAAGGCGGGTACTTGCCTTTCGAGGTTGCATGCCCTGCCTTCACTCGCGAGCTGCGGCAAGTCTGTTGGCCATCTGCCCGCGTTTTAACGCCAGAAATCAGAAAAGGATGATGGAAGGCTGAACCCGGCAGAGTTCTTTAGCATCTACACCATCACTGTTCAAGCTGCCGGAGGAAGAGATGAGAAGGTGTTCGCCAATTACTTCCCTTTGGCACTCAAGCCAAATGTGAGGTCATGGCTGATGCACCTTCCGGAGAGTTCCATCTCATCATGGGCTGACCTATGCAATGAGTTTGTTGGCGCCTTCATGGGCGGCCATCAAGAACCAGGACGGCCCAGTGATCTGCAGCTCCTTCCACAAAAGGAAGGGGAGAGCTTGCGGAAATACATGCAGAGGTTTAGCCGGGTGCACAGAAACATACCGGACATCCACCCGGCAGCTGTGATTGCCGCGTTCCAGTCCAACATGCACAACAAGAGGATACGTTCCAAGATGAACGTCCGATTGCCCAAGACTGTGAATGTGCTGTACACCTTGGCAGACAAGTGTACCCGCATAGAGGAAGGGAGGCGGCTATCCGGGGAGGAGGATGACATGGAAGTTGACTCAGAGGATGATGACGATGCCGCTGACCCGAAGAGGAAGAACAAGAAATGCAATAAGAAGCTCAAGGGACAGGCAGTATTGGCTGTTGAGGGCTCTGGCATTCCTAGTACCAGCAAGAAGGCTTTGACCGAAGCCCCCGGCAAGGAAGTTGCCATGTGCACCGATTGTCGGGAGGCTGCGGCAGCTGAAAAGGCTGGGAAGGCTGACAGGACATACTGCAAGATCCACCGGACCAAGGGCCATGATCTCCAAAAGTGTCAGCAAGTTGAGCAACTTGTCAAGAAGCAGAGAGCTGAGTACGAGAAGCGTGACAAGGAAAAGACCAAGAAAGTGTTGGCGGGAAGGGCCGCGGCGGCAGAGGAGGCTGCCGCGGCAAGGCTCCCCAGCATCAGGAGAAACCTACAAGAGGCCTTGAGAAAAGAGAAGGCGATGATGAAAGTGATGAAGGGGATGAAGAGGAAACCAGTGAGCAAGAGTTCCAGAAGGTGACTAAGGCCCTGTGCGTTGATGGAGGCACATCTTTGCACTCCTCTCACTGCCATCTTAAACAGTGGGCGCGTGAGGTCAACACCATAGAGCCAGCAGCGGACTCCCAGAAACCACTCAAATGGTCCCGCACACCCATCATGTTCGACAAAAAGGATCACCCTAACCGTACCACCACGGTAGGGTGCTTGCCGTTGTTCGTTTCACCAACAAATCCACAACCTCAAGGACACAAAGATGTTGGTTGACGGCGAGGCTGGGTTGAATCTGATTTCCCCCAAGGTGCTCAGCAAGCTTCAAATATCAGATGAAGAGCTCAAGATTACTCGCACTTTCCAAGGGATCAACCCCGGCAGGAGTCGTCCTAAGGGAAAGATCACACTGCCGGTGACGTTTGGAGGAGAATTGAACTACCGGACCGAGAAGGTTGTGTTTGATGCGATTGATCTCCCCCTGCAGTACAATGGGATCCTTGGTCATCCAGCCCTGGCAAAATTCATGGTGGCATCCCAATATGCCTACAACACACTGAAGATTCCAAGGCCGATGGGCGTCATTTCCATTCCATCAGACAAGAAGGACGCAATCATACACATGGATAAGATGTACCAAGACGCAGTCGCTGCTGAGGCCGTGGAAGCTGCAGCTCCCGCCATGGAAAGCCAGAAAGGGAAGAAAGCTAGCAAAGATACCGGCAAGGAATCCGGGAAGCGCACCTCTTTCGAGTGTGCTGCACCCGTCGATGATTTGCGGAGAGCTCCACTAGCAAGAAACCAAAGGCTACCTCACTGATACGTCTCCAATGTATCTATAATTTATGCAGTATTCATGCTGTTATGTTATCATTCTTGGATGTTTTACAATCATTTTATAGCAACTTTATATCATTTTTTTGGGACTAACCAATTGACCCAGTGCCCAGTGCTAGTTGTTGTTTTTTGCTTGTTTTTTACATCGTAGGAAATCAATATCAAACGGAGTCCAAACACCGCGAAACTTTTTGTGGATTTTTTATGGACCAGAAGACATCCAATGGGCCAGAGCAGCACCTGGGGATGCCCCAAGGTGGGCACAACCCACCAGGTCGCGCCTGGGCCCCCAGGCATGCCCCGGTGGGTTGTGCCCACCTCAGTGGCCTCCCGCACCGCCTCTTCGCCCTATAAATTGACAAATATTCCAAAAACCCTCGGGGTAGCCCTAAATCAGAAGTTCTGCTGCCGCAAGGCCTCTGTATCCACGAGATCCAATCTAGACCCCGATCCGGCACCCTGCCGGGAGATCATCACCGGTGGCCATCTTCATCATCCCGGCGGCCACCACGATGAGGAGGGAGTAGTCCACCCTCGGGGCTGAGGGTTTGTACCAGTAGCTATGTGTTTAATCTCTCTCTCTCTCTCTCTCTTGTGTTCTTGTAGGCACGATTTTGATGTATCGGGAGCTTTGTTAATGTAGTTGGATCATATGGTGTTTCTCCCTCTCTATCTTGTTGTGATGAATTGAGTTTTCCCCTTGATATTTCATTTTATCGGATTGAATACTTTTATGGATTTGAGAGCACTTGATATATGTCTTGCATACGAATACCCTTGGTGACAATGGGGTATTATATTGATTCACTTGATATATGTTTTGGCACTCAACTCGCGGATTCCCGAGGTGACATTGGGGTAATCTATGCATAGGGGTTGATGCACGTTCTTGTCTTTGTTTCTCTGATAGAAATCTTGGGGCACTCTTTGAGGTTCCTTGTGTTGGATTGAGCATTACAAATCTGAATTTGCTTTGGTGTTATTTTAGTATGAACTCTTGGATAGATCGATCGGAAAGAATAGCTTTGAGGTGGTTTCGTACCCTACAAACAATTTATTCTTATGTTCTCCGCTAGATAGGAACTTTGGAGTGATTCTTCATCGCACTTTGAGGGATGGTTATATGATCCAATTATATTAGCATTGTTGAGAGGTTCCACTAGCGAAAGTACGGACCCTAGGCCTCATTTTCAAGCATTGCAATACCGTTTGTGCTCCGTTTTATCAATTGCTACCTTGCTGTTTTTATTTATTCAGATTATAAAAATATATTTCTACCATCCATATTACACTTTTATCACCATCTCTTCGCCGAACTAGGGCACCTATACAATTTGCCATTGTATTGGGTGTGTTGGGGACACAAGAGATTTCTTGTATTTGGTTGCAGGGTTGTTTGAGAGAGACTATCTTCATCCTACGCCTCCCCCGGATTGATAAACCTTAGGTCATCCACTTGAGGGAAAATTGCTACTGTCCTACAAAACTCTGCGCTTGGAGGCCCAGCACAAGTCTACAAGAACAAGTTGCGTAGTAGACATCAAGCTCTTTTCTGGCGCCGTTGCCGGGGAGGTGTGTGCTTGAAGGTATATCTTTAGATCTTGCAATTGAATCTTTTAGTTTCTTGTTTTATCACTAGTTTGGTTTATAAAAGAAAACTACATAAAAAAATGGAAATGAGGTTGCATCATATTATTGATCATCTTTATAATATCTTTCTTGAAAATGATGGATCGGAAAATTGTGCTTAGTTGTTAGAAGAAGAAGTCAATAAAATGTTTGGCACAAAATATTTGAATGATGAGCATGATTGCAATGTTGTTAGTATGAATTCTTTGAATATCCAAAATGCTAATGATGATTGGACAGGTCATGACAAAAATGTTTCTTATAAGCATGTTAATTTTTGCGGAGTGAATTGGGAGTGTAAATGCACACCAAGAACGGAAGATAGATTTTGTAACAAGCATAAATATTTAGAAACGAAAAAGTTGCAAGAGAGGCTAGATGATTGTGCTAAAAGATTTTTTTTTCCATCCTTGTGAACTTTGTAATGAATGTGGTCATTTCAATCTCCAATGCAAATTGTTTCACGATCAAATCATGTCCAAAAATTGTGATTACTTGATTACCCTTGAGCATCATAAAGAGCTTAGTCTTCTTTTGGGGTATGAAGAAATGAAATGTATAACTGAGGGTATTCCAAAATTTAGTCTTGAGAGATTTCTTGATTTTGATCTAGAGGAAATTTATATGTTTTGTGCGGTAAATTGCATTGAGAATCCTTATATTGCCAACTATCTAAAGACAAGAAAACAAATAGAATATGAAGAGAGTACTAATGAAAGGGAAAATATTTCCCAATACCCTCCTAGTGTTTATTATGATGAATCAGGAAACGAGGAGGTGCTTCCTATCCAATCAATCTCTTCAACAAGAAGCTTGAAAAAATTAATTAAACCCACACATGATGTGGTGAAGAAGAAGAAAAGAAGAAAGAATAGAGGTAAAAAGGTATCTCTCCCAAATAATGTTGCTCCTATTATTGTTGTGCCTCATGAAAATGAATAAAAAATAATTGTGGAAGATCATGCACTTGATGATGATTTTTTTATGCCTAGTGCTTGTTGTGATGATTATGATTGGGAAGATAATGATACTTCTTATAATCTTGGAAAACTTTTTGGCACCAACTTGGGAAATTATGATGATAGCAATTGTTATACCGTTGGTGCTATTCATGCTATGTCTGATGAGAATGACATGTTTGAGAATTTATTTGCTGCAATTAATGTTTGTCCCAAGCTCGGGGATGCTATGCTTAATGAAGATGATATTTTTAGCCCCCCTACTTTGAATGATCAAATTTGCTATGATGGTTGCATGCCTCCTATCTATGATGAGAATAAAGTTGATACTTATGATGATTATTGTGATGATACTTATGTTCTAAAAAGTAGTGATGATTATGTTTATAAAACTTGTCATAGTTATGACTACCCTCTTCGGAACATTACTCTTTTAATGTGGAAACAATTTATAGTATTCGAGTTTCATATGATACCCCCACCATTGTGAATGAGAAGAAATTTTCTTATGTGGAGAGTAATAAAATTTCTATGCTTGTGGATCATGTAAAGAATGCTTTATGTGATGGTTATATTGATGAATCGATTCATGATGCTACTGAAAATTATTATGAGAGAGGAACTTATGATTCATGATGCTCTCTTTGTGTTTCAATTCCTATCTTTTTTGCGAGCATCATTGAAATCATCGTGCCTAACTAAAAGGCATTAAAGAAAAGCGCTTGTTGGGAGACAACCAAACATTTACCCCTACTGTTTTTGTGTGTTCACATGATTAGGATACTGTAGTAATCATGTTCTATAACTTTTATTTCAATAAAGTACCAAGTAAAGCCTTTGGGATAGTGTGGATGATAGTTGACTTGATTCTGTGCAAAAACAGAAACTTTTGCGCCAAGTAACAGAATTGTTTTAATTCACTGGAGTGTCAAAAAACTCTGAATTTTTTACAGTTGATGGGTATACAAATTTTCTACATTGTCCTAATTTTTCAAAAAATTTGGATTAAAAATTATGACCTTAATTCAGATCTTTACGTACTGTTCTGTTTTAGACAGATTCTGTTTTCAATGCATAATTTGCTTGTTTTCTAGTTTCTATGGCTTATATTGCTTAATATAAATTGTGGAAATTTTAGAGTACAGTATGCATTGTGTGAGAACAATTATGAATCTTGTCTTTTACAGTACCAAAGTGAATGATTTGTCGTTATCATACTAACCCATCTCACGAAGTTCCGTTAAGTTTTGTGTGATTGAAGTTTTCAAGTTTTGGGTGAGATATCGATATGAGGAGAATAAGGAGTGACAACACCCTAAGCTTGGGGATGCCCAAGGCACCCCCAAGGCAATATTCAAGGAAGATCCAAGCAACTAAGCTTGGGGATGCCCCGGAAGGCATCCCCTCTTTCGTCTTCAACATTATCGGTAACCTCACTTGGAGCTATGTTTTCATTCGTCACATGATATGTGTTTTACTTGGACCGTCAATTTATTTTGTTTGGATTTTCTTTCTGTTATTTATAATAGTGTTTTTCATTTTTTTTATTTCAATAAAAGTGGCAATGATAGCCTTTGCCATGCTTATTTTGCAATTCTACATGTTGCTGTTTCAAAACAGAAAGTTTATTGCTATTGAAAAAAATTCTCTAGAAAAGTCAGATTGTGATAAAATGTTGAAACTTTTTGCAAAGTAAGCTCTGATAAATTTTCTACAGTATGCTAAATTTTCAGAATTTTTGGAGTTAGATAAGTATGAATACTCTTGAATTCTTTACAGACTGTCCTGTTTTGGCAGATTGCTGTTATGTTTGCATTGTTTGCATATGTTTGCTTGTTTAATGATTCTATTTGGGGATAGGACTATTAAATATGCAGAGGCATTTAGTATGCAATGTTAAATTATAATTTTAGTGATTTGCTACAGTAGAGAATGATAAGGTTTTTTCATTGGTTTATACTAACTTATCTCATGAGTTCTTGGTGAGTTTTGTGTGGATGAAGTTTTTAAGATTTAGGGAAACCGTGATATGAGAGGAATTAAGGAGACACAAAAGCTCAAGCTTGGGGATGCCCAAGGCATCCCAAGATAATATTTCAACAAGTCTCAAGCATCTAAGCTTGGGGATGCCCCGGTAGGCATCCCACCTTTCTTCATCAACAATTATCGGTTAGCCTCGGTTGAGCCTAAGTTTTTTCTTCTTCACATGAGTTGTGCTATTCTCGGATTGTCATTTATTTGTTTTGTTTGCTGTTTTAATAAAATACTTAGATCTGAAAGTTTTTAAATAAAAGAGAGTTCTCAAATAGCTACCCATTTACATGACTACTCGTTTGAACTTCACTTATATCTTTTTGGAGTAGTTTGTCATTTACTCTCGTGCTTCACTTATATCCTATGAGTAAATTGTTGAATGAATTGAATATCCTAAAGTTGAAATTATATGTGTTTCATATGTTCATATCATGCCTAGTGGTACCTTCACATTGGGTTTAGAAAGTGAAATCTTTTGAAGCTTGACAATCACAATATTGGTCATACAAGCAATTCATGAAAGATTACTGTAAGGAAGAGAACTTTCACATGCAAATACACTATCTTGGAAATATTTTGTGATTGTGAGCCCCCATCAAAATATTATATGGCAAAATTGTTTACGTTGGACAAGGAAGATAAAGTAATGGTTTATGTTTTTTCATATTCACATAGAAGTTATATTGTCATAGATCCTTCAAAATGTGGTGCTTGCCCCCTATCTTTGCTAGCCAAAAATTCCGCACCAAGTAGAGATACTACTTGTGCATCCAGAAACCCTTAAACCCAAATCTTATTTTCAAGAGTCCACCATACCTACCTAAGGATTGAGTAAGATCCTTCAAGTAAGTTGTCATCGGTGTGATAAGGCAATAAAAATTGCTTCTAAAAGTGTTAGATCATTTAGTGTAAGAGAAAATTGAGCGTTGTACGAACTTGTGATGGCAAGGAATAAAAGCGATAGACTGCATAATAAAGGTTGCTATCTTAAGGGGCAATATAACGTGACGTTCTTTTGCACTAAGGGGTTGAGCATACAAACAAATAAGCGCATGGCAACCTCTACTTCCCTCTGCAAAGGGCCTATCTTTTACTTTTATGTATTTACTTTTATGCAAGAGTCAAAGTTTTTCTCTCTATTCCTTTTTATTTTTCTCTTTTGGCAAGCATCATGTGGTGAGGAAAGATCTAGGCACATATGTCCAGTTGGATATGGGTAGCATGAGTTATTATTGTTGACATCACCCTTGAGGTGAATATGTTGGGAGGCGAAATTATAAGCCCCCATCTTTCTATGTGTCCAGTTGAAACGTTTTGCTCATGTGTATGCGGTGAGTGTTAGCAATCATAGAAGACTATATGACAGTTGAGTATGTGGAGCTCTTACTTAGACTCTGTTGAATAAGTTGAATTGCAATTGTTTGGTGACTGAGAACATAGGTTGTTGAGTTTCAAGAGAATTCATTGTTTGAACCTTAACATGTGAATTGGTTACTACTTTAACATGAGAAGTTTTATAAGAAAGAATTGCTGTTATGATGCTAGGAAAAGTGATTGAAATTAACATTGATCAAACTTATGCACTTTGCTAGCATTCACACTTCAAAAATTATTTCTTTTATCATTTACCTACTCGAGGACGAGTAGGAATTAAGCTTGGGGATGCTGATACTTCTCCAACGTATCTATAATTTATGCAGTATTCATGCTGTTATATTATCATTCCTGGATGTTTTACAATCATTTTATAGCAACTTTATATCATTTTTTTGGGACTAACCTATTGACCCAGTGCCCAGTGCCAGTTGCTATTTTTTGCTTGTTTTTTACATCGCAGGAAATCAATATCAAACGGAGTCCAAACACCGCGAAACTTTTTGTGGATTTTTTATGGACCAGAAGACATCCAATGGGCTAGAGCAGCACCTGGGGGTGCCCTAAGGGGGGCACAACCCACCAGGGCTCCCTCACCGCCTGTTCGCCCTATAAATTGCCAAATATTCCAAAAACCCTCGGGGTAGCCCTAGATCAGAAGTTCCGCCGCCGCAAGGCCTCTGTATCCACAAGATCCAATCTAGACCCTGTTCCAGCACCCTGCCGGAGGGGGAGATCATCACCGGTGGCCATCTTCATCATCCCGGAGGCCACCATGATGAGGAGGGAGTAGTCCACCCTCGGGGCTGAGGGTTTGTACCAGTAGCTATGTGTTTAATCTCTCTCTCTCTTGTGTTCTTGATGGCACGATTTTGATGTATCAGGAGCTTTGTTAGTGTAGTTGGATCATATGGTTTTTCTCCCTCTCTAACTTGTTGTGATGAATTGAGTTTTCCCTTTGAGATTTCATTTTATCGGATTGAATACTTTTATGGATTTGAGAGCACTTGATATATGTCTTGCATACGAATACCCGTGGTGACAATGGGGTATTATATTGATTCACTTGATATATGTTTTGGCACTCAACTCGCGGATTCCTGAGGTGACATTGGGGTAATCTATGCATAGGGGTTTATGCACGTTCTTATCTTTGTTTCTCCGATAGAAATCTTGGGGCACTCTTTGAGGTTCTTTGTGTTGGATTGAGCATTATGAATCTAAATTTACTTTGGTGTTATTTTAGTACGAACTCTTGGATAGATCGATCAGAAAGAATAGCTTTGAGGTGGTTTCGTACCCTACAAACAATTTATTCTTATGTTCTCCGCTAGATAGGAACTTTGGAGTGATTCTTCATCGCACTTTAAGGGATGGTTATATGATCCAATTATATTTGCATTGTTGAGAGGTTGCACTAGCGAAAGTACAGACCCTAGGCCTCATTTTCAAGCATTGCAATACCGCTTGTGCTCCGTTTTATTAATTGCTACCTTGCTGTTTTTATTTATTCAGATTATAACAATATATTTCTATCATCCATATTACACTTTTATCACCATCTCTTCGCCGAACTAGTGCACCTATACAATTTGCCATTGTATTGGGTTTGTTGGGGACACAAGAGATTTCTTGTATTTGGTTGCAGGGTTGTTTGAGAGAGACTATCTTCATCCTACGCCTCCCACGGATTGATATACCTTAGGTCATCCACTTGAGAGAAAATTGCTATTGTCCTACAAAACTCTGCGCTTGGAGGCCCAACACAAGTCTACAAGAACAAGCTGCGTAGTGGACATCACTCACCTAAGGTGAAGAAGGTTCCAGCAGGGCTGGATGGCGCTGGTGGTACGTTCACCATTAGATCCACCCTTGATAACAAATATGAAAGCGCGCTTGTTTCCTTCCTGCGTGCGAATGTAGATGTGTTTGCCTGGCAACCATCTGACATCCCATGTGTTCCCAGGGAGGTAATCGAGCACCACCTAGCTGTCTGCCGTCATGCCCGGCCTATCAAGCAGAAAGTCAGGAAGCATGCTTTGGAGCGGCAACAGTTCATTGTCGAGGAGATCAAGAAACTTGAAGCAACTGGTTTGGTCAGAGGAGTGTTGCACCCAACATGGTTGGCGAACCCGGCAGTGGTGCGCAAGGCGAACGGGAAATGGAGGCTTTCCATAGACTTCATGGATCTGAATAAAGCATGCCCGAAGGACCCATTCACCTTGCCGCGCATCGACCAGATCGTAGATGCCACTTCCGGGTGTGATCTGTTTTCCTTCTTGGATGCATACTCTGGATACCATCAGATATTCATGTCCAAGGAGGACGAAGAGAAGACCGCGTTCATAACCCCATGTGGCACATACTTCTTCATGCGGATGCCTTTCGGGTTGAAGAGCGATGGATCCACCTTTGCAATGGCAGTGCAAATTGGGTTTGAGTCTCAATTGCATAGGAATATTGAAGCTTACATGAATGACATAGTGGTCAAGACGAAAGACAAATCAACCCTCATTCAGGACTTGGAAGAGACCTTTGCAAACCTACGCAAGATTAACTTGAAGTTGAACACTGAGAAGTGTGTGTTTGGCGTTCCCTCCGGCAAGTTACTTGGTTTCTTCGTGTCCCACCGGGGGATAGAGGCCAACCCCGACAAGATCAATGCGATCGAGCAGATTCAAGCACCCAGGACAGTCAAAGACATGAGGCGCCTAACCGGATGTGTTGCCGTGCTGAGTGGGTTCATTTCCATGTCTGCCTAGCGTGCCTTGCTGTTCTTCAAATTTTTGAAGAAGACAGGGCCAATGAAGTGGACCCCGGAAGCAGAAGTAGCACTGCGAGACTTGAAAGCCTATCTTTCCTCTGCTCCCACCTTGGTCACTCCTAAAGCACAAGAGCCGTTGCTGCTGTACTTAGCGGCAACCAATCAAGTGGTTAGTGTAGCGCTGGTGGTGCAACGGGAAATAGATGAAGAAGCAGCCGCAGCTACTGTCCCCTCCAGAGAGGAAAGTGAACCTATTCGTCCATGTTCTTGCAATGAATGCGGACAAGTGACAACGCCACATCAGCACCACTCCAGGCGGCGGATTTCTTCCAAGCCTTCACCTGAGCAGGAACATTGTTCAGCCGTGTCAGGATTGACTCCAGGTCCTTCTGAGTCTCCTCACCCGGCTGCAACTCCTCGTTAATCCGACCCACCACACCTTTCGCCCGAGTGATGAAGCCCAATGCATTCTCCAAGCGGTCTTCAAGCCGAAGGATGGCAAGGGCGGCGTTGTCAGCGACAAGCGACCTAGCAGGGTCCAGATCCCTTTCTATCCTCTACAGCTCCAGTTCCTTGTTATAATAATGCTCTGCGTCAAGAAGGATAATATGTAAGCGGATGATCAAGGAAAATTTGGCAATATGCAAATTTCACTCGGCTGAAGAAAAACTTACCAATGAGCTTCTCACTAACCTTCACAGACCTCTTCGATGTGCTTCTCCAGGGCATCCTTCTTGTCAGTCAGTTGGGTGACCTTCTTGTACAGTTTGACCTTTTCCCGAGTGAAGGCATCAGCAGCGGCCTTGAGGTTCTGATCTCCTCCTCCAACTTGCCGACTGAAGCCAGCTTCTCATCGGCGAGTTTGGTCTTGGTCCTTGCCTCCTTCTAGGCCAGCGCTAGATCCTTATCCTTGTTCTCCAATGCCTGCTTCATGGTTTCTAAAGAAATAGAAGTCCTGAGCCTCATTACGAGTTGAGAATTCTTGCTATGAACATCTGTCGGGGCGAAACGATTCAGATCAAATGGGAAAAACAGTGTGTAGCTGCCAGTCAGAGAAGATAACTTACCTCCCAGGGCCTTCTTCTCCTGCTCTAGTCGGGCACTCTTGAGTTTCTCAGCCTCTAAGTCAAGCCGAATGGCTGTCACCTCCTTCTCCATCATGTCAAAGTGAGATCCCATCTCGCAAGTCCTCTGCAACATACAAAAAACAGTCTGTCAGAAGATCGTGAAGGGAAATTAAAAGCAGTAACTCACAAACATCTTGGCATGCACCACTGGAAGGAACAAGCTTGATCAATATCAGATCCTGAAGTGCCCATGGATTACTAAGCGAATTATTCACTCGGTCATCCCCCCCCCCCCTCGAGAGGAACAAGCTTGACCAGTACCAAATCCTCAAGTACGCTCTGATTACCGAGTCGCCCGAGCAGACGCCGCTGGAAGGAACAAACTAGGCCAATACCAGATCTTAAAGTACCCTCTATTCTGCACTCACTAGGCTAACTTTTGAGTCACCGATGAAGAATATAGAGGACAACAACACAAAGTGACCTACTTCTCACTCGGCTGACTTCTGAGTCGGTGATGAAGAAGATAGAGGATAATGGTGGATTCTCTCGGCCGATTCCCGAGTCGGTAACGAAGGAAATCTTACGTATTATCTCACCAGCGCATGAGTGTCGCAAGGTGTCCCGAATGCCTAATGACAAGTTCTAAAGGCTACCGCCGATCGCCAGCGATCAGTATCAGCCTCGGGGACTACACCCAATGGGTGCACACGGCATGCCCCCACAGGAAATTGACTCATCGATGAGCTAAAAAAAGCTCTAAGTCTACCACCGACTGCTCCAGTCAATGGTAACCTCAGGGACTACACCCAGTGGGTGCACTCAGTGTGCCCCCACTGGACCATGTCCATTCGAATACGCTCTGGCTAGATTCCGAGTGGACAAAAGAAAATTCAACACTCAAAGACTCCCGCCGACTGACTCGAGTCGGCAGGAGCCTCGGGGACTACACCTAGTGGGTGCACTCATCATGCCCCCACTGGATCATGTACACCCAGTGGGTGTGCCCTGCGCAAACGCATTGACAGAAATCCTATTACGAGAAAAGAAGAAACTCAAACCGGAAATTATACTCACAATGGTACTTACTCGGACATTGGTCTCCAGCGTGGTGCTGGCGTCATAGGCGTCCTTCAGTCGGCTACACATCAAGCCCACCTGGATCAGCGCTTCCTTACTCGCCCCCACCTGATCCTCTGGGACATGGTACAAGGGAAAGAAGTAGCCGGAGTTGACGGCGGTGCAGGAGTTGGCCTTGGGGCTCGGATCATCACTGTTCCACTCGGAGGAGCTTGGGTAGACCCTGCGGGGGGCACCACGGCCGTCGAGGATGCTGAACAACCCTGAGCCAGAGGGCTCAGCCTCGCGGTTCAGGCAACAACCTTTGACAGAGAAACACAGGCCATCTGGCGGGGAGAGGTGTCTTTCATTGGCATGTCAGCACTCGACACTCGGGCCAGGCTTGCGGGCCTACATAAATCAGAGAAATCATCAAAGGTCAGTCGGAAAAGGCATAATCATGTGAGGCAATCGATACAACATACCTTTGGAAGTAGCGGCATCTGTCGCGTCAGCATCACTCGGGCCAGGCTTGCGGGCATGCGGGTCTACTGAGGTTGTCGAGGTGTCATTTCTACAAGAACAAAACAACACTCGGTCAGCAACCGAATGGATTCAAATATGGACAAAGAATCGGTGAGTGTCGGCATTCTGGGAACCAGGGTACCCAGACTTGCTTGCCTGCGGCCCACGGCGTGGCTCCATCGACGGCCTGGTACGGCCCATCTTCAAGACCACCAAGACAAGACCCTCGCGAGGGGCCAAGCCTGGCGTGGCAGACGACACCAAGACCTCCCGAGGGAGCGGCCTCCCCAGGCGGCCTCCCGAGGACCGGAGATTTCTATGCAGGTACCCAGCTTCATGAGGCTACCATGACGCAAGCCATGATGACCAAGGCAGGCGGTTGCCAGCGGGCGCAAAGAAGGCAGTTTCCTCTTTGGTGCTAAGGAGGCAAGGACTGGTGTGGGTTCCCGAGGAATCTGGCAAAGGTTTCTATTCCGGTGCAACGAGACCATGGCCACCAGTGCGGTAGGACGGATGTCATAACCGAGCCCACCATTGCGTCACGACCAGAAGCTTTGCAGGCGAAGACCACCTTTCGTCAGGATAAGATGTACTGCTTGTCCCCTTTCAAATTGGCCGCTGTGGGATCCCTTCCCGCCTACGTTTTGGGGGAAGAGGACCGAGGCCACTATAAATATAGGTTAGCCACCACCGTAGAAGGGACCGATCCTCCGATCCCTCGATCCAATCCCTGGTCCACTCACCCCCTCACCATAGACCTCGTGAGGTTGTTCATCCCTTGTACTAGTTCATCCTCAGCCCCTCGTGAGGCCAGTCCACCACAAAGCAGGAGTAGGGTCTTACACCGCAAGGTGGCCCAAACCTGGGTAAACTGCCGTGTTCATCTTCTTCCTTGTTCGTGTGCATCGAGCTAGGCCGTTGAGCGATGAGCTGGTTGGCTAGATAGGTTGAGTCCTTCGCACATGCCACAGAGTTCGAACCTTTCTTGGGTCTGCAGAGCCCTGAATCCGACATTTGGCACACCAGGTAGGGGACCCTAGGTAGATCCTCCTTCTCCGGCAGGGTGCCTCGGAGCAGATACGCCTTGAGCTCTTCAGTCCAGCACCCCTCATGAGGTTCGAGCGCCAGGAGCAGGCGGGCTCCAAAGGTCAGACCGCAGGCCGGGGCACCCATGGAGGGGGCCAGGTGCGGCTCTTCCCGAAACAGCGCAGGGCCTGCTGCAGGGGGAGCTACCGATGGCTTGAAGAGCCGCTCCTCGAAGACACCAGGCTTTTCGGGCTCTCGTCGGAACGCTCTCCTGGCGATCTCATCCGCCTCCTTGTTCATGCCACATCGGACGTGCTGCAATTCCAAGCCCCAGAATCATTTTTCCATCTTGTGTACCTCTTCTAGGTATGCCTCCATGTGAGGTTTGTATGCCTTGTTTAAGAAGTTGACGACGAGCTGAGAATGGCCCTTGATGGTGAGACACTTGACCCCCAGGGCCGCCACGGCCCTGAGGCCAGCGATCAGGCCCTCGTATTCCTCGATGTTGTTGGAGACCTTCTCGCCTTGCTGAAAGTAGAGCTGCACGGTGTAGTACAGCTTGTCCTGGGTCGGCGAGATGAGTACAGCTCCAGCCCCCGCGCCCTGGCGCGCGAACGCACCTGTGAAGTACGTGATCCAGCCATCGGGCGGCTCGCCTCCGGGCGTGAGGGAGCGGTCTTCACCCATCCCCCGGTCAGGGGCGTCAGTCCATTCCGCCACAAAGTCAGTGAGGGCCGCACCCTTGGTGACCCTGGTGGTGCTGAACTCCAGCTGGAATGCCTGCAGCTCGATGTTTCCCTCGGCAACCCTCCCCGCGGCATTAGGGCTACGGAGCACCTTCTCCTGGGGTACGCGAAGACGACCTTGATGGGATGGCCTTGGAAATAGTGTCACAATTTCCTGGAGGCGACGAGGAGCGCGAGTAGGAGCTTCTGTGGCATGGGGTAGCACGCGCGTGCATCACGCAACACCATGCTGACGCAGTACATGGGGTGCTCGACGTGGGAAGAGGCATCGATGATGTCTAGCCCTGCTTGAGGCGAGGGGGCCTCGGGAGCCTTGCCATTTGATGGGGTAGCCGAGGCCTCAGAAGCGCCATCCTGAGGTGGCAATGGCGAGGCCGTACGTGGGGTGCTGCGTCGCACACCCGACCCCGCGCGCTCTTCCCGGACTGCCACGAGCGCTGCGCTAGCGGAGTGGGGTGTGGCAGCCAAGTAAAGTACCAGGGGCTCAAGAGGACAAGGCGCCACCATCACTGGCGGGCTGGTGAGATACCACTTGAGGTCTTGAAAGGCCCCCTCGACCTCTGGAGTCCATTCAAAGGGGCCCTTCTTTTTCATCAGCTTGAAGAACGGGAGGGCATGCTTGCCGAGCTTGGAGAAGAAACCGCCCAACAAAGTTACGCAGCCCGCGAGCTTCTGCATCTCCAAGGAGCAAGGGTGCGAGTTGCTAGCTGACATCCATGGCGGGGATTGTGGGCACCATTCTTCGTCGCGTACCCTCATGGGCAAGGCCTTCCGCAATGGGTTCTACTGGCCCACAGCGCTCAACGACACCACCGAGCTGGTGCGATCCTGTGAGGCCTGTTAATTCCATGCCAAACAGATCTAGCAGCCCGCTCAGGGCCAGCAGACCATCCCACTATCATGGCCGTTCGCGGTCTGGGGGCTGGATATCCTGGGCCCATTTCCCTGAGTAGCCGGGGGCTACCGCTACCTCTGCGTCGCCATCGTGAAATTCACCAAGTGGGCGGAGTTGGAGCCCGTGCGCGCCATCACAGCTGGCTCAGCCATCAAGTTCAATAAGAGCCTCGTGAGCCGCTTTGAGGTCCCCAACCGTATCATCACTGACAATGGCTCTCAGTTCACGAGCAACCTCTTCAAAACATATTGTGCTAACCTTGGAACGCAGATATGCTACGCGTCAGTGGCGCACCCATGGAGTAACGGCCAAGCCGAACGCGCCAATGTGGAGGTCCTGAGGGGCCTCAAGACAAGGAGCTTCAAGAAGAAACTCAAGGCCTGCGACAGGGGTTGGCTCGGTGAGCTTCAGTCCGTGTTGTGGTCCATCCGCACCACCGTGACTAAGCCCACCGGCGAGACCCTGTTCTTCCTCGTCTACGGGGCTGAGGCGGTCCTCCCACACAAGGTCAAGCATCACTCCCCGAGGGTCTTGGCGTTTGACGAGGCATGCCAGGACGCCTCGCGGGGGACAGATCTCATGCTCGGGGAGGAGGCCCGCCACCAAGCCTTGCTCCGTGCCATGAGGTACCAGCAGGCGCTGCGACGGTATCACTGCCGCAGCATCCGCTCCAGGACCCTCAAGGTGGGTGACCTCGTCCTGGGGCGGGTGCTCTCCAGGGAGGGGTTTCACAAGCTCTCACCCATGTGGGAGGGCCCGTTCAGGATTGCCCGTGTCTCCAGGCCTGGCGCCGCGCGCCTGGAGACGCAGGACGGGGTCCCCATCCAGAATGCCTGGAACATCCAGCACCTCTGGAAGTTCTACCCGTAACAGACGGGCGCCATGCACCTCTCAAGTCTCCGCTCATGACACTCTCATGTAATAATGAGTAGGGCTGTACACGCCCCAGAGTCTCCTGAGTGCTGCCCCTGAGCCTCACGGGGGCTCCCACCCACATCCTAGTGGAAGCCACATGCTCCCCGCTGGCGGGAAGACCAGAACACTAGTGAAGGTGCCGGACGTGGCTGTTCTTTTGCTTGCTTTCTATAGCTGATTTGCCACTTCTTGGAATTAAATTCAAAGTTCTCATGTTTTTATTTGAAAGGGTTCGGAATTTTTCTCCTCGCAGTGCTCGCTCTTTCGAGTCTCGCTTTAGGGAGAGCGGCACTTGCCCGTCGCTCTTCCTCGTGTGTCTTGCACACGGGGGCTGGGCACGGTGTGTGCACTTGGGCCCACCCGCGAAAACACCTCGCCAAAGCTTTGGTGTCCTAACATATGGCTCCCTAATCCTCGCGTGACGCTCTTAAAACGAGCCAACGGGCATACATGCCCTCCTGAGTCCGCACTTCCTAGCCTCGCCGGGCATCGCGCCCCGGCGTACCAGCAGCGATCGGCCCTCGCTCGGGGGCTCACGCGGGGTGCGGCACCCTATGAGACCCCTCCGGAGGTCCCATATCTTCATGGCCTGCTAAAGACCGGCTTCGCGGCCACTTGGTGCCTCCTACGGCCTGAGAACCTTCGGATCCTCAAGGGGAAAACCCCTGGCAGGATCTCTCTGGAATGAGGGGCGCGCAGAAGATCCAAGCTCTAGAGAAGCACGCCCTCGCGGCACGGGAGTCTACCGCAAGCACACTAAGCTAACTTATCCCAATCATGATCAGCAAGAACCCGTCAATTAGTAGTGACACGAATGCCAGTATGCGATATAAAACGTTAACATAACACCGCAAGCGCCATGGTTCATTACATGCCCTGGCAGGGCTCTCCACTTCTTGATGCAGGGAAAAGAAAAAAAGCAAAAGCAGCCTCGCGACCACCGCGGCTCCTGAGGCCCGGCTCCAGCAACGCCCGCGCTCAATCGGAGTCCTCCTCCTGCTTCAATGAAGCACGATGGCTAGGTGCCTCATCGCCCTCCCCGGTCTGAGCTCGGCGGCATGGCAGCTCATTGTAGTCACCGTCACTCGTACTCTCCCCAGAGGAGGAGCCGCAGCTGCTGGAAGCGTCGCGGCCGTTGCCAAGGGCGAGCTCACCACCGAGGATGCCTGCCGGCCCCTGGCCGTCGTCGGAGGAGGAATGGACATCGTCATTGTCGTCGTCGCCCTTTGGGCAACAGCCTCGACACCCGCCGTCCTCCCCGAAGACCCTGACATAGAGGGTCGTAGCGCCGTCATGCCTGAAGTGGAGAGTACACCTCCCCTACAGGCCGCGCGCGTGGGCGAACGGCTACCACCTGCGGTTCAGGAACATGTTGCCGGTGGGGGTGACCTCGACCTCCACCCACGAGGCCTTGCTGCAGCAACCATCGGCCTGCAGCCAGAGGCCGCCAGGTCCCTTGGTCGGCAGCGCGCCCGCGAAGAAGCATGGAAGCTTGAACTAGATGCTTGTCGGCCTCTCCGCCCACACCACGAGCTCTGAGGAAGCATCGGCTGAATGGGAGCATGGGCGCGGTAGCCGATTGGCTGCCACAGGCCTCCCTCCTTGGCCACGGCAGCTTCCAGCGCGGGAGGGAGCCTCCCCCCGACTGCCAGTGGTGGTACCGGCCTTCAGCAAAGTGCGCCCACGCCCTCGGATAGCCATCGCCGACGTCGTGGCGTGCTTGCGGGGACGGCCGCGGCCCCTCTTGGGCGGTGGCGAGCCTGATCCCTCCTTAGGGGCCTTTCCCTTCTTGCCGGCCGAGAACCTCCTCACTGGTGCCATGGACGCCCTGGTGAGATGGCGGTGCGACGAAGGAAGGCTAACCGGCGGCCTCCCACGCTCCAAGTAACGATGACCCCGCTGCATGCACCAGGCAGTTTTCAAGTCCGAGCAGTTGCCGAGGCGGCATGGGGAAGTGGAGATGCCCACATCCCGTCAAGCGCCACACGTCAGCCTGGCCCGCAAGCGATTGGGGCCCGCGGCGCTTTGTGTCACAGCCCTAGAATTTGATTGCCGATAGTTGCATAAGCATTCATGTCATCATGTCTAAATTTATTTGAAAATTGAAATGGGGATTGATAAACCCTAGCACCAAATGAAATTCAAATAGGTTCAAATGAAATCTTTTTCAATGAACCCAAAATGCCTTTCAAATATGTTCATCATTTTTTATAAAGGTTAAAACCTCTGCCAAAAATGGTGCACATGTTTCTAGGACATTCTGGATTTTTGAATTAAGCCATATGGTATTTGAATTTGGGCATTTAAATCCTATAATTATTTTAAATGCTCAGATAATCCTGAAACTAAATGAGGGTTGTTGGAAATATTCAAGAAGTGCCCACAAATATTTTCAGGAGTTTTATTAAATGCTTAAGTATTGTTAATAAAGCCAAAACAGTAGCAGAAATTAGAAAACTGAAACAAATAATAAAAGAGAGGGAGAGAAGGCCACTAGGCCACCTACCTGGCATAGCCCACATGGCCCAATGCTGGCGGCCCAGCCCACCTCCACCTGCCAGTCGCCTTCAACCTCTGCCTACTGGCAGAGGCGAGACAGCGTGGCGCGCGCCCGCACGCCACGCCACCTCCCTGCCTCCCTGTTGTGCTGGCAAGCAGGACAAGCTCGCAGGAGACGTCCGGATCGAGCATACGGCCCCCACGCCTCCCTCCTCCTCTGCTAATTAGCGCTAACAGTCTCTGTTAACTAGTTAAATTGCTAATTAGCGCTAACAGTCTCTGTTAACTAGTTAAGACACTGACACGCGGGACCCACTGGTCAGGTTTAACCTGGACCGCCTCCGTTGACTGCTGACATCACAGTGATGTCATGCTGATGCAATAAGTCATTTTCTGGATTTGTTTTATTTCTAAATAACCAAGAAAATCCAGAAAATGATTTAAACTTCAAAAATTCATAGTAAATCAACCATAACTCTGATTGAAAAGATTTATATATGAAAAATTATCAGAAAAATTCAAGGAATATGTTTATGCCATTTCCATGCATGTTTAAACAAGTTAACCTCACTGATTAGGACAAATGATGATTAGGGCAATCTTTGAAATAACATTTGGGGTTGGAATTTGATCTTGTTTGAATTCCACTTCAATTAACCTGTCTAAATATTGCATTAGGTGAATTCGGTACCTTAATATGCCATATCATGCATTTGGTTGTGCATTGCAATGAATGTTGTTCCTGTTTGTGTTTACCGGTGGTTGTCCCCTCTCGGTAGACGGTTGTTCCGACGTTGAGATCGATGACACTGATGAAGACACAATACTATCTTCAGAAGTTCCAGGCAAGCAACCCCCATTGAACATTCCGATACAATCCCACTCTCTCGCTCCTGCTCTCTTTTATTGCATTAGGACAACAACAATTCAACTGTTACATGTTGCGGTAGTTGAACCCTTTCCTCTGCATGACCTGTCTTTGCCACAGTAAATAGTTGAAACCCACTAGCATGAGTAGGAGTTGTTTGAGCCACGATGTGCCTACTCATTTATGCTTGCTTGTTATGCCTGCTATTGCTTAGAGTTGTGTCAGGACTGATTCATCGGGGATGAATTGGAATGTGGTCATCATGTCCTACTGTTGAGAGCTAGGTGTGTGAACACGATTTGGTAAAGGTAGCGGTGAGAGGCCATGTAGGAGTACATGGTGGGTTGTCTCATTGAAACCATCCTCGGGAACTGAGTTCTGTGTTTGTGATCCAATACAGTTACTACCACACATTGGGCTCCGGGCACTCCAAGCTCTCTCAACTTATTAATTGCCTTGATCTCTGTCCAGGAGTTGCAACTAGTTTCTGGTGTTTGTAGGTAGTGCTAGTAGTCTACCAAGTGGCACCCGGTACAAGTGGGCTTGGGACAGAATAGGCACAGTGGCACGGTGTACCAAGTGGCACCCGGATGGTGGGTTTGGGAACCCTGCTCACATCGTTTGGTGCCGTGATGGAAACTTTGGCCGGACTTCCTTTGCGGGTTCAGCCTCAGATAGGCGATAAACCTGGACTAGAGACTTGTGCGGTTAGTCAGGTCATGGCCGACACCCTCGCTGGGCTTCCGCTTGAAGGTTGCTGAGTACATGTCGTGTAAACGGCGGTAAGTGGTGAGAGCGTGTGTGAAGAAGTACACCCCTGGAGGGTAATATGATCTATTCGAATAGCCGCGTCCGCGGATATGGACCACTTGGAATGCTTACATTGTTCATAGACAAGTGAAAGTGGATACTCTAAAATGCGCAAGATAAGCGTGAGCGCTATGGATGGCCCTCTCGTAGGGAGACGGGAGCGGATCCATAGTGGTGTATTGATATGGTGAATATGTGGACTCGTGTGCACCACCTCAAAAGAGTTATCAGCAGTCGTAGTATAGGATAGGCACTGAGTCAAAGCTGGCTTGCTGCAGTCAAACTCCACCACCCCTTTGTTGATACCGATGCATATGTAGCTAGTTCTGATGTCAGTCTTGTTGGGTACATTTGTACTCACGTTTGCTTAATTTATGTTTTGCAGAGGAGACTTCATTCTCACTAGTAGTTCCGCATGGACTTTGACGTTTAGCTTGTTACCTCAGCTACGATCTTGTACTCTTGGGAGGGTCTTGTAGATAGTCAGGCTTCTCAGCCTTTTTCATTTGTAGTTGTCTGTACTCAGACATGTTATGCTTCCGTTGCTTGTATGCTCTGTATGTTGGGTCATGTGACCCCTATTTGTAATAAATGCTATGTGGCTCTTCTGGGCCTTTATCTATATGACTTGTTGAGTTATGTTGTGATGCCATGTTGTACAGCACATACTTGCATGTTACGCGTACATGTAACGTGTATTGCTATGTGTGGGATCTGGCACCTAGTTGTTTATTCTTGGTAGCCTCTCTTATGGGGAAATGTCTCCTAGTGCTTCCACCCAGCCATGGTAGCTTGCTACTGCTCCAGAACACATGGGATGATCGGCATGTGTCCTTCTTTGCTCCTGTGTTTGGCCCTATGGGGAAATGTCACGCGGTGCTTACCAGAGTCCTGCTAGCTTGCTACAGCCTGGATTCACTCGCTGCTGACCGCCACGTGCATTGCTGGGTCATGTATGCCTGTCCCTGTAAGTTTGTGCCACCTTGGGTTTATGACTAGTGATGTCAGCTCGGGTTATCTGTCGTATGGATGCTAGCGATACTATCATATACATGAGCCAAAAGGCGTAAATGGTCCTGAGCCAGGTAAGGTGGCACCCGTGGGAATACTGTGTGTGAGGCCGCAAAGTGATATGATGTGTTACATGCTAGATCGGTGTGACTTAGGATCAGGGTCCCGACAGCTTTTGTATCAGAGCCTGACTGCCTGTAGGATTACCAAGCCAAACTGGTCGAAGTCGAATGTAGAAATGCTTTAGTTATATAAGGGAATTGATTGTGGAAGGGAACATCAGGCTCTTTTTACTCCTTTACCTTATGTCCTTCTGATCTGAGTCACCCTCATCTTTTCTCCAGGGTTAAGAAACTAGGCCTTCTCATCTGTCTATCAGGATGACGAGTTACTATGCTAGAGACTTATAGGAATGATGGATTCAAGTCTCAGTTCAGTTCCTAGTGCTTCCATGTGTTAACAGTTGGTCTCGGAACCTTGATATTATGATGTTGAGTGGTTATGCCACCATTTTGCAGGATGTCCCAAATCTTTTGAGCATTTACAGCCGTTATGCTGTCCGAGTTGTCCCAGGTTTCTAAACAATCTAATGGATTTGCAAATCTTCCCTCCATGTACCCGATGTCCTTTTGGGTCAGATTATGCACACTGATCGTTGTGTTGAGGTACTCCATTGCCTCGACATATATGTTGAAGCTATTATTATGACACTAGGGTATCCTAGGGAACCACCCAGTAATCTAGCAATGCTTTGTATTCAAGTGTGATAATTCTGGCCATCATTTTCAAAGCATCTCGTGATGTTATTTAGTTAGTAGGTATTCTATTCCTGGGTTCTTGGACCCAAGATTCACTCTATTTACTTCATGTTGATAGTGTTTGCTTGTTCCTTCAGGATATTAGTAATCTTTGTGATAGTCTTCGAGGTCTGTGGTATATCATTCTTCCAATACCATGGACCACCATGGCAGATGTTCTCTCGAACCAAAAGATCATAGCAAGAGTGCTCTTGATGAGTTCCCCATTCAATAGTTGTGACTCTGCCAGTCCTACCTTCCTGCATGGATTATCTGGAAGAATGTGTTGAACCTTGTTCAACATGCTAATCTATGTGTCCATAACTTAGAAAATCATATGTTTCTTTGAGTTGTCCCTCCTTAACTATATTCCTGATCTTCATCTATCAGTTGATAGTCATGGGTATGTGTGCATTCGTGTTCATCGATGCCTATTATTCTTGTGGTCCATCAATAAATTATATTCCGGAATGACTAGGAGAAACAAACTCCAGCACCTCATCCATTTCTTGGATTGGGTCAAAGCAGTTGTATTCCGCAGATCAAAATGCCAATCCAGCTTTTGTTCTGTTCTACCTCGGAGTATTACCTTCCTTATGTCAAGAATATCATGGGAATTGCACACCATCCTATGAATTCCTGATGCAGTGATACTTCTCGCCATCATTGTTCATTCCTTGGTTCCCATGTTATTGTAACCGGAATGCTGACAAGTGAATTGTGATGTGTGAAATCAATACTCCTAGCAACCCCCTTGCTTGGTAGTTAATGGACAATACTCTCATTCTTAGCGTGCTGGTTATTGAATCATCATCCTAAGATTGATCGTGCTACCTAGTCCATATTTCCTGGTGCACTATTCGATCAATGGGCTAGGATTGTGTCAATCCCTTTCTTATTTGATCATATCATCTTGCCCTGATAAGCAAGATTGTTCTCGAGCTTAATAACATATCAGTGGTTCGTGATCAAGTTGGTTTTCCTATAAATCACCCCTTCTCCAAGAATCTATGTTGGATATCCCTGAGCTAGTTGGTTAAGCTAAACAACTTGGAGAGTTGGAAGATAGAAGATTTTCCTAACTTAGTTCATTCCAGGGGATATCTTTTGTGTGTGTGTTGAAGAAGGACGATATCTTCATCAGTTGATCACCGTGATCAATTGTTGGACCTATTGTCTTATCCAAGCTTTGATTTGAGTGTGGGCTATCATCAAATCAAATCAGAACCAACGAAACCCATAATGTTGTCTTACTCGTGGTTGATTCCTCGAGCATACACCATTACATCTTTTGGTCTGACCAATGCTATTACTTTGTTCACATAGTTATGGAATTCCATCTATATGGAAATCTCGATAAATTGTTGTTGAGCCCATTGACAACATTTTCATCATCTCCATGATTCATGTTGAACATCAAGCTAGTGTTGGAAACTTTTGTAAGCATTATCTTCATGTCCCGTTCATGAAGTATATGTTTAGTGTAAGAAGTGACTTTCTCCAAGTTCACGTGCATTAGGTTCAAGTTGTCATCGTGAATTTGAGAAAGATTGTTTTTGCTTCCTCTGGAAACATCCCTAGTCAGTTATGCATGTGTGAATGTATTCTATGGTTTGGTAGATTAATTACCTCCATTCCATATGTATTCCCTAGCACACCAAGCCACTAATTGAGTTGTTCAAGGAGAAGAAGTTCCTTCTTAAGAGCATGCCTTATGCAAGGACTTCAATATCCTCGATGATGGTTCCCAACCAAAACTCGGTAGTGTTTTGTGGTAAGGATTATTTGTGCTCACGCTTGTCTTGTACAGTGTGTTCACATGTATCTTGCAACCCAGCTCATGTTTTGGAGCTCGCTACCGTAGTTCATTTCCCGAGAATCTCGCAACGTCATCTCATCGGTTTGTGTTGCAAACTCTCGTTTCTAGACATGCTGTCTGAACTATCCTGTTACCAACCAGAGCTGAATCTCAGGCAGATATGATGGTTGGAACTTTTCCAAGATCTATGATGTAGGTTCTAGCAAGGTTGATGTTTTGGCCGACACACCTAGCCGGAAGATCTATTATTGTAGTATCTTGAATGAGCAATTTGTCCATCTTCTCTATGAGGATTTCTTGCGAATTTTTCTAGAAGTTGTTCCTTATGGATGTTTGTGCTCCCGAAGTCCGACCTATACTTGATGGCCATGTTAATGCTCTTAAATATGATCGTGGTAGCTAGAACATCAAGGAGAACATTAGAAGCGGAGTGCTAAATGTCTCTTGGTCGATCATCCAGATTTTGTTTCCTTGGCATAGCTAAGGTGAAATCTGAGAAATTGTTGTCTTCCTTTGCATCTGCATCGTCTATCACTATTCATCATGGTAGTATGGTGTGTTGCTAGGATCCTCAGCACGGATGTTGGTAAGACCCTGATGAATATGGAAATGCTCAAGTTCTTGAGAGCACGCTCAGACACTAGGTTATATCCTCGGTATCAATTGGAATGTGCCTTCCGTTTGCCGAGTTGTCTTATAACTCTGGTTTCATTTCCAAACTGAGTATACCGTTCCCTCGAACTCCATCAAACGATCAATTGTGAATTGCCTCAGGCTGGTATGGAGAGTTTCAATGATCTATGGATCAAAAGTAATTCTTTTTGCCACTTAAGGGAATAATTCTACGAGTCACCTTCCCTAGGGTGCCCCGTTATGGTATTAAGGGCAATTAACTCCTCGCTTCTTCGAAAACCCCTTCGCGATCTTAACCAAGCATGGAATTGTTGCTTACCAAACTAAATCTTCGTCATCTGTTATTTTTTCATCCCTCTGATGTGTGTTTTGAGTCTCAACTCAAGAGGTGTTCTTACGTCTCACTCCATGAGTTGATCTTGAGTTGCCCGATCTCAAGAATATCGATTCCAGTAGAGTTTCTTTCTGTCTTCATCGTGTTGGATGAACTTCCCGAAGGTAAAGACGTCAAGCTCAATATGATGCGATGAATCAACTTCTTCAAGAAGGGTAGTCGTATCGAGATGGTTGTGTTAGTTTGTGACCCCCTTCCTCTTACCTCACGTCTTGAATCTCAGGACGAGATTCTTGTTTAGTGGGGGTGAGTTGTCGTAGCCCTAGAATTTGATTGCCGATAGTTGCATAAGCATTCATGTCATCATGTCTAAATTTATTTTAAAATTGAAATGGGGATTGATAAACCCTAGCACCAAATGAAATTCAACTAAGTTCAAATGAAATCTTTTTCATTGAACCCAAAATGACTTTCAAATATTATCATCATTTTTGATAAAGGTTAAATCCTCTGCCAAAAATGGTGCACATGTTTCTAGGACATTCTGGATTTTTGAATTAAGCCATATGGTATTTGAATTTGGGCATTTAAATCCTATAATTATTTTAAATGCTCAAATAATCCTGAAACTAAATGAGGGTTGTTGGAAATATTCAAGAAGTGCCCACAAATCAATCGATTGATTACCAGTGATTCCTTTCCTAAAGGACGCACGTCAGTCCGACTGACCACCCTCCGCGGCGACCCGTGCACTCGGCCATGTTAAACACCCGACTGAAGTCTTCTTCAGGATCATTATTTGACGAGCTTGACGCCCCTCTGTGGGTTCACTTGGCCCTCTCGGAAGGCTCCAAGGCGCATGACTCATAAACCTGGACTTGTAGAAGGCCCGCGCTAGCGTTCCCCTGGGATAAGGAGTGGCATCTCTCTAGAGAATCACACCACGTGCCGGCGTCGCCCCTCGAGTTGCAATGGCATGCCCCTCACTCGGGCCCCTAGTCTATCTCTTTCGAGAGACAAAACGAATGCCACCAGGTTTTTTCTCGACGATCAACAACACCCGGTCATCTGGGTAAAATTAAAGTCCAGAATCCGTTGCGTTTTTGTCCAAGGAACAATGAATCATGACTCGAAAACATATTCCGAGTGACCCTGCAGCACTCGGACTTAACCGAAGGATCAGTTCGTCCGTTCTATGAAATCCCAACCGATTTGAGGGCTAATGATGTGGTCACCTATTACAGGTAGGGTGAAGGACCCATCATTTGGGACCCACATAGGGCCCATCACCATCATAGGTCGGTCCCTAGACCATGCCACTATTCAGATGCATACTTCAGGAGGATCACTCAGACGGCTCTGCAGCACTCGGACAAGCACACGTCACTCGGTGGACAATCGACCACTCGGACATACAGGGCAAGAAGGCGTCGTGGGAGCTGCAACGGTCGAGGGATCCTAAGTCGTCCACTAAATAGAGTTATAACTACCGTTACCTGTAACTACTGTAGTATAGGCTCATTACACTAGTAACTGCCTCATTCAATGGCATTAATTGCCCCAACAGCGTGGGAGACATGGGGCTACGACGCAGTCTATATAAGTGATACGTCCATTTTGCATCATGCTTTTATGTTGATATTTATTGCATTATGGGCTGTTATTACACATTATGGCACAATACTTATGCCTTTTCTCTCTTATTTTACAAGGTTTACATGAAGAGGGAGAATGCCGGCAGCTAGAATTCTGGGCTGGAAAAGGAGCAAATATTAGAGACCTATTCTGCACAACTCCAAAAGTCCTAAAACTTCACGGAGAGTCATTCTGGAATTAATATAAAATATTGGGTGAAGAAAGCACCAGAGGGGGGCCACCAGCCATCCACAAGGGTGGAGGGCGCGCCCTACCCCCTGGGCGCGCCCCCTGCCTTGTGGGCCACCTGGCAGGCCCCCGATGCCCATCTTCTGCTATATGGTGTGTTTTGACCTGGAAAAAAACAGAGAGAAGCTTTCGGGATGAAGGCCGCCGTCTCATGGTGGAACTTGGGCAGAACCAATCTAGGGCTCCGGTGGGGCTGTTCTGCCGGGGAAACTTCCCTCCGGGAGGGGGAAATCGAAGCCATCGTCATCACCAACGATCCTCTCATCGAGAGGGGGTCAATTTCCATCAACATCTTCACCAGCACCATCTCCTCTCAAACCCTAGTTCATCTCTTGTATCCGATCTTTGTCTCAAAACCTCAGATTGGTACCTGTGGGTTGCTAGTCGTGTTGATTACTACTTGTAGTTGATGCTAGTTGGTTTATCCGGTGGAAGATCATATGTTCAGATCCTTAATGATAATTAATACTCCTCTGATTATGAACATGAATATGCTTTGTGAGTAGTTACGTTTGTTCCTGAGGACATGGGAGAAGTCTTGTTATAAGTAATCATGTGAATTTGGTATTCGTTCGATATTTTGATGAGATGTATGTTGTCTTTCTTCTAGTGGTGTTATGTGAATGTTGACTACATGACACTTCACCATGATTTGGGCCTAGGGGAAGGCATTGGGAAGTAATAAGTAGATGATGGGTTGCTAGAGTGACAGAAGCTTAAAGCCTAGTTTATGCGTTGCTTCGTAAGGGGCTGATTTGGATCCATATGTTTCATGCTATGGTTAGATTCATCTTAATTCTTCTTTCATAGTTGCGGATGCTTGCGAGAGGGGTTAATCATAAGTGGGAGGCTTGTCCAAGGAAGTGCAGCACCCAAGCACCGGTCCACCCACATATCAAATTATCAAAGTAATGAACATGAATCATATGAGCATGATGCAAATTAACTTGACAACAATTCCCATGTGTCCTCGGGAGCGTTTCGCTTTATATAAGAGTTCATCCAGGCTTGTCCTTTGCAACAAAAAGGATTGGGCCACCTTGATGCACCTTAGTTACTTTTTTTACTTGTTACCCGTTATGAATTATCTTATCACACAACTATCTGTTACCGATAATTTCAGTGCTTGCTGAGAATACCTTGCTGAAAACTGCTTGTCATTTCCTTCTGCTCCTCGTTGGGTTTGACACTCTTACTTATCGAAAGGACTACGATAGATCCCCTATACTTGTGGGTCATCAAGACTCTTTTTAGGTGCCGTTGCCGGGGAGTGAAGCGCCTTTGGTAAGTGTAATTTGGTAAGGAAACATTTATATAGTGTGCTGAAATTTACTGTTACTTTTTACTATGGAAAATAATCCTTTGAGGGGTTTGTTCGGGGTATCTTCACCCCGACCGGAAGAGCAAAGAGTTGCCCCTCAACCTACTGCACCTACTGAAAATATTTATTATGAAATTCCTTCGGGTATGATAGAGAAACTGCGAGCTAATCCTTATACAGGAGATGGAACACTACATCCTGATATGCATCTAATCTATGTGGATGAAGTTTGTGGATTATTTAAGCTTGCAGGTTTGCCCAGGGATGAAGTCAAGAAGTAGGTCTTCCCTTTATCTTTGAAGGAGAAGGCATTGACACGGTATAGGCTATGTGATGATATTGGTTCTTGGAACTACAACCGATTGAAATTGGAATTTCATTAGAAGTTTTATCCTATGCATCTGGTTCATCGTGATCGGAATTATATTTATAATTTTTGGCCTCGTGAAGGAGAAAGTATCGCTCAAGCTTGGGGGAGGGTTAATTCAATGTTATATTCATGCCCCAATCGTGAGCTCTCAAGAGAAATTATTATTCAAAAATTTTATGCTCGGCTTTCTCATAATGATCGTTCCATCCTCGATACTTCTTGTACTGGTTCTTTTATGAAGAAGGATATTGAATTCAGATGGGATTTATTGGAAAGAATTAAACACAACTCTGAAGATTGGGAACTCGACGAAGGTAAGGAGTCAGGTATAAACCTTAAGTTTTATTGTGTTAAATGTTTTATGGATACCGATGCTTTTCGTAATTTTAGCACTAAATATGGACTTGACTCTGAGATAGTAGCTTCTTTCTGTGAATCATTTGCTACTCATGTTGATCTCCCTAAGGATAAGTGGTTTAAATATCATCCTCCTATTGAAGCTAAAGTAGTTGAACCTATTAAAGTTGAATAAGGAACTATTACTTATAATATTGATCCTATTGTTCCTACTGCTTATATTGAGAAACCACCTTTTCCTGTTAGAATAAAGGATCATGCTAAAGCTTCAACTGTGGTCCATAAGAGTTATACTAGAACGCCTACACCCCCTGAAAAAATCAAAGTTGAACCTAGTATTGCTATGGTTAAAGATCTCTTGGTTGATAATATTGATGGGCATGTTATTTATTTCTGTGATGAAGCTGCTAGAATTGCTAAACCCGATATTAAAGATAAACATAGACCCGTTGTTGGCATGACTGTTGTTTCTATTAAAATAGGAGATCATTGTTATCATGGCTTATGTGATGTGGGTGCTAGTGTGAGTGCAATTCCTTATACCTTATACCAAGAAATTATGAATGATATTGCACCTACTGAGGTAGAGGATATTGATGTTACTATTAAGCTTGCCAATAGAGATACTATATCACCAATTGGGATTGTTAGAGATGTTGAAGTCTTGTGTGGGAAAATAAAATACCCTATTGATTTTCTTGTTCTTGCATCCCCACAAGATGACTTATGTCCCATTATGTTTGGTAGACCTTTCTTGAATACTATTAATGCTAAGACAGACTATGAGAAAGATATTGTTACTGTTGGTTTAGGGGATATGTCTCATGATTTTAATTTCTCTAAATTTCGTAGATAACCCCATGATAAAGAATTGCCTAGTAAGGATGAAATTATTGGTCTTGCTTCTATTGCCGTGCCTCCTACTGATCCCTTAGAACAATATTTGCTACACCATGAAAATGATATGTTTATGAATGAAAGAAGGGAAATAGATGAAAAATTCTTTAATCAAGGGCCTATCTTGAAACACAACTTGCCTGTTGAAATCCTTGAGGATCCTCCTCCACCCAAGGGAGATCCTGTGTTTGAGCTTAAACAATTACCTGATACTTTGAAATATGCTTATCTTGATGAAAAGAAGATATATCATGTTATTATTAGTGCTAACCTTTCAGAGCATGAAGAAAAGAAATTATTGAAAACTCTGAAGAAGCACCGTGGCGCTATTGGATATACTCTTGATGATCTTAAGGGCATTAGTCCCATTCTATGTCAGCACAAAATAAATTTGGAGCATGATGCTAAACCAGTTGTTGATCACCAATGACGATTAAATCCTAAGATGAAAGATGTGGTAAGAAATGAAATACTAAAGCTTCTGGAGGCAGGTATAATTTATCCTATTGCTGATAGTAAGTGGGTAAGTCATGTTCATTGTGTCCCTAAGAAGGGAGGTATTACTGTTGTTCCAAATGATAAGAATGAATTGATTCCACAAAGAATTGTTACAGGTTATAGAATGGTAATTGATTTTCGCAAATTAAACAAAGCCACTAGAAAAGACCATTACCCTCTACCTCTTATAGATCAAATGCTAGAAAGACTATCCAAACATACACATTTTTGCTTTCTAGATGGTTACTCTGGTTTTTCTCAAATACCTGTGTCAAAAGATGATCAGGAAAAGACCACTTTTACTTGCCCTTTCAGTACCTTTGCTTATAGATGTATGCCTTTTGGTTTATGCAATGCACCTGCTACCTTTCAAAGATGTATGACTGCTATATTCTCTGACTTTTGTGAAAAGATTGTTGAGGTTTTCATGGATGATTTCTCCGTTTACGGAACTTCTTTTGATGATTGCTTAAGCAACCTTGATCGAGTTTTGCAGAGATGTGAAGAAACTAATCTTGTCTTGAATTGGGAGAAGTGCCACTTTATGGTTAATGAAGGTATTGTCTTGGGGCATAAAATTTCTGAAGGAGGTATTGAAGTTGATAAAGCTAAAGTAGTTGCTATTGAAAAGATGTCGTGTCCTAAAGATATCAAAGGTATAAGAAGTTTCCTTGGCCATGCTGGTTTCTATAGGAGGTTTATTAAATACTTCTCTAAAATTTCTAGGCCTCTCACCAATCTCTTGCAAAAAGATGTTCCTTTTGTTTTTGATGATGATTGTGTAGAAGCATTTGAAATACTTAAGAAAGCCTTGATTTCAGCACCAATTGTTCAACCGCCTGATTGGAATTTACCCTTTGAAATTATGTGTGATGCTAGTGATTATGCTGTTGGTGCTGTTCTAGGGCAAAGAGTAGATAAGAAATTGAATATTATTTATTATGCTAGTAAAACTCTAGACAGTGCGCAGAGAAATTATGCTACAACTGAAAAAGAATTTTTAGCAGTTGTCTTTGCTTGTGATAAGTTCAGATCTTATATTGTTGATTCCAAAGTAACTGTTCACACTGATCATGCTGCTATTAAATATCTTATGGAAAAGAAAGATGCTAAGCCTAGACTTATTAGATGTGTTCTCTTGTTACAAGAATTTGATTTGCATATTATTGAAAGAAAGGGAGCTGAGAACCCCGTTGCAGACAACTTGTCTAGGTTAGAAAATGTTCTTGATGACCCACTGCCTATTGATGATAGCTTTCCTGATGAGCAATTAGCTGTCATAAATGCTTCTCGTAATACTCCATCGTATGCTGATTATGCTAATTACATTGTTGCTAAATTTATACCACCTAGTTTCACATACCAGCAAAAGAAAAAGTTTTTCTATGATTTAAGACATTACTTTTGGGATAATCCACAGCTTTATAAAGAAGGAGTAGATGGTGTTTTTAGATGTTGTGTACCTGAGCATGAACAGGAACAGATCCTACGCAAGTGCCACTCCGAGTCTTATGGAGGACACCACGCTGGAGATAGAACTGCACACAAGGTATTACAATCCGGTTTTTATTGGCCTACTCTCTTCAAGGATGCTCGTAAGTTTGTCTTGTCTTGTGATGAATGTCAAAGAATTGGTAATATTAGTAGACGTCAGGAAATGCGTATGAATTATTCACTTGTTATTGAACCATTCGATGTTTGGGGCTTTGATTATATGGGACCTTTTCCTTCCTCTAATGGGTATACACATATTTTAGTTGTTGTTGATTAAGTTACTAAGTGGGTAGAAGCTATTCCAACTAGTAGTGATGATCATAACACTTCTATTAAGATGCTTAAAGAAGTTATTTTTTCGAGGTTTGGAGTCCCTAGATATTTAGTGACTGATGGTGGTTCACATTTTATTCATGGTGCTTTTCGTAAATTGCTTGCTAAGTATGATGTTAACCATAGAATTGCATCTCCATATCATCCTCAGTCTAGTGGTCAAGTAGAATTGAGCAATAGAGAGATTAAATTGATCTTGCAAAAGACTGTTAATAGATCTAGAAAGAATTGGTCTAAGAAACTTGATGATGCATTATGGACTTATAGAACTGCTTATAAAAACCTAACGGGTATGTCTCCGTATAAAATGGTTTATGGAAAAGCATGTCACTTACCTCTTGAACTAGAACACAAAGCTTATTGGGCAATCAAAGAGCTCAACTATGATTTCAAACTCGCCGGTGAGAAGAGGTTATTTGACATAAGCTCGCCTGATGAATGGAGAACCCAAGCCTATGAGAATACAAAGTTGTTTAAAGAAAAAGTTAAAAGATGGCATGACAAAAGGATACAAAAGCATGAGTTTAATGTAGGTGATCATGTTTTGCTATACAACTCTTATTTAAGAATTTTTGCAGGAAAGCTTCTCTCTAAATGGGAAGGTCCTGACATTATCAAGGTGGTCTATCGTTCCGGTGCCATAAAAATCAACATCACCGAAGGCACAAATCCGAAGGTGGTAAACGGTCAAAGAATCAAACATTATATTTCAGGTAGTCCCATAAATGTTGAGACCAATATAATTGACACCGTAACACCGGAGGAGTACATAAGGGACACTTTCCAGAATGTTTCAGACTCCGAAAAGGAATAGGTATGTGGTACGGCAAGTAAACCTACTCCAAAACGTTTCCAATGATAATTTTTCTCCGTTTTGGAATATTTAAAAAATTAGGAAAATTAAAAGTAGTCCGAAAGTTGCACAAGGAGACCACAAGGGTGGAGGGCGCGCCCTACCCCCCTGGGTGCGCCCCCTGCCTTGTGGCCACCTCGTGTGCCCTCCGGACTTTGTTTTCTTGCACAATACTTCTTTTGGTCGGTAAAAATTCATTATATAATCTCCCAAAGGTTTTGACCATAGTACCACGTCAAAACCCCTGTTTTCGTTTTGAGTTGTTTCTGTAGCAGATTTAGAGCAATATGTCGTTTCAAGATTCGGAGGGAGAGATCCATGTAGCTGATTACATTGCAGACGCCAAGGTCTACGAGGATTTGGAGCATTATGATTGGACCACGGAGGAAGAAGAAGATTATTATCCGAAAGGAAAGGAAGAGGCAAGCTCCGATGAAGAGGACGTCCCACTACCCCAACCTGGGGACATGCACGTGGAGTTCAAAAAGTCAAGTCTTCCTAATAAAGCAAAGATACCTAAGATCGAGTTTATCCCTTTTTGTCTCTTACAGGAAAATAAACAGGAACTATGTAAAAAGATTTTAAGGCTTGAGCAGGAGATCGATGACTTAAGGGAGGAAAATTCTATCCTCAAGCGCAAGCTGAGGAAGAAGGATACAACATCATCAACTCCATCATCACCACCTCCGAAGAAAGAGACATAAATACATGGGTATGGGCACTCCCCTTGGCAACTGCCAAGATTGGGAGAGGTGCCCCGGTATCGTATCACCATCACACCTTTACTTTTATTGTATTTCTTAGTTCAATCCTTTTGGTTATATCTTGATCTAGTAGAATAAAGTGTTAGTATGATCTAGCTTTGAGTTTTGTTTTGAGATCTATCTATGTAATCGAGTCCGTGAGTTATTTATAATAAAGAGTAGTTTTGAGTTGAGGGCTTTGCTTTCTTTCTATGATCTTGAGGGAATAAAAATAAGAGAAAGAAATAAAAGGAAATAAAGAGATCATATATTGATCTTATGGAGAGTAATGACTTCACATATAAAGAGTATGATGAATAAAATTTGTTGGGAGTTGACAAACATAGTTTTGTTCATTGTTGCAATTCATAGGAAATAATAAAGAAAGAGAGGTTCCACATATAAATATACTATCTTGGACATCTTTTGTAATTGTGAGCACTCATTAAAATATGACATGCTAAAAGGTTGAGGTTGGACAAGGGAGACAACATAATGTTTTATGTTTTCTTATATCCCAATAGAAGTTATATTGTCATGGATCCTCCAACATGTTGAGCTTGCTTTTCCCTCTTATGCTAGCCAAATCCTTTGCACCAAGTAGAGATACTACTTGTGCATCCAAACATCCCTAAACCCAGTTTTGCCATGAGAGTCCACCATACCTACCTATGGATTGAGTAAGATCCTTCAAATAAGTTGTCATCGGTGCAAGCAATAAAAATTGCTCTCTAAATTTGTATGATCTATTAGTGTGAAGAAAATAAGCTTTATACGAACTTGTGATATGGAAGAAATAAAAGCGACGGACTGCATAATAAAGTTCTGTATCACAAGCGGCAATATAAAGTGACGTTCTTTTGCATTAAGACTTTGTACATCCAACCATAAAAGTGCATGACAACCTCTGCTTCCCTCTGCGAAGGGCCTATCTTTTATCTTTGTTACTGACATCGTCGGCCTCTGCAGGAGAACAACGGCAACAGGAAGAGCCATCGGAGGCCGTCCCTGACATGCCGCCTCCGTCAACCATGCCACCCAGAAATGAATCTCCGGCAAGGGCTTCCACCGGCGAGCCCATTCGCGTCGAAGAGGATCAGTTTATTTAAAATCAAAATTGAATTAACAGAAAAGTCCAGGATTGGGCCACGTCTAAGGCGTAAAGGCCCAGGGTGCCACCACTTACCCCTTCGTTCAAAATAGAGGAGGATGAGGGAGCATAGAGGGTGGGCTCTCCGGCGGTGGTTGCCGGCGATCCTGACGGCGAAACGGCTCGGGGATGACGGGGATGGGTCAAGCTCGGAGAGGCGGTCCTCCTCGTACCTGTAGCGTGGCTGAAGGTGCACGGACGGTGTCGCCCCCTTCGTCTCCGGCAGGTGGCAGCTGTGGTTGTCGGCGAACCCGAGCAATCCGGCAGCAATTGGCCAAATTGAGGGGTCGGGGAGCACTACTGGTCTTCACAGAGCTCGACGGTGGGCTTGGTTGGAGCGGAGGTGGGATGGAGAGGGCGGGCGGAGGAGAGGGCTGCTGCGGTGGAGCTCTGGTCGAGCTCGAGGCCAGAGGCCTCTCTGCTTCGATTGCTGCTGCTGGCTATGGCTATGAGGGAGGTGGAGTTGGGTGAGGAGCTTGGCAGCGTCGGGCGGGGCTATTTATAGCCGGGAGGAGGCAGGCGGCGAGCTCTCCTGAAGCTCGTCGATGCGGGCCATGGCGCCAGCGGACGTACGCCGTGCTGGCTGGCTCGACGCGGGGTGAGACGACAGGTGAGGGCAGGAGCATTGAATGCAGGAAAGGACAGCAAGGGAGGAAGACGACGGCGCCGCAATACTGTGGCCGCACGGGCAGAACAATCCGGCGATGATGCGGTGGCCGGCGAGGGCATCTCCGGTGCAGGTGAAGGGTCTGGAGGGGACGTAGTCGGCACGAGCGGACGAGCGACAGAGGCAAGGGGTAGTGGGACGCGACGGCACAGGCACGGGCGCGGCGCAGAGTGCGGCGACAGCCATGCCAGTACCGTGGTCACCACGGTGCCTCATGTCCTCGTGCCACGTTGGCCTAGCCAATTTTGTCTGGCGTGTCGTCCTTCGTCCCCTCACTTCACCTGAGCACTTGCTTTGGCTTGGTTTGGTCTGAGTTGAATGGTAGAATCAGCAACAGTCTCTGACAAAGAACTTGGGGCGGTTCTGGAGAGTAGATGAGGTGGAGATTGAGCCAAATCTGGTGTCTGGAGTGATCTACGTTGGAAGGACTACAAACTGGTCAAGTTTGAGGTGGTTTGGATAAGAAATGATGGTAGTTCATGTACAAACCACATTTCTGGACCAGAATCAAAATGTTGAAGTGCTGCTCACAAGAATGATCTCCTGGGGTTGAAACTTGGTGTAGGAAGGTTCTTTGGGGGTGTTCTCATGCTATAAAAATTTGAAAGCAATTGGACACTCCTAGCATACACTTCCTTCACAAAGGTCCAGACTGACCAGGAGCTAAAAGGAATTATTTTGCAAAGTATATGAAATATTTTATGGAATATTTTTGGATATTGGAGCAAGATATAGTCCAAAGGATTTTTAAGAATTATTTGAGAATTTTTTGAGCATCCAAACTATAGGTTGCTTCATAACCCATTGTAATGCCCTAAATTCCCAAATAAAAGAAAGTAGTTATTGAAAATGATTAAAATTGGAATTTGGGTACATGAGGTACTTGGCAGAGTTTTGGCAAGGTGATGAGGCTTTGGATCACTTGGAAAGAATTCAGAATGTCCAAGTCCAAATGGAAAAGGTTCAAACCATTCAAATTTCCAATAAAACCAAGAAAAAGTTTGAAAAGAAAAAGTTGCCAAAATCAGGGTATCACAAACCTACCCCCCATAGGATGAATCTCGTCCTCGAGATTCGGTTGCTCAGGGAACAAAAATGGATAGGCGGATCTCAGAAAATCTTCTCTTTCCCATGTAGCTTCTTCCTCGGTGTGGTGCTCCCATATCACCTTATAAAATTTTATCACCTTACTCCTAGTGGTTCTTTCCATCTCCTCCAAGATCCTGAAAGGTTTCTCTTCATAAGTCAAATCCTTAGCCAATTCTAATTCACTCATATCCGCTTGCTTGGCTGGGGGTGCGATGCATTTCCTTAACTGTGAGATGTGAAAAACATCATGCACATCCGACAGTACTGGTGGCAACTCCAATTGGTATGCAACTCTGCCCTTCCTAGCAACCACTGGAAAGGGGCCAATGTACCGTGGGGCTAGCTTTCCTCGAGTACCAAACCTCTTCACTCCCTTCATAGGAGTTACTCGCAGATAGGCATAGTCTCCAGGTTCAAAGGTTACTTCCCGATGCTTCGGGTCATAATAACTCTTTTGTCGGGCTTTGGCTGCTTGTAGGCGCTCTTGAATGTCCTTGACTTGTCTTTCTGCCTCGAGCATCAGGTCCGTTCCAAATATGCCACTGTCTCCTGTCTGAGACCAGTTTAACGGTGTGCGACACTTTCGTCCGTACAATGCCTCAAAAGGCGACATCTTGAGACTGGCCTGGTAACTGTTGTTGTAGGAGAATTCCGCATACGGCAGACTATCCTCCCATTTGGGACCATGAGAGAGAGCACAGGACCGAAGCATATCTTCCAAGATTTGATTTACTCGCTCAGTCTGTCCATCCGTTTGTGGATGATATGCTGTGCTGTGTTTCAGCATGGTGCCCAAAGCTTGATGTAACCGATGCCAGAATGCTGAGGTGAATAGGGAACCTCTGTCTGAGGTGATAGACTTGGGTACTCCATGCAGACTGACAATCTGAGACATGTAAAGTTGTGCCAGCTGGTTTGCGTTGTAAGTGGTCTTCACTGGGATGAAATGCGCCACTTTTGTAAGTGTGTCTACAATGACCCAGATGGCATCATTACCCCTCGTGGACTTGGGTAGTCCCATGATGAAATCCATACATATGTTGTCCCATTTCCATTGAGGAACTGGTAGCGGTTGCAGTAGTCTAGCTGGTTTCTGGTGTTTTGCTTTAACCTTGTTGCAAATATCGCAACAGGTGACATAGTATGCGATATCTTTCCTCATTCCAGGCCACCAAAATGTCTCCCTCAAATCTTGGTACATCTTGGTACCTCCCGGGTGGATCGAATATGCGGACTCATGTGCTTCCTTGAGTATTTGTTGCCTCAAGTTGTTCTGACTCGGCACACAAATTCGTTTCTCGAACCACACAGTACTCTGTTCATCTGCACAGAAGGACTTGGCCTTCCCTTGCTGAATTAACTCCTTAATCTTCCGAATTTCTTCATCTGACTTCTGGGCTTCCTTGATTTCCTCCATGAGGGTTGGAGTAATTTCCAACGTGTTCGGGGTCATTGGGCCGCATAGCACCATATTGAGCCTGGCAAACTCTTCTTGTAAGCTCAGATGCATACCCGCAATTAGTGCATTCACAGCAGCTTGTTTCCTGCTCAGGGCGTCAGCGACCACATTCGCTTTCCCTGGATGATAGTTTATTCCAACATCATAGTCCTTGACTAGCTCAAGCCATCTTCGCTGTCTGAGGTTCAGGTCGGGTTGAGTGAAAATATACTTGAGACTCTTATGGTCTATGTATATTTCACATCGTTGTCCAATAAGATAATGCCTCCAGATCTTCAGGGCATGAACCACAGCAGCTAGCTCCAAATCATGTGTGGGATAGTTTTCCTCATGAGGTCGTAGCTGTCGTGATGCATAAGCTACAACCTTCCCTTCTTGCATTAGTACGCATCCAATTTCGCACCTGGATGCATCGCAGTATATATCGAAACTCTTGTGAATGTCTGGCAGGACTAAGACAGGGGCTGTGGTCAGCCTCGTCTTTAACTCCATAAAACTACTGTCGCACTCCGTCGTCCAGATAAACCTTTGGTTCTTTTTCAACAACTCCGTCAGTGGCTTGGCTATCTTAGAAAAGCCTTCAATGAAGCGACGGTAGTAGCCTGCTAAACCCAGGAAACTATGGACTTCGGTCACCGTGGCTGGTGTCTTCCAGTTCAAGACCGCAGTAACCTTGCTGGGATCAACAGCTATTCCTTGCTCTGACAGAATATGTCCAAGGAATCCCACCTCTTTCAGCCAAAATTCACATTTGCTGAACTTGGCATATAAGTGATGGGTTCTCAACCTTTCCAAGACAGCTCTGAGATGTTGCTTATGTTCCTCTTCATCCTTGGAATATATCAGGATGTCGTCAATAAACACCACTACAAAATTGTCCAGGAAGTCCATGAAGACTTTGTTCATCATGCTCATGAAGTATGCTGAAGCATTTGTCAATCCAAACGCCATGACTGTAAATTCATACAGCCCATACCGAGTGGTGAGTGCTGTCTTAGGAATATCTTCTTTCCGGATCTTCAACTGGTGATATCCCGTCCTGAGGTCGATCTTAGAAAATATCCGCGCTCCATTCAATTGGTCGAATAAGTCATCAATTCGAGGGAGCGGGTACTTGTTCTTGATGGTGACCTCGTTAAGTTGCCGATAGTCTACGCACATCCGTAGACTCCCATCTTTCTTCTTGACAAATAGCACTGGTGATCCCCATGGTGAGATACTTGGACGAATGTATCCATTGTGCAACAACTCGTCCAATTGCTTCTTTAGTTCTGCCAGCTCGGGGCCTGCAGTATTTCTTATATATTGGAGCCGTGCCAGGTACTACCTCGATGGCAAACTCCAATTCTCGATCTGGCGGCATTCCTGGTAACTCCTCAGGAAATACGTCCGGAAATTCACAAACCACCGGAATGAAATTCAGGTTCGTAGTGGTGGTATGATATGCTGTGCCCTTCCTTGTTATCATTCGGCTGGCCAGAAATTGGACGGTCTGTCCGGCTGGGTTTACCACTGTCACCGTTCTAGTGGCACAATTGATGCACACTTGGTGCGGGGTCAACCAATCCATTCCCAGGATTACATCCAATCCTGAGGATTCAATAGCCACAAGGGTTGCTGGGAATTTGACTCCATGGATTGAGATTTCCAGATCCTTATATACTATATTTGTTCTGAGCATGGAGCCAGGGGATTGCACCACCATGATTTTGTCTAAAAGTGAAGGAGAAAATTTGTGCATGGTGGCAAAGTTTCGCGAAATGAAGGAGTGGGAAGCCCCAGAATCGAATAAAATTACGGCAGGTATGTGATTGACAGAGAACATACCAAGGACAATATCTGGAGCTTCATAGATATCTTCGGCAGAGATGTGGTGGACGCATCCACGGTTGAAGTTGCGGCGCCCAAGGTGGTTGACTTGTGGCTTGTGGTCCGTCGATTGCTTCCCATTATTAGTAGGACACTGCTTGGCATAGTGTCCACCCTGGCCACAAGTGAAACAGGTGTTATTGCGGCGACAGTCTTCTATGACTGGCTGCTTGCCGAAGGTCTTAGCCTGAGTGCTTGTCTTGCTGTTGCTACCATTGCTCCATATTGGCTTGTTCTCCGTTGGGGCTGGCTGCCAGCTGCGTAGCTTTTGCGCATACGGCTCTTTGTAGTCTTTCTTTGGCTCGAACTTCCTCTTACGATCATCATTCCTAGACTTGTGCTCTCGCTCGGCGATGAAGGCCTTGTTCACCAGGGTCTGGAAATCGGGAAAGTCCAGCATGCATAGCTGACATCGGAGGGCGTGATTAAGTCCTCCGAGGAACCGGTCTATCTTCCTCTCCTCGGTAGCCACATCATAAGGAGAGTATCGGGCCAAGTTGTTGAACTTGTTTAAATATTCTCCCACAGACATGCTCCCTTGTGTGAGAGCCAGGAATTCTCGCTGCTTCACTTTCATGATGCCCGTGGGAATATGGTACTTGCGAAACAGTTCTTTGAATTTCTCCCAAGTAATCTCTTCAGCAGGCCGCATTAGCTTGGTGTTGTCCCAACATATGGCTGCCGGGCCTTCGAGATAATAGGTGATGAATGGAACTTTATCTGCTTCTTCACAACGAGCGATGTCCAATTTCTTCTCCATGGTTCTTAACCAGTCATCAGCCTCAGTAGGATCCACGGCCTGACCAAAGTTGGGTGGTTTTGTACGCTGGAAGTCAGACAGTTTAGAATGCACCCCATTGCCATTATTCTGACCAACTATAGTCTGCATACTCTTAAGAAATTCCATGAGGTCTTGGTTTCTCTTTTCCTCAAACATTCTCATTATCTGATCTGTGTTTGGTGCTTGAGGTGGTGGTGGTGGTAAGTCTTTGGGTGGTTGCCCTGCCTGTCTGGCTGAGCGACGGACAGGGGTTCCATCACTGCTTTGACTACTACTTCCTCTTCTCATCTAAATTTGGTTCCCAAAGCAAATACCGAATCGATGAGCAACATCCATAAGGGAAAATACAGTTATATGACACCAAGGGAAAATATTATTAAAAGAGCGAATAATGGAAAACAACATAATTATACAACACAACCCAACATCATACATGGCAAGCTAGTAGGGGAAATATCATGGCTAGACTGCTCATACGGCAGTCGACATATGCAAAGATGCATGCATTAGTACGCAAACTCCAGCCTAGTGCGTCGGTGACACGGACACTATCCATCCGAGGAGTCCTCGTCGTTAGATCCTGAGTTGGAATCAGAACTGATGATGTGAGTCACCGGGTCAAAGGAGACGTGACGTCGCTGCTGAGATGGCTCTCCTTCCGCGGAAGAAGTAGCACGTCGCCTCAGCATCAGCGAAGGAGGAGTGGCTAGGAATAAGGCCCACTCATCTGGAGTCTCACGTCGACTACCAGACGATAAGCTTGGCGGCACAGTAGTGCTAGAAGAAGTACCCAGCCTATGTGGAGATGGAACTGGTGGTGGATACATAGGTGGAACTACAGGAGGAGGTGCTGGAGTTGCTGGGGCAAGTGCCTCCTAGACACGACACAGCTCCTTAGCTAGGGAAATGATCATACGGTAACTGGCGTTCAGATAGCGGGACAAAACACCAACCGCATGATCACACACCGGATCAACAGGTGGGAAAAGGACTCGCCCTGTCGTAGGTGACAGAGTGGGATAGTGAAAGAAACCTGGATGGATCCGCATCTCGACCTCGTGGAAGCGCAAGTCAGTAATAGCCTCCATAGCAGCAAACTGGACCGCCAGCTCCGGAGTAGAAGCCACTCCGCCCTTGGAAGAGCGAGAAGAGCTTCCAATGTCCAAAGTCGCGGTCATGTAGGCCACTACATGGTACTCATATACTGACTCGCCCAACTGCTCTCGGAACACCTTGTACACCGGGTCTTCACCGTTGGGATACAGTCGAAGCCAGACGCTACGAAGCAGAGCTGGAAAAGTGTGGGGTTCTGGCTCATGATGGAAGTGATATGGGACTGGTGCCATCTACACTCACAATGCCAAAGGTAAGTAACATAATGAATTATGATGCATGATGCATGGCATGCAACAATCAAATGCAGCAAGCAAATGCATGCTCAAAGTCCTATACTACTCGCAGTCCTAGCGCCGGTTACCTAGGGTGTCCTACAGTCAGCACGGCTCTGATACCAAGCGTTGTGGCACCCCGGCTCAGAGAACCGGTTTACCCGTGTTTCCAACCCAGAGATCATGTCTTCTGGAAACACACAACAACTTGGAACAGAACATAGCTGAACTTTTATTGATAATAGTCGGTACAAGCTCACATATATTACATGATCATCGAGGCCAAAAGCACATCTAGTGCTACGACAATATCTACATTATTTATCCAACACATCAGGGCCTCGGCATTACTACAGAATACTACAGCGGAAGACTACAGCATAGCAGAACATGATAGAAACTCCATCCACAGGGACACTGCTGTGGACACACCCTAGGCATCGCAACATGGCCCTTGCGATCTCCGTCTTAGTCTTCTCCTGCATCTGGCATGATACGCCAGGTGAGTACTTTGAATGAACTCGCAAGCACATGACAACCAAATATGCAGCAAGTAATAGCATGGCAATAAACAGGTTAAACTTCAAGTGATTCACTTACTGTTACCATCTTACTCATCTCCAGGTTGCCTCACAACCCTCGGAATACTTGATACCAATGAGTACTTCCGCTCGAAAGACAAGTTCTTTCATCATTACTATAGTTATTACGGTTGATCACCTAGAGAGGTCTGGTCGGGTTGTCCAATACCGTGGACACGGCTATTCGAATAGATTTTACACTCTGCAGAGGTTGCACACTTTACCCACACTATGGAGCACTGACCTCGTGGTCCCATTTGGGTGGACCAGCATTGCTCCAACGAAACCTGTCTGACTCGTGACTCTTCCATCATACCACTGGCAATCACACTCCCTCTTGGAGTCAAGCCCTGGGTGGCCCTGTGTCCTCATGACAACTGCCACCATCGTGGCCAAACTAAACTGTCCCAAACGGGAACACCGGCAAAACAACTAAACTGGGCTCACAGGGTTATCGCCGTATACCTGATCAAGGCAACACGCACGCATAACCCTACCTCTTTGGAGGTACCGGTGAAAGAGCACGCAGCCAGACCAAGTCAAGGCCGTCCCATACCGGCGAATGTGGCTGCACGGGTAAGCCCGGACAGATGACTCGTGATCAACCAACTAAGTTTAACTTAGCCATCAAGGTTATTTTAACAAGTTAACTTAGTTGGTCACATTAGTCATTTTAATAATTTACTTGGAATTATTCATGTTAAATAAATGCAAGGGATGCATATGAACAATGCAATGCTATGAAATGCCACAAAATATGGGTGCCCTGGCTTGCCTTGATCAGTTGGGTGGTTCAGAAACTCTGAGTCTTCAAATCCACAATTTTCTCCTTCTGAAAATATTTTCAAATAGCAAAAGAAAATGCACATAACACTGTTTATTTCACCAGCAATTCTATGAGTGAGAGAAAAATACCAAACTTCGTGGAAAAATAAAGAATCATATTATGAACCCAATGCAAAAAGAATTAGGTCATTTGGACCTTTCTGTAAAAAGTTATTCAAGGTCAAAGTTACTGGTCAAATCAGTTTATTTAAAATCAAAATTGAATTAACAGAAAAGCCCAGGATTGGGCCACGTCGAAGGCCTAAAGGCCCAGGGCGCCACCACTTACCCCTTCGTTCAAAATAGAGGAGGAAGAAGGAGCAGAGAGAGGGGGCTCTCCGGCGGTGGTTTCCGGTGATCCTGACGGCGAAACGGCTCGGGGATGACGGGGATGGGTCGAGCTCGGAGTGGCGGTCCTCCTCGTACCTGTAGCGTGGCCGGAGATGCACGGACGGCGTCACCCCCTTCGTCTTCGGCGGGCGGCAGTTGCAGTGATCGGCGAACCCGAGCAATCCGGCAGCAATTGGCCAAGTTGAGGGGTCGGGGAGCACTACTGGTCTTCACAGAGCCTGACGGTGGGCTTGGTTGGAGCGGAGGTGGGATGGAGAGGTCGGGCGGAGGAGAGGGGTGTTGCGGTGGAGCTCTGGTCGAGCTCGAGGCCAGAGGCCTCTCTGCCTCGATTGCTGCTGCTGCTGGCTATGGCTATGAGGGAGGTGGAGTTGGGTGAGGAGCTTGGCAGCATCGGGCGGGGCTATTTATAGCCGGGAGGAGACGGGCGGCGAGCTCTCCCGAAGCTCGTCGATGCGGGCCATGGTGCCAGTGGACATATGCCGCGCTAGCTGGCTCGACACGGGCGAGACGACAAGTGAGGGCAGTAGCATTGAATGCAGGAGAGGACGGCACGGGAGGAAGACGACGGCGCCGCAATACTGTGGCCGCACGGGCAGAACAGTCCGGTGATGATGCGGCGGCCGACGAGGGCGTCTCCGGCACAGGTGAAGGGTCTGGAGGGGCTACGCGTCACGAGGGAACATAGTCGGCACGAGCGGACGAGCGACAGAGGCAAGGGGCAGTGGGACGCGATGGCACAGGCACGGGCGCGGCGCAGAGCGCGGCGACAGCCATAACAGTACCATGCTCACCACGGTGCCTCATGTCCTCGAGCCACATTGGCCTGGCCAATTTTGTCTGGCGTGTCGTCCCTCGTCCCCTCACTTCACCCGAGCACTTGCTTTGGCTTGGTTCGGTCTGAGTTGAATGGTAGAATCAGCAACAGTCTCTGACAACGAACTTGGTTCGGTTCTGGAGAGTAGATGAGGTGGAGATTGAGCCAAATCTGGTGTCTGGAGTGATCTACGTTGGAAGGACTACAAACTGGTCAAGTTTGAGGTGGTTTGGATAAGAAATGATGGTAGTTCATGTACAAACCACATTTCTGGACCAGAATCAAAATGTTGAAGTGCTGCTCACAAGAATGATCTCCTGGGGTTGAAACTTGGTGTAGGAAGGTTGTTTGGGGGTGTTCTCATGCTATAAAAATTTGAAAGCAATTGGACACTCCTAGCATACACTTCCTTCACAAAGGTCCAGACTGACCAGGAGCTAAAAGGAATTATTTTGCAAAGTATATGAAATATTTTATGGAATATTTTTGGATATTGGAGCAAGATATAGTCCAAAGGATTTTTAAGAATTATTTGAGAATTTTCTGAGCATCCAAACTATAGGTTGCTTCATAACCCATAGTAATGCCCTAAATTCCCAAATAAAAGAAAGGAGTTATTGAAAATGATTTAAATTGGAATTTGGGTACTTGAGGTTCTTGACAGAGTTTTGGCAAGGTGATGAGGCTTTGGATCACTTGGAAAGAATTCAGAATGTCCAAGTCCAAATGGAAAAGGTTCAAACCATTCAAATTTCCAATAAAACCAAGAAAAAGTTTGAAAAGAAAAAGTTGCCAAAATCAGGGTGTCACATGACGTTGGGCTTAAGCACCAACGGGAAGTTGTTGGCGAGTATCTTGTTGTCTCGAGCTCCAGCAGCCTGCATCGCGATGGTGTAGATGCTCAGGAACTCCGATGGGTGAATCTTACTGTCGTATTTCTCCGGGACCTCCGGCTTAAACGTTCGGGAATTGGGCCACTGGACTCGCCGCAGCTCGCGGGTAAACGCTGGACACTCCACCTCATAAGGCAGGTCACCAGGATTCCCTGGCGTGGGCTTGTCGACAGTAGGCCCTGCGCGGCTATCAGATTGATGGCGCGCTTCCCGTCGCTGCTTGATGGTAGTTCGAGCGTCTTCTTTGCTTCGCTCCCAAAGAACTTGACGTTGATCACGGCGCATTTGTGGATCAGACGACGCCGTGGAATCATCATCACAACCATCGATCTGCCGAGCTAGCGACCGCTATTGTCGTCGTGGAGGAGAGTGCATCGTAGTCGTCCCACCTCCAGTCTTTTGGCCATTGGCACACGTCGGCTCGATGGACCGCCGCCTCGAAGGCTCCGCGTGCTCCGGTCCTTCTCCGTTGGCGAAGCCGATGAGGCTTTGAATAGCAGCTCTCCATTCTTCGAGCTTTTTTGGAGTGGGAGGGAAATCCAGAAGCAGCTGTGCTCGCGCCAACACTTCTGCTGGTGTAGGTGGCGGCGAGATGTGCGAGGTACGTGAGGTGCTCTGACTCCTAACCGTGTTAGAAGGAGCTCCATCACGATCCCGCGACCGCACTGCGCTTCCACTAGCATCTTGGCGTGCATGTTGGGCACGCGCATCTTGGGAATGATGCGCATGGGCCTTTCCTTGGGGACACCTAGAACCACCGACGTCACGGCGCTGTTCGTCACGCGCAACCTGAGAAGGCCGCAGCGCATGCGCTGGCGTGGGTGTGTTGGAAGGTGTCGTCCCGTCCTTGGAGTTCACTGTACCACCCGTAGGCGGCACAGCTCCGTCCTTAGATCTAGCGGCGTGCGGGTTGTTATTGCCGCTACGAACAACACCGCTCACCTGGCTTTGGTCGCCAGAACGTTGTGGAAGCTCAAGACCTCCACCACCTCCACCTGCGTCCATGCCATCGCCCGTCGGTGAAGGCACGGGCAAAACAGACGCAGATGGACCAGCCGCTGCCAAACCCTTCTTCTTGGGGGGCATGGTGATGAAAACGATCAAGAGACTGACGCGCTGATCGCTAGATCAGGTTCGCGCAACCCCTTCCCCCTACCTAGCGCGCCAAAGATGTCGGCGTACGACACCTATGGGATCATGTGGATCCCTTTTTATGGTTCGACAGGGAGAGAGGTATGCACAAAGAGCAGATCCAACGATCAACGCAAGGGGATTTTTACCCAGGTTCGGGCCGCTGAGAAGCATAATACCCTACTCCTCCTTTAGTTTATTGTGGATGTTTAAGCCCAAGCTCCAGGAGCGCTTGCAATGAACAGTACGTTCAAGCAGCAGCTACACATGCAGAATGGGCCAAAGGGTTCTCCTCTCTGTAGCTACGCCTTGGGCCTCCTTTTATATGTCCAAGGGGTCACCAACAATGGGGTTCAGTACATACATTGAGGTGTAAAGTAGCTACAGTGTTTACATACTTATCACAAACGATTTAGGACAAACGCATTAAATGCTCCGTTTAGGTGTCCTTACTTTCTTTGGGACGGAAAAAGGGGCCGTCCCATCAACACCGCTTAAGCCTGTTCACCACTAGAACGATGGCATGCATCCAGGAGGACAAAACCCAAATGACAGGCTGGTCACTGCGCTGGAGCGGTGGCAGGGGGTGGAACCTTGCCGGGTGCAGAACTTGCCGGGTCTTCGCGGGCCATCCCGGCAAGCATCTTGCCGGGAGCCAAGCCCTCGGTCTTCTGTCTTCTGGTCACTGGTTTGAACGCCTTCTTGACAATCTTGCACTTGCTTCCAGCTTTCCTCCCGCAGGCCTCGCCGCTGGTACGGCTACAAGTGCCCGTGTAGAAGTATGGGGTACTAAAGGACCCAAGCTTTAGTACATTGACACTCATCCAATGACACGTAGGGGTCCTCCTCATCACTGCTCTCCGACTGAACGACCTCGGGGGGTGGCACCTCCTCGTCGGCGCATAGGCAGATTGGCGGCCAGAATCTAGATCGACGAGAACAGTACACACACTGGTCGCCGGAATTTACGAGTATTGTAGTTTGAATTGCACATGACTCCCACTGCAAAAGCCGTGTGTGAACTTAATAGCTGATGGTTTCCAATACAGAACCGTGTCTGATTAATAACCCGTGCCACTCACCTTCCAAACCTCGACGCGCGAAATAGAGTGCCAATCGTGTGGGGCCTGGTGGTCTTTCCAGATATTTACATTTTCTTTCCTCATATAAGGGATGAATGCTTATTTTGTGTTACCATGGCACTCCATGCATGTGTTGAAGCCGTGACGCCAATATGTTTGAAAATACCTTCCAATTTACTGCACATGGAATTAACTCGCACACAACAAGTACACAAATATCATTTTTCAAACCGTTATGGTTAGCTGTTGCATGTACATGTAGTTCAAATTTGAATTATGGTCATTAAGTGGCCAGAAAATCACTCAAAATGACCCCTGAAATTTTCCAAATTTTGACATGACAGTTTTATTAGTGCACGGTAACTGTAGAAAATTTGTGAAGGCCATAAGAGGAAGCTATCGTAGGTTCGTCATCAAACATGCATTGTTCCCTCTCGGAACCATGAGCCTTCTAGTGAGTTAGTCCGGTTTGTGAGGGATGTGTGTCCAAGCTTTCTTCAAACAGGCCAATTTTTACCACAACATCTTGGTAGCATGCCATTAAGTCAAGCAAGGTTTCATGTATTTCCAATCATTTTTGTATTTTTTTCAAATTTAAATGCCTTGGCATGCACTCCATGCTTTGTGTCCAAGCTGTGACACCAATATGTTTGAAAATTCCTTCCTATTTACTGGACATGGAATTAACTTGGACACAAGTACACAAATATGATTTTTCAAACCATTGTGGTTAACTGTTGCATGTACATGTAGTTCAAATTTAAATTATGATCATTAAATGGCTAGAAAATCACTTAAATGTCTTAAAAAGGTCAAATGACCCCTGGAATTTTCCAAATTTTGACATGACAATTGTATTAGTGCACGTTAACTGGAGAAAAATTTGGAAGGCCATAAGAGGAAGCTATCACCGGTTCGTCATCAACATGCATTGTGCCCTCTCGGAACCACGAGCCTTCTGGTGAGTTGTTCCGATTTATGATGGGTGTGTGTCCAAACTTTCTTCAAACAGGCCAATTTTTTTTACCACACCATCTTGGTTCCATGCCATTTGGTCAAGCAAGGTTTCATGTGTTTCTGATCATTTTTGAATTTTTTGCAATTTAAATGCCATGGCATGCACTCGATGCTTTGTGTCCAAGCCATGACACCAATATGTTTGAGAATCTTCCAATTTACTGCACATGGAATTAACTTGCACACAAGTAGACAAAAATGATTTTTCAAAACAATTATGGTTAGCTGTTGCATGTACATGTAGTTCAAATTTGAATTACGGTCATTAAATCACTAGAAAATCACTTAAATGTCTTTAAAGGGTCAAATGACCCCTAGAATTTTCCAAATTTTGACATGACTGTTGTATTAGTGCACGTTAACAGTAGAAAAATTTTGAAGGCCATAAGAGGAAGTTATCGCTGGTTCGCCATCAAAGATGCATTGTGTCCTCTCGGAACCACGAGCCTTCTAGTGAGTATCTCCGGTTTGTGAGGGGTGTGTGTCCAAAGTTTCATCAAACAGGCAATTTTTTACCACATCATCCTGGTGGCATGCCAATACGTGAAGCAAGGTTTCATATATTTCTGATCATTTTTGAAATTTTTGGAATTTAAATGCCATGGCACTCCAAGCTTGTGTCCAAGCCGTGACACCAATATGTTTGAAAATTCCTTCCAATTTACTACACATGGAGTTAACTCGCACACAGGTACACAAATATGATTTTTCAAACCGTTATGGTTAGCTGTTGCATGTACATGTAGTTCAAATTTGAATTACGGTCATTAAATGGCTCGAAAATCACTTAAATGTCTTAAAAAGGTCAAATGACCCCTGGAATTTTCCAAATTTTGACATGATAGTTGTATTAGTGCATGTTAACTGTAGAAAAATTAGGAAAGCCATAAGAGGAAGCTATCGCCGGTTCGTCATCAAACATGCATTGTGCCCTCTCGGAACCAGGAGCCTTCTAGTGAGTTGCTTCGGTTTGTGAGGGGTGTGTGTCCAAACTTTCGTCGAATAGGCCAATTTTTTTACCATACCATCTTGGTGCCATGCCATTACGTCAAGAAAGGTATCATGTGTTTCTGATCATTTTTTAATTTTTTGGAATTTCAATGCCATGGCACTCGATGCTTTGTGTCCAAGCCGTGACACTCATATGTTTGAAAATTCCGCCAATTTACTGCACATGGAATTAACTCGCACAGAAGTATTAAAATATGACTTTTCATACTGTTATGGTTAGCTGTTGCATGTACATGTAGTTCAAATTTGAATTACGGTAATTAAATGGCTAGAAAATCACTTAAAGGTCTTAAAAAGGTCAAATAACCCCTGAAAGTTTCCAAATTCTGACATGACAGTTGTATTAGTACTCCAAATTTTCTCGTCCATTAACACCATCCGTTGTCACTGTACCCCAAATTCGTCTTTCATAGCTAATACAAAATATCAACAACATCACACATAGTTTGTTGTAGGGACCGTTTGCGATGAAAATTCATGAGTCTACTTAAGTCTTCCTCCATATGCTTCGCCGGCTTCGTCTGCTCTAGTGCCGGTCACCCCCGAATCCATGAATCCCAGATCCCCATTCCCGCAACTCCTTCTTGCTAAGAATGACTCCATGGAAACGATTTGTGAGGGCCCGTATGGTGGCCGTGTCCTCCCCGAGCGCCACCGCCTACACCGAGAGCGCGGCCGCATCTACATTGAGCGCGGCCGCATCCGTCGAGAGGGCGTCTGCAGCAGGTGACAGGGTAGCTGCAGTAGCCGAGACGGCTGTAGCAGCTGCTGTGACGGTGGCTGCAAACACCGAGAGCGCTCGAGCTGCCGTCCACACCGCCGATGTCGCCCTGGCCTGGGTCGAGGCAATCCACGCCAAGATCGAGGATGCACGCACCAAGATATTCCAGGCCACCTTAGAATCCAGCATGCAACCCACGTCCAAAAAGGCGGCGGTGGCCATGGAGCACCTACTTCCTCATGAGATCGCCGAGCGCGAGCTGTAGATGCAGGATGCGGCGGAGATCAAGGAGCGCCAGGAGGAGGAGTTACGCGTGGCTCGGGACGAGGTTGAGAAGAGCCTGTCCGTCGAGGAATCGGCGGTGGAGTACCAGTGCGAGCTCTGGCGCAACCACTACTACGAGTACTACAACCTTGAGGGTGGCGCCGAGGAAAAGGACGAGGACGACGACGGGGTCGACTTCAGCCAGGGGGATGCAGAGTCCAGCAACGGTGGCATGTCACTAGGACAAGTCATCGATGTCTCATCTTACACCGGCGAGGTGTAGGGCGGCGTGGCGGTGGCTTCGTTAAAATTATGCATACTTAGCCTTTGTTTATAACGCTGGTCTTTTGTTAGAGCAATGTTCAGTAACTTTGGTCTGTGTGCTGTAGGCTCTTTTGTGTGCCCAAATTAGCAAGCGATGTTAAATTATGCAATGACGTGGATGAGGACAGTACCCAGTGAAATTTTTACCAATATTTGAATGGTCAAACGCATGTAAAGAAGAAGAATTGTTTGCGATGCACACATTCGTTGTAACACCCCAAAAATCGGGTTATCGATTTTTGTGCTGTTATTCCTTGCTAGCTTTTCTCTCCCGAATTTTTCCTCTAGAATCTGGTGAGTGACCAGGTGAATCCAGACAATCCTCAACCTCTCAGTGCCTTTCCATTTCTCTTGTGCCAGTCAAGTTTCCGTCAGTAAGCCCCGAACCTCATTTAAACCCTAGTTCCAAAATATCGGAACTGGAAATCCTGCCTTTGTGTTTACAAAGGAGCTACCATTTTCTTTGCTCAGTTGATCCTCCCAAAATTTCCGGAGATCATCCTTCACTAATAAACCCTAGATGTGTTAAAATATTGCCAAGTCATATGCAATATTTCTCATCTATAATTAATTCCTTTTTCCGCCTTTCCGAGGAATTAAATCTAGGAAAATATCTATCCATCTCCAAAGTTCCTGAAAACTTGTGGAGATATTCTTTGTGATCATATTAAGCTCACATAAAAATATTGGCAATAATTAAATAGGGGAAATTGCATTTTCCTATTTTAAGCCAATATTTCAATTTGGGGCCTTTCCAAAGGAACTACCATTTTGGTAGTTAGGAAAAATCTCAAATAATTTGTGGAGCTTTTCCTATCCCTATATTAACCATTTCCATCAAGATATCAAGTTCCACCCATTAAATTTTGAGCACAACACCACTTTGCAAATTATGTCCGGATTTTCAGTTTGCAAAGGAAGTGCTTGATTCCTTGATCTCCTTGGGCTGAAATTTTGCAGGGTGATTCATTATGATATATTACCCCTGGATACCAAAAATTAGCTCATTCCATCTAGCCAATCTTCCTCAGTAAATTATCTAAGTTTCTGTCCAGATTGCATCTCTATGAAGGAAGTACCCTCATAGATGATCAATTTGAGCTGAAACTTTTCCAAACAGTTCCTATGACCATATCATCACTCTACACCAAGAATCATTCAAACCCATTCATCCATTTGAGCACAGCATCAACATTTCATTTCTGGCCAGAGTGCATGGTTACAAAGGAAGTACCTGCTGGAGTTATCCATTTGTGCTGAAACTTTGTGATCACGTTCATCTTAGTGTATGATTAGCTCGTGCCCAAGATCCGGCCAAGGCGAGCACTATGGTGGCCACACCACAGCACAAACAGGTCGCTGTTAGCAACTGTTTGACCATGGTGCAGTCACCTCAGGCCTCTCTCAGGTCATTCAGCCGCATAGGTCAACTCAGAATAGTACGGTGAATAGCCTAGACATTGTTTGACTTCATGTGCGGTGTGGCAACATCGTGGCCACGCGGTGACCACGGGCAGAGCGTGACAAATTGGTGCTCTGTGCATTGGAGTTGACGGGAGCTCATCTCCAGTTGGCTCCAGCATGTCCAGTAGTGTCGTAGAGCTCCCTAGCGCGTGCGTGATCCATCCAGAGGCCTCTTCCCCTCGTCCCCTAGCTGGTAGAGCGCTCGAAGCCTCGGACGTCGGCGAGGAGCTTCTCGGAGCTCCGTCCATCGTCGGCTAGCTTCGTCCCCGAGCTATAAATAGCGCACCCCCGAGCTCTCCTCCATACCAGAAACTCCCCAGTCCACTCGCCAGAGCCCCGGGACCGCTCCCCTCACCCCAAGTGCCGCCATGGCTGCAACTCTGTTGCCGCCCATTCCTTCGCGTTTCCGGCGCCCTGGCCTTCCCCTCTCCTCTCCATCCCCGCCCTCGATCTCCTCAGGCACCCACTGAGCCGCCGCCGCCCCGCCCCGAGCTCTCCCGAGCTCCCTGCCGACCACTTACCGGCGTGGAACGGCGCCGCGAGGCTGCCTGGCCCGTCGGCAGGCACGGCCGCATAGGGGAGCACCGTTAGCCGGCGAGGTCCGAGCCATCACCCCCTCCCCTGCTTCTGTCGAGAGCTAGCAGAAGAGCCAGGAGAGAGAGAGAATGGATAGGGTGGGGCCCGACTGTAAGTGACTATAGCCTGGGCCCAGCTGGTTTGAGTGAAAACGTACTTTGGGGAGTACGTCTTCTATGCTCCGAAGGCGTATTTCTCAAAAGGCGCTTTCCTTATCCTCAGCTGCCGGCCGAACTGATTAAATAGCGAACGTTCACTCGCTAAGCATTGAAATGGACAGTTTTTGTCTGTTTTATCGCTTAACGAACGAACAGCCTTTACTCCGCGACCGTAACTCTGATTGAGGTAAAACCAACGCCCACGTCTTCAAATCGACGAGCCCGTTCTGATGCCGTCACTTTCATAATGTTTTCGCACTGTTAAAATGACCATTTTTCCTTTGCCCTTCGATCAGCCCCTCCGAGAGGGAAACTTTTTCGGCGAATCTTCCTGGAGTTTTATTGCAGTTCCACCCGGTGTATTCCTTCACCCCATTCATGCCAACCTCTTCCATGAGCTCCGGACATGCGTGATGACTTTGCTTGCACCCTGTGTGTTCGTTGTAGTACATCTGTATCACCTGTTAGCCTGCACTTGCATACACCTGTTATTTCATCTGTTTTAGATGTTAGCATTATGTTTCATCTAATATAATGCCTTGTTTCCATGCCATGCCCTACCATGCTAGTAACAATATTTTGAATACCGTTATCATGTGAGTACCATGATCTGATATCTTGCCATGTTTGTCAACGTTGTAATGATTCTGCTATGCTGATGTTAAGTGGCTGTTCACACTTATAATTGTTAAGGTAATGGTGGGATGATTGAGATATATTGATAAACCTAGTCAGTTGATCAGAGTCACCTGTCCGGGCTTATCCGTGCAACCACGTTTGCCGGTATGGGACGACCTTGACTTGGTCTGATCGTGTGCTCTTTCACCGGTACCTCCAAAGAGGGAGGGTTATGCGCACGCGCTGCCCTGGCCTGGTAGGCAGCGATAAACCTGTGAGCCCAGTTGAGTTGTTTGGGTACCCGTCCCCGTGTGGGACAGTTTAGTTTGGCCACGACGGTGGCAGTTGTCACGGGGTGACACAGGGGCCACCCAGGGCTTGACTCCGGGGGAGGATGATTGCCGGTGGTACGATGGGAGAGTCACGGGTCAGACAGGTTTCGTTGGAGCAATGCTGGTCCACCCGAATGGGATCACAAGGTCAGTGCTCCATAGTGTGGGTAAAGTGCGCAACCTCTGCAGAGTGTAAAAATCTATTCGAATAGCCGCGTCCACGGTATTGGACAGCCCGACCAGACCTCGCTAGGTGATCAACCGTAATGATGATAATGATGGTGGAAGAACCTGTCCTGCATGGACAGTAGATGTTGTCAAGAGTATGGTATGTTAGCCATGAGATGGCTATGGAGGAGATGGTCAGATAACCGAAAGACTTGGATTTGGATCAGGTTCAGATTGGATCATGAGATTATTCGGAATATGGATTATTTACTTGATGCATGTTTTGCTTTACTTTACTTCAGTAGTTATTTTGCTAGATAACCCCGTTATATCATGATGATTAATGCTGCTAGATGTTTAAACATGCCAGATAATCTTGCTACGACATGATGATTAATAATGCTAGATAGGTATGCTATGCTATGCTTGATTCGTGTTTTCCTGTTAATTCCATGCCATGTTTAGAATAAATTCTTGCATAGCATAGGGCTGGCTTTGTCATCTGCTTGTTTGGATGCTATGTATTTGGTTGTCTTGCGAGTACATTCAAAGTACTCACCTGGCCTTGCACGTGGCCAGTTGCAGTAGAAGATTCATCGTGCTAGATCGTAACCCAGCCAGTCCTGTGAGTTATGGAGCCCAGCCAGAGACGATGTCACCGCTGAACCAAGACCTTCGCTGCCATCTTAGTTAGCCTTGGAGCTATGTAATATTGTTGTAAGCAACAGTATTGTAATACTCCATTCTATTTAATAAAGCCATTTTTGTGCCTGGAATTGCTGTATCATGTCTTTGACGTGCGCTAGGTCTTATCCTGGGGCTAGCGTGCATCGGCCCTGCATCGGGGTGCCACAAGACTTGGTATCAGAGCCAGGCTGGCTATAGGTTACCCTAGCACCAAACCACCCCAATATTTTTCAACCGGTAGTGAGCTCAATAGATTTGACCCATCCCTAGCATCCGACATGGCCACTGTTGATCAACAGGCGGCGCAGTCGGAATGGACGTGTCCCTCCTCCACTGTGCATCCACCCAACCATCCCTGGATTAGACCGCGACCGTACCCAGCTGTCGGCCGTGCCGGCGTATCTTCTGCCCGGCACGAGAAAGATCCAGGCCAAGCTGGTGTGTTCCAGCCGACTACCTATTAAACCCTTTCCACCTGCGATTCGCAACTCTCTCCATTCAGCAAGCCAGATCCCCGTAGGAGAACCCAGGCCAGTATCCGCAAACCAGCAGCCATGGCCAGTTCCTCCAAAATGCACAAGTTCCATAGCCAAACCGTGGCCAAAGGTTACGACGGATTTCCGCCTATCCTTTCCAAGATGCTCACCCAAGCCCTTAGCTGTAATACTACCCCAGTGTATTTGGTGTTCCAATCAGAACCCGTCCCTCACCTCTGCCGATATGAGGCAAAGGTGCTTCTCCGCCCAAGTCCAGCAAAGGATGGGAAGCACTTGGTTTTTAAGGGCAAACCCATGCCCACCACTGCTTTGGATGTACAGACAGCTGCTGCGGAAGCCATCACCCGTCTTCGCTTCCAGTTTCCGCAAGTAGCGGAGATGAGGGAGTTCCGCTATTTTCCCGCTTCGTCCAATACAGGTTGCGAGTTCTTCAGCGTAGTTGGTGAAGCCGACCCGGCAGTAGCTCGCCTGGCTCAGTTCATTGATGCCCAGGGAATGCTAATTGCCGGCATTATTCGAGAATTCCAATCCATTAACCGTGACACCACCCGGGTTGTTACGGAAGCATACCGGGATGCCCGTCAAGCTGCTTCCCAGACCACCCTTCCCCTACTGCCAAACCCAGTGCCACCTTCTCAACTAGTGCCACCGTCACAGCCAGTGCTACCCTCGCAACCCGTGAACCCATGGCAACCTGGCATCATCCACCCAAGTTATGTTGCCAGAGCTATTCGTCATCTTCATCGTCGAGATGTGTTCCGCCAAGTTCCAGCTGCAACCCAAGCAGTTGTGCCCCAACTCATTGTGGTGTCCGACGATGAAGATGGAAGTTGGCTCAGCCTGCGTCCCCCAGGAGAGCCCCAGCAAGAGTAGGCTCATTTGTGGCTCTGGCAGTGAGTATAGCCAGTTGAGGCCGCAAGTATGTGTGTTGCAAAGACTGTTTCTTCGTCCTCGTCTAGGATTAGGATCCTGTAGTTCGGAGTGAGTTGTTGCTATTAGCTACTTAGTAAGGTTGTGCTTTGTTTGCTTGTGCCTGTGTGCTGTTGTAATATTATGTATGTTTGTTTGCTCTGTGTGTTTAGTTCATCTGTCTCTCTGTTAAGCAGAAATGTTTAACAGAGCTGGTAGTGGATTTTTAACAAGATTTTTGTTAGTAGAGCACTTACACTCAATAACATTGGACTCGCCCAGAGTCCCTAATAAAATGCGAGCTGGTGTAGGTGTATGTATACCAGGAGTACATACACCCACTAGCATTAAAACACCTTAGTGTAGTCTGCTCGATATGTTTCTTTCCTTTGTTTGTATTTTGCTACGATGTGCATTCTGTATGTGCTTGCATATTAATTTCAATAGATTGCTGGTGCATCGTGTGAGCAATGTCTGCACGCCAAGTTCTTCCTCCTGAGTACAGCCGCCGCGGTACTCCGGTAGAATGCAAAGCTGCCCACCCCTACCCATCTATGCATACTCCATTTGTCAGTTTTCCTGAACTCAGTGTTCTGGAAAACCAACTCTATCCAGTAATTTCCCTGGTCCCAATTTTTTTTTCCGAACCCAGTTGCAATCTCGGAGTAATTCTGAGAAATTTTATTGCAGCATAAACCGTTACAACTCCTCCAGTCTAATATTTAAACCCTGATTATACATCAACCCCCGCCCCCACTCGTGGTGGATGTTGTTCAGCGAGGAGCAACCAACAGTGTGGCCTCCACACTGGTAGAGCTCTGCTGACCACACCGCACTAACCACCGACCCAGCGACGCTTTTGTCACCATCCTATGCGACGCTGACCAGCCACCCCCTTCGCCCCGCCGCAGCCCGCGCTTATTCTGCCGGTCTAAGATGGCGTAGATGATCACCAGCCACCGCTCGGTTAGCGGCATCCCGACAATCATCAAGGATCATCGCACACAGCAGCAGCAAGGAGCCAACCAATGCTGCCAGCAGACTCACCATGAGGATGGTGATCAGTTCCGAACCCACGTCCGCCATTGATGCCGTGCCTCACGCTCCTGCAACCAGGAGGAATAGGAGAGGAGGAAGAAGAAGTGAGGTAAGATGCGAGGTGGAGGAAGAAGAAGACTGTCGTCGATTTTATAGCCCAAGCCCGGTGTACGGTGAGCGAGGTCCAGGAGAACCGCGCGTCGCCCGATCACCGGCGTCCAGGAGGCGAATCCGCGAGCAGTGCTGACCGGCGCTGGCCCGTGATGGGAGTGCTCTCTGCGTTGGTCTCGTGCACACCGCGCACTATCGCTATAGGGTGCTGAGTACCCTAGGAGCTAGGCGTGCGCAGTGCCTAGCCGCACTCTGGGCAACGCGGGAGCGAGAGAGAGAGCCATGGGCCGGAGGAAGAAGAAGCTGCCAGTGGGCCCTAGGCCCACCGGCAAGCGAGAGAGGCCACTGTTCACTGTGGTGTCCCGAGCATTTTTGGAAGAAGGAAATTCTGCTTTTTCTAAAAGTGTCAGGGCTACCCAGCGGCAACTACCGTGAAGTAAATCCCGCGATATCCGTATCTCGATCGGGGTGTACCAATTTTCGGTACGTTTAACTCGGTTGTTTTCAACCACAGGGTTAAAACTCAACCCAGAGGTTTTTCCAGGAGGCGTAATTCTTGTTCTGAGCTAACCCTAGGAATCTCGAGGACGAGATTCTCTTAAGGGGAGAAGGTTTGTAACACCCCAAAAATTGGGTTATCGATTTTTGTGCTGTTATTCCTTCCTAGCTTTTCTCTCCCGAATTTTTCTTCTAGAATCTGGTGAGTGACCAGGTGAATCCAGACAATCCTCAACCTCTCAGTGCCTTTCGAATTCTCTTGTGCCAGTCAAGTTTCCGTCAGTAAGCCCCGAACCTCATTTAAACCCTAGTTCCAAAATATCGGAACTGGAAATCCTGCCTTTGTGTTTACAAAGGAGCTACCATTTTCTTTGCTCAGTTGATCCTCCCAAAATTTCCGGAGATCATCCTTCACTCATAAACCCTAGATGTGTTAAAATATTGCCAAGTCATATGCAATATTTCTCATCTAGAATTAATTCCTTTTTCCGCCTTTCCGAGGAATTAAATCAAGGAAAATATCTATCCATCTCCAAAGTTCATGAAAACTTGTGGAGATATTCTTTGTGATCATATTAAGCTCACATAAAAATATTGGCAATAATTAAATAGGGGAAATTGCATTTTCCTATTTTAAGCCAATATTTCAATTTGGGGCCTTTCCAAAGGAACTACCATTTTCGTAGTTAGGAAAAATCCCAAATAATTTATGGAGCTTTTCCTATCCCTATATTCACCATTTCCATCAAGATATCAAGTTCCACCCATTAAATTTTGAGCACAACACCACTTTGCAAATTCTGTCCGGATTTTCAGTTTGCAAAGGAAGTGCTTGATTCCTTGATCTCCTTGGGCTGAAATTTTGCAGGGTGATTCATTATGATATATTACCCCTGGATACCAAAAATTAGCTCATTCCATCTAGCCAATCTTCCTCAGTAAATTATCTAAGTTTCTGTCCAGATTGCATCTCTGTGAAGGAAGTACCCTCATAGATGATGAATTTGAGCTGAAACTTTTCCAGGCAGTTCCTATGACCATATCATCACTCTACACCAAGAATCATTCAAACCCATTCATCCATTTGAGCACAACATCAACATCTTCAGTTCTGGCCAGAGTGCATGGTTACAAAGGAAGTACCAGCTGGAGTTATCCATTTGTGCTGAAACTTTGTGATCATGTTCATCTTAGTGTATGATTAGCTCGTGCCCAAGATCTAGCCAAGGTGAGCACTATGGTGGCCACACCACAGCATAAACAGGTCGCTGTTAGCAACTGTTTGACCATGGTGCAGTCACCTCAGGCCTCTCTCAGGTCATTCAGCCGCATAGGTCAACTCAGAATAGTACGGTGAATGGCCTAGACATTGTTTGACTTCATGTGCGGCGTGGCAACGCCGTGGCCACGCGGTGACCACGGGCAGAGCATGCCAAATTGGTGCTCTGTGCATTGGAGTTGACGGGAGCTCGTCTCTAGTTGGTTCCAGCATGTCCAGTAGTGTCGTAGAGCTCCCTAACGCGTGCGTGATCCATCCAGAGACCTCTTCCCCTCGTCCCCTAGCTGGTGGAGCGCTCGAAGCCTCGGACGTCGGCGAGGAGCTTCTCGGAGCTCCGTCCATCGTCGGCTAGCTTCGTCCCCGAGCTATAAATAGCGCACCCCCTTGCTCTCCTCCATACCAGAAACTCCCCAGTCCACTCGCCAGAGCCCCGGGACACCTCCCCTCACCCCAAGTGCCGCCATGGCCGCAACTCTGTTGCCGCCCATTCCTTCCCGTTTCCGGCGCCCTGGCCTTCCCCTCTCCTCTCCATCCCCGCCCTCGATCTCCTCAGGCACCCACTGAGCCGCCGCTGCCCTCCAGTTCTCTGGGGAGACGCCGCCGCCGCAGCTCCTTCTGTACTCATGGCCGCCTCGTCTGCCGCCCATGGCCGCCCCGCCCCGAGCTCTCCCGAGCTCCCTGCCAACCACTTCCCGGCGTGGAACGGCGCCGCGAGGCTGCCTGGCCCGTCGGCAGCACGGCCGCATAGGGGAGCGCCGGCAGCCGGCGAGGTCCGAGCCATCACCCCATCCCCTGCTTCTGTCGAGAGCTAGCAGAAGAGCCAGGAGAGAGAGAATGGATAGGGTGGGGCCCGGCTGTAAGTGACTATAGCCTGGGCCCAGCTGGTTTGAGTGAAAACGTACTTTGGGGAGTACGTCTTCTGTGCTCCGAAGGCGTATTTGTCAAAAGGCGCTTTCCTTATTCTCAACTGCCGGCTGAACTGATTAAATAGCGAACGTTCACTCGCTAAGCACTGAAATGGACAGTTTTTGTTTGTTTTATCGCTTATCGAACGAACGGCCGTTAGTCCGCGACCGTAACTCCGATTGAGGTAAAACCAACGCCCACGTCTTCAGATCGACGAGCCCTTTCCGATGCCGTCACTTTCATAATGTTTTCACACTGTGAAAATGACCATTTTTCCTTTGCCCTTCGATAAGCCCCTCCGAGAGGGAAACTTTTTCGGCGAATCTTCCCGGAGTTTTATTGCACTTCCACCTGGTGTACTCCTTCACCCCAGGCAAGCCAACCTCTTCCATGAGCTCCGGACATGCGTGATGACTTTGCTTGCACCCTGTGTGTTCGTTGTAGTACATCTGTATCACCTGTTAGCCTGCACTTGCATACACCTGTTATGTTATCTGTTTTAGATGTTAGCATTACGTTTCATCTAATATCATGCCTTGTTTCCATGCCATGCCCTGCCATGCTAGTAACAATATTTTGAATACCGTTATCATGTGAGTACCATGATCTGATATCTTGCCATGTTTGTCAACATTGTAATGATTCTGCTATGCTGATGTTAAGTGGCTGTTCACACTTATAATTGTTAAGGTAATGGTGGGATGATGGAGATATATTGATAAACCTAGTCGGTTGATCAGAGTCACCTGTCCGGGCTTATCCGTGCAACCACATTTTCCGGTATGGGACGGCCTTGACTTGGTCTGATCGCGTGCTCTTTCATCGGTACCTCCAAAGAGGGAGGGTTATGCGCACGCGCTGCCCTGGCCCGGTAGGCGGCGATAACCCTGTGAGCCCAGTTGAGTTGTTTGGGTACCCGTCCCAGTTTGGGATAGTTTAGTTTGGCCACGACGGTGGCAGGTGTCACGGGGTGACACAGGGGCCACCCAGGGCTTGACTCCGGGGGAGGATGATTGCCGGTGGTACAATGGGAGAGTCACGGGTCAGACAGGTTTCGTTGGAGCAATGGTGGTCCACCCGAATGGGATCACGAGGTCAGTGCTCCATAGTGTGGGTAAAGTGCGCAACCTCTGCAGAGTGTAAAAATCTATTCGAATAGCCGCATCCACGGTATTGGACAGCCCGACCAGACCTCGCTAGGTGATCAACCGTAATGATGATAATGATGGTGGAAGAACCTGTCCTACATGGACAGTAGATGTTATCAGGAGTATGGTATGTTAGCCATGAGATGGCTATGGAGGAGATGGTCAGATGACCAAAAGACTTGGATTTGGATCAGGTTCAGATTGGATCATGAGATTATTCTGAATGTGGATTATTTACTTGATGCATGCTTTGCTTTACTGTACTTTACTTCAGTAGTTATTTTGCTAGATAACCCTGTTATATCGTGATGATTAATGCTGCTAGATGTTTAAACATGCCAGATAATCTTGCTACGACATGATGATTAATAATGCTAGATAGGTATGCTATGCTATGCTTGATTCGTGTTTTCCTGTTAATTCCATGCCATGTTTAGAATAAATTCTTGCATAGCATAGGGCTGGCTTTGTCATCTGCTTGTTTGGATGCTATGTATTTGGTTGTCTTGCGAGTACATTCAAAGTACTCACCTGGCCTTGCACGTGGCCAGTTGCAGGAGAAGATTCGTCATGCTAGATCGTAACCCAGCCAGTCCTGTGAGTTATGGAGCCCAGCCAGAGACGATGTCACCGCTGAACCAAGACCTTCGCTGCCATCTTAGTTAGCCTTGGAGCTATGTAATATTGTTGTAAGCAACAGTATTGTAATACTCCATTCTATTTAATAAAGCCATTTTTGTGCCTGGAATTGCTGTATCATGTCTTTGACGTGTGCCAAGTCTTATCCTGGGGCTAGCGTGCGTCGGCCCTCCATCGGGGTGCCACATTCGTTCAAAGGGAATGGTGTCCGGCGGCACCGCGCGCAAAGTTTCCCTCCACCTTTCGAATTTTTGGCCTACCGCCGAAATATCTACCCCCCTCCCCACCCCATTTTCTCCCTGACAACAATTCACATTTCCCCTGTTTCCTCCTTCCTTCCTTCCCAAGCTATAGCCGCTTCCTCGCTTGCTTCCTCGCTCTCGCCGTCTCGCATCCGCCCGCCGCGGTCGCCATGGTCTTCTTCAATGACCTCTCCAGCGGCTCCTCGTCCGATGACGAATCTTTCACCACCCGAGTATGCCTCTCTTCTCTCTCTCGGGTTATGATTTGGAATGAAGGATTCTAACCCGGCGATCGATTTGAGTCATTTCTTCCTCTTGTAGCTCCCTAGGACCATAAGTTGCAACGAATGGAGCGGGGTGGCTGAAGATCTGCCTGCTGGTTGTCAGCATCAATCTACATGCATGAAGTTAGTTGCATTTGAATCTGTGGACAGTGGGAGGAAGTTTTTGGCATGTGCAGAGAAGGTTAGCCCCACTTTCGTTGTTACAAATCATTTGTTAGATGTGATTAAGACACTGTCACTGTGCTATGTTATTCTGGATGGGATTAAGACAGTGTCACAGTTTCTACCTAGTATCTAAAAAATGTTGCCATCTCATCAGCGGTGCCATTAGAAAATTATTTGGCACCGCTTCAGCAGTTTGTGCAGCCAAGTTTGGTCCACACATCCGAGTAGCCAAGTAATAAAACTAAAAAATTTATGGCACAAAGGAATTGGGAATCGGAGCAACTAGGTGCTCCAGAGTCCTTTTTCTCCTCTACATCGTCTCGCTAGTGCTGGGCACTGGTGCGAAATGTAGCAATAGTTGTCTTGACACCGGTTTTGGCATACATAGTGGACAGCCTTAGTGCTATTAGTTCTATGTTACTAAATTTGTGCATGTACACACCTGCTAGTATCAATTTGATGTCATCCAAACACTGTCGCTATGTTGTTGCGGTTATATTTAGCTTCCTCATAAAATGTTCAATTTCTTATTTCTAGTACATGACTAAGAACTTGTAGTGTTGTTGCAGTTAATTATAGCTTCTGATGTTTCTAAATTTGGTTGTTGTCTCAGTAGCAATTAATTCATTTGCACATTGATCTCTTTCACAAGATATATCATAATTAAACTGTTTCTTCAGTTTTTCAAATTATGTATTTGGTGATTTTCTATGTTGCTAGAAACCCTTTTTCCCTACAATTGTTACTAATTTAGTTTTAAATATTATAGGATGAACAGAAGTGTTCTTACCTGGAGTGGGTTGATCAAGAGTGGCCACAGTCTTTGAAGATATGCCTAGCAAAGCTGTGGAGCATGTATGAGGAAGAGAACAGATTCAAGATACGGGAAAAAAAGATTGGAGAATGAGCTCATATTTTTTAAATTAGACTTCGCTAAGATAGTGTTGGCGAAGGAGGAGACACTTTCCCAGTTCGTCAGTGCAAAACAGATTCTTACTGAACTGAAAGCAGAGGTGGAGAAGACGAACCTGGCTGATCATGCATCAGTCGATTAGGGAAATGAATATCTTGTTCTAATATTATTCTTATGAAGGTGAACTAGCTATATGCTGTACTGTGCTATTTTCAGTTCGCTACCGTACTATGATGTTAAAATATATTTATGTGCCTGATATGAAATTGGCAAACAGCTGTTCGATATCAAATGTGAATTTCCGTAATACTAGAATTATTAATTGTAAACTAATAAACCCGCTAAATGGGTCATGGAACTTTGCAAATGGTTCTAGTAGTAAAAGAGGTTGTGATGGATAGCCCAATGCCATACAGTTTTCTTCATAAAAATGTGTGTGATATGGTTGAATAAAGCAAATGGTTAACGGAGGCAGAGGGTGTGTGATCATTACACCTATCACACACGAGGCTATAAATAAAACTGTGTGGGATGTATATATGAACGGAAACGTTCACCTGGGATTCACTGTGTGGGATGTGCAGACGAACGAAAACGTTTCTCTGGGATTCACCGTGTGGCATATGCAGACGAACGGAAATGTTTCCCATGGATTGGCTGTGTGGGTTGTGCAAACGAAGGGAAACGTTTCTCTGGGAATCACTGTGTGGGATCTACCAATGAACGAAAATGATGGCTAGCCCGATCGCACACGAGCTCATTTTGCGCAGCGTGTGTGACCGGAGGGCCTATCTCTGACGGTTTCTGGGTCATGTTGGAAGGACCCCCCTATTGCCCACACTCACTAGGCGACGGTTTAAAATGCCGTCGCGGAAAGGGGTTAAAAACCATTTATATAGCACCTCACTGTACCAGTGAGGGGTGACTAGACTGATATAGAGCTATCATATCTAACTCTACCAGTTAAGACAAAACGCATTAAATGCGCTGCTAGGTGTCATGTGGAGGTTGAATCTCGGTAAGGCTCTCGTGCCGCTTATCCAGCTACCTCTTAATAGAGTGACACGCCATCAGGACGTGTATCACTAAAGGTGTTTTAGCCCCCAGCAAGCTGACACACATGGGTTACATGCACCTAAACACTAGCGGGCTCAACACCTCACAAATCAGCGACCAGCTGGTCAGAGAGACAGAGTGCTGGTGTTGGCAGGGAGCCCATGCCAGAGGGGCTTTCCGGGGCTTGACTTGCCAGATCGTCCCTGTCGAAGTTGGTTGCTTCAGTTGTGTCATTTGTAGCTTGTTCCAAGGCTTGGTCTTCTTAATGCTCTCCTTGATCTCACGAAGAGTGGCTTCTCTGGTTTAGTTGTATATGGGACTTGGCACTTGAAGTAAGGGTTGCAACGCGCCTGTGCATAAGTCAGGGCGGCAAACACTCATGTTTGTTGCACCGACAGGAGCTCCCGGGCCTAGACCATACGTGCCACCGGGCATCGTTGGGGTAGGCCCAACAAATGCACAGGCGCACACATTGATCTTGCCGGGAACGACGTCGTGTCTCTTAGATCTTCTTTGCTTCTTTGTTAATTTTGGATTCTGGCTAGCCCTCAGTCGTTCCATAGCCCTCTTGGGGTTACAGCGGCACGAGCCGTCGTACAAGAGACCAAGGGGCACCCACGTACGCGGGGTGCCGCTACGGTATTTGCATGTGGGTTGGTGTAACTGCCGTTTTTGTCAACACTCCCTCCTTTACTGCAGCTTTCCTCCATTTCCCCACGAAGCGGTTTAGGCGCGGGACGTGGGGTTAGTGCAGAATGGCGGTCGTGGTGGTAGTGCTCTGGCCAGAGGAGTCAGGGCCTTGGGATTGGCAAGAATGGGCAGTTGATGGAGAAAGACACCAGCCAGGGATGCAGAGAGCCGGATTGGCAGAGCGGGGCAGTTGCTCCAGAGTAGTGGAGAGCCAGCCCCCTCGCTCCCGCTATAAAAGGGGGGCAAGAGGGTAGCAATGCTCATCCATCTCCTCCTTCTTCTCGTTTCTTGCCTCTGCATATACCATGGCGAGAGGAAGATGTCGGGCTCATGCTTCGGCCATGACGGCGAGAGCTTCTCCTCGGCACCACACCTTTGGCTTCGGCTGCGGCCGTAGAGGCCGGTTCTAGTGCATGAGGTGGAGCCATGGGGCGAGGTCAGGGTCGAGGCGGCGCCCGCCATCGAGGCGGACGGAGCGGTGTGCTCATCATTTCTCCTCCAACTGCTCCACCCCCGGCATAAGGTCATACGGGGGACACGATGCTTGAGTTCGTCGTCAAGCTGCGCGATCCTCCCCATAGTCGCCTGCGGCTCCCCCGTCCTTTTCACCAGGGTGATGGAGGTCGACCAGCCGCTTGGGCTGTGGCTGTGCATGAGCGGCTGTTGCAATGGTGCCGTTTGGGTGAACGTCGAGTTCACGGCGCCTTGCATCATGCTCCTTAGGCGTGGGTGGAAAACCTTTGCCCGCGCCAACAACCTCGCGGAGTGGCATGTCCTTCGCTTCAAGCTGGTGGAGTCTGACATGCTCTTCGTCAAGGTCTTCGGGCATTCAGGCGCTCGTCTTGGGTGTTATGCAGAAAGCTTGAGCGATGACGAAAGCTCCTCGTCGAGCTACAGCGATCAGGAGGACACGAACGGTGAAGACTATGACGGCGGGTCTCCGGTCATCAAGTCCGAAGACGGCGACTCGGACTCCAGCTCAATGTCAGCGGCACCATCATCACCACCTGGGTGCCGGCAGCACCATCATCTGCAGCCGGACCCAGGCAGAGCGATTTGCCGGGGGTGCTTGGTATGGACGCCACCGCCACCTCCCCGGCAGGCCTACCTGTGGAGTCCGGCATCGTCTTCCTTGTCGGGGGTGTCTAGCATAGCCGCTCTCTCCGTCAGTGGTTTCATTCTCCCTGTCGGGGTGGCGTTCTCTCGATCTTGTCGAGCTGCGTCCCTCTGGTTCTAGCGGGGGTGACCAGGGCGTCGCCCAAGCGCTCCTTTTGTCGTCCTTGCTCTTGATGTAAACCCTTGTAGGAGAAGGACAAGAAAGGCATTACGTAGCACTTTTCTCTTTTAATAAAAAAAGTAGACATTTGTCGTGTTTGAATCAGATTTATGTATTTCCTCATCCATGCTTGAACTTGTCTGATTTGTACTTGTTGTTTCACGCAAATCTTAAAAGAAAACTTGCCGGGAACTTATGCATGCTTTCGATGTTTTGAAGGACTTGCCTTCAGCACTCTTTCGGAAGTAAGTTTTCCGGCAAAGCCTCTTGCCAGCCTTCAACGTGGCTACTACTAATCTTCGTCGAGTAGAATCGTAGCGAGTTAGGAGCGCGAATAGTTGCCGGTTCCTTACTGGTATTTTCCAAATGCAGCTGCAACTAATCCGGTCGAGTGGACTCGAGGCAAGGACAGGAGCGCAAATGATAGACGCAGCAAAGTTTCCTCACGTGCAATTTCTCATACATAGGCGCAACATGGAATGATGGGAAATTTTAGATGAAACAAACTTATCTCTTTTTGCTGTACTTCTTATCACTTAGATAAGGAAGAGCTGCCGTAGGACCAAATAAACGAGCATGCTTCCTTCCCCGCGGGGAAGATGCTCGCGAGGGATCCTTCTGCCTTTGTCAGAAAAAGAAAGAGAGAAGGTAGCACAAAGCCCTCAATGGCATGTTAGTCATCTTATCTAAAACCAGGGTAATCACATCAAAATCATGCTTAAGCAAACACTTGGTTTTATTCAGCTATGCACAGGGCCTGCGCCTGGCTTTGTACAAAGCATTACAAGCCTTGGAGACTATGATTGTACAAAACGTATTGCCGGGGCATGGCCCGGCAATCACGCCTTATGGGTAGAACTTGCGAAGATGCTCAATATTCCATGAGTTTTGCACACGAATGCCATCTTCGGTCTCCAACTGGTCTGTGCCAGGTCTAGTAACTCGTACTACCCGATAAGTGCCTTCCCACTTTGGCATCAACTTGTTTGTACCCTTGGCGAACTAAACGCGCCTAAGGACAAGGTCGCCTTCCTCAAGGCTCTGGGAATGAACCTTGTGGCTATGGTAGTAGCGAAAAGCTTGCTGGTAGCGTGCAACACGCAAAGCGGCCCGGAGATGATCTTCCTCAAGGAGCAAGGCATCATCATGTTGTAGCTCCTTTTGCTCTACTTTATCGTAGGCAAGTACTCAAGGTGACCCGTATATGAGTTCCGTGGGGAGTACCGCTTCTGCCCATCTTCTCGGGAAATGCACTTCAATTTCACCCTGTTTGATCGCTTTGTGTATAGGATGTTATCCACAAACTGGTACATACTTGATTGACGGGCTACTTTTTCAGCTTGTTCTTGCTCCTCGGGAAGTTCCCCTGTTTGGAGAAACTAGACTATTTGTTGCGCCCATGTCGGAGCTTGAGGCTCGACGACAAGGACCAACGGCATCTCCTTGGGCGTGGGAGCGCTGATCTCATCTGCAGGAATCTATGATTCCGCCTGAGGTCGCTGCTCACTGGCAGGCACATCACAATTCCCAGCAACTACCTTACCGACAGCTTTTGGGAGCTCTGCCAGAAATTATTTGTCGGCGCTTATCTTCCTTCCCTTCTTGACTCTCGTTGACGGGGTGAGTGTGGGTTGAGTTAAGTGGAGCACAAAAGTCCCTGGTTCCATAGGTAGCTTTTGAGCAGCACACTTTGACAACTGATCGGCGATGCTATTTACCACATGAGGGATGTGATCTGTTTGCAGACCATCAAAGTGTTCTTCCAACTTTATCACTTCATTCACGTACGCCTCCATCAACGGTCTCTGGTAATCCTTATTCACCTGCTTCACTATAGGCTGTGAATCTCCACGGACGATCAGCTTTTTGATTCCCAACTCTACCGCGATTCTGAGGCCAGCAAGCAGTCCCTCATATACAACGGTATTGTTGCTGGCCTCCTCCCGGGGGAAATGCATTTGAACTACATACTTGATATGCTCTTCGGTAGGCGTGATGAATAGCACTCCAGCACCGGTGCCTTGTAACAAAAAAGCACCGTCAAAGTACATGATACAATTCTTTTCCGTCTCCTTCCCGGGGAGTGTTGACTCCTAGATCTCATCATCTGGTGTTGGCGTCCATTCTGCAATGAATTCAGCTAATGCTCTACTTTGGATAGTCGATGTACTCTCAAACCTTAGCGCAAAGCTTGACAACTCCAATGCCCATTCCACTATCCTGCCGGTTGCCTTTGGATTCCTCCAAATGCCCTGTAGCGGGAAGCGGGTAAGCACAGTGATCTCATGTGCTTGAAAATAGTGGCGCAACTTCCTGGAAGCCATGAGCAGGCCAAAGAGCAACTTCTGCACGCCCGAATACCTCGATCTAGCTCCTTGCAATAGAGAGCTGACAAAGTATACTGGCCATTGCACCACTTTCTTCTTTGATGCAACTTGTTGCGTGACTGTTTCATTTTGCACCACCTACATTTTCCCGGTGCCTGGGCTTGCCGGGCAAGACGTTGCATCATCATGGGGAGTTTTTGCCATGGCTACCTCTTCATCGCCGGCTTCCCTTTGTGCAACCAGTGTGGCGCTGACCACTTGGTTTGTTGCCGCCAAGTATAGCAGCAACGGCTCTCGTGGTTTAGGTGCGACTAGAGTTGGCGCAGAGGACAAGTACTTTTTCAGGTGTTGCATGGCAGCCACTGCTTCTGGAGTCCATTTTACTGGACAAGCCTTTTTCAATATCTTGAAGAAAGGCAGGTCGCGTTCAGCAGAGTTTGAAATAAACCTGCTTAAAGCCGCGATGCAACCAGCAAGACGCCTCACATCAATGACAGTATTGGGTGCATGGATTTGTTCAATAGCCTTGATCTTGTCGGGGTTTGCCTCAATCCCTCGCTGAGATACAAAGAACCCAAGGAGCTTACCGGAGGGAACACCGAACACACACTTCTTGGGGTTGAGCTTCATATTGATCTTGCATAAGTTGGAAAAGGTTTCCTCCAAAAGTCGAATCAAACTGGACTTGTCCTTGGTCTTGACTACAATATCATCCATATAGGCCTCTATGTTCCTGTGCAACTGTGGCTTGAAACCAATTTGAACTGCCCTTGCAAATGTTGAACCCGCGCTCTTCAGTCCGAGAGGCATCCGTACAAAATAGTACATGCCACATGGAGTGATGAACGCGGTCTTTTCCTCATCTTCCTTGGACATGAATATTTGGTGTTACCCAGAGTAAGCATCAAGAAACGAGAGCAAATCATAGCTGGCAGTGGAGTCCACAATCTGGTCGATGCGCGGTAAGGGAAAATGATACTTTGGACATGCTTTATTAAGATCGGTGTAGTCAATGCAAAGCCTCGATTTCACATTTTCCATGCACACGACAACCGGATTCACCCAACCAAGTTGGGTGTAGGACTCCCCTGACTAGGCCAGCTGCCTCGAGTTTCTTAATTTCTTCTGCTATGAACTATGGCCGCTCCAAAGCTTGCTTTCTGACCTTCTGCTTGACGGGCCGAGCATGAGGGCAAACATCAAGGTGGTGCTAAATTACCTCACTTGGAACAACGGGGATGTCAGATGGTTGCCATGCAAACACACCTATAGTCGCCCACAGGAAGGTAATGAGCGCGCTTTCCTATTTGTCATCCAGGGTGGCACTGATGGTGAAGGCACCGTCAGTGCCATCCTCCCTCACCAGCACCTTCTTTGTCACAGGTAGAGTGGCCTTGGACCTCTTGCCGGTAGAGCTTTCCAGCGAGTCCTCAACAGGTGCGTAGCACTCCGAAGAGGCGTGCTTGCCGGAAGGCTCACTCGATGTCTTGCCGGATTCTTGCTATTCTTGTCTTGGTGGAAGTCGTTGTTTTGCCAGTTTTTGCTGCGACCGTGTCCCTATAGAGTTTTTCCATGCGAATGACTACATCTTTCTTGTCGGAGTTGATGGAGATGACGCCCATGGGCCCCGGCATCTTCAACGTGTTGTAAGTATAATGTGATGCTGCCATGAATTTGGCCACAGTGGCCAAGAATTCCATTGAATGGCAAGGGGATTTTCACCACATCGAACACAACCTTCTCTATCCTGTAATTTACTTCCCCACCAAACGTCACCGGCAATGTGATCTTTCGTTTACGTTGGTTCCTTCTCGGGTTGATTCCTTGGAACGTCCCCATTTTCTAGAGCTCTTCCTCAGGGATCTGTAGCCTCTTGATCACCTCGGGGGAGATCAAGTTCAAGACGGCTCCACCGTCAACTAATATTTTCGTGACCTTGAGGTTGCGTATCATTGGTGAGACCAACAATTGCAAACACCCGACTACAATTGCGCGATCAGGGTGATCCTCAGCTTCGAAAATAATAGGCATGTGAGACCACTTGAGGGGCTTTTGCGCATCTGCTGACGGTTCTGCCGCATTGACTCTCCACGCCCATTGTTTGATTGGTGGTGGGAGGAGTGCAAAGATGCACCCCCGTCAATGCACATGACCTCTGTTGCCTTCTACAATTTATGCTCACTTGATTCTCCGTCATCCTCCTCATCACTTCCTTCATCTTCTTCTTTCTTCTCTCTCCCCAGGTGGACTTTTCTTTCTTCTGACCGTTGTTGCCGGGGCGTCCACCTCGACCACCGCGGCCCTTCTTGTCGGACCCACCTGTACCTTACTGACCTTTCTCCTTGTCCTGCTTCTCGTACTCTGCTTTCTCCTTCTCAACTAGCTGCTCGACTTGGGGGCACTCTTGGAGGTCGTGGCCCTTGGTACGATGAATCTTAGAGTACGGCCCATCGGACTTGCCAGTCTTCTCCCCCGCCGTAGCAACCTAGCAATCAGCGCACGTAGCCGCTTCTTTGTCGTAGCTCTCCGCCTTGGGCTTCTTGGCGGGGGTGGAGTTGCCGAAGCCCTCCGCAGCCATAACTGATTTTCCCTTGCGCTTTTTGTTGCGTCTTCAACCTTTCTTCTTTGGGGTAGCCTCATCGTCATCGTCAGAATCGACTTCAACACTGGCTTCTTCCCCGAGAAGTCTCCTCCCTTCCTCTGCACGCGCACACTTGTCCGCCAATGTGTAGAGCTCGTTGACAGTCTTTGGCAACTGAATATGCATCTTCTCCCTCATCTTGCGATTACACACATTTGTGTGGATTGCGGCAATAATAGCTACAGGGTGGATATCCGGTATACTGCAGTGTACACGGCTGAACCTCTGAATGTATCTACACAAATCTTCTCCTTCCTTTTGCAGGATCGCTTGCAAGTCGCTGGGCACCCCTGGACCTTTCTATCCCCCGGTGAATGCACCGACAAACTCATTGCTAAGATTAGACCATGAAGAAATGGAGTTTTCTGGCAGGTTCATCAACCAAGATCTCACATTGGGCTTGAGAACCAATGGGAAGTAGTTGGCTAGCACCTTTTCATATCTTCCCCCGATAGCCTGTAGAGCGATGGTGTAAACGCCTAAGAACTTTGCCGGGTTTTGACTATCATCGTACTTTTCTTGTACTTTGGGATTGAACACGCAGACGGACGGCCAACGGACTTGCCACAACTCACGTGTGAAAGCGGGGCACCCAACCTCATAAGGTAGGTATCCTCCGACAACGGGCGCCAGCTCATCGATGACTGGACCGTTGCGCTGTCTGATTGACAGCGTGCCTCCCGGTACCGTTGGATAGTGGTGCGAGCGTCCTCCGTTCGCCTTTCCAGCAACACTTGCCTCTGATCCCGCTGCGTCTATAGATCTAAGGAAGTCGTGGATGCGTCATCGGGCTGCGCATCCTGGTTGTCTTGCTATGAGTGTCGGTGTTGCCGCTGAGATTGTTGCCGGGGAGGGGACTGCACTGTGGGCGCACCAGCCGCCCCACGGCCCTCAGGTCGAGCCGCACGCGCAGTTGGCGGGCGCCACAAGGGCTCCGCCAACTAGGATCTATTCACATCGGCAAACTCGATCAAACTCTGAATGGTAGCCCTCCACTCGTCCATCTTGTCAGCCACTGGAGGGAAATCCAGCATTATTTGTGCCCGCGCCATTGCCTCTGCCACCATTTGGGGCATGTTGGAGCGTGAGGAACGGGACATCGCTCGACTCCTGGCTGAACCAGCTGGAGCAGCGTTGCGGTCTCGTTGCCGAATTGTGAGGGCGGCAGTGGGCCGGCGCGGTGGGAGTGGCACATGGAGATCTTGTGACTGATCAACTGGTGACTTGCCATGCGGACGCTGTTGCGGAGGCATAGTAGCACCGCCTGGCGTCACGTCGCGTCCATCTTGCGATGGGTGCGGTGTGTGTCTTGATGTTGTCTCCCCTGCAACTGCTTGGGTTGGTGCAGTGGGAGGATCTCGTCTTGCACCGGACCGGGCAGTGTCACTCTGGTCGCCGTGCTCGCTATGGCGCGGGGGAAGTGGGAGCTGCCTGTTTGCACCACCCGCACCATGGTTTTGGTTGTCGCCATATGGTCGTGGGAGCTTACCGGCTCCGGTGTTCTTATCGTCCGCTCCCGCCGCGGCGGGCACGGTGACAACACCTCCTGTGCTGGCCGCGTCCCCTGTGGATTTCGCACCGCCCGCCGGAGTGGCGCTGTCTGCGCTGCTTGCGGGAGTCTGGACGAGGATGGTTTCGTCGTCATGGAGCCCTTCTTTTTGGGTGCCATGGATGAAGAAGAAGACACAGAACTTTACACAGCCGATGCGCTGCTCGCTGCCTTGATTCACGCCAATGCAGATCCCCTGCCTGGCACGCCAGAGATGTCGGTGTTGAGTCGGCGATATATGGGGCAATGTAGCCCCTTTGCTGGTTCGACAAGGGGTGGCGATCGAAGCAAATACAACAAGGAGAGCATGATTTTACCCAGGTTCGGGCCGCCGGGGGCGTAAAACCCTACTCCTGCCTTTGGTGTATTGGGTGGTGTTTGAGCACAAATACACGAAGCGCTCTCCCCTGGCAAGTGGTGGAGAGAGAGCAGCTGCAAGAATACCTATGCGTGAGGGTTGCAAAGATTCCAACCCCTACTAATGTTGCCCTGGCCCTCCATTTATTGCTCAAGGGGTCACCACAGTGGCAAAAAGGTCATTAGAGGGGTGATTAGACTGATACAGGGTTATCATACCTAACTCTGCCAGTTAAGACAAAACACATTAAATGCGCTGCTAGGTGTCATGTGGAGGTTGAATCCCGGCAAGGCTGCCCCGCCACTTATCGAACTACATCCTATTAGCATGACACGCCATCAGGACGGGTGTTAATAAAGGTTTTTTACCCCCCAGCAAGCTGACACGCATGGGTTACGTCCACCTAAACACTTGCGGGCTCGACACCTCACTAATCAGCGACCAACTGGTCAGAGAGGTGGAGCGCTGGTGTTTGCGGGGAGCCCATGCCCATCCCTACCAGAGTTGATTGCTTCTGTTGTGACAGTTGTAGCTTGTTCCAAGTCTTTGTCTTCTTAATGCTCTCCTTGATCTCATGAAGAGCGGCTTCTCTGGTTTAGTTGTATATGAGACTTGGCATTTGAAGTAACGGTTGTAACGCGCCTGTGCATAAGTCAGGGCGGCAAACACTCATGTTTGTTGCACCGACATAGGGTGAGCTACAGAGGCGAAAAAACCTTCCTTACAAGGCTTTGGATGTGATGCATGAAGGTGCGGCTCATGAGTTGGGTGCCGTTGTCGGTTATGATTCTGTTAGGAACCCAGAAACGGCAAAGTAGCCCATTGAAGAACTTGATGGTTGACTGTGCCGTTACCTTTCTCACTGGCTCCACTTCAGGCCACTTTGTGAACTTGTCGATAGCAAAGTACAAGAACTCAAAGCCCCCGGTATCACGGGTGAAGGGGCCCAAGATATCGAGCCCCCAGACCGAAAAAGGCGAGGAAAGAGGGATAGTTTGGAGAGCTTGAGCTGGCTGATGTATATTCTTTGAATGGAACTGGCATGCTTCACATTTGGTTACTAGCTCAGTTGCATCTTGGAGAGCAGTGGGCCAATAGAAGCCTTGCTGGAAGGCTTTTCCGAGAGGTGCCCTTGATCCTATGTGAGAGCCACATATACCTCCATGTATCTCTGCCAACAACCTTAGTCCATCTTCCTGGCAGACGCACTTCAATTTCACACCATTATGTCTCTTTCTATGGAGGATGTTATCCACAAACTTGTACATACTCGATTGACAGGCTACTTTCTCAGCTTCTTCTTCCTTGTCAGGAACCTCTCCCGTTTGGAGAAATTGGACTATGTGTTGTGCCCGTCTTGGAGCTTGTGGCTCGACGGCAAGGACTAAAGGCATCTCTTCGGCTGTGGGAGCGCTTGCTTCAGCGGCAAGAACCTGAGGTTCTGCGCGAGGCCGTTGCTCACCAACAGTGGTTTCGTTGTTTCCAGCAGCATTCTTGTCGGTGGATTGCATGAGCTATGCAGGGAAATACTTGCCGGTGTCCAACTTTCTTCTTTTGTTTGCCTGTACTGATGTAGCAACCAATGGTTGATTCAAATGGAGCACAAAAGTTCCTGGTTCCACAGGAAGCTTTTGAGGAGCACACTTTGACAGATGGTCAGTGATGCTGTTTTTCGCGCGGGGGATGTGCTCTGTTTGTAATCCGTCAAAGTGTTCCTCCAATTTCCTCACTTCTTCCATGTACGCTTCCATCAAAGGGCTTTGATAGTATTTATTCACTTGCTTCACAACAAGCTGCGAATCTCCATGAATGATCAACTTTCTGATTCCCAATTGTCGGTGTATAAAACATGGGTATTCTATACCCTGACCTATGCATAGACAAGTAGCAGCTCCCCTGCCAACTCAAGTTATAAATAAGACTCTCAAGCCAAGGGAGCCACTCTTTGAGAGATCAATGAGTGCATCAAGAAGACCGAGATTCAAGACCAAGTAGATCAACTTGGCCAAGGGGAAGAACAAGACAGTCATCAAGATCAATACTAGAAGCAGCGTTGCCAGCAGCCATTGCCGGCAAGGCCGAGCCGTCAAGGCGAAGGCCCGACAAGCTCCTTGGATGGCAAGCTCCCACCAGCCATGAGCGCTCAACCTCATTGAGTAGCTAGTCGTTGATCAATGAGGTGTTGAGCCCGCAGGCAGTTAGGTGAGGCTTGTCGGACACGTGTCAGCTCGCTGGGAGGATTTTTACCTTTATCGACACCCGTCCAAATGGCGTGTCAAGCTAATAGGAGTTAGCTACGCAAGCGGTGCGACAACCTTGCCGGGGCTCCTCCTCCTCACAACACCTAACAGTGCATTTAATGCTTCTTGTCCTGACTAGCAGAGTTAGGTATGATAGCACTGTTTGCTATCTAATCATCATGTAATTACCTTTTTCCCACTGTGGTAACCCCTTTGAGCTATAAAAGGAGGGCCGGGGCAAAGTTTACAAGGATTGACCCTTTGCACAACTACACGCGTAGCTTCTCCATCTCACACCTTGCTGGGATAGCGATCCTTGTACTTGTGTTCAACACATATACCCAATATAACAAGGAGTAGGATTTTACACCTCTAGGTGGCCCGAACCTGGGTAAAGATTCCTGCGTCCTCCCTTGATTTTGCTCATTTTGTCCTCTGCATCTCCCTAGCCGAACCACAAGGGGCTAGATGGCCCCATAGATGGTCGTTCCACACCGACACCTTTGGCGCACCAGGTAGGGGGGATTCACTATCATGAACCTAAATCAGCGGACGGTGCGTTCATTTCACTGAGTTTCATTACCATCTTCATCATCAATGGCACCCAAGAAGAAGGGCGCCACGACGACGAAGCCTTCTGCCTCCAAAGTTACTTCAAACTCGTCCACGGACGGCACAGGCGGCGCCACCACTGCGGACGATGCAGACACCACGGCTGGCATGGCCGGCGCAGGCGGTGCGGTCCCCGTGACCACCATGGTGGGAACAAGAGGTGGAGGCACCGGAGGCGGTCATCTCCTTCGACCCTCTGACGAGAACAACCACGACGGCACAGGCAGCGCCGGCAGACAGAATCCGCCTCCCCGAAGTGCCGGTGAGCATAGACACCGAAGCAACACTGCATGGACAAGTGCGGGCCAAGACCTCCCTGCTGCAACAATGCAGAGCGGCACCGCTACACACAGACAACTGCGCCTGCACGGCGAAAAACTTGTTGATCAAGTTCAAGATCCTTAGGCACCGCTCCCGCTACATCAACCCGCTTTTGCGCATGAGCCACGATGGCAAGATCGCAATGGCGGTCCTGCTGGCTCTGCCTGGACTCGAGCGACCGGGTTCTTCGCCCCTAGCCCTGCCAGCAACAGCGGTGGAGGCAATCGCGCGAGCCCAGATAATGTTGCACTTCCCTCCAATAGCAGAAAAGATGGATGAGTGGAGGGCCACTATCCAGAGTCTGTTTGGATTTGCCGAGTCAAAGTAGCAATAGACAGAGCCCTCGTGGCGCATGCGAACAGCACCAGTAGCTCAAACTGACGGCCACGTTGTAGGTGGTGCACCAACCGTGCAATCACCTCTGCAGCAACAACTTCAACAACAACAGAAACACAAGTAGCCCCTGCTAACCCAGTGGACTACGGTGCCCAACGAGATGTCAATGGCTTCCTCAGGCCTGGAGACGCAGCGAGATCACTGACAAGGGCTGCGGAAACGTGGGCAGAAGATGACCACACCACCATTGAGCGACGCACCATCAATCCGACGAGCGCGATGGCCCGGTCGTCGATGAGCCTGCGCCCTTTGTTGGCGGGTATCTACCGTACGAGGTTGGGTGCTATCATGGTTTTGTCACGGCAGATGTCCTAGTGTGAGGACTTAATCATGAGGCCATCGCAACTAGGACGTTAGCTTGTCGGGGTTGAATGGAACCGAGAGACATGAGTTTACCTAGGTTCGGCCCCTCATGATCAAGGTAATAGCCTACTTCCTGCTTGTTGCTTATTACTTGGGGATCAATTACAAGGGAGAGGATTCGCTTGACCAAGCTATTGATCAATTGTAACTTAGTCCTATTTGCTCAGGGACTCACCTTTATATACTGGTCAAGGCCCAGGGCTTACAAGAGTCCGGGTCGTACTACGACCCATGACCTAGTATGTTTCTGACTTGTCTTTTTTCCTAAGTAAGGAAACTCCAGGTGGCCTGCACTTCTTTGCCGAGCCACCATCTTCGGATACTGGGCCCCAAACTGGCCCGCTTGGCGAGCCACCCTGTTGGTCCTGCGCCTGAATGCTCTCCCGCTTTGAGTTTTAATCATCAGCCGCCACCTGGATGACCCGACCCAATATGGTGGGTCATATCGTGGGCTTATATCCCCAACATTAGCCCCCAGATTGATTTGAATTCATTCATGTCAATCTCCATCATCTTAACCTGGTGGCTTATCTTCTGGTTATATCTGCATTTTCTCCGGGTCATGAAATGCCGGCTTATGACGGTTCCAGACTTGTTGTTTTTCACATCTTATTATTGACGTCATCCTCCGAAAATCTAGGGAGCCTAGGATGACATCATAACGAATATTTGAGTATATATTGTTGGTGCCGAAAATCGAGGCGTCCCTGGCTCCGAAAGTTACTGTGCCCCCTAAATTATCACGCCTGCGATTTATTCTCATCCCTTCGCCTTATAAATACACATGGGGGCCCTCCTTTTCACTTTTACCTCATCCCTCTCGCTTCTTCTTCCTCAAAACCAAGCTCCCTTGCATCAGACTGTCGCCGCCCTAGTTTGTCCGCCGTCGACCAGCTCGTCCAGGACCGCGATGCCATCCAATCTTTGATGGAGCTCGATCAAGCATCTTCGCCGCCCTTCGCAGCAGTCAGGTGTAATATCCTTCTCCTTTTAGATCCGCATTAGTTCCACTGTAGTTCATCAGAGTTCATCCTAGTTAATCCATATTCCACTTTCACTTCTTGTTTAGATCTGGTATTCCTCGTAGGCCTTTCACCACACTATGGTGGCGCTTGCTATAACACCATTTTTGCATCTAGGAACCCTAGTTTTTCTCTGGAATCCATGAACAGACTAGCGGTCACTTCCAATGCTCATCTGCAGATCCATAATTGCAGGTGCTCTAGCAGAAACTTGTTCATACCACACTTAGCAGAAAACCAGCAATCTCCAATTGGGAATAAGATGCCTTTATGTTTTTGCTGGCTCATTATTGAAATTGTAACCCGCCAGGTTTTAGAAATTGCTCCTGTCATCAAGCCGGCTCACCTGTTGGGCGACTCATCCATCATTAATGGTTATGCCATCTTATCTTTAACCACATTTGCTAGCGCAGTCTCATCTCATAGTTGACCCGGCAAGTTGTCGATTTATAAATGACCCGCCGTTCATATTTCTGCAGCTCTTAACCTCACTTAGGTGGCTCATCATGGCAAAAACCACAATTTGCAACTGGGTGAGTTCCCAGGCTTCCCAACTCGTGATCAATGATTACAAAGAACAAGGTTTTATGCCGGCTGAAGAGGACATTGGCTAGCCAGCCTCTCGAGGAGAAGAGTTTCCCCAACCCGGCGAAGGAGAATTTGTGGTATTTACAGACCATCTCCTTAGAGGCTTCTCTCCGCCCGGGTCCAAAAAATTCTGGGACGTCTTAAATTTCTTCAACCTTCATCCTCAAGATCTTGCCCGAAACTCCATATCCAACCTGTGCCAATTTCAAGTCATATGTGAAGTATATCTACAAACGGAAGCCACTCTTCCTCTCTTCAAGGAGTTTTTCTACATCAACCGTCAGAGAGAGTGTGCTGATGGCCCCAGCCTAGAACTTGGCGGGGTCTAGATTCAGAGGCGGAGAGACGGTTCTTTTCTTCTAGTTAGTCTGCCAAGTCATCCCAAGGGATGGGTTAAGACCTAGTTCTATTGCAAGAACACATCCCCTGCCAATGAGAACACCTTACCGGGTTATAGACCTGACCGTCTTCCCATTGATTTTGAACTCCCTAGCCAGGCTCCTCCAGAAGAGCGTGCTCAAGTCGCCTCTATATATCCAAAACTCAGGGCCTTATTGGCCAATGGTCTAACAGGGGTTAACTTAACCCGTTGCTGGATCACTTGGAGAATCCTAACCTTGAGTCGCTGGCCTGGCTTAATGTGCAATTATTCGGGTGACTCAAATGACGTTCAACAGTACAGTCCTGTGGACTTAGAAGCTGCTTGGGGAGCCTCAGAAGAGCTGCAACAAGATGGGGCTGTGACTGTCGTGATAATCTCACATCAGATGCTAGGGGGTGGCTTATCATGGGTGGAACCAAGAGGACGTCGTCGGGCCCTGGAAGCGGGAGTGAGCACGAGCTCGATCGCGCACGAGACGTACCCAGGTTCGAGGCTCTCTGGGGAGATAACACCCCTAGTCCTACTCTGCGGGATCTCTGCATGATGACTATGATCAAAGAGTGTACAAGGTTGCTCCTTGAGCTGTGTTGCTAGAGGAGGAAGAAGGGTAGAGTTACCTCTCTTCTCCTAGCTATGGTGTGTGTGGAATGAAGGCTGAACCCTTTGCATGGGTGAACCCTGGGGGGTTTTATAGGCCGACCACCCAGGGGTACAATGGTAATACGGCCGGGTGTAGGACCTGGACGTTAGTGTCTAAGTTCATCGGGTTCTCCGCCGGCTGCTGGGGCCTGCCCATGGTGGGACCTGCCGGCTGCCGAGAATCCAGCCGACAGGTAGGGCCCCCCGCCTGCGAGCCATGCTGATTGCCTTTTGCTGTAGCTCTGTCCTTGATAACGGAGGCCGCATCACGAGTCGTATGGCTACAGTCCCGCACCAGGCGGGTAGGTGGCCGCTTGGTCAGCGCACAATGTAGCCACGCTCCATCTTGTCGTAATGGGTGAGCGCAGACTCCAAGGGGGAGGAGGGGCCGGCTGCTGGAAGCCGCCCCGCCCCTAAGGCCGCCTTCGAGGGATGCGCCGTCTTCTGGAAGCCCGTGGGCCACACTGATTGCCTTCTGCCGTAGCACGGTCCTTGCTGACGAGGACCGCGTCATGAGTCGCATGGCTACAGTCCCGCGCCAGGCGGGTAGGTGGCCGTTGGGTCAGCTCGTACTATAGCCTCGCTCCTCCGGGATTCGGGGGAGCAGGCGGCACGGTTGCCACCCCCCGTCCCATCGTAGTAGGTGAGTGCGGACTCCGAGAGGAAGGAGGGGCCGGCTGATGGAAGCTGGCCCACACCCAAAGCCGCCTTCTATGGGTGTGTCGTCTTCTAGAAGCCGGCCCGCGTGGCTTGCTGGCACGAGGGGCTTTGCCAGCCCTGATGTCTTGAAAAGTTATTGGGTCCGGATGAGGCTACCCAGGGTCCATCCCCCCGACAATAGTCCCCAAAACTGGTGAGGCGCCATGGCTCTATCGTCGGAGTGCCTCAGCAGTTTCCTCCTCCGAGAGATCCTGCGTCTTTGCTTCGTCCGCGTGCCAGAAGCCGGCAGAGGCGAAGCCAGCCGCTTGGCGAATTTGAATTGTCATGGCGGGCGCTGGGTGGTACGCCATCGGGTGGCGTGACTGCCGCCCGTTGCACTCACGCCACGCGCTGCCAGTAAGCCAGGCTGGCCTGGTAGCCCATGCGGGCGATGGGACGCCGCCACAGGCCCGGGCTCACCACTACACAGCCTTGGCGCGCGCGCGGAACCGCTGCGGCCGAGGCTGACGGTTGCCCTTCTGGGGCAAAATAATTATGCGCCATTAATGCACGGGTTTTGCCGGGGCGTGCGGGACGTGGGCGCAGTTAATCCCACGCCCCCCACGAAGTGTTGCCTCGGCCTCGCTGTCTTGGCCGTATAAATAGGAGGGAGGGGACGGCCAAACACACACGCGCCCCCTCCGCTCTCTTCTTCTTCCTCCTCACTCCTTTGCTTCCTTGCTGCCGCCGCGCCGCCGCCGGGCCATCGCAAGCCATGGCGCGAGGCGAGTGGGACGGTTCCAACGTCCCCGAAGGCCACATTGAGTTCCTCCGCGTGACGCGGAGGCTTCCTGTCGAGGCGGTTGTGGGGACGCGGATCCCCGACGAAAGGGAGATCTCGCCGGCACCGAGGGTCGGCGAGTTCGTCGTCTTCCGGAGCCATTTCCTCGGCAGATTTGGTTTGCTTGCGAGCGGCTTCCTCCGCTCCTTCCTCAACTTCTACCGCCTCCAACGTCATCACTTCACTCCCAACATGGTGGTGCTTCTCTCCGCCTTCGTGACCTTCTGCGAAGGCTACCTCGGCGTCTTGCCCACGCTTGAGCTGTGGGGCAAGTTCTTCTACCTGAAGTTGGGTACCCAGGCCAAGCGCGAGCCGGCCCAGTGCGGATCCTGCGTTGCCGTGTGGCGCACCAGCTCCGGGACCCGCTTTCCTCCCATATCTTTGCTAGAGTCGGCGAAGCTATGGCAGAAGTCATACTTCTACGTCCGCAACCTCCACCCGACTAGTGACTACATCAACCTGCCAGCCTTCACGATCGGCCCGCCTGGCGAGCCACGGAACAACTGGGGGCAACAACCCAAACCGGTGCCGGCTTCCATCACCAACGTCCTTGTCCGGCTTCAGGAGATGACGGACGTGGAGGGCCTCAAGCCGGCGGACTTGCTGGCCGCCTTCGTCTGCGACATGAGCGGCCACCGGGACCCCTGCCGGATGTCCACGAAGGAGCTTCCAATGGTGGAGGTGGTCTGCCATGTTAACTACTTCTCCGACAGCAAGCTCAGCGAGACCGACTGGCAATTTGGCAAATAGCCGTACAGTCGTGCCAACCCGCCACCGCCGGTTAGTATCTGGTCCCCATTCTTTGCTCATGCAGTGCTCTTCATCCGACCGGACCACCCAGACGCGGGGCAGCGCTTCGCTGGTGAGGTAGCAACCGGCGCGCCGGCTCCGGGCCATCAATGGATGCCGGACCGCGAGGAGAGTGACGTGGGCAACCCCGAGCTAGGTGCGGCCGCGCTGGAAGACGGAGGCGAGGACGACGCCACCGGGGGAGGCGGCGACGGAGGAGGCGGAGCCGCAGGAGGCGGCGCAGGAGGAGGCGGAGCCGCAGGAGGCGTCGCAGGAGGAGACGGCGACGTCCGGTCCTGGCCGGATGATGATGAGGACGAAGAGGGGTAACGCCGCCCCGAAGGCGTCGAGGGGCAGGCGCTGGCCCTTTGACTGCGTGGACGCCAAGTGGAGCGCCGACTAGTGCACCCGTGGTGGCTAAACATCGGGGTGAGGGCCTGTTTGGCAGCCGGCCGCCCAAGATGGCCAAGCAAGTGGCCGCGACCAAGCGGCAGGATGCCACGAAGGTGGCCGCCATCCAGAGGGCCCCAAAGGATCGCCCAATGGTGTCCGGGTAAGTGCGTTAGGTGCACCGCCTTGGTTGCTTTTCTCTCTCGCAAACTTCTCATCTCTACTTGCTTTGCTGAACTGGGCCGCCATCTCCATATCACGGGCTCCATCCGCCTCGCTAATCGGACCAGCAGGCGGCTCTGAGGAGGCCTGGTGCGTGGACCCGGCCGCTGCCCTTCGGGAGGTGACCGAAAGGAACACGCGGGAGGAGCGGGAAGCTGCCGCGGCGCGGGCGGACACTGATGCCCAGGCCGCCGCGTCAGCGCAGGCGGAGGCCCAAGCCACAGCGCACGCGGAGGCAGAGGCGGCGACCAAGGCGGAGGCGGAGGCCGATGCCAAGGCCGCGGAGGATCCGGCTGGCAGCGGGATCCCGGAAGCTGCGAATCTTGAGCAGCGGGAGGTGCTGGTGGTGGAGGACCAGGTACCGACTGGGGCAGCCAGAGCCGACCAGACGGCGCCGGAGCTGGAGGTTGCTAACTCCGTCATCCCGGAGGCAAAGGTGACTCAATGCGTGCCGGGTGCTGGCGAGCGAGGTGACGGCCATCCCAGAGGGCCGGGGATTCCGCAGGCCAGCACTAGGTTGGCGACGAGCCAGGCCATGACGACACGAACCCCCGCGCGCCTGCGCCCGGCGCGGGCGGTTTCCACGCCGAGGCCGGTAGAAATCGGGGCCGCGAGCTCGCAGGGAGCCCACACCGAGGCCACGAGTTCCGCTCCGCCTGGTTGGACGCAAGGGGCCGGCCTGGCCGCCCTGAACCTCGCGGTGCGGGACGTCCTGGACAAGTTCTTCGCCCACGGCGCCACCCTCCTGAGGCGAGGAGCGAGATGGTGGCGATGCAGACGTCTGTCCGGGTATGCTCTTGATCTTGCTTTTTATTTTTCTGATCTTTAGTGGGGGTGTGCCAGCGCACCCACTGGGTGTAGCCCCCGAGTTCCAAGCCGGCTGCTGAGCAGGCCGGTTGGAACTTTAAGGTGTGTTTCCGAATGTTGAGATGTCGTGCTTGCCGCAGGACTACCACAACTTGCGTGCAGTCGCCTTCAACTCCCAAAACCAGACGCTCGCCAACCGAGCCGCTGAGTTGCAGAAGAACCGAGGAACTTAGGCCGGCTTTCAGTGGGGGCACGCAAGCACACACACTGGGTGTAGCCCCCAAGATTCGGGCCGACTACTGAGCAGTCGGGCCGGATCTTCCCCATAACTTCTTGTCTTTGTTGATGCTATTGCTAATGATTCTTCTTTGCCTTTGCAGAGGCCGCCGACCGTGTGCATGAACTCGAGGGCCAGCTTTAGGCCAAATAGCTGGAGCGCAGCCAGGCGGCCATTTGACTACGGGTGAGCAACCGACACGAGGTCCAGTCAGATGCCCTGCGTTGCGTAGAAATGAGCCAAGGCGCCTTTGGCGAAGTTCGTGCCGTTGTCGGTGATGATGTTGTGTGGGATGCCGTATCGAACGGTGATATCTGCAATGAATGTAACGGTTGTGGGGCCGTTTAGCTTCTTGGTCGGCTTTGCTTCAATCCATTTCGTGAACTTGTCCACGGCAACCAGCAGATGGGTCATGCCGCCGCGTGCGGTCTTGAATGGGCCCACCATGTCCAACCCCCATACGGCAAACGGCCAGGTGATGGGAATAGTCTTGAGGGCTGAGGCCGGCTGGTGCTACTTGGTGCTGAAACGCTGGCACCCCTTGCACTTCCGGACCAACTCCTTGGTGTCGTCTAGAGCAGTCGGCCAGAAGAAACCAAGGCGGAAAGCATTGGCAACGAGGGCTCTGGAGGCAGCATGGTGGCCACATTCGCCTTGATGAATGTCCCTGAGGATTGCAATGCCCCTCTCCGGCTCGACGCAGCGCTGGAAGACACCAGTCGCGCTGCGCCTGACGAGCTCTCTGTTGATGATCGTGTATGCAGTCGCCCAGCGTTGCACTTGCTGGGCCAACACCTCGTCGGCTGGGAGCTCGCAGCTCACTAGAAAGTTGAGGATGGGCTGGCCCCAAGACGGGGCTTCTACCACTGTCATGACGGCGACCGGCACTAGGGTGGCCGGGTTGGGAGGCGGTCGCTCCTTGTCGCATCGCGGAAGTCCACGGGCCGACTACAGCAGTCCCCAGACCGGGTTCTGGAGTTCTCGAGCCGGGTTTAGGTGATGGGGCCCCCGGACCGCCAGTAGAAGTCCCCGGGCCGGCTTCTATAGTCCCCGAGCTGGATCCGGCTGCTCCAGGGTCAGCTGGCACGAAGATGGATTCTGATTCTGGCGAAGGCTGGATAGACCGCTTGCGCAAGCACTCGAGGGAAACGCCGGCTAGTATGGCTTGCTGGGTAGAGCCAATCCGTGCCACGGCGTCGACTGCTTCGTTGTCGGCCCGTGGCATGTGGATGAACTCGCACCCATCAAAGTATCCGCTGATCTGCTGGACGAGGAAGCTGTAGCTGGCCATGTTGGCGTCCTTGGCGTCCCAGTCGCTAGAGGACTGTTGTAACACAAGGTCCGAGTCGCTATAGCACAAGATGTGGCGGATGCCGATCTCCTTGGCCAGTCGGAGCCCGTGAACGAGTGCCTCATACTCGGCCACATTGTTGGAGGCGGCGAAGTGGATTTGCAGCGTGTACCTGAACTTGTCACCTTTGGGAGAGGTGAGGACGATGCTGGCTCCCAAACCGGTGTGCATCTTCAAGCCATCAAAGTGCATCCGCCAATGCGTGGAATCCGGCGCAGGCGGCAGGTACTGGGTCTCGGCCCAGTCGACAAGGAAGTCGGCCAGCGCTTGGGACTTGATGGCGGTGCGGGGCTGGTAGAGGATGGTGTGGGGAGCCAGTTCGATGGCCCACTTGGCCACCCGGCCCGAGGCATCTCGGTTGCCCATGATCTCGGCAAGGGGGCGGTAAAGACGACCGTGATGGTGTGCTCCTGGAAGTACTGCTTCAGCTTCTTGGCAGCAAGGTACACGCCGTAGCACATCTTCTGGTAGTGGGGGTAGTTCTGCTTGGAAGCAGACAACACCTCGCTCATGTAGTAGACCGGCCTCTGGACTAGCTGTGCCCTACCGGCTTCTGGGCGTTCGACAACAATCACCATGCTGATGACCCGGTTGGTGGCGGCGATGTAGAGGAGCATGGGCTCTTTAGCAGTCGGAGCGGACAGAACAGGCAGAGTGGACAGCATCCGCTTGAGCTGGAGGAACGCCTCATCCACCTGGTCGGTCCACTTGAAGCATGTGGTCTTCTTCATCAGCTGGTACAAAGGGACGGCCTTCTCTCCTAGCTGGCTGACGAACCGGCTGAGAGATGCTAGGCACCCGGTGAACTTCTGGACGTCCCGCAGTCGGGTCGGTCTCTTCATTCGCTCAATGGCCTTGATCTTTACGGGGTTGCACTGTATCCCACACTCAGAAACAAGAAAGCTAAGGAGCTGGCCGGCTGGTACTCCGAAGACGCACTTCTCCGGGTTGAGCTTGATCTGAAAACGGCGCAGGTTGGCGAAGGTCTCCTTGAGATCCTCCAACAGGGTACCGCGCTTCTCCGTCTTCACCACTATGTCATCCACATAGACGTGGGCATTTCTGCCGAGTTGCTTCAAAAGGCACTTCTGCATGCAGCGTTGAAAAGTGGCGGGGGCATTCCTCAAGCCGAACGTCATGGTGATGTAGCAGAAGGCGCCGAAAGGGGTGATGAAGGCAGTCTTCAGTCGATCGGCCGGGTCCAGCTTGATCTGGTGGTAACCGGAGTAGGCGTCCAAAAAGGACAAAAGCTCGCAGCCGGCCACGGAGTCGATCACTTGATCAATCCGGGGCAAGGCAAACGGATCCTTGGGGCAGGCTTTGTTGAGGCTTGTGTAGTCGATACACATGCGCCACTTGTTGTTTTTCTTCAGGACGAGGACTGGGTTGGCAAGCCAGTCTAGTAGAACACTTCCATGATGAAGCCGGCTGCGAGAAGCCGGGTGATTTCTTCACCAACGATCCTTCTCTTCTCTTCAGATAGGTGGTGGAGGGGTTGCTTGACCGGCTTAGCATCCGATCACACATGCAGTTTGTGCTCGACGAATTCCTTTGGAACACCCGGCATGTCCTTGGGGGACCATGCAAAGATGTCCCGATTCTCATGGAGGAAGTCGACGAGCTCACTTTCCTATTTGCTGTCGAGGTTAGCCCCCACGACAGCGTACTTCTCCGGGTGCGCCGGGTCCAAGATGATCTTCTTGGTTTCCTTGGCTGGCTGGAAGGAGCCCTCGGCCTCAACCTCCTTGGGATCAGATGGCATGGTCGGCTGCTCGCTGGCCATGGCCATAGCCCTGTCAAGGAGGCGCTTCTCTTCGGCGATGATGAGGGACTCGGCCAGCTGGGAGCTGGCTACGACGGACGTGAGTGACTTCTTGTAGTCGCCGGCAATGGTGATGATGCCCTTGGGACCCGGCATCTTCATCTTCAGGTACGCGTATTGCGGAACCGCCATGAATTTGGCTAGTGCAGGCCGGCCCAAGAGTGCGTGGTAGGGGCTGTCCAAGTTGACCACCTCGAACTAGATAGGCTCGCGGTGGAAGTGGGTCTTGTCGCCGAACAGGACATCGATCTTGTTCTTGCCGATTGGAGAGCAGGAAAGCCCAGGGACAATGCCATAGAACACGGTCCGGCTAGGCTGGAGTTGCTTCTCCTTGATACCCAGCTTTTCCATGGTGTCGCGGTAGAGGATGTTGATGCTGCTGCCGCCGTCTATCAGGACTCGGGAGAAGCGGCACGCCCGCCTCTCTGTTGAGAAGGTGGAGTCCAGCACCATGGCATAAGCACCCGACGAAGGCATCACAGCCGGCTGGTTGTCTCGGCTCCAGGTGATGGACCTTTCGGACCAGTGCATAAATTGGGGGACCTCTGGAATAACAACATTCACCTCGTGGTGCTGCTGATGCCGACTGCATTTGTCGTCAGCTTCACTGGTGAAGACGAAGTAAGTGGCGTTCTCGTTGGGGAATTCATCTTGGAGCATGCCGATAGGGCGGGCCGGCTGCTGAGGAGCCGGGGCCGCTGGGCTGGCCGGAGGAGGTGGTAAGTCCTCACCTTAGTGATTCGGGTGAGCCACCTACACTGTCGGGTCATATGGTTGGACAGCTTCACGCCGCTGTGGAACTTGCATGGGGCATCGAGGGCCTGCTCGAAGGAGAAGGCAGGCAGCCAGGCACCCTTGCCGCCCCGCTGACGCTTGGGGCCGGGTTGCCCGGCCGGCTGTTGATCCTCGACGGTGGCCACCTGCCGGCTATTGGAAGCCGGCTGCTGGGCCTTACGCTTGTTGTCGTTCGGCTATTGGCGCCGATTGGAGTCACTAGCCGGTGCTTGAGAAGCCGGCGGGATCACCTTCTCGGACGCGTCAACCCGGATATCCGACTTCATGGAGGAGTTGGCCATTGCATACTTGTCCGCCACAATCAGGAGCTCGTCCAAGGTAGCCGTATCATCACACAGAAGCTTGTGCTTGAGCAGGGTGCCCTCTCAACAGCCGACAGTGAAGTACTCGATGGCGTGCACCTCGTGCACCCCTTCGCAGGAGTTGCGCAACTCGGCCCAACGCGTCAGGTAGTCACGAGTGGACTCGTCCGGCCCCTGAACGCACATGGAGAGCTGGCGAGGCTTGGGAGGCCGCTTGTAGGTGTTGTTGAAGTTGCGGACGAAGACGTCGCTGAAGTCCAACCAGCTGTTGATGTAGTTGGCCTTGAGGCTGTTCAGCCATGTCCGGGCCGTGCCCTGCAGCATGAGCGAAACATACTTCACGGCAACGCACTTGTTGCCGTTTTCTATACTGACGGCTGTGGTGTAGTCGGTTAGCCAATCTTCTGGCTTCATGGTGCCGGTGTACTTGGGAGTGTCGCGAGGGTACATGAACCCTTTGGGGAAGGGCTCGTCATGGATGCGGGGGCCGAAGCAGGCCGGGCCGACTGTATCCTCCTCCTCCACTGCCAGGGACCAAGCCAGCCGCTCGATCCGGTGACGAGCGTCATTCTCACCGACTGCTTCGCGGGGGCCTAGCCAGCCCCCCAGTGTCGGGTGGTCAACCGGTGCCGGAGAAGCCCGCCTCTCCCTGCAGGGAGGAGGAGGATGTTCATCCTACTGGCGCCGGCCATCGCTCTTGGAGGAACTTGCCGGCTTTTTGCAACCGTCGCGTGGGAGCGCCGGCTGCGGCTAGCAGCCGGCTCTGGGTTCCGTTGGCCACGGCCACCACCACTTGGGGACTGGGATGTCGCCCCATTCTCGCGGCTGGGTGGAGGGTTTCCTTCCAAGAGGTCGGCCTGCCGGCTGGCTCCCACGACGCGGTTGCACGCGTCTTGCTGCATGTTCGCAGCGTTGAGGAGTTCCTGGAGGCGGTTTAGCTGGCTGCGCCATTCGTCGCCCTCCAGGTTCTCGAGATCTTCTGCCGCCGCCCGTGCGGCGCGCAGGTTCTGCACGGGGGTGTCATAAATCGGACGTCCGACTCCCAGCATGCTGGTGATGGCTGCGCCGCATTGCCGGATGGCGCCGGCTCGGCTGGGCTCTGCCGCAGCCGGTGTGCCGCCAGCTATGCGGTCGATCTCGCGCTGGTTGGCCTCAGCGCGGCGCTTCATGGCCGCCATCTTGGTGGAGCTGTCGAGGAGCTTGACGCGGATTTCTTCTAGCGCCGCTGCGTTGGCGTTGGCTCCGACGGGAGCCACCAGGTCCTGCATTGCTGCTCGCAATGGGTCTTGGATGGCCCCGCCAGAGCCCTGGCTGTTGCCAGTGACCATCACCTCCACGAAAACGCCGGTGTCGAGCGCGCCGGCAGAGGCGATGCTAGAGATGGGAGGGAGCGGGTCCTCGATGACCACCACGTCGCCGGGGAACCCGTCAGCGCGTCTGCATCGGAGAGGTTAAGCTTCCCAAAGAGGTCGACGAGGCAGCTCGCGGGGCAAACGACTCCCTCGTCGAGCGATGCGCTGGTTCAAGCGCAAGCGAACGTATCGGGCTGGCTGATCAGGGCGGCCACGACATGCTTGCTGGAGAGGAAGGCGGTTCCCGTCCAGAACGTGTCTCCGGCCAACGCCGCGTATGGCCCCACGATGGGCGCCTACTATCGTGGTAATCTCACGTCAGATGTCAGGTGTGGTGCCCCCGACTCAATCGTGCACTAATCATACATGCAAACATGCACGATCAAGCACAGGGACTCACGGGAAGATATCACAACACAACTCTAACACAAATAAAACGGAGATCCACAATATTACAGACCAGGGATCACGAAGATCAGAATACATAAGTCAGTCATACAAATATTATCTGAGTACAGACATAGTTAGACAAGTTTTGCCTTCATAAGGCTAGCACAAACAACGACTCTAGATCGAAAGGCGTAGGCCTCCTGCCTGGGAGCCTCCGATCCTACTCCTGGTCAGCTGGCTCGATCCAGTAGTAAGTGCCCTCTGGACCCTCCTGGTAGTAAGCTCCTGAGGTGGCATCTGGCTCCAGGGCTCCATCGTCGGTTGTATCATCAAGTAGGGGAATATGGGGAAAAAGAAGTAACAAAGCAACCGTGAGTACTCATCCGAAGTACTCAGCAAGCAAGGATCTATACTACATATGCAACATTATCAAAGGAGAAAGGCTGTATATGTGGACTGGGCTGCAGATATGCCAGAATAGAGAGAAGGCCTAGTCCTATCAAAGACTAGCATCTTCAAACATCCTCACGAAGCCACCATCTCACAGCAATAGAAGAGAGTAGAATAGCATTTTATTATGCAAACATGTTGAAGTACAGCTCAAAGATCCTTCCTCGACTCCCAGCGAGAAAGCGATCCCGAAGCTTCAATTAAGTAACAAGTATCCAGTTCAAGTAGTATATCGGGATATACAAACTGAGCGTCCTTTACCGTAGGACCGGCTATCGATAGATTATTCATCCCTGCAGGGGTGCACTACTGTTACCCAACACGCTCGATCAACTCTGGTCGGACACACTTGCTGGGTAATGCCCGGCCTCGGAAGATCAACACGAAGCAGCGCCCTACCTAGGCTCGGCAGAGAGGTCAGCACGCCGGACTAACCTATGCACCCAGAGGTCTTGGGCCATCGCCCTGGGCACCCTACGTGTTGCGAGACTGGCCGGGGTGCAGGCGCGACACTGAACTCGCCAGTGAAGTATCTAGCCCAATCCCGACAATCAGCCCGCACGGTGAATCGTGACGTCTGACGAGCTTTCGGGAGAAACGTACATCGCAGAGGGCCCCATAACCATAATCCCGCGTGGTGGTAGTGCGTATAGGGCACGTCGACCCACTCAGATCACACACCCAAATCCAATAGGCTCATTTAGTATCACACGGAGACAATCAGAGTTTCTGAAGCTCCGCCACAATATCACACTCGAGTGCCCTTCCGGCACACTCGACAACATAGATCCCCTGCGGGTACCCACCAGGGTGGACCCGCCTGTAACAAAGATCAAGGTAACCATGTGGTCGTAACATCAAGGGGGAAACCCGAGGAATCACCCTCGGCGGATTCCACTCGATGAAATCATCAGGGTGAACGTATGAGGTATCACCCTCGAGGTTCATACTCAGGGGTTGCACGACAGAGTCGTATCGGAAGTGGAGAAGGAGGAATCACCCTCGATGACCACGACCGAACAGCTACACTGCAGAGTATTCATCAGGAGTGCGTTACGAGGTATCACCCTCGTCACTCGATAGTAACTATGCAGAGTCGTACAACTAAGGGGGTGAAGTGATGTGTCGGTCTCTGGTGGACGATCACTTTGATCGAGTCATCGATGATCAAGCAGGGGCAACAAGGTTAAGGTGGTGGGGGTTACTGATGGTCCACTACCAACCTATACTAAGCAGTTTAACATAGGCAGGTAAGGTAACAATAAACAGGTTACAAAAGCAGGCTATGCATCAGAATAGGAGCAAACATTAACAATAGCAAAATCTAATGCAAGCAAGAGAAATGGAATGGGCGATATCTGTATGCTCAAGGGGGGGGGGCTTGCCTGGTTGCTCTGGCAAGAGAGAGGGGTCGTCAACGGGCTGCTCGTCGGTAGTGTAGTCGTACCCAGCTGCAGCGTTGTCGGTCTCAGCGTCTATCGAGAGAGAAGGAGGGGGAGAGAAACAATAAATTCACAGCAAAAATGCAAACAATATGTATGACATGCCTAAATGATATGCCGGGGTGTTCTACTGCCTAACTAAATGATTTAGTTAATTTAGGAATTTAACCGGATTTATTTAATCAATGTTGGGCACTATTCATTTATCGAATTCGGTCTAAAAGTTCAATGTTCATATAGCTAAGGGCATCTGACAGTGATAGAGGCGAGGGTGTCCCGATCTTTCGATGAGATGATATCTATCGTTTTTGGTGGAGTAGACTTTGACGATCCGACTACGAACGTGCGAGGACGTCGCGCCTTAGCAATCGCTAAACCAACTCCGAGAGGTTATTGACCACGCCGGAGCACAATCAACCTGACCCCGAGGGTCTATCTCCTGCAAGCAAACGAAGAACAAGCAAGAAACTAAGATTTGCAATCTGGATATTGCGAATATAAGATGAAAGCTTTATTGATCGAGGTGGGGTTCTGTGACGTCTTGGTCTGGTCGTTGAACACAAACGAAGTACGCGAAGTTGCAGCTATGGCGAACTTTTAATCATAACAAAACCCAAAGTCTAAACGGTGCCCTAAGGGCTGTATATATGGAGGAAGAGGAGGGGATTTCGTGGCCCTTGAAGGAGGGGTCCGAAACCAACCCTATCTCTTGTTTCCCCACACACACGGACTCTAAAAACAGCCTATACTCAAGTATTTCGAAATTACATGGGCCTGGTCCAATAATAAGGTGACGCAGCACCTATAATAGCCTCTGGACGAAATTTATGAAGTGACATCTTGTATATTTCGTCCAAGGCTTCCTGCACTCATTATGGTGGCTTCAAAGTCCTGAAATCATCACTTGTAACTCCGTTCTTGTTCCCCTTGTGCATGCCATCATCTCCATGCTTGAACTTGCTCCAAGGTTCCTCTTTCTTGTCCAAGCTAGGGCCTTCATTTGTAAGCAAAACAAATGTATCCAATTTAGGCAGCATCATATTCTCATGAACTTTAGAATCATTACCAAGAAACGAAAGTACCTGATAATTTAATTGGCGTGCGCGAGCTCTAGTAATTGGTCCAGTATGTATAGAATCAGGGGCTGTGGGTGTAACAATGGTATTGATGTCCTCATCATCCTCCCCTTCTTGAAATGAAGTCGTCCTCGACGGAAGCTCATCTTCCTCACCCAAATAAGGATTCAGATCTGCAATGTTAAAAGTGGGACTAACCCCAAAATCTGCAGGCAGCTCAAGTTTATATGCATTATCATTTATTTTCTCTAACACCTTAAAAGGACCATCAGCACGTGGCATTAGCTTTGATTTGCGCAAATCAGGAAATCTATCCTTACGCAAATGTAACCAAACAAGATCTCCAGGTGCAAACACAACATGTTTTCTACCCTTATCTCCAGCAAGTTTATATTTAGCATTCATACGCTCAATGTTCTCCTTAGTTAACTCATGCATTTTTAAGATCAATTCAGCACATTGTTTAGCATCAAAATTAACCTTCTCCGAAGATGGAAGAGGCAACAAATCAATTGGTGCACGAGGAAGGAAACCATACACAATTTCAAAAGGACACATCTTAGTAGTAGAATGCAATGAATGATTATAAGCAAATTCAATATGAGGCAAGCATTCTTCCTACATTTTCTTGTTATTCTTCAAAACAGCCCTAAGCATAGTAGACAATGTTCTATTGACTACTTCAGTTTGTCCATCAGTTTGGGGGTGACATGTAGTACTAAAAAGCAGTTTAGTCCCCAACTTAGCCCATAAACATCTCCAAAAGTGGCTAAGAAATTTAGTATCACGATCTGAAACAATAGTATTTGGCACACCATGCAAGCGTATAATTTCACGAAAGAACAAATCAGCAACATTAACAGCATCATCGCTTTTATGACATGGTATAAAGTGTGCCATTTTCGAGAACCTATCCACGACAACAAATATGCTATCCCTCCCCTTCTTTGTTCGAGGTAAACCTAAAACAAAGTCCATAGATATATCCTCCCAAGGAACACTATGATGAGGACATCAATACCATTGTTACACCCACAGCCCCTGCTTCTATACATACTGGACCAATTACTAGAGCTCGCGCACGCCAATTAAAATATCATGTACTTTCGTTTCTTGGTAATGATTCTAAAGTTCATGAGAATATGATGCTGCCTAAATTGGATACATTTGTTTTGCTTACAAATGAAGGGCCTAGCTTGGACAAGAAAGAGGAACCTTGGAGCAAGTTCAAGCATGGAGATGATGGCATGCACAAGGGGAACAAGAACGGAGTTACAAGTGATGATTTCAGGACTTTGAAGCCACCATACTGAGTGCAGGAAGCCTTGGACGAAATATACAAGATGTCACTTCATAAATTTCGTCCAGAGGCTATTATAGGTGCTGCGTCACCTTATTATTGGGCCAGGCCCATGTAATTTCGAAATACTTGAGTATAGGCTGTTTTTAGAGTCCGTATGTGTGGGGAAACAAGAGATAGGGTTGGTTTCGGACCCCTCCTTCAAGGGCCACGAAATCCCCTCCTCTTCCTTCATATATACAGCCCTTAGGGCACCGTTTAGACTTTGGGTTTTGTTTAGATTAAAAGTTCGCCATAGCTGCAACTTCGCGTACTTCGTTTGTGTTCAACGACCAGACCAAGACGTCACAGAACCCCACCTTGATCAATAAAGCTTTCATCTTATATTCGCAATATCCAGATTGCAAATCTTAGTTTCTTGCTTGTTCTTCATTTGCTTGCAGGAGATAGACCCTCGTGGTCAGGTTGATTGTGCTCCGGCGTGGTCAATAACCTCTCGGAGTTGGTTTAGCGATTGCTAAGGCGCGTCCTCGCACGTTCGTAGTTGGATCGTCAAAGTCTACTCCACCAAAAACGATAGCTATCATCTCATCGAAAAATCGGGACACCCTCGCCTCTATCAGATTAGGAGGTGTTTTATTACAAGATGGCAAACCTGTTGCATACTTTTCTGAAAAATTGAGTGGGCCTAGTCTGAACTATTCTACTTATGATAAAGAATTATATGCTCTTGTTCGGACCTTAGAAACATGGCAACATTATTTATGGCCCAAAGAATTTGTTATACATTCTGATCATGGATCTTTGAAACACATTAAAAGTCAAGCAAAACTGAACCGTAGACATGCTAAATGGGTTGAATTTATTGAGACTTTCCCTTATGTCATTAAACACAAGAAGGGTAAAGAAAATGTTATTGCTGATGCATTGTCTCGTCGTTATACTATGCTTTCACTACTTGACTTTAAAATATTTGGTTTGGAGACCATCAAAGATCAATATGTGCATGATGCTGAATTTAAAGATGTATTACAGAATTGTAAGGAAGGGAGAACATGGAACAAGTTTGTCGTTAACGATGGATTTGTGTTTCGTGCTAACAAGCTATTCATTCCAGCTAGCTCTGTTCGTCTTTTGTTGTTGCAGGAGGCGCATGGAGGAGGATTAATGGGACACTTTGGCGTGAAGAAGACGGAGGATATACTTGCTACACATTTCTTTTGGCCAAAGATGAGACGGGATGTTGAGCGTTTTGTTGCTCGCTGCACTACATGTCAAAAAGCTAAGTCACGACTCAATCCTCATGGTTTATATATGCCTTTGCCTGTACCTAGTGTTCCTTGGGAGGATATATCTATGGACTTTGTTTTAGGTTTACCTCGAACAAAGAAGGGGAGGGATAGCATATTTGTTGTCCTGGATAGGTTCTCGAAAATGGCACACTTTATACCACGTCATAAAAGCGATGATGCTGTTAATGTTGCTGATTTGTTCTTTCGTGAAATTATACGCTTGCATGGTGTGCCAAATACTATTGTTTCAGATCGTGATACTAAATTTCTTAGCCACTTTTGGAGATGTTTATGGGCTAAGTTGGGGACTAAACTGCTTTTTAGTACTACATGTCACCCCCAAACTGATGGACAAACTGAAGTAGTCAATAGAACATTGTCTACTATGCTTAGGGCTGTTTTGAAGAATAACAAGAAAATGTGGGAAGAATGCTTGCCTCATATTGAATTTGCTTATAATCGTTCATTGCATTCTACTACTAAGATGTGTCCTTTTGAAATTGTGTATGGTTTCCTTCCTCGTGCACCAATTGATTTGTTGCCTCTTCCATCTTCGGAGAAGGTTAATTTTGATGCTAAACAACGTGCTGAATTGATCTTAAAAATGCATGAGTTAACTAAGGAGAACATTGAGCGTATGAATGCTAAATATAAACTTGCTGGAGATAAGGGTAGAAAACATGTTGTGTTTGCACCTGGAGATCTTGTTTGGTTACATTTGCGTAAGGATAGATCTCCTGATTTGCGCAAATCAAAGCTAATGCCACGTGCTGATGGTCCTTTTAAGGTGTTAGAGAAAATAAATGATAATGCATATAAACTTGAGCTGCCTGCAGATTTTGGGGTTAGTCCCACTTTTAACATTGCAGATCTGAAGCCTTATTTGGGTGAGGAAGATGAGCTTCCGTCGAGGACGACTTCATTTCAAGAAGGGGAGGATGATGAGGACATCAATACCATTGTTACACCCACAGCCCCTGCTTCTATACATACTGGACCAATTACTAGAGCTCGCGCACGTCAATTAAAATATCAGGTACTTTCGTTGTACCAAGAAACGAAAGTACCTGATATTTTAATTGACGTGCGCGAGCTCTAGTAATTGGTCCAGTATGTATAGAAGCAGGGGCTGTGGGTGTAACAATGGTATTGATGTCCTCATCATCCTCCCCTTCTTGAAATGAAGTCGTCCTCGACGGAAGCTCATCTTCCTCACCCAAATAAGGCTTCAGATCTGCAATGTTAAAAGTGGGACTAACCCCAAAATCTGCAGGCAGCTCAAGTTTATATGCATTATCATTTATTTTCTCTAACACCTTAAAAGGACCATCAGCACGTGGCATTAGCTTTGATTTGCGCAAATCAGGAAATCTATCCTTACGCAAATGTAACCAAACAAGATCTCCAGGTGCAAACACAACATGTTTTCTACCCTTATCTCCAGCAAGTTTATATTTAGCATTCATACGCTCAATGTTCTCCTTAGTTAACTCATGCATTTTTAAGATCAATTCAGCACGTTGTTTAGCATCAAAATTAACCTTCTCCGAAGATGGAAGAGGCAACAAATCAATTGGTGCACGAGGAAGGAAACCATACACAATTTTAAAAGGACACATCTTAGTAGTAGAATGCAATGAACGATTATAAGCAAATTCAATATGAGGCAAGCATTCTTCCCACATTTTCTTGTTATTCTTCAAAACAGCCCTAAGCATAGTAGACAATGTTCTATTGACTACTTCAGTTTGTCCATCAGTTTGGGGGTGACATGTAGTACTAAAAAGCAGTTTAGTCCCCAGCTTAGCCCATAAACATCTCCAAAAGTGGCTAAGAAATTTAGTATCACGATCTGAAACAATAGTATTTGGCACACCATGCAAGCGTATAATTTCACGAAAGAACAAATCAGCAACATTAACAGCATCATCGCTTTTATGACATGGTATAAAGTGTGCCATTTTCGAGAACCTATCCACGACAACAAATATGCTATCCCTCCCCTTCTTTGTTCGAGGTAAACCTAAAACAAAGTCCATAGATATATCCTCCCAAGGAACATGATAGAGGCGAGGGTGTCCCGATCTTTCGATGAGATGATAGCTATCGTTTTTGGTGGAGTAGACTTTGACGATCCGACTACGAACGTGCGAGGACGTCGCGCCTTAGCAATCGCTAAACCAACTCCGAGAGGTTATTGACCACGCCGGAGCACAATCAACCTGACCACGAGGGTCTATCTCCTGCAAGCAAACGAAGAACAAGCAAGAAACTAAGATTTGCAATCTGGATATTGCGAATATAAGATGAAAGCTTTATTGATCAAGGTGGGGTTCTGTGACGTCTTGGTCTGGTCGTTGAACACAAACGAAGTACGCGAAGTTGCAGCTATGGCGAACTTTTAATCTAAAGAAAACCCAAAGTCTAAACGGTGCCCTAAGGGCTGTATATATGGAGGAAGAGGAGGGGATTTCGTGGCCCTTGAAGGAGGGGTCCGAAACCAACCCTATCTCTTGTTTCCCCACACATACGGACTCTAAAAACAGCCTATACTCAAGTATTTCGAAATTACATGGGCCTGGCCCAATAATAAGGTGACGCAGCACCTGTAATAGCCTCTGGACGAAATTTATGAAGTGACATCTTGTATATTTCGTCCAAGGCTTCCTGCACTCATTATGGTGGCTTCAAAGTCCTGAAATCATCACTTGTAACTCCGTTCTTGTTCCCCTTGTGCATGCCATCATCTCCATGCTTGAACTTGCTCCAAGGTTCCTCTTTCTTGTCCAAGCTAGGCCCTTCATTTGTAAGCAAAACAAATGTATCCAATTTAGGCAGCATCATATTCTCATGAACTTTAGAATCATTACCAAGAAACGAAAGTACCTGATATTTTAATTGGCGTGCGCGAGCTCTAGTAATTGGTCCAGTATGTATAGTAATAGAGGCGAGGGTGTCCCGATCTTTCGATGAGATGATAGCTATCGTTTTTGGTGGAGTAGACTTTGACGATCCGACTACGAACGTGCGAGGACGTCGCGCCTTAGCAATCGCTAAACCAACTCCGAGAGGTTATTGACCACGCCGGAGCACAATCAACCTGACCACGAGGGTCTATCTCCTGCAAGCAAACGAAGAACAAGCAAGAAACTAAGATTTGCAATCTGGATATTGCGAATATAAGATGAAAGCTTTATTGATCAAGGTGGGGTTCTGTGACGTCTTGGTCTGGTCGTTGAACACAAACGAAGTACGCGAAGTTGCAGCTATGGCGAACTTTTAATCTAAACAAAACCCAAAGTCTAAACGGTGCCCTAAGGGCTCTATATATGGAGGAAGAGGAGGGGATTTCGTGGCCCTTGAAGGAGGGGTCCGAAACCAACCCTATCTCTTGTTTCCCCACACATACGGACTCTAAAAACAGCCTATACTCAAGTATTTCGAAATTACATGGGCCTGGCCCAATAATAAGGTGACGCAGCACCTATAATAGCCTCTGGACGAAATTTATGAAGTGACATCTTGTATATTTCGTCCAAGGCTTCCTGCACTCATTATGGTGGCTTCAAAGTCCTGAAATCATCACTTGTAACTCCGTTCTTGTTCCCCTTGTGCATGCCATCATCTCCATGCTTGAACTTGCTCCAAGGTTCCTCTTTCTTGTCCAAGCTAGGGCCTTCATTTGTAAGCAAAACAAATGTATCCAATTTAGGCAGCATCATATTCTCATGAACTTTAGAATCATTACCAAGAAACGAAAGTACCTGATAATTTAATTGACGTGCGCGAGCTCTAGTAATTGGTCCAGTATGTATAGAAGCAGGGGCTGTGGGTGTAACAATGGTATTGATGTCCTCATCATCCTCCCCTTCTTGAAATGAAGTCGTCCTCGACGGAAGCTCATCTTCCTCACCCAAATAAGGCTTCAGATCTGCAATGTTAAAAGTGGGACTAACCCCAAAATCTGCAGGCAGCTCAAGTTTATATGCATTATCATTTATTTTCTCTAACACCTTAAAAGGACCATCAGCACGTGGCATTAGCTTTGATTTGCGCAAATCAGGAAATCTATCCTTACGCAAATGTAACCAAACAAGATCTCCAGGTGCAAACACAACATGTTTTCTACCCTCATCTCCAGCAAGTTTATATTTAGCATTCATACGCTCAATGTTCTCCTTAGTTAACTCATGCATTTTTAAGATCAATTCAGCACGTTGTTTAGCATCAAAATTAACCTTCTCCGAAGATGGAAGAGGCAACAAATCAATTGGTGCACGAGGAAGGAAACCATACACAATTTCAAAAGGACACATCTTAGTAGTAGAATGCAATGAACGATTATAAGCAAATTCAATATGAGGCAAGCATTCTTCCCACATTTTCTTGTTATTCTTCAAAACAGCCCTAAGCATAGTAGACAATGTTCTATTGACTACTTCAGTTTGTCCATCAGTTTGGGGGTGACATGTAGTACTAAAAAGCAGTTTAGTCCCCAACTTAGCCCATAAACATCTCCAAAAGTGGCTAAGAAATTTAGTATCATGATCTGAAACAATAGTATTTGGCACACCATGCAAGCGTATAATTTCACGAAAGAACAAATCAGCAACATTAACAGCATCATCGCTTTTATGACATGGTATAAAGTGTGCCATTTTCGAGAACCTATCCACGACAACAAATATGCTATCCCTCCCCTTCTTTGTTCGAGGTAAACCTAAAACAAAGTCCATAGATATATCCTCCCAAGGAACACTAGGTACAGGCAAAGGCATATATAAACCATGAGGATTGAGTCGTGACTTAGCTTTTTGACATGTAGTGCAGCGAGCAACAAAACGATCAACAACCCGTCTCATCTTTGGCCAAAAGAAATGTGTAGCAAGTATATCCTCCGTCTTCTTCACGCCAAAGTGTCCCATTAATCCTCCTCCATGCGCCTCCTGCAACAACAAAAGACGAACGGAGCTAGCTGGAATGCATAGCTTGTTAGCACGAAACACAAATCCATCGTTAACGACGAACTTGTTCCATGTTCTCCCTTCCTTACAATTCTGCAATACATCTTTAAATTCAGCATCATGCACATATTGATCTTTGATGGTCTCCAAACCAAATATTTTAAAGTCAAGTTGTGAAAGCATAGTATAACGACGAGACAATGCATCAGCAATAACATTTTCTTTACCCTTCTTGTGTTTAATGACATAAGGGAAAGTCTCAATAAATTCAACCCATTTAGCATGTCTACGGTTCAGTTTTGCTTGACTTTTAATGTGTTTCAAAGATTCATGATCAGAATGTATAACAAATTCTTTGGGCCATAAATAATGTTGCCATGTTTCTAAGGTCCGAACAAGAGCATACAATTCTTTATCATAAGTAGAATAGTTCAGACTAGGCCCACTCAATTTTTCAGAAAAGTATGCAACAGGTTTGCCATCTTGTAATAAAACACCTCCTAATCCAATTCCACTAGCATCACATTCAAGCTCAAAAGTCTTATTAAAATCAGGAAGTTGGAGTAAAGGAGCATGTGTCAACTTATCTTTCAATACCGTGAAGGCTTCTTCCTGTGAGGTACCCCAAACAAAAGGCACATCCTTCTTTGTAAGCTCATTGAGAGGTGCAGCAATGGTGCTGAAATCTCTCACAAAACGCCTATAGAAACCAGCGAGTCCAAGAAAACTCCTCACTTGAGTGACCGTTTTGGGCTGTGGCCAACTCTCAATAGCTTCAATCTTGGCTTTATCAACTTCAATTCCCTGTGGAGTAACAACATAGCCAAGAAAAGATACTCGGTCGGTGCAAAAGGTGCACTTCCCAAGGTTACCAAACAAACGTGCATCACGTAAAGCAATAAAAACAGCACGTAAATGTTCCAAATGTTCCTCCAAAGATCTGCTATAAATCAGTATATCATCAAAATAGACTACCACAAATCGTCCAATGAAAGCACGTAAAACTTCGTTCTTTAATCTCATGAAAGTACTAGGTGCATTAGTTAACCCAAAAGGCATGACTAACCACTCATATAAACCGAACTTAGTTTTAAATGCTGTTTTCCATTCATCTCCCAATTTCATACGAATTTGATGGTATCCACTACGCAAATCAACTTTGGAGAATATTGTAGAGCCACTCAATTCATCAAGCATATCATCTAGCCTAGGAATAGGATGACGATAAGGAATAGTAATATTATTAATGCCTCTACAATCAACACACATACGCGACGTACCATCCTTTTTTGGCACTAGTATAATAGGAACAGCACAAGGACTAAGAGATTCGCGTATATAACCTTTGTCGAGCAGCTCCTGTACTTGACGCATAATCTCCTTCGTCTCCTCTGGATTGGTACGGTATGGCGCACGGTTTGGCAACGAAGCACCGGGAATTAAGTCAATCTGATGCTCAATCCCGCGAATAGGTGGTAATCCCGGTGGCACGTCTTGTGGAAAGACGTCAGCGAACTCGTGCAAAATGTTAGTGACCGCAGGAGGCAAAGAGGAAGGCACGTCCTCGAATGAAAATAACGCCTCTTTGCACACAAAAGCATAGCAAACAGAATTGCTGAAATCTAGCTCATCAATATCAGATTTGGTGGCAAGTAAGCATGCACTTTTCAATTTAATTTCAGAAGCAACACTAGATGGTTTATTATTAGGCTTCATTTGTTGCTCAAATTCTTTTGCCACAATCTGATTTTCACTCTTATTTTTCTCCTGCTTTGCTTTACTAGCTCTATTAATATCATCTTTCAAAATAGAATCAGGAGTCATAGGAAGCAAAGTAATATGTTTATCCTTATGAACAAGAGTGTACTGATTGTTTCTACCATGGTGTACAGAATTTTTATCAAATTGCCATGGTCTACCAAGTAATAATGAACATGCTTGCATGGGTACCGCATCACAATCAACATAATCAGCATATGTAGAGATACTAAAATGCACACGAACAGTACGTGTTACCTTAACCTTGCCGCTGTTGTTGAACCATTGGATATAGTAAGGATGTGGATGTGGTCTTGTGGTGAGAGATAGCTTCTCCACCATCTCTGATAGAGGCGAGGGTGTCCCGATCTTTCGATGAGATGATAGCTATCGTTTTTGGTGGAGTAGACTTTGACGATCCGACTACGAACGTGCGAGGACGTCGCGCCTTAGCAATCGCTAAACCAACTCCGAGAGGTTATTGACCACGCCGGAGCACAATCAACCTGACCACGAGGGTCTATCTCCTGCAAGCAAACGAAGAACAAGCAAGAAACTAAGATTTGCAATCTGGATATTGCGAATATAAGATGAAAGCTTTATTGATCAAGGTGGGGTTCTGTGACGTCTTGGTCTGGTCGTTGAACACAAACGAAGTACGCGAAGTTGCAGCTATGGCGAACTTTAATCTAAACAAAACCCAAAGTCTAAACGGTGCCCTAAGGGCTGTATATATGGAGGAAGAGGAGGGGATTTCGTGGCCCTTGAAGGAGGGGTCCGAAACCAACCCTATCTCTTGTTTCCCCACACATACGGACTCTAAAAACAGCCTATACTCAAGTATTTCGAAATTACATGGGCCTGGCCCAATAATAAGGTGACGCAGCACCTATAATAGCCTCTGGACGAAATTTATGAAGTGACATCTTGTATATTTCGTCCAAGGCTTCCTGCACTCATTATGGTGGCTTCAAAGTCCTGAAATCATCACTTGTAACTCCGTTCTTGTTCCCCTTGTGCATGCCATCATCTCCATGCTTGAACTTGCTCAAAGGTTCCTCTTTCTTGTCCAAGCTAGGCCCTTCATTTGTAAGCAAAACAAATGTATCCAATTTAGGCAGCATCATATTCTCATGAACTTTAGAATCATTACCAAGAAACGAAAGTACCTGATATTTTAATTGGCGTGCGCGAGCTCTAGTAATTGGTCCAGTATGTATAGAAGCAGGGGCTGTGGGTGTAACAATGGTATTGATGTCCTCATCATATATGGACTCAGAGAAATAGCAGATAAGCTGTGGTGGTATATGGTAGGGGCGATGATGATGGTGCGGCGGCGGCGTGACAACTTGTGAACAGAACTCGAAACTCTAAAGAACTAGACGCTAAGACCAGCAACTTGACACGACGATGCAACCACAAATTCAACAAAGCAAAAACCCTAAAAAGATTATGCAAAGGCTCAGATTGGTTCGGATATGATGAACTAACCCTAAATTTTTTTTTTTGGCTTTTTCCTGGACTGTAGGTATGAAAAACAGACTCGATCTAAACTATGAAAAACTGTAAATCTCACCGAGCAACCTGGGAATCTGATACCACTTGATAGAGGCGAGGGTGTCCCGATCTTTCGATGAGATGATAGCTATCGTTTTTGGTGGAGTAGACTTTGACGATCCGACTACGAACGTGCGAGGACGTCGCGCCTTAGCAATCGCTAAACCAACTCCGAGAGGTTATTGACCACGCCGGAGCACAATCAACCTGACCACGAGGGTCTATCTCCTGCAAGCAAACGAAGAACAAGCAAGAAACTAAGATTTGCAATCTGGATATTGCGAATATAAGATGAAAGCTTTATTGATCAAGGTGGGGTTCTGTGACGTCTTGGTCTGGTCGTTGAACACAAACGAAGTACGCGAAGTTGCAGCTATGGCGAACTTTTAATCTAAACAAAACCCAAAGTCTAAACGGGGCCCTAAGGGCTGTATATATGGAGGAAGAGGAGGGGATTTCGTGGCCCTTGAAGGAGGGGTCCGAAACCAACCCTATCTCTTGTTTCCCCACACATACGGACTCTAAAAACAGCCTATACTCAAGTATTTCGAAATTACATGGGCCTGGCCCAATAATAAGGTGACGCAGCACCTATAATAGCCTCTGGACGAAATTTATGAAGTGACATCTTGTATATTTCGTCCAAGGCTTCCTGCACTCATTATGGTGGCTTCAAAGTCCTGAAATCATCACTTGTAACTCCGTTCTTGTTCCCCTTGTGCATGCCATCATCTCCATGCTTGAACTTGCTCCAAGGTTCCTCTTTCTTGTCCAAGCTAGGCCCTTCATTTGTAAGCAAAACAAATGTATCCAATTTAGGCAGCATCATATTCTCATGAACTTTAGAATCATTGCCAAGAAACGAAAGTACCTGATATTTTAATTGGCGTGCGCGAGCTCGAGTAATTGGTCCAGTATGTATAGAAGCAGGGGCTGTGGGTGTAACAATGGTATTGATGTCCTCATCATATATGGACTCAGAGAAATAGCAGATAATCTGTGGTGGTATATGGTAGGGGCGATGATGATGGTGCGGCGGCGGCGTGACAACTTGTGAACAGAACTCGTAACTCTAAAGAACTAGACGCTAAGACCAGCAACTTGACACGATGATGCAACCACAAATTCAACAAAGCAAAAACCCTAAAAAGATTATGCAAAGGCTCAGATTGGTTCGGATATGATGAACTAACCCTAAATTTTTTTTTTTTTGGCTTTTTCCTGGACTGTAGGTATGAAAAACAGACTCGATCTAAACTACGAAAAACTGTAAATCTCACCGAGCAACCTGGGAATCTGATACCACTTGATAGAGGCGAGGGTGTCCCGATCTTTCGATGAGATGATAGCTATCGTTTTTGGTGGAGTAGACTTTGACGATCCGACTACGAACGTGCGAGGACGTCGCGCCTTAGCAATCACTAAACCAACTCCGAGAGGTTATTGACCACGCCGGAGCACAATCAACCTGACCACGAGGGTCTATCTCCTGCAAGCAAACGAAGAACAAGCAAGAAACTAAGATTTGCAATCTGGATATTGCGAATATAAGATGAAAGCTTTATTGATCAAGGTGGGGTTCTGTGACGTCTTGGTCTGGTCGTTGAACACAAACGAAGTACGCGAAGTTGCAGCTATGGCGAACTTTTAATCTAAACAAAACCCAAAGTCTAAACGGTGCCCTAAGGGCTATATATATGGAGGAAGAGGAGGGGATTTCGTGGCCCTTGAAGGAGGGGTCCGAAACCAACCCTATCTCTTGTTTTCCCACACATACGGACTCTAAAAACAGCCTATACTCAAGTATTTCGAAATTACATGGGCCTGGCCCAATAATAAGGTGACGCAGCACCTATAATAGCCTCTGGACGAAATTTATGAAGTGACATCTTGTATATTTCGTCCAAGGCTTCCTGCACTCATTATGGTGGCTTCAAAGTCCTGAAATCATCACTTGTAACTCCGTTCTTGTTCCCCTTGTGCATGCCATCATCTCCATGCTTGAACTTGCTCCAAGGTTCCTCTTTCTTGTCCAAGCTAGGCCCTTCATTTGTAAGCAAAACAAATGTATCCAATTTAGGCAGCATCATATTCTCAGGAACAGCACAAGGACTAAGGGATTCGCGTATATAACCTTTGTCGAGCAACTCCTGTACTTGACGCATAATCTCCTTCGTCTCCTCTGGATTGGTACGGTATGGCGCACGGTTTGGCAACGAAGCACCGGGAATTAAGTCAATCTGATGCTCAATCCCGCGAATAGGTTGTAATCCCGGTGGCACGTCTTGTGGAAAGACGTCAGCGAACTCCTGCAAAATGTTAGTGACCGCAGGAGGCAAAGAGGAAGGCACGTCCTCGAATGAAAATAACGCCTCTTTGCACACAAAAGCATAGCAAACAGAATTGCTGAAATCTAGATCATCAATATCAGATTTGGTGGCAAGTAAGCATGCACTTTTCAATTTAATTTCAGAAGCAACACTAGATGGTTTATTATTAGGCTTCATTTGTTGCTCAAATTCTTTTGCCACAATCTGATTTTCACTCTTATTTTTCTCCTGTTTTGCTTTACTAGCTCTATTAATATCATCTTTCAAAATAGAATCAGGAGTCATAGGAAGCAAAGTAATATGTTTATCCTTGTGAACAAGAGTATACTGATTGTTTCTACCATGGTGTACAGAATTTTTATCAAATTGCCATGGTCTACCAAGTAATAATGAACATGCTTGCATGGGTACCACATCACAATCAACATAATCAGCATATGTAGAGATACTAAAATGCACACGAACAGTACGTGTTACCTTAACCTTGCCGCTGTTGTTGAACCATTGGATATAGTAAGGATGTGGATGTGGTCTTGTGGTGAGAGATAGCTTCTCCACCATCTCCATGCTAGCCAAGTTGTTGCAGCTCCCTCCATCTATGATGACGCGAACAGAACGTTCCTTCACAACTCCCTTTGTATGGAACAAATTATGCCTCTGATTTTGCTCAGCTTGTGTGACCTGCACACTCAAAACACGTTGAGCAACTAAACATTCATACCTGTCAGCGTCTTCAGGAGCCATGTATTGCGTCTCATGATCAGAATCATCTCCACCGTGTTCATCACTTGTAATAAGAGCCAAAGTCTCCTCATCATAATCACTAGCGGACTCATACCCACCATCCTCAGTAGCAATCATAACACGCGGAGATTGGCATTCTCTCGCATAATGACCTCTTCCCTTACAACGACGACAAATAATATCATGTGTGTGCCCTGTTGATGCCATAGATGAAGAAGAGCTCTGGGCAGGCCCAGAAGGTGTACTCTTGGCAGATGGTGGTGGTGGTGCCTGTTTTCTTGTATCTCGATTGGAATTGGCGGCTGAAGTCAGTGGTGCCGCAGTAGGACGTGTGGGAGTAGAGGAGGCACGCGGTGTCCATGATGAAGATCGACCTGCAGAAAAATTAGTTCGCGCCAATGCCTGTCGATCCTGCACTTCACGTTCAGCTTTACAAGGAAGATGGAATAAACGAGTGATATTATTATACTCCTTATACTCTAGAATGGTCTGAATCTCTCTATTTAATCCACCCATGAAACGTGCAAGCATAGCTTCATTCTCCTCAACAATACCACATCTAATCATGCCAGTTTGTAATTCCTGATAATATTCTTCTACAGAATTTTTTCCTTGTCTTAAGCGCTGCAATTTTTGAAGTAATTCACGTTGATAATATGGTGGAACCCAACGAGTACGCATAGCAGTTTTCAAAGCAGCCCACGTAGCTGGAATAGGATATAATCTACAATGTTCAGACCACCATACACATGCAAAACTAGTGAAAGCACAAACAGCAGCAGCAACTCGTCGTTCCTCGGGATATTGTAAACATGTAAAACGTTGTTCAGTTTCTAACTCCCAAGTAAGATATATATCAGGAACATATCTACCCTCGAATGGTGGAATATTCAATTTTAATTTAGGAAGATGGTCATGATCTCGTACCTGAAGTGGTGGTGCAGGCCTACCATTGCGATTATTTGCATGTGGACGACCTGGTGCTGGTGGTTGCACGTAGTTATGATTTTGATCAACCTCATCCTCATAATCGCCCGCGTAATCATCCTCCTCCTCGGCACCAGCAGCAGCAGGAGCAGGAGCCAAAGAAGCATCAACAGTAGGTACAGCAGCACCAGAAGTTTGGCCATCCTCAAGAGGAACACGCTTCGCTCGTCCGAACTGATTTGGAAGGGGGCGTTGTTGTTGTCGTTGCAGAGGTGCGACAGGTGCAGCCGGTGGTGGTTGGGGAAGACGCGTGAGCAATTCATTAAACTTGTTATCCAGCTTTGTCTCGAACGACGATGCTCAATCCCGCGAATAGGTGGTAATCCCGGTGGCACGTCTTGTGGAAAGACGTCAGCGAACTCCTGCAAAATGTTAGTGACCGCAGGAGGCAAAGAGGAAGGCACGTCCTCGAATGAAAATAACGCCTCTTTGCACACAAAAGCATAGCAAACAGAATTGCTGAAATCTAGATCATCAATATCAGATTTGGTGGCAAGTAAGCATGCACTTTTCAATTTAATTTCAGAAGCAACACTAGATGGTTTATTATTAGGCTTCATTTGTTGCTCAAATTCTTTTGCCACAATCTGATTTTCACTCTTATTTTTCTCCTGTTTTGCTTTACTAGCTCTATTAATATCATCTTTCAAAATAGAATCAGGAGTCATAGGAAGCAAAGTAATATGTTTATCCTTATGAACAATAGTATACTGATTGTTTCTACCATGGTGTACAGAATTTTTATCAAATTGCCATGGTCTACCAAGTAATAATGAACATGCTTGCATGGGTACCACATCACAATCAACATAATCAGCATATGTAGAGATACTAAAATGCACACGAACAGTACGTGTTACCTTAACCTTGCCGCTGTTGTTGAACCATTGGATATAGTAAGGATGTGGATGTGGTCTTGTGGTGAGAGATAGCTTCTCCACCATCTCCATGCTAGCCAAGTTGTTGCAGCTCCCTCCATCTATGATGACGCGAACAGAACGTTCCTTCACAACTCCCTTTGTATGGAACAAATTATGCCTCTGATTTTGCTCAGCTTGTGTGACCTGCACACTCAAAACACGTTGAGCAACTAAACATTCATACCTGTCAGCGTCTTCAGGAGCCATGTATTGCGTCTCATGATCAGAATCATCTCCACCGTGTTCTTCACTTGTAATAAGAGCCAAAGTCTCCTCATCGTAATCACTAGCGGACTCATACCCACCATCCTCAGTAGCAATCATAACACGCGGAGATTGGCATTCTCTCGCATAATGACCTCTTCCCTTACAACGACGACAAATAATATCACGTGTGTGCCCTGTTGATGCCATAGATGAAGAAGAGCTCTGGGCAGGCCCAGAAGGTGTACTCTTGGCAGATGGTGGTGGTGGTGCCTGTTTTCTTGTATCTCGGTTGGAATTGGCGGCTGAAGTCAGTGGTGCCGCAGTAGGACGTGTGGGAGTAGAGGAGGCACGCGGTGTCCATGATGAAGATCGACCTGCAGAAAAATTAGTTCGCGCCAATGCCTGTCGATCCTGCACTTCACGTTCAGCTTTACAAGCAAGATGGAATAAACGAGTGATATTATTATACTCCTTATACTCTAGAATGGTCTGAATCTCTCTATTTAATCCACCCATGAAACGTGCAAGCATAGCTTCATTCTCCTCAACAATACCACATCTAATCATGCCAGTTTGTAATTCCTGATAATATTCTTCTACAGAATTTTTTCATTGTCTTAAGCGCTGCAATTTTTGAAGTAATTCACGTTGATAATATGGTGGAACCCAACGAGTACGCATAGCAGTTTTCAAAGCAGCCCACGTAGCTGGAATAGGATATAATCTACAATGTTCAGACCACCATACACATGCAAAACTAGTGAAAGCACAAACAGCAGCAGCAACACGTCGTTCCTCGGGATATTGTAAACATGTAAAACGTTGTTCAGTTTCTAACTCCCAAGTAAGATATATATCAGGAACATATCTACCCTCGAATGGTGGAATATTCAATTTTAATTTAGGAAGATGGTCATGATCTCGTACCTGAAGTGGTGGTGCAGACCTACCATTGCGATTATTTGCATGTGGATGACCTGGTGCTGGTGGTTGCACGTAGTTATGATTTTGATCAACCTCATCCTCATAATCGCCCGCGTAATCATCCTCCTCCTCGGCACCAGCAGCAGCAGGAGCAGGATCCAAAGAAGCATCAACAGTAGGTACAGCAGCACCAGAAGTTTGGCCATCCTCAAGAGGAACACGCTTCGCTCGTCCGAACTGATTTGGAAGGGGGCGTTGTTGTTGTCGTTGCAGAGGTGCGACAGGTGCAGCCGGTGGTGGTTGGGGAAGACGCGTGAGCAATTCATTAAACTTGTTATCCAGCTTTGTCTCGAACGACTTCTCCATGCCATCTATCTTCTCCATGGCCTCTTCAAATCTGTTTAGCACATCTCCCACCTGGCCACTCATCATTTGCTGAAATTTATCATGCAACTCCTTGTTCGTCATGTTCTCCCAGTCAATCTCGTCGGCTTGTGATCCTGCCATGGTTAGCAGCAATAGAAACACACAAGAATATGATCCTACAGACTACTAGAAAGTGGTGGTGGTGTGGTGTGGTGTCACAAATCCGTCAAGCAAATCTCAAATTCTTACCAGTTCTTACCCAGCAGTAGATGGTGATCGGCAACCTTTGTAGTCAAAACTCTCAGAGCTTGGACAGAGCGATTGCCAGGTGGTGTCAAACGCATGATGTAGATGTATGTGGAGCTGGGAAGGCTTATGATATGGTAGCAAAAAGGGTCAGCAATAATCAATTCAGAGAGGCAATGTTGAATAAACTCTCAACGACGGTACTGTGCTGGTCCTAGGCTAGACCGTTTGCTAGAGACGCGAGCCTAGAACACTAACAAAAATCCGGCGCTGCACGTAACAAGGGAGGGAGGCACACTCTGAATTTTTTCTTTTTTTTTTTGCACTTTTTTTTCCTCTTTTTTTTTTTTTTTTGCTCCGCAACATTTTTTTCGAAAAAGTCTACAAATGGTCTAAAAACTGCCTAGCCAGAATTTTCCAGACTTAGTTTTTTTTTTTTTTGGAAACTGGAACTATTTTTCTTCTGCGGGTAGCGCGAAAATTGGGGAATCTGACTTGTCACGACTCGTAGTATCGCGGATCTGAACTCTAAAACAAAGGAATAAATACTGGACTCGGACTAGGACTGGTGGCAGAGATGAATCTGGTGGAACTCGGACTGGTGATGGTATATGACGGTAGTATATGTGGGCTCGGATTGGTGGTGGTATATGGACTCGGATTGGTGGTGGTATATGGACTCGGATCGGTGGTGGTATATGGACTCAGAGAAATAGCAGATAAGCTGTGGTGGTATACGGTAGGGGCGATGATGATGGTGCGGCGGCGGCGTGACAACTTGTGAACAGAACTCGAAACTCTAAAGAACTAGACGCTAAGACCAGCAACTTGACACGACGATGCAACCACAAATTCAACAAAGCAAAAACCCTAAAAAGATTATGCAAAGGCTCAGATTGGTTCGGATATGATGAACTAACCCTAAATTTTTTTTTTGGCTTTTTCCTGGACTGTAGGTATGAAGAACAGACTCGATCTAACTACGAAAAACTGTAAATCTCACCGAGCAACCTGGGGCTCTGATACCACTTGATAGAGGCGAGGGTGTCCCGATCTTTCGATGAGATGATATCTATCGTTTTTGGTGGAGTAGACTTTGACGATCCGACTACGAACGTGCGAGGATGTCACGCCTTAGCAATCGCTAAACCAACTCCGAGAGGTTATTGACCACGCCGGAGCACAATCAACCTGACCCCGAGGGTCTATCTCCTGCAAGCAAACGAAGAACAAGCAAGAAACTAAGATTTGCAATCTGGATATTGCGAATATAAGATGAAAGCTTTATTGATCGAGGTGGGGTTCTGTGACGTCTTGGTCTGGTCGTTGAACACAAACGAAGTACGCGAAGTTGCAGCTATGGCGAACTTTTAATCTTAACAAAACCCAGAGTCTAAACGGTGCCCTAAGGGCTGTATATATGGAGGAAGAGGAGGGGATTTCGTGGCCCTTGAAGGAGGGGTCCGAAACCAACCCTATCTCTTGTTTCCCCACACATACGGACTCTAAAAACAGCCTATACTCAAGTATTTCGAAATTACATGGGCCTGGTCCAATAATAAGGTGACGCAGCACCTATAATAGCCTCTGGACGAAATTTATGAAGTGACATCTTGTATATTTCGTCCAACGCTTCCTGCACTCATTATGGTGGCTTCAAAGTCCTGAAATCATCACTTGTAACTCCGTTCTTGTTCCCCTTGTGCATGCCATCATCTCCATGCTTGAACTTGCTCCAAGGTTCCTCTTTCTTGTCCAAGCTAGGGCCTTCATTTGTAAGCAAAACAAATGTATCCAATTTAGGCAGCATCATATTCTCATGAACTTTAGAATCATTACCAAGAAACGAAAGTACCTGATAATTTAATTGGCGTGCGCGAGCTCTAGTAATTGGTCCAGTATGTATAGAATCAGGGGCTGTGGGTGTAACAATGGTATTGATGTCCTCATCAGACAGGAATACGGAGGGCGTATTCGGGTTCGTATCGAAATTCTGAGCAAGTTTCATATATAAATTATTTTCATCGGAGTTACGGTTTAATTTATATGATTTTCTAAAGTTTTAAACATTTTCTGAATTTATTTATTTATTTTAATCCAACATTATCCGAAACAGTGTATGCTGATGTCAGCAGGACGTCAGCAGTCAGCAGGGCGTTGACTGGGTCAAACTGACATGTGGGTCCCACGTGTCAGTGTCTGTTAGGTTTAATTAGGGTTTAGTTAATCTAATTACAGTTTAATTAAACTAACTAATTAATTAGTTTAGCTTAATCAGAGTTAATTAACTTAATTAATTAATTATTTTTACTAATTTTATTTTCATTTACTTTTACTTTTTTTACGTTTTAAGGGCGTGGGCCCTCTGGTCAGTGGTACAGGGGCGTTGGGCCCCACCTGGCAGTGGCACTGGGCCACTGCGGGCGTCAACACACGCGCGCGTGCACAGCACGCGGCGAAGCGGCTACGGGCGCGCGCCGGCGCGGGGAGCGACGAGGCAAGGGCGAGCGGCGCGCGGGTGTAGGCGGCGTGCTGGGCTCAGCGGCAGCGGGCGACATGGCCGCGGGGGCGGGCAGCAACAGAAGCGAGCGGGGCGCGGTTGGTGGCTGCGGCGACAGCAGAAGCAGAGGCAGCGGCGCAGCAGGGCAAAGCAGCAGCGGGAGGAGGCCGAGCGGGCGGCAACGGCCACACGCGCGCGAGGGCGAGGCCCGAGCATGGCGAGCGCGCACGGGGAAAGCGGGCGGGCGTGCGGCAGTGGGCGGAGGCGCGGCCATGGGCACGAACGGGCGCAGCCAGGGCGTGGCGGACGGTGTCCGACAGGGGGAGAGGGGAGAGGAGGAGCGCGACCGGCGCGGTAGCTCACCACGAGCTGTAGGGGGTGGCAGTGGGCGTGGGGAGGAGGACGGGGACGGCGGCTCCGGCGAGAAGGTGATGAGGAGGCGCGGCGCTTGGTGATCCGGTGACGGGTGTGGGGAAGACGACGTCGAGCTCGGGGTCCGAGGTTGAGGAGGAGGTCGGGGACGACGCGGTGAGGTCCGGCGACGGCGTGACGCGGCGGCGGGCGAGCGCGAGCGGGCAGGGGATCCGGTGCCCCGATCTAGATCAGACCGGGTAGAGGGAGTGAGCGAGGGGGGAGTGGGGGTGGGGCAGGCCAGATAAGCCAGGAGATGGGCCGGCCTGGCTGGGCTATGGCCCAGTTGGGCCAGGGGGTTTTGCTTTTCTTTTTATTTCTGTTTTATTTCTTTTCTTATTTTCTTTTCTGTTTTCTGTTTTTTGCAAATAGTTAGGCCACCAATTGACTTTTACGAAATTAGTGACCTAGCCCATTAGATGCTATATAATATCTACAACCGCCAAAAATTAGTTTGGAGACAAATGAAGTTCACACAAATTTTGTGTTAAATAAAATGTATTAATCCTTGCTGTTTTGGTAATGTTAGAGCCACCTAATTTATTTATTAATTGTTGGTTACAATTTTAGAATAGTCTCTGGAATATTTGTTATTTGTTGCACATTTTAGTTTCTGTGTCTGAACAACTTTTATTTTCCATTTTAATTTAATTTGAATTTGAGTTAGGAGTTGAAATGCAATATGATGCAAATGATGATTCGACACTGTTAATCCTGCTGACTTGTCATTATCAAAAGTGATTACTGTGGCTAATGACATGGGGTGTTACATCAGGGGGTGGCTTATCATGGGTGGAGCCAAGAGGACGTCGTCGGGCCCTGGAAGCGGGAGTGAGCACGAGCTTGATCGCACACGAGACATACCCAGGTTCGGGGCTCTCCGGGGAGATAACACCCCTAGTCCTGCTCTGTGGGGTCTCCGCATGATGACTATGATCAAAGAGTGTACAAGGTTGCTCCTTGAGCTGTGTTGCTAGAGGAGGAAGAAGGTTGCTCCTTGAGCTGTGCTCCTAGCTATGGTGTGTGTGGAATGAAGGCTGAACCCTTTGCATGGGTGAACCCTGGGGGGTTTTATAGGCCAACCCCCTAGGGGTACAATGGTAATACGGCCGGCTGTAGGACCCGGACATCAGCGTTTAAGGTTGCCGGGTTCTCCGCCAGCTGCTGGGGCATGCCCATGGTGGGCCCCGCCGGCTGCCGAGAATCCGGCCAACATGTAGGGCCCGCCGCCTGTGGGCCACGCTGATTGCCTTTCGTTGTAGCTCTATCCTTGATGACGGAGGCCGCGTCACGATTCATATGGCTACAGTCCCACGCCAGCCGGGTAGGTGGCCGCTTGGTCAGCGCACACTGTAGCCACGCTCCGTCTTGTCGTACTGGGTGAGCGCAGACTCCGAGGGGGAGGAAGGGCCGGCTGCTGGAAGCCGGCCCGCCCACGAGGCCGCCTTCGAGGGACGAGCCGTCTTCTGGGAGCCCGTGGGCCATGCTGATTGCCTTCTGCCGTAGCACGATCTTTGCTGACGAGGGCCGTGTCATGAGTCGCATGGCTACAGTTCCACGCCACGCGGGTAGGTGGCCGTTGGGTCAGCTCGTACTGTAGCCTCGCTCCTCCGGGATTCGGGGGAGCAGGCGGCACTATTGCCATGCCCTGTCCCGTCGTAGTAGGTGAGTGCGGACTCCGAGAGGAAGGAGGGGCCGGCTGATGGAAGCCGGCCCGCCCCCAAAGCCGCCTTCTATGGGTGTGCCGTCTTCTGGAAGCCGGCCCGCGTGGCCTGCTGGCACGAGGGGCTTGGCCAGCCCCGTTGTCTTGAAAAGTTGTTGGGTCTGGATGAGGCTACCCAGGGTCCATTCCCCCGACAGCGACCGTTCTTCAAACTTTAACCGGCTCCTCCAGTGAGTATACATATAACTTTTCTCTGGCTTATAAATATTTACTTAGTCGGTATTTCACTTGCTAACCTTGTTCAACTATGCAAGCCGACTCTCCCTTCTGGAATAAGAAGAGGAAAACACAAGCGACCAAGACTAAAAATGCACCGGCTCAAAGAAGGAATAAACCTACTATTGTGGATGAGCCATAAGCTAGGGGCGAGTCACCGGTAGCTGATAATCAGTCGGAAGTAGAACTTGACTCCCTTGGCCGTCTTTTTATTGAGCTCACTGACAATTCTTATTCTCAGGGTGATGCAGCAACAAGCCTGGCTGATGATGCTGAGGTAATTTTCAACTCTTCCGGCTCAGAATCCTTGCCTCCCAAGAACACTAGGAGGGTCATTCGGAAAGTAATATTTTCTTATCCAGATGCTCATTTGGACCCAAACTTTATTTTGAAGAAAACCCAGCAAGAGTCAAGGCGCCAAACTCGGAGCGGCTCTGGAGAGCTGCTGGCCGGCTTTTCACATGAACCATCTGCTCGTAAATGATGTAATGAGGTGCCTCACAGTCCGACCTCTTCTCTTCCACGAGCCAGCCTTATTAGACAACCTCTTAATCCCTCTAATTCCAATTATCAGGGGTCGCCACCATCTTTAGGAGACTCGTCCATCAGTCAGCTGTCGGCTTTGATCACAAATCTGGGGTAATCTTCTCTTAACCGAGTTACACCTTATCCTAGTTATTATCACATATATTATAACATGATGTCTTGCCTGCATGGCTAAAGCCAAAAACCAAGAAGAGAAAGGTTGGCGAGTCATCAACAACTCCAGAGATCCCTGAGTCAGAGGATCAAACCTTGGTGACCCCTGAGGCCCACACTAAAATCCCTGAACACCATCACGATGACCAAGTTGAACCGCCCCAGCAAAATGAACCAGCAGCTACTGAGGCAATGGATGCCGAGGCTAACCCGGCGGATGATCTTAACCCGCCAAGTCCTACTCCTACTTCGAGCCCCGCCAGGGCGGCTGAAGATGTTCCCTCTCATGAGAGGAATAATGATGATATTGCTATCATTGGAGAGGCTTATAAGAATCCAAAAGTCTCCAATGTGCTGACTAAGCTCACAACAAAAGATGAGATGCCCTTGTTTGAGAAGGGAAAAAAAAGCTTGAGCTACCAACTATGAAGAATTCAGTGCAGAAGAGCTGCATGCAGGCTACCTGGCCCACCTTTGTACCAGCCGTGACATGGAAGCCGACATGGTAAATATGATGAAAAGGAAACATGAGGTATGGAAAAACTCAGCCCTCCTCAGTACTATATATCCTCATGTAGCCCCCAAGTCTTAAACATAGGAAAACTTGAGTGTGTTTAAGACTTCGACGTAAAATCTGGAGATCTTGTAATGTAGCCCCCAAGGGCCATGTTATCATGCCAATGATAAGCCGATTCTTCAAATATATATCTTGTTACAAGAAACATCAGGTAGCACCCAAGGGCCGGCTCATCTTCATGAGATGAGTCGGGTCTTTCAACTAAAGAAATTTTGAAGAGATAACATGTAGCCCCCAAGAGCCGACTCATTTTTATGAACTGAATCGGGTCTGCTTGTGTTATTAAGGAAGAAAAAGTGGCATGCATTAGCCCCCAAGTGCTAAGCATATTGCTTGCAATCTGCTTGGGACTTCAATAATAAGATGAATTTTTTTGTCAGAGCACCCAAGTGCCGGGTTAGACATTGTTGCTGGCTTACACTACAAAAAAAATGCACTTCCGTGATGATACGTGTTTGTCATAGTAGGTCACATTTTCTGTCATGCATGTACATCCATGACAATTTTATGAAAGAATCAAGATAGTCATACCTGTGCTGTCGTAGAAGTGTTGCATGACAATACCAAAATTATCATCACGGAAGTGTCCACTTCCATGATGGTAAATGGCGCGTCATGGAGTTACTTTCGTCAAGGGTAACCGACACGTGGTATCCACCATAACGGGTCACTGTTAAGCTATCGGGTTTCGGTTTGGATCCAATAAACCATTAACTGCCAGGACCAATGGGGATTTTCCACCTGTAAAATCATCGTTGGCCGGAGGAAACACGTGTCGGCTCCTCGGTGGGCCAGATGTCATCCATCCAATGGAGGAGACATGCCTATGATACATCGACACATGGCAGGGCCCAACAGAGGCCCATATTGGTTAAAAAGGCCGGCCTAGTCAAAGGCCCGTAGTATTTACTCATGTACTAGTGGGAGAGCCCACTCACGGCCTGCTTAAACATGGCTCATTTACGACCCAAAGCCAGATCTGGCCCGTTATTTGTTCACCGAGTATTTGGGCCCAATTACGGCCTAGTGACATTTCGGCCTGTTAGAGGCCCGATGTAGACATGGGCCCATTTCAGCCGGTGTGTATTTCTACCTGGGAATGGCCCGTGCTGCCCATGGGCCATATATGATCCAATGCGACATTCGGCCCACTAATAGTCCGTGATCAAGGAGGCAACAGTTCAGCCCAATGTGACTTTGGGCCTGTTAAAGGCCTGTCGTATAATTCGGTCCGTTGATGCCTCTACTAAGCTTTCGGCCTCTTAAAGGCCCATGATATCAGTGTGCCAACTAAGGCCCAAGATATGTTTCAGCCTGGTAATGGTCCGTCATATAACTGGGCCAATAATGGCCCGGCCTACATTTCAGCCTGCTAAAGGCCCGTGGACGACTATTAAAAATTGAGGCCCAACATGCATTTGGGCCTGCTAAAGGCCCATGGTATCTTCTCGGCCGTAACAAGCCAAAAGAATATTCAGCCTGTTAATGGCCCGAAGCTACATGGGCCCAACTAAGTGCTGGGTCCACTAAAGGCCCAACTAAACTTTGGGCCGAATGGAGGCCCATGTAAGTTGTGGGCCTGGCGCAAAGTGTGAAGGCCCCAATGGCATTTCAGGCCCAAGAAAGTTGCAGGCCAGCCAAATTGTGGACCGCTAAAATGCAGGCTCGTTAGAGACGAATGTTTCTGCCCGGTCGCCTACATCATATTTTCGCCGTTTTTTCAGATAGTGAACGATGGCATATACGGTAACTAGTAGGAATTAAGAACAAACCTACTCTATACAATAAAGAAATTACGGCATAGTAACTTAGAATAAACCTACACTATACAATAAAGGATTTATGGTATATTACATCCACTGGGCATCGAAGTTCGCCACCAGTGATCATAAAGCGCAACGAAGAAGCAGATTACAAAAACTGGGTGCCATTGCAGCGTAACAAAATAATACTGAACCAAGACCACTTCCAGGACCTTGTGCGAGAGCTGCTACGCAAGCTGCTGAGCAAGGCTGTGAGACTGGCCTAGCATGTTGGTCATAGCTTCCAGCTGTAGCTGTTTAGCAATGAGGAATTGGTGTTCTCCACGATCTTCCTTAGAGATAGGACTTCAAGTCGAAGTTGAGTTGCAGAATGCCTTTCTGCTTGAACTTGGAAATGAAGAAGTCGAACTGATTCAGACAGCGAATTCTGTGAGCTTGTCTGACTGCTAGTCTCAAGTAACTTGAACACTGCATCAAGACATGACTTTGGGGTTGTCTCGCTATCTTCAAGATGTTTTGCCTTCTTTGCTGCAATATATGTTGGGTTTGTCTCACAGCCTTCAGCAGACTTGTGCATGCCATCAGGCATATCACCCTGAAACAAGCAGAGAGATGACAAGTTTTGCACATGTATAAACAAAGATGGTAACTCTGTTGTCAATTCCATCCAATTTCAAATTAGAAAATAAAGAGTTTGTTCAAAATATCAATAGCATAATTTGGCATTGTTCATAATGCAGGCAGCTTCACCACACTACTGGATTACCATGTCAAGAAAACAAGCATAGATGAAGGGTAAAGACAATCATTGTATCTATTTTGGTTAATGTGCATGGCATGTTGTTCATATCAACAGCCACATCAGTAAGATAAAACAGGAGATGACAAGGTGCAAATGTGGGCGGCTTCACCACACACTGGATTATGGATCCACAAAAACAAGCTACATATAGGGAGTATTGAGTAATGTGCATGGTATGAATAAGGAATTTGGTTTTACAACTAAAACTTGGAACTTACAGTTGTTGCGAACATGCATTTTGATAGAAACAACAAACTAAATAGCAGTTGACGATAGGGAGTATGAGCAATAAAGGCTTTAGAAGGACTGACTTACATTAACAGTTGACACCGGCTCTATAATGTCCTTCTCCATGTCAAGGGAAGGATAACTCAAGAATTTTAGCACAGAAACTTCTTCATAAGCATTGCATGTACTCTGCATTTTGTAGAGAGTAATTATAGATATGATAATACTGGAAGGGATAGAGGATAATGAAGATAAAATGCAGATTGATGCTACATAATCAACTACCAATCCCTGTAAGTACAAGCGTTACAGGACAAAATGTACTGACAAGAGCAATGGGCTACACTTCTGCACTTGCATTGTCTGTGTATTCAACTTTTTGGTAAGATTAAATATAGATCTAATATTTTTTAGTAAATGGTGGGCGAGGGTGATATGATGCAGAATGCTACACAATGAACCAATCCCTCCTTCCCATAATATAAGAGTGTTTTGTACACTGGTGTACTGTACAAAATGCTCTTATATTATGGGACGGAGGGAGTAGCTGTTAATGTAAGTAAAGTGATAGACAACATTCAGTCCTTACAAGAGGACTACAGAGCTAAACCTCTGCAAAAAGCATTGGGTTGGTTCTAAATTTATGTAAGAGTCGATATGGATCTTATAATGTCCACCAAATGGAGGATAACTAGGCTAACATGTGCAGTGATGCTACATAATCAACCAGCTATGAAAGTAAGTATGGTCATACAGGGCAAGAGGTACTCACGAGAGCAATGTAGTGTGCAGTATAGTTGCGAGATTATGTGGTCCCTTGAGAATGAATGTTCTTCTGCAAACAGTTTTCGTACAAGTGAGATGGTGAGGCACATGCAGAAATGCAGTTCAAATTGTGATGTCATATCATAGACAATACCTTACGCTGCAGACGAGACCAATGTCTAAACAGATTCTTCTAGTCACTGTCTGATAAATGTAGCACCGGAGACTTTACAGAAATTTCATTTAGAGGCTTGCCATTGAAGTGCGCTTGCCTCAGGTAGGAACGATACTTCATCAACGAGTGCTTGAAAAGCACAGCCAACCCTTGCTCATCTTGACTATCCAGTTTGGTCCTCTCCTATTTAAAAGAATGAAATCTTGTGTCTTCTGTCAACAGAAACATATGCACTAATTACCATGAATAACATTAGTTCATTACTTACACGTAAGTTTTGGAGGAAGATTGGATATTGTTCTGTGTCTGTGGTATAATCTTTCCATGAAGGAAAGATGCGCACAAAGTTCCTGAGAACAATATAAGCTTCATCTTCTAAACTGGGAACAAGTGGAACAGGGGTCCTATTTGCTGCAATTGGGGCTCGCTCTTGGTCGAAAAGGGATTTGGCAACTGGATTTCGTGTACTCTTTGCTGGAATGGGGGTTTTGCGTCGTAGAGCTGGTGCTATGTCAACTGGCATCATCATACTGTTTGCTGCAGTTGGGGTCTGCTGAGTTGGGGCATCAGAGATGACCAGTGTAGTAGGGCTAGAGTCTACTAGAGTTGGGGCCGTGTTTTGTGGGTCTCGTGATATTGCAACTACACCTAATGGGCTATTTGATTTATCAGGTGTCACTATCTTTTCCAAATACTTTGTTCGTGAGCCTCCGTGATCAGCAATCGCCCTCTTCCTTTTGAATGTCTGATACACAAGAACAACATTTGAATGGATAAATATGGTATGATGTCAGATGGAGTATGTACTGAAAATGGATAGGTAGGGTGTATTCACATGCACAATGTGTAAACTAAGCTAATGGCAGTGCAACAAAGTAGAAGCAATGCAAAGCATCAGTTGCAAGATATGTGCGACCAATATAACCTTGGAAAGTTAGAGCAAGCACCTTGATGGGTGAATAAGATAGGGCATCTGCCTCTGACTCCTCCACTAGGGAGCTACATTGACTTAGGTCTCCCTCTAGCTCAGAATCATTGTTAGGATCATATTCTGAGCACGAATCTGTAGGTGGAGAGCATTTGCATTGCATTACATTCAGACTTGATTTCAGTCCCTTAATGCCATGTTTGACAGTCATGGCATTCTTCTGCTTTATTCTTTTCATGCGCGCAAGCTCATAATCATTATGATGCTGTTCAGTATCTGAGATTCATGAAAACATAAAAAGTAGTCAGATTATCTATGGAATGCATTGCGGATTCAACTCGGAGAGCGTCTCCCTACAAACCCATGCGTATACAAAGTTCATCCCGGAATCGTGTTGACCAAACCACACACAAAAATACAAACCTCTTATGTCTCTATAACAGGCGGACACATTTCAAAACTGAAGTAGGAACATTAGAATCATATCAAATTCGTATTTGAACAAATAAACTAAGGAATTATGAGTGGCATAATGTTTAGCTTCAAGGGTGGAGTGCTGGTAGTGCGACAAAAAGCAAGTAGGCAGATTGTATTCCATGTAAAAGATCATAGTCTATGTAAGAGGTGGATATGACACTTTCTTTCTATACAATGCAGTGTTTGTTGCCCACACATGATGGAAGAGATCACACAGAGAAATACTATTCACTCATGTCCGCGGTTCCAGTATTTTGAAACAGGCTGGTCCACCCTAATAGAATATTGACAACAAATATGACAAGGCAAGCATAGAGGTAGTGAATCAATCATTACTTGTGAGCTTACTAGGACAAGTATGCAGAATTGTAACTGCAGTAAGAGACCGTCCAAAATCTAAATCAAGAAGTTGGACTAGCACATATTGTTTGCAACTAATCGACATGAATAATTGTATATCATAGCGAATCAGTAAGAAAGACAAGTAAAATTGTCAACAAACCTGGCCTGCAGTAGTAATCTGGGTCAATGTCACTATGACCAACAACCCAACATGACTAGTGTCTGTTCCGAGGGCCAGAATTTTGAAACCCTGTGAACTTTACAGGTACTAAAGATTACTGAAATATCTAAACCATTAAGTGTAGGTAGCACTCAGTACACAACAAACCTAATGACAGTCCTGCCTAATGAGTAATGAATTAATTAGAAAATGGGTGATGAGGAGTGGCTGCTGAGTGTTGAGGACGTATCTCAGCATAAATTGGGTTGGCTTAGTGGGTGCTGCACGCCTAAGCCCTGAACGGACTGGGAAGGTCGGCATGGCGGCGCGCCCGGGCAGCGGTGACGCTGTTGGGCGAGCGGCTCCTGACCTCCTGTTAGTCTGGCGTCTCCTCCTAGAGTCATGCCGTCCGAGGACGGCAAGTCGCCGGTGAGGCAGGCGGCTGGGGGCGAGTAGAGATCGGAAGCGCAGCAGAACAGAGGGGAATCGGGGTCTGGGCCGACCCAAAATTCCAGGGTGGGCCGTGGCCCACCGTGGGCACCCTGTAGATCCACACCCCAGCGGCGTACATGCATTTTCAAAACTAAATTAGGAACATTTAGCTGACCAATTAAATGACTCTATTTTAATAATATCAGATTCGTATTTGAACAACTAAGCTTGTTTAGCTTGATGGGTGGAGCAGTGCTATTATGACACGAAGCACGTAGGTTGATCGTATAGTGATCATACAAGGGGGGAAACCCTAAGCATGGTCAATTAAATCGTATTATAATTGTGCCATGGCAGGTTTGAAGCTGCAAACCGTAGAAATGCTATTTAGCAACCATTGGTCGAACAAAGAACTAAATTTTAAGAGATGAAAAGAAAGTACAATAACCAAGTTACGATCTATTTTTTGGTTGAGATGAAAAAGTGGAGCAGATATGAAGTAGTACCGCCTCTCTTGCGGCGGCGTGTAGGCATTGGGGGTGCGATGGCTGTCGGTGGCATTCAAGCAGATCTGCGATGGTAGACGGGTGCATCGAGGGATAAGTCCCATTGCGATGGACGAGAAGGTCATGGGAGCGGCCCCGGCAAGGAGGACGACGGCGCTGATGAAGCGAGAGGATGCGATGCAAGGCTCCTGGTCCGTCCCCGTGGATGAGAAACGTCCACCTCTAGCAGTGGAAGACGTCGTCTTGATAGGCGCTCCGGCATGGTGGAGGATGGCGGCGATGGATGGGGTGGAGGACGGGAGTGATGGATGGGGTGGCGGACGAAGGAGGCTGGTGTGGGGATGGTGTTCAAGCGCGGACATTGTATGAATGGGAAAATGGAGGGAGAGGTATGGGGAACCATGTTTTTGGGACGCGCCTGTCTGAATTATGGGAAAGTTACGAACTTAGCCCCCGTTTAAAATTTGGATGTCTCGTCGGTTGGGGATAGGACGGTAATCTCGCAACTCCGCCAATATTTGCCCAGAGCGATTTCGGGCGAGGAGAGGGGGTTTTGGCGCCCACGGTTGGTGCCCACGGTGTATGGACGGGGCTGACAGGTAGGGTGGTTGTGTCATGTTTGAGTGAAGTTACAAACCTGCCCCTATTAAAAATATTTGCCTTCATTGATTTCGGGCGAGTCAAGTTTGTTTTGCCGCCCACCGTGTATGAATGGGGAAATGGAGGGAGAGACAGAAGTCTTTCGGACGAGCTTGAATCAAATGTGTTTTGCCTCCCATGTTTGGCACCCACCATGTCTGAATGGGCTCAGAGGCGGTCGTGTCACGTCTAATTGAAGTTACTAACCTACCCCTATTGAGAGCAGTGGAAATCTGGCCGATGGATTGTCCGTGTAAGGGGTAGACAGTAATTTCCATCTCGCAAACACTGGCTTCGGGCAGCCGACGTGGGAGTGGATATTTTGCCGCTTCTTTCAAATTTTGGGACAATAAGCATTCACATTTACCCTGGCAACTAAATTCGAATCCATTTTTTATTCTTATACGAATCTTTATAAATCATTCTATGTTTTTTTATATGTCTTCAAAAACACAACAAAGATGTATTGCACTATCATATATGAATATGATTTACAAATGCCGATACTAGAATTCAGAAGGTAGAATCCAGTTTAAGGTGAATTCAAATATTTGAAACCACTTTATGTCCAACTCAAGTGTAACATGTATGACATACGTAACATATTGTGTACTCCCATTTAGATATGTACACAAGCGATGTCTCAATATTCAAAATACTGAGTCAATCAACCAATAATGTACAAAACTAACAGACATATAAACACTTATAGAGTATATGGATCAATAATATAAACTAACATACATAAGCCAGGCCACTTTACTTTTTTGCTAGAAGAGCATCATCTTTTTAGCAAAGCTAGTACAGCATCTTGGCCCTTTCAGATGCATGCCACTTAAGGACCATCTATACTACTATTAATGCTGAATGCACATTCAGCCTGATTGGCATATTTGTAGGTCTGGCATAGCAATCAAAATGAAATTTCTCAGAGTCTTATCAATTAATACAGACTCGTGCTAAAAAAATTACAAACCAAAAAACAAAATACAATTATTACATGAGCTCTAGAACAAATGGTTTGATCGATTACATGAACAAACAAAACAAAGGTTATTCAACGATGGAAAAAACATTTCACCTATGATTTACCAAGTGGGAATTTAATTTCCTTTTTTCCTTCAGGACCTTAACAACGCGGTCAGTCTCAGCTTGCTTCGTTTTGAAATGCACCAAATATTTAATGGTTGTCTTGAGTATTGCTTGTGATTGTGTTGTTTGCTTCCTCAACATGTCAACTTCATCTCTATGTGCAGAAGCAGAATCTCTTTCTACCAATAGTTTAGCCCCTAGGGCATCAGCAGTTGGCAATTGATAATGCACGATTGGGCCAGTGCCACTACTGTGTGATGATACAACATCCACGGGGCTAACCTGTTTTGCCATTAAAGTTTCGATTGGATTCCAAAAAGTTGAAGTTAGCAAAACATCTCAACTGGGAGTTAGAATAGTAAACCGGTTAAACAAACAAGGAATTAAAGAGTTTCAATTGGACGCTGAAAAGTAGTTATTAACATCATTGTAACCGGTTGCAACAACAAAGCAGTTAAACAAACAAGTTTTGCAAAAGATACCGATTGTGGCATTGGAGTTTCTCTTGGATCCTAAAAAGTTGAGTAGCCAGTAACGTGATTAGAGCAACCAGTTGTAGCAGCAAAGCAGTTAAACAAACAAGTTTTGCAAAAGGAACCTGTTGTGGCATTGGAGTTTCTCTTGGATCCTGAAAAGTTGAGTTGTCAATAACTTGATTAGAGCAACAAGTTACAACAGCAAACTTGTTACACAAATATATTTTTGAAAATGTACCTGCTGTGCAATTGGACTTCCAATTGGATCCTGAAAACTTGAAGTTGGTAAGATAATTACAGCAACAAGTTACATCAGCAAACCAGATAAAGAAGGAAGTTTCTGAAAACATACATGTTGTGCCAACGGAGTTTCAGTTGGATCCTGCAAACTTGAAAGTTATCAATCATAAATAAAGTGTTGCAAGAGCCATAAGAAACTAACATCAAACTAGTAAAACTAACCAGTTTTGGCAACGTATTTAATTACACATGAACTAGTAAAACTAACAAGTTCTTGGCAACATATTAAAGTAACAAGTTGGTACTGTTTATCAGCAACACAAACATCTGTAAATATCTTTGATGTAAGCAAAATGATTCTGACACACATATATATATAAGTTAAAAAGACGTTATCCCTCATATAAAGCTGACAGTTGTCTGTCTATGAACATGCAAACATTACTAGTGCTACAAGTGATAACAGCAAACCATTTCAACAAAAAGGGTATCAGAACGTAAATTACACATGAATTTTGCTGCACCCTAGAAGTACATATGACCAGCTATCTACATGCTTAAGTAGCTATTTAAGTTCGGGCAAACAGGTAATTCTTAACAGTAAGTATCAAACACATAGATAGGTGCATTCTATAATAGGATTAAGAGGCTATGGCATTATGTAATTAGTAGCAAATTAAATTAATCCAAGCAACATAATTGAACAATTTTGCAATCAGTGGCTAACTAAAATTTCGAGAAGCAGGTAACTGAACTTACGCTAGGTCTTTGTACAAGCACACTGCAACTTCTTTTTCGCTTACATGGTTCTACGAAGGAGTCCATCGCATCAATTGCTTGGATACGCAGTCCCAATACTTCTTTCTTCCCACACTGCATTGGTAAGTCGAATGGTTAATCTGATAAGATGGTGCGTCCTTGATATGTTATATGAGGACAGGTTGTTAGACTAGTTGTGGCAACACACATCACACTGGCTTTTACTGTATATTTCATGCGATTACATTTGGCATATCGAGATCTAAGAAATCTACAATAGGATGAAAAGACTGGCATCCTTCACATTATTGGCGAACTTAGTTCTTAGAAACAAGCAATTCAACCATTCTGTGGGTAAATCAAAAGGGCCACTGGAATATTTTTCACTACCCCAATCATACACGCAAAAAGGGGCGATGCCACCGTAGGGGCTGGTATGGGCGGCCGCCTCTGGTGGCTGGAAAGTGTGCACCTAGTTTGAGTCGTCCAGGTTGGCACAGGCTAGTTTTGTTCGTCCTAGCGCACGAGCAGGCAATGTAAGAAATGAAGAAAACCATTTCAATTTGGATGGGCCAATAACGTAAGTGCAAGGCAGGCCCTATAGAAGGCTCTCGGCCCAAACGAGTGCCTCCCATATCGATCGACAGTAGGAAAAATCCCCAATTCATTCGCTCCAGCCTCCAGTCTGGTTTGCTCCTAACCTAGCCGCCGCTAGACAGACCGACACAGCACTTCCTCGTGCCCTCGTTCGATGCTAGTCGCCGGGCTTCAAGCGAATGGAAGGACAAAAAGATGAAGATCCAACCCTGGGTGTAGCCTGTGTGGGAACGAGCGGCGGCAGCACGGACATGGCATCGAGCTTGAGCAAACGAACAATCGCAGCTTGCAAAAGGAGCGTGCGCAATGAGCAGGTACATCATATCCCTGATTATATCTAATTCAACTGTTCAATTTCTAGCCAATAGTTAAACCTGACGGTGTTGTAAAACTGCTTGTATGTAGGGAATCTATAAGAAAATGAAACCAATTTTTGCTTATTTTATAACTCCCCCAATCAATACTGAACTGACTGAACCTGATGTGTCTAATTAAGTTTCCGGTGCAAACATACAAGCTCATGTTGTTCTTGAGCCTGAAGTGTCTAATGAACAGACTGCTAATGAAGGATTTGATGCAAACATTTTACATGCTCCTGGTGATGAACATATAGTGTCTAAAGAGGGATCTAATGCAAGCATTTTGCAAGATCCCATTGAAGGATTTTGTGTCTAATGATGATCTGCTATGTCGAGAGAGAGGGAGAGAGAGAGAGAGAGATTTGCAGGAATTGATGACAAGCAAATTATAGTATATTTTCATGGCTTGAGGAAATGTCGAGGCCATCTACCAGAAAGTCCCCGTATCATGACAACCTAGCATAAATACTTTTCTAATCTGTTGTTTGAAACTATTGGCATACTTGTGCAGGATAGATATATTGATATGCAGTTTGCGCACTGGTTATAGGTGCAATTACACTTGGATATTTTCGGCCAGAGAACGAATAATTCAAGCAGGTACAGTTCATGTTAGTAGTCCTTGTACACCATGTTGCATTTTGTGTTTTTTGGTGCTTACATCATTTAGTGTTTTATAATCTGGAACTACTTTGGATCATTAGCTGGTTTTCGAAGTGGATGTAGCTTCACATTTCTCAAGTTATGTTGATTTCCGGAGTGCAAGTGCCTTCGTATTTTTTAAGTTAAATTTTCGCCCTGGTAACTTGAATTCGTGGATCCGCCACTACAAACAAATTATACACGCAGGTCAGTACGAATTAATTGAAATGCAGGGACTTATGCTAGCTCATTGTACATGCTCACTGCAGCTCTGCTTGTGTTTGGGATGTTCCATGTACAAGTCCATGTTACCACTTGCTTGCATGTGCAGACCTTGTGCTCTTGCATCCCCCTCTGCATTTTTGACACGGCGAATGCTTGATCAAATGAGAGGAATCAACCTTGCCGTTGTACCGGAGGACAGGTACTTACAAGGTTATACAAGCGTGCAGGATGTGTACCAGATCCCGTAGGGCCGTCATGCTTCGCTAAAAAATGGTTTTGTTTGTTTCAGATGATATCTCCAGAAGAAATAAGAGTTAAAGTTAGAGTTGCATAGGCGTGTAGGCTAAGAGAGCAGTACAAGGATATCCAAACATCGTCGGAATATTGCACAAGGGAGTGATATGTGGATACCTAGTTTGGGCCGGCGTTTGGGCATGCTCGCCTAGCTAGAGTGCGGGTCACTTCAGAGCCATTGAGGGTGATGCGCTGGCGTTGGCTGGCCGCGTATGGATGTAGATCTCGAGCGGCAGCGGAGCGCTACGATGCGGTGGGCGAGGCCATTGGTGAAGCTCCAACGGGGTCGGGGGGGTGGAGGTGCGACGATGTTCTCGGTGAAGTGGCCCCGGTGAGGTGGGAGATGACTACGATGAAGCGCACCTAATGCGGTGGAACTCAGTGTCTGTGGCATGTCGGCTGGAGCGGCCGACGTTGTGGGTGGACCACCCAGTGCGGTGGACGAGGGGGTAGATGAGGTAGCTCCGGTGCAGTGGTGAAGCGCGATCGTCGTCTTCGTCGTCGTCGTTCGGCACAGAGGTGGGGAAAGAGACAAGACGAAGGGCGATTCGAATTTTGCTTGGGTTGGCGGTGAATTAGGGATTTGAGAGCTCTCGGCGCGGAAGGGGACGTGGGAGAAGGGAGATTTTGCAGGGCTGGAATTGGGGCCGCCAGATATTTCAATCCGAAACATGGAAGCGCGAACTTTTTTTGTCGATGTTCTTTTTTTGGGGGGGAGGAGGGTGGGGGTGCTAGCGTCCGTATGACACACGCGACCACCCCGACATCACCCTGGTCTGCCTGGTGCACCTACTTTTGAGAATGCAAATGAATCTTGTACTATGTATTACCATGCCCGTGTTTTCCTTGCAAATAATTAGTCCTTCAAAATGAGATACTATGAATTAATTAATGAGGAGTTCTTTGAATTAGATTGTGTTTGTCACATAGCGATCTCCAATTCTAACGTGGATTTCGCATTTCAGGGTATCCATGCTACTTTTTGAATACAAAATCATATATGTATAAGATGAACACCATGGTCGTGAGAAAACTTTGGATGGATTCAAGCATATGACCACACACATACGAAATACCACAACAATCGAATCAAAATCAACCTTTCCAAACCTAGTATGGCACGAATTCAAAATAAATACGGAAGCCATATGCATGGTCCTCAATTCAAATCTTACAATGTACACTAAATTAAAACATCAATATTAAGTCTAGTACTATCTACATTCAAATGTTGTCTCGGCACACATGCTACATACTTCCTCTATTGATCAATCTTCCTCTCCTAACCACCTTACAAAGCTATTGGTTTCCGCACGTTCATTCTTTCTCTCCATGCTTCAATCTCTAACTCTCACACCCCCGCATTGCACTCCATGCCGAGCTCTCTCTCTCTCTCTCCCTCCCACCCTCTCTCGGTAGGTACGTGCATTACCTATCTAGACCCCCTCCCTCCCTCTTGTGTGCACGCACGCACATTGTCTATCTAGGTCACTCTAGAGAGACCGTCTCACTCTTTCTTCCGGACAACGGTCCACACTCGCTTAATCTCTGTGTCTCTCTTTATCTAAGTCTCAATTAACCTCGCTTTCTCTCACACACAAATGATATATCTCCCTGTTCGGGCCTCGATCAACGCACTCTATACTCTCTCACGTAGATTGTCTATCTAGGTTAGTTTGTCCAAGCCGTTCCACTCATTCGACCTCATGGCGGCCCACGCTATCTCAATCTCTCTCTCTCTCTCTCTCTCTCTCTCTATGCATGTCTCGATTGACCTCGCTCTTTCTCATACACAAATGATATATCTCCATGTTTGGGCCTAATTCGACATATTCATAGTGTATACTCTCACACGCACATTGTCTATCTGGGTCACTCCCTCCAACCTGTCTCACTCTTTCGATCGCAAGACGACCTACACTCGCTCAATCTCTCTCTCTTTATCTATGTATCGATTGAACTTGCTTCCTCCCACGCACAAATGATATGTGTACCTATCTGTGACTGGATCATCTCTCAAGCTCTGTCTTACAGTTCTCACCCATCCCAAAAGCTCAATCGTACAATATCTATCCACAGCATATATATCTTTTCAATGAATGTCGGGGCACACTCACTTTGTATCTCTATCTATGTCTCGATTGACCTCGCTTTCTCACGCTGTCTCTTCCACACATTGAAGCTACCTCTCCATCCCTCGCAGAGCCGGAGCTATTTACACTGCGAGGGGGACTCCAACCTTCGATTAATTTGTGAAGGCATTTATTCCGGTGGGTTTAGAATATATTTTTGTAGCATTCGCCCCACAACTACTCCCAACACCGTTGCAACCCCCGCCCCTCCCCCAATTGTTCTCCCTCTGGATCGGTCACCGGTCTCTCGCACGGCCTTTCTAACCTTCCACGTCGCACCATGGTATTTTTGCAAAAAAACTCTGGTGTTCTCTTTAATTATTACAAATAAGCTACAAACTACACACCCGGAGTCCACCTGTAATGGAACAAATATCGACCCAGAAATTAAAGTGCTACAAACTACACACCGGGGGCCCAACTGTCATGGAGCAAATTTGGAACCATATCTACACCCCTATATAGTGTGCGAATATTTTTGAAAGATGGTCATTGGATGAAGCCAATCCGACGGTGCAGAGATGGCAAATCCGAGAGCCACTGGCCGTTGGATATCTTCTACATTCTGCCACATGTACAATCTAGAAGACTGCATGGTTGAACTTAAGCATAATGCACAAACCTCAAAACACAAGCACTTCTCCTTTGTTCGAGAATCTTCTGTATCATAATTGCCCAATTTTCTTTTTTTAAATGAATTGCCATTATTTGTTTTTACTTTATGCTCTAAAATGCACAATTCGATGAATCTTAAAATAGATTAACTTTTTTATAAAACTTATTGATTTTGAATGAGATGAACTATAAGAATTAAACGAACATCTACATCATGCATATATGAATCAAAGCATACATGCTATGGAGTGGTATTTATTCATAATTTGGTTGGCAAATCTCATGCGTGCAATGCACGTGTACATTACTAGTATAAATTAAAAATAAAAAAGGACGAGGATCGAACATGCGACCAGGGCCTTCAAGCCGCACGTCAATAGGTAACATAGTAGCAACGTTTGTTGTACTTCGCTTTGTTGATATATTATTTTTATATTACCACAGCCTATTTAATGGACAACATGTTTTTATATTAACTTTAGTACATTAGTGGGACCGGCTTGTGAGGACATACTATTCCACTTCACTTACTCGTGGGTTCCATGTATGCTCTCTCTCTCTCCTCCCCTTCTACATTTAGACGCACGGGCAAACATGAAGAACGCATGGGCGGTGTGGCCGTTGACCGAATCTGGATGCGTTCAGAAGTTACGGCACCAGTTTCATGTAATCCCTACTCTTATATAAAATAGAGTTGGTGATGATGGTGTGCCTGCCATCCTGCAATATAGGCCGTCCGATTTATATCTGACTGATAGGAAGAAAACTATGGCAATTTTGCAAAAAGGTACCCACACCCCTCTCCACATTTGCAAATAAGGCCTTCCCTCGTTCATCCTTTTCTCCCACAAGATAAACTACTCATACAAATGCATCTTGATGTTCCGTGCAACGCACGGGCATCTTGCAAGTACTAGTACTAGTATTGGAGTATGTAACAAGTTTAGTAACAAAAGTGACCGTGACAGACAAGTTAGGCTACTAGTATCTACTAACAATTAAATGTGTGGATAAATAGATGTATCGCCTATAGTGCTCGAACAAGGGGACTGCTCACACCCTACACGTATTTGGAACTGGCTTCGCTAAAAAAATATTTGGAACATTCAATCGATAAAACCATCGATTCAATCGATAAAACCATCGATTCATTCAGTCTGACTACGACTTTACATTCATACCACGATCGAACTAAAATAAACGCAAATGATAAATCCCAAACATTCGGATTTTAAGCATGGCAATCCGAACATTTTTCATGGCATAATTAGATCACGCAGCAGCGGCGGAGGCGTCTTGCGGCGAGAAGCGGCTCCTCTGTCGTGCTCTGTGTGTCGTCGGGCCACTGACCAGCGGCGACGGCGGCGTCTTGCGCCGTTGTTGGCGTACTCCTGGATATTGGCCCTAGCTTCAAGGAAGTCCAAAATGCTCTGGACTTCGGTCTCTAGGAGCCAATCCACTGGCGGGAGGAGGCGACTGGCATTGGTGCAAGGAAGCGGTCGATGGCGGCGATCCATGCCACTGAGGGGGGCACTGGCATCGGCGCGGGGACAGGATCTGGCAATGGCGCGGTGGAGACATTCATGTGCATGGGCGCCGGCACGGGCGCGCTCGTCAGTGCACACGCAGGCGCATGCGCTGGCAGGTGCACGTGCGCGTGAAAGTCAGCGGGGACCTCGTGGAACCCCGTGGCTTCAAGCTCGGCGACAATGTGCGGCTCCCAGGCCATCAATGCCATGGGGATGGTCGCTGGCACAGTCGGGGTGACGGGAGCTGGAACGGGAGTGGGGACAGGCGCGTCATCTTCCCGCAAGGCCAGTTCATGCTTGTCCCAAAGCGCCTTATGTTCTTGAGACTCCGACTGGGTGTCTTCCTCAGGAAACTGGAAGACTAAGGGCAGACCATAGTGATGCAGCATGGCGTATGGTGAGGTCAGGCTAGTTGGAGGTAGACGACAGGAGAATCCGAGAGGAAGAGAGAAGATTGTAGTGAGACTGGGGAGTGCGGGGGTGATTTAAACTGCGGCGCCGGCGCCATTAAAAGTGGGGGTAGTTGGGAGGAAGGTGGGCGGCGGAGCCTGGTCAAAGGGCTCACCTCCCAGTGAGCATGCGCAGTGGCCTGCTCGCACTCCTCCTGGTCAGCTGGCACAGTGGTCTGCTCGCACCTCCCTTTGACTCACACGCTTGCTCGGATGGCACCTGCCGATGAGAAGCGGGACTGGTGGCGGCACGTGGGTCTAACGCTCACGGTTTGAATAGTGAAACCTTTTGCGTTAACATGACATGTCTTTGTTCCAAAATACCTTGGCTCTTCATTTGTGCAACTTTTCATAAGCACCTTGTCTCTTGAACAAAAAAAATATGACAGCCTATTTGTGCCATATCACGTGACCATGCTCAGTTTCATGAATTTAAGGTCAGTTTTGGATTTTCTGAAATTTAAAATCCAGGATTCGAAACAATATCATAACCTGCATCATGAAATAAATTTTCAAGCCATACATCTTTACTCTTGTAGATGTTAATATTTCTTAAGAAAGGATTTCGTCAAACATTTTGCTTAGTTAGACTTCAGACAAGATATATTTGCAGAGTAAAAAGATAATCCCTCCGTACCAGTGCATTGCCTGATATAGTAACTCTAGTAGGCACGAACAATGCACGAACAAAATCAACAAACGGAGCTCCATTCTGTGCTCATCCTGGTGTAGTTCTATTAGTACTAGGCAATGGAGTTGACAGGTGACCTTGGGTAGCAGCGACCAAGGGAATTGAATCGTGCTCGGCACGGTAGATAACGTGGGCTAGTCACTAGAGCATCCCTCCATTGTTCATCGGTTGTCATTATGGAATTTCCTAGGGCTGGAATTCTGGCCGCTAGATATTTCTACTAGAAACACGGAGGCTCGAGTGGAGGCGCGAAGTTTAATATCGCGGTTCTTTTGGTTGGGGTTGGCTAATGTGCGTACTACGCACGCCACCACCAGGACACGAGCCCGGGACTGGCTGGTATGCCATCGGGTGCTACCATTCGATAATGCGAAATGAATCTTTTTTTAAAATTTCCGAGCAAATCTATATGTATTACAATGCCCGTATTTTCCGTGCAAATAACTGGTCATTCCAAAAGGCATGGTAATTGATTTATGATGAGTTCTTGAATTAGATTGAGTTTGTGATATAGTGATCTCAACATGGATGTATGACCATGCATGTATGACCCGAATTCAAAACTAAAGTGTAAGCCATGCATGGTCCTCAATTCAATATTTAAAATGCACAATAAATCTAAACATGAGTATTAAGTCTAGTACTATGTACATGCAAATGTTGTGTTTAGGTCTCTCCATTGACAACCCCCCCAACCACCACACATACTTCATGTATCGATCAATCTTTATTTCTTTGTTAATAGAGCTATTGGTATCCAACACACACGCGCTCATTATTTCTCTTCAGGTTTCGATCTCCATTTATGTCACACCCACCCACACACTCTCAACAAATGTATTTCTCACACACAACCTAGTCGTACCCTCCATGACAAACACTCCCTCTCTCTCTCTCTCAAGACACGTATGTTGCCATTGTAAAACACCTTCACCGTGCCCGCACACACAAAGTCTATCTAGGCCACTCTCGGTAACTGTTGAGGATATACCCCGTGGTGTGACTCGCCCAAGAGCAGCCGGGTTACACCGTTGGCGACTTAATATGAAAAAGGTCCAAGAGGCCAAAGAAGATATGATCTGAAGACGGCGGTTCAATAAGCAGGCTTACTGAAGGCCTAAAACCCAGAAGTGAGTCAAGGCCCAAGGGAGTGAGCCGCCTAATGATAACTTGCTTGGTAAGGCAAGAGAATTAGAACCAGGGTCAGTTACATTGTCTAGCCCGACCCGGACTCTTGTAAGCCGCCGGACCTTGACCTGTGTATATAAAGGCGAGACCCGGCGGCGGGTTAATTCAAGAAACAATTGATCGAGAGCTAGGTCAAGCGTATTCACTCCCTTGTAATCGAAACTCAAGCAATACAACTAGAAGCAGGACGTAGGCTTTTACCTCGTTGTAAGGGGCCGAACCTGGGTAAATCCTTTGTGTCCTTTGACCCATTCAACCCCTTCAAGTTAACCTACGTTGCGATGGCTCCACACCTAAGTCCTCTCACTAGGACATCTGCCATGACAAACCCACGACAGTTGGCGCCCACCATGGGGCCAGAGCACGGTGGTTTCGAGTTCTTGAAGGGCAGCTTCTCACGGATTAAAGGATACGCCGTGGGCCGGATGACCAAGAGTCACCGCGGTAAGATCTACAACGACGACGCTGGCTGGGGCCCCGAGGCCGACTCAATTGAGTACGGGTACCAGGTCCCCTTTGGCCGAATTCAAGTCTTCATCGACAAAATCGGCGAATCAGAGCCTGAGCCGGACACCTGCACCGACATCATCGAGATGGCTCAGCGCGCGCGACCCGCCAGGGTTCAACCCGGCCGGAGGTGCGCTTTCATTGGCTTCATTCATGGAACGGATCTTGACGAAGGATCTGTGTCTGGTGGAGAGACGGCCATCTATTCAGGTGATGAGTCCTCAACCGGCGAAACCGAGTCAATCTATCAACTTCATGACGGTGGGCTTGGGGGCTATTTCGATGGTGACAGTATTCCGGACCCCTATGAGCCGTCGAGCAGTGCTACTATTTTCATGGCTGGCACGCAACCAGTGTTAAATTCTTTAACTGCCGCGGCAATGATGTCCGGCTCAACTGCTGCTGCGACGGCCGGGGCGAGCGGCTCTACGCGACCGCCGGCTCAAGTCTTATATGAGCTCTTAGATGCTTTGGCGACTCTATTAGCAGCATAGGTAACTTTGACGAATCAAGTGCAGCACAATACGGAGGTTGCAAAGCTGCGAGACGAGGTGACTATGGCCCAAGAGGATCTGGATGCGGAGAATGTCAGGATGACAACAGAATGTGCTTCGTTGGAGGCCGAGTCACAGCGGATAAGAGCTGAGGCTTTTTGCCTGAGTCTGGACCAGAATGCATCCAATGCGGTTCTACGGAGGAGGCACCAGAGCCGTCTGCCTTTGCAGTTTGAAGGGCAGAATCTTTTTAACAAGCCTGGGGCAGGACCGAGTAACCCGCCTAGTATGACCCGGGCTGCTGAGGCACCTGGGACCGGAGCGACAGCTTAGCCCCGTGTGCCTGACCTACCTCGTAGGGACTTGACCCCACCTCAACGGGTTCAGACACCCTCTGGCCATTACTCCAACCCGGTGGATAATATGATTGCTGCGGCCTCACGTTTGGCAGCTATCCCGATTGATGGCGGGTCTCAAGCTGCGATAGAGATCCGGAACATAGTGGAACTTCTTTAGACAGCCGTGGCACAGCAGGCGGCTTATTCATACAATCGTGAGCGCATCCATTCAACTCCCCGCCCAAGTCGAAGTTACAGCCGGCGCATTGAGTCTTCCGCAGTTTCAAACAATGGACATCGTCGTCACCCGCCTCGTCAGGCTGACCCACCCCATGGACATAACCCACCTCGCAGCGATCATAATACTCAGGCCCTTGTGGATCAGACTAGAGCCCGTCGTGAGGCAGAATTGCCGGGTTAACTGGGGGCTCATTAGCAGTTCCAGTTAAACCCTTCGGTGACTGTTGAGGCAGGAATGACTTCTAGAACACTTGGTGTGCCATGTCTAGTGCCGGCTCTACGCAACGAACGCTTACCCAAGGATTTTAAGGGTCCTCGAAAGGTACCTAATTATATAGCTGATCTCCCTCCTGAGGCTTGGATTGAAAGCTGTGTACTGGCTATGGAGATGCTAGATGTTAATGACGCTGTATGTGCCAAGTATTTCACTATGATGTTGGATGGACCGACTCGTACCTGGTTGAAGGGGTTACCCACTAACTCCATTAATTCATGGGCTGAGTTGAAAGCATGTTTCATTCAGAACTTTAAAGGGACGTGTAAACAACCTCTGTCGATTATCGATTTGGACAACTGCATGCAACGGGAGGACGAATCGGCTCACCATTGGGTTCGTCAGATCTTAGCTATCATTCATTCATCAGATAGTATTGCGGCCGGCTCTGCTGTTCTGATTTTGGAGAAGAACTGTCACTTTACCCCCCTTAAGCAGAAGCTTGGGCGGCTTAAACGTCATTGCAATGACATGGGGGAGCTAATGGCGGCTCTGATCAAGTATGCTGATTCTGATACTACCAACGATCCTGGGTCCGATGATGAAAAATCCAACAAGGCAAAGAAGAATGGTAACGGTAAGGGTCAGAAGTAGAATGTGACCGGACATAATGGTCACAACCAGGGTAATGGTGGAAAGCGCAGACACCCGGACGGCGGGTCAGATCTTGTGGCTAACACCAATGCTGGTTATAAAAACTAGCTCCGTGGTAAGCCGGCCTTTGGAGGGCCGAAATTTAACCTCGAGGCGATATTGAACGAACCTTGCCCGAAACACAGTTTTCCTAATAAGCCAGCGGCTCATTTGTGGAAGGATTGTTTCATTATGAAGGAATATAAGAATTCCGGTTTTTAGCAGAATCATGACAGTAACAATGCCCCGCCTAGTGGGTCAGGATCCGGCTCACACGGGCCCGGTTTTGGGGGCAGCGGCTCAAGTTCCGGATATCAAGGACAGGGCAATCAGCGCGGTTATAACCAGCAGCCCAGTCAGGATAACCAGCAACAGTAGTCAGGATACCAGAGTAATCCGAAACAGCTTAATGATGGCCAATATCATGTTTTCACTACAAGTCTTTGCAAGAGAGATCAGAAGGTTCGTAAGTGCGCGGTCAATTCAGTTGAGCCGGCGGTACCTCAGTACTTGTGGTGGTCAGAACAGCCAATCACACGGAGTAGAGAAGATCACCCACCCCGGGTTGACAATCCGGGTCCGCTAGCATTGGTGTTAGCTCCTCAGGTTGGGGGTTACAAATTCACTAAGGTCCTCATGGATGGTGGAAGCAGCATCAATATCTTGTATTATGATACATTTCGCCGAATGAATTTGACTGATAAAGATCTTAAGCTGTCTTCTACAGTCTTTCATGGTGTGGTACCTGGTAAGTCGGCATATCCAGTTGGTAAGATTGCATTAGAAGTGGCTTTTGGTGATGATTATGATTACATGGCAGAGACGTTGTGGTTTGAAGTGGTTAAGATCAAGAGCCGTTACCACGTTTTGTTTGGATAGCCGGCTTATGCCAAATTTATGGCACGGGCTTGTTATGTGTATCTCCAGCTTAAGATGCCAGGATGTAAGGGTACCATTATAGTCCTTGGTAATAGAAAAATTGCTTTGGAATGTGAAGAAGGTGATGCTGCCTATGCTGAGTCTGCTTGTCCACGAAGGAGCTTAAGTTTTATAAGGATAATGTTGACCCGACTGATATGACCCCTTTGAATAAGCCCACCACGGAGCAAGACCATTTGTTGAAGTTTAAGTCGGCGGATGATACCAAGCAGGTTGACTTTGTCCCTGGCGACTCATCTTAGCAGTTCACTATCAGTGCTAACATGGATCCAAAATAGGAAAGCGCGCTCATCGAGTTCATCCTTGAGAATCGGGACATCTTTGCATGGAAGCCTTCAGACATGCCAGGTGTACCGAGAGAACTCGCTGAGCACACTCGCAATATTGATCCTAAGTTTAAGCCAGTAAAGCAATTCCTTTGCCATTTTAATGAAGAGTGATGTAAGGCCATTGGAGAAGAGGTGGCCTGGCTCTTGGCGGCCGGGTCCATCGTTGAAGTTTTTTACCTTGAGTGGTTGGCTAACCCGGTGCTGGTACTTAAGAAAAATGGCACTTGGCGTATGTGTGTGGATTATACAGACCTCAATAAGGCCTGACCAGCTGATCCTTTTGCTCTTCCCTGTATTGATCAAATCATAGATGCCACGGCGGCTGTGAGCATTTGAGTTTCCCGGACGCTTATTCTGGTTATCATCAGATTAAGATGGTAGTTAAAGACCAAGAGAAGATGGCTTTTATCACACCTTTTGGGGCTTTCTGCTATGTGTCTATGCCTTTTGGACTCAAGAGTGCGCAGGCGACTTATCAACGTTGTGTCCAGAATTGTTTTCATGACCAGATCGGGCGCAATGTTCATGCTTATGTGGATGATATTGTTGTCAAGTCCAGAAAGAAGGAGACTTTGTTGGATGATTTGAAAGAAACCTTTGACAATCTCTGGGTCTACAAGATGATGCTTAACCCGGCCAAATGTGTTTTTGGTGTGCTTGCAGGCAAGCTTTTGGGTTTTCTGGTCTCCGAGAGAGGTATTGAAGCAAACCAGGAGAAGATTAAGGCTAGTACTTCATTGGCTAAGCCGGCGTGTGTCAATGACGTCCAGCGCCTGGTGGGTCATATCGCCGCTTTAAGCCGGTTCATAAGCCACCTAGGAGAGAAGGCAATTCCTTTATACTAGATGATGAGGAAAACAAACCATTTTGTTTGGAGTGACGTGGCTAATGAGGCATTTGAGGCGCTCAAAAAGCAGCTAGCTGAGCCGCCCGTCCTTGCGGCTCCCATTAAGAAAGAACCCTTGCTTTTATACATGGCGGCTAACAGTAGAGCTGTCAGTGTGGCGATTGTAGTGGAACATAAGGAGACGGGTAAGGAGTACCCAGTCTAGAGGCCGGCTTATTATGTCAGTGAGGTGTTAATTGAGTCTAAACAACGATGCCCACATTGGCAGAAACTGGTATATGGGGTGTTCATGGCCAGTCGTAAGCTGAAGCATTATTTTCTGGGCCATCCCATTACAGTGGTGAGTTCTGCCCCTTTGGGGGATATTATTCAGAACAGAGAAGCTACAGGCCGAGTAGCTAAATGGGCCATTGAGCTTGGACCCCATGGTTTGAAGTATGTGCCAAGGACAGCTATCAAATCTCAGGCACTTGTGGATTTCATCAATGATTGGACGGAGTTGCAGATGCCTGAGGAGAGGCCTGATAACACATTTTTGACTATTCATTTCGATGGGTCCATGCAATTAGAAGGCTCGGGGGCTGGAGTCATTTTGACTTCCCCGTGAGGTGATAAATTTTGTTATGTTTTAAGGTTGATGTTTCCCTGTACTAACAATGCGGCTGAATATGAGGCTCTGCTCCATGGTCTTCGGATGACCAAAGAGATGAATCTAAGCCGGGTCAGGTGCTTTGGCGACTCAGATTTGGTGGCTCAGAAGGTGTCAGGCACTTGGGATTCCAAGGACCCACTCATGGTGGCTTATCGTCGGGCGGTTGACAATATTGCTGGTCACTTCAAAGGTTATCAGGTGGAGCATCTTGATCGAAGGAAGAATGAGGCGGCTGATGCATTGATCCGGCTCGGATCTCAACGTAAGCCGGTACCTCCCAATGTATTTCTTGATGTGTTGAATAATCCTTCAGTCAAATTGCCATCAGAAGAGGATCTTGCTATTCCTGACCCGGAGGCGCTGTGGGTGGCGGCTCTCCATGCTATTCCCAATTGGACAGTTCCATACTTGGCTTATATGACCCGGGGCGAGTTACCTGAGGATGAAACTTTGGCCAGACAGATAACCCGGTGATCTAAGTCAATGACTATTGTCAATGGCGAGTTACATCGATGCAGTGTCACAAGCGTGTTCCAGTGCTTTGTTTCTCCTGAAGAGGGCCGTGAGGTTTTAAGAGAAATCCATGAAGGTGATTGTGGTCATCAGGCCGGCTCTAAATCTCTCATGGCTAAAGCTTTCCGTCATGGATATTATTGGTTCACGGCTCATGCTGATGCAGAGGATCTTGTCAGTAAGTGTGATGGCTGTCAGAAATTTTCTCGACGGGCTCATGTGCTGGCTCAAGAATTGAGGATGATTCCAATTACTTGGCTATTTGCAGTCTGGGGGCTTGATATGGTTGGACCTTTCAAGAGGTCTAAGGATAATAAAACCCACCTCTTGGTGGCGGTTGACAAATTTACCAAGTGGGTTGAGGCAGAGCCGGTCAACAAGTGCGATGCGGCGATAGCGGTTCAATTCATAAAGAAAGTGATCTTTCATTTTGGTTATCCTCATAGTATCATAACTGATGATGGCACTAATCTGTCCAAGGGTGCTATGAGAGAATTTTGTCAGTAGGAGCATATTCATCTTGACGTCTCCTCTGTGGCTCATCCACAGTCTAATGGTCAAGCTGAGAGGGCCAATCAAGAAATCTTGAGAGGTATCAAGGCTCGGCATATGGTTCCTTTGCAGCGAACACCGGGTTGTTGGGTTGAGGAATTACCTTCAGTACTTTGGAGTATCAACACCACCCCCAACAGGTCAACAGGCTATACTCCTTTCTTCATGGTCTATGGGGCAGAGGTAGTTCTTACAAGCGATATCCATCATGACTCGCCTCGCGTAGCGGCTTATGTTGAAGCTGCTAATGAGATAGCACATCAAGATGCACTTGATGTGTTGGATGAGGAGCGTGACCTTGCGGCGGCTCATTCGGCAATATATCAGCAAGACCTACATCGCTATCATAGCCGCAGAGTCAAGACCCGAACATTTCAAGAAGGTGACTTGGTGCTCCGGCTAATCCAAGATCAAACAGATATGCACAAGTTATCCTCACCTTGGGAAGGACCTTTTGTGGTCAGCAAGAACCTGAACAACGGGTCATACTACCTCATTGGTATACGAGAACACAAGGATTCGCGCAAGTCGGAGGAGGAGACCCGTCGGCCCTGGAATATTGCCCATCTTCGGCCTTATTACACTTGAGCCACCGACTCTTGTCGTTGTACACACTTCTTGTCTATATTATGATCAATATAATAAAGCCGGCATCCCTGATAATTCAGGGCCTATGTCGTTTCATTTCTAAGCATATGAGTCTTTATTATTTGTTCATAAGGTCACTTGGGGGCTTCCAACCCACCGGGTTTAGCTTTCATACCCTCTTGACCAGACGTGGACGCCGAATCCTGAGTTATCCTGCCTGTTTGCATGATGCCACTCCACCAGGTAATCCTGAGTGACCCACCGTACTCTTAACAGTCAATCTTTTTCAAGATTAAAACATCGGTTTTTGTCACATGAGGGCCGGCTTACAGTGACCTAGGATTAACTCCAAGGCTATGCGGCCTATGAAAGCACATGGCTTGGTAGCCAATCTGGCTGTTGCTTTGGTGAGCCGGCCAGACAATTATTTGAGATTTTTTGAATATTTTTTCTGAATCTTTTGGACTTGTTATTTTTTCTGCTAACTGAATTTTTTAACAATCCGGGTCATGTATATGACTCGTATTTGAGCATTTTTTGGTTTGGTAACCTGCCCTGGCTATGGACTTGAGTAGCCAGTAGGCTTTATCGAAATCAGGCACTTACAAATCTTTGGGTTATCACCCTTACTGCATATGGGGATATGAGCTAACAGTATCAGCCAAATCTACAGGTATGTTTTCCTGGTTATATGACTATGCAAGGTTTGGTAACTCGCCCTGATTTTTTCATGATTAAGTCACTAGTATATTTTTCCTGGCATGACCACAATTGTAGTCTTTGATCTACTTACATAAGACTCTATGATATTTGGGTTGTTACCCGCCCTAGCTTTTGACACTGAGTCGCTAGGGTATATGTTATTTACATTTTGTGCAGGATATGCAAAATTTTCAACAGAAATATAAATACCAGCATGGCTAATATATGCACACGTATCAGGCAAGTCATAAAGATCAAATTGGCGGTTCAATAGTTAAAGGACAACATTAACAAAGGCATGACAGATAATTGTTTTAAAACTAGCATATTACAAGGCTGTTATCAGCCCATAGGTTTGGAGCCAAAAGTTTTCTGAGGAATCCTTATGCCTCGGACTGAGAGTCACCTGGGTAGTCATCAATTTTCTTCTTGACGAGTTGATAACTCCGGGTCATCCCGCTCTGGCTCTTCTTCGTCGATCATCTGGAGATCAGCCGTGGTCCAATCGATGCCGGTTAAAGCTTCGAAGGTGGCGTCATCATTGAGAATAACAGAAGGATCAACTTTAGGAGCAAAGATGTGCTTACAACGTGGAGGGATGAGACTGACAACATTATGTGCTGGCGGCTTAATCTTCTGATTGTTGCTGTCGTAAGCCCCCGTATAATTATTCAGGTTCAGCTCCTCCACAAGTTTGCAGGCCACAGGCCGCATCTCTCGAACACAGTGATTGAAGTCCTTCTCTTTAAAGGGGGATTGGTTGTCTTTAGATTCTGGACACCCAGTGGCTATCTCCTCTGGGTCAAGCTCTGATTGCCAGGCTTTGTCCCAGCAAAGTGCAAGGATAGCTCCAGCTCGGGCAGCTGATAGCCTCTGTTCATCGATCTGGCCTGCGACAGTTGATCAGTGATCCAGCCCAGACTTGATCTAACTCGGAGGTTTTCTATTGCCCCCCAAGGCCACAAGACTGTGGAGGGTGCCACTGTACAGCTGTTCAGTTAAAGAATAAATGGCCTTCAGCTTTAGAAGAATATCTTGGCCAAGGCTAGCACTCCTGGCGCCTGTTTAAAACAAGAGTGGCTGATGGGTTAGACTTTTTTATACACATAAGAGATGACAGGGAGATTCAAGAAATAGATTGACATGTTATACTTACCAAAGATGGCGGCCGTCATTTGAAAAATATGTTGCTTTAAACTGGATAACTCTTGAGTCACCGGCTTAAGAGCAGCCTCAGCATCTTTGGCCCATTTCCTTAGCGCAGCTTTGTCAGTTTCCCAGCCGGCTCTTTTAGTGTGAAACTCTGCTTTCAACTTTTTAGTTGATTCCAATGAGGCCTTCAATTCTGATTTGGCCTTGGCGGTTTCTTCTTGTTGGGTCTGGATGTCTTTCCTTAAGTCGCCCACTTGCGCCTGTTGCATACTCAATTCTGCCTGCAATACAATGGAGCAGTAATGACTACATAGCAAGGATTTCTTATTGGTGATGATATTCTGTTCAAGTACCAAGCACACTACAAGTACTCTACTTGGCACTTGGGGGCTAATGTGGGTCAATTCACTTTTTTAAGTCCAGTTTAAACCGGCCCTTGGGGGCTAAGTGTTTGGATTACTTCAAGTGACTATCCGTCCTGGCTCAACTTCTCAGTTTAAGCCGGCCCTTGGGGGCTACAGGTTTGGATTTTTTAAAAGCTCTTTTACAATCCCGGCTCACCTTCTCAGTTTAAATCGGCCCTTGGGGGCTATAGGTTTGGATTTTTAAAGCTCTTTTACAATTCCAGCTTAACTTGTCAGATTAAGCCGACCTGTGGGGGCTACCCTGATTTGGACCTTAAAGAGATAAGTTGGTCCTGAGAAGGCTACAGTTTGAAGATTATTCTTACGTCTATAGCATACTCAACTATTCCTATCCTCTAGACTTGGCGGCTATGTAAATATATAAGAAACATGATCAAGAATGTAACTCATATCGTTCCTTCATGAGGTTCACTAAGCCGGCCTCCATTTCACGACTGGTGTGAAGGCGGCTCAGATAACCCGCATGAATGTCACTTGCAGTGAGGGCGGCATAACTCTCCAGATCTAACCTCAACTTTCTTTTATTTTCTAGTGGCGGTTCTTCCTTTGCGCTATGCTTGGCCAAGACAAAAGGATTCCCTGGCTCTGTATAGCCTGTGCCAGTGATGGTAACATCTTTGGTGATATTATCAGAAGGGATCTCTTCTGCAAGTTTGGAGGGGCTTGGCAGTTTAGGACTCGGCGGCCCACGAAGGCCAGCTGGGTCAATCTCAGTATGAGCCGGCGCAAGAACTATAACATCAGTTAGTAGTGGTAGATTGTGGGTGACATCGTCATGATCTTGCATTGAGGCATCTGGGTTCTCTGTCGTTTGCTTCTCCGACTCAGCAGTTTGGGTGTTCTTTGAAGAGCCGCCCAACTTCTGTTTCTTGCCGGCTTTGGCCATACCTCTGAAAGGAAAATTTAAGGACATGAGCATATCATCATAACATATTGATCAACAAATGAAACAAGTATAAATACTTACCCAGGGGCAACCTTGATGGCAGGCATCTGAGTCCCAGAAGAGTCGCCCGATGATGGAGGTGTCTTCTGGTAATTAGAGTTGGAAGGAGTAAGAGGTTGACAAATTTGGCCGGCTAAGGGATAAAGAGAATCTGAATTATGTACCACCTCATGTTGATGTTTGCGACGAAAAGGTGTATTTGGTAAGCCGGGATTCAGGTCCTGAGAACTGCCACTCTGGGTTGGATGTCTTGCTTCATGTTGTTGTTTCTTCAAAAGAAAGTTGGGATCCAAGTAAGCAAGAGGATGAGAAAATTTCACCTTCCGGATGACCTGCCGAGTTTTCTATCTCACCAAAGGTTCTGAGTCGGAGGAGACAGGGATTACCTCTGTTTTGTCAGCATGACTTGTTGCTGCATCACCCTGAGAAGAGTCGGCATCAATAAGTTGCATAAAAAGACAGCCAAGGGAGTCATGTTCTACCTCCGACTCATCATCAAGTTTGAGCAGGTCTTCTGCAGTGGTTTTCTTGGGTTGTTCCGGGCCCCTGGTTGTTGTTTTTTGTTTCTTCGTCAGAGCAGCAGCAGCCAATCTATTCTTCCAAAAAGAAGAGTTGGCCTGAAAATACAAATGACAATAAGAAGATGGGCGGTTTATGAGAAAGTAATAATGAGTTAAAAAGACTTAAAATACTTACGTTGGGAGCAGGATTGAGAGCACAGAAAGGGTTCAACCCCGTTTTGCTGCAGTTTTCAAGGGTCTCCCCAAGCAATGACTTGGTCATTTCGTTGATCTGCTGGTTTTCAAGGCGAGTCTGGTTGTAGCGCTGTGGGTCTTTTACATCATAGGTGTATTCACACATTAAGCCGAGACGGCGGCTCAAGGGCAAGATTCTCGACGTGACCCAGCATCGGACTAGGTCAATTCTAGTAAGGCCATTGGCCAATAAAGCCCTTATCCTTGAAAAGGTAGGTGCGTACTTGGTTTCTCTGCAGCTGTGATCCGGTCCAGGAGTGGATGTCTGGGGCTGAGCCGGCAAGTGCAGAAACCCGGCAGAGGATTTTCACCAACTGGTGAGGTATCTTGGCAGTAGAACCAGGTTTGATACCAGTCCTTAGGGTGACTGGGCAGTGCCTCTGGATTGAACTTCCACCAAGTTCAAGGCTTGGTCCATCTGTCATCTCAGTCTGGCAGTTCAAATAATAGTATTCCCTGAATAAATCAACGCTGGGCTCCTCTTGAAGATACACCTCACAAAAAACTTGGAAGTTGCATATATTTGAAACGGAATTGGAGCCTATATCTTGGGGGTGTAGCTTGTAGAAGTTCAGAACATCCCTGAAGAATCTTGACCCGGGTGGTGAGAATCCGCGGATGAGATGATCTGCAAAGACTATGACCTCAGCCTCCTTATGTTGAGGTGGAACTTCGGCCCTGGGAATCTGCCAGTGGATGATATCCTTGGCCGGTAAAACATACTCCTTGAGAGATTGTTCAGTAACGACGGAGGTGACCCAGTCGCAAGAGGTGGTGGTCGTAGTCATTTTTAACAGTGGGAGCCTGAGAATGAAGTATGGTGGGTTAATATGGTGATGAAGAGCCGCCCGATAATTGCTAAATTTATGTTAAAATCAGTCGTTCCCTTATGAGCTACAAGATCATGATTAAGTTGTCGCGGCGAACGTGGCAGGCGGGTTATATGAAGTTTTGGATTTTTTGGACAAATTATGCATCATGGTTAAACCGGCTAGGTCCTGGATGGTTACAGAAATTTTTATTTAAGCCGCCCCAGCAATGAATGGTGGGTTAGTACACTATCAAGTCAAGGCAATTGAGATTTCGCTAAGTATGAGGAAAATAGGTTCTGCAGGTTTGCAGTTATATTTGTGGATCTACAACAGTTTGAAAAACAAAGGAAAATGGCTAAACCTAAACTATTGTGGAAGAACTAGCATGTTGAAAATGAATCTCAAAGGGACGGGATGAATCTACGATGAGAAACAGATGCTAAAACTGCTACCACATAACTTCGGTGTTGCATTGGGATTCAACTAAGCAATATGGTGGATGAACTACGAGCGGGCACGACGAATACTCATGAACGTCTATAAACTAAGGAAAACCTAATGCAGATTGAAAGGAGGGAGAGGTGAGTACCTGGTGATGCTGATGGACAGTGGAAGGGCGCCGCGGTTTTCTGGTCAATTCAGGTTGATGCAGCGGCCGGGGTGGTGCTGCTAGTGAAGGTCGACGGCGGCGACAGAGCTCGTATGGTGACGGTCGGCGCAAGGAAGATGAAGGAGAGAGAGGGATGGGGGTAAAAGTGAAAAGTTCCCCCCATGCCTATTTATAAGGAAAAGGTGAACAGTGAAATGGCAGGCGCGAAAATCGAGGAGGTGTGATCATTATCTCAACTATGGAGGTGCCTCAATTCTCGGGATGGCTGATTAATGCAAAGATCCGTTGTGATGTCATAGGATTTTTCTGAGATTAATGACATCACGTCACCGTTCGTCATGGCAGGTCAAGAAGATTTGTCAGGATAAACATTGAAAGGTTTAAGGGATTCGCCAACCAAAGGATGAAGATTGACATGAACAGGTTCAACTCAATCTGGGGCCTAATGTTGGGGATATACCCCATGGTGTGACCCGCCCAGGAGGGTCCGGGTTACACCATTGGAGACTTAATATGAAAAAGGTCCAAGAGGCCCAAGAAGATATGATCTAAAGACGGTGGTTCAATAAGCAGGCTTACTAAAGGCCTAAAACCCGGAAGTGACTCAAGGCCCAAGGGAGTGAGCCGCCTGATGATAACTTGCTTGCTAAGGCAAGGGAATTAGAACCAGGGTCGGTTACGTTGTGTAGCCTGACCCGGACTCTTGTAAGCCGCCGGACCTTAACCTGTGTATATGAAGGCGAGACCCAGTGGCGGGTTAACACAAGAAACAATTGATTGAGAGCTAGGTCAGGCGTATTCGCTCCCTTGTAATCAAAACTCAAGCAATACAACTAGAAGCAGGATGTAGGCTTTTACCTCGTTATGAGGGGCCGAACATAGCTAAATCCTTTGTGTCCTTTGTCCGGTTCAACCCCTTCGAGCTAAACTACGTTGCGATGGCTCCACACCTAAGTCCTTTCACTAGGACATCTGCCGTGACAAACCCACGATAGTAACTATCTCCGTCCAGCCCTCACTGCAGCTTCGCCGCATGATATCTCGGTGTATTGTCTTTATCATTCGAGTGTACGCTAGGCCACACTCACTCGATCTCTCCCTCTATAAATGACTCGATTGACCTCGCTTTCTCGCGTCGTCTCTCTCACACCTAGACGCTCCCACTACACCTCTTGCATAGGCGGAGCTATGTAGATTGTCGGGGGCTAACCCCTCGACCTTAGATAAAATTGTGAAGATCTGTTTAGGATTGTTTGGATTATATTTTTTGAACATTATATTTGTCCCCACCCTCCCAAACACCGATGGGTTTTGCACCCCCCCCCCCCCCGAGAGAATATCATGTGCCCCCACACCTTATATGCTATATGGTGATATGAGTTCCTTGGAGTGTGTAGATCTGAGATATAGCGGCTCACAGATGTCTTAATATTTTTACAAGAAACCTTAATGAGTTTGGGAATTGCACACAATTAGTACCAAAACTACTCAGATGCCCTTGGATCCCATATCCAACGGCCTCGAAGCACGTATCATTATAGCATCTAAGATGAGGGAAGACCTCATATTCTCTTGTGTTTAAGAATATCACGTGCTACCACACCTTAGATGTTGTGGCGATACAAGCTCCTCAGAGCCGTTGGATCTGAGATCCAACGACTCCTTGGAGGTTCAAATATTTTTGCAGAAAAGCCCCCAAATAGTTTGGGCGCAGCCCACAAGCACAAAGACTACTCAGATGCCATTGGATCTCAGATCGAATGACCTCGAAGCTCGTATCACCGTAGCATCCAAGCTGCGAGAGCACTTGGTGTTTTCTCACACGGGGGAATATGAGGTGCTCCCACACCGTAGATTCTATGGTGATACGAGTTCCTGGGAGATCTGCTGGCTTGCAGTAGGAGATTTGAATGTTTTTGCAATATAGGCCTCATAGAGTTTGGGAATTGCGCAGAAAGTACAAATACTAGGCGCATGGCATTGGATCTTAGATCAAACGACCTAGATGCTCGTATCACCATAGCGGCTAATTAAGCTGTGGGGAGCACCTAATATGAGCTAGTGGGAGCCATTGGATCCAAGATCCAGCGGCTCACACAAGGCCTGAATGATTTATTTTTTTGCAAAAAAACCCTTGGAGAGTTTGGAAATTGCGGATAATTACAAAGACTACTCCCAAGCCATTGGATCTCAGATCCAACGACGTAAAGTCTTGTATCACCATAGCATCTAAGCTGCGGGGAGCATGTGATATTCTATGCCGCTGTCATTTTTGTTCCTAAACTTGCAAAATACGTGTAATTGGTGCTTTAACTTGTCTAACCGCGCAAAGTGTTTGTGCAAAAAAACACTCCTACACTAAAATATCGGAACAACACACGGGAGGCCCACTTGTCATTGATCAAATTTGGACCTAAAACTAGCAAATATGAAGACGAGATTCAAACCGGCAACCTGGAGTACAAAGTGTACGTCGATAGCCTGAAAGCGCAACGGTTGTTGGCTTTGTCGCATAACTTGATTTTATACAGTATTACATTGAGTAGACTAGAGGGAGTGGCTCGTCAACAGGTGCATTAATGTTGATTGACTTACTGGTGGGTCCCATGTCTGCCATCTCTCTCTCTCTCTTCTCTCCATCTAGTAGTACAACCTTTAGACGCATGGGCACACACGAAGAGTGGCGCGAGCTTGCCCTGTTGTTACTATAACTAAAAAATGCTAGGAAAATAGATGAATCGCCTAGAACAAGAGACGTCGTGGCTGGTCGAGACGGAGCTAACGACACCTATCCTCCGTGCCACGTTAGCATGATGAAGCTGTGTGGCTAGTGGGGTATTTTCGACCGACTGGATGGGTCCCGAGGTCGAACCATAGGTAGTTTGATACAGTTTATTTTTACACGCACATTTTTCCTTCGTGCCGAGACGTGGCACACCCTACCGCACCGTTTCTGGGTCCTCCCGGGTGGTGCACGCATATTTTCTTCCTTGCCGAGACGTGGGACGCCCTACCACGCGTTTTATGGGTCCTCCTTGGTCGTACCGCCGAAGCAAGTAAATGATTTGTCAAATCACAAAAGCCCACCTTTCCCACCGAGTACATCAGTGAAACACGATGGCTAGCTAGTTGGGCTAGTGCGACCGAGTAGCTAGGCCGCCGCCACATTTGTTTTTCACCCCTTTTTTTCTCTCCTTGGCGGTAGGTAATTTTAAATATCCACCGCTGCATTAAACTGGTCTTTGGGTGCGGCAGGCGCGGCAGGATTTTTATTATGGGTTTTTATCATTTATGCCACTGGTTGTGTCTCACTACTCAGTTTTACCATTAGGAATTTCAACTGCTTAAAAATGCCATCACTTTGTTAAGCGCATGCTCAAAAATGCCACTCGACACCATGATTGTTAGCTCAAATCTCGTTTGCCCTGTCATAATGGCCAAAATACCTATAGACCAACATGTCAGCTCTACCTCTATCTCACTACAATAAAGTGTGGGTCCCACTTGATCCCTACAGTGTTCCTATTTTCTCTAAACTTATTCGCTTGCTTACTCCTAACAAGTGGGGTCCACACCAATCATTGTGAGATAGAGAGAGTGGACATGTGGGTATAGGGGTATTTTTGTCATATAACATGGTCAATGAGTTTGACCTGACAATAACGATTTCTAATGGCATTTCTGAGCAAACATCTAATGAAACGATGACATTTTTGAGATATCTAATGGCATTTTTGAGAAAACATCTCACGGAACAATGGCATTTTTGAGCAGTTGTAATTTCTAATGGCAAAACTGAGTAGTGCGACACAACTAGTGGCATAAATGATAAAAACCCTTTTATTTTTTTGATTGACGGGAGCAGGCGCGGCAGCAATTAGTCATGATGACACCGCCTGTAAAACCCACTACTCCATGAAGTGAAAAGTCGTCGACTGGTGTTTTCTCATGGTGAAAACCAAAAGATTCACCCCTCTCCTCAGCTGGCTCCCTCTGCCTTCCCGTAGATTGCATTGCCTTTCAGCCGTTTCGCCCCCTGATGACGGACTCTGAGGTGAGGCGCGTGACACAGGAGCTCCATGCCAAGGATGCGGAGCTCAGAGCCTAGGACGTGGAGCTCCGTGAGCTCAAGGAGGAGAGGAGTGCCATGCTCCTCCTTTATGTGCGGGAGTTCACGGAGCTTCAAAAGCGGCAGGTGTCCACCACAAAGATGCTCGAGGCGTCAGCGGTGTTGCTGCAGAAAGCGGGAGATACGATAGGCGGTCAGGCGAGCCGGCTGGAGCGCGAGCGGGCCGATCGTGATGAGGTCCAGGCTTGCCTCAACCACTTGGTGGACCATGTTGCCACGCACGTGTTGTGGCTACGTGATGCCTACCATCGTGCCAGCGCGACCTTGCCGACCGTCGGGCTAAACCCGTTCGACCACGCCGACGACTTCAGCGAGCTGTGGCTTCCTGACCTGGTCTCCTTCTTCACCTATATTTCTGAGGAGCTGAGCTGTCTCTGCGCGATGGTGGGGGCGGAGCTGGACAAGGAGGGGTTGCAGGCGGCCATCGCTATTGCCGGGCGAATCCTCTCAGGGCATCGTCACCAGAATCCATTCATGCCATTGGATGTCTTCTTTGACGAGCTGGCTCTCGTCGATCGGGAGTGGGCTCTGCGGGCGATGGCACCCTGCATCACCAATGTCGTGCGCCTCGAGAAGCAGAGGGACTTCGGTGGTGTTTAGGCGTCCTCTACATGGGCATGTCCATGTCTCAGCGCAACATGACCGTTGGATCAAACTCAGATGGTGCAGATCAGTCACTGTAGCACAAAGCGTGTGGGTGTGTTTGGTTGCATTCTCATCTCAATATAGTTGTTCCCTCTTCGTGCATGCTCATCTCAGCACCCCTCTTCATACATGCTCCTAGTGTATTTGTGTTAACTTACTACTGTGGACTCATGCACCCTTCATGCACTCTGCCAAACACCCAAAAGTGGGTCGAGAAGGGAACTTTTGCTCCCATGCACCCTTCATACACCCTGCCTAACACTGATTCGTGCTTCATATGGTTCATGTTCCGTGGAGTACTGTAGCACCGTACTCTGCATGTGTTGTAGACCTAGTTCTGTTAACATTGATCTCATCGTTCATTCTCGAGCGGACAGTAAAAAAAGGGGTATGTTACATTACTGTTCATATAGTTGACATGTGCGCAACATCATTTGTTATCGTCATATCTTACTACACTAGCAACAAGATTATATAGTACTGACGTATGAACCACTGCACATGCCTAGTAATAGGAGAACTGTGTAAGTTCAAGTGGCTGCCGTGTTTCGCACTCCTCCGTCGTAAGAGTGGAAATGCTTGTTGTAATCATTTTTTTCTTCAGAAACAGTGGACACGCTCTACCGTGCGGATCCTCCTCGACGGTCGTCGGGAACCTTGCTACTCACTTTCGCCGTTGTGTGGGACAACCAGCATCGGGGTCCACTTGCCATGCACTAAATTACTCTGTACTAGAGTGCACAACTGCACGGTATACTACACCCAATGAGCCGTCAAATCACAAAACCCCCACCTTTCCAGCAGTAAGTTAGACGGATGAAGCAACCATCATTTCAATCTTCTCCCTCATCTTCCTCTCTTATCCCTCATCTTGTTCCTCATTTCTTCAAGAAAACCCCGACATGCTTCTGCCATTGTTCTTCTCTCCCAAAGAAGGAAAGGTGAGTGCATCAATGGTGTTGCTTCTGGCCAAGGCCCGGTCTTGCAACCCCGAGATTGATCCTATAACTACCTCTCTGTTCTTCCTTTGGGTTTGTGATTATGGTTTCTTTTCTTTTATTTCTATTTGATAGTTTCTTGATGGACCCTGGAGCACCGGCCGAAGTGATGTCTATGGCTCTGGCCAAAACCGTCGAGGCTCAGGGTACAAAAAAGCGCAAGCACCCCGCTGAGACTACCGCTGACTAGCTAAAGGCCATCGCCCTGTCCAAGCCCCCTCTCCAGGATCCCTCGTTAAGCAAGTCCAAGTAATATCTCTTCTTGACGATCTTTTTGGTGATCTTGATCGTGTTTTTTCATCTAACACGCAGTACTAGTACTAGTAGTACAACTTTCTGGGTGATCTTGCATATGATTTTTGTGTGGCAAATGACGGTTCTAAATTGCTCTTTTGACCAAAACATGCGAGAGGTTGACATACATATGATCATTGCACATAACATTGATTTCTTATAGATCACTTTCAAGTACTTTATGACATTAATGCTAGCTGTAGGAAATGCAAGATTTTAGCTCTCATGCCTTTGAAGAGAGTATAGTAGCCTCAGTAACTTGTGTTATGGATATTGCAAGTAATCCCTCTGCTCTCATGCCTTTGAAGACATGTTCTAGTGTCCTTTATCACTCATTTATGTGCATATATGTAGTCTTATATGGAGTAAAATATCGAAAATCATCTTATATTTATGAATGGAGGTAGTAATTAAATGTTTGGTTTCTGTTTTAATTAGAACCAGGTTTGTGGTGGAGATGAAGTTCTCAAAGTCATGTCGTGTGAACTGGAAGACCTGAGGATGAGTTCTACTACTAAACTATCCAGCTGTTGTGTCCTTGTCGCCACGTGTCGTGGACAAGTGTTTTTCGGTAGCATTGTTGTTAGGCGTGTTCTCGAGGGTGTACTTCACCACAACAATTTCCTAGTTGTGCCTTTGATTACAAGGGGTGTGGTTCTTGTAAAGCTTCCCGACAAATCTGATGCGGACTATCTTCATCGTCATGTTTATGAGTGGAATGACCACTCTGTTAGGTTCTCCAAGGTTGACGAGATGGCGATGGTGCCAGTAGACATCTCACACAAAGTCCATGGCCTAGTCAGTTATGTGGGGTACATCCCGTAGGTCGGTGGCAAGAAATAGTCTGTAGAGTTTAATTAGTGCAACTTTGCTTGTCTGTAGTAAGTACTATTTGTTCAGTACTTGATTTGTGTGTGTGAACCCTGTATTGTTTAGTACTACCGCTTTTGTTGTGTGGTGAGTCCTGAGAACAATCTATGTTAATGTCTATCCACTCAATTCAGTCTATATATTTTGAAGTATCTAGATCATCTTTTTTGTGAGGACGGTTTATCAATTATGGTTACACTCCAATATTTGTATGCATTGCATGGTTTATCGCACCCACCAGGATTTCCAGTCCCATGGATGTTCGGTCCATACGATTTGTCACGACCTTTGGACTGTCCTGCTTGTAGGAGTAAGCGGGGGCCCTGCATGCCACCCATAATTGGACGATCAACCTTCAATTTAGAACTTGAACATAGTGATTTCTTGGTAAGGATTCACTCGTGTCACATCAAGTAAATCTTATTGATTTACTGTCATGTTTTCTTACTTTTGCTGCAATTTGACGATGCAGATTTTGCCATGTGACATTCGTTACAGAATAAACCGTTTGGTTTGCTCTATGATGGTTATTTTTGCAGGTTTCACTTCTTATGTCGTGTCAGTAACGAAGGAACTGTCCATCACTTATATTACTGGACACAATTAGATCAGTTTGTTGTCTGAGTACAATCTGAAGCCCTATGTTGAACTGCAGTTTGGTTTAACAAACACGCCGCAATTAGTCCTTCTTGCGTTTAAAAGAAGTGAAGAAAAAGACTGGATCAAGGTCACGGAGCCTAGTGAAGTTGGAAAGCTGAAGTATGAAATCATAGCAGACCAAAGACGATCGCTGCTGTCTCGCACGCCGGTACCACCTTCAGCATCATATCGAGCACTGGCACCTTCTCAGACGGCACTGGCTCTAGCACTGACAGCAGCAGCAGCTCAGTCTGATCCACCAGAGGATAGGGTATCGGCCGCATCAGTTGATCAGGCTGATCTATCAGAGGATCGGGCACCGACACGGGCACCTGCTCCACAAGGAGCACCATCTCCGGCAGTAGCAGCAGCACTACCAGTTGCACCGGCACGGGCACCAGCAATGGCTCCAGCACCTGCACCAACACTTGAAGTTGCACTTGCATCTGCTCCGGCTAGTGCAGCGACAACAGAACCAGCACTTACACCAGCAACACACTGGGCTGTAGTTCGCACTTCATATACCAAAGTCCTTACAAAAACCAACATCTCAACTTTCTTGGTAAGCATTGGCAGCCCAAGTGCTTCCTTCTTTTTTCTTTCCATGTTGTTTCACATGATTCACTATGTTGATCTAACTGTTTGTGTATGTCTTCTTGTTTGCAAACAAAGAATTCCTAGAGCAACGAAGGAGTCATTCAATAATCCGGGCGACCGTGGCCAAGTTTCTCTTACCATGCGTAGTCTTGGTGTGAATTGTCACATCCCTAGTTCTGGCTAGGCCAGTTTCATGTGTGCATCATGTTTAATTTCAAATGAAGTTGAAATGGGGATGATAGAACCCCCAGCACCCCCCTGGAAACAACTAGGGTTTACTAAAATCCTTTTCAATGAACCTGAAATGCCCTTCTAAAATGTTCATCATCTTTGCCTTGGTCTAGAACCTCTGACAAAAATGGTGCACAATTTTCTAGGACATCATTGGGTCACTAAATTAAATCTTATGTTATTTGCATTTGGACATTTAAATGCTATAAAATATTTTAAATGTCCAAATAATCATAAACTGAAATGTTCCATGTTGTTTATATCCTAAACAGTGGGCATGAGCAGTTTGGTGATTTTTGAAAGTGCCTAGCTATTTTTAATAAAGCCACAAAGTTGCAGAAAAATAGAAAACAGGAATTAAAAGAGAGAGAGAGACCCACCTGACTTACCTGGCAGCCCACCTGGCCCAGCTCCTCCAGCCGGCCCAGCCCCCTGGCAACTGCCAGTCGTCTCCCACCTCTGCCAGAAGGTAGAGGCAGGTCACCCGCGCGCGCACCGGACGCCACCTCCTGCTTCCACCTCCTGCTTCCTCCCCCACCCTCGCCCGAGCGCCTAGAGGCGCCACGCAGCCCCCCGGTCCCTCACGCTCACTCCCTCGAGCTCATCCCCTTCCTCTGCTCTCTTTCCTCTCGCACACCCGAGCGCCACCGTCACCGCCGCTCGCCGCTGCCGCGCCCTGAGCCACCTCCTCACCTCCCCGACGCATCCATCGGCCCCGCCGCATCGCCCTGAAGCTCTCCGCCAACGAACACGATGCCGGAAGCCCCGTATCGTCGTCCTCGACCTCGTCTTGAAGCTTCGGCCACCGGAGATCGTCGCCGTCGATTCGTCGACCCCAGCGCATCCCCGAGCTCGCTGACCACCTCATCGCCCTCGCTGTGAGCTCCACTGCGTTTCCCCTCTCTCCTTTTGCTTGCCCCTACACCGTAGCGCCAAACCCGACCCCGCCCGAACTCCGGCCGCCGCCACGAGCTCATTTCCAGCGAGCTCGGTCCACCCCAGCTGCTGCCGCTAGCCGTGTTGGATGCGCGCGAGTCCGAGCACCACGTAGAGCCTCTCCGCCGTCGTTTTGGTCGCCAGAGGGGTTAACCCGCACCGCCCCGCCGCATCTGGCCTCGCCGGTGGCTAAACACCGGCGAGTCAGCCCAGTTTGACCAGGGATTTGACCCCCCTGGGTCACTGACGTGTGGGCCCAGGGCCTTAACTAATCTGCTTTAGAATTAGATTAGTACTAATTAACTTAGGTTAGTTAGTTAGACACTGACATGTGGGCCCCAGCGTCAGGTTTGACCTGGGCGGCCCCGTTGACCCTGCTGATGTCACAGTGACGTAGTGCTGACGCAGTTAATCATTTTCTGGTTTTTAATAATTCAGGAAATTCCAGAAAATGCCCAAAACTTCAAAAATTCATAGAAATTAATCTGTAACTCCAAATGAAACAATTTATATATGAAAAATGATCAGAAAAATCTAATCTATCCATTTATGCTATTTTCATGCATGTTTGACCAAGCTAACATCACTGAATAGGACAATTCATGATTATGGAATAAATAGTAATTAGTTTTGGAGTTGGAATTTGCTATAGATTTGAATTCCACTTCAATGAATATGACTAACTGTTGCACTAGGTCAATTCAGTACCTTAATATGACATATCATTCATACGAATGTGCATTGCATTGATTGTGGTTCCTCTTGTGTTTGCCGGTGGTTGCTCCCTCTCAGTAGACGTGGTTCCGACGACATGTTCGATGACACCGATGAAGAACTATATTATCTTCAGAAGTGCCAGGCAAGCAAAACCCCCTTGTTCATTCCGATACAAACCCACTCTCCCGCTTCTGCTCTCTGTTACTACATTAGGACAACAACGATTCAACTGTTACATGCTGCGGTAGTTGAACCCCTTTCCCCTGCATGACCTGTCATTGCCACAGTAAATAGATGAAACCCACTAGCATGAGTAGGAGTTGTTTGGGCCCTGATGTGCCTACTCATCTATGCTTGTTTGTCATGCCTGCTACTGCTTAGACTTGAGTCTAGTCTGATTCATCGGGGATGATTCAGAGGTGTGTGAACATGTCCTGCTGTTGAGAGCTAAGTGTGTGAACACGATTTGGTAAAGGTATTGGTGAGAGGCCATGTAGGAGTACATGGCGGGTTGTCTCATTGAAGCCGTCCTCAGGAACTGAGTTCTGTGTTTGTGATCCATGAACAGCTACTACCACACATTGGGATCCTTAATTGACTCTCTCAACTTATTAGCCGCCCTTGTTCTCTGTCCAGGAGTTGCAACTAGTTTCTGGTGTTTGTAGGATATGCGTTGGGGGCCGTGCGTAGCGCTGACCCTAGGGGTGGGCTATGTTGCTGTAGATACACCGTGGCACGGTGTACCGGGCGCCCGTTTGGTGTCTCGAGAACCCTGCACACATCGTTTGGGGCTGTGAGCGAAGCTCCGGCAGGATCTCCTCGCGGATGGAACCCGAATAGGCGATAAACCTGGACTAGAGACTTGTGTGGTTAGTTAGGTCGTGGTCTACACCCACGTCGGCTTTCGCTTGAAGTCTGCCGAGCACATGTCGTGTGCAGACGCTAAGTGGTGGAAACATGTGTGAAGAAGTACACCCCTGCAGGGTTAATATGATCTATTTGAATAGCCGTGTCCGTGGTAAAGGACTTCTGGGATGCCTGTACAGTTCATAGACAAGTGAAAGTAGATACTCTAAAACTCGCAAGATAAGCGTGAGTGCCATGGACGACGTTCTCGTAGGGAGACGGGAGCGGATCCATAGTGGTGTATTGATATGGTGAATATGTGGACTCGTGTGCGTCACCTCAAAAGAGTTACCAGCATTCGTAGTTCAGGATAGCCACTGAGTCAAAGCTGGCTTGCTACAGTTAAACTCCACCACCCTCTTTGTTGATACCGATGCATTTGTAGATAGTTCTGATGTAAGTCTTGCTGGGTACATTTGTACTCACGTTTGCCTATTTTATGTTTTGCAGAGAGACTTCAGTCTCGCTAGTAGTTCCACGTGGACTTCGACGTTTAGCTTGTTAGCTCAGCTACGATCTTGTGCCCTCGGCAGGATCTGGTAGATAGTTAGGCTTCTTAGCCTTTTTCATTTATAGATGTCTGTACTCAAACATGTTAAGCTTCCGCATGTGCTTTGACTTGTATGCTCTGAATGTTGGGTCATGAGACCCATGTTTGTAATACTTGGCTCCTCGGAGCCTAATGAATAAATACTCTAAGTCGTAGAGTCTTGTTGTGATGCCATGTTGTATTTGCCCATATCCAGCATATTGTGTGTATGATTGAAATGCTTGGTATGTGTGGGATCCGACAACCTAGTTGTTTATCCTTGGTAGCCTCTCTTATGGGGAAATGTAGTCTTGTGCTTCCATGAGCCATAGTAGTCCGCTACAGCCCGGTTCACCGGAGTCCTGCTAGCCCAGCACTACTGCTCCGGAACACTTAGACTGGCCGGCATGTGTCCTTCCTCGATCCTGTGTCTGTCCCTTCGGGGAAACGTCACGTGGTGTCTTTCGGAGTCCTGTTAGCCTACTACAGCCCGGATTCCCGGAGTCCTGCTAGCCCAGTTGCTACAGCCCGAATTCACTCGCTGATGACCGACACGTTCGTTGCTGGGTCATGTATGCCTGTCCCCGTAAGTTAGTGCCACTTTGGGTTCACGACTAGTCATGTTGGCCCGGGTTCTCTGTCATATGGATGCTAGCGACACTATCATATACGTGAGCCAAAAGGCGCAAACGGTCCCGGGCCATGGTAAGGCGACACCCATGGGAATACCGTGCGTGAGGCCGCAAAGTGATATGAGGTGTTACCGGCTAGATCGATGTGACTTGGAATCGGGGTCCTGACAGCGTTGGTATCAGAGCCTGACTGCCTGTAGGATTACCAAGCCAAACTGGTCGAAGTTGAGTCTAGAAATGCTGTAGTTATATAAGGGAATTGATTGTGGAAGTTAACGTAAGGCTCTTTTTACTCCTTTACCTTATGCCTTTCTGATCTGAGTCAACCTCTTCTTTTCTACGGGGATTAAGAACTAGGCTTTCTCATCTATCTATCAGGATCACGTGTTACTAATCCGTAGACTCATAGGATTGTTGGATTTGAGCCTCATTTCAGTTCCTACTACTTCCGTGTGTTGTTAGGTGATCTCAGAACCTTGATATTGTGATGTTAAGTGGTTATGCCACCCTTTTGCAGGATGTCTCAAATCTTTGTGAGCATTTACAGCCGTTATGCTGTCCGAGTCATCCCAGGTTTCCAAACAATCTGATGCATTTGCAAAATCCTTTCCCTCTGTTTCCGCGTCCCTTTGGGCCAGATTAAGCAACTAACGGTCTGTTGAGGTATTCCATTGCCTTGACATATGTGTTGGAGCTAGTATTATGACCCTAGGCATCCTAGAGAACCACCAAGTAATCTAGTAATGCTTTATATTCCTCGTGTGATGATTCTGGCCGTCATTCTCGAAAGCATCCCGTGATGCTATTTAGTTAGTAGGCATTCTATTTCTGGGTTCTTGAGCCCAAGATTCACTCTACTTACTTCCTGTTGTTAGTGTTCGCTAGTTCCTTTAGGATATTAGTAACCTTGCGACAGTCCTCGAGGTCCGTGGTATTTCCTTCTTCCAAATACCATGAACCATTAAGGCAGAAGTTCTTGAACCAAAAAGATCACAACCAGAGTGCTCTTGGTGAGTTCTCCATTCCATATTGTGACTCTGCCAGTTCTACCTTTCTGCATGGGTTATCTGGAAGAAACCTGTTGAACTTGGTTCGACATACTAATCTATGCATCCACAACTCAAAAAAAAAGTTATATGTTCCTTTGAGTTGTCCCTCTTTAGTTGTATTCTGACCCTCTGTCTATCAATTGATAGTTAGGACTAGTTGTGCATTCGTGTTATCGATGCTTATTATTCTTGTGGTCCGTCAAGCCATTCTATTACGGAATGACTAGGAGAAACAAACTCCAGTACCTCATCCATATCTAGGATTTGGTCAAAGCGGTTGTATTCCGCAGATCAAAATGCCAATCCAGCTTTTGTTCTGTTCTACCCTGGAGTATTACCATCTTTATATCAAGAATATCATGGGAATTGCACACCATCCTATGAACTCTTGGTACAGTGATACTTCTCGCCATCATTATTCATTTCTCGGTCTCCGTGTTATTGTAACCGGAATACCGACAGGTGAATCGTGATGTGTGAAAGCAATACTCCTAGCAACTGTGTTGCTTGGTAGTTAAAGGACAATATTCTCATCCTTGGTGTGTTGGTTATTGAATCACCATCCTAGGAATGATCGTGCTACCTAGTCCATTTTTGTTGGTGCACTCTTTGATCGATGAGTTAGGATTGTGTCAATCCATCACTCTCTTGATCACATCGTCTTGCCCTGAAAAGCAAGATTGTTCTCGAGCTTAGTTACATATCGGTGGTTCGTGACTTTCCGAATATCTTCTCGGAAGTGCTACCAGGTTGTCACCTGATCGCTATGTTGAGCTCGTGATCAAGTTGGTTTCTTGTAAACCACCCTTTCTCCAAGAATCTGTGTCGGATACCCTGAGCTAGTTGGTTAAGCTAAACAACAACTTGGAGAGCTGGAAGATGAGAGCTTGTCTGACTCGGTTCATTCCTAAGGGATATCCTCGTGTGTGTGTGTTGAAGAAAGATGATACTTTCATTGATTGATCCTTGTGATCAATTGTTGGACCTATTATCTTATCCAAACTTTGATTTGAGTATGGGCTATCATCAAATCAAATCAGAACCAACGATGTTCGTAATGTTGTCTTATCCGTGGTTGTTCCCTCGGGCATACACCATTATATCTTTTGGTCTGACCCATGCTATCATCTTGTTCACATAATCATGTAACCCCATCTTATGGGAATCTTGATAAATTGTTGTTGAGCCCATCGACAACATCCTTGTCTTGTCCGTGATTCATGTTGAACATTTAAGTTAGTATTGGAAACTTTTGTAAGCATTTCTTCATGCTAGCTCATGGAGCATATGTTTGGATGAAAGAAGTGACTTCCTCTAATTCATGTGTATTCGATGCAAGTTGCCGCAGTGAATTCGAGAAAGTTTGTTTTGCCTCCTCTGGAATCGTCCCAAGTTAGTCATGCACGTGCAAAGTGCTCTATGGTTTGATAGGTTGGCCGCCTCCACTCCATATGTGTTCCTAGCACACAAAGCCACTGATTTGTTCAAAGAAAAGAAGTTCTCAAGTGCTAATCCTTAAGGACCCAAAGGTACATGCGCAGAACTTCGCTCTCCGCAATGATGGTTCCCAACCAGAACTCGGTAGTGTTTCGTTGTAAGACTACTACGTGGTCATGCTTGTCTTGGACAACGTGCTCACATGTATGTAGCAGAATTAGCTCATGTTTTGGAGCTTACTATCGTAGTTCACTCCCCGAGAATCTCACAACGCCATCTCGTCGATTTGTGTTGCAAACTTTCATTTTTCTCTCTAGACTGGATGAGTCTGGAAATATTCCGTTACCAACCAGATCTGAATCTCAGGCAGATATTATGGTTGGAGCTATTCCAAGATCTATGATGTAGGTCCCGGCAAGGTTGATGTTCTGGCTGACACACCTAGTCGTGAGAGTTATCATTGTAGTATCTTGATTGAGCAATTTTACCATCTTCTCCATGAGGATTTCGTGCGACTTATTCTAGAAGTTGCTCCCTAGGAATTCATGTGCTCCCAGTTCCTTCGATTTTGCTAAAATCATTCAAATAGTGGAATCACTTTCTTCTGATGAGCTTCTCCCCAGTTACTAGAATCATTCCCAGCATTTGCATTTTGTTCCCAGCCTGCACCTGCCGTGGTGCCATCCTACCATGGGTTCCACCCATTTCCGATGATAAGCAAAAATCATCCATTGCGTTGTCTTCAACAAGGTAGTCCACATCATTCATCCTAGTTCGACTATGTCATTCTCTGGAACTCCTTCAACTGTTCGATTGTCATTGCCTTAGGCTGGTTTAGAGAATTTTATTGATCTCTGTATCAAAAGTAATTCTTTTTGCCACTTAAGGAAATAACTCTATGAGTCACCTCCTCTAAGGTGTCTCGTTATGGTATCATGGCAACTCAAATCCTCGCTACGTTGACAACCGTTCACCACCTTGTTAAGCGTGAAATTGTTGTCTACCTAGTGAACCTTCGTCATCTGCTTCACTCCATCCCTTTGGATGTGTGCTTCATGTCTCAGCTCGAGAGATGTTGCTATGTCTCATTCCATGAGCTGATCCTGAGTTGTTCGATCTTCGAGAAGATCGATCCTTCTAGAGTTTTCCCTTTCCTCTCGTTGTCATGTTAGTTGGAGTTCTCAGAGCAAGACATCGAGACAAAGATGGTGATCGGATCAACGTTCTTATGAGATGCAACCTGGATTGTGAAGATTGTGTTAGTTTGCGTTCCCCTTTCATCTTACCCTACGCTTGAATCTCGGGGCGAGATTCTTTTGAGTGGGGGTGAGTTGTCACATCCCTAGTTCTGGCTAGGCCAGTTTCATGTGTGCATCATGTTTAATTTCAAATGAAGTTGAAATGGGGATGATAGAACCCCCAGCACCCCCCTGGAAACAACTAGGGTTTACTAAAATCCTTTTCAATGAACCTGAAATGCCCTTCTAAAATGTTCATCATCTTTGCCTTGGTCTAGAACCTTTGACAAAAATGGTGCACAATTTTCTAGGACATCATTGGGTCACTGAATTAAATCTTATGTTATTTGCATTTGGACATTTAAATGCTATAAAATATTTTAAATGTCCAAATAATCATAAACTGAAATGTTCCATGTTGTTTATATCCTAAACAGTGGGCATGAGCAGTTTGGTGATTTTTGAAAGTGCCTAGCTATTTTTAATAAAGCCACAAAGTTGCAGAAAAATAGAAAACAGGAATTAAAAGAGAGAGAGAGACCCACCTGACTTACCTGGCAGCCCACCTGGCCCAGCTCCTCCAGCCGGCCCAGCCCCCTGGCAACTGCCAGTCGTCTCCCACCTCTGCCAGAAGGCAGAGGCATGTCGCCCGCGCGCGCACCGGACGCCACCTCCTGCTTCCACCTCCTGCTTCCTCCCCCGCCCTCGACCGAGCGCCTAGAGGCGCCACGCAGCCACCCGGTCCCTCACGCTCACTCCCTCGAGCTCATCCCCTTCCTCTGCTCTCTTTCCTCTCGCACACCCGAGCGCCACCGTCACCGGCGCTCGCCGCTGCCGCGCCCTGAGCCACCTCCTCGCCTCCCCGACGCATCCATCGGCCCCGCCGCATCGCCCTAAAGCTCTCCGCCAACGAACACGACGCCGGAAGCCCCGTATCATCGTCCCCGACCTCGTCTTGAAGCTTCGGCCGCCGGAGATCGTCGTCGTCGATTCGCCGACCCCAGCGCATCCCCGAGCTCGCTGACCACCTCATCGCCCTCGCTGTGAGCTCCACTGCGTTTCCCCTCTCTCCTTTTGCTCGCCCCCGCACCGTAGCACCAAACCCGACCCCGCCCGAACTCCGGCCGCCGCCACGAGCTCATTTCCGGCGAGCTTGGTCCACCCCAGCTGCTGCCGCTAGCCGTGTTGGATGCGCGCGAGTCCCAGCACCACGTAGAGCCTCTCCGCCGTCGTTTTGGTCACCGGAGGGGTTAACCCGCACCGCCCCGCCGCGTCTGGCCTCGCCGGCGGCTAAACGCCGGCGAGTCAGCCCAATTTGACCAGGGATTTGACCCCCCCTGGGTCACTGACGTGTGGGCCCAGGGCCTTAACTAATCTGGTTTAGAATTAGATTAGTACTAATTAACTTAGGTTAGTTAGTTAGACACTGACATGTGGGCCCCAGCGTCAGGTTTGACCTGGGCGGCCCCGTTGACCCTGCTAACGTCACAGTGACATAGTGCTGACGCAGTTAATCATTTTCTGGTTTTTAATAATTCAGGAAATTCCAGAAAATGCCCAAAACTTCAAAAATTCATAGAAATTAATCTGTAACTCCAAATGAAATAATTTATATATGAAAAATGATCAGAAAAATCCAATCTATCCATTTATGCTATTTTCATGCATGTTTCAACAAGTCAACCTCACTGAATAGGACAATTCATGATTATGGAATAAATAGTAATTAGTTTTGGAGTTGGAATTTGCTATAGGTTTGAGTTCCACTTCAATGAATATGACTAACTGTTGCACTAGGTCAATTCAGTACCTTAATATGACATATCATTCATATGAATGTGCATTGCATTGATTGTGGTTCCTCTTGTGTTTGCCGGTGGTTGCTCCCTCTCAGTAGACGTGGTTCCGACGACGTGTCCGATGACACCGATGAAGAACTATATTATCTTCAGAAGTGTCAGGCAAGCAAAACCCCCTTGTTCATTCCGATACAAACCCACTCTCTCGCTTCTGCTCTTTGTTACTGCATTAGGACAACAACGATTCAACTGTTACATGCTGTGGTAGTTGAACCCCTTTCCCCTGCATGACCTGTCATTACCACAGTAAATAGATGAAACCCACTAGCATGAGTAGGAGTTGTTTGGGCCCTGATGTGCCTACTCATCTATGCTTGTTTGTCATGCCTCCTACTGCTTAGAGTTGAGTCTGGTCTGATTCATCGGGGATGATTCAGAGGTGTGTGAACATGTCCTGCTGTTGAGAGCTAAGTGTGTGAACACGATTTGGTAAAGATATTGGTGAGAGGCCATGTAGGAGTAAATGGTGGGTTGTCTCATTGAAGCTGTCCTCAGGAACTGAGTTCTGTGTTTGTGATCCATGAACAGCTACTACCACACATTGGGATCCTTAATTGACTCTCTCGACTTATTAGCCGCCCTTGTTCTCTGTCCAGGAGTTGCAACTAGTTTCTGGTGTTTGTAGGATATGTGTTCGGGGCCGTGCGTAGCGCTGACCCTAGGGGTGGGCTATGTTGCGGTAGATACACCGTCCCACGGTGTACCGGGCGCCCGTTTGGTGTCTCGAGAACGCTGCACACATCGTTTGGGGCTGTAAGCGAAACTCCAGCCGGATCTCCTCGCGGATGGAACCCGAATAGGCGATAAACCTGGACTAGAGACTTGTGTGGTTAGTTAGGTCGTGGTCTACACCCACGTCGGCTTTTGCTTGATGTCTGCCGAGCACATGTCGTGTGCAGACGCTAAGTGGTGGAAACATGTGTGAAGAAGTACACCCCTGCAGGGTTAATATGATCTATTCGAATAGCCGTGTCCGCGGTAAAGGACTTCTGGGTTGCCTGTACAGTTCATAGACAAGTGAAAGTGGATACTCTAAAACTCGCAAGATAAGCGTGAGTGCCATGATGGCGTTCTCGTAGGGAGACGGGAGCGGAACCATAGTGGTGTATTGATATGGTGAATATGTGGACTCGTGTGCGTCACCTCAAAAGAGTTACCAGCATTCGTAGTTCAGGATAGCCACTGAGTCAAAGGTGGCTTGCTGCAGTTAAACTCCACCACCCTCTTTCTTGATACCGATGCATTTGTAGATAGTTCTGATGTAAGTCTTGCTGGGTACATTTGTACTCACGTTTGCCTATTTTATGTTTTGCAGAGAGACTTCAGTCTCGCTAGTAGTTCCATGTGGACTTCGACGTTTAGCTTGTTACCTCAGCTACGATCTTGTGCCCTCGGCAGGATCTGGTAGATAGTCAGGCTTCTCAGCCTTTTTCATTTATAGATGTCTGTACTCAGACATGTTAAGCTTCCGCATGTGCTTTGAATTGTATGCTCTGAATGTTGGGTCATGAGACCCATGTTTGAAATACTTGGCTCGTCGGAGCCTAATGAATAAATACTCTGAGTCGTAGAGTCTTGTTGTGATGCCATGTTGTATTTGCCCATATCCAGCATATTGTGTGTATGATTGAAATGCTTGGTATGTGTGGGATCCGACAACCTAGTTGTTTATCCTTGGTAGCCTCTCTTATGGGGAAATGTAGTCCTGTGCTTCCATGAGCCATAGTAGTCCGCTACAGCCCGGTTCACCAGAGTCCTGCTAGCCCAGCACTACTGCTCCGAAACACTTAGACTGGCCGGCATGTGTCCTTCCTCGATCCTGTGTCTGTCCCTTCGGGGAAACGTCACGCGGTGTCTTTCGGAGTCCTGTTAGCCTGCTACAGCCCGGATTCCCTGAGTCCTGCTAGCCCAGTTGCTACAGCCCGAATTCACTCGCTGATGACCGACACGTTTGTTGCTGGGTCATGTATGCCTGTCCCCGTAAGTTAGTGCCACTTTGGGTTCACGACTAGTCATGTCGGCCCGGGTTCTCTGTCATATGGATGCTAGCGACACTATCATATACGTGAGCCAAAAGGCGCAAACGGTTCCGGGCCATGGTAAGGCGACACCCGTGGGAATACCGTGTGTGAGGCCGCAAAGTGATATGAGGTGTTACCGGCTAGATTGATGTGACTTGGAATCGGGGTCCTGACATGAATGAACCTGCTCAATATACCGTAAGTACAAAGGATGGTCGCATGATGATTGATGCTAAAGGATGGTCAATGTTCAAAACTCTATCAAATCTTATGGTAGGGGATGATGTTAAAACCGATCTTTCTCCGCAACAAGAGCTGGTCCAAATCAACTTTGAAATTCTTCAGTAGGAGCACGCAACTGCCGAACTGATCTATCCTCTGAGAGCTTTTGATGTAATAATATGGCATGGTGAGACAAGTGTCCTGTGTGTATAAGTAGTACAACAGTATTATTTATCATGTAGGATATCGTGAAAGAATTGCAACTCTGGTTACTGGTTAGGAACTATCGTTTGATTTCATTATAACAGCTGTCATGCTTTATTTAATTTTCTGTATTCGCCTTGCGACAGCATCTAAAACCAGCAATGTACCGATCGCTTGCAATATGAAATGCGCTGAGTTAGAACACACGGACCCCAAACATGCAGGCCCACCGGCCTGTGGCCCAAAGTCCAGAACCGTCAGCCTATCTGAGTATTATATTCTCATCTGAACACCCATATTATGTTATATATATTCCCCTTGATTTTTCTTATGTATAAAGTTATGTGATTCTAGTTACTCCTGCCTTTCTACTTCCTTTCGCTCATATGTAGGGCATCCAGTTACTCTTGCGGTAGGGGATATAAAAGATTTTTTTATTTCTTTACAGAGGGAGTATCTCTCTATCAAAAATATATTTATGTGTAACTAGTTACTCCTGCCTTTCTACTTCCTTTCGCTGGTATGTGGGGCATCCGGCAATGGGGTCCACATGACATGCACCAAATTAGAGTGCCCAACTGCACGGTAGACTCACCCCGGTCGTAGCGCCGCAGTAATGCCCAATGAGCTATCAAATTCCAAAAAACCCCACCTTTCCAGCAATAGAAGTAAGCTGGACGGACGAAGCAGCAATATTTCACTGGGCCTGAATCCCCTTCTCCCTCGTCTACTTGTTCAGAGAAAACCTCCTCTCGGCAATTGCGTAGGGTTTTCTAATGAAGAACCAGGTACGAATTCTTCATCCATCCCCGATAAATCCTAGTCCCTTGGTCGTGGGTAATGCTAGGATGGTAGCCGCCGCCGTCGATGCATTTTTCTTCCTACTGAATCTAGTGTGTTTCATTTGCAGCGCCCGAAGTGCGAGGACCCTACAGGTTTCTGCGCCCTCGGCGAGACGCCACACTTGTTCCTTCTCATCCTAACACAGGATTTTAAAATGCGCACAGTATGTTCCTAGAATGCTCTTTTCTATCCGGGAGGGTGGAGTTTTTTGAACATGCTGTCGATTAATTTAGAAATTTGGATTGCTATATTTGGATAAAAGGTACTAGTACCATGGTCAACACTAATGTGAAATAGGAAATTATTTCTAGATTTGGATAGCGAATACATTGTGTTCCCATATTATTTTTCCTGTAGTGCATTCCTTGCTCTGCCAGAACACATGTACCCAAGATGGTCGGCCTTGCCATAACTGAATACACCAGTTTAATGATCACATTGAAGACAAGCCATGGATATAAGTTCTGAGTTGGGTTCATGAACCAAGAAGATCGTTGCTTTTTTTATGGCCGAACTTGGATAAACTTTCTCAAGTGTAATGGACTGAAAGTTGGCGCATGAATGTTGATGGAAATAGCAGAACCTGGTCTCACCTTCATTGTGATCTTCCACCCCGACGTCGTTCTAGTAGTTCATCCATGTTAGTTTGGTATATGATTCTTGGATGTTGCCTCGATTACTTCTTAATCCACCTATTATGTCTAACTAATCACAATTTGACTTTAGAAGTAGCAATGATTTGTGATTCCCTTCTCTCACAAGAATGCTACTTCTAACTAATATTTCTTATAATTGGTGGCATGTGTAGGTTATTTCAAAGTTAAGCACACTACTTGTTTGTTATTCTATAAGAATTCGACTGTTATTGATGGCACTGAAGTTGACAGGGACGACATCCACCAGTTCCTACACTTTATTGATCATCTTGAGGTCCTTTTGGGGCGTTTCAATGGTCGAAGGCCACGTGGGATATGTGTGCCACTGGTGCACACGTTGAACAGGTCCAACTGTGTCAAGAAACTTATGGTACGAGCTGTTTTCTGTTATATATGTTGTTCATAAACTCTTGCTCATACACAGTTTTACAGCTGTGATCTTCTTGAAACAGAAACTACCTAGTTCTATTGTTCCTATACAGATGCCTGACCATGGTCGGGTCAGACTTGCGCTTGGTCACAACATGATGATTATGTCGACCTACTCCATTTTCCTTGGAGGTGAAAAGATACTTATTCATGGGTGGTCTCAAATAATGAAGGCCCGTCCATCTTGGAGAATAAGACAGAAGGTTATTCTCATGCTTTTCCATGGCTCTAAAGCGAATATCCTGTTTATTGACCACATTGCGAGATGAAGCCGCTTTCAGAAGGCTGTGGATGCGCGGGGTGGTGCCTGGGCCTTGTCCTGGGGCTTGGTGCCCTCACCCTTGGTTAACTGTAGTCAAAGTAGCACTGTTCGAGGCGTGCTTGGTACGGTTGAACCTGTATAAGCACTCATACTGCTTTCAGCTATGGTTGTTAAGTGCCCCTGCTGGTTTTAGTTAAGGTTGTTAATTACTCCTGATGCTTTTACAGTCTGTCGTGTTTCTTCAGTCTCATCTTCCTCCGGCCACCAAAACCAAACCAGCGCCGGCGGGGCCACCTGCTTCCACCTCCCACGGCTAGCTGCGCCTCCGCCCCACCGTCTCCTAAATCATTAACGCCGATGTCCGAGGCCTCGCTGTCGTCCTCCGCGAGCTTTGGTGCGCTCGCCGTAGCGCCGCCCTCTTGCGTTGTCGACATGGTCAACAACAAGAGGAATCGAGAGAGGACTGTACGTCGAGAGGATGACAGTAGGGACCCACCATGTCCATGGCCGTATGCAAGCAAGTTCCTCACTTTTTGTTATATACTCCATTGTCAGCGTATAGCAAAAGAAAATGCTTCCTCCTAGTGGTTTGTTGAAATCTGGGACCCACGACATTGTCAGCGTATAGTCAATAGACAAGAGAACAGCACAAGATCGGCTGACACCTGGGACGTAGCTGCTCGAGCAGTGTTTTTTTGTTATTGTTGAGACGGAGCAGGGTTTCAACTGGGCTGTGGCCCGTCTAGCCCAGGCTTCTATTTATCATTCACCACATGACCAGCCCAGCTATTTTTTCTTTGTGAAAATGGCTAGCCGAGTTTATTTTTTCTCAAGAATACCCAATCCAGGCCAACTTATTTTTCTCTGCCCTGCTGCTATGCAACTCTTTCAAGACGGCTACAAATCTTAAAAGTAATATGAAATGGGCTGTAAATATAAAAAACACATGACAAATTGGCAATTACTTTCAAATTTCTGAATTTTTTTCACATTTTCATATTCCAATTTCACTGGGCTTTAACCTAATTTAAATATATCTTCAAAGTACTTTAAATCTCGCTCGACATTTCAATATTAAAAATAGTTTGGATCCCACCGAAATATGCAAAATTTAGTTTAAAATTTTAAGCCTGGCCCTGGCCAACAAAAAAATGGACTGCAACAAATTGCTTAAGAAGTTGCAATGAGCTGTAAATTATTAAAAAAATAGGGAATGGTCTGACGTGTGGGCCTATTTAGTTGACGCGTATGCAAGAATTTTTTACTTATTATATACGTCAACAAACGATTCTAGCAGACGTGACCATTGGATCTCAATCCAGTGGCCGTCGTGCTTCTTCAATCTCCAATCTTCTTGCTCCAGCCGCCAAATCCAGCACCGGCGGGACCGCCTGCTCCCGCCTCCCGTGGCCGGCTATGCTGCCGCGCAGGCCTCACCGCCCCCTACTACTCCCACCGCTGGCCAGGCCATCCCTCTACTCACCCACATCCCTCCACTGCTATGGCTTCATCGCCTTCGGGTCATTCCCTTCATGGGTCTCGCCGTCGTCAATCGCGTTGGTGTTCTCGGCATGGCGTGGTCAATGTTGTCAACAACGACAACATAGGAAGAGGGATGTACATGGAGAGGTTTACAGTTGGGACCCACATGGTCCATGGCCGCACACAAGCAAGTACCTCCTTATTACGCCAAAAAGAATGAATCCTCCCCATGACAGCTGGGACCCACCAGCTATATCTTGGCACGGAAGGAAGTGCCTCCTTATTAAGCGAAAAATAACGAGTGCTCCCCATGACAGCTGGGGCCCACCAGATTTGGAGCCTGACTTGTGGCCCTATTAAGTTGACGCGTACGCAGTGTTTTGTCAACTTAGTCAACAAACGATTCTATCACTAGTGACTTTTGGATTGTTAACATCCAACGGTCGTCCTGCTTCTTCAACCTCTTATTTTCTTGCTCCAGCAGTCCAAACCATCGAGTGCTCCTGCCTCCCATGGCCGGCTGTGCTGCCGCGTAGGCCTCACCGCCCCCTACTACTCCCACTGCTGGCCGGGCCATCCCTCTACTCACCCACACCCCATGTTATTCTGCGGCGACGGCAGCCTCACACCATAGCCGAACCAGTCAACCCTCGTACTACCCTTCGCGTGTTCCCCGGCTCCGGGTCGTTCCCTTCCTAGGTCATGCCGTTGTCCACCACCTTGGTGCTCTCAGATGGTACGGAGTCATCAACGCGGTCAACGAACGACAGCCATTAGAAGAGGACTGTACGTGGAGAGGCTGACAGTTGGGTCCATGGCTGCACGCAAGGAAGTGCCTCCTTATTACGCACAAAATAATGATTCCTCCACCTGACAGCTCAGGCCCACCAGAAGGGCCTCTGTATTTCATGCAAAAACGTTCCCCCTTGGCAGCTGGGACCCACCGGCTTTATCCTCGCACGAAAGGAGGTCCCTTTTACCCCCTGACAGCTGGGACCCACCAGGTTGAAGCGAAGGTAGCGTTATCCGTCTGGCCGCAAACGTGTATGTACATAGCGGTCGATCTGTCTCTCTGCAGCGATGTACCGTGGCCGAGTAAGGAGCGGCACGTGTTGAAGTAGAGGCACTGACGTAGCAAGTCACGCAGTCCCATCTATATCGTGTAGACGTACGTATAGTCACGCTGCAAGATAGTAAATACGGCTACGTACGTACATATGGGCGGTGTCTCTAACGAGTACGACGACTTTGTCATGTTCATCGACAGCCAGCCGACTGGGTCCGAACGGAGTAAACAGCATCGCGTGTTCATCGGGAGCCAACCGGCTTGGACGGAGCAGCCGAAACGAGGTCTGGCATACCGCAGAGCGGAGGAAATGGCCTTCTGTTCGACCGCATACGGTCGAAACAGGGTCCTGTTCATCGGGAAGGGTCTGGCGTACCGCAAAATGGAGGAAACGGACTTATGTTCGAGTGCCTACGGTCGAAATGGGGTCCTGTTGACCGGGAGGGGTGTGGCGTACCGCAAAACAGAGGAAACGGACTTGTGTTGGAGCGCCTACGGTCGAAATAGGGTCATGTTCATCCGGAGGGGTGTGGCGTACCGCAAAATGGGACTCCATTGGCTACTGTTCATCCACCGTCTACTGCCTCGCTCCAGCCTCCACGGGCTATTGTTCATCCACCGTCGACTTCCTCCAGCCTCCACATGTTGTTGTTCATCCACCGTCGACTTCCTCCTGCCTCCACCAGCTACTGTTCATCCACGGGGTCCTGTTCATCCAGCCTCCACCGACTACTATTCAACCAGCCCTCCACGTGGTCCTGTTCATCCAGCCGCAACGGCCTCTACTACCACAGGGTCCTGTTCATCCAATCCCCACTGGGAACTGTTCATCCAACCCCCACTGGGGACTGTTCATCAAGAGGCAGCTTCGATCGGCTTCAGTTAGCAGCAGTAGTGAAGGAATCACTCGGGTTTAGTTAACAACAAGGGATCGATCGGTGTTCAGTAACATAGCTAGTGCAATCGCTCGGGTTTAGTTAGAGCCCAATGCCTCGCTCGGGTTCAGTTAGATCCCAACGCCTCACACACACGTGCGTACGTGTAAGAGTGAAACACGCAAACCTTCGTGCATCGCTCGGCCCCGACCACCCACCGTAACCGGGAACTCCCTGAAATTTTCCTCGCCCTCGCTTCTACCATGATTTTTTCCGTCATGGACGACCCAAAGATTGTCATGCAGGTGCGTCCCCGGCCCGCCCAGGACGAAAAGCCCATTTTCTGTCATGATTTTTTTTCATAGAAGTAGGAGCCCACCACATCTATGATGATACGTGGTTTTGTCACAATTATCGTCATAGAAGTGTCATAAGCATGACAGAAAAAAAATTAGTTCGGGCCAAAATGTCACGGATGTGTCTTTTTTTTGTAGTGTTAGGACCAGTAAACTAGCATAGAAATAAATTATCTCCTTACCTTGCAGGAAGCTTTGAGCATGGATGAGTCAAATTTGACCAGTTTGAAAAAAGAATTTGAATATGAACAAACTCTACGAGCCAAGGTTGAATCAAGCCCGTAATCTTCTTTAGAAGAACTGGAGAAAATCAAGGCGGCTTTTGAATAAGAAAAGATCACCTTTGAGACTGAGAAGGCCGCCCTGATCAAGCATGCGGAAACCACCGAAGGCCAATTAAAACCAGTTACTGAAGAGATGGACGGATTAAAACGATATATCTCCCAAATGTCCTAGACCATATTTGGTAAGTAATTCCGTGAGCTTATGCTAACAACTCGCCTAACAAGTCATGTACAAGTAATAACTCGCCTGGCGGCTCACACATTGTAATTGTTTGCAGGCAATAGAAGTCAAAACCTCCAAAATGTCAACTTGATGAAATTGAAAGCTGTGTACTCCCTCGTAGAGAAATTATATGCTGGAAGCAGGCATACCATCAGGGCAGTAATGGGTGAAAACGACCCGCCACAATTCATAAGAGATGTGTTGAAGCAACTGTCGACCATCTCGAAGCAGATCGAAGAGCTGAAGAGATCAGCCGCCCGAGCAGGAGCAATTACCTCGCTAAGCCGGGCTCTGGCTTATGCACCCAAGTTGGACCCTTTGGAAATGGCCGGCGGGTTCCCACAATACAAAGATGACGGGACGGATTTCACCAATAGATTACACCCGTTTTGTGAGGGAGACCAGAGGATTGGCGAGTCAACTTGTCACAGAAATGGAAATGAAGAAATATCAGCCCGCTTATGATGGCAACAACACCCGAATTCCACCGCCAATACTGGAATCTTTTGACTTGACTCCACAATGGCGTAAGTATCTATTTGCACCTGATGTTGACCCGTCTCCTATCCTGCATGACGAAGCCATCTTTCAATCCTTAACTGACATTGACTGGAATCTGGACAACCCTCAGATCAAAGACGCAGAAGAGTCGGCGCAGGATGACCCAGAGGCGTCAGCCGCTAAGGGCCAAGAAGGAGCTAACTCGAAGGGAAACAACCCGGACGGCACAGAGGCCGGCTTGCAGGAGTAGTTTATACTCCTCAAAAACATGATTGAATATTTTGAGCTAAACTGGAGCTTTGTAATAGGCTTTAAGTAAACACTTGGCTGTCCTATCATGCCTTCGTGCACGTTAACTGTTGATCAAACATCAATTTGGTGATGAAGAACTTTAGACCAATGCATTCTGGTACTCCGCCTTGGATCTCTCATTTTGAATATCGTACATCCATTGCTTGTACTTATGTATGGTAAGTCGCCTGTAGCAACTTGTAAATGGAGAGACTTCTGACGTTTGCAGAAAATTCCACCAAGTTATAATTGGTGTGAAATAACCTGGTGATTTGTCCACCACCGACTTATAGTCGTGATAATTGATTGCTGAAACGCAATTGTGAATTAATAATCCGGCAACTCATGGTCAATAAAAGCTAAATACTCATCACAAGCAACCCAGAGTTCTTTTGACTCGGAGATGTATAGTCATTGCAATAATGTGATTAAGAGCAAAAAATTCATGCAGAAATAGAGAACCAATACTAACATATAATTATTGAATGAATTATAAGTTGGCTTTCGAGGCTTGACAAAAAGACTAGCTTTCGAGGCTCAAGTTTTGCTTCAGTGAAGCTGGCATGATAGCCTTGGTTTATCCTCACTTTCTGTAAGCCGGCCCTCACGTGACTTAAGCCGCCGTTTTAACCTTGACAAGTTTAGGGTCATAAAGATTGACTGTCAAGAGTACGGTGGGTCACCTTTTCGGAGTAGCATCAAGCAGACAGGCAGGTTTAACCAACATATTGTGGCATTTTTGCCGGGTCAAGAGGGTGAGAAAGCTAAACTCGAAGAGTTGGAAGCCCCCAAGTGACCTATGATCAACAAATAAAAGACTCATGCACAATATATGAGATGAAACGATAGAGGCCCCGAGTTTCGGGGATGCCGACTTTATTATATTTGACCATAAAAGGTATATACATGATAGTTATGTACAATGACTGGAGCCAGTGGCTCAAGCATAGTAAGCCCGAAGACGAGCAATATTCCAAGGCCTGTTAGTCTCCTCCTCAGAGGTACGTGACTTCTGGTCTTCACATATGTCGATGAGATAATATGACCCATTGTTGAGGGTTTTGCTAACCACAAAGGGCCCTTCCCAAGGAGGTGAAAGCTTATGCATGCATGTATGATCTTGGATCAAATGGAGCACTAAGTCACCCTCCTGGAAAATGAGGCTTCAAACTCTACAGCTGTGATAGCGACGTAGGTCTTGCTGATAAATTGCCTACAGAGCCGCCGCGAGATGACGTTCTTCTTCCAAGGCAGCCAGAGTATTTTGGCGAGCCGTCTCATTATCTGTTTCAACATAAGCGGCCAGACGGGGCGAGTCATGACAGTTGTCACTAAGAAGAACCACCTCTATGCCATAAACCATGAAGAATGGCATGTAGACTGATGACCTGTTGGGGGTGGTCCTTATGCTCCAAAGAATTGCCGGAAGCTCTTCAACGCAACAACCAGGAGTATGCTCCAAAGGAACCATAAGCCGAGGCTTGATCCCTCGTAATATCTCCTGGTTAGCACGCTTGGCTTGGCCATTGGAGCGTGGATGAACCACAGATGAAACATCAAGCCAGATGTGTTCCTTTTGACAGAACTCCTTCATAGCACCCTTAGATAGATTTGTCCCATTATCAGTAATGATACTATGAGTATAACCAAAGAGGAAGATCAGCTTTTTCATGAATTGAACTGCAGTCGCCGCTTCACAATTGCTGATTGGCTCTGCTTCAACCCACTTGGTGATATCGACTTCTACCAACAAGTGAGTCTTTTTGTCCTTAGACCTCTTAAACGGCCCGACCATATCAAGCCCCCAGACCGAAAATGGTCAAGTTATTGGGATCCTCCGCAGTTCTTGAGCCAACACATGATCTTGTCGTGCAAATTTCTGGCAATTGTCACACTTACGGACAATATCCTCTGCATCAGCATGAGCCGTCAACCAGAAAAAACCATGTCGAAAAGCTTTGGCCACAAGCAATCTTGACTCGGCATGATGACCACAGTCCCCAGCATGATTTTCTTGGAGAATCTCACGGCCTTCCTCGGGGGAAACACAGCATTGGAACACGCAAGTCACATTGCACCTGTGTAACTCGCCATTGATAATTGTCATGGACTTAGATCATCGAATGATCTGTCGGGCCAAAATTTAATCTTCTGGAAGCTCACCCCGAGTCAAATAAGACAGATAAGGTAACGTCCAATCTGGAATAGCACGTAGAGCCGCCACCAACTATCCTTCCGGGTTAAGGATAGCGAGATCCTCTTCTGAAGGTAACTTAACAGAAGGGTTGTGCAGCACATCAAGGAACACATTAGGGGGAACCGGCTTACGCTAAGAACCCAGCCGGGACAAAGCATCAGCCGCCTCATTATGCCGCCAATCTATGTGATCCACTTGATAACCTTTGAAGAGACCAATAATATTAGTCACTGCTTGGCGATAAGCCGCCATAAGCGGGTCTTTAGAATCTCAAGTCCCTGAAACTTGTTGTGCAACAAGATCTGAGTCACCGAGGCATCTAACCCAACTTAAGTTCATCTCCTTGGCCATATAGAGCCTGTTGTGGGTTTAACACGGCAGATGCCCTAGCAAAAGGACTTAGGTGTGGAGCCATCGCTATGATGATTAGCTTGAAGGGGTTTAGCTGGACGAAAGACACGAGTTTACCCAGGTTTGGCCCCTCACGATCGAGGTAAAGCCTATGTCCTACATTGTGTTGTATTGCTTGAGTATCGATTACAAGGGAGTGGATTCGCTTAACCTAGCTATCGATTGATTCTAACTTAGGTTTACCCGCCTTAGGGACTCGCCTTTATATACACAGGTCGAGGCCCTGAGCTTACAAGAGTCCGGATCGGGTCATACTCCATGACCGACCCTTGTTCTAAGTCGCCTTGCCTTGATAGGCAAGTTGCCATCGGGCGGCTTACACTTCCTGGTCACGCACCATCTTCTGGCCTTGGGCCTCCGTCCAGCTCACCACGTAACTCGCCTCCCTGGTTTCATGTCTTGGCTTCTTGGGCCTGTCTAAGGCCTTATCTTTAAGTCACCAACATCTTAACCCGGCCCTCCTACGGCGGGTTATATCATGGGGTTATATCCCCAACATTAGGCCCCAGATTGATTTGAACTTGTTCATGTCAATCTTCAATTCCTCTCGTTGGCGAGTCTTCTTTGATTCTTCTTAGTACTTGAACTTTGAATAGATCTTTATAACCCGCCATAAGAAAAGATGACGTCATGTTAATAAATTCAGAAAAAACCTCATGATGTCACAATGGATCTTCGCATTAATCAGCCATCCCGAGAATTGAGGCGCCCCCTTTGTCTCAGTAGTTATTACGTCTCCTCGATTTTCGCACATGCCTGTTATTGTTCCTCTCTTTTTCCTTAACATATGCATGGGGGGCCTTCCTTTTCACTTTTTGCCCCCATCTCTTCTTCTTCCTCGCGACGCCCTCCGCAACCAGAACTCCGCCGTACCAGCCGAACAGCGCCAGCAGCTCCGTCCAGGCCGCTGCATCAACCTGTTGTGACCAAAGCTCAGTGGCCCGCGCCCGCTCATCTCCACCTTCGTTAGGTAGCATCTTTCTTCCTTTTCAGATCTGCATTAGGTCACCTGAGTTCTTGGGAGTTCGTCGGTGTTCATCTAAGTTCATCATGTTTCTTGAATAGAATTCGTATTTCAATCGAAAAACAGGGTAGGAATAGTGCGGTAGCAGCTTGGCCTTCATCTTGTATCTTAGGTAGATTACTTCTTCTTCAGAGTTAGTACATAACCTGCTAGCTTCTCTATCACTGCCTTTTTTAGGTCTAACAATTAGTTTCCTTTTTGCGTTGTTCGTAGATCCGTAAATATTGCTGCGAACTGTGAAACCTATTAGCCCAATACTTAGCATAATTTAGTGATCTTTGATCTATAGATAATTTACCCGCCTTTCACTTTTTGGGCGGCTTAACAATGAACTTGTAACTCGCCGAGAATTTCAAAAACTGCTTCTTTCAATTGACCCGCCAACATGCTGTCGGCTTATACTTTCATAACTTAACCCACCATATTCTCATAACTTGATAGTTACTTCACTCCATGGCTAGGGCGGCTCATGATTTCTTAATGGCTCATCACAAATGTGTAGTCTTTTAACCATAACTAGCTCATTATTACTGAAACATCATGTAATCACTTGGGCGGCTTACCATTGCAATTTTAACCCGCCATACCATTATTCCTTGGTCACAGCTTTTTAACCCGGCCAATCATTACTAAGACTCCCACTTCTTGCGACTGGCTTGCTTCCAGAGTTTTCGAGCTCGTATTAAATGAGTATGTGGACATGGGGTTTTTACCCGCTAAAGTAGTTATCGATTGGCGGGTTCCCGGTCCAGAAACTACTCCTCAACCCGGAGAGTGTGAAGTTGTCATTTTTTTGGATCACCTCCTCCGTGGCTTTTGACCACCCTGGTCAAAATTCTTCTGGGACACTCTGCATTTTTACAATCTTCATCCTCAAGACATCGGACCCAACTCCATCTCCAACCTATGCCACTTTCAAGTATTCTGTCAAGTGTACCTTCAAGAAGAGAACACTGTTGATCTCTTCAGAGATTTCTCTTATATTAACCAGCAGACAGAGATGTTAGACGGACCCAGTCTTGAACTTGGAGGTGTTTCCATCCAGAGGCGGAGAGACGTAACCTTTCCCTCAGCCGCACTACCCAGCCACCCCAAGGACTGGAACTATACTTGGTTCTATTGCAGGGACACCACTCTAGCTGGCGAAAATCCCTTGCCGGGTTATCGCCCCTACCGGCTCAGCACCAGCAGCGAGCTTCCGGGTCGATTAACTGTAGCAGAACGTGCCCAGCATGCAAGCACGTTTTCAACGATAAGAGCTTTAATAGCCAATGGCTTAACTGGAGTTGATCTGACCCGCTGCTGGGTCTCGTGGAGGATTCTAACACTGAGCCGGCCCAGCGGCTTAATGTGCCAATATACACTACTGGAATCAGCTGCTTTGCCGTCTGCCATAGCAGACGGCAAAGGCATGCTTGGCAGACGGCAAAGGCTTTGCCGTCCGCTAGCAGACGGCAAACACTCCGGCTGAACTGATGCCGGTAAAGGCCGCTTTGCCGTCTGCTGGCGGACGGCAAAGAAGGAAAGTTCTTTGCCATCTGCTAGCAGACGGCAAAGCTTGTGGACGGCACAAAAAAGGTAACAGCCCCGTTAGGGGGCTAACGGCGCTCTTTGATGTCTGCCAACAGATGGCAAAGACCTTGCTTCTTTACCGTCTGCCAGCAGATGGCAAAGACCTCTGCTTCTTTGCCGTCTGCTAGCAGACGGCAAAGAGGCCAAATAGGCCAGCCCAGGTTGAACAGTCTGCTGCCACGTGGCCTATTTGCCGTATGCTAGCAGATGGCAAACCCCTTTGCCATCTGCTAGCGGACGGCAAATTGGCTATATAGCCACTGTTTTTTCTTAAATTCAATCAATTTCACAGATATATATATATATATATATATATTCATTTCAAAATATTTCAACAAGTACATATAGCCAACATATCCCTGCCATATGGATCATCCAACATATCCAACACATATATACACCAAATGAAAAGTCCAACATATCCAACAATTAAGCAAAAGGTCCATATACAATATAGCCACCATCCATACATATATACGTAGCAAGTTTCAAATTGTTCATCCTACAAAATAAAACAAAAAGGAAGGACAAGGAGAAGAGTAGACTCCAACGCAAGCTTCCGTGATCTGAAGCAAATCTGCAAAATGGGAAATAAGAAAGTTAGAAGAACAAGAAGAAGAAGACTAGAAGAAGAAGAAGAAGAAGAAAAAGAAGTAGAATTTTTCTTCTCTTTCTTTTTCTTCTTCTTATTGCTTACTTGTGTCATTTTAGAGCTAACCTAGTTAAATAGGCCATTTTTGACCTAAATAGGCTAAGTATGTCATAAATGAACTAAAATAAGCTAAGTATAGGACATTTTGGAGCATATTAAGTCATTTTGGAGCTAAATAGGTCATTTTGGAGCATATTAAGTCATTTTGGAGCTAAATAGGTCATTTTGGAGCATATTAAGGCATTTTAGAGCATATTAAGTCATTTTGGAGATAAATAGGTCATTTTGGAGCATATTAAGTCATTTCCGAGCTAAATAGGTCATTTTGGAGCTAAATATGCTCCAAAATGACTTAATATGCTCCAAAATGACTTAATATGCTCCAAAATGACTTAATATGCTACTAAATGACTTAATATGCTCCAAAATTTCTTAATATGCTCCAAAATGACTTAATATGCTCCAAAATGAATTAATATGCTCCAAAATGACTTAATATGCTCCAAAATGAATTAATATGCATTTTGGAGCATATTAAGTCATTTTGGAGCATATTAAGTCATTTGGAGCTAAATAGGTCATTTTGGAGCATATTAAGTCATTTTGGAGCTAAATAGGTCATTTTGGAGCATATTAAGTCATTTTGGAGCTAAATAGGTTATTTTGGAGCATATTAAGTCATTTTGGAGCTACATAGGTCATTTTGGAGCATATTAAGTCATTTTGGAGCATATTAAGTCATTTTGGAGCATATTAAGTCATTTTGGAGGAATAAATGCTAAGTATATGTCATTTTAGAGCTATCGTAGGTTAAATAGGTCATTTTTGAGCTAATTAAGCTTATTATGTCATTTTTGAGCTAGCTAAGCATATTGAGTCATTTTGGAGGAAAAAATGCTAAGTATATGATTATGTCGCTAGTATCCATATGACAGAGAACCCGGGCCGACATGACTAGTCATAGAACCAAGGTGGCACAAACGTACAGGGACAGGCATACATGACCTAGCAATGCACGTGTCGGTCATCAGCGAGTGCAACCAAGTCGTAGCAAGCTACAAGGACTTCGGTGATACACCGCGTGACATTTCCCCGTAGGGACAGACATAGGAGCAAAGAAGGACACATGCCGGTCAATCCATGTGTTTCGGAGCAGTAGCGAACTACCATGGCTCAATGGAAGCACTAGGTGGCATTTCCCTGTATGGAAGGCTACCAAAGGCACACGACTAGGTCATTTCTTAAGCTAAGTATGCATTTGTTAAGCTAAACACTTGGGAAAACTTACCGTCATCAAGGAGGTGTAGCTGTAGGACCGGTCGCGCCAGTGGCAGACGGAGAAGCATCGGTCGATGCTTGTCGGGAGTTAAGCTGCACCAAAGATCATTTCCAATGTATCGTTAGCATGATGCAACTCAAATGTGAAGACTAGTAACTAATGACCATTCAAATGAAACTCACCGTGCCCGCCGAAACAATGTCTGGCATCGCCGGAGGAGTCGTGCCGGTCTTCTCGCACATGGTCTGCACATTTGGTTTTGACGAGTCAGTCATATTAGATACTAATGTAAGGAATATTACGTGCATGATTTGGCTAACATGCAAAAGAAAATTACCGTGAACATCTCGTATAGGGCCCGGGTAGCCATCATGTTCCTGTTCCTCTCCTCCTCCAACAGCTTAGCCGTCTGCCAGTCCCTCTCCGCTAGAAGCGCTTGCGTGTTCGCTCTCTCTTCCTCAATAGCAGCCTGGGTCTTTGCTCTCTCTGCCTCAATAGCAGCCTGCAACACCACTCGTTAGCATTGTAATAATCGACGGCCGCACACACAATGTAATGGAGGAAAGGTATCTGATTCCGTATAACTAACCTTGAATTGGAGCTCCACTGGCCATGCACGAGGCAATATCTCAGGATCGGAGCTGGTCTGGCGCTTCTTGATCTGCGGGAGAGTGCTACTACAACGTATCAGTCCATTCCCAATGGCAAACGAGCCATGGGACCTCCTGCCACCAGATATCATCACCAGCTCTGGATCAAGAGGTTGGCTCGGGTTAAAGTCCGGCCCTTTCCTCGCCTTCCCCTGGTCTCTATACATCACAAGCTTGTGGTGGGAGGTGGGGTTGGTGAATTTCTCTGGATCATCGAGGTCAGACTCAGAGAATGCCTTGGACTTCTTGTACGAGGCAGTATTGGACATGGCATAGAGGTCGAACAGCTCTGGCACTGGAGCCTTGTTGTGTCGCGCCTAAAAGAGAGGAACAGAGTATTAGTTAAGGGCTCAAGCTAGCATGAAGAATGAATTTGCATGAATCATGAAGCAAACCACATACCCAGTTTTCCCCGAACTGACGTAGTTTGACGCTGCCTAGATGGTGTGGGACACCTTTCATTTGGGCACGCTTGTTCTTTGCAATGTCGTGGACGGAGCGCCATTCGGGAGAGCACCACTCTTCCACCAATGCCTCTCAACAGTCCATCCTATCCGCACACCATCTCGAGGGCACCTAAGTTAAGCAAGAGAAATTTGAGCACTACGCCTACGAATCAAATCAAGGAAACTAAGTACAAGGCCTAAAGAATAGGTAATTACCTTCATGTACTTCTCCTTACTCAGATACTTGACGCGGCACTTCCCTTTTTTCCTCCTAATACCAGCCGAGGCGAAGTAGTCTCGAACAGCCTGCGTCCGAGCCTCGTGCCGAAAGTTTTGAAGTAGGCGCCTGCACTCGGTGTCAATAACCCAAGCCGCGGCCTCCTCCTGTCCCTCAGCACACCTATAGAAGGTCTGCAATCAAACAAGAAAACACGGATTAGTACAATCACTAGGGTTGCCAATCAAAGAAGAAAACACAACGTAGACGGCAAAGGAGAAATTACCCAAAACGTCTGGATCACAATGTCGGCGACCGTGTGGCACTCGACATCGCCGATTCTATGCCCCGGCGGGGCCAGGGCAGCCAAGTAGTGCTCCCAGGTCATTCCTAGCTCTCGAACCCGGCCCTCACCGGGCAACGTGACCCACCCCGGGAAGCTCTGGCGACAAATCACACCAAGGACACTGTTGGGCTTGCGGAAATTCGGCTCGTGTGTCCAAGACCTGCAGTATGACAAGGCCAACGCATTAGATATTCGAAGAAACTTGAAGACAAAAGGTTAAAAAAGAGTAAATGCACTTGCTTCTGCCCGCTAGGCGCAATCAACCACCTCTGGTCGGGGGTCGCCGGGGTGTCAGGGAGCTTTGTACCACCACCCTGGTAGACTTTGCGCCCCTCAACCCACTCACCCTTGCTATAGCTATCAGAGCTATAGCCACCCTGAGCACGGCCACTCGACTCCGGCGAGTCCTCCAATGGGTTCTGCTGCGACTCAGCGTGATCCCTGCTGAGCTCCAGAGTCTCGTGGGACGGAGTCTCGCGGGACGAAGGCTCGGCGGCCCGACGCTCGTCGGCCAGAGGCTCGGCGGCCGTAGGCGCGTCTGCCATAGGCTCTTCGCCCCGAGGCTCGTGGACCGGAGTCCGAGACGGCTCCACCTCAGGCGGCTCCATCTCAAACGGAGCACTCCTGTGGTCGGCTGAATCAGCTGGGGGTGGCGGCGAGGAAGGTGTAGCAGCAGCCTTCCTACCTCACCCGCCGCCACGTCCACCTCTAGCAGCCTTCTTCCCCCCCCCCCCCCCCCCCGACCTCTCCTAGCCGAAGAAGAAGCGACCGCCGGTGGTGTCTGCATACCGAGATCCAGCGCTCTCCGGAGGCTCTGGGGTGGAATGGAACTACCCCTCCCACCACGCGCCGAGGAAGGAGCCTTGGAGCGCTCTTGAGCCGCGCCCACCATCTGTCAGCACCTGCAATGACAAAGAGTAAACGAAATTAGTACAACATAAAAATAATGAATACCTGACATGAATAATATGTATATAATTTTAGTGTATCATCATCATGAACATAATAAAAAATTGAATACCTAACATGAACTAATTTATAATATATACGTACATAATAATAATTGAATACCTGACATGAACTGTAATATTAATCTTCATCGTCATCATTAATAAATGCATCATCATCATCGTCTATATATGCTTCGGGGTCAATAAATGCATCATCATCATCACTATCAGTAATGACGTGCTCATCATCATCAATAAATGCTTCAACATGTGGAAGGCCTCCTGTACGTAATCGGTCAAGCATTGACAGGTCATCTGCAGCAGTAACCTCTTCTTGTTCCGGCTCTTCTTGTTCCGGCTCAGGCTCGGATTCACTGCCGCTGTCTACTTCAATGTTCTGGGGTGAAGTAGAGCGGTTCTTGAAACGTTTTTTGGAAAGACGTGTTTCTTGGAAGAATTCTCCTTTATATGTGTCTGGGTTAATGTGAGGTTCATAATCCTCTTCATTGGGGGGAGGTGGTCTAACATGTGGCGGCACTTCATAAAAGACATCCCAACCTTTGAGATTTGGATCACTTTGACAGGCCCACGGTAGATAGAAAACTTGGGTCGCCTGTTGAGCCATAATATAGACATCGGGAACATTCAAATGGGTGCTTTGTTCGATTTCGACTAGCCCTAGATGTTCATGAGTCCTTCTAGTCTCCTTCTGCTGGAACCAATAACATTTGAAGACTACGACGTTCGGTGGGTTGGCACCATAGAATAGAAGTTCATAAATTGCTTCAACTCTTCCATAATACTCGGTATCTCTTTCACCGATAACAGAGACACAACAATTTGTAGACTTTCGGTCGGCCATAGATAGCTCTTTGCCATAGGTACGAAAGCGATACCCGTTGATGTCGTATTTGTCAAATGAACGAACCTTATAGTCAAAACCATTAGCGACTTGTCTCAATTCGGCGTCCATAGACTCTGAACTAGCCTACAAGTTTAATATGAAAGGATTGTTGCATTAGCCGGAAATTAGAAGAAGAAATGAAATGGTCTAATGGAAATTACCGTTTGTTTGAACCAAGTGATGAAACCGGGATAGCCGCCTCCATACATTGTCAGAAGCTCATACTCTTCGATGGAATCCTTTTGGATCACAGCTCCATACGAGAATTCGGCGACGTATCGACTATATCAAATATCCGGGAATAAGAGTAGTTCAAAGGAATTAGAGGTTGCGAAACAATGTATCGAGAACTTACTCGATGTACGGCCGCACTTCTGTTAGGTTGTTCAAGATATACAACGTAATGGTCCACCATTCGTCGACATCCAACGATAAGGGAGTATAAGCACCGGCTGGTGCGAACTTCCCTTTGAATAGGCTGAGGTTGGATCCACCCTTTTTAGGGTCGCCAGCATTGTACCGAGGCTTCGGATTATGCAAATGACGATTTTGGGCTTCGTAGTGTGCTGTCACAAAGTTTGCCGCCTCCTCAGTAATGAATGCCTCGGCCATCGATGCTTCAATTCGACGTTTATTTTTACATTTTTCTTGAAGCGTCTTCTGCATCCTCTCAGTTGCATAGCACCAACAATTCTGCATGGGCCCCCCGAATCGTGCCTCGGTCGGGAGATGCAAAATCAAATGCTGCATTGGATTAAAGAGGCCCGGTGGAAAGATCCTCTCTAACTTGCAGATCAACTCTGGCGCCAACTCTTCCAGTTCTTCTAGCAAGCCAGGCGATAGTTCTTTCACACAAAGAACTCGGAAGAAAAAGCTTAGCTCTGCCAGTACTAGCCATTCATCCTCAGGGATAAAACCACGCAACATCACCGGCATTACCCGCTCAAGCCATATGTGCCAATCATGACCCTTGAGACCAAATATTTTCAATTTTTCAAGGCTCGCTCCCCTCTTTAGATTCGCTGCATACCCATCGGGGAACATCAACTCATTTTTCACCCACAGGAGTATTTCCCTCATAACTGGCCTTCGAAGATTGAACCATGCCTTTGGCTTTGTCCAGTTCTTCTTTCCTTTCGGTTGTCGCATGTTTTGTAGCGGTCTATCACATAGAGCCTGCTGATCGACTCTAGCCTTAGGATTATCCTTTGTTTTCCCCTCTATGCTGAACAATGTACCAAAGAGGGCCTCACCGACATTCTTTTCAGTGTGCATCACGTCAATGTTGTGTGGGCAAAGGAGGTCTTTGAAGTAAGGCAGATCCCACAAGCATGTCTTGTGAGTCCAGGCGTGTTCGGAATTATACCCCTTGAAATACCCTGGACGCTCCGGATCCGGCTCGAGAGAGTTTAACTGATCCAGGGTCTGTTGGCCTATCAACGCAGGTGGTGCAGAGTTTTTGACAACTCTACCTTTGATGAAGTTCTTCTTGTCTTTTCTGAACTTATGGCGAGGATCCAGGAACTGTCTATGCATGTCGAAGCAAGAAAACTTGCCACCCGCCTGCAGCCGACGAAACTCAAGAGCTACCTTGCATGTGGGGCACGGGAACCTTCCATGCACACACCAGCGAACGAATAGCGCATACGCCGGCAAGTCATGCATCGAATACATGTACCACGCACGCATTAGGAAGTTTTTTTTGTAGCGGCGTCGTATGTCTTGATCCCATTATCCCAAGCTTCTTGCAGTTCATCCTTAAGCGGCTGCATGTACACATTCATATTCTTCCCCGGATAGTTGGGCCCCGGAATTATCAACGTCAGGAAAATGTTCTTTCTTTGCATAATCTGTCCGGGGGGAGATTGAGTGGAATGACAAATACAGGCCAACAACTGTATTGGGCTGCCATCATACCAAACACATTGAACCCATCCGTGCTTATGGCGAGTCGAGGATGCCTTGGATCTGCAGCTTTAGCATGATGTATTGCATCGAAGCGCTTCCACGCAAAAGCGTCCGATGTGTGTACCAACATCGGCTCCCCATCTGCATCTAGTTCGGTTCTTTTGCCCAATTTATGCCATGTCATCTATCTGGCCGTCTCTTCGACCATGAAAAGACGTTGAAGTCTTGGTATGATTGGCATATACCGAAGAACATTAACTGGGATTTTTGTCTGACTCTTCTCACCCATACCGTTGTCTACCTCAACATACCTGGAAGACTGGCAAACGGGACAATACTTCAAGTCCGCATACTCAAGCCTAAATAAGGCACATCCTTTCTCATAGGCATCTATCTTCTCATAGGGCATCTTAAGTACATGGAGGATTTTGTTCGACTGGTACAGGTTTGCAGGCATTACATGGCCTTTGGGTAGAAAGCGTCCAAATAGTGTCATCATCGCGTCGTAGCATTCTCTGCCCAAGTTGAATTGAGCCTTTAGAGCCATTACTTGTGCGATGGCATCCAGCTGACAAAGCTCAGTGTGCTCGTGGAGAGGACATTTTGAAGACTCCAACATATCATTGAAGGCCTTTGCAGATTCCTCCATCTCATCGTCCGAATCCCGAGCATCATCAAAGTCTTCCACCATGTCTTCCATCCCGGTACCATGCTCGTCGGTGCGACAACGGCCCTCCTCAGCTCTGGCACGTTGGGCAGACTCACCATGAAATGTCCAGACCGTATAATTAGGCGTGAAACCCAACTTCTGCAGGTGTTTGATCATTTCTAACTCTGACATCTTATGAAAGTTGTCGCAGCGGACACAGGGGCACCAGGTTGTTTCTTGTCCATTTGCAAATGCGGCTCTCACAAACCCCTTGGCTTTTCTCATCCATTCATGGGTCATGTCTTTCTGACTAGTGTGACCGGCGTACATCCACGCACGACCACTCATCTTGCCTAGCTACTGGACACACAAGAAATACATACATAATTCAGCAAACCATATTCATTAGTTAATAGAGTTTGTCAGTTTTATTACGTCCATGCAACCTAGACACTAGTAGGTAAAGATAGGTCCTAATCCCACCTGAGTATGTGTAGATTGGGTTTGTTTTCCCATGCTCTGCTCCGGATCCGACGCACAATTTCGGCAGCACCTCCCTGCTATTCTCCTAATACACGTCTCGGCAATAAGCAGAGAGGATGTGTACCCGGAGAAAAACAGGGAGGCACTGACAAAATTCTGCATCGGATCCGGAGCAAAGCATATGGGAAAACGAACCCAATCTACACATACTTGGGCTGTCCATGGATAACGTTGGACAATTCAAAAGAATCACGGTTATAAATATGCAAATGCATGCATATTTGTAGATGTAACCCTTTCGAACGGGAGACGCATAGTGGTCATGCTTACTGATGATTGACACCTACAGCTAGCAAGTTTCATCGGCACGAAGACCGAAACAGAGCAAATGAAGGGGGAAGGAGGAGATGTCATTTGTGCTCACCCACGAACGCAGGGGCAGAGCTCGTCGAACGCACGGGGAGGTCGTCGAACACCAGACCCTCGCAGCAACGAAAGAACTGCACATTTAAATCCACCCGATCAACACAAATATATATGATGTTTTTCTTAACAAAATCGGGAAATATACTTCCTAACTCATAATTCACAAATATATGACCCCGTCGACCTTTGGAAGGCCGAAGAGCACCTTTTCGGTCAACAGGAGGCCGAAGAGGTGTCGGGGGTCGGGGGGTGTCGTGTCTGGGTGTCGTGGTGTCGGGGTGTGGGGGTGTCGGGGTGTCGTGGTGTCGAGGTGTCGTGGTGTCGGGGTGTCGTGTCGGGGTCGGGTTGTCGTGGTCGGGGTGTCGTGTCGGGTGTCAGGGTGTCGGGGTGTCGGCGGTGTCGTGTCTGGGTGTCGGGGTGTGATCCCTCGACCACTCGACCCCTCGACCCCTAGACGACCCTCGACCCTCGACCCCTCAGAGAGAATGTGTACCCGGAGAACAACAGGGCGGTGCTCACGAAATTTTGCCTCGGACCGAAGTAGAGCACGGGAAACAAAACCCAATCTACACGTACTCGGGCTGTCCATGGATAACGTGGACAATTCGAAAGGACGACGGTTATAAATATGCAAATACATGCATATTTATAGATGCCACCCTTTCGACCGGGAGACGCCTAGGTTACGTGACTTCGCATGAAAATAAAATCTAGTGGCATCGGCAGAACGACCGGAACAGAGCAAATAGGGGAAGGTCAGGGAGGAGATGATAGTAAAGCTCACCCTTAGACCGTAGAGGTGGTAGTCGAACGACGATGACGGCAATGGGACCGACAGTGCTCCTGGAGGTGAAGAGAAGATCCCTGCACATGAAAAACAATCCAACATAAGCACCGAAGAACAATCTAATCAACAACATCTAACCTAACGGAAAAAAGACACTATTTTTTTAAATGAAAATCCATACATAAATCCACCCATACATCTATATAGCATTCATCCATCTTTCCATCCATACATCTACACAGCATACATCCATCTAGCAATCCATATAACAACTACAAATTGTTCAAAATCACATATACATACATCTATATATACATGGTTCAATACATCAATCGTCCATCTATACATCAATCAGACCCACCAGTAGGAAGCAACCAGGCCAAACACGCACAGAATCTTACTGCTTCAAAGTTTACATGTACTAGTATGCATACATTGTATTTTTAGAAAAATTTAGGTATGGCAGCTGCCAAAGCTTGCCAGATTGCTGGCACCACCCCTGTATACATACATCCATCTATCCATCCATCCTTACATCAATCTATCCATCCATCCACAGATCCATCAACTTCTAAATCTATACATGAAAAAAAAATAAGAACAAAGAGGGGGACCGGTGCTCACCGTGGGCTGGGCAGAGGGGGCAGAGAGCAAGAAGGAGCTGGTGCCTGGCTTCAGTGGCACCAGCGGCGGGGAACGGCGGCGGCCGGTGCTGCCGTGACCGCAGCAGCAGGTGGCCGCGGCCCTAGGGCATGAGCCGGGGAGGGGGCCCCATGGCAGAGGGGTGGGGGGGAGGTGGAGGCGGGAAGTGGGGGGAAGCGGCGGGGAGGCGGCGCCGATGGGCGGCGGCGGCGACGGGCGGCGGCGGGGAGGCAGAGCAGAGGAGCAGGAAGACGCGCGCGCGTGGGGGAAATGGCGGGTAGGAGTTTTTGGGGGTGGGCCGGGTGTGGGGGTTATTTCATTTTTTCAACAGCTTTGCCGTCTGCGGTCAACCAAAGAAGACGGCAAAACACGGGCAGGTGGGGATTTTCTTTTTTTTTTCTTAATGCTTTGCCGTCTGCTGGCAGACGGCAAAGAATTCTTTGCCGTCTGCTAGCAGACGGCAAAGGGGGTGACCGTTATACAGCCCCCGCCGTGAAACTGTGGGGCCCCCCCACCTCTTTGCCGTCTGCTGACAGACGGCAAAGTTCTTTGCCGTCTGCCAGCAGACGGCAAAGTATTGGCAGATGGCAAAGAGCTTGACCTAGCCAGTGCTGTGCCCCATGGGGCCCACTTTGGTCTTTGCCGTCTGCTGGCAGACGGCAAAGAACTCTTTGTCGTCTGCGAGCAGATGGCAAAGAAGTGGCAGATGGCAAAGACCCTCTTTGCCATCCGCTGGTTCTTTGCCGTCTGCTTTGGCAACACAGACGGCAAACGGCCTCTTTGCCATCAGTTGGCAGACGGCAAAGAGCTGGCAGATGGCAAAGACCCTGATTCCAGTAGTGATACTGGTGATTTGGATGACCCGCAGTGCTACAACCAAAAAGCTTTGACTGATAAAGAGATCAATACACAGTCAAGACGCTGCTTGGGGAATCTCTAGAAAACTGGAGTAAAGCAGGACTGAATCCCTTCTGCACTCTTAAACCAGCTCTTGCTATAAGTATTTCGAGTAAACCTTCATCTTGTTTACCTATCTCTTGTGCTTCATATCCTTTAAACTATTGCTCATGTATATATGCGCATAGGCCAACTCTTCTTTCTGGAGGAAGAAAATAACAGCCGCCCCGCCCACTAAGAAGACTAAAACAGTGAAGTCTCGTGGCAAAGGTCACAGTAAGAAGCAAACAGTAGAAGAGCTTCTCGAGCTAGATGAGTCGGAGGTAGAACTTGACTCCCTTGGTCCTCTTTTTATGCAACTTATTGATGCTGATTCCTCTCAGGACGAAGTGGAGACGAGCTATGCCAATGAAGCAGAGGTAACTACTATCGCCTCCGACTCAGAACCCTTGCTAAGAAAGAAAACACGGCGGGTCATTCAAAAAGTAAGATTTTCTCATCCTCTTGCTCATTTGGACCCCAATTTTCTTTTGAAGAAACAGCAGCATGAGTCCAGGCGTCAGACTCGGAGTGGCAGCACTAGAGACCTCGTGGCCAGCTTATCCAACACGCCAGCTCCCCGGAAACGCCGCAATGAGGTGCCTCATAGCCCGACTCTATCTCTTCCACAACCCGGTATCATGCGTCAACCTCTTAATCCTTCTGACTCAAAGTATCAGGGAACGCCTTTGTTATCTGGCGACTCAACTGGAACACAGCTTACTGCCTTCGTTATCACCGAAGGGTAAGTATTTTCATTTGTTGATAAAAATTTGTCGTCACATAATCATAAACTTGTACTCTTGTCATAGTGGTAAGGCCAAAACTGGCAAGAAGCAAAAGGTGGGCGGCTCTTCCAAGGCTCCCGAAGCTTCTGAGCCGGAGAAGTAGACGCTGGAGACCCCTGAGGGCCCAATCGAAAACCCTGAAGACCCTGCCAGCCAGCAAAATGACCCGCCTACACAAACTTAAGCAGCACCTTCTGACGCCATGGTCGCTGACGCTAACCTGGCAGGCAGCCATGACCCACCAAGTCCCACTCTTACCAAACTAGTTGAAGAAATTCCTCCTGAGAAGGACTCTAATGATATTACTATCACTGGGATGGCTTATACAGCGCCAGGAGCCTCCACTGTGCTAGCTAAGCATAGTACCACAGAAGAATCACCTTCATTAGAGAAAGGCAAGACAAAGCTGGAGGTGCAGAATTATGCAGGATTTAGCACGAGTGAGTTGCACGCGGGTTATCTGAACCGCCTCCACACAAGCCGTGATCTGGAAGCCGACTTGGTTAACCTGATGAAGAAAAAATATGAGGTATGAACTTAACCTCTTCCCGTCTTAATATATATATATATATATATATATATATATATATATATATATATATATATATATATATATATATATATATATATATCCATGCAGCCCCCAAGGGCTGGCTTATGTTGACAAGATGAGCCAGGTCTTCCAAATAACCACTTTGCAAAGAATCGCTCGTAGCCGCCAAGGGCCAGCTTATCTTAATAAGAGGAGCCGGGTCTCACGAAATAACTTTGTAAAGAACCGCGCGTAGCCCCCAAGGGCCGGCTTATTTTAATGAGATGAGTCGGGTCTCACTAAATAACTTTGTGAAGAACCGCGCGTAGCCTCCAAGGGTCTGGTTATCTTGAATAGACAATTCATGTCTTGTCATAACTCAGTAGAAAGGGAAGTATGTAGCCCCCAAGGGCTAGCTTATTGCTGAGCCGGGTCATGATATAATTTGAAATGATCTACATTAGCCCCCAAATGCCAAGTATATTGCTTGCAATGTTCTTGGGACTTGAATAGTCTTATTATAACCAAGCTACTTAATACTGATTTTATACCCATTGTTTCAATTTCTTGTTTGAAGGAGACTAAGTTTGAAGGAGTCGCAACTTGGCGACTTAAAGAAAAATGCAGAACTTCAGCAAGTTGAAACCATCAAGGCCGAGTCAAAATTGAAGGCTTCATTGGAGCAAATTGAGAAGATCAAGGCAGGCTTTGATGCCGAAAGAGCCGCCTGGGACACTGAAAAAGCTGTGATGTTGAAGAGAGCAGAATATGCTGAAAAAGAGCTAAAACCGGTTACTGAGGAACTTGCCGGCTTAAAACAACACATATCTCAAATGACAGTTGCCATCTTTGGTAAGTCTAAGCTTGCACTCAATTGAAGCAATCTTGTAAACTAGTTAATGCATCATGACTCACCCAGCGACTCAAAATACTTGATTTCTAACCCGCCTGACGACTCATGTGCAATAATCCTTTAACATGTACCAGAAGTGCTAGCCTTGGTCAAAAAATGTTGTTGAAGCTAAAAGCCATTTACTCATTGACAGAAAAGCTATACGCTGGAAGCCTGAGAGCACTCGTGACCATATCAAACGCCAAGAAGCCTCCAACACTTATGAAAACTATGCTAGATCACCTATCCATGGTTCCAGGGCAGATTGAAGAGGTGAAGCTGTCAGCCGCCCGCATAGGAGCCATCGTTGCTTTAAGATGGGCGAAGGCATGCCAATCAGAGTTAGGCCCGATAGAGATGGCTAGCAGGTGTCCGTAATTTACTGACGATGGATCTGTTTTCGAAGAAGCTGACTTTGCCAGATGTGTTAAAGAGATGAGGCCTCTTGCATGTCAACTTCCACAAGAAGTGGATATGTCAAAGTATCAGGCAGGTTATGACGAAAATAATGTTCGTATGAAGCCGCCGACGCATGAGATTGTGGACTTAACCCCTCAAAGGCGTAAGCATATCTTCGCTCCTGATATTGACTCTTCTCTTATTCTTAATGATGAGGCAACCTTTGAAGCATTAAATGTCATCGACTGGACGTCGGGTGATCTCCAGATAGTAGACGAGAAGAGCCGTCACGGGATGACCCGGAGGCCTCCACCTCAAGGTGCCATGATGACAGTAACCCGCCAGGTTAAAACCCGGACGACGCTGAGGCTGGCTCAAGGGAGTGATGTAACTCCAAAAATACTTAAGAGAGAAAACTTTTGGGCTCAACTGTAGCCTTGTAATAGTGTAGCTTAAAATAGTTATTTGCCATGTCAGGCCTTCGTGCATGTTTTGTATCAATCTGTGCTTCAGCAGCTCAACTTCTGTGATCTTGTCATATATATGCATAGTTGTCCTTGCGACATTGTCAAGAATTTCTGAGGCCTTGTTATATACTCTGTCCAAGATCCAACAATCCGTGAACTGGCGACTTAAAGTCAGGATCCAAGATGGGTTAAATAACTCAATGCCTCATGGTTTTTAAAGTTGTAAACCATCCCCTTGGTGAGTTATCGCTGTAATGAACTCAAGCTATGAGCAATTTTTAACCCGGATCTTTCGTGGTCCAATGGTTTACAGCCTTCATATGAGAAAAATTCCTATAAAAACAAGAAACAGAGAATATATACATGTATATCTCAAATATTTATAAGCCAGCTTTGAAGGCACAACCAAAAGAGACCAGCTCTTGTTTTGTTTTTGAAAAACCTCAAGTAGTGCTTCAAAGAAGCTTGGCAAGAAAGCCTTTTGTCGTGGATTTAACACGGCAGATGCCCTAGTGAAAGGACTTAGGTGTGGAGCATCGCAACATAGTTTAGCTCGAAGGGGTTGAACGGGACAAAGAACACAGAGGGTTTACCCAGGTTCGGCCCCTCGCAACGTGGTAAAATCCTACTTCCTGCTTCTAGTTGTATTGCTTGAGATTCGATTACAAGGGAGCGAATACACTTGACCTAGCTATCGATTCCTTGCTACTTGAGTCAACCCACCGCCGGCTGTAAGTACCCTTGCATATGTACTGCTTGTTTGTCAACCTATCCGGTTTTAATCTTATTGTTCATGTATACCCAGGCCGACTCATCTTTTTGGAAAAAGAAGATACAAACCACTACTGCTCCAGCAAAAAGGTTCAAAACAACCGGTCGTGGCCCGGGTCATCCTAAGAAGCCCACGGCGCAAGAGCAGCTTGAACTAGACAAGTCAGAGGTAGAACTTGACTCACTTGGTATTCTTTTTATGCAACTTATTGATGCTGATTCACCTTAGGAGGAAGCGGAGACAAGCCAAGCTGACGTCGTTGAGGTAATCCCTGTCTCCTCCGACCCAGAAACCTTGCCAAGAGAGAAAACATGGTGGGTCGTCAGGAAAGTACGGTTTTCCCATCCTCTTGCTCACTTGGATCCCAACTTTCTTTTGAAGAAACAGCAGCATGAGTCCAGACGGCACACTCGAAACAGCGGCCAAGAGGAGCTTATGGCCGGCTTACCCAACACACAGCTCGCTCGTAAACATTGTCATGAGGTGCCTCCTAGCCATATTTTCTCTCTTTCACAAGCCAGACTCATACGTCAACCTCTTAATTCTTCTGACTCGGCATATCAGGATACTTCTCACTCATCTGGCGACTCAAACGGGACACAGCTCCCCACATTCGTGGTTAACCCGGGGTAAGTACTGTTACTTATTGAATAAATTACCTTGCCCTTTCATACTTATCAGACTGGATAATTTTCATTATAGGGCTAAGGCAAAAACGGGCAAAAAGCAAAAACCTGGCCCTTCCAAGATTCTTGAAGCTTCTGAACAAGAGAAATAGGCGCCGAAGGCTAGTGAAGCTCAAACCCAAGAATTTGACGATCCTGAGAATCGACAAGATGATCTGCCTCCTCAAGCTGGTCTTGCCAAACCTGACTCGGTTGCGGATATCAATGATGACCCGGCAACCAATCAAGACCAGCCGAGCCCTAAGCCGCTTTCTCTTGTCAAACATTCTGACAAGACTCCTGCTGATGACCAAATTGGAGAGGTGATCGTCACCGGATTAGCTTATCAGCCGCCCGGTGTCTCCACAGTGCTGACCAAACATTCCGCCAAGGATGAAGCACATTTGTTAGACAAGAATAAGCCCAAGCTTGGTCTTGAGAGCTATTCAATGCTGAATGCTGGTGAACTATACTCTGGCTATTTAAGCCGTCTTCACACAAGCCGCGACCTGGAGGCCAGTTTGGTCAATATGATGCGACAAAAATTTGAGGTATGAAATCACCCCCTCCTTTAACTTATGCATATATATATATATATATATATATATATATATATATATATATATATATACTTATCCAACCCCCAAGTCTTAATCATAGGAAAAGATCATTGAGTATGCTTAAGACTTTCAGCCGCATGTAAGTTTGATTTTCGGGTCATATCCCCTTAGAACAGGCTTACATAAGCCGTATTAACCATGCTGTTGTCAATATTCCTTTGCAAAATGACCCATTAGAACCCTCAAGGGCCGGCTTATCATGCAAGGATGAGCCGGGTCTTCTATATGGTATTTAAGATTTCAAGTCATAGCCCTCAAGGGCCGGCTTATCTTGAAAAGATGAACCAGGTCTATTGTATTAAGTCTAATTGAGAGCTGCCATTTGTGGCCCTCCAGGGCCGGCTTATCTGAGAAAGATGAGCTGGGTCTTCAATAATATGTAGCTGTAAAAAGAACCTTTGATAGCCCTCAAGGGTCGGGTCATCTTATGAAGATGAGCCGGGTCTTATGCACTGAATTTGAAAAAAGAACTTCATCATACAATAGCCCCCAAGTGCCAAGTATATTGCTTGCAGTGTGCTTGGGATTGAAAATACTCCTTATACACATGATGAAAAGTATTTATGGTCTTTAATGCTCATTTGCAGGACACCTATCGGGGTACACAAACAGGGGTGTATGTTTTCCCCTGACTTGTGCACGGACAGCAAACCACCGGTCTGACGACCCTCAACGACCAAGCCAAGACCAAGTTGAAAAGATAGCTCTTTGAGAAATCAAATGGCAGATCGAGAAGACCAAGGCAAGCTAAATGAGCAAGACACCACTAAGGAGAAACCTCCCTTGCCGGGCAGGTGAGCCTGGCGAGGTCAAGGTTACCCCGAAGACAAGCCTCAAGACCGTCCCAGCAAGCCTACCGGGCACGACGAAGGCAAACAACCCCTCGAAAGCTCCACCGCTCCACCTCACAGCAACACAAGTCATCGATCGGTGTGGTGTCAAGCCCCCAAGTGACTAAATGGCTGTTATTTGGCACGTGGCAGCCACTTCCGAAGGAAATCACCTCCAAATGACACCTGTCCAGAGATGTGTCAAGCAGACAGACGAGAAGGTGGCCGAACGGCCCGGCAAGGCTTGCCAGGCATGCCAAGCCTTGCCGGGCATGCCATGATGTGACACTAAGTGGCGCATTTAATGCGATCTGCTTTGTCTGCAGAGTTAGGTATGATAGCACTGTTCGCTATCTAATCAGTACACAATGACTGATTTGCCACTGTGGTGACCCCTTGATCTAGAAAAGGAGGGCCATGGCAACCATAGAAAGGATTCGGACCCCTATACAATCATATGCGCGTAGCTGCTCTCGTCCCGAGGCATCCTTGTCGGGCAAGAGCGCTACGTCTCCACCACAATCCACCAAAGCAGGAGTAGGGTTATACGCCTCGCGACGGCCCGAACCTGGGTAAAACTGCCCGTGTGATCTCTGCCGTGCTGCGCAACACTCTCTGCTCTTTGTGCAACGTGCCCTTCCCCCTACCGAACCACAATGGGGCTGATGGCCCCATAGGTGGCCGTGCTTTCCCACGACATCTTTGGCGTGCCAGGTAGAGGGAAGCGCTTGCGTGAACCCGAGAAGCGTACACAGCGCGTCATCTTCATCATCTTCTTCATCGACGGCTTCGTCATCCATGACGCCCCAGAAAAGGCGGGGGATGATGGGAATGGAGAGGGGGGAGTGATATCGCTCCCCCCACACCCTGTTCAATCTCCATCGCCTCCCTCCTCCACGGCTGCTGCAACGGCAAGAATCGGTAGTAATGGCGGTGAGCCAACCCTAATGGCTCGGGCAGCATGACCGCCATGCAAGCCCCGTCTAGGGGAAAGGAACAAAGTGTAGGGGTACAAGGTTTCTCTCTCCCCCACTCTCACTCATCGGCAATCAAGCCACTCCGGGTTCATTAGCATCGTCAATGTCGGTTCAGCATTTACCCTGCTTAGCGAAATCCTGACTGGAGCGCTGGTGTGAATCCATTGACTGACGCCCCGGCAAGTGCGCTCCGGCAAGGCCGTCTGCATTTGTGTGACTTCTGTGCCAGCCGCCACCAGATTGTTTAAAGAGTATGGAGAGGAGGAGAGTGAAACCGATCGTACCTTGCACCGCGTCCTGCCACCTGCCAGATACATATGGTTTTTTACCGACCCCTTCCGGGAGCCAGAGAACTACATGCACAGCATCCATCCTTCCCGAAGCATGCGAACACAGCAAGCGCTCGTGGCTGAAAGGAATGGGAGGAAGCGAGGACAAAAGCTAAGTCCATGCAGTCGTCGTTCCTCTATAAATTTAAGAATTTGCATTTGTTTATCCCTTGGGTACCGAAGTGTTCGTATGAAGAAATCCTTCACGAGATGGAACCTTTGCTAGATTTTTGTCTGCACCCTCATTCCGTTCCGAGCCTGCTCGCGGATATGGGTGGCTGCGTCAGAAACTACCAAGGGAAAACCTGCCGGGACGCATCCACGCCAAGATGAATCTTAAGGGCCCGATCCTTACGACAATCGCGGCAATATGATACCGGCAGGCAACCAGAACATGCAGAGAGATTAAGCATACGAACACCGATGGGTAAACCCAAAAGGGATAAACACGTATTCAAAGATTAAGCGATAACATCAGTTTCACACAAGAGTAAACAGTGCGATGTCTAAACACAGGACATGCATCATGTTTTGTTACAGGACAGCGCAGAGGCAAAGATAGTTCAAGACCGGGCCGGCGACCTCGTGAAGTCGTTGGGATGGAAAGGACCTTGTCGGCATATGGGGCAGCTTTTTCCTCGGCAGCAGAAACGTCCGCGCTCTCCGGAGGCTTCCTGAAGCCATCGGCGAGGTCGAGGTCCGGATGCCGGCAGGCAATATTGCTCAGAACCATGAGGAGGGCGTTGCGGGCAAGCTTCTGGGATTCGCTCGCGAAGCGACCAGCCCTTCCCTCCTCGTGCACCTTCAGCTTTTCAATCAGCTCGTTGAAGAAGATCCCTATCTTGACGGTGGGGACCTCCTGCTTGCTGGCCGAGAAGACTGGCCCTTCCATGCCCATCGTTGCAGTTTGGGCAGTGAGACGCTCGACAATGTCAATCAAGCTCTTGATCCAGAGGTCGACCTGCTCGGAATGATTCGCCAGCTTGTCCACTGCATCCTTCTGAAGACGCCTTGCGGTATCCAGGTGTTTTGTCAGCTGCTGCTCACGAGCCTTGCCGGATTCTACCGAGCAGTCTAAGGTGCCAATCCTGGCCTTCAGGTCTTCAATGGTGCTGTTGGCAGTCTCAAGGCCTTGGCTCTTGGAGGAGAGCTGCGATTGTATATCCTTCAGAAGGATCTCTGCTTTCTGTGCCTCCTCCTTGAGGGTCGTGACCTCCTTGGCACTCCAGGCAAGCTCTTTAGTCAGCTTGGCCACCTGTTGGTCGAGGTCGGTCTTGGCAGTGGCAAGGTCATCAACGAGCTTCTTCAGTTGGGTCGCAGAATCAGCAGTGAAGGCATCCAGGGTGGCCTTGTGCTTGTCCTCTAGCTCCTAGGTGCACTGCCGCATGAGGGCTTCCAGATCGTTGTCCTTGGTGCGGAGGGTGGCCTCGAGCTTCTCCTCCCGAGAAGAGATATTCTGCTCCTTGGCGTCCAGAAGCGCCTTACACTCCGCCATGTAATCCTCCCGGGTAATGACATCCTCCCTCGCCATCGAGATTGTCTCTTGTTGCCTCATCAGGACCTAGAACTGCTTGCCGTGCCAGTCGTGCAGCTCGTTTCCTTTGTCCGTCAGTTGTTGGTCCACCTTTTTGGCTGACTTGCACTGCTCCTTGAGCACCTGCCATTTCTGGCTGTGCCGGCCTTGCATCTCCTTAATGCCTGCCGCCATGGACTCCAGGAAAGATAGGTCCATCGCGACAGTGATAGAATCATCTGCCTCGTCGACCCCTTGGTATAGCGACACCAAAATGCGCTGGAGCTCATCATCAAGTTCCATGCTTGTCGCCACGGACGAGCTGGGGGCTCCGAGCCTAGGCTGCACCAGCACCAGCGCCAACTGGCTCGAGGATGGGGCGAGGCCCCCACCACGGTACCAAATGAGGGGAGGGGATCCATGGTTTGGAGGGGGATTTTCTCCTCGACCGTCGCCCCCGCCCCTGGCACGCTGTCAGGGATCTGCTCTGTTTCCGCCAGGGACTCCTGAGCGTTCCCGGCAGCATGTCCCTGCCCCTCCGCGGCAGTGATCTTGGCAGCTTCATCCGTGGCATCTCTCCCTATGCTGGCCACTTCTTCCAGCAGTTCAGGCTCTTCGGCCTGAGGGACTGCAAGCAAAGACAACAAGCAATAATAAAGAAGCAGAAGTATTAAAGAGCCAGAAGCGTGGGGTGAGATGGTAAAAAAGCAGGGGAAGAAGAGCAAATGAATTACCCGGAGAGGTCTGTCGGGCAGAAGCCTTAGTTTCCCTGGCAACATCATTTACTAGGCCATGATTTCCGTCCCCTTCCGTGACAACCACGGCGTCGTCCAGGGCAAGTTCTCCCATGGAAGCCATCATCGGGGGCTCCTCGACTCAATCAGCGGGCGGAGTAAGCCCCTCTTGAAGGGGCTCGCCCCGGGTTATCCCTCCTCCTCCTCCAACCGAGGAGGTTGGGAGCTCTCCTGCATCACTCCCCACGGGAGGGGCCAATCCTGTGCTCTCGTGCCTGGGACTGAGTTGGGGCTTAGCAACGGGTCGTTCGTGCTACTCCCCGCCAGGCCCGTGCCCTCCATAGTCTTCAGCGGCCCCGCACGCCTGAGCCATTTGGACCGGTGGATGAGAGTCTCTATCTCCTCCTCCTCCTCCTACCTGTCAACAATGGCAAAGCAAGATCAGTCAGCAAGAGCAAGCAAGCATACTGAAACTACTGCGAGAAAAGAGGAGTGGTCTTCCTTACTCTTCGTCAATGAGCATGAAGCTAAGCTCGAACTCCACGGGCGGCAAGGGCACCCTGCTTCTCTTCTGGAGCAGAGGGACGGAGCTTCCCGGCAGCTTTGAGTCATGCTGAGGCGCAGGGGGCTCCGACGAGGACAAGCTCTGCGAGGAGCTCGAGCTGGACTGGGAGCTGGAGTCAACTCCCGCAGCCACCAATTGCTTGGCGGGAGGGGTTTTAGCCCCGGCGAGGCGGGCGGACTCCCGGCGCACCGCATCCAGCTTGCTGCCCTTGGAGGTAATCTTCTTCACCTTCTTGGCGGCAGGCGCAGGATCGGGAACCACTGCTCCCCGGTTGGCTACCCGCCTGCAAGGGCGCTGGTCCAAGACTGCCTCGGGGGCTTGAGGGCCTGCCGCAGCCACTCCTCCTCGGGATGCTCCACCTCCTCAATCTCCTCTTCCTCCTGGGCCTTTGCTGCCGTAGTGTACAGAGCCTCAATCCCGGAAGGCTCGTCCCCGACATGCTCGCCCCTGGCAGGATCATCCCCGGCAGCCTCCTCCGTGGCTTGCGCCTCGCCTCTGTCGTGGGAGGAACCTTTGTCCTCAGCCTTCTCCCTTCCCTTTGCTGCCTTCCTGGCCTTCGCCATTGCGGCGGCTCGAAGCATCCTGTCCTCCTCCAGCCGCTTCCTGATGTACGCCTCCTCCATCTTGGAGGTGTGCTTGTACATGTTGGTCTCCACCTTGGTAGCCCTTTCCACTAGGGTGGAGGACCATGCAAGCTCCTCGTTCAGCTCGGGCAGCTGCCAATCGCCTGAAACTCCATGAGCATTGCAGTCTGGCATCCATTTCAGAATCTGGTCCCTGGCGGAATTGATGTTCAGTGGGATGATGTTTGCCGGCAACTTGAATAGCCCAAAGCTGCCAAATACTTGATCGCACAACCAAGCATGGCCATAAACTGACAGATTGTTGGTCAGGCCAGGGAGCAATCTCATCCTATCCGCAGCATCTCCATACTGCCAGGCAAACCTGTCCCTCTTCTGCAGTGGTGCGATGCGACGAAGGAGGAAGTCGGATCCCACATGACCGATAGTTAGCCCGGCAGCCTTTAGGCGGATGATCCTGTTTATTGCCGGGCGGAGGCTGTCGTCAGAGAGGCCTACTTCCCTCCAATCGTTGCCACGCTCAACACACTCTATCCACGCTTGGCAGAAATCTGGGGCCTTCTCGTCTTGGATCCAGCACCAATCTGCTCTCCATTCTTTCCATCTGCCACGCTGCTGACCTGGGAGGTAACCCCAGCTTTCCCTCGCCACCCGTGGCATCCAACTTATGTTCCCGGAACGGTGGGCTTTGTTCTCCACCCGTGGGACAAAATAGTGCTTGAACAAGTCGACATTGGGGGTGACTCCAACGAAGTTCTCGCACAAGTGAGCAAAAATCACCATGCACGCCATTGCATTTGGCATGAAATCCAGAAGATGGAATCCATAGATCACCATCATTGCTTTGAAGAAATCTGAGAAAGGAGGGCAGAGGCCACAAATGAAGTATGCGCAAAAGAACCGATACGAATCTGGTGGCTCCTATTCCCCCTCCGGGTGCACCATGCCCTTTTGGGACTTCCCTCCCCCACAGGTATCCGTACCTTACTTCCAGCACTTCGCCGTCCAGATTCGACGGGAAGAAGACAACATCTCCCCTTCGCCTCCTGTCCAGCTCCGTTGCTCTCTTGCTCCCCTCAGCGGCCGCCTCCTTCGCGGTGGTCGTCCGCTTCCCCTTGGCAGCGGCGGCTTTCTTCCCCATTTCTTCAAACTGCGACAAAGATGGGGGAAGGAAATTGGGTGGGGGATCGATGGCAAGTATGGGCGAGGAGGAAGAACGGTTGTTTGGCTTGTGGAAGAAGATGGTGGAGGGGCTGAGCGGGCGACGAATGAGCAGTGCCCTTCCGCGTTTTCCTCTCTTAAGGAAAGGACGTGGGGGAGGGCACGACTCCTCAGAAAAGTTACCATTTCACATTAACTGCTGCAGTCTCATGACCCCACGACCGCGGTAATTACGCGAAGTGGACGTTGGATTGACTGGTCATCAAGACGAACTGTTGCACGTGCAACACTCTCTTGCCATGTGTCTGTGCACTGTTTGGGGCCTAACCCAACGTGCCCAGCGACACGTATGGCTCAGGCCCAGGGGCTTCTGTCAGGGTACACAAACAGGGGTGTATGTTTTCCCCTGACTTGTGCATGGACAGCAAACAACCGGTCCGGTGACCCTCAACGACCAATCCGAGACCAAGTTCAAAAGATAGCTCTTTGAGAAATCAAAGGGCAGATCAAGAAGACCAAGACAAGCTAAATGAGCTAGACACCACTAAGGAGAAACCTCCCTTGCCAGGCAGGCGAGCCTGGCGAGGTCAAGGTTACCACGAAGACAAGCCTCAAGACCGTCCCGGCAGGCCCGCCGGGCACGACGAAGCCAAACTACCCCTCCAAAGCTCCACCGCTCCACCTCACAGCAACGCAAGTCATCGATCGGTGCGATGTCAAGCCCCCAAGTGACTAAGTGGCTCTTATTTGGCAAATGGCAGCCACTTCGAAGGAAATCACCTCCAAATGACACCCGTCCAGATACGTTTCAAGCAGACAGACGAGTATGTGGCCGAACGACCCGGCAAGGCTTGCCGGGCATGCCATGATGTGACACTAAGCGGCGCATTTAATGTGCTCTTCTCTGTCTGCAGAGTTAGGTATGATAGCACTGTTCGCTATCTAATCAGTACACAATGACTGATTTGCCACTGTGGTGACCCTTGATCTATAAAAGGAGGGCCATGGCAACCATAGAAAGGATTCGGACCCCTGTACATTCATACGCGCGTAGCTGCTCACGTCCCGAGGCATCCTTGCCGGGCAAGAGCGCTGCGTCTCAACCACAATCCACCATCAATCCACCAAAGCAGGAGTAGGGTTTTAAGCCTCGCGGCGGCCCGAACCTGGGTAAAAACTGCCTGTGTGATCTCTGTCGTGCTGCGCTACGCTCTCCGCTCTTTGTGCAATGTGCCCTTCCCCCCCCCCCACCAAACCACGAAGGGGCTAATGGCCCCATAGGTTGCCCTGGTTTCCCACGACAACACCTTAAGCCTTAACGACTTGCAATTGGGCGAGCTAAGAAAAATGCTCAAACACCAGGAGTCTGAGACATAGAAGGCTGAGACCAAGTTGAAATTTAGCTTGGAAGAGAACGAAAAGCTCGAGGCCAGCTTTAATACCGAGAGAGCCGCCTGGGAAAAAGAGAAAACTACATTATTGCAAAGGGCAGAGGCCGCTAAATCTTCCGTGAAGAACAGCACTACAGAACTGTCCGGCTTAAAGTGCTGAATTTCACAGATGACAACTGCTATATTTGGAAAGCAGCACTGAATTTTTTAGCCCTTCACAACCCTTTTATTTTGACTCGCCTGGCGACTCATCTGTATGCTTGCTCAACAGCCCCGAGAAGCTCCAATCTTGGCCAGGATATGCTTGTGAAGCTGAAAGCCATGTATTCCCTGGTTGAGCAATTATATACTGGCACTCAATGGGCTCTTGTGGCTATCTCCAATGGGAAACAACCGCCAACTCTCATCAAGGAGGTACTAGACCAATTGTCCATGGTGCCCAAGCAGGTGCAAGAGATAAAACTGTCAGCCGCCCATTCTGGTGCCATTACTGCACTCAGTCGAGCCAAGGCATGGCAAGCAGAATTAGACCCGGAAGAAATGGCCACCGGCTATCCGGGCTTAAAAGAAGATGGGTCTCCTTTTGATCAGACGGATTTTGCAAAATGCGTGAAGGAGATGCGTCCCTTAGCATGCAAACTGGTTGAAGAGACTGATTTGTCTAGGTACCAGCCGTCTTACAACATGGAAAATGTAAGATTGAAGCGCCGACTTATGACGCCGTGGATCTCACTCCTCCAACGTGTAAGCATACCTTTGCCCCTGATGTTGATCCGTCCCCAATTATCAATGATGAAGCCATATTCAAGGCCTTAACCGGCATCGACTGGACGTCACCTGACATCCAGATGGGCGAAGAAGAAGAGCCGGAGCGGAATGACCCGGAGGCATCAACTCGTCAAGAAGAAAATTGATGACAACCCAGGCGGCTCTCAGGCCAGAGCATAAAAATTCCTTTCCCGAAAAACACTTGGCTCCAAACTTATGGGCTTATGACAACCTTGTAATAGAATAGCTTTTTGCAACAAAGATCCACCTTGTCATGCCATCGTGCATGTTAATTATGTGTCAAACTCTGCATATCCTGCCAAAAGAAGTTAAACACATGCCCTAGCGACTTAAAGTCAAAAACCAGGGCGAGTTATAATTAACTGGCGACTCAACGACCAAAACCAGGATGGGTTATAACCCGAAAAATATTCAAATATGAGGCGCAACCCACTAGTGATGTAAAATCAAAGCCAAGGTGGGTTATAACCTTAAATATTCAACCATAATTGTCATATCCCAAAAGCCAGGCAACTCAAAAGATCTAAAAAATCCGAACAGAAAATATGCAAGTTCCAAAAAATTCACTAGGCCAGCTTTGAAGGCATGGCTAAAAAAGGGCGACTTAGAAGCCACATATTTCTGTCAAGGCCGCAACAGCCATTTGGCACTCAGGCCTTATGTTTGCTTTCAAGGCTGGAACAGCCATTTGGCACTTAGGCCACATGATTGCTTTAAAGGCAGCAACTGCCGTTCGGCACTCAGGCCACCTGACTGCTTTCAAGGCCGCAACAACCGATTGGCACTTAGGCCACATGATTGCTTTAAAGGCAGCAACAGCAGTTTGGCACTCAGGCCACATGATTGCTTTCAAGGCCGCAATAGCCGATTGGCACTTAGGCCACATGATTGCTTTAAAGGCAGCAACATTCTATTGGCACTTAGGCCACATGATTGCTTTCAAGGCAGCAACAGCCGTGGTTTTACCTAGCGCACTGTAAGTCGACTCTTACTTGACATAAACCGCCATTTGAACCTTAACAAGTGTAGGGTCTTTAAAAAGATTGACTGTTAAGAGTTTGGCGGGTCATCAGTGGAGTAGCCAGTTGCAAACAGGCAGGAAAAAACCTATAAGAAGTGGCATTCAAGCCGGCCAAGAGGGTGTGAAAGCTAAACCAAGTGGTTGGAAGCCCCCAAGTGGCCTTATGATCAATCAATAAAGGCTTAGATACTCAGAAATGAAACGATAGAGGCCCCAAAATTTAGGGATGCCGGCTTTATTATATTGATCATAAGGAGTATATACAGTGACAAGAGTATGTACAAATGTAAGAGCTGGCGGCTCAAGTATAGTACGGCCAAAGATCTGCGATATTCCATGGACGGCGGGTCTCCTCCTCTGACTTGCGAGAATCCTTGTGCTCACGTACATCAATGAGGTAATACAACTCATTGTTCAGGTTTTTGCTGACCACAAAGTGTCCTTCCCAAGGCGGGGATAACTTGTGCATATCTGTCTGATCTTGGATGAGCCGGAGCACCAAGTCGCCTTCTTGAAACATCCGGGTCTTAACTCTGCAGCTATGATAATGACGCAGATCTTGTTGATATATTGCCGAATGAGCCGCTGCCAAATCTCACTTCTCATCCAAAGCATCAAGTGCGTTTTGATGTGCTATTTCATTATCAGCTTCAACATAAGCCGCCACACGAGGCGAGTCATGACGGATATCGCTTGGAAGAACCGCCTCTACCCCGTAGACCATGAAAAAGGTGTATAGCCTGTTGATCTGTTGGGGGTGGTGTTGATACTCCAAAGCACTGAAGGTAACTCCTCCACCCAACAACCCGGCGTTTGCTGTAAAGGAACCATAAGCTGGGGCTTGATACCTCTCAAGATTTCTTGATTTGCCCTCTCAGCTAGACCATTAGACTGTGGATGAGCAACAGAAGAAACATCTACATGAATATGCTCTTGTTGACAGAATTCTCTCATAGCACCTTTAGACAGATTAGTGCCATTATCAGTTATGATAGTATGAGGATAGCCAAAACGGAAGATCAATTTTTTAACAAACTGAACTGCTGTCGCCGCATCACACTTGCTGACCGGATCTGCTTCAACCCACTTGGTAAATTTGTCAACTGCCACCAAGAGGTGGGTTTTCTTATCCTTAGACCTTTTGAAGGGTCCAACCATATCAAGCCCCCAGACTGCAAACGGCCAAGTAATCGGAATCATCCTCAATTCTTCAGCCGACACATAAGCCCGTCGAGAAAATTTCTGACATCCATCACACTTACTAATAAGATCCTCTGCATCAGCATGAGCCGTCAACCAATAAAATCCATGAAGAAAAGCTTTAGCCACTAGGGATTTAGAGCCGGCGTGATGACCACAATCACCTTCATGGATTTCCCTTAAAATCTCACGGCCCTCTTCAGGAGAAACACAACGCTGGAACACGCCTGTGACGCTGCATTGATGTAACTCGCCATTAACAATAGTCATGGACTTAGATCACCGAGTTATCTGTCTGGACAAAGTTTCATCCTCAGGTAACTCGCCCCGGGTCACATAAGCCAAGTCGGGAAGTGTCCAATCGGGAATAGCATGGAGAGCCACCACCAACTGCGCCTCCGGGTCAGGAATAGCCAGATCCTCGTCTGATGGCAACTTGACTGAACGATTATGCAACACATCAAGAAACACATTAGGGGGTACCGGCTTATGTTGAGACCCAAGCCGGCCCAAAGCATCAGCCGCCTCAATCTTCCTTCCATCAAGATGCTCCACCTGATAACCTTTAAAGTGACCAGCAATATTGTCAACCGCCCGGCGGTAAGCCGCCATGAGCGGGTCTTTGGAATCCCACATGCCTGACACTTGCTGAGCCACCAAATCTGAGTCGCCAAAGCACCTGACCCGGCTTAAATTCATCTCCTTAGCCATTCGAAGACCATGGAGCAGAGCCTCATATTCAGCCGTATTGTTAGTACAAGGAAACATCAACCATAAAACATAACAAAATTTGTCACCTCGAGGGAAGTCAAAATAACTCCAGCCCCCGAGCCTTCTAATTGCCTGGACCCAACGAAGTGAATAGTCCAATATGTGTTATCAGGCTTCTCCTCTGGCGTCTACAACTCCGTCTAGTCATTGATGAAATCCACAAGAGCCTGAGATTTAATAGTTGTTCTTGGCACATACTTTAAACCATGGGGACCAAGCTCAATAGCCCATTTAGCCACTCGGCCTATAGCCTCTCTGTTCAAAATAATATCCCCCAAAGGGGCAGAGCTGACAACAGTATTAGGATGGCCAGGAAAATAATGCTTCAGCTTACGACTAGCCATGAATACCCCATATACCAGCTTTTGCCAATGTGGATAATGCTGCTTAGACTCAATTAATACCTCGCTGACATAATAAGCCGGCCTCTGGACTGGGTACTCCTTACCCATTTCCTTGTGTTCCACCACAATGGCTACATTGATAGCCCTGCTGTTGGCAGCCACATATAAAAGCAAAGGATCTTTCTCAATAGGAGCTGCAAGGACAGGCGGCTCAGCTAATTGCTTTTTAAGCGCCTCAACCGCCTCATTAGCAGCATCACTCCCGACAAAGTGATCTATTTTCTTCATCATCTGGTATAGAGGAATGTCCTTCTCTCCCAGGCGGCTTATGAACCAGCTTAAAGCTGCAATACGACCCGCTAAGCGCTGAACGTCATTGACACATGCCGGCTTAGCCAATGAAGTGATAGCCTTAATTTTCTCCGGGTTAGCTTCAATACCTCCCTCTGAGACCAGAAAACCCAAGAGCTTGCCTGCAGGCACACCAAAAACACACTTGGCCGGGTTAAGCATCATTTTATAGACCCGGAGATTATAAAATGTCTCTTTTAAATCATCCAACAGAGTCTCCTTCTTCCTGGACTTGACAGCAATATCATCCACATAAGCATGAATATTGTGCCCAATCTGGTCATGGAAACAATTCTGGACACAACGTTGATAAGTCGCCTGGGCATTCTTGAGCCCAAAAGGCATAGATACATAACAGAAAGCCCCAAAGGTGTAAAAAAGCCGTCTTCTCTTGGTCTTTAACTGCCATCTTAATCTGATGATAACCAGAATAAGCATCCAGGAAGCACAAACGCTCACAACCTGCCGTGGCATCTATGATCTGATCAATACGGGGAAGAGCAAAAGGATCAGCCGGACAAGCCTTATTGAGATCCGTATAATCCACACACATACGCCAAGTGCCATTTTTCTTAAGCATCGGCACCGGGTTAGCCAACCACTCAGGGTGAAAAACTTCAACGATGAACCCGGCCGCCAAGAGCCGGGCCACCTCTTCTCCAATAGCCTTATGTCGCTCTTCATTAAATCGGTGAAGGAACTGTTTCACCGGCTTAAACTTACGATCAATATTGAGGGTGTTCTCAGCGAGATCTCTCAGTACACCTAGCATGTCAGAAGGCTTCCATGCAAATATGTTCCGATTCTGACGAATGAACTCAATAAGCACACCTTCCTATTTCGGATCCATGTTAGCACTGATGGTGAACTGCTCAGAAGAGTCATCGGGGACAAAATCAACCTGCTTGGTATCATCAGCCGACTTAAACTTCAGCAAAGGGTCTTGCTCAGTAGTCGGCTTCTTCAAAGGGGTCATATCGGCCGGGTCAACATTATCTTTATAGCACTTGAGCTCCTCCGTGGCACAAGCCGATTCAGCATATGCGGCATCTCCTTCCTCACATTCCAACCCAATTCTTCTATCACCAAGGACTGTAATTGTGCCCTTACGCCCTAGCATTTTAAGCTGCAAGTAAACATAACAAGGCCATGCCATAAACTTGGCGTAAGCCGGCCGCCCAAACAAGGCATGATAAGGACTCTTGATTTTAACCACTTCAAACCACAACGTCTCTGCTCTATAGTCATAGTCATCACCAAAAGCTACTTCCAAGGCAATTTTCCCTACTGGGTATGCCGACTTACCAGGGACCACACCATGAAAAACTGTAGAAGACAGCTAAAGCTCCTTATCCGTTAAATTCATTCTACGGAAAGTATCATAATAAAGGATATTGATGCTACTGTCACCGTCCATCAGCACTTTAGTGAACTTGTAACCCCCAACCTGAGGGGCTACCAGCAATGCTAGTTGACCTGGATTCTCAACCCGGGGCGGGTGATCCTCTCTACTCCATGTGATCGGATGCTCTGACCACCGCCAATATTGAGGTACCGCCGGCTCAATCGTACTGACCGCACGCTTATGGACCTTCTGATCTCGCTTGCAGAGGCTCGTGGTGAATACATGGTACTGACCACTGTTAAGCTGCTTTGGATTGCTCTGGTATCCTGACTGATGCTACTGGATACCCTGACCAGACTGTTGGTTATAACCACCCTGGTTGCTTTGTCCTTGATATCCAGAATTTGAGCCGCCACCGCCAAAGCCGGGCCCCTGTGAACCGGATCCTGACCCGCCGGGCGGGCCAGTATTACCACCATGATTCTGATTGAAGCTAGAATTCTTGTACTCTTTCATGATGAAACAATCCTTCCAACCATGAGTCAATGGTTGACCGGGTAGACTATGCTTTGGGCAAGGGTCATTAAGCATGGCCTCCAGGTTAAATTTTGCTCCTCCAAACTACGGCTTACCCTTACGACGCCGATTATTATGCTAAGCACTGGTGTTAGCCACAAAATCTGACCCGCCATTGGTTTGTTTGTGCTTACCACTGTTACCCTGATTATGACCATTATGCCCTGTCACATTCTGCTGCTGACCCTTACCATTACCACTCTTCTTCCCCTTGTTGGATTTTTCCTCATCAGATCCAGGGTCCTTAGTGTTGTCTGAGTCAGCATGCTTGATGAGAGCTGCCATGAGCTCTCCCATGTCATTGCAGTGACGCTTAAGCCACCCCAACTTCTTCTTGAGAGGCGTGAAGTGACAATTCTTCTCCAAAATCAGAATAGCAGAGCCTGCCGCAATGCTATCTAATGAGTGGATGATAGCTGAGACCCAGCGAACCCAATGGTGGGCCGACTCATCCTCTCGCTATACGCAGTTGTCCAAGTCAATAATCGACAAAGGCTGTTTACACGTTCCCTTGAAATTCTGAATAAAGCGCACCTTCAACTCAGCCCATGAGTTGATGGAATTGGCAGGTAGCCCCTTTAACCAGGTTCGCGCTGGACCATCCAACATCATAGTTAAGTACTTGGCACATACAGCATCACTCATGTCTAACATCTCCATAGCTAGCTCATTGCTCTCAATCCAAGCTTCAGGCAGAAGATCAGCTGTGTAATTAGGCACCTTATGAGGACCCTTAAAATCTTTAGGTAGACGCTCATTGCATAGAGCCAGCACTAGACATGGCACACCGACTGTCCTGGAGGTCATCCCAGCCTCTACAGACGCCGAAGGGTTTAACTGAAATTGCTGATGCGCCCCCAATTGAGCCGCCAATTCCGCCTCATGATGGGCTCTAGCCTGATCCATAAGGGCCTAAGCATTATTAACATCACAGGGTGGGTTTTGTCCGTGGGGCGGGTCATCATTGCGAGGCAGGTTATGACACCGTTCACTACTGGAAACAGCCGGCGACTCAATGCGCCGGCTGTAACTTCGACTTTGGCGCGGTGTTGAGTGAATTCTCTCACGACTGTATGAGTAAGCCGCCTGCTGTGCCACGGCCGTCTGAAGAAGCTCCACAGCATTCCGGGTCTCTATCACAGCTGGAGACTCGCCCTCGAATGGAATAGCCGCCAATCGTGAGGTTGCAACAATCATATTATCCACCGAGTTGGAGTAATGACCAGGAGGTGTTGGAACTCGTTGAGGTGGGGTCAGATCCCAACGAGGCGGGTCTGGTGCATGAGGCTGAATCGCCGCTCCGGTCCCTGGCGCCTCAGCAGCTCGGGTCACACCGGGCGGGTTACTTGTTCCTGCCCTGGGCGTGTTAAAAAGATTTCGCCCCTCAAACTGCGAAGGTAAGCGGCTCTGGTGCCTCCTTCGAAGAACAACATTTGATGCATTCTGATCCAGATTTAGATGAAAGGCTTCAGCCCTTATCCGTTGTGACTCGGCCTCTAACGCGGCTCGCTCCGTCGCCATCCTGGCATTTTCCGCATCAAGATATTCTCGGGCCTTAGCTACCTCGTCCCGCAGCTTTGCAACCTCTGCAGCTAACAGAGTCGCCAAGGCATCCAAGAGCTTAGATAATACTTGAGTTGGCGGCCGCACAGAACCGCTCGCCCCGGCCGTTGCAGCAGCGGTTGAGCCGGACGTCATGGCCGCGGTGGTTGAGGAATTTAGCATTGGTTGCATGCCAGCCATAAAAATAGCAGCCCTACTCGGCGGCTCATAGGGGTCCGGAATGTTGTCGCCATCGGAATAGCCCCCAAGCCCTCCATCCTGAAGCTGATAGATTGACTCGGTTTCTCTGGTTGAGGACTCATCACCTGAATAGATGGCCGTCTCCCCACAAGATACAGATCCTTCCTCAAGATCCGCCCCATGAACAAGGCCAACAAAGGCGCGCTTCTGGCCGAGATGAACCCTAGTGGGTCTCGCGCGCTGAGCAATCTTGATGATGTTGGTGCAGTTGTCCGGCTCAGGCTCTGACTCACCGATCTTGCCGATGAAGACGTGAATTCCGCCGAAGGGGACCCGATACCCGTACTCAATTGAGTCGGCCTCGGGGCCCCAGCCAGCGTTGTTGATGTAGATCTTGCCGCGGTGACTCTTTGTCATCTGGCCCACGGCATATCCTTTGATCCCTGAGAAGCTGACCTTCAACAAATCGAAACCACCGTGCTCTAGCCCCACGGTGGGCGCCAACTGTCGTGGATTTAACACGGCAGATGCCCTAGTGAAAGGACTTAGGTGTGGAGCCATCGCAATGTAGGTTAGCTCAAAGGGGTTGAACGGGACAAAGAACACAGAGGGTTTACCCAGGTTCAACCCCTCGCAACGAGGTAAAAGCCTACTTCCTGCTTCTAGTTGTATTGCTTGAGATTTGATTACAAGGGAGCGAATACGCTTGACCTAGCTATCGATTCCTTGTTGCTTGAGTCAACCCGCCGCCGGGTCTCGCCTTTATATACATAGGTCGACGCCCGGTGGCTTACAGAAGTCCAGGACGGATCACACAATGTAATCGACCATGTCTCTAAGTCACCTTGCCTTGTTAGGCAAGCTATCATCGGGCGGCTCACACCTTCGGGTCTTGAGTCACCTCCGGGTCATAGGCCTTCAACGAGCCTGCTTGTAAGCCGCCTTCGGTCTTCTCATCTTGTCTTCTTAGGACTTATTGGGCCTTCAATTAAGAGTCACCAACGCTATGACCCGGCCCCTCCTGGATGGGTCATATCCCCAACACCTTTCATCCCATAAGCCGGCTCTCACGTGACATAAATCCATCATTTTAACCTTAACTAGTTCAGGGTCTTATTGAAAAGATTGACTTTTAAGAGTATGAACGGGCCACATAGCGGAGAGACTACAGCAGACAGGTGAGTTTATCCTAGCTCTGTGTAAGCCGGCTCTCACGTGACATAAGTCGCCGTTTTAACCTTGACAAGTTCAGGGTCTTATTTAAAAGATTGACTATCAAGAGTACGGCGGGTCACCTGGCAGAGTAGCAAGTTGCAAACAGGCAGGTTTAACTCGGATATCGCATGGAAGCCGATCAAGAGCATATGAAAGCTAAACTCATTGAGTTCGAAGCCCCCTAGTGACCTTTAGGCAATGTTTGGCCCATAATATGGCATGGAAGCCGATCAAGAGGGTAAGATAGCTATACTCATTGAGTAGGAAGCCCCCAAGGAACCTTATGACATGGCATGGAAGCCGATCAATATGGTAAGATAGCTATACTCATTGAGTAGGAAGCCCCCAAGTGACCTTATGATCAACCAGTAAAGACTCATGTGAGATGAAACGACAAAGGCCCCGAATTTGGGGATGCCGGCTTTTTTATCTTGATCATAAAAAGATATACACATTGACAGAAGTATGTACAATGATGAGAGCTAATGACTCAAGTGTAGTAAGGCCGAAGATGAGCAATGTTCCACGGCCTGTTGGTCTCCTCCCCTTAGAAGTTCGTGATTTCTCGCGCTCATGTATATCAATGAGATAATATGACCCATTATTGAGATTCTTGCTGACCACAAAAGGTCCTTCCCAAGGAGGTGATAGCTTATGCATGCATGTCTGATCTTGAATCAGTCGGAGCACTAAGTCGCCCTCTTGGAATGCCCGAGTTTTAACTCTGCGGCTATGATAGCGATGCAGGTCTTGTTGATAAATTGATGACCGGGCTGCTGCAAGATCACGTTCTTCATCCAAAGCATCAAGTCCATTCTGACGCACCGTCTCGTTATCAGCTTCAATGTAAGCCGCCACTCTGGGCTAGTCATGATGAATATCGCTTGGGAGAACCGCCTCTGCGCCATAAACCATGAAGAAAGGCGTATAGCCTATTGATCTGTTGGGGGTGGTTCTGATACTCCAAAGGACTGAAGGAAGCTCTTCAACCGAACAACCCAGTGTTTGTTCCAAAGGAACCATAAGCCAGGGCTTGATACCTCTCAAAATTTCTTGGTTAGCCTGTTCTGCTTGACCATTAGACTGTGGATGAGCCACTGAGGAAACATCCAGACGGATATGCTCCCATTGACAGAACTCCTTCATAGCACCTTTAGATAGATTGGTGCCATTATCAGCAATGATACTATGAGGATAACCAAAGCGGAAGATCAGCTTCTTAGAAAACTGAACTGCAGTCGCCGCCTCACAATTGCTAACAGGCTCTGCCTCAATCCACTTAGTAAACTTGTCACCCGCCACCAAAAGGTGGGTCTTCTTGTCTTTAGACCTTTTGAATGGTCCCACCATATCAAGCCCCTAGACTGCAAATGGCCAAGTGATTGGGATCATCTGCAATTCCTGAGCCAGCACATGAGCTTGTCTTGAGAACTTTTGACACCCATCACACTTGCTAACAATATCATCTGCATCAGCATGAGCCGTCAACCAGTAAAACCCATGATGGAAAGCTTTAGCCACCAACAATTTTGACCCGGCATGATGACCGCAATCACCTGCGTGGATCTCTTGTAAAATTTCACGACCCTCCTGAGGAGAAACACAATGTTGGAACACGCCTGTCACACTACATCGATGTAACTCGCCATTGACAATAGTCATAGACTTAGATCGCCTTGTGATCTCCCATGCCAAAGTTTCATCCTCGGGTAACTCGCCATCAGTCATATAAGCAATATAAGGCAGCGTCCAATCAGGAATAGCATGAAGATCTGCCACCAACTGTGCCTCCAGGTCAGGGATAGCAAGATCCTCCTCTAATGGTAACTTGACCGAAGGATTATGTAAAACATCAAGGAATGCATTAGGGGCACCGGCTTACGTTGAGATCCAAGACGAGACAGTGCATCAACCGCCTCGTTCTTCCGTCGATCATGGTGATCAACCTGATAGCCTTTAAAGTGACCAGCAATATTATCAACCGTCCGGCGATAAGCCGCCATGAGCGGGCCTTTAGAATCCCACTTGCCTGAGACCTGCTGTGCCACTAGGTCTGAGTCGCCCACACATCTGACACGGCTTAAATTCATCTCCTTAGCCATACGAAGCCCATGGAGCAATGCTTCCTACTCAGCTGCATTGTTAGTACAAGGAAACATTAACCTTAAAATGTAATAGAACTTGTCACCTCGTGGGGAAGTCAAAATAACTCTAGCCCCTAAGCCTTCTAACTGCCTGGACCCATCAAAGTGGATTGTCCAATATGTGTTGTCAGGCTTCTCCTCAGTTGTCTGCAACTCTGTCCAATCATTTATGAAATCCACCAAAGCTTGAGATTTGATGGCTGTTCTTGGCACATACTTCAGATTATGAGGTCCAAGTTCGATTGCCCACATAGCAACCTGTCCTGTGGCTTCTCTGTTTTGAATAATATCTCCTAAAGGAGCATAGCTGACTACAGTAATGGGATGCCCAAGAAAATAATGTTTCAACTTGCGACTTGTCATGAGCACCCCAAACACCAGTTTCTGCCAATGTGGATATCGTTGTTTAGACTCAGTCAATACCTCACTGACACAATAAGCCGGCCGCTGAACTGGGTAATCTTTACCCGCCTCCTTGCGCTCCACAACAACTACCACACTGACAGCCTTGTTATTTGCAGCCACGTATAGGAGCAGCCAAGATGGGCGGCTTAGCTCACTGTTTCTTGAGGGCCTCAAATGCTTGATTAGCGGCATCACTCCATGCAAAGTGGTCTGGCTTCTTCATCATCTGATACAAAGGAATTGCTTCTCTCCCAGGCAACTTATAAACCAGCTTAAGGCCTCAATACGACCCACCAGACGCTGGACGTCATTGACACACGCCGGCTTAGAAAGTGAAGTGATGGCCTTTATCTTCTCGGGGTTAGCCTCAATGCCCCGCTCAAAGACCAGAAACCCCAACAGTTTACCTGCAGGCACACCAAAGACACACTTGGCTGGGTTAACCATTATTTTGTAGACTCGGAGATTGTCAAAAGTTTCCTTCAAATCATCAAGTAGAGTCTCCTTCTTCCTTGACTTGACCACAATATCATCCACATAAGCATGAACGTTGTGCCCAATCTGACTGTGCAAACAATTTTGAACACAGTGCTGATAAGTCGCCTGAGCACTCTTGAGTCCAAAAGGCATAGAATCAAAGCAGAAAGCCCCAAAAGGTGTGATAAAAGATGTCTTCTCTTGGTCTTTGACTGCCATCTTGATCTGATGATAACCAGAATAAGCATCTAGGAAGCATAAGCTCTCACAACCCGCCGTTGCATCAATGATCTGGTCGATACGGGGGAGAGCAAACGGATCCGCTGGACAAGCCTTCTTAAGATCTGTGTAGTCAACACACATACGCCATGTGCCATTTTTCTTAAGTACAAGCACAGGGTTAGCCAACAACTCAGGGTGAAAAACTTCCACGATAAACCCAGCTGCCAAGAGAGGGCTACCTCTTCTCCAATAGCTTTACGTCACTCTTCATTGAAACGATGAAGGAATTGTTTGACCGGCTTAAACTTGGGACCCACATTAAGGTTGTGCTCAGCGAATTCTCTCGGTACACCCAGCATGTCAGAAGGTCTCCATGCAAAGATATCCCGATTCTTACGGATGAACTCGATGAGCGCGCTTTCCTATTTGGGATCCATATTATCCCCCATAGTGAACTGCTGAGATGATTCGCCAAGGACAAAATCCACCTGCTTAGTATCGTCAGCCAACTTAAACTTCAACAGAGGGTCCTGCTCAGTAGTAGGCATTTTAAGAGGGGTCATATCAGCCAGGTCAACATTATCCTTATAAAACTTGAGTTCCTAAATAGCACAAGCTCACTCTGCATAAGCCGCATCTCCTTCCTCGCACTCCAGGGCGAGTTTGTGATTCCCATGAACGGTGATTGTCCCCTTCTGTCCCGGCATCTTAAGCTGTAAATACACAAAGCAAGGCCGAGCCATGAACTTAGCATAAGCCGGCCATCCAAACAATGCATGATAACGACTCTTGATCTTGACCACTTCAAACCATAGTGTCTCTGTCCTGTAATCATAGTCAGCACAAAAGGCTACTTCCAGAGCAATTTTTCCCACCGGATATGCCGACTTACCACGCACCACTCCATGGAAGACTGTGGAGGACGGATTGAGATCCTTGTCAGTTTAATTCATCCGTAGGAACATATCATAATACAGAATGTTGATGTTGCTACCACCGTCCATAAGAAATTTAGTGAATTTATATCCACCTACCCGAGGGGCTACTACTAATGCCAAATGACCCAGATTATCAACCCGAGGCAGATGATCCTTCTGACTCCATGTGATTGTATGCTCTAACCATCGTAAGTACCGAGGTATTGCCGGCTCAACAGTATTGAGAAGTCGCTTATAAACTTTCCTGTCACCCTTACATGTGCTTGTAGTAAAGACATGATACTGACCCCCATTAAGCTGTTTTGGATTACTCTAATACCCTGACAGATTACCCTGCTGCTGATTACCCTGACCAGGCTGTTGATTATGACCACCACGGTTACCTTGACCTTGATAGCCAGAATTTGAGCCACCACCATGAAAGCCGGACCCTTGAGAACCGGATCCTGACCCGCCGGGCAGCCCATTATTATTGCCATGTTGCTTACTGAGGCTATAATTCCTGAACTCTTGCATAACATAACAATCCTTCCAGGCGTGAGTGGATGGCCTATTGGGAAGATTGTGCTTTGGGCAGGGTTCATTAAGCATTGCCTCAAGGTTGAAAGGCTTGGCCCCACCAAATGGTGGCTTACCATTACCATTGTGGCGCTGGTTTTTACACCCAGTGTTGGTATTAGCTACTAGATCTGACCCGCCATCGGGGTGCCTTCGCTTACCACCATAACCCTAGTTGTTGCCATTATTCCCTACTACAATCTGATGCTGACCCTTACCATTGCCATTCTTCTTGCCCTTATTGGATTTATCCTCATCATCAAAACCAGGGTCCTTTGTACTATCAGAGTCTACATATTTAGTGAGAGCCGCCATGAGTTCACCCATGTCCTGGCAAGTACGCTTGAGCCGCCCAAGCTTTTGCTTGAGAGGCAAAAAATGACATTTTTTCTCTAAGATTAGGACCGTCTGAGCCACCGCGATGTTATCAGATGAATGACTAATGGTCGAGACCCGCCGGACCCAATGGTGGGCCGACTCATCCTCACGCTACTCGCAGTGATCCAGATCAACAATCATCACAGGCTACTTGCATGTTCCTTTGAAATTTTTGATGAAACACGCCTTCAACTCCGCCCATGAACTGATAGAATTAGGAGGTAAGCCCTTCAACCATGTACGAGTCGGTTCGTCCAACATCATAGTAAAGTATTTGGCACAGACGGCATCATTGACATCCAACATCTCCATGACTAACTCATAACTCACAATCCAAGCCTCAGGAGGTTGATCAACTCTATAATTGGGCAAATTGCAAGGGCCCTTAAAATCCTTGGGAAAACACTCGTTACGCAATGCCGGCACTAAACACGGCACTCCAACAGACCTGGAAATTGCACCATCTCCCACAGAGGCCGAAGGGGTCACCGGAGGTTGCTGATAAGCCTCCTGGTGAGCCGCCTGAAGATCAGTCCTCGGATTAAGGGGTGGGTTAAGATCATGGGGCGGGTTATGTTGCTGCTCACTGCTGGAGACTGTAGGCGACTCAACGCGTCGGTTGTAGCTATGGCTTGGGAGAGGAGTTGAATGTACGCGATCACGACTATATGAATAAGCCGCCTGCTGCACAATGGCCATCTGCAAGAGCTCAACTGCATTCCGAGTTTCAATCCACGGCGGGTGACTCAGCAGTGATTGGAATCGCCGCCAGCCGGGTTGCCGCTGCTAACATGTTATCCACCGGGTTAGAAAAGTGCCTGGGTGGCGTCAGAACACATGGAGGGGATGTCTGATTGGGGGGCGGGTTAGGCGCCCGCTCCTCCCCCCGAGGCAGCTCAGGTTGGTGAGGTTGAGTCGCCGCCCGACTCCCTGGCACTTCCGGGGTTAACTGAGGATTGATCCTTGCATCTGGAGTGCTTGGACCTGCCCCAGGGGTGTTAAACAAACGCCTTGGGTCATATATTGGTAGTAGGCAACCCTGATGCCTTCTCTAGAACACTGCATTAGATGCGTTCTGCTCCAAACTTAAGTGCCAAGCATCCACCTTGACACGTCCTGCCTCTACATCAATCTGAGCCTTCAGCGCGGCCGTTTGATTGTTTTCAGCCACGATATCCTCTTGGATCTTGGTTATTTCCTCATGAACTTTTCCAATCTCTATGTTGCGCTCTGCTTGGTTTGCCACAGTGACCTCTGTTGCCAACAAAGCTGTCAAGGTACCCATGAGATCCAGTAACACTTGAGTCGGTGGCCTGTCTGACCCGGATCCACCGACCCTTGCCACGGCCGTGTCAGAAGCTGTTGCAGCCATCGTCGAAGAATTGAGAGCCGGCCCTGTGCCAGCCATAAAGATAGCAGCCCTGCATGGCGGCTCATAGGGGTCCAGAATACTGTCACCATCGGAGTAGCCCCCAAGCCCGCCGTCTTGAAGCTGATTGATCGACTCCGCCTCTCCGGTTGAGGACTCATCACCTGAGTAGATAAGAGTCTCTCCCCTAGATGCAGAATCTTCCGCAAGCTCCTTCCCTTGCGCGAAACCAACGAAAATGCGCTTCCGGCTAGGTTGAGCCCGAGCGGGTCGCGCGCGCTAAGCCGGCTCGACGATGTCGGTGCAGATGTCCGGCTCAACCTCTGATCGGCCGATCTTGCCGATGAAGATGTGAATCCTGCCGAAGGGGACCCGGTACACATACTCGATTGAGTCGGCTTCATGGCCCCAGCTAGCATCGTCGATGTAGAGCTTGCCGTGGTGACTCTTGGTCATCCTACCAACGGTGTGTCCCTCGATCCCTGGGAAAGAGCCCTTAAAGAACTCGAAACCACCATGCGCTGGACCCATGGTGGGCGCCAACTATCGTGGGTTTAACACAGCAGATGCCCTAGCAAAAGGACTTATGTGTGGAGCCGTCGCTACGTTGATTAGCTTGAAGGGATTGAGCGGGACGAAAGACATGAGTTTACCCAGGTTCAACCCCTCACGATCGAGGTAAGGCCTGCGTCCTGCTTTTGTGTTGTATTGCTTGAGTATCGATTACAAGGGATCGGATTTGCTTAACCTAGCTATCGATTGATTCTAACTTAGGTTTACCCGCTGTAGGGACTCGCCTTTATATACACAGGTCGAGGTCCTGGGCTTACAAGAGTCCGGGTCGGGTCATACTCCGTGATCGACCATGGTTCTAAGTCGCCTTGCCTTGCTAGGCAAGTCGCCATCGGGCGGCTTACACTTCCTGGTCACGCATCGTCTTCTGGCCTTGGGCCTCCGCCCGGCTCACCACGTAAATCGCCTCCCTGGTTTCATGTCTTGGCTTCTTGGGCCTGTCTAAGGCCTAATCTTTAAGTCGCCAACATCTTAACCCAGCCCTCCTTGGGCAGGTTATATCGTGGGGTTATATCCCCAACAGAGTCCGTGTAGCAAAGCCTCATACTCAGCTGCTTTGTTAGTACAGGGAAACATAAGCCTCAAGACATAACAAAATTTGTTACCTCATAGGGAAGATATAATAACTCCAGCCCCCGAGCCTTCCAATTGCCTTGATCCGTCAAAGTGTATCGTCCAGTATGTATTATACGGCTTCTCCTCAAGTGCTTGCAGCTCTGTCCAATCATTGATAAAATCCACCAGAGCCTGAGACTTGATAGCGATTCTAGGCACATATTTCAGATGATGTGGCCCAAGCTCAATTGCCCACTTAGCAACTCTGCCTGTGGCTTCTCTATTTTGAATGATATCCCCCAAAGGAGCTGAGCTGACCAAAGTGATTGGATGCCCAAGGAAATAATGCTTCAACTTGCGGCTAGCGATAAACACCCCGAACACCAATTTCTGCTAATGTGGATACCTTAGCTTGGACTTTGTCAAGACCTCACTAACATAACAAACTGATGATGTACTGCATATTCTTTCCCAGCCTCCTTGCGCTCCACGACAACGGCCACGCTTACAGGCTTATTATTAGCCGCCACATACAAGAGCATAGGCTCTTTGTCAATCAGAGCAGCCAAGATGGGCGGCTCAGCCAATTGCTTCTTACGTGCCTCGAAAGCCTCATTAGCAGCATCACTCCAGATGAAGTTATCCGTCTTTTTCATCATCTGGCACATGGGAATCGCTGATACGTCTCCAACATATCTATAATTTACGAAGTATTCATGCCATGTTTATAACAATTTTATATGGTTTTGGTATGATTTGCATGGAACTTACCCGGACTGACGCTGTTTTCAGTAGAACTACCAGGGTGTTGTTTTTTATGCAGAAATAAAAGTTCTCCAAATGCAATGAAACTTTTTGACGATTTTTTTGGAACAAAAGAGGGACTAGAAGCTTCGTTGGAGAGCCAGAAGAGCCACGAGGTGGGCACAACCCACCAGGGCGCGCCAGAGGGGCCTGGCTCGCCTAGGTGGGTTGTGGTCACCTTGTGGCCCATCTTCGCGTGATTCCAACGCTGAAAAATATTATAAATACGAAAACCCCCAGAAATAACCCTAGATCTGAAGTCCCGCCACCGCAAGCCTCTGTAACCACGAAAAACCAATCTAGACCCTGTTCTAGCACCCTGCCGGAGGGGTCCGGCACACTGCCGGAGGGAGAAATCATCACCGATGGCCATCTTCATCATCCCGGCGGCCACCATGATGAAGAGGGAGTAGTCCATCCTCGGGGCTGAGGGTTTGTACCAGTAGCTACGTGTTTAATCTCTCTCTCTCTCTCATGTTCTTGAGATGTCACGATCTTGACGTATCGTGGGCTTTGTTAATATAGTTGGATCATATGGTGTTTTCCCCTCTCTATCTTGTTGTGAATTGAGTTTTCCCCTTGAGATTTCGTTCTTATCGAATTGATTACTTTTATGGATTTGAGAGAACTTGATCTATGTCTTGGCACTCAACTCATGGATTCTTGAGGTGACATTGGGGTAATCTATGCATAGGGGTTGATGCATGTTTTCGTCCTTGTTTCTCTGGTAGAAATCTTGGGGCACTCTTTGAAGTTCTTTGTGTTGGATGGAGTATTATGAATCTGAAATTGTTTGATGCATATCGCATAATCAACTCACGGATACTCGCGGTGACATTGGAGTATCTAGGTGACATTAGAGTTGGTTGATGTTTATCATATGGTGTTATTTTACTACGAACTCTTGGTTAGATCGATCAGAAAGAATAGCTTGGTGTTATTTTAGTATGAACTCTAGGATAGATTGATCGTGAAGAATAGCTTTGAGGTGGTTTCGTACCCTACAAACAATTTCTTCTTATGTTCTCGCTAGATAAGAACTTTGGAGTGATTCTTCATCGCACGTTGTGGGATGGTTATGTGATCCAATTATATTAGCATTGTTGAGAGATTGCACTAGCGACAGTACGGACCCTAGGCCTCATTTCAAGCACTACAATACCGTTTGTGCTCCATTTTAGCAATTGCTACCTTGCTGTTTTTTATTGTTCCTATTATAAAAATCAATATCTACTATCATTACTATGCTTTTATTAACATTTCTTCGCTGAACTTAGCACCTATACAAATTACCATTGTATTTGGTGTGTTGGGGACACAAGAGACTTTTTGTTATTTGGTTGCAGGGTTGTTTGAGAGAGACCATCTTCATCCTATGCCTCCCACGGATTGATAAACCTTAGGTCATCCACTTGAGGGAAAATTGCTACTGTCCTACAAAACTCTGCGCTTGGAGGCCCAACACGAGTCTACAAGAACAAGTTGTGTAGTAGACATCAAGCTCTTTTCTGGCACCGTTGCTGGGGAGGTGAGTGCTTGAAGGTATATCTTTAGATCTTGCAATTGAATCTTTTAGTTTCTTGTTTTATCACTAGTTTGGTTCGTAAAAGAAAACTACACAAAAATGGAATTGAGGTTGCATCATATTGTTCATCTTTATAATGTCTTTCGTGAAAATGATTGAACGGAAAATTGTTCTCAATTGATAGAGGAAGAATTCTATAAAATGTTTGACAAAAAATCTTTAAATGATGAGCATGATTGCAATGTTGTTGGTATGAACTCTTTGAATATTCATGATGCTAACGATATGCAAAGCCATAAGCTTGGGGACGCTATACTTGATGAAGATGATATTTTTAGTCCCCCAAGTTTTGATGAGAAAATTTATTATGATGATTGCATGCCTCCTATTTACGATGATTATATTGATGAAAGTGGATTTGGAGAGGTCATGACTTTATTTAATGATGAATCCACTATTTTGGAAGAGGTTGCAATTGATTATAACAATAAAGTTGCTATCTATGATGATTATTGTGATGACACTTATGATATAAAGAACAATGATAACCTTGAAACTTGTCATGATGATTTTAACTTTCAATTGAATTATGTCAACCAAGTATCTCATGATAGTTATTTTGTTGAGTTTGCTCCCACTACTATTCATGAGAATAAATTTGCTTATGTGGAGAGTAATAAAAATTCTATGCATGTGGATCATGAAAAGAATGCTTTATGTGATAGCTATATTGTTGAATTCATTCATGATGCCACTGAAAATTATTATGAGAGGGGAACATATGTTTTTACATATTGCAATAATATCAAGTTTCCTCTCTATGTGTTGAAAATCTTGAAGTTTTGCTTATTTTACCTTCCTATGCTAGTTTATTCTTGTTCCCATAAGTTGTTTGCTCATAAAACACCTATGCATAGGAAGTGGGTTAGACTTAAATGTGCTAGTCATATGCTTCATGATGCTCTCTTTGTGTTTCAATCTTTATCTTTTATGTGTGCATCATTGAAATCATCATGCCTAGCTAAAAACGCATTAAAGAAAAGCGCTTGTTGGAAGACAACCCAACATTTACCACTACTGTTTTTGTGTGTTCACATGATTAAGCTACTTTAGTAATCATTTTTTATAGCTTTTGTTTCAATAAAGTACCAAGTAAAGCCTTTGGGATAGTGTGGATGATAGTTGACTTGATTCTGTGCAAAAACAGAAACTTTTGCGTCCAGTACAGAAATTCCTACCTTTCACTGGAACGTGAAAAAATTCTGAATTTTCTACAGTTGATGGGTATACAAATTTTCTACGTTTTCCAGTATTTTCAGAATATTTGGAGTAACATAAGTGTGACTACAATTCAGATCTTTACATACTATTCTGTTTTTGACAGATTCTGTTTTCAATGCATAGTTTGCTTGTTTTATGGTTTCTATGGCTTATATTGCTTAATATAAATTGTGGAAATTGTAGAGTAAAGTAGGAATTATGTGTAAACAATTATTAATCTTATCTTGAGCGTACCAAAGTGAATGATTTGTCTTTATCATACTAACCCATCTCACGAAGTTCCGTTAAGTTTTGTGTGATTGAAGTTTTCAAGTTTTGGGTGAGATATCGATATGAGGAGAATAAGGAGTGACAAGACCCTAAGCTTGGGGATGCCCAAGGCACCCCAAGGTAATATTCAAGGAATACAAAAGCAACTAAGCTTGGGGATGCCCCGGAAGGCATCCCCTCTTTCGTCTTCAACATTATCGGTAACCTCACTTGGAGCTATATTTTCATTTGTCACATGATATGTGTTTTGCTTGGAGCGTCATTTTATTTTTTTAGGATTTCCTTTCTGTTATTTATATAATGTTTTTCATCTTTTGATTTCAATAAAAGTATCAAGTATAGCCTTTGCCATGCTTATTTTGCAAGTCTATATGTTGCTGTTTGAAAACAGAAAGTTGCACGCTAGTCCGTGAATTCTTGAGAAAAGTCAGAAGGTGACAAAATATTGAATTTTTTTGCAAAACAAGATGTGATAAAGTTTCTACAGTTTGGGAAATTTTCAGAATTTTTAGAGTTCAGTAAGTTTTAGTATCATTGAACTCTTTACAGACTGTCCTGTTTAGACAGATTGCTGTTATGTTTGCTTGTTTAATGATTCTATTTGAGGATAGGAGTATTAAATATGCAGAGGCATTTAGTATGCAATGTTAAATAATAATTTTAGTTATTTTGTAGAGTAGATAATGATAAGGTTTTGCATTGATTTGTACTAACATATCTCACGAGTTCTTGTTGAGTTTTGTGTGGATGAAGTTTTTAAGATTTAGGGAAACTGTGATATAAAAGGAATTAAGGAGACACAAAAGCTCAACCTTGGGGATGCCAGGCATCCCAAGATAATATTCCAACAAGTCTCAAACATCTAAGCTTGGGGATGCCCGTGTAGGCATCCCATCTTTCTTCATCAACAATTATCGGTTAGCCTTGGTTGAGCCTAAGTTTTTGCTTCTTCACATGTTGTGTGCTATTCTTAGAATTTCATTTTATTTTGTTTTGCTTTCTATTTAAATAAAATACTTAAATCTGAAACTTTTAAATAAGAGAGAGTCCTCACATAGCTACCTATTTACTTAACTACTCACTTGATCTTCACTTATATCTTTTTGGAGTAGTTTGTCGAACACTCTCATGCTTCACTTATATTATTTTGAGAGTTTATAATAGTGATGAAAATTTGCACAAGCTATGAAATTGGTCCCAGAGTAATAGATATTCAAAAGGGATATAATAAAAACTTTCATGTTTATCATTGGATATGATAAGTTTGATTCCTTGCAATAATTTTGTGATATGGAGATAATAATATGTGAGTCATGTTGGTGAGTAATTATGCTTTAGTAGGAATATTGGTGTTAAGGTTTGTGATTCTCTATGCAAGCATGAAAGTCAATAGTTAGGCAATGAAATTACATCCTACTTGGGGTGCATTATTCGGTGTTAGTTATGTTTAATGCTCGTTTATGATCGTTTTTGTTTCTTGGTTGGTCGCTTCTCAATCTATTTGCTAGCCTTCATTTGTACTAAGCGGGAATACTGCTTGTGCATCCAAACTCCTTTAACCAAGTTTTTCCATATGAGTCCACCATACCTACCTATATGCGGTATTTCAGTGCCGTTCCAAGTAAATTTGTATGTGCCATCTCTAATTTTCATAATGAATTTCCTTTTTGTGTGCTCGTGCTCATGAAGCGGCAGGGGGTGGCTAATATTTTCCATGCTAGATGTGTTATTCTCAAGATGAGTGTTTATTCACTTGTCATTGCATGAGAGTATGGCGGTAATAGGGATGCCCAGCCCCGAAATGAAAAAGAAATTTACTTTATGTTGTCAAATAATAAATTCCTTGGAAAGTGTTGGTAAGGACAGTACCTGTGGATACGGCTAGTCTTGGAGTGTAAAAGTATGGTGGAAAAAAGAATAAACTTTATTTTATGTTTTGGAACCGCCTATGATATATCTAGCATCGAAAGTGTTGGGAATTCTCGGTTGTTTTCATTGACAGGAAAAGCATGCCTCTCAAAACAATTTTATCTCTCAATTTAATCTGTGAGCTCTGGCACCTCTACAAATCTCTGCTTCCCTCTGCGAATGTCCTATCTATTTACTTTAGGCAATTTTTATTTTATTTGAGTCTCCATCTTCTCTTATAAAGCACCAACTAGGGAGCACTATGATCATACCTGTGCATTGGATGTAGCTAATATTCGAGTGTGTTTCATGAATGGATCAATGATTGAGCATAATGGGCTAGGGATAGCTTTCTTTAGCATTGATATTTTGAAAGACATGGTTGGTTGTTAGTATGCTTGAGTATTGATGTTTTCATGTCAAATTATAGACTATTGCTTTGAATCATTGGTCAGAGCGGCGGAGGCACGGACGAGGAGGCCAAAGCGGCGGCGCCGCGGACGAGGAGGAGGTCGGAGCGGCGCGGACGAGGAGGAGGAGGAGGCCGGCGTCGAGGCCGAGGACGGGCAGGGGCTCGAGCTGGCGTCGAGGTCCAGGTCGAGGGGCGACGGCCGGCGGGCAGGGGCGACGGCGGCGCGCGACTGCGGAGAGGAGGGGGAGAGGTGGGAGAGTGTGGGGGAATGGGACTTGGCAAAATTTTTAGCCCGCACGGGCGGTTGTTAACTCAAAATAGCAGTAGCGCTAGTTTAGGAACCAGCGTTATAGCTAACTTAGCTATAGCGCTGATTCCTAAACCAGCACTACTGCTAACTATTCCAATTTTAATTTTTTTATTTCTAAAATAAAAATAGCAGTAGCGATTGACCTGTATCCAGCGCTATAGCTAACTTAGCTATAGCGTTGTTTCCCAACCCAGCGCTACTGCTATGTTTCTTTTCTTTTTATTATTTTCCTTTTCTAGTTTTTAGTTTTCTTTTATTTTTATTATTTTCCTTTTCTTTTCTGTTTACTTTTATTTTTCTTTTGTATTGCTTTCTCCCTTTTGTTTTTGTTTTTTTTTGTTTTTCTCCCGACGACGGCGTCTCCCTCCCACACTACGCAAATATCACCGGAACCATGCATGTAATTGAAGGGGGATACGATTACATCATTTGATCGATAACGGTTACTTAAGTGCGTACACAAAATAGATACATATATATAAATGATGGTTGCTCAGCTGCGTCGACGATGTTTCACATTGAGCTTCTTCCCTTTCTTGTTCGTTGCCGAATAATTGAGCCCCTCCTTGTGACTTTTCCGGAACCATGGAGTACGATCTTTCTTAGGTAATGTAGTATTGATTCTTCTTTCCACGTATGCTTCATCGTCATCGTCATCGTCATCTTCCCTCATCGGGTTGCCGTATTGGTCATAGTCTTCCTCGTTCGTGACTCCATCCATTTCAACGATGCTCCTTTTGCCTCTCCTCACGACAACATGGCTGGGATTGGCCGGGTCGGTTATGAAGAAGCATTGTGTCACGTGCTTAGCGTGTACCCATGGCTCATTTTTGGCGATGACGTTAACGTTCACGGGAGTGCTCTTCGCGTCGGGTATAGACATGGTAGTGAAATACTTGTTTTCTCTTAGGACGTCCTTAGCCCATCTGACACGGAACATCATCGCATCGTGCATTCCAGCATAGTCAAGCTCCCAGATCTCTTCGACCCTTCCATAGAATCTTTCAGTTGTGCCGTTGGCGTCGGTCACGCATTCAATTGTCACCCCGGAGTTCTGGTAATCACTGTCCATGTCTTTGGCCTCTGTGTAGAACATGTAGCCGTTGATATCGTATGACTGATAGGTCGCGAGTTTGGGCACGGGGCCATGTGCTAAGGCGTGTATGAGCAATCCGTCCGAACTGCCCTCTTCCGGGGGATTTTCAAGAACTTGCTCTTTGAACCAATGCAAGAAAGTGGCGTTGTGCTCTACATTAACTTCATCTTCTGTCTTGAGCATCCCCTTATCACGGTACTTCTTTGCGATGCTTTCTTTGTGCCGTGCCACATAATCATCTACCACATCTAGGTGTTGTAGCACTACTAAGTTAGCGCTGTCAAAGTCGTTCCGTCGATCCAAGTAGTTCACATGCAATTCCCTCCGGCCGTTGTTGTGACCTTCTTCTTCGAGCCTCCCCTCGTGCTTCTTGATGGGCAAACCAACAACAGGGTCTTCGTCGACGCATATATAATTCTCGCAAAAGGAGATGCACTCATGCGTCAGATACCCCTGGACGATGCTCCCATCGGGACGCGACATGTTATGAATGAATCCTTTGATGACCCCATTCATCCTCTCTAACGGCATCATGCTGTGAAGGAATGTCGGCCCGAGATCGATGATGTCGTCCACGATGTGGACACACAGATGCACCATGACGTCAAAGAATGCGGGCGGGAAGTACATCTCAAGCTCACATAGTATGACAACGATCTCTTCCTGTAGCCTTCGGAGCTGCTTCACACTTATGGACTTTCGAGAGATAACGTCGAAGAAGTTGTAGAGACCAGTAAGCGTGTCACGGATGTGCTTCTCTATTATCCCTCTAATGGCAACCGGGAGTATCTGTGTCATCATCACGTGACAGTCATGAGATAGTCGTGCACCATCATCATCAGCGCAACTCTCATATGGAAATACTCTCCTTTGCTGGCGTCCCATGTCGATGCCAGTGTTTTCCATAACGTGTCTAGCTCCTCTTGTAGAAGCCCCATATACAGGTTAATATTATTTCCCGGTTGTTTCAGCCCTTGAATCAGCATGCTCATGTGTATGTACTTTGTCTTCATGCACTACCATGGGGGGGAGGTTCTACATCCATACAAAGATGGGCCATGTGCTGTGGTTGGTGTTCTGGTTTCCAAACGGATTCATGCCATCGGTACTCGCACCAAGCACGATGTTCCTTGGATCTTCTGTAGCAAATCCATATACGGCATTGAATGCTCTCCACTGGCTACCATCTACGAGGTGTCTCAGCTTCGGATGATCTCCATCGTCGGGCTTCTTCCTCTCCGCGTGCCAGTGCATGAGCTTTGCTTCCTTAGGATCTACGAAATACCGCTGCAGACGGGGAGTGATCGGAAAGTACCATACAACTTTCTGAGGAGCTTTCTTTCCTGCCTTCTTGTATCGAGAAGCATTGCACACTGGATAGCTGGTTTTTTCCGCATGCTCCCCCCGATAAATGATGCAATCGTTGATGCATGCGTGGTACCTAATGTGAGGCAAATCAAAAGGGCAAACGATTTTCTTGGCCTCCTCGACACTAGTAGGACACAGGTTCCCCACGGGAAGAACTTTATTATGTAGATACTTCAAATGCTCATCGAGGCTTTTGTCTGTCCATTTGTTTTTTGCCTTCGTCTTTAGAAGTTCGAGCGTGAAACTCAAGTGGGTCACCTCGGGATCACAACCGCCATACAATGGAGTCTTCGAGTCTACTTCAAGTTGCGCCAGCTTGGCCTCCTCTCTAGAAGCAGCTCTCTCGCTAGTCGTACTCTTGCGAAGGAGGTCTCGAACATGAGTGTCCTGCACGACTGCACATAGTAGCGTCGAAGACTGCGGCGTGACCGCCGCCTCTTCTCCGCCATGTCCGGACTCTTCTTCACCGTGTCCGGAATCTTCTCTGCCGCCGTCATTTCCGGACTCTTCCCTGCCGCCATGTCCGGCGCCATCGTCTTCGTGTCGATCGGTCATCTCTTCGTCTAGCCCCAAGTCGTTATTCCCTGCCATGTGGACGTCCTCATCATCATCATCTTCTTCACTTATCCACCAAGTATAGCCATCCATGAAACCATTCATCAGCAGGTGCGCCTTCAAAGTGCCACGATCAAAAGGGTCCAGCAGGACTCCTTCTTTGCATCTTGCACACACACATCTAATCCTAGTCCGATTATTTGCATACATGTCCATCACTGCGGATTGCATGTATCACTCCATGTTCCATCCACTCACCTTCATGACCGACTGCACGATATAACAGGCAAAAGGGTTATAAACAAAATGCATGCATGCTTCAAAGTCATATAAAATTTTGGCATGACCTTGCCTAAAAATAGGACATATCGAGTTTGCTCAAAATTCACCGAAACAGAAATAAATCGAAATTTTGGCAAAACATAACCAACTCGGGGGCATGTCACTCACAAAAATCTCTCCATATCCCAAACACACATATTCTCATTCACACACATATTTCCATTCTTGAAATGAACAACTTTACTCACCTATACATCTCCCGAGAGAGACCGATCGAGAGAGCACGGTTAGATGATGAGGCCTTTCGCTACCTATACGGATCGAAAGTGTGGATGGCTACATAGCTAGCTAGATCTAGTTGTTGGGGAGGAGAGATGACTCTAGCTAACTAATGGAGAGGGAGTTATGGTGGTGGGGGGAATTAATGGGGAGAGAAGAGAGGTAGGAGGAAGAGAGAGATGAGAGGCCATTTATGGAGGAGAGTTATGGTGGAGGGGGACATTAATGAGGAGAGAAGAGAGGTAGGTGGAAGAGAGAAGAAGGGTAACAATGGTGGAGAGGATTGAGGGGAAAGGAGGGGGAGAGAGGGCAAAGTGGGGGAGGAGGGGGAGGGGGGTGAAAAGGTGGCACCAGCCGCAACTAGCAGTAGTGCTGCTTCCCAGAAAGCGTTGCTGCTATGGTACTTAGTAGTAGCGCTGGCCAGGAAAAGCGCTACTACTAAGTGGGGCCCATTAGCAGTAGCGGTGCTGTAAAATAAAGCGCTACTGCTAAAGTCTTAGTAGTAGCACTGGATTTTGGACAGCGCTGCTACTACAGCTACCGTCGGTGGCCTCGTCTGGTCCCACATAGTAGTAGCGCATTTTTGTTTTCCAGCGCTACTGCTAAAGAGTTACTAGTAGCGCTGCCCTAGAACAGCGCTACTGCTAACTAGTAGCAGCGGTTGCTATTTTCCAGTGCTATTACTGAGGTCCTACCTATAAGCATTTCCCTAGTAGTGGAAGCCAATCAATTTATAGTGCCAAAGAAGAAGATGGTGCAGCGACCAGTATACTTCGTCAGCTCCCTTTTACAAGGGGCCAGATCAGGGTACTCTTGGGTGCAAATACAGCTTTCGATGTCCTCATGGCCTCGAGAAAGCTGCGCCACTACTTCCAAGCACATGAGATAACCGTTGTCACTTGCTTTCCGTTGCAACGTATTTTGAGAAATCCATTAGCAAAAGGCATGATAGTGGAGTGGGCATTAGAGTTGTCGAGTTTTGCACTCAAGTTTGAGAGCACTTCAACCATTCAGAGCAGAGCCTTGGCGAAGTTCATTGAGGAATTGACGCCAACCCAAGATAAAGACATTCAGGAATTAGCTCTCCCCGGCAAGGAAACTGAGAAAGATTGGATCATGTACTTTGATGGCGCCTTCTCGCTGCAAGGCACCGGTGCTGGAGTGCTGCTTGTCACACCCACCGGAGAGCACCTCGAGTATGTGGTTCAAATGCACTTTCCCAGGGAGAAAGCAACCAACAACACTTCAGAATATGAAGGTATCCTTGCGGGCTCAGGATTGCAGTAGAATTGGGAATCAGAAAGTTGATTGTTCGTGGAGATTCACAGCTTGTTGTTAAGCAAGTAAACAAAGACTATCAAAGCCCTTTGATGGAAGCGTATGTGGATGAAGTGAGGAAATTGTAGGAACAGTTTGACGGGTTGCAAACGGAACATATCCCGCATGCAGAGAACAGTATTGCTGATCAACTATCAAAGTGTGCTACTCAAAAGCTACCTGTGGAACCAAGGAGTTATGTACTCCATTTATACCTACCATCAGTTGCTCCGTAAACACAAACCAATAAGAGAAGAAAGTTGAGTAACGGAAAGTATTTCCCGGCAGAGCTCCCAGAAGACACCGGCTAGTAAGTTGCCCAGAGCAACGATGCAACTGTTGGTGAGCAGCGGCTCCATGCAGAACCCCAAGTTCTTGGCGATGAAGTCAACGCTCCCACAGGCGAAGAGATGCCTTTAGTCCTTGCCGTCGAGCCACAAGCTCCAGCATGGGAACAACACATAGTCCAGTTCCTTCAAACAGGAGAACTCCTCGATGAGCTGGAAGAAGCCGAGAAAGTAGCCCGACGATCGAGTATATAATAGTTTGTGGATGACATTCTTAACAGAAAGAGACCAAATGGTGTGAAATTGAACAGCATTTTTCTCGGGAAGATGGACTAAGGTTGTTGGCAGAGATACATGGAGGCATATGTGCCTCTCACATAGGGTCAAGAGCCCTTGTCAGCAAAATTTTCCGGCATGGTTTTTATTGGACCACTGCTCTCCAGGATGCAACTGAGCTAGTAACCAAGTGTAAAGCATGCCAGTTCCATTCAAAGAATATACACCAGCTAGCTCAAGCTCTTCAGACAATTCGTCTCTCCTGGCCTTTTTTGGTATGGGGGCTCGATATCTTGGGCCCCTTTCCCCGTGCTACCGGGGGCTTTGAGTTCTTATATGTTGCCATCGACAAGTTCGCAAAGTGGCCTGAAGTAGAACCAGTGAGGAAGGTGACAGCACAGTAAGCCGTCAAGTTCTTCAAAGGACTGGTTTGCTGTTTTGGAGTTCTTAACAGAATCATCACCGACAACGGCAGGAAGTTCACGAGCCCCACCTTCATGTAGTATATCCAGAGCCTTGGGAGCAAGGTGTGCTTCGCCTCCGTTGCTCACCCGAGAAGCAACAGGCAAGCAGAACGGACAAATTCTAAAGTGCTGCATGGTCTCAAGACAAGAACATTATACAAGTTGCACAAGTGTGGAAGACGACGGATCGACGAGCTGCCGGTGGTTCTTGGGTCACTCCGAATGACACCAAATCGAGCTACGGGCCAGACACCCTTCTCCCTTGTTTATGGTGGAGAAGCGGTGCTCCCCATGAAACTCACATACAGGTCACCTCGAGTGCTTGCCTATGATGATGCAGAGCAAGAGCAGCTACGGCAAGATGATGCTGTGCTCCTCGAGGAAGATCGTCTTCGGGCGGTTGTGCGAGTTGCACGCTACCAGCAAGGTTTGCGCCGCTACCATGGCCACAAAGTTCATGCCCAAAGCTTTGAGGAGGGTGACCTTGTTCTTCAGTGCGTCCAATCTGCCTGGAAATCAAAAAAGTTGAAGCCAAAGTGGGAGGGCCCTTATCGGGTAGTACAAGTCACCACACCTGGCACAGACCGTCTGGAGACAGAAGATGGTATCTGAGTACAGAACTCATGGAATATCGAGCATCTTCGCAAATTCTACCCATGACGAGCAGTTGTCGGGCCTTGTTCCCGGCAACCACTTTTGTACAAGCTTTGTCTCCAAGACTTGTAACCCTTTGTACAAACCCAGACGCAGACCCTGTGCAGATGTGAATAAAGCTAAGTGTTTCACAACCCTTTGTGCATATTTATATATGTATCCATATACGCAACATTGTGATTACATTTTCCCAACCCACTCTTTTCTATTCCTTCTTTCTCCAAAGAAACAGAAGGATTCCTCATGCAAAAGTTTCCTGGGGGGAAGATTGACGAAGGGAGTATATGGCGCCGCTAGCATTCATTTAATACTACAAGAAGTACAGCAAAGAAAGCTAACTTGGAAAGAAAATTCAACTAAAAATCTCTTTGTTACATTATAGTTCCCCTTGCACGGTTTTGTGTTAGTATGAGAAACTTGCATGCGAAGGAATCTTATCGTAACCATTCGTGCTCTAATCTCGCCCTGAGTCCGCTCGGCAAGGTTTTATAGCTGCATTGGGATAGGCAAGATATCTTGCCGGTAGCAGCGTCGCCAGTAGGCTGCTAAGGACCCATTCCTCGAAGCGCTCGTGGCAAGAAAGCACACCGTCAAGTTTCTATGCCGCGTAGGGTGAAGGATCGGAATCATACGAAGACACAAACAAGCAAAGGGGACACCATGCATTCAGCTGAGCATTATAGATAGCATGGATTTATTAAGGGATGCTAAATAACATTTTCTTTGTCCCTTTTTACCATGGTTTACATCAAGTGTAAGCAGGGCAAAAGGGGCGCCTTGGCAAGGACTAGCTCGCTCCCAGCAAGCCAGATGATGGTGTTGCCGGCGTTCAGCTGGAGTCTGAGCTGTCGTCTTCGGTCTTGACACTCGGCGACTCGCCGTCGTCATCTTCACCATCCTCCTCCTCGTCACTTTCACTCGAGGAGGCGGTTTCGCTACTGCTCGATCTCTCCACGCAGCACTTCATGAGAGCTCCTGATGCACTGAAGAACTTCACGGCAAGTGTGTCGGATTCAACTAACTTGAAGTGGAGAAGATGTCCCTGCCCCAAGTATCAGGCACGGACGAAGGATTTCCACCCGCATGTGAAGTACATGATTCCATTGGCGGAGAACTCGACATTGAACCAGACGGAACCATTGTAACAACCATCTATGCGCAACCACAAGCCACGCAGCTGGTCGACCTCCATGACCCTAGCGAAGGGACGAGGGAGCCGCAGCCAGCTTCGTGGCCGATCGCGCAGCTCCACGACGAACTTGAGCGCCGTATCTTCCGTATGGCCCTTTGCTGGGGATGGAGCGATTGGAGGCGAGATGACAAGCGCCCTGCTGCGACCGCCCCGGCCCCGAGAACCGCGTCTTCCATGACCTCGGGCCATGGCCCCTTCTTGAGTGCTGGATCTAGTTTCTCTAACCATGGTAGAGGCAGAGGCATGGTGCCGGGAAGAAGCTCTCGTGGTAGCAATAGAAGCACGAGCTTGACCTTTCCCCCTCGCCATGCCAGCAACGGATGCGAGGGGTGAGGGAAAAAGAAGAAGATAGCGGACACTGATAGATTGGGACAAGGAGAAGTGGATGAGCATCGTCTTCCGCGGCCCCCTCTTTCTAGGGGGAGGCATGGGGGCTCGCTTTCCACCATCTTATGGCAACCTCCCTGTTACACCAATTTTGTGCCCTGCATTTCTGGCCGGCGCATTACTCCACCAACCGCCCATCCTCACCAATCCAGCGCCCTGACTCCTTTGCTTGGGGCACTACCTCCACGACCGCCCCCCTTCACCAATCCCACATTCTGCGCTTGCCCCGCGTCGTGGGGGGATGAAGTAAAGGGAGAAGTGATGATAAAATGACAGTTACCCGGAGCCACGCGTGATCGCGGGCCTGTCCAAGCCAAGTCCAGTGGCGACCCATGTACACGCTCGCCCTTGGTTTCTAACACCAGAAGTGGATGCCCGCCCGAGCGACGGGGTTACCGGATGATGGTCGGAGGGCTAATTTAAGTCCAGATTAATGAAGAAGCAAAGAAGATATCAGAAGACAGGTAACGACATGGCACACTACTAGGGAAAAGGCTAGCAGTAGCGCGAGATTTTACCTTATCAGTAGGGCGGGTACCGGTGCTACTGCTAAGGCGCTACAGCTAAACTTAGCAGTAGCATGGGTTTACCCGCGCTACTGCTATCTTTACATAGCAGTAGTGTGCTTAATAAACCGTGCTACTGCTAATAGCAGTAGCGCCTCTCTCCAGAACGTGCTGCTGATAAAAGCACGTTGCTGCTACGTGCACGCCCGCGCTACCGCTAAATTTTCCTTTATTTTTTCTCTGCAGCATATTGGCGTTGTATTTGTACAACTTTTATACAGTAGTCTCATCATATGATTTTATGATCATGATGAGTTATTATATCAGTGCTCATATAACAACTCAACATCATCATCATAATAATAACTCATCATCGTTATGATAATAACAAGTCATACTCATCATCATCATAGTCATCTAACAAGTTCTACTCGTTATCATAATAACAAGTCGTATTCATCATCGTCATAGTCATAACCAACCCTAGTTAATTGTTCTTAGCACATGATCATGAGTATTAGCTAGGACATGCTACCCCTCTCTAAGGTAAAATAGCATAAAACAACGTAGCCCCTAACTCTCCATTTTGGAGAATGGAGATTATCCTGTATCCAATTCATGGGCTTCGCACAATGTTGCTTCCAAGTAGCTCCCTCCGATCATTCATAACTTTTTTCCATTTTATGATTGTGAGGTCTTCATCTATTCTAGAAAACTTGTATGAACAGCGGGGGCCCGTAGGTGGACTTGGCCATAAGCTAACAACATCCTTCAAGATTTTCTGTTGAAGAGCATAATAGTAACGTAGTTAGCAATGTAGTTTAGCTTTAGAAGAATGTATGCAAAAGATGCACTGGTGTCATAATATTAAAAAAATCTTACCATGCCATTTCCATGGATGTTGCCGTAGTTAAACACGTGGACTAGTGGCACGTATTGACCATAATGTGGAGGTGTTTCATAATTGGCGATGGGACCACTTAGCAGTAGCGCTGCTTTGTCTGCCCACGCTACTGCTACATGACAACCTGTAGTGCTGGTTGCTGCCCCGTGCTACTACTAAGTAGAAGTAGCGCTGCTAGCTCAGCTCACGCTACTGCTAAGATTCTATCTATAAGCTTTCTCCTAGTAGCGGCAAGATTTTGCATTATCCTTTGCCGCATGTCTGTGCATTGTTTGGGCCTAGCCCAACGATGCTTGGCAGCACATGTGGCCTAGGCCCGGGGGCTCCTGTCAGTGTATAAAACATGGGTATTTTATACCATGACCTACGCACAGACAAGTAGCAGCTCCCTCCCAATTCATGTTATAAAAAAGGCTCTCAAGCCAAGGGATTCGCTCTTTGAGAGATCAATGAGCGCATCAAGAAGACCGAGATTTAAGATAAAGCAGATCAACTTCCCAAGGGGAAGAACAAGAAAGCCATCAAGGTCAATACTAGAAGCAGCCATTGCTGGCAAGGACGAGCCGCTAAGGCGATAACTTGGACAAGCTCTTTGGCCGGCAAGCTCCTGCTAGCCGCTAGCGCTCCACCTCATTGAGCAGCTAGTCGCTGATTAGTGAGGTGTCGAGCCCGCAAAAAGTTAGGTGAGGCTTGTCGGACACGTGTCAGCTCGCCAGGAGGATTTTACCTTTATCGACACCCGTACAAATGGCGTGTCAAGCTAATAGCAGTTAGCTAGGAAAGTGGCAAGGCAACCTTGCCGAGGCTCCTCCTCCTCACGACACCTAATAGTGCATTTAATGCTTCTTGTCCTGACTAGCAGAATTAGGTATGATAGCACTATTTGCTATCTCATCATCATGTAATTACCTTTTTGCCACTATGGTAACAGCTTTGATCTATAAAAGGAGGGCCAGGGCAACATTTACAAGGATCAGCCCTTTGTACAACTACACGCGTAGCTTCTCCCTCTCACACCTTGCTGGGATAACACATACACCCAATATAACAAGCAGGAGTAGGGTTTTACACCTCTCGGTGGCCCGAACCTGGGTAAAGATCCCTGCGTCCTCCCTTGATTTTGCTCTTTGCATCTTGTGCATCTCCCTTGCCGAACCACAAGGGGCTTGATTGCCCCATAGATGGTCGTTCCACACTGAGACCAATTCTACTGCAATCCTAAGGCCGACAAGGAGCCCTTCATATTCTGCAGTGTTGCTGGTTGCTTCTTCCCTGGTAAAGTGCATTTGAACCACATACTAGAGGTGCTCTCTGGTGGGTGCGACAAGCAGCACTCCAGCACCGGCGCCTTGCAGCGAGAAGGCACCGTCAAAGAACATGACCCATTCTTTCTCAGTTTCCTTGTCGGGGAGAGCTTATTCCTGAACTTCTTCATCTTGCATTGGAGTCCACTCTACGATGAAATCCGCCAAGTCTCTGCTTTGGATAGTTGAAGTGCTATTGAACTTGAGTGCAAAGCTTGACAATTCCAATGCCCACTCCACTATTCTGCCAGTTGCTTCTGGATTCTTTAAAATGCGTTGCAGCGGGAAGCGAGTGACCACGGTGATTTCATGTGCTTGAAAGTAGTGGCGCAGCTTCCTCGATGCCATGAGAAGGCCGAAAAGTAATTTCTGCACCATAGAGTACCTTGATCTAGCGTGTTGTAGAAGGGAGCTGACAAAGTATACTAGTCGTTGCACCATCTTCTTCTTTGGCACTATCTATTGATTGACTTCATTTGCTTGCGCTGTTTCTGATCTGTTGACATCAGATCTTGCCAGAGAAGATTCAGGCTTGTCATGGGACGGGCTTGCCGTTGTTGCTCCTTCGTCATCAGCTTCCCTCTTCACCACTAGCATGGCACTGACCACCTGGTTCGTTGCTGCTAGGTATAGCAGCAACAGTTCCTCGGGTTTAGGCGCAACTAGCATTGGTGTGGAGGATAGGTACCTTTTCATATCCTTCGGCGCAGCCTCCGCTTCCGGAGTCCATTTTACTTGACCTACCTTTTTCAATATCTTGAAAAACGGCAGGGCGCACTCAGTGGATCTCGAAATGAACCTACTTAAAACAGCAACACAGCCGGCAAGAGGCCGCACATCCTTGACGGTTTTAGGCGCTTGAATTTGCTCAATTGCCTTAATCTTTTCCAGGTTGGCTTCAATTCCTCGCTGAGATATAAATAACCTAAGAAGTTTGCCGGATGGGACGCCAAACACACACTTCTCAGGGTTGAGCTTCATGTTGATTTTGTGCAAGTTTGCAAATGTTTCTTCCAAATATTGAATGAGGGTTGATTTGTCCTTAGTCTTGACCACTATGTCATCCATATAAGCTTCCACATTTCCGTGCTGCTGCAGTTCAAAACCCATTTGGACTGCTCTTGCAAATGTTGAACCAGCACTCTTTAGTCCGAAAGGCATACAAATGAAGCAGTATGTTCCACATGGAGTAATGAATGCGGTTTTCTCCTCATCTTCCTTAGCCATGAATACTTGACGGTATCCAGAATATGCATCAAGGAATGAGAGTAAATCACAGCCAATAGTGGAGTCTAGAATTTGATCAATACGTGGCAAGGGAAATGGATCCTTTGGACATGCTTTGTTGAGATCAGTGTACTCAATACAAAGTCTCCACTTCCCATTTGCCTTGCGTACTACAACTGGGTTTGCTAACGAAGTTGGATGTAGCACACCTCTAACCAAACCAGCTGCCTCAAGTTTCCTAATTTCTTTCGCAATGAATTGTTGTCATTCTAAAGCTTGCTTTCTGACCTTTTGCTTGATGGGCCGAGCATGGGGACAAACAACAATGTGGTGCTCAATTACCTCCCTGGGAATGCCGGGGATGTCAGATGGTTGCCATGCAAACACATCGACATTTGCCCGCAGGAAGGCAATGAGCGCGCTTTCCTATTTACTGGCAAGGGTGGCACTAAGAGTGAAAATACTGCCAGTGTCGTCGCCATTTGCTGGCACCTTTTTCATTGCAGGTGGAGTGGCTTTGGAATTCTTGCCGGTAGGGCTTTCCGGCAAGTCTTTGATAGGTGCGCGGCACTTTGAGGAGGTGCGCTTCCCGAAATTCTCACCAGATGTCTTGCCTCCCTTCTTGCTCTTCTTTCCCTTGGCGGGAGCTACTGCCTTGGTGGCCTCTGCTATGACTGCATCCCTATAAAGCTTCTCCATGCATATGACTGCATCTTTCTTATCTGAGTTGATGGATATGACACCCATCGGCCCTATCATTTTGAAGGTGTTATAGGCATAATGAGACGCTGCCATAAACTTAGCCAGAGTTGGACGACCAAGAATTCCATTAAACGACAAAGGGATCTTGACAACATCAAACACTATCTTTTCTGTTCTGTAGTTCAGTTCCCCACCAAACGTCACCAGCAGTGTGATCTTCCCCTTGGGCTTGTTCCTTCCTGGATTGATTCCTTGGAATGTCCCAATTTTCTTGAGCTCTTCGTCAGGAATTTGCAGCCTCCCGATTACTTTTGGAGAAATCAAGTTCATGCCGGCCCATCCATCAACTAACACTTGCGTGACCATGAGGTTGCAAATTGTTCATGAAACCAACAATGGCAAGCACCTGACTGCAGTTGTGCTATCAGGGTGGTCCTCGGCATCGAAAATGATAGGTGTCATTGTGGAGCACGATCACCTATGGGACAGGGCATCCCCTTTGTGGTTTGCGGGGGAACAATCTCATTGCACAAAGAGTAGCGGCAGCATGACAACGCGACAAGGAAGGCTCTTTTTACCCGGGTTCGCGCCGCGGAGCAGCGTAATACCCTACTCCTGCTTTGGTGGATTGATCTGTAGGAACACGAAGACACAGAGCGCCCAAGCCCTGAAATGGTGCCTCGGGGAGGGCAGCTACATGCCTACAAGTGCTAGGGGATCAAAAGATCGAATCCTTTGCTAGGTTGCCTCGGGCCACCTTTTATAGCTTAAGGGGCGACTACAGTGGCAAAACAGTCATTATACGAGTATTAGATAGCCAACAGTGCTATCATACCTAACCCTGGCTATTAGGACAAAATGCCATAAATGCTAACATAGGTGTCATGTAGAGAGGTAGCCTCGGCAAGGTTCCTCCACCACTTGCCTAACTACCTCTTATTTGCATGACACGCCTCTCGAACGGGTGTCATTAAAGGTAATCTCTTCTCCAACAGGCTGCCACGTGCATGACATGATCCACCTAGCCGCCCGAGAGCTTCACACCGCATTGATTAGTGACTGGTGTTTGATGAGGTGGAGCAGTGGCGTCCTGGCGGAGGTCTGCCGGCATGGAGCCTGCCAGGCCTTTGTCTTGGGTTTCTATTTTGGCCTTGGTGGCCCCGGAGAACCTGCCGGGGTGGCTTGGCCTCGGTCCTAGGCACAGTCTCGACCCTGCCAGCCCTGTTTGCCCGGTAAGGGAGGCCTTTCTGGAAATCTTCTTGTTGGTTGCTTGACTTGGTCTTGAGCTTGGGATTCCCAGCAAGATCTGTCTGTCCCTGGTGGCCACACTGGTCTGTGCAAAAGTCAAGGGGAAACAAACATCCCTATTTGTGTACACTGGCAGGAGCCCCCGGGCCTGAGCCACACGTGCTATGGGGCAGCATTGGGTTAGGCCCAAGGAGTGCACATACACGCAGCAAAAAACCGCTGCCTGCACAGTTTTGATCATGATGACCTATTAATCACACGTCCGTCCCATGCAATTACTGCGGGTTGTGGGAACATGGGCTTGTAGCAGTTATTTGGTAGTGCACTTGTGAGAGTGGTTTTTGTCAGGAGAAACAACAAAGAGCCATCCCCCTCGTGTAGTCCCAATAAAAAGGTAACGTGAAGGGGCTCTGCTCATTCGCACCCGTCTTCCCTCGCTTCATCTTCTTCCTCGCAACGAAAACCACCCCCGCCACCACCATCCATCCTCAGACCTCACCAAATCTTCCTCCTTCCCTCGGACCTCAAAATGGGGCACAAGAAGATTGCCGTAAAGGGGAAACAGACGGCCAAGCCTGCGGACTCGGGAGTGGAGGAGAAGAAGAAGGAGGCGGAAGAACTTGCCAAGTGGTGGCAGGAGAATGTTGTCTTCTCGCCGTCAGACCTAGACGGCAACACTCTAATTTATAGGTATGCATTTATGTGGGGGAGGGAGACCAAGGATGGCCACGGAGCACCAGTGCCTCTCCCAGATGGGCCCAAGATCCCTGGAGATTCATACCCTTTCTTCTACGCGTATTTTTAATATGGCCTTACTTCCCCTTTCTCTGATTTTTTCTTTGCCATGATGTATGCCTTTGGATTCCGCCTGTTGGATTTCACACCCAATGCGATGACATGCATGGCGGTTTTCGCTCACTTGTGGGAAAACTTTGTCGGGGTCGTCACCAACATGGACTTGTTCCGCCATTTCTACATCCCCCGCATTGAGGAAAAATCCCTTTCGGGAAACATATCTTAGATTCCGCATGGGAAGAAAGAGGATTGGGGGTACCTTGGAGTGCAGTTGCACAACAAATGGGAGGAATGGAGAGGTGACTGGTGCTAGATCCAAAACAAGGAGGCCCCTCCGTTCTACCTACGGCGGATTGACAACGTGGTGTGCGGCAAGGACCGGAGTGACTTGGGTGCTACTAACGCCAAACTCCGCCTGGCACTGAACAGGATCACCCGCCTCAAGGCTGCCAGGCTCACCATTGAGCATGTGGGAGCTGACTTCCTCCGGCATCACATTGTGCAGCTGTAGAAGAAGGACAGGTTCACCCGGGAGTACAAGAATGCCGCTTACAGGATGCGGCTTTATCCAGGCCGCAGCAATAACCTGACGGTCATGAGCCACGCCTGGTTATGTGAGCCTTTGTTCCACAAGGCCGGCACCTTCCACTTGCCGGCGAGAGTCGTCCCGCTGCACATCAACTCCGCCGTGGGCCAAACCCTCCAGTGGATGCCTGACTGTAATGCCAACGGGGTCAAGGCAGACTGGGAGTTGCCCACCTTGGAGAATGAGATGCAATGGACCTCTTGTTTGGAGGAGAAGGCCACCAGGATGAAGACGTATTTCACCAAGGGCACCACCGAAGAAGAGGGATCATATATACTCAGCAGGCTTGAAGAAGCCAAGAGACTTCAGGCTGTCGGGGCAGCTGGTGACGATGATGATGATGATGAGAATCCGGGCGACGGGAATTCCTCAAACAAGGAGCGCGAGGAGCACGTCGATGACGAGGTTGCTGGGCTTGAGGCGATCGGGGCCGCGGCTGCTAGGCCCTAGGAGGCCGAAACGCTTGAGGAGGAAGAAGGACTCGAGGTGGGCCCTTAGGCCCTAGAGCAATGGTGCCTTCTTCACAAGAGGGGCAGCTAGGAGCCAGTGGTTCCCTCTTCGCCACGAGCTGGCTGCAAGGCGAAGAAGACGAGCACCAAGGGCAACAAGGAGGAGGTAGCGCGCCGCCAATTAGCTCGCCTCTCCTGGGCTCTAATGGCACCTTCCCATCAATGGGTCGTTAAGGGAGTTGATCCTAGCCCACCGGCAAATCCGGCCCCTTCAGCAAGCAGGACCCCGCCGCCGCTTAAGAGAGCCTGTCGGATTCAGGGCTCCACAGACCCAAGAAGGTTCAAACTCTGGGCGTGTGCGAAGATCTCAACCTCTCGAGCCTCGAACTCGTCACCCTACAGCCTAGCCTAGCCGGATTTGCGTGAGCAGGGAAGAAGATGGACACGACAGTTTACTCAGGTTTGGGCAACCTTGCGGTGTAAAACCCTACTCCTGCTTTGTGGTGGATTGGCCTCACCAGGTGGATGAGGATGAACTAGTATAGTGGATGAGTTGCCTCGCGAGGGCTCGGGGGTGAGAATGAGTCGACCGACCGACCGATCCCTTCTACGGTGGTGGCTAACCTATATTTATAGTGGCCTCGGTCCTCTTCCCTGGAAACTTAGGCGGGAAGGGATACCACAATGACCAATTTGAAAGGGGACAATAGGTACACCCTATCCTGACAAAAGGTGGTCTTCTCCTGCAAAGCTTCTGGTCGTGACGTAGTAGTGGGCTCGGCGATGACATCCGTCTTGCCGAGCTCATGGTCTTGGTCTTGTTTCACCAGAATGGAAACCTTTAGAGGGCTCCTTGGGAACCCACGTTTGTCCTTGCTCCCTTAGCACCGAAAGGGAAACTGTCTTCTCTGCGCCCGCTGGTGCCTGCCTAGCCTTGGTTGTCATGGCTCACGCCATCATAGCCTCGTGAGGCTGGGCACTTGCATAGGAAACTCCACTCCTCGGGAGGCAGCCTGGGGAGGCCGCTCCGCTGGAGGTCTTGGTGTCGTCCGCCTCGTGACGCCAGGGGGCCCTTGCGAGGGTCTTGTCTTCGTAGTCTTGTAGCTGGGCCGTATCAGGCCGTCAAAGGAGCCACGCCATGGGCTGGAGGCAGGCAAGTCTGGGTACTCTCGTTCCCAGAACGCAGACAGTAGCCCCCGGGCCCAAGGTGCGCTCGGGCTGGCTTTGAGGCGAAGTGTCGTGGGCCCCAAACCACTAGCGGGCCTGGCTTGACGCTTGGCGCCTGATGGGACATGGGCGACCCCGCTCCCCCATGTTGCCTCGGCAACTGCCCAGGCTGACAAAAGACTGGAGCATGCTGCTAAGCCATCATTGCTCCCTTCCGCCTTACCTCAGATCCCCTTCCTTCCATCGAGAGCTTCTCCAGATCCAATCGCGCTCTGCTTCACCCCTTTCCTTCTCCTACTCCGGCGCCGACAACCCTGGAGATGGCTCCCAAGAAGTCGAAGCCCACGTCACAGGCCGTGAGCTCTTCCTCCTTCCCAGCACCAGCACTCAACGCGTCCTCTATCACCAAGGAGGGGCACTTCACCCTCGTGCTCCCGCAAATGAGTGGAAGGAGACCGCGATCTAGGCCGGCTCTGCCGAGCAGCGGACCCTGTCACGGACGGTTTATCCCTTCTTCCTCCATAGCATCTTTGTGGGACTTGTCCCCCCTTTCTGAGTTCTTCGTCGCCGTCCTCAACCACTACCAGGTCCAGGCCCTGCACTTTCAACCCAACTCCATCCTCCTCCTGTCCATTTTTGCCTTCTACTACGAGGCCTTTGTGAACATGAGGCCCTCAGTGCCACTCCTCCGGCACTTCTTCTGCCTACAGATGCATGACTAGACACAGCGCTCCGGCTGCATGTCCTTCATTGCGGTCCATAAGGGCAATGTGCTTCAAAAGGCTGGCAAGAAGGTGGAAGGCTTCTGGCGCTGCTGGGTCCTCATGGACACCAAGGTCCTCAATGAGCGGCTAGAGCTGTCGACCGCGCTGCCCGAACGGCTTGAGAGGTGGAGCAACGAGAAGCTCTCTTACCCCAGGGCGGGGCCTGTCCTGAGGAAGATGACCTCAGACCTGGATGCTATGGCACTGACGGGGGGCATGCTCATAAAGGAGTTCCTGACGCAGCGCCTGGCCCCGCTCCAGTCGCACACACGCCCCATGTGGGAGTTCTGGGGCGCGACGGACGACATCAGGCTGCGCTCGGAGAGCCTGATGGGTGAGGAGCTGGATAAAGCCATGAACGTCCTGCTCAACGGCGAGCCGGGGGACCTCCCGGTGGCCTATGTCCTGTTGTACCGCCGCGCTTACAGGGAGGCGTTGGTCGCTGCCATGCCCGTCTTCAACAAGCTAGGGCTCGTCCCACCCGAGCGCCCCAACTCCCCGGTGCCGGTGTCCTCCGGCGACAGTGCCGGCGAAGAGGGCAAGGTGGACTCGGAGGCGACCGAGGATGACGTGGTGGAGATATCCCCCCCGCCCCACAAAGCAAGCTCCTCCACATCCTCACAGACGACGATGACGCCGATGAGCCATTGACCACGAACTCCCCGCGCCCCACGAGGGTTCTCAGGAGGCCGAGGCCCTTCCCCCGGACGCCGCCTGCATTCGGCCGGGCGATCCTGAAGAAAGGCGTGGCTGCGCTCGCTCAGGAGGGCTCCTCGAGCACAGGGAAAGCGGGAGAGGCGTCGTCCCGCCTCCGCCCGGCTCGCGAGCCGAAGACGAGGCGTCCGTTGCCGGGGCTGATAGGGTTCAGCCTGCCGCGATCCCTCAAGGCGACCCTTCCGTCCCGTGGAGTGGCGACACAGCGTCGAGGCCAGTCGAGGAGCGCCCCACCAATCCACCAAGCACGTCCCAGACCGTGCCAGGGAAAAGCGGGGGTGCCCCAGTCCCAGCCAAGAAGGAGAAGAAGAGGACGTCGATTGACCCTGACAAGTAAGTATCTCACCTTGTTTTCAGATTGTGCGTAAATTGCCACTCTACCCATAGCACTCCCCTCCTGATGCCCAGGCTGGGCATCGTGGTGAAGAAGAGGAAGGAGGGCGCAGGGCTGAAGGAGCCCCCGGCCATGAGAACGCCTCCCGCTGCTGCCGCGGTGGCTCCTGCGTAGGTGGAGGAGGCGCCCCGTCGTCCCGTCGCGATGGAGCGCGCCCCCGCAGATGTGGCGATGCAGCCTCAGGAGGATCCGGCCCCCGACGGTCAGTAGGCCGCGGAGCCGTCCGGTGTTGTCGTGCCTGAGGGGAGCTCAGAGCTTCCGGCGCGCCAAGCCATCCATGCCACTGCTTCCGTGGCCGTGGAGCCGGTCGGCGCACCCGTGCTGCCCTCCTGTCAGTCCCTCGCGCTGGCAAATTGTGGCCCCCTTGTTAGGCCCGGGGCCCTGGAGGAAGCCTTTGTTGCGCTTGACCAGCTCCGGGCTGACCTCCAAGATGCCAAAAGGTGCCTTGTGAGAGAACGCCTAGGGCTTGTCTCGGGGTGGCTCCAGGCCGACTCATCCGCCAGGACGGCCTGTGACCAGGCTGACGCCACCGCCGCGGAGTGCAGGAAGAAGCCACCGAAGCCATGGGGGCTCGCGACGCGGTGGTGGCCAGCGCAGCGTCCACCAAGGAGCGCTGCGATGAGGCAGAAGCTGAGCTAAAGACCCTTCGGGAGGAGTAAGCTGCGCACGCCCAATGGTCCCAGCGGTAGGAGGAGGACCTCAAGGCCCGCGAAGTGAAGCTCGCCGATCACGACGCTAAGCTGGCCCAGGTGACCACCAACCAAGCTGCGGAGTGGGATCGCCAGGCCAAGCTGAAGGAGGAGGTGGACAAGGCCCAGGCGTCCCATGCTCAGCATATCTTCGAGGCGACAGACTAGCTGGAGGCTAGGGAGAAGGTCCTTGCCGCCACCGAGAAGAAAGCGGGCGTGGAACACGAGGCCTTCCTCTCCCTCGAGCTCAGGTCTCGCGAGGCGCTGCGTTCCATGTGCGGGGGAGGATACGAAGAGCTGTTGGCGACCCCAGAAGACGGCCTTGCTTGGCTCTTCCCCAAGCTTGCCGAAGCACTCAAGGGTGCCACCGCTGAAGTGGACTCCTTTTTGGAGGAGGAGTGCCGCTCGCTCTTCACCGCGGCTGCGACGTGCGTCTTCAGCCATCTCTACCTCCATGACCCAGGCTTCGACCTAGGTGCATTGATCCATGCGGTGGCTCCTTAGTCCCACGCCGCTGCTGCGGGTGCCATGAAGGATCAGGTGGACGCGCTGCTGAAGAAGCTCCTCTGTGTTCCCGACCCCGAGGCTCCGGTGGCAGAGGTCGGCGGTGGAGAAGATGGCGGCAGCGACTGGGATAAGCGGTGGTGATGACCGAGGCGGTGGTGGTGCTTCTTCCTAGTTTTATCCTGCAACATTTACCATGCCTCGTGGAGGCATAAAAACTTCCTGTTTGAATTTGCGGAACACTTCGTGCCTGTAATAATTGCTAGGACTCTATGATTTTCTTTCCATGCTTGATTTCCTTCTTGTTTGCCTTTGTGTTCTGTGTCGGCAGGGCCCAGCCCCGTGCATACCTCGACCGCCATTGGGGCGCCCGGATCACTAGGATGAGACCAAGGGGCGAGGGGCTATGTAACTATTGAGTCCCCTGAGTCGCGATGCTCAGCGGTCCCCCTTGACGTACGAACAACCCTCATGAAAGAATTGTGAGCAGCGTCTAAGTTGATCCAAAGCTGTCCATACCTTTCCTCGCCAGCTTTTGCCTGGGAGGGACACAAGAAGACCAGGTGCCAGGGACCTGGCGAGGCGGTGCATGCCAGGCTTGCCATTAGCACAGCCCCGTGTCCAGCCCCCTTGCACATGCCTCCGTTGGGGAAAGCTATGCGATAGGGTTGGGTAAGGAGCCGGTAAGTTGTCCTGAGGTTAGTGCAGCCACTAGGGCGCCCTCAGTTGTTTATCCACCAGCGCGGAGCATGGGGCTTCCACTTTGCATGGGCATAGTCGCTCCTCGACCGTGTCATCCGCCAGCGCGGAGCATGGGGCTTCCACTTGTGCGTGGGCATAGTCGCTCCTCGACCGTGTCGTCCGCTAGCGCGGAGCATGGGGCTTCCACTTGTGTGTGGGTGGGAGTTCCCTAGGGAGGAGACACCGGGGCGTGTACAGCCCCGTTCAAACACGTGGCTAGCATGGCAGAACTGGAGGAGGTGTATTTGGGCACTCGTGAGCCAGCGCAGGACTAACGAGGGCATAGTCGCTCCTCGACCGTGTCGTCCACCAGCGTGGAGCATGGGGCTTCCACTTGTGTGTGGGTGGGAGTTCCCTTGGGGGTAGACACCGGGGCGTGTACAGCCCCGTTCAAACACGTGGCTAGCACGGCAGAACTGGAGGAGGTGTATTTGGGCACTCGTGAGCCAGCGCAGGACTCACTAGGCCCTACCTCAAGGCGGGTTGCGCCTGGATTTTTGGCGCGAGGCGCGTGTTAGGAACCTGTGGGGCAGGGGAAGGACCTGCGTCGATTGCCCCTCCAGAGGTTATCGCATGAGAAGGCCTGACACCAATGACCCCTGTGGGTGACGTGAACGGGGCCGGCCCTCCAGACAGAGCTCAGCCATTGGTTTTATCGACGCTGTAGGGACGGACCCGAGCACAGACGCCGTGCCAAGTCTTCTGATGCAACGATCCCATGGAAAAACACTCGGTGCACGGCTCCCGCAGCGGCAAAGCGTCCAACTGCGGTTGTATGAACCGGGTCATCCGCCCTTACTCATCTACTCGCGATTAGCTCATGCGAGAACAAGGCACCAAGGACCACGGGAGGTGATGCACACGGGAGCTGGCCCACGGGACAGAGCTCGGTCGCTTGGATTTGACAACACTGCAGGGACGGACCCGAGCACAGACACCGTGCCAGTCCTTAATCATGAGGCGGTCGCGGGCAGGTTTGAGAGGGCGCAACGACATTTGTGCTGGCAAGGCACCGGACATGCAGGTTGGAACACTTAGAAAATTCATAAAGGCAGAGCCAGTTCTGATACATGCGCAAAACAATACAGGCTGCAGGGGCGGGCCCTAACAGCTTGAGGATAATGCAGCCCGGGGGGCGCCCACGACTGAATAAACCAAAAGGTCACCTGGCACCATCGTTGTAGGAGATTCGAGGTAGCTGTAGACGCGTGCTGCGGAAGTTGCTCCTCACAAGCGGGGCGGCTCCAGAGGCCCGTCGGGCTCGCGAGGGTCCGAAACCTCCTCCGACATGACCAGCTGGCGCCTGGCCTCGTGAGCCGCCAGAGCATGCTGCGAAGCGCTGGTACGTGGAGCCCACATTCTACAGGCATACGGTATGCAGACGTAGTTACAGGGGTAGCCCCCACTCCGGCCGACATGGGACAGCCAGAAGAGGTCCTACGAAGCGGCCCTGTCGAGGCCCAGGATGTTGATGTAGACGCGCAGATCGCTGCCCACGTCAGGGGCCACAGCTGCACTGGGAGGCCATGCAGGGCGGCGCTCGCCGCGCATGGCCCTTGCCTCCTGAAGCTCCTGGATCACCTTGGTGATGACCTCTCGCGTGCCTGGTGCCTCACGCCTTGCGCCTTGCTCGCGGGGGCGCGCACTGAAGCACGCCTCCAAGTGGTGCCCGAACACCTCCCTCGTCGTGCCGGTCAGGTCAGAGGCCCTCAAAACGAGAGTGCCCGAGCCCATCCTGAGGGGGGCGCCGTGTGCGCCTTCCTATGCGAGAGGAAAGGGCGCCCCAGCAGTGGGCACGGGGCGTGAGTCACCGCCAGTGGGCGCTCCGAGCTCCTGACGGCCCTTGGGAAGGAGCTTCTTCATCTTCTTGGGGGTGGTTTCCTAAGGTGGGACGGCGCCCTCATCGTCCGGGTTGTCAGCCGCTGCGGCTTGGTAGGCGCGCTCGAGGGAGCACACCGAGTCCGTCTCATCGCAGGCGACAGTGATGATGCCGCCGCTCCCTAGCATCTTGAGGACGTTGTAACCATGGTGAGTTGCTACCATGAACTTGGCGAGGGCCGGATACCCGAGGATGGCATTGTACGGGAGGCCGATGTGGGCGACGTCAAAGTCAATGAGACCGGTGTGGTAGTTGTCACGCTTGCCGAAGGTGACTGGGAGGCGTATCTGCCCCAGGGGGACGATGGAGCCAATGGTCACTCCTGAGAAGGGCTTGGTTGGTAGAAGCTGATCGTAAGGCACTTGGAGTGTCTCGAACATCTTGATAGAGAGGACCTTGAGCCCTGCGCCACCGTCGATGAGGGTCTTGGTGACGAGGATGTTGCTGATGGTGGGCGTGTAGAGCATGGGAAGGGCGCCAGTGGCAGCAGAGCACTTGAGCTGGTCCATGGAGTCGAAAGTGATGGCGTGGTTCGACCACCTGAGGGTCGCGTTGCCTCAAGCTTGGGGAGGGCTGCGTTCACCTCACGAGCGAACTGCTTGAAGATGCGATGTGAGGCTGGGGCCTGAGCACCGCCCAAGATGCAGGCGATAGCGCGAGGCTCCTGGAAGCCCCCAGCCCCACCATCTTGCCGGTTGTCGTCGTTTCTCCTTGGCGGCAGCGGTGGCGGAGGGAGGCCGGCATTGCCCTGAGGATGGACCTCACGAGGCTGGTCACGCCAGGGCCCGTCGCGAGGCTCATCATGCCAGCGGTCCTCACGAGGCTGATCGCGCTAGTCCTAGCGAAGGTCGCGGTTGTCCAAGCAACCTCCGCCGTGGCCTCCTCCACGACCATAGCCATGGTCAGCTCACTCGTGGCGGCGGCTAAGGCGCCCCTCGTGGAGGGCCCTGAGCTCCTGGCAGTCGTTGGTGTCGTGGCTGTGGACATTTTGGAAGATGCTGAATGGGCGGTTGCCAAGGGGAGGTTCATCATGGTCGCGACCACGCTTCATCTCGGGTTCAGCGGCAAGCACGGCGGAACCCTTGCGCTTTGCCTCCTTAACCTTGGCCTTCTTATCTACAGGATCGGCCTCCGGAAGCTCAAGGAGGGAGAGGTGGCCCTCCTCAGCCCTTGCGCACTTGTTCACCAGGTTGAACATCTCCAGGGCCGAGCAGAGGTCCTCATTGATGGCGAGCTCCTCCTTCATCTTGACGTCTCGGACGCCTTCAGTGAACGCCGAGATGATGGCCTCATCCGATGCCTTCGGGATCTTGAGGCGGACATTCATGAAGCACTGTATGTACTTGTGCAAGGTTTCGCCCGGCTGCTGCTTCACGTGCCGCAGGTCACCCACTGCAGAAGTGTGGTCCCGTGTGCCCTGGAAGTTGGCGATGAAACGCTCGCGAAGCTCCTCCCAGGAGGAGATCAACCCCTTCGGGAGGTTCAGGAGCCAAGAGCGTGCACCATCCATGAGGGCCATGGGGAACCAGTTCGCCATGACCTTGACATCTCCACTTGCCGCTTCAATGCTCAGCACGTAGAGCTGGAGGAATTCCGTGGGGTCGGTGGTGCCGTCGTAGCGCGGAGGCAGATCTGGCTTGAACTTACCAGGCCAGACAACATGGCGCAGCTCCGGGGAGAAAGCATGGCAGCCCGCCGCACTCACGGGCGCCGCGTGCGCGAGGGGAGCCCGGCCTTGACGTCCGCGCACCGCAGCTTCGGGTGGCGCGTGGTCTTGGTGCTAGCGCTATGGCACTGGGAGCGCGTGCACATTGGCTTGCGGCCGCTAGACCACCTGGTAGCTTGCTTCATCGCGCGTTGGCGCTTCGTGCGGCGGGTCGCGCCTGGGCTCGGGGTCGGCGCCGCGCAGTGGAAGAGGAGGCGCATCATGAGCCACATCACCCGCCTGAGATGGTTGGGGAGGGAGCGAGCGGGATGGTGCGGGGGCCTAGCCGGCGGCATTGACGAGCTCGGCGATGCGGCCGAGCCAGTCGTTGTAGAGATCGCTGGCGGGGCGATAATGCAGGAGCTCACGCGCCATTAGCAGCACAACCTGTGCTTTTGCCGGCCCGCGGCGAGCATGGGAGGACGACGCGGTGGCTGGAGTAGGCGACAGAGTAGCTATACGTCCGTCACGCCGCACGGAGGGTGGCAACGATGAATCCTGCTGCTCATGAGCAGCGGGTCAGTGGCAGTGTTAGCCACGGGGGCGGCAGAGCAGCGAGGAGAGCTGTTGCTCACGGTGCCATCTGGGCGACACGAGCGGCCCGGCGCTCGGCGCAGACATGCCATGCGTCGGCCATGGGAGCGACAGAGCGAAGGCGAAGCGGAGGTGGAAGAAGGACTTCCACATGCCCCTGCCTGGTGAGCCAAATGTCGGATTCAGGGCTCCGCAGACCCAAGAAGGTTCGAACTCTAGGGCGTGTGTGAAGTTCTCAACCACTCGAGCCTCGAACTCGTGGCCCTGCAGCCTAGCCTAGCCGGATTTGCGTGAGCGGGGAAGAAGATGGACACGGCAGTTTACCCAGGTTCGGGCCACCTTGCGGTGTAAAACCCTACTCCTGCTTTGTGGTGGATTGGCCTCACGAGGAGGATGAGGATGAACTAGTACAGTGGATGAGTTGCCTCGTGAGGGCTCGGGGGTGAGAATGAGTCGACCGACCTTTCGATCCCTTCTACGGTGGTGGCTAACCTATATTTATAGTGGCCTCGGTCCTCTTCCCTGGAAACTTAGGCGGGAAGGGATACCACAACGGCCAATTTGAAAGGGACAAGAGGTACACCCTATCCTGACAAAAGGTGGTCTTCTCCTGCAAAGCTTCTGGTCCTGATGCAGCAGTGGGCTCATGGTCTTGGTCTCATTGCACTGAAATGGAAACCTTTGCAGGGCTCCTTGGGAACACACGTCTATCCTTGCTCCCTTAGCACCGAAAGGGAAACTGTCTTCTCTGCGCCCGCTGGCGCCCGCCTGGCCTTGGTCGTTGTGGCTCACATCATCGCATCCTCATGAGGCTGGGCACTTGCATAGGAAACTCCGCTCCTCAGGAGGCAGCCTGGGGAGGCCGCTCCTCTGGAGGTCTTGGTACCGTCCGCCCGCGAGGCCAGGGGGCCCTCGCGAGGGTCTTGTCTTCATAGTCTTGTAGCTGGGCCATACCAGGCCATCGAAGGAGCCACGGGATGGGCCGCAGGCAGGCAAGTCTGGGTACCCTGGTTCCCAAAGCGCCGACAGAGCCAGAGAATCACCTCCTCCTTTGGTGCACGAGCTAGACGCCATGCTCGACGATCCAGACTAAGGGAAACATTGGCTTCTCCTAGTGGAATGTTCCTTTTTTTCGTTCGATTCTCAACAAATCTTGTGCTGCTGGTCTTGACAGGGACGAAGAGACCCTTGCGCGCTGGGCCAAATGGGCTAGATCAACAGCAGGCATGGGCTCTGTGTTAGCACCGGCCTGGCGGGGAGTGCCACGGACGCCATCGCGCTCAGCCCCCGTGCTAGTCCCCCACGCGAGGGCACGGGAGAGACCTCGTTTGCTGGTGGGAACGTCGAGGCTTCTCCTCCGTCGCCCGACAAGGAGATGGGAGGGGGCCACCAGGAAGAAACCCGGCAAGAGGGGGCGACTCCCCCAGTGTCTCCATCGACCAACGTTCGAGGAAGTGATTCGCCGGCAAGGGCCTCCACCATAGGGTCTGCTCGTGCTGGGGCCACCTCTGCTGAAGAGGCAGCCATCGATCGCACACCGGCAACAAATTTTGTCGTGGAAAGAGAAGTCATTTCCCAACAGACGACAGCAGGTAATCCACTTACTTATGAATCATTTCTCCAAAAATATTTGCTTTCTTGATTCTTGATTTTAGCTTTCGATTCCCATTCCCTTCCTGCTCTTCATCCCGTTCATAGCCCCTCGCTCGAAGAAGGGGAACTTTTGGAGGAGGTGGCCAACATAGGGAAAGATGCTGCTGCGGAGGTTGTCAGGATTGTTGCTGACGAGGAGCGCGAAGAAGTCCCCGGGGATATCCAAGAGGTCCCGGAAGGAACTGAAAAACTCCCCGGCAGCACGCCCGATCCTACCATGACAATCGTGGCCAACGCGCCCACCCGATCTGATGCTTCAAACTTGATGGTGCCTCCTGCCGCAACAATAACACAACCCTCTTCGAGCAGTTTGGCGCTGATCCTAGCTCATCCTGGGCCAGGAGTCCGTAGCCCGTCCATCCTGTCTTGGCTAAACTTTGATGATGAGATTAGCCGCATACTGATGCCCCTGACTCGAAGGGCCAAGGAGGCATGTGATCCCACTAACTACAACAAGGACCTTGCCTTCCTGGAGACAATGGCTGCCGGGTTCAAGGATGTGCAAGAGAGGTATAGCCAAAGGTGGCAGGAGATCCAGGAGGAATGCAATTCCATCAACCTCATGGATTAGCAATTGAAGGACAAGGGCAACGAGTTGCGCAAATGGTATCAAGAGCAAGCCCAATCTCTCATGCGGCAGGCGGACAAGTTGGCTGTCGACAAGGAGAAGGCAAATGCCCAAGATAACCAGCTGAGGGAGCGCGGGGCGCTTCTAAACACCAGAGAGAAGGACATCCTTGCCCGGGAAGAGGCTCTTGCAGCCACACTCCACGACATGGATGCTGAATTAGAAGCCCTCGTTCAGTAGCAGACCAAGGATCTGGAGGATGGCCACAAGAAGGCCATCGACACGCAAACCCAAGATGTGGCTGCCAAACTCAAGGAGGTCACTGATAACCTTGCCGCTGCTTCCAAAGCCAAAGCAGAGCTTGAGATCCAAGTGGGAAAGCTAGAGGAAGAGCTTGCTGGGGGCAAAAAGGAAACCGAGGCTCTCCAGGAAGAAGCGCGGAGGGCAGCCACCACCCTAGAGGCGCTGCAATCATAGCTCACATCCAAGAGTCAGGATCTGGATGCTACCACCAGTACTATCGAGGACCTGAACACCAAGCTCGCCACTTTGGAAAAAGATCTTGAGCTAGCCAAGGATCAGGACAGAGTCTTGTTGGAGGAGGTTAACACTACAGGGACTCTCTGGAAGGGGGCAGAGCTTGAGCTTAAGCACCAGGTGGATCTCTATGAACTCTGGTCGAAGAGCCTGGTCAACATAGCTGAGCGCATCTTCTCCCAGATCGCCACCATGAAGATGAAGAGCTGGACCTTCTCTGTCAACGAGCATGAACCCCCGAGCGTTAAGCTGACACATTTCTTCGGGGGCCTCATTGACGGCCTGAAGACGTATGAAGATGATAGATCTGCCTGCTTCGCCAATGAGTCCTGGAAATTTTCTCGGGATCCAATCTTCATGATTCTGCTCAACTTTGACCAACGCCACCCTGTCGTTGATCTCTCTAACGCCTTCAGAAAGCTGCCAGTAGGGACAAACACTTCTGCAGCTGAGAAGGTTGTCGGTTCCCTCGTTGACAAGGTGTTCTGAGTGCCCCGAGTCCAAGGAGGTCCCTGGGATTAAACTTTCATGCTTCATTCACCGTAGTGCTGTCAAACAAAAGACATATTTTGGCCTTTTGTTAGGGCTTTGTTACTTTCGCGATGTAATATTACCTTTAAGTAGTCGTATGAACTTATGCTATCCCTTCGCTTTACTCTGCATTTGATCTTTGTATAATTTGAGCGCCCTAAGCATGTCGAAGCCTTGTCGGGGCTAACCACTAGCAGTGAGCTCTTTTGAGGACGGATCCTTAGCAGCCTACTGGCAGTGTTACCACCGGCAAGTTCCCCTTCAACATTATCAATGTGGCCTCCTGAGCTATTGAGCGGACTTGAAACTGACAAGGGTGCGAATGACCATGGCGGGGTTCCTTCGCGTGCATGTTTCTTATACAATCACCAGGTTCAAGCGAAGGGAATCGCAACAAAGTGAACTAAGGAACATGAAATTGAGAATGTTTTCAACTTAGCTTTTCCTTCTACCGCAATCTCCGTTGTGTGAAAAATGGATGGCCGGCGCCCTCCTCCTTTCTTCTCCCCCTGGAAACCTTGCACACAAAAATTTCCTTCCCTTGAGCATGGAACGCGCATGAAGGATCTTGACGTGTCAGGAATACCATCAGGGGAAAGCAAGGTGGGATCTTGTCGCGGCTTCCCCGACAGCATCCCATAGTTGCCGGGGGCAAACGAGCATTTATCGGTCTTGCTATGTCCCGCAGTTCTGCCGGGTATCTGACCCTGCCGAGTGCTAGCTTATTGACAACTAGGCCAAGCACGCACGCCTCCCTGTAGGGGCCGCCCCCGCCGATCACAGCTTTCGCAGTCATGACAAGGAAGTTGTGGTCTATGCCCGATCGGGCAAGATCATGTTTGCGGCTGCGCTCGCGGCCGCGAGGGGGAGGTGGTGGTAATAGGTCTGTGTCGCCTGTGCCATGATGGCCACCTTCACCTGAACGTAGAAGTAGGTGTCTTCCTCCAGTTTCCCCGCCGCCCGCATCCGTCGTGGTGGGCTCGATGACCGCGCCGCCTGCGCCGACCACGCTCACCACGACATTTGCTCCATCTGCTGCGGTGGCACCGCTGGCGCCACCCGCAGACAGAGGTGACGGGCGCTAGAACATTTGAGGCTTGGTAGTCATAGAGATTTCCTTCTTGAGCGTCATTAGTGATGTAGAAGACGATGAAGATCGACGCGCTGGCTACTGCTTCAGATTCACGCAAGCGACTTCCCCTACCTGGCGTGCCAAAGATGTCCTGGTGGAGCATGATCACCTATGGGGCAGGGCAGCCCCTTTGTGGTTCAGCGGGAGAATGATCACATTGCACAAAGAGCAGAGGCAGCAGGGCAGCGCGACGAGGAAGGCTCTTTTTACCCAGGTTCGGGCCGCTGGGCAGCGTAATACCCTACTCCTGCTTTGGTGGAATGATCTATAGGAACACGAACACACGGAGCGCCCAAGCCCAGCAAGGGTGCCTCGGGGAGGGCAGCTACGCGCGTACAAGTGCTAGGGGATCAAAAGATCGAATCCTTTGCTAGGTTGCCTCGGGCCTCCTTTTATAGCTTAAGGTGCGACCACAGTGGCAAAGCAGTCATTATACGAGGATTAGATAGCCAATAGTGCTATCATACCTAACCCTGACAGTTAGGACAAAATGCCATAAATGCTATCATAGGTGTCGTCTGGAGAGGTAGCCCCGGCAAGGTTCCTCCACCGCTTGCCTAACTACCTCTTATTTGCATGGCACTCCTCTGGGACGGGTGTCATTAATGGTAATCTGTAACATCCCAAAATTCTAAATTTTGGAATGTTATATTAAATAAATATTTATGATAGTTTGTTTGAATGTCATGTGACTGATTGTGTGAATTTGGGCAAAATTCAAAACTTTTTGAAATTTGAATGAGAGGGAATGAAATGACTTTACCAAACTTTCATCCTTGCATTTTGATCTCAATGAATTCAAATTCAATTCAATCACAAAACCCTAGAGTGAAGATGACATGACTTCTCCCATTTGAAATGAAAGGGTTTCTAAAAAGATATGAATTCCATGTGAAAATATTTCAAATTCAGAAACTTTAACTTTATGCAACTCAATGATTTTCATGAGAGAAGATAAAATAACTTCTTCAAATTATATGAAATATGAGTTTGATGTTTAAAAGAATCAAATTGAAAGCCCTTTTGAAGTTATTTTGAAACCCACTTTCAATTTGAAGTTATTTGAATTTTCAATTTTCAAAACCTCTGGAAATATTCAAAAAGAGAGAAGCAATATGACACTTCAAGTATTCAGAGGCATTTGAAATATTTTGGCCAAGGGAAAACGGGAAAGTTTTGAAATTTGTTTGAAATTAAAATTCAAATCCAATTGGGAGTTATTTGGGTTTTATTCAAATTATTTTTCTGTAAGGATAAAATATATGTAAAACAGGGTAAAATGATTCCCTACAATAGAAAAGTGGAGACAAATAAATTTGAAATCCTTTTGGTATTTTAAAAATGATTTTTATTGGGTATTATTGCAACAGTAGCACTATTTGACTTTTGTGAATTTTTGTGGATTTTATTTGAACTTGAAAAACAGTTCATGTTGTAGGAAATCTTTTTCTGGAAATTTTGGTATATTATATGTCTATATAATATATTATATTGTTTTGTTTTTCTTCTCTTTTCTGTCTTTGTTTTACATTAAAAAGAAAAGCTACAGTTTATTATATTTTTTTGGTCGAAGCCTTTAGCCCAACCAACCGGCCCACTAGCCAAATTGGCCCATGGCATACCTCACGCATGAAAGAGATACGCGTCGGCCGCCCGAGCCATTCTCGCTTTCCCTCGCTTGCTGACATGTGGAGCCCGCGTCATCTTCTTCCTCCCCACGACACAAGAAAATCCTCACGCACGACAGCCCCTTTCCCAATCAAATCCTCGCTGATTCGCTCGATTCTTTGCCCCTCGCGCAAGCCTTCCTACCTATAACTGTTCCTCTCCTCCTCCTCATCTGATATTCGCAAAAAGTTGGAAGTTCCTTGCCCATTTTCGTGCGAACCCGATCTCGCCGGAGTTCTCTGCCCAGAGCTCTATTGCTGCATGATTCCGGCAACCGTAAGGCACCTCGAGCACCCATGCCCCTTTGTTTCTTTCTCGCTTGTTGCGACGCAGCTCCCGACGCCTTTATCTCGTGTAGACTCCCACGGGAACGAGTTCCCCGACGCCTCCTGCATCTCGCCAGTGCCATTCGAGCTGCAGCCGCACGTGGCCGTCGCCACCAGCCGTCCCCGATGGTGTCTTGGTCACCAACGGGATCGCTGTGACGTTTTGCACCCGTCTGCGATCTCCATCGACGCCGAGGAACATCAGAGGCAACACCAGCATCGACCAGAGACAAGCGCCATTGTTATCTCCAAGTCTGGCGACCAGCTCCTCTATATCCCGGTGAGCATCGATCTCGACCGTCCAATCGTAGTTGTAGGGTGTAGATTAGATCAACCTATTTTTTTATTAGGCGAAACATTTTCAGTTAGTTAGCTGTCATTCGCTAGGTTAGCAACACAGCGAACGCCCTCCGTCCAATCACGAAACACCACATAGCCACGGATTTTTTCCCGTTATCGCCGAATCTATGAAGCCTTGGCCATCCGCCCACAGCCAACACCCACAGCCATTCGGAGACCACCACAAGGCACCTCTGCCACGGTTGGCCGAAACTTAACGCTTTCAAATTATTTGTTCTGATTGCCTTCTTTTATCATATCTTCAATTCTACATATCCAAATTAGTTGATTTTTTTTCTACTGGTTCGTATTGATCTCATCTATCTAGTAAACCCAACTAAAATTATTTTTGAAATATTGAAATTTGAATTTCATCAGATTCAAAGTTAAACATCGTCAGGCCATAACTTCGGATCCGTAACTCTAATTTTAGTGATTCTTTTTGCAAAATACTCCTTGTGACTTATACTTTCCAATAAAAACAAATTTATTCAACTTCAAATATAGCTCAAACCTTTGTTTGATCATAACTTTTGAACCGGAGCTCCATTTTCGATGAAACCAATTGCACTAGGTTCACCTCGAAGAAATCTCTCCGTTGACTAGTGTTAGCTTTCATCAGATTCCTTTTGCACTGTGATCCTATTAGCCTAAAGAAAATCAATACCGACCATTATGCTACTATTATTTGGAGTTTTACTTGGTTCTTTGCTGTTAAGTGTTATTTGAGTGTTGATTATTTATTTGTGATTTTTGAACGCTATAGATTGTCTGGAGTGCAAATAGTATACTTGTCAAGAATTGTGCGAGCGATGAACCCCACCAACGAGTACTAGGCAAGTTCACTTTGACCATGATATTCATACTTATGTTTTTATTGCATCTAGTGTCACCATTCATAATCCCTCCATTAGTGATATTGACTTCTTGTAGTTGAGTAGAATGCATGAGGTAGGAACCCATCTCCCTCTTATCAAGCCCGGGACGTTATATAGTTTTAATGCTACGCTATAGTAGACGGGGTTTGGTATGAGTGCTCGGGAGTGGTGTGAAGAAGGAGGAATCTACGTCAATGACGACAACTCCATAATGGCATCTGCAAGGACTGCATCTTCAAGGCCTCAAGACTTCAAGACTTGAGACAAGAATTCAATATGCCTCTGGGTGGAGAATGGTTAAGAAGGGTACATTGGTGCGCCCAATACTCAGTGATTCTAGAGAAGCGCCGTGATATCATGCGGAAAGCTCCACCCAGACTCAAAGAGACGGAAGAATACTTCACGCCTGGAAGCTTACCTGGCTTGGTTGACCTTAGTGGTGACTCTGGCTGGGACGGTGCCAACAGATGTAGAACTACGATAGGATTGGATGGGCACCAGACAGTGGTCAGAGGAACTCTTCGGAAGACCATGTTTCGATCGTCCTGTTCTCAAACGATATGAAGTGCAAGGACGAAAAGGGAGGGATCGAATCTTGCGGGTAAAGTGTACAAACCTCTACATAGGGTTAAAACCTAATCGATTAGCCGTGTCCCTGGTTACGGACAAATTGAGCCTCTGGACTTGGATCTATCTCGGAACTCTCAACACTAGAACAATAATTAATGTGGGCAACTTATTATGATTTGGGCTATGAGACATCGGTTGGTGGAACCATATCATAGTAGATAACTCTATAGTGAAGACTCCTGTTATTCCTTTGTTGTAGGGAAAATAAAATTCAGCTTTGACGCAAACAAAACTCAGACACAGAGCCACAAAGCCATATTGCATATAGTATAGTTTTATCATCTGTTTTTCTTACAGTGATCTTGCCAGTACATTCAATGTACTGACCTACACGGCTGCAACGTATCATGTTGCAGGATTATTTCTACGACGAGTGGGTTTCATTGTTGGGTTACGGTCTACACTCAACCTGCCGATGGCGTTAATGGGGCTCCACAACTGATTGATTGTTTCCACTGAGACTTACGAGGTATATATCAGTTTTACGTTATTCATACATGTGATTGCACTTTGATATATACATTGATGTACTGTGTGTGCCAGCATACTGATCCAGGGATGGCAGAGATACACAGAGGCTTGACCATTTGAGGTTGGGTCGCTACATAATCTCTTCTCCAGCAGGCTGCAACGTGCACGACAGGATCCACCTAGACGCCCGAGAGCTTGATACCATACTGATTAGTGACTGGTGTTTGATGAGGTGGAGCGGTGGCGTCCTAGCGAAGGTCTGCCAGCACAGAGCCTGCCGGGCCTTTGTCTTGGGGTTTTATTTTGGCCTTGGCGGTCCCGGAGACCTTGCCGGGGTGGCTTGGCCTTGGTCCTAGGCGCAGTCTCCACTCCACCAGCCCTATTTGCCCGACAGTGGAGGCCTTTCTGGAAATCTTATGGTGGGTTGCTTGACTTGGTCTTCAGCTTGGGATGCCCGGCAAGATCTGTCTGTCCATGGTGGTCACACTAGTCTTTGCACAAGTCAGGGAGAAACAAACACCCCTATTTGTGTACACCGACAATAGGCGTGTGTGACCACTTGAGGGGTTTCTGGGCATCTGTCGCTGGTTCTGCTACGTTGACATCACGTTCCCACTGCTTCAGCTTGCGGTGAGAGGAATACAAAGATGCACCCCCATCAATGCACATGGCTTCTGTTGCCTTCTCGAATTCATGCTCACTAGACTCATCGTCATCTTCCTCTTCGCTCTCGTCATCTTCCTCTTTCTTTTCACGGCCTCTAGCAGGTTTTTCCTTCTAGTGATTGGCCTTGCCGCGGCGCCCTCCTCGGCCACCACAGCCCTTCTTGCCAGACCCACCAGTACCATCTTGGCCCTTCTTGTCACGTTTCTCATCCTCAGTTTTCTGCTTCTCGACCAGCTATTCAACTTGCCAGCACTCCTGGAGGTCGTGACCCTTTGGCACGGTGAATCTTGCAATATGGCCCGTCAGACTTGCCAGCTTTCTCGCCCGCCACAGCTACCTGGCAATCAGCACATGCACCAGCTTCCTTGTCGGAGCTTTCTGTTTTGGTTTTCTTGGCGGGGTTGGACTTATCGGATCCTTCCACGGCCATCACTACCTTGCCATTGCACTTCTGGCCTTCCTTTTTCAGGGTGGCGGTGTCGTCATCCTCAGAATCAACATTAGCGCCAGCATCTTCCCTGGGAAGCCTTCTCCCTTCTTTAGTCCGCGCGCATTTGTCCGCCAACGTGTAGAGCTCGTTGACGGTCTTCGGCAACCGTACGTTCATAATTTCCCGCATCTTTCGATTGCGCACGTTCATGTGGAATGCGGCAATCACAGCTGCCGAGTGAACATTAGGTATGCTGCAGTGCACATAGCTGAATCTCTTTCTATACCTGCGCAGGCTTTCGCCTTCTCTTTGTGGGATCACTTGCAAGTCACTGGGTCACCCCGGGCCTTTCTGGCCTCCGGTAAAGGCACGAACGAACTCGTTGCACAGATCCGACCACGAGGAGATAGAGTTCTCTGGTAGGTTCATCAATGAAGACATCGCATTGTGTTTGAGCACCAGTGGGAAGTAGTTGGCGTAGAACTTTTCAACCCTTCCCCCGGCAGCTTGCATGGCTATCGTATCGATGCCCAAGAATTCTGCCGGGTTCAGTTTGCCGTCGTACTTTTCTAGTACTATTGGTTTGAAAGCCCGAACAGACGGCTGGCGGACTTGCCGCGGCTCATGTGTGAAATCAGGGAGTCGAACCTCATAAGGCAGATACCCTCCAACAATGGGCGCAGGCTCATCGACAACTGGGCCACTGTGCTCGTCAGATCGGTGGTGCGTTTCCCGGCATCATTCAATGGTGGTATGGGCATCTTCTACCCGTCTGTCTTGCAGCACTTGCCATTGATCTTGCTGCGTCTCCGGATCTGAGGAGGCCATCGACATCTCGTCAGGCTCTGTAGTCCACTGGGTTCGCCGTGGCTGCTGGTATTGTTGCTGATGTTGAAGTTGTTGCCACGGAGGCGACTGCATGGTTGGTACACCACCTACATTGTGGCCGTCAGTTTGAGCTACTAGTGCTGTTTACGGGTGCCGCGAGGGCTCCACCTACTGTTACTTGTTTGACTCGGGAAATCAAATCAAGCTATGGATAGTGGCTCTCCACTCATCCATCTTGTCTGTTGTCGGAGGGAAGTTCAACAGCATCTGGGCTCACGCCATCACCTTCACTGCTTTTGCCGGAAGGGCCTGGGGCGAAGAACATGACGTCGCTCGATTCCTAGCAGAGCCAGCAGGAGCGCCATTGCGATCTTTACACCGCAGCTCATGCATAGCAACGGGTTGGCGTGGTAGGAGCGGTGCCTGACAATCTTGGACTTGATCAACAGGTGTTTTGCCGTGTGGGCGTAGCTGTCTGTCCAGTAGTGTTGCTTTGTGTCGTTGCAGCGGGAAGATCTTGTTTTGCGCTCGACCGTCCGGTGTTGCTCTGGTGGCTACGCTTGTCAGCGCGTCGAGGAGGCGGGTTTTGTCCATTCGTGCCGCTTGTGCCGTCGTGGTTTATCTCGCCAGAGGGTCGAGGAAGATGATCGCCTTTGGCGCCTCCACCTCATGTTCCCGCCGTGGTGGGCATGGCGACCGCGCCGCCACACCAGCCATGCGAGCCGCGGCGTCAGCACCATCCCCAATTGTGGTTCTGCCTGCGCTGCCCACGGATGCATGCGAAGGAACTCTAGAGGCGGAAGGCTTCGTTGTCATGGTGGCCTTCTTCTTGGGTGCCATTGATGATGAAGATCATGATGAAGCTCGATGAAATCAATGCGCCGTCTGCTGATTTATGTTCACGCTAGTGAATCCCCATACCTAGCGCGCCAAAGATGTGGGTGTGGAACGACCATCTATGCGTCCATCAAGCCCCTTGTGGTTCAGCTAGGGAGATGCACAAGACACAAAGAGCAAAACCAACAGAAGGCGCAAGGATTTTTACCCAGGTTCGGGCCACTGAAAGGTATTTTTATAGCTTAAGGGGATACCACAGTGGAAAAATAGTAATTACAAGTCGATTAGATAGCAAACAATGATATCATACCTAACTCTGCTGGACTAGGACAAAAGCATTTAATGCTCTGTTAGGTGTCGCGAGGAGGAGGAGCCCCGGCAAGGTTGCTGCACCGCTTGCCTAGCTACCTCCTATTATCTTGACACGCCCACAAGACTGGTGTCACTAAAGGTAATCCTCCTCCCAGCATGCTGCCACGTGCCCGACAGATCCCACCTAACCACCTGCGAGCTCGACACCTCATAGATTAGTTACTAGCTGCTCGATGAGGTGGAGCACTGGTGGCTGGCAAGAGCATGCTGGCCATGGAGCTTGTCGGGCCTTCGCCGTTGCCGGCTCGGCCTTGCCGGCAAGGGTTGCTTGGTGCTCAATCTTGGTCTTCTTAATGTGCTCCTTGATCTCCCAAAGAGCGACTCTCTTGGTCTTGGCAATCTTTCGGCAATCCTTATTCGGTAGGGAAGCTGCTACTTTTCTATGCATAGGTCAGGGTATAAAATACCCATGGTTTATACATCGACAGTCGTAAAGGAATAAACTTCCATGTCACAAATCATGTGTACCTGCGAGTCATTCCTTTCAAAGGAACCAAGCATTTCCATGTCAAAGGAAAACTTGCACCAAGATTCATTGGCCCCTTCAAGATCACAGCCAGGCAGGGAGAAGTCACCTACTTGTTGGAGCTGCTATCGGAGTTATCCAATGTGCACAATGTTTTCCATGTGTCACAACTCCAGAAGTGTCTCCAAGTTCCCGACAAGCCCAATCTCTACAAGGACATCGATCACCGAGCCATTGACCTTCAACCGGACCTGACATACTACGAGAGACCTAGTTGCATCTTGGATGAAGCAGAACGTCATACGCAAAGCCGCGCCATCAAGTATTACAAGGTCCAGTGGAGCAACCACATCAAAGCAGAAGCAGCATGGAAACGTGAGACTACCTTAGATTCGAGTTTCCTTAACTCTTTAGTGCCTAGTTTAGGAATCTGGGGGTAGGCCTGTCACACCATGATTTTCATACCTCATCATTTAAGTTATTAAAGCATGAAAATTTGGACCAACAAAAACGTTTGTGTTGATTTGGCTTTGTTTTGATTTGGATTTCTATTGTTGTTTTCAAGTGCTCTTAAATCAAACAAATTCCCCAACTTTTATACTTCATCCCCTTGCTCCAAAACTTTGTCCAATGATCATACCATGTGTATAGGACATAAAAGTATTTTCTTAAAAAAATAATTTGGCCAAAAAGTATTTTCTAAATTAGGTTTTCCCAAAACCCCTGAGTTAAGGCTTGAACTACAAGTACTTAATTTAGGTTGTGAAAAATTATTTCCAAACTTTATTTGAATCCTACTAGTTGTAGGACTACCAGAAAACCCAAAAATATTATTTTAAGAGTTATTTTTCTAATTTATTTAAAGGTTTCTCTTATGGCCAGAAATGGTCTTTAATATGGTAAAATTATTTTAATGTTCCAAAAATATTTGAGAAATTTAGGGAAACCTAGTGGACATATATTGTCCATATATGTGAGTTTTAACACATGGTCACGACCAAATATTGGACAAATCCCTCCAAAACCCTTTCTGCATATTTCAAGATTTTGAAATATTTACAAAGGAAAGTTTCTCCATAAATTCCAAGAAAATTGTATCATGTCAAAATTTCCCTAGTGGATGATCTTTCCAATTATCATGTCATGCAGAACATGATAACCGCATCAAACCCTCACAAAACCAATTCTGCTCATTGCCAAGTTTGAACAACTTTGCACTGCCAAATTTCTCCAATTGTGCTCAAATTTGGTACAATTTCTCAAATCACTTTGTGATTCATATAGGACAAGTGGTTCAAGATGTAGAATAGTGTAACTTGGTCAAATCTTGCCAAAACCCCTCCTGGCCAAATCCATGGCTGAAATAGTTTACATGGTGAACATTATCCAACTGAGCTACAAATTTGTGTACTAGTTCAACTTGACCCCAAACCAATTCTTGTTAATTTTCAAAGCCATTGGAATGCTCTAGCTACCCCAAGTCATCCCCAAACACCTTCTGCAATTTTACCAAACTCACTGTTTTGACCCCTTCCACTATTCACCATGAGCTCAAATTTTTACCAGAGCTCTCCCTACTCACCTTCTACCTCCAGTAACTGACCCTCTTCAACAACTCAATTATTGGGGTGTGAAAACCTCACTTTGTCTCTCTAGACAGCCCTGTCTCTCTCTCTTGACCCCTCCCTTGCTCGAGAAGCTCTCCCAGGGCATCCAGGGCCATAAACCCCTTGTTTGCTCCACCCTACCACCCATAGACACAAATGGGCACGCCCTTGCCCCTTTAAACAATGCCATGCCACCATTGGCATGCTCTGGAGCGCGCTAGTGCACCACGGCACTATAGCCGCCCTCTCCCAATGCCCCCAGCGACCACGGCACTCCCATGCATGCCTGCCGAGGCCTCTGGACGTTCGCAGCACACCAGCATGTTGTGCCCCTCCTTCCTCTCTCCCTCTCACCCTGCTCACGCGTGCCCAAGCGCCGCCCAGCTTCGCCACTCCCTGTACTTGCACGAGTCCCGCCTAGAGCTCGCCCAATTCCTCTCTCTTGCCTGCACCCTACACTACACCCTTGAAAGCTGAAGACCGCCCCAAGCCTCCTCCCTCGACCACCGCGGCCAATTCCGCGAGCACCCGTGAGCTCCGCCCCTGATGCACCACAACATCGCCATAAAGAGCCTCCCTGAGCCCCTCTCTTGATGCCATTGGATCCCTCTCTCACCCATACACCTACTGGACCAACCCTCTCCTCCTCCCTGCCCTGCATCCACCTTGATGGCATGAACCTTGCCGACGGCCTCCACCTAAATTCGCACCCACCACTCCTCCTCCTCCTCCCCGCTAGCCCCACCAGATCACCTCAGCATCACCGCGGGTCTCCCCTGCACACCTTTCTCTTCTCCATGTGGCCGTAGCACAGTGTCCACCTTCACCGTTGCCGGTCTCCATCGCGCCCGAAGCATCTCCTCTTCCCGAGCTCCTCCATGGACGCGAAGCACAAGTACGAGAACGCCTAATCGCGCTAAACTCACCGGTGTGAATAGCATCACCGGGGACCGCTGGGTCGCTGGAACAAGTGGCGGCTGAGCTCCCCTACCTCTACTCTGTTCGAGCGGGAGGTGGAAGACGAGCCTGCCAGCGAGGCCTGCCTATCCTCGGGCTAGCCAGGAGCCCAAGTCGTTGAAGGGTAGGACCGTCCCCTTAAGTGGAAATGGCCTTCAACGTGGCCCTCTAGTGGGCGGGCGCGAGGAGCTGGGCTAGGCCTAGTGCGCTGCCGTGCTATGTTACCCTTAGTGCGGGATTTCTTTTTCTAGAGATGTTTTAAAATATATAGGAAATTCACATGAGCTCCAAATTTGATGATTCAAAATCCTAGAGTCTCCTAAAATCATACTCTATTTAATAGGCCATAGTGAACAATTTTACTATGCCTAGTTTACACTAGATCCATAGACTATGTCATTTATTCACATAAGTCAACTTAAAAAATCCATATGCTATTCCTTTAAACTCCAAATCCAGTGAAACCAATTTCTAAATGTTTCTAAAATCATGCCTGATTTAATGGGTTCTTTCATTCATTTTTATAAAAAAGGCATTTTGTAAACTTCTTGCAGATTCATTATTCCCTTGATTCCACCAAATTGAAATGTTCAAAAATCCTTGTTGATCCAAATCCTTTAGAACCACTTTCGTTATTTTTCATATAGCTAGAGATGTCCTAGAAAAGTGGAATTCCTATTTTTAGAGCACTTTAATTTTTTTGCCTTTTTGTGTTGCTTATTGTGATTGCTTTCGATGATAGTTGACGAAGTAGACAGAGTCCTTAGAGAAGGACCAGAAGAGTTGAAAACTTTGCTGAGCCAGGCAAGAAGCCCTCTGACCATGATGAACCCCTTTTATTTCATTATAGCATTTCCTTTGTTGCACCAAAAGCATGATATCTTGATGGTTGCAACCTTGCTAGGCTTGCCTCCGTTTGCATGTTTCCGTTGATACTTGCATTGTTCATGACTCTATCCTTGCTTAGAGTTGTGTTGGTAGGAAGTAGATATATGCTTGTAGAAGCTTGGCTACACAAACTAGGGTAGGGTTATGCATGGAAATGAACAAGTGTGGTTTAACAAAGACTTTCGAAAACCCCAAAGGGTGGCACTAATGCCCTTGGGAGATATTGAGCTGGGTCACTACTTGACAAAGAAGTGGTGTACTGAGGCAAGTTGAGTGTGTTGTTTTTGAAAATGGATTAGATTTAAGATTTGATGACCATCCCAACCAAACATACGGGACCACACTACCCTGGTATGGGATGGGGCATTATTGATTACCTAGTTCATGCTACTATTGGCGGGAGTGGCATGGTCACTCTCGAGACGGCCATGACTATTTTTACAGGGCACCGGACACACCATTTGTACCCCCGTGCATGAGTTATGTGATGAATTTGGGAGCGTGGTCCCACAACCAGAGTTAAATTTGTGACAATGGTTGTGGCACGGGGGATGGTATCAATCGAGTGGACTCAATGTTAGTCACCTCTAGGGAAAGGTAGTAATATGGTGCTTATCCCGGGTACTTGAGGTACCACGGGTCGTGGCTGACATGAAAGTGCCGCGGATCTTGTGGGTAAAGTGTGCAACCTCTGCAGAGTGGAAAATTGTCCGAATAGCCATGTCCACGGTCATGGATAGTTGGGTGCTGTTGCTTAAACTATGTCCTGATTTTACAAAAGCTTGGGTTGAGGATATTGTTGATATGACTCGCGAGGAAGTCACAAAGAGCTTGAGACTGAGTTGGTCATAACTCTTTCTCGATGTTGATGTCTGTAACCTCTAAATACTTGTTGTAGGCACATTCATGATTTCTAAGCAATATTGATCATACTTGCATAAAAACAACTAGCTTTCCACAAAATGCCAAGTTAGTAATAGAGCCTTGCATAACTATTATGTTATCAATCTTAGGTTGCTTGCGAGTACATTCAAAAGTACTCACTAGCTTGTCCCTGGTTATTAACTTGGCGAGGCATGGAAGAGCAAGAGTTTGAAGAAGAGTTCTTTGGTGATGAACATGGGAACTAGAATTCCTTCCTAGTCATAATGCCTGTAGGGTTAAGGCAGATGGCATGGGTCCAAGTTGTCTACGAAGATTTTTGCTATGATGTTTTATTTGATGTTTAGCCCTTGAGGCTTCATCTATGTAAGACTTGACCATAATGGTCCTATTTGGATAAGACGTCATGTAATGGATGTAAACTCTTAATATTCAGTTCATTCTGTATGGTGAGCATTGATCCTTGGGATCACTATGCACACACAATCGGTGCCTTCGACTGCATAAGTTGGGGTCGCCACACACACACACACAAATGTAATATGAATCATGCTTGATGTCTCCGCCATCGCACATAGTTCATCTTATTGGTGACAATTTTATTACAACACCGTTTGTGATGCATGCATCACACACAGTTTGCTCGAAGTGTCTCTGGTTCATGTGTCGCATTAGTAGGTCGCTGCAATAGTGATACTACTACTTGTACTCCTAAACCTTGCGCCTGGCTCTTCGCCTCTTTGGGAAGTTGCATGATGGTACTACAGTGTATACCTCTGGAAATATAACACTGAATGAACTACTGCAGGTCGACCGCATGGGCGAGGGCGAGGGAGAGCGTGTAGTAGTCAAAAGCTTCTCCTCGTCCTATGATCTACCGTGCACGTGGGTGATACGTCCATTTTGCATCATGCTTTTATGTTGATATTTATTGCATTATGGGCTGTTATTACACATTATGGCACAATATTTATGCCTTTTCTCTCTTATTTTAGAAGGTTTACATGAAGAGGGAGAATGCCGGCAGCTGGAATTCTGGGCTGGAAAAGGAGAAAATATTAGAGACCTATTCTGCACAGCTCCAAAAGTCCTGAAACTTCACGGAGAGTCATTCTAGAATTAATAAAAAATATTGGGTGAAGAAAGCACCAGAGGGGGGCCACCAGCCATCCACAAGGGTGGAGGGCGCGCCCTACCCCCTGGGCGCGCCCCCCTGCCTTGTGGGCCACCTCGCAGGCCCCCGATGCCCATCTTCTGCTATATGGTGTGTTTTGAACTGGAAAAAATCAGAGAGAAGCTTTCGGGACGAAGCGCTGCCATCTCGAGGCGGAACCTGGGCAGAACCAATCTAGGGCTCCGGCGGAGCTGTTCTGCCGGGGAAACTTCCCTCCGGGTGGGGGAAATCGAAGCCATCATAATCACCATCGATCCTCTCATGGAGAGGGGGTCAATCTCCGTCAACATCTTCACCAGCACCATCTCCTCTCAAACTCTAGTTCATCTCTTGTATCCGATCTTTGTCTCAAAACCTCTGATTGGTACCTGTGGGTTGCTAGTAGTGTTGATTACTCCTTGTAGTTGATGCTTGTTGGTTTATCCGGTGGAAGATCATATGTTCAGATCCTTAATGATAATTAATACTCCTCTGATTATGAACATGAATATGCTTTGTGAGCAGTTACGTTTGTTCCTGAGGACATGGGAGAAGTCTTGTTATAAGTAAACATGTGAATTTGGTATTCGTTCGATATTTTGACGAGATGTATGTTGTCTTTCCTCTAGTGGTGTTATGTGAACGTCGACTACATGACACTTCACCATGATTTGGGCCTAGGGGAAGGCATTGGGAAGTAATAAGTAGATGATGGGTTGCTAGAGTGACAGAAGCTTAAACCCTAGTTTATGCGTTGCTTCGTAAGGGGCTGATTTGGATCCATATGTTTCATGCTATGGTTAGATTTATCTTAATTCTTCTTTCGTAGTTGCGGATGCTTGCGAGAGGGGTTAATCATAAGTGGTAGGCTTGTCCAAGGAAGGGCAGTACCCAAGCACCTGTCCACCCACATATCAAATTATCAAAGTAACAAACGCGAATCATATGAGCATGATGAAAACTAACTTGACAACAATTCCCATGTGTCCTCGGGAGCGCTTTGCTTTACATAAGAGTTCATCCAGGCTTGTCCTTTGCTACAAAAAGGATTGGGCCACCTTGCTGCACCTTAGTTACTTTTGTTACTTGTTACCCGTTACGAATTATCTTATCATACAACTATCTGTTACCGATAATTTCAGTGCTTGCTGATAATACCTTGCTGAAAACCGCTTGTCATTTCCTTCTACTCCTCATTGGGTTCCACACTCTTACTTATCGAAAGGACTACGATAGGTCCCCTATACTTGTGGGTCATCAAGACTCTTTTCTGGCGCCGTTCCCGGGGAGTGAAGCGCCTTTGGTAAGTGGAATTTGGTAAGGAAACATTTATATAGTGTGATGAAATTTACTGTTACTTTTTACTATGGAAAATAATCCTTTGAGGGGTTAGTTTGGGGTATCTTCACCCCGACCGGAAGAGCAAAGTGTTGCCCCTCAACCTACTGCACCTACTAAAAATATTTATTATGAAATTCCATCGGGTATGATAGAGAAACTGCTAGCTAATCCTTATACAGGAGATGGAACACTACATCCTGATATGCATGTAATCTGTGTGGATGAAGTTTGTGGATTATTTAAGCTTGCAGGTTTGCCCGGGGATGAAATCAAGAAGAAGGTCTTCCATTTATCTTTGAAGGAGAACGCATTGACATGGTATAGGCTATGTGATGATATTGGATCATGGAACTACAACCGATTGAAATTGGAACTTCATCAGAAGTTTTATCCTATGCATCTGGTTCATCGTGATCGGAATTATATTTATAATGTTTGTCCTCGTGAAGGAGAAAGTATCGCTCAATCTTGGGGAGGCTTAAGTCAATGTTATATTCATGCCCCAATCATGAGTTCTCAAGAGAAATTATTATTCAAAAAATTTATGCTCGGCTTTCTCATAATGATCGATCCATGTTCGATACTTCTTATACTGGTTCTTTTATGAAGAAGGATATTGAATTCAAATGGGATTTATTGGAAAGAATTAAATGCAACTCTGAAGATTGGGAACTCGACGAAGGTAAGGAGTTAGGTATAAACCTTAAGTTTGATTGTGTTAAATCTTTTATGCATACCGATGCTTGTCGTAATTTTAGCACTAAATATGGACTTGACTCTGAGATAGTAGCTTCTTTCTGTGAATCATTTGCTACTCATGTTGTTATCCCTAAGGATAAGTGGTTTAAATATCATCCTCCCATTGAAGCTAAAGTAGTTGAACCTATTAAAGTTGAAGAAGAAACTATTACTTATAATGTTGACCCTATTGTTCCTACTGCTTATATTGAGAAACCACATTTTCCTGTTAGAATAAGGGATCATGCTAAAGCTTCAACTGTGGTTCGTAAGAGTTATACTAGAATACCTACAACCCCTGAACAAATCAAAGTTGAACCTAGTATTGCTATGGTTAAAGATATCTTGGTTGATAATATTGATTGGCATGTTATTTATTTCTGGGATGAAGCTGCTAGAATTGCTAAACCCGATATTAAAGATAAACATAGACCCATTGTTGGCATGCCTGTTGTTTCTGTTAAAATAGGAGATCATTGTTATCATGGCTTGCGTGATGTGGGTGCTAGTGTGAGTGCAATTCCTTATACCTTATACCAAGAAATTATGAATGATATTGCACCTACTGAGATAGAGGATATTGATGTTACTATTAAGCTTGCCAATAGAGATACTATATCACCAATTGGGATTTTGGAGATGTTGAAGTCTGGTGTGGGAAAATAAAATACCCTACTGATTTTCTTGTTCTTGCTTCCCCACAAGATGACTTTTGTCCCATTATATTTGGTAGACCTTACTTGAATACTGGTAATGCTAAGTTAGACTGTGAGAAAGATATTGTTACTGTTGGTTTAGGGGATATGTCTCATGATTTTAATTTCTCTAAATTTCATAGAAAACCCCATGATAAAGAATTGCCTAGTAAGGATGAAATTATTGGTCTTGATTCTATTGTCGTGCCTCCTACTGATCCCTTAGAAAAATATTTGCTAGACCATGAAAATGATATGTTTATGAATGAAAGAAGGGAAATAGATGAAATATTCTTTAATCAAGGGCCTATCTTGAAACACAACTTGCCTGTTGAAATCCTTGGGGATCCTCCTTCACCCAAGGGAGATCCCGTGTTTGAGCTTAAACAATTACATAATACTTTGAAATATGCTTATCTTGATGAAAAGAAGATATATCCTATTATTATTAGTGCTAACCTTTCAGAGCATGAAGAAAAGAAATTATTGAAAACTCTGAAGAAGCACCGTGCCGCTATTGGATATACTCTTGATGATCTTAAGGGCATTATTCCCATTCTATGTCAGCACAAAATTAATTTGGAGCATGATGCTAAACTAGTTGTTGATCACCAATGATGGTTAAATCCTAAGAAGAAAGAAGTGGTAAGAAATGAAATACTAAAGCTTCTGGAGGCAGGTATAATTTATCCTATTGCTGATAGTAAGTGGGTAAGTCTTGTTCATTGTGTCCCTAAGAAGGGAGGTATTACTGTTGTTCCAAATGATAAGAATGAATTGATTCCACAAAGAATTGTTACAGGTTATAGAATGCTAATTGATTTTTGCAAATTAAATAAAGCTACTAGAAAAGATCATTACCCTCTACCTTTTATTGATCAAATGCTAGAAAGACTATCCAAACATGCACATTTTTTCTTTCTAGATGGTTATTCTGTTTTTTCTCAAATACCTTTGTCAAAAGATAATCAGGAAAAGACCACTTTTATTTGCCCTTTCGGTACCTTTGCTTATAGACGTATGCCTTTAGGTTTATGTAATGCACCTGCTACCTTTCAAAGATGTATGACTGCTATATTCTCTGATTTTTGTGAAAAGATTGTTGAGGTTTTCATGGATGATTTCTCCGTTTACGAAACTTCTTTTGATGATTGCTTAAGCAACCTTGATCGAGTTTTATAGAGATGTGAAGAAACTAATCTTGTTTTGAATTGGGGGAAGTGCCACTTTATGGTTAATGAAGGTATTGTCTTGGGACATAAAATTTCTGAAAGAGGTATTGAAGTTGATAAAGCTAAAGTAGATGCTATTGAAAAGATGTCGTGTCCTAAAGATATCAAAGGTATAAGAAGTTTCCTTGGTCATGCTGGTTTCTATAGGAGGTTTATTAAAGACTTCTCTAAAATTTCTCGGCCTCTCACCAATCTCTTGCAAAAAGATGTTCCTTTTGTTTTTGATGATGATTGTGTAGAAGCATTTGAAATACTTAAGAAACCTTGATTTCAGCACCTATTGTTCAACCGCCTGATTGGAATTTACCCTTTGAAATTATGTGTGATGCTAGTGATTATGTTGTTGGTGCTATTCTAGGGCAAAGAGTTGATAAGAAATTGAATGTTATTCATTATGCTAGTAAAACTCTAGACAGTGCCCAGAGAAATTATGCTACTACTGAAAAAGAATTTTTAGCAGTTGTCTTTGCTTGTGATAAGTTCAGATCTTATATTGTTGATTCCAAAGTAATGGTTCACACTGATCATGCTGCTATTAAATATCTTATGGAAAAGAAAGATGCTAAACCTAGACTTATTAGATGGGTTCTCTTGCTACAAGAATTTGATTTGCATATTATTGATAGAAAGGGAGCTGAGAACCCCGTTGCAGACAACTTGTCTAGGTTAGAAAATGTTCTTGATGACCCACTGCCTATTGATGATAGCTTTCCTGATGAACAATTAGCTATCATAAATGCTTCTCGTAATACTCCATGGTATGCTGATTATGCTAATTACATTGTTGCTAAATTTATACCACCTAGTTTCACATACTAGCAAAAGAAAAAGTTTTTCTATGATTTAAGACATTACTTTTGGGATGACCCACACCTTTATAAAGAAGGAGTAGATGGTATTATTAGACGTTGTGTACCTGAGCATGAACAAGAACAGATTCTACGCAAGTGCCACTCCGAGTCTTACGGAGGACACCACGCTGGAGATAGGACTGCACACAAGGTATTACAATCCGGTTTTTATTGGCCTACTCTCTTCAAGGATGCTTGTAAGTTTGTCTTGTCTTGTCATGAATGTCAAAGAATTGGTAATATTAGTAGACGTCAGGAAATGCCTATGAATTATTCACTTGTTATTGAACCATTCGATGTTTGGGGCTTTGATTATATGGGACCTTTTCCTTCCTCTAATGGGTATACACATATTTTAGTTGCTGTTGATTACGTTACTAAGTAGATAGAAGCTATTCCAACTAGTAGTGCTGATCATAACACTTCTATTAAGATGCTTAAAGAAGTTATTTTTCTGAGGTTTGGAGTCCCTAGATATTTGATGACTGATGGTGGTTCACATTTTATTCATGGTGCTTTCCGTAAAATGGTTGCTAAATATGATGTTGACCATAGAATAGCATCTCCATATCATCGTCAGTCTAGTGGACAAGTAGAATTGAGCAATAGAGAGATTAAATTGATTTTGCAAAAGACTGTTAATAGATCTAGAAAGAATTGGTCTAAGAAACTTGATGATGCATTATGGGCTTATAGAACTGCTTATAAAAACCCAATGGGTATGTCTCCATATAAAATGGTTTATGGAAAGGTTTGTCACTTAACTCTTGAACTAGAACACAAAGCTTATTGGGAAATCAAAGAGCTCAACTATGATTTCAAACTTGCCGGTGAGAAGAGGTTATTTGAAATAAGCTCGCTTGATGAATGGAGAACCCAAGCCTATGAGAATGCCAAGTTGTTTAAAGAAAAAGTTAAAAGATGGCATGACAAAAGGATACGAAAGCGTGAGTTTAATGTAGGTGATCATGTTTTGCTATACAACTCTCATTTAAGATTTTTTGCAAGAAAGCTTCTCTCTAAATGGGAAGGTCCTTACATTATCGAGGAGGTCTATCGTTTCGATGCCATAAAAATCAACAACGCCGAAGGCACAAATCCGAAGGTGGTAAATGGTCAAAGAATCAAACATTATATCTCAGGTAATCCCATAAATGTTGAGACCAATATAATTGACACCGTAACACCGGAGGAGTACATAAGGGACATTTTCCAGAATGTTTTAGACTCCGAAAAGGAATAGGTATGTGGTACGGTAAGTAAACCGACTCCAAAACGTTTCCAATGATAATTTTTATCCGTTTTGGAATATTTAAAAAATTAGGAAAATTAAAAGTAGTCTGAAAGTTGCACGAGGAGACCACAAGGGTGGAGGGCGCGCCCTACCCCCCTGGGCGCGCCCCCTGCCTTGTGGCCACCTCGTGTGCCCTCTGGACTCCATTTTCTTGCATAATACTTCTTTTGGTCGGTAAAAATTCATTATATAAACTCCCGAAGGTTTTGACCATAGTACCACGTCAAAACCCCCTATTTTCATTTTGAGTTGTTTCTGTAGCAGATTTGGAGCAAGATGTCTTCGCAAGAGTCGGTCGAAGCGAGCCGTGTATCTGATCCGACACCGGGACCAAGAGCAAATAGCGAAGCTAACCACTTCGTGCAATCAACGGATGAAGAGATTGAGGCTGACTTGAAAAGAGTGGATGCTATGCAGGAGGATCAAGAAGTTACCTCTCGTCTTCAAACAGGATTCATGCTAGAGGAACTTCAGAGCTCAGCAATTCCAAATTCGGTCATTCCTCCCAATGCTAGATTTCTCTCTTATGAAAATATGAAAAAGAGTGTTGCTTTTTCTCCCGCAGCTATGAAACATCCATGGGTGATTGGAGCTCTGGCCGTCACGGGTAAACTTCACAAGGAAATAATGGATCTTAAGCAGCAAAATAATAAGCTTGAGGAGGAGAATCGCATCCTAAGGGGCATCATCGCCAAGAATATCACATCACCACATCCGAAGAAAGAAACATAAATACATGGGTATAGGCACTCCCCTTGGCAGCTGCCAAGCTTGGGGGAGTTACCCCGGTATCGTACCACACTATCACACCTTTACTTTTATCGTTTTTCTTAGTTCGATCCTTTTGGTTATATCTTGATCTAGTAGAATAAAGTTTTAGTATGATCTAGCTTTGAGTTTTGTTTTGAGATCTATCTATGTAATCGAGTCGGTGAGTTATTTATAATAAAGAGTAGTTTTGAGTTGAGGGCTTTGCTTTCTTTCTATGATCTTGAGGGAATAAAAATAAAAGAAAGAAATAAAAGGAAATAAAAAGATCATATATTGATCTTATGGAGAGTAATGACTTCACATATAAAGAGTATGATGAATAAAATTTGTTGGGAGTTGACAAACATAGTTTTGTTCATTGTTACAATTAATAGGAAATAATAAAGAAATAGAGGTTTCACATATAAATATACTATCTTGGACAACTTTTGTAATTGTGAGCACTCATTAAAATATGACATGCTAAAAGGTTGAGGTTGGACAAGGAAGACAACATAATGGTTTATGTTTTCTTATATCTGAATAGAAGTTATATTGTCATGGATCCTCCAACATGTTGAGCTTGCTTTTCCCTCTTATGCTAGCCAAATCCTTTGCACCAAGTAGAGATACTACTTGTGCATCCAAACATCCCTAAACCCAGTTTTGCCATGAGAGTCCACCATACCTACCTATGGATTGAGTAAGATCCTTCAAGTAAGTTGTCATCGGTGCAAGCAATAAAAATTGCTCTCTAAATTTGTATGATCTATTAGTGTGAAGAAAATAAGCTTTATACGAACTTGCGATATGGAAGAAATAAAAGCGATGGACTGCATAATAAAGTTATTTATCACAAGCGGCAATATAAAGTGACGTTCTTTTGCATTAAGACTTTGTACATCCAACCATAAAAGCGCATGATAACCTCTGCTTCCCTCTGTGAAGGGCCTATCTTTTACTTTTATCTTCTACCCTTATACAAGAGTCATGTCGATCTTCACCTTTCCTTTTTACACTTTTTTCCTTTTGGCAAGCACTATGTGTTGGAGAAAGATCCAGATATATATATCCACTCGGATGTAGGTCATCATAAAGTATTATTGTTGACATTACCCTTGAGGTAAAAGGTTGGGAGGCAAGACTATAAGCCCCTATCTTTCTCTGTGTCCGACTGAAGCTTTGAACCCATAAGTATCGCGTGAGTGTTAGCAATTGTGAAAGACTAAATGATAGTTGAGTATGTGGACTTGCTGAAAAGCTATTAAATTGACTCTTTTCGATGTTATGATAAATTGCAATTGCTTCAATGACTGAGATCATAGTTTGTTGGTTTTCAATGAAGTTCTTGATTCATACTTTACCTTGTGAATGAATTGTTACTTTAGCATATGAAGTTATATGACATTATATGTTGCTGTTCTAAAGATGATCATGATGCCCTCATGTCCGTATTTTATTTTATCGACACCTCTATCTCTAAACATGTGGACATATTTTTCGATTTCGGCTTTCGCTTCAGGACAAGCGAGGTCTAAGCTTGGGGTAGTTGATACGTCCATTTTGCATCATGCTTTTATGTTGATATTTATTGCATTATGGGCTGTTATTACACATTATGGCACAATACTTATGCCTTTTCTCTCTTATTTTACAAGGTTTACATGAAGAGGGAGAATGCCGGCAGCTGGAATTCTGGGCTGGAAAAGGAGCAAATATTAGAGACCTATTCTGCACAACTCCAAAAGTCCTGAAACTTCACGGAGAGTCATGCTAGAATTAATAAAAAATATTGGGCGAAGAAAGCACCAGAGGGGGGCCACCAGCCATCCACAAGGGAGGAGGGCGCGCCTCCTGCCTTGTGGGCTACCTGGCAGGCCCCCGATGCCAATCTTCTGCTATATGGTGTGTTTTGACCTGGAAAAAATCAGAGAGAAGCTTTTGGGACGAAGCGCCGCTGTCTCGAGGCAGAACCTGGGCAGAACCAATCTAGGGCTCTGGCTGAGCTGTTCTGCCGGGGAAACTTCCCTCCGGGAGGGGGAAATCGAAGCCATCGTCATCACCATCGATCCTCTCATCGAGAGGGGGTCAATCTCCATCAACATCTTCACCAGCACCATCTCCTCTCAAACCCTAGTTCATCTCTTGTATCCGATCGTTGTCTCAAAACCTCAGATTGGTACCTGTGGGTTGCTAGTAGTGTTGATTACTCCTTGTAGTTGATGCTAGTTGGTTTATCAGGTGGAAGATCATATGTTCAGATCCTTAATGATAATTAATACTCCTCTAATTATGAACATGAATATGCTTTGTGAGTAGTTACGTTTGTTCCTGAGGACATGAGAGAAGTCTTGTTATAAGTAATCATGCGAATTTGGTATTCGTTTGATATTTTGATGAGATGTATGTTATCTTTCCTCTAGTGGTGTTATGTGAACGTCGACTATATGACACTTCACCATGATTTGGGCCTAGGGTTAGGCATTGGGAAGTAACAAGTAGATGATGGGTTGCTAGAGTGACAGAAGCTTAAACCCTAGTTTATGCGGTGCTTCATAAGGGGCTAATTTGGATCCATATGTTTCATGCTATGGTTAGATTTATCTTAATTCTTCTTTCGTAGTTGCGGATGCTTGCGATAGGGTTTAATCATAAGTGGGAGGCTTATCCAAGGAAGGGCAACACCCAAGCACCGGTCCACCCACATATCAAATTATCAAAGTAACGAACGTGAATCATATGAGCATGATGAAAACTAACTTGACAACAATTCCCATGTGTCCTCGGGAGCGTTTTACTTTATATAAGAGTTCGTCCAGGCTTGTCCTTTGCTACAAAAAGGATTGGGCCACCTTGCTGCACCTTAGTTACTTTTGTTACTTGTTACCCATTACGAATTATCTTATCATACAACTATCTATTACCGATAATTTCAGTGCTTGCAGATAATACCTTGCTGAAAACTGCTTGTCATTTCCTTCTGCTCCTCGTTGGGTTCGACACTCTTACTTATCGAAAGGACTACGATAGATCCCCTATACTTGTGGGTCATCAGTGGGCGAGGGAGAGGGCATACTTAGTAAGCAAGCTTCTCGTCGTCCTACAAGCCACCACACACGTGGGAGAGTTAGAGGGCATAGTAAGCAAGCTTCTCCGCATCCTGCGAGCGACCGCGCGGTTGGACGGGGTAGAGGATGTAGTAAGCAAGACTCTCCTTGTTATGAGAGTTGACGAGACACAGCAAAGTAGTAGTACTAGTCCATACTGCCTCCTTTCCGGTTAATATGGCTTACTTTGAAACGAGATAAATACATTGACGCTGACTATATTTCTAACAATACAATCACTAGACTTCATAATACGCTCATTACGGTCACCATATATGTTTTGCAGTAATTAGATGGTCACTAGCTCATCGTAGAGCACCATATTGCACTCTGTTGACCAGTCAAATAGTCTATGTGGCACTTTGTTGACTGGTTGAATTGGCACATGTTTTTTTGGGGTCCCACCTGTCAGTTCGCAGAGGAAAGAAATAAGTTAAACAAAACTTTACGCAGGCGCAACAGAAGTATAACCGTTGCGCGCAAACCACCCTCGATGTGTATGTGTGTACATGCACGTGTAGGTTGAGCACTTGAGCGTGAGTGTGTGTGTTGCGTCATGTGTTGTGTGCCGCATGGATGCGTGAGTGTTGCATGTGTGCATGTGTACGTGTGAGTGTTGCATGCATGCATGAGGGTTCTAGTCCCTCCCATTCACATGTTCATATTTCAAGCTTCATTAAAACGTTGCATGCAAGAATTAAGAGAAAACTCACCAATGCATGTAAGAGTTCTGGCCATTCATTGTTCACGCATTGCCAAAATTAATACGTTGATAAACATAATTTCTTGAGGAAAATGAGCCCATTAATTGTGTACTTTTGCAAAGAATAGTACTACAAAATAGTATTTCAGCACTCATCATCTCCTAAACCGGAAGGAGGGAGTTGGTACGTAATTGGCGCCGAGATGCTTGGCCAATGGTTGTTGTTGTCGGGAAGGACGAGGGTAGCAGAGGCATTATTCCCCATCGGTCAGAGAAAACTATTCAACTAGTCTTCACAGTGAAGTGACAATACACGATGCAGCAGATTGGAAACTTAATTAATAAGCTCATCTAGCATGTTGGTGTTACCAAGTCAACCTTACCCTATAATGCCATCATGTTTGCCAGTATAGCACGCTTCCGCAATTACATGTCGCACCTCTCTCTTCCATTAAATGACATATGGGCCTAGTTTAGACGGGTTACCAGCTTGATCTACTACCATCTTTTTTATGTATGCATGAGAATCCTCTACCATGCAACATGCATTAGTGCATTCTGCTACTTGTGAGCTGCGTTGGGATTTCCCTGAAGTGGAGGGGATGATGCAGTACAGTAGAGATAAGTATTTCCCTCAATTATGTAACCAAGGTTATCACGCAACAACTCGTTAACAGCACCTGCACACAAAATAACAAATCCTTGCACCCAACGTGAACAAGAGGTTGTCAGTCCCTTGGCGGTTAATTGCAAGATTAAATTTTATAGTGGTATATAGATAGATCGAACAAAAATACAAAATAAAATAAATAAAGTAAAATTGTAGCAAGTTATTTTTAATATATGATAGAAGTAGACCCGGAGGCCATAGTTTTCACTCGAGGCTTCTCTCTTGAAAATAGCATACAGTGGGTAAACAAATTATTGTTTGGCAATTGACAAAAAAGCAAATAATCATGACGATATCCAAGGCAATGATCATGTATATAGGCATCACATCTGAGATAATTAGACCGACTCCTGCCTGCATCTACTACTATTACTCCACACATCTACCGATATACAGCATGCTTCTAGAGTATTACGTTCATAAAGAATGGAGTAACGCCTTAAGCAAGATGACATGATGTAGACAAAGTAAACTCACACATGAATAAACCCCATATTTTTATCCTTGATAGAAACGTTACATACGTGTCATGTCCCCTTCTGTCACTGGGATTGAGCACCGCAAGATCGAACCCATTACAAAGGACCTCTCCCGTTGTAAGACAGATCAATCTAGTTGGCCAAACCAAATCAATAGATCAGAGATAAATACGAAGATATAATAATCATGCATAAAAGAGTTCAGAGAAAACTCAAATAATATTCATGGATAATATGATCATAAACTCACAATTCATCGGATCCCAACAAACACACCACAAAAAGTAACTACATCGTATAGAACTCCAAGAACATCGAGGAGAACATTGTATTGCAGATCAAATAGAGAGAAGAAGCCATCTAGATACTAACTATGGACCCGTAGGTCTATAGTAAACTACTCACACATCATTGGAAGGGTAGCAAGGTTGATGTAGAGCCCCTCCGCGACCGATTCCCCATCCGACAGAGTGCTGGAAAAGGACTCCAGATGGGATCTCGCGAGAACAAGAAATTGCGGTGGCAGCAAAAGTATTTGTTGGACTCCTCTATTGGTTTCCCAATTTTAGAGAATTTATAGAGGTGGAGTTAGATCAAACGGAGCCACGTGGGCCCCACGAGCCACCAGGGCGCACCCTGGTGCCTCGTGCGCCACTGCTGCATCTTCTCGTCCCCTCCCGAAGCTTCCAGGGTCACTTATGTCCAGAAAAAATCTCCAAAAAGTTTCGTGGCATTTGGACTTCGTTTGGTACTGAAATTCTGAAAAATCAAAAACAGGCAACAAACAGCAACTAGCACTGGGCACTAAGTTAAGAGGTTAGTCCCAAGAAATGATATGTAATTGCTTGTAAGTGTATATAAAACATCCAAGATTGATACTATAATAGCATGGAACAATAAAAAAATATAGATACGTTGAAGACGTATCACATTCTAAGTGGGTTTAAATCACATTGCTTCCACAAAACATGCATAAGAAAACACCGCAACATAACATGCAACAGTGCATAAAAATCCTTCAATACGCAAAAATGCATGAGAATTTCCTTTCAATTATGCAACATATTTTACAACTATGCAATAGTATAACATTATAAATCATATGTATTTTAAGTTTTAGTTCTCGTATTATTACTTCCATTATTCATGTTGCATATAATAAAATTGCATTACAATGTATTGCAAAAATGTTCCTCAACCAAGTGCTTGGCATCATCTAGTGAACTAAAAGGGTCCACGAGACATTCAAGAATTTCACATCTTTCTCTCGCTATCTCTGTCAAAATGATATTGACTCATTTGTTGTGGTACTTGTATGTGGGTGGCCTACGCATGAGTAAGCATATCCATTTGAATTTCCATTCAATCCTAAATATGCATATCATGATATGTGAGAACTGGAGATCACTATATCACCAATTCACTCTCCTATTTAGAAACTCATGGAAGATCAATGACCTTCTCTTTTCAAATGACCAAGTATTAGCATGGAAATACGAGTATGGTAAAAAATACTCCCTATGTTCCATTTTATAGTGGGCATAAGCTTTTGGCCAAAATTCCATAATGTAGTGCGTGGAATGCTATTTTAGATGGCAATACCCTTGCTGAAATGATGGATGTTGGAGGAGGTAGGGCACATGGGAGTGAGACAAACCTGCATGCAAGGGTATTTTGGTCGATAGGACAACAAACATATCATGCATTGTCAGATCCGTTTGCATGGAAATACGAGTGAAAATAAATGTGTTTGCTCTCTAAAAAAGAGGCACACCGGATGGCGCACCAACCGCACCAGCTTTGTGTGGAGGTGCTGGCATGTGTGGTACGACATTTATCCTGAAACCCCCACGCCCCCACCGAAAATAGATAAATAAAATAGTGATGACAAATATTTGGGAAAATTCTAGTTTAGCACCCTAACCGATGCTCTGAATTTCGAATTGAGATATGTCGCAGCCGGATTCAAGACCAAATTCCCCTTACGCCCCCAATCCATAAGAACAACAAATTGGATATGGAGGGATGCTTTAGTAACTTCTTGCCCACCCTGAATGTTCAAATTCCTCATTCTCCGTGACCCTAGAGGTCATAGGTCAACTCCCTTTCCTAGTACGGATAGTAGTATGTGTGTTTTCTATGATGTGACGTGAGCATCTGCGATTGTACTCTCAGTCTCTACTATATACTACTATTTGTCCGTCATGTATTTTTTTGTTATTGTACTCGGTACTATGGAGTATTTGTACTTGGTGAGTTACTTTTCTTAAATGTTGCATACCCGTGGATGTAGGAACTAAATTTCAAACATAGACTCGTTGCCCATGGATAAAATCAGATGTTAGCATCGTGGTCAGCCCCTCCACACAAGAAAAGGCATCCCTATGTATTTTTAGCTGTCGGGCTAGAATCCTACGGCTGCGGTTATTTCTCCTTCCTTCGTCATCATGTTCAATGATTGATCACGCCTGCCATGTCACCTACACATTGTCGTCCTGCTTGTTTTGTAGCTCCGCAGTCAGGAGCGCGTTGGACTACTCCCATATCTTATTCCTCGTCGCGCCTCATCTTGGCATCGGGCACACCCACCCACGCACCCCTAGACCATGCATGCAATGCCTCGAGCTCGCATAGCCCCGCCTCCCGCCATCAAAGAGAGCCTAGAGCTCATCGCCGGCACACCCCTCCCCCTCGGTCGACTAAGAAAAATTCATAGTTCACACGTGACGCCCTCGCTTGCCCACACGCTGCATGTTGGCACACGTGTACTACCTAGTTTAAGTAAGTACTTGTGTACAAGAGAGGGAAATAAATCGAGAAATATCCAACGGAGACATGTCGAGCATTTGTGTAGGAGAGAGGAAGGTGTGCTAGCGTCGTGGTAGAAACTATGAGCCTCATAGGGAACTGTAGGGATATCTCTTTAAGGGCGAGAGGGGAATTTGGTGCATGTGTGCGTGTTAAAGAGAGATCGAGTGAGAGTGAGGCCCGTGAGAGATAGATAGAGAGAAAAGAGATACTCCCTCCGTTAGATAATGTAGTGCGTATAATTATTGAAAAGTCAAACTTTCGAAAGTATGACAAAGTTTAGAGAGGAAAAATATTTATATTTATAATACCAAAGATATCTAATATGAAACTACATCTTGTGATGAGTCTAATGATATATGTTTGACATTCTAGATGTAAATGTTTTTCTCCACATACTTGATCACACTTTGTGAGGTTTGACTTTTCAAAAAATCTTTATGCTATGGACCGGAGAGAGTACCTACATACAGAGAGATCAAGTGTGTTTGCGAAGGAGGAGTGATTGTGCAAAAAGAGAGGATGTGTGTGTGTGTCTGTGAAAGAGAAAGGGACAACACACCATAAAGTAGAGAGAAAGTGTGTGTGTCTTATGCAGATATATCACACATGCGTCTCCAAACGAGAAAGCATGGTGAGGAGATACACGGAGATAGTGTGTGGTCATATACAACGGAGGGAGAGAGACCCTAGCACGTGGCCAAGAGAGGTCTGGCAAACAAGGGAAAGAGGTCGAGAGAGACATAGGTAGAAAATGGAGCCATGGGGAGGGAGAGAGGGTGTGTTTGTGATAGAGAGATCCTCTCGAGATCATGAGGGGACTATATGGGTGGGAGATCTAGATACAAGGTGTGCGTGTGATAGAAATTTACCACGAGAGAGATGGAGATAAACCTAGGAATAGAAAGAGACAATGCATGTGTTTGTGATGGAGAGTGAGGGATAGTCATACCTAGGGGGGAGTGCGTGTGCCAGTGATGAAGTGAGAGATAGTCGTACTTAGGGGGGAGTGTGTGTGTGCGTGTGAGATAGAGAGAGAATGAGGGAGACAGAGTGTTAGATGGGTCTATGTAGTGCGAGTGAGATATGCGTATGTGAGACATAGGTAGATAGAAAGTTTGAGAGAGGGAGAAGAGCCCCGAGACGGTGAAGTGTGTGAGAGAGAGTTATGGACAACGACCGAGAGAATATGTGTGTGTCCGACTAGGGCACCCTAGCGAGTTAGCTTAGAAAAGAGAGTCATACATTGTGTGCGAGACCGACCTATACATAGAGGGTGCATACAAGTTAGAGAGACCTAGAGAAAGAGGGGACCGGCAACGATTGTGTTTGTATGTGTGCGAGAGAGGCCCAAAGTGTTGGGTAGAGAGAGAACAAGAGTGTGGGAGAGGGGAGAGGTCACGTGTATGCGTAGAAGATTGACATAAACCATGATTCAATATAAATTGCATTCAAATATTTGAATTGGAGAACATGGTGTTTGCAACTCACATGTGAACGGAGATAGGTGTATTAAACAGGTTTATTAATTTGACCTTGAGCATTTGAATGGTGTCATATACTATAATACAAGTTGCTATTCAATTGAGGTGTTCAATTTTGGATTTAGTCCACAATTTTGACCGAGTCAATGAGATATTTCATTGAATTGAGGTATTTCATTTTGGGATTTCTTCACATTTTTAGTGGGCCAACTATTTGTCAAATTAATCTGTAGCAACAAGCATTTAAAAACACATTAGCCCCGTCCATCATCTCACCATCTAAAAAAGAAGTGGCAAGATGTGACACTATAGAACTATTATTTTAACATTTGGTTCGAATTGACATAGAACAGTAGACGTGGATGCTTTTTGTCCCAAAATTTTAACGAATCGCTAAAACACCCTCTGCTCGGTGGAAATCGCCCAAGCAAATAAAATGGGAGACACGGAATTACTGCCCTATCTATGACCTGCATCAATTGGCCCGTTCTATATTGAGGGTAGATTTGTAACCGCCCTCTCCTCGGCCGAAATAGTAGGCACCCACTAATTTATAAACTATGGGCGGCAAAAAACCCTCTCCTCCGCAAAAATTGCTCGCGCCCAATACTTCAAAGCACGCCCTCCTCGCCCGAAATCGCTGGCGCCCACTATTTGGGAGAAGCAAAGTTACCCTACTATCCCCGACCCGCAAGAATTAGAGCCAAGCCCATAGGTCAAAAGACATGGGTATAATTGGAACTTCCACCATATTTTAGACAAAAGCGTCCGTAAGACATGGTTTCCTCTCCCAATTCCCCATTCATACACCATGGGCGCCAAATCACCTTCTCCCCAATCGCGAAACCTCAACCCCTCCTCTATGCCCCACCGCACCAGATTCACCGTCGCCCTCCTCCCTAATGTTGGAGCCATTGTGCACTGGCCCATGTGCCTCTTACTAAGTGCTGCCAGAGCTGCCTTGACGATGACCATGTCAACCGTTCCACAGCCGATTCAACCGCACCATCGCACACAGCACCGGAGCGGCTCCAACTTCGAACATGTCCATTGCCCCCATGCTGGTCCCCCATAGCCATCGACCGCTGCCACATATCTCCTTCCCCATCGTCGGGAGCCAACGCAACCACACCGGCCACACCGACTCGATAGATGAAACTACTGATGACCCACAAGTATAGGGGATCAATCGTAGTCCTTACGACAAGTAAAAGTGTCAAACCCAACAAGGAGTAGAAGGAAATGACAAACGATTTTTAGCAAGGTATTCTCTGCAAGCACTGAAATTATCGGTAACAGATAGTTCGATAGCAAGGTAATTGTTGGTGCAATGATAGGCCCCTTATGTTTTTGGAGTTTGTTGACATAAACAGTATGGGACTTATGTGTTTGCTAGTGCACACAGAGTAACAGGTCCCTAATGTATAGAGGAGTTTGATGAAAACGACGAAGATAATCTCCCTGCGCTGCAGTGAAGGTTATCACCGATGATTATGATGACAAGAGTTACCCCTCGAAATTTGCTAAAGTGAAGCAATTGGTTTGGTGTCTGTCCGAGGAAAATGACTGCGTCCGAGGAGATTGAAGACGAAGTGAAGACGTACCATTTAGTTCGTTGTTCGTCTTCTCTTTTTTGAGTCATAAGACCACCGTACTATTAAGTGGGGTATAGCATTCGAAACTTTGATTCTCTGATGCTAAACCCAAATCCTATGAAAGTTGTAAGAGAAATCTCTTTGTGTTCCGAGCAAAGACTTGCCAGCAAGAGACTATGATCTTCACTTCGAGAGATTTGTCTCAGACCGAGGAGTTAGCATTACTTGTTCCTCAAGTAATGTTACCGTTGCTCCAAGATCCGACCGTTGTGAATGTGTCGATTGGCCATTGGCTGGACCGCGTGTCCAAAATGGTCATTTCCCATATGGGAAGGCTGCGTCTATAAATAGCCACCCCGCGCCGGCTTTTCCCGGTGGTTGCTCCGTTTGATTCTGAGAAGATTGTTGAGCAACCCCTTCTATGAGCGATTTGTGTTTAAAATCCATCAAGAGAAAAACTTCTAGAGCCGAAGAATTAGATAGTGGTTCAGCATCACTAGAATCTAAGTCCAGTACTGTCTTGGGTGGACACGATCACCTACGGGGCCACGAGCCCCTTTGTGGTTCGGCAGAGGGGAGATCATGTTGCACAAAGAGCAAAGGCCATGAGGCAGCACAACGATGTGACTCTGGTAGTTTTTACCCAGGTTCGGGCCGCTGAGAAGCATAAAACCCTACTCCTGCTTTGGTGGATTGAATGGAGGAACACGAAGAACACGCGGTGCTCAAGCTTGGCAAGGTGGTCTCGGGGAGAGCTCCTACATGTGTACAAGTGTGGAATGGTCCGAATCCTTCTCTAGGTTGCCTTGGACCTCCTTTTATAGCCCAAGGGTAACCACAGTTGCAAAACAAACATTATCTTATGATTACATAGCTAACAGTGCTATCATACCTAACTCTGGCACTTGGGACAAAACGCCATAAATGCTTCCTTAGGTGGCGCACTGGGGTGCATCCCCTGCAAGCTTATGCAGCCGCTTAGCCACCTTCTGCTTATCATCTTGACACGCCTCTGGACGGGTGTCAAATAGGTGTGATCTCTCTTCTAGAAAGGTGCCACATGCTTAATGGGTGCCACTTAATCACCTGGAGTGCTTGACACCGCATCGACAAGTGACTGGCGTCGAGGCGCGGTGGTGTCCTGGCGATGGTTTTGGTCATGGCGACCCCGGCAAGCTGGCCGGGGCGATTCTGGACTTGCCTTCAGGGTGGTCTTGACCTGGTCGGGCTCTTCTGCCCAACAAGGGAGGCCTTCCCAAGGTGATATCCTGTTGCTTTATTTTTCTTAATGCTCCTTGATCTCACGATGAGCGGCTTCTCTGGCTTGGCCTTGCATTACATGTTGGTATTGGATGCACGATCATTAGCACACCCGTGCATGAGTCTGGTCAGTGAACGTGGATGTTTGTTCCACCGATAGGAGCCCCGGGGCCTAGCCCACACATGTTGCCGGGCATCATTGGGTAGGCCCCAACAAATACACATACAGACACGTCGACCATGCCGCGGTAGGATCCATGTCTTCTTTGATATCTTCTTTGCTTCTTCATTAACCTAGGATTCAATTAGTTCCTGGTTTCCCCCCGAGCCGTGCTGAACGATGTGGGGCTACCCACGTAATGGCCCATGAGTCGCCTATATTCACGGGGAGGCAACTGCCATTTTACTCATCCCACTACTCCTGTCGTTTCCGCCATGTACGCTGCATGCATTGCGCAGGGTTGGTGGCGGATGCGTAGGGCGCTTGGATGAGTGCCATGGTAGAAAGCTCAGCATCGTGGATAGGCGTAGGATGACGGTCAGTGATTCGGGATGTTGCCAGTGACACAGACGGACCGGACTGGTGGAGCGCGGCGGTTGCCACGGGGTAGTGGGGGGCCAGCCTCCCGCTATGCTCCGCTATAAAAAGGGAACGCAAAGGTGGGCGAAAGGGCTCACCCACGCATCTCTTTCTTCTTCTTGTGCACCCTCTCCCACCATGGTGAGGGGAAGAGGGTGCGGCCGAGTTCCTGTAGCAGCAACAAGAGCTTCCTCTCGGCACCGTATCCATGCCCCTTGTGGGGACGTAGTGGCTGGATCCAGTGCACAAGGCGGGGCCGCAGGACGTGGTCGTGGCCGGCACAGTGCTCGGGGCCGAGGGGGATGCGGCGGTGGCTCAGCTACTCCCCCTCCAGCCGCTTCGACTCTAATGGACGGCCATGTCGGGGATACGCCACTGGAGTTCATCGTCAGGCTGCGCGGGCCCCCGCGCAGTCGTCTTTGGCTTCCTACTCCTTTTGCAAGGGTAATGGAGGTTGAATAGCCGCACGCGTTGAAGTTGCACATGAGGGGTTGCTGTAATGGCAACATGCGGGTGGATGTGGTGCTCCCCACACCTCACATCATGCTTCTCCGGCACGGCTGGAAAACCTTTGCTCGTGCCCATAGCTTGGCGGAGGCACACATTTTCCATTTTAAATTAATGGATGCCAACCTGCTTTCCATCAAGATCTTCGGGTGCTCGCTTAGGGTGCTGGGCGGAGAGCTCAACCAACGACACTGACGGCGAAGACGACGGCGCCGAGCCGGAGGACGGCGGCTCAGAGTCCAGCTGAGCACCGGATGCACCATCACCGTTAGCTAGGCGCCGGCGGCACCATCATCTGCACCTGGCCCTCTCCCCGGTAGAGTGATTTGCCGGGGTGTTGGTTGTGGATGCCTCCGCCTCCTCCAGTTGGACCACGACAGGAGTCCTTGTGTACTCTGTCTTCATCTTCCCTGTCGGTGTCCCTCCTGCCATGTTCCTCTGGTCCTGGCGGTGTTGACCAGGGCATCGCCTAGCCGCTCCTTCCATCCTTCTCGCTTTGCCCCCGCCCTCCTGATCTTGTCAGGATGCGTCCCACGGGCCTTGACGGGGTCAGGCTGTACTTCTGCCTAGGCACCCCTTTTGCCCTCTTCACCTCCCTCTATAGCTCCTACGAGGAGAGGTACAAGAAAGGCATTACGGGGAACTTATCCTTTTTCAATTTAAAAGATGTAGGCACCTGCCAAACTTTAGCTATAATTATGTAATCCTCCATCTAGTCTTGTACTCTGTATGATTTGCACTTGTTTATCCGCATATTAACGAAGTAGGAAATGCCTGCTGGGTACTCGTGCATGTATTATGTCCATGCTGAGGTAGCCCCTCAATACTCAAGGTTTCCCGGCAAGATACCTTGCCAGTCCCTTCCGTTGCTGCCGCCGGACCCGGCCTGACGGGTCAGGAGTATGGAAGGAAACCGGCCCCTCGCCAATCCCCTCCCCAAACGCCACTCCAACCATCCTATCGCTCCGACAAGAAGGAGTTGTCGAGGACCATTATGCTAGGCTGCTCTCACTTTCCCCTTTCGAGAAGCTCACCCGCAGCAGGGGCCAGTTGATAATACAGGGGAGAAAACACTAGCATACGATCCAACTTAAATGGATTGGGTATCATAGCAAAAATCATACTTAAGAAAACATGCATGCAAGTCTAGGCGCCAGCGCTTTGTTTTATTATCTTTGCACAGGGTCTGCGCCTGGCTTTGTACAAAGGGTTACATGCACATCGGCAAGGCTTGTACAAAAGGTGGCTGCTAGGGACTGAGCCCAGCAGACGGGCCTTATGGGTAGAATTTACGAAGATGCTCAATATTTCATGAGTTTTGCGTTTGAATGCCATCTTCGGTCTCCAGATGGATTGCGCCAGGTCTGGTGACTTGTACTTCCAGGTAAGGGCCTTCCCACATCGGCGTCAACTTGTTGGTACCCTTGGCGGACTGAACATACCTAAGGACAAGTTCGCCTTCCTCAAGGCTCTAGGCATGCACCTTGCGGCTGTGATAGCGGCGCAGGGCTTGCTGGTAGTGTGCAGCACGTAAACGCCCTAGAGATGATCTTCCTCGAGGAGCACGGCATCGTCATGCCGTAGCTGCTCTTGTTCTACTTCATCGTAGGCATGACTCGAGGTGACCCGTATATGAGTTCCGTGGGGAGCACTGCCTCCGCCCCATACACTAGGGAGAAGGGAGTCTGGCCGGTAGCTCGATTTGGTGTCGGCCAGAGGGACCAAAGAACCACCGGCAGCTCATCAATCCAATGCCTACCGCATCTCCGCAACCTGTCAAAAGTTCTTGTCTTGAGTCCTTGCACCACTTCAGCATTCATCCTCTCAACTTGCTTGTTGCTCCGTGGATGAGCAACAGAGGCAAAAGAGACCTTGCTTCCAAGGCTTTGGATGTACTGCATAAGGGTGCGGGTCGTGAACTGGGTGCCGTTATCGATAATCACTCTGTTAGGTACTCCAAAGCAGCACACCAATCCTATCAAGAACTTGACAGCTGATTGCGCGGTCACCTTCCTCACTGGCTCCACCTCAGGCCACTTTGTAAACTTGTCGACTGCTATGTAAAAGAATTCAAAGCCCCCGACAGCACGAGGGAAGGGGCCCAAGATATCGAGCCCCTAGACCGAGAATGGCTAGGACAAAGGGATCATCTGGAGAGCTTTAGCTGGCTGATGAATGTTCTTAGAATGGAACTGACAGGCTTGACACTTGGTGACTAGCTCAGTCGCATCCTGGAGGGCTGTGGGCCAATAGAAACCCTGTCGGAAGGCTTTTCCAACCAGGCTCTTGATCCAATGTGGGAGCCACACACACCCTTGTGTATCTCTGCCAATATCTTCAGTCCATCTTCCCGGCAAATGCACTTCAATTTCACACCGTTTGGCCTTTTTCTGTACAGTGTGCCGTTGACAAACTGGTACATATTTGACCATCGGGCTATTTTTTCAGCTTCTTCTTACTCTTCGGGAAGTTCTCCCGTTTGAAGGAAATGGACTATGTGTTTCACCCAAGTTGGAGCTTGTGGCTCGACAACTAGGACTAAAGGCACCTCCATGTTCGTGGGAGTGCTCAGCTCGACCGTAAGAACTTGTGGCTCCGCGGGAGGGTGCTGCTCACCAACCAAAACGGAGTTGTCCCCAGCAGCCTCTCTACCAGTGGCTTCGGGGAGTCCTGTCAGGAGATACTTGTCAGAGTCCAACTTTCTCCTAGTTCTGGCCATTGTTAAAGGGGATACTGATGATTGAGTTAGATGGAGGACAAAAGTCCCTGGTTCCACAGGGAGCTTCTGTGCGGCGCACTTTGACAAGTGATCAGCAATGTTATTTTTCGCACGTGGTACGTGCTCCACTTGCAACCCATCAAAGTGCTCTTCCAACTTCCTCACCTCCTCCACATATGCCTCCATCAACGGACTCTGATAATCCTTATTGACTTGCCTCACCACGAGTTTCGAGTCTCCGCGGATGATCAGTTTCTTGATTCCCAACTCCACCGCAATTCTGAGCCCAGCAAGGAACCCCTCATACTCAGTAGTGTTGTTGGTGGCCTTCTCCCAGGGAAAGTGCATTTGAACCACATATTTGAGATGCTCTCCAGTGGGCGCGACAAGAAGTACGCCAGCTCCAGCACCCTGCAGTGAGAAAGCACCATCAAAATACATGATCCATTCTTGAGGCAATTCTTTGCCGGGGAGAACTATCTCTGGTTTTTCTTCGTCTGGAGTGGGTGTCCATTCTGCAATGAACTCTGCCAACGCTCTGCTCTGGATAGTTGAGGTACTTTCATATTTTAAACCAAAGCTTGATAGCTCTAGTGCCCAATCAACTATCCTTCCAGTAGCTTCAGGTTTCCTTAATATGTGCTGCAGTGGGAAAAGGGTGACAACTGTGATCTCGTGGGCTTGAAAGTAGTGGCGCAGCTTCCTCGAGGCCATGATAAGGCCGAAGATCAGCTTTTGCACTTCAAAGTAGCTTGATATGGCTCCCTGTAGTAGGGAACTGACAAAGTAAACTGGTCGCTGTACCACCTTCTTCCTTGCCGCGGTCTTGGGGTTGCCTTCTATGGCTTGCCCTGCCTCCCCCTGGTTTGCGTCACGTCCTGCCACTGGTGCTTTGGTTCCTTCTCTGGAGGGGTTAGTTGCTGCGGCTATTTCCTCGTCCACTTCTCGCTGCGCCACCAGTGCTGCACTAACTACTTGATTCGTTGCAGCTAAGTATAGCAACAATGATTCTTGAGGCTTAGGCGCGACTAAGGTGGGAGCAGAGGAAAGGTAAGTTTTCAGGTTTCGTAGTGCTGCTTCTGCCTCCCGGGTCCACTACACCGGGCTAGCCTTTTTGAAGATTTTGAAAAAAGGCAAGGTGCGCTCAGCAGACATGGAGATGAACCTACTCAGCGCGGCAATGCATCCAGCCAAACGCCTTACGTCCTTGACAGTCTTGGGTGCTTGTATTTGCTCGATTGCTCTGATCTCATCGGGGTTAGCCTCTATTCCCTATTGGGACACAAAGAAACCAAGGTGCTTGCCGGATGGGACGCCAAACACACATTTGTCAGGGTTTAGCTTCAAATTGATCTTGCACAAGTTTGCAAAGGTTTCTTCAAGGTCTTGAATGAGTGTTGATCTATCCCTGGTCTTGACCACTATATCATCCATATATGCTTCTATGTTTCTGTGCAGCTGGGGTTCGAAACCAATCTGTACTGTTCTCGCGAAAGTGGATCCAACGCTCTTTAACCCGAAAGGCATACACACAAAGGAGTACGTGCCACATGGAGTTATGAATGCGGTTTTCTCTTCATCTTCCTTGGCCGTAAATATCTAATGGTACCCGGATTATGCATCCAAAAAGGATAACAGATCACATCCAGACGTGGAATCAATAATCTGGTCAATGCGCGGCAGGGGGAAAGGGTCTTTTGGACATGCTTTGTTCAAGTCAGCGAAATCAATGCAGATCGTCCATTTCCCGTTTGCCTTGCGCAATACCGATGGGTTTGCTAACCAAGTTGGATGCAACACTCCTCTGACCAAACCAGCTGCTTCAAGTTTCTTGATCTCCTCGGAAATGAACTGCTGCCATTCTAAAGCTTGCTTTCTGACCTTCTGCTTGACGGGCCGAGCGTGTGGACAGACAGCAAGGTGGTGCTCAATTACCTCCCTGGGAACACCGGGGATGTCAGATGGTTGCCAAGCAAACACATCGATATTCTCCCACAGGAAGGCAATGAGCACGCTTTCCTATTTGTCATCAAGGATGGCGCTAATGGTGAATGTACCGTCAGCGCCATCCTGCCTCACCGGAACCTTTTTCACAGCAGGTGAAGCAACCTTGGGTTTCTTGCTAGTGGAACTTTTCAGTAGGTCATCAACATGCGCAGCGCACTCCGAAGAGGCGCGCTTCCCAGAGTCCTTGCCGGTATCTGTGCTAGCCTTCTTTCCCTTCAAAGTTTCCTTGGCGGGAGTTGTGGCTTCTGCAGCCTCAGCTGCTACCGGGTACCGATACATCTGATCCACACATATGATTGCGTCTTTCTTATCCGACGGAATGGAAATGGTACCCATTGGTCCTGGCATCTTCAAGGTGTTGTAGGCATAGTGGGATGCTGCCATGAATTTTGCCAGGGTTGGGCGACCTAGAATCCCATTGTAAGGCAAAGGAAGCTCAACAACGTCAAACACGACCCTCTTAGTCCGATAATTCAACTCCTCGTCAGGGATCTGCAATTTGCTAACCACCTTAGGAGAGATCATGTTCAATCCGGTCCCACCGTCAACCAGCATCATTGTTACTTTGAGGTTGCAGATTGTTGGGGAAACGAACAATGGCAGACACCCAACCGCAGTAGTGCGGTCAGGGTGATCCTCTTCGCCAAAGATGATAGGCATGCGGGAGCATTTAAGTGGCCTTCGGGAATCTGCGGCTGGCTCCACGGCATTGACCTCATGAGCCCATTGCTTGAGCCAGTGATGAGAGGAGTGCAAAGATGCACCCCCGTCAACACACATAGCTTCGGTTGCTTTCTGGAATTCTTGCTCGCTGGTTTCTTCCTCATCCTCTTCATCACTGCCATCCTCTCCTTCTTTCTTTTCACGGCCTCTAGCAGGTTTTTCCTTTTGCTGTGGGGTCTTGCCGCGGCGGCCTCCTCTGCCACCACGGCCTTTTCCACCAGCACTTTTTTGGCCTCTCTCCTTGTCGTGCTTCTCGTACTCAGCTTTTTTTTCTTGACAAGCTACTCAACATGGTGGCATTCTTGGAGATCATGACCTTTGGTGCGGTGTATTTTGCAGTATGGCCCGTCAGACTTCCCGGCTTTCTCTGCCACCGCGGCCTCCCAGCAATCAGCACATGAGGCAGCTCCCTTGCCGGGGGCCTTGGTTTTGGCCTTCTTGCCGGTACTAAGATCACCAGAGCTCTCAACGACTAATACTGTCTTTTCCTTGCGTTTCCTATTGCGCCTTCGGTTCCTCCTCTTCAGGTTAGTGGCTTCATCGTCATCATCTGAATCGATTTCGACGCCAGCCTCTTCCCCGGGGAGTCGCCTTCCTTCTTCAATGCGAGCACACTTGTCCACCAAAGTATCCAATTCGTTGACGGTCTTAGGCAGCCAGACATTCATTTTGGCTCGCATCCTCCTGCTGTGTACATTCGAATGGAACACGGCAATCACTATTGCTGGATGTATCTCCGGAATGTTGCGGTGCACTCCTCTGCATGTACTTACGCAAGCCCTCCCCTACTGTCTATGGAAGGACCTGGAAGTCACTGGGCTGTCCAGGCTCTTGGTGGCCACCTATAAAGGCGCCAATGAACTCATTGCACAACTCAGCCCATGAGGAAATAGAGTTCTCTGGCAGGTGCTGTCGGATTCAGGGCTCCGCAGACACAAGAAGGTTGGAACTCTGGGCGTGTGTGAAGATCTCAACCGGCTCAAGTGTCAAGCTCACCACCCCACAGCCTAGCCTCATCAAGCTCACGCGAGCAGGGAAGAAGAAGATGAACACAGTAGTTTACCCAGGTTCGGGCCACCTTGCGGTGTAAAACCCTACTCATGCTTTGTGGTGGATTGGCCTCACGAGGAGGCTGAGGATGAACTAGTACAGTGGATGAGTGGCCTCGCGAGGGCTCAATTGGTGCGGGTGGAATGGTCGAGGGTCCGATCCGGGATCGATCTCCTTCTACGGTGATGCCTAGCCTATACTTATAGTGGCCTTGGTCCTCTTCCCCCAAAACTTAGGCGGGAAGGGATACCACAATGGCCAATTTGAAAGGGGACAAGAAGTACATCTAATCCTGGCGAAAGGTAGTCTTCACCTGCAAAGCTTCTAGTCGTGATGCAGAGGTGGGCTCGGCGATGACGTCCGTCCTACCGAGCTTGTGGTATTGATCTTGTTGCACCGGAAACTGTCTCCTCTGCGTTTACTGGGCCCGCCTGGCCTTGGTAGTCATGGCTCACATCATCACAACCTCATGAGGCTGGGTACCTGCATAGAAGTCTCCGCCCCTCGGGAGGCAGCCTAGGATGGCCACTCCTCTGGAGGTATTGATGTCGTTCGCCTCGTGAGGCATGGGCCCTCGCGAGGGTCTTGCCTTGGAGTCATTGTAGTTGGGACGTACAGGGCCATCCATGGGCCCATGCGCTAGGCTGTAGGCAGGTAGATCTGGGCACTCCCGATCCCAGAACGCCGACAGTAGCCCCCGGGCCCAAAGCGCGCTCGGCCTGGCTTCGAGGCGAAGGCGAGCAGCAAAGGGCGAAATGCCGCGGGCCCAATCGCCTGCCAGGCTCGATGTGTGGCACACGACGGGATGCGGACGCCTCCGCTTCCCCACGTCGGCTTGGCAACTGCCCCGACTGACGAAAGTCTTGGGTGTGCATGCTGCGAGATCATCATAGTGGGAAGGTGGAGGGACGCCGGTTGGCCCATGATCGCCTATAAGAGGGCGAGGGGGCAGTGCCCCGTCCCATCTTTGTCCTCTCGCCATCTCTTCTCCTACCTCCGCCGTAGCCACCATCTTGCCGAAGCAACCATGGCGCCATTGAGGAGGTTCATCGCTGAGGAGAAGGGCAAGGCCCCAAGGAGGGGCCAGAGGCACTGCCGCTCAAGAGGGGGCACGATTGCCGCTGGTACGCCAGGTCACGATGTCGTGGTCAAGGCTAGGGGGTGAGGTCCTGATAGTCAGTAGGAGCTCCTGAGGTGCGATGCTAAGGAGCCCCCTTCGACGCGCAAGCAGTCTGCGCAGAAAAGGAGCGGTCCCGCCTTGCGGGGGTAGCTAGGAAAGAGGGCCTCGACCAGTAGCCAAGGCGGGCAGACTGATTTACTTAGCCTTTGTGAGTTGGACCACTGCCCTCCTGAAGTGGCAGGGTGTCGGCCACATTGCTTGAACGCCCGTCTCCCGAGGTTCCTGTGAATTAGGCAATTACATAATACGAGAGGCGTCATGCGTTCGCTGGTATGTTCATGATCATTCCATGAGAAGACGAAGGCACTAAGGACCTGGTGAGGTGACATGTACGGGGGTGGCCCGAGAGTCAGAGCTCAGTCTCTTAGATTTATCGATGTTGCAGGGACGAACCCGAGCCCAGGCGCCGTGCCAATAGCCCCCCTCATGGGATGCTCAGAAGGAGAACTTGCGACGCGCGAAGCCTGCGAAGGTGATTCCAGAAGAGATGCATCATCATGCGTAAGGTTAACAGCCAGAGCAGCTCACGGGGGCACAAGCGGTTCAAGGTACATGCGCAAAATGATACAACTGCAGGGGCGGGCCATAACAGCTTGAGGGTAATGCAGCCTGAAGGGCGCCCTCAACTAAACAGACCAAAAACTCACCTGGCACTAGTGTTGTAGGAGCATCGAGGTAGCTGGAGATGCATGCGATGAAGATAGCTTCTCATGAGCTGGACGGCTCCAGAGGCCTGGGAAGCTCATGAGGCCAGGGGGCACTACAAAAAAAAGACACATCCGTGACATTTTGGCCCGAACGAAAAAAAATTCTGTCATGCTTATGACACTTCTATGACGATAATTGTGACAAAACCCGGTATCATCATAGATGTGGTGGGCTCCTACTTCTATGACAAAAAATCATGACAGAAAATGGGCTTTTTGTCCTGGGCGGGCCGGGAACGCACCTGCATGACATTCTTTCGGCCGTCCATGACGGAAAAAAATGTGGTAGAAGCGAGGGCGAGGAAAATTTCGGGGAGTTCCCGGTTACGGTGGGTGGTCGGGGCCGAGCGATGCGCGTTTCTCTCATATACGTACGCGCGTGTGTGCGAGGCGTTGGGCTCTAACTAAACCCGTGCGAGGCGTTCTCTTACTGAACCCGAGCGATTGCACTAGCTACGTTACTGAACCCGAGCGATCGATCCCTTGGCTATTAATTGAACCCGAGCGATTCCTTCGCTACTGCTGCTAACTGAACCCGATCAATCGATTGCTGCTGCTGCTGCTTACTGAAGCCGATCAAACCTGCTGCCTCTTGATGAACAGTGAATGTGGGGGTTGGTTGAACGAGTCGAGACGTACGTGGTTGGGGGTGGATGAACAGTTCCCGATGGGGGTTGGATGAATAGGACCCCGTGGTAGCAGGCCGTTGCCACTTGATGAACAGGACCACAAGAGAAGGCCTCCATAGCCGAGCTGGTTGGGGGTGGATGAACAGGACCCCGTGGAGGGCTGGTTGAACAGTAGCCGGTGGAGGGCTGGATGAATAGTACCCCCATGGATGAACAGTAGCTGGTGGAGGCAGGAGAAAGACGCGGTGGATGAACAGTGCAGGTGGAGGCTGAAGGAAGTCGATGGTGGGTGAACAGTAGCCCGTGGAATACCGTTTTGCGGTATGCTACACCCCTCCCAATGAACAGGACACCCGTTTAGACCGTAGCGCTCCAGCACAAGTCCGTTTCCTCCGTTTTGCGGTATGCCACACCCCTCCCGATGAACAGGATGCCGTTTCAACCATAGCCGGTCGAACAGAAGGCCGTTTCCTCTGTACTACGATACGCCAGACCCCATTTCGATTGTTCTGTCCAAGCCGGTTGGCTCCTGTTGAACAGGACGCATTCCGACCCAGTCTGTGGCCTCCCGATAAACAGGACGTTGTTTCTCTGTTCCGACCCAGCCGGTTGGCTGCCTGATGAACGGGATGCCATTGCTACCGTCTGTTGCCTCTCCATGTACACGAGCCCTGGCTGTACATTTGCACGAGTAGGCATTCGAGACCGCACCCGTATGTATGTATGTGGCCCTATTTTTGGGCATCTGGCTGTACGTACATGTACATGGTTTAGACTAGACTACCTGAACTGCTACGTCGGGTACTCTACTACTACACATGCCGCTGCTTGCTCGGCCACGGTTCATCGTTGCAGAGAGACCGATCGACCAGTATGTACATACACGTTCGCGACCAGACAGACAATACTACGTACGCTTCAACCGGGTGGGTCCCAGCTGTCAGGAAGGATAAGGACGCACTTCCTTGCATGCGAAGATATAGCTGGTGGGTCCTGGCTGTCAATGGGAGGAATCAATTTTATTTCACGAGTAATAAGGAGGCACTTCCTTGTGTTTGAAGATGTAGCTGGTGGGTCCAGCTGTCAGCCTCACAGCCTAAAGTCCTCTTCCGATGGCTGTTGTTCATTGACCTCACTCAGCACGAGGCACCGAGAGCATCAAGGCGGTGGACGACGGTGAGGCCCAGGAAGGGAACGACACGGAGCCTGAGAAGACGAGGCAGGTGGATGCCCACGCGGATGGGAGTATGAGGGTTCACTGGTTCGGCTGCGGCGTAAGGCTGCCATCGCCAGAGAATAACAGGGGGTGTGGGTCAGTAGAGGGAAGGCCTGGCCAGTCATAGTATGGTCGGTCCGTGAGGCCTACGCGGCAGCACAGCCGACCACGGGAGGTTGGAGTAGGCGGTACGGTAGGCGCTGGTTTGGGCGGCTGGAGCAAGAAGACCAGAGGTTGAAGACGCAGCACGGCCATTTATTTAACATCCAACGGTCACTCCAGCTAGTCGTTTTGACTAAGTTGATAGAGCTCGTATGCGTCAACTTAGTTGGCCCACATGTCAGCCTCCAAATCTGGAGGGTCCCAGCTAGCAGGGGGATCATTTTTTTGCTCGTAATAAGGTGGCACTTCCTTGCGTGCGAAGATGTTTTTTGGTTTTTTAAATTTCTTCTTTTTTTGAGTTAGAATAAAAATAAAACAATTTAGCATCTTTGGTAAAATCTATATTTTCGCGAAATGGATCATAATAAAGCTGGTCGGTCCCAGCTGTCAGGGAGAGGTAACTTTTTTTCCGCGTAATAAAGGAAACACTTCCTGCGTGTGAAGTTGTAGCTGGTGGCTCAAACCTGTCGGGGGGGAATCATTTGTTTTCCCATTATGAGGGACTTGCTCGCGTGCGGCCATGTGCCATGTGGGTCCCTACTATCAGCCATTCCACATACATGCCTCTTCTGATGACTGTCGTTTGTTGACAAAGTTGACCACGCCGCGCCGAGAGAACCAACACGATGGACGATGGCGAGGCCTAGGAAGGGAACGACCCAGAGCTGGCGAAGACACATCAGTGGATTCCCACGCGGAGGGAAGTACGAGGGTTCACTAGTTCGGCTGCGGTGTGAGGCTGCCGTCGCTGGAGAATAACAGGAGGTGTTGGTGAATAGAGGAATGACCTAGACGGCGATGGGAGTAGGGTGTGCCGGTGAGGCCTGCACGGCAGCATAGCCGGCCACGGGAGGCGGTAGCAAGCGGTACCGCCGATGGTGGTTTGGGCGGCTGAAGCATGAATATGCGAGATTGAATAAGCACCACAACCGTCGGATGGACATCCAACGGCCACCGTCGTGGGAAACCACGGCCACCTATGGGGCCATCAGCCCCTTTGTGGTTTGGCGGGGGGAAGGGCACATTGCACAAAGAGCGGAGAGCGTAGCACAACACGTCAGAGATCACACGGGCAGTTTTTACGCAGGTTCGGGCCGCCGCGAGGCGTAAAACTCTACTCCTACTTTGGTGGATTGATGAGAGGACCGTGATGGAGACGCAGCGCTCTAGCCCGGCAGGGTCGTCTCGGGGCGAGAGCAGCTACGCGCGTATGAGTTTACAAGGGTCCGAATCCTTTCAATGGTTGCCATGGCCCTCCTTTTATAGATCAAGGGGTCACCACAATGGCAAATCAGTCATTGTGTACTCATTAGATAGCAAACAATGCTATCATACCTAACTCTACAGACAGGGCAGAGCGCATTAAATGCGCCACTTAGTGTCACATCGTGGCATGCCCCGCAAGCCTTGCCGGGCCGTTCGGCCACCTTCTCGTCTGTCTGCTTGACACGTGTCTGGACGGGGTGTCATTTGGAGGTGATCTCCTTCAGAAGTGGCTGCTATGTGTCAAATAATAGACACTTAGTCACTTGGGGGCTTGACACCGCACCGATCGATGACTTGCGTTGCTGTGAGGTGGACCGGTGGAGCCTTGGCGGGGTAGTCCGCCCTTGGCTTCCCCGGCAAGCTTACCGGGGCGGTCTTGAGGTTTGTCTTCGGGGTGCCTTCAACCTCGCCAGGCTTGGCTGCTCGGCAAGGGAGGTTTCTCCTTTGTGGATTCTTGCTCATTTACCTTGTCTTGGTCTTCTTGATCCGCCCTTTGATTTCTCAAAGAGCCATCTCTTCAACTTGGTCTCGTCTTGGATGTTGCAACCTTGTTTCCTAGCCTGTATACAGTCGGGGCAACACACCTTGGGTTTGTTGCACCGACAGGAGCCCCGGGCCTGGCCTGAACATGCTGCCTAGAATCGTTGGGGTAGGCCCTGTCCAGTACACAGGTGAGTGGGTAGTAGTATCTTGTCCTTTGAGGTCTTCTTTGCTTCTTCATTAATCTAAGCTTGGATCAGTTTCCGGTTTTCCCGCGCGTCATGTAACACAGTACAGAGGGAATCCGAGCCACGATCCGTGGGTTGCCCACATCCCACGATCATGGGGCGATAGCTGCCTTTCCACTAGCTTCCCCGCCTCTGGCTTCGTTTGCCCTGCCGCGTCCTACTGGCCCTGGTGGCGGTGGCGAGGGGGCTGTCACTGGAGCTCTCTTCACCATCACCTTAGCCCGTGCCCTCCCGCTTTTGTTAGGCCCCTCGCCAAGGGGCCTGACGGGGTTAGGCTGGGCTTCTGCCCAGGCGCTCCTTTTGCCTTCTTCACCTCCCACTACCGTGCCTAGGAGGAGAGGGACAAGAAAGGGCATCACGGGGCACTTATCTTTTTTCAATCTAAAATATGTAGGTACTTGACAAACTTTAGTCTAAATTATGTAATCTTCTTTATCCATGTTTATGCTCTGTAAGATCTGTACTTGCTCATCAGCATATTAATGAAAAAGACAAGCTTTGACGGGCACTTGTGCATGTATTATACACATGCAGAGGTGAAATGCATCGATACATTCAAGTAAACAAGTTATTCCCGGCAAACTATCCTGCCGATACCCTCGGTTTGTTGCCGCAGGGCCAAGCCTGGCGGGCACAAAGTCTCAAAGAGGGACCAGCCCCTCGCCAAGCCTTCTCCGCCAAAGGCAACTGTGACCATGCTGACCGAAGCAACGTTCGAGTCGAAGGATGGGAGCACCTAAGTTTCGAAGGTGGCAAGGTTTTCATATGCACAAGTTCCTACTTACAGAATGCGTATGGATAAGAAAAGAACTTATCTATTTAGCTTGCCGGGGATCATCACGTAGGCTCGTCTTCATTTCTTCTCTTCGGGACCAAGTCCACGACAAGAACCCTGCAACTTAGCGCAGATGAAAACGATGCCATGTGCGATCTAATCTACATGAGCATGCAATGCTCATGATATGCTTATGCATGCATGCAATTTTTGGGGGCCCCCAGTGGTTCGTTTATTTCTCTGTTGCTCAGGGTCTGTGCCTGGCTTTGTACAAGGGGTTACATGCAACATCGGCAAGGCCTGCACAAAAGGGTGGCTGCCGGGCAGGGCCCGACAGCTGCGCCTTATGGGTAGAACTTACGGAGATGCTCAATGTTCCATGAGTTTTGCAACTGAATGCCATCTCTGGTCTCCAGACAGACTGCGCCAGGTCTGGTGACTCGTACTACCGGGTAAGGGCCTTCCCACTTCGGCGTCAACTTGTTTGTACCCTTGGCGGACTGAACGCACCTAAGGACAAGGTCGCCTTCCGCAAAGCTCCGAGCATGAACCTTGCGGCTGTGATAGCGACACAGGGCTTGCTGTAACCGTGCAGCACGCGTAGCAGCCCGGAGACGGTTCTCCTCAAGTAGCAAAGCTTCGTCACACCGGTGCCATTCCTGCGCTACTTCATCGTAGGCAAGCACTCGAGGAGATCCGATTATGATTTCCGTGGGGATAACTGCTTCTGCCCCATAGACTAGGGAGAACGGAGTCTGCCCGGTAGCTCGATTTGGTGTCGTACGGAGGGACCAAAGAACCACCGGCAGCTCGTCGATCCATCGCCTACCACACTTCTGCAGTCTATCAAAGTTTCTTGTCTTGAGACCTCGCAACACTTCAGCGTTCGCCCTCTCAGCTTGTCCGTTGCTTCTGGGATGGGCAACAGAGGCAATTGAGATCTTGCTTCTGAGGGCATGAATGTATTGCATGAAGGCACGGCTTGTGAATTGAGTGCCATTGTCGGTGATGATTCGGGCAGGTACCCCGAAGTGGCACATCAATCCTTTTAAGAACTTGATAGCTGACTGCGTGGTCACCTTTCTCACGGGCTCCACCTCTGGCCACTTTGTGAACTTGTCGATAGCGATGAACAAGAACGCAAAGCCCCCGGTAGCACCGGGGAAGGGGCCCAAGATATCGATCCCCCAGACCGAGAAGGGCCATGACAAAAGGGATCGTCTAGAGAGCTTGGGCAGGTTGATGGATGTTCTTGGAGTCGAACTGGCAGGCTTCACATTTGGTGACTAGCTCAATTGCTTCTTGGAGGGCCGTGGGCCAATAGAAACCTTGTCGGAAAGCTTTTCCAACCAGAGCCCTTGATCCAATGTGGGAGCCGCACATACCCTTGTGTATCTCTGCCAACAGTTCCTTTCCTTCTTCCGGGCAAATGCACTTCAATTTCACACCATTGGGCCTTCTTCTGTATAGCGTGTCGTCAATGAACTGCTACATACTAGCCCTCCGGGCTACTCTTTCAGCTTCTTCTTGCTCTTCGGGAAGTTCTTCTGTTTGGAGGAAATGGACTATGTGCCATGCCCAAGCTGGGGCCAGGGGCTCGGTAACGAGGACCAGCGGTACCTCCTCATTCATGGGAGCATACTCCTCGACCGTAGGGACCGGTGGTCTGGCGGGAGGGTGCAGCTCACTAATCGAAGGGGAGTTGTTCCTGCCAAGCTCTTTGCTGGGGGCTTCGGAAGGCACTGCCGGGAGAGGCTTGACGGAGTCCAGTTTCCTCCTCTTTCTGGCCATTGTTGCCAGGGATACGGAGGGCTGAGTCAAATGGAGAACAAAAGTCCCTGGTTCCACAGGGAGTTTTTGCGCATCGCACTTTGACAGATGATCAGCAATGCTGTTTTCCGCATGGGGCACGTGCTGTGTTTGCAATCCATCAAACCGCTCCTCCAACTTTCTCACTTCCTTGACGTATGGCTCCATCAATGGTCTTTGATAATCCTTGTTGACTTGCCTCACCACAAGCTGCGAATCTCCGCGGATGATAAGCTTCTTGATTCCTTGTTCTGTTGCAATCCTGAGCCCGGCAAGGAGCCCTTCATACTCTGCAGTATTGTTGGTAGCCTTCTCCCGAGGGAAATGCATCTGAACAACGTACTTCAGGTGCTCCCCAGTGGGGGCAACGAGAAGCACACCAGCTCCTACATCTTGTAGGGAGAAGGCACCATCGAAATACATAATCCATTCTTGGGGCGCTTCCTTGCCGGGGATGACTGTCTCCAACACTTCTTCATCAGGAGTTGGCGTCCACTCCGCAATGAACTCTGCTAGTGCTCTGCTCTGAATGGTTAACGTGCTTTCAAACTTCAAACCAAAGTTGGGCAACTCCAAAGCCCATTCCAAAATCCTGCCAGTGGCCTCGGGGTTTCGGAGTATGCGTTGCAAGGGGAAGCGGGAGACAACCGTGATCTCGTGGGCTTGAAAGTAGTGGCGCAGTTTCCTTGAGGCCATGATGAGGCCAAAAATCAACTTTTGCACGCCAGAGTACCTCGATCTAGCCCCCTGTAGTAGGGAGCTAATGAAGTATAATGGGCACTGCACCACTTTCTTCTTTGCCGCAACCTTGGAACTGTCTCCGCTGCCTTGCTCTTCTTTGTCTTGAACTGCATCTGACCTTGCCGGGATGAGTTCGCTTTCATCCCGAGAGGGAACAGTGGTTGTGGCTTCCGCTTGATCCACTTCCCACTGCACCACCAGTGTCGCACTAACCACTTGATTGGTTGCTGCTAGGTATAGCAGCAACGGCTCTTGTGGTTTGGGAGCGACCAAAGTGGGCACAGAGGAAAGATAGATCTTCAAATCTTGTAGCGCAGCGTCTGCCTCCGGGGTCCACTCCACGGGTCCTGCCTTCTTCAAGATTTTAAAGAACGGCAGGGCGCGCTCGGCAGATTTGGAAATGAACCTGCTTAGTGCAGCAACACATCCAGTCAAACGCCTCACGTCCTTAACTATCTTGGGTGCTTGAATATGCTCGATAGCCTTGATCTTGTCAGAGTTGGCTTCTATCCCTCGACGGGACACGAAAAAGCCAAGTAGCTTGTCGGAAGGAACACCAAACACACACTTCTCTGGATTCAGCATCAAGTTGGTCCTGCGAAGATTAGCAAAGGTCTCTTCCAAATCATGAATGAGAGTCATTCTGTTCTTGGTTTTAACCACTATATCGTCCATGTATGCTTCAATGTTTCTGTGCAGCTGGGACTCAAAGCCAATCTGTACTGCTCTTGCAAAAGTGGATCCGGCGCTCTTCAACCCGAAGGGCATCCATACGAAGCAGTACGTGCCACATGGGGTTATGAACGCGGTCTTCTCTTTGTCTTCCTTGGACATGAAGATCTGGTGGTACCCGGAGTAGGCATCCAGAAAGGAAAGTAGGTCACACCCAGAGGTGGAATCCACAATCTGGTCGACGCACAGCAAGGGGAACGGGTCCTTCGGGCATGCCTTATTTAGATCTGTGAAGTCTACGCAAAGCCTCCATTTCCCATTCGCCTTGCACACTACCACTGGAATTGCTAACCATGTTGGATGCAACACTCCTCTGACCAAACCAGCTGCTTCAAGTTTCTTGATCTCCTCAGCATTAAATTGCTGCCGTTCCAAAGCTTGTTCCCAGACCTTATGCTTGACGTGCCGGGCGTGTGGGTAGACAGCAAGGTGGTGCTCGATTAACTCCCTGGGAACACCGGGGATGTCTGATGGTTGCCAAGCAAACACATCAACAATCGCCCATAGGAAGGCAACAAGCGCACTTTCCTATTTGCCATCGAGGGTGGCACTGATGGTGAATGTACAATCAGCACCGGCCAGCCCTGCAGGGACCTTCTTCACAGCAGGTGCAGGAGCCTTGGATTTCTTGCTATTGGAACTCTCCGGCAAGTCATCAACAGGCGTAGCGCACTCCGAAGAGATACGCTTCCCGGATTCCTTACTGGCATCATTGCTAGCTTTCTTCTTTTTCTTGCTTTCCTTGGTGGGAGCAATGGCTTCCGCAGCCTCTGCAATGACTGCTTCCCGGTACATCTTGTCCATGCATATGACTGCATCTTTCTTGTCCGACGGAATGGAAATGATGCTCATTGGTCCTGGCATCTTCAAAGTGTTGTACGCATAGTGGGATGCCGCCATGAATTTGGCCAGGGCTAGGCAACCAAGGATTCCATTGTACGGTAGGGGGAGGTCAACCACGTCAAACACGATCTTCTCAGTCCAGTAGTTTAACTCCCCTCCGAACATCACTGGCAGTGTGATCTTCCCCTTACGATGACTCATGCCGGGGTTGATTCCAACAATGGCAAGCACCCTACCGCGGTGGTGCGATCAGGGTGATCCTCTTCGTCAAAGATGATGGGCGTGCGGGACCACTTGAGCGGCTTCCGAGAATCTGCCACTGGCTCCACGGCATTGACTTCACACGCCCACTGTTTAAGTTGGCGGTGAGAGGAGTGCAGAGATGCACCCCGTCAATGCACAAGGCGTCAGTGGCTTTCTGGAATTCCTGCTCGCTGGTTTCCTCTTCATCTTCTTCATCAGTCTCATCATCGCAATCCTTCTTCTCACGGCCTCTGGCGGGTTTCCCTTGATACTGAGGAGCCTTGCCGGGGTGATTTCCTCTGCCGCCTCGGCCCTTCCCACCAGCACCATCTTCATCTTTCTCCTAATCATGCTTCTCATACTCTGCCCTCTGCTTCTTGACGAGCTGCTCAACCAAATGACACTCCTGAAGATCCTGGCCTTTGGTCCGATGGATCTTACAGTACGGCCCATCACCCTTCCCAGCTTTCTTGGCAGCCGCGGCTTCCTGGCAATCAGTGCACGCAGCAGCTTCCTTGTCGGGAACCTTGGTCTTGGCCTTGTTGCTGGTACTGGGTGCACTCGATCTTTCAATGGTCATCACTGCTTTATCCTTGCGCTTCTTGTTGCACTTCATGTTCTTCTTCTTCTAGTCGGTGGCGCCCTCGTCGTCCTCTGAGTCGACGTCGATGCCATCTTCTTCACCGGGGAGTCGCCTCCCCTCTTCTACCCGAGCACACTTATCCACCAGAGTGTATAGCTCATTCACAGTCTTGGGCAACCGAACGTTCATTTTAGAACGTATCCAGCGGTTGCGTACGTTGGACTGGAACACAACTATCACAGCTGCCGGGTGGATATCTGGGATGTTCCGGTGCACTCGGCTGAATCTGTGCATGTACTTCCGCAAATGTCGGGGTACGACACCTATGGGATCCCGAGAGACCCCTTTACGATTCGGCGCGGGGAGAGGTATACGCAAAGAGCAGAACCAGTGATCGACGCGGGAAGCTTTGTACCCAGGTTCGGGCCGCTGATCAGCGTAAAACCCTACTCCTGCTTTGTGTTCTTATTGATGTTCTTGAGCCCAGCCTTCAGGAGCGCACGCAATGAACAGTGTGTTCAAAGAGCAGCTACGCATGCAGAATGGGCCAGCAGTTCTCCTCCTCTGTAGCAGTTGCCTTGGGCCTCCTTTTATATGATCAAAGGGGTCTCCACAGTGGCAAAATGTACATACATTGAGGTGTAAAGTAGCTACAGGGTATCATACCTAACCCCTGACGGATTAGGACAAGCGCATTTAATGCACCGTGAGGTGTCCGTTTAGGTGTCCTCACTTTCTTGGGGATGGAAAAAGGGGCCATCCCATCAGCACCGCTTAAGCTCTCCTCCACTGGCGCGTTACCACGCATCCAGGGAAGGAGCCAGAATGTCAGACTTGTTACTGTCCCGAAGCGGTGGCACAGTGGTGGAATCTCGCCAGGCGCCGATCCTTGCCGGGCACCAAGCCTTGCCGGGCGCCAGGGCTTGCCGGGCTCCACGGGCCATCCCGGCAAGGATCCTGCCGGGGAAGCTGGCCTTCGATTTCCAGCCTTGCTTATCTGCTGATCCTCAGATCTCTGAATTGACGATTTCCTTGATGACTTGAATCGACCTCGAGCTGATCCCGGCAAGCCTTGTCGCGAGGATGGCTACAACTGCCCGTGCACAAGTAAGGGGTACTAGTGGCCCAACACTTAGTACACCGACAGGAGCCCCCGGGCCTGGGCCATACACGAGTGCGAGGCGTTGTTTGGCTAGGCCCAAACAGTGCATGGGCACGCGTGGCAGGGAATTAACTGCTCGTAAAGATCTTGTTTTACTGTGCCCCCACTACGCGCACGGAGCGCGCGATGTGGGAAGTGTGCCAAAAAGGCTGCAAACTGTTTCGCGCCCATAGAGGCGCATTCATATTGGGGGATAAACAAGGTGGCCTCGCTCCTTCCCCATAAAAAAGGAGAAGTCGTGGAGGCACAAACCCATTCACCCCCCTTTTCTTCCCAATCTGGCCATCGCCATCGCCTTCCTCTGCTCGAGCTCAGAGTGAAACCTTCCTTCCCTTCTGCTCGCTGCTCCCGCGCTCGTTCCGTCCTCCGGCTTCCATCTCCACAGTCGCCATGCCGCCCAAGGCCAGCAAAGGCAAGGGCATGGACAAGGAGTCGAAGGCTGAAGTTCCGGAAAGCGAACTGGTGAAGATGCGGAAAAGGCTCGTCGTCTTCCCTCCGACGCTTGACGCCGAAACCTTGAAGGGACGATACCAATGCATGTGGGCGAAGGGAACACAAGCTCACCCCGCCACACGCGTAATCCCAGGTGCTAGTTCCAAAGGCGGATTGGACAGATACCCCTTCTTCACTGCGTACTTTTATTGCGGGCTCTGTCCACCTTTTTCCGATTTCTTCAACGACATCATGTATACATACGGCTTCCGCCTTCTTGATTTCACGCCGAATGCCGTATTTTGCATGTCGATCTTTGCCCATCTTTGTGAAAATTTTGCCGGCGTGATCCCCAATTCTGCTCTTTTCCGCCACTATTTCTATCCTCGAATCCAAAAAGGAGAGGCTCTCTCTGGATCTATTGCTTGGATTCCAAGGGCCTGGAACAAAGAGATATACCCAGATGGAGTTTACCGCGAAAAGTGGGACGAGTGGCGGGCCGAATGGTGCTGGATCCAGGAAGCAGATCCTCATCCTTTTTGCCATCCCCGGCGACAGAAGGTGGTCCGCGGCAAGGATTGGGGCGATCTCGCCGTAGAAGACGAGAAGCTCACAATCGCCACTACCAGGATCCTCCGCTTGAAGGCTGCCGGGCTGACAATGGAGATGATCGGCTTCGACTTCCTCCGCCGCCGCATCGCCCCTCTGCAGAATAGGGGGAGGCCAGCCTGGGAGTATAAGAACGCAGCGGATGTCATGAGGCTGCGCCCCGGGCTTAACAACAACTTGACTGTTATGCAGCTTGGCACTCTCCGCCAAAAGTTATTCCAGCGCGAAGACAAGCACCGGCTGCCGGCAAGGATCGTCCCCTTGTGCAACAACTCTGCACTGGGGTCGATCATTGCCTTCTTGCCGATGTTCAACGCCCACGGCCTTGACCCGACCTGGGTCGAGCCAAGCGAGGAAGAAGCGTAGAAATTCTTCGACAATCTGACGGAGAAGCCTGTCCGGCAAGAGTCAGATCTTATTCGCGCCACCACAGATCGGGAGGTAGCATACATCGCTACCAGAGTGGAGGAAGCGAATCTTGCCATGGAGGCCGGCAGCGTTGGCTTCACAGAGTGGGAAGCTAGCGATGCAGAGGTGGTGGTGGAGGCAAAACCTGTCGAGAAGAGCAAGGTTGCCGGGGAAGAAGGCGGCGCAGTCGCTGAAAACTCATCCGGCGACGACACGGCCGAAGAGGAGACCCGAGAAGAGCCCTCGCCCCCGAAGAAGACAAAGCGTGTCCTTCGGAAAGCCGCATCGGTGGTCCCGGCAAGCCAGCCTACATCGAGCGGCGAATCCCCCGGCAAGAAAGCGGCCGGCAAGACCGAACCGCGGCAGGGGGCCCGTCAATAGCCCGCGCGGCGCGCGAGACCCACACCAGCGGCCACCGCCGGAGCGGCAGGAGGGTCTCGTACAACCGTGCCAGAGGCTGCCCCGGCGCCTGCCACAGCCAAGCGGCCCAGGACCCCTCCTCCGCCTCCCCACTCAGACATCGCAACGGAGGTCGACTTTGACATCTCCGGCTTCAGTCCGGAGCGAGAGGAAGAAGAGTGAGTACCTGTCACAACTTCCACCTTCCAATCTGCATCAGTCTTACTGACTGACTCGAATTGTTTCTGCAGTGACACAGAAACCTTGCTGGAGAGGATGGCGAAGAGGTCAAGGACTTCTACGGGCGACGAGCCCCCGGCAGGCTCCAATAGCGTGCCAGAGACCGTCATCGCGAGCCCGGAGCCTAGTCCTCAATGCAGCCCCCAGCGTAAGTTCATTGTCCCTTTTTCTGTTGGCTGGTGCCGAGGCTTCCATTCTTGTCACTGATATCTTCGGGTTCGCAGGAGAAGAACGACAACAAGGAGAAGATTACCCCATTGTGCCTCCTTCATCGACCGCTCCGCCCACAAGCACATCTCCGGCAAGAGATCCTGCCGACGAGCCTGTCCGGATTGAGGAGGAGCCGACAAGCACAGACTCCGGCAACCCACCCCCGGCAACCGGAGTTGCCGGGACAGGCGAAGCCACCTCTCGACAGCCCGACACAGGTACTCAATCGCCTCAGAGTGCTAGTTATTCTTTTCCCCTTACTTCTTATCTTTGATCACTTCAAACTTCAAACTTCAACCTTGATCTTATTCTGTTTTCCTCCTTCGCCCTTCAGAGTTCCCTGTGATGGAACACATGGACGTCGACGTTGTGATCGAGGAGACCGCCAGGGATGCTGCCGCCGAAGCAGACAGGATAGCTGCCAGCGAGGCCACCAAGGATGACATTGTCGAGGCTGGTGGTGCTCTTGACGGGGAGGCCGCCAAGACAGCACAAGCGGAAACCGCCGAAGAACCTGCTGAAGGGGGCGACAGGGAGGCTGAGGACCGCACTGATAGCATTCCTGCCACAGGAGCGCCAGGCGCTACACCGGCCACAGAGCCCCCCGTCACTGGTGAGGCGGCCACTGAAGACCAGCCATCAACATCTGAAGGCCCCTCATCCAGCAAGTACCTCAAGGTTGGCGAGAACCTGTTCATCAACTTGCCGGGGACGGCAAGCGCTGGGGCACCAGTCGAAGGAGAAGTTTTCGAAGAAATCATCGCTGCTGCCGGGCTTGAAGTTGTCGACGATCCCAGCACTAGCAGATGCAAATCTGAAGAGGATCAGCTCCTTCAGGCCATGGGCGAGAACTTCCGCAAACTCCAGGCTCTCCATCGCGCCCGGAAAGACAAAGCGGACTCCAGAATGGCAGTTGTTAAGGCGGCCGAAGCAGATTTCCAAAGGCGCGTCGCACAAATGCAGATCTGGCACGCCGAGGCCCTCCAAGAGTTGGTTGCCGGCCGGGAACAAGTGAGCCAGCATTGGAATGAGATCCTCCTGAAGCAATCAGACATGGAGAAGGCGCATGATGAAGCTGTTCAAAGGATTGCTGCCGAAGATGCTCTCCTGACGGGGCGCCGCGTTGCTCTTGACGCTTTCGAAGAAGATCTCACCGCACGTGAGCAGGCGCTCGCCGCCAAGCTTCATAGCAAGGATGAAGACATTGAAAATCTTGTCGCGCGGCGGACCCAGGAGCTGGAGCAGAAGCACAAGGAGGCGCTCGAAGCTCTAACTGCAAGTCACGCCAGCAAGCTCAAAGAGGCCATCGATGCTGCCGAAGTTGCAGAGGCCGCCAAGAACGAGTTGAGCGACAAAGTGAAGAGGCTGGAGACAGATCTCGACGAGCATGGCAAGGAGCTCTCGACGCTCAAGGGGGACAGGGAAAAAACCCTCCACTCCTTGGCGGAGATGCAAGTCGCCCTGTCCGACAAGACCAAGCAGCTCTCCTCTGCGGCTGATGATATTGCGGTTCTGGAGCTGAAGCTGACCACGCTGCAGAAATCCCTTGAGGCCGGCAGGGCCCGTGAGAAGGCTCTACTCAAGGATCTCTAAGGAGAGAGGAACCTGCTCAAGAGCGCCGCCGCTGCCCAAAACGAGTACGAGAAGGGAGTGGAGATCTGGACTGGTCGTCTCATCGCTGCCGCGGAGAAGCTTACCGCAGAACTGTCAACCATGGCCTTGTCGAACTTCAGATATTCTTCCGTGGAAAGAATATCCCCAAGCGCGAGATTGACGATGTTCTTTGAAAGCATCATCAACGCGTTGAGGGCGCTCCAGTCCAGCCGGGCGACCCAACTGGCGAACGAGACTCGCCGGCTTTGCCGGGCCGTCCGTCGCAAGGTGCTCCTCAAGGTGGTGCACAGCAATCCTGGCATCGACCTCTCCAGCGCACTCGGCCACCTGCCAAAGGATGCAAATGTTGAGGCGCTTGAGAAGTGCATCGCGCCGATCCTTGAGAAGGTGGACTCCATCAAAAGGATCGAAGGCCAGCGCAGGGATTGAGTGCTTCCCTTTTATTCTTGCCGCCATCATCTCATGTAAAAGACAGTTAAGTCTCGAGTTAGGACTGCGGCAACTCATGGATGTAATATAATTTAACTATGTTTAGGCTCATGCTAGCTACTTTCCTTGTCTGATTCCTTTATGTATGGAGTTCATCCTACGCTTACTGAAAAAATTTCCGGCGCGCAAGCTGTCGCGAGCGCTGGGTGCGGGACTTCAGTAGCCTACTGGAGGCGCAGCGGCCGGCAAGACTCCTTGGCGTTCTCAGTGCAGCCACTTAAATCGTTGAGCGGACTCGAAACAAAATAAGGGCGCAACTGATTACGACAAGGGTTCCTTCGTGTGCAGATTTTCCATACAAGGGTCGGAATCGTCCAAGGAACTAACTTGGTAATAAAAGAAAAACTTGCTCTGAGTTTTTAGGACTTAGCTTTCTGTGTTTGTTCTTCCTCCGGCAAGCATACGATTCCGAACGTCACCAACTGGTATTCATGTCTCCCTTCCCCCCCGGCAAATGTGCACATGAGGAATCCTTCTGTCTTTAAGAAAAAGAAAGAAGAGAAAATAAAGAGATGAAACCTTGGCGGTTCGTTAGAACTTACCGGGATCAGGTGTTATACAACATCTTAGACAAACATGCATATATGAATGTGAACATGAGAATCAATAAGGAAATGTACAACACTTAAATTTATTCATCTGTGCTCAGGGTCTGCACCTGGCTTTGTACAAAGGATCACATGCCTTGCCGGCAAGACTTGTACAAAAAGGTGGTTGCCGGGAGCCCCCGGCAACCGCGCCTTATGGATAGAACTTACGAAGATGTTCGATATTCCAGGAATTACTCACTGGAACGCCATCCTCGGTCTCCAGGCGGACAACGCCAGGCCTGGTGACTCGTACTACCCGATAAGGGCCTTCCCACTTTGGCGTCAACTTGTTTGAATTCTTGGCGGACTGAATCCGTCGAAGAACAAGGTCGCCTTCCTCAAGGCTTCGGGCATGAACTTTGCGGCTATGATAGCGGCGCAAAGCTTGCTGGTAGCGTGCAGCTCGCACAGCAGCCTGAAGACGATTCTCCTCAAGGAGCACAGCGTTATCTTGCCGCAGTTGCTCTTGCTCGAGCTCATCATAAGCGAGCACTCGAGGAGATCCATATATGAGTTCCGTGGGGAGAACTGCTTCCGCTCCATACACTAGAGCGAAGGGCGTCTGGCCGGTGGCTCGATTTGGTGTCGTTCTGATTGACCAAAGAACCGTCGGCAACTCATCAATCCAGCGTCTTCCGCACTTTTTCAGCCTGTCAAAAGTTCTGGTCCTGAGACCGCGCAGCACTTCAGCATTGGCCCTCTCTGCTTGGCCGTTGCTTCTCGGGTGAGCAACAGAGGCAAAACAAATCTTGCCGCCAAGGTCTTGGACGTACTGCATGAAGGTGCGACTTGTGAACTGCGTGCCGTTGTCGGTGATGATCCTGTTAGGCACACCGAAATGGCAAACAATTCCTTTGAAGAACTTGACAGCCTACTGCGCTGTCACCTTCCTCACTGCTTCCACCTCCGGCCACTTTGTGAACTTGTCGATAGCAACGTACAAGTACTCAAAGCCCCCGGCAGCACGGGGGAAGGGGCCCAGTATGTCGAGCCCCCAGACCGAAAATGGCCAGGAGAGAGGGATTGTTTGAAGAGCTTGAGCTGGCTGATGTAATTTCTTCGAATGAAACTGGCACGCTTCACACCTGGTTACTAGTGCAGTCGCATCCTGGCGGGCGGTGGGCCAAAAAAAACCTTGCCGGAATGCTTTCCCGGCAAGCGCTCTTGACCCTATGTGAGAGCCACACATGCCCCCATGTATCTCTGCCAACAGCTCTAGTCCATCCTCCCGAGGAATGCACTTCAATTTCACGCCGTTTGGTCTCTTTCTGTATAGGACGTCATCGACGAACTTGTACATAACAGACCGACGGGCTACTCTCTCCGCTTCTTCCTGTTCCTCAGGGAGTTCACCTGTCTGAAGGAAATGGACGATGGGCTGCGCCCATGCTGGAGCCTGAGGTTCGACAGCTAGGACTAAAGGCATCTCCTCTGCCGGGGGGACATTTGTCTCGACAGCAAGGGCCTGAGACCCTGCCGGAGCCTGTTGTTCCCCGGCAAGCGCGTTGATCCCGGCAACTTCCTTGCCGGCGGCTCCGGGGAGCTCTGTCGGGAAGTACTGGCCAGAGTTCAACTTTCTTCTCTTTTCTTGCCGCATTGATGGTGCCACGGATGGTCGAGTCAATTGGAGCACAAAAGTTCCTGGTTCCACAGGCAACTTGAGGGCAGCACGCTTTGACAGGTCGTCAGCAACGCTGTTCTCGGCACGAGGGACATGCTCCATTTGGAGACCGCCAAAGCGCTCTTCCAATTTCCTCACTTCATCTACATAGGCTTGCATCAACGGACTTTGATAGTTCTTGTTGACCTGCCTGACGACAAGCTGTGAATCACCTTTGATAATGAGCTTTTTGATACCAAGGTCTGCCGCGATCCTAAGACCGGCAAGCAAACCTTCGTACTCTGCAGTGTTGTTGGTTGAACTCTCCCGGGGAAAATGCATTTGGACTACATACTTGAGGTGCTCTCCGGTGGGTGCGACAAGCAGCACACCAGCACCGGCGCCTTGCAGCGAAAAAGCCCCATCAAAGTACATAACCCATTCCTGATCGATTTCCTTGCCGGGGAGACTTGTTTCTTGAACTTCTTCGTCTGGCGTTGGGGTCCATTCTGCAATGAACTCCGCCAAGGCCCTGCTCTGAATTGTGGAAGTACTTTCAAACTTGAGACCAAAGCTGGACAGCTCCAACGCCCACTCCACGATCCTGCCGGTTGCCTCCGGATTTTGCAAAATCCGTTGCAACGGAAAGCGAGTGACGACGGTGATCTCATGTGCTTGAAAATAATGGCGCAGCTTTCTTGAGGCCATAAGGAGGCCGAAAAGCAACTTCTGCACACCAGAATATCTTGACCTAGCCCCTTGTAAGAGGGAGCTAACAAAATAAACTGGGCGCTGCACCACCTTTTTCTTCTGCACGGGCTCTTCTGTTTGCGCAGATCCTGTCTTGCCGGGATCAACCCTTGCCGGGGAAGATCTTGCCACGTCATCTGGCGGTCCTGCCGCTGATGTTGCCTCCTCATCAGCTTCCCTCTGCGCCACCAGCGCAGCACTAACCACTTGATTTGTCGCCGCCAGATACAGCAGCAACGGTTCTTGTGGTTTAGGTGCGACTAGCGTCCGCGGAGAAGAAAGGTATTTCTTCAAATCTTGCAGCGCCGCCTCCGCTTCCGGGGTCCATTTCATTGGACCTGCCTTCTTCAAAATTTTGAAGAAGGGCAGGGCGCGCTCAGCAGATTTGGAAATAAACCTGCTTAGAGCAGCAACACAGCCGGCAAGGCGACGCACATCCTTGACGCATCTCGGCGCTTCAATTTGCTCAATGGCTCTGATCTTGTCGGGGTTAGCTTCGATTCCCCGGCAAGATACAAAGAATCCGAGGAGCTTGCCGGAAGGAACACCGAACACGCACTTCTCAGGATTGAGCTTCAAGTTGATCTTGCGCAAGTTCGCAAATGTTTCTTCTAAGTCTTGAATGAGCGTTGCTTTATCCTTAGTTTTGACCACTATATCATCCATATACGCCTCCATATTTCTATGGAGTTGTGGCTCAAAACCAATCTGGATTGCTTTGGCAAATGTTGAACCAGCACTTTTCAACCCAAAAGGCATTCGTATAAAACAATACGTACCACATGGGGTGATAAAGGTGGTCTTCTCTTCATCTTCCTTTGCCATAAAAATCTGATGATACCCTGAATAGGCATCAAGGAAGGACAGGAGATCACAACCAGTGGTGGCATCCACAATCTGGTCGATGCGCGGCAAGGGAAAAGGATCTTTTGGACAAGCTTTATTGATATCTGTATAATCGATACAAAGCCTCCATTTCCCGTTCGCTTTCCGCACTACAACCGGATTGGCCAACCAGGTTGGATGAAGCACTCCTTTGACCAGTCCTGCCGCCTCCAGCTTCTTAATTTCTTCGGCAATGAATTCTTGCTGCTCCAAAGCCTGTTTCCTCACCCTTTGCTTGACGGGCCGCGCATGAGGACAGACAGCAAGGTGGTGCTCAAATACTTACCTGGGAACGCCGGGGATGTCAGACGGTTGCCATGCAAAGACGTCGACATTCGCTCGCAGGAAAGCAATGAGCGCGCTTTCCTATTTGTCATCTAGGGTGGAACTTATGGTGAAAGTTCACCCCGTTCCGTCCTCCCTGGCAGACACCTTCTTGGTTTCCGGCGGGGCAGCCTTGGACTTCTTGTTCTTGCCGGTGGAACCCTCTGGCACGTCCTCGATGGAAACGCAGCACTCCGAGGAGGTGCGCTTGTCGGAACTGGCGCCAAGGTTCCTGCCGGTCTTCTTCTTCCCCCCGGGAGTTCCAGCGGCAGGAGCAGATGCCTTGATGGCAGGTGCTGCAACTGCTTCTCGGTAAAGTTGGTCGGCACAGATGAGCGCATCCTTCTTATCGGAATGGATAGTGATGACGCTCAACGGCCCAGGCATCTTCAAGACGTTGTATGCGTAGTGTGATGCCGCCATAAACTTAGCCAGTGCTGGCCGACCAAGGATCCCATTGTATGACATGGGGATCTTGGCGACATCAAACACCACCTTTGCGGTCCTGAAGTTAAGCTCGCTGCCAAATGTTACCGGCAGCGTGATCTTGCCCTTAGGCTGGGTTCTTCCCGGGTTGACCCCTTGAAACGTACCCGTTTCCTTGAGGTCTTCGTCGGGAATCTGAAGCTTTGTGAGCACATCTGGTGAGATTAAGTTTAGGTCGGCCCCGCCGTCAACTAACATCTTCGTCACCTTGAGGTTGCGAATTGTTGGGGAAACCAACAATGGCAAGCACCAGACCGCAGTTGTGCGATCAGGGTGATCCTCGGCGTCAAAGATGATAGGCGTGCTGGACCACTTCAGAGGCCTACATGCATCGGGGGATGGCTCTGCCACATTAACCTCCCGCATCCACTGTTTAAGTTGGCGGTGGGAAGAATGCAGCGAGGCACCCCCATCAATGCACATAGCCTCCGTAGCCTTCTGGAATTCCTGCTCACTGGATTCGTCATCTTCTTCATCGTCATCTCCTTCTTTATCTCGGCCCCGAGCGGGCCGATCCTTCTGCTACTTGGCCTTGCCGCGGCGACCTCCTCGGCCACCGCGTTTCTTGCCGGACCCCTCAGCACCATCTTGGGCCTTCTCGTTATCTCGCCTCTCGTATTCGGCCTTCTGCTTCCCGGCAAGCTGCTCAACTTGCCGGCAGTTCTGGAGATCGTGGCCCTTAGTGCGATGGATCTTGCAATACTGCTTGCCGGAGTTCTCTGACTTGTCGGCAGCCGCCAAGGCCTGACAGGAAGGGCACCCGGCAAGATCCTTGCCGGGGTCGCCAACCTTGGCCTTCTTGGCGGCGCCATGGTTGCCGGATTCCTCGACGGCAAGCACGGCCTTGCCTCCGCGCTTCCTATTCCGCCGCCGGCCTTTCCTTGACGGAGTCGTGGCATCTTCTTCTTCTGAGTCGCCTGTCGCACCAACAGCCTCACCGGGGAGTTTCCTCCCCTCTTCAGCTCGAGCGCACTTGTCGGCCAAAGTGTAAAGCTCGGCGATACTCCTGACTTTGTTCATTGCCAGCTCTTCCCGCATCCTGCGGTTACGCATGTTCTGATGGAACGCGCTAATGACAGCAGCAGGATGAACGTCAGGAATATTGTATTGCACCCGGCTGAATCTCTGCATAAACTTGTGCAGGGACTCGCCCTCCTTCTGAGGGATGATGTGCAAATCACTTTCTTGGCCAGGAGCTTGGTGGCCTCCAACAAAGGCGCCAACAAACTGATGGCACAGATCCGACCAGGAAGAAATAGAATCCTTCGGCAGATGCATCAACCACGACCTAACGTTGGGTTTGAGCACCAATGGGAAGTAGTTGGCAAGTATCTAGTCATCTCGGCCCCCGGCAGCTTGCACCGCAATGGTGTAGATGCTCAGGAACTACGAGGGATGGGTCTTGCCGTCATATTTCTCCGGGACCTCTGGCTTGAAGGTTCGGAAATTGGGCCACTGGACTTGTCGCAGCTCACGGGTAAACGCTGGAGGTCCTACCTCGTAAGGCAAGTCTCCTACGTTCCCTGGCACGGGCTCATCGACAACCGGCCCCGCGCGCTTATCAGACTGATAGCGCACTTCCCGTCGCTGCTTGATGGTTGTTCGAGCGTCCTCCTTGCCTCGTTCCTGGAGAACCAGACGCTGATCACGGTGCATCCGTGGATCGGACGACGCCGTGGAAACTTCTTCATGGCGGTCGACTTGCTGAGTCGTCGGCCGCTGCTGACGCCGCGGAGGAGAGTGCACTGTAGTTGCACCACCTCCGGTTTTCTCTGCACCGGCTCGCGTCGGATCGATGGGCCTCTGCTGAGAGGGCCCTGCCTCTTGCGGTCCATCCTTGTTAGCGAAGCCGATAAGGCTCTGGATAGTAGCTCGCCACTCCTCCATCTTCTCCGGGGCGGGAGGAAAATCGAGGAGCAGCTGTGCACGTGCCAAGGCTTCCGCTGGCGTAGGTGGTGGCGACAGGTGCGAGGTGCGTGAGGTGCTCTGACTCCTAACCAAGTTAGAAGGAGCACCGCCACGGTCACGCGACCGCGCGCCACCTACGCCGGCAGCTCGGTGTGCATGCTGGTCCCGCGCATCTTGGGATCTATGCGCAGAAACCTTTTCGTAGGGACGCCCCGAACCACCAGCACCATGATGTCGCTCATCTCGCACGACCTAGGCAGGTTGCGAGGCTCGCGCCGGCGCGGGAGCTCCAGCAGGCGCTCTTCGATCTCTAGAGTTTGTTGTGCCACCCGTAGGCAACACAACGGCATCTCTAGATCCAGCAGCGCGGAAGTTACCACTGCCACTGCGAACGATACCACTCGCTTGGCTTGGGTCACCAGAATGCCGCGGGGGTTCCAGTCCTCTTCCTTCCGCACCCACACCATCGCCTTTCTGCGAAGGCGCGGGCAAAACGCACCCAGACGGTTGTGCTGTCGCAATGTTCTTCTTCTTGGGCGGCATGATGATGATGATGATGAAGGAACTAGGGCGTCGACCACCAGATCAGGTTCACGCAAACCTCAATCCCCCTACCTGGCGCGCCAAAGATGTCGGGGTACGACACCTATGGGATCCCGAGAGACCACTTTACGATTCGGCGGGGGGAGAGGTATACGCAAAGAGCAGAACCAGTGATCGACGCGGGAAGCTTTTTACCCAGGTTCGGGCCGCTGATCAGCGTAAAACACTACTCCTGCTTTGTGTTCTTATTGATGTTCTTGAGCCCAGCCTTCAAGAGCGCACGCAATGAACAGTGCGTTCAAAGAGCAGCTACGCATGCAGAATGGGCCAGTAGTTCTCCTCCTCTATAGCAGTTGCCTTGGGCCTCCTTTTATATGATCAAAGGGGTCTCCACAGTGGCAAAATGTACATACATTGAGGTGTAAAGTAGCTACAGGGTATCATACCTAACCCCTGACGGATTAGGACAAGCGCATTTAATGCACCGTGAGGTGTCCGTTTAGGTGTCCTCACTTTCTTGGGGATGGAAAAAGGGGCCATCCCATCAGCACCGCTTAAGCTCTCCTCCACTGGCGCGTTGCCACGCATCCAGGGAAGGAGCCAGAATGTCAGACTTGTTACTGTGCCGAAGCGGTGGCACAGTGGCGGAATCTCGCCAGGCGCCGATCCTTGCCGGGCACCAAGCCTTGCCGGCGCCAGGGCTTGCCGGGCTCCACGGGCCATCCCGGCAAGGATCCTGCCGGGGAAGCTGGCCTTCGATTTCCAGCCTTGCTTATCTGCTGATCCTCAGATCTCTGACTTGATGATTTCCTTGATGACTTGAATCAACCTCGAGCTGATCCCGGCAAGCCTTGCCGCGAGGACGGCTACAACTGCCCGTGCACAAGTAAGGGGTACTAGTGGCCCAACACTTAGTACACCGACAGCAAACTTTCTCCTTCTTTCTATGGAAGGAGCTGCAAGTCGCTGGGCCACCCTGGTTCTTGATGGCCGCCCGTGAAGGCGCCAACAAACTCATGGCATAGGTCAGCCCAGGTCGAGATGGAGTTCTCTGGTAGGTGCATCAGCCAAGACCTCACATTTGGCTTGAGTGCCAAAGGGAAGTAGTTGGCAAATACCTTCTCGTCTCTTCCCCCGGCAGCTTGAACAGTGATGGTGTAGATGCTCAAGAACTCTGCCGGCTTCAGTCTCCAACATACTTCTTTGGTATTTCTGGCTTGAACATGCGAGCAGATGGCCAACGGACTTGCCGCAGCTCGCGAGTGAAGGCGGGGCACCCAACCTCGAAAGGTAAGTACCCACCTTCACCGGGTGTGGGCTCATCAACGTCGGGGCCATTGCGCCTATCAGACTAGCGTTGGGTTTTGTGGTGTTGTTCGATGGTGACGCGTGCGTCTTCCCTCCGCCTGCCTTCCGGTACTCACCGCTGGTCTCGACGTGCTCGAGGATCGGATGAAGCCATCGATATGTCATTGGGTTCTTGCTGTGTCCCCTGCGCCGGCTGTCGCGGAGGGGATTGCACCTTGGGGGTGGCCCCTTCGACACGGCTAGCGGCTCGGGCCGTTGTTGCCGCCTGCGGAGGCCATGACGGGCACACTCACTGTGATCCTCCCGCCTCGGCGAAACCAATCAGACTCTGAATGGTGGCTCTCCACTCATCCATCTGATCCGCCGCCGGCGGAAATCTCAACAGGAGTTGGGCCCACACCAGGCCTCCGAAGCAGTGCTCGGCATGGATGACGATGTAGATCATAACGTCGCCTGGCTTCTGACGATGCCAGTAGTGGCAATGCTGTGTTCGCGTCGCCGGAACCCAGTTGCCAGGGTGGCGTGGCTGCGACGTGGATGTGCTAGGGGATCGGCGGCTCCATTCGGCGCATTGGCCGGGTCAGCTCATCCCGGGGGTGGTGCATGCCCTGCAGCCGCGCCCGCAGTGGGGGCGGCCGGAGAGTTGCGGTTCACCCCAGAGCGGGCGCCATCATGAGGCTGTGCCCTTCGGCGGGGCAGAGAGGTGCAAACAGAATGATCTCTCCACACGCACCTTGTGGAGCGTGGCCGCTGGGATGCTGCTGGCGCTGTCCATCTCCGGTGCCTCCTACTCCCGTTTCGGCCGCGGGAGAGGTGGTGACGATGCCGCCTGCACCGACCACATACCCCGCGGCGTCCACGTCCCCATGCATCCCTGTTGCCCCCGCGGCGTCGACGGCCGCGTGCGATGGGGCCTTCGAGGTGGACGGGTGAGCTGCAGCACCGGGCTTCTTCTTGGGCGCCATGGATGATGAAGCCATCGATGAAGAAAACGACGATGAAGACGACGCACTGCGTAGGTATCTCGGGTTCGCACAGGCGCTTCCCCCTACCTGCCGTGCCAAAGATGTCGTGGGAAACCACGGCCACCTATGGGACCATCAGCCCCTTTGTGGTTCGGCGGGTGGAAGGGCACATTGCACAAAGAGCGGAGTGTGTAGTACAGCACGGCAGAGATCACACGGGCAGTTTTTACCCAGGTTTGGGCTGCCGCGAGGCGTAAAACCCTAGTCCTGCTTTGGTGGATTGATGAGAGGACTGTGGTGGAGACGCAGCGCTCTAGCCCGGCAGGATCGCCTCGGGGCGAGAGCATCTACGCGCGTATGAGTGTACAAGGGTCCGAATTTTATAGATCAAGGGGTCACCACAATGGCAAATCAGTCATTGTGTACTGATTAGATAGCAAACAGTGCTATCATACCTAACTCTGCAGACAGGGCAGAGCGCATAAATGCACCACTTAGTGTCACATCGTGGCATGCCCGGCAAGACTTGCCGGGCCATTTGGCCACCTTCTCGTCTGTCTGCTTGACACGTCTCTAGATGGGTGTCATTTGGAGGTGATTTCCTTCGGAAGTGGCGGCCATGTGTCAAATAATAGCCACTTAGTCACTTGGGGGCTTGACACCGCACCGATCGATAACTTGCATCGCTGTGAGGTGGTGCGGTGGAGCCTTGGCGGGGTAGTCCGCCCTTGGCGTCCCCGGCAAGCTTGCGGGGGCAGTCTTGAGGTTTGTCTTCGGGGTGCCTTCGACCTCGCCAGGCTCGCCTTCCCGGCAAGGGAGGTTTCTCCTTAGTGGAGTCTTGCTAATTTAGCTTGTCTTGGTCTTCTTGATCCGCCCTTTGATTTCTCAAAGAGCCATCTCTTCAACTTGGTCTCGTCTTGGATGTTGCATCCTTGTTTCCTAGCCTGTGTACAATCTGGGCAACACACCTCGGGTTTGTTGCACCGACAGCCAGTGCTACTAGAATCATGTATTGATTATAAGTTGACAAAGCATTGCGTACGCGTCATCTTAGTAGGCCCACAAGTGACCATCACATCTGTGGTAGAGAAAATATAGGCCATTTGCGATTTGTTATAATGTACAGCCCATTTTTGAATTCTAATGGAATTTACTCAGCCCATTTACTATTTGTTAAAATTACAGCCCATTTTCTAACCAGGACAACGGTTAATAATTTCAACCAACCACTAAAAAAAATTCAACAAAAATTCTCACATTTTGAAGGGATCCGAAATATTTTTTATCCCGAAATTTCGAGCCTGATTAAATATAATTTCAAAACAAAATTGTATTAGGTAAAAATCCGACGAAATTTTGCGCGCGCAATAAGTAATGAAATTAAAAAAAATTAAAATCCAAAAATATCACTACTAGAAAAAGGGCTATAGCTAATATAGACATTAGTGGCGCACTATGTATGTGGTGCGCCACTAATGTTTATATTACTAATGGCGCACCTTGTGTGTGGTGCGCCACCACTAAGTTTCTCCTGGGCACACCCCCCTCCCCAGACTTACCAGTGGCGCACCGTGGTTTGGTGCGCCATGACTAGTTTTAACTAGTAATGGCGCACCACACCCACGGTGCGCCACTACTAACAATTTTTTTTCAATTTTTTTTTTCAAAACTAGTAATGGCGCACCACACACCAGGTGCGCCATTAGTAACCCTAGTTACCAATGGCGCATTCTTAGGAGGTGCGCCATTGGTAACCTGAGAGAAGCTAGATATTTTTGACAGCCACCTGCCACACTCACTTTCCCCACTTCATTCTCTCGACCTCTACCAAGCTTGGTCTCGCCTGCCTCCTCCTCCTCACCTCATTTGCACCATAGATTCACCCAAATTAAGTGGTTAAATTTCCTTTTTTTGATAGGTAAGTAAGGGGAAAGCTTTCTTTATGTTCTAGATCTACTTTTCTCTCCCTCCAACAACGTACACACTTTTTATGGCCTAGATCTACGTATGTTTGTGGTGTTGTATATGTTTGTGTTTGCAGGTATCGGTATTTGAAATGTGATAGTTGCCAATATTTTGCCGGAATGTTGATTCATTTCCGTTTCGGCGAGAATTTGGCACTATGCATTCTTTTTGGTCCTATTTTTAGGCAAAGTCATGCCAAAAAAAATTTTTGTTCTAAAATATCGTTTTGCTCTACCCCGCGGGCGACCATGGTCCGCACGATGACCGAAGGCATCATGAATATGTTTTTGAGCTCTGCGAAGGCCGAGATGCTTCAAAAGAACAAGACGGAGATAAGATGTCCGTGTCGAAGATGCAAGCTGAAGAGCCTTATGGACCCGAATTCCAGACAGGTGCGGGACCACCTGCTCTTGCGTCGTTTCATGGATGGCTATCGGTGGCAAGGTGATGAAGCTGATTATGAAGTCGTCCATGGGGGCCGGGTAAGAAATAAGGAAGGGCAGCAAGACAATAGCGGCGAGGGCGGGCGAGAAGATGAAGAATCTCCAGGACATGATCACGAAGTAGATGCAGGACACAGTCATCATGTATAAGATGACGGACATGATGACGAGGAAGATCAAGACGAAGGGCATGATCATGAAGATGAAGATGCCGGAGCAGACGACGATGGACCATCGATGGGCTGGGTGCAGGACCCTCATATTCAAGAGCTGCTTCTCAAGCAGACGGGTAACGCAAGAGCTGCCGCCCGAGAGAAAGCTAAGCTGGATCAACTGGAGATAGACGCGGTTACTCATTGTATGAAGGATGCAGGCCCGAGGATACCCGCCTGAAAGTAACGCTCATGGCTCTGGAGATGAAGGTAAAACACAAAATGACCGACGCATGCTTCGACGAGAACATGTCATTCTGGCAAGAACGTCTTCCCAAGGGGAACAAGTGCCCGACCAGTTTCGAGGAGGCGAAGGAAATCGTGTGTCCTCTGGATTTACCGCACATGAAATACCATGTGTGCATGAACGATTGCATCATTTATCGGGACGAGCACGCGGAGTCTACCATATGTCCGGTGTGCGGCGTCACTCGATACAAGAAGATGAAGAAAGCTCCTCGAAAAGTGGTGTGGTACTTTCCGATCACTCCTCGTCTGCAGCGGTATTTCATGGACCCTAAGCTAGCAAAGCTCCTGCGTTGGCACGCGGATAGGGAGGAGAAGAAGCGAGAAGATGACGGAAATGATCCGGAGATAAATAAAAAAGACAAGATGCTGAGTCACCCTAAGGATGCGAGCCAGTGGCAAGCATTGAACTTCAAACACCCAGAATTTGGGGACGATCCAAGGAACATCGTGCTGGGCGCGAGCACCGATGGAGTCAATCCGTTTGGCAGCCAGAGAAGCACACATAGCACCTGGCCTGTGTTTGTGCGGATGTACAACCTTCCCCCCTGGATGTGCATGAAGAGGAAGTACATTCACATGAGTATGCTAATTGAAGGGCCGAAACAACCAGGGAATGACATCAATCTGTATCTGGGGCTGCTGAAAGAGGAGCTACACATGCTGTGGAAAATGCCAGCCAATACGTGGGATGCCGCAGCGAAAGAATATTTCCCTATGAGAGCCACACTGCTCACGACGGTGCACGACTATCTCGGTTACGGATATGTCGCGGGGAAGGTGGTCCACGGATTTTGTGCATGCGTCAGGTGCATGGATGACACAACGTATCGCCAGCTAGATAGAGATCCCGGGTCTTCGAAAACCGTGTTCATGGGACATCGAAGGTGGCTTCGCGACGATGACTCATGGAGAAAATGCAAGGATCTGTTCGATGGTGAAACCGAACCCCGAAGACGCCCGCGTACGAGGAGCGGCGAGGAAATAGACGAGCTGTTGAAAAATTGGAAAGAGTGCCCACCGCCGGGAAAGAAGCGAAAGGCGCCAGAGCCGCTGCTGAAGGTATGGAAAATGAGGTCTGTTTTCTGGGACTTGCCGTACTGGAAGATCCTCCGTGTGCCTCACAGCCTTGATGTCATGCATATCACGAAGAACGTGTGCGAGAGTCTGCTTGGTACCCTGCTCAACATGCCAGAGAGGACCAAAGATGGGCCGAAAGCAAGGGCAGACTTGCAATCAATGGGCATCAGGGAGGAGCTTCACGCAAAATGCCCTAATGATGATGAAGATGATGATGAGGCGAAGGACACGGAAAGTCGTCGCAAAGGAAAATAGGCCAAGAAGATCGAATATGACTGCCCTCCCGCGTGCTTCACTCTAAGTCAGGAGGAGATCGAGCAGTTTTTCACCTGCCTCGTAGGAGTAAAAATTCCTTACGGTTACGCTGGGAAGATAAGCAGATACCTAGACTCAGCGAAGCAGAAGTTCAGCGGGATGAAGTCTCACGACTGTCACGTGCTGATGACGCAGATACTTCCAGTTGCAATCCGTTGGATCATGGACGCGCACGTCCATGAAACGCTATTTGGCCTATGCAACTTTTTCAACGTCATCTCTCGGAAGTCGGTTGGCGTGAGGCAACTCAGAAGGCTACAGGAAGAGATCGTGGTGATACTATGCGAGCTTGAGATCTACTTCCCGCCCGCATTCTTCGATGTTATGGTGCATCTGCTGGTCCATATCGTGGAGGATATCATCCAACATGGGCCGACGTTCCTGCACAGCATGATGCCGTTCGAAAGGATGAATGGTGTCATCAAAGGATACGTTCGCAATAGGGCACGTCCAGATGGAAGCATAGCTAAGGGCTTTCTGACCGAAGAGTGCATCTCCTATTGCACGAATTATCTAGGCATCGAGAACCCCGTTGGTCTGCCCGTCAACAGGCACCTCGGCAGGCTCGCTGGATGGGGTCACCGCGAGGGTCGCCGCGAAATGCATGTCGACTTCAAGGGTCGACTCGTCGACTTTGAAAGAGCAAACCTAGTCGCGCTACAACACATAGACGTGGTCGATCCTTGGGTGGTAGAGCACAAAACCTTTATTGAGAAGACGTACAATGCCCGAGGCCAACAGAGGACGGACGGAGATAAAATCAAAGAGCACAACTCATGTTTCACGCGTTGGTTCAAGGAGAAGCTTCTGTCGTACCCTTTACATGAGGATTCTTCCACGGAAGAAAAACTCATATTCGCCTTGTCACAGGGCACCGAGCACAACCTGATGACCTATGAGGCGTACGATATCAACGACTACACATTCTACACCGAGGAAAAGGACATGAAGAGCGATTATCAGAACTCCGGGGTAACGATGGAATCCTACACCGGTAACGACAAGGACAGATACTATGGAAGGATCAAGGAGATCTGGGAGCTGAGCTACGCTGGAGAGAAGGTCCCGATGTTCCGTGTCAGATGGGCCAAGAGCGTCCTAAAAGAAGACCGGTATTTCACCACCATGGTTATACCCGAAGCCAAATCCAAGACCGCGGGCGCAAACGTCACCGCGAAAAATGAGCCATGGGTACTGGCTTCCCAAGTGGACCAATGCTTCTTCATTACCGACCCGTCAAAGCCCAGTCGTGTTGTCGTGAGGAGAGGCAAAAGGAACATCATCGGAATGGATGGAGTCGCCAATGAGCAAGACTTCGACATGTATGGCGACCCGAAGATGGAAGATGATGATGACGATGAAGTACCATACACCACAAGAAGAAGCAAGACCACCCTACCTAAAGGATGTCTGTTCAAGAGAAGAACTCCATTTGCGAAAAAGAAGGGCAAGAAGATTGTGAAAAGATAGCTAAGATCGAATCACGACGTGTCGGCCGCGTGTGTGTGTCAGTGGCAAGCTCAATTATTACATGCAACTAAATTATTACATGTATCACTTGATTTCAACCATGTCATCTAATTCTAAATCTTTGCACAATGGTTTTATCACTCCATTTGCATTTTCCTTTTCATTTATCTCAAATCTTAAATTATTACATGCAACTAAAAATCCAAAAAAAAAAAAAATTAGTAATGGCGCACCAGGAGAAGGTGCGCCATTGCTATCACGGTGTTTACGGCGCACCCCTAAAAGGTGCGCCATTGATATACCCCTTTTTATGGCGCACCCCTAAAAGGTGCGCCATTGCTAACCCAACCGGCTAGCCGCGGCCCAGCCCAACTACTAGCCGCCCCTCCCCTCAAAACCTAGAAACCACTAAAAAAAAACCTAGCAGCCTCGCCCTCGCCTCCTCCCTCATCTCAAACCCTAGCCTCCGCCGCCGCCTCCCCCTCACCGCAGCCGCGTCGCCGTCCCCGTCCGCGAGCGCCGCCAGAAGCCAGAAGGTGCTCTGATAGAGGCGAGGGTGTCCCGATCTTTCGATGAGATGATAGCTATCGTTTTTGGTGGAGTAGACTTTGACGATCCGACTACGAACGTGCGAGGACGTCGCGCCTTAGCAATCGCTAAACCAACTCCGACAGGTTATTGACCACGCCGGAGCACAATCAACCTGACCACGAGGGTCTATCTCCTGCAAGCAAACGAAGAACAAGCAAGAAACTAAGATTTGCAATCTGGATATTGCGAATATAAGATGAAAGCTTTATTGATCAAGGTGGGGTTCTGTGACGTCTTGGTCTGGTCGTTGAACACAAACGAAGTACGCGAAGTTGCAGCTATGGCGAACTTTTAATCTAAACAAAACCCAAAGTCTAAACGGTGCCCTAAGGGCTGTATATATGGAGGAAGAGGAGGGGATTTCGTGGCCCTTGAAGGAGGGGTCCGAAACCAACCATATCTCTTGTTTCCCCACACATACGGACTCTAAAAACAGCCTATACTCAAGTATTTCGAAATTACATGGGCCTGGCCCAATAATAAGGTGACGCAGCACCTATAATAGCCTCTGGACAAAATTTATGAAGTGACATCTTGTATATTTCGTCCAAGGCTTCCTGCACTCATTATGGTGGCTTCAAAGTCCTGAAATCATCACTTGTAACTCCGTTCTTGTTCCCCTTGTGCATGCCATCATCTCCATGCTTGAACTTGCTCCAAGGTTCCTCTTTCTTGTCCAAGCTAGGCCCTTCATTTGTAAGCAAAACAAATGTATCCAATTTAGGCAGCATCATATTCTCATGAACTTTAGAATCATTACCAAGAAACGAAAGTACCTGATATTTTAATTGGCGTGCGCGAGCTCTAGTAATTGGTCCAGTATGTATAGAAGCAGGGGCTGTGGGTGTAACAATGGTATTGATGTCCTCTTGATAGAGGCGAGGGTGTCCCGATCTTTCGATGAGATGATAGCTATCGTTTTTGGTGGAGTAGACTTTGACGATCCGACTACGAACGTGCGAGGACGTCGCGCCTCAGCAATTGCTAAACCAACTCCGAGAGGTTATTGACCACGCCGGAGCACAATCAACCTGACCACGAGGGTCTATCTCCTGCAAGCAAACGAAGAACAAGCAAGAAACTAAGATTTGCAATCTGGATATTGCGAATATAAGATGAAAGCTTTATTGATCAAGGTGGGGTTCTGTGACGTCTTGGTCTGGTCGTTGAACACAAACGAAGTACGCGAAGTTGCAGCTATGGCGAACTTTTAATCTAAACAAAACCCAAAGTCTAAACGGTGCCCTAAGGGCTGTATATATGGAGGAAGAGGAGGGGATTTCGTGGCCCTTGAAGGAGGGGTCCGAAACCAACCCTATCTCTTGTTTCCCCACACATACGGACTCTAAAAACAGACTATACTCAAGTATTTCGAAATTACATGGGCCTGGCCCAATAATAAGGTGACGCAGCACCTATAATAGCCTCTGGACGAAATTTATGAAGTGACATCTTGTATATTTCGTCCAAGGCTTCCTGCACTCATTATGGTGGCTTCAAAGTCCTGAAATCATCACTTGTAACTCCGTTCTTGTTCCCCTTGTGCATGCCATGATCTCCATGCTTGAACTTGCTCCAAGGTTCCTCTTTCTTGTCCAAGCTAGGCCCTTCATTTGTAAGCAAAACAAATGTATCCAATTTAGGCAGCATCATATTCTCATGAACTTTAGAATCATTACCAAGAAACGAAAGTACCTGATATTTTAATTGGCGTGCGCGAGCTCTAGTAATTGGTCCAGTATGTATAGAAGCAGGGGTTGTGGGTGTAACAATGGTATTGATGTCCTCATCATATCGTCATCCTATTCCTAGGCTAGATGATATGCTTGATGAATTGAGTGGCTCTACAATATTCTCCAAAGTTGATTTGCGTAGTGGATACCATCAAATTCGTATGAAATTGGGAGATGAATGGAAAACAGCATTTAAAACTAAGTTCGGTTTATATGAGTGGTTAGTCATGCCTTTTGGGTTAACTAATGCACCTAGTACTTTCATGAGATTAATGAACGAAGTTTTACGTGCTTTCATTGGACGATTTGTGGTAGTCTATTTTGATGATATATTGATTTATAGCAGATCTTTGGAGGAACATTTGGAACATTTACGTGCTGTTTTTATTGCTTTACGTGATGCACGTTTGTTTGGTAACCTTGGGAAGTGCACCTTTTGCACCGACCGAGTATCTTTTCTTGGCTATGTTGTTACTCCACAGGGAATTGAAGTTGATAAAGCCAAGATTGAAGCTATTGAGAGTTGGCCACAGCCCAAAACGGTCACTCAAGTGAGGAGTTTTCTTGGACTCGCTGGTTTCTATAGGCGTTTTGTGAGAGATTTCAGCACCATTGCTGCACCTCTCAATGAGCTTACAAAGAATGATGTGCCTTTTGTTTGGGGTACCTCACAGGAAGAAGCCTTCACGGTATTGAAAGATAAGTTGACACATGCTCCTTTACTCCAACTTCCTGATTTTAATAAGACTTTTGAGCTTGAATGTGATGCTAGTGGAATTGGATTAGGAGGTGTTTTATTACAAGATGGCAAACCTGTTGCATACTTTTCTGAAAAATTGAGTGGGCCTAGTCTGAACTATTCTACTTATGATAAAGAATTATATGCTCTTGTTCGGACCTTAGAAACATGGCAACATTATTTATGGCCCAAAGAATTTGTTATACATTCTGATCATGAATCTTTGAAACACATTAAAAGTCAAGCAAAACTGAACCGTAGACATGCTAAATGGGTTGAATTTATTGAGACTTTCCCTTATGTCATTAAACACAAGAAGGGTAAAGAAAATGTTATTGCTGATGCATTGTCTCGTCGTTATACTATGCTTTCACAACTTGACTTTCAAATATTTGGTTTGGAGACCATCAAAGATCAATATGTGCATGATGCTGAATTTAAAGATGTATTGCAGAATTGTAAGGAAGGGAGAACATGGAACAAGTTCGTCGTTAACGATGGATTTGTGTTTCGTGCTAACAAGCTATGCATTCCAGCTAGCTCCGTTCGTCTTTTGTTGTTGCAGGAGGCGCATGGAGGAGGATTAATGGGACACTTTGGCGTGAAGAAGACGGAGGATATACTTGCTACACATTTCTTTTGGCCAAAGATGAGACGGGATGTTGAGCGTTTTGTTGCTCGCTGCACTACATGTCAAAAAGCTAAGTCACGACTCAATCCTCATGGTTTATATATGCCTTTGCCTGTACCTAGTGTTCCTTGGGAGGATATATCTATGGACTTTGTTTTAGGTTTACCTCGAACAAAGAAGGGGAGGGATAGTGATAGAGGCGAGGGTGTCCCGATCTTTCGATGAGATGATAGCTATCGTTTTTGGTGGAGTAGACTTTGACGATCCGACTACGAACGTGCGAGGACGTCGCGCCTTAGCAATCGCTAAACCAACTCCGAGAGGTTATTGACCACGCCGGAGCACAATCAACCTGACCACGAGGGTCTATCTCCTGCAAGCAAACGAAGAACAAGCAAGAAACTAAGATTTGCAATCTGGATATTGCGAATATAAGATGAAAGCTTTATTGATCAAGGTGGGGTTCTGGGACGTCTTGGTCTGGTCGTTGAACACAAACGAAGTACGCGAAGTTGCAGCTATGGCGAACTTTTAATCTAAACAAAACCCAAAGTCTAAACGGTGCCCTAAGGGCTGTATATATGGAGGAAGAGGAGGGGATTTCGTGGCCCTTGAAGGAGGGGTCCGAAACCAACCCTATCTCTTGTTTCCCCACACATACGGACTCTAAAAACAGCCTATACTCAAGTATTTCGAAATTACATGGGCCTGGCCCAATAATAAGGTGACGCAGCACCTATAGTAGCCTCTGGACGAAATTTATGAAGTGGCATCTTGTATATTTCGTCCAAGGCTTCCTGCACTCCTTATGGTGGCTTCAAAGTCCTGAAATCATCACTTGTAACTCCGTTCTTGTTCCCCTTGCGCATGCCATCATCTCCATGCTTGAACTTGCTCCAAGGTTCCTCTTTCTTGTCCAAGCTAGGCCCTTCATTTGTAAGCAAAACAAATGTATCCAATTTAGGCAGCATCATATTCTCATGAACTTTAGAATCATTACCAAGAAACGAAAGTACCTGATATTTTAATTGGCGTGCGCGAGCTCTAGTAATTGGTCCAGTATGTATAGAAGCAGGGGCTGTGATAGAGGCGAGGGTGTCCCGATCTTTCGATGAGATGATAGCTATCGTTTTTGGTGGAGTAGACTTTGACGATCCGACTACGAACGTGCGAGGACGTCGCGCCTTAGCAATCGCTAAACCAACTCCGAGAGGTTATTGACCACGCCGGAGCACAATCAACCTGACCACGAGGGTCTATCTCCTGCAAGCAAACGAAGAACAAGCAAGAAACTGAGATTTGCAATCTGGATATTGCGAATATAAGATGAAAGCTTTATTGATCAAGGTGGGGTTCTGTGACGTCTTGGTCTGGTCGTTGAACACAAACGAAGTACGCGAAGTTGCAGCTATGGCGAACTTTTAATCTAAACAAAACCCAAAGTCTAAACGGTGCCCTAAGGGCTGTATATATGGAGGAAGAGGAGGGGATTTCGTGGCCCTTGAAGGAGGGGTCCGAAACCAACCCTATCTCTTGTTTCCCCACACATATGGACTCTAAAAACAGCCTATACTCAAGTATTTCGAAATTACATGGGCCTGGCCCAATAATAAGGTGACGCAGCACCCATAATAGCCTCTGGACGAAATTTATGAAGTGACATCTTGTATATTTCGTCCAAGGCTTCCTGCACTCATTATGGTGGCTTCAAAGTCCTGAAATCATCACTTGTAACTCCGTTCTTGTTCCCCTTGTGCATGCCATCATCTCCATGCTTGAACTTGCTCCAAGGTTCCTCTTTCTTGTCCAAGCTAGGCCCTTCATTTGTAAGCAAAACAAATGTATCCAATTTAGGCAGCATCATATTCTCATGAACTTTAGAATCATTACCAAGAAACGAAAGTACCTGATATTTTAATTGGCGTGCGCGAGCTCTAGTAATTGGTCCAGTATGTATAGAAGCAGGGGCTGTGGGTGTAACAATGGTATTGATGTCCTCATCAGAAGTACGCGAAGTTGCAGCTATGGCGAACTTTTAATCTAAACAAAACCCAAAGTCTAAACGGTGCCCTAAGGGCTGTATATATGGAGGAAGAGGAGGGGATTTCGTGGCCCTTGAAGGAGGGGTCCGAAACCAACCCTATCTCTTGTTTCCCCACACATACGGACTCTAAAAACAGCCTATACTCAAGTATTTCGAAATTACATGGGCCTGGCCCAATAATAAGGTGACGCAGCACCTATAATAGCCTCTGGACGAAATTTATGAAGTGACATCTTGTATATTTCGTCCAAGGCTTCCTGCACTCATTATGGTGGCTTCAAAGTCCTGAAATCATCACTTGTAACTCCGTTCTTGTTCCCCTTGTGCATGCCATCATCTCCATGCTTGAACTTGCTCCAAGGTTCCTCTTTCTTGTCCAAGCTAGGCCCTTCATTTGTAAGCAAAACAAATGTATCCAATTTAGGCAGCATCATATTCTCATGAACTTTAGAATCATTACCAAGAAACGAAAGTACCTGATATTTTAATTGGCGTGCGCGAGCTCTAGTAATTGGTCCAGTATGTATAGAAGCAGGGGCTGTGGGTGTAACAATGGTATTGATGTCCTCATCATGCTCCTCCTCCTCCTTGCACCTCTTCCTCCTCTCTTAGCACCTCTTCCTCCTCTCTTAGCAGCACCTAGGGTTGGTCTGAAAGAAGTTGTTTCTTTTACAGGAGGATATCGTCGTTGTCGCTGTCCCTGTCCCCGTTCGCGAGCGCCGCCGTCCTTCTCTGCTGTGTCGCCAGAAGCCAGAAGGTGCTCCTCCTCCTCCTACTCTTCCTACTCCTCTCATTTCTATTTTTACTGATGCTCTGTGGTAAAATGACACTACCGGGACTCGGTGCAAGCCATAATACAAAAATAGCATCAGTTATATGTGACACAAAATAAAATGATTTATTTCTCCTATAAGTGGTGTGCCCATCTTTCTCGCGTTTGATTTGCCTTGTCTCTGTTCTTGTACCTTACGGATCTAGGGCTGTGGATTGTTGCTAGCCGTATTTTTGATGCTTCTTGTAGATTTAGTGGCTGCTTCTGCTTTGTGCTTTGACTAGTTCCCCATGGATGTCCGTCTGCTTGCCTCAGTAGTTCCCCATGGATTCCCTTGTAAGGTTTTAGGAGAGATGCATTTTCTTTATCTTTTTGTACATATCAACAGTACCATACACACACACACACATGCACAGTGAAGTAGCTATGTTGAGGTTACGATAGACACTGTGTCAACCATCAGGCCTCTCTCATGGCATGCCACGATGGCCACTGTGCCGCTGCTGAAATGTTGACAAATAGTTACCCCTTTCTCCTGAAATATTGATTAATTTCCGTTTTGGTTGAGAATGGGGCACTCCTAGGTCAAGAAAATTAGCAAAGGTCATGCCCAATTTTCTTGACCTAGAAGGTGCCCGATTCTCAACCGAAGCCACCATCTTACAATTAATCATTCTAGCCTTTTTTCCTATTTAGAGCGAACATGGCCGACAACGATGAGACCGGTGGTTCGGGCAAGTCATTCTGGGAGCTGTCCCAGGAGATGGAGGAAGAACCTCACCGCTATGAGGACGCCACGGAAGACACCGATCCCGACTACACAACCCCTAGTGGCGTCAGGGATGACACCACTGATGGTGCTGCCGGGGATGCCACCACTGATGATGGCATCGCACGCACAGATGGCAGCCAACCGAAGAGGCAACGGAAGGACCGGCGCTCGAACGTGCTCGGCACCGTCAAGGAGGAATTTACTAAAGTGTCCTCCAGTGGGCATCCAACGGCGCCCAAAGAATTAGTCAGTGGGTACGCGGGACAACTCGGGTGCATTCTCCGGAGCACCGTCTCGATCAACACCGAGAACCTAAGGCATCGTGACCGAGGGAATTTGCGCAACCTCCTCTTCACGAAGCTGCACGAACAATACAAGTTCCCCGGTGACTTCACAAACACACGCCTCTCAGGGAATAAAGTGAACAGTGCCGCCCTCACGAAGATGAGCACGGCCCTGGCTACTTGGAGAGCCGCGGTGAAGAGAAGGATTCTAAGTGGTGATAGTTATGAGAAGATCAAGGAGACAAATCCTTCGATCAGCGAAGCTGACTACCTGGAGTTCAAGATCAAGTGCGAGAGCAACGCATCCGCGGAATCAAGTCAGTGGGGGAAAGATATGCGGGACTTGAACTTAGGGGTCCACAAACTCGGTCCCGGCGGTTACAAAGTGGCAGAACCTATATGGGACAAGGAGGACGCGGAGCGTGCCGAGCAAGGCCTACCGCCCCTCTTCGATAAATACCATGAAAAGCAGACCAGGAACTATGTCAGGGCCTGGTACAAGGTGGACCCGGTAACAAAGGAGCTTACCACGGATCCGAAGGTGAAGGCGCTTGAGCTTGTTCTGGTAAGGAATACACCCCCGCGTAATTAGCTCCATATGGTTGCATTCTAATTAATGAAGCCAAATTTCTAAATGGTTCACGTTCCTTCCGCAGGAAACTGAAAGCAGTAGCGCGGGGTCTCAGAGCTCCCCGTCTGCCCCTTGGGACACCACTTTAAATAGGGCGTTGAACGTAATGAAACACAAGGATAAGTTCAGTAAGCCGTCGTCAGCTAGTCGTGTGGCCGGCAAAGGCTTGTCCACGAAATGGTCGGAATACTATAAGGCTGGGCGAAAGGAGAGAAAGACCAGCTTGGAAAGCCCAGAGCGCGAGGTTAAAGAACTCAAGGCACAAGTCCAAGAGCAAGTGCGAGACCAACTGGGAGCGACGATCACCGCCATTACACCTACCTTGCTTGAGGGGCTGCAGGCGTGGATTGCGGGCAGCCAACAGGGGCCGCCCCCGATTCCCAGCTTCACGGGCAGCAACTCGCACAACGCGCCGGCATTGGTGTCTCGGGCGGAGGCGGCATTGGTGTCTCCGGCGTCGGCGCCGGCATTGGAGCTTAATGCACCCGGGTGTGGGAAGAGTATGCCGGCCGGCAGCTCGGCAGCAAGCGGCCCCTCCGTCACTTGCACGCCCGCCGTTGGCGGTGCCTTGACATTAGCCGAGCTCGACGCCATCACGGTAACTATGCCTCGGCCGATGACTTCATCTCCTTGCCTTTGACTGGGCATCCCTGACGCCCTACATGTTTTTGCAGGGCGCCACTGACGTTCCATGCACTCTCCTGCACTTCGTGGATGGCGAGTTGATCAATGTCGCCAAGGCCAAAATCGTTCAACCGGGCAACCGCGTGTTCCACGGTAATCCGATGCCACCCACCGTGTATAGGGTTCAACTGGTTCGGGTGCTGCGAGGCTGCGACGACTTGTTACCTCCGTTTCGACCCCCTGGGGCCGATGAAGATGATGTGATGACCCTCAGCGCCTGCTTAAGCTGGTCCATGCTTTGGCCGAAGAGCCAGATTCATTTGGGGGCGGGGGACACCACCCCACAGACTACACCGCCAGTCGTGCCGGCGCCAAGCCATGGCAAGACCGCCGCAACGCTACCGCCGTCAGCTGATCCGGACATGCATATGGCATAGGATCTAGATGACGACGACGGTACATTTTCCAACGTCGATAAGTACTTCAACGAACATGGGTACGGTGACGAATTCTTGGGGCCTCCTTCTCAAGAACCCAACCCTGCAAAAGACGATCGCGATCTAGCTGGTACCGCGGAGAAACCCAATTGCAACAGGCGTCGTCTGGCGTTCAGTTCTCAGGAGACGCCTCCAGCTACCGCCTTCACCAAGACTCAAATAGCCGAGGTGCGAAATATTATCAGCCCCAACACACTCAAGAAGGTGGTCTCTGAGCATAACTTGATCCCATTACAGCAGAAGAAGCAGAAGGGACGGAAAAGAAAAAATAACAAGGGTGTGAGCCAGCCGGCACCGAGTACGATCCGTGCTCAGGACGGGCCACCAATACCTAAGGATATCTCGAGGAGGGTGCATGTGGCGGGTAGGCCGATGCTACCGACTAATCTGCTCAATGCTGCAACCGGTGCTATGCGGAGTCTGCATGACAGTGTTCTTTCTATGGAGAAGCGGTGTCTCTCCGAGAATGATGTGGCATACCCGGTTTTCCTGGCCAAGGTGCCAGAGGGCAAGGGCTTTGTCGATAGCACCATCGGGCGTATGATCATCCTGCGGTTTGATGACATCTTCGCTATGTTTAACCTTCATCCGCTGCACTACACCTTCATTCGGCTATTTTCGCTCAGTATGGAGATGCGGATCATTAGAGACAAGACCCCGGACATCGTGATAGTCGACCCCTTCTACATGCGTGCCAAGATCTTGGGCAGCGCTGGGGACCGGCAAGTCGCGAGTTCATACCTCGAAGGCGTCATTCTAGCGAACCCAGATAAGGATAACTTCCTCGTGCCTTACTTTTCCGAGTAAGTCATCCCCTCAGCGCCCCGTAACATATGATTTCTTAGATTTCAATCGTTCTTTTTTTTCTAACATTCCGTGTTTTGTGCAGTGTCACACATTGCACACTCATCCTCTTAAGCCCGAAATATTCCATGGCCATGTATTTCGACTCGGACCGTCAGTCGAAGAAAGACTTCACAAATATGAAGAAAGTTCTTGATGATACTCTCCCCGGCTACGCCAAATCTGGAGGCACCTTCAGGAGGCCAATTTGTAGGTACGGCAAGCACGTGTTCACCCACGTAATGATGTTCCCCTGCGTCAAGCAGCCGCCTGGCAGTCAGAAGGATTCCTACTACGCCCTCCATCACATGCGGGCGATCGTACGGGACCATAATCACCTTATGCTACCAAATAATCTCAAAGATTGGGCCGCACGCTTGTCGGCAATCCAGGACGAGGACATCAGACAAGAATTCTTTCGCATCCAGTCGGAGTTTGCGGAAATCATCCATCAAGATGTCCTTCGTACCTCGGGGCAGTTCTACCTCAAATATCAACCGTCCAACAGTGAAATAGAAACAACGCTACAAATGCAGGCTGACAACAACCGCACATTCATGACCATCACGAAATACGGCGGCTTCATCCACGCTCCGGTCCCTTAGTCGAGTCGAAAGTATTGATGCTATGTAGTTCTGAAATATCGATTAGCTCATGTTGTAATTAAACTTTAATGAACTTGTATGTCTCTTTAGTTTGGACAGTCGTTCAACTTATATGTAATCGATGCTATTTATTAGTAGGACCATGAATCGTGCTATTAATGTGTTGCTTTTCTCTTCCGATCCTTTTGTTGCATACTTATATATTGCCTATATATTATCTGTGAATTGCTACTAACGTTTTGTTTGTCTAGTGCATAGAGATGCCGTCGTATGTCGTGTACAAGGGTAAGGTTCCCGGAGTCTACGACGACTGGGAGGAGTGTCGGAGACAGGTTCACCGTTTCAGCGGTAACAGTTACAAAGGGTACACCACTAGGGCGGAGGCGAAAGCTAGATACACGCGCTATCTAGCGGGAGAGAGGAGGGAGCGGAGGAGGAACCGGATGAAGACCAGTTTCATCGCGATGATGCTAATCGTGACCGCAGCTCTCTTCTATGTGATGGTAGTTTAGATGATCGATATCAACTTTGTAATGTGACGACAAACTCGGCTAATATGATGAACTTTGCTAATGTCTCGAGACCTAAACTTGGCTAATGTTTGAACTTTGTTCGCTATTTCGAATTTGGAGACTAATATGATGAATTCTATTGTGTGATGTTTATATTCTGTGCTGTAACGTATTTTGTAACCTGTGCAAATACCAGAAAAGCAAAAAATAATAATTCCTAATATTCATAGTAGTGGCACACCATATTGAGAATTAGTGGCGCACCAAGATAAATACCAGTGGCGCATTATCGGGCATAGTAATGGCACACTTGGGGCATAGGTGAAGGCAAATATGGCCCCCAGTTGTGGCGCACCATATTGAGCATTAGTGGCGCACCAAGGCTAAATACCAGTGGCGCATTATGGGGCATAGTAATGGCGCACTTGGGGGCATACGTGAAGGTAAATATGGCCCCCTACGAGGCATAGTAATGGCGCACTGTTGGACATTGTAATGGCGCACTATGTGGTGCGCCACTATTATCTGGGATACTAATGGCGCACCAGAGGTGCGCCATTACTATTTGTTACTAGTGGCGTGTTAATAGTGGCGCACCTATAGTGCGCCATTAATAGCAAAAACTGGTGCGCCACTAACAGCCTTTTTTCTAGTAGTGATAGTAATTATGAAACTAATTACCTGTTCAGTGCGTTTTTTATATTTACAGCCAAATTTTTATAATTACAGCCCATTTATTATTTCTTAAAGCTCATTTTCTTGGCAAGTCTAATGCGGGGCGGAGAATAACAGGTTAACCTGGGTTGGCTATTCCGCAAAAAAAGTATAGCTGGGCTAGCCATTTTCACATTGAAAAATTAATATCTGGGCTGGATATTTGGTCGACATAAAATAATAGCCTGGGCTAGACGGGCCACAACCTGCCCAGTTGATACCCTGCTCCTCTGAACAACAACAAAAACATCGCTCAAGAAAAACTCTGCTCACACCTCCAAAAACAAATATTGCTCGGGCTGTTGGGTCCCAAGTGTCGGCCACTCCTTGTGCAATTCTCTCGTTTATTGACTATATAGGTTGGCAATGGTGTGGGACCGTGATGTCAGGAAACCAGGAGGAAGCAAAAAAAATTATAGTTGTATATAATGAGGCACTTGAGTACGTACAGCTATGGCCCTCATGGGTCCCTACTGTCATCCTCTCCAAGTAAAGTCATCTCTTGATTCCTCATGTTCATTGACCATGTTGACAATGTGAGACAGCGGTGCCAGGGCGAGCGCAACAACTCGAAGGACGATGGAGATGGCCTCGCAGGCCCTACGGATGGTCTGATACAGCGCCCGCTGGTTGTTCAGGAAGCCAGAATCATCAGACCCCTATGATCAGCTTCAAGAAATTGAGCCAGCATGAAATGGTAAGGCCGCGCTTGGGAGCTCTGTTTTGTTTCACACCTGTATTAATGATACAAGTGTAATTTACTCGTCACCGGAAACAACGCGTAAAATACAGGCCTAATGAAACCGACGGCCCGAGGTCTATAACAAAAACCGGCGAGTTACGTGTTTAATCTGAGAAACCAGTGTATATTTTACCAGTCAAAAACGACCAACCAAGCGCTTCGCCCAAGACCATCTGCGTTTATTTACAAGCGTCAGTTTTAGAAGCGGTTTTGGTTGGAAAACGATGATCCAATCATGGCCTAATATGATGAGTTGGTTGGAAGAGCATGTGGTTTTACCTCTAACCTTCCAGAGTTGTCGTATAGGCTATGAATGAAAGTATGAAATGTAAGACGATGAACTTCTTAAGCATAGAAACAACAGAAGAGGATGATCTTCTTAACATGCAAATCACTGGCACTAGATCAACATGCAAAATAATACGAAGCATTATTCTCAGGAGGCACGATGATGCCGCATGCCACAACATTCCTAGCTCAACTTTGCAATCAAACTCACAAGGCCTGGCATTTCATAGACAACATTCAGAACAAACTCTTAAAATACCTTACATAAGTCAACATTCATGACTAGGCATCTCTTCAGAGTAAATATTTACTTCTGAACTGAACACACGAATAGGAAAAAACGATCAACGCTGCTCACAGCAATGGGTGTCCCATTCCAAAATATCAAATGTGTGTCTTCTGGTTAACATCAATGAGCAAAATTTGACAAGGTTTTACAATTCCAAAATATTAACCGAATGATTAAACTTTGACAAGCTTTCCCATTCAAAATATGTAATGCCTATGATTGTGGAACGGGCAGGGTTTGTCATCAGTTTGCACATTGAAATGGCACATGGAGCCAGATTAACCAGCATATCTTTTTGTATAGTTCCACTAAAATCAAACAATGTCTTGCGTAGCATGGTGGATTTCGTATTTATTTGTTGCAAGGCCTTGAAGACATTGGCAGCTCCATTTAAGTAGATATTCCGGTGGCTCAAGGTGACGACGAATGATCAGAGAACCATTCGATGTATTGTGCATGATGAAGTATTATGGTGGACACGAACCATCTGAACATTTCATGCAGTTCTACTGAAATCAAGCTAAGCATCCCTATCTGCATAAATACAGAAAAAGTGTGATGAATATAATAGTGGTACTGCTTGATTAAACATAAGCTCATAACTATAATCATATTCATTATCTTAACAGGAAAAGATAGCAATACAATAGCTTCAATTAAACATTTATTCAAAACAATACAACAATATAATTAGAACATAACAAAGCACGATCATGTGAATGAAGGCCGATACTGACCTTGTTTGTTACTGCTACGTCGTCTACTGACTTGGTCATACCTTTCCTTGTGGAGTGAATTTTGGACTCCACGTGCTGTTGAGTTGAGTTTTCCTTGGTCTCCAGACTAGTCATGTCACCATGTGTTGTTGACTTGTTAGCGCTAGCTACAAAGAGAAGAGGATTGTGTGGGTGTAAAAGACGAACAGAGATCATAATTCATTATAAAAAAGTGGATTCGAATATTTGAAGAAGATATCATAGTGTTTTAAACCGACCCATGCATGGATATATATAATGGTGATACGCATGGTGTGGTTATGAACATGTTATACTGCATATAATATAAAGAACATTTATTTGAATTTGTGATAATGTGTGGCTTTTGCAGCTCAGGGCTAAATACTTGTCATAATGTAGGGGGCGGGGCACTATACTTTGTGTGATAAACATAGTGTACGTATGAAACATGGTTTAGATTATGAAGATCTAGTTAGTACTATTATTTGGAATCAACATCAAGTGTATCCAAAATTTTGAATTCGAGTTCATATAGTACACATAGTTCATATCTATCTCTATAGTAATCATGTGGTGTGTTGTTAAGATAATATACGAATGATGGTTTAAGTTGGCAACAATCATGATTGTAGATTCTTATTCAAATAGAGAAACGAATTCAAATTTGGTTCGAATTGCGGCGGTAGTATAGACATTTGGAATGCACTAAAATGTTCGTATGAGTAGGTTATATGCATTATACAGCCAGCAAAAAAATTAATTGGACATAACATGGATTCATAGCTTTGAATAGCATTTGTACAGTAAAACGGGACAAGACTCACTCTTTCTGTGGTGCGAATAGTTTTATTTTTTTCATTTTTTCGTTGAGGGAAGTGCGAATTGATTTGGTACGTACATAATTACACGTTAGGCTGTGACACCCTGATTTTGTCAGCTTTTTCTTTTTAAACTTTTTCTTGGTTTTATTTGAATTTGGATGGTTTTGACCCTTTTCATTTGGACTTGGTCATTCTGAATTCCTTCCAAGTGACCCAAAGCATCATCACCTTGCCAAAACCCTGCCAAGTACCTCAAGTGCCCAAATTTCAATTTAAATTATTTTCTAAAGCTCCTTTCCTTTATTTGAGAATTTAGGGCATTGGCATAGGTTGTGAAGCAACCTATAGTTGGGATGTTCAGAAAATTCTCAAATAATTCCTAAAAATCCCTTGGACCATATCTTGACCCAATCTTCAAAATCATCCCATGGTCATGTCCAAATATTTTGTAACATAATTCATTTTCTCTCCTGGTCAGAATGAACCATTGTGAAGGAAGTGCATGTTTGGGTTGTCCAATTGCTACCAAATTTTTACAGCATGTGGACAACTCCAAACAACCACTCTCCACCAATTTTCAGCCTCTGAAGATCAACCATATGAGCAGTACTTCAAGTGGCAGATTCAGACCAGATTTACAGCTTCTACATGAACCACCCTCATTTCTCATCCAAACCCCTTCAAACTTGACCAGTTTGTAGTTCTTTCGTCGTGGATCACTCCAGACACCTCCCCTGGCTCAACCTCATCCTCATCCATGCTCTAGAAACCTCCCAAGTTTTCTGTCATAACATGTAGATGACTAAACCTCTCAACTCTGCTTGAACCAAGCCAAACCAAGTGCTCAGGTGAGGTGACGGATTGGTGGTCGACACGCCAGAAAACTTTTGCCAGGCCAACGTGGCCCGTGCACACGAGCCACCGTGGTGAGCACGACACTGGCATGGCTGTCACCGCGCGCTGCGCAGTGCCTGTGTCTGTGCCGTCTCGTCCCACTGCCCCTCGCCGCAGTCGCTCTTCCGCTCGTGCCGACAACCTTTCCTGGTGACACCTAGACCCCCTGGAACCATCTCCTGGGCCAGAGGAGCCCTCGCCGGCCGCCACGTCATCGCCGGACTATTCTGCCCGTGTGGCCACAGTGTTGCAGCACCGTCGTCTTCCTCCTACGCAGTCCCCTCGGGCATTCAATGCGCCTGCCATCACTTAGTGTCTCTCCCGCGTCGAGCCAGCCAGCGCGGCGTACGTCCGCCGGTGCCATGGCCCGCATCAACGAGCTTCGGGAGAGCTCGCAGCCCACCTCCGCCTGGCTATAAATAGCCCCGCCCGGCGCTAACAAGCTCCTGACCCAACTCCTCCTCCACCATAGCCACAACCAGCAGCAGCAATCGAGGCAGAGAGGCCTCTGGCCTCGAGCTCGATCAGAGCTCCGCCGCCGATCCCCTCTCCTCCGCCAGCCCTCTCCACCTCTCCTCCGCTCCAACCAAGCCTTCCGTTGAGCTCAGTGGAGTCCGGTGGTGCTTCCTGACCACTCTGCTAGGCTAATTGCTGCAAAGATCATCGGGTACGCCGATCACCGCAGCTGCCGCACGCCGGAGAAGAAGGGAACCCCGCTGTCCATCCACCTCCGGCCATGTTTCGGGTACAGGGTGGACCACCGCTCGGCGCTCTTTCCATCCCAGCCATCTCCGAGCCCAACTGCTGTCGGGATCGCCGGCAACGATCGCCGGTGAGCCGCCCCCCTCCCCTGTTCCCTCCCCTCTCTCTGTTTTAAACGGGCTAGGCCCACTGTCAGCCTCTGAGCGAAGGGGTAAGTGGAGGCGTATTAGCCCAATACGCCTTCGACGTGGCCCAATCTGGTATTTTCTAATTTTTGATTTTTTTTAAACTGATTTGACCAGTAACTTTGACCCTGAATAACTTTTTATAGGAAAGTCCAAATGACCTGATTCTTTTTGCACTGGGTTCATAATTGAATTCTTTATTTTTCCACAAAGTTTCACATTTTTCTCTCACTCATAGAATTGCTGGTGAATTAAACAGTGTTATGTGACATTTTCTTTTGCTGTTTTTAAATATTTTCAGAAGGAGAAAATTGTGGATTTGAAGATCAAGAGTTTCTGAATCAACCAACTGATCAAGGCAAGCCATGGCATCCATATTATGAAGCATTTCATAGCATTGCGTAGTTCATATGCATTTCTTGCATGTTAATTAACATATTTAATTCCAAGAAATATTTCAAATGCTTCATGAGACCAACTAAGTTACTTGTTGAAATAACCTTGATGGCTAAGTTGAACTTAGTTGGTTGATCAAGAGTCACCTATCCGGGCTAACCCGTGCAGCCACATTCGCCGGTATGGGATGGCCTTGACTTGGTCTGGCTGCGTGCTCTTTCACTGGTACCTCCAAAGAGGGAGGGTTATGTGTGTGTGCTGCCCTGATCAGGTAGATGGCGATAACCCTGTGAGCCCAGTTGAGTTGTTTTGCCGGCGTCCCCGTTTGGGACAGTAGTTTGGCCACGACGGTGGCAGGTGTCAAGAGGACACAAGGCCACCCAGGGCTTGACTCCAAGAGGGAGTGTGATTGCCGGTGGTACGATGGAAGAGTCACGAGTCAGGCAGGTTTCGTTGGAGCAATGCTGGTCCACCTGAATGGGATCATGAGGTCAGTGCTCCATAGTGTGGGTAAAGTGCGCAACCTCTGCAGAGTATAAAATCTATTCGAATAACCGCATCCACGGTATTGGACAGCCTGACCAAACCTCTCTAGATGATCAACCATAATAACCATAGTAATGATTGAAGAACTTGTCTTATGAGCGGAAGTACTCATTGGTATCGGGTATTCCGAGGGTTGAGAGACAACCCGGATGTGAGTAAGTTGATTGCAGTAAGTGAATCACTTAAGATTTAACATGTTGATTACCATGCTATTACTTGCTGCATATTTGGTTGTCATGTGCTTGCGAGTACATTCAAAGTACTCACCTGGCATATCATGCCAGATGCAGGAGAAGACTGAGACGGAGGTCTCGAAGGTTCGTGATGTGCTATCTAGGATGTGTCCTCAGCAGTGTCCCTGTGGATGGAGTTGCTGTCATATTCCGCTACGCATTAGTATTTCGCAATAATATTCCGTAGTAATGCCGAGGCCCAGATATGTCCGATAAATAATGTAGATATTGTTGCTGCACTAGATGTGCTTTTGGCCTCGATGATCATGTAATATATGAGCTTGTACTCGACTATTATCAATAAAAGTTCAGCTATGTTCTGTTCCAAGTTGTTGAGTGTTTCCAGAAGACATGATCTCTGGGTTGGAAACACTGGTAAACCGGTTCCCTGAGCCGGGGTGCCACAACGCTTGGTATCAGAGCCGTGCTGACTATTGGACACCCTAGGTAACCCGCGCTAGGACTGCGAGTAGTATAGGACCTTGAGTATGCATTTGCTTGTTGCATTTGATTATTGCATGCATCATGCATCATAATTCATTATGTTACTAACTTCTGGCATTATGAGTGTAGATGGCACCAGTCCCATATCACTTTCAGCATGAGCCAGAACCCCACACGTTTCCAGCTCTGCTTCACAGCATCTGGCTTCGACTGTATACCAACGGTGAAGACCTGGTGTACCGGGTGTTCCGGGAGCAGTTGGGCGAGTCAGTATATGAGTACCATGCAGTGGCATACATGACCGCGACTTTGGATATTGGAAGCTCTTCTCGCTCATCCAAGGGCGGAGTGGCTTCTACTCCGGAGCTAGCGATCTAGTTTGCTGCTATGGAGGCTATTACTGACTTGCGCTTCCACGAGGTTGAGATGCGGATCCATCCAAGTTTCTTTCACTATCCCACTCTATCACCTACGACAGGGCGAGTCCTTTTCCCACCTGTTGATCCGGCGTGTGATCATGCGGTTGGCGTTTTGTCCTGCTATCTGAGCGCCAGTTACCGTATGATCATTTCCCTAGCTGAGGAGCTGTGTCGTGTTCAGGAGGCACATGTCGCAGCGACTCCAGCACCTCCTCCTGTAGTTCCACCTATGTATCCACCACCAGTTGCGGAGTAAATATCCGAGGAAGGGTACGGTCCATGGCGCAATAACTACCATTACCTCATGAGCCGAGGATGTTTCCTCAACCGCCGAGCCTCCTATTATGCCTTCATCTTCCTCGGATGCTGAAGAGTTGATTTTTTCACAGTTCGTGGGGGTCGTGGCGATGTTTTCACCATGGAAAGTCACTGATGGCTTAAAGAGCCATTCTAGAAACATATTTTCTGGGACCAGGTCGTGGTTGGCGCCCATCCTTGCGAGCACATCAGCGGCTTGATTGTTGTCACATGACACATGGTGAAACTCCAGGCCCTCAAAACGGGCCGAGATAGCTAAAACAGCATTTTGATATGCAATCATTTTTGGAGCCTCGGCGTCGAATTCCCCATTGACTTGTGATATTGCAAGGTTTGAGTCACCTCGAACTTCCAGTTGTTGCACTCCCATAGACGCCGCTATCTGCAATCCATGCAGAAGGGCCTTGTATTCGGCCGCATTGTTTAAGGCGTTGTGCATTATTTGCAGTAATACAGTATGTTGTCGCTGGTTGGTGAGGTGAGGACTACACCAGCCCCTACCCCGGCCAGCATCTTGGAGCCGTCAAAGTACATTGTCCAATGGGAGTATGTGTTGTACTCCCTAGGGAGTTCGGCCTCTGTCCATTCGGCCATGAAATCTGTCAGCACGTGGGATTTGATAGCTCGGCACAGGCGGAACACGATTTCGAAGGGTAGTAGTTCGATGGCCCATTTAGTGATGCGGCGGTTGCATCTCTATTATTAATGATGACACCAAGAGGGACCTCGAATGCGACTGTGATGGAACACTCCTGAAAGTAGTGTCGCAACTTCCGACATGCCATGAACATGGCGTAGGCGATTTTCTGGTAGTGAGGGTACCTTGTTTTACATGGGTTTAGCACCTCGGAAACGTAGTATACGGGCCTTTGCACCTGGAACTTATACCCTTCAGCGTCGCGCTCGACTACTAGTACCGCACTGACGACTTGGTTTGTGGCCGAGATGTAGGGCAACATAGGCTTGCCTATTCCAAGTCCTGCGAGTATAGGGTTGGTAGCAATGAGCCTTTGATTTCCTCAAGGGCATCTCCTGCCTCGCTGGTCCATTTGAAGTTATTGGTCTATTTTAAGAGTTTGTACAGCGGCACAGCCTTTTCCCCAAGTCGTGATATGAATCGACTGAGGGCGGCCATGCAGCCAGTGAGCTTTTGAACATGTTTGAGCTCGGTAGGCACTGCCAGTGTTGCGAGGGCTCGGATCTTGGCTAGATTAGCCTTGATTCTTCTATGGCAAACAATGAATCCGAGCAGTTTTCTTGGTGGTACTCCAAAGACACACTTCTCTGGGTTTAGCTAGATATGATATACCCTGAGACTTGTGAATATGTCGCCGAGATCTTTCACGAGCTGTCGAACATCCTTGGTTTTGACAACCACGTCGTCGACATAGGCTTCCGCTGTCTTGCTGATATGGTCTTTTAGGCATGTTTAAATCATGCGATGATAGGTTGCGTTGGCATTTTTAAGTCCGAATGGCATTGTGTTGAAACAAAATAGCCCATACGGCGTTATTAAAGTTGTTGCTTCCTGATCTGACTCCTTCATCTTGATTTGATGGTACCTTGAATATGCAACCAGGAAACACAAAGAGTCATGTCCCACTGTGGCATCAATAATCTGGTCGATACGTGGTAGGGGAAAGGATCCTTAGGGCAGGCCTTGTTGACGTCTTTAAAATCGACGCAAAGGTGCCAGGATTTCTCCTTCTTGGGTACCATGACCAGATTAGCCAGCCATTCAGGGTGCTTGATGTCACGAATGAATCCGGCTTCAAGTAATTTAGCAAGTTCCTCACCCATGGCTTGATGCCTGGGCTCAAAAAATCACGGAAGTGCCTGTTTAATAGGTTTTGAACCCTTAACAATGTTGAGGCTGTGTTCGGCTAGGTTCCTTGGGATCCCTGGCATATCCGACGGGTGCTAGGGTAAAATGTCCAAATTTTCATGAAGGATCTAGCTCGGCACTGATGGACGGCGTTTTGTTCAAGTCCATTGGGTGTACTTGAAACTTGATGATATCATCGGATAGTTCGAACGAGGTTAATTTGCATCTTTTGTCTAGGATGACATCGTCCAAGTTGACCGTGGCCCGAAGTGTAGTCAGTTCTTCGGCTGCAAAGGTTTTGGCTAGCGACTCGAGGCCTAGTGAAGTTGTTTTGTTCTTGGCTCTAAGCGCCAAATCCGGGTTGCTAGTGATGATTATTATTCTATTTGGGTCGGGCATTTTGAGCTTCATATACCCCTAGTGGGGTATGGTATGGAATTTTATGAAAGCTTCTCACCCTAGCAGGGCGTGGTAGCCACTTTAGAAGGGCATGATGTGGAAGGTCAACTCCTCGAACCTATAGTTCTCAGGAGTGTCGACAACCACATCAAGGGTGATCTTTCCCTTGCATCGCCCCTGTCGGCGATGATTTCTTTGAATGTAATTGAGCTATGCTGGATGTGAGTTGTGATACGTCTCCAACGTATCTATAATTTTTTATTGTTCGATGCTATCATATTATCAATCTTGGATGTTTTATATGCATTATTATGCTATTTTATATCATTTTTTTGGACTAACTTATTAACCTAGTGCCCAGTGCCAGTTGCTGATTTTTCCTTGTTTTTTGTCTTTACAGAAAATCAATACCAAACTGAGTCCAAATGGAACGAAACTTTTTGGGGATTTTCATGGACCACAAGACACCCTGGAAGCTTTGGGAGGAGGCCAAAAAGGCCACGAGGCGGCGTCAAGCTCAGGGGGCATGCCCCCCAAGCTTGTGGGTCCCCCGTGGCACCTCTAACCCTAATTCTTCTTCTATAAATACCCAAATATTCCCCAAAGACTAGAGGGCACACCAAAAACACTTTTCCGCCGACGCAAGTTTCTATCTTCATGAGATCCCATCTGGGAACCTTTTCTGGTACTCTATCGGAGGGTGATTCGATCACGGAGGGCTTCTACACCAACCTTGCTGCCCTTCCGATGATGTGTGAGTAGTTTGCCACAGACCTACGGGTCCATCGCTAGTAGCTAGATGGCTTCTTCTTTCTCTTTGATCTTCAATACAATGTTCTCCTCGATGTTCTTGCAGATCTATTCAATGTAATCTTGTTTTGTGGTCTGTTTGTTGAGATCCGATGAATTGTGGGTTTATGATTAGATTATCTATGAATCTTATTTGAGTCTTCTCTGAACTCTTTTATGCATGATTTATATAGCTTAGTATTTCTCTTTGATCTATTGATTTGGTTTGGCCAACTAAATTGATTTTTCTTGCAATGGGAGAGGTGCTTTGTAATGGGTTCAATCTTGCGGTGCTCAATCCCAGTGATAGAAAGGGACATGACACGTATTTGTATTGTTGCCATTAAGGATAAAAAGATGGGGTTTGTTCATATTGATTGGATCTATCCCTCTACATCATGTCATCTTGCTTAAGGCATTACTCTGTTCTTGTTAACTTAATACACTAGATGCATGCTGGATAGCGGTCGATGTGTAGTAGTAGATACATGCAGGAGTCGGTATACTTGTCTCGTACGTGATGCCTATATACATGATCATTGCCTTAGATATCGTCATAACTATGCGTTTTTCTATCAATTGCTCAACAGTAATTTGTTTACCCACCGTATGCTTTCTTTCAAAAGAGAAGCCTCTAGTGAATACTATGGCCCCGGGTCTATCATTTATCATATTATTTTTAGATCTACAAAATCAAAAACACAAAAATACCTTGCTGCAATTTATTTAATTTTATTTTATTTCGTAATTTTACTTATCTTTTATATCCATCACTATGAGATCTGATCCTTGCAAGTAACCGTAACGGGATTGACAACCCCTTTATCGTGTTGGGTGCAAGTATTTGTTTGTTTGTGTAGGTGCAGGCAATGATTATTGGAGACTTGTGTGTTCCTCCTATTTGGATTGATACCTTGGTTCTTAACTGATGGAAATACTTATCTCTACTTTGCTGCATCACCCTTTCCTCTTCAAGGGAAAAACCAACGCAAGCTCAAAAGTAGCAGGAAGAATTTCTGTCGCCGTTGCCGGGGAGGATCTACATCAAGCCTACCAAGTACCTATCATAAAGTCTCATCTCTTGCATTTACATTATTTTCGATTTGCATCTCGTTTTCCTCTCCCCCACTTCTAAAACATTTTCAGAAAAATAAAAAAATATTTGCCTTCTTTCTGTTTGCCTTTTCGTTTGCTTCTTGTTCGCTAGATTGCTTGCTTTGTCATCATGTTTCAATTTAGAAATCTTGATCCTTACCACAGAAAGTTGGAAGAGATTGAAAATAATGTTAAAATCTTCATGTCTTTGCAATTTGAGCATAATAGTTTCTTTAGGGGTGAACTTAAAGTACAATCTATGATGGAGTATATCAATAAACAACTTGATGATGTTAATAAAGAAGTTATTGGTATTCAATCTCAACTCATTCATATTGAAAGTTTAGTAGGCCAAATTTCCGATAAGCAAACTACGTTAGTAAATAAGATGGCTACTAAAGATGAATCTTTGAATCATGATGAAGATCTTAATGTGATTGGTGTGACTCCTCTTGAATCTTTGTTTGCTAATATAAAACTTGATAAAGATCGGACTCGAGAGGAGTCAACTTTAGCTAGAAGGCATCCCAATAATTTGGAGGGTGATGATCTTAATGAGAAATTTGATAAAAGTGGGTTTGGCGAGGTCAAAACTTTAACTAGTGATGTGCCCACTCTCTTGGATTACAAGGAATTTAATTATGATAATTGTTCTTTGATTGAGTGTATTTCCTTATTACAATCCATCACTACTACATGATGGTCCAAACGCGACAGTCCAATCAGAGACCCTTCGACGAAACTGTGTGCGATGCATTAATCGCAAACGGTGGTGTAAGAAAACCGTCAAAAATGAGACGAATTGTTTGTGATTGTGTAGACATCAAACACGTTTCATATCAGAGTTGCATGTGTGATGTATAGCATACGGTTAATCCATACGAACTGTTTGTGATGATTCAAAACAACAGAAACGGTCAGCGAGATGAGGGTGTGTGCGATATACAGCATATAGTTCGCTAGGATGAACTGTGTGTGATTAGGCAACACAATAGAAACGATCGGTCAGATCAAGGTGTGTGTGATGGAGGGCATACAGTTCACTCGGATGAACTATTTGCGATAAGCCATGACAATAGAAACAGTTCAACAGAACAAGATGTGTGTGATACGCGGCAAACAGGTCCGTAATCAGAAATGTGTGTGAAGACCAATAATAACACAGACGATTGCTGCTAATAAGCCATGTGATTTGCTCTGTCTACAGAAGAACAAGATATATATAACTAAAATAAACATCCAATTACATAAGTGACTATACAGATCATTCGCACACACCTCAATAAACAATTGCATGCATTCTAAACTAGGAGAAACGATTGTCTAGTCATCTACTTCTTGTTACGCTCCCGCCACTGCTTTGTGGCTCGATCCCTCATCTGGGGTAGGACGAAGACACTTCCTCATGTCAATGATCCGCCTGTACATCTCGTAGCTTGTGTACACATCCTTGGTCGCGTACTTGACATGTTCTTCATCCAGTCTCTGATGCCAGGCACTGTGCCAGGCGTTCTTGTCCTTCTTGCTCTCATCCTTCATCTTCATGTAGTAGGGGTCGATGATGGCCGAGGCAAGGTCAACCAGGGAGTTCTGTTTGTTCTTGGTGCTGCCCCAGACCTTGTAGTGGTCACGGATGTTGACAAGATTCTGGCAGGTCAAGACCGAAACCTCGAGCGCTTTTAGATCGTTAGTGGTGTCCACCATAGGGAAACTGTAGTTAGAGTTGTTGATAAACCTAGAGAAACACTCGCAAGCTACCTTGTGGCCAGGTGATAGTGGTAGACGAGGACGTCATGTCGCACGCACAACTGGGTGACGACAACCTTCTGATCTTGCCCGGCACGACCGCTGGTGAACTCTAGGTCGAAGCCGACCACTTGATACTTGTCCTCAGCTAGCAACTGCTCCATAGTTTGGATGGAGCTCTCCACCGAGACCAGCTTGTTCGTGTACACCATCAAGAGGTCCTTCCCCCTCACGTGGGTGTCCACTACATGATGCATGGTGAACTGCCCCCTGTTGTCGTCGTCCGCCGCTGGGAACGCCATTGGAACCATTGGATGTCCTCTCTGTATGTGTCGTTGTGGGTGTGCTTATTGTGTCGTGTGGCGCGAGAGATGAAGGTAAATGGCCATGGGAATAAATGGGGGCCGGGCGGCCTGGATTTGCGGCACGTCCGCAAGTTAGTTTTTGCAACGGGTAACTACATCGTGGCGCCGCGCCCGGTGCAACCGCATGCATAATGGTAGCACGAATGTATGTGATCATGTAATGGCCATAAACACTGGCAGTGCGCGTGGAGGGATGCGGGCAGAGCATGCGGAGGGACGCGAGAGCAGATCGCACGTGGTGGGATGCGAGCACAGCGCGCCGCGGCCGCCTCAACCTCGAGCAACCGCACGCATAGAGAAGTTGAACACGCAGGGAATGGTCATCTACAAGTCGGTCGGCAGTTGCGATGCTGCGTAGAGAGCGGCCGTGTGCTACTACCTTCGTCTTGGTCTATTAGTCCCCTTTATATTCTGTGCCATATTTTGACCTTAAATTTAACTAACAAAATGTTAATGCATGTTATAAAAATTATATAATTGGAAACTATGTTCAAATACGAATCCAACGATATAATCTTTGGCGACATGCATTCGTATTTTATTAGTTAAATATCTAGTCAAAATTTGGCACAAAAATACAAAGACGACTTATAAACCAGGATGGGGGTAGTGGGTAATTAAATCGCAAATGTTTTTTATTAACTGTATGTGTATGTGTCGTTTCGTCCTTCTCTCGCACGTCTTGTCACCCCGCTGCCGCAGACGGTTTCGAGCGCAAGCTTGAGCAGCGCGAGGGGGCGTTCTTTCGGCCAAACGGTGGCTCGAAGTGGCGCCAATGAATCGTCGGTGAGCCCGTTCCCATGCAACCGCGCGGGTTCCCGCCCGACTCGGTGAAATCCCACAAAATCCCAATGCTTACAGGCCTGCTATATAAACCCTCACGGCCGGCGAGTCCTGCGTCGCATTTTCTCCTCCCTCCCTGTAGCTTATCTCGTTTGCTTCTCCCACAATTGCCAATGGCACCAGTCTGTCGTCGTCGCTCAGCCACTCCGCCGTCATTAGAGGACAGCTCCTGCTGGGAGCCTACACCGCGGCGGTGGCGCAGTCCCCGGTGTAGTGTAGTGCACGTGGCGTCCCTGTTGGGTGTGCGCGCAACACCCACCACAAGCTCCGCCGCCGCTGCCCATCGGCAGCTATTACCGGCTGCCATTGCCACCACCCCACCGCCTGTCGACGTGGTCGCCACACCACCGTCAAAAGCCAGGGCCATCGCCCGCTCCGCCGCTACGGCTCGAAGGCTGGAGGTGGCCGTCGTGGCCGCCACCCCACTGTCAGCCACCGTGGCCATCACCCGCTTTGCCAACGTGGCCCGAAGGCGGGAGGTGGTGGTCATGGCCACCACCCCAATGTCGCCTGCTGTGGCCGCCAGCCCACCGTCGACCGCCAGGGTCATCACCCGCTCGGCCACCGCCGCCCGAAGGCGGGAGGTGGAGGTGGAGGCCCACACGTGCGTTAGCGACCTTGTGTGCTACATCGAGTTCCTGCGGGAGGAGGAGGAGCGCCTCGTTGAGCGTGCAAAGAGTCTTAGCACTGCCATGGCCGCAGCACACGCCGCCACAGAGGCGAGGAATGAGGTGATCTATAAGGAGTCCCGCCGCTTCGAGAGGCGTTGTTTAGAGCGACAGAGGGCGTTCGAGGTGAGCGTCGCTGAAGGTGCAGCAGCGGCAGGCACTCGATTGCAGTTGTCCAGCTCGTCGGTAGTGTCCTCCTCCTCTGCCTCTTACTGAGTGTGCTCGGCAAATGAGAGGCTGCTAGAAGTAGTACAAAGCCCCTCCATAGTAGTAGTATTTATGGGCTATTTTGTTCAGTTCATCTGACTATAGATTTGGTTGAACTGTACAACGTACTTAAAATTAGCTAGTATATATAGTTGAACTAGCTATTTCAGTACATGGTTGGCAACAATTGGGGAAAAGTTTGGTCGGTTCAGCTATCGAGTTGAACTGTTTGTATAAAGAACGACTTCTTAATCTATGAATGAAATCTATGCTTACTGAATTTTAATTGCAAAAATTAGATAGTGCTAGTGATTTTTAGCTGCAAATTTTGACAAATGACAGTGTTACAAGGTTGACAAAGGGCAATGTTACTAGATCAACAAATGTTAATCTTTCCAGTTTGACAATTGGCAATATACCCAATATGACAGATGCAAATCTTACCAAATTGTCTGTACGTGGTTGCACATGGGTCATCCGAAAAAATCGTTTGCGTTGAAGGGATGTACAAATCCTGCGTGCCAGATTGCCTGTAGTTCAAATTTTAATTATGCACATAAATGGATAGAAAACTCAGTTAATGTATACAAATGTCCAAACGAACCCCAAAAAATCAAAAATTTAACACAACACTCATGTTGTTCTATGTTGACACTAGAAAAAATTTGAAAGCAAGAAGAGGCAACGAATATCGTTTCGTCCACAAAGGTGACACGTTCCCTACTGAAACCATGAGGCTTGTTGTGAGAAGCTCTGGTTTGTGAGAAGCTTATACCCAAACCAGCCCCAAATGGGACAATTTTTTCACCACAGCATGTTGATGCCGTTCCATGATAGCATGCCAAGTTTCATGAATTTCAGACGAGCTTTGGATTTACTAGAATTTTAAAACCATGTATCTCAACGTTTCTGGCCAAGCGACGGTGCCGAGGTGTTTGACATTCATTCCCATCTCTTGCATGGGACCTAAGCATCCAACCAATGACACATATTTCATTTTCCAACCCATTTTTAAGCACTGGAGCATGTGCATGTAGTTCAAATTTGAATTATGCACATAAATGCCTAGAAAACTCAGTTAATGTATAAAAATGTCCAAACGAACCCCAAAAAATTCCAAAATTTAACACAACACTCTTGTTGTTCTTTGTTGACACCAGAAAAAATTTGAAAGCAAGAAGAGGCAACGAATATCATTTCGTCCACAAAGGTGACACGTTCCCTACCGGAACCATGAGGCTTGTTGTGAGAAGCTCTAGTTTGTGAGAAGCTTATACCAAAACCTGCCCCAAATGGGACAATTTTTTTTACTACGGCATGTTGATGCCATTCCATGATAGCATGCCAAGTTTCATAAATTTCAGACGAGTTTTGGATTTACTAGAATTTTAAAACCATGTATCTCAATGTTTGTGGCCAAGCGATGATGCCGAGGTGTTTGACATTCATTCCCATTTCTTGCATGGGACCTAAGCATGCAACCAAGGACACACATTTGATTTTTCAACCCATTTTTATGCACTAGAGCATGTGCATGTAGTTCAAAATTTAATTCTGCACATAAATGCCTAGAAAACTCGGTTAATGTATAAAAATGTCCAAATGAACCCTGAAAAATTCCAAAATTTAACACGACGCTCCTGTTGTTCTATGTTGACACCAGAAAAAATTTGAAAGCAAGAAGAGGCAATGAATATCATTTCATCCACAAAGGTGACACATTCCCTACCGGAACCATGATGCTTCTTGTGAGAAGCTCTGGCTTGTGAGAAGCTTATACCAAAACCTGCCCCAAATGGGATAATCTTTTTTACCACAGCATGCTGATGCCATTCCATGATAGCATGCCAAGGTTCATGAATTTTGGACAAGTTTTGGATTTATTAGAATTTCAAAACCAAGCATCTCAACATTTGCCTACGAGCCACAGTTCCGAGGTGTTTGAAATTCATCACCATTTCTTGCATGGGACATAAGCATCAACCCATGGACACATATATGATTTTACAACCCATTTTGGTGCACCAGAGCATGTGCATGTAGTTTAATTTTGAATTGTGCACTTGAAATGCCTAGAAAACCAAGTTAATGTATAAAAATGTCGTAATGAACCCTGAATAATTCCAATTTTTTTGATGACACACCTATAGTTGCATGTTCACTACAGATAAAAGTTCTAGAATTTCAAACACCCTCCTTTGCCGTTGTGACCCAATTATGTATTTCAAATCAAGACGAAAAATCAAGTAGATCGCACACAGTTTATTATCACCAACCGTGTGAGATGCAGTACAAAATATCTTGGAGCACCATCGGAGTAGTACATATGTGGATTACCCGAGAAGGTGCATCGGCTATAGTCCACAGCCAGCGCATCAAGGACACTAGCTCGCTCCGCAAATATCATTTCACTATTCAATCGACTCCAGTGAAAGATGGGGACGAGGACCCGCATCATGAGGGCCACTTCGGCGACCCACTCCGGTGAGAGTGCGGCCGCAACCGCCATGTGCGTGGTAACAAGCTGCGTGAGCACGGCCGCAATCTGTGATCGGGCGGCCAAGGCAGCCCAAACGGCAGCTGTTGCTGCTCAGGTAGCGGCAGCAACATCTGCGTCGAGCATAGCAACTGATGAGAGCGGCACAGCAGTTGTCCGTTCTGCAGCGGTGGCCTTAGTCCTGATGGAGGTCACCCATGACTATGTCGAGGCCACCGATGCCTAGCTCGTGGCGGTCACCACACAAATCGAATGAAGCTTCTCCCACAACGAACGGCAACCCATGGCCGAAGAGTTGGCAATCGCCGAGAGCGTTCGAGCAGCCGTCCGTTCCTTCGCAGCATACCTTGCCACAACGGAGCTCATCCAAGCCCAGATTGCGGCCGCCCACACCCAGCTCGTGGCAGCCTTTTCCAAAGAGATGGCGTACGCGGGTGGCAAGATGCTTGCGGAGTATGGTGCGATGGATGCCATGGAGCCCCTTCCCCGGTAGATCGTCGGGCCCGAGCTGGAAATGGAGGAGGCGGTAGAGATTGACGAGCGCTAGCCGGAGTAGTACTCTTTGTTTAATTTAGAGCGCTGGTCTTTAATTTGTTAAAGTAATGTTTAGGTCATCTAGCTCTGTTTAATTGCTGAACTTGCTTGATTAAGAAGTGTGGGTGTGCTGTAGGCTCCTTTGTGTACCCAAATTATGCAATGACGTGGATGACCACTGTAACTAGGGATATTCGGACCAAAATTTGCATGTTCAAACTCATCACACACGGGGTAAGCTATATGAATCATTTGTGATGTTCACATATCATACACAGTGTTGAATAAGGGACCGTGTCTGATGACACTTTGCGCGCCAGTTTTTTCACTTCGCCGATCCAAAAAATTTGGCTTCCGCGGAAATATCTACGTCCCCGCCCCCTCCCCCTTACCAAAAGCCACATTTCCCCTGTTTCCGTATTCCTTTCCAAGTTCAAACCTTCACTCCTTGCTTGCAGCGCCACCTCCTCACTGGCGACCCTCCTTCACCCTGCTTGGCCTCGTCGATATAAGTAGGTAATCCACACCCGACCCCCATCCTCCTCCTCCTTCTACATCCCACATGCCCCGACCGCCGGCACGACACCTTCCACCCAAATCACCGAGCCCTACCCCAAATAAGTGATGCCCTAAGCCATGGTGCACGCAGTATAGCCAGGATCTCAAGCAGCATTTGGCAGTGGAGAAGCAAATTGTGGTTGCACGCGTGCATGAGGTCGCGATGGCTGCCATTCGTGCCGATCCCCAGATCTTGGAGGAGCTCCTCGCCATCGAGGCCACCGTCGATGCCTCGCATGCTGACGCCGTGACGCGGTTGGCTGCTTTAAACAACATTTCGTGGCATTTTCTCGAGGCCACCGTCGGTGCCTTCGACAAAGACTATGAGGTGCTTTCTCAGCGTGCCCGTGCTTACCTCAACTTGAGAACCAGCGGGTTGGTGCTCGGAGCGGCTCAAGCAACTCACCACTATGAGGAGGCCACCCACGATGTGGAGGCCTCACCCTCTTCCATGTCCAAGGAGCCAATCATCATCGATATCTCCGACGATGAGGAGTAGCTTGTCTTATTAGCTCACTACAAGGACCTATGTTCAGTTAGCTAGCTACGCTGGTTAAGCATGCTCGGTTTACCCATTGCATGTGCTGCTCCTGCCTTTCCTTAACAAATTCTAGTGAATTGTCCTATGTACTTTTACCATGCAATCTGTTCCTCTAGTGTATATGTTCTATATGTCGCCCAATGTGGTGCTCACTTATTAACTGTTTGGTTAGTTTGTTGTCGTGTTCAGTTAACTATTTGGTTCAATTCTGCAATGTGATGTTCAATTCTTCTGGGTGCAATTTTGTATTGTCTTCCATGTGAGAAATAAATCGAATTTGGCTGTACAAAATACATGAGAAACAAATACAATTGCAATATTTCCAAGTTGTCAAGCATGCTTGGTTTGGTTAAATTTCTGATCTTCTATTAGGAGTATGTTATATTGTGCAATGTGGTGCTCAGTTAATATTCGGTTCATTAGTTATGGTGTTTAGTTAACTGCTTGGTTCAATTCTGCAATGCGATGTCCAATTGTTGTGGGTACAATTTTGTATTGTTATGCATGAGGAATAAATCGAATTTGGCTGCACTTAATACATGAGAAACATATACAATTGCTATATTTCCTAGTTCTTAATCATGTTTGGTTTGGATAAATGGCTTTTCCATGTGGCTCGAATTAATCTGATGAATCTGCAATGTGTTTATTTTTCATCAACATATTTTACTGATAGCATGCCAACCCTCACTTAACCTGATCACTAACTACCTTATATGTGTTGCAGGGAAACAATGCGAAGCACTGAGGTTTATAATTGAAGTTTGCACATGCATGGTCCTTTGTCTAATAGCACATTATTGTGCAATTGCAGGAACCATTCTAATATTTAGGTTTTTAACAATTTGGTCTTGCACATGTAGGTCCTGCTGTCAGAGGTTTTGACCCACTGTTCGACCCTTTTCGCATATGGGGAAATGAGTTGTCCATGAATATCAGTCAAGTCAAGAAACTCAGAAAGATTTTAGGATAAAGAAATTAGCGACAAAAAACAACAAGATCTTTGTCTGCACAATGAAGAAGACATCAGTTCACTATAGGATGGTACTAACTATTATACCTTGTCTTTTTTATTCCTTTGCGCCATTTAAAATCTAGAGAATATATTTATGCATATCCTTGTTTTCAGGCCTTTCTAAAGCAGTTCACTGATGATTACCTCTCAAACCACCTGTATGGTCAGGAGGCGAGGAAGGTATTCATACAACACCCATGGTACAATATTGAAGTTTTCCTAAAGAGGATGAAGGATGGACGGTCAATCATCCACATGCACTGGCCTAAAGTTTCAAAGACCTTCAACATCAATGAAGGCTCAATATTCACCTTTCGCTTCAGCAGTTCTCCAGATGAGATTCATCTGTCTATGTACCGTCTATGATGCTAATTTCGAAAGGTTATAGATGTTGCATGTGAAACTTGGTGCTAGTGCAGTTGTTTAATGGGGTAGCTAGCTATATTCCTATATGGCGTAACTGACTGCTGAAGCTATATGATGTTGTACTCTGATGTATTTCAATTATGAAATCATGCTTCCTTAATACGAAAATGAAATATATTGTGTGCTTAATATGAAATGTCAATTTGATTAATAAATGGATTATTAATAATAGGCCAATTAACCTGCTAATTGGGTTTTTCTATTGCAAACGGTTATTGAGAAAACACCGTGGGAGATGACCTCAGACAACGCACACAGTTTCTAGGAAGAAAACATGTTGGATCAACGAACAATCACACACGACTTCCTCTTGAAAACTTTTTGCGTTAGGCCACCTTGAGCAAACGTTTTCCACATAAAAAGTGTGTGTGATGGACAGCCTATGCCACACAGTTTCATCTACCCACCGTGTGTGATGCATTCAATAACGCAAACGATAAAATTGTTAATATCGTCTGCAATGGCAACGCTATCACAAACGATTTAACGGGCAAAATTGTTTGTGATGTACGTGCGAATGGAAACATTTTACTTGGAGTGACTGTGTGGGATGTACATATGAACGGAAACGTACTTCTTGGATTGACTGTGTGGGATGTACGTACGAACAGAAATGTATTCCTTGGATTGACTATGTGGAATGTACATACGAACGGAAACGTTTGCCCGGGACTGACTGTGTGTGATGTACGTACGACTGGAACCGATTGGGCCTGTATAATTGTATTTGATCGCTCGCCCATCGCACACGAGCTCATTTTGCCCAGCGTGTGTGATCGGAGGGCCTATCCCCGACGATTTCTGGGTTGTGTGGGAAGGACCCCCCCTATCGCCCACACTCACTAGGCGACAGTTCAAAATGCCGTCGCGGAAAGGGGTTAAAAACCGTTTGTATAGCAGCTCATTGTACCAGTGCATGCTTAATTCATCTAATGCTTATGATCAAAATAAGGCTTTTACTAAACATATCGTTGATGCTATGATGGAATCTTTGGAAGAAAAACTTGAGTTGGAAGTTTCATTCTCTAGAAAGTTATATGATGAATGGGAACCTACTATTAAAATTAAGATTAAAGATTATGAGTGCAATGCTTTATGTGATTTGGTTGCTAGCGTTTCCACTATTCCAAAATCTTTATGTGATGTGCTAGGCTTCCATAATCTTGATGATTGTTCTTTAAATTTGCACTTACCGGATTCCACTATTGAGAAACCTATGGGAAAAATTAATGATGTTCTTATTATTGCAAATACAAATTATGTGCCTGTAGATTTCATTGTCCTTGATATTGATTGCAATCCTACATGCCCCATAATTCTTGGTAGACCTTTCCTTAGAACGATTGGTGCAATTATTGATATGAAAGAAGTAAACATTAGATTTCCAAGAAATAAAATTAAGTTACCATATGAATCTATTATGAGCGCCACTTATGGATTGAATACCAAAGATGACAAAACCTAGATCTATGCAATATGCCTAGCTAGGGGCGTAAAACAATAGCGCTTGTTGGGAGGCAACACAATATTTTTTCCTTTTCTTGCTTTTTATTCGGTTTTTCAATGCATATGCCATTATGCTTTTGTTATGATGGTGTTTTGGTGTTTTAATTAGCATTTTTACCATGTAAGACCTTTGGGATGATTTGGAAAATTGTTTATTTGATTCTGTGAAAAGACAGAAACTTTTACGTCCAGTAGCAGAATTGTTAAAATTTACTGAAGCATGATAAAATTATGAATTTTGTACACAAGATTGATATAAAGATTTCCTACGTTGTCCTAACTTTTTAGAATTTTTGGAGTTATAGAAGTATGGTCAAAATTCAGGTTTCTACAGACTGTTCTGTTTTTGACAGATTCTGTTTTCATTGTGTTGTTCGCTTGTTTTGATGAATCTATGGGTTGTATCAGGGGGTATGAACCATGATGAAGTTAGAATACAGTAGATTTAATGCAAATATAAAATTGGAATGAGTTTACAATAGTACCTAAAAGTGGTGATTTGCTTTATTATACTAATGGATCTCATGAGTTTTCTGTTGAGTTTTGTGTTGTGAAGTTTTCAAGTTTTGAGTGAAGTTTCAATGGGCTAAGGAATGAGGAGTGGAAAGAGCCTAATCTTGGGGATTCACACGGCACCCCAAGGTAATATTCAAGGACAACCAAGCGTCTAAGCTTGGGGATGCCCCGGATGGCATCCCCTCTTTTGTCTACGGTCCATCGGTAAATTACTAGAGGCTATATTTTTATTCACTACATGATATGTGTTTTGCTTGGAGCGTCATGTATTATATGAGTCTTTGCTTTATTTCCCTTTTAGTTTGCCACAATCATCCTTGATGGATAGACCTTTTTGATAGTGACACACATTTATCGTGAATTTATTAGAATACTCTTTGAGCATCACCTATATCTTTTGAGCTAGGCAGTTGCTCTAGTGCTTCACTTATAATTTTTTAGAGCACGGCGGTGGTTATATTTTAAAGAAATTGATGAACTCTCATGATTCACTTATATTATTTTGAGAGTCTTATAAATTGTATGGTAATTTGCTTGGGTTATGAATTTAGTCCTAATATGATGGGTATTCAAGAGGGATATAATAGAAACTTCCATGAAGATCATTGAATATATGAGAAAATTGATTACTTGCATTTGATTTGAGATATAAAGATGGTGATATTAGAGTCATGATAGTGACTAATTGTGATTTAGTAAGAATATTGGTGTTAAGGTTTGTGATTCCCGATGCATGCACGTATGGTCTCTCGTTATGCTTTGAAATTGGAGCATGATTTATTATTGTTTGTCTTCCTTATGAGTGGCGGTCGGGGATGAGCAATGGTCTTTTCCTACCAATCTATCCCCCTAGGGGCATGCATAGTAGTACTTTGCTTCGAGGGCTAATAAACTCTTGCAAGTATGTGAGTTATTTATGACTAATGTGAGTCCATGGATTATACACAATCTTACCTTTCCGCAGATTGCTAGCCTCTTCGGTACTGTGCATTGCCCCTTCTCACCTTGAGTTGTGGTGCAAACTTTGCCGGTGCATCCAAACCCCGTGATATGATACGCTCTATCACACATAAGCCTCCTTATATCTTCCTCAAAACAACCACCATACCTACCTATTATGGCATTTCCATAGCCATCCCGAGAAATATTTCCATGCAACTTCCACCGTTCTATTTTATTATGACACACATCATCATTGTCAAATTGCTTTGCATGATCATATAGTTGACATAGTATTTGTGGCTCCGCCACCAGTCATATTTTTTATACATGTTACGCTAGATCATTGCACATCCCGGTACACCGCCGAAGGCATTCATATAGAGTCATATTTTTGTTCTAGTATTGAGTTGTAAATTCTTGAGTTGTAAGTTCTTGAGTTGTAAGTAAATAAAAGTGTGATGATCATCATTATTAGAGCATTGTCCTAGTGAGGAAATATAAAATATAAAAATATATAAAGAGGCTAAATGATCTCAAGAAAAAAGAGGCCAAAGTGCCCAACAAAAAGAAAAAAAGAAAAAAATGAGAGAAAAAAGAGAGAAGGGACAATGTTACTATCGTTTTCCACACTTGTTCTTCAAAGTAGCACCATGTTCTTCATGATAGAGAGTCTCCTATTTTGTCAATTTCATATATTACTAGTGGGAATTTTTCATTATAGAACTTGGCTTGTATATTCCAATGATGGGCTTCCTCAAATGCCCGAGGTCTTCATGAGCAAGCAAGTTGTATGCACACCCAATTAGTTTTCTTTTGAGCTTTCATACACTTATAGCTCTAGTGCATCCGTTGCATGGCAATCCCTACTCCTTGCATTGATATCAATTGATGGGCATCTCCATAGCCCATTGATTAGCCTCGACAATGTGAGACTTTCTTTTTTTTTTGTCTTCTCCACACAACCTCCAACATTACTCTATTCCTCCCATAGTGTTATATCCATGGCTCACGCTCATGTATTGCGTGAGAGTTGGAAAAGCTGAAGCTCATTAAAAAGTATGAACCATTGGTTGGCTTGTCATCGGGGTTGTGCATGATAAATACTTTGTGTTAAGAAAATGGAGCATGACAAGACTATATGATTTTGTAGGGATAACTTTCTTTAGCCATGGTATTTTGAAAAAAAACATGATTGCTTTTTAGTATGCTTGAAGTATTATTGTTTTTCTGTCAATATTAAACTTTTGTTTTGAATCTTATAGATCTGAATATGCATACCACATAAAGAGAGATTACATGGTAAACATGTTTGGTAGCATTCCACATCAAAAATTCTGTTTTTATCATTTACCTACTCGAGGACGAGAGGGAATTAAGCTTGGGGATGCTTGATACGTCTCCAACGTATCTATAATTTTTTATTGTTCCATGCTATTATATTATCAATCTTGGATGTTTTATATGCATTATTATGCTGTTTTTTATCATTTTTTGGGACTAACTTATTAACCTAGTGCCCAGTGCCAATTACTGTTTTTTCCTTGTTTTTGTCTTGACAGAAAATCAATACCAAACGGAGTCCAAATGGAATGAAACTTCTTGACGATGTTTCTTGGACCACAAGACACCTTGGAAGCTTCGGGAGGAGGCCAGAAGGGCCATGAGGTGGCGACAAGCTCAGGGGGTGCGCCCCCCTGGGCGGGCGCCCCCCAAGCTTGTGGGACCCCCGTGGCACCTCTAACCCTAATTCTTCTTCTATAAATACCCAAATATTCCCCAAAGACCAGAGGGCACACCAAAAATACTTTTCCACCGCCGCGAGTTTCTGTCTTCGTGATATCCCATCTGGGGACCTTTTTCCGGTACTCTGCCAGAGAGGGATTCGATCACGGAGGGCTTCTACACCAACCTTGCTGCCCTTCTGATGATATGTGAGTAGTTTACCATAGACCTATAGGTTCATAGCTAGTAGATAGATGGCTTTTCTCTCTCTTTGATTTTCAATACAATGTTCTCCTCGATGTTCTTGGAGATCTATTCGATGTAATCTTCTTTTGCGGTGTGTTTGATGAGATCCGATGAATTGTGGGTTTATGATCAGATTATCTCTGAATATTATTTGTGTCTTCTCTAAACTCTTTTATGCATGATTTATATAGCTTAATATTTCTCTCCGATCTATTGATTTGGTTTGGCCAACTAGATTGATTTTCCTTGCAATGGGAGAGGTGCTTTGTAATGGGTTCATTCTTGCAGTGCTCAATCCCAGTGAAAGAAAGGGACATGACACGTATTTCTATTGTTGCCATTAAGGATAAAAAGAAGGGGTTTGTTCATATTGATTGGATCTATCCCTCTACATCATGTCATCTTGCTTAAGGCATTACTCCGTTCTTGTTAACTTAATACACTAGATGCATAATGGATAGCGGTCGATGTATGGAGTAATAGTAGTAGATGCAGGCAGTAGTCGGTCTACTTGTCTCAGACGTGATGCCTTAGATATCATCATAACTATGCATTTTTCTATAAATTATCAACAGTAATTTGTTTACCCACCGTATGGTTTCTTTCAAGAGAGAAGCCTCTAGTGAAAACTATGCCCCCCGGGTCTATCTTTTATCATATTATTTTCAGATCTACAAAATCAAAAATACAAAAATACATTGCTGCAATTTATTTAGTTTTATCTATTTCATACTTTTACTTATCTTTTATATCATCACTATCACATCTCATCCTTGCAAGTAACTGTGAAGGGATTGACAACCCCTTTATCGCGTTGGGTGCAAGTATTTGTTTGTTTGTGCAGGTGCAATTATTGGAAACTTATATGTTCCTCCTACTGGATTGATACCTTGGTTCTTAAATGAGGGAAATATTTATCTCTACTTTGCTGCATCACCCTTTCCTCTTCAAGGGAAAAACCAACACAAGATTAAGAAGTAGCAAGTTGCGTCAAATTGCATTTTTTCTAACGTGCCATCGTAAATGAGGTTTAAGCTACTGTCACTGTCCATTAATACCTTATGCAATCGGCATCCATCCACTACGGGGTTGAGGACCAGAGCGGCTAGGCATCATCTTAGATCGACCACCGACTGATCGTGCTGCTCAAACGTGAGCGGCATGTCCAACCACGAGGCCGGGGGTGTACGTATTGCGGCATGGACGAGCTCCTGTAGGGCCCGTTTCCTTTGGTTCCTTAATTTATATGTTTGATACATCAACAGGACCTCGACCTCTTCCGAGGATTTCGTGGAATGACTGATCGCGTGTCACAACCCTAGATTATTGCTTGTAATTAGATGCATTAGTGAGCATTCATGCATCATTTTTAATTCAAAGGAAATTGAATTAAGGAGTATTTAAAGCCTCGGAAAATATTTTAATAAAGGGCGAAGAACCCTAAATTTTCATTCAATGTGATAACTTTGGCAAGGCTTCGAGTCCAAACGAAAAATAGTGAACATTTTGGTGGAATATTTTGGGCGCTGAATTTAAATCATTATTGTATTTGCGTTTGGAAGTATATTCATAATATGTAGAATATATGCCCAAAAGGCCTGAAATATTTTATGTGCATTTGGAAATGTCCAATGTGCGACATAAAATTATTCAGAGGAATTGTTGGCACTGGTTTGAAATCATTTGATTTTCAAATAGTGGCAAAATAATAAAAACAAAACAGAAACAAAAAGGAAAAAGAAACAAACTTACATGGCTTACCTCGGCCTGCTACTGTAGTTGAGGCCTAGCCCACCAGCGCCACCGTCCTCAAGCTCCTTCCAGGAGGACGCCGAGCATGTGGTCGCCGCGCATGTGCACACGCCCACCACCTCCTGCGTATCTGTTGCCTCCCTGACACCGCTGCGGACACCACACAGCCCCCTGGCCTCTCCTTCTCTGCCCTGTGCTCTTCCCCTCCTCTGGCTCTCTCCCGTTCCACACCCAAGCAAAGCTCGTCCCCACCGTTCATCGCCCACATAGCCAGAGACACTGCCTCACCTCCCGACAGTGTCCAGAAGCTCTGCCGTCCCTCGATGCCTCTTCTACTCGATGCATGCAAGCCCGGGAGCGACACAACGTCACCCTCATTATCGTCTTCAAGTCTTCCCCCCGAGATCGCCACCATCGTCCCGTCGTCTCCAAGTCTTCCCCAAGCCAACCGATCCGCCCATTTGACTCACCGCGAGCACCCACTTCGTTACCCCCTCCTCTCCGCATGGATTGCTCGTCGTAGCACCGATTCTGTTGAGGCCGAAGACACACCGCCGCCTGAGCTCCTGGTGACCAAATGGTCACCCCATGCGGTCTAACTAGTTGGTAGCTTCACATAGAACATCACTAGTGTGTTAGTTAGGTCATTTGCACACCATAACGACGCTTTCGTCGAGGTTCGAACACTGGCCGCCATGGTCGTGCTCGCCGATGGCGATTCCGGCCGTCCTAGCACATGCCGAGGACACCACCCGACTCGCCTCTCTATGGGTGTTCCAACACGCCTAGCTGCACGTCCTCCGAACACCAGAGTTGGCCGGATGGCCAATGCCGCCATGCTCCGGTTATCACCGGTGCTAACCGCTGATGTGGCCGGCTAATTAGCACTAGTTATCTAGCTAACTAACACCCAGCGACACTGACAAGTGGGCCTAGGCGCCCTAATGAATTTGGTTAAGCTAATTGAAATCATTAATTAGTACTGACTCTATGACAGGTGAGCCCCACATGTCAGGTTTGACCTGGACTGGCCCTTTGACTTGCTGATGTCATGTTGACCTCATGACGATGCAGTAATGTTTTTCTTGATTTGAAATAAATCTAAATGATTTATTTATGTTCAGACAATTGCCTAAACTTCTAAATATCATAGAAATTAAATGAGCATTAAGCATAAATAACACCGAATAATGCACCACAAGTAGGATGTAATTTCATTGCATAACTATTGACTTTCGTGCTTGCATAGGGAATCACAAACCTTAACACCAATATTCTTACTAAAGCATAATTACTCACCAACATCACTCACATATTACTATCATCATATCTCAAAACTATTACAAAGAATCAAGTTTATTTTGTCCAATGATCTTTCATGAAAGTTTTTATTATATCCCTCTTGGATATCTATCACTTTGGGACTAGATTAATATATTACCGTTTCTTTTAACAAGCTCTCAAATAAATTTAAGTGAAGAACATGAGTATAAAAATCCTTCTCTCAAAATAATATAAGTGAAGCATGAGAGAATTTCTTCAAAAATTTACTAACTCTCAAATTAATCTAAGTGAAGCATGAGAGCATTTCTCCAAAAAATTAAAGCACCACCGTGCTCAAAAAGATATAAGTGAAGCACTAGAGCAATTCCATAGCTCAAAAAATTTAAGTGAAGCACATAAAGCAATTCTAACAAATCATAGCATCATTATGGCTTTCTCAAATAGGTCTGTCTAGCAAGGATAATTGCGACAAACAAAAAAGCAAAACAAGCAAAGACTCATATAATACAAGATGCTCCAAGCAAAACTCATGATATATGATGAATAAAAATATAGCTCCAAGTAAAATTACCGATGGTTGTTAGAAGAAAGAGGGGATGCCTTCCGGGGCATCCCCAAGCTTAGTTGCTTGGTTCTCCTTGAATATTTCCTTGTGGTGCCATGGGCATCCCCAAGCTTAGTCTCTTTTCACTCCTTATTCCTTCATCCATCGAGATCTCACCCAAAACTTGCAAACTTCAATCACACAAAACTCAACAAAACCTTCGTGAGATCCGTTAGTATAAGAAAACCAATCTTTGCTTTAAGTACTGTTGCAAACCCATTCATATTTTGCTATTGCATTATACCTACTGTATTCTATCTTTACCATGCCTTATACCCCCCGATACAAGCCATAGATTCATCAAAATAAGCACACAATGCAATGAAAACAGAATCTGTCAAAAACAGAACAGTCTGTAAAGACTCAAATTTTACTCATAATTAAGTTACTCCAAAAATTATGAAAAATTAGAAAAACAGAGGCAATTTGTATATAAATCTTGTGTAAAAGAAATAGAATTTTTCGTCGCTTATGTCAGTTTTAACAATTCTGCTACTGGATGCAAAAGTTTCTGTTTTTCAACAGCATCAAAGCAACTATCACCCAAAGATATCCCAAAGGCTTAACTTGGCACAAACACTAATTAAAACATAAAAACAAAATCATAACAGAGGCATAATTGCGTAAACACATAAAACCAAAAATAAAAATATATTTTATTCATTGGGTTGCCTCCCAATAAGTGCTATCGTTTTATGCCCCTAGCTACGCATAATACATAGATTCAAGTATTGTTATCTTTAGTTTTGTTTTCTATAGGTGTGTTTTTGTCAGGAGGTTTCTCAAATATAACTTGAAACACATTGTCCATAGAAATTTTAGCATTATCAAGTTATCCCTCTTTGTATCCCCTTTGATTCCCGGCTACAATCCAAGAATATTGTTGATTAACATCATTAAAAAATTGTTGGATCATATCCAAAACGGGAATTTCCTTTTTAAGGTTCTCATAAAAAATTTGATTATTTCCAAGAAAATGTCTTAACACATAGTCACTATTGTAAAGGATCTCATCTATTACCAGTTTTTCACGGTTCATAACATAAAAATCAAAAAATTCCATAGCTTCCCGTACTATGTGATCAAATTTATTCATAAGAACAAGGGTGGCTATCTTCTTAGCTTTCGGATCCTTTATAACGGGTAGCTCATAAAACAATCTTTGTAATGTAGGATGAGTACGAATAAATCTGTTTTCAAGTTTCAGAACTAGTGCTGAAATAGCTTCCGCGTAACTTCTAGTTCTTTTAAGTATATAGGAGCATCATCGCAAGTCAAAGTTCCAACACAATTGAAGAATTCTTGGATGGTCTCTTTTGCTATAACGTTCCCTTGTCCCAATACAAAAGTTTTAGCATCTAGATTGCCAGAACGTCCAATTTTAGGAGTTATGCCATCATCTGTTTCTGCCATACCAAAGTCACTCATGATCATAGGTTCGAGCAAACAAAAGATCGAACGAAAAAAAGGCGAAGGAAAAAAAGGAAAATATTTTTGTGCTTTTCGCAAAAATGTTTTAGAAGTGGGGGAGATGAAAATGAGAGGCAAATGGCAAATAATGTAAATTGCAAGGAGATGAGATTTGTGATTAGGAACCAGATAGATGTTTATGATGTCTCCCCGGCAACGGCGCCAAAAATTCTTCCTGACTGCTTGTAGCTGCGTTGGTATTTCCCCGAAGAGAAGAGGATGATGCAACACAACAATGGTAAGTATTTCCCTCAGTTATGAAAACAAGGTTATCAATCCAGTAGGAGAACCAAGCAACACTATGTAAACAGTACCTGCACACAAATAACAAATACTTGTAACCCAACGCGTAAGAGGGGTTGTCAATCCCTCCTCAGTATTCAGATAGATAAAATTGTATGAGATTGGATAAATAGATTTAGCGAAAACACAAAATAAAATAAATAAAGAAAAAGTGCAGCAATGTATTTTTGGGTTTTGGGAATAATAGATCTGAAAACAATATGATAAAAGATAGACCCGGGGGTCGTAGATTTCACTAGTGGCTTCTCTCGAGAAAATAGCATACGGTGGGTAAACAAATTACTGTTGGGCAATTGATACAAGAGCAAATAATTATGACGATATCCAAGGCAATGATCATGTATATAGGCATCACGTCCAAGATTAGTAGACCGACTCCTCCCTGCGTCTACTACTATTACTCCACACATCGACCGCTATCCAACATGCAACTAGTGTATTAAGTTCATGGAGAAACGGAGTAATGCAGTAAGAACGATGACATGATGTAGACAAGATCTAGTCTTGTAGGAATAGACCCCATATTTTTATCCTTAATAGCAATGATACATGCGTGCCTTGCTACCCCTTCTGCCACTGGGTGAGGACACCGCAAGATCGAACCCATCACAAAGCACCTCTTCCCATTGCAAGAAAAATCAATCTAGTTCGCCAAACCAAACCAAAGTTTTGGAGAAGAAATACGAAGTCTATAACAATCATGCATATAAGAGATCAAAGAAGACTCAAATAATATTCATAGATAGAACTGATCATAAAGTCGCAATTCATCGGATCCCAACAAACAAACCGCAAAAAAGTCATTACATCAAATAGATCGCCAAGAACATCGAGGAGAACATTGTATTGAGAATCAAAAAGAGCGAAGAAGCCATCTAGCTACTGCCTACGGACCCGTTGGTCTGTGGTAAACTACTCACGCATCATCGGAGGAGCACCAATGAGGATGGTGAACACCTCTGTGATCATGTTCCCCTCTGGCAAGGTGCCAGAATAGGGCTCTAGATTGGATCTCGTGGTTCTGGAACTTGCACCGGCTGGAATTGTGTTTCATCGACTTCCCTAGGGTTTCTGGAATATTTGGGCATTTATAGAGCTGGGAGGCGGTGGAAAGGACTCTCATGGGCCCTACTACCCACCTGGGCGCGCTAGGGGCCTCTAGCGCACCCTGGTGTGTTGTGGGCCCCATGGGCCTCCCCTTTGGTACTTCCTTGGCTCCCAAGTTGTCTTCTAGGCAGAAAAAAATCTCCAAAAAGTTTCTTGGCATTTGAACTTCTTTTGGTATTGATATTTTGCGAAGTAAAAAACAAGCGAAAAATAGCAACTGGCAGTGGGCACTATGTCAATAGGTTAGTCCCAAAAAATGATATAAAGTTGCTATAAAATGAATATAAAACATCCAAGAATGATAATAAAACAGCATGGAACAATCAAAAAATATAGATACATTGGAGACGTATCAGCATCCCCAAGCTTAATTCTTGCTCGTCCTCTAGTAGGTAAATGATAAAAATAGAATTTTTGATGTGGAATGCTGCCTAACATGTTCATCACATATTCTTTTCTTTTATAGCATGGACATTTGGACTTTTAGATGGTTCAAAGCAATAGTCTATATTTGACATGAAGATTTGAATACTCAAGCATATCAACAAGCAACCATGTCTTTCAAAATATCAACACCAAAGAAATCTATCCCTAGCCCATCATGCTCAATCGTTGATCCATTCATGAAACACACTCGAATATTAGCTACATCCGCTGCACAGGTATGATCATAGTGCTCCCTAGTTGGTGCTTTATAAGAGAAGATGGAGACTGAAATAAAAATAAAACTTGCATAAAGTAAATAGATAGGCCCTTCGCAAAGGGAAGCAGAGATTTGTAGAGGTGACAGAGCTCAAAGCTTAAATTGAGAGATAAAATATTTTGAGAGGCGTGCTTTTCCTGTCAACGAAAACGACCGAGAATTCCCAATACTCTCCATGCTATATATATCATAGGCGGTTCCCAAACATAAAATAAAATATGTTCCTCATTCCACCATTTTTTCACAATCCATGGCTAGCCATATCCACGGGTGCCTTCCTTACCAACACTTTCCAAGGAATTTATTATTTGATAACATAAAGTAAATTTCTTTTTCATTTCGGGACTGGGCATCCCTATTACCGCCACACTCTCGTGCAATGACAAGTGAATAAACACTAGTCTTGAGAATAATACATCTAGCAAGGAAAAATATTGGCCACCCCCTGCTGCTTCATGAGCGGTACGGGCACACAAAAAGGAAATTCATTTTGAAAATTAGAGTTGGCACATACAAATTTACTTGGAACGGCACAGAAATACCGCATATAGGTTGGTATGGTGGACTCATATGCACAACTTGGTTTAAGGATTTTGGATGCACAAGTAGTATTCCCACTTGGTACAAGCAAAGGCTAGCAAATAGATTGAGAAGCAACCAACCAAAAAGCAAAAATTCTCATAAACGAGCATTAAGCATAACTAACACCGAATAATACACCACAAGTAGGATGTAATTTCGTTGCATAACTATTGACTTTCTTTCTTGCATAAGGAAACAAAAACCTTAACACCAATATTCTTACTAAAGCATAATTACTCACCAACATGACTCACATATTACTATCATCATATCTCAAAACTATTACAAAGAATCAAGTTTATTTTTTCCAATGATCTTTCATGAAAGTTTTTATTATATCCCTCTTGGATATCTACCACTTTGGGTGTAACATCCCAAATTTTCAATTTGGAATGTTATACATAGGTCATCATTTGCATATCATATTTTATTTGGATTTTTGATTGTGACCCTAAATCCTAAGCAACTCAAGGACCCAAGGAGAGAGTTGGGGATTTTATTATTTTCATATTTGAATCTTCTCAAATATTGAGATGAGGATCATTTTGGTTTTATTTATTTTTCTCTCCAAAATATTTCATATTAAAAACATATGAGAGGAGATAATATGACTTCTCCAAAATAAAAGAAATATTGGAGGAAAAATGTTAAAATCAAATAAATAATTGTATTTGGATTTTATTGCTATTTTATTTGAATTAGAAAAATATGCATTTTTCAAAATTGCATTTTTAGGCCAAGAAAATGTTCACTTTGTTCTAAATATTCTATTTCGATGGTGAAAATTGTTTTTGGCATTTTTAGATTTTATTTATATATTTTATTTAGGATTTTTCTCGGCGGAATCTTATTTTAAAAAAAAAACGCGCACGCGCCGAAACTGGGCCGGCCCAGCTTGCCAACCACCTCGCCGCCGCGCCGTAACCCCGCCGGACTCCGGCAAGGGAGTCCGGGTCGGAGCCGTCGCCCCCTCGCCCAAGCCGGCCCCCCCGGGCCTTTATATGCCGGCGGCCCCCCCCACCTCGTCCCCACACCACCACCGCCGCCGCTGCCGCTTCTGCCACCGCCGCCGCGCCGCGCCGCACCCCGCCGCCCACGCCTCGCCCGCGGAGCCCGCCGCCTTCGCCGGAGCCGCGCCGGAGCCGTCGGCTGTTTTTTTTTCGGTTTAGGTAAAAACCGTCTCGGTTTTTTTTTAAATCCTAGTTCGGTTTTTTTTTATTAGATCGGTTCGGTTTTCTCGGTTTAGTTCATTTGCGAACGTTCGTTCGTTTTAACGAACATTTTCGCCCGTTCGTCTCTGTTAGCGGACGTTCCTCCGATAGATTTTTCTTTTTCTGCCAGGGACCTATCCGCGATTACTTTTATCATAGATCAGCCCCTGATCTTCAAACCCTCGTCGTTTCTAAACCGTTCGTCCAAATCCAGTGAAACCAACGCCAAAATCTTCGTCTCGAACCCCTCTTTTTGTTTGATCAACTTGAACATGATTTTGACAATTTAAAATTTGGTTTCAAGCAGCTTTGTTTTCGAAGTTCTTTTGACCATAGTTTTAGTTTCGTAGCTCCGATTCGATTGATTCTTTTTGCAGATCGAATCTCTTCAGTTGAACTTTCAGATTTGATCTTCTTATTTGAGTTTTACCCTTGCATCTATGCTTGATTGCTTATGTGTGCTATTGTTTGTTTGCGATAGAATTCCCGGAGTGCGAAGCGTGCTACTACGAGTCTCTAGGGTTTGCAAATCGTCAACAAGGCAAGTAACACATTGATCATACTCTTTTCATACCCAGTTTTCATGCATTAGTTTCAATCCTCAAACACTGCATGATTAGGATGTGATTAACTTGTGGGTATTGGGAAGTAGATGATGAGGTAGAACCTTTTGCCCTTTATTATCAAACCCCTGGGAGTTACTTCCACATTATGCTTATATTGCCATGCTATGCTCGTAGACGTGGATTGGGTTTGAGTGTATCCATGACAGATGTGAGATTTGTTAATTAATGGTTAACTTAAGGTGGCTACTTAAATACACATCTGGGTGGATTGGTTGCAGGCACCTGGGGATATACCAGTGTTGTCTTTTTGGTTCGCCACCCAGGCTCAAAGGGATCATAAGATTATTCATGCTAGAAACTTTCGTGTGCAGCCACAAGCTATTATGGGCTCTAGCATAGTTGAGTATGTTGCATGACCTCTTTAAGTGGTAGGCTAGCAGATGTAGGGGAAAGTAGGTGTAACTGTCTACCCAGAGTAAAGAGTAAATGCTTCTGAAAGACTGTGTCTCGGTCATCCGTTTCTCAAACACCATGTAGTGCGAGAAATCCAACGGAGGAGATCGAGTCTTGTGGGGAAAAGTGCACAAACCTCTGCAGAGTGTACAAACTAATCATGATTAGCCGTGTCCCCGGTTATGGACATCTTGAGTATCTGGTACTTGAATTATTGATTTGATCTCATCACTCTAAATTAATTTGTTGGGTTTAATGATTACTTTTAATTGGGATTGAGATGGGGATTTACCTTCTCAATGTTTAACAACTACCATGATAGTTAAATAAAACATATTCCTTTGATGTAGGGAAAAATTGGCTTTTCGCAAAACAGTATAACCCTAGAGCTTTCCACCAGCCATATATGCATGTAGTGATAGCAATTATCTGTTCCTTGCTCTACTGTGTTATATTGCCAGCATATTCCATGTGCTGACCCGCTTCGGGCTGCAACATATCATGTTGCAGACTTTTCAGACGAAGAGTAAGGTGCGCTAGGTCGTTGTCATGCACTCGGCTATGCCGTTGGAGTTGATGGACTCACTTTATCTTCCAAGCCTTCCGCTGTTACTTTATTTAGATGGCCTTAAGCCATATTTATTGTAATCAGTTCTCTTTTGAGACATTCGATGTAATAAGTGTGTGATTGCACTCTGTTATAAATCCTTCGAGTACTATGTGTGTCAGCATTACCGATCCAGGGATGGCACTTGAACACAGAGATTTGACCATCTGAGGTCGGATCGCTACATTGGGACTAGATTAATATTTTACCGTTGCTTTTAACAAGCTCTCAAATAAATTTAACTGAAGAACATGAGCATAAAAAATATCCTTCTCTCAAAAGAATATAAGTGAAGCATGAGAGAATTTCTTCAAAAATTTACTAACTCTAAAATTAATCTAAGTGGAGCATGAGAGCATTTCTTTAAAAAAATTAAAGCACCACCGTGCTCAAAAAGATATACGTGAAGCACTAGAGCAATTCCATAGATCAAAAAATTTAAGTGAAGCACATAGAGCAATTCTAACAAATCATAGCATCATTATGGCTTTCTCAAATAGGTCTGTCCAGCAAGGATAATTGCGATAAACTAAAAAGCAAAACAAGCAAAGACTCATAATACAAGACACTCCAAGCAAAACTCATGATATGTGACAAATAAAAATATAGCTCCAAGTAAAATTACCGATGGTTGTTAGAAGAAAGAGGGGATGGCTTCCGGGGCATCCCCAAGCTTAGTTGCTTGGTTCTCCTTGAATATTTCCTGGTGGTGCCATGGGCATCCCCAATCTTAGGCTCTTTTCACTCCTTATTCCTTCATCCATCGAGATCTCACCCAAAACTTGAAAACTTCAATCACACAAAACTTAACAAAACCTTCATGAGATCCGTTAGTATAAGAAAACCAATCTTTGCTTTAAGTACTATTGCAAACCCATTAATATTTTGTTATTGTAATATACCTACTGTATTCTAACTTTATCATGCCTTATACCCCCCGATACAATCCATAGAATCACCAAAATAAGCACACAATGCAACAAAAACAGAATCTGTCAAAAATAGAACAGTCTGTAAAGACTCGAATTGTACTCATACTTTTGTTACTCCAAAAATTCTGAAAAATTAGGACAACAGTGGAAATTTGTATATAAATATTTTGTAAAAACAATAGAATTTGTTGTCACTTCCGTGAGTTTTAACAATTCTGCTACTGGACACAGAAGTTTCTGTTTTTCAACAGGATCAAATCAACTATCACCCAAAGTTGTCCCACAGGCTTAACTTGGCACAAACAGTAATTAAAACATAAAAACACAATCATAACAGAGGCATAACTGTGTGAACACACAAAACAGAAAGAAAAATAAAAAAATATTTTATTCATTGGGTTGCCTCCCAACAAGCGCTATCGTTTTATGCCCCTAGCTAGGCATAATACATAGATTCAAGTATTGTTATCTTTAGTTTTGTTTTCTATAGGTGTATTTTTGTCAGGAGGTTTCTCAAATATAACTTGAAACACATTGCCCATAGAAATTTTAGCATTATCAAGTTGTCCATCTTTGTATCCCCTTTGATTCCCGGCTACAATCAAAGAATATTGTTGATTAACATCATTAAAAACTTGTTGGATCATATCCAAAACGGGAATTTCCTTTTTAAGGTTCTCATAAAAAATTTGATTATTTCCAAGAAAATGTCTTAACACATAGTCACTATTGTAAAGGATCTCATCTATTACCGTTTTTTCACGGTTCATACCATAAAAATGAAAATTTTCCCTAGCTTCCCGTACTATGTGATCAAATTGATTCATAAGAACTAGGGTGGCTATCTTCTTAGCTTTCGGATCCTTTATAACGGGTAGCTCATAAAACCATCTTTGCAAGGTAGGATGAGTACGAATAAATCTATTTTCAAGTTTCAGAAATAGTGCTGAAATAGCTTCCGCATAAGCTTTAGTTCTTTTAAGTATAGGAGCATCATCACAAGTCAAAGTTCCAACACAATTGAAGAATTCTTGGATGGTTTCTTTTCCTATAATGTTCCCTTGTCCCAAAACAAAAAATTTAGCATCTAGATTGCCAGAACGTCCAATTTTAGGAGTTCTGCCATCATCTGTTTCTGCCATACCAAAGTCACTCATGATGATAGGTTCGAGCAAACAAAAGATCGAACGAGAAAAAGGCAAACGAGAAAAAGGCAAACGAAAAAGAAGGCAAATATTTTTGTGCTTTTTGCAAAAATGTTTTAGAAGTGGGGAAGATGAAAATGAGAGGCAAATGGAAAATAATGTAAATTGCAAGGAGATGTGATTTGTGATTAGGAACCTGATAGAAGTTGATGATGTCTCCCTGGCAACGGCGCCAGAAATTTTTCCTGATTGCTTGTATCTGCGTTGGCATTTCCCCGAAGAGGAGAGGATGATGCAGCACAGCAATGGTAAGTATTTCCCTCAGTTATGAAACCAAGGTTATCAATCCAGTAGGAGGACCAAGCAACACTATTGTTGGTGAAATATCTGCCTTCCTGTGTTTTGGAGATTGTTGACAGAAACAGGTATGGACTGATTTGTTTGCTAGAGCATATAGAGACAAATAATCCATACATAAACCAAAGAGAATGCTATCTCCGGTGCCAAGTTCGAAGAACATCAACGGAGTGTATCCGCGTCGGAGAGAAGAATGAGCTACATCTATTGAAGATATGTAGACAAGAAGATTACTGTGAAGGAATTATCCCCTCTAAATTCTACTGCTGAAGCGAAGCATTTGGTTCGGTGATTGCTGTCCGAAGAAATTGACTACAGCGAACAGAAGACGAAGACAAAGTGAAGATGTAGTATTATTTTCGTTGTTCTTCTTTCGTTCATTTGAGTCATAGGACCTCCGTACTATTAAGAGGGGTATAGGTTCTCGAAGCTTAGATCCGTTGTGATGCTAAGCCCAAAACCTATGAAAGTTCCAAGAGAAATCTCTTTGTGTTCCGAGCAAATACTTGCCAGCAAGAGACTGTGATCTTCTTTGTTGCGAGAGATTTGTGCCAGATCGAGGAGTTAGCATTACTTTCTTTGCAAGTAATGTTATCGTTGTGCTCAATATCTGACCGTTGGACTCGTGTCATTCGGCCATTGGCTGCTCTCGATGTCCAATTTGGTCATTTCCCATCACGGAAGGCTACGGCTATAAATAGCCACCCCGCACCGGCTTTGTCCGGTGGCTGCTCCGCTTAAGATTTTTGTGAAGATTGATTTGAGCACCCCATCTCCAAGTGATTTGAGTTTAAGATCCACTGAGAGAAAATCAAGAGCCCAAACTTAGACAGTGGTTGAGCATCACAGTAGTTCTGAGTTAGAGTTCTTGTACCTATTACTCATGAGAGCTGCGCACTCTCTAGACGGATAGGTTTCGGCTCGAGTGTTGAAGAGTTGTTGTCTTCACCGAGCTAGATCTTCAGCAACCAAGAGTGATTGTGGTTCGCGAAGGTCGACCGAAGGTTTGGAGATCGCCGACAAGTACCTACCATGAGTGAAATCAACTAAAGTCTGATCAGTTTCTAGTTGAAGCAGAATAGGGTGAAGAGAGTTTATCTTTCGTGTTAAGTCACAGCCCCTCCAACCAGACGTAGCCCTTTGGCAGAATGGTGAACTGGTCTACCAAATATCTTTATAGCCATCGAGCACCACTGGTTCAATTTACTTCACTGCATTACTTTCAGCAGTCTTCATATGTGCTCTGTGATGATAGTTATCTGATCAGTTATTTTCTGTTGCATATCATTCGGCTCCGCTCTCGCTGTGATAGTTATCATTCGTTGCTCTCATTGTTGCACCCTCATCATTCTGTCATGCTACCTTAGTTCTGGTTATCCTCTGTGCTGTGATCTTTTACACCAGTATAGTTATTCTTCGTAGTTACCCATCGCAGTTCTTTTCTAGCTCCATGTCATGATATTATTTCTGTTGGCATATTGCATTACCATTGTTATCATCAAGCCTGTTGTATCCTATGCTTGAACCATTATTGCATCTACATCGATGGTTTTGTTCCTCAATAGTATGCATGATTGAATTCATATCTACCAAATCTTATTTCCGCTGCTGTGTTTGGGATTAGTTCAAAACATTCACAAGAATTTTTGAATTTACACCCCCTCTGGTCGATATACTCTCGGTCCTAACAATTGGTATCAGAGCAGGTTCTCCCTGTCTCTGTTTATTAAAGGTCTAACGTCCTTGGAGTTTTGAGTATGTTGTATGCAGGTAGATCCTTGCACTCTGAGAGATTTCCTCTCTTCGATGGAAATGATTGTCTCTACTGGAAAGAGAGAATGAGAATCAGAATTCAAGCCATCAACATAGAGTTGTGGGAGATTGTGTAAAATGGATACACCATTCAGCAACCTGATGAGCTCACTACCGATGACAAAGCTAATCTGCGGTTGAATGCCCAAGCGAAAGATATCATCTGCAGCAGTCTCTCAAAAGACATTTTCTTTCGATTCCAAAAGCTCGACACTTTTGAGCAACTTTGGGATGCAATCAATAATTCTCATGGAGAGTTCATCGCCAGAATGGATCCTCACACTCAAATGCTTCGTGCCATGTTTGCTGGTTTCAGAAGTCTTTGTAAGGAATGTGCTATGGAACTCACTGATCGACTGGCAAACATTGTCGAAAGACTTCATCAGTGAGGAGTAACTGATATCACCAATAGAGATGTGGTCAACAAGCTACTGAGTGCTCTTGATGCAACCTTCGATCCTATTGTAGCTGAAATCAAGCAAAGACCAGACTATGAAGAACTTCACTATGTTGAGATCATGACGCTGTTATCCATTCATTAAGAAAAGATGGAGCTTGAAAATGCAGATCAAGAATATTCTTCAGAAGGTGAAGGAGAAATCCTTTCACATTATGGCAGCTCACAAGAAGAAGAAGATGTTGAGAATCAACACACCATCACCAGAGAACTAGAGATGCTAACAGAAAGACTAAGTGATCTCGGAAGACAAAATTTGTGCCTCACAAATGATGATGAGTTTGATTTGCCTGAATCATCAAGAAGGTTACCTCCAAAAGAAATGAAGTGCTTCAAGTGCAAACAATTTGGCCATCTCATAGCAGACTGTCCCTGCTAGGAAGGAAAACCTAGCAACAGATGGAAATATCTTCACTGCAGTGGATTCTCATGAATGGATCATCACACTAAGCTCTCGAAGAAAATGAACCTTCCTCATCTTCTTCGACGAGACTAGTCACTGACGTGAAAGCCAGAGTGACCATCGAGTCAAATATGAAGAGAATATCATAGCTGAATAGAGCATGTGCTGATATTACCCTGGATTTTGAAGAGGATGTGACAGACTCTAAATCAGATGATGAAGAACTTTACAGAAGGATAGGAAGGAGCAATGCCTTCATTGCCTATGAATCATCAAAAAATTCACTTGAATCAGACTCTGATGATGATGCCTCAAGTGATGATGAACCAATCGCATTCTGTCTCATGGCAAAATCATCTAAGGATCAGGTATCGGAAAAACACCAAAATCCTTGAATGGAAATTCTCTTGAATATATTGCCTATGCTAAATTGGTCAAAATTGCGAAATCTCAACATGATGAACTTGAAATGCTTGAGAAGAATCTTAGGAAAACCGTAGGATTACTGGTCGAAGAGATGGAGAAGAATCAAAAGTTGATGGAAGAGTGTGACGCCTTTTCTTCAACTATTGATGATCTTTCCAACAAATATGATTCTCTTTCAGTCGACTTCTAGAGTTTATCTGCTGAACTCCTTAACAGGAATCAAGAACTCGAGTCTCTGAAAGAATCTTATAACGTGCTTGCGAAAGAAAAAGCTTCTCTCTTCGCCGAGCAATCTGTTCGACTTCCTGATGATTTTGTGCCTCCTTGCTTAAATTGCCTAGAACGTAGCAATGTTGATTCTCATGCTGAAACTTCTAATGCTATCATTGAGAATATTGCAACTACTGTGAATGGTTTCACTAACCCCTCTTCCGAGGAATTTGCTGTTATTACTGAGGAAAATCGCAGACTGAAGGACTTGCTTGAGGCAGGAATGCTAAGGAGCCTAAAAGGGCATCAAACTCTCTTGATGTGCTCAAGAAGTCAATACTGCACAAAAATCCTCAAAAGGAAGGATTGGGTTTCGAAAGAAAACTCAACATTGATGGAACCTACTGGACTCCCGAACAGTATCCTCGAACGAGTTGGGTTCTTGCTAAAAGCAAAACACTCGAACCTGCAATTCTGTCAGGATATGATACTCCCATTATTGTTGTTTCTGATGAGTCTGATGACTCGAACTACAAATTCTTCAAACAACAGAATGGTAAGGTCTTCGCTCGATATGTTGGTACTAACTGCAGGTCTAGTTCACCCAAGAAGCAAATCTGGGTGAAGAAGTGCATTATTGAAAATATATTTGTCACTGCTAACTGGAATATGCAGAGTATTCTCTTCGAGACAATGATTATCATTCGCAGAATGGCGCAAGAAAACTTTCGAATGGGTATCTATCAAACCCTCGACATAAGGAATACATGCGTATCGCCTCAAATCATTATACTCATGTCTCTGGAAATAACTTTAATGCATATTCATATGATTACTCTCAAAGTGCACAGGTGTCTTACAGATCTCGCCGAAAGAATGCTCCTGCTTAGACGAAGCAAATAAGATCCTCGTTGCCCACGCAAGTGTGGGTTGCGAAAAAGAACTAATCCTCCCTTGCAGATATTATCTCAGGGATTCCATTCGCTTATTCTTTATCCTGAGATCTATAGTGTTAGTGCTAGTTACTTGTGTTTTCATTTGTTTTTCGTTGTGTTTGTGTTCTATCTAGATATCAACTCACTCAGAGCTCCGTTGTTTTGTGTTTTCTCTCGTTTGGCTGAGTGTTTTGATTCGGACCCTGTTATCCCTCTATTCTTTCTCGTCCAATCTATGTTGTCTGTCATAAACATGTAATTGATCTGAAGAAGATTTCAGTCCAACGTCCTTGGTCGTGAGTGAAATAAACTTTGAACTTTAATCCATTTTTGGTGTTTTCCCTTCTTCAAACCCTTCGGTCTCCCGTAAAGTTTCTGAGATTTTTGCAGAAAACGGCTGCCACGTGCCCACGATCTCCATGATTGTTATCGTGCCCATTGAATGTGGAACGTCCCGCATTTGTTGGCCATATATCTCAGAGAGGTGGTTCTGTTCCTGCCCCTATATATACACCTCCCGGTGTCTTCTTCTTCTCTAGTTCGCCATTTCCTCATCCACCTCCTCCCGAGCCCGAGCTTGAAGAAACGTCGTCGAAGCGCCTCGCCATGAAACTCCGGTGAAGTCTCTCCGTCGTTGGTCGCGCCATTGCGGTAAATCCTCTCCTCTGCATTGTCGTAGTCAATCCTAGATGCCAAGTTAGGGCGCCTGGATCTAGGACTAGCCCTATCCCTTCTGTGTTCTAGGGCAGTTCATACCGATGCATTTTTCCTTGCTTTATTTTCTTGCTTTAGATCCTTAGGGTTAAGTAGGTTACGACTGGTACGGTTTGTAGTTTTTTCCTCGTACTAGTTATCCTGGATCTAGGGTTCATGTGTGTTCGTCTTGAAAGATTAGATAGTTGTTACTCTGCCTCAAATGGCATGTTACAATTCTATCGATGAAATCTTCTCAATATATACCATGGATTCCTTTGTTGCTTCCGAAAAACTTTATGTTTTCAGTCAAAATTACTTTTGTGCACGTTTGTGACCCTATCCTATTTTTCCCTCGCATCTATTCTGCTTCGCAGGTTGGTCATGGCTCACAGTTCGGAAGAGCAGTCTGGTTCTGAAGAAGAAATGCCTTAGTTGCCTCCTTTGTCTGAACAATTGAAGTTGACTGGTGGAGTAAAAGCATCAAAGCCACCAAAGATTCCAAAGAAGAAATCTGAGTCAGAATCTGAAAAAGAAGATGATGATATTCCCTCGGCTCACAGTTAGCCCGAGGATGAACTGGTCACAGATGCTATGACACTTTTCTCCGATGGAAATCTAAAGAAAGGTGGTCATGGCAGAGAGAAGAATACAATGGCAGAAATATCTGATCCCGAAAGCTATAAAACTCCTCCTAGAGTTGAATCCACAACTGAGAGAAACAACAGGCTACAAAGGATCCACCATCATTGGGAAAAGAAATGGTTCAACCATGAGAATGTTCGGAGGAAATATCAAATTTTGTTTGCATTCACTCTGCCTTGGAACGATTGTATTGCTGAAAATTGCCTCGGCCCGGATGATGAAAAAGGCAGGCCTCCTCCAACTGAAAATGCTCATCCTGACTCCCTTAAGACAATTGCTGATTTTACCGAAGAAGTGGAAAAGAGAGCAAAGGCCAAATCTAAGCGTGAAGCAAGGGCTGCGAAGAAGAATCAAGTTGAACAGAGAAACATCGCACTCACTCAGCAATACATACAAGAGAAAAAGGATCGTGCCTCTGCCCGAAAGGAAAGCAAGGCAAGGAAACCAGTTTCCCCTCGAGCTCCCCGAAAGAAATCTATTGCCAGAAAATCCAAGAAGGCAGCTTCTGCCTCATCTGATGAATCCTTCGATGAAGATGCTCCCAAAGAAATACCCATGTATGATCAACGAGCTCTTCTAAACAAGCCATACCAAACTCCCTCACCAGTGAAAGTTTCACAACCACTAAGGATGTCACCAAGACTTGCTCCCGCTCCAGTCTCTGACAAACCTTCGGGTTTCGCCACCCCTTCTGCGAAGAGAAAGCTGCTGCCCGAAGAGAAAGTTGTTACTTCTGTCAAGAAAGCCAAAACCAGTGTTCCTGCTTCCACAGAGGAATAGAAATATGACTTCGATCTCATGATTGATGTTATTGAAAGTGTTGCCTACGATGCAAAATCGGTTGATTTGAGCAGTTTGGGACTTCCTGATGATGTTACCAAACTGGTAACGAAACATTTCGCTGAGCTGGGAAAGATGACCAAGAAGCTAAACTAGGCTATCGAGAATAAGAAAACCCTTGAGCAAATGAGGAAAGATGCCAGCACTGAATCCGAGAGAAAAGGTCTGAACAAAGAATTGTTGATCTCACAAAAGCTCTTAGTGGTATGAGAAATGACAAAATTGAGTGGCACTCACGTCTGAAAATGGAATTTTCTCAGCTGTGTGACCGAAGGAATGATGAAAATGTCCGTCAGGCAGATCTTGCTTGACGAAGAATAAAGGAAGAGAAACGTCAAAAGGCAAAGGCTAGGGCTAGCAAGATAAATCGAATCAAGCCTCCTCGCCCTCAGACAGCTACTGATGCTCCGATTGATTCAAGCACTCCTCTGCAGCAAGTTCCACCATCTCCACCTCATGTGGATGAACCCATGCAACAAGCCAGCCCTGTACAGGTTCACATTCCTGCTGCTGCTGCCCATGAGGAACCAGATGTTGTGGATATCTTTCTGAACAAATCTAACAAAGAAAATGCTCAGCCTGACAAGCAAGCCACAAATGATAAAATTGATTAAGAGATTGAGGTTGGGAAGGCAGTTTCATCGCCTCTGAAGGAAATGGAAGTTGAGCCTTCCGAATCCAACAAGGAGGAGAATGAGAAGATTGAGGGGGAGCTAACTGCTTCCTGAGAGAATACCACCCCGGTCACCTCACCTGGTGCCCCTACCCGGATGGAGGTTGATCCTGCTCCTACTTCTACTGCTTCGCAGCTAGAAGAGGAAGAAAAGAAATCTGAAGAGCCCATGGCTCACGAAGGAAATGTTGCACCCATTGTACCCCAGGAAACCATGAAAGAAGCTGTTGTGACCCAGGCGTCTGAAGAGGTTGTTGTGCCTCCCACCGATGAGAATGCACCGAAAGAAAAGGCCCTAGTGCCTAATAGTCAGAATGCCGTTGAAGGAGTTCCAGAAAAGAATAAACATAGTCAGACCAATGCCTCAAAGCCGTCTGCACCAGAGAAGTTGAAAAGACCCATTGCTCCACTCAAGCCCATTGATGAAGATATGCCAGCATCTGATGATGCTCGGCCCAAGGCAGTAAGCAATGAAGAAAATCTGAGAAACCCCTAGGAAACATTTCCTTTGTTCCCTGATGAAGATGGCCCAAATGTTCCTGCATTCAGTGAGCAACTTCATCTTTCGAAGCAAGCATTCTTTGGGACCAGCCGGTATGAAGGAGAAAGGACTTCGCTGTCACCCAAGTTCTGGACAAAAGAACAGGCAGTATATTATGCTCGGATCCTTTTCGGCAAGAATCGAATTTCCAATCACAAGTTTCTAAACTTCGCTAAGCTCGAAGAAATACCCTATTTTCATTACGCCATCGAACATATTGAGCATGCTTTTCTGAAAGCTTTTCTTCATTTCAACCATGGATGGAATCGAGAAGTTATCCTTCAGTTCTATGCCACTCTGTATATCTCAGGAGAACTTGGAGATAGCTCCACTTGGATCCTCGAATGGATCACTAGAGAAGAAAAGATAAAGTGCACGACTGACTGGTTCCTTTCTCTGCTAAATCTTCCTCGGTGTGAATTTGATAAGAAACGAGAACACAGGCTGCACTACTGGGAAGTCTCCAAAGCACAACTTCACATGCTAATGGACCCCAAGCTTGTTGGAGATGAATGCATTGATATAGATACTAAGAAATTGGCCTATGAGAAAAAAGTGATGTTCTACATCCTCTGCAATTCTCTCACGCCAACCAACATACCAGAATCTATCAATGGCATCGTGGGAAATGCTCTCCTAGCCATTTCTCAAGGAATTCGTTTTGATGTTCCAGATCTATTCATTCGCAACTTGGCTTGTGCTGCTGATAGCCCCCAATCGTTGAAGCCATATGCCCCTTGGATCATGTTTGCAATTGAGCAGCTCATTCATGAAGACTTCTTCTGCACTCATGTTCCGAAAGTTTTCATGCCACCAGTTCGTGACACTCTCTGAATGGTGAAGGATATTGGCAAAGGAAAGGCACCTATTGATGTTGCTGGTGCTGCCTCTGCTTCTGAGATTGCTCCGAAAGTTAAGAAAGCAAAGGTTGAAATTCCTCGTGAGGAAAATCCATCTCTGTATGAGATTTGCATTCGCACTCAGCAAGCTCTAGAAAGTCACATCAAGCTCGATCGAAAAGAAAAGCTGGAATTGATGTCTGAACTGAATTCGCTTCATAATTATGCTCGCCAAACCCTTCTGCATGAGAAGGAGAAAAAGAAGCGCTCTTGGACTCTTCTAAGGCAGCATTATTCTCAAAAACAGTTAGCTGCCAAGGGCATCAAGAAAGAATATGACTACCTAGAATTATTTGATGTTCCTCGTATCCGAAGGCAAACCCATGTGCTCCCTCAGCGTTCTGCATCAACTGACCTACTATTTGTCGAGCCAGATGATGAAATTGAAGACACAGCTAGTACACTCATTTACAAGCCAGATGCACCTCGCACCATTTCTTCCGAAGGAGTTCCCGAAGCCCATGCTGCAACACCTGCTTCGGCCTCAACTATTCCTTGCTCTGTGAATTCTGATTCGTCAAGCAGTGATAATTCTGATTCTGAGGATTCTTCGGACGTGTAGTTCCTCGTATGCATCCTCTTTCCTTTTTGACACTTGTTGACAAAAAGGGGGACAAGATCATCGAGTGATAGATGAACGGGGTATTTGCAGGGTGTTTTCACTCGCCAGTTCCTTTCTGCAGTCGAACTCTTTTGTGTTTCTTGAACAATTTGCTTGTTGAACTTATCGCACTGCCTGTGGTGTTGAAATACTCGATCGCCACCTACTGTTAATAACGCCCCCTGCAATGCCATTTGCTTTAAACTATTTGGTTGTAGGTACTATCGAAAGTTTACACCTTTGCAATGATTATTCTCGATAATTATCTTTCCCACAGGGAAAGTAAAAGTTTTGCCAAGAAGGACAGGAATTCATGCTTCTCTAATCAGAGACATTTTGACTCCTTGAAACTATGTGTGTTATGGTTGGATATGCTATGATTATTATCTCTTGTTTTCTAACCTTGCAGGTGAAGAAAGTCAGCTTCAGTTTAAAATATTTTGAGATTTATCTATATGACTGACAAAGTGTTTTTCCTTGCATATATTCTTCGTATCAACTTTGTTGCAGGAAAACTTCATCTGAAACTTAACTCCTCCGAGCAATATCCTTTATTTCCCTTGCTTTGACAATTTTCGAGTGTCCATCTTGCAGGGAATTTACATCTCATGTGGGTTCAAACTGTGTCCTGAGAAAACCTTCATGACATATCCTTCGTCACAAATCATTTCAAAGTATTCATAATATCTAATTCCTCTTCAAAGATTGTGTGACAGGAATCATCTCAGACACTGCTGAGTGCATTGAAAGAGACCAGGAATGAGATCTTATGTCAATGACACTCATACGAAGATTCACCTCGCTTCCTTCTGATTTAACTACACACTCAAATGATGCATATATTCAGGGGGAGCGTGCTTTATCTTCGTAATTATCTCTCGTCTTTCATTATCCTTCGCATTACATTCCATTCACTATCTATCCTTTGATGTGTTCTGTTTTGTCAACAATCATCCAAAAAGGGGGAGATTGTTGGTGCTATATCTGCCTTCCTGTGTTTTGGAGATTGTTGACAAAAACAGGTATGGACTGATTTGTTTGCTAGTGCATACAGAGAGAAATAGTCCATACAGAAACCAAAGAGAATGTTGTCTCTGGTGCCAAGTTCAAAGAACTTCAGCGAAGTATATCTGCGTTACAGAGAAGAATGAGCTACATCTGTTGAAGATATGTAGACGAGAAGATTGTTGTGAAGGAATTATCCCCTCTAAATTCTACTGCTGAAGCAAAGAATTTGGTTCGGTGATTGTTGTCCGAAGAAATTGACTGCAGTGAACGAAAGTTGAAGACAAAGTGAAGACGTAGTATTCTTTTCGTTGCTCTTCTTTCATTCATTTGAGTCATAGGACCTCCATACTATTAAGATGGGTATAGATCCTCAAAGCTTAGATCCGCTGTGATGCTTAGCCCAAAACCTATGAAAGTTGCGAGAGAAATCTCTTTGTGTTCCGAGCAAATACTTGCCAGCAAGAGAATGTGATCTTCTTCCCTGCAAGAGATTTGTCCCAGACCGAGGAGTTAGCATTACTTGCTTTGCAAGTAATGTTACCGTTGTGCTCAATATCCGACCGTTGGACTCGTGTCGTTTGGCCATTGGCTGGTCTCGATGTCCAATTTGGTCATTTCCCATCAGGGAAGGCTGCGGCTATAAATAGCCACCCCGCACCGGCTTTGTCCGGTGGCTGCTTCGCTTAAGATTTCTGAGAAGATTGATTTGAGCACCCCATCTCCGAGTGATTTGAGTTGAAGATCCATCGAGAGAAAATCAAGAGCCCAAACTTAGACAGTGGTTGAGCATCACAATAGTTCTGAGTTAGAGTTCTTGTACCTATTACTCTTGAGAGCTGTGCACTCTCTAGAAGGATAGGTTTCGGCTCGAGTGTTGAAGAGTTGTTGTCTTCACCGAGCTAGATCTTCAGCAACCAAGAGTGATTGTGGTTCGTGAAGGTCGACCGAAGGTTTGGAGATCGCCGACAAGTATCTACCAAGAGTGAAATCAACTGAAGTCTGATCAGCTTCGAGTTGAAGGAGAATAGGGTGAAGAGAGTGTATCTTCCATGTTAAGTCACAACCCCTCCAACCAGATGTAGCCCTTTGGCAGAAGGGTAAACTGGTCTACCAAATCTCTCTGTCGCCATCGAGCACCACTGGTTCAATTTACTTCACTACATTACTTTCAGCAGTCTTCATATGTGCTCTGTGACAATAGTTATCTCATCAGTTATTTTCTGGTGCATATCATTTGGCTCCACTCTCGATGTGACATTTATCATTTGTTGCTGTCATTCTTGCACCCTCATCATTCTGTCATGCTACCTTAGTTCTGGTTATCCTCTGTGTTGTGATCTTTTACATCAGTATAGTTATTCTTCGTAGTTATCCATCGCAGTTCTTTTCTAGCTCCATGTCATGATATTATTTCTGTTGGCATATTTGCATTACCGTTGTTATCATCAAGCCTGTTGTATCCTATGCTCGAACCATTATTGCATCCTACATCGATGGTTTTGTTCCTCAATAGTATGCGTGGTTGAATTCATATCTACCAAATCTTATTTCCGCTGTTCTGTTTGGGATCAGTTCAAAACATTTGCAAGAATTTTTGAATCTCCCGTTCACCCCCCCCCCCCCCCCCCCCCTCTAGTCGATAGACTCTCAGTCCTAACAACTATGTAATTGGTATTTGCACACAAATAACAAATACTTGCAACCCAACGCGTAAGAGGGGTTGTCAATCCCTCCTCGGTATTAAGATAGATAAAATTGTATGAGATTGGATAAATAGATCTAGCAAAAACACAAAATAAAATCAATAAAGAAAAAGTGCAGCAAGGTATTTTTGTGTTTTGGGAATAATAGATCTGAAAACAATCACTACTGCAGGATGCTGCTAACGCAACACTACGATCAGAGACCCTTTGACGAAACTGTGTGCAATGCAATAATCGCAAATGGTGATGTAAAAAAACCATCAAAAAAGGTGCAACACATTTGCGATGAAGGATACATCAAACACGGTTCAGAATTTAGTTGCATGTGCGATGTGGGGCATATGGTTCAGTTCAATAAACTGTTTGCGATGAGGCAGAACAAAAGAAACGGGTAGCCACATGAAGGCGTGTGCGATATACGGCATACGGTTCACTCAGATAAACTGTTTGTGATGAGGCGGAACAAAAGAAACGGGCGGCCAGATCAAGGTGTGTGCGATAGAGGGCAAACAGTTCACTCGGATGAACTATTTGCGTTGAGCCAAGATAACAGGAACGGTTCAATTTAACAAGATATGTGTGATACGCGGCAAACAGGTCTGTAATCAGAAATGTGTGCGAAGACCGATAATAACACAGACGATTGCTACTAATAAGATGTGTGTATTGTGTTAGGATTGCATACAGAACAACAGCATATATATATATATATACACACTTATAAGGACATGGTTGCATAACCAAATTAAATATCCAATTACATTTGCACACACCAAAGTAAACTATTACATGCATAATTACATAGGTGGCTACTACACACATGACATTTCCACACACCAAAGTCAACTATATATTACATGCATAATTACCTAGGATAAACGATCATCTGATCATCATCTACTTCTTGTGACGCTTGCCGCTACTGCTCTGCTTGTGGCTCGATTCTGCCTCGTCGACTTCGGTAACAAGGCACTTCCTCATGTCAATGATCCGCCTGTGCATCTCGTAGAATGTGTACACGCTCTTGGCTGAGAACCTGAGGTGAGGTTCATCCAGTTGCCGCATCCAGGCCCCGTGCCAGATACGGGACGTGTTCTGTTGGCATCCTGCTTCATCTTTTCGTAGTATGGGTCGATGATGGCCGAGGTGAGTTCAACCAGGGAGTCCTTCTTCGTGCTGCCCCAGACCCTGTAGTGCTCATGGATTTTGAAAAGGTTCTTGCAGGCCAAGACTGTAACCCTGAGCGCTTTTACATCGTCGGTGGTTTCCACCATAGCGAACTTGTAGTCGGTGTTGTTGACAAACCTGGCGAAACGGTCGCAATGCTCTGTGGCCATGCAGTAGTGGTAGATGAGGACATGATGGCGCATGCACAACTGGGCGACGGCAACCTTCTGATCTATGTCGGGATGACCTCCGGTGTACTTGAGGTCAATGTCGACCACCTTGTACTTGTCTCGAGCAAGCAACTGCTCAACGGTGTTGATGTAGTCATCCACCACGGCCGGGTCGATTGTGTACACCACCGAGAGATCCGTCTCCCTCGCGTGGGTCTCCACTTTATGCTCGCCGAACTCCATTGGAGCGCCGCTAGACATCCCCTCTCTATGTGTCATCGTGGGTGTGCTTGTTGTGTTGTCGGGCGTGATCGAAAGGTTGAAGAGACTAAGGTTATTATAATGGCCGTGGGAATTAAAGGGGAAGCCGGACGGCCTGGAATATCGGCACGCCCGGATGTCGGTTCTAATTTGCAGCGCGTAACTCCATCGTGTCGCACATAACTGCATCGTGGCGACGCGCGTGGTGCAACCGCATGCATATGGGGCCCCTGACATGATCGTGCGCAGGCCCAATAGCTGGCAGAGCACGCGCGGAGGGACGCGAGCAGAGCGCTCCGCGGTCGCCTCAACAGCGAGCAACCATATATATGCATATAGCAGTTGAACACGCAAGGAAAAGTTGTCCACAAGCCGAGCGCATGGAGGTACGCGAGCAGAGCGCACCGACGGACTGCAGAGCACACCGACGGATGCGAGCAGAGCGCGCTGGTGCCTAACGGCGAGCACAACGCGCCGAGGGACATGAGTAGAGGCCGGCACAGTGATACGTGGCAAATAAGACGAACTGTGCGAGCGATTGCGGAGACATCAAGCACGAATCAGATTAGAGTTGTGATGCGGAGCATCCTATGGTCATCCCCATGGACCTATCATCGTCTCACCAAGTGCCAAGAGGACCAATGACACGAGCACATGCAAGATCTCTCGAGACCGAGGTGACATCTCTCCTTAATGAACTTCCATATGAATCATGTGAGACATGGCTACTACCTCAAACGGAAATGCTATGTGTGCTCAGGTACCTAGAAGACACTCTTGGAGATGCTCGTGAAGATGGACAAGTCTCCATGTTCATGGACGAGGAGAACCATTGGAAGGAGTCGAGAACAGCTTCCAGGACCCAGACATCCGGCCAGGACCCCGGACATCCGGCCCCTGGAGGTGTCGCCAGCCACAACGGCCAAGCAGCCAAGTCTATAGGGCCCGGACATCCGGCGTTCAGCCCGGACATCCGGACAAGCCCATCCAGGGAGCAGAAGGACAGGCCCATCAGCCCGAACATCCGGCTAAGGGCCCGGGCATCCGGCTCTTCCCGAGCCGCCGGACATCCAGCACTTCGTGAAGGCCCGGACGTCCGGCCCGACGCCCGAACATCCGGCCTCCCCTGTCTGTGCACAGTGTAAGGGCCCGAGGCCCATGTACCCCTTCGCCCCCAAGACTATATTTACTCCTCCTCCGCCCTCTTTCTAGGGTTAGCAAAGGATTAGCTCATTTGAGTGATAGAGATTTGCTCATCCACTTGGTTACTTCTCCATTGGAGTTCACGGCCTCTTCAGAGAAGATCCCCCAAGCGGATTCCAGACCCCATCACGGGAAGACCCCCTCAAGACCTTCTCACGGAGAAGAACTACCGCCACTTGTATTGTCCTTTGTTGCATTTGGATCGTGTATCTCTTTGTGTTTCGAGGATCTAGTACATGTGTAATCGAATCTTGTTGGTTTGAGTGATTTCTCTCGTTTTCCCCTCGTGTTTCCCCTCGTATTCTTCGTAGGATCCCTCCAATCATGAAAGATCGGGCCCTAGGGTTCTACCCTACATCATCTTGGTATCATGAGCCTAGGTTGATCATGATTTTGGAGCCCCTACCCTTGTTTTCTAGCCTTATTTTGTTGATTTTGTACCAATTTCGAAAATTCCCCACAAAAATAGCCCCCCAAAAAATTTTGTGATTTGTTGGTGTGATGAAGTTTTGTTGGATTTGATCCGCGGATTTCGTGTGTAGCAGGTAGATCTAGCTTTCCCCCATCTTTTCCACAATTTTCCATCCACGCAATCTCTCGAATTTTGCCCCGAAATCTCGATTTCCCCACGAGATCCACCGAGTTCGTCCACGGTGCCAGTACCCGGACATCCGGCCCGACAGCCCGGACATCCGGCCACCCCGGACATCCGGCCCGCAAGCCTAAACATCCGGCCCCTGGCAGCAACTCCTACTCCACCACTTACTCTTCCGCCTAACTTTCACCAAATTTTGACCGGGCCAACACCTATATTTCCGCATACCACCACCGCTTTTATCAACCACCATCGCTTACCCGCTACCAACTCTGACAAGTTTTGACATGTTTTGCTTTGAGAATTTGAGTTGCGGTTCCCGTTTCCTAACGTGTTTCGGCTACTTAGGGACGGTTCGACAACGACATCACCGCCGCTCATCTTCGTCATCGACATCGACCATTTCATCATTTGACACCTTCACCGTAAGCAAGAACGGTAACCTCTATATCATCTTGGTATTGTGCTATCACATCATAGTACATTCTTGCCATTGCATTGATAACCCAATAGCCTAACTTTTGCGTCACTTACCCATCGAGACTAGCCTTTGAGTATTGCTGGCAACGTTACTTGTGCACATTAGTGATCATTGCATATATATCATCATCTTGGTGTCCATATCTTGGTATCATATCTTGTGCCACAAGGTTGTCATAGCATATACACACTTGCTATCTCGGTTCGTGAAGTTTTACATCGAAAAGAGCTCAAAAGAGAAAGAGCCAAACAAGCTTTTAAGCAAAAGGAAGAGATAAGCAAAGAGCTTTTAAGCAAGAACCATAGCATCATACTACATTAAGATTGTCATACTCGATCATCTTGGATCATATCATCTAACACCATACATATAGCATACTTGGGATAGAAGTCGCTGCTTTTGCTTAGTAGGTTGTGCACAAGTTTCCTATCTGCCTATTATGCAATCGAGCTAGAGTCTCTCTCGCGTTGTGCCACACGAGCATTTTCGTGGATTCCACATTTTGGCTCATTTTGGTTGCATGACCCCATTTATCTTTCCGTGTGTGTGTTTCCGTGTACCATATTTTGCTATCGGTCTACTTGTTGCATTTGCAAATTTGCGAATCTTTTCCAACATTATTGAGTCACACTAACAATTGCATCAAATTTTCTGCCACCATCCTAATCGAGCTCCACCATAAGCTTTTACTTGTGTAGGTGTGAGAACCGACAAGAATTGGTACCAATTGTGCTATTTCCTTGTTACACATTTGAATGATCATTGATCCATCCTCAACATCGATCAAGGTACATTTGGTATAAGTTCTTCTCTTTCTCCCACTCACATATTTGATTGGAATGATTGATAGGCCAAGTTCTTCTACCAATCCTCTCTTCATCGAGCAAGACGACGACCCGAACACCTACGTCACCAAGAACCACCTCTTTGGCGCACAACAAGCTTTGCATCAAGAACAACAAGCATTGAGCGACCGCATCGACAACCTCTCCACCAACTTGCAAATCTCCGAGCAACGTACAAGAGACTACTTTGACCACAAGCTCGATGAACACAAACAAGAGAACGATGCAAGAATGGATGAGATTCATGCCTTGTTGGTCAACCGCTCTTCTACCACTTCGTCATATTCAAGACGGAGCCACTCAAGTTGACATTCCTCTGACAACTCAAGTACTCCGACATCCAACACTCTTCGACGAGCTGTGCGACAAGACCGTCAAGCAAACCACAATCCTGTACACGGAACCGATCCTCAAGAGCAACTTCTAGCGCAAGAACATCGTCATCGTCAAAATCAAGCTACCTTTGCACAAGCATAAGAACGGCAACGTCTACGCCAACAAGAGGAAGAACGGGTGCGCAAACACCAAGAAGAGCAAGACGCCGAAGCGCTCCGTCAACAACAACAACGGTGTGCAGCCCAAGCACTTGAGGCGCAACGTGCCCTCCATGACACAAGTCGCGCCATCGCCGACCGCAATGGTCAAACACGCGCACAAGAAGAAGCACTTCGCGACGAAATTCAAGAAAGAAGATATCAAGCTCCTTCACAAGCTAGACAAGAACGACAAGCTCCTCTAGAACCACAAGCTCGACAAGAAGCACAAGTTCGCCAAGAGCAAGCAGATAATGGAAATCCTCCACGCCAAGAGCAAGTTGAGGGAGACAATCCTCCTCGTCAAGGACGTCATCACCCTCGACCCCAACACAATGAAGAGCAACGCTTCGGCAAACTCAAGTTCACCATGCCCAAGTTTTTCGGAAGCAATGATCCCGAAGAGTACCTTTCATGGACATTGAAGGTTGACAAGATCTTCCATTTGCACAACTATGAGGAAGAGAAGAAGATCGCCATGGCATCCCTTGAGTTCCAAGACTATGTCCTCATTTGGTGGGAACAAGTCATCGAGCGCCGTGAAGCAAGAGGTGAACCACCCATCACAACATGGGCGCAAATGAAGGATGTCATGAGAGCGCGCTTTGTACCAACCTACTACAACCGCGACCTCTTCAAGAAGTTACAACTCCTCAAGCAAGGAACAAAGAGTGTTGAAGAGTACTACAAGGAAATGGAAATTGCCATGATACGAGCTAATGTCACGAAAGATGATGAGCAAACTATGGCATGCTTCTTGAATGGACTCAATCATCCTATCAAGAAGATCGCCGACTTCCAACCATACTCAAACCTCATCGAGCTAGTGCACCAAGCCACCAAGGCGGAGCGACAAGTGCAAGATGACTTCAAGTACGCCAAGTACTCTTCCAAGACATACGGCTCCAACAACCAAGCTTCAACGACTCCAGCAACTTCTGCCTCAATCAAGCCTTCTACAAGCAACGGCAACAAGTCAAGTTATAAGAAAACTTCGACATCAAGTCATCCTCCTACTACAAGCAACTTCAAGCCGAGAGCTTCATCATCTACAACTCCAACCGATGAGACCATCAAGACAAGTTCCATCAAATGCTTCACATGTGGCGGCCGAGGCCACAAGTCCTTCGAGTGTACCAACAAGCGTACCATGATCCTCAACGACGACGGTACATATGACTCCATGAGTGAAGGAGAAATGGAAGCCCTTGAGCATGTGGCTATGGAACGGCAAGTGAATGAAGATGAAGATGATCAAGTCTTTTGTGACGAAGATTCGAGCCCCGCTCTCGTTGTCTCTAAGGTCTTGAGTCTTCAACATCAACAAGACGAAGACCAAAGATGCCATATCTTCCACACCAAGGCGGGCATCAACGGAAGGTCCATCAAGGTCATCATCGATGGAGGGAGTTGCCATAACTTGGCAAGTGAAGAACTATGCTCCAAGCTCCAATTAGTCAAGATGAAGCACCCGCACCCATACAAGGTCCAATGGCTAAGCGACTCCGGCACTATTCAAGTGGAACATATGGTGCAAGTTTCCTTCAAGATCGGAGCATACGAGGATACCTTGGAGTGTGATGTCGTTCCTATGTCCTTTTGCCATCTCATACTTGGACGTCCATGGCAATTTGACCGCGGAGTCATCCACAACGGGCGAACCAATCACTATAGCTTCAAGATGAAGGGAAAGGAGTACGTGCTACGACCTATGTCTCCAAGTCAAGTGATCGCCGACAAGCAAGCCACCCATCGTGGAGAGAATAGTGAGAGAGTGAACCACCACAAAGAGAGTGAGCGCCACAAGCCAAAATTGAGTGCCTCCATGATGAGCGACAAAAAAACCTAGTGCTATTTGCCACCAAAAGTGAGATGAGAGAAGTGTGTGAGAACCCAACACGCGTTATGCACTATGTCCTTTTGTGCAAGGACGAGGCACCAAAAACTAACACCTCTCACAATCTACCTTTAGTGTTATCTTCTCTATTGCAGGAATTCCAAGATGTATTCCCCGACGAGCTACCTCTGGGTCTCCCTCCTCTTCGAGGCATCGAACACCGCATCGACCTCATACCCGGAGCACCTCTTCCTAGCAAGGCTCCCTACCGTGTCAACCCCGAGGAAACCAAGGATGTCGGGGGTATTGTGCTACATATGCCAGGGGGTGGCTTATCATGGATGGGGACAAGAGTACGTCGCCGGGCTCAAGAAGCGGGAGTGAGCGAGACCACATACGCCTGCGAATCTTACCCAGGTTCGGGGCTCTCCTCAGAGATAACACCCCTAGTCCTGCTCTGCGGGGTCTCCGCATGATGACTATGATCAACAAGGTAGCTACAAGCTTGCTCCTTGAGCTGTTTCGGCTAGAGAAGGGAGAAGGGCAAGGCTAGCTCTACTCCTCGCTCTACGTGTGTGTGTGAATGGCGCGGGTGCTGAACCCTTTGCATGGGCGAGCCTGGGGGGTTTATATAGGCCTACCCCAAGGGGTACAATGGTAATCTGGCCAGGTGTAGGACCCGGCCATCAGCGTCTCTGGTCGCCGGCTTCTCCGCCGACCGCTGGGGCTCGCCGCCTGGTGGGCCCCGCCGACTGCCATGATCTCGGTCGTCAGGTAGGGCCCGCTGCCTGCGGGCCATGTTGACTGCTTTATACTGTAGCCTTGCCCTCGATGACAAAGGCTTTGTTGAGGGGAGCGTGGTTACAGTCCCGCTGCCTGACGGGCGCTCACTGTAGCCATACCCCGTCTCATCTTGTTAATGGTGCACAAACTCCAAGGGGGAGGAGGGCCGCCTGCTAGGAATCGGCCCTCCCTTGTTGCCGCCTGCTTTGAGGTTTGCCACCTTCTGGTGGCTCGCGGACAGGTAGGGCCCGCCGCCTGCGGGCCGTACCGACCGCCCGTCGTGGGGGCGTGGCTAACTCTGGCGCTAGTGATGTCACGGACTGCGTGGTAATAGTGCCGCGCTGGGCGGGGGGTGTCCGTCCGGTACACAGCTCTGTAGCCACGTGCCATCCTGGATTCGGGGGTGGCAGGCTGCACTGCAGCCATGCCTTGTCTTGTCGTGGTGATGTGGTGCTGACTTCGAGGGGAGGAGGGGCCGTCTGCCAGGAGTCGACCCCCTCGCGGCCGCCTTCCATGGTCTTGCCGCCTTCTAGCAGCCGGTCTCTTGGACCAGCCGGCCCAAGAAGGCAGTCATGCTTCCGGAAGGTGTGAGGGGCGCAGCCAGCCCCGATGTCTCAAAATATCATGGGGGACTGATGTGGCTACCCGTGGTCATTTACTCCGACAGTAGTCCCCGAAGCTGGTGGGGCACCACGGCTGAAAAAACAAGGAGCTTCAGCAGCTTCCTTCTCTGAGTGGTTTGGTAGTTGGGTTTCATCCGTCTTCTGGAGAGGTCGGTTGCCAGGAGCCGGCCGCCTGGTGAGTTCGAATCATCGTGGAGGAGGCCGGGTGGAGTGCCAGCCGGACGACAGGCTTGCCGCCCATTGCTCGCTTGCCACGCGGCGCCAGCAGGCCAAGCCGGCCTGCCAGCCCGCGTGCGCGATGAGACGTCGCCGCAGGCCCGGGCCCGCCACTACAGGGCCTCGGCACACGTGGGGATCCGCTGCGGCCGAGGCGGGCGGTTGCGCTTCCCTGGTGCGATTAATACATGCCATTACGGCGCTGTAACTGCGGGGTCTTGGGGGAGTGGGCGCAAGCGCCCCCCCACGTCTCGCCCCCTCGGCTCCGCCGCTAGAGGGCTATAAGTAGGGGGAGGAGGGGGGCGGCAGAACATACGCGCGCCCTCCTCTCCCTTCTCTTTGCTTTTCTCCTTCCTCTTCTTCTTGTTGTTGCCGCGGCCTCTCCTCTCGCCGGAGTGCTGCCGCAGCCCGCCGTTGCCGGACCTCCTCGCGCCGCAGCCACCTTGCGCCGCCACCGAGCACAGAGCCCATGGCGCAAAGCGGCCGTGCGGGCGACTGGGACGGCTCCAATGTCCACGACGGGCACTTGGAGTTCCTCCGCCAGACGCGGTGGCTCCCCCATGCATCGAACGTCAAGGTGCGTGTCCCCCCCGAAAGGGAGATCTCGCCTGCGCCAGAAGGCGGCGAGCGCGTCATCTTCCGTTCGCATTTCCTCCGCGGCTTCGGCCTTCTGGCGAGCGGATTCCTTCGCTCGTTTTTGGATTTCTACGGAGTGTAGCCCCACCACCTCACTCCGAATATGGTGGTGCTGCTCTCCGCCTTCGTCACCCTATGTGAGGGCTACCTCGGCACTCTCCCCACACTCGAGCTTTGGGGAGAGCTCTTCTACCTCAAGCTTGGCACCGTGGCCCAGAACGAGGCGGCCCAGTGCGGAGCCTGCGTCGCGGTGTGGCGCACGGGATCCGGGGTCCGCTTCCCAGCTCTTGCCCTGCTGCAGTCGGCCAAACTGTGGCAGAAATCGTACTTCTACATCAAGAATATCCACTCGACGCGGGACTACGTCAACCTGCCGGCCTACGCAGCCGGCCCTCCTGTTGGGCCTCGCACCAACTGGAAGTTCTGGCCGAGAACCCTGCCGGCCGCGTGCTCCACCGTGCTCCTCCGGCTCCAGGAGATGACGGTGTCGGAGGGCCTCAAGGCCTCGGACCTGCTGGCCGTGTTCGTGAAGCGCCGAGTGCTGCCCCTCCAAGCCCGGCCTCACTTGATCAGCGACATGAGTGGGCGCCGGGACCCGTGCCAGCTGTCCACCAAGGTGATGTCGGACGTGGAGGTGGTCCGCATGGTGAACTTCTTCTCCGACTGCAAGTTGTCTGAGATGGAGTGGCAATTCGGCAAGCCGCCGTACAGCCAGGCCAACCCGCCGCCTCCGGTACGTCTCCTAATCCTTTTTTCCTTTGTTCGCCCGGGTTCTTTCTTGCCGCCTGACCAGTCGGCCTTGATGCTGCGCTTCCCGGGCCAGATGGCCACTGACACGCCGGCCCCGGGACACCAGTACATGGCGGACCGGTCGGTGAGCGACGTGGACGACCCCGACTTGGGGGCGACCGCTCAGGAGGAGGACGACGCCACAGGCGGTGGCGGCGAGGGAGCAGGCGGCTCCTTAGGAGGCGGCCTTGGGGATTGGCCGGATGACGACGGGGAGGACAAAGAGCCGCGCCGTGCCCATGGCGCCGACAGGGCGGGTGCCAACTCCTCGGCCGCGCCGACTGCAGCAGCCGGCGCGCCGAAGCGCCGGGCCAACGTCGGGTACGTTTCTTGTTTTCGTTTCTTTGTAATCTTCTGTGGGGGCGCGCCAGTGCACCCACTGGGTGTAGCCCCCGAGTTCCGGGCCGGCTGCTGAGCAGGCGGCTCGGAACTTCGGGTCAAGCTCCGAGTACTGACTCGTTACCTTCTTTTGTTGTCTTTGTTGCAGGATTACCACAACATCCGTGCGGCCGCCTATAACTCTCAGCTCCAGGAGCTGACCAAGCGGACCGCCGATCTGGTGGAGAGCCAAAGTAAGTATTTGGTCTTCTTCCTCGCGGGGGCGCGTCAGCACACCCGCTGGGTGTAGTCCCCGAGATTCGGGCCGACTGCTGAGCAGTCGGGCCGGATCTCTCGGTAACTACTTTCCATCGATGTTGATGGTTTTCTTTTTTCTTCATTTTTGGCAGAGGCCGCCGCAGATCTGCGGCAGCACCTGGGCGAGGCCGAGTCCGCGCTCCATACCAAGGAGCAGGAGCGCAGCCAGGCGGCCTAGGAATGCGACCGCCTGGCCAAGGAGCTGGCGGACTAGGCGGAGCGGCACAAGGTGAAGCTCCAGAAGCTGAAGGAGGCAAAAGACTCCCTTAAGGCCGAGTTCGAGACTCAACGCTTGAACTTGGCCAAGAAGGAGAGACTCCTGACCGACGGCTATGGCGAGATCAAGGACATGATTGATGGTAAGTTACTTCTTCTTTTGAACGGCCATCGACTGCAGCCGGAGTCGGCCTCTGGCTTCTAATCTTTGATCTTTTTCTTGTGCAGAATACTTTCCCGGTCACTCCGTCGCCGTCAGCCAGGCCATCGAGGCGCGTCGTGATGTGCGGAGGAGGGCGGGCGCGGACATTGCACCCAACACACCCCGAAATCTCGGCGAACAGCTCCTGGCCGTCAAGACGCGCCTGCAGCTGGCTCACAGGATGCTTCGCCGCCTGCAGCGCGCCGGAGCTCAGGTGTTGACCGCCTTTTGGCCCGACGCTCAAATTCCACGCACCCCCAGTCGGACTGCCGACTGGCTGGGGGTAGCGGTCGGCCGCCTCGAGGCTTGCAAGGGCGCCTCGGCTCGGACGGGTGCGCGGACGGCCTTGGAGTTCACCAAGTCGTGGTATCCTGGGCTGGACCTGGCTCAGCTGGCCACCTTCCGGCAGGAGGCCGGACCAGAGCTGGCAGCGGTGGGCCCTGCGCTTACTCAACGTGCGGCGGCGATCGCCGAGTACGCCAACACCACTGTTTTCATCCCCGAGCTGGACGAGGAAGGCGCTGAGGTGCCGCCCAGCTGGTTCGGGCTGAACCCGAGGGATGCGGGGGACTCGGCGAAAGAGATCGCCTCCAGCGACGAGGGCGAGGACGAGGCGGGAGAGGACAGTGAAGACGACGCACCGGACGACGGAGCGGGCAGCCGTCCTCAGCCCGACCAAGCCTCGACCAATGAGCCGCGTGCTACCGCACCGACTGCTGCCGGGTGCGATCAGGCCGAGACCCCTCAGTCGGCCGCTCCACCATCCGGCGCCGCCGCCTCCGCCAACCCGTCGGACCCGCCTGCTGCTCCCCTGGCCTAGGTGGCCACTTCATCTTATCTTTTCGTGTTCTTGTAATCTTTTGAACAAGCAAGTAAATTCGCGCAATTCCACCCGCTGGGGGTGTATTCAAACTTTGTTGAATGCTGGCCAAGAGCTTTTGCTATGTAAATTAATTTTATTCACACAAGTTGTACTCTGCCGGGTTCTGACTTGGTCTTGCTTTTCTGCTCCTTTTTGGCTTTTTCCTGTGCCGCCTTCCTTTGGCTACCGCACTTCCAGCCGGACAGCCGCTCTGCAGTCTGTGGCTGGGTCCGGTACTTGGCCGTTTTTAGGAAGACAAGTACTTTGGCCGTTTAAAATGTAGCAAGTCAAGCGAGAAGCCGGCCGGTCGGCTGCTCAGTAGCCGGATGGCGAGGCGAGGAGCCTGGTTTAGCCTATGCTGATGCTTTTTTCCTTAGTCATTTTTCGTGTGGACACCGTTTCCTGCCTTTAGCTCTTGCCAGCCGGATAGTCGCTCTGCGAGCTGCGGCTTAAGGCAAGAGAGGGCTTAGATGTCGGTACACTACTTGTCCGACTGCAGGTGGCACTAGCATAGGATAAGGTGGCGAGCCCCCGGGCCGACTGGTCGGACCTGGTGCCAGGCGGAGGAATGAAACAACACACTCTCAGGCATAAACTTATCGTACAGATAAAAAAGGGTAGCCCCCGAGTGCTCCTCGAGGGACCCGATGCCTTCACTCTTAATACGAAAGGTAGCGTGGTACATACTGCATTAACTGTAAAATCTTCGGAGGAGATTTGCGTTCCATGGGCACTCCGTTTCCTTACCGGGATCGTCCCTCTTGCGTGCCCTGGGCTTCTGCGCGTCAATGAGGTAGTAGGAGTCGTTTCCCAAGGCTTTGCTGATGATGAAGGGCCCTTCCCAAGGTGCCGAGAGCTTGGGCTGGCCAGCTGTTCGCTGGATCAGCTGGAGCACAAGGTCGCCCTCTTGGAAAGATCGTGGCTTGACCTTCCGGCTGTGGTAGCGGCGTAGGGACTGCTGGTAGATGGCGGACCGGCTGAGTGCCAGCAGCCGGCCTTCTTCCAGCAGGTCGACGCCATCTTCTCATGCCTCCTTTGCCTCCGCCTCTATGTACATGGTGACGCGAGGCGAGTCAAACTCGACGTCAATTGGGATGACGGCCTCGGCCCCATACACGAGGAAGAAGGGAGTGAAGCCGGTTGATTTGTTTGGCGTGGTCCGGAGACTCCAGAGGACGGCCAGTAGCTCCTCGATCCAGCAGCCGGCCGAGCGCTCCAGCGGTTCGACCAGTCGGGGCTTGATGCCGGATAAGATGAGGCCGTTTGCTCGCTCGACTTGGCCGTTTGACTACGGATGGGCAATGGACGCTAAGTCCAGTCGGATGCCCTGCGTCGCGCAGAAACGGGTCAAGGCGCCTTTGGCAAAGTTTGTGCCATTGTCGGTGATGATGCTGTGTGGTATGCCGTACCGGACGGTGATATCTGTGATGAAGGTCACCGCAGTCGGACCGTTCAGCTTCTTAATTGGCTTTGCTTCAATCCACTTGGTGAATTTATCCACGGCGACCAGCAGATGGGTCATGCCGCCGCGTGCTGTTTTGAACGGGCCCACCATGTCCAGCCCCCAGACGGCAAATGGCCAAGTAAGGGAGATGGTCTTGAGTGCAGAAGCCGGCAGGTGTTGCTTGGAGCCTAATTTCTGGCACCCTTTGCACTTCTTGACTAGGTCCTTGGCATCATCCAAAGTAGTCGGCCAGAAGAATACATGGCGGAAAGCTTTGGCGACAAGGGATCTGGAGGCCGCGTGGTGGCCGCATTCGCCTTGATGGATGTCTCTGAGGATTGCCTTGCCTTTTTCTGGCTCAACGCAGCGCTGGAAGACGCCAGTCACGCTGCGTCTGACAAGCTCTCTGTTCACTATCGTGTATGCTGCTGCCCGGCGTTGCACTTGCCGGGCCAAGGTCTCATCGGTTGGTAGCTCTCCGCTTACCAGGAAGTTGAGGATGGGCTGCGCCCATGATGGTGCTTCGACCACTGTCATCACGGCCACTGGGACCAGGGTGGTTGGGTTGGGAGGAGGCGGGTTGGAGTCGGCCGCTGCTTGTTGTGTCGTTGAAGTTCCCGGGCCGACTGTTGTACCCCCCGGGCTGGGTTCTGAAGTCCCTGTGTCGGGTTCGTCTGCTGCAGTCCCCGAGCCACCTGCCGACGTCCCTAGGCCGACTGCCACAGCCCCCGGGCCGGGTTCTGAAGTTCCCGGGCCGGGTGCGACTGCTGCAGTCCCCGAGCCGCCTGCCGAAGTCCCCGGGCCGGCTGTTGCAGCCCCCAAGTTGGATCCGATTGTTCCGGGAGTAGCTGGCACGAAGGTGGACTCTGACTCCGGCGATGGTTTGATAGACGGCTTGCGGAGGTATTGGAGGGAGACGCCAGTTGGTATCGCTTAGTGGGTGGAGCCAATCCGTGCCAGGGCATCAGCTTGCTCGTTCTCGGCTCGTGGCACGTGAAGGAACTCGCACCCGTCAAAGTATCCACTGATCTGCTGGACGAGGAAGCGGTAGCTCGCCGTGTTTGCATCCTTGGCGTCCCAGTCGCCAGACGACTGCTGGACTACCAAGTCTGAGTCGCCGTAGCACAGAATCCGGCGAATGCCAATTTCTTTGGCCAGTCGAAGCCCGTGGACGAGTGCCTCGTATTCGGCCATGTTGTTGGAGGCGACGAAGTGAATTTGTAATGTGTACTTGAGCTTGTCGCCTTTGGGAGAGGTGAGGACGATGCCGGCTCCCAGACCGATGCGCAACTTTGAGCCATCAAAGTGCATTCGCCAATGGGTAGAATCCGGCGCCGGCGGCAGGTACTGGGTCTCGGCCCAGTCGACGAGGAAGTCGGCCAGTTCTTGGGACTTGATGGCGGTGCGGGGCTGGTAGAGGATGGTGTGGGGAGCTAGCTCGATGGCCCACTTGGCCACCCGGCCTGATGCATCTCTGTTGCCTATGATCTCGGCAAGTGGGGCAGTGCAGACAACCATGATGGAGTGCTCTTGAAAGTACTGCTTGAGCTTCTTGGCGGCAAAGTATACGCCATAGCACATCTTCTGGTAGTGGGGGTATTTCTGCTTGGAGGCCGACAGCACTTCACTCAGGTAGTAGACGGGCCTCTGGACTGGCTGTGCCTTGCCGTCTTCCGGGCACTCGACCATGATGACAGTGCTGACCACCCGGCTGGTGGCGGTGATGTAGAGGAACATGGGCTCCTTAGCAGCTAGAGCCGCCAGGACAGGCGGCGTAGTCAGCATTTTCTTGAGCTGGAGGAAGGCCTCGTCCGCCTTGTCGTTCCACTCGAAGTGAGTGGTTTTCTTCATTAGCTGGTACAGGGGAAGAGCCTTCTCGCCCAGCCAACTGATGAAACGGCTGAGGGATGCCAAGCACCCGGTGAACTTCTGGACGTCTCGCAGCCGGGTGGGCATCTCCATCCGCTCAATGGTCTTGATCTTCGCAGGGTTGCACTCGATGCCGCGTTCTGAGACAAGGAAACCAAGGAGCTGGCCGGCTGGGACTCCGAAGACACACTTTTCTGGGTTTAGCTTGATTTGAAAACGGCGCAGATTATCGAAGGTTTCCTTGAGATCCTCCAGGAGGGTGCCACGCTTCTCCGTCTTCACCACAATGTCGTCTACATAGACATGGGCATTTCTGCCGAGTTGCTTGAGGAGGCACTTCTGCATGCAACGCTGAAACGTGGCACCGGCATTTCTCAGGCTGAATGTCATGGTCAGGTAGCAGAAGGCTCAGAATGGTGTGATGAAGGCGGTCTTCAGCCGATCGGCCGGGTTCAGCTTGATCTGGTGGTAGCCAGAGTAGGCATCCAAAAAACTCAACAGCTTGCATCCGGCTGTGGTGTCAATCACTTGGTCTATCCGAGGCAGAGCAAACGGATCTTTGGGGCAGGCTTTGTTGAGGCTGGTGTAATCAATGCACATGCGCCACTTGTTGTTCTTCTTCAGTACAAGGACTGGGTTGGCAAGCCATTCTGGAAAGAACACTTCCATGATGAAGCCGGCTGCCAGAAGCCGGGCGATCTCTTCACCAACAATCCTTCTCTTCTCCTCTGACAGGCGGCGGAGGGGTTGCTTAACTGGCTTTGCATCTGACCTGACATGTAGCTTGTGCTCGGCGAAATCCGTCGGAACACCCGGCATGTCCTTGGGAGACCATGCGAAGATGTCCCGATTCTCACGGAGGAAATCGACGAGCTCGCTTTCCTATTTTCTGTCGAGATGGGCCCCGACGACAGCGAACCTCTCCGGGTGCTCAGGATCCAAGGGAATCTTCTTGGTTTCTTTGGCCGGCTGGAAGGAGCCCTGGGCCTCTGACTCCTTGGGATCCGGTGACAGGTCTGGCTACTTGCTGGTCATGGCCACAACCCGGTCGAGGAGCCACCTTTTTGCAGCGATGACGAGGGACTCGGCCAGCCGACTGCTGGCAGCAGCACATGTGGCCGACTTCTGGTAGTCGCCGGCTACGGTGATAATGCCCTTGGTACCCGGCATCTTCATCTTGAGGTAGGCGTAGTGTGGCACCGCCATGAACTTGGCCGGAGCAGGCCGGCCAAGGAGCGCGTGGTAGGGGCTCTCCAGGTCCACCACCTCAAACCAGATTGGCTCGCGGTGGAAGTGATCTTTGTCTCCGAAGAGGACATCTATCTTGATCTTGCCGATTGGAGAGCAGGAAAGGCCAGGTACAATGCCATGGAAGACAGTCCGGCTGGGCTGGAGCTAGTTCTCCTTAACGCACAGCTTCTCCAGGGTGTCACGGTAGAGGATGTTGATGCTGCTACCGCCGTCTATCAGAACTCGGGAGAAGCGATAGGCTCGCCGCTCCGTTGAAAAGGTGGCATCCAGCACCAGGGCGTAGGAACCCAGAGAAGGCATCACCTCCGGGTGGTCAGCGCGGCTCCAGCTGATGGGCCTCTCAGACCAGTGCATGAACTCTGGGACCCCAGAAGCGACCGCGTTCACCTCGCGGTGCTGCTGACGCCGGTTGTGCCTGTCGTCGGCCACACTGGTGAAGATGATGTAGGCTCTGTGTTCTTCAGGAAATTCATCTTGGATTGCGCCGACGGGGCGGGCTGCCGGCTGCTGAGGAGGTGGGGCCGGCGGGCCAGCAGGCGGAGGGGGCAGTCCTTCACCTTTGGCAATGTGGGTGAGCCAGTGGCACTTCCAGGTGGTGTTATTGGATGGCTTCACGCCGCTGTGGAACTTGCAGGGAGCATCAAGAGTTTGCTCGAAGGAGAAGGCGGGCAACCAAGCAGGCTTGCTGCCTTTTTGACGCTTGGGGCCGGGCTGCCCTTCCGGCTGTTGGTCTTCAACTGCTGCCACCTGCCGGCTGGTGGAAGCCGGCTGCTGGGCCTTGCGTTTGTTGTCGTTCGACTGCTGGCGCCGACTGAAGTCACCAGCAGGCGTTTGAGGGGCCGGAGGGAGCATCTTTCCAGATGCGTCCACTCGGAGCTCCGACTTCATGGAGGAGTCGACGGTGGCGTACTTGTCCGCTATGATTAGCAGCTCGTCGAGTGTGGCCGGCTCGTCGCAGAGGAGTCGGTGCTTGAGTAGGGTGCCCTCTCGGCACCCGGTAGTGAAGTACTCTATGGCTTGCACCTCATGCACCCCTTCGCAGGAGTTGCGCAGTTCGGCCCACCGCGTCAAGTACTCGCGGGTGGACTCGGTTGGGCCTTGGACGCATAGGGAGAGCTGGCGAGGCTTGGGCAGCCGCTTGTAGGTGCTGGTGAAGTTGCGGATGAAAACTTCGGTAAAGTCCAGCCAGCTGTTGACGTTGTAGGGCTTGAGGCTGTTCAGCCATGTCCGGGCCATGCCCTGGAGCATGAGCGGAATGTACTTCACGGCAACGCGCTTGTTGCCGTTCGCTATGCTGACGGCGGTGGAATATTCAACCAGCCAATCCTCCGGCTTCACGGAACCGTTGTACTTGGGAGTGTCTCGAGGGAGCGAGAACCCTTTGGGGAAGGGCTCGTCGCGAATGCGGGGGCCGAAACAAGGCGGGCCGATCGCATCTTCTTCTTCTAACGCCACGGATCGAGCCAAGCGGTCGATCCGATTGTGGGCGTCGTTCTCTCCAACTCCTTCACGGGGACCCAGCCGGCCTCCGAGAGTCGAATGCTCAACAGGTGGTGGGGAGGCGCGCCTCTCCCTGCGCGGGGGAGGCGGACGATCGTCCCGCCGTTCTACTGCTTGTGGGCGGCCGTCTTGGTCGCGCTCGATGGTGATGCGTGTGCGGCTGCGGCTAACAGCCGGCTCTTGGTCTCCTCGGTCGCGGGCGCCGCCCGTCGGTGTCCGGGAGGTCGCGCCGTGCTCTTGGCGAGGGGGAAGGTTCCCGGCCTGCAAGCCGGCTTCCACCACACGGTGGCCGGCTTCTTCCTGCGCGGCAGCCGCGTCGATGAGCTGCTGGACGCACTCCGTCATGCAGCGACGCTCGTCGCCCTCCAGGCGGTCCAGCTCGTCTGCTGCCGCCTGGGCGGCGCGTAAGTTCTCCATTGGCGTGGCGTAGACTGGGCGGTCGGCCCCCAGCATGCTGGCGATGGCTGCGCCGCACCGCCGAACCATGCCCGCGCGGCTGGGTGCGCCAGTAGCCGGCGTGCCGCAGACGGCGCGGTCGATCTCGCGCTGGTAGGCCTTGGTAAGGCGTCTCATGGCTGCCAACTTGTTGGCGCTGTCGAGGAGTGCAACACGGCACACCTCCAGTGTTTCACCGTTCGCACCGGGTGCCACGGGTGCGGACAGGTCTCGCATTGCCGCCCGCAACGAGTCCTAGTCGGCCTCGTCGGGGGCTCCATCGTGGCTAATGACCAGCACCTCAGCGACGGTGCTGGTGCCGGTGCCGCCGTCAGCAGCAGGGAGTGGGTCGTCGAAGATCACTACGTCACCAGGGAAGGTATCAGAAGGCGCGGCGTCGGCGTCGATGACCATGTCGACGGGCGGGTCGGTGGAGCCAACGGACTCCAGGTCGGAGGCTGGCTCGCTGGTGATGTGAAGCTTGCCGAGGGGGTCGATAAGGCAGCTCTCAGAGCTGGCTGCGCCCGCGTTGGGTGCGGGCTCGTCGGAAAGGATGATCACGCCGACGAGGTCAGCGAGGCAACTCGCGACGCAGGCGGCTTCCACGCCACGCAGTGTGTCGGCGCACACGCCGTCGGGCGTGCCGGGCTGGCTGCGCTCGCCAGGAAGGAAGAGGGTTCCCGTCTAGAACATGTTTCCAGGCGACGGTGCACCTTGCCCCACGGTGGGCGCCAAATGTCAGGGGTATTGTGCGACATATGACAAGGGGTGGCTTATCATGGATGGGGACAAGAGTACGTCGCCGGGTTCTAGAAGCGGGAGTGAGCGAGACCGCATACGCCTGCGAATCTTACCCAGGTTCGGGGCTCTCCTCGGAGATAACACCCCTAGTCCTGCTCTGCGGGATCTCCACATGATGACTATGATCAACAAGGTAGCTACAAGCTTGCTCCTTGAGCTGTTTCAGCTAGAGGAGGGAGAAGGGCAAGGCTAGCTCTACTCCTCGCTCTACGTGTGTGTGTGAATCGCGCGGGTGCTGAACCCTTTTCATGGGCGAGCCTGGGGGGTTTATATAGGCCTACCCCCCCAGGGGTACAATGGTAATCCGGCCGGGTGTAGGACCCGGCCGTCAGCATCCCTGGTCGCCGGCTTCTTCGCCGACCGCTGGGGCCCGCCGCCTGGTGGGCCCCGCCGACTGCCATGATCACGGCCGTCAAGTAGGGCCCGCCGCCTGCGGTCCATGTTGACTGCTTTATACTGTAGCCTTGCCCTCGATGACGAAGGCTTTGTCGACGGGAGCGTGGTTACAGTCCCGCCACCTGACAGGCGCTCACTGTAGCCATACCCCGTCTCATCTGGTTAATGGTGCAAAAACTCCAAGGGGAAGGAGGGCCGCCTGCTAGGAATCGGCCCTCCCTTGTTGCCGCCTGCTTTGAGGTTTGCCGCCTTCTGGTGGCTCGCGGACAGGTAGGGCCGCCGCCTGCGGGCCCTACCGACCGCCTGTCGTGGGGGCGTGGCTAACTCTGGCGCTAGTGATGTCACGGACTGCGTGGTAATAGTGCCGCGCTGGGCGAGGGGTGTCCGCTCGGTACACAGCTCTGTAGCCACGTCCCATCCTGGATTCGGGGGTGGCAGGCTGCACTGCAGCCATGCCTTGTCTTGTCATGGTGATGTGGTGCTGACTTCGAGGGGACGAGGGGCCGTCTGCCAGGAGTCGACCCCCTCGCGGCCGCCTTCCATGGTCTTGCCGCCTTCTAGCAGTCGGTCTCTTGGACCAGCCGACCCAAGAACGCAGTCGTGCTTCCGGAAGGTGTGAGGGGCGCAGCCAGCCTCGATGTCTCAGAATATCATGGGGGACTGATGTGGCTACCTGTGGTCATTTACTCCGACAAAGGAGATCCAACGGCAAGTACAACAACTCATCAACAATGGCCACGTGCGAGAAAATTTGAGCCCTTACGCTGTACCGGTAATCCTTGTTCCCAAGAAAGATGGTACATTTCGCATGTGTTCCGATTGTCGTCCTATCAATACTATCACGGTTAGGTATCACTATCCTATTCCACGCTTAGACGACATGCTAGATGAACTTAGCGGAGCCACCATTTTCTCTAAAATTGATCTTAAAAGTGGCTACTATCAAATACGCATCCAAGAAGGTGATGAATGGAAAACCGCTTTTAAAACCAAGTTTGGCTTGTTATGCCAATGGGTTCATCTGAAGCACCGGGTACTTTCATGCGAGTCATGAATTTTGTTCTTCGACCTTATATTGGTGTATTTGTTGTGGTCTACTTTGACGATATTCTTGTTTTTAACAAATCTCTCAAAGATCATGTCACCCATCTTAGAACCGTGGTACAAACTCTTAGAAAAGAGCGCCTTTATGCTAATATGGACAAATGACTTTTTGGTGTCGATAAGCTTGTTTTCTTGGGTTTTGTAGTCTCTTCTAAGGGTGTGCATGTCGATGAATCTAAGATCAATGCTATTAAAACTTGGCCACAACCAACTAATTTGCAACAAGTGCGTAGTTTCCTTGGTTTAGCCGGTTTCTACCATAGATTTGTTAAGGATTTTAGCACCATTGCATCCCCTTTACATGCTTTGAGTAAGAAAAATGCACCCTTTGTTTGGGGAGCATCTCAAGATACCGCATTTAATGAACTTAAGAATTTGCTTACTCATGCTCCCGTGCTTGCATTACCCAACTTTGACAAAACTTTTGAAGTTCATTGCGATGCTAGTGGTAATGGCATAGGAGGTGTGTTAACGCAAGAAAAGCGCCACATAGCTTACTTTAGTGAGAAACTTTCCGGAGCGCGACTCAATTATCCCATCTATGACAAAGAGCTATATGCTTTAGTGTGAGTTTTACGTGAGTGGGAACATTATCTTCGCCCTCATGAATTTGTCATTCATACCGACCATGAAACGCTTAAGTACCTTAAGGGTCAAACTAAGTTGAACAAGCGTCATGCTAAGTGGAGTGAGTTCATTGAGTCATTTCCTTATGTCATCAAGTACATCAAAGGCAAAGAAAATGTTGTGGCGGACGCGCTTTCCTGCAAATGCATGCTTGTTACTAAACTTGAATTGAATGTCATTGGTTTTGAGCACATAAAAGACTTGTATGCGCATGATCCTACTTTTTCTATTCCTTATGCCAAATGTTTGACGCATACGTCTTGGGAATGCTATTACATAAAAGATGATTATCTTGTGAGAGCTAACAAATTGTGTATCCCCGAGTCTTCTCTTCGTTTGCTCCTTTTACAAGAATCCCACGGAGGTGAACTAATGGGACACTTTGGACGCGACAAGACATTTGCTACGCTCTCCAAGAACTATTTTTGGCCCAAGATGTTCCGCGATGTCTCACGCTTCACCAATCGATGCTCGACATGTCACAAAGCTAAGTCCAAAGCTCAATCTCATGGTCTTTATATGCCCCTTCCAATTCCACATCACCCATGGGAAGATATTAGCATGGATTTTGTGCTTGGTTTGCCTAGAACTAGGAATGGAAAGGATTTCATGTTTGTTGTTGTGGATCGATTTTCCAAGATGGCTCACTTCATTCCTTGCAACAAGATAGATGATGCTTCACATGTTGCAAATCTTTTTTGTAGGGAAATCTTGCGACTACACGGAGTGCCCAAGACTATTGTCTCGGACCGCGACGTCAAGTTCTTGAGCTACTTTTGGAAGACCCAATGCGCCAAGCTCGGAATCAAGCTCTTGTTCTCGTCGGCATACCATCCACAAACCGACGGCCAAACGGAGGTCATGAACCGGACGCTCTCCACTCTACTACGTGTGTTGATCAAGAGGGACATCAAGGAGTGGGAAGAGTGCCTACCCATCGCCGGGTACGCCTACAATCGGGCAAGACACACTACTACCGGCAAGTCCCCCTTTGAGGTCGTCTACTGTTTCAACCCGTTATCCCCTTTGGACATTCTACCTCTTCCACTACAAGAGCGCATCAACATGGACGTGAGTGCACGAGTGAACTATCTCAAGAAGGTGCATGAAGATACAAGGAACACCATCAAGCGTGAAGTACAACGCCTCGCGACCAAGCTCAACATCAACAAGCAACCCATGATATTCAACATTGGAGATCTTGTGTGGCTACACCTTCGCAAGGACCGCTTCCCCAACGAACGCAAGTCCAAGCTTCTACCTCGAGCCGATGGACCCTTCAAGGTGCTAGCACGCTCCAACAACAACGCCTACAAGATCGACATCCCACGTGACAAGTACTCCATGAGCGACATCTTCCACGTCAAAGATCTCTCTCCCTACCATGGTGATGAGGATTTCGATCCGAGGTCGGATCTTTCCCAAGGGGGGGAGATGATGCGGAGCATCCTATGGTCATCCCCATGGACCTATCATCATCTCACCAAGTGCCAAGAGGACCAATGACACGAGCACGTGCAAGAGCTCTCGAGACCGAGGTGACATCTCTCCTTAATGAACTTCCATATGAATCATGTGAGACATGGCTACTACCTCAAACGGAAATGTTATGTGTGCTCAGGTACCTAGAAGACACTCTCGGAGATGCTCGTGAAGATGGACAAGTCTCCAAGTTCATGGACGAGGAGAACCATTGGAAGGGGTCGAGAACAGCTTCCAGGACTCGGACATCCGGCCCCTAGAGGTGTCGCCAGCCGCAACGGCCCAGCAGCCAAGTCTACAGGGCCCGGACATCCGGCCTCCGGCCCGGACATTCGGCCCCTGGCCCGGAAATCCGACGTTCAACCCGGACATCCGGACAAGCCCATCCAGAGAGCAGAAGGACAGGCCCGTCAGCCCGGACATCCGGCTAAGGGCCCGAACATCCGGCTCTTCCCGAGCCGCCGGACATCCAGCCTCCGGCCCGGACATCCGGACCCCACCTATTCAGAGAGCACCGAGACCAGCCCCGACGGCCCGGACATCCGGCGCCAGCCCGGACATCCGGCACTTCGTGAAGGCCCGGACGTCCGGCCCGACGCCCGGACATCCGGCCTCCCCTGTCTGCGCACAGTATAAGGGCCCGAGGCCCATGTACCCCTTCGCCCCCAAGACTATATATACTCCTCCTCCGCCCTCTTTCTAGGGTTAGCAAAGGATTAGCTCATTTGAGAGATAGAGCTTTGCTCATCCACTTGGTTACTTCTCCATTGGAGTTCACAGCCTCTTCGAAGAAGATCCCCCAAGCGGATTCAAGACCCCATCACGGGAAGACCCCCTCAAGACCTCCTCACGGAGAAGAACTACTGCCACTTGTATCATCCTTTGTTGTGTTTGGATCGTGTATCTCTTTGTGTTTCAAGGATCTAGCACATGTGTAATCGAATCTTGTTGGTTTGAGTGATTTCTCTCGCTTTCCCCTCGTGTTTCCCCTCATGTTCTTCGTAGGATCCCTCCAATCGTGAAAGATTGGGCCCTAGGGTTCTACCCTACATCAAGTTGCGTGTGCGATACATGGCATATAGTTGATCCATCAGAGCTGTTTGTGATGGAATAAGCCGTGTGTGTTGTGGGCAAACGCTTGCTGGTATATAACCGTTTGCGATTGATAAATTCATCACCGACGAGTTACCTAGTGTGGTCCGTGTGCGATGTGATATGCTCTGTCTGCAGAACATCTATGCTCTGTGTACAGAAGAACAACATATATATAGTTGTAATAGGACATGATTGCAAGACCAAATTAAACATCCAATTACGTTATATAACAAATTCCATAAATATTGCAAGGTTCAAATTCCAACATTACAAGGCCCAAATTCAAAGGTTACAAGGTTCAAACTATTCAGACACATAAAATTCATCTTCTTCAGAATCTTTTTCATGCATTATTTCTGTGAAAGGATCAGCCACCGAGAAGTCATATAGCGGCTCGATACAGTGACTTCCGAATAATCTGTCATATGAAGTTACAAACTGAAATTCAACTTGTGCAGAGCCTTTTCCATTCAGTTGTAGACGCATGTGCTCTTTAGCAATCCATTCACTTCTGTGCAGTAAATATAGGGCAAACCTCATTACCTTGAGCAACCGTGCTTTCTCAACAAAGAACCTGGCGAATTTAATTTCTGGTGTGGTGCCTCGGTACTCGTTAAAAGTAATTTATGTGAGATGAAGATCAAGGCATTCAATGGGATTGTTATATTCCCCAACATTTTCTACTTTCGGGCCTGCTAGTATCTGCAAACGAATACAACATATTAGTGCATAGCTGCAGATTTGAACACTTCGGGCCTCTTTGATTTGCATGATTTCTAAAATACACGAAAAGTGTGAAATGCCACCTTCAATCTTTCATGATAAACTTTTATCACGAAAGCATGTCGGGCGAAGGAATAAAACGCGTACAACACTAGCATCTCAAAAAATATATGTATTGAAATCCTCCAAATTTCCTTTAGAAATCATTCTACATTTATCATTGTAATCATGGGTAAAAGTAACAAAAAATTGAGCTTCATTGTGGTTAACAAATAACAGGAAAGGAGCATCACCTCGATGTATAGCTTCTCCGTGCAAGGAAAGCATCTAAGGAATCTAACAACTTCATCCAGATCGGGGCCGACAGATTGTAGTGACAAGATCTTCACTGTGCGCAGAGGCTAGGTCAAGCTTGTGGGAATCATTTTCTAGATGACAAGAGAACATATAGATCAACAACAATTAGATAAAATGTGATGTCCAATAATATATAAGAAGGAGAAGAAGAAGACTGTTGTACCTGAACAGATAATGATCCAGTAATAAGTTCGTTGAATTCAGCACACGAATAGCCCAACACTGTCAATTTCGGTGCGTGAATGACCCTGATTCTTGCTGGACCTAATTTATCATGTACATACAATCTCTCAAGGAAAGGTGCATTCTCAATGACAGTATCGTGAAACACCTCAACTGACAGCCTTGGGCGGCGCCAGCAATGCACATAAATCGCATGGACATTCATCGAGGTGATGTGGAGGCTACTGAACCCATCCATCGCATGAAGACGAAGGTACTCGAGCGTTGTACAGCCGATGAGCAGGTGCTCCAAATCCTCCTTCGAGATGCGGACGGCAATGAGCTCGAGGTGCTTAAGTTTAGGGACATGAAGAGTGCACGCAGCATCGATCCGAGGGAAATGCACTGCCTGAATGTAGCGCGGCGCAGTGTGGGCGCGAGGCAGAACACGGACGGCGGCAGCGAGCAAGGACGTCTAGCATGAAGGCTGAGCTCCTCGAGCCGATCCAGGGCTGGGGATAGGAACCAGTAGTGCAACCTAGGTTCGGTCTTGTTGTGGGGACTAAGCCTACCGATAGCAAGGCGTCTGACCGGCCCAGGGTGCGTGGCGAGGACGTGGGACAATGCGTCCAGGCGTTGCTGCTCCCCGCTGCAGAACTCGTGGTCGACGATGAGGTCCAGGGGGGTGTAGTGCTAGAGGGGGCGCCACCGCCGCGAGAGGACAGTGGTCCGCACGCCATATTTGATGGGGAGGTGGGATATGATGGTTACCAACTTCTCGTCGGGGAGGCTACTGATGAAGTCCATGTTCGCCGGAGGCTCTTGCGGTTCTGGCTTGACCCGCCCCCGCTTGTTGGCCGGCTCGTCCTCCTTCTCGCAGCATGCGGCGATCCTCAGCGGCGGTGCTTGTAGATGAGAATGGAGGACTATTCTACGTACCTTCCGAGGCGGCCGAAACAAAAGTCCAAAACAAGCAATAAATTGCAGCGCTCGCGGCGTGCGCGGCGGACTGCTCACAGTCGTCCCGTCTAATCAAATAGCTGCCCGCAGTAGTAAATGGTTAGTTGAATGCCCACGGTTTGACTAATACAACCGTTTGCGATAATAACATGGTGGCTATTTTTTTAAAATGACTAGGAAAATCAATGTATAAAAAGGCGAAACGAACCCTGAATAATTTCATATGTTTAGCACAGTTGCATGTTGCCTTTGTAAAATAAATCAAGGCAGGAAGATACAGCGTATGTCGTTTCGTGACCAGATCATGTGACCAAGTTCGCTCTCAGAACCATGATGCTTCTTGATAGAAGCTATCATTTGGTATGAAAGAAAATATGGGTCAAAGCCGAGTTGAAAAGGGCAGCAATATCTAACCCCAGCTTACAGAAGGTACAAAAGCACGATGATTAATTGTTCATCAGGTTTACACAAAATCCAGATTGAACAGGGTAATAACAACTAACTCAACCAAAGTTTTGAGCAGTCATAGTCAAATGGATCGGTCTGATCCATAAAATCAAGATCCTGGACCAGAAAATCTACTGGTACATGAAGACAAGTTGTTGTAAATAGAAGCCGAGTGCGTTCAGAAGCCCTTTTGTCCACCTGAAACTTCTTTTTATGTTGTTCAACGTGTCCATCCATGAGAAAGTGTCTGTTAAAAAACTTAATCCTCATGGACAATAGTACTCTTGCATTCAACATGAAGAATGTGACAAAGCTAGTGTTTGCATGGTTGGATGCATATCCTTCCAGCGTTATTGTCCTCAAATGAATGTCATGAGAACTGAGAAAATCCCGGTGCTTCTTATGCCACCGATTGGTTATACCTTTTTGTCCATGTCCTTTAGCCTAAATAGACATGAAGACTGAAAATAGTTAATGTCTACAAAAAAATAGTATAGCTGAACGGTTAGTTCTAGTAAAGTATATCAATGTGCTTGATATCATCACCTGTATATACAAATTCTCCAGACATGGAAAGCATCGCAGCAAGCCGATAACCATGTTCAGATCAAAACACCACGTACTAATATGTAAGGTCTTGACAGAATCCAGCACCATTGATAGGGTACCTGTGGGGATATAACTCTTGAGTATAAACTGCCCAGGAGGGGCCGGGTTATGCTCATAGTGATTTGCCTGTATTGAAGCCCATGAAGACATAGAAGATGGCGACTTACGAAGGAGACTTAATAAGAAGGCCCAAAGCCCAAAGGCGAGTTAGCGCCCATAGATGTAAACCGCCATAAGTATATGACTTGTATTGTAAGATAGGAAAGAGTGGATACCGAGCCGGACACGTTTATGAGCCGGCCGAGATTCTGCGAACCGCCAGGCGTCAACCTGTGTATATAAAGGGACGACCCGGCGGCGGTTTAGGGACAAGAGACAACAGATCGAGAGCCAGGTTAAGCGTATTCGCTCCCTGGTCATCGAAACCCTAGCAATACCACCTCAAACTGGATTAGGCCTTCACCTTCACTACAAGGGGCTGAACCAGTATAAACTCCCCGTGTCCTTTGTCCTGATTAACCCCTTTAAACTAACCTCATTGCGATGGCTCCACGACTAAGTCCTCACACTAGGACATCTGCCGTGACTATTCGACGACAGTTGGCGCCCACCGTGGGGCCAGCGCACGGTGGTTTCGAGTTCTTGAAGGGCAACTTCGAAGGGATCAAGGGATACGCTGTGGGCCGGATGACCAAGAGTCGTCGCGGCAAGCTCTACATCGACGACGAAGGCTGGGGCCCGGAGGCCGGCTCAATTGAGTACGGGTATCGGGTCCCCTTCGGTGGAATTCACGTCTTCATTGGCAAGATCGGCGAACCGGGCCCTGAGCCGGACACCTGCACCGATATCATCGAGATGGCTCAGCGTGCAAAACCCGCTCGAGTTCAGCCCGCCATGAGTCTTACCTTCGTGGGATTAATCAATGGTGCGGAATCTGAGGATAAATCGGTATCTGACTGTGAGACAGTTGTCTATTCTGATGGCGAGGCATCCACCGGTGAAACCGAGTCACTGTACCGACTGCAAGACGGTCGGCTTGGGGGCTGTTCCGATGGCGATAGTATTCCGGACCCCTACGAGTCGTCGAACCGGGTTGCAATCTTCATGGCCGGTACACAGCCAGTGCAGCACTCTTCAACTGCAGCGGCATTGATTTTCGGGTCAGCAGCGGCGACGGCAGCTGGGGCAGGAGGCCCTGCGCGCCCGCCGGCTCAAGTCTTGTCCGGTTTACTAGACGCCTTCGCAACACTGCTGACGACGGAGGTTAACCCGGATAATCAAGATCAGCATAACGCGAAAGTCGTGAAATTGCGAGATCAGATAGCTCAAGCTAAGGAAAACCTGGTAGCTGAAGATGCCAGGATGGCTGCGGAGCGGATTACGTTGGATGCTCAGGCGCAGCGGATTTAGTCGGAGTCTTACTGGCTCATGCTAGATCAGAACGCTTCAAACGAAGTCATGAGGAGGAGGCATCAGTCTCGCCTGCCACCGGTTTACGAGGCGAGGAACCTCTTTAACACGCCAGGAGCAGGAACCAGTAACCCGCCAGTGGCTGACCGGGTTGAAGCACCTGGGACGGGAGCGCCGGTTCAGCCGCACACCACGGATCCGCCTCGTTAGAACAATATCCCGCCGCAACACATGCCAACGCCACCGGGTCATTACTCTAACCCTTTGGATAACATGATCGCTGCCGCGTCACGATTGGCGGCTATCCCGGTTGAAGGCGAGTCTCCAACGGCGGTTGAGATGCGAAGGGCTAGAGAGCTCCTTCAGACAGCATTGGTTCAGCAGCAGGCTTATTCTTACAGTCGAAGCCGGATTCATTCCACCCCTCGCCCAAGCCGGAGTTACAGTAGGCATATTGATGAACCAGCTGTGTCAAGTAGTGGGCGGAACCATAACCTGCCTCGTGGACATAACCTGGCGGGTGGTGGTACTGATGCTCAGAACGTGGTGGATCAAGGTAGAGCACGTCGAGAGGCCGAGCTGGCGGCGCAATATGCGGCCCGTCAACCTTCTCTGGTTCGTCCGACAACTCCGGTGGAGCCAGGTGTAACCCTTAGGAATTTGGGCGTGCCATGTTTAGTGCCGGCCATACGTAATGAGCGTCTGCCCAAGGATTTTAAGGGTCCTCGCAAGGTGCCTAACTATACAGCCGATTTACCTCCTGAAGCATGGATCGAGAGTTATGAGATGGCCATGGAATTGCTAGATGTTAGCGATGCGGCATGTGCTAAATATTTCCCCCTGATGTTGGATGGAACGGCTCGCACTTGGTTGAAGGGGCTCCCTGCCAACTCCATTGGGTCATGGGCCGAGTTAAAGGCCCGGTTTATCCAGAATTTCAAAGATACATGCAAGCAGCCTATGTCAATTGTGGATCTGGATGCCTGTGTCCAAGAAGAGGGTGAGTCCACAACCCATTGGGTGCGCCGGGTTTCGACCATCTTACATTCATCAGATCGCATCAATGCCGGTTCAGCGGTCATAATGTTGGAGAAGAATTGCCGGTTTACGCCTCTTAAGCAGAAGCTGGGTCGGCTCAAGCGCCACTGCAATGACATGGGAGAGCTGATGACGGCTCTGGTTAAGTACGCTGACTCTGATGGTACCAAGGACCCCGAGTCTGATGATGACAAGCCGGGAAAGGGAAAGAAGAGCAGCAGCACCAGAGGACAGCAGCATAATCCGGCGAATCAGGGAGGCAATGGTAAGCGCAAAGCTGATAATAGTTTGGACTTTGTGGCTAACACCAACACACAGAATAATGGCCAGCGTCGTAAAGGTAAACCGCCCCCACGGGCCGGAGGGTCAGGCTTTAATCTTGAGCAGATGCTAAATCAGCCCTGCCCAAGGCATGGGACGCGAGAAAGACCGTCTGGCCACCTCTGGAAGGATTGCTACATCATGAAGGAGTATAAAAATTCCAATCTTTTTCAAGACAATCATGGACCGGGTGGTGGTTCAGGGTCCGGTTCTCATGGGCCGAGTTACGGTGGTGGCGGTTCTAGTTCTGGATTCCAAGGTAATCAGGGCAATCAAGGCAATCAGGGTGGCTACCATCAACAGTCAGGTCAGGGGAATCAGCAGCAGCAATCTGGGTATCAGAGTAACCCAAAGCAGTTGAATAGTGGGCAGTACCACGTCTTCACCACAAATTTATGCAAACGGGATCAGAAGCTTCACAAAAGGGCAGTGAACGTCGTTGAACCGGCGGTTCCCTGTTACTTGCGCTGGTCTGAGCAGCCCATCGTGTGGAGTCGGGAAGATCACCCACCCCGGGTTGATAATCCGGGTCACCTAGCATTGGTGGTTGCACCCCGGGTTGGAGGGTATAAGTTTACCAAGGTACTCATGGACGGAGGGAGCAGCATCAATATCCTTTATTACGAAACTTTCCGTCGCATGGGGTTGACAGATAAAAATCTTAAACCGTCGAATACAGTTTTCCATGGTGTGGTGCCTGGTAAGTCGGCGTACCCTGTTGGTAAGATAGCTCTGGATGTTGCCTTTGGAGATGATCATGACTCTAGGTCAAAGACATTGACCTTTGAAGTAGTCAAAATTCACAGCCCGTATCACGCTCTGTTTGGACGGCCGGCTTATGCCAAGTTCATGGCACGGCCTTGTTATGTTTATCTGCAGCTCAAGATGCCGGGTTACAAGGGGACCATCATAGTACATGGGAGTCAAAAGATAGCCTTGGAATGTGAAGAGGGTGATGCGGCTTATGCTGAGTCGGTTTGTGCAACGGAGGAGTTAAAATTTTACAAGGACAATGTTGATCCGGCGGATATGACGTCTTTGAAAAAGCCAACTACAGAGCATGATCCAGTTTTGAAGTTTAAATCGGCAGATGACACTAAGATGGTTGATTTTGTTCCTGGCAATTCATCCAAGCAGTTCAGCATCAGTGCTAATATGGATCCGAAATAGGAAAGCACGCTCATCGAGTTCATCCGTGAGAACCGGGACATCTTTGCATGGAAACCTTCTGACATGCCAGGTGTACCGAGGGAACTCGCTGAGCACACTCTCAATATTAATCCCAAGTTTAAACCGGTCAAGCAGTTTCTTCGTCGTTTCAATGAAGAAAGGCGTAAGGCCATTGGTGAGGAGGTAGCCCGGCTCTTGGCAGCTGGGTTTATTGTTGAAGTTTTTCATCCTGAGTGGTTGGCTAACCCGGTGCTGGTACTTAAGAAGAACGGCACTTGGCGCATGTGTGTGGACTACACGGATTTAAACAAGGCTTGTCCGGCTGATCCTTTTGCTCTCCCTCGTATTGATCAGATTATTGATGCTAGGGCAGGTTGTGAGCGTTTGAGTTTTTTGGATGCTTATTCTGGTTATCATCAGATCAAGATGGCAGTTAAGGACCAGGAGAAGACAACTTTAATAACTCCCTTTGGAGCCTTCTGCTATGTGTCTATGCCTTTTGGGCTCAAGAGTGCCCAGGCGACTTACCAGCGATGTGTGCAGAATTGTCTTCATAATCAGATTGGACGCAATGTTCATGCTTATGTGGATGATATTGTGGTGAAATCCAGAAAGAAGGAGACGTTGATAGACGACTTGAAGGAAACCTTTCATAACCTCCAAGTTTATAAGATGATGCTTAATCCGGCCAAGTGTGTTTTTGGTGTGCCGGCGGGCAAGCTTTTGGGCTTTCTGGTGTCTAACAGGGGCATTGAAGCTAATCCGGAGAAGATCAAAGCCGTTACTTCTCTGGCTAAACCGGCGTGTATCAATGATGTTCAACGTCTGGCGGGTCGTATTGCGGCGCTAAGCCGGTTCATAAGTCGCCTCGGTGAGAAGGCCATCCCTTTGTATCAGATGATGAAAAAGACAGATGACTTCGTCTGGAGTGATGCTGCTAATGAGGCATTTGAGGCGCTTAAGAAGCAGCTGGCTAAGCCGCCGGTCCTAGCTGCGCCCGTTGATAAGGAGCCACTGTTGTTATATGTGGCTGCTAATAGTCGGGCTGTCAGTGTGGCTATTGTGGTTGAAAGGAAAGAGGCAGGCAAGGAATATCCGGTTCAATGGCCGGTTTATTATATCAGCGAAGTGCTTATTGAGTCCAAGCAGAGATACCCACATTGGCAGAAGCTTGTATATGGGGTTTTCATGACAAGCCGGAAGCTTAAGCAATATTTTCAGGGTCACCCCATTACTATGGTTAGCTTTGCTCCTTTAGGAGATATCATTCAAAACAGGGAAGCAACAGGCCGGGTTGCCAAATGGGCCATTGAACTTGGGCCTCATGGTTTGAAGTATATGCCTCGCACGGCCATCAAGTCTCAAGCACTGGTGGATTTCATCAATGACTGGACAGAGCTGCAGATGCCTGAGGAAAAACCAGATAACACGTATTGGACTATTCACTTTGATGGGTCCAGGCAATTGGAGGGCTCGGGGGCTGGAGTTGTGCTTGCTTCCCCTCGAGGTGATAAATTTTGTTATGTTCTCCGTTTGATGTTCCCTTGCACTAACAATGCAGCTGAATATGAGGCCTTGCTCCACGGTCTTCGGATGGCTAAGGAGATGAACTTAAGCCGGGTAAGGTGCTTTGGTGACTCAGATTTGGTGGCTCAACAAGTCTCTGGTACATGGGATTCTAAGGATCCCCTCATGGCGGCTTATCGACGAGAGGTGGATGTTATTGCTGGTCACTTCAAGGGTTATCAAGTTGAGCATGTTGATCAGAGGAAAAATGAAGCGGCTGATGCCTTAAGCCGGTTGGGTTCTCAATGTAAACCGGTGCCACCTAATGTCTTTCTTGACATTTTGCATAACCCGTCGGTCAAGTTACCTACAGAGGAGGATTTGGCTATTCCTGACCCGGAAGCTCAGTTGGTGGCGGCCCTTCATGTTATTCCTGATTGGACAGTTCCATATTTGGCATATATGACCCGGGGCGAGTTACCTGAGGATGAAACCTTGGCCAGGCAAATAACCCGGCGGTCCAAGTCAATGACAATTGTCAATGGAGAGCTGCACCATTGCAGTGTTACCGGGGCGTTTCAGCGTTGTGTTTCTCCTGAAGAAGGATGTGTGAGATCCATGGAGATTGTGGTCATCACACCGGCTCTAAATCTCTTGTAGCCAAGGCTTTTTGTCACGGTTTTTATTGGCTGACGGCTCATGCTGATGCTGAGGACTTGGTCAAAAAATGTGACGGTTGTCAGAAGTTTTCACGTCGAGCTCATGTTCTGGCTCAGGAGTTGAGAATGATTCCAATCACTTGGCCGTTTGTAGTTTGGGGGCTTGATATGGTTGGACCTTTTAAGAGGTCCAAGGATAAGAAGACCCACCTCTTGGTGGCGGTTGATAAATTCACTAAGTGGGTAGAGGCAGAGCCAGTCAGTAAGTGTGATGCAGCAACGGCGGTTCAATTCATGAAGAAGGTGATCTTCTGTTTTGGCTTTCCACACAGCATTGTAACAGACAATGGCACTAATCTCTCCAAGGGTGCTATGAAAGAATTTTGTCAACTTGAGCATATCCGGCTTGATGTATCGTCGGTGGCTCACCCCCAATCTAATGGTCAAGCTGAGAGAGCTAATCAAGAGATCCTGAGAGGCATCAAGCCCCGGCTTATGGTTCCCTTACAGAGGACGCCGGGTTGTTGGGTAGAGGAGTTACCCTCGGTGCTATGGAGCATCAACACAACGCCCAACAGATCTACAGGTTACACGCCTTTTTTCATGGTTTATGGAGCAGAGGCGGTTCTCCCCAGTGACATCCGTCACGACTAACCCCGGGTGGCGGCTTACGTTGAAGCTGATAATGAAAAGGCACGTCAGGATGCACTTGACCTGTTAGACGAGGCGCGTGATCTCGCAGCGGCTCGTTCGGCGATTTACCAGCAAGATCTACGTCGTTATCACAGCCGCCGGGTCAAGACCAGAACCTTTCAAGAAGGCGACTTAGTGCTCCGGCTTATCCAGGATCAGACTGATATGCACAAGTTATCCCCACCTTGGGAAGGACCCTTTGTGGTCAGCAAGAATCTGAACAACGGGTCATACTACCTTATTGATGTTCGAGACCACAAGGACTCACGCACGTCGGAGGAAGAGACTCGCCGGCCGTGGAATATTGCTCATCTTCGGCCTTACTACACCTGAGCCATTGGCTCTTCTGATGTACATATTTTTGACAATGTATATATTAAACCGGCACCCCTGCTAAAGCAGGGCCTCTGTCGTTTTTTCTTAATGAGTCTTTGGTTACTTGGGGGCTTCCGGCTTATGAGCGAAGTTATGATTACCCTTTGAATCGGCTTATAAGCCAACTGAAAAAAAAAACTTGGGGGCTTGCTACCCAGGTTAAAGGTACCAAAGAGAGTCTGTTGCAAAATCACAGCTCAAACATAGGTGCCCCTTGAGCACAGCTCAAAAATATTACTTGGGGGCTCCTTGATTCTAAAGAACAAAGAGTTTGTATAACCCTTGTAATAGGCTTAAAAGCCAGGCTTGGAAGCCAGGTGTATTCACCTAAAACCCCGGGTTATCCTGCCTTTTTAAGTAAGCCACTCCGCCCAGGTATTCCTGGAATGACCCGCCGAACGTTTGACAAGTCAATCTTATACAGACCCTGAACTTGTCAAAGTTAAAACGACGATTGGTTATGTGAGGTCCATCTTATAAGGTTTGTATATAGGTTTAACTCAGTGGCTGTGCGGCCCATGAAAGCACTCGATTTTTGGCCTGGCAGCCCATGAAAAGCCTCATTTTTTCGTTTGTTTTATTCCATAGTTTTTGAGGTTTATTTGATGAGGCTTATAATGCTTTATGATCATAATTCATCCAGTGTTTATTAACCCGGCCTGGCTTTTGACTATAAGTCGCGAGTATGAGATAAGATAATATCCGGTGTTTATTAACCCGGCCTGGTTTTGTTCATAAGCCAAGCAATCTATGATAATTACCAGTGCTCAAAGTTTGGGTTCTCCCCCTTACTACACCGGTTTGGTAAACCAACAGTGTGGTCAAATATCACAGGTATGATATATTTCAAATTTGGTTATTCTGAAAGTCCAGCCTTGGGTATAAGCTGTGTTAGTTTCCATGGTTTTATATTGGGCGTTATGACCCGTCCAGTGGTAAACCACTAGGACACTTTTAATCCGTTGCATGCAGGAGCAGATTCCACATTGTTAATATTATAAGCATAAGTGGCATATCTTAACATGGTGGATTAGCAGTGTCATGCAAAGTAAATATGCACGATGGCATAGCAGAACAAGAGTTTAAGCTAGCCTATTACAAGGTGTTTGGTGCCCAAAAGAATAATTGTTTTAACAAGTCTTAAAGAAAGCAGCTGCTAAACCGGCCCCGGTTTACGAGTCCTGGCCTGGCTGACTTGAAGGTTGCGGATCGTCCAGCGCCGGTTCATCTTACTCCTCTCTACCCAGTGGCTGGAAGTCAATGGTGGTCCAATCGATCCTAGTTAAGGCCTTGAATACAGCTTCATCACTTATAAGTATGGAGGGGTCAACATCAGGGGCATAGGTATGCTTACGGATTGGTGAATAAGATTTGGAGCATCATAAGTTGGCGCGTTAACTCTCTTGTTGTTGGCATCATAAATCGACTGATAATGTGAAAGATCGGTTTCTTCAGCCAATTTGCTAGCCAATGGGCGCATTTCCCTCGTCAAGGCTCTGAGGTCATCGTTATTAAACTCTGACCCGTCCTCCTTTATGCTTGGGTAGCCGTTTCCCACATCGGCCGGATCAAGATCAGATATCCAAGCTTTAGCCCGAGTCAGTGCAGTAAGAGCACCCGCCCTGGCAGCTGACTTCTTTAGCTCTTCAAACTGTGCAGGCATCATCGCCAGCCTTTCCAACGTCTCCTTGATCAAGGTTGGGGGCGGTTTATTATGGGAAGCTGTGCAGATAACCCGTTGTACGCCGGTATATAATTGCTCTATAAGTGTATAGGCGGCTTTCAGTTTTTGCCGCATATCTGAGCCAAGATGAGCAATGCGAGTTCCTGCATCATCAAAAACATCGGTAAACCGGCAGTCTCTTACATAATACATGTTCAAAGCTTATGAAGAAGTTATTTACCAAATACGGCAGCGGTCATGGCATTTATTTGTTGTTTCAAGCCAGTCAGCTCCTCAGCTACCGGATTAAGGGCAGCCTCAGCATCCTCAGCCCTCTTCAGCAGAGTTGACTTTTCTGTATCCCAACCTGCCCGCTCGTTCTTAAAGCTCTCCTTTAGTTTTTCCATTGCTGTTAAGGCACTGGTCAGTTCTTCCTTGGATTTGGAGGTCTTGGCTTGTTGCGACTTGATATTTTCTTGAAGGTCGGCGATTTGAGATTCCTTCTTGTTAAGATCAGCCTGCAAGAGACATGTAATTAATTAGATAGCAGTGCATATTCAAAGTCCCAAGCACATAACAAGTAATATACTTGGCACTTGGGGGCTAATGTCTATTGCTTCTTATCAAAAAAAATTACAAGTCCCAAAGCACATAACAACTATCAGCTTGATGGTCAACCGGATTATAAAGGTTCTAAGTAAGAATTTTGAGCCTTATAGCATAATTAGTCTCAACTTAACATATTTGTTAAGTCGACCCTTGGGGGCTACACAGGCGAAATTGAAGAGTTATTATTCTAAAGTCCCGGTTCATATTGACATTATAAACCGGCCCTTGCGGGCTAGTGGAGTTGATCTATATGGTTCTTGAAAGTTTGCAGAACATTCTATTCTTTTATGCCCAGTAAACTTGGCGGCTAAGGGAAGAATATTTATGCAGAGTTAACAGCATTTACCTCATATCGCTCCTTCTTCATGTTCAGTAAACCGGCTTCATAATCACGGCTTGTGTGCAAATGGTTTAAAAACCCAGAATGAATATCTTGGGCGCTGAGGTGGGCATAGCTTTCCAAGTCCACCTTCCACTTGCCCTTGTCAACAGCAGAAAATTCTTCTTTGGCACTATGTTTTGACAGAGCAATGGGGTTGCCTGGGGCTGTACACCCGACACCGGTAACTACAACATCGTCGGCTTTATCATCAGTAGCCTTAGTTGGGCTTGGCGGTTTATCAGCATGACCCATCGGATCAATTTCCATCTGTTCAACAAAGGTTTCATGATCTTGCGGTGGCGGATCATCAAGAATAGCTTCAGTATTTGGTTCAAACTGTTCCAGGTTCTTTTCCGGATCAGTTGGCGCGCTGTCATCAGCCGGTTTGTTCAATTTGGCCTTTTTACTGGGTCTGGCCTTGGCTCTGACAGAGACGCAAATAACAGGTTAGTATAATGATCAAGCATAAGGTATAAGGGGTTAGTTAAAAATGCTCACCCAGGAACAGTTTTGAGGGTTGGAATTTGTGTCCCTGTGGACTCGCCAGAGGATGAATGGGAAGTTCCCTGATAGTTTGAATTAGACGGATTAAGAGGTTGTCGGAAATAACCCGCCTTGGGATAAGATGTGTCAGAAATAGAAGAGACCTCTGGGCGGCGTTTACGAATTGGCGAGTTTGGTAAACCGGAAGAAGTGACCACATGGCCGCTATGCCGGGTTGTGCAGCGAGCTTCGTGTTGCTGCTTCTTCAAAAGAAAGTTTGGATCCAAGTAAGCTAGGGGGTGAGAAAATCTTACTTTCTGGCTTGCTTGTCGGGTTTTCTGTGTGGGCAGAGGTTCTGAACCGGATGAGAGAATAGTTAACTCTACGTCATTTGTGTGGCTAGCTTCTGCGTCGTCCTGATAAAAATCATCGTCAATGAGATGTATGAAAAAAGAGCCAAGTGAATCAAGTTCTACCTCTGACTCCGGATTATCATCGTCAATGTTTAACTCGGTAGGCTCGGTGTTTTTCTTATTAGCGGGCTTCTTGTTGACCTTGGTCTTGACACGAGGTGTTTTGGCCGGTTTATCCTGCGGTTTCTTCTTCCAGAACGGATCATCACCCTGTTTAAAGATTGAAAAGATCATAAGGGAGTATTAAGAATATGGATTAAAGCAGGAGTGGGGTAATTCTTACAGCTGGCGGTTTATTTGAAGCGCAAAAAGGACTAAGTCCTGTTTTGCTACAGTCGGTCACCGGTTCATCCAACATCTTCTTGACAGATTCAGTAATTTCAGCATCAGTCAGCTGAATATCAGTGTGGCGTTGAGGGTCTTTCACATCCCCTGTGTACTCACACATTAAACCAGAGCGACGGCTTAAAGGCAAAATGCTCCAAGATACCCAGCAACGGACAAAATCAATGCCTGTCAAACCGTTTGCCACAAAGGCTCTGAGCTTTGAAAGATGTGGTGCATATTTGGACCGTTCCTTTGCATTGAGTCTTTGGGGGAATGGATGTACATCGGTAAGCCGGTGAGCACGGTAACCCGGCAAAGGATTCTCGCCAGCTGGAGATGTATCTTGGCAATAGAACCAAGTTTGATTCCAATCTTTGGGATGGCTATGATGCTTAGCATGAGGGAAGCTGGCGTCTTTTCTCTTCTGAATTGAAACCCCGCCAAGTTCAGTATTGGGCCCATCCATAAATTCAGTACGGCAGTTTAAATAGAAGAAATCTCTGAACAGGTCGACTGTGGGCTCTTCTTGCAGGTAGGCTTCACAAAACACTTGAAAATTGCAAATATTGGACATGGAGTTAGGCCCAATATCTTGAGGGTGAAGTTGGAAGAAGTGAAGCACGTCACGGAAAATTTTTGATCCGGGAGGGCTGAACCCTCGACTCAGATGATCAACAAAAACGATCACTTCCCCATCCTTGGGCTCAGGAGGATTTTCTAGACCGGGGGCTCTCCAGTGGATGTCTTCCTTTTTCGCTAAAGCGCCGGTTGCAACACACCCGCTCAGTTCTTCTTCTGTAACCCGGGATTGAACCTAGTTGCAGGAATAAAAGGATTTGGCCATTTATACGATAACCTGGAAAAGATTTGTGCCGGTTTAAGGTTCATGGTTAACAGGCAGAAAGTGTTGAAGCATGCATAAATGTTAAACCGGACAGTGACGTTATCAAATTACAAAGACGAGCACTTGGCGGTTTAAGAGGGGACTAATGGTACCTGGCAGGTTATTATTTTCTGAAGTTAAACCGCCTACACGGATATTGAAAGTCTAGATCTGAAGTTGGAAAATGGCTAAGTAATGAAAAACAGGTTTCACAGATTGGTATTGCAATTTTGGATCTACCGCTTGTCAGAAAATGAAAATATATTCAGACCTAAAATACTGGTACTTGAGCAATTTATGAAGGTCCAGATCGGATTTTTCTACCTAAAAGAGATGCTCTGATGAGGAAAAAGGGACTAGGATTATTGCCGCATAGGATAAATATCAAGCTTGAATCAGACCTCATGCTACAGCGAAGAACAGGCGAAGAACAGTGCCGAACCTCCATGAATTCATTTGAACCCTAATGAGATCTACGGAGGGGGAAGGAGGAAGAACTTACCAGGGCTGTTGAATGGCGGAAGCGCGTGAGCAAAATTTGGACCAAGTCAGGTTGATGCAGCGGCCAATGGTGATGCAGAGGAGAGGGTCGATGGCGGCGGCTGGACTCGAGAGCAGCGCGTCACGAGGAAGATGATGAAGACGAAGAGGCTGAGGGGGGAAAGTGAAAGGGACCCCTAGCCCTATTTATAAGGTGAATGGATAAGTGGCATGCGCGGGAATCGAGGAGCTCCAAATTGGATATGTGACAGGGCTGACGCCTCGATTTTCGGAGGCTCATTAAAAAGGAGATGCATATATGATCTATGGATGTTTATAAAATTAATGACAGGTGATGTCATGGCGGGTTATCATGATCTCGGAAGATGACGTCACGGCGAGTTACAAATTTTTGCGAAGGTAATGAAGAAGGAATTTTCCTAAGTGTTGAAGATTGACATGAACAAGTTCAAATCAACCTGGAGCCTAATGTTGGGGATATAACTATTGAGTATAAACCGCCCAGGAGGGGCTGGGTTATGCTCATAGTGATTTACCTGTATTGAAGCCCATGAAGACATAGAAGATGGCGACTTACGAAGGAGACTTAATAAGAAGGCCCAAAGCCCAAAGGCGAGTTAGGGCCCATAGATGTAAACCGCCATAAGTATATGACTTGTATTGTAAGATAGGAAAGAGTGGATACCGAGCCGGACACGTTTATGAGCCGGTCGGGATTCTGCGAACCGCCGGGCATCAACCTGTGTATATAAAGGGACGACCCGGCGGCGGTTTAGGGACAAGAGACAACAGATTGAGAGCCAGGTTAAGCGTATTCACTCCCTGGTCATCGAAACCCTAGCAATACCACCTCAAACTGGATTAGGCCTTCACCTTCACCGCAAGGGGCCGAACCAGTATAAACTCCCCGTGTCCTTTGTCCTGATTAACCCCTTTAAACTAACCTCATTGCGATGGCTCCACGACTAAGTCCTCACACTAGGACATCTGCCGTGACTATTCGACGACAGTACCCATGGACAAACTCTTCATTGAGCATAGAACATAATATTAGTACCAAAAGCTTACTCCAAGATTATATAAAGATTATGCGGTCAAATGAAAAATGCAGCTTATGATTACAACAGTGTTGATGATAAAACTTACGCGCAAAAATGAAAAATGCAGCTTATGATTACAACTGTGTTGATGATAATATACAGTACCTGAATAAGTGTGGAGCCAACCACCATCTTGTAACCTTCAAACGGATCAGGAATTACATCCAAGGTCTCCAGTTTAGGCGCAGAGACCACAGTTATTTGCGAAGGTGCATAACAATAATCAAGGAGCAGCCTTTGGAGTGAAGGGGCGTCTTTGATGATGAGCTCCTCTCCTTTAAAGCAAATTCCAATGCTTACAAGGTGAGGCGACTTTATTTGGAGACAACGGATACAGATTTCTTTTCCAAAAACAAGTAGCAAGCGCTCCAGGGCAGGGCAGCAGGAGTGGATGATGCTATGCAGCGAGGCCTCCGACAGATCGACCACCACAAGCGTGAGTTTTTTTAGCAGTGGGAGTCGAAGCATTTGTACCAGATTGTCTGGTAGATGACACCGGGCCAGGGTGGTGGTGTGGAGAGAGGAGGAAAACCATGAGATGGACAATGGTGGTGAGGGCACAACTACAATGCTTGGTGGACAGCTATTTGCATAGTAATGGTAGAACTCAAGATGTTGGAGTTTTTTGAATTGACGGGATGTCAGCCAGGCGTTCACCGTGAAGGGTATGTGCAGCAAGCAGCATGCCGGGATGCATAGGCATTGAACGGAGCCCTGGTGGGAGCAGATGATGGCTCCGTGGAGTTCAAAATCATGAACGACAGCTAGCCGACGACAGTTGAGATTAAGAGGTGTGGCACGCCACAGAGTGCGCCACCGAGATGCGAGGACCTGTGTGCAGCAGCCATCCTTGGTGGGGAGAAGGAAGATGATCTCCCCAAGGATGGCATCCGGGAGATCGCTGATGTGGTCCGCCCGATATTCTACGGGTTCCTCAGATCCAGGGGGCGTGACCGCTCCTGCCCGCGCTGCCGGGTGCAGGATCTATAGCCGGTGGCGCCGCTGGCCGGAGCCTCATCTGTGTACATAGCAATCTGGAAGGAAAAAAAGGCAGAAACATACATGTAGGACATTCAAAATCAATGATCAAGATCTGGAAGAAAAAAGGGCACAAACATATATGTAGGACATTCAAAATCAATTCTCAAGATCTGGCTACGAATTATTAGCACGCACGCTAACCCTAGTCGGATTATTAGCAAAAAAATCATTTGTACAGACCAAACAATTAATCACCAACCATAAATACCATTCAAACAATCAATACACTACACGGATCTAATGAATCTTACTCTGATTTCATGGATTGGGTGAACATAACCAAGGGTTTCTGTTCCCAACAAAGGGGGGGACTAACCGGTTTTCTGTCGGAGTCAGAGTCGTTGCTAGAGTAGCTGTGGACCTTTGGCTCCGGCTGGGGAGGCACAACGACGAAGTCAAGGTTGTGCTGCTGCCCGCGCGAGACCTCGGCGGTGGCGACAGCAACCTCTGCGCCCAGCTTCATGCGTTGCGCGGGTGCTTCACCAGCCCCGGCATCGCCACTCCCACCGATGGTGCGCTTCGGCAAAATCCTAATACACTCCATGCGGCGGTGACAACTGTGGACGGGGTGTGCGGCCGCAGATCGGGCGTGCCATTAATATGGAGCAGTGGGAGCGAGGTGGGCGGCGGTCAAAGGGCTGGCTCGCCTCCCGGTGAGCCTGCGCAGTGGACTGCTGGCACGCCTACCGTCATTTCACACAGCTACTAGCACGCCTCACGGTGAGTGCGTAGCGAACACGCGCATGCCTCGGCCTCCCGGTCTGCCTGCTAGCATGCGTCTCGTCAACTCACGCATGCTCGTACGGCACACAGGATGCGTGTGCGGCACATATTATATTGATTTTTCCTTTTTGATGATTAATTCTGCCGCTTTATTGCTTAACCGAAGCACTGCACTTACATTGTTGGTCTAAAGCACACAGTTCGAATAAAGAGTTCGTTTGCGATATTGGTTGATAATTATTTATAATTTCCTGTATGTAAGAAGATTATATCAAAACATGTCTCAAATTTGAAAAAAAAATATCACAGTCTATTGGTGTCCATATGACACCACGATAAGTTTAATGAATTTCAACTTGGTTTTGGATTTATTTAATTTTAAAATCAAGATTCTAGATGTTAGAAATTTCTTGCATGGGGACTAAACATGCACCCAGGGACATGTACACATATGATTTTGCAATCCATTTTCATGCACTATCATGGGTCTCATGTAGATCAAATTTGATTTTTGCACATTTAAATCCCGGGGAAATCAATCAATGTATAAAAAACGGATAGATGTTATATATTTTTTTCAATTTTCAACACTAAACTCCTTTGGTCGCATGTTCGCTGCAGAAAAAGTTTGACATGCATCTTTGGGCCACATGCACACGGTGGTCCTAGGACACTCACTCGCGTGGACCCGCGAGGTCGCCGTCCAGCACTATGACATGCGATGAGAGAGGTTAATTTGACCAACAAGGATGGTCATTTTTTGGTTTTTGTTATACGTACTAGGAGTATACATATAGTACGCATTGAAGAGGGTGGCTGGGGGCAATACTACGCGTCATATAGGACACTCACTCGCGTGCGATGCTTCCATCCGTGGGCCCGTGAGGTTGTCGTCCATCACTTTGACCCAGCAAGGAGGTTTCTTTTTGGGTTGTGTTGCGGTAGGAGTATATAGTACGCGTCGAAGAGGGGAGGAGGGGGCCGGGGCAGCACATATATACTACACACACGTCATGAATCAATCTCACCCCGTGTGGGGACTTCTCGGTTTCCGAGGCAGGTGCCGCAAAGAAGTTGTGTATATTGGGTATTAAAAACATCACCAACACATTGGGCCACATGCAGATGATGGTTGTCACTCATTCGCCTGCGACTCTTCCCTCCATGGGCCCGCGAGGTCGTCGTCCATCTAATATATGACACAACGAGAAAGGTAATTTGACGAACAAGGAGGATTATTTTCGGGGTGTGTTACGGTACGTAGGAGTATATATTACGCGTCGAAGAGGGGAGGGGGCAACATATATATACTACGTGTCATGAACCTCGGTTCGTGTGGGGGACTTAAAGGTTTCCGAGGCAGGTGCCACATCAAAGTTCTGCATATATATTAGGTATTCAAACATCACAACCACACATCTCCATACATGTGTTTTGCCCACAAGCAAGCGATAGCGGTTGTCCTCTAGCACTCCATCACGGGGTTATCAGCGAGATGCTTCGTCCATCTCTGTGTGCCCGCTTGGTCAATCACTTTGATCGACAGCGATAGAGGTTAATTTGACTTATAATTAGGAGGGGATTAAATTTTGGTTCGTCTTATACGGTTCGGTACATGCAACTATACTTCGCGCGCATGTGTACGCACGAATCCCTCCCACCGTGTCGAAGTGGGGGGCCGGGGGGCGAGCACGCAACGCATCATGAACCAGATCTGTGTGGGGACTGTGCGTTTTTCGACGCATGCATGTGCCACATCAAAATGTTGTGCTTTTGGTATTCAAACATATATGCATGCATCACGCATGTCCATACATATGTTTGGGGCACATATATACATGCAGTGGTTGTCTTTCGACACTCTCCCTCGCTTGGTTATCATTGACGGCCTATATATTTGTGGGCCCGCGTGGACGTCCATCACTTCGACCAACAATGCGAGAGAGGTTACCAGGGTGGATTCTTCTTCTCTTGGTTCGCGTTACCGTATAGTCGTACGTCGATCATGGTGAGATTCGAGACCTAAGTTCGAGGCCTCGCATACACATGAATCCTATATATATATATAGTATACTATGCGTCGTGAACCCTCGCTCTGTGTGGGGACTTTCCGGTTCCAAAAGCACGCGGCCACATCAAAGTTGTGCATTGGGTATATTCAAACACCACATGACACTTCATACGTATGTTTGGGCCACATGCACGCAGTGGTTGTCTTCAGGCACTCCCTCGCATGGTTATCGGCGACAAGCTAGCCTATTTTGTTGGGCCGCATGTGGAACGTCAATGCATGACTTTGACCCAACAAACAAGAGAGGTTATACGACCAAGGTGGTGATTCTTCTTGGTCAGTCTTACAATACGCCTTGGTGAGATGCCCCCTCCCACCGACTCAAAGTGTTTGTGTGGGGGGGCATAGTACTACTTCGTACTAGATGGACCTCCGTGGGGTCGGGGATGCCCGGTTAATTTGCGATGCACATGTGCCACATCAAATTTGTGATTTGGTTATTTAAATATCATAGCACATCATTTTCACACACACACACGCGCGCACACACACACACATCGGGCCACCTGCAGGTGTGGTTGGTAAGTGGTCTCACCCATCTAACGCTAGAAGAACACATCTATGGGCCCGCATATGGTCCACATTTGATCGGAAGCAAAGGGGGGAGGGGGGTTGATGTACACCTTTCGGTTTTGTGTTACGGTACGGTGAGATGTCAGACCTAGCTATTTGGGGGCATGCGTTCATAGCTAGGATTCCCCTCCTGGCAACACGAAGTGTGTGTGTGTGTGTGTGTGTGTGTGTGTTTGGTGGGGGGGTTAGCAATAATAATGTGCGCTTTGTGCGATAGGTGCCACATCAAAGTTGTGCATTGGGTATTTGAACATAAAACCACCCTTTTCATACATATATTTGGTCCACATGCAAGTGTGTTCGTGTTCTGACCCTTTCCCGCATTTTTTGGCCAAATTTATAAACAGCAGACAAGTCGGACGCAGCAACCGTCTGCGATCAGGTACGAAACAGACAGGGTTCCCTAGGACTACCCGTGTGCCACGTCCCTGCCCCTGTCACCCACATGATCACAGTAGATTGGGCTCCCTCTCGAAAATATCTAATCCCTCGTAATCTCGAAAATATCTACCCACGTAGATGGTTTTTTTTGTTTGATAGCACATGATTAGTATGTCTGGACCATGTGAGATGTTTGTTACTCCCGCTCTACTTCAATCAGTAGATCCAAATTTTCAGTAGCCCCGGCATTTTACTCCCGCCTCCATCCCTCGCAATCTCAAAAATATCTTCTCGGCTGGAGTGTTTTTCTATTTGATAGCACACGATTATTACGTTTTAACCGTGTGTGATGTTCGTTACTCCCGCCCCGCTCTGCTTCAATCCCTTGATCCAAATTTTTGGTAGCCCCGCCATTTCACTCCCGCCTAGTAAATATTTCAGTACCCGCGGCATTTCCTCAAACACCACCTTGGACCCCCTCCACACACACACCCCAAATCCTTCGCTCACCCCAAATCCCCCGCTCACACACATACACACCACCCCTCCCTCGCTCCAAACCTAGCTAGGTCGCCGCCGCCGCGCTGCCTCCATCGTCAACCTCTACCGGTCTGCCCGTGCAGTTTACCCACTGATATACATACCCTCGCCGCCCTGAGTTTCTTAGATGACGCCTGCGCAATGCCCCCTTTCCCAGAGATCCCCATCCCCACCCCCCTCCCACACTCCAGAGCGTCGCAGCCTAAGCCTGGCTACGCTTCCCGGGGAGCTCGAGGAGCGAATGGCCCAAAAGAGCTTTACCGCGGCCTCTTCGCCCGACGTCGGCGAGGTGGCCGCCGAGAAAGCTGACAACGATGACTGGACCTGGATTGAGCCTTTCAATCAGCGGGCTAGAGTATTCTGGCATGTCGCGGACGCCGGCTACGACATCGAGGTCGTCGACACTGATGGCTTGACGCGGGTTATGTCACAGGTTAAGTTGCCCACCCCCAACCCTTCGGGTTCGACAGCCGTCGATCTCATCGATGGCCCTGCCGCTGATCTCTAGCAGCTCGTTATGAACAATTTGCCATCCTTCATCGCCATGGAGCCCCTTTTGTCATTTCTGAAGGACACATTCTGCGACGCTGGCCTGGGATCCTCAGCTGGCAAGTCAGACCTCATCGACGGCGACCACGAGGAGGAGCCAACCTGTGAAAAGTGAGGAAACCCATGATTTGTTTTCTCGAACCCCTTTTGTAGTGAGAACCTATCTAGTATTTATTGCTATATTAGGTTGTTTGCATTACGCCTTGTTTATTTCTATGGTTTATGGTTGTTCGGTTGTTTGTAGTTAGCATATGTCCAGTTTCAATTGCCATCTTTGGTTGTTCGTAGAATGCCTTGTTTATTTCAGCTATTAACAGTGTGATGTTCTATATGTGCTAGTATGAACTGTGCAGTTCAATTTCATCAATACCAAATTTAACAATAGCTCTACGAATGACTATACTTGGTTGTTGTTAAGCATGTTGTACTCCCTCTGAATCTTTTTAGTTCGCATATAAGATTTGTCTAAAGTCAGGCCTCTTAAAGTTTGACAAACGTTATAGAACAAAATACCAACATTCACAATATAAAATAAATATCAGTACATGTGTCATGACTTAAATTTTCATATTGTATAACTTTAGCATGCTATATGTTGATATTTTTCATATAAATAAGGTCAAACTTTATGAAGTTTGACTTCAGACAATTCTTATATGCTGAGTAAAAAGGACCAGAGGGAGTATTGAACACGCCTTTCCATTTGATTTAACAATGACACTGTTTGTATACTCTAACTTAGCTAGAGGTTAGAGTTAGTTTCTAGCTCATGACAGTTAAAAGGGAGAGAGAGATTGGTGGAATAGTTGATTGTATTGCTTGAGCCTCGTGGGCATATATATAGGAGTACATGGTCATCTTGGAGTACAAGTCAAGGTAGAATAAATCCTACGCTATCCTACGTTTCCTAAATAACAATGATACTCAACAATGACTAACCCTGAACTAACTCTAGCCAAAGAGGTGTTTGGATGATAGTGTTAGATTGACAATAAATGCACTAGGAGAACTAGCCCCAATCAGCACCTCTTGGGTGGGATAGTTGTTTTGGGTGGGTTTGATGCAACTAGCTCAAACTAGCCCTCATGTTTGGATACTTTAGGGCTATTTGAGCCCAAACTAGCTCAAACTAACTCTAACCCATGGATCCAAACAGGGCCAATAACTAGTGTACTTAGACCTGCACAATACAAGTTTGAATGACTACGTTTGCTTGTTTTTAAATATTAGGCATGTTGCAGTTAATAACACACCTTTCCACTTCTTGTTTTTAAATATTAGGTTTTTAACAATTTGGTCTTTCACATGTAGGTCCTTCTATCAGAGGTTTTGACCCACTGTTTGACCCTTTTTGCATATGTGGAAATGAGTTGTCCATTAATATCAGTCAAGTCAAGACACTCAGAAAGATTGTTATGATAAATAAATTAGCGACAAAAAACAACCAGATCTTTGTCTGCACAATGAAGAAGACATCAGTTCACTACGGGATGGTACTAACTGTTATACCTTGCCTTTTTAATTCCTTTGCGCCATTTCAAATCTGGAGAAGATATTTATGCATATCCTTGTTTTCAGGCCTTTCCAAAGCAGTTCACTGATGATTACCTCTCAAACCACCTGTATGGTCAGGAGGCGAGGAAGGTTTTTATACAACACCCACGGTTCAATATTGAAGTGTTCCTGAAGAGGATGAAGGATGGACGGTCAATCATCCACAGGCACTGGCCTAAAGTTGCAAAGACCTTCAACATCAATGAAGGCTCAATATTCGCCTTCCACTTCAACAGTTTTCCAGATGAGATTCATCTGTCTATGTTCCGTCTATGATGCTAATTTCAAAAGGTTGTAGATGTTGCATGTGAAACTTGGTGCTGGTGCAGTTGTGTAATGGGGTAGCTGAGTGCTGAAGCTATATGATGTTGTACTATGATGTATTTCAATTATGAAATCCTGCTTCCTTAATATGGAAATGAAATATATTGTGTGCTTAATACGAAATGTCAATTAGATTAATAAATGGATTATTAATAATAGGGCAATTAGCCTTCTAATTACCAAATTAGCCCGCTAATTACCAAATTAGCCTGCCAATTATGTTTTTCTATTGCAAATGGTTATTGAGAAAACACCATGGGCGATGACCTCAGGAAACGCACACAGTTTCTCGGAATAAACCGTGTTGGATCAATGAACAATCACACACGACATCCTCTTGAAAACTATTTGCGTTAGGCCACCTTGCGCAAACGTTTACCACATAAAAAGTGTGTGTTATGGACAGCCTTTGCCACATAGTTTCTTCTACGCACCGTGTGTGATGCATTCAATAACACAAACGATAAAATTGTTAATATCCTGTGCAATGGCAACGCTATCACAAATGATTTAATGGGGAAAATTGTGTGTGATGTACCTGCGAACGGAAACGTTTTATTTGGAGTGACTGTGTGGGATGTATATACGAACGGAAACGTACTTCTTGGATTAACTGTGTGGGATGTACATACTAACGGAAACGTATTCCTTGGATTGATTATGTGGAATGTACATACGAACGGAAACATTTAGCGGGGACTGACTGTGTGGGATGTACTTATGACCGGAAACAATTTGGCATGTATAATTGTATTTTTTTTACCATAACTATACGTATAACCGTATTTGATCGCTCGCCGGTCGCACACGACCTCATTTTTCCAAGCGTGTGTGCCAGGAAGGCATATCCCCGACGGTTTCTGGGTCGTGTGGGAAGGACCCCCCTATCGCAGTCACTCACTAGGTGATGGTTCAGAACGCCATCGCAGAAAGGGGTTAAAAACCATTTGTATAGCACCTCGCTATACCAGTGAATATGATAGAAGATAGACCCGGGGGCCGTAGATTTCACTAGTGGCTTCACTCTAGAAAATAGCATACGGTGGGTAAACAAATTACTGTTGGGCAATTAATAGAAGAGCAAATAATTATAACGATATCCAAGGCAATGATCATGTATATAGGCATCACGTCCAAGATTAGTAGACCGACTCCTGCCTGCATCTACTACTATTACTCCACACATCGACCGCTATCCAGCATGCATCTAGTGTATTAAGTTCATGGAGAAACGGAGTAATGCAATAAGAACGATGGCATGATGTAGACAAGATCTATTCATGTAGAAATAGACCCCATCTTTTTATCCTTAATAGCAAAGATACATGTGTGCCTCGCTACCCCTTATGTCACTGGGTGAGGACACCGCAAGATCGAACCCATCACAAAGCACCTCTTCCCATTACAAGAAAAAACAACCTAGTTGGCCTTTCGGCGGTTCTGGAATAGGGCTCTAGATTGGATCTCGTGGTTCTGGAACTTGCGGCGGTTGGAATTGTGTTTCGTCAACTCCCCTAGGGTTTTTGGAATATTTGGGTATTTATAGAGCTGAGAGGAGGTGGAAAGGACTCCCGTGGGCCCCACTACCCACCTGGGCACGCCAGGGGCCTCTGGCATGCCCTGGTGTCTTGTGGGCCCCACGGGCCTCCCCTCTGGTACTTCCTTGGCTCCCAAGTTGTCTTCTGGGCAAAAAAAATCTCCAAAAAGTTTCGTGGCATTTGGACTGCGTTTGGTACTGATATTCTGCGAAGTAAAAAACAAGCAAAAAACAGCAACTTGCACTAGGCACTATGTCAATAGGTTAGTCCCAAAAAATGATATAAAGTTGCTATAAACTGAATATAAAACATCCAAGAATGATAATACAATAGCATGGAAAAATAAAAAATTATAGATACATTGGGGACGTATTAGTTCCCTCTCGGTAGAAGACAATTTCGATGTTGTGATTGTTGACATTGATCAAGAGCTTTGTTGTCTTCAGAAGTGCCAGGCAAGCCACCCCCCCCCTTGATCACTCCGATACAATCCCACTCTCTCGCTCCTACTCTCTTTTACTGCATTAGGACAAGGACGATTCAACTATTACATGTTGCGGTAGCTGAACCCATTCCTCTGCATGACCTATCTTTGTCACAGTAAATAGTAAAACCCACTAGCAGGAGTAGGAGTTGTTTGAGCCATGATGTGCCTACTCATTCATGCTTGTTCTCTATGCCTGCTATGCTTAGAGTTGTGTCACGTCTAATTCATCTGGGATGGATTTGAATGGTGGCGAACATGTCCTACTATTGAGAGCTAAGTGTGTGAACATGATTTTTTAAAGGTAGAGATGAGAGGCCATGTAGGAGTACATGGTGGGTTGTCTCATTGGGACTGTCCTCAGGAACTGAGTTTTGTGTTTGTGATCCAAGACAATTACTACCACACATTGGGATCCTTAATTGACTGTCTCGGCCTATTAATCACCTTGATCTTTGTCCAGGAGTTGCAACTAGTTTCTGGTGTTTGTAGGATATGTGTTAGAGGCCATGCGTAGCGCTGACCCTAGGGGTGGGCTATGATGTGGTATAGACACCGTGGCACAGTGTACCGAGGCACCCGTTTGGTGGGCTTGGGAACCCTGCACACATCGTTTGGGGCCGTAGTGGAAACCTCGGTGGGACTTCCTTGCGGATCAAGCTCAAATAGGTGAAAAACCTGGACTGGAGACCTGTGTGGTTAGTCAGGTCGTGGCTGACACCCTCGTCAAGCTTCCGCTTGAAGGTTGTCGAGATACATGACGTGTATATGGTGGTAAGTGGTGAGAGCGTGTGTGAAGAAGTACACCCCTGCAGGGTTATCAAACTATTCGAATAGCCGCATCCGCGGATATGGACTACTTGGAAGCTTACATTGTTCATAGACAAGTTGAAATGGATACTCTAAAATGCACAAGATAAGTGTGAATGCTATGGATGGCCTTCTCGTAGGGAGACGGGAGGGGATCAATAGTGGTGTATTGATGTGGTGAATATGTGGACTCGTGTGCTTTTTCTCAGCTTAAAGAAGTTACGGGTAGATGTAGTATAGGATAGCCACTGAGTCAAAGATGGCTTGCTGCAGTTAAACTCCACAACCCCTTTGTTGATACTGATGCATATGTAGATAGTTCTGATGTAAGTCTTGCTGAGTACATTTGCACTCATGTTTGCTTAATTTATGTTTTTGCAGAGAGACTTCAGTCTCACTTGTAGCTCTACGTGGGCTTCGACGAATAGCTTGGGAATCCCATACAGAGGTATGGTTCCTATGGAGGGTCTTGTATATAGTCAGACTTTCTAGCCTTCTTTCTTTTCAGATGTCTGTACTCAGACAGGTTTATGCTTTCGCTTGTTGCTTGTATGACGTTGTATGTTGGGTCATGAGACCCATGTTTGTAATATCATGCTACGTATGGCTCCTCGGAGCCTCTTAAAGAAATACTTTGAGTCATAGAGTTATGTTGTGATGCCATGTTGTATCTACACATATCGAGCATATTGTGTGTATGTTATTGAAATGCTTTGGTATGTGTGAGATCCAACACCTAGTTGTTTATTCTTGGTAGCCTTCCTTATGGGGAAATGCCTCCTAGTGCTTCCATCCGGAACACATGGATTGACCGGCATGTGTCCTTTGCTCCTGTGCTTGTCCCTATGGGGAAATGTCACGTGGAGTTTACTGGAGTCCTTTGTAGCCTCGCTACGACTCAGTTACACTCGTTGTTAACCGACACGTGCATTGCTCGGTCACATATGCATGTCCCTATAAGTTTGTGCCACCTTGGTTTACGACTAGTCATGCTGGCCCGAGTTCTCTGTCATATGGATGCTAGCAACACAATCATATACATGAGCCAAAAGGTGCAAACGGTCCCGGCCAGGTAAAGGCGGCAGCCGTGGGTTACAATGCATGAGGCCGCAAAGTGATATGATGTGTTACATGCTAAATCAGTGTAACTTAGGATCGGGGTCCCGACAACTTTGGTATCAGAGCCTGACTGCCTGTAGGATTACCAAGCCAAACCGGTCAAAGTTGAGTCTAGAAATGCTTTAGTTATATAGGGGAATTGATTGTGGAAGGGAACGTAATGCTCTTTTTACTCCTTATCCTTGTGTCATTCTTATTCTGAGTCACCCTCTTCTTTTCTACGGGGTTAAGAAATTGTCTTTCTCATCTATCTATCAGGATGACGAGTTACTATGTTGGAGACTTATAGGAACGGTGTTATCTTCTTGGATCGGTGTTCCCATTATAATTCAGTTGTTGTGTTGTCAGTTGTCATGCAGGTTGTCCCATTTTTCATGCCCGTACAGCAGTTATGATGTCCGAGTTATCCGAGGTTTCCAAATAATCTGATGCACTTGCAACCTCTTCCGTCCATGTTCCTGATGTCCTTTTGGGCCAGAATAACCACACTAATCGCCGAGTAGAGGTACTCCATTGCCTTGACATATTTGTTGAAGTTATTAGGACACTAGGGATCTTAGATAACCACCCGGTAACACAACCTTGTGTTGTGCTACTAGTGTGATAATTCTGGCCACCATTCTCAAAAGCATCTCTTGATGTTAATTAGTTAGTAGGTATTCTATCTCTGGGTTCTTAAACCCATGGCTCATTTTGTTCATTCATGTTGATAGTGATTGCTCGTTCCTTTAGGATGATTAGTAACCTTGCTTAGTCCTCGAAGTCTGTGGTTTATCATTCTTCCAATACCATGAACCATCCATGGCAGAATTCTCCCGAACCAAAAGATCACAACAAGAGTGCTCTTGATGAGTTCTCCATTCTACATTGTGACTCTGCCAATCCTACCTTTCTGCATGGGTTATCTGGAAGAAATATGTTGAGTCTTATTCGACATGCTAACCTATGCATCTACAACTCAGAAAATCATATGTTCCTTTGAATTGTCCCTCCTCAGCTATATTCTGACCTTAGGCATTAACTGATAGTCAAGTGTATGTCGTGCATTCATGAGGTTGATGCCTATTATTATTATGCTCCGTAAAGCCATTCCATTTCAGAATGTCTAGGAGAAATAAACTCCAATACCTCATCCATATCCAGGATTGGGTCAAAGCAGTTGTATTCCGCAGATTACACTACTGCAGGATGTTGCTAACGCGACACTACGATCAGAGACCCTTTGATGAAACTGTGTGCGATGCATTAATCGCAAATGGGGATGTAAAAAAAACCATCAAAAAAGATGCAAAATGTTTGCGATGGCGGAGACATCACACACGGTTCAGATTTTAGTTACATGTGCGATGCGGGGCATACGGTTGATCCAGAAGAACTGTTTGCGATGAGGCAGAACAACAGAAACGGGCAGCCATATCAATGTGTGTGCGATATACGGCATACAGTTCACTCCAATAAACTGTGTGCTATTAGGGAATGCAACAGAAATGGTCAGCCAGATCAAGGTGTGTGTGATATACGGCATACGGTTCGCTCGGACGAACTGTTTTCGATTAGGGAAGAGAACAGAAACGGTTCAACTTAACAAGATGTGTGTGATATGTGGCATACAGTTCACATAGATGAACTGTTTGCGATGAGCCAAAAGAACACAAACGATTCATGTAAACAAGATGTGTGTGATACACAGCAAACAGCCCACTCGGATGAACTGTTTGCGATGAGAAATTATAGCATAGGCGGTTACTATAGTTAGTTCGAGTGCGATTCTGTTCGTACAAAAAACTTTGAAAAATGCAAACTAGTTGCTTGCGGTGGCTAGGAGTATCGCACATGATGCGTCTGCGAGTACTCGTGTGCGATGATTAGTAAGTTACACATACATTTCCTTATGTTAACACGTGTGTGATAAATAACACGTGGCACCGCATACGGTATTCGGGTTGTGTGTGTGCTCCACTTAGTGTTCCCGCGCTCCAGCGAATGCTTCCCGCGCTCCACATGGGTGAATTGTAAAATCCACGCCTCTTCCCTCATCGGTTTCCCGCCACCAGCTAATGGCTTGCTGCATATAACCCAGGCGGGAACGCACTGTCGCGACACTCTGCGCAGATCTAGTCCTCACCCATCTACCATTAGTTATTCCAAGCATGCCAGGCAACGACCAAAGCTTCGACGTCGACCCCTACCAGCGTTACATCTTCGGCTAGGAGAACGAGCTGGAGCAGGTCGGGGAGCAAGAGCTTCATCAGCCGATGCAGGCACCATGGCCCATCGGCAGCGATATCGGCGTGATAGTCCTTGGGCGCACAATCGACATATTGCAGAGGAGGTGTGATGAGCAGTTAGCCATCCACCGTGCAAAAGATCCAGAGCTGCTCGGCAGCATGATCGACGACCCACCCGAAGAGCCACTGTCACCAGTGCTCATCGAGAGCCTGATGCCCCGCAAGGAATGGGCAGAGGACCTCTGCGATTCAGTCAAGACACAGGCAGCCTGCGGCGGCCGTGTCAACCTCGATTCTGACGATGTGGTGGCCAGGCTCGAGCGCATCCTTGGTAGAGTCAACGTCCCCGACAAAGTAGAACATCGCCAACATGATATCTTGAGGATGCAGGTGATGGACGGAATTTGCTACCAGGCCAGAGACATGGAAATGGAGCGGTTCCGCGGAGATATCATGTGCGTGATTGCACGCTGTCAAGCTCTTCTGGAAGAGGCCCAGCAGCCCCAAGAGCCTCCCAGCGCCAGCAGCTTCGTAGGCAGAGGCGGGTCGGGACACATGGAATGAACGGCCGCAAGGGTGCTATGCTGATCATGGAGTCCGAGAAGACCGTCATCGAAAGGCCGCCAGCTCAGCCTTTTAGCCTATATTTTATTATAATTGTATGCATATGTACGTCGTGAGTGTTTTGGGCCTTGCCGCATGTGGCATTTTAAATTATCCTGAATACATAAGACAATTATTAACCATTGCCATTGTAAATTTGCCTCAACAGCGAGCAGAGCGCGCGCAGGAACGCCAAAGCGGAGCGCGCCGCGGCTGCCTCAATGGCGAGCAAAACGCGCGGACGGATGCGAGCAGAGCGCGCCGCAGCCGCCTCAACGGCGAGCAACCATGTGGTCAACCTTCTAGCACCCCGTGGGAGGCGCGACAGCGCATCCATAGGACACGATGGTGATATCTTGACCATGTGTGATAGTGGGCAGACACGTACACATACATCCGAGAACGCGGGCCCACGTTTCGGGCTTCCGATGTGTGGCATACGGTTGATCCAAAAGAACTATTTGTGATGAGCCAAAACAATAGAAACGGGCTTTGTAGGCCCAGAACCATCAATAAATTTTGACCTTGTTTCTCATCACATTGTAGATTACAACGCAATAAGTAATTGCAAATCTGTTCACACCTATCAAACTAATATGTGTTCACACTTAGCACCGGGCTATAAAAACTACCCATTCCAAAATTACTTCACGGTTCCTCTCCTCATCACCCACAAAACTGGTCTTTCCTGTCAAGTCGTTCCGCCATGACCGGTAGGAGGATTTCAGGTGGACATATAACCAGGCAGCAAAGACCAAGGCCGCGGAAGCACTAGAGAGGTCCCGCCGCGAAGCGGCAGCCACAGCAGAGATGTCTCGGTGCACCGCGGATCCCTCTAACAAGCTCTCACGGGCACGCGAGGGCTCTCACAAGCGCACTCGCCGCGTCGGTGATCGCGATGAGCTGGCGTTGCTGAAGTCCTTGGCCGGCGATGATGACATTCTCGCTAGCCTCATTAAGCAGCAGGAGCTGGTCGACGGCTTGATGAAGCTGCTTGAGATAAGCGATGCCTCGGTTGACAAGGCGACCGGCCTCGTCGAGCAGCTCATGGGTGACAATGCGAAGCTCCTCAAGGCGCTCGCCAAGAAGGAGGAGGAGGCCGCCGGCTGGAAGATGCTGCATGAGCAGAGCGGTGCCTCGGGGATGACGCTGACAGCGGTCGTCGAGGAACTGATGGGTGACTTGAGGAAGCTCCGGATCGAGCGCGAGCAAGAGGTGGAGGAATCCGTGGTTGCTTTCAAGCAAAGTCGTGAGGAATTGAAGAAGGAGCTGGAGGATGTCGTTGCCCGGCGATCCATCGACGAGTAGAGACAGTAGCGACCCAGATCGTTGTCTGCGATTTCCTTCTTCTCTTGCCCCTGTGTCTTCCGGGCTTTGCCGCATGTGGCATTTTAAATTATCCGGAATATGTAAGACAATTATTATCCTCGCCATTGTAAATTTGTCGTCATATTATCCGTTGCCATTTTATTTGTCGTCGTATTATCCGTTGCCCTATGTGGCAATTTAAATTAGGCCGGAATATGAGTTGAAAACATGAACAAAGCAAATGCTGCCATGGGATCACAAGCAAACACCCTTCGTCCAGGTGCTTTAATTAACGGCGTGTTAAACAGTGGCTCGGCCGCAATTAATGGAGAAGTTGTGAGCGAGGCGGGCGGCTGGTGGATGGAGGTCAAAGAGCTCGCTTCCTGGTGAGCATGGGCGGCCTTGTTGCTCGCATGTGTCCCGTCGAGCCTGCAAGGTGGACAGGATGCACGCGTCCCGTCGAGCCTGCGCGGCGGACTGCTTGCACGCGTCCCATCGAGCCTGCACGGCGAACTTCTCGCGCTCGTCCCGTCTAATCAAACGGCTGCATACACGCCACCGAGTATGATTAAATTTTGGCAGAGGTAGTGGCCGCACTTAAATGGTTACGGGGACACACGGTTCATATAATACAACCATTTGCGATATTAACGTGTTAGCTATTTGTTTCAAAAGGACTTCGTTGGCTATTAATGTGTGCGCCTTGTCTCAAACTAGACGATTTTTTTACCACGGCATATATGTGCCATGTCATGAAACCATGCCAAGTTTCTTGTTTTTTTGGTGAGTTTTTGATTTACTGGGATTTAAAAACCGAGATTCTCAATGTTTCAGGATGACGAGAAGTTTGTAATTCATTCCCATTCCATAAATGAGACCTAAACATGCACCCAATGACACATGTACGATTTCCCACCCATTTTGCTTCACTGGACCATGTGCTTGTAGTTCAAATTTGAATTATGGACTACAATAAATGCCTAGAAAACTTAATTAATATATACAATGGCCAAACGAACCCTGAACAGTTTCAAATTTAAGCAAGACACTCCTGTTATTCTATGTTGCCTATAGAAAACAAAGTTCAAGGCGAGAAGAGGCAGCGATTATTGTTTCGCCCACAAGAGGGGCATGTTTCCCTACCGGAACCACGAGGGTTGCGAGAAGCTTCGGTTTGTAAGAGGCTTGTAATATAGCTTGGCCCAAATTGGACAATTATTTTACCACGACATATATGTGCCATGTAGTGACACCATGCCAAGTTTCATGATTTCCTGGTGAGTTTTGGATTTACAGAGATTTAAAAACCGAGATTCGCAATGTTTGTGGCCAAGCCAGGGTGCCGAGATGGTTGAATTCATTCCCATTCGTTCCATGGGACCTAAACATGCACCCCAAGGACACATGTACCTTTTTTCTAGCCATTTTGGTGCACTGGAGCATGTATTTGTAGTTCGGATTTGAATTAGGGACATTAAATGCCTAGAAAACTCAATTAATGAATAAAAAAGGTCAAACAAACCCTGAATAATTTCAAAGTTCAGCGCGAATCTCCCATTGTTTCGTGTTGCATGTAGAAGAAAATACAAGGCTAGAAGAGGGAGCGATTATCGTTTCGCCCACGAGGGGACGTTTCCCTATCGAAACCACGAGGGTTCTTGCGACAGGCTCCGGTTTGTAAGAGGTTTGTAATAAAGCTTGGCCCAAATTGGCAATGTTTTTACCACAACATATATGTGCCATGACGTGACACCATGCCACCTTTGATGACTTTCTGGTGAGTTTTGGATTTATGGGGATTTAAAAACCGAGATTTCAAATGTTTGAGGACGAGCCAGGATGCCGGTATGGTTGTAATTCATTCCCATTCCTGGCATGGGACCTAAACATGCACCCAAGGACACATGTATAATTTTTCTAGCCATTTTGGTGAACTAGAGCATGTATTTGTAGTTCAGATTTGAATTATGGACATTAAATGCCTAGGAAACTCAATTAGTGTATAAAAAGGCCAAACAAACCCTGAATAAGTTTAAATTTTAGCACGGATATCCTATCGTTCCATGTTGCCCTTAGAAGAAAATACAAGGCGAAAAGAGGCAGTGATTACGTTTCGCCCACAAGGGGAACACGTTTCCCTATCGGAACCATGAGGCTTCTTTGAGAGAAGCTCCGGTTTATAAGAGGTTTGTAATAAAGCTTGGCCCAAATTGGATAATGTTTTTACAACGACATATATGTGCCATGACGTGACACCATGCCAACTTTCATGACTTTCTGGTGAGTTTTGGATTTATGGGGATTTAAAAACCGATATTCCAAATGTTTGAGGACGAGCCAGGACGCCGGTACGGTTGTAATTCGTTCCCATTCCTGGCATGGACCTAAACATGCACCCAAGGACACTTGTATAATTTTTCTAGCCATTTTGGTGAACTGGAGCATGTATTTGTAGTTCAGATTTGAATTATGGACATTAAATGCCTAGGAAACTCAATTAGTGTATAAAAAGGCCAAACGAACCCTCAATAAGTTTAAATTTCAGCACGAATATCTTGCCATTCCATGTTGCCCGTAGAAGAAAATACAAGGCGAAAAGAGGCAGTGATTATCGTTTCGCCCACAAGGGGGACACATTTCCCTATCGGAACCACGAGGCTTCTTTGAGAGAAGCTCCGGTTTGTAAGAGGCTTCTAATAAAACTTGCGCCAAAATGGACAAAAAAAACCCTCGACATATATGTGCCATGTCGTGACACCATGCCAAGTTTCACGATTTTCGGGTGAGTTTTTGATTTACGGGGATTTAAAAACTGAGATTCTTCTCACGAAATGTTTTCAAATAGCACACGGTTCACTCACGAAAGCCGTGTGCCTACCAAACCGTGGCCGATGCCCCCCTCCCCCCTGTTGCGCGCGCGATCTGAGTCGTGCGTTCTGATTGGCCAGAACCCAAACCCCACGGATCGTACGTCTGCACCGTTGGATGCTCCCAGATCGAACGACAATCATCAGCCCTTTCGACAGCACATGCAGTATATGGGTAAGCACTATGCGCATGCGTCGTGCTAGCTCACGCTTCCTTCTCTACTAAGTTTTCTATATTAATGTTGTTATATGTCCAAACAGGCTACCGTTTCCCGCCACTCCTCTCATCGGTTTCCCGCCTCTTCTCCCATCGTTTTCCCGCTACCAGTGTCAGTGCTCATTGAAGGCTAGGCGGCGACACACCGGCCATGTAAATATCGCACACAGTTTCTAAAAGCACAAATGTGTGTGATAGGAGGGAGTAGGTCCCATATGGTGACCAGCGTGAAACGCCTTAAAGGCAAGGAGGCAATTCCTATCAGCAAGGTGCGGCTTCCCATCCGCTAGCCTAGTCGAACAGAATGCAGAAGTTAAGCGTGCTCGGGCTAGAGTAGTCCAAGGATGGGTGACCTGGTGGGAAGTTGCATATCTCAAGCTTCATTTAAATGCTATGACACGGTCATTATAGAGATAAAGAGATAAATATCTCTATAGTGGCCTGTCATGGCGATTATATAAACCTTGGGATCCTTGTTTTGCTAATTTGTAGACTATGTTTTTATTGATTATTTTTTGCTCTAAAAAAATTAAAGAATGATTGACTCTATAGTGACCTGTCATGGCGATTATATAAACCTCTTTCAGGTCGCATGCAGGGTATAGGGGGTAGGGTGTTCTGATCGAGCATATCTCCCTTGTGCGGTTTATAGACGTTGCACATATCTGTGGGCTCCCCGAGGTATATATATTATCCTTTACCGACAATGAGAGGGGCCCACACAATCTATCCCTTCGACCCAACAACGAGAAGGGTTTGACCATGATGGTTTCCTATTGCTATGTGTGCCATGTTAGACCAAATAAAGTTTGAGTGCATGCGTTGGACGACACCCCCCCCCCCTTCCCCCCGCCACCTCGAAGTTGGGAAAATGACATCATACTTATTGAACCAGGCTTGGGTTCAGGTATGGTGTTCAGTTTGTAATGTAGTTGGTGGCCCATCGAAGTTGTGCATTCGGGATTTAAACACATCACACACCACTGTACCCATACATATTTTCGAGCCGCATGCAGTGTATACAGGGTCTTCTGATCGACCACGTCTCCCTTGTGCGGTTTTTTGTGATGACACGCATATCTGTGGGCTCCCCGAGTGTATATATATATATATATATATATATATATATATATATATATATATATATATATATATATCATCCCTTTGACCGATAACGAGGGGTATGTGTTGGCCATGAATGGATTCCTCCTAGTTCGTGTTAGGGCCGGTCACCGTCACATGTCATTCAACCAAAGATCGAGCTCATGCGTTGTCAGGATTCCCTCCCACATGCTCGGATTGCTGGGTTCGACCTACACCGTACCCTGCGTATCTCGTCCTTAACTACCCCGCCTTCATGGTTGTTGTCTGTATCGAGAGGTAGGCACCACATCTAAATTGTACATTATTCTATGTTGAAAACACACATCACCCCTTCCAACGTACATCATTTTGGGCCGCATGCAAGAGGTGCTGGTTTTGTGGTCCCTCTCGTGCGATTTTTATGATAGTTCAATCTATTGGCCCAAGTGGTTTATCGACAACAACAGTTGTCGTTTGACCAAACGATAGATTCACTGGTCCGTCTTATGGTAGGTCATGGCGACATGCATGTATGACCAAAGTATCATTACATGCATCCGCCCCGCTGACACGAAGTGGGAGGTGGTGGGTCAAGCACCCTAGCTAGCTATGACATTATGTCATTATAGATATATCCAAGGGTGCTTTCAGGTTTGCGAGGCAGGTGCCACCAAAGTTGTGTATTGTGTATTTAAAGTTTTAAACATCACACCCAATATTCCTACATATATTTGGCCACTTCCAGGTGGTTCTTGACTTCTGGCCCCTCTCATCGATCTTCGACGACACGCCCAACCGTGGGCCCGCGTGGTTAAAGTTGTCATTGGAATTTTGAACATCACAGACCACCCATTTCACTCATATATATTTGGGCCACATGTTGGTGTGGCTGTCTTCTGACCCTCTCTAACATTTTTTTGCTGCAAAGACTCTGATGACGCTCAACGGACACGGGTATAATTTCTTAACCGTGTGCGATGCAAGTGCGCTGTGAATCACCACGACTGCGCAAGCGCGAGCAAAGGTGGAGGTACTGGCTCAACCGTGTGCGATGCAAGTGCACTGTAAAATCACCACGACTGCGCAAGCGCGAGCAAAGGGTGGAGGTACTGGCTTAACTGTGTGCGATGCAAGTGCGCTGTAAAATCACCACCTGCGCAAGCTAAAGGCGGGTAGTTTATTTAGAAATTAGGACGAACCGTGTGCGATAGACCAGCTAGCTAGAAATCTAAAAATGAACTACTCGCCTCGAGCGTTGCAAAAATCGCCGGTTTTGCCACTTTTCCTTATTATCATACACGCATATTCTTATTGGACCGTGCACGATCTTGGGTACTCCCGCCCCACATCAATTCCTTTACCCAAATTTTAGTAGCCATCGTACTTCAACCGTCGCCCACACTCCTCCAGCACCGACTTTATAGTAAAATTGCAGTAGCTGAGGCATTTGAACCGTCGCCCTCCCTCGTCCACTGCCATCTCCACCCACCATTACTAAAAAATTCAGTAGCCGCGGCGTATCCTCAAACACCACCACCCCTTCACAATCCCCCCCACCCGTCCCCCTCCCTCCCTCGAACCCTAGCTCACCGCCGCCGTCGGCGCCGCCAGCAACCCCTGCCGGTCTGCCCATTCCTCCTAGCTTAGATAATAAAGTTCAGGTTACCCAGCAATTCCCATACCATCGCCCCACTCCCTAGAGATTTTAGATGAGGCCTGCGGTGTCCCTCCCCGCCAGATCCACATCCCCTGCTCTAGAATGTCACAGCCTAAGCTCCACCACGTATCCCGGGGAGCCCGACGAGCGTTCCACTAGGAAGAGGTTTATCATGGCCTCTCCGGTGGACGTTGGCGAGGTGGCCGTCGTTCGCCCCGACCTATCGATCCCGGAGCAACACATCGCCGCGGAAGCCAGCGAAGACGTTGACTATGTTGCCATGCCAAAGGCTTCATGTCAGCGGGCTAGCGTATTACTGTATCTCAGGAAAGCTGGCTACGACATCAAGCTCGTCGACAGCGACGGCTTCACGCGGGCCATGTCATAGGTTAAGTGGTCCATCCCCAACCCCTCTGGTTCAACCGCCGTCGATCTCTTCGACGGCCCTGCCGCTGATCTCCTCCGCCAAGCCGTCAAGGATTTGCGATCCTTGTACGCCATTGAGCCCATTTTGTCATCTCTGAAGGACACGTTCTACGGGGGCGGCTTGGGATCCTCAATTGCCAAGTCAGATCTCATCGACCACGACCATGAGGAGGGCACCCACAAAGGTTCTTCCAAGGTGAAACAGCCCATCTGTGACATTAGAGCGCGCACCATGGGTCTGTGCTCTTCCAACTGGAAGGATCCCGTCCATGACATGTGAGGCAACATCCTATCAGCAAATCTTACCTTTTCTAGCTTGCCAACCCGTACCCTTTGTTGTAGTAGCATTTGCCGTGCAGTACTTTAACTGTGTCGTGTTTAATTATTTCAGTAATGCAAAAATGTATTGTTCAATAGGGCTATGTGATGTTTAGGTATGAATTGTCCACTTCAGTTTCACGAATGGCTATATTTGGTTGTTTATAGTGAGTAGATGCCTTGTTTATCTGTATTTGGTTGTTAGGTTGGTTGCAGTGAGCATTTTTTCAGTTATCGAGCAGATGCCTTGTTTATATGTATTTGGTTCTTAGGTTGGTTGCAGTGAGCATTTGTCCAGTTATCAAGCAGATGCCTTGTTTATCTGTATTTGGTTGTTAGGTTGGTTGTAGTGAGCATTTGTCCAGTTTTCAAGCAGATACCTTGTTTATCTGTATTTGCTTGTTAGGTTGGTTGCAATGAGCATTTGTCCAGTTTTCAAGCATATGCCCTGTTTATCTGTATTTGCTTGTTAGGTTGGTTGCAGTGAGACTCTGTCCAGTTTTCAATGGCTATATTTGGTTGTTATACTGATCATTTATGCCTTGTTTATTTCAGTCATTCACAATGTGATGTTCATTATGTGCAAGTCGGAACTGTGCCGCTTGACTGCATCAATACCAGTTTGAACGGCTATATTTGGTTCCAGTTATGCCTGGTGTAGTTAACACATGCCCTTTATTTCAGTTTTACACATTTATCCAGTGTGATGTTTAAGCATTACCTACGTTCTATTCATTTTCAACAATACCAGTTTGAATTGCAATATTTGATGGCTGTTAAGCCTGTTGTCGGTAACATTGCCTTCCATTTTATATCTGCTTTAACAGCATGCTGAAACCAACACATTCAAGCTATCATTTGGAGATGATATTTTTTACCATGGCTATATTTGTTTGATGTTAAGCCTGTTGTACTTATCATGCCTTTCCACTACTTATGCAGGACAACAACGGGAGTGGCCACCATTTTCCGGCGAGGTTAGTTTCATCCCTCGGCTTGTACTCCCCCCGTCATTCCATAATGTAGTGCATATAGATCCAGGCCTGGACACTTGTTAGCTTCTAATATTGACTTGTTGCTTGTAGGTACATATGCCCTTGGCAAGGATCCACGCATCGACCCTTTTTGCGTATGGGGCAATGAGATATTCATGAACAAGCATCAAGTGAGGAAACTGATAAGGATTATTAGCAAAAAGATACGAATGGTGGCAAGCAAATTATTTGTTTATGCTCTATCCAACACAACACTGAGTTGTAGGATGGTAACTACAAACTCTGCAGCTTTATCTTTTTACTGCCCATAATGAGTTGTTAGACAACAATGTCTGAATCTTTTTCGTTCGCAGTGGTTCCCGAAGCAGTTCACTCAAGATTACCTCGCAAAGTACATGATTGGTGGACACGCAATGAAGGTTAAAGTATTTCATCCAGACTACAATGAGCATCGAGAAGTCCTAATGAAGATAGTGAAGGATGGACGGGCGGCCATCACAAGGGGTTGGCCTAGAGTCGTGCGCGCATTACGCATGGAGGAGGGCACAATATGGGCATTCCGCTTCACCTTCTCCAGCAACCAGAATGTCTTTCGCCTCTCTCTTTACAGTCTTTAGTACAATTGTGGTTCATCATTCTTTACTTGGTGCTTCTGTAGTTCTTCAGTATATGTACCTGTGCATCGAATTATGCATTCGTGGTTGAACCTATATTGTAATAAACATGGTTGGATATGAAATAAGTGCTTGCCTACTTTCAAATTCAAAACATGTGATTTTTAAATTAGGGATTAATTAGGGATTACACTGCACACGGTTTGCGAAAGCAAAACATCTGCGATAGACGTGGAGATCAGACACGTTTCTAGGATCCACTACGTGTGCGATCAATCTCTACTGCACACACGATCACCCAAGAAAAAACGTGTGCGATTAACAACAGCATCGCACACAGTTCTTTCTTATTAAATGTTTGCGATAGTCACCTTATCACACACGCTTCGTAATTATGGACTGTTTGTGATGTTGTGCGCATCGCAAACATTTGGTCATAGAAGAACGCGTGCGATAGGTCGATCATCCGACGCGGGTACGACGGATGAATCGTGTGGGATGTATTCAAGCTTCGCATACAGTTTTATAGCGACAACTGTGTGCGCTCTTACATCGAATCGCACATAGTCGAGGAAAAGTAAATGTGTGTGATTGTCTACTTCTATAATCATGAACTATTTGTGATGGGTCGCGCATCGTAAAAGTAGCACCACAGAATATCGACTGCGATGGCAATGCGAGTACAAACGAGTAGGGGGTAATGTACATGCATCGAGGCTCCCTATCCTCGACGGTTTCTGGGTCGTGTGGGAAGGACCCCCCCTATCGTAGTCACTCACTTGGCGACGGTTCCGAACGCCGTCGCGGAAAGGGGTTAAAAACCGTTTGTATAGCACCTCGCTGTACCAGTGTTAAGAAAGTCAATCCAGCTTCTGGTCTATTCTACCCTGGAGTATTACCATCTTTATGTTAAGAATATTTTGAGAATTGCACCAACCTCTTATGGATTCTTGATACAGTGATACCTCTCGCCATCATCATTCATTCCTCGGTCTCCGTGTTATTGTAACGGGAATGCCGACAAGTGAAACATGATGTGTGAAATCAATGCTCCTAGCAACCCCTTTGCTTGGTAGACAATGGACAATAACTTCACTCTTCGCTAAGAAATATCGTGCTACCTACTCCATTTCCCCTGGTGCACTTTTTGATCAATGAGTTAGGATTGTGCCAATCCCTCGCTCTTTTGATCATATCATCTTGCCCTGAAAAGCAAGATTGTTCTCGAGCTTAATAACATATCGGTGGTTCATGATTTTCCGAATATCTTCTCAGAAGTATTAGCAGGTTGTCCCCTGACCGTTATGTTGAGATCGTCATCAATAGTTGGTTTTCCTCTAAACCACCCCTTCTCCAAGAATCCGTGTTGGATACCCCTGAACTAATTGGTTAAGCTAAACAACAACTTGGAGAATTGGAAGATAAAAGCTTGTCCTACTTAGTCCATTCAAAGGGATATCTTTTGTGTGTGTGTGTGTGTGTGCTGAAGAAAGATGATATCTTCACCGACTGATCTTCGAGATCAGTTGTTGATCTATTATCTCATCCAATATTTTGATTCGAGTGTGGGCTATCGTAAAATCAAAATTAGAACCAATGATTCTCCTAATGTTGTCTTACTCGTGGTTGCTCCTCGAGCATGCACCATTATGTCCTATGCTATGACCAATGCTATCACCGTGTTCACCTATTTGTGGAATTCCATCTATATGGAAATCTCGATAAATTGTTGTTGAGCCCATCGGCAACATCCTTATCTTCTCCATGATTTTGGTGAGCATCAAGCATGGATCTATATGCACTACATTATGGAACAGGGGGAGTATAAGCCGAGGGATGAAACTAACCTCGGTGGAAAATGTTGGTTAGTCCCATTGTTGTCCTGCATAAGTACATGGAAAGGCATGATAAGTACAACAGGCTTAACATCAAACAAATATAGCCATGGTAAACAACATCATCTCCAAATGATAGCTTGAATGTGTTAGTTTCAGCATGCTGTTAAAGCAGATAAAAATGGAAGGGAATGTTAACTACAACAGGCTTAATAGCCACCAAATATTGTAATTCAAACTGGTATTGTTAAAAATGAATAGAACGTAGCTCATGATTAAACATCACACTAGATAAATGTGTAAAATTGAAATAAAGGGCATGTGTTAACTACACCAAGCATAACAAGAACTAAATATAGTCGTTCAAACTGGTATTGATGAAATCGAACTGCACAGTTCAGACTTGCACATAATGAACATCACATTGTGAATAACTAAAATAAATAAGGCATATATGATCACTATAACAACCAAATATAGCCATTGAAAACTGGACAGAGGCTCACTTCAACCAACCTATCAACCAAATATAGATAAATAAGACATCTGCTTGAAAACTGGACAAATGCTCACTTCAACCAACCTAACAAGCAAACACAGATAAATAAGGCATCCGCTTAAAAACTGGACAAATGCTCACTACAACCAACCTAACAACAAAATACAGATAAACAAGGCCTCTGCTTGAAAACTGGACAAATGCTAACTTCAACCAACCTAACAACCAAATACAGATAAACAAAGCATCTGCTTGAAAAGTGGACAAATGCTCACTGCATCCAACCTAACAACCAAATACAGATAAACAATGCATTTACTCACTATAAGCAACCAAATATAGCCATTCGTGAAACTGAAGTGGACAATTCATACTTAAACATCACATAGCCCTATTGAACATTACATTTTTGCATAACTGAAATAATTAAACACGACAAGGTTAGCAAAAGCTACTACAACAAAGGGTACGGATTTACTGATAGGATATTGCCTCACTTGTCATGGACGGGATCCTTCCACTTGGAAGAGCACAGACCCATGGTGTGCTCCCTCATGTCGCAGATGGGTTGTTTCACCTTGGAAGAGCCGTAGTGGGTGCCCTTCTCGTGGTCGTGGTTGATGAGATCTGACTTGGTAGCTGAGGATCCCAAGCTGCCGCCGTAGAACGTGTCCTTCATAAATGACAAAATGGGCTCGATGACATACAAGGATCACAAATCCTTGACCGCGTGGCAGAGGAGATCAGCAGCAGGGCCTTCAAAGAGACCGACGGTGGTTGAACTAGAGGGGTTGGGGATGGACCACTTAACCTATGACATGGCCCGCATGAAGCCATCGTTGTCGACGAGCTTGATGTCGGAGCCGACTTTCCTGAGATACAGTAATACGCGAGCCCGCTGACGTGAAGCCTTCGGCATGGCAACATAGTCAACGTCCTCGCCGTCTTCCGTGGTGAGGTGTTCCTCCAGGATCGACAGGTCGGCATGAACGGTGGCCACCTCGCCATCATCCGCCGGAGAGGCCATGATAAACCTCTTTTTGGTTGTACGCTCATCGGGCTCCCCGGGATATGTGGTCGGGCTTAGGTTGTGACTCATTGGAGTAGGGGATGTGGATCTAGGGGGCGGGACGCCACATGCCTCATCTAAAAACTCTGGGCGGCGAGGGTATGGGAATCGGTGGGTAACCTGAACTTATCTAAGTTAGGAAGCACGGGCAGACCGGTAGGGGTTGGCAGCGGTGGCGGCGGCGAGCTAGGGTTCGAGCGGGGGGTGGGCATGTGTGTGTGGACTGTGGAGGGGGGTGGGGTGGTGTTTGAGGATACGCCGCGGGTATTGACAATTTTAGTAATGGTGGGTGGAGAGGGGGGTGGACGAGGGAGGGCGACGGTTCAAATGCCTCAGCTATACGGGAATTTTAGTATAAGGTCAGTGGTGGAGGAGTGGGGCGACGGTTGAAATACTACGACTACTAAAATTTGGATAAAGGAATTGAAGCGGGGCGGGGGCAACCAAGATCGCACACGGTCCAAAAATAATAATTGTGTATGATAATAAGGAAAAGCCACGGAACTACCAATTTTTGCATCGCTCAAGTCGGGTAGCTTTTTTTGAGATTTCTAGCTAGCTGGTTTATCGCACACGGTTCGTCCTAATTTTCAGACGCATACGTGGAATTCATCCTAAATATCTTGTACACATTACCCCCTTCACCCTTGCTCGCGCTTGTGAAGTCATGGCGATTTTACAGGGCACGAGCATCGCACATGGTTAAGCCAGTGCACCCGTGTCCGTTGCACGTACGTCCGCACTGTTGTCTCATCCGAGTCATCTGCTATTTTATATAGCACCATTTGGCAACAAAAAAATGTGAGAGAGGGTCATAAGATAACCACACCAGCATGTGGCCCAAATATATATGTATGAAAAGGGTGGTGTGTGATGTTCAAATTCCCAATGCACAACTTTGACCGCGAGGGACAACGGGTGGGCGCGTCATCGAAGATCGGGTGAGAGGGGCCAAAAGACAACAACCACCTGGAAGTGGCCAAATATATGTAGGAATAAAGGGTGTGATGTTTAAATACACAATGCATAACTTTGTCGCACCTGCCTCGCAAACCGGAAAGCCCCCTTGGATATATCTATAATGACAGGCTAAGGTTGTAGCTAGGGTGCTTGCCCCACCCCCACTTCGTGTTGGCCGGATGCATGCACGTACTCATACTTTGGTCGGACATGCATGTCACCATGACCTGCCATAAGATGGACCAAGTGAATCTATCTTGGTCAAACAACCACTATTGTTGTCGGTCAAAAAGGGATATAATAGACCGCTCGGGCCCATAGATTGGACCATCATCAAAAACCGCACGAGAGGGGCCACAAAACCAGCACCACGTGCATGCGGCCCAAAATGATGTACGTTGGAAGGGGTGATGTGTTTTAAACACTGTTCAAAAAATATTCCGATTCAGCGATTAATCTTTCGATTTATTGCTAATCAGGGGGTGACCGATAAGATTATGCCTTATCTTCACTGTTTATCTTTTGGACTAATTTATCGCTCTGACAAGCGATTTATCGGGAATCTACCGATAAATCAGAGCTATTCATAGCACTATGTTTGCAAAAACTATGTTTATTTATGTTTTGTGGACCTTGTTACGCAATATGTAGTGTTGTCCTATTTTGTTTGTCATTATACGAGGATTGAAAGGCTAGGAATCAAGGTAACACTTCTATCCAATATTGTTTTGGTGTTGAATATAGCGTATTTTAGTGTTGGGAACCTGAGATTTGCAAAAAAATATCCGATTAATAGTCGGCCCATAAAATCGATTAATCGGTCGATTTCCGATTAACCTCTAATCCCTAGCTGACCGAGACGATAACGATAAGCGATATCCTCAACATTGGTTTTAAATACCAAATAATGTACAATTTTGATGTGGCGCCTACCTCTCGAGACGGACAACCCCCATGAAAGCTAGGTAATTAAGGACGACATACGTATGGTGTCGGTCCAACCCACCAATTCAAGAGCGTGTGAGGGAATCCTGAGAACGCATGAGCTCGAACATGTCATCGTGATCCACCCTAACACAAACCAAGAGGAATCCATTCATGGCCAAACACCCTCGTCGTCCGTCAAAGGGATGATATATATAGACCCCAGGAGCCCACAGATAGGCGTGTCATCGACAACCGCACAAGGGAGACGAGGTCGATTAGAAGACCCCTATACCCTGCATGCGGCCCAAAAATATGTATGGGTGGTGTGTGATGAATTCAAATCCCCAATGCGCAACTTCGATGGTGCACCAGCTGCATTACAAACTGAACACCGTACCCCCAGGAAGCCAGGTTCAAGACGTACGATGTCGGTTCCCCAACTTTGAGGCGGCGGGGGGGTATCCAACGCATGTGCTCAAACTTAATTTGGTCTGACATGCCACACAGAGCAAGAGGAACCCATTATGGTGAAACCCTTCTCGTACGTTGGGTCAAAGGGTTAGATCGTGTGGGCCCACAGATCTCGATCATTCTCCGATTTTTCAAAACAACAAATAACAAAAAAACCACATTCGACAAATTTCCAAAACAAGGATCTCAAAGGTTTATTTAATCAACATGATAGGTCACTATAGACACATTTAGATGCTAAATGTCTGTAATGACCGTATCATGGCACTTAAATGAAGCTTGACATATAGCAACTTCCCACCCGGTCACCCATCCTTAGACTGCTCCAGCCCTAGCACGCTTAACTTGTGCGTTCTATTCGACTCCGCTAGCAGATGGGAAGGTGCCCCTTGCTGATAAGAGTTGCCTCCTCGCCTTTAAGGCGTTTCCCGATGGTCACCATGTGGGACCTACTCCCTACTATCACACATGTTTGTGCTTTTAGAAACTGTGTGCAATCTTTACATACCGGACCACTTCCATTCAAACTTACATTATTTTTTTACATAAAACTTGCCGGAAGAAGCCAAAGCTTTGTCTTTTCATTAATTAAGAATAAGATAGTTGCAATGTTAATTGTGGAAAACCAGGCGAAAACCGATACAAACAGGGCCTAAACCTACGGGAACTCTTGGCTGAGCATGAACTGGTACAGGCCTTCACCCACGCGTCTGATACGCTTGTGGAATTGGTGTACCGCAATATCGATATCCGCCCAGGATATTTCATGGGTGACGGTCGATTCCAAGCCGCGACAAGCCACAACACAACAAGCACACCCACGATGACACATACAGAGAGGATATCTAGCGGCGTTCCAATGGAGTTCGACGTGCATCAAGAGGAGACCCACATGAGGGAGAAGGATCTCCCGGTGGTGTACACCATCGACCCGGCCGTGGTGGAGGACTACATCAATACCGTGGAGCACCTTCTTGCTCAGGACAAGTACAAGTGGTCGACATCGACCTCTAGTACGCCGGTGGTCATCCTGGGATAGATCGGAAGGTTTTCGTTACCCAGTTGTGTGTGCGCCATCACGTCCTCATCTACCACTACTGCCTGGCCACAAAGCCTTGCGAGCATTTCGCCAGGTTTGTCAACAGCCCCAACTACAAGTTCGCTACGGTGGAAACCGCCGATGATGTAAAAGCGCTCAAGGTTTCGGGCTTGGCCTGCCATAAGCTTGTCAAAATCCGTGGCCACTACAGGGTCTGGGACAGCACGAAGGACTCCCTGGTTGACCTCGCCTCAGCCATCATCGACCCCTACTACGAAAAGATGAAGGTGGATGCCAGAAAAATCCCGCATCCTGGCACGGGGCCTAGATGCGGAGACTGGATGAAGCTCACCTCAAGTTCGCGGCCAAAAACCTGTACTACGAGATGCACAGGCGGATCATTGACATGAGAGAGTGCCTCATTCCTGTAATCGATGAGAGATCGAGCCACCAGCAAAGTAGTGGTGGAAGCATCACAAGAAGAAGTAGATGATGATTAGATGATCGTTTGCTTTGGTGTGTGCAAATGTCATGTGTGTACTAGCCACCTATGTAATTAGATCTTTAATTTGGTATGCAATCATGTCCTTATAAGTATATATGTTGTTGTTCTGTAGAAAGAGCAAATCACATTGCACACAGACCAAACTAGGTAACCCGTCAGTGATGATTTCATCAATCGCTGACAATTGTATACCACAAGCATTTGCCCACAACACACACGGCTTATTAGCAGCAATCGTCTGTGTTATTATCGGTCGTCACACATATTTATGATTACGGACTTGTTTGCGGCGTATCACACGCATCTTGTTAAGTTGAACTGTTTCTGTTGTCTTGGCTGGTCGCAAACAATTCATCCGAGTGAACTGTATGCCGTCTATCGCACACACCTTGATCTGGCTGACCGCTTCTGTTATTTTCACTCATCGCAAACAGTTCATCCGAGTGAACTGCATGCCATCTATCGCACGGGCGTTGATCTGACTGACCGTTTCTGTTGTGTTGCCTAATCGAAAACAGTTCATCCGAGTGAACTGTATGTCGTCTATCGCACACACCTTGATATGGCTGACCGTTTCTATTTTTTGGCTCATTGCAAACAGTTTGCATGGATCAAATGTATGCCACGTACGCACACGTAACTCTAGTCTGAATCATGCTTGATGTCACCGCCATCGCAAACAGTTCGTAATATTGGTGACGGTTTTATTAAATCACCGTTTGGGATTAATGCATCGCACACAGTTTGGTCGAAGGGTCTCTGATTCATGTATCGCATTACCAGCATCCTACACTAGTGTTATGAAGAAGCATGGTAGACTTCTAAATCCCCCCCCCCCCTCAAACATGGACAAGGGATTTTATAGAGCCGGTCATAACTACTAACGAAAGTTTGTTCTTCTCAAGCCTTCAAACTTTGTTGTGTATATTTGGATAGGCATGACTGCAACTACTGTTTATTTTTTGGTGTTTGCATCAAATTGCATGTTTAAGTTTATTATGAAGAAGTTCATAAGCATAAGTTCATCCTTCTCAGTTTCAATTTTTGTTGTACAACCAAGAATCTTATTCATATCATGTACATTAAACAAAACACAGCCAATGATATTCTTTAGCACTGCATGTATGCAGTGGTGTGGTGAAGTTGTGCTTACGTGCATAGTGTCATTTCCTGCTTCCTTAACTATGTACATTGACATATTATGTTAATGATAATTTAAATCATGCCTCTTTATTTGCCAATATGAAATGGGATAAATTGACAACACATTGACCGTTGATGCTTATACGTGCAAAACCTGTTATCTGTCTCTTGTTTCTCTTTCAAAGTGATATCTCTGACGCCAGGGAGAACTGCCACGAAGATGAGACAAACCCATTGCCTATCCGTTTAACATATATTGCAGCGAAGAAGTCAAAACATCTTGAAAATAGCGAGACAACCCCAAAGTCATGTCTTAATGTAGTGTTCAAGATACTCGCCAATAGCAGTGACACAAGATCGATGAGTCACCGCCTGAATCAGTTCAACTTCTTTAGTCTCAACTTTAAGCGGAAAGACATGGTTCAGCTCAGCTCCGACTCAAAGTCCAATCTCTAAGGAAGATCGCAGAGAACTCCACGCGTACATTATTGCTAAGCAGCTAGAGTTGGAGGATATGAGCGTCAAACAAGCGCAATCTCATCAGCTTGCTTAGTTGCTTGCGTAGCAGCTCCTGGACAGGGCTAACATTTCTTGAATTGTGTTGAAGTGCTCTAGATTCTATATATTATTATTATTAGCGTATTTATTTGCACTGGTGGCGACATTTGATGCCCAGCGTATGTAATATGTTATTTGGTTGTGCTTTATTATCACGGGCAGCGAACTTTTTTTTTGACAGAAAGACTATAAAGGAGGCCCCTATAGTATAATTGGTGTAACAAACCCAAATTTCAAGTACCTTGCCTTGAACCTGGGTGGGTGGGAAGGCATCAGCCCCTTTCCACCACTAGGTTATGCCTTAGTCTGCCTGGCGGCGAACATTGAACCCTAGTGGATGTAACATGCCGAAATTTCTTTATTGTATAGTGTTGGTTTATTATTTGTTTCTATGCCATAATTTCTTTATTGTATAGTGTAGGATTTTTCGAGGTGATTGCGTAGCATAGGTTAATTCTTAGTTACTATATATGATATCGTCGAAAAGGCCGAAAGCATCGGCATAGTCCAACGGGCCAAAAGGTCACCTAGCAACCATCAATATAAAATGAATATACGATCAGTAGGCACGGGCCATTATTAGGACGGGCCACTAATAATAAGTGGATCATAACCCACATGGGCCTTTAATGGACAGGATGGGCCCGCTATCCTTAAATAGGCCCATAACCATTATGGGCCATTAGTAGGCACAAACTTAATGTGGGCCCATATAGGCAATGGGTTGTTAACAAGTTGAAACACAACTTATGTCTTAACTGGGCCAGAAGATATAAGGGCCTTTGATGGGCCAAAAGTCAGATTGGGTCGTAATGTGCCAAAGAGCTAGGGTGGATTAACGAGCTGCTCGGCTCGTTAAGCTCATTAAGATTAACGAGCAGAAAACCCTGCTCGGCTCGGTTCGTTTGAAGCTCGTTAAGCTTACGAGCGCTTGTTAACAGCTTTGATGTGTTACAATCTAAAGGATGAGTGTGTAGATATGGTTTTTAAGAAGGAAGATGGTGACTACAAAAGGAAACACTAGTTTGTTACCTCCTAAGTCGATTAGATTGAATAGATGGGCTGAGGTGCTACAAAAAATTTGCCATGTAAGATGAAAATACGTGGTGTGTTGTTACTAACGAGCTTAACGAGCTACTCGTGAAACTCGTTAGCTCGTTCATTAAGCTTGTTAAGCTTAACGAGCTGAAATCGATGATTGGCTTATCTACGAGCTTTTGGTCCAGCCCTACAAAGAACTCATGGGCCATTAGCAGACCGAAATCTATCTCAAGACATGGGAGGCAATTACAAGGCGAGTCGTTAACAGGCCAAAAGACAACTCGGGCCATAAATGCGCCGACATACTACATGGGCCTTTAACAGGCCGAAAGTGAGGACGTGTTGGAATTGTGCCATCCAGAGCATGGACCGTTAAGAGGCCGAATGTCACGTCGGGCCACAAATGACCCAAGTGTAGTGCCAGCTGTTAAAAAGGGTGAAAGACACGTCGGGCTGGAAATGACCCAACTCTACAATGGGTCGCTAATAGGCCGAAAGACACACCTTTTAGACAACGGCTCAATTCCACCATGGGTCGCTAATAGGCCAAATACTCACCGGGCCATAACTGGGCCTATATAGATAGCAGACTGTTAACAGGCTGAAACTGTTGATGGGACGCAATGATGTCTAATGGCCAACGGGCCGACGACGGGCGGAATTGGCATCCTCCTTATGGGTCGTACGGGTCGTGGTTGTAAATAGGCCATCTGCAAACAGGCCTTAGTGGGTCAGGCCGCTAACTTTTGCCTGAATTTTGTGGGCCTCCAACTGGGCCACCCTTCTTAACTAAAGGGGCACTGTTGGGTCGTGCCACGTGCCGCCGTTTCATTGGCACGTATCGTCCGTTTGATGGGCGACACCTATCGCAACGCAGAGCTGACGCATGGTTTCGTTGTCGAATGAGAATTTGACATGTAGAAAATCGTCATTAATCGAGGTTGTTAACGGGTATCTAATCCAAAACCGGCGCATGGTAGCTTAACAGCGGACCGTTACGATGGGTGTCATGTGTCGGTTACTCTTGACGAAAACACTTACGTTTGGAAATTTCCCGAAAAGCTAATTATAGGTTCTTCTCTCCATCGGAACAATAGGGCGTTCCAATCCAGTTCCAACAATGCATTTCTCGGACCGAGAAAGCGGAACTGCTTGGCAAAAAAATCTGGTCAAATTTTCATTGTAAATATGGATTCCTTTGTTATAAGAGCAGCTAAACCATGACACGGCATTTATCATTACAGAAGTAAACACTTCCTTGATGATAAATGGATTATTGCCATGGAACACTTCCATGATATGACTATCTTGATCCTATCATAAAATCGTCACGTATATACATGCATAACAGAAAACGTGACCTATTATGACAAATACATATCATCGCGGACGTTTTTTTTAGTCCATAAAGCTTAGCTCATGTACGGAGTAGATCCATGAGTGGATTCAAGGCCTCTTAGGAGAAGAACCATCATAGGATCGTGAAGCCCTCCTTGTTCTAGAACTTGAGGAAGAAGATGATTTGAATTATGGATCTAGCTATGTATATCTCTATTTGTATCTATGTGTATTGATATGTGTTTCCCTTCGTGTTTCTCCTTAAATCCATCTCTAATTCATGAAGATCGGGCCACATAGGGTCTCTACCCAACATCAGACTCCCTCGTCATATCAGGAAATAAAGCAAAGTTGAACAACATATAACGTTCAACAATATTCCCCTAATAAAGTATCCGGCTCATCACCGAGACAAACAAGTTTATTATTCCTTTATCAAACAAGTTTATTATTCCATTATCCTTAGTGACAATAATACAAGGCGAAACCATTTCCAGTCCTCAGTATGCCAGGTTTTACGTACACTAGTGTACTCAGGTCATCAAAGTTTCCACCCATGTCCCAAAAGTGCTTATGAAATATCAGAACACGCAAGGTGCTACCAAAGGGTAAGGGCTCGGATCAAAGAAGTGCAATTAAACCACTTCCTCAATGACCATATGACATGATAAATGATTGATGGTATCAGGGGATGATCTCAATTTTGCTGGCTGACCTCTACAGTGCACTTGGAACATACATATTCAGAGCGGCCTCGCAGTTCAGAAATGCCAGCAAACAACTAGTACAAAGTCTTTTTAGACATTTCAAATGGACTAACATATGGCTGTATGTAAACATATTTTAGAGTGTAGATTCACTCATTTTGCTCCGTATGTAGTCACTTGTTGGAATCTTTAAAAAGACTTATATTTGGGCGGAGGGAGTACAACCAAAATAATATTTGCCTGCCTCTGGTGGCAGGTCAATTACAGTAAAACTAACACGCACAAGACATCAACCTTGAACCTCGTCTCTGAGCATTGGCAGCACTGCAGATTTTCTCAAGCTACTGTACATGTCATGGCAGAAGAACGAAAAGTCCGCCATGTTTCTGAAGAGCTCTGGCAGGTGCATCCGGAGGTTTGCCAGCGTCTTCTCCCTCACCTGCCTCGCAAGCCTAAGGTGGAGCTTCTCCTCTTCCTTCAGCCTGATTTCTACTTCCTCAATGGCTATTCTCCTCTCGTTGACATGATCTAGGCTTGGAGTATTGGCTGCTTCGGGGTTAGCTTCCTCACCCTGGGATGCCTTTCTTTCTGTGTACCTACGATGCCAGTCTTCAAACTGTGCCCTCTTACGGTCAAGATCCCTGCGAGTTTCCTCACACCTCCGCCTTAGGCTGACTTCCTCTTCCTGAAGCAGTACAATATTACTTATGACTTCAGTAAAGCTTTTAATGGCAGTTTTGGCAAGTTCGACGGGAAGCCTCTCAAGCTGGTCGTGCCAGGCATATAGCAGATTCTTGATAGGTGGTTCCACCTGCCTTGGAGGGGAGGATACCTTCTCCTTCAGATTGCTCTCGATGGAGATGAGATTAAGCTTCAACCATGCATTGAGTGCTCTGATGTACCCTTTCTGATGGTCCATAAGTTTCTCAAACTGCATATGCCACTCCCTGACAATGTCATGTAGCTCACAGGTCTGCTTATAATGCAAATCAGTTGTCTCCCTTGGAACAGGCGGTACCTCAAAAGCTCTGATCCCCGATATGATCAAAAACTGGCTCTTGTGATGACGGTGCATAGAACTCCACATGTTTGCCATGCTGCACAAGACAAACATTGACTTGAAGAGAAATGGTAAACAAAGAAAGCTGGAAAGCTTAGATGCAAGCTAAGATAGCAAGCACTATATCACAAGAAAGGCATGATCTCGTTTAATAAGAACAAATTATTAAAACATTACAAACTCCCTTATTACCTATGATGGCAATTCTTATTTTATCATGAATTTCATTATCTGTTATTGTACCTTGTCTCCAAAAAATAGCTGGCTACTTTTGAATTAGGGGAAAAAAGATCCACCGACTAGTACAAATTTTCTCCTGCCTACACGCACCTAGACAACTGAATCATGGAATTCTTACTAACTTCTCCAATCGTTGCAGAAAATATGGTCCGGCTATCCTCGCAATGAATTGGATGCATTGACAGATATATTTGGAAAACAAGTGCTTAATAGCAAACCATGCCCGAAATTGAACAATATATAGGTACGAAGACATATATATATATATATGGTTGATCTTCTGAAGATAACGGCAAAAGCTTTCTTCCTCTTGATAGTTTGTTGGCCGTTTATAAGGGAAGGTTTTTTTCTCAGTTTTCCTAGGTCGTTTCCTTTGCATGTGGGAGGCGAGGGTAAACTTCTTTTGCCTTTTTGTGGTTTCTTCGGTGGTTCGTGTCAGATGTGGGAGGAACTTTCCTGGTGTGTCACAAGTAAATGAAATGCTAAATAAATCAATGGTAACAAACAAATAGGTGGTGTCGAAGAATATTTTTTGTCGGATCCTAACAACGGTACTAGAACAAGTACGTTGATTTGTAGTTGTGAAAACGTCACAGCAGGTTACCTGTACCCAATGTGGGTAACAGGCCTAATTACTGCCTTGCTCTCTCTTTCTCTCTTTTCTTATATAATATGTGGTGAGTACAAAGGATTACAATATCAGGGGTACTCGGCGAGTTAGGGGAACTCGACAAGATGGAACTAGGTCTCGACGGGAAGCGTTGAGGTCTCCATGTGGTGTAAAGGTTCTAGGCCAGCTGAAAGGCATTAATCCCCTCTTCATGTGTCCCTCTGGCCCTTGTATAGCACCGGTAAGGAGAACCCCACATCAGGCGTATAGGGGTAGGAGTCGGGCTCGTACTGGGTACCCTTTCCTTTGTGTTCTATAGGATTTCCTTCTATGTCATCTGGAAAGTTGCTTCCATGGGCAGTGATGCATCGTCTTGGGAGCGCTCGCCCGTAGCTGCCCATAGCTAGGCCCCCCCGCCGGGGGGTGTTGACTCCGCCAGGCTTTGGATAATTTTACTTATCGTCAACAAGACCCCATCAATATTCGGAATAGAGTTTGGTCCACGAGTAAGGTTGATGTAGATACTTGCAGTCGTCTTGTCGCCTCCTTGTTCGATCGAGGAGTCCTCTATAGTTTTCTCCGTAATCCTTGTCGCGTGTTGGCAGTCGCACTTGATAGTTGTTGGGTGCTCATTCCCCTCCCCTTCTAGTTATCATTAATGAGTAGTCGGCTTTGCTTTGCTTTGTCGAGAGTTGATCCTCTTTGTCATGGGCGCGTAGTCGATGTCAGTTGCAGTCGTGTCCTTTAACGACTGAGATTCCATCTTATGCCCACGTGTCGTGGTCATAGGCTTTGGCGTGCCTGATCAATGATAATTAGAAATGACAATGTAATGATGCTTGACAATGTGACGTTGTTGATTTGACACTTCCTCTTTCCTTAGGCCACAATCCGACGATCTCCGGAATTTTGAACGGTGTCGTGCCCCTGTTCTTGTGCCATGTTCTTTATAGAGTTTTTTGTTTTTGTTGTAGAGATACAACATTCTTCCTCCTTTCCTATCACTATGACCTTTTCGACTTCCCGTTTGCTCTTCTGCGAGCTTCTCCAATTGCGAACCTCGTTGGCCGTTACCTACGCTTGATGAGCCGGTGATGAGGGATCGATAAGGGATCTTCAGGACATGGAAAGCCTCCCGTGTGATCTCATCTTCCATGCTTTGAGCCGTCCATTGCCTTGTCCAAACGAGACGGTGGTGGTGGCGGATTCCTTACGATGCGGCATCAGTCTACCTATTTCCGTCTTCATGCGGGGCTTACTTTTCTTCTATGGCATTGCTCTGGTGAGCTTGACGCCTGATTCCTTCTTGTATCATGCAGTCTTCGCACATCTATGCAATATTTTGGGGCGCTGCCGGATTGTGGCATTGTTTCGAAGTCACATTTCTTCTATGGGATTGCTATGCTAAATCTGACGTCGGATTCCTTCTTGTATCATGCAGTCTTCACACATTTGTGCGATATTTGGGGCGCTGCCAGATGTGGCATTGTTTTTAAGTCACTTCTGCATGTCTTCCATAGATTAATGGTACTCTCTGGGCCTTTCTTGTTGTGTCGTCCGCCCTCGCAACTACAAGTCTCCACTCCTATTGGAGCCACGGGCGGTGCTAAGGCTGATTGTCGGTCATGTTGGATTTAAGTGGAGAGGACTTTCAGCGACCCTGCCTTCATTAACTTCTACACAGCAAGATTTGAGCCTCTAGCAGATGACAAGTTGTTGTCTCTTTGCAGCGACTCCTATGAGCTTCATGGAGGTGGGGAGGTGGGCTGACGAGCGCGAATTTGGCCGATGACTTCACCCACCGTCGCCGTCCTCTTCCTTCCTGGGATTACCAAAATGGACAATCAATCGTATAGGAGCTCAATGGTAACTATCTAGTAATTTTCCTTTTAATGTGTGTTCTTCACATTTTCTCTTCTTACTTGAATTTTCTTTGATTTTGCCTCCTAGATCCTTTCACCTGGGAGGATGAGGAGGTGAGCAGACTGTCTTACTAATTTCTGTGTGGGAGATTCCTGGGAGTGGACCTCCGCTAGTACGCCTAGGCCCCTTGTCGACCGCTCACCACTCACCAGAGGAACCCAAGAATCGACAGTCGGTATGTTACCATCTTTTAGTTTCATGAATCACTTTTCACTTTTCTTGGATCAAACTTGTCCTTATATTTTCCCCATTTTCCTTCTAGCATCGATACTAGATTATGAATATCCTGTCTCTCTGGTCATTGTTCCTTTTTGCCCCAATGAAGGTAGAGCACGGTCTCCCATAGATAGGGAGGTCGCATAGGGAGGTCGCGGAGCATCCTCCTGCAAAGCAACAGAAGATGGCTACATGGCGGATAGTTATTGCCGCGGAGGGTCCATCCCATGATTCGCAAGTGCCCCACTGATGGCATTGTCTTCCTCTAGTCCGGGGTAATCGCTCTTAGAATCCCTTCCTGTTTTTCTTTCCCTTTTCAGCAGTAGCATCAATGGTATATTTGGGTTTTTTGGTTTAGCTATGTTCCCTTATGGGGAATTATTTTAATGGATACGTCATCCAACTCTCGATGTTATTGTTAATAACACCATACATGATGAATAAGATATGACTAAGCTAGCCCTACATGATTACCTTGGGAATAAAGTAATGTCCTAAGTGTGAGTGGCTTGTAGTAGTTGCCATCGTACCGTTGAGGGTTTACAAGGGAATCGGTCTATGCCGTCATGAACATACACACGGATACATGGGTTTTACTTTCTCCCTTTTGTGTCATATCTTTGGGCAGGATGCGTTGTTGACCTTGTTGCTAATCTCGCTTGTAGGAGCAGTTTGTCCTCATGTTGAACTTGGCGAGTCTCCACTCTCCTTTTGATTTTGTTCGTCCTCTTAAGCCCACGGGAGTTGTGTTTGAGTACGTGATGTGATGCGGAGCATCCCACAGACACCACCATGCCAAGTGCCCCATCATCAAGAGACACATGCATCTCCCACATCATATATATAAAGGTGAATCTCTCCTTTACACATGTCTACTTCACTCTCCCAAGGATGGTATACTACTTGACCTCCCTACCATTCGCACCTATAGGTTTGAGCCGAATATCAAACGTGCAATGGAGGAGGTCGTGCACAAGCGAGCACCACACCATCCGCAAGGAAAGCATGGAAGCAGAGAAGGAACCGTGAAGACCCAAGGCGAATTCCGAAAGCATCGACGGGAGTCACCACAAAGGTCAGCAGCCTCTGGACCCCCGCGCACACGAGGTGCTGTCTCCGGCTCTCTGGACACCCCGTGCACACGGCACCCCCACCCCCCACCCTCCCCCCACCCATTGCACACAGCATGCCTACGTGCAGCTATTGGTCTTTGCCCATGTATCATTCCCTTCCTGCTCCTCACTTGCCCCTTCATGCATAGGACTATATATACCTCTCCCCTACCTCAGATCTAGAGTTAGCTAAGAAAAGACTAAACATTAGAGCTTAGCTCATGTACCTCCCCTTTGTGGGATCTGTCTCCCCTAGTGGGATCAAGGCCTCCTCTTGAGGGGAAGACTCCATAGGAGTGCAAGACATCCTAAGGGAGAAAATTCCTCTAGGAATATCAAGACCTCCGCCTGTGTAGAAGAAGGCTTCCTTGAAGCATCAAGCCCCCTTGTCTTGGGACTTGGGGAAGAATCCTAGCTTGTTCCATCTCTTGTGGATGATTTGGATCAAGTATTTATCCATGTGCATCTTGTGTTGAAACTTGTGTGTTGATTTGTGTTGGATTTACTTGTGATTCCTCGTGATTTTCCTCATGTTCTTCGTGTTGTTCAAATCCACCTCCAATTCGTGAAGATTGGGCCACCCAAGGACTTGGTCCTACATCATGTCTTATTTGTTTCCTTGATCATAATCGGTAAAGGTCCAAGAGAAACCATCATCTTCTTGTCGTGATAGGCTATCTGAAAGGTGTGGATCCCTTCTTCATGTGTCCCTTTGGCCCTTACACAGGGCTGGTATGGAGAACTCATGTCAGTGCGTCAGGCATATAGGGGTAGGAGTCAGATCCATATCGGTACCCAATACATTGGAGCCTTTCCTTCATGTTCTATAGGATTTCCTTCTATGTCCTATGGAAAGTTTCCTCCATAGTCAAGGATGTGTCGTCTTGGGTGTGCTTAGGACTGGGCGTTCGGTTCCACCGAACCGATCGGGTCGGTGCTTCGGTGTTTACAAAATTTCGGTTTTGAGAAAAAGCTGACCGATCGGTCGACAAAAAATCAGCTAACCGGTGCTTCGGTCCACCGAAAGCTCGGTTCGGTGATCGGTTGTGACCGAACAACACCGATCTACAACCAAGAAAATGACATACGAAGCCAGAAATCGTGTGCCCTCCACAGAATCGCTGCTCACACTAGATCAAAGTTACTCCGCCGCTTTGCCATCTAGGTGTGGATGGGAAGCAGTGAAGGTTGCGCAAAAGAAGGAAGAGTGAGGAGAAGGAGTCGGCTGCCGGACCCCGCCGCTGGCTGCTGGAGTAGGAGAGTACGGGCGACTTGGGCTATGGGGGAAATAGCCCTGGAGGGGGAGGGAGGAGGCCGCCCTGGTTGCGAGCTGCTGGACAATCACCGCTGGCTGCTAGGTTGGGGAGCACTGGCGGCTAGGGTTGGGAACTTGGGATAGGACGTGGATAGTGGGTCTCGTGCGAGACTGGAGAAAGGATCCAGAAACGTGAGGACCTTGATAGTTAAAGTAATGGGCCGTCATTTTCTACGAGATCTGGCCCATGTTCGGTTGTATTCGGTCGCTTCGGGTAGCCAATGCCTGAGACCGAATTGCCCGAAGTTAGTTCGGGTTTCTAGCGCTGAGAACCGGAGTTGTGACCGATCTTATCGGGTTCGGTCTCGGTTCTTTCGGTTCGGTAGTTCGGTCAACGGTTAATATGCCCACCCCTAGGTGTGCTGGCCCATACCTGGGCCCAAGGGGGTCCATTTGATACAGTGTTGACTAGGACAGGCCTTGGATAATTTTACTTATCGTTTTCAGTTGCAAAATGTTATATATAAGCAGAAACTATGAAACTGTGGACTGAAGCGCGAATTTAACTGCCCGTTGAAACAGCAAGGTCAATCACGGCTAGGAGAGTGTTTATGTGGCAGCATATTCCCTTTACTTTACATTATTAGACTGTAGCAATGCATATTTTAGCCTTGTCAAATCAATCTCCACACAAATAGATATACCTATAGTTCATCATATTAGCAAGGACAATTAGGTAGCTTAGTCAGCAAATGGATAAGATTATGAGAAGGAGCCGCAAATAGACAAAGTATATATCATTGACACAATTAATTGCTCCTCAACGGTAGAAACCAAATTGGCATAAAATAGAAAATGACATAATTCATTTCCTAACAATTTTCATAAGTCAAAGAATGCTCACCCATCGACAAGGTCCACTAACTTCGGGTATAGCTGTTTATCACGTAGACGATTTATTTCTGAAACTGTTGAATCCATGGATTGCATATCCACTATGTACCTTGTGTGCAAGTGGCTAACGGCGGCCTTTGTCTTCTCAAGGGTTTCAAGTTTAACACCACGTTTCTTTTGTTTATGCAGTAGATCAACCTTCTTTTGATAATCAATTTTCATAAGTTCCCCTGCCTGGTTTGGCACATTCATAAAGCAGATCAGGCAACAAAATCAGAGACTGAAACAACAAACATGACAAAAGAACAATCGCTGACGATTTCACATGGAAAGAGCACTAAAATAAACCACAGGTCAAGAATGTGAACGAGACAGTTTGGTCAACACTCATTGCTCCTACTAACAAGAATTGACTTATCACTGCATTTGTAATCCCCCCTAAATGCAAATCCATAGTCCTACATTACTACATTTCATCTTGAATCTACTTTCATAATACATGATGTTTGCAGCTTTACAACAACATATTTTAGTAGCAATTAGCAATCAAAGTGGCTCATAGACCGGCCAACACCCGAACAGCCTAAATTTGGATTTGGAGGGAGTATCTTCCCAATGACAGGATCTTTGGCTAGCAACCTGTATAAGAACGGTTAATTACACATCTTGATAAATGAAACATTTTAGAAAATATTGACCCTGATGCAACAGTAAGATATATAGTGCAACACGAAAAACAAAAGGTAGCAAAACTGGTGTTTGAGATAACCAAATTTATGTTCCACGGTTAAAATTTTGGCTAATAGTAGGGATTTAGCTGCAGAGGTGTTCACTGTTCACTACGGGTTTCAAAATATCACCACATAGCGGCTAGGAAAAATGCACTAATATTCTAACAACGAAATGGGACATGGATAAACCAAAAAAAAAAGTATCCTAGCAAAGCTATTCTAAGAAAGTACTCCCTCCGTCCCATAATATAAGAGCGTTTTTGACACTAGTGTCCCTCCGTCCCATAATATAAGAGCGTTTTTGACACTACACTAGTGTCAAAAACCCTCTTATATAATGGGACGGAGGGAGTACTTTAATAGACATTACCTTCACTTCATCATACAATTTTTTCTCCCAGGCAAGCATCCGGTCGAGAACTGTGGCATGAGTTTCGAATCGTTCATCAATCTCGAAATTAACACCTAAATCCTCTTGGTCCGGTAAATTCTTGAAGGAGCGATTCCATGTGATAACATGCATGATTTTCGTAGAATGATCAATATGTCCTGAAAAATATCCAGGGATCGCAAAGAAGAGTAAATTCAGTACCACACTGCACACACCGAAAAATTGAGAAGTTTAAACCTGGAATTCAGTAAACCAGAAAACTAGCTGCTGGTGGACCACAGCCGATATTTCTAAGTTATCTGAAATGAAGCTAGAGATAAAAACAACAAATGATGGTAACCTTACAGCAAATTTAGCACCCAAGATAAGTACAAAAATAATCTTGCAGCTGTGTTTGTGAGCACCGACTCAACAAAGCATTACAACATGCAGTTTTCAAATTTGCAAAGGTGCTATGCAAACAAAATAAAAGGGAAAATGACATCAAAGGGAAGTACACCATATACGCCCTATTTTAGAAAATAAAGCTAGTCTGGGGTACTGGGTTATTAAACTAATATGGCATGGGACAAAACTTTAGTTTCCACTTTTATCTATACCAAAAGAACATCGATTGATTCATAAATGTTAATTGCTTTCTTGTTTCCAAAACTAACGATCTGTGGCACGGTGATTGTATGGCACAATGGGTGTGGACTGATTGCTCAGGATTCAAAACCAAGGATTACTGTGGGGACCTCCCCTACAGTTTCCATTCAAAAGAAACAAGACACACTTGCCTCGACTGTCAGCATGGTTGGAGTGGTAATGCATCCGTGTGGCCTCAAGCTTTTTTGACACATCATGTGCACTCTCCGAAGACCTGAGAAAGTTATCATCAAGCTGAGCAATAATCTGCAGTAAGCTGGCAGACACCATCATAATCTTCCCTTTCCGGGTCTCAACTGAGCCCATGGACGAGGCATGCTGGTGGTGTACTTCTGGTTGCAGGCCAGGTGCCTTGGGTGGCTTCCTAACAATCGGCTTCGACGGGGGAAGGTTTGCCGCAAGCTCATCAATGGCCTTCGCCTTCTCCAGTGCTGTCTGTGGTGGCCGCTCCGCCCACTTCTCAGCACCACGTGATGGTGCAGATGCCTCACTAACAGCTGGATTCATCACTGGTGCCTTCACCTCGGGCACTGACTCCTTCTCCCGCCTATCCATCCAAGTATCATCAGTTTGCTGCTCCAGGGTGGGCGGTGGTGTAGGGGTTGGACCGAAGAAGTAGTCCCAGGTAGCCATTTGAGCCTCCGGCATGGGGGGCGGTGGTGTCGCAGACGCAGGCATTATTGGGGATGGGTTTAGCTGCGGTGGTGGCGGTGGTGTCACTGGAGAAGACCCCATACTGTCCATCACCCCTCTCTTTGGCGGCTGTCCGTGCACCGTATCATCCATGCTGAAATCGTCATGCTCGTGGTGATCGTCGTCGTCGTCCTCATCATCATCATCATCATCATCATCATCGCTGTCAATTATGATATGGCCACCGTCCTCCTCGCCATCCTCCTCCTCCTGGATAGCAGCACTAGCTGGGGAGCGGTTCTTGGTGGCAGCCCGGGGATCGGGCATGGGGATGTTGGGGGTTGACGAGGAGCGCTGGAGGCTACCGTGAGGGAAGTCCATGAAGGGCGGGGGCGGGGGGGAGGGCGGGATGAGCACAGTAGTGGTGGTCGGGGGCGGAGGCGCAGAGGCCGAGGCTCCGGCTGCGGCCGCCGCAACGGCGGCCTGGTGGGAATGGGAGGCTATCATGCTGGGGTCGGGCGCCTCGCCGTGGGCGAAGTCGGAGAGCGCGCCGCCGGTGCTCTTGAGGAGGACGGTGTAGGCCGAATGGGCGGCGGCGAAGGCGTTGCGCGCCTGGACAGCGTCAGCCATCAGCCGCTTCCGATCCCGGCAGCGGCACACCGCCTCCTCCTGGTCGATCTTGGACTGTGCGCACCCCATCGAGGCGGCGATGGGAATCCGGGGTTCTGGCAATCGATCCTCAGAGGGGGTCTTTGGGGAGGCGACACGGCGGCGTGGGTGGCGGCGTGGCGAGGGGAGGGGGAGAGTGGTGAGGGCCGGTGGCAGCGGATCGGTGGTAAGCTGCTGGCCTAGTGTGCTATAGAATCTGGAAAGTGATGGAGTCTCTTCTCATTTTTCATTTTTCCCATTTTATTGGCTGTTTTTATCCGCCCCAAACATCCGGGCAGGATGGCACCCCGTACCAAGGCTGGCAGACTGATGGCAGGGCTGCGCCAATCCCTCAGAGCATGGTTAATATAAGTCACTGTCATGTCATCTACAACCCATCTTATAGTCAATATGTACAATGTTTGATTAGAAGAGTATACTACTTTTTTATTATATGACCCATATTTCACTGTCATAAAGTGCCTAGGAGCACGTGTTAGAGCTGGCTCTTCACCAAGAGCCCGCTTACCTTCTCTCTCCTCTTTTCTTTCCTTCAACTAAGCAAGAATATACTAGTTTATTTTTTATAGCCAGCTGACTCAGCTCTATTGTACTTACTCTTAAAGACGTCACGTCCTTGCGCGTTCTAATCTTTTCCTCTTCTCTTTCCTGCCTCATTCGCACAGTCGTCACTGTAGCTCCGCCATCATCCCCACCCACAACGCCGTCACTGGAGGCCCCAACCCATAACTCCGCCGTCCATGCTGCCACTAGACAAGTTCGCCGTACCGAATGTCACCCTGGTACGTGCAACTCCTCCTGACATACACCTCGTGTTCGATGAAATGTCCAAGCAGTTTTTATTCATTTGGTCATTTTTAGGTTACCGATGGACTTACCATCGAATGATGCGTATGAAAACACGGACCTTGACGAATTCATATACAGAGAGTCCATATATTCGTCAGAATCGGGCAGCGAAGATGTTGAAATGATGATGATGAGCAACCAGAAAGAATTGGAGAAGCAAGAGGAGCATGTACTGAACTTCACGGGTTCGATAAAAGGGCATGAGAGCTGTTTCTCGGGATAGGATCGCTGGCGCGAGGCTTCTCGTACTTCAGATCGAACCGACCATACCATGAATATTTTTTCCGTCGCCACTTCCTGATGAGCAGAGATTTGTTCTTGCGCGTAGTGAATGTTGTGGAGGAGGCTAATGACTACTTCAAGCTGAGGAAGGACTATGGCAGAAAACTTTCTTTCTTTGCTCTACAGGACAACTGCTTTCAGGATGCTTGCTTATGGTAAGACCACATATGCCAATGATGTTGAAATTTGGATGGGAGAGACCACATGCTAGAACATGACGATGTAATTTGCACGCGTCGTACTGAAAATGTTTAGACCAGAGTACCTGAGAGAACTAATTGTGGAGGACACAAAAAATGGTTGGCAATTAATTGGAGTATCAAGAGGATTACCAGGTATGCTCAGTTCAGTTGATTGCATGCATTGCCAATGTAAGAACTGTCCCAAAGGTTTGTGTGGGAAGTACCAAGGTCACTCCAAAGAGGTCACCATCGTACTTGAAGAAGTGACATTGAAGGATTTACGGATTTGGCATGTTTTCTTTGGCACACCTAGTTCTAACAACTAGTCATGTTGCGCCAACTGACGCAAAGACCAACTGCAACCTGCAAGTTAAGTGAATTATATGAAACATAAAATTGAAAGTGTAGGCCGGGAACTATTTAAAGGATTTTTTTTCATCAACTCTCTGCAAATGACTATGCTCATACGGAAGTTGTGCTTGGCCATATGACTTTGTAGCTTTGCTGGTTGGCGTGTGCTGCTGCACTTTCTCACTGACCAGTCTCTGCCCCAGGCTGTGAATCCTCTAGTCGGTGCAACACATGTTAAGCTAACTATTTGAAACTGCAGCCAGGAAGTTAAGCAACATCAGAGGCATCACGTCTAACAAATGTTCGTTCTATAAATAATCCCCAAAGGCCATTAACATCAATAAGAGCACACACTGGAACGAAATAAAATTATGAGATGTGAATAACGAATGGAAACTAAAAAATAAGGCAAAGAGCAGCCTTTGGGAGGTGGTTCTGGAGGTTGGTTCCCCCGTCGTACTACTACTCGAGCGATCCAAGTTGGGATTACCCGAGTCGGCCCGTCCTTCTGTGCGTGTCACGGCATTGGGCTCTGTTCAAGCTCCCGAGCACGCGCTTTTTCGAGCAACTATGGCACCACATCCACCCATTTTTAGGTCCTGGTAGTCCTTTTGGTTCGGGCAGTGGACGAACAGCCCTTGCTAGCCAGACACGACTTGGTCATCTGTATCAATTGGCAACCTTTATTGTCGATCGTTGGCAATTTTGCAACTTTTATTTATTGCCGCCACAAACCAAGTTGCCTTGGCCTTTTAGTGAAATGTTGCCATTTTTTCTTCGGTGCCTCTATGAACTCAGAGAAATCTTTTAAAGCATGCAAAACCGAGTTAGTCTCAATATGTAGTACATTACTAATATCTTTCATCATATTAGATTAGGAGAAGTTTTTTGATGCAATCATAATGTGGCTCAATTCCTCCTTTACTACCTATATCCAATTTCCAAGTTTCTTGATTAAATTGAATTTTATCAAGCAACCCCCAAGCTTGGGTGATGCTATACTCCATAAAAGCTCTGTCGGCAACACATGCCAAATTTCACATTCTTGAACGTTTGGAGAATTGTTTGTTGTTCGTTGCTTTCAAATGATAAAGACCACTTGTGAGATGTAGCGGAATAAAAGTTTGCAGGAATAAGCAAAATACATATGAAGTAACACAGAATGTGCATACATTTTTTTTCTTTATGCTTGGGACATTCTTTTAATTATCCCCTCTTCATTAAGGCTCCATGTGTCGCGTTAGTAAAACAACGGACTAATGGACGCAGACTAGATTTCATCTCTAGTTCATTAATATTAATGACCTCACAAAGTTGGTTTTCGGAGTCCGGGAACACATCCCAAAACATCTTGCCCAGCTGGACCGTGGTGTGGAAAGATGGACTCACATTCGAAAACACGTCGGGCATGCGCGAGCGCCCGACTCGGTGTGCGCGTCGGTTGCATCCTGCCGGGCTATTTCGTTCATTGCCAGGTGGATGTTGGGTTGTGCCATAGCCTCTTGCCATTGCATCCCATTGGTTGGATGCCTTTTATAGGATGTCACCCCGGTATTTGCACTCTAGGGTCTACTCTGATGGCCCCGAGTCGCCTCGATTGTTGCCAATAGGGGTCCCCAATTGTGTGCCTCATGTCATGTACCATAGGAGGGTGTGGTCGGCCTTTCTATGAGTCGACTATTAGGTTGCCCTTGCCAGCTAAAGAAGGACAGGGGCAACGATCATTGTTGTCTATCATTGGTATATATAGAGGGCTGATGTAAACTCAATACGAACATAATCACCTGCAGGTCATTCGCGATAAACATCCTTGAGAAGTTCACCTAAATTTTTGGTTGTATTAGCTGCTTTACTTCTTGGGTTAACTTCCGGGATGCAGTTGGTTTCTGCGCCGAAGGCGCATCGGGTCATCTATTTATATTGTTCCCATATTTATTCCTATTCATGCCAATATCCTCTGGATGATTTGTAGAACGAACATTTTAGACGTGTTGCCCATAGCCTGGGTACGGGTCAGTTCCCGTTGGGGGTGCGGTCAGGCTTTCTGTCGATCCAGTTGTTAGGACTATTTGAAACTGTAGCTAGCAAGTTAAGCAACACTATGGGCAACACTTGTAACAAATGTTCATTCGACAAATCACCCCAAAGGCCATTAGTATGAATAAGAATACATACGAGAATGATACAACCAATGATATTGCAATGAACAAATGGAAAGTAAAATATAAGCCAAACAATAGACTCTGGGAGGTGGCTTTGGAGGTTGATTGCCCCGTCATGCTGCTAGCTACTCGGTCACTCCGAGCTAGGGTTGCCTGAGTCGACCCATCCTTTTTGCGTGCGTCATGACACCAGGCTGTGTTCAAGCTCCCAGTCCCCTTATTTGGCTGGTCGGGGCAACCCAACAACCAGGACAAATACATGTGAGCATTTCAAGGGCTTGGTTGGCCGTCTTTGTTTGTGCATATTGGGTTGCCCTACCCGGTACCATTTGTGGCTACGTGCTTGTTCGACGCTGCTGGGTACTCTGGGAGGTGGCTTTGGAGGTTGGTTGCCCCGTCATGCTGCTAATCGGTCATTCTGAGCTAGGTTTGCTCGAGTTGACCCGTCCTTTTGCGTGCGTCACGATATCAGGCTCTGTTCAAGCTCCCGGGCCACTTCTTTTGCTGGTCAGGGCAACCCAATGGCCAGGACATTGACATGCGAGCCTTTTAGGAGCTTGGCTAACCATCTTTGTTTGCATATATTGGGCTGCCCCGTGATATGTCCATTTTGCATCATGTTTTCGTATTGATATTTATTGCATTTTGGACTGTTATTTCACTTTATGATACTATTCTTATGCCTTTTCTCTCTTATTTTGCAAGTTTCACAAGGAGATTGCCGGCAGCTGGAATTCTGGACCGGAAAGGGGTGCAACAAAGATAGCTATTCTGCACAACTCCAAATGACCTGAAAATTTACGGAGAATTATTTTGGAATATATAAAAAATACTGGCGAAAGAATTACCAGAAGGGATCCCACCAGGTAGCCACAAGCCTGGGGGCGCACCCCCGAGCTTGTGGGGCCCCTGGCAGGCCTCTGAGGCTCATCTTCTCATATATGATGCCATTTGCCCTAGAAAAAAAATCAGAAGAAGACTTTCGAGACGAAGCACCGCCATCTCGAGGCAGAACCTGGGGAGGAGCACTTTTGCTCTCCGGTGGAGCGATTCCGCCAGGGACACTTCCCTCCGGGAGGGGGAAATCGAAGCCATCGACATCACCAACAACCCTCTCGTCATGGGAGGACCAATCTTCATCAACATCTTCACCAGCACCATCTCATCTCAAACCCTAGTTCATCTCTTGTATTCAATCTCTGTCCCAAAACCTCGGATTTGTACCTGTGGGTTGCTAGTAGTGTTGATTACATCTTGTAGTTGATGCTAGTTGGTTTATTTGGTGGAAGATTATATGTTCAGATTCTTGATGATATTCAATACCCCTTTGATCTTAAACATGAATATGATTTGTGAGTAGTTACTTTCGTTCTTGATGACATGGGAGAAGTCTTGTCATAACTAATCATGTGAATTTGGTATTCGTTCGATATTTTGATGATGTGTATGTTGTTGCTTCCTTTAGTGGTGTCATGTGAACGTTGACTACATGACACTTCACCATATTTGGGCCTAAGGGAAGGCATTGTGGAGTAATAAGTAGATGATGGGTTGCTAGAGTGACAAAATCTTAAACCCTAGTTTGTGCGTTATTTCATAAGGGACTGTTTTGGATCCATATGTTTCATGATATGGTTAGATTTATCTTAATTCTTCTTTCGTAGTTGCGGATGCTTGCGGGAGGAGGTAATCATAAGTGGGAGGCTTGTTCAAGTAAGAACAACACCCAAGCACGAGTCCACCCACATATCAAATTATCAAAGTAGCGAACGCGAACCAAACAAGCATGATGAAAGTGACTAGATGATAATTCCCATGTGTCCTCGAGAACACCTTGCTTACTATAAGAGACCGTACTGGCTTGTCCTTTGCTATAAAAAGGATTGGGCCACCTTGCTGCACCTTTGTTACAATTGCTACTTGTTGCTCATTACAAATTACCTTGCTATCAAACTATCTGTTAACAATAATTTCAGTGCTTGTAGAGAATACCTTGTTGAAAACCGCTTGTCATTTCCTTCTGCTCCTCGTTGGGTTCGACACTCTTACTTATCGAAAGGACTACAATTGATACCCTATACTTGTGGGTCATCACCCCACCACGTACCATCTTTGGCTACATGATTGGCGCTGCTGGGTAAACTATCCGCCTGGTACGAAGCCTGTTGGTGTGCCTGGATGTTGTATACTACTGAGGACGATTGGTTAGTCAGGATCATTTTTTCTTGGTAGGTTGTGGTATGGATTTGGTGCAATAGCCTGGTCGGCGCTCTTTGCACCTATATGTTTGTTCGGTGTCTCTAGGTTAACTATCCAGATGTTTCATATCTCTGTTTGATTTGCTCATTGGTGGAGGTCTTCTGCGTCCTTCGGCCTATGGTATATAGGTTCATGGGTTCTTCCATTACCTAGGTGTCGGTGATAAAATCGGTGGATCTCGGATAGGGGGTCCCGAGCTGGTGATCTTGGCACGATGGTAACAAGAAGACAAAGGACACAACTTTATCCAGCTTCCGGCCCTCTCGAAGAGGTAAAACCATACGTCCTGCTCTTGTTATATTCATTGCGAATAGGGTACAAAGTACAAGCTGATCTACCTCGAGATCGTATGTGTGAGCTCTAACCTCTAAAATCTTGAAAATGTGCCTCTACAGACTAAACCCCTCGGCTTATATAGGCACCGAGGGTATCTAGGGTTTACACATGGTCGGTTACAATCTACGAATAAATATGTCGATCATTCAAATACGCCTTGAAGTGTACACCAAGTCTTTGGAGAACTCCATCTGGACTACGCCGAGGGCCAGGGCATGCATGGCCAATTCTTCAGTTGTTGGTGGGTCCTCGGCCCGGCCTAATGAGGGCATGACTACCTTGGATAAGACCAAAAATATTGCATACATGCATATTTGTGAGGTGATTTCTAATACAACTAATACAAACTATGCAATAATTTATTTATGTTATCCAGGACAAAAAATACTTCACCGACTTTTGTGCCATGTCTAATTGCAGGTGTATGGGACACTTGTATGAACCACGTGTGAAGATAGAGGAAAAGGAGATGATTCAGTGTTGTTCAAGAAGTCCTTTCACGTCACTTTTAGCCCAAGAGAAGACAGAGACCAAGTCCCCCACGTTTTGCAATCAGATTCGGACTACACAGACACACCTGACTTCAAATGTTCACAACTTTTACATCCGGACTCCGAATAGGGTAAATCTTTTTTTGTTGGAAAGCTTATCTCGTGCACTTTCCAACCCAATTAGATTCACCTTCGAATTCATCCAGAGCAAGGAGATATGGCCGAAACAGTCCAACGCTACAGCAGAATCCACGTTAAACTACAAGTCCAAAGGTGTTGCGTCACCTCCACTTGGGCCCATGGGCCATGTACGACCTAGGCTTAGTTTTAGGATGTCTTGGGATGTCCTCCCACCTCCTTGGCCGCCACCCCTTGCTCCTATATAAGTAGATCAATCTAGTAACTTTTTTGCTTTGGTTCTATTTAGTTAAAAGTTGGCCATTGCAGCAACTTCGTGTACTTGGTTTGTGTCCAACGACCAGGCCAAGACCAGTTTTGAAAGCCCACTTTTATCAATACTTCATCCATATTCGCAATATTCAGATTGCTTTTATCATATTTTTGCTTGTTCTTCGATTGCTTGTAGGTCAAAACATGGGGGTACTTAGTCTCTGTCTTCTCTTGGGCTAAAAGTGACGTGAAAGGACTTCTTGAACAACACCTAATCATCTCCTTTTCCTTTATCTTCACACGTGGTTTGTAGAAGTGTCCCATACACCTGCAATTAGACATGCACAAAAGTCAGTGAGTATTTTTGTCCTGGATAACATAAATAAATTATTGCATAGTTCGTATTAGAAATCACCTCACAAATATGCATGTATGTAATATTTTTTGTCGTGTCCAAGGTAGTCATGTCATCATCATCCTCCCCTTCTTGAAAATAAAGCCGTCCTCGGCGTTGCTTAATCTGAAACGTGGCTAACAACAGAGACAAAGTGTACATGTTGTATATGTATATGTCATCCATTTTTTACTTCCCTTAGTTTTTGCACATTTGGCACATGTATACACGAGTTACTTTCATATGTCATGAAATATAAAACCAAAATATTATCGCAAGAAGTAGAAGGCATGAAAACATTGAAACTCAGTTTGCACATATAAGTCAAGCTCTTATTCATATCAAAAGATTGACAATGTTCATCATTAAACCATCCCAACATTGGTGAATAAACTTTAATAGTTTCATAATTACATGCTACAACATGCTTAAATAAGAAAACATGCAACAAGTCTTTCGACACAGAATCATCATCAAGATTAGAGGTCATATCAAAATGATTAAACATTGACTCAATTATTTTCTTTTATTTGAACCTAGCATGGTCATCACTCATTATGCAAATCCTATGCACCCAAAGTTCATTGTCTACGCCAAACTCCCCAATCAAGTTTAAAGTAAAATTAGGGGCGTAAATAGTTTGCAAAGATTTTGACTATGTGATTTCAGATATTTTATTATTTACATGTGACAAAGTCATGGTTGAATTCAATACCACAGAATACAGAGAATTGGCATGCCAATTTATAAATAACATGTCCTCATGGCTAATCAATTGTACGTGATCCAAATCAGGTTTATTCTATGAGTCACATGGTTCTTTCTCATCAACAATTAATTCAATGGGTCCACTCGAATTTTTTGATATTTCAGTTGTTTCATCACATGGCGCATTCATAATAATAACACGATTCTCTAAAATAGGTGGTGTGCTCAAATCAACAGGTAACTCAACACATGATGTATTCAAGTAAACTAGGCATGCATCATTCTCATGTGAAATTATGTCATCAATATCTTTACAATTACTTTGTCACAATGACGCAGATGATGTAGGTACGGATGATGGCAATGTAAAATATACTTGAGACGAAGTTGCACTCACAATCTGAGGTATGGCCGCTCTCGTAGGTGCAACGGTAGAGGAAACAACCGATGGTGGTGAGCATGAACTGGAATAGTGGTTGTCGTAGTCGCCTAATGCATCCTCTTGTATCTGTCTCTCAAAGGTACAAGCGCGAACGTACATACCAGTAATGCAACGAGGAATAACTGAAATCTTGTGCGAATGTCATGGTTCAAACCACCAAAAAAATCTAATCTTTATATCATTCTCGGATTCTTCTATGTCACAGTGATGCATATAAGATTGTACTCTTGGTAGTAAGCATTAACAGTGTTATTGGCTTGTTTTAATTGTTCCAATTTATGAAGCAATTCAAGACGATAGTAAGGAGGAACAAATTGATGTCTCATTATAGCTTTCTAATCTTTCCAACTTGTGGGTTGGTTATCAATGTTTTTCTTACATTACCGACTCCACCAAATGGAAGCAAAACTAGTAAATGCTCGAGTGGCAACTTGTACTCTCTCAAGTTCAGAAAAATCATGGCGACTAAAAACTTGTTCTACCTCAAGCTCCCAATCAAGATACATAGCAGGATTAAATCTACCCTGAAAAGGCGGTGGAGAGATAACCTGATTGTATGCTTGTGTGTGTAGTCGCCCCTCTCATGGTGGTGAAGATGTGCCCGTCGTCCAAGAACTTCTAACTTTGGAACCTGTCATAATTAGTAGAAACAAGAAACAAAATCCGAAAATAATGTTCCTATGAACTATTAGGATGTGGTGATAAGCGCTCACAGTATAGCAAATGTCAATGTCTTACAAGTTCTTACCATACAGCAGGTGGCGACCGGCAACCAGCAGTGTCAAATAACTTCAAAGATTGTGTAAAGCGACTGCCAGGTGAATGTATGTATACACGTCGTAGAAATATGTGGAGCTTGGAAGGCTTGAATATATGGTAGCAAAATATTATCAATAATCAATTAAGAGATGCAATGTTGAATAAACACTCAAAGACGGTATTGTGCTAGTCCTAGGCTAGACCGGACTAGAGAAGCAAGCCTATAACATTAATGGGGTCACGACGTAGCACAACTAGTAGCAATAAATGATATGAAGTAGCTCTGGACAGCAAGATATAAGCGAAGATCACAATGGCAGTAAAGATAATGATGAGAAACAAGCTCTAAGTAGGATATACCAAACACCCTCTCTGCAACCTTCCTCTGGAAAATTTTGTGGCAATTTTCTGATAATTTTTCTCAAGAACACTACTAACTCAAGCTTTCTGATGCAAAACGAATCACTCAATTCTGAGTTTGTATGAGGAGTCAAAATAAATCAGGAACTCACCTGGAAAATAGTGAGAAACTGTGTTTGCGAACTTCGGAGGGCAAAAAGTCCTATTCAGAAGCCGATTTGGAAGTGACGATATGCAACACCCCAAAATTTTAACCCATGTTTTTACAAAATAAAAATTTGGATTATATTAGATCTTTTATTAAATTCATAATCTTTTTTGTTTCCAAAATTATTCCCTCCATATAGAAACTTTTGAAAATATTGTGGGTTTGAGAGTTTTTCTTGACCCTATCATTTACCTTCTAAAATTCAGTAGGAAATATTTTCATAATAAAATTTGTCCCAAAATAATTCTTTTATTATTTTCAAACCCTATAATTTCTCTGTTGCGGTAAAACTATTTGAAATAATTTTTATAAATATGCCACAAAATTTTGGGAGACCCTCTTAGACCTGTAATTCACTTTTGTGAACAAACCCATCCTACACCTTTGAAAATTTTGAGCACAACTTCCATTTTTCAATTCTAGTCCAATTGGGGCATTGAACTACAACCCTATTTTTTCTTGCTCAACCAATTCTAAAATTTTCCCATCTTGTAGCCCTTCCAAATAAAACCTTAAGTCTAGAAGATCAACTCCATTTGCTTCCCAGAAGTTCATCAATAGTTCCCGAGAGTTTTGGGTCAGAACTGAATTTGACAAAAACTTGCACTTGCAGGTTATTCTTTTTGTCCAACCAAACCTACCACACCTCCTATCATTCAAAGAAGCATCATCCTGCCAATACTCTCACTCAACAAAATTCCCTAGCTAGCTTTAGCATTTCATCAAACAGCTTGTTGGCATGGCAGAAATCTTGGGTGCTTCTGAACTACACGTATGACTTACTTATGTGGCCAAACCATCATGTCCATCATCTCTAGAATCCCCAGGAGCATCACCCTGCCAAAATTCATCACCAGACGAACCCTTTAGGTCTCAGTGTCATTTCGTCGAGCGTCTCATGTGCGTGCCCAGAGAACGAGCAGAGTGCTCGGACTGCACCCGACGGCGCCCGAGCACCTGTCGCTCCTCTGTTGCTTCCCCTCTGGTCCTGGTCCTCCTCTGCATCACCAGATCAACCTCGAAGCCGCCGACACCCTCCCTTGGACGCTATCACCGACTAGCACCTACCACGTCCACTGCTGTCTCGGACACGCCACCACCCACAATGCGTGGCTCATTCCCGAGCCAGCCAGCATGCCCTCGCACTGATTGCCGCCTGCCAGAGCTCCACCGTCCATCACCGACCCCGTCGACCACTGGCCTCAACGGCCTTACCTAGCACAGTAATGGCCATCGCCATCGTGCTTATCTTCGGGAGCCCATGAACCGACCTCCACCTATAAAAAGCCACCCCGGGCTCGTCCAGTTGATCAGTGCCACTCCCCCTCCTACAAGCCTCCTATCATAGTGAATCGACCTCAAATGGTCGTCTTCTCCACCTCCGGCCTAGGCGACCGCCGCTGCCTTCTAGTTGATTCCGACGCCATCCAAGCTCCCCCGCTTCATATCCTTCTCTAGTAGCTCCCATTTGATCCCAAGGCCCCGTTCTACCGCTCAATTCTACTCAAAAACGACCGTGGGTGAAAGCCCCGATTCACCTCGCCACCGACGACCATGTGCATCCCTTCAGTTGTGCCCTACCTCCACATGATCGCCAAGACGTCTTGAGCACGTTCATGGGTTCAAACCCCCAAGGGGCGCCGGCGAAGAGCGCCGGAGCTCCGCCCCTGTTGTGGATCGCCGGAGAAGGCGCAACTTAGACCGATCAAACCTAACCAGTGGGCCAGGCGGGACCCACTATCAGTGACCCATAGGTCACGCACACATTGTTAAGTGAAGGCATATTTTCTGAAAGTACATATCCCCTTCTGGAACACATATTCTATCCTAAACGTTTTCTGTTTAAGCCGCCAAGGACCCAGATGTAGTTATTTTAAATCACAAAAAGGTCCATGAGACTAAAACCTTAATAACTTTTAATCTATAACTCCTTTTTAATTGATTCTTTTTCTGACATGCTTCATTTTTCATCTAGTTTATTTTAGTATTTATTGAAAAAATTTCCAAACAACTTTTTAGTACTGTTTTGGATTTATGTGGTTTTTGGATATTTTGAAAATAGGAAAAATGGAGGAAAGATGATTTTTACAAAGTTGTGGAATGAATCAACCTTTCTACACACCCAAGGCAAGCATCTTGAACACTTGGTATGATGACTGCTTGGTTGATTGCTTGCTAGAATTTTTGGAACATGTTTATGTAATTTCAAATGAAATTGCATATAGATGATTATGCATATGTGGTTCCGTGCGAGTATTTTGATCTCACTTAAACATGAAACTTATGTGAGTGTGTTTATGGTCTCATGCAGCACATGCCTATGTTGGTTCTGACTAACCTGTAGGAAAGAATCTGCCACAAATAAAAATGATCGTGAAATAGGAATCTCGTTGTGACGGGAATGATCGGTAATGGCATGTGGGGACATGCCAAGTGGTGAACCCGTTTGGTACCACTAGAGAAACGTATCGTGCTAATCACTACAGGAAATATGAACCTCCTGAGTCGACCATAGATCGAGTGTTGCTCTGGTAACCCCCAAACTTGATACATGCTACCAGATGTCCCTGCCACAGGTAGGGTATGGTTCAGTAAGTTGTTAACCCCTTTCGTGCACACTCCATTCAGAGAGGCCGCGATGAGGATTCCATGGCCTTGGATTAATGCCAGTCATCGGTTCAAGGGGCATGGGTGTATCCGGTTGAGACCAAGAGGGGGGCATCCCTTATTTTTGCGTGTGTTATAAATATGATTGTGATCTCATGCTATTTGAGGTTATGGCCTCCGCGTCTTAGAGTTTTTCTGGAATGATATTTTAGGTGATTCCTGACATCAGGAAAGTTAAGCTAGTGTGTGCTGGTCAGATGTGTTTTCAACCCAAAGGCCATAATCAGAATTAGTCAACATTTCGGGGTTGACTAAAGAAATCCTTTACTTGTGGGTAAAGAGTGCACCCTTTGCAGAGTTTAAAAATCTATTCGAATAGTCGTGTTCGGGGTTAAGGACTACAGTCTGGGAAGGGTGGTGCAGAGCATGATTCAGTCATCACCATGGACACTACACGGACTCATCAAGCACCACATGGAACTATGACAAGAGCTCATGCACGTGCCATCGAAAATGAGGTGAACTCACTCCTTTATGAGATGTATATGGATATGGATGAAACTTGGATGCTACCTCAACAAAGAATGTTATGTGTCATTAGGTATGAGGACGACCCCCATCAAGAAGCTAAGGAACATCCCCAAGGCCTACGAGAAGGGCGCCAAGGCCACAAGGAATAAGGAGGCCACCATCAAGAAGAAGGCAACACCTCTAAGGCGACCCCGTGCGCACGGGCCTCCCAGACCCCATGCCCACGGGCTACCTAGAGAGCTACTGGAAGTGAAGATGCACAACCCGTGTGCACGGGCCTCCAGAACCCGTGTCCATGGGCCTCACCACTATAGCTACCCCGTGCGCACGGGCGTGTACTGTGCCCACAGGACCCCCGCGCGGATGGGGCTAACTTAGCCCGTGCGCACGACCCTCCCAGGATTCGGCCGTGGAGTTTCCTGTTTTGCCCTCCAATTCATCCCTCACCCCAAGCTACCTATATATTCCATGCATAGGACATTTGTTAGGGTTAGCAAAGTATTATGAGACATTAGAGGGATCTTTGCTCCTTGTGCCTCCACCTTGGGGAATCAAGACCTCCTAAGGGAGAAGGATCCCCATCATAGATCATTAAGACCTCCTAACAGATAAGGATCTCTCTAGATCATCAAGACCTCATCTCTTTGGAGTTGAGAAGAACTCTACCATTGTGCTTGTTTTCCTTTGATTGGTCTTGTATTCTTGTGGATCTCAACTATGTTATTCTAGTGGATGTGTAACTGGGTTTTGTTTGAGTGATTTATCTTGTTGTTCTTCCCTTTCCCCCCCTCCAAGTGTGAAAAAATCGTCCACTAGGGTTCCACCCTACAACATCTTTGTATCATGAGTAATGTTGATTCACATCTTGGAGTCCCTACCCCCATATTTTAGCCTAATTTTGTTGCCTTTTGTCCAAATTCCAAAATCACCACAAAAATAGCCCTACCAATTTTTTTTGCATTTGTTGGATCTTGTGATATTTTGTTGATTTGGTCCACGAATTTCTTGTTTGGCAACTGGATCTACCCCTCCCCAACATCCCCAACCTTCCGTACCGGCAAATTTCTCTGATTTTTTGTTTGTTTTTGCCATTGATTTGGGCGTGTTATTGCACAGGCTGAACACCCCGTGCGTACGGCCCCCCGATACCCCGCGCACATGGGCCTCACCTACCCCTTGCGCACGGGCTACACAGAGTGGTTTTCCTTCATCCATTTGGTCCAGTCTTCCACTACTTTCACCACCATTTGTCTTCCACATTACATACACTTCCACCAAACCATTTGGTTTGAGATTTTGAGTTGCGGTTTCCATTTCCTGAGGTGTTTTGGCTAACTAGGGTGGTTCGACATCAACATCACTGCTATTCATCATCGCCACGAACTCGACACCGATAACAACCACTTCATCCTCATACCAACCGTAAGCAAGGACGGTAACCTCGAAAACATCTTGTAATTATCCCTTGCCATTGCATTGATAGCCTCGAGCCATTTTGCGTCACTTACCCATTGAGACTAGCGAGTTGAGAATTGTCGGGCCACGCTCTTTGTGCACCTTAATTAGTGATACGCTTACTGTGTATAGCTATATTTAGCATGCAATCATCTTGCTATCATCATTGTGCCATAAGTCTCTCCCGTGCATATCTTATATACTTGTCTCACATATTGGCTCGCGCATCAAGCATTTTGGCATAGTAAAAAAAAGAGAAAAGAAGAAAAGCTTTTAAGCAAAAGAAGAGAAACAAAGAGCTTGTAAGCAATAGCATTGAGCCATTTTGCATAATTACATCATACTGGATCATACATACATAGCATATTTGGGAGTAAAGACAACACATTACTCTCATAGGTTGGTGAACAAGTGTATCTAGCCCATTTGATCATTCGAGCTATTGTCTCTCTAATATTCGTGCAACAAGATCATTTTCCGTGGTCACAGATTTTGAGCTCATTCCTTGGTTGTGCGAATCCCACTTATCTTTTGTGTGTGTGTTTCCAAGTGATATCCTAGGATTTTGATATATTTGTCTTACTTGCATTTGTGAATCTCTTCAACATTATCAATATCTTGCCTAACACTTGAATGAATTTTGTGCCACTCATCCTAACAAAGCTCCTCGGTAAGCCTTTACTTTTGTAGGTGTGAGAAACGAACCCGGTACCAATTCTACTATTATAGCATTACATTGAGTGATACTCGATACATCCTCAATCTTCGGAAAAGGTAACTTTGGTTTTGTTCTCTCATTTCCTACTAATCCCCTACGTGAGTCATGATGGACAGGCCAAGCACTTCTTCAAACTGACTCTTTGAGGATCAAGATCAAGCGCACGACTACGTCACCAAAGGTCATCTTTTCAGCGTTCAACGAGCTCTCCATCAAGAAAGTGAAGCTTTGGGCGACCGCATCGAGCAACTCAACACTGACCTACATCAATCGGAAGTAAGGAACCGGACTATCTTGACGCCAAGCTATCCACACAAATGGAAGAATTTTGTCACATGATAGTCAACCGCGCATGATCCACTTCATCTTCTTCAAGACGGCACCACTCAATTCGACACTCTTCGGACTCTTCCTCCGACGCAATTCTTCCTCAAGCTTGTTCACATCGTCGCGACGACCATCACAACCCATTGCATGGCAATGAGTTGCAAGACCGACTTCGAGAATGCAAATGACATTGCCGCCAAGAACAAGATGCCATGGACCAAGAGCAACCTCGACAACCACAGCGTCAAGCAACTCAAGATGGCGACGCACTATAGGAAGAGCAACAGCACCATGAGGAACAACCACTTGAGGCACAACGTCCTCTCCGCGAAGCCACACGCACTGTTGAAGAGAATAACCGCCGAGCGCGTGAACAAGAGGAAGCACTCCAGCAAGAGCAACAAGACGCAGCCGCTCGCCTTGAGGAGAAACAAGAAAGGAGGAACCATGCACAAATCCCTCGGCCTCAACATCAAGCGGAGCGAGAGATTGAGGACCCTCCTCCACACCAAGAGCGACATCACCATCATCACTATGATGAAGAACAATGCTACGACAAGCTCAAGTTCACCATGCCCAAGTTCTCCGGAAGCACCGATCCTGAAGAATATCTCTCATGGGCATTGAAGGTCGACAAGATATTATGTCTTCACAATTATGAGGAGGAGAAGAAAATCTCCATGGCCCCGCTCGAGTTTCAAGACTATGGCCTCATTTGGTGGGAACAAGTGATCGAGCAACGAAGGGAGAAAGGCGAACCCCCATCACTACTTGGACACAAATGAAGGATGTCATGGGAGCTTGCTTCGTGCCCACACACTATATATAGTCGTGATCTCTTCAAGAATTTGCAACTTCTCAAGCAAGGCACGAAGACGGTGGAAGAATACTACCAATAAATGGAGATTGCCATGATATGAGCCAACGTCAAGGAAGATGACGAGCAGACTATGGTGCGCTTCTTGAATGGACTCAATCACCCAATAAAGAAGATTGCCTACTTCCAACCTTACTCCAACCTCCTCGAGGTAGTTCACCAAGCGACCAAGGCGGAGCAACAAGTGCAAGATGACTTCAAGTACTCCAAGTACTCTTCCAAGATCTACGGCTCATACAATCAAGCTTCCACAACTTTGGCACCTTCTTCTACGGCTCGAGCCTCACCAAGTACTGGCAAAAAATTAAGTTCCAAGCAAGCTATGACATCTTCGAGTCGTCCATCGGCAAGCACCTACAAGTCCAAAACTTCATCATCAACTACTCCACCGGATGCTACCACCAAGGCAAGTTCAATCCAATGTTTCACTTGCCAAGGCCGTGGCCACAAGAAGTACTAATGCCCCACGAGGCACACCATGATTGCCAATGATGACGGCACCTACGACTCCATGAAGGAAGAAGAAATGGAAGCACTTGAACACGTGGCCATGAACCGTCAAGTGAATGAAGATGAAGATGCTCAAGTCTTTTGCAACAATGATTCGAGCCCTGTTCTCGTTGTCTCTAAGGTCTTGACACTTCAACAACAACAAGACGAGGACCAACATTGCCACATATTCCACACCAAAGCGGGCATACAAGGACGTTCCGTCAAGGTCATCATCGACGGCGGAAGTTGCCATAATTTGGCAAGCGAAGAATTATGCTCCAAGCTACAATTGGTCAACAAGGAGCACCCTCGCCCCTACAAGGTCCAATGGCTAAGCGACTCTGGCACCATTCAAGTGGAGCACACCATTCAAGTTTCCTTTAAGATCGGCGCATATGAAGACACCTTGGAGTGTGATGTGGTTCCTATGTCTTTGTGCCATCTCCTCTTAGGAAGACCTTGGCAATTTTCGACCGCGGCGTCATAGAAAATCGGCGGACCAATCACTGTATCTTCAAGATGAAGGGCAAGGAGTACGTGCTACAACCCATGTTGCCAAGTCAAGTGATCGCCAACAAGCAAGCTTTAAAACATCATGGAGAGACTAGTAAGAGAGTGAACCACCCAAAAGAGAGTGAGCGCCACAGCCAAAATCGACCGACTCCACGATGAGCGACAACAACCTAGTTCTCCTAGCCACCAAAAGAGATGTGAGGGATGTGAGTGAGAGCCCATCGAGTGTTCTTCACTTTGTACTTGTGTGCAAAGATGAAGCGGTGAGGACTAATGCTTCACAACATCTTCCTTTGGTTTTGTCTCTGTCACAACCCTAGTTTAGTAATGCACTTGGGCTAGTCTTGCATGTTGCATCATGTCTAAATTTCAATTAAATTTGAAATGGGGGTCCAGCAAACCCTAGCACCCACCTGAAATACTAGGATCAACTGAAAATATCTTCAATGAACCCAAAATGCCCTTCAGAAAAGTTCATCATTTTTAAATGGGTGAAAGCCTCTTCCAAAAATGGTGCACATTTTCCTAGGTCATCTCTGGATTTTTGAATTAAATCGAAATGTATTTGAATTTGGGCATTTAATTACTATAAATACTTTAAAATGGTCAAATAATTCTGAAACTAAATGTCGGCCACTGGAATAATTCAGAAAGTGTCCACTAATCATCTCAGGATTTTACAAAATGATTTAGTATTTTTACTAAATCGAAACAAAGGAATAAAAATAGAAAACAAAAGAATTAGAAAAGAGAGAAAGAGAAGGACTCACCTAGGCCTTACCTGTGCCGGCCCAGCCCAGCTGGCCCCCTGTCAGTCATCTTCTTGACCGTGCCAGAAGGATAGCGCGTGCGTGGCTGACGCGCGTGAGCATGCGCCTTGCAACCTCTTGCTTGCTGCCGAGTCCCTGGATGCATGGATGAACGCCTTGGTGACGTCCCAATCACTCTAACCCCCTCACTCGCCCCCTGCACTTTCTCTCACCCTCCCAACGCCATGGCCGAGAGCCATGCGAGCTCGCCACCGTGAACCCCATGACCACTGCCTCTCCCTCGCCCCTGGAGCTGTCCACGAGCTCTGCCAAGCAACGCCAGACACGCTGTAATGCCTCCACTACGCCTTCTTCAACCTTTAGAAGCCGAAGATCGACATCGCTGTTTCGCCCGCACCGGACCTCCCTCGAGCCTACTGACCTTCTCAATGTGATCATTGTGAGCCTCCGCGCTGAACCACTCTCTTGCGCCTCGCGTTTGCGAGCTCTAGGTCATACCTCCATCGAGGTCGAGAACCACCGCCGCCTTAGCTTGTCACCAACGATGCTCCGGTGACCATTTGGTCCCGAGCGTGCATCCATCGTGCTCGCCGCATCTCGTAGACGTCGTAGGTGCGAAGCACGCATCGCCACGGCCACGTAGCCCTGACCCGGTGCACACCCAAATGCTGGCCTCCATTGCCGAGCTCGCCACCGTCGTTCTAGGTCGCCTCCAGCGACACCACCTGCACCAGTCGATGCGGATGAGTTCCCTCGTCCCGTAGATGCCCTCAGCCACCCATTTGGTCGCCAGAGGTGCGAACCCGAGCCCTCCGCCGTGTCTATCGTCACTGGCATCGAGCCGCCGGTGGTTTTGACCCCCGTGGGTCACTGACATGTGGGCCCAGGCCCTGAATTAACCTTGGTTAGAATTAGCACTAATGTTAATTGGGTTAGTCACTGACATGCGGGGCCCACTAGTCAGTTTGACCTAAACTGTCCCTGTTGACTGCTTACGCCATAATGATGTAATGCTGACGTAATAAATCATTTTCTGGAATTAGTTTAATTTAGGATAACCAGGAAATTCCAAAAATGGTTTAAACTTTAGGAAATCATATAAAATCAACCGTAGCTCAGATGAAAAAGATTTATATACGAAAAATGATTAGAAAAATCCAATCTGTCCAATGGTGCTATTTACGTGCATGACAAAGGATTGAATGACATTTGAAAATTCATATGTAGAGTTTGAATTTGAACCCTTGGTTCAAATCAACTCAAACCAATCTGTTGATTAGGTGCATTAGCTCAAACACACAAATTTTGCCATGTCATGATCATGCACCATATTGTTGCATGTTGCGATGTATTGATTGTATCTTCGATATGTTCTCCGCGGTAGGTTCTGCTCCCGAGGATATTCATGAGTATCCAGCTGAAGGGAAGTACCCTTCTACCACTCTGTCAGGTAAGCAGCCCCAATTGAACATTTCGATACAATGCCATCCTCTCACTCATGCTCTCTTTTACTGCATTTAAGACAACAATGTTTCAACTGCTACTTGCTATGGTAGTTGAACCCCTTTCCTCTGCATGACCTGTCATTGCCATAGTAAATACCTGAAACCCATTAGCATGTGTAGGAGTTGATTGAGCCATGTTGTGTTCCTACCATGCTATGCCTGCTATGCTTAGAGTTGTGTCAGGTCTGATTCATCTTGGTGATGGATTGGAGTGAAATGCTTATGTTCTGGTAATGAGAGTCAAGTGTTGAACCTATTTTGGTAAAGGTATCGATGAGATGCCATGTACGAGTTCATGGAGGGTTGTTTCATTGGAACCGTCCTTAAGAATTGAGTTCCGTATGTGTTCGAAGATTAGCTACTACCACACATTGGGCTCCGGTAACTCGACCCCTCTCGGCTTATGAATCGCCATGTCCTCTGTCCAAGAGTTGCAAGTAGTTTCTAGTGTTTGTTGCATGCTAGAGGCCGTGCGTAGCGCTGACCTTAGGGTGGGCTATGTTGCGGTAGGCAAGTGGCACGGTGTACCAAGTGGCACCCGAATGGCGGGCTTGGGAACCCCGCACACATCGTTTGGGGCCGTAGTGGAAACCTCGACCGGACTTCCTTGTGGATCAGTCTCAAATAGGTGATAAACCTGGACTAGAGACTTGTGTGGTTAGCCAGGTCGTGGCCGACACCCTCATTGGGCTTCCGCTTGAAGGTTGCCGAGTACATGTCGTGTAAACAACGGTGAGAGCGTGTGTGAAGAACTACACCCCTGCAGGGTTACCAAACTATTCGAATAGTCGCGTCCTCGGATCTGGACTACTTGGGAACTTATGTTGTTCATAGACAAATTAAATGGTTACTCATAAAAGTATCAAGACAAGTGTGAGTGTCGTGGATGGGCCTCTTGTAGGAAGATGGGAGAGGATCCATGGTAGTGTATTATCATGGTGATTAGTGGACTCGTGTACACTATCTCATCTTATTCAAACAACCAGTAGTCGTAGTATAGGATAGCCAAGAGTCAAAGCTGGCTTGCTGCAATAAACACCACTACCCCCTTTGTTAATACTGTTGCATGAGTAGCTAGATCTGTTGTAAGACTTGCTGGGTACCTTTATACTCATGTATGCTTAATAAACTACTGCAGAGGAGAATGCCAACAACTCTGGTGGGTTCTATGTAGACCTCGACGTTGACGAGTGACTTGCTACCTAGGTGGAAAATCCCGCGCCTGTGGAGGGTCCTTGTAGATAGACAGGCTTCTACATCCTTCTTCCGTTCTAGTAGTCTATACCCAGCCAAGTAAGCTTCCTTATGTGCTTGTATGTTTGTACGACTTGAGTGTTGGGTCATGTGACCCCTACCTGTATGAACATGTTATGTATGGTTCTTCAGAGCCTTTTAAATAAATACTTTGAGTCGTAGAATGTTGTGATGCCATGTTGTATTTACACATATCGTGCATATTGTGTCTATGTTTGAAATGCACCGGTATGTGTGGGGTTCGACACCTAGTTATCTACCTTGGCAGCCTTCCCTACAGGGAAATGCCTCCTAGTGCTTCCACTGAGCCCTGGTAGTTTGCTAGTGCTCCGGAACACATGGATTGACTGACATGTATCCTTCTTTTCTCCTGTGTCTGTCCCTTCAGGGAAATGTCACGTGATGTTTTACTGGAGTCCTTGTACCTTGCTACGACTCGGTTGCACACGATGATGATCGACATGTGCATTGCTGGGTTACGTATGCATGACCTGTATGTTTGTGCCACCTTGGTTTATTACTAGTCAATCTGGCCCGGGTTCTCTGTCATATGGATGCTAGCATCACATTCGTATACGTGAGCCAAAAGACGCAAACGGTCCCGGCCAAGGTAAAGGTGGCAGCCGTGGTGTCGGAGTGGGAGCATGATCACCTATGGGGCAGGGGTGCCCCATTGTTGTTTGGCATGGGGACGGCCGCATTGCACAAAGAGCAAAGGCAGTGGGGGACAACGCGGCGATGGACCACTCATTTTTACCCAGGTTAGGGCCGCTTTGCAGCGTAAACCCCTACTCCTGCTTTGGTGGATTGATCTGGAGGTGGAAGAAGGCGCAGAATGCACCAGCCCGGCAAGGGTGCCTCGGGGGTGCAGTCACGCGCGTACAAGTGTAGGGGGTCGAAGTGTTCAAACCCTTTGCTAGGTTGCCTCGGGCCTCCTTTTATAGGTTAAGGGGCGACCACAGTGGCAAAACAGTCATTTGGGTATGATTAGATAGCTAACAGTGCTATCATACCTAACTCTGGCAGTTAGGACAAAGTGCATTAAATGCACTGCTAGGTGTCGTGCCGAGGGCGAATCCCGACAAGCTTGTCACGCCGCTTATCTGCCTCTTCTTATCAACTTGACACGCCTTCTGGACGGGTGTCAATAAAGCTAATCTCTTCTACTTGAAGCTGCCATGTGCTTGAAAGGATCCACCTGGTTGTTTAACACCTTGCACTACACAGATTAGTGACTTGGGTGCAGTGAGGTGGAGCGGTGGCGTCTTGGTGGAGGTTCCTTGTTGAAAGAGCTTGGCGGGGTTTGGTTTCGGCGGCCCCGGCAAGCCTGCCGGGGCAAATCTGGACTTGTCATTGGGGTGGCCTCGACCTGGCCAGCCTCTCCTGCCTGGCAAGGGAGGCTTTCCCAAGGTGGCCTTCTGCTATCTTGTTCTTCTTAATGCTCTCCTTGATCTCACGAAGAGCGGCTTCTCTGGCTTGACTTCGTGTCATGCATTGGTGCTGGATGTATGATCGTCAGCACGCCTGTTGCTACTTCTTGAGCTTGCATTGATTTTTCCCTTGAAGAGGAAAGGGTGATGCAGCAAAGTAGAGATAAGTATTTCCCTCAGTTAAGAACCAAGGTATTAATCTAGTTGGAGGCACAAACAAGTCTCCAATCTATGCACCTGCACAAACTAACAAACACTTGCACTCAACGCGAAAAAGGGGTTGTCAATCCCTTCACGGTCTCGAACAAGAGTGAGATCTAATAGAGAAAGGTATGAAAGATTACTAAAATGTAAAACAAAGTAAAAACAAATAAATTGCAGTGAGGTATTTTTGGGTTTTTTTGGTTTATAGATCTGAAAATATATGATGGAAAATAGACCCGGGGGCCATAGGTTTCACTATAGGCTTCTCTCTTGAAAGAAAATAATACGGTGGGTGAACAAATTACTGTCGAGCAATCGATAGAAAAGCACAAAGTTATGATGATATCCAAGGCAATGATTATGAATATAGGCATCATGTCCGTGTCAACTAGATCGAAACGATTCTGCATCTACTACTATTACTCCACACATCGACCGACTCCTGCCTGCATCTAGAGTATTAAGTTCATAAGAACAGAGCAACACTTTAAGTAAGATGACATGATGTAGATGGATAAACTCAAGCAATATGATGAAAACCCCATATTTTTACCCTTGATGGCAACAATACAAATACGTGCCTCACTACCCCTACTATGTCACTGGGTGAGGACACCGCAAGATTGAACCCAAAACTAAGCACCTCTCCCATTGCAAGAAAAACCAATCTAGTTGGCCAAACCAAACCGATAATTCAAAGAGAAATACAAAGATACTAAATCATGCATAAAAGAGTTCAGAGAAGACTCAAATAATATCCATAGATAATCTGATCATAAATCCACAATTCATCGGATCTCGACAAACACACCGCAAAAGAATATTACATCGGATAGATCTCCAAGAACATCGAGGAGAACATTGTATTGAAGATCAAAGAGAGAGAAGAAGACATCTAGCTACTAGCTATGGACCCATAGGTCTGTGGTAAACTACTCACGCTTCATCGGAAGGGCAGCAAGGTTGATGTAGAGGCCCTCCGTGATCGAATCCCCCTCCGGCAGGGTGCCGAAAAAGGCCCCAAGATGGGATCTCACGGGAACAGAGGCTTGCGGCGGCAGAAAAGTATTTTGGTGGACGCTTCTGGTCGTTTTGGAATTTATAGGCCAAGAATTAGGGTTGGAGGACTACCGAGTGGCCCACAAGCCAGGGAGCCCCCCCAGGGCATGACCTTAGGGCTTGTGGTGCCCTCGGGACTCTTCTGGTCCCCTCTCCAAGCTCCGTGGATGTCTTCTGGTCGAAGAGAAATCATCGTAAAGTTTTATTCCATTTGGACTCCGTTTGATATTACTTTTTTGTAAAACTCAAAAACAAGGAAAAAACAGAAACTGGCACTGGGCTCTAGGTTAATAAGTTAGTCCCAAAAATAATATAAAAACAGAAATGTTAGGAGGGGTGCAGAAATAAAAAGTAATCATAAAATGTTTCGCCACGGTGATTCGAAAGAGTGACCTCAACTAACCAGTGGCACATGTAGCGATAGAAGGATGGGCACGTACACGGACATGGACCACTCCTCAGTACACTATCCGCATAGCCTTTTCGTTTTGCAGGTTGGTCTACCTAGCCGTCTAATCAACTGCCTGCATGCCACTTCTCCCATTTACTTCTCCATCGGGAACCGATTTTCCTTGGCTTCTTCACCTCTCCTTCATTTGCATTCAAACCCCACTGGACTCGATTCACATCCTCCTTGAGTAATTCCCAAGCCCCTTTAAATAATCATCTTCTTTAGTTAGACTATCCATCTTAATCCTAATTCTCCAAACCATAGCCCTCCGGTCCGGCGGTTCCAAATGGCGAAAGAGATCCCTATGTAGATTTTTAGCGTCATACATGTCCTTGTCGAAGGCTCGTTGAGCATAGTTGCCACCGTCACCGACCACCCAAGGGTTGTTCAGGAGTGGATCAACAATGTATCCAACTCCCTCCAAAAGGTGGAGATGAAGGTCGTCGGTCTCGACGCAGAGTGCATGGAGTGTGCCACTGGGAAGATCCAACGCGCCGTTGTCCTTCAACTGTGCCTCGAAGATGAAGTTTTGGTGTATCACATCATACACGTGCCCTCCATACTAGGTGAGCTCCAAGATTTCATGTCTCGGGAGGACATATACTTCTGTGGGGCAGCCATCGAAGGGGAAGAAGCTGGCGCCATACAACCTTGACTTGAAAAACATCGCTGACCTACAAACCAGAATTCATGTAGAGGATTGTGATAAAAAAAACACCATCCCTGTTTGACGTAGCAAATTTTGTGCTCGGAACAAATCTTGAGAAGGGTGACGAGACGCTGGGATTAAGGTCGTCTGGATGGGAGAATTATCTGTTGACCTACGAGTGGATAAAATATGCTGCCCTCGATGCCCGTGTGAGTTTCGAGATAGCTCCAAGGTCGAAAGAGCTTGTTGCGAAGCCGTCTCCCACAGAAAATGAGAAGAAGAAGAAGAAGAAGAAGAGAAAGAAGAAGAAAGAAGAAGAAGAAGAAGAAGCTGCACCAGCAGCAGGGCATTATAGATGGATGAACTATTTCCTCTCTGTGTACATTGATATAGATGAACTATTTCGCTGGTGTGCATGTCTTTGGAACAAGTGTACTCTATGTACATTGATATAGGTCCGCTTGACTATAATGAACTATTTATTCGCCTACTTTTCTCTACTACTACTTGCAGTGAGCGGTATGCAATGCATGTGTCATGTCTACCGCGGCCGTCTACCGCAATGCATGTGTCAGTAGACATGAAAGCTTGTCCATGGAAGTTGAACCACGACGACCATCACGTTTCTACCACTACCACACGCGATTCCCACGACGCCGCTCCAACCCACGCCACCACGTCCCCCGACGTGCGCCTCACCCCTCTCGGCCCCAATACTCCTCTGCCTTTGTGTGCATGACATGTGGGCCAGTTGAACTGCGGCGACCATCAAGTTTCTACCACAGCCACACGCGATTGGACGCGGCTTGCATGCTCCGCTCCTGGCTCCGATCCGTACTCTCGCACCATCCAATTTTCATCCAGCGGCTGTGACACATTTTGTCCCCGGCATCACTCCTCAGCCACAAATATAATAAAATAAAATAAAGGCCCGTCTTTGCCTTCTACTTCTGTAATACAGGTAGTACCCGCCGGTGTGGCCATCTACGCCTCGTAACACCCCGATATCCAGCTGTGGCACCCTCGCCACGGCCAGGCCACCACCGGCCGGTTCATCTCGAACGAGTGAGTTGCGAACGCCGCCGCGACAACGGCCAGCTAGGCATCTCGAACCACACCGATGCTGATTCCCCGTAGCCGACCTACGCTGGCCCGTGGCCGCATGCCGTTGAGCCGCGCATCAACGTACGACGGTAGGAACGGCTCCAGGCTCGTTGGCTCAACTACGTCGAGTACATCACGTTCGCAAACCGGTATCCGTTGAGCAGGTTGCTCCCGCCCACGAGCACACGCCTATACGTATCCAGCATTCCAGCCTCGCCGCTGAGTTGTACATCCTCGGGACGGTGCAAGCGGTCGAAATCTCTAGCCCAAGTCGAGCTATGTGCCCCGGGTAGATCACTGGCTCCCGCCCGAGCTCATCCAGAGCACGAGCTAGTAAACGTCATGCGACACGTCACAACAGACAAGCACCTCGACATGCGTTGGCCGGGCAGAGACTTTTCTTGGCCACAAGCTCCATGGTCTCTTCCAACGGTGTGGTACTGCAGTCGAACATGCGGGTAAAATACTACGGGAGCAGCTGCATGTGCATGGCCCAGACACCGATGTTAGCGTGGAGGAGGTGCTACTCGCTGGCGGCGCAGCGTGCTACATGGGTTAGGCAGGCACCTGTTGCCACTCTCGAAGGACGAGCAGGAAAGGAAAGGGTCTTGCATGCGTGTACAGATTCATGCAGGAAATTATTTCCTGGAAATACAGCCTTTGTTTACCTTTTTTTGAGGCTATAGATGACCCACACGAGGAAATCTATTACAGTATAACCGTTGGATGGAAATTAGTTGTGCTGGAGTACGGATCGGAGCATGGGAGGGGAGCAGGCAAGCCTCGTCCCACTTGATTCCCATGACGCCGCTCGAACCCATGACACCACACGTCCGCCGACCTGCGACTCACCCCTCTCGGTCCCACCGCCCCTCTGCTTTTATGAGAATGACATGCAGCCCAGCCGCATTTAGGGTCCACATATCATTGACTCAAAGGCAGGTGAAATAGCCGCTGAAGCTCGGTCCCGTGGGCCCCGAGAGGGAAATGTAACTCCTGCGCCAGGCCTTGTGGTGCTCCCGCAGTACGAACTCGTGCCAAACCCGGAATTTGTTTCTTACTACTACCAATGTGCCGGCCCGTGCATTGCAATGGATACAAAGTAGTAGAATAATACTTGTTCACAAACTTGAAAATATAAACACTCTAGTTTTGATATACATATATCAGTAAAAATAAATTATGCTTCACTGAAGACATATTCCTCGGGCTGGTTTGATGAGGTGAGGGGCGGGTGTGGCTGGTTTCAAGATAATAATAGATTTTTAAAACATTGGAGCAGATATTTTTTTCTAACATTTTGTAGCATGGCACGGCATCCGGTGCACCTAAGCGTCTGAAAAAAAGTGGAGTGCACTCTAAAGATATTTACATGCTCCCATTTAGTGGAGTGCACTCTAAACACATTATCTATTTGTTTTTCTCTAGCCTTTCCTAGCCATGCAACCAAGCCACATAAGCTAGTCATGCATGCAATCCATAAATTGCAATATACTCCAGCATGCAATGCCGCCACATCATCTATTTATGCCTGTTAGTCATAGGTTGTTTTTTGCATTAGTCCAAATATTAATGTTCCATAAAACTAAACTCCAAATGTCCACTGGAGCTGTGGCAGAGGACATACGACGGGGGCGGTGGAGGCATCTTCGTAAGAGGAGGAGAGCTCGAAGGATAATCTTGCATGTCCGCCGCCGCCTGCATATCGGCGCGGGACTCCTCGAGCGCCCACTGGAGCTCACGCTCCTCCAGGGAGCGGCGGAGTCACGGGATTTTCCTAAACTACGATGGGCACCATGCAGTACTCCTCGTAGCCGGGGGCGCGGTGCTCGCGTCTCGACTCCTGGGGTACTGAGCACCCGCTCAACCACCTCGTGAGCCGCGAGGATGCCATGCTCGCGGCCGTGCTGTTGGAGCACACGCTCGTGCGCCTGAGCGGCGAGGATGCGATGTTCGTGGGCGTGCTGCCAGAGCACACACTCATCCACGTCGAGAGCGGCGACGATGCGATGTTCGCGGGCGAGCATGCTGCTGGAGAACGCGCTCGTCCACATTGTGAGTGGCGAGGATGCGATGTTCACGGGTGTGCTGCTGGAGCACGCGCTCGTCCACGTCGAGAGTGGTGATGATACGATGTTCGCGGGCATGCTGCTGGAGAACACGCTCGTCCACATTGTGAGCGGTGATGTTGCGATGTTCGCGGGCGTGCTCTCAACGATGCGATGCTCGCGGGCATGCTGCTGGAGAACCCGCTCGTCCACATTGCGAGCGGCGAGGATGCGATGCACCTCCTCGTGACCAACCAGGGTGTGCTGCTGGAGCACAGCTACCCCTCGTGGCCAATGAGGGCGAGCCGCTAGATCACACTGTCCTCTGCGTGGACAGTCAACGCACGCTACTCGCAGCCGTAGAGGGTGTGCTCCACCTCGGCGATGTCGGAGACTCTGTCCTCTTCCCAGGCCGCGGCGCCGTCCACTTCAGCAACGACTGCATGCTCATGTGGGTGTTGTGTCCGTATGGGAGCTTCGAGCTACAGTACCAGTGGGGGCGGGGGGTGACCAAGGTTGTCAGAATCGCGATTTTGAATCGGATCGGAGCTCTGATGGTAGGATCGCAAATCATAGAATCTTCACCATCAGGATCATAAAATCGTAGATTCTATTAACTAAAATCGTAGAATCATAGGGGTTAGTTTGGATCGTAAAGTCGTAGAATCGTATAATAGAATCGCGATTCTGACAACCTTGGGGGTGACCTTTTCGTGGTTTCACATGGACTGAGGAGAAAAATAGAATCGGAAGTAGCACAATATGTTGGAACATGTCGGAGGATGGCTGGCAGGAGCAGTACAACAAACATCACATGCACACCATATTTTGAGAAGGGTTTAATGTAATTTGTGTGAAATGGGTCTGTGTGATGTACGAGTAGTACATCCATATCATTGACATTCATGCATGCAACAAACATTTGTGTGCATGATTTCACCCTATTTTCTTATTCTGTTTGGGAGTGGATTTGATTTTTGTAATCGGAGCTCATTTTTGTACTTGATTTTAATTTAGACTATGCATGTATTATTGCGAGAGAGATATATAGAGAGAATATTTGTGTGACAAAGAGGGGGGCGGGGCAGCGATACCTAACGAGAGAGGGGCATGTGCGTGTTGGAAAGACTTTGTGTGTCGTAGAGAGAGGAGTGTTCGAAAGGGAGAGAGAGGGTGTGTGTGTGTGTTAGAGAGAGAGAGAGAGAGGTGCATCTAACGTCGGGATCGACAAGGTTACGAGGTTGCGGATATGGAAGAGCGATAGTGTGTGCGATGAAGGGACACATAGACAACGTCTGTTTGCGTGTGAGAGAGCTGGATAGACCTCGACAGCACGGTGATCTTGTCGTAAGCACAAAATCAACCTGAATAACGAGATGGAGTTCCTCCAAGCAACCGAAGAATCGGCTAGAACTAAGATAATGCAATCGTAATTGCCAATATGAAGTAATTAAGGATAATGGTGGGGTTGCTGGTACTGAACAAAAGGCGGTAGTCGTACACACACCCCGCAAATGCAAATTATAGCGAAAACAAAACAATGTGTACACAACAACGAGAGTTCTAACGTAGAAAAAGGGTAGTAGCCTTATTTATATATATAGACTATATTACTATATTTTTTATTTGTATAGTTATATCTATATCTATTCCACTCCCTCCGTTTGTAATTTACTCCGCCCATATATAGCTTTGACAGCATCCAAATTTTATAAAGCTTGACCGAATTTGGTGAAAACAATATGAACATTTACACTAACAAATTTACACGATGTGGAAATAAAAGCAATGATGAATCAAATGATATATATTTGGTGGTGTATATGTTAATACTTTTTCCTACAAATTGTTGAAAGGATACAAAGTTTGACTTTAGAGAAACCCAATATGCGGTATATGTATTATACATTCTATATTCATTATTTTTTCGGAGTCAATGCATGTATTTGCACGTACACAATATAAACCATTGATTGATGTTGATCCACTGGTCCAGGTGGCTGCAATTCGGATCTACTATAGTACCCATACACGTTCTTCTCGAATGACCAGCACGACAGTGTGATCGATCCTAACAAGAAGCTCTAAATAAGACCTCCATATGTGTGGCGCCCCCGGCTCAATCGTGCACTAATCATACATGCAAACATGCACGATCAAGCATAGGGACTCACGGGAAAATATCACAACACAACTCTAACACAATTTAAACGAAGATCCACAATATTACAGACCAGGGATCCGAAGATCCGAATACATAAGTCAGTCATACAAATATTATCTGAGTACAGACATAGTTAGACAAGTTTTGCCTTAAGAAGGCTAGCACACACAACGACACTAGATCGAAAGGCGTTGGCCTCCTGCCTGGGAACCTCCGATCCTACTCCTGGTCGGCTGGCTCGATCTAGTAGTACATGCCCTCAGGACCCTCCTGGTAGTAAGCTCCTGAGGTGGCATCTGGCTCCTGGACTCCATCGTCTGATGTATCATCAAAGTGGGGTATGGTGAAAAGAGAAAGTAAAGCAACCGTGAGTACTCATCCGAAGTACTCAGCAAGCAAGGATCTATACTACATATGCAACATTATCAATGGAGAAAGGCTGTATATGTGGACTGGGCTGCAGAAATGCCAGAATAGAGAGAAGGCCTAGTCCTATCGAAGACTAGCATCTTCAAACATCTTCACAAGTCATCATCTTGCAGCAATAGAAGAGAGTAGAATAGCATTTTATTTAGCAAACATGTTGAAGCAAAGCCTAGAGATCCTTCCTCGACTCCCAGCGAGAAAGCGATCCCGAAGCTTCAATTAAGTAACAAGTATCCAGTTCAAGTAGTAGATCGGGATACACAAACTGAGCATCCTTTACCGTAGGACTGGCTATCGATAGATTATTCATCCCTGCAGGGGTGCACTACTGTTACCCAACACGCTCGATCAACTCTGGCTGGACACACTTGCTGGGTAATGCCCGGCCTCGGAAGATCAACACAAAGCAGCGCCCTACCTAGGCTTAGCAGAGAGGTCAACACGCCGGACTAACCTATGCACCCAGAGGTCTTGGGCCATCGCCCTGGGCACCCTGCATGTTGCGTGGCTGGCCGGGGTGTAGGCGCGACACTGAACTCGTCAGTGAAGTATCAAGCCCAGTCCCGGCGATCAGCCCGCATGGTGAATCGTGACGTCTGATGAGCTTTCGGGAGAAACGTACTTCGCAGAGGGCCCCATAACCATTATCCCGCGTGGTGGTAGTGCGTATAGGGCACGTCGACCCACTCAGATCACACACCCAAATCCAATAGGCTCATTTAGTATCACGCGGAGACAACCAGAGTTTCTGAAGCTCCGCCACAATATCACACTCGAGTGCCCTTCCGGCACACTCGACATCACAGATCCCCAGCGGGTACCCACCAGGGTAGACCCGCCTGTAACAAAGGTCAAGTAACCGTGTGGTCATAACGTCAAGGGGGAAACCCGAGGGATCACCCTCGGCGGATTCCTCTCGATGAAATCATCAGGGTGAACGTATGAGGTATTACCCTCGAGGTTCATACTGAGGGGTTGCACGACAGAGTCGTATCGGAAGTGGAGAAGGAGGAATCACCCTCGATGACCACAACCGAACAGCTACACTGCAGAGTATTCATCAGGAGTGCGTTACGAGGTATCACCCTCGGCACTCGATAGTTACTATGCAGAGTCGTACAACTAAGGGGGGGTGAAGTGAGGTGTCGGTCTCTGGTCGACGATCACGTTGATCGAGACGTCGATGATCAAGCAGGGGTAACAAGGGAAAGGCAGTGGGGGTCACTGATGGTTCACTACCAACCTATACTAAATAGTTTAACATAGGCAGGTAAGGTAACAATGAACAGGTTACAAAGTAGGCTATGCATCAGGTTAGGAGCATACATTAACAGTAGCAAAATCTAATGCAAGCAGGAGAAATGGAATGGGCGATATCTGGATGTTCAAGGGGGGGGGGGGCTTGCCTGGTTGCTCTGGCAAGAGAGAGGGGTCGTCAACGGGCTGCTCGTCGGTAGTGTAGTCGTACCCAGGTGTAGCATCGTCGGTCTCGGCGTCTATCGAGAGAGAAGGTGGGGGAGAGAAACAATAAATTCACGGCAATAATGCAAACAATATGCATGACATGTCTAAATGCTATGGAGAGGTGTTCTACTGCCTAACTAAATGATTTAGTTAAGTTAGGAATTTATCCGGATTTATTTAATTAACGTTGGGCACTATTCATTTATCGAATTCGGTCTAAAAGTTCAATGTTCATATAGCTAGGGGCATCTGACAGGAATACGGAGGACGTATTCGGGTTCGTATCGAAATTCTGAGCAAGTTTCATATATAAATTATTTTTCATCGGAGTTACTGTTTATTTTATATGATTTTCCAAAGTTTTTATTAATTTCTGGAATTTAATTATTTATTTAAAATCAACATTATCCGAAACAGTGTATGCTGATGTCATCATGACGTCAGCATGATGTCAGCAGTCAATCTGACAGGTGGGGTCCACCTGTCATTGACTGTTTAGTCTAATTAGGGTTTAGCTATTTAATTACTGTTTAATTAAACTAACTGCTTAATTAGATTAACCTAATCAGAGTTAATTAGCTTAATTAATTTACTAATTAATTAATTAATTAATTATTTTATTAATTCATTTTTCATTTCTCTTCTTTTTTTAAACGTTTCTGGGCCGTGGGCCCATTCGGTCAGTGGCTCAGGGCGTCGGGCCCCACTGGGCAGTGGCCCAGGAGGCCACAGCGGCTTGCGCGTGTGCGCGGGTGCGCGGCGCGGCCAGGGGCGAGCGGGTGCCGGGCGCGGTGACCGCGGGCGGCGAGCGGCGAGGCGGACCAGCGGAGCAGAGCAGCAGCGGCAGCGGGGTGACTGCGGTGGCGCGACGGCGAGCGGGAGCACGGCGCGGACCAGCAGCTGCGGGCAGCAGCACGAGGGCGACGGAGCTCGGCAGGGCACGAGGTGCGGGACGCGGGGCGGCAGCGCGGCGGGACGGGCGCGGGCGCGCGGCGAGCGAGGCCGTGGTGAACGCGCACGAGCGGGCGAGCGCATGCGTGCGGGGCGAGGCGAGAGACGCTGGGGGCGGGCGCGCTCCGGTGCGGGAGCGAGGGAGAGAGAGGAGGCCGAAGCCTCACTGGCATTGCAGGGGAGAGGGGGCGGCGAGGCTCGGTGATGCGAGTTGGGGAGGAGGACGAGGAAGACGGCGAGCGGCGACGGGGCGCGGCGTCGGGCGGCGGCGTCGAGCGCGGCGAGCGGCGGGCGTCGGCGTCGGCCCGATCCAGAACTGGATCGGGGGGGGGGGGAGGGGATACGAGGGGGGATGGGATCGGGGGCTAGGGTTTCGGGGTCCCTGGGGCCATATAGGCCAGGGGGGAGTGGGGTGGGCCGGCCGGCTGGGCCATGGCCCAGTTGGGCCAGGGGTTTCCTTCTCTTTTTATTTTTTTGTTTTGTTTTCTTTTTTAGTTATACTTATTTCCTGTTTTGTAATTAGTTAGGCCTCAAAAATTGGTTTGGAGACAATTGGAGTTCACACAAATTTTATAATAAATAAAATGCACTAAACCTTGCTGTTTTGGTAAAGTTAGAGCCTCCTAATTAATTTATTAATTATTGGTTACAATTTTAGAATAGTCTCTGGAATATTTGCTATTTATTGAACATTTTAGTTTCTATGTTGAACAGCTTTTATTTTCCACTTTCATTTAAATTTGAATTTGAGTTAGGAGTTGAAATGCAATATGATGCTAATGATGATCATGCACTGTTAAACACGCTGACTTGTCATTATCAAAAGTGCTTACTGTGGCTAATGACATGGGGTGTTACAATTCTCCTCATCTATCAAGAATTCTCGTCCCGAGAATTAAGAGGAAGACTGAAAGAAAGCGGGGTATTCTTCGCGAAGACAATCCTTGCGTTCCCAAGTGGCTTCATCTTCAGAATGATTCGACCACTGAACCTTGAGGAATTTGATTGACTTTTGACGAGTCCGATGTTCAGCTTGATCAAGAATACGGATGGGATATTCTGGATAAGACAGATCTTCCCGTAATTCAAGCACTTCATGATCCACAGCTCGGATAGGATCCTTGAAGCAGCGACGGAGTTGGGATACATGAAAGACATCATGCACTTGAGAAAGATTTGGCGGCAATTGCAATTGATATGCCACTTCTCCTCGATGGGCAAGGATATGGAACGGGCCAATGTAGCGAGGAGCTAACTTGCCTTTGATTCCGAACCGATGAGTGCCTTTCAACGGAGTGACGTGGAGGTAAGCTTGTTCGCCAGGTTGATAGACCATTTCCTGGTGCTTTCGGTCATAGTTGCTCTTCTGACGAGACTGAGCAGATTTCAAATGTTCACGGACAATGCGGACTTGTTCTTTAGCTTGTTGGATAATGTCCGGTCCGACGAGTGAGCGTTCCCCAGTTTCTGACCAATTCAGAGGGGTTCGACACTTACGACCGTATAGAACTTCAAACGGTGCCATCTTCAGACTAGCTTGATAGCTATTGTTGTAAGAGAATTCGGCATACGGGAGAGATTCCTCCCATTTCTTACTGAAGGAGATAATGCAAGCACGAAGCATATCTTCGAGCACTTGATTAACTCGTTCAACTTGCCCCTGTGACTGAGGGTGAAAAGCGGTGCTGAAAGACAGATGAGTTCCCATAGCTTCTTGTAAACTATTCCAGAATCTGGAGGTGAAGAGGTTGCCACGATCAGAACTGATCTCCAACGGAACACCGTGGAGTGACACAATGCGGGAAACATACAAGTCTGCTAACTGACTAGCAGTGATGGTCTCCTTGACTGGCAGAAAGTGAGCAACCTTGGAGAATCGATCAATGACGACAAAAATAGCATCATGACCCTTCTGAGATCTGGGAAAACCAGTAATGAAATCCATTTGGACTTTGTCCCATTTCCATTCAGGAATTGCAAGGGGTTGCAGAGTTCCAGCGGGCCTTTGATGTTCTACTTTAATGCGGCGGTAAACGTCACACTCAGAAACATAATGAGCAATGTCTCGCTTCATATTAGGCCACCAGTATCTCTGACAAATGTCACGGTACATCTTTGTGCTACCTGGATGAATTGACAGAGGAGTGTCATGAGCTTCTTTCATAACGTGTTCTCTCTCATCCTTGAACTTGGGTACGAAGAGACGGTGTTGGAAGAATAGGATCCCATCATCATCAAGATGGAATTCCGACGGTTTTCCTTTTTCGAGGTATCGCTTAATCCTTTCAACTTCAGAGTCATACCGTTGCATAGTCTTAATGCTGTGCTCTAAATCTGGTTCAACAACCAGGGTATTGAGATAACCCTGTGGAACAATATGGAGGTTCAATTTGCAAAGTTCTTCATAAAGCATAGGTTGTGCTTCCTGAACCATAAGATTGTTGCAATAAGCCTTGCGACTCAAAGCATCAGCCATTACATTAGCCTTGCCAGGGGTGTATGAGATATTCATATCATAATCGGCAATTGTTTCGAGCCATCTTTGTTGACGAAGGTTTAGATCTGGTTGAGTATATAAATACTTCAAACTTTGGTGATCCGTGTATATCTCTCAACGATTACCGAGAAGGTAATGTCGCCATAGCTTCAGGGCATAAATAACCGCAGAAAGTTCGAGATCGTGCACTGGGTAATTTTCTTCATGAGGACGCAATTGTCGGGAGGCATAAGCAATCACTTTGCGCTCTTGCATTAGGACACAGCCTAATCCTTGACGAGATGCATCACAGTATATTACGAAATCCTTTTGGGAATCCGGGGGTGCTAATACTGGGGCAGATGTTAACTTATCTTTTAGTGTCTGAAAGCTTTCTTGACATTTTTCTGTCCACTCAAATTTAACACCTTTGTGGAGCAGATTTGTCAATGGTTTTGCAATCTTGGAAAAGTTCTCAACAAATCGACAGCAATAACTAGCAAGTTCGAGAAAACTTCTGACTTGCTTGACATTCTTCGGAGGAGTCCAATCAAGAATAGCCTGAACTCGTTCGGGGTTAACAGCAATTCCATCCTTGGAAATCACATGACCAAGATAGGTCACCTCAGATAACCAGAATTCACACTTGGAGAATTTAGCATACAACTGATGTTCTCGTAGCTTTTCCAATACAAGCCGCAGATGTTCAGCATGTTCTTCTTCATTCTTGGAATATATAAGGATATCATCCAGATAAACTACGACGAATTTGTCGAGGTAATCCATGAAGATATAGTTCATTAACCGGGAGAAAGTTGCTGGAGCATTGGTTAAGCCGAATGACATGACGGTGTACTCATAAGAGCCATATCGAGTAACAAAGGCAGTCTTCGGGATATCCTCTTCGCGAACACGAATCTGATGATAACCCAACCTCAAGTCGAGTTTCGAGAAGACAGAGGATCCAGCAAGCTGATCATAAAGATCATTGATCCGGGGTAGTGGGCATTTATTCTGAATTGTGGCTTGGTTAATGGGCCGATAATCCTGAACCAATCGGTTAGTTCCATCCTTCTTCCTAACAAAGAGTGAAGGTGCTCCCCAAGCAGAGGAACTGGGGCGGATGAAACCTTTCCTAAGTGACTTGTCGATTTCTTCCTTAAGCTCGAGAAGGTGGTGCGGAGGCATCTTATAAGGACGCTTGGCAATAGGGACAGTGCCAGGCTTCAAGTCAATGACAAACTTGACAGCCCTAGCCGGGGGTATTCCTGGAAGTTCTTCTGGAAAGATGTCCAGAAAATCTCGAACGATAGGAACGTTCTCGATCCCTTCCAGAGGTGAGGCATTCAAAGCATTCAGAACATATATCTGAGCTTCAGTGTCCCGTGTAATTCGGGCGGTGTAGTTCACTATCTCATCGGAGGGGTGTAGAAGTTGGACGACTTTAGTGGCACAATTGATTGAAGCAATGTGAGCTTTCAACCAATCCATTCCGAGAATGAGGTCTATGGTGGAAGACTTCAGGATAATGGGCGAAACAAGGAATTCCAATCCCTTAATTTCAACGGGAACATTGTGTGCCATCATAGTGGTTTGACACTGGCCTCCAGGGGTGCGGATAACTACTGACAGATTCATCTTTTGAAATGCAATGTCATGAGATAATGCAAATGCTTCTGACATGAATGAATGTGATGCTCCTAAATCAAATAATACATAAGCGGGTACTAAGTTAACGAGAAGGGTACCCATCACAGTAGCAGGGTGATCCTGGACTTCTTCAATATCAATGTTGTAAGCGTGTCCACGACCATGTGCAGCAGACCCAGTATTATAGTTGCGGGTCTGATTGTTGCCACGACCATTACCACGGCCAGCACGAGGAAAAGCCAACTGATTCTGAGTCTGACAGCAGTCTTTAGCCTGGTGACCTGGTTTGCGGCACTTGAAGCACAGACCATCTTCATGACGAAGAGGAGCATTGTGTTGAATAGCTTGAGCTTTTGGCTACCTCGGCGGGGGAGGAGGCAGACGTGGTGAAGCATAGTTGCTCTTTGGCGCAGAGGTATTTGGACGGAACACATTGTTGGGAATCCAGATTCGACGCTTCTGTGCTGAGCCCGAAGATGAGCCAGCATCACGATAGCGCTTCTGTGAGTCCTTGTGTTTCATCTGAGCGGTCTCAACCAGAATAGCCTTGTTCACTAGAGTAGAAAAGTCGTTGAAGTCTTGATGAGCAAGGGCAAGCTCGAGGTCTGGGTGTAGTCCATTACTGAACTTCTCTTATCTACGGGCATCCGTGGCGATGTCTTCTTCAGCATAGCGGGACAGGTCAAGGAATTCCCGCTGATAAGCTTCGACAGTCTTGTTGCCCTGAGTGAGGTTGCGGAACTGGGTCTTCATCCGTTCCATGATTGCCTGAGGGATATAGCGGGAAGCAGCCTGGAACTCATACCAGGTAACCACTGTTCCAACATGCAGTGTACGCTTGTGTGTGTCCCACCATTGAGCAGCGGGACCCTTTAAGAAAAAGGTCGCGAAGTTGACGAAGTTGGCAGGGGCGACATTAGCAGACTCCATCTCGTGAGTGATGTCGCGGAGCCAGTCATCAGCATCCAGTGGCTTGTCAGAGTTGCAGAACTGAGTGGGGTTGAGTCGCATAAACTCTGTCAAAGTTATTGAGGCAGGGTTCTGGTTCTGGTTATTCTGATGCGGGAATTGAGCCATGATTCCAGTCATGAACTGGCGGTTGAGCTCGAATTGTTGCATCATAGCTGCCATATAGTCTAGCGGTGGTGGGCGTTCAGGGGTACCACGACCACGTCCACCTGGTCTAACCATCCTGCTAAGTATCAACAGGGGGTAGTTTAGTAAAAGAAATTGCGAGTGTTTAGCGACAAGCATGGTGTAACTCGACAACATTTAAGTAGTGTAACAGATACATAATAGTAGTCAATTAAGACATATAAATCCATACACAGAGTCAGGTACATGCGGACAGCATAACAGCGCAAATTTAGAACTAGACATGCTAGGCGGCGCGCAGGCACGCGGTAAGGAAGTACACAACGAGACATAGCAAAGGCTACATCAACGTCGGAGAAAACCACTGAAACGGGGCAACTGCGAGTGCGGACGACGAATGTTCGTCGTGGCAGGATCCTGCGCTCCATGTGCACTCTGATGCAGAACCCGGTCTCGAGCTGTAAGAAGAGGTCCACGTACAGGTGTGTGACCTCCAACAGCAGGCCAATCAATACTAGCATACATCTGAGTCCTGCGCGGGTAAAGGATGTGCTCCGAGTGTATCCCTGCACGAACAGCGGGTAGCAACTGCGTCATAGCATCGTAGAGACGTGCTCGAGTGGCAACCAACTCGACGGCAAGAGCCAGAACAGTGCGATCCAGAGCCTGAGTGCACTGAATCAAAACGCACGGGTCGTAGCGACGAGGCTCGTACGGGGCACAAATAGCTGTGTAGTATCCAGTAGCATCTCCAGCAGGGGCATACGGAATGTATCGGAACTCAGAGTCATCCAAGATATTGCTGAACTGTCCTCGGAGACGTGCAACAGCAGAGTAGGCGTCATCATGTACTGCCATCTCAACCGTCACACCGATACCGTGAAAAAGGTGCAGCTCGGTGTCTGAGTCATTTTGCTGATCATAGATACGAACATCAGCATGGTACTGCTTCTGATTGAACTCGCGGTAATCCTTGTAGACCATGTACTCAAGGTACCAGCGGTAGCCAAGTCTGGTCAGGAGAGCGATCAGGACAGCTGGAAACCCATGGGCATCACGAGCCCAAGTGCGAAGCACAAGCTGCATCGTAGGACATGGTGGAAACAAACGATCCATCTGAAACAGAGGAAATGCAGGATTGTCAAATGACAATGAGAAGTTTAACACAACTCGGAGAGAAAGGTTAAACAAAACAATGGAAAGGAAAATGATTATCAGACTAATCAGATCAATGACAGGGAAATCGCACAGATATCCAGCTCTTCGGGTAGACAGAATTTACGAGATCCTAAGTGTCGGCGTTAGTAAAATTTATTTAACCCGAATAGAAGAGAGATCAGAGTCCCAGAGTATAGACGAGGAATAAAAGATCCTAATACCACCCAGTTGGCGACGTGGGCCCGTAAGCCACACAACCAAGTTAGTAAATTAGTTTTTCGGTTTCTAGACTAAACTTCGGCCAAGGAATTGGAAGGGGCTTCCTACAGGCAGTCGGCTCTGATACCAACTTGTGGCGCTCCCGGCTCAATCGTGCACTAATCATACTCGCAAACATGCACGATCAAGCACAGGGACTCACGGGAAGATATCACAACACAACTCTAACACAATTTAAACGAAGATCCACAATATTACAGACCAGGGATCCGAAGATCCGAATACATAAGTCAGTCATACAAATATTATCTTAGTACAGACATAGTTAGACAAGTTTTGCCTTAAGAAGGCTAGCACAAACAATGACACTAGATCGAAAGGCGTCGGCCTCCTGCCTGGGAACCTCCGATCCTACTCCTGGTCGGCTGGCTCGATCCAGTAGTACGTGCCCTCAGGACCCTCCTGGTAGTAAGCTCCTGAGGTGGCATCTGGCTCCTGGACTCCATCGTCTGATGTATCATCAAAGTGGGGTATGGGGAAAAGAGAAAGTAAAGCAACCATGAGTACTCATCCGAAGTACTCAGCAAGCAAGGATCTATACTACTTATGCAACATTATCAATGGAGAAAGGCTGTATATGTGGACTGGGCTGCAGAAATGCCAGAATAGAGAGAAGGCCTAGTCCTATCGAAGACTAGCATCTTCAAACATCTTCACAAGTCATCATCTTGCAGCAATAGAAGAGAGTAGAATAACATTTTATTTAGCAAACATATTGAAGCAAAGCCTAGAGATCCTTCCTCGACTCCCAGCGAGAAAGCGATCCCGAAGCTTCAATTAAGTAACAAGTATCCAGTTCAAGTAGTAGATCGGGATACACAAACTGAGCGTCCTTTACCGTAGGACCGACTATCAATAGATTATTCATCCCTGCAGGGGTGCACTACTGTTACCCAACACGCTCGATCAACTCTGGCTGGACACACTTGCTGGGTAATGCCCGGCCTCGGAAGATCAACACAAAGCAGCGCCCTACCTAGGCTCAGCAGAGAGGTCAGCACGCCGGACTAACCTATGCACCCAGAGGTCTTGGGCCATCGCCCTGGGCACCCTGCGTGTTGCGTGGCTGGCCGGGGTGTAGGCGCGACACTGAACTCGTCAGTGAAGTATCCAGCCCAGTCCCGGCGATCATCCCGCATGGTGAATCATGACGTCTGATTAGCTTTCGAGAGAAACGTACTTCACAGAGGGCCCCATAACCATTATCCCGCGTGGTGGTAGTGCGTATAGGGCACGTCGACCCACTCAGATCACACACCCAAATCTAATAGGCTCATTTAGTATCACGCGGAGACAACCAGAGTTTCTGAAGCTCCGCCACAATATCACACTCGAGTGCCCTTCCGGCACACTCGACATCACAGATCCCCAGCGGGTACCCACCAGGGTAGACCCGCCTGTAACAAAGGTCAAGTAACCGTGTGGCCGTAACATCAAGGGGGAAACCCGAGGGATCACCCTCGGCGGATTCCTCTCGATGAAATCATCAGGGTGAACGTATGAGGTATCACCCTCGAGGTTCATACTGAGGGGTTGCACGACAGAGTCGTATCAGAAGTGGAGAAGGAGGAATCACCCTCGATGACCACAACCGAACAGCTACACTGCAGAGTATTCATCAGGAGTGCGTTATGAGGTATCACCCTCGGCACTCGATAGTTACTATGCAGAGTCGTACAACTAAGGGGGGGGGATGAAGTGAGGTGTCGGTCTCTGGTCGACGATCACGTTGATCGAGACGTCGATGATCAAGCAGGGGCAACAAGGGAAAGGCAATGGGGGTCACTGATGGTTCACTACCAACCTATACTAAACAGTTTAACATAGGCAGGTAAGGTAATAATGAACAGGTTACAAAAGCAGGCTATGCATCAGGTTAGGAGCATACATTAACAGTAGCAAAATCTAATGCAAGCAGGAGAAATGGAATGGGCGATATCTGGATGCTCAAGGGGGGGGGCTTGCCTGGTTGCTCTGGCAAGAGAGAGCGGTCATCAACGGGCTGCTCGTCGGTAGTGTAGTCGTACCCAGGTGCAGCATCGTCGGTCTCGGCGTCTATCGAGAGAGAAGGAGGGGAGAGAAACAATAAATTCACGGTAATAATGCAAACAATATGCATGACATGTCTAAATGCTATGCAGAGGTGTTCTACTTCCTAACTAAATGATTTAGTTAATTTAGGAATTTATCCGGATTTATTTAATTAACGTTGGGCACTATTCATTTATCGAATTCGGTCTAAAAGTTCAATGTTCATATAGCTAGGGGCATCTGACAGGAATACGGAGGACGTATTCGGGTTCGTATCGAAATTCTGAGCAAGTTTCATATATAAATTATTTTCATCGGATTTACGGTTTATTTAATATGATTTTCTAAAGTTTTTATTAATTTTTGGAATTTAATTATTTATTTAAAATCAACATTATCCGAAACAGTGTATGCTGACGTCAGCATGACGTCAGCAGTCAATCTGACAGGTGGGGTCCGCGTGTCATTGACTGTTTAGTCTAATTAGGGTTTAGCTAATTAATTACTGTTTAATTAAACTAACTACTTAATTAGATTAACCTAATCAGAGTTAATTAGCTTAATTAATTTACTAATTAATTAATTAATTAATTATTTTATTAATTCATTTTTCATATCTCTTTTTTTAAACGTTTCTGGGCCGTGGGCCCGTTCGGTCAGTGGCTCAGGGCGTCGGGCCCCACTGGGCAGTGGCCTAGGAGGCCACAGCGGCGGGCGCGCGCGCGCGGGCGCGCGGCGCGGCCAGGGGCGAGCGTGCGCCGGACGCGGTGACCGCGGGCGGCGAGCGGCGAGGCGGGCCAGCGGAGCAGAGCAGCAGCGGCAGCGGGGTGACTGCGGTGGCGCGACGGCGAGCGGGAGCGCGGCACGGACCAGCGGCTGCGGGCAGCAGCACGAGGGTGATGGAGCTCGACAGGGCGAGATGTGCGGGACGCGGGGCGGCGCGAGCGGGTGAATGGGCGCGGGTGCGTGGCGAGCGAGGCCGCGGTGAACGCGCGCGAGCGGGCGAGCGCATGCGTGCGGGGCGAGGCGAGCGGCGCTGGGGGCGGGCGCGGTCCGTTGCGGGAGCGAGGGAGAGAGAGGAGGCCGGAGCCTCACCGGCGTTGCAGGGGAGAGGGGGTGGCGAGGCTCGGTGATGCGAGTTGGGGAGGAGGACGAGGAAGACGGCGAGTGGCGACGGGGCGCGGCGTCGGGCGGCGGCGTCGAGCGCGGCGAGCGGCGGGCGTCGGCGTCGGCCCGATCCAGAACTGGATCGGGGGGAGGAGGGGAGAGCGAGGGGGGGGGGGGAGTGGGGATCGGGGGTTAGGGTTTCGGGGTCCCTGGGGCCTTATAGGCCAGTGGGAGTGGGGTGGGCCGGCCGGCTGGGCCATGGCCCAGTTGGGCCAGGGGTTTCCTTCTCTTTTTTTTGTTTTCTTTTTTGTCTTTTTCTTTTTTAGTTATACTTATTTCCTGTTTTGTAATTAGTTAGGCCTCAAAATGATTTTTGTAAAATATGGCAATTGTTCCATTAATTACTAGGCATTATCTACTACTACCAAAAATTGGTTTGGAGACAATTGGAGTTCACACAAATTTTATAATAAATAAAATGCACTAAACCTTGCTGTTTTGGTAAAGTTAGAGCCACCTAATTAATTTATTAATTATTGGTTACAATTTTAGAATAGTCTCTGGAATATTTGCTATTTATTGAACATTTTAGTTTCTATGTTGAGCAGCTTTTATTTTCCACTTTCATTTAAATTTGAATTTGCGTTAGGAGTTGAAATGCAATATGATGCTAATGATGATCATGCACTGTTAAACACGCTGACTTGTCATTATCAAAAGTGCTTACTATGGCTAATGACATCGGGTGTTACAATACGTGCCATGTGGCTTCATGGGTGCCCCCCACATCATATTATTCATACTACGTTGACTGAAATAAAGATAAATCACCCAAAACAAGATCTTCCCGTTTTTTGTTCCTACGATGCTGTGTCGTGCACGTACCTAGTTGTATAGTGGTAGTAGTAGTAGTACAAACTTCGTAGTAGGTGTAGTACGGAGTGCTCCTACTATATCAACGAGTCCCATCTGACACCAAATTTCTTGGCTTCCGTGCTACAGCTAGATCTTCCCCTCCTCGTTTCTGTTTTCCAACGCGGCGGGCGGGGTGCGGTTTGCCGATAGTCGGTTTGCTCAATTGCGGTCCCACATCAAAGTGAAAATGCTAGGCAACACACCTTCCCTAGGTATGTGGCATGCCGGACGGGCCGTGGAGTACTCTCGATTCCCGGGCATGTGGAGGTGCGATGCGAACGCGGCAGGCCTTTTCCTTTTACTAGCAATGTGCCAGTGCATTGCAACGGATCCAAAGTAGAATAGTACTTGTTCACAAACTTGAAAGAAAACACTCTTGTTTTGATATACATATATACCACTAAAAATATATTACTTTTCACTCAAAATATATTTCTCAGGCTGTTTTGATGAGGTGAGGGAGGGATGTGGTTGCTTTCAAGATAATAAGGGGTTTTCTGCACATTGGAGCAGAGAAGTGGGCTATTGTTGCAAAACTCCACAACTTACATCATAGCCGTTAGATGCAGATCTAATGGTCAGAAATGATGGATGGAAGACACACCACCATCACCAACTGAGTCTTTTATGGGAGTAGAGAAACATGTATAAATTGTAACATTTGGTTCTACTCCTTGGCACGATCGATAGATAGAAATAACGATTGGAAACGCTAGGGCAGGGCTTTTCCCGCCAGATAAGCAGGGTAGTAGCTAGGTTGGCGCATCGTCGGTTTGGTCACATGCGGTCCCACATGTTGTAGTGATATAAAGCCTAGCCAATGCACGAGTAGTTTTGAACTTGCGAACGTGACAGGCGTGCTGCACGAGTAGTTTTGAATTTATAGGTTCGGTCTCGGTTTTTGAATTTAGGAGTAGTTCATAGGTCGGGTCAAGTATCAAACGTAAATTACGAAGTTGATGGAAAAGGTAAGCACAACTTATAAATTGACGGATGGAGTACTAGTTACAGTGATGCATATAATTGCCTGCAAATGTGAGCAAAGGGATCACACATGTCTGTATTGACTGGAATGAGAATGCAATAGCACAATAAGAATTAAGGCCACGATGATGCGATCACAGTGGTGGTTACAGGAGGCAAGAAGAAAGATGAATCCATCAACGTACGACCTCCTCCTCCTTGACTCAGTGTGCCGGGCCACCGACCGGCTGCTTAGGAGCGGCGGCTTTTGTGGCGAGGTCAAGGTGCTTCTCAACAAAGGCGTCCAAGGCTTCCAGCCGGTTAACGAAGGCCAACGCCGTAGCGTCCTCACCAGCCTTGTAGATGCCTATGTACACGACTTCCTTGTACACGTGGATGTGTAGGTCGACGAATTCTTGCAGGGCGAGGCGCCTCACGGCGAGCGCGACCTCCAGGTGGACATTCTTTGTTGCGTCGGCGGGCAGTCGCAGGGCCACCAGTGCTTGAAAGAGGTTCTCGCCATGGAGGCCGATTAGGGTGGCTGGCAATGAGGAGCCCGAGCGCGTGGGCTAGAGGAGTACGACGATGTCATCCGCGAGCTTCTTGACGACAGTGAACTTGTTGATGGTGGCAATGATCATCTGGTCCAACTGAGAGTCGTAGCTGGCGTCGATGATGGCCATGAACCAGCCGGTCGCCAACACCGTCTGGAGACGATCCTCGGTGCCATGCCGCAGGCCGGCGTCATGGACCATCTGGCACAGCCGCTGGCCGCTCGCGCGCATCGCCGCCATGGGTCTGGAGTGAGCACTTTTGCGCTTAGTGTAGGTGTTTAGGTGCGTACGATGTGGTAGATGCATTGGAATGGAGGGCCGCCTTTATATGAGTGCAAACTGCGTAGCATTCACATCGTGCTGCCTCTTTTCCCCGTCCTCCTCCCATTACTTCCCTCATGCATTCAGGATGCTAATTGAAGGAGGATGCATCATTGGCCCTTCAACATTTCGGGAACCGCTACCCTCTCCCTCATCTGCATTAAAACCATATTGGGAACTGTCCTGGTTTACTAGTAGTTGTCAAATCAAATAGTACTGCACCGCCCGCTGCACGCCCGGCTGAACACGCCTCCTCGCCTCCATTAAACGCCTCCGTTAAACCCGCATGCAAACCAAGAAACCTACTCCGGCCACACTTCCGTTCATGAGCGGGCCGGAATTAAATGTAACGCCGGCCGAGCTCATCCCGTCCGCCCTCAGTTTAAACGAGGCCAGACGCCGGCCAAGCTCCTACCGTCCGCCCTCTATTTAAATGAGGCCAGACAGTGGGTAAGAATCGCACCCCTCCGCCGCTCCCCCATCTCCTCCTTCACCATTTTCTCCACTCTTCCGATGGCTTCCGAGGAGCCGTTCTTCGGCATACTACCCGGCTGGGTGGCCCACCGAGCCCTCCGGATACGAGCGAGGCCGCTCGGTGCTTCACCTACCTTGCTTGGCCCGACAGAGCCAGTTGCCGCCCCAAGCTGGCGCGTGGTTCAGCAACTCGCCGCTCCAGTTCAGCTCGATGAGGAGTGGCGAGTTGCTCCACGCCGGCACGGCGGCACGGGCATCGTTGCTGCTGCGTCGTACCGCGCCACCAGTGTCCACGGCCGCGCCTTCCGTGTCTGCGACAGCACCATGCAAGCAGAGACAGAAGCCGGGTGCGCGGAGAGCGACGAGTCGGTGGCCAGCTTCTCCGTGTCCGCCGCCATCATCGAGGAGAAGTAGAACACGGGAGGCCGCCGCCACTTGGGTCCCATGAAGGCCACCGCCAAGGCGACGACTGCGTATTCAGGTGGTTTCTTTGCTGCTTCGTCTCTTCCGAGGACCTTCGTCGACCCCACAAGTGTCTACCGGACATGAGGAAGACAAAGGGATCCGTGGGCGGCCATTTAGATTAGGTATTAATTATACCACGAGAGCTGGATTAGCACCGCTTAGTTCATGTAAATGTAATGAAATCCGTCATGTTTATATGAAGATCCGGCTTTTTTAAACGAAATCCTTCATGCTTATATGATATCAGTCCGTGTTTGCATGAATTTCCTCTGGTTGGTTAGAGTTGTGAAAATGTATGCCGCTGGCGTTGGATGCCGTCCTCCGTGGAAGGAAGCGGGAGGAAATTTGCCGGCTGCCGTTGGAGATGCTCTTATGCTGGAAATAATAGAGTCACATCCAATCCATTTGAGTTAATTGCGTGTATGATTCTCCCTCTATAAAAAGTTAATTGCATGTACAGTGTACATGACTTGCAGGGTGGCTACAGATTCGTACAGAAAGTTAAAAATAAACAAATCCATCCTTAATCTTGTATTCTAAGTACTCTGTGGGTTCCACTGTCAGTACAGTAGCGAAAGAAGTATATATTAATTTTTTTATAAAAATCTAAAGTTAAAGACAGAATTCGAACTCAGGTCATTGCGTTGCGAGCATCCGGTGCTAACCAGTCCAGCAGATGTTTGTTGTGGACGATGCTGGAGATATATCTCTATGTCTACTCTTATACTCCCTCCGTTCATAAATATTTGTCTTTTTAAGATTTCAAATGGACTACCACATACGGATGTGTATAGACATATTTTAGAGTGTAGATTCACTCATTTTGCTCCGTATGTTGTCACTTGTTGAAATCTCTAAAAAGACAAATATTTAGGAACGGAGGGAGTAGAAAACAGAGTTGGTGATGATGGTGTGCCTGCCATCCTGCAATATAGGCCGTCCGATTTATATCTGATGGATAGGAAGGAAACTATGGCAATTTTGCAAAAAGATACCCACACCCCTCTCCACATTTGCAAATAAGGCCTTCCCTCGTTCATCCTTTTCTCTCACAAGATAAACTACTCGTACAAATGCATCTTGATGTTCCGTGCAACGCACGGGCATCTTGCTAGTTTTTTTTAAAATAGTTACTGCGATAATTGGGTTGAAGTGATATATTTTATGTCTGCCCCGAATGATCTCAAATTCACTAGTAGTAACAAAGAAAAGGTTGCCTTGTTAATTAACAGAAAATAGGGTGAAAACTATCACATGAGGCCGGTAAAAACAAGGCACACTGGGTTCAGCGTCATCGTCACTACAGCTGTGTGCGCGCGAGAAGTCTACATATCGAGCGGGCTATGGAGAGAAAGACGCATCGAGTGTGTGTGAGCGAGGCACAGAAACACAACTAGCGTGTGTGTGTGTATGTGTGTGTGTGTGTGTGTTTGAGAGAGAAGCCAATTGATAGATTAAGATCAAGATCGAGTTGTCACCCTTCTGCTGTCATTGTTGGGGGGTGGGGAGGGGGGAGGGAGAGAAAGACGTATCGAGAGTGTGCGCGTGGTAGGCACAAAGGCACAACTAGCGAGTGTGTGTGTGTTTGAGAGAGAAGCCAGTAGATAGATTACTATCAAGATCGAGGTGCCACCCTACTCCTTCGGTGTCGGGTAGTGTGTGTTTGAGAGAGAAGCCAGTAGATAGATTAGTATCAAGATCAAGGTGTCACCCTACTCCTTCGGTGTCGGGATGTGTGTGTGTGTGGGTGTGGGGGGGGGGGGCAGTGACACTTAGATATAGGGAGAAGGAGTTTGTGTGACACATATCTATATTAAGGGATAGGTAGATAGCATGTGTGTGAGGCATACTTAAAGCATCACGGAGATAAACAAGCGGTGTGCATGCAAGTGCCGGAAAAAAAATGAAGAGAGAAACACTGTCTACGCGCGCGCGCGCGCGTGTGTGTGTGTGTGTGTGAGAGAGAGAGAGAGAGAGAGAGAGCGCAATCTCAAAACAAAAGGTGCTCTGCTGGAATCCCATTGTATGTATTCATATGGTTCCGGGACTCAAGTTAACCTTAGGCATATGTGTGCGAGACATAATTATACTTTGAGACATTAGTGGTGGTGGGTGGGCGGAATTAAAGGGGTGGGTGTGTTCGACAGAGAGAGCGTGTGTGTTTCTGTGTGAGAGACTTGTAGGACGGGGTAGAAAGACGAATTCTAACCTTGACGGAGGGAGATAAATACACAAAGTGCATGTGTGTGATTCCGATGCCCACGGAGAAATGAGATATGTATGCATGTGACAGAGATTGCACAATTCATTCACGTATCACTATCTAGCGATCGTGGACGTGCATCGCTTGAACATAAATCAATATCTACTTCGTATCGTGGCCAAAGATACAATATTGATTCAACGCTATAAAGATTGGACACTCACATATCACATTTTTTTTTCCAAATAATCCTTTTCAATTGTGCATGCCAAAGTTACAGTGATATTTCTTCAAACAAGCACTGTAGCTATTATGTACATGCAACATTGTTAGTCTTGCATTCAAATTCATTAGTCTTGGATGATTTAAGGTTCTATTATGAAGTAATATATGTAATATTCATATATGAATTCAACGGGTACGCAATTTATGAAATGGAGGCCATGTAATCATATAAGGTAACACTTTTAAGTAGCGGACTACAATATCCATTTCTTCTGTGGAACTACAATATCCATTTCTTTTTGTGCGCCTCTACAATAACACGTCAATGCATTATGTTTAAAGTAAATAACCAATGGCACACGAGAAATACATAGGCTGAGCGTTTGATCCCTTTTTTTGTGAACGCGCCTCTACACCTGTACGATTGGCTGCGCCCGTGTGAACGTCCAAGTTATCGGTGCATCATCCCGAGTTATTGTGTTTTTTTCTAGGGTGGACTTCATACCAGTTATTAACTGCTGACGTGTGCCCCGTGTACACAGTCTTGCATGACCTTCCCACTAGCACTATCCAAAATTAGTTGAAACTGGATACGAACGATCCCGCGGGCAGCAAAATCTCCCGCCTCCTTCTAAAATTTCCGCCACCTAGTCTTTAGCATGTGAAATTCCCCTTTTGTCCTTGGTGCACGGAGAACAATAGTTACAATACGACCCTCATTTACATAATAGGTCGGGGCTGCTTTGGTAACTTCCGGTTCCCCCCACCACACGGCACCCCCATTTCCTCTCCCCCTCCCGCAAAAACGACTAACTCCACAGCACCAGAGCATCTTACATCACGCCGTCCGTACTTCATCGGCCTTTCTACCCCTCCCCTCTCGAAACCCTAGACTGCTCATCCACCGGCGTACCAGAGCCCATTCACTGCCAGCGGCGTCCACCTCGCCGGGTCGGCTTCTGCGGCCGCATCTACCCCTCCCACCTCCCCTAGAAACAAGTAGACTGCTCATCCACCACTGTACCACAGCCCATTCAGTGCCGGCCTTGTCCACGGCACCGGATCTGCTTCGCTGGTACTCTCGTCAACCGCAGCGCATCTGCAGTGGCTCCTTCGTACTCCCCACTGGAGGCGCTTCGTCCACACCCCCGGAGCTGCCCCACCGATGCCCCCGTCGACGGCCTCTGATCCTCTTCGCCGACACCTTCCTCAACCCTACCAGAGCCGCTTCGCCGACACCATCCTCAACCCTACCGGAGTAGCTTCGCCTATACCATTCTCAACCCTACCCGGGCCGCTTTGCCAACGCACAAGTCCACGGCCTCAGATCCGCTTCGTCGCACCCTCCTCCAACCTACCGGAGCAGCTTTTGACGCCTCGTCCATGGCCGCAGATCCGCATCGTCGACACCATCCTGAACCCAACCACCGGAGCAGCTTCACCGACGCCGTCGTCCATGGCCTCAGATCCGCTTCGCCCACACCGTAGTCCACCCTACCGGAGCCGCTCCACAAACACCCTACTAGACGGTTCTAGATCTCCTTATCGGACCCCGACAGCCAGCGCAGCGTCATCACCCTTGACGTTTCTAACCTGATTCCCACCGTCTGGCAAGATGCCAAGCACCCGCCACGGCCTAGGTACTTGTCACCTTTAAACCCATCCAGCATCACCTGTCCGATGTACTTCAAATATACTAACAGGTCGCTATTACATGTTATGCAGCTGGCAAAAACTACAAGGACGATGTTTCTTCTGGATCTAACAGCTTGGCCAACCAAGATCCTGGACTGAGGCATTGCTATGATCTTGTAAGTGCGTCTCTCTCTCTTGTATTGTTGTGTGCCTGCCAGCGTGCTTTGCTAGTATTTTCGACCAGTAATCCCTTTGTGCAGACAATGATTTCCACTACTGGCTGCTAAATTAGAGATGTAGATGTCATACATGATACTCCCTCCATTCCTAAATATAAGTCTTTCTAGAGATTCCACTATAGACTACATACAGAGCAAAATGAGTGAATCTACACTCGAAAATGCATCTATATACATCTGTATGTGGTCCATACTGGAATCTCTACAAAGACATATATTTAGGAACAGAGGTAGTACATTACACAAAATCGTAGGTGGCATGTAGGAATTCCAGTGCACTACATTAGGCTCCCTTAGAGTGCCTGCTAGTCCAGTACACAGAGTCATGGCTAGTTTATGCTAGGCACACAATCGTTAATTGGTGGTTTAAATATGCGCAAGGGATATGCAATGTATTATCATGTAGAGATATCTGAAATTAGCCGTGTCAACTTGCAGATAGGGTTACGCAATGAAAAAGTACAAGATGTATGTGGCAATTTCTTGGAACATCGCAAAAAAAGGAGAGGCAGCGGTGAGCCTATACGGTGTGCTTTGGTAGGTCACTCCGGCCCAGTTCTTTTGCAGGATTCTTCCAGAATCTGCCCCTCTCTAGCTTCTCCTAGAATCTTTGATCCCCTTTGTTTTACAATCCTAACTAATTAGACCCTATAAAACAAATGGGGCTCAAAGATTCTGGGAGAATCTGGGTAGGGGTCAGATTCTGGGAGAATCTGGCAAAAGAACTGGGCCGGAATTGCAAACATCGTGACATGTTATTTGTATGTCAATTCTATTGGCCAAGTTTCTTAGGGACAGTTATTTCGAGTTATCCTAAGAAAATAAGCACCTTTGAATATAAGCTCCAGATAATAAGTCAACCAGTTCTTTTCATTGCCTGCATTTTCAGCTTATCTGTGGTATGATCAGTGAAAAGTCTAGGTTGCATTATATTTTGTCATTTTGCTGCCCATATGAAAATTAATTTGACTTGCAAACATCACAAATTGAACCCAGTGCAGTAATTAATATGATAGAAAAACAGACCATCAATATTTGTTCAAAATGCAAATACAAAGATACCATCTACCTGGCACAATCTACTTTGGTCAATGTCTTCCATAGAGATCCCATTGCCTAATTTAAATGAAGAACGCATGACCTAAATTTAAATGAAGAAAAATTATTTATCGAAATTCGATGGTCCAAGTGGCTGGTTATTATCATATAGCAGCACCACCTGAAAGCATCATATAGCAGCAGCAGCTCATAGCAACTCATCATACATGTGACACTCCGAGACCGACGCTCTAGATGCCTTCCTTTTATTTTCATTGTTGTCGTGTGTTTATTTTGTTTGTTGCATTATCATAATTATTTTGCATATTTCATTCCTCTATGTTGATGCCATGATCATGTTGAGTGCTTTGTCATATCTTTGCTTCTTGCATCATGCTCATCTCACTTGTTATGTTGTATTGTGCCCTTATCATTTTGCATTTCATCATGCTCATCATATGCATCATGAGATTCATCTTGTTGTTTTACCTGCTCTATGTGAGTGTTCATGTTCAACCCCTTGCTTCCTCTCTCAACCTATCAATGCACCATCACCTCCTCCTTCCTTCTTCTTTCTTTCATTTTTGCAAGTTACATTTTTCCTGCCTCAAATAATGTTCACCTTTTCCATATAAATCCTACACCTTTCATTTAACCTCTCTGTCAAATTTCAGCTCATTTGGGTTTGATTTGGTTGGGTTCAAAAATGGCTCAAGTTTGAATTTAATTCAAACTTGAATTATTTTTCTACATCTAAAATGCCCAAACGAATTTATTCAAATAGTGCATGATTCCAGGAGCATGAGGACATTTTAATATCTTCCAAATTCTTTTCCTAGCTCCCCCTTCTTTTCCTTTTCTGAAATCTGTTGATTATAAAAGAAAACAGAAGATAAGAAAAGGAGGGAGAGAGAATCCAGCCCACCTGACCACTTACCTCTCGGGCGTTTTAGGCCCAGCCCAGCTGGGACGCTGTGGATTGTCATCCACCTCGGTCCCCCCAGGCGAGCAGCCGTCTGATCGCCATGGCACCGCACCGATTGCTGCTGTACAGCTTCCCCTCCTCATCAAAACCACCCCAAGGGCGCCCCTGCAACCCTAGCTTCTCCTCCTCCCTCCAACGCCGCCACAACCTCTCCTTTTCCCCCTGTTACTCCTTCTTCCTCAAGAAATAGAGGGCATGGAACCACCGAGAGCGCACCACCATCGTTGCGGGGTCATCTCCTTCCTCCAAGCACATGGGCACGTCCAGTAGCCTCCCCTGTCCCAGCTCGCCCGATCCGCATGAGTATTTTGACGGAGGCCGCTCAAGACGGCCGCATGTTTCTGCGGTTCCTGCCACTATCCGTCGTCGTCCGCGACCCGATCCGCCGCTGCACAACACCGCCGGACCTCCTCTACTCATCCCCAAGTTCGGCGGCCTCCTGGAGACCTCCACCGCCAGCAGTGCTTCCACAAGCCCTTCTTCCGCGACGTCCACGACCTCGTCTTCGTCTTCTTCTTCGGGCATGCGACTTCTTCCTCTACCACCGCTCCGTCCCGGCCACCTCCGTCCTCGGCGACCTCGTACGCGAGCTCGGTGAGCGCCTGCGGCCCTTCTCCTCCTCCCCCTGGTCTTCTTCCAATCCCCTAGGCTGCGCCGGACGAGCAGTAGCATCAGCCGCCATGGATACCATGGAAGCGAGATCAAGCTCGTGCTTTTGCCTCTTCTCGCTCACCTTTGCATGTATCACACCGGTCACACACACCCGCGCGCAACCCTCGCTGCACACCCGCGCACGCTGCCGTGCATGCCCAGACACGGCCACATAGCAAGCTATCGCTGTTCTTTGATTTCAGTTTCGTTCAGATCAGCGCGAGGGAAACGGTTCATCTTGTACCGAAGCCATTTTCATCACAGTTCTGTCGTAGCCCATCTGGTTAACAGCGCGTGCACACATCCAAGGGCTCTGGGGATCAAATCCCAGGCGCCCTTGTTTTTATATTTGCCCTGTTTCTTTTTCATCTTGTCTTTGTTATTCTCAGTCAGGTTCGCTCGAACTGTTGGTTCAGTTAGTGATTGTCTGCAATTTATCTCGAGTGCACTTCTGTTGCTACTGGTTAGACTAGCAGGTTTGCACCCGGGCTCGAACTGTTGGTTCAGTTAGTGATTGTCTGCAATTTATCTCGAGTGCACTTCTGTTGCTACTGGTTAGACTAGCAGGTTTGCACCCGGGCTCGAACTGTTGGTTCAGTTAGTGATTGTCTGCAATTTATCTCGAGTGCACTTCTGTTGCTACTGGTTAGACTAGCAGGTTTGCACCCGGGCGACCAGGGATCAAATCCCGAGGGCCGCTGCCCTTTTTACGCCAGTTTTTGCCTCCCCAAGATCAAGCCCTTGTTCTTCTTCATCTAAGTCCGATCCCCTCTGTTAACACAAACTCACAGTCATCCCAGTGGTCTTCTCAGCGTGCATCCTTTCAGGTGATAAGGGGTTCGAGTCGCAGGAGCCCCTATTTCTGCATTGTTTCCTTTTATTTTTGCTCACACACTCAGCCATTTTCGGGCCAGATCCGTCTGGGGCCTTGCACAGTGCATTGCATTCGGCCCGCTTATGTTATTTTCTCTGTTCCATGCGTTTTTGCATTTATTCTTTTTCCTGCATATGTTCAGAAATGCCATCATCTTGGATTGTCAATAGCTAAATATCCATGCTTCCAAATAAAATATGTCATATATGCATCTTGCTCATATTTTCATGTACTTTAACAAATATGCCACTTTCATCCATGATAAAAATGTTTAAAATTGTTGTTTGCATTAATTTGCACAAATGACTTGTTAAAATGGTTTATTTCATAACTATTTAACCGTAGCTCCGAATTAAATGAACTTTATATGTAAATGGGGTAGAAAAATGCATAGATTAACATGGTGCACTTTATTTTGCTATTTAATAATATTAAAATTGTGTATAGGGCAGAACAGTAGCAATTTTGAAAATTGCATATGGGGATTTTCCGGAATTGTTCTTTGTTGTTTCCGGCCCCATTTAAATTGCCTAGATAGGTAGTTTTATTGTGCATCACCTCTTGCCATGTTAACCAACATTTAACCTTGTCATGCATCATACTTGGTTGTGCATCATGCCATGGTTATGCTTGTTTGTTTACCATGTTCTTTGCTTCTTTCCGGTTGTGCTTCTTCTCGATAGTTTCGGTTTCGTTGTGATTGTGAGCATGCGTTCGACTACGTTGGTTCATCTACTTCATGGACTCGTTCTTCTTCCGAGCGGGATTTCAGGCAAGATGATCATTACCCTGGATACCACTACTATCTTTGCTTTGCTAGTTGTCTCGATGCTACCGCTATGTCGCGCTACCTACCACTTGTTTATCAAGCCTTCCATTTGCCATGTTAAGCCCCTAACCTTTTCCACCATCCCAGCAAACCGTTGTTTGGCTATGTTACCGCTTTGCTCAGCCCCTCTTATAGCGTTGCTAGTTGCAGGTGCAGTTGCAGATTGTTCCATGTTGGGACATGGATATCATGGGATATCACAATATCTCTTATTTAATTAATGCATCTATATACTTGGTAAAGGGTGAAAGGCTTAGCCTTTTGCTTGGTGTTTTGTTCCACTCTTGCCGCACTAGTTTCCGTCATACCGGTGTTATGTTCCTTAATTTTGCGTTCCTAACACGGTCGGGGTATATGGGCCCCCCTTGACAGTTTGCTTTGAATAAAACTCTTCCAGCAAGGCCCAACATTGGTTTTACCATTTGCCTAATAATAACTAAAACTTGCATAGGGACCGGCTAGCACCCGAGGACTCTTAATCAACGACCCCGGGCCAGTGCTCCTCATGAGTGTTGGGCCACCTACCTAGCAGTCGGCGGTGCCGCCTCGGGGCAACTCGATGGTATTTTGGCTATCGTCCACTTTGCATAGACGGTGTTGTCCTGAGAACGAGATACGTGCGGCTCTTATCGGGGTATCGACGCACCGGGTGGTCTTGCTGGATTTGTTTTACCATTGTCGAATTGTGTTGTGAACTGGGATTCCAAGCTTGATGGGGTTGTTCCGGGATGGAGGATTTTCCTCCGCGGATCGTGAGAGTTTGTGATGGACTAAGTTGGGACAGCCCTGCAGGGTTTAATCTTTTCGAGAGCCGTGCCCGCCGTTATGTGGCAGATGGGAATTTTTAATATTCGGTTGTAGAGAACTTGACACCAGTTCCGAATTAAAATACACCAACCGCGTGTGTAACCGTGACCGTCTCTTTTCGAGTGAAGTTCGAGAAGAGAACATGGTGGGGTTATGTTTGACTCGTAAGTAGTTCAGGATGACTTCTTGATCATTACTAGTTTGCGACCGTTTCGTAGCTTCTCTTCTTACTCTTGTACTCATAAGTTAGCCACCATACAATGCTTAGTGCTGCTGCAACCTCACCACTTATCCACTCCATACCCATTAAGCTTTGCTAGTCTTGATACCCATGGTAATGGGATTGCTGAGTCCTCGTGGCTCACAGTTTACTACAACAACAGTTGCAGGTACAGGTAATGCGATGATCATGATGTGAGAGTGATGTTTACTTGGTTTGGAGTTCTTCTTCTGCTTCTTCTTCGATCAGGGGATAGGTTCCTGGTCGGCAGCCTGGGCTAGCAGGGTGGATGTCATTTGCCTTTTTCGTTTGATTTCATCCGTAGTCGGATGCCGCTCTTTAGTTTGATGGTTGCTATGTATTGATGTATTCATGTGGCATTTCTATGCCTTTGTATGTATCCCCAACTATTATGTAATGGCACGATGTAATGATATCCACCTTGCAAAGCGTCTTCAATATGTGGCTCTATCCTTGGTGGGACCTTCGAGTTCCTGTCGGATAGGATCGCATATTGGGCGTGATAATACAGCAGCAGCAGCTAGCAATTCATCATATACCAGTAGCAGCTCATAGCAATTCATCATATAGCAGCAGCAGAAGCAGCTCATAGCAATTCATCATATAGCAGCAGCAGGAGCAGCTTATAGCAACTCATCATATAGCAGCAGCAACAGCTCATAGCAATTCATCATATAGCAGCAGCAGCTCATAGCAATTCATCATATAGCAGCAGCAGGAGCAGCTCATAGAAATGCATCATATAGCAGCAGCAGAAGTAGCTCATAGCAATTCATCGTATAGCGGATCAGAATGAAAATTTGGCAAAAAATGAGAGGAGATCCTCACTTTGTTGGATGAGCTCATCCTTCAATAGCACCTCAAGGCCATGGCCTGGGAGGAGGGGAGGGGGAACGAGGTGCCTTCTGCCGGAGTGGGGCATCGGCCATAGTTGTGCGGCGCCCGCCGGAGTAGTGCGTTGGATGGACCATAGCGGAGCAGCTGCTGGAGACCATGAGAATGAGGGGCGGCGCCAGAGGGAGGAGCAGCCGGGGAGATTTGGCCCTACCCGCCGGCCATGTAGCCTAGCTGGACAGAGCATCATCGAGGACTAGGCTAGATGGGACCAGTAGCGACGGCTCGCTGGAGGAACCCTAGCGCTGCAGGCAGGGGATCGAGATAGAGGGAAAGGGGAGAGGAGATGCAAGCGGGCAGGGCAATGAACGCTTGCGTGTTTGTTTTTACTTGAGGGTCAGGTGTGATGCAGGCGTGAGCAGTGGCATTTTGAGTGTAATATAGGCAGACAACGGAGTCATTTCACTATTCCCCTTCGCTTCAATTTTTAGTGAGCTTCTACCCGAAGCACCTCCCTCCAAAGCGAAATAAGTTAAACCCAAGCCCATAACTCAAAAATGACTTCTTTACATCTTTTATGTCTTATTTTGACAATAAGCTCTAAAAAGGCAGAATAGAACTGGCCCTTAACCTGCAATTCAATTGTGCGTGCAATGATGAATCACTCCTGCCTGCTATAGTGTACATTTTGGCATCATACGTGACATAACCTAATACATGTGCATTTCATTATAGAATCTGAAATATGCAATGTTTATGTTAGTTCATACGTTGCACATGATGTTTAAATGCCCCTTAAATCTGGTCAGTCAAGTGATGGTCTTTAAGCCTCCTTCTATGCTTCTTTTCTTGATATGTAAGATTTGCCCACACATCTGTTCAATTGCTTGTTTGTATCAGCCAGCCATACTAGGACTGTTTGCTTTGATTACTTGCTGTTCTTGACCTAACAGAGCTTGTCAATGATTTAAACACTAAGGGCTGCTCTAGTGGGGGCTTGTATAACTCATAGGTGACATAAAGGTTTGGCTGTACACTAAAGTAGGCTCTCCAAGAGTACCTGGAGATCCAGTTCGAAGGTATGCCTAGTTTTTACACAGTGCACACATAGTAAATGCTCATTTCATTGTGTGCAAGAGATGTGGCATGTTTCATTATGTGGTGTTGTTTTGTTATAAACTCATCCTTTTGTGTTGTTCATAGACTGGAAAGTATGCATATTTTATCTTTCAAGGAGACCAGTAACTAGTTTGTGTCACCTTGCAGAGGGGGTGCGATGAAGAGAAGATTGAGGATTTCCAAGTACAAGATGTTAGGAAGGAGCCTTGCAAGAGAAGGAGCAGCAGCGCTGAGCCTGTTCAACCAGTTATGGTAAGTCACTGTATTACAATTATCAGGACATCCTATTTGTCTGACATTGTGCTTGCATAGGGTTCTTCACCTGTAACCCAGTCATTGGGCCATTGATTAAAAACCCCTCCGCTCACTACTATATGATGTTCTAACTTTTTTGTAAATCAGATGTATGTAAACACATTTTAATGTGTCTATTCACTCATTACGGATGCAGTCTACTTTTAAATATCTAAAACATCTTATAGTAGTGAACAGTGTGAAACTGCTTCCTACCATGGTAGAGTTGTCGATGTCATAAATGTCATAACCAAACGCATATTCACATCATTAGCCTCCCTATCATTACTAGGATATTGATTACATACTAGTCGAGATACTTCATAGGGGGCAAACAATATTACATTACTTGTTCCTTTATATAGTAAATGTAGCTAGGCCATGGATGTTATTGAGGCGTGCATGTATGCATGCTGCCAACTCAACAGTTCAATTGCTTGTTTGTTTCAGGCATAGTTAAATTGCTCTTTTCAATTGCTTTATTTGTCCTCAGTTAATGAGATGCCCAAACAATGATGCCTGATGTTGGGTACTTGTATAACTATTAGTTGACATAATTAAAGGCCTTACCATTTAATTACTCTGGCAAAGTGTGCCTGAAGCTTTGAAGTCTATTAACCAACTATTACTGCATGAGGCTCACAATCTAGTTTATACTAGGCTAATGATTGCATAGTTTTGCTTGCTGTAGTAGGTTTGTATGAATCCCTCTACTGTTCATTATGCTCCCTAAGACTTTAATTGAGCTACAAAATGGCCAACTCCTTGCTTACTTATACGCAATATATATGTTCAGTAGCTGCGTGTGGTCTAAATTTGTAACATGTCTGTGTTTTGTATTTGGCCCCAACATCATGCTCCTCTGGTGAGCTAAGAGAGATCTCTGTATGCGGGCTGCACAGACTACCATTTTTATAATTTTTAAAATATCACCTGCTTATGCTTCATGACGTGTAACATTATTGTTAGTCCTGTTTTGCCATGTACAAAATAGTCTGTCTTGCTCGCTTCACTGTTGTAACTATATTTTTGCCCTAGTCATGTGTACTTACAGAAACATTTCAGGATGAAGTGACATCAACACAAAGATCTGCGAGTAGTGCGGCATGGCCGTTACCAAATGATTATGGATTGGAATTGAAATGTGCTGATGTTCTCGAGCATCAACTAGAGGTGGCAAGACAACATGTACATGATTCTCAACATGCAATCAACAAGTTGAGACTAGAGTTGCAGGTATTAGATGCAGGAGTCAAAAACATGAAACGAGACACTGAGGTAACCATGAAGGAATTGGAGATTTTGCAGACTGAAATTTGTGCTATCTGAATCCGGCCAATCCTATTTTCTGAAGAGATTATAGTTCAAATGGTAAGTTCTGTTGATGCGTGTCCATGATGTATGGGCTTTATTTGCCCAGTGTATGTAATTTGTTGTTTGTGTATACTTTATTATCACTGGTGCCGAACTATAATGCCCAGTGGGTATAATCGGCTGTAATTTCTTTATTGTATAGTGTAGGATTATTCTACGTTTCTATGCCTTAGTCTCTTTATTGTATAGTGTATGTTTTTAGAGGCGATAGTATAGAGTAGGATAATTCTTTGAATATGCTATATCGTTGAAACGGGGGCCAACACATCCAAACATTACCTAGACGCCATCCGAATGAACAAACATGTGTAGTCAAAGCGGGCCTTAATTGGGCTGGTCAAATTAATATTTAATGGATCCCAAATGATGTGGCCCATCGTAACAACGACTCTTAGCAGGCCGTTAACAGGCCGAAAGCTCGATAGGGCCGTATAAATGGAAATGGCCCGCGGGCCTCTAGCAGGCCGAAATAAATGTCAATTTTGTCTCTGCCCTTTTACTTTACGGGCCAGTAAGAGGCCGAAAGTGTTTTGGGCCAGAAGAGGCCCAATTTGCAAACTAGGCTTTTAACAGGTCGAAAGTCGCGTCGGGCTGAAATTGTGCCCTGCGGAACATGGGCCGCTAATGGACCAAAAATTAGGTTGCACAGTCAAAGGCCCAACTGTTGTGCGGGCCGTTAAGAGGCCGAAAGACAAAATGGGCTAGGAATTGGCCCATTTACCGAATGGGCCGAGGAAAGGCCTAAAGTCACAACGGGTTAGAATTTGGCCCAACTGCAGAATGGGCCAAGAAAAGGCCGAAAGACGTTTCGGGCCGTTAACGGGCTGGAACTGACGATGGGCTGCTAACAGGCCGAAAGAAGGTCTGGCCGTAATTGGGCCCAAAGACATAGCGGGCCGTTAACGGGCTGGAACTGACGATGGGCTGGAAATTGTCAAACCTAGAATGGGCCTTTGATGGGCCGATTCTGTGTAACTTCTATGGGCCGTGCTTGTGAATGGGCCTGACTCAAGTAGGCCGCTAATGGGCCGCCCCGCTTATTTTGATAGGCCCGGCCTTTTAACCTAAACGGGTCACTGTTGGGCCGAGCCACATGTTGACGTACCATAGGCTCGTCCCGTCCACTCGCTTGATGACACCTGTCCCAACGCGGATGTAACATCCCAAAATTCTAAATTTTGGAATGTTATATTAAATAGATAGTTTTGATTGTTTGTTTGATTATGGTGTGGTTGTTTGTGTGAAATTGAGTGGAATTTGAAACTTTTTGAAAGTTAAATGAGAGGGAATAAAATGACTTTCCCAAAACTTTCACCTTGCATTTATGATCTCCTTGAATTCAAATCTATTTCATTACAAACCCTAGAGTGAAGATAACATGACTTCTTCTATTTTAAAAGGGGTTTCGAAATGATTTGAATTTCATTTGAAAATATTGCAAATTCAGAAACTTTATGCAACTCAATGATTTTCATGAGAGAAGATAAAATGACTTCTTCAAATCGTATGAAATATGAGTTGGAAGTTTCGACGAATCAAAATTTAAAGTCCCTTTGAAGTTATTTTGAAAACCCACTTTCAATTTGGAGTTATTTGGTTTTTATTCAAATTATTTTTCTCCAAAAATAAAATATATGGAAAATAGGGTAAAATGATTCCCTTCAATAGAAAATTGGAGAGAAATAAATTTGAAATCATTTTGGTATTTTTAAAATGATTTTTTTTGGTTTTATTGCAGCAGTAGCACTGTTTGCTTTATTTAAATTTTTGTGTATTTTATTTGATGCTAGAAAATGTTCACATTGTAGAAAATCTTTTTCTGAAATTTTTGATATATAATATGCCTATATATCATTTTTATTATTTTTATTTTCTGTAAAATTCTTTAAAAAAAAACTTTCGGACCGAACTGGGCCGAAGCCCAGCCGGCCCAACGCGCCGCCGCCTTCCCCGCCGTGCCCGAGCCGGACTCCGCCGGAGTCCGAGCCGCCGCCGCCTTTCCCTGCCCCCTCCTCCACGCATCACGCCGCCCCTCCCCTCCTTAAATAGCGCCGCCCGGACCCCTCGCTCCCCCTCCCTAGCCGCGCCGCCGCAGCTCCGCCGCCGCTTGCGCTCGCCGCTGCTCGCGCCGCCGCCGCCACTGCTCGCGCCGTCGTCTGCCGCCGTAGCCGCGTCGCCTCCCGCCGCTGCTGCCGCTTCCCGCCGACGCCGTCCAACGCCGCTGCCGCCGCCTCGCCGGAGCACCACGCCGCCGCCGCCGGTTCCTCTCCCCCAAACCGGTATAAACCGATTTAACCCGCCCCGGTTTCTTTTTCGTTGTTTTTAGAATAGATCGGTTTATTATTTAGGTTTTGTTAGATAGCGAGCGTTCACCCGTTTAGATCTGTTAACAAACAAATTCGTTTGTTAGCCTCTGTTAGCGAACGTTTGTTCCGTAGTTTTTCATTTTTATTTTATTTTTCTGCCAGGGACCTAGTTGTAGTTGTTTTATTTTACAGTTTAGCCCCTGATCTTCAAACGATCACAACTTTTTGCTCGTTTATCCAAATCCAATGAAACCAACGCCCACTTCTTCGTTATGATCCCCTCTGTCGAAATAACCAACTTAAACATATTTTTGAAAGTTTAAAATTTGGTTTCAAACAGATTTGATTTTGAACTTCTTTTGTTCATAACTCGAGTTTTATAACTCCGATTTAATTGATTCTTTTTGCAAATCGAAGCTCTTGACCTAAACTTTCTGATAAGACCAAATCCACCCAATTTTGGTACTGTTAGCAACTGTTTTCTGTTGCAAGAGTTAATTGCTTGTTTTCGAAGTTTTCCGAGATATTTTCTTCGAATTTTATGCTTGGGTGCTTATGTATGCAATTGCTTGCTTACGATAGATTGAATGGAGTGTGACGAGTAAAACTATCAGGAATTATGAGTGCCAAGGATCTTCATCAACAGTACAGGCAAGTTCACACTTTGATCATATCCCTTTATTACCCAGTTTTTATGCATTAGTTCAACCCCTCAAACATTGCATGAGTAGGATCTGATTAACATGTGGGTACTGGGAAGTAGTTGATGAGGTAGAACCTATTGTCTTATATTCAATCCTTGGGAGTTATTACGTTATGCTTACTTTGCTATGCTATGCTCGTAGATGTGGTTTGGTTTGAGAGAATTCATGAAAGATGTGAGAGTTATTGTTAACTAAGGTTTAACTTAAGGTGGCTACTTTAATACACATCTGGGTCGAATGGTTTGGGGCACCCTGGGGATACCAGTGGCTTGCCCGGACACCTGGGGAATCCAGTGTTGTCCTAGGAGATCCCGGGGTTACCGTGTGATCATCCTATGGTTTGCCACCCAGGCTCAAAGGGATCATAAGATTATTCAAGCTAGAAACTTTCGTGTCCAGCCACAAGCCATTATGGGCTCTGGCATAGTTGAGTATGTTGTGTGACCTCTTTCAGTGGTAAACTAGCAGATGTAGGGGATGTAGGTGGTACAGTTTACCCGTCGAAAGAATTAATGCTTCTGAAAGACTGTGTCTCAGTCATCCGTTTCTCAAACACCATGTAGTGCGAGAAATCCAACGGAGGAGATCGAGTCTTGTGGGGAAAAGTGCGCAAACCTCTGCAGAGTGTACAAACTAATCATGATTAGCCGTGTCCCCAGTTATGGACATCTTGAGTATCTGGTACTTTAATTATTGATTTGATCTCATCACATTACTTAATTAATTTGATTGGGTTGTTAACTTTTAATTGGGATTGAGTTGGGGTTACCTTCTCAATGTTTTCAACAAACTCAGTAGTAAATAAAATATATTCCTTTGTTGTAGGGAAAAATTGGCTTTGTGCAAAATTAAACTTAGAGCCTCCACCAGCCAAATATGCATGTAGTGATAGATATTGTTCATCATTATCCTATGGTGTGAATTTGCCAGTACATTCAATGTACTGACCTACATGGCTGCAACGTCTCATGTTGCAGGAATTCTTACGACGAGTAAGTGATACATTAGGGTTACGCTGTCTACACTCAACTTTGCCGTTGGTGTTGTTGGGAACTCCACAACCTTGTTGTTACTTTCGCTATATGGATTGAGGTAATAGTATTTACGTTACGTTATACATGTGATTTACCTCTGTTATAAATCCTCGAGTACTGTGTGTGTTAGCATACCGATCTAGGGATGACACTTAAGCACAGAGACTTGATCCATTTGGGTCGGGTCGCTACAGCGGAGCTGGCACATGGATACTAAGGCGAATCAGAATTTTACATATGGAAAATCCCCATTGGTCCGGGTGGTTAACGGGTTATCGGATCCAAACCGGAACCCGATAGCTTAACGGTGACCCGTTACGGTGGATGCCATGTGTCAGTTACCCTTGATGAAAGCACTTGCATGACGCGCCATTTATCGTCATGGAAGTGGACACTTCCATGATGATAATTTTGGTATTGTCATGGAACACTTCTACGACAGCACAGGTATGACTATCTTGATTCTGTCATAAAATCGTCATGGATGTACATGCATGATAGAAAACATGACCTACTGTGACAAACACGTATCATCACGGAAGTGTTTCTTTTTGTAGTGGTAGGATTGCAATCTATATCAAGGACAATAAAATCTACGGGCACATAATTCCTATTTGCAACAATAAGAACATCATTAATCCTTCCCATAGGTTTCTTAATAGTGGAATCCGCTAGATGCAAATTTAAAGAACAATCATCAAATTCTCGGAAACCTAACACATCACATAAAGTTTTTGGAATCGTGGAAACGCTAGCACCCAAATCACACAAAGCATGGCACTCATAATCTTTAATTTTAATCTTAATAGTAGGTTCCCACTCATCATAAAGCTTTCTAGGGATAGAAACTTCCAACTCAAATTTTTCTTCAAAAGATTTCATCATGGCATCCACGATATGTTTAGTAAAAGCTTTATTTTGATTGTGAGCATGAGGAGAATTCAACATGGATTGTAACAAGGAAATACAATCTATCAAAGAGCAATTATCATAATTAAAGTCCTTGAAATCCAAAAGAGTGGGTTCATCGCTACTTAAAGTTTTGACCTCTCCAATCCCACTTTTATCAATTTTTGCATTAAAATCTTTAAACTCTGAATCATTGGGACGCCTTCTAACTAAAGTTGACTCATCTCCAGTCCCATCTTTATTAAGATTTATATTAGAAAACAAAGATTCAATAGGAGTCACACCAATCACTTTAAGATCTTCATCATTATTCAAAGACTCCGGTTTAGCGGCCATCTTATTTACCAAAGTATTTTGTTTATTGGAAATTTGGCCTACTAAATTTTCAAGATGAGCAAATTGAGATTTAAGACCATAAAATTCCTTAGTAACATCATCAAGCTCTTTATTAATATACTCCATCATAGTTTTTTGTTCCTTAAGCTTGTTCCTAAAGAAACTATTATGCTCAAATTTTAAAGACATGAAGCTTTTAGCATTATTTTCAATCTCTTCCAACTTCCTATAATAAGAATCAAAGATTTTGGGTTGAGCCATACGAGCAAGCAAGCAATCTAGCACATGAGCAAACAAAAAGCAAACGAAGAAGACAAACGAAAAAAGGGCGAATAAAAAGGCAAATCTTTTTGTGTTTTTCTGAAAACGTTTTAGAAGTGGGGGAGAGGAAAACGAGAGACAAATGGCAAATAATGTAATGCAAGAGATGAGAGTTTATGGTGGGTACTTGGTAGGCCTGATGTAGAACCTCCTCCGCAACGGCGCCAGAAATTCTTCCTGCTACTTCTTAAGCTTGCGTTGATTTTTCCCTTGAAGAGGAAAGGGTGATGCAGCAAAGTAGATATAAGTATTTCCCTCGGTTAAGAACCAAGGTATTAATCCAGTAGGAGGCACAAGCAAGTCTCCAATAGTTTATGAAAGCTCAAAAAAAAACTAAGTGGGTGTGCATCCAACTTGCTTGCTCATGAAGACCTAGGGCAATTTGAAGAAGCCCATCATTGGAATATACAAGCCAAGTTCTATAATGAAAAATTCCCACTAGTATTTGAAAGTGATAACATAGGAGACTCTCTATCATGAAGATCATGGTGCTACTTTGAAGCACAAGTGTGGAAAAAGGATAGTAACATTGCCCCTTCTCTCTTTTCTCTCATTTTTTTATTTTGGTGGGCTTCTTTGGCCTCTTTTTTTTATTTTGTGGGCTTCGTTGGCCTCTTTTATTTTTTTCCTCACATGGGACAATGCTCTAATAATGAAGATCATCACACTTTTATTTACTTACAACTCGATACTTAGAACAAAATATGACTCTATATGAATGCCTCCGGCGGTGTACCGGGATGTGCAATGATCTAGCATAGCAAATGATATCAAAAAAACGGACAAGCCATGTAAACATCATGCTAGCTATCTTACGATCATGCAAAGCAATATGACAATGATGGAGCGTGTCATAATAAAACGGAATGGCGGAAAGTTGCATGGAAATATATCTCGGAATGGCTATGGAAATGCCATAATAGGTAGGTATGGTGGATGTTTTGAGGAAGGTAAAAGGTAGGTGTATGGCACCGGCGAAAGTTGCGCAGTACTAGAGAGGCTAGCAAAGGTGGAAGGGTGAGAGTGCGTATAATCCATGGACTCAACATTAGTCATAAAGAACTCACATACTTATTGAAAAAATATATTAGTCATTGAAACAAAGTACTACACGCATGCTCCTAGGGGGGTAGATTGGTAGAAAAAGACCATTGCTCGTCCCCGACTGCCACTCATAAGGAAGACAATCAATAAATAAATCATGCTCCGACTTCATCACATAACGGTTCACCATACGTGCATGCTACAGGAATCACAAACTTTAACACAAGTATTTCTACCAATCCACAATTACTCACTAGATTTACTCTAATATCACCATCTTTATATCTCAAAACAATCATAAGGAATCAAACTTCACATAGTACTCAATGCTCTTTATATGAAATTTTTTATTATATCCCTCTTGGATGCCTATCATATTAGGACTAAATTCATAACCAAAGCAAATTACCATGCTGTTTAGAGAGACTCTCAAAATAATATAAGTGAAGCATGAGAGTTCAACAATTTCTATAAAATAAAGCCACCGCCGTGCTCTAAAAAGATATAAGTGAAGCACTAGAGCAAAATTGCCTAGCTCAAAAGATATAAGTGAAGCACATAGAGTATTCTAATAAATCACGATTCATGCGTGTCCCTCTCAAAAGGTGTGTACAGCAAGGATGATTGTGGCAAACTAAAAAGCAAAGAATCATATCATACAAGACGCTCCAAGCAAAACACATATCATGTGGTGAATAAAAATATAGCCTCAAGTAAATTTACCGATAGACGAAGACGAAAGAGGGGATGCCTTCCGGGGCATCCACAAGCTTAGGCTCTTGGTTGTCCTTGAATATTACCTTGGAGTGCCTTGGGCATCCCCAAGCTTAGGCTCTTGCCACTCCTTATTCCATAGTCCATCAAATCTTTACGCAAAACTTGAAAACTTCACAACACAAAACTCAACAGAAAATTCATGAGATCCATTAGTATAAGAAAATAAACCACCACTTTTGGTACTGTTGTGAACTCATTCTTTATTTATATTGGTGTAATATCTACTGTATTCCAACTTTTCCATGGTTCATACCCCCCGATACTACCCATAGATTCATCAAAATAAGGAAACAACACATAGAAAACAGAATCTGTCAAAAACAGAACAGTCTGTGCAGATCTGAATTGTTCTATTAATTATGTAACTCCAAAAAGTCTGAACCATTAAGAAAACATAGGAAATTTGTATATCAATCTTTTGTAAAAAATTCAGGGTTTTTCCACTCTCCAGTGAATTTAAATAATTCTGTGACTGGACGCAAAAGTTTGTGTTTTTCAGCAAGATCAAATCAACTATCGCCGTAAGCCATCCCAAAGGTTTTACTTGGCACAAACACTAATTAAAACACCAAAAAACAATTACTACAAAGGTAATAATGTGTATTCACACAAAAACAGAAAAGAAAAATATTGGGTTGTCTCCCAACAAGCTCTTTCTTTATAGCCATTAAGATAGGCTTGAGAATTCAATGATGCTCACATAAAAGATAGCAATTGAAACACGAAGAGAGCATCATAAAACATGTGACAAACATATTTAAGTCTAACATATTTCCTTGCATGGGAATTTTATAAGCAAACAAATTATCAAGACAAGCAAAAACTAGCATATACAAGGAAGAAGGAAGAAACAATAGCAATCTCAACATGACGAGAGGTAATTGAGTAACATGAAACTTTTTACAACCATATTTTCCTCTCTCATAATAATTACATGTGGGATCATATTCAAATTCAACAATATAGCTATCACATAACATATTCTCTAGATGATCCACATGCATGCAAAGTTGACACTCTTCCAAAATAGTGGGATTATCATCAAATAAAGTCATGACCTCTCCAAGCCCACTTTTATCAAAAATTTCATAAGATTGATCATACTCCAAAGTAGTGGGATCATTATTACCTAGAGTTGACACTCTTCCAAACCCACTTTCAATATTATCACAAACATAATCATCATGAGGCTTAAATAAATTTTCAAGATCATAAGAAGAATCACCCCAATCATGATCATTGCAATATGTAGTGGACATATCAAAATTAGCATCCCCAAGCTTGGGGTTTTGCATATCATTAGCACATTGACATTAATAGAATTTATAATAACTTCATTGCAATCATGCTTTTGATTCAAGGAACTATCAAGTATGGGTGCAATAGCAATAATCTCAAGTTTAACATAAGGAACTATAGCAAGTTCATCTCCATAAATATTGCCATCATGGCCACAAGAATAGCAAGCATCATGTTCATCAAGGGATATTTCAATCAAATCAACAGAATCATAATTATCTATAGATTCATGCATATCATTATTTTCTTCCAAAGCAACGGTCATTCTCTCAATAAATTCTTTGACATAGGCATTGTGAGCATAGTTTTCATAGCAATATTTAAGTATGTCAAATTTTTTAGATTTGTAGAGAGTAATATCATACTTTTCAATCAAAGAAGCAACTTCATAAGCACCCTTAAAAGCAACAAATTCTTCAATTTGTTCTATATCATAGTAACTGTAAACACCCTTTTCATAACAAGATAAGATTTCATTATCATTAAACTCACATAGGTAGGGAAGGTGTTTCTTAGGGTTCTTAGAGCAACAAGTAAAATCACAAAGTTCACAAAGATTCCAAGCATAGCATAGCAAACAATTTATTTGATTCCATAAGAGTCCCCCTTTTTCAGACAAACGATGACGCACAAAATGAGCATGCTCATCTAAAGATTTTTCCTCAACTAAACTAGTTGGGGTATCAGCACGAGCACATATGGATTGAAGATGATCCAAGTAGAAAAGTTTAAGTGGGTCCATATCAATAGATTTTTAGCAAGCAAAGATGCAAGAAAATAGAAGGCACATGTCAACACAAGCAAAGATAGCAAACGAGCAAAAAGGCAAACGGAAAGAATGCCAAGAGACGAACGAAAGAAGGGCAAATAAAAAGGCAAATATTTTTGTGTTTTTCTGAAATCATTTTAGAAGTGGGGGAGAGGAAAACGAGAGGCAAATGGCAAATAATGTAATGCAAGAGATGAGAGTTTATGATGGGTACTTGGTATGTCTTGACTTGGCATAGATCTCCCCGGCAACGGCGCCAGAAATTCTTCCTTCTACTTCTTGAGCTTGCGTTGGTTTTTCCCTTAAAGAGGAAAGGGTGATGCAGCACAGTAGAGGTAAGTATTTCCCTCAGTTACGAACCAAGGTATTAATCCAGTAGGAGAAGAACGCACAAATCACCAACACCTTCACAAACAATCAAACACTTGCACCCAACGCGATAAAGGGGTTGTCAATCCTTTCACGGTCCCTTGCAAAGGTGAGATCTGATAGAGATAGATAAACAAAAGATAAAATATTTTTGGGTCTTTTGGTATATAGATCTAAAAATAAAAGATTGCAAAATAGTAGATCGGAAAGTAATATGATGGAAAATAGACCCGGGGGGGGGGGGGGGGCATAGGTTTCACTAGAGGCTTCTCTCATGAAGGCAAATAATACGGTGGGTGAACAAATTACTGTCGAGCAATTGATAGAAAAGCGCAAAGTTATGACGATATCCAAGGCAATGATTATGCATACAGGCATCACGTCCGTGTCAAGTAGACCGACTCCTGCCTGCATCTACTACTATTACTCCACACATCGACCGCTATCCAGCATGCATCTAGAGTATTAAGTTCATAAAGAACGGAGTAACGCCTTAAGTAAGATGACATGATGTAGAGGAATTAACTCAAGCAATATGATGAAAACCCCATCTTTTTATCCTCGATGGCAACAATGCAATACGTGTCTCGCTACCCCTACTTTGTCACTGGGTGAAATCATGCAAGATTGAACCCAAAGCTAAGCACCTCTCCCATTGTAAGAAAAACCAATCTAGTTGGCCAAACCAAACCGATAATTCGAAGAGAAATACAAAGATAGTAAATCATGCATAAAAGAATTCAGAGAAGATGCAAATAATATTCATAGATAAGCTGATAATAAATCCACAATTCATCGGATCTTGACAAACACACCGCAAAAGAAGATTACATCGGATAGATCTCCAAGAACATCGATGAGAATGTTGTATTGTGAATCAAAGAGAGAAAAGAAGCCATCTAGCTACTAGCTATGGACCCGTAGGTCTGAGGTAAACTACTCACGCTTCATCGGAAGGGCAATGGTGTTGATGTAGAAGCCCTCCGTGATCGATTCCCCCTCCGGCGGGATGCCGGAAAAGGCCCCAAGATGGGATCTCACGGGAACAGAAGGTTGCGGTGGTGGAAAAGTGTTTTCGTGGATGCCTCTGGTGATTCTGGAATATATGTGAATTTATAGGAGAAAGATCTAGGTCAGGGGAGTCCCGAGGGGCCCACAAGGTAGGGGGCGCCCCCCTAGGGCGCGCCCTCCACCCTTATTGCCGCCTCGTGGATCTTCTGACTTGGACTCGAAGTCCCCTGGGTGTCTTCTGGTCCAAGAAAAATCATCGTGAAGTTTTATTCCATTTGGACTCCGTTTGGTATTCCTTTTCTGCGAGGCTCAAAAACAAGGAAAAAAATAGAAATTGGCACTGGGCTCTAGGTTAATAGGTTAGTCCCAAAAATAATATAAAATAGCATATTAATGCATATAAAACATCCAAAACAGATAATATAATAGCATGGAACAATTAAAAATTATAGATACGTTGGAGACGTTTCGGACTACCGAGTGGTCCACAAGCCAGGGAGGCGTGCCCCCTAGGGCGTGGCCTCAGGGCTTGTGGTTCCCTCGGGACTCTTCTGGCCCCCTTTCCAAGCTTCGTGGATGTCTTCTGGTCTAAGAAAAATCATCGTAAAGTTTTATTCCGTTTGGACTCCGTTTGATATTCCTTTTCTGTACAACTCAAAAACAAGGAAAAACAGAAACTGGCACTGGGCTCTAGGTTAATAAGTTAGTCCCAAAAATAATATAAAATAGCATATTAATGCATATAAAACATCCAAAACAGATAATATAATAGCATGGAACAATAAAAAATTATAGATACATTGGAGACGTATCACCTGTGCATGAGTCTGGTCAGCAAACACGAATGTTTGTTGCACCGACAGTAGCCCCCGGGCCTGGTCCATACGTGCTGCCGGACATCATTGGGGTAGGCCCTAACAATGCATAGGCGGGCACCTTGACCATGCCGTGGCAGGATCCATGTTTCTGAGATCTTCTTTGCTTCTTCATTAACCTGGAATCGAATCAATTCCCGGTTTCCCCACGAGTCATGCGATGTCGAACGATGTGGGTCCACCCATGCAACGGGCCAGAGGGTATCCTCGTTCATGGGAAGTTGATTGAAGTGCCTGCGCATGATCTGGGGGTTACTACCATTTTACCCTTCCCACCACGCATGTTGTTTCCGCCACGTGTCCTACATGCATTGCGCAGGATTGGTGGCAGACGCGCAAGGCACGGGTATGAGTGCCGTGGCAGAAGGCGTGGTGCCATGGATTGGCGCAGAAGGGCAGCCGGCGAATCTGGACATCGTCAGTGACGCAGATGAACTGGATTGGAGGAGAAGGGCGGTTACCACAGGGTGGTGGGGAGCCAGCCCCTGCCACGCTCTGCTATAAAAAGGGAGCACGGAAGGGCTCACCCACACATCTTCTCTCTTCTTCTTCCCATGTCCTTCTCCCACCATGGTGAGGGGAAGAGGACGTGCTCGAGCTCCGGCTATGGCGACAAGGGCCTCCTCTCGGCATCGCATGCCCGCCCCCGCTAGGGACGCAGGGGCAGGTTCCAATGCACAAGGCGGAGCCGCAGGACATGGTCGTGGTCAGCACGGTGCTCAAAGCCGAGGAGGACGCAGTGGTGCGGCGGCCGCTCCTCCTCCGGCCACTCCGACTCCAATGGAGGGTCATATCGGAGATACAGTGCTATAGTTCATTGTTAGGCTGCGCGAGCCCCTGCGCAACCATCTTCGTCTTCTTGGCCAATTTGCAAGGGTGATGGAGGTTGAACATCCGCTCGGTTTGAAGTTGCACATGAGGGGTTGCTGTAACGGCAACATGCGGGTGGACGTCGAGTTCCCCGCACCCCATGTCATGCTTCTCCGACGCGGCTGGAAAACTTTTGCACGTGCCCATAGTTTGATGGAGGGGCACGTCCTTCATTTTAAGTTAATGGAGGTTGATCTGCTCTCCATCAAGGTCTTTGGGCGCTCGGGTGCTCGCTTAGGGTGCTGCGTGGATAGCTCGACCGATGACGAAAGCGCCTCCTCGAGTGACAGCGACGAAGAGGACACTGATGGCGAAGACAGCGGCGCCGAGCGGGAGGACGGCGACTCGAACTCCAGCTAAGCGTCGGTCACACCGTCACCATCAGCTAGGCGCCGGCAGCACTGCTGTCTGCGCTTGGTCTTCTCCCCAGCTGAGCGATTTGCCAGGGTGTTGGGTGTAGATGTCTCTGCCTCCTCTAGCTGGACCCCGGCAGGCTTCCTCGTGGACTCCGGCTTTGTCTTCCCTGCCGGTGTCCCTACTGCCACATTCCTCTAGTCCTGGCGGTGGTGACCAGGGCATCGCCTAGCCGCTCCCTCCGTCCTTCCGGCTTCATCCTCACCCTCCCGATCTTTTCAGGCTACGTCCCGCGGGCCCTGAGGGGGTCGGACTGGGCTTCTGCCCAGGCGCTCCTTTTGCCCTCTTTCCGCCTTGGTGCAACTCCTAGGAGGAAAGGGACAAGAAAGGCATTACAGGGCACTTATCTTTTTTCAAATCAAAAGATGTAGGTATTTACCAAATTTTAGTTCAAATTATGTAATCCTCTATCCATGCTTATATCCTGTATGATTCCTACTTGTTTATCCGCGTATTAATGAAGAAAAGGAATGCCTGCCGGGCACTTGTGCATGTATAATGTACATGCCGGGGGATGGTCCCTCAATACTTCCAAGTAAACAAGGTTCCCCGGCAAGACACCTTGCCGGCCCCTTCCATTGCTGCTACTGAACCCTGTCTGACGGGTTAGGAGCATGGATGGAAATCGGCCCCTCATTTGCTCCCCCCACAAATGCTACTGCGACCAACCTGACTGAAGAAATTTTCAGGTCAAAGGATGGGAGCACAGATGTTAGGAGCGACAAGGTTTTTCTACGCACAAGCTTTTCATACAGGAACACACTGTGGATGGCGAGGGGAACTTATCTGCATTTTCTGTCCTTCTTATCGCTCCCGATAAGAAGGGAGTTGCCGGGGATCAAGATGTTGGTTCTCACTTCTTCCTTTCGGGGAGTTCATCCGCGGTAGGGGCCCTACTATTAGTGCAGGGGGGAAAACAACAGCGTATGATCCTCCTTAGAGGATTAGTTACCGTAGCAAAATCATACTTAAATAAACATGCATGCAAGTTTGGTGCCAGTGCTTCGTTTTATTATCTTTGCACAGGGTCTTCCCCTGGCTTTGTACAAAGGGTTACAAGTCCAGGGGACTATGCTCGTACAAAACAGGTTATCGGGGCAAGGCCCGGCAACCGCGCCTTTTGGGTAGAACTTACGAAGATGCTCAATGTTTCATGAGTTTTGCATTGGCATGCCATCTTCGGTCTCCAGACGAACTGCGCCGGGTCTGGTGACACGTACTACCCGGTAAGGGCCTTCCCACTTCAGTGTCAACTTGTTGGAACCCTTGGCGGATTGAACACACCTAAGGACAAGGTCACCTTCCTCAAGGGTCCTGGCTTGGACCCTGCGGCTGTGGTAGTGGCGCAGGGCCTGCTGGTATCGTGCAACACGTACATCTGCCCAGAGATGGTCCTCCTTGATACGTCTCCAACGTATCTATAATTTTTTATTGTTCCATGCTATTATATTATCTATTTTGGATGTTTTATATGCATTAATATGCTATTTTATATTATTTTTGGGACTAACCTATTAACCTAGAGCCTAGTGCCAGTTTCTGTTTTTCCTTGTTTTTGAGCTTCGCAGAAAAGGAATACCAAACGGAGTCCAAATGGAATAAAACTTCATGATGATTTTTCTTGGACCAGAAGACACCCAGGAGACTTGGAGTTCAAGTCAGAAGAGCCGCGAGGTGGCGACAAGGGTGGAGGGCGCGCCCTAGGGTGGCGCCCCCTACCTTGTGGGCCCCACGGGACTCCCCTAACCTAGTTCTGCCTCCTATATATTCACATATATTCCCAAACCACCAAAAGCATCCATGAAAAAACTTTTTCACCGCCGCAACCTTCTGTTCCTGTGAGATCCCATCTTGGGGCCTTTTCCGGCATCTGCGGAGGGGGAATCGATCACGGAGGGATTCTACATCAACACCATTGCCCTTCCGATGAAGCGTGAGTAGTTTACCTCAGACCTACAGGTCCATAGCTAGTAGCTAGATGGCTTCTTTTCTCTCTTTGATTCTCAATACAATGTTCTCCTCGATGTTCTTGGGGATCTATCCGATGTAATCTTCTTTTGTGGTGTGTTTGTCAAGATCCGATGAATTGTGGATTTATGATCAGCTTATCTATGAATATTATTTGAATCTTCTCTGAATTCTTATATGCATGATTTGATATCTTTGTATTTCTCTTCGAATTATCAGTTTGGTTTGGCCAACTAGATTGGTTTTTCTTGCAATGGGAGAGGTGCTTAGCTTTGGGTTCAATCTTGCGTGATTTCACCCAGTGATAAAGTAGGGGTAGCGAGACACGTATTGAATTGTTGCCATCGAGGATAAAAGATGGGGTTTACATAATATTACATGAGTTTATTCCTCTATATCATGTCATCTTACTTAAGGCGTTACTCCGTTCTTTATGAACTTAATACTCTAGATGCATGCTGGATAGCGGTTGATGTGTGGAGTAATAGTAGTAGATGCAGGCAGAAGTCGGTCTACTTGACACGGACGTGATGACTATATTTCATAATCATTGCCTTGGATATCGTCATAACTTTGCACTTTTCTATCAATTGCTCGACAGTAATTTGTTCACCCACCGTATTATTTGCCTTCAAGAGAGAAGCCTCTAGTGAAACCTATGGCCCCCGGGTCTATTTTACATCATTAGTTTCCGATCTACTATTTTGCAATCTTTTATTTTCAGATCTATAAACCAAAAAAACCCAAAAATATTTTATCTTTTATTTATCTATCTCTATCAGATCTCACTTTTGCAAGTGACCGTGAAGGGATTGACAACCCCTTTATCGCGTTGGGTGTAAGTGTTTGATTGTTTGTGCAGGTATTGATGATTTGCACGTTCTTCTCCTACTGGATTGATACCTTGGTTCTTAACTGAGGGAAATACTTATCTCTACTTTGCTGCATCACCCTTTCCTCTTCAAGGGAAAAATCAACGCAAGCTCAAGAAGTAGTAGGAAGAATTTCTGGCGCCGTTGCCGGGGAGATCTACGCCAAGTCAAGACATACCAAGTACCCATCATAAAACTCTCATCTCTTGCATTACATTATTCGCCATTTGCCTCTCGTTTTCCTCTCCCCCACTTCTAAAACGATTTTCGAAAGATTTTCCTTTTTATTCGCCCTTCTTCCGTTCATCTTTTTCATTTGCCTTTTTGCTTCCCCGTTTGTTAGATCGATTTGTTGCCACCATGTCTGAATCTGGGGAGATTATCGTTGAGGATAGTGGTAACGATGAGGCAAACATTGAAAATTTTGCTAATATAAATCCTCATGAAGAATCTACTATCTTGCACACAAAAAAACTTCACATAGGTAGCGGCAATATTATTGGAAAAGCGGTTATTCAAGATTTCTTTACTTGTGCCGATGCACTACCCACGTTAGGTGGATCAATTCTCCATAAAACTAATAGTCTCGCGGATGCTATATCTTTGCTTATACTTGAACTTGAAAGACAATTTGTTTATATGCATCCATGCATACAAAGGATTTTTCTAGAGTTCTCTAATATTGAGCATTCTTCTGTTAAACGCGCATCTACTATATTTCTAGCCCATGAGTTTAGATTCATTATGAAAGAAGCTAGTGAAATTTTTGCGCATTATAAGGTAGATGGTGGTAGTCCTCCCATAGAGGGGATTCTCTTTATTCAAGAAGAAATAATGCATTTGCGATCTCTTGATCATGTTGCTTATAATGAAAATTTGAGAAAAAGGGTCCCTACCGATGTTTTAGTTGATAAAATTTCTGAACTTAATGATAATTTTGCTATACAAAACAACGGATTGGGTTTCCCTCTTGGAAATAAGCTCATGACTTTTTGCCAAAAGAATTCTTACAATGATGAGTTGATCATACAATATAAGGGGCCGAAGGAGGAACCACTTCCTCCCGAGCTTGATCTTAGGGATCCTTATCCCGTTAAATTTAGCCCTTTTGATTACTTTTGCTTACCACAAAGAAAACTTGCTGCTGAACAAAGGGTGTACGAGACAAGCTTTGGAAATTTGCCTTACTATTACTATGACAATACCTAGATCTATGTGTTTTTATGCCTAGCTAGGGGCGTTAAACAATAGCGCTTGTTGGGAGGCAACCCAATTTTATTTCCGTGTTTTTTGTTTTGCTACTGTTCTTGAATAAAATACACATTATTACCTCTGTATTAATTGTGTTTTGGTGTTTTAATTAGTGTTTGTGCCAAGTAAGACCTTTGGGATGGCTTACGGTGATAGTTGATTTGATCTTGCTGAAAAACAGAAACTTTTTCATCCAGTCACAGAATTGTTTAAATTCACTGGAGCATGGAAACACCCTGAATTTTTTACACAGGATTTATATACAAATTTCCTCTGTTTTACTATTTTTTCAAAATTTTGGACATTACAGAAGTATTATAACAATTCAGCTCTTCACAGACTGTTCTGTTTTTGACAGATTCTGTTTTCTTTGTGTTGTTTGTTTATTTTGATGAATCTATGGGTAGTATCAGGGGGGGGGGTATGAACCATGAATAAGTTGGAATACAGTAGATATTACACCAATATAAATAAAGAATGAGTTCACAACAGTACCAAAAGTGGTGATTTTATTTTCTTATACTAACGGATCTCACGAGTTTTCTGTTGAGTTTTGTGTTGTGAAGTTTTCAAATTTTGGGTAAAGATTTGATGGACTATGGAATAAGGAGCAGCAAGAGCCTAAGCTTGGGGATGCCCAAGCCACCCCAAGGTAATATTCAAGGACAACCAAGAGCCTAAGCTTGGGGATGCCCCGGAAGGCATCCCCTCTTTCGTCTTCGTCTATCGGTAAATTTACTTGAGACTATATTTTTATTCACCACATGATATGTGTTTTGCTTGGAGCGTCTTGTATGATATGAGTCTTTACTTTTTAGTTTGCCACAATCATCCTTTCTATACACACCTTTTGAGAGGGACACGCATGAATCGTGATTTATTAGAATACTCTATGTGCTTCACTTATATCTTTTGAGCTAGGCAATTTTGCTCTAGTGCTTCACTTATATCTTTTTAGAGCACGGCGGTGGTTTTATTTTATAGAAATTGTTGAACTCTCATGCTTCACTTATATTATTTTGAGAGTCTTTTTAAACAACATGGTAATTTTCTTTGGTTATGAATTTAGTCCTAATATGATAGACATCCAAGAGGGATATAATAAAAACTTTCATATGAAGTGCATTGAATACTATGAGAAGTTTGATTCCTTATGATTGTTTTGAGATATGAGGATGGTGATATTAGAGTCATGCTAGTGAGTAATTGTGGATTGTAGAAATACTTGTGTTAAAGTTTGTGATTCCCGTAGCATGCACGTATGGTGAACGGTTATGTAACGAAGTTGGAGCATGATTTATTTATTGATTGTCTTCCTTATGAGTGGCGGTCGGGGATGAGCGATGGTCTTTTCCTACCAATCTATCCCCCTAGGAGCATGCACGTAGTACTTTGTTTTGATGACTAATAGATTTTGCAATAAGTATGTGAGTTCTTTATGACTAATGTTGAGTCAATGGATTATACGCACTCTCACCCTTCCACCATTGCTAGCCTCTCTAGTACCTCGCAACTTTCGCCGGTACCATACACCCACCATATACCTTCCTCAAAAAAAGCCACCATACCTACCTATTATGGCATTTCCATAGCCATTCCGAGATATATTGCCATGCAACTTTCCACCGTTCCGTTCATTATGACACGCTTCATCATTGTCATATTGCTTTGCATGATCATGTAGTTGACATAGTATTTGTGGCAAAGCCACTGTTCATAATTTTTATACATGTCACTCTTGAGTCATTGCACATCCCGGTACACCGCCGGAGGCATTCATATAGAGTCATATTTTGTTCTAAGCATCGAGTTGTAATTCTTGAGTTGTAAGTAAATAAAAGTATGATGATCTTCATTATTAGAGCATTGTCCCATGTGAGGAAAAAAAGAGAGGCCAAAGAAGCCAAAAAAAGGGAGGCCAAAGAAGCGAAACAAAAAAAAAATGAGAGAAAAGAGAGAAGGGGCAATGTTACTATCCTTTTTCCACACTTGTGCTTCAAAGTAGCACCATGATCTTCATGATAGAGAGTCTCCTATGTTGTCACTTTCATGTACTAGTGGGAATTTTTCATTATAGAACTTGGCTTATATATTCCAATGATGGGCTTCCTCAAATTGCCCTAGGTCTTCATGAGCAAGCAAGTTGGATGCACACCCACTTAGTTTCTTTTTGAGCTTTCATAAACTTATAGCTCTAGTGTATCCGTTGCATGGCAATCCCTAATCACTCACATTGATATCTATTGATGGGCATCTCCATAGCCCGTTGATACGCCTAGTTGATGTGAGACTATCTCCTTCTTTTTGTCTTCTCCACAACCACCATATTCTATTCCACCTATAGTGCTATGTCCATGGCTCACGCTCATGTATTGCGTGAAAGTTGAAAAGGTTTGAGAACACCAAAAGTATGAAACAATTGCTTGGCTTGTCATCGGGGTTGTGCATGATTTGAATATTTTTTGTGATGAAGATGGAGCATAGCTAGACTATATGATTTTGTAGGGATAGCTTTCTTTGGCCATGTTATTTTGAGAAGACATGATTGCTTTATTAGTATGCTTGAAGTATTATTGTTTTTATGTCAATATTAAACTTTTGTTTTGAATCTTATGGGTCTGAACATTCATGCCACAATAAAGAAAATTACATGGATAAATATGTTAGGTAGCATTCCACATCAAAAATTCTATTTTTATCATTTACCTACTCGAGGACGAGCAGGAATTAAGCTTGGGGATGCTTGATACGTCTCCAACGTATCTATAATTTTTGATTGTTCCATGGTATTATATTATCTGTTTTGGATGTTTTATATGCATTAATATGCTATTTTATATTATTTTTGGGACTAACCTATTAACCTAGAGCCCAGTGCCAGTTTTTGTTTTTTCCTTGGTTTTGAGCTTCGCAGAAAAGGAATACCAAACGGAGTCCAAACGGAATAAAACTTCACGATGATTTTTCTTGGACCAGAAGACACCCAAGAGACTTGGAGTTTAAGTCAGAAGAGCCGCGAGGTGGCGACAAGGGTGGAGGGCGCGCCCTAGGGGCGGGGGGCGCCCCCTACCTTGTGGGCCCCACGGGACTCCCCTGACCTAGTTTTGCCTCCTATATATTCACATATATTCCCAAACCACCAGAAGCATACATGAAAACACTTTTTCACCGCCGCAACCTTCTGTTCCCGTGAGATCCCATCTTGGGGCCTTTTCCGGCATCCTGCCGGAGGGGGATTCGATCACGGAGGGCATCTACATCAACTCTATTGCCCTTCCGATGAAGCGTGAGTAGTTTACCTCAGACCTACGGGTCCATAGCTAGTAGCTAGATGGCTTCTTCTCTCTCTTTGATTCTCAATACCATGTTCTCCTCGATGTTCTTGGAGATCTATCCGATGTAATCTTCTTTTGCGGTGTGTTTGTCGAGATCTGATGAATTGTGGATTTATGATCAACTTATCTATGAATATTATTTGAATCTTCTTTGAATTCTTATATGCATGATTTGATATCATTGTATTTCTCTTCGAATTATCGGTTTGGTTTGGCCAAGTAGATTGGTTTTTCTTGCAATGGGAGAGGTGCTTAGCTTTGGGTTCAATCTTGCGTGATTTCACCCAGTGACAAAGTAGGGGTAGCGAGACACATATTGAATTGTTGCCATCGAGGATAAAAAGATGGGGTTTACATCATATTGCATGAGTTTATTCCTCTACATCATGTCATCTTACTTAAGGCGTTACTCCATTCTTTATGAACTTAATACTCTAGATGCATGCTGGATAGCGGTCGATGTGTGGAGTAATAGTAGTAGATGCAGGCAGGAGTCGGTCTACTTGACACGGACATGATGCCTATATTTCATAATCATTGCCTTGGATATCGTCATAACTTTACGCTTTTCTATCAATTGCTCGACAGTAATTTGTTCACCCACCGTATTATTTGCCTTCAAGAGAGAAGCCTCTAGTGAAACCTATGGCCCCCGGGTCTATTTTCCATCATATTAGTTTCCGATCTACTATTTTGCAATCTTTTATTTTCAGATCTATAAACCAAAAAAACCCAAAAATATTTTATCTTTTATTTATCTATCTCTATCAGATCTCACTTTTGCAAGTGACCGTGAAGGGATTGACAACCCCTTTATCTCGTTGGGTGCAAGTGTTTGATTGTTTGTGCAGGTATTGGCGATTTGCGCGTTCTTCTCCTACTGGATTGATACCTTGGTTCTTAACTGAGGGAAATACTTATCTCTACTTTGCTACATCACCATTTCCTCTTCAAGGGAAAAACCAACGCAAGCTCAAGAAGTAGCACTCCTCGAGGAGCATGGCATCGTCATGCTGTAGCTGCCCTTGCGCTACTTCATCATAGGCAAGTACCTGAGGCAACCCGTATATGAGTTCCGTGGGGAGCACTGCTTCTGCCCTGTACACCAGGGAGAAGGCAGTCTGGCCGGTAGCTTGGTTTGGTGTCATTTTGATCAACCAAAGAACCAACGGCAACTCATCAATCCAGCGCCTGCCACATTTTCGCAGTCTATCAAAGGTTCTTGTCTTCAGCCCTCGCAACACTTCAGCGTTCATCCTCTCAGCCTGCCTGTTGCTCCTTGGATGGGCAACAGAGGCGAAAGAGACCTTGCTCCCAAGGCTCTGGATGTACTGCATGAAGGCGCGACTTGTGAACTGGGTGCCGTTGTAGGTGATTACCCTGTTGGGCACTCCAAAACGACACACCAGTCCTTTGAAGAACTTGATAGCTGACTGCGCCGTCACCTTTCTCACTGGTTCCACTTTGGTCCACTTTGTAAACTTGTTGATTGCAACGTACAAGAATTCAAAACCCCCGGTAGCACGGGGAAAGGGGCCCAGGATATTGAGTCCCCAGACCACGAAATGCGAGGACAAAGGGATTGTCCGCAAGGCTTGAGCTGGCTGATGGATATTCTTGGAGTGGAACTGGCAGGCCTCACACTTGGTCACGAGCTCAGTTGCATCTCGGAGGGCGGTGGGCCAGTAGAATCCTTACCGGAAAGCTTTCCCGACAAGTGTTCTTGATCCCAGATGTGAGCCACATGTGCCTCCATGTATCTCTGCCAACAACTCCAGTCCATCTTCTCGACTGATGCACTTCAACTTCACGCCATTCGGCCTCCTTCTGTACAGAATGTTGTCCACAAACTGATACATACTTGATAGCCGGGCTACTTTCTCAGATTGCTCTGGATCGTCAGGAAGTTCTCTAGTTTGCAAGAATTGGACTATGTGCTGTGCCCATATTGGAGCTTGAGGCTCGACGACAAGGACCAAAGGCATCTCTTCGGCTGTGGGAGCATTCCCTTCAATGGCAAGAATTTGGGATTCTGCTCGAGGGTGTGGCTCCCCATCCAGCATAGGATCTCTCCCGGCAGCCTTTTCACCAGCGGCTCCAAGGAGCTCTGGCGGGAAAATGCTTGCCGGTGTTGAGTTTCTTTCTTTTTCTATCCAAGGCTGATGGAGAAACTGTTGGTTGGGTGAGGTGAAGCACAAAAGTGCCTAGTTCCACATGAAGCTTCTGTGCAGCGCACTTCGACAGGTGATCGACGATGTTGTTTTCCACATGGGGTACATGCTCTGCTTGCAACCCATCGAAGTGCTCTTCCAGCTTTCTCACCTCTTCCACGTAGGCTTCCATCAGCGGGATCTAATAATCTTTGTTCACCTGCTTCACGACAAGCTGGGAGTCTTCGCAACTCGACAGCAATCCGGAGCCCGCCAAGGAGCCCTTCATATTCTGCTGTGTTGTTGGTGGCGCCTTCCCTGGGGAAATGCATTTGGATGACGTACTTGAGGTGTTCTCCGGTGGGCACAACGAGTAACACTCCCGTGCCATCACCTTGGAGCGAGAAAGGACAGTCAAAGTACATGATCCATTCCTTCGGGGCCTCCTTGCCGGGGAGAACAGTTTCCACAAGTTCTTCTTCTAGAGTTGGCGTCCATTCCACTATGAATTTGGCTAATGCTCTGCTTTGGATAGTTGTTGTGCTCTCAAACTTCAAGGCAAAACTTGACAGCTCCAGAGCCCATTCTATTATCCTGCAGGTGGCCTTGGGGTTCCTCAAGATACGCGACAGTGGGAGGCGAGTCACAACAGCGATCTCGTGTGCTTTAAAGTAATGGTGCGTCTTCCTCGAGGCCATGAGAAGGCCGAAGATCAACTTTTGGACCCCAGAGTACCTTGATCTAGCCCCCTGCAAGAGGGAGCTGACAGAGTAAACTGGTTGCTCCACCATTTTCTTTCTTGCCACCTCCTCCTGTTCGTCAGTGCTGACCTGTGGTTTTCCCCCCGTCGCCGCCGGCAGACCTTGCCGGGGATGAAGTTGGCTCAACACCGGCGGGTTCTGCCGCAGTAGCTTCTCTGTAGTCCGCTTCCCTCTGTGCTACCAAGGCCGCACTAACCACTTGATTTGTTGCTACCAGATATAGCAACAACGGCTCTTGTGGCTTGGGTGCGACCAAGGTTGGACCAGAAGAAAGGTAAGCTTTCAAACCCGCAGTGCAGCCTCGGCCTCTGGAGTCCATTTTACTGGACCAGCCTTCTTCAAAATTTTGAAGAACGACAAGGTGCGCTTAGCAGATTTAGAAATGAACCTGCTTAGTGCATCTACACAAACAGTTAAACGCCTCACATCCTTAACTATCTTCGGGGCTTGGATCTGCTCTATTGCTTTGATCTTGTCGGGGTTGGCTTCTATCGCTCGCTGAGACAAAAAGAACCCAAGGAGCTTGCCGGACGGAACACCAAATACACATTTCTCCGGATTAAGGTTCAAGTTCATCTTCCGCAAATTTGCAAAGGTTTCTTCTAAATCCTCTATGAGCGAAGATTTGTTTCTGGTTTTGACCACGATATCATCCATGTAGGCTTCAATATTCCTGTGCAGTTGTGGTTCAAACCCAATCTGCACAGCCCTTGCGAATGTGGAACCAACATTCTTCAGCCCGAAGGGCATACGCACAAAGCAGTACGTGCCACATGGGGTGATGAAGGCGATCTTTTCTTCGTCTTCTTTGGCCATGAAGATTTGGTGGTACCCAGAGTATGCATCCAAAAAGGAAAGCAAATCACATCCAGAGGGGAATCAATGATTTGATCGATGCGTGGCAAGGGGAAGGGATCCTTCGGACATGCCTTGTTTAGGTCGGTGAAGTCGATGCAAAGCCTCCACTTCCCATTAGCCTTGCGCACCACCACTGGATTCGCCAACCAAGTTGGATGCAGTACTCCTCGGACCAAACTTGCTGCTTCTAGCTTCTTGATCTCCTTAGCAATGAACTGTTGTCTCTCTAGGGCCTGCTTCCTGACTTTTTGCTTGACGGGGCGGGCATGAGGACAGACAGCAAGGTGGTGCTTGATTACCTCCTTGGGAACACCGGTGATATCAGATGGTTGCCAGGCAAACACATCGACATTCGCCCGCAGGAAGGTAACAAGCGCGCTTTCCTATTTGTTGTCAGGGGTAGCACTAATGGTGAAGGTACCATCAGTGCCATCCTACCGCGCCGGAACTTTCTTGGTTGCCGAGGGAGCAGCCTTGGATCTCTTGCCTGTTGAACTTTCCGGCAAGTCGCTGCCGGGTGCCGCATACTCCGAAGAGATGCGCTTCCTGGAGTCCTTGACGGGGTCCTTGCCGGTTTCATTGACTTTCTTCTCCTTCTTGGCAGGAGTTGGGGCCCCAACGGCCTCTGCAGCAACTGCATCTCTATACATTTTATCCACACAGATAACTGCATCTCTCTTGTCCGACGGGATGGTGATGACTCCCATAGGACCAGGCATCTTCAAAGTGTTGTAGCCGTAGTGGGATGCCGCCATGAACTTGGCCAGAGCAGGCCGGCCAAGAATCCCTTTGAATGGCAGGGGAAGTTCAACAACATCGAACACAATCTTCTCTGTCTTGAAGTTTATTTCCCCACCAAACATTACCGGCAAGGTAATCTTTCCCTTCGGCTGGCTCCTTCCTTGGTTGATTCCTTGGAAAGTGCTAGTCTTCTTCAAATCCTCATCTGGAATCTGGAGTTTCTTCAGCACACCCGGAGAAATCAAATTCAAGCCTGCCCTAAAGTCAACCAACATCTTAGTGACCTTGAGGTTGTGGATTGTTAGAGAGACCAACAATGGCAAACATCCTACTGCGGTGGTGCGGTCTGGATGATCCTCTATGTCAAAAATGATGGGCGTGCGGGACCACTTGAGCAGTTCTCGAGCGCTTGCTACTGATTCTGCCGCATTAACCTCACGTGCCCACTGCTTGAGCTGGCGGTGAGAGGAGTGCAAAGATGTACCCCCGTCAATGCACATCCCCTCAGTAGCCTTCTGGAACTCCTGTTCACTGGTTTCATCATCTTCCTCGTTGCTGTCATGTCCATTTTCTTTCCTTTCACGGCCTCTGGCGGGTTTTTCTTTCTGCTGATCAGGCTTGCCGCGATATCCATTACGACCACCATGGCCCTTCCCGCCAGTACCATTCTGGTTTCTCTCCTTGTCGTGCCTTTCATATTTAGCTTTCTGTTTCTCCACCAACTGCTCGACTTGCTTGCAATCTTGGAGATCATGACCCTTGGACCTATGGATCTTGCAGTATGTCCCGTTAGACTTGCCGATTTTCTCAGCAGCCGCTGCCGCCCGACAATCAGCGCATGTAGCAGCTTCCTTGCCGGGCGTCTCAGTTTTTACCTTCTTGCCGGTGCTAAGATCACCAGCACTCTCAACGGCCATCACTGCCTTCTCCTTTCACTTCTTGCTGCGCCTCTTATTCTTCTTCCTGGGGGTGGCAGCGTCGTTGTCATCTTCCGAGTTGACTTCGACGCCAGCCTCTTCCCCGGGAAGTCTTCTCCCTTCTTAGGCGTGAGCGCATTTATCCGCCACTGTGTAGAGATCGCTGACAGTCTTGGGCAACTGAATATTCATCTTAGCCCGCATTCTGCGATTGCGCACGTTTGTATGAAACGCACCAATCATAGCTGCTGGGTGTATCTTCGGAATATTGTGGTGCACTCAACTGAACCTTTGCAGATACTTGCGCAAACTCTCCCCCTCTTTCTGCAGAAGGGTTTGCAAGTCGCTAGGCCGCCCTGGTTCTTGATGCCGCCTGCGAAGGCGCCTACAAGCTCATTGCACAGGTCGCCCCAGGAGAAAATGGAATCCTCTGGCAGGTGCATCAGCCAGGACCTCATGTTTGGCTTGAAAGCCAGCGAGAAGTAGTTGGCGAGCACCTTTTCATCCCTTCCCTCGGCAGCTTGAACGACGATCGTATAGATGCCCAAAAGCTCTGCCGGGTTCAGTTTTCCATCGTACTTCTCCGGCAGGTTAGGCTTGAAGGTGCGAGAGGATGGCCACTGGACTTGCCGCAGCTCACGAGTGAAGGCCGGGCACCCCACCTCGTAAGGTAGGTACCCGCTGGCACTGGGCGTGGGTTAGTCAACATCAGCTCCATTGCGCCTGTCGGATTGACGGCGCGTCTCGTGACGCTGCTCAATAGTGACGCGAGCATCTTCCTTCTTCCTTTCCCTCAACACTTGACGTTGGTCTTGCCGGAGTTGCGGATCAGACAAGGCCATTGATGCCTCATCGTGATCATCATCGTCTGGCGGTTGCTGAGTTTGCCGTGGCTGCCCTTGGGAGAGCTGCCGTGGCGGGGACTGCACTGTGGGTGCGGTCCTTCCATCTTGGCCACTGGTGGGAGTCGCCGGCGTCACTCGCCGGCGCCGCGACGGCTCAATGCATGGTGGCTTATTGATCTCAGCGAACCCGAGGAGACTTTGAATGGTAGCTCTCCATTCATCCATCCCGTCTACTGCTGGAGGGAAGTCCAACAACAGTTGAGCTCTCGCTACTGCTTTAGCCGCCGTTTCTGGCATGGCGTGGGTGGCAGAGCGCGACACCTCTCTACTTCTGGACGAACCAGAAGGAGCGTCGTCGGGCTCTCGTCGCCTCGGACCAGTTGCCAGAGAGACTTGCCACGGCCGAAGCTGTTCTTGTTGACCGGGCTTTTGGTCAGCCGGGCCCTTCCCATGCGGGCGCGGTCGCTGGGGGTCGATGGCGCCGCTTGGGGTGTTGTTGCGCTCACCCGACGTGGGATGGAGCGCATGCCCTATCTCCGCACCTCCGAGCGGTGCTGCTAAAGGATCTCGGCCCACACCAGAGCTGGCGCCGACATCGCGTCGGTTGAGCACGCCGGTGGGATGAGCGGGAGGAAGCTGTGCGTCTCCGTGACCCGTACCGACGAAAGCTTGATTAGTGGCATGCTGAAGAGGTTGGGTCATGCACGTGGCCCCTGCCCCAACTGCAGCAGGGGTGTTAGTAGCACCGCCGGCCTCGCCGGGTCCATCCGCTGCAGCCGCGGCGCCCGCAGCCACGTGTAACGAAACCTTCGAGGAGGAAGGATGTGCTCCGGCTCCGCTCTTCTTCTTGGGAGCCATGAATGATGAAGGCCGACGAAGATTGATGCGTTGGCCACTGCTTCAGGTTCGCACAAGCGACGCCCCTTACCTGGCGTGCCAAAGATGTCGGCGTGGGAGCACGATCACCTATGGGGCAGGGGTGCCCCTTTGTGGTTCGACATGGGGACGGTCGCGTTGCACAGAGAGCAGATGCAGTGGGGGACCGCGCGGCGATGGACCGCTCATTTTTACCCAGGTTCGGGCCGCTTTGCTATGTAAAACGCTACTCCTGCTTTGGTGGATTGATCTGGAGGTGGAAGAAGGCGCAGAATGCACCAGCCCAGCAAGGGTGCCTCGGGGGTGCAGTCACGCGCGTACAAGTGCAGGGGGTCAAAGTGTTTGAACCCTTTGCTAGGTTGCCTCGGGCCTCCTTTTATAGGTTAAGGGGTGACCACAGTGGCAAAATAGTCATTTGGGTATGATTAGATAGCTAACAGTGCTATCATACCTAACTCTGGCAGTTAGGACAAAGTGCGTTAAATGCACTACTAGGTGTCGTGCCGAGGGCGAATCTCGGCAAGCCTGTCGCGCCGCTTATCTGCCTCTTCTTATCAGCTTGACACGCCTCCTAGACGGGTGTCAAGAAAGCTAATCTCTTCTCCTTGAAGCTTCCACGTGCTTGAAAGGATCCACCTGGTTGTTTAACACCTTGACACCACACAAATTAGTGACTTGGGTGTTGTGAGGTGGAGCGGTTGCGTCTTGGTGGAGGTTCCTTGTTGAAAGAGCTTGGCGGGGTTTGGTTTTGGTGGCCCAGGCAAGCCTGCCAGGGCAAATCCAGACTTGTCCTTGGGGCGGCCTCGACCTGGCCAGGCTCTCCTGCCCGGCAAGGGAAGCTTTCCCAAGGTGGCCTTCGGCTATCTTGTTCTTCTTAATGCTCTCCTTGATCTCACGAAGAGTGGCTTCTCTGGTTTGACTTCGCGTCATGCATTGGTGCTGGATGTATGATCGTTAGCATGCCTGTGCATGAGTCTGGTCAGCTAACAAGAATGTTTGTTGCACCGATACGTGGGTTACCATGCGTGAGGCCACAAAGTGATATGATATGTCTTATGCTAGATCAGTGTGACTTAGGATCGGGGTCCTGACACCGTTGGCATTAGAGCCCGACTATTTGTAGGATTACCAAGCCAAATTGGTCGATGTCGAGTGATGCGGCTTGAAACTGCGTCGGTATTTCCCCAAAGAGGAAGGGATGATGCAGTACAGCTACGGTAGGTATTTCCCTCAGTTATGAAACCAAGATATCAATCTAGTAGGAGAACCAAGCAACACTATGTAAATGGTACCTGCACACAAAGAACAAATCCTCGCAACCCAACGTGTAACAGGGGTTGTCAATCCCTCCTCGGTAGAAAGGTAGATTGTTTTGTATGTAGTTGGATGAATAGATCTGAATAAAACATGAAATAAAAGATGAAAATAAAAAGTGCAGCAAAGTATTTTTGGGTGGAATAATAGATCTGAAAACAAATGCAGTGAAAAATAGATCTGAAAGCAATATGATAAAAGATAGACCCGGGGGCCGTAGATTTCACTAGTGGCTTCTCTCGAGAAAATAGCATACGGTGGGTAAACAAATTACTGTTGGGTAATTGATAGAAGATCAAATAATTATGACGATATTCAAGTCAATTATCAATATATAGGCATCACGTCCAAGATTAGTAGACCGACTCCTGCCTGCATATACTACTATTACTCCACACATCGACCACTATCCAGCATGCATCTAGCGTATTAAGTTCATGGAGAAATGGAGTAATGAAATAATGATGACATGATGTAGACAAGATCTATTCATGTAGGAATAGACCCCATCTTGTTATCCTTAATAGCAATGATACATACGTGCCTCGCTACCCCTTCTGTCACTGGGTGAGGACACCGTACACTACAAAAAAAAAATACACTTCCGTGATGATACGTGTTTGTCACAGTAGGTCACGTTTTCTGCAAGCATGTACATCCATGACGATTTTATGACAGAATCAAGATAGTCATACCTGTGTTGTCGTAGAAGTGTTCCATGACAATACCAAAATTATCATCACGGAAGTGTCCACTTCCATGACAATAAATGGCGCGTCATGGAAGTCCTTTCGTCAAGGGTAACTAACACGTGGCATCCACCGTAACGGGTCACCGTTAAGCTATCGGATTCTGGTTTGGATCCGATAACCCGTTAACAGCCCGGACCAATGGGGATTTTCCACGTGTAAAATTCTGATTCGCCGGAGTTTCCACGTGTCTGCTCAGGGTTGGGACAGATGTCGTCCACTCATTGGACGGGAGGCGCCTATGATACGTAGACACGTGGCACGACCCAATAGTGGCCCATTAAGGTGAAAAGGCCGGCCCGTTTGACTTGGTCAAAAGGTAGCGGGCCGGCCCACGGAAAGCCTGTTAACGGCCTGTTCACATATAGCCCATTTACAACTCGCTAACTCACGGCCCGTTATGGCCTATCCGAATTAGGCCTAGTACCGGCATCTGGGCCGTCCAATATGATTCCAGCCCGTTGTGACTTCTGGCCCATGTATGGCCCATGATGTCTTTCCGCCCATATGAGGCCCTATATAACTCTTGGCCCATTAACGGCCCGTGGTGACACTGGCCCATAATGAACAATGTATCGCTTTATACACATTAACGACCCATTATTCCATTGGGCCCTTTCTAGCCCGTATGATCTTTCGGCCTTCTAAGGGCACATTTATTCTTGGGCTCATTTCCATCATTCGATTACTTCCGGTCCATTACTGGCCTATTCCGCTTGCGAGCCAAATTCAGCCCATGGTTAAAGTCGGCCCGTTAATTTGTTGGGCTGTTTTCTTAGCGTCATCAAATACGGCCCGTTTAAGCCCGTTATACATTTCGGCTATTAACGGCCTGTTATGATCGGGCCATAAACAGACAATTTCCACTCTAGCCCGTTTACGGCCCATATTGTGGTCCTTTATTGGTCCATGAATAGTATGGCCCGTAGAAGGCCCAATGATTCTAACGCCCGCACAAGGCCCATTGATCCTACGGCCGTAGGAGGCCCATAGATCCTACGACCCGTAGGAGGCCCATGGTCACTACATAATGGTCCGTGGTTATTACGGCCTAGTTTAAAAATATATTTTATTATTGCCACTAGCAAACCACGGAAAAAGAACTGCAGTGACTACAACCAAACAAATAAACAAGACAATAAGGAAATAAATAAGCAAGCAACTTATGCTAGGCTATTACGACTATTACACATATTACATCCACTAGGCATCAAAGTTCGCCACTAGTGCAAATATAGGGAACAAAGCAGCATATTACATACACTGGGCGTCTAAATTGGCCACTAGTGCAAATAAACGAGCGGCAGCAAAACAAGTCCATAACTGAAACAACTTCATAAGAGCTCAAGAAACGTTATCCTGGGTATCCACCATGCAGGCAATAAGCTTAGCAAGCTTATTAGCTTTCTCCTGTTTGGCGCTAAAATCCTCCAACGCTTGCTGTTGCACCAGAAAGTATGCATCTGAATTCTCCAGGGACTTCCGCAGTCCTTCGGCTTCTTGTCGCAGCATAGCTGATCGATGTCTTTTAGCTTGTAGTTGATACTCAAGAAACCGAACTGATTCAGACAGTGAGTTCGAATAGCTTGTGCCAGCGGTAGTGGCCAGTAACTCGAACACTACACCAAGATAGGACTTTGGCATTGTCTCACTGTCTTCAAGATAGTTTTCCTTAGCTATTTTATCATCTTTGTTGGAGACCAACAAGGATGTCTCACTATCCTGAACCTTATCTGCATTACTTCCTTTACCATTGCTTAATAAGGCACTCTTCCCCAATATTCTGTCAGCATTCTAAAAGAAGAAACAAGCAGACACATAACAGGTTTAGCATGTGGTATATGAAACTCATTTCGGTGAACCAGTTCATTAGTAAGGTGGACAGGATTAAACTACCAAGTCTTCTATTGCCAAGTAGTACATAATAAAAGCATCAAACAAACATATATCTGTCCTATGGTCACTGCATTGTCTTGCCAAATCAAAATAGAGACACGGTTCAAATCATATTAGTTCAAGACAAAGCAGCATTGAAAGAATACAAAGCATGGGAAACTACATGGCACAACAAGATTTCAGATGGGTACCACGGGTATACATGTACAACAACACTATTGGCTCTATTGTGATGCTAGTAATGTGCATGATATGAGAAGTCAACTATATAAGAAATTGAAATCAACAGAGCTATTTATAAGAGCAAACCTGTTAAAGAAACATGCTTAAACATACCTGTTGTGCCATTGGAGTTTTGATTGGATCCTTCAATTTAAAAATAAGTTTGTATGAGTAAATACAGTGATACAAGAGCAAAGCAGTATGCACAATAGCAATGTAATCTTAAATGAGAACAGTTGTTCTTCAGGTTTAAGCACTTGTTCTACACGAACAGAGTACAGTAAGACACAGGCATATAGTACTTAAAAATAAAAAATGAGCTCATAGACCTTACCACATTCTTGGTTCGGGACCAGTACAGAACAAGGCGTTCCCAGTCATCGTCCCGTAAATGTGTCTCAGGAGAACGTAAGGGAATTTGATGAGTTTCTTTGCCAGTGAAGTACGTTTTCTTCAGGTAATTCCGATACTGCCACCAAGCATTCTTGAAGATAGCAGAGGTATTAGCATAGGTTACCTCATCCTGAGTTTCCAAATCGGCCCTTCTCTATAGAGAAAAATGGGAACATTTGTTGTATTATAACCATCATGGAGGTAGAATGTATGGGACAAAGCAAAGTAATTGCCATGAATAACATTACTTACACATAACTCCTGGACGAACACCTGCAACTGGCATTTTCCTTCATCTTCAGTATAATATTTCCATGATTGGAAGATACGCACATAGGATTTAACAACATCAAATGCGATAGATGCTAAACTACGAATGGCTGGTTGTGCTTCCTCCACTGGAATAGGTGTATTAACTGGTGGAGTTGGGGTTCGCCATGGTAGTACTAGCGCTTTGGGCAATGGAGCTGCCTTACTAACTGTTCTTGTTTGGGAGCTCTGTGGTGGAGATGGTACTGTGTCAACAGGAACTGGGTTACTATCTGCTGGGGTTGGGGTTAGATTGGGTGAAGCTGGTTCTCTATCCATCGTAGTTGGGGTACAATCCGCGAGAGTCTAGGTTATGTGTGGTAGGGCTGGTTCTCGTGCATGTACAACCGGGGTGCTATATCCACCAAGAGGTAGCACTGTTTTATTTGAAGACCGTGTTTTTACTCCACTAGATACTGCCATCACCCACTCCAATTCAAATGGCTGATAAACAGGAAACATAGTTGAATGTACATACCTTGTATGAGAGACAGATGCAATAGATAGTGTGGAAAAAAGAGGGCATGAAATACTTGACATGTATATTGTTTAACTAAAAAGGATAGCATGACATTATTTCACATATATGATGTCTATCTAAACTGGATAGCATAGCATGACATAATTCAAAGATATGATGACTAACTAAATAGGATGGTATGAGATAATTATATGATGTCTTTAGTAAACAGGTTCACATGACATAATTCACATACATGTTATCTAAGTAATCAGGATCGCATAATTTAATTCACATATGTGATTTATATACTAAGCAGAGGGCATTCGCATATATGATGTCTGAACTAAGAACATGGTGTTGAATATTGTGTATATGATGTCTAAACTATGCAATGCAAGGCACCATATGCATGATATGAGCAGTATAACCATGCCAAGTTAGAGCATACACCTCGGTGGGGGAATATGACTGGTCATCTGTCTCTGAATCCATCTCTGAGGAGCTATCGGGACCCATCAAGAGATCTGCTTCGACAGGTAGCACTGTCTGCTCTAAAGACCTTGTTTTCACTCTAGATTTTTCCATCACCCACTCAAATGGCTGATTCACAGGAACAGTAGTTTAATGTACAAACATTGTCGACAAATGGAAATGTAATGAAGAAAAGGATTGGCAAGATATCATTCAAATATATGATGCCTGGTTAAACAGGATGGCATTGCATATTTCACATATATTATTGTTGGCTAAAAGAGATGAGACTGCATAATTCTCATATAGGATATACAAACTAAACAGGTGGCATTACAGAACATATCTAAACTAAGAAGATGACATATACGATGTCAAAAGTAGGCACTGCAAGGCAACATATGCATGATATGACCAACATCATCATGCCAAGTTAGAGCAAACACCTTGGGGGGTAAATAGGAGTGGTCAGCTGCGTCTGAATCCACCTTAGAACAAATATCTTCCTCTGGATTACAATCTGGAGAGGGAGGGGGGGGGGAGGGTTTGACATTGAACCCACCATGGAGCGATGTCTGCATGACATTGTATTGCCGCGCAAAACTCTTCCCTTTTTCTCTACATGTTCAGCATGACTATGTACAATATCTGATATGCATACGAAAAAAAATATAGTGAGATTATGTAAGGAGAGCATGCAGAAATCTAGAGTGATGGTAACAACCAGTGGATGGATCCAAAAATAATGATAGCAGGCTGATGATAGCTTTAATTTAATAAAAAGACAGATGATGATTGCTTTACTATTTGTTTCCCACCCAAGATGAACAACATAGGCATACCCTAGGTGAACCAGATAATAGACAGAGATACTATTCATTATTGCCTCGATATGTGCCCCACAAGTAATTTTAAAACTCAAGTTTGAACATTAATTTGGACCTGACTTGGAGTCTAAGAGGTGAACAGGACAATAAAGTAGCAGGTATTATTAAGCAATGCATAACATAAGCAGAAACAAAAGAGTGCGACCTCTCTTGCGGACCCATGTACTCCTCAGGTTCATCTGCTGAGTCGATGATGGTGATGCAGTTGTGGTGGGTGTCGGTGGCAGGGAAGGAGATCTGAAGTGGCGAAAGACGGCCAAGAGTCGTGATGTCTGGTTTGGTGGATGCTTCTGTCGATGGACCAGCTCAGGTGAGGTGGACAACGTCGCGGTAGGAGCAGGACAAACCACACAAAGTTTTCTTCGACACCTATCTGTAACTGAAGTAATTCTGTGAGGGCTCCTTTGGCTTGCAGGATTCTAAAAATGCAGGGATAGGAAAAACACCGGAATAGGATAGGAATGCACGTGGGAAACAGAGCATTTGTAAACACATGATTTCTGTCAACTTGGGTGTTTGGTTCACAGGAATTGGAAGAGCAGAGGAATGCAAAGAAACATGGCCAAATTAAAGTGAAACCATATGAAAGCCTATACAGTTAGAATGTTATTCTGCCACTAATGCACGGGTTCTTGTTTTCATGCATAGGATTTTGAAAAGTAGGTCCAGGTGGATGTTTTGCTCCATTCCTTTCAACGAAATGCATGAATAATTGAATAGTAGAGTGCCATAGGAAAATTTCCTATTGCTATGTTTTTCCTTCTCTTTTTCCTTTGAACCAAAATAGCCCTAATGGATCAACATGAATGTAGAGTAATAAGTGATGCGACAAGTGTACAACCTCTTTGCCATAGCCGTGTCGACCTCAGCATCATTGGGTTGGTCGCTGAAGAAGTTGCGGCAGAGGTGGCTGTCGGAGGTGTGGAGGAAGATCTGAGGCGTCTGTAGACGACGTCCAGGGCACTGCTCTATTGTGATGGTTGGTTCCGTCGTTGGAGCAGCTCCGGCAAGCCGTAAGACATCGAGGCTGAAGCAGTACAAGACAAACATCGTTAATCTCAAGTGGGATTCTAATAGCATCTCCAATAGATGATGTAAAATACATTACCAAAAAGTGATAGATGTAAAATTTACATCACCAAAAAACACCTGACTACAACAGATGAGGTAAAAACTGTTAACTCTGAACTTAACTGTCGAAACAGTGATCTAAATGTTACTGTCGAAACTGAATGCACTGGTAGCAGAGAGGCACTTCACATGTAGTTTAGGACGCTCGAGCGCTAGTAGTAGAGAAACAATGATCTAAATCAGCAGGTGATCGATGGGGAACACGGTAGCAGATAGCAGCCGGAGCAGCAGCGCCTGGAGGAGCAACATGAACTAGAGCCAGAGTAGCAACTCGTGTAGCTGTAGCAGCCCGTGTACCAGCATCAGCAGCGCGAGCGAGAGCAAGAGCAGAGCAGCAGCATGAGCGAGGGGAGAGCAGAGCAGCAGCGCGAGTGAGCGAGCAAGAGCCGGAGCGGCAGCAGCAGATCTGGCTGGTATGGCCACCGCCGCCGCCGAAGGGGCCTCGCAATGGGGGAGAGACGCCATGGAGATGTCGCCCACGGCACTGGCTTCGAGGTAGCCGCGCCATGGGGGTGCGGGATCGAGCACCGTCGAAGCCGGGAGGTCGAGTTAAGGAGAAGGTGCGATGCGTTGAGTGTACAACCTCTTTGGTGGCGCTGAGTAGGCCTCGGCTTCGTTCGAGGAGTCGGTGAGGATGTTGCGGTTCCGGTGGAGCAGGTTAAGGCGGTGCAGTGGGGATGGATCAGCCGCGATAGATGAGGCGATCGTCGGAGCAGCTCCTTGCAGGTGGAGGATGGGGCGGCTGAACAGGCGGGACGACGAGATCGACGACGGATCCTCATCCGGGGAGGTGGATGAGGGACATCGAGCTGTTGCGGTGGACGATGTCGTCGGGGCAGAGGCTCCGGCCGGGCAGCGGTGGGGTGGCAGACGGAGGAGGGTGGGGTTTTGCAACTGGAGCAGAGAGGTTATGGCGGCCTGGGATTCCGAATGGCGAAAAGGAGGTGATGGGAGGGGGGGGGGGACATGACTTAGGGACGCGCTTGTCCAAAATGTAGGGTGTGTTACAAAAGTACCCCCACCGATTTGAGCTAGCGGCCCTTTCGGCTCAGGGTTAGAAGGGGGATTTTGCGTGTCGGGATTTGGCAGCTGGAGGGAGTTTTCGCGCGCGTTGTAATTTCGAGATAGCAATGCGCGAGTTTTGGGAGCACGCTATCTGAATTTTCTAGATAACAAGGCGCGGGTTGAATTTTAGGGACAAGCCTAACGTGTAATAATGTACGTACCAAATCAATTCGCACTTCCCTCAACGAAAAAACAAAAAAATAAAACTATTTGCACCGCACAAAGAGAGAGTCTTGTCCCGTTTTACTGTACAAATGCTATTCAAAGCTATGAATCCATGTTATGTCCAATTAAATTTTTTCGCTGGCTGTATAATGCATGTAACCTACTCATACGAACATTTTAGTGCATTCCAAATTTCTATACTATCGCTGCAATTTGAATTAAATTTGAATTCGTTTCTCTATTTGAATAAGAATCTACAATCATGATTGTTTCCAACTTAAACCATCATTCGTATATTATCTTAACAACACACCACATGATTACTATAGAGATAGATATGAACTATGTGTACTATATGAACTCGTTTTGAATACACTTGATGTTGATTCCAAATAATAGTACATTTGATGTACTCATTAGATCTTCATAATCTAAACCATGTTTCATATGTACACTGTGTTTATCACACAAAGTATAGTGCCCCGCCCCCTACATTATGACAAGTATTTAGCCCTGAGCTGCAAAATCCACACATTATCACAAATTCAAATAAATGTTCTATATATTATATGTAGTATAACACGTTCATAACCACACCATGCGTATCACCATTATATATATTCATGCATGCGTCAGTTTAAAACACTATGATATATTCTTCAAATATCCGAATCCACTTTTTTATAACGAATTATGATCTCTGTTCGTCTTTTACACCCACACAATCCTCTTCTCTTTGTAGCCAGCGCTAACTTTCTCTCATGCATGCACACGCCTGCCCCCCTCTCACCCTCCCTCAGCGTCCCCTCCATCGCGCACATTCGTTATTTCTCTTTAGGTCATTCACCCACGGTGTGTGTAGGCCCCTGACTCCTTCTTTTTGGCACACACCAGTCGATATACCTCTCTAGCCAAGTGTGCCTACCACAAACACACACTTTCCCTCTTCTCTTCTCACCGTCCATGCCCCCCTATGTCCAATACGGTTTCACACACGTGCACACTCCCGCCCCTCTTTTCATCGATCTCATACTCGCACACTCCTCCCCCTCGATATAGTAGGCCTCTCACACCACCTCCTAGCCGCATCCCTCTCCTCCTGTCCGTCTCTCCGGACCTTATTTGCTTCTAACACATGCATGCATGTATACCTACCGATCTCCCTACATATAGCTAGGTCGACTATAAGTCTTTTTCCCCATGCACCGATTGACGTACCTCACTAGTTATGTCTCTCACTTTCTCTGACACACGATGATTGATCTTCCCATGTAGTTACGTCTGCTTACCACAACCATATCGTCCCCCCTCATCATCCTTGCATACCTCCCGACCCGTCTCTCACACGCACGTGCATAGAAAGGCAGACATCCCCTCTCTTATTGATATTGCACTTGTACCCTCCGTTTGTCTAGCAGGCCTCTCCCACCATTTGTGAGAAGCAACTCCACCACCAACCCTCCAACACTCTACCTTTGTCTCTCTCCCAACCTTATTCCTCTGCTACACATATGCATGGATGCCGATCGATCTCCCTCAATACATAGCTAGGTCTCTCTCTTTCTCCACACATATACCAGTCGATCTACCTCTCTATAGTTAGGTCTCTGCCCCCTCCCCCCCCACACACATCGATAGTCGAACATTGTAGGTAGGTATCCACGCCATAGAGACAAACTGCACCTCTGCCCTCTCACATTCCAGTAGGCCAGCTGCCCTGTATCTTTGACATGGGCAAACACAAATTCGATGGCACTCTTTATCGATCGCGCACCCACACACTTCTTCCATGTTTTTGATTCTATCGATATCTCATGCCGATGATCCCTCCGCTCTCTTCTCGTGGATCACTCCCTCTATATATGATACATCCATGACTCTATTTCACACACATTGCATATGTTACATTTTTTGTTTGAGATATCATCGACACATTGCCTCTGTTTCGCACAAACCATCTCTATCACACCCATCGACACAGGATATAAAACGATTGTCATCGGGAAAAAAAATTCGCTCCACTATATACAATGGAGCCTGCCTGCCGGGGTTTGTCTCTCGTCACACTATCTCACACAAGGCGGCGGTGGCCTCTCTCTCTCACCGTTGGTTACTGATCCGGCCACATCCCGTCCACCGGCGGAAAGGGAGGATGTGCATCGTTTCTCCGTTCGACGGCGTTGAGGCAGCACGTCCCGATTTGCAGTACCCGCCGTTCTCTCTGACCAAGCTCCGGCGTGGTAGGGCCTTCGCCACTTGCTCGCTGCTACTACTTGAGATTGCGTTGGTTTTCCCTTGAAGAGGAAAGGGTGATGCAGCAAAGTAAAGATAAGTATTTCCCTCAGTTAAAAACCAAGGTATCAATCCAGTAGGAGAAACACGCAAGTCCCCAATATATGCACCTAGACAAACAATCAAACACTTGCACCCAACGCGATAAAGGGGTTGTCAATCCCTTCCCGGTCACTTGCAAAGGTGAGATCTGATAGAGATAGATATAAAAGATTACTAAAACGTAAAACAAAATAAAAGTAAATAAATTGCAGCAAGGTATTTTTGATATATAGATCTGAAAATATATGAAGGAAAATAGACCCGGGGGCCATAGGTTTCACTAGAGGCTTCTCTCTTGAAGGCAAATAATACGGTGGGTGAACAAATTACTGTCGAGCAATTGATAGAAAAGCGCAAAGTTATGATGATATCCAAGGCAATGATTATGAATATAGGCATCACGTCCGTGTCAAGTAGACTGACTCCTGCCTGCATCTACTACTATTACTCCACACATCGACCGCTATCTAGCATGCATCTAGAGTATTAAGTTCATAAAGAATGGAGTAACGCCTTAAGTAAGATGACATGATGTAGAGGGATAAACTCAAGCAATATGATGAATACCCCATCTTTTTACCCTTGATGGCAACAATACAAATACGTGCCTCGCTACCCCTACTTTGTCACCGGGTGAGGACACCGCAATATTGAACCCAAAACTAAGCACCTCTCCCATTGCACGAAAAACCAATCTAGTTGGCCAAACCAAACTGATAATTTGAAGAGAAATACAAAGATATTAAATCATGCATATAAGAATTCAGAGAAGATTCAAATAATATTCAAAGATAAGCTGATCATAAATCCACAATTCTTCGGATCTCGACAAACACACTGCAAAAGAAGATTACATCGGATAGATCTCCAAGAACATCAAGGAGAACATGGTATTGAGAATCAAAGAGAGAGAGAAGAAGCCATCTAGCTACTAGCTATGGACCTGTAGGTCTGTGGTAAACTACTCACACTTCATCGGAAGGGCAATAGGGGTGATGTAGATGCCCTCCGTGGTCGAATCCCCCTCCGGTAGGATGCCGGAAAAGGCCCTAAGATGGGATCTCACGGGAACAGAAGATTACGGCGGTGGAAAAGTATTTTGGTGGACGCTTCTGCTGATATTGGAATATTTGTGAATTTATAGAGCTGAGAGGGAGGTCGGTGGACTCCCGAGGGGCCCACAAGCTAGGGGGGCACCCCTAGGGTGCGCCGTGAGGGCTTGTGGTGCCCTCGGGACTCTTCTGACTTCATCTCCAAGTTCCGTGAGTGTCTTCTCGTCCAAGAAAAATCATCGTAAAGTTTTATTCCGTTTGGACTCCGTTTGATATTCCTTTTCTGTAAATCTCAAAAACAAGGAAAAAACAGAAACTGGCACTGGCACTGGGCTCTAGGTTAATAAGTTAGTCCCAAAAATAATATAAAATAACATATTAATGCATATAAAACATCCAAAACAGGTAATATAATAGCATGGAACAATAAAAAATTATAGATACGTTGGAGACGTATCAGTCACTGCCGCAGTATGGGTAGATCCCGCCCGCCGCCGCCCTCCTAGTTACATCCCGAAGACCCCCAGGTACAGCTTCCTCCCCTCTGGCCTTGCTCCACTGCCCATCTTCCCACGTCGCTGCATGTGGATCTTCCCTAGTTCTTTGCCCAAAACGTAGCTCGTTCGGCGTACTTTCCGTATTGCAATCTTGTCCTCACACCGTTTTAGATAAACAACCGTGCTGTTATCTTCCCTTAGGACAAGGAATATGCTTCTTTTTTGTCGTCGTTTGTGCCATCAACTGTTATTGGCCAGTAATTGTTTCCTTTCTACCTCTTTTTTGCAAACAGGGCTATCCATTCCACCTTGTTGCTATTGCGACCTTTTGGTGAACTGCACAAATCACTTTTTTCTTAAGAGTGTTTTGTGCAGTTCTACTAAAATGTCACACGGGCAACGTCTCTACATTTTAGTGCGACTGCACAAAGGGAGATTGGTTTTGCTCTATCCTCCTCATCCAACTCCGAGCCTAATCTTCTCCAACTATTTGCTTAATCTTCTCCAACTAGTTAGTCTTAAGAGAGACTGCAAAGGGTACCGGCTTCTATTTGTGTGTTTATTGTTTCATCAATAGTCCTCTATTATTGTAATCACACTTAATATCTTTGGAACAGGGACGCTCAGCTCTATTTTAGTGGAACTGCACAAAATGATTGGAATGTTGCATGCTCCTGATAGCTACTTTTTTTCCCAACATGCCTTGTTGATTTAGACAGAGCTGGGGGGAAGTTGCTGCCAATGAAAGCATGGATCAATTTTAATTTAACACCTTCTCACAACTTTGTCTTCAATTGTGATGTAAATATTAGCTCTAATCTGCTAATCATTGAGATGCATTAGCAAGGAAGTTAGTTTCCTTTCTAGTATTTTGATTGATGTTGTAACAAGACAACCTTCCAGCTGTGTAGGTGCGACAAACCCTGGGTCTGTTGCCCAGATTATGCACAGGCACGGGGACGAGATTGAAGCACCAACCCAAGTCAGAATACAAGGGACTAAGAGGTTCAAAGGACTAACATACAGATCAGAGGGACCAAGATCAAGCCAAAGAAGCAAGGCACCATCAGGAGAAGGGCCTCCTTTGCCGGGCAGGTGAGCTCGGCAAAGGGCGAGGCCACCCCTGGAAGACGATGTCCAAGACATCCCGGCAGGGCCTGCCGGGGCACACGGAGGCAAAACCACCTCACCAACTACTCCACCACGACCCACGTCGTCAATCAGTGCGGTGTCAAACCGTGGAGTGACTAAGTGGCAGCCATTCACCACATGGCAGCCTCTCCTTACAGAAAACACCTACAGATGACACCCGTCCTGCGACGTGTCAAGCAAGCAGGCGTGGAGTTGGCGAGATAGCCCGGCAAGTCTTGCTGGGCAACCAACAATGTGACGTTGAGCGGTGCATTTAATGCGCCCTGTCAGCCCGCAGAGTTAGGTATGGTAGCACTGTTTGCTATCTTATCAGTGCATAATGACTGTTTTGCCATTGTGGTGACCCCTTAATCTATAAAAGGAGGCCCATGGCAACCGGAGAGGGGGTTAGAAGGTTGGATAACTCAGACCCCCATACGCGCGTAGCCACTGCCGCCCTGAGGCAACCCTTGCCGGGCAAGTGTACTACGCTTCACCACCACCTTTCCACCATCAATCCACCAAAGCAGGAGTAGGGTTTTACGCCTCACGGCGGCCCGAACCTGGGTAAAAATGCCTGTGTGATCTCTGCCGTGCTGCCACACGCTCATTTGCTCTTTGTGCAACACGACGCCCCCCTGCCGAAACAGCAAAGGGGCCTCCTGGTCCCATAGGTGGCCGTGGTTTCCCGTGACAAGCTGGCAAGACACACGAAACAAAAGCTGAAAGCTTCAGAGCATTGTACAATTTCATGTCGCTGGAAAATTATTTGTATACGTTAATTATGTAAAAAATGCTAGAAGCTTGATAGCATTGCCAGACGCCATTCAGCATTTGGGTCCATGTGCCATGCACCAAATTATAGTGCACAACCGCATGGGAGACTTAGCCCGGTCGTTGCGCCGCACTAATAGTGATTAATGGGCAGTCAAATCATAAGCCCCACCTTTCCCACTATAAGTTTCTCGGAAGATGCAACCATCAATACACTCTTCTTTGAATCCGCTCATACTAGTATGAAGGTGCAAAGCCAAGTCCACGTATGGCCTGTCGGTCAACGGGCTTCCTCTTGGCATATCACTGACATGTGGGACCGGAGTGTGAGCAAACGGATCTCAATTGAGGAGGACAGCAAAATGGCCAACACCGCCGGTCCATGAGAGAGACGAGGAGTGAGAACACATAGACGGGCTCGCACGAAGGCCAAGATATATTCGAGCATGGTTGATCGATATTATCATTACATGGTCGATTTTTTTTTAATTGTACTATTGGGCTGCCGTTTTCCGCACTTCTCCCGAATAAATGTGTACTTCATCAGAGATTAAAATAAAATAAGAGTACAGACACTCCACCATGCGGTTCCTAGTACCTGTATACTAGTAGTACTACTTAACCTTGCGCTTGGCTCTTTGCCTCTTCGGGAAGTCGATCAATGATGGTACTACAGTGTATGCCTCTGACAATCTGACACCGAATGAACTGCTGCACATCAACTGCCTGGACGAGGGTAGGTTGCATTAGTCAAAAGCTTCTCCTCGTCCTGCGAGCCACCGCGCTTGAGGTAGACGGAGAGGGCGTAAGCAAGCTTCACCTTGTCCTGCAAGCTTCTCCTCATTCTGCGAGTTGACGGGACACACCAAAGTAGTGCTAGTCCATACTCCCTCCTTTTCGGTTAATATGGCTTAATATTTTTTGTGGGTAAATGAGAGAGCTTTATTCATATATAAGCATTCTTAGGACAATCAGCCAAGAGACTGGTCACTAGGAAGCGAGGTACCCCGCGAAAAAAAGGAAGCGAGGTGTTTCATCAAGCCAGCTCTCGGTCACATTCAAAGTGCAGCAAGCACGGTTCGCACAAAGATGCGCCGCAAGGTTTGCTGACCTGTTTACATGCTGAATAACAAAAAAAGAGAAAATATTACTGAGCGCTCCTATTTCTAACAGGATAGGTGCTAGAATTAAGCGAGAATTGTGGTGAGTGTTCCATGCAATCAACTTCCATTATCACATGCGAGAACCCTCAAAGTGAAGCAAATGTGTTGAAGATTGCTTTATCATAGATTAAAATAAAATAAGAGTGCAGACGCTCCACCATGCGGTTCCTAGTAGTACTACCTGTAAAGTACTAGTAGTACGTAATACTACTCGGAGTACTCTACTACCGTAGTAAACTTTGCGCTTGGCTGTTCGCCTCTTCGGGAAGTCGAACAATGATGGTACTAGTACATTGTATGCATGCTTCTGGCAATCTAACACCGAATTAACTGTTGCACGTCCATCGTCTGAGCGAGGGAGAGCTTGCATAGTCAAAAGTTTCTCCTTGTCCTGCGAGCCACCGCGCGCAAGCTTCTCCCGTCCTGCAAGCTTCTCCTTGTTCTTCAAGTTAACGGGACACAACAAAGTAATGCTAGTCCATACTGCCTCCTTTCTAGTTAATATGGCTTGATTTGAAATGAGATAAATACACTGGCTGTCACTGTATATTTGTAAAAATACGGTCAGTGGACTTCATAATACGATCATTGTGGTCAATATATACATTTTGCGGTGTTTATACGGTCACTAGCTCACCCTGGCTGAGTATGTGGGTGCATGCACTGTAGGTTGAGCATTTGAGCGTGACTGTGTGTGTTCCATCGTGTGCTCGGACATGCATGCATTAGGGCGTCGCGCGCATTTGTCGTGGGAAAACACGGCCACCTATGGGGCCATTGGCCCCTTGTGGTTCGGCAGGGGGGAAGGACGCATTGCACAAAGAGCGAAGGGCACGGAGCAGCGCGGTAGCGATCACACGGGCATTTTTTACCTAGGTTCAGGCCGGCGCGAGGCGTAAAACCCTACTCCTGCTTTGGTGGATTGATGAGAGGACCGTGGTGGAGACACAACGTTCTAGCCCGGCAAGGTTGCCTTGGGGCGAGAGCAGCTACGCGCGTATAAGTGTACAAGGGTCCGAATCCTTTCTAAGGTTGCCATGGCCCTCCTTTTATAGATCAAGGGGTCACCACAATGGCAAATCAGTCATTGTGTACTGATTAGATAGCAAATAGTGCTATCATACCTAACTCTGCAGACATGATAGAGCGCATTAAATGCACCGCTTATTGTCACATCATAGCGCAGCCCGACAAGCCTTGCCGGGCCGTTCGGCCACCTTCTCGCCTGCCTGCGTGACATGTCTCTGGACGGGTGTCATTTGGAGGTGATTTCCTTCGGAAGTGGCTGCCACGTGCCAAATAAACAGCCACTTAGTCGCTTGGGGGCTCGACACCGCACCAATCGATGACTTGCATTGCTGTGAGGTGGAGGGGTGGAGCCTTGGCGGGGTAGTCCGGCCTCAGCGTCCCCGGCAAGCTTGCTGGGGTAGTGTTGATACTTGTTTTCGGGACAACCTCGACCTCGCCAGGCTCGCCTGCCCGGCAAGGGAGGTTTTTCCTTAGTGGTATCTTGCTCCCTTGGTTGGTCTTGGTCTTCTTGATCCGCCCTTTGATTCCTCAAAGAGCTGATCTCATCTGCTTGGCCTGGTCTTGAATGCTGCAACCTTATTCTTGAGCCTGTGTACAGTCTGGGCAACATACCTGGGGTTTGTGGCACCGACAGGAGCCCCCGGGCATGGCCTGAACGCGCTGCTGAGCGTCGTCGGGGTAGGCCCTGTCCAGTACATAGGCGGGGAGGCTGTGGTAGCTCACCCTTTGAGATCTTCTTTGCTTCTTCATTAATCTCAGTTTGAGTCAGTTTCCGATTTTCCCGCGTGTCGCGTAACGCCAATTGTGGTGGGGCCATCCCTGTAATGGCCCGTGAGTGACTTTAACGCATGGGCGAGTAACTGCCAATTCACTCTTCCCACCGCATTCTTATGCCTTGCCATGTATGCTGCATGCATTGAGTGGGGTAGGTAACGGAGGCGCGTGGTGCGGAAGAGAACGTCATGGCAGGGGCCCGGTCTTCTTGGGTTGGTGGAGAGGGACGGCGGTTACTTGCCGAGGGATCAACCCCCAGCCCCAGCTCGCCTATAAAAAGGGGGGAGGGTGAGGAGGAGCGGAAGTGCTCATCCACGCACCTCTTCTCCCCATCCTCTGCCTAGTGGCGTTGTGTCTTCGCCATGGCGAGGGGAGAGGAAGAATGGCGAGGATGCGCCTTTGTCGAGATAGGGTCCCCTCCCCGTTTATGCACAAAGCGTCCGGCTTGGAGTGGCGGCCCGATGCTTAGTGTGGGTGAAGAAGGCCTTAGGTGCGCGTGCGAGCGGTGCGGTGGCAGCAGCGGGGGTAGCAACTCCGGCGTGCTCGCCACCGGCCCGTCCGCGGTCCCACACTTAGCAAGGGGGCACGTGGGCGATACCACGCCATAGTCCATAATAGGCACAGAGCGTGGTAGTCGACCGTGGCCTCTCCTCCCTTCTGCCGTGATGTTGAAGGGAGACCGTGGAAGCGGTTCACCATTGGTTATGGCAGATCTCCCCTTTTGTGGTGCCGCTTATCTTGCGTACGGGCAGGTCCCTTGTGCCCGTGCATGCTTCCTCAGGGGACGACATCTTTCTAGCTTTGGGTCGATGGAGACAACCATGCTCTCTGTGGGATCCCCCGGGGTGCTTGGTACCTGCCCCGGTCGCCGTGGCGGGGGCTCGAGCGATGGTAGGCGTGCCTCTTCGAGCGACAGCGATGAGGAGGGCGGCGGCAACCCACGACGCATCAAGAGCGAGGACGACCGCTCCGACATGGCATGAGCGTCGGCAGCACCATAATCACCGGCTAGGCCTCGGCAGTGCCACCATATGCACCTGCCCTCCGGTTTCTTCCTCCCAGCCCGGGGACGGCACCCTCCTGATCCTGGGGAGGCACCGAATCCCAGCCGGGCCTTCCCTCCGTCTTCTTCGTCTTCTCCTGCGACTTCGAGGGGGAGAGGGGCGGAGCAAAGGCATCACGGGGCACTTATCTTTTTTTAGTCTAAAATATGTAGGCATCGGCCAAATTTTAGTCTAAATAATGTAAACTTCTTTATCCATGTTTGTGTTCTGTAAGATCTGTACTTGCTTATCAGCATTTAATGAAAAAGAAAAGCTTTGCCGGGTACTTGTGCATGTATCATATCCATGCAGAGGTGAAATGCCTCTATACATTTAAGTAAACAAGTTTCCCCGGCAGGCTATCCTGCCGGTGCCCTTAGTTTGTTGCCGCGGAGCTAGGCCTGCCGGGCACTAAACCACAAAAAGGGACCAGGCCCCCGCCGAACCTTCTCCATCAAAGGACAGTGCGACCACCCTGACCGAAGCAGCGTTCGAGTTAAAAGGTAGGAGCACCTATGTTTCGAAGGTGGTGGGGTTTTCATACGCACAAGTTTTCAAATTACAGAACAGGTATGGATTAAGAAGGAACTTATCTGTTTGGCTTGCCGGGGATCGTCATGTAGGCTAGTCTTCATTTCTTCTCTTCGGGACCAAGTCCACGGCAAGAACCCTGCAACTTAGTGCAGATGAAAACAATGCCACATGCGACCTCATCTACATGATCATGTTATGCTCATGATATGCTTATGCATGCATGCAAGTTTCGGGGGTCCCCCCAGCACTTCGTTTATTTCTCTGTTGCTCAGGGTCTGTGCCTGGCTTTGTACAAAGGGTTACATGCAACTTCGGCAAAGCTTGTACAAAAGGGTGGCTGCCGGGCAGGGCCCGACAGCCGCGCCTTACGGGTAAAACTTACGGAGATGCTCAATATTCCATGAGTTTTGCAATTGAATGCCATCTCCGGTCTCCAGACAGAGTGCGCCAGGTCTGGTGACTCGTACTACCCGGTAAGGGCCTTCCCACTTCAGCGTCAACTTGTTTGCACCCTTGGCGAACTGAACACGCCTAAGGACAAGGTCGCCTTCCTCAAAACTACGGGCATGAACCCTGCGGTTGTGATAGCGGCGCAGGGCTTGCTGGTAGCGTGCAGCACGCGTAGCAGCCCGTAGATGGTTCTCCTCAAGTAGCACAGCGTCGTCACGCCGGTGCTGTTCCTGTGCTACTTCATCGTAGGCAAGCACTCGAGGAGACCCCAATATGAATTCCGTGGGGATAACTGCTTCTGCCCCATAGACTAGGGAGAAGGTAGTCTGCCTAGTAGCTCAATTTGGTGCCGTACGGAGGGATCAAAGAACCACCAGCAGCTCGTCGATCCATCGCCTGCCGCACTTCTGCAGCCTATCAAAAGTTCTTGTCTTGAGACCTCACAGCACTTCAGCGTTCGCCCTCTCAGCTTGCCCGTTGCTTCTGGGATGGGCCACAGAGGCAAATGAGACCTTGCTTCTGAGGGCATGAACATATTGCATGAAGGCATGGCTTGTGAATTGGGTGCCATTGTCGGTGATGATTCGGGTAGGTACCCCGAAGCGGCACACCAATCCTTTCAAGAACTTGATAGCTGACTGCGCAGTCACCTTTATCATGGCCTCTACTTCCGGCCACTTTGTAAACTTGTCGATTGCAACGAACAAGAATTCAAAGCCCCCGGTAGCAAGGGGGAAGGGGCCCAAGATGTCGAGCCCCCAGACCGAAAATGGCCATGACAAAGGGATTGTTTGGAGAGCTTGAGCAGGCTGATGGATATTCTTGGAGTGGAACTAGCGGGCTTCACACTTGGTGACTAGCTCAATTGCATCTTGGAGGGTTGTGGGCCAGCAGAAACCTTGCCGGAAAGCTTTCCCGACCAAGGCCCTTGATCCGATGTGGGAGCCACACATACCCATGTGTATCTCTGCCAGCAGTTCCTTTCCTTCTTCCCGGTAAATGCACTTCAATTTCACACCGTTGGGCCTTGTTCTGTATAGTGTGTCGTCAACAAACTGATACATACTGGCCCTCCGGGCTACTCTTTCAGCTTCTTCTTGTTCTTCGGGAAGTTCTCCTGTTTGGAGGAAATGAACAATGTGCCGTGCCCAAGTTGGAGCCCGGGGCTCGGCAACAAGGACTAGCGGCACCTCCTTGTCGATGGAAGCGCATGCCTCGACCGCAAAGACTGGTAGTTTGGCGGGAGGGTGCAGCTCACTGATCGAAGGGGAGTTGTTCCCGCCAAGTTCTCTACCGGAGGCTTCGGGAAGCTCTGCCGGGAGAGGCTTGCCGGAGTTCAATTTCCTCCTCTTGCTGTCCATTGTTGCTGGGGATACGGAGGGTTGAGTCAGATGGAGAACAAAAGTCCCTGGTTCCACAGGGAGTTTTTGCGCAGCGCACTTTGACCGATGATCAGCAATGCTGTTTTTCGCACGTGGTATGTACTCTGTTTGTAATCCGTCAAAGCGCTCCTCCAACTTTCTCACTTTCTCGACGTATGCCTCCATCAATGGGCTTTGATAATCCTTGTTGACTTGTCTCACCACAAGTTGCGAGCCTCCACGAATGATCAGTTTCTTGATTCCCAGTTCCGTTGCAACCCTGAGCCCGGCAAGGAGCCCTTCATACTCTGCAGTATTGTTGGTAGCCTTCTCCAGGGGGAAATGCATTTCGACGATGTACTTAAGGTGCTCCCCAGTGGGAGCAACGAGAAGCACGCCAGCCCCTGCACCTTGTAGGGAGAAGGCACCATCAAAATACATAATCCATTCTTGCGATGCTTCCTTGCCGGGGATGATTGTCTCCAGTAATTCTTCATCAGGGGTTGGCGTCCACTCCGCAATGAACTCTGCCAGTGCCCTGCTCTAAATAGTTGACGTGCTTTCAAACTTCAAACCAAAGCTGGAGAACTCCAAAGCCCATTCCATGATTCTGCTAGTGGCCTTGGGGTTTCAGAGTATGCGTTGCAAGGGGAAGCGGGTGACAACCGTGATCTCGTGGCCTTGGAAGTAGTTGCGCAGTTTCCTTGAGGCCATGATGAGACCAAAAATCAACTTTTGCACGCCAGAGTACCTTGACCTAGCCCCCTGCAGCAGGGAGCTGATGAAGTACACTGGGCATTGCACCACCTTCTTCCTTGCCGTGATCTTGGAACTGTCTCCGCTGCCTTGCTCTTCCTTGTCTTGAACTGCATCTGACCTTGCCGGGATGGGTTCCCTTTCCTCTCCAGAGGGGACGGCGGTGGCAGCTGCCGCTTCATCTACCTCCTGCTGTGCCACCAGTGCTGCGCTAACCACTTGATTGGTCACTGCTAAATATAGCAGCAACGGCTCTTGTGGTTTAGGAGCAACTAAGGTGGGAACAAAGGAGAGGTAGGCCTTCAAATCTTGTAGTGCAGCGTCTGCCTTCGGGGTCCACTCCATGGGTCCTGCCTTCTTCAAGATTTTGAAGAACGGCAAAGCGCGTTCGGCGGACATGGAAATGAACCTACTCAACGCGGCAACACATCCAATCAAACGCCTCATGTCTTTAACTGTCTTGGGTGCTTGAATCTGCTCGATAGCCTTGATCTTGTCGGGGTTGGCCTCTATCCCCCGGTGGGACACAAAGAAGCCAAGTAGCTTGCCGGAAGGAACACCAAACACACACTTCTCCTGGTTTAGCTTCAAGTTGATCTTGCACAGATTTGCAAAGGTCTCTTCCAAATCCTGAATGAGAGTCATTCTATCCTTGGTTTTGACCACTATATCATCCATATAAGCTTCAATATTTCTATGCCGCTGGGACTCAAAGCCAATCTGTACTGCTCTTGCAAAAGTGGATCCGACGTTCTTCAACCCGAAGGGCATCCGTACAAAACAGTATGTGCCACATGGGGTTATGAACGCGGTCTTCTCTTCGTCTTCCTTGGACATGAAGATCTGGTGGTATCCAGAGTAGGCATCCAGGAACGAAGGTAGGTCACACCCGGAGGTGGAATCCAAAATTTGGTCAATGCGCGGCAAGGGGAATGGGTCCTTCGGGCATGCTTTGTTCAGATCCATGAAATCTATGCAAAGCCTCCATTTCCCATTCGCCTTGCGTACCACCACTGGGTTTGCTAACCATGTCGGATGCAACACTCCTCTGACCAGACCAGCTACCTCAAGTTTCTTGATCTCCTCAGCAATAAACTGTTGCTGCTCCAAAGCTTGCTTCCGGACCTTCTGCTTGACGGGCCGGGCATGTGGGCAGACAGCAAGGTGGTGCTCGATTACCTGCTTGGGAACACCGGGGATGTCAGATGGTTGCCAAGCAAACACATCGACATTCGCCCGCAGGAAGGCAACGAGTGTGCTTTCCTATTTGTTGTCGAGGGTGGCACTGATGGTAAACATACCTTCAGCGCCAGCCAGCCCTGCCAGGACCTTCTTCACAGCGGGTGCAGTGGCTTTGGATCTCTTGCTATTGGAACTCTCCGGCAAGTCATCAATGGGCGCAACGCATTCCGAAGAGATACGCTTCCCGGATTCCTTGCTGGCATCCTTGCTAGCTTTCTCCTTTTTCTTGCTTTCCTTGGTGGGAGCAGTGGCTTCCATGGCCTCTGCAGTGATTGCTTCCCGGTACATCTTGTCCATGCATATGATTGCGTCTTTTTCGTCTGACGGAATGGAAATGACGCCCATTGGCCCTGGCATTCAAAGTGTTGTAGGCATAGTGGGATGCCGCCATGAATTTGGCCAGGGCTGGGCGGCCAAGGATCCCATTGTACGGCAGGGGAGGTCAACCACATCAAACGCGATCTTCTCAGTCCGGTAGTTCAACTCTCCCCTGAATGTTACCGGCAGCGTGATCTTCCCCTTAGGATGACTCCTGCCAGGGTTGATCCCTTGGAACGTACCAGTAACCTTGAGCTCTTCATCTTCTATCTGGAGTTTGTTGATGACCTTCGGAGCAATCAGATTCAACCCGGCTCCGCCGTCAACCAACATCTTTGTGACCTTGAGGTTGCGGATCGTTGGTGAAACCAACAATGGCAGATACCCTACCGCGGTAGTGCGGTCAGGGTGATCCTCCTCATCAAAGATGATGGGCGTGAGGGACCACTTGAGCGGCTTCCGAGAATCTGGCACTGGCTTCATGTGCCCACTTTTTAAGTTGGCGGTGAGAGGAGTGCAGGGATGCACCCCCGTCAATGCATAGGGCGTCAGTGGCTTTCTTGAACTCCTGCTCGCTGGTTTCCTCTTCATCTCCTTCATCACTTTCATCCTCGCAATCCTTCTTCTCACGGCCTTTGGCAGGCTTCCCTTGATACTGAGGAGCCTTGCCGGGGCGACTTGTTCCGCCGCCTCGGCCCTTCCCGCCAGTGCCATCTTGGCCTTTCTGCTTATCATGCTTCTCGTACTCAGCCATCTGCTTCTTGACGAGTTGCTCAACCTGATGACACTCCTGAAGATCGTGGCCCTTGGTCCGATGGATCTTGCAGTACAGCCCATCACCCTTCCCAGCCTTCTCGGCAGCCGCGGCCTCCCGACAATTAGTGCACGCGGCAACTTCCTTGCCGGGGACCTATGTCTTTGCCTTCTTGCCGGTACTAGGTGCACTCGATCCTTTAACGGTCATCACTACTTTATCCTTGCGCTTCTTATTGCGCTTCTTGCTCTTCTTCTTCTAGTTGGTGGCATCATTGTCGTCCTCTGAGTCGATGTCGACGCCATCTTCTTCATCGGGGAGCCGTCTCCCCTCTTCTACCCGGTCAGACTTATCTACCAGAGTGTATAGCTCACTCACAGTCCTGGGCAACTTAACGTTCATTTTAGAACGTATCCGGCAGTTGCGCATATTGAACTGGAACGCAGCTATCACAGCTACCGGGTGGATGTCTGGAATGTTCCTGTGCACCCGGCTGAACCTCTGCATGTACTTCCGCAGACTCTCTCCTTCCTTCTGCGGGAGTAGCTGCAAGTCGCTGGGCCGCCCTGGTTCTTGATGGCTGCCCTTAAAGGCACCAACAAACTCATGGCACAGGTCAGCCTAGGTAGAGATCGAATTCTCTGGCAAGTGCATCAGCCAAGACCTCACATTTGGCTTGAGTGCCAAAGGGAAGTAGTTGGCGAACATCTTCTCGTCTCTTCCCCCGACAGCTTGAATAGCGATGGTGTAGATGCTCAAGAACTCTATCGGGTTCAATCTTCCATCGTACTTCTCTGGTATTTCTGGCTTGAATGTGTGAGCAGATGGCCAACGGACTTGCCGTAGTTCGCGAGTGAAGGCGGGGCACCCAACCTCAAAAGGCAGGTACCCACCTTCACCGGGCGTGGGCTCGTCGATGTCGGGGTCATTCGCCTATCAGACTGGCGTTGGGTTCCGCGGCATCATTCGATGGTGACGCGCGCATCTTCCCTTCGCCTGTCTTCCGGGACTCGTCACTGGTCTCGTCGTGCTCGAGGATTGGACGAAGCCATCGATACGTCGTCGGGTTGTTGGTTGCGTGGCTCTGTCTGCGGCCCCTGCGCTGGCTGCCGCGGAGGGGACTGCACCGTGGGGGTGGCCCCTTCGGTACGACCAGCGGCTCGGGCCGTTGTTGTGGCCTGCAGAGCCGTGACGGGCCCACTGGCTGTGATCCTCCCACCTCGGCAAAACCAATTAGGCTCTGAATGGTGGCTCTCCACTCATCCATCTGATCGGCCGCCGGTGGAAATCTCAACAGGAGTTGGGCCTGCGCCATGGCCTCCGAAGCAGTGCTCGGCATGGATGATGATGTAGACCGTAATGTCGCCTGACTTCTGACGGTGCTGGTAGTGGCAGTGCCGTGCTCTCATCACCGTGAGCCAGTCGCCAGGGTGGCGTGGCAACGAGGTGGGTGTGCGTGGGGATCGGTGTCTCCGTTCGGTGCATCGGCTTGGCCAGCTCGTCCCGGGGGTGACGCGTGCCCCGCGGCTACACCCGTAGTGGGGGCGACCGGAGGGTTACGGTTCGCCCCAGGGCAGGCACCACCGTTGTGGCTGCGTCCTTTGGTGAGGTGGAGAGGCGCGGACGGGAGGTGGTGACAACGCCGCCTGCGCCGGCCACGTCCCCCACAGCGTCCACATCTTCATGCGCCCCCGTAGCCCCCACGACATCGGCGACTGCATGCGAAGGGGCCTTCGAGGTGGACGGGTGAGCTGCGGCACCGGGTTTCTTCTTGGGCGCCATGGATGATGAAGCCGTCGATGAAGAGAGCGATGATGAAGATGATGCGCTGCGTATGCTCTCGGGTTCGCGCAAGCGCTTCCCCTACCTGGCGTGCCAAAGATGTCGTGGGAAAACATGGCCACCTATGGGGCCATCAGCCCCTTGTGGTTCGGCAGTGGGGAAGGATGCATTGCACAAAGAGCGGAGGGCGCGGAGTAGCGCGGCAGGGATCACACGGTAGTTTTTACCCAGGTTCGGGCCGCCGCGAGGTGTAAAACCCTACTCCTGCTTTGGTGGATTGATGAGAGGACCGTGGTGGAGACGCATCACTCTAGCCCGGCAAGGTTGCCTTGGGGCGAGAGCAGCTACGCGCGTATAAGTGTACAAGGGTTCGAATCCTTTCTAAGCTTGCCATGGCCCTCCTTTTATAGATCAAGAGGTTACCACAATGGCAAATTAGTCATTGCGTACTGATTAGATAGCAAACAATGCTATCATACCTAACTCTGCAGACAGGACAGAGCGCTTTAAATGCACCGCTTAGTGTCACATCGTAGCGCAGCCCGACAAGCCTTGCCGGGCCGTTCGGCCACATTCTCGCCTGCCTGCGTGACACATCTCTGGACGGGTGTCATTTGGAGGCGATTTCCTTCGGAAGTGGCTGCCACATGCCAAATAAACAGCCACTTAGTCGCTTGGGGGCTCGACACCGCACCGATCGATGACTTGCGTTGCTGTGATGTGGAGCGGTGGAGCCTTGGCGGGGTAGTCCGCTCTCAGCGTCCCCGGCAATCTTGAGACTTATCTTCGGGACCACCTCGACCTCGCCAGGCTCGCCTGCCCGGCAAGGGAGGTTTTTCCTTAGTGGTATCTTGCTCCCTTGGTTGGTCTTGGTCTTCTTGATCCGCCCTTTGATTCCTCAAAGAGCCGATCTCTTCTGCTTGGCCTGATCTTGAATGCTGCAACCTTGCTCTCGAGCCTGTGTACAGTCTGGGCAACATACCTGGGGTTTGTTGCACCGAAAACATTTTTGCGTGCATGTGTACGTGTGACTGTTGCATGCATGCACGAGCTTGTAGTCCCTCACATTCACATGTTCATATGTCAATGCTTTGTCAAAACATTCCATGAAAGGTTTAATCATTCGTTGTTCACGCATGCATTCCCGATATTAATACGTTGGTAAAGACAATTTCTTCAGGAAAACGAGCCCATGAATTGAGTACAAAGGGGACCAATAAACCAGGACGGAGGGAGTACTAGTAGTGAACCGGAAGGAGGGAGTAGGTACTACGTAAACAACGTGTAGTAAAAAAATTCCTCTATGTGCATCCAGTCTACGTGTCAAGCAAGAAAATAGAGATAAGTACAAGTGAGACTCAGGAACGGTCATACACGTAGGGGGAGTACGTGCAGAGGCCACTCAGGAGTAGTCAAATCACACAGTAAGTTAGTCGGATGAAGCAACCATTAAAAGGTTGATATGGAGAGAAAAAGAAAACCGCTCCACTATATATACACTAGCAGGAGACTAAGCTACAAGCCTGCTTGCTTGGGTTGCTCTCTTCACAAGCATAGAATGACGGTGGCCACACCGCTGGTCACATATCTGGCCTGATCCCGCCGCTGGGGGAAGTGGACGATGTTCTGCGTAGACGCGGTCGACAGCGGCGAGGAAGAAAACCCACTATCGATGCGTCCCGATCGGGGGTCCCTACGGTATGGGCTGATGCCGCCTCCCACCGCCCTTCTAGCTACACCCCGACGACCCAGGTACAACCTCCTTTTGGAGCCGGCTTGCTCCACTGCCGCAGCTCCCCACGTAGCTCCATCTCCATGTGGATCTTTCTCTACTTCTACCGGCTTCTATTTGTGATGAGTTTATGTCTCATGAACTAGTGCCACTACTATTATTCTAATCACTCTTCTTCAATATCTTTGCCAACAGGGATGCTCAACTCGATTTTAGTGGAACTGCACAAAAGCATCGTATGATCCGAGGGGGCCAGGCTTCTTTCCTTCGACAGGTTCTACCTAGCCAGGAAATTAAATCCTGTTTAGGGTTTAGGGTTCAAGTCATAGAGACCCCATCAGTAGTTTTTTTTGTACACACTCTCACAACTTTTGTCTTTAGTTGTGAAGTAAATATTGGCTATGATCTGTGAATCATTGAGATGCATCAGCATGCGTGTTAGTTTTCCTTTGTATTTGATGAAATGTTGTAACGGGGCAACCTTGGAGTCAGGATATATACATGAAACAAAATCATAAAGCTTTGTACTCCCTCTGGTCCTTTTTTGTATGCGTATAAGGCTACTCATAGTGGGGAGTATCATATGCTAGTATCATGCATAAATTACATAGGGGACTAATAAACCAGGACGGAGGTAGTATGTGAGAGTGTATGGTGGGTCATGTGGTAAAATGTACTCCCCCCTTTCTGGTTTATTGGGCTCATCTCATTTTCTTAGTCTTATACCATATTATAAGTCTTATTTTCACTTCTTTCCACCACATGTTCACATTCCAAGGTGCATTAAATTGATGCATGCAAGGATTAAAAGAAACCAACCAATGCATGTAACCATTCCTACTCATTTAGTGGTCATCCATGCATATATTCTAATTAATGCAGATTAAAGTTTGAGTAATTTTGTAAACTATGAGATACATTTCTCCACTCATCATCTGCCTTGGTTGATGAGATTTCAAATTTAAGCCCTATATAAAACAGAAAAGAGGGAGTACTACACAAAGAAAAAAGGACCGGAGGTGTCGCACGATGTCCAAGGAATATGGTGATAGTGGGAGGTGGGCCATGTAGTCATTGGGCTGCCGTGTTTCGTACTCCTCCGGTGTAAGAGTGGAGAAAGTTAGTTTTATCACAGAATAAATAAATAAGAGTGCAGACGCTCTACCGCCACAGTAATAGTGACCAATGAGCCATCAAATCACATAGTCCCGGTATAGTTAGTTGGACGGAAGAAGCAAACCATCACTCTATCTCTCTCATGCAGTACAGTATTCTTTTGGAAACCAACGTTTTGTTTCATTGGATCGTGCCATTGAGCAAAAGCAACGTTTAAATCACGTCTGTCGCATTCGTGTCTCACGCTCCTCCACCCCACACGGTCACTCGACATGCCACTCACCACAAACCAAGTATACGCAAACTTTCCCGCCTGCTTCTCGATGCATCGCGCCATGGAGTACTAGCACTATTGGAAGAGATAGACAAGGAGGGGGAGGACAGCTAGCCGTAGCACGGACTCCCAAGAACTTTTTTACATGCATGTTGTGGCCGGCCGTGGTGACATTTGAACGCGGAGCAGTCGCGTGCACCGGGAAGCGGCGCGGGCGGCGCTCCCTCGACCGGCGTGCCGCTTCAATGCTGGCGCTAGTGAGAGGTCGCGTCCGCTTTGGCCGGGCATAAATGCGGCACTGACCGTTTCGGGCGGGAACCGCGCGCGGGTGATGAAGAGGGTTTGGATTGGCCAGGGCGGTCAGGCTGGACGTACGTAAATATTGTTGCGTAATTAATAACGTAAATAATGTGCCAGTTGGACAAATATGATTGGAGATGGAGATGGAGATGAAAGTAAGAATTTTACGTAAACATGGATATGCATGTCTATGTGTGTGCGCGCGCTCACACACATAGTGACGACTCTCACGACTACTCGTACACAACATCGATGTCTCGTTCTCCCTACACACACACAAACTTAGTACCGCCTCATTTTGTTCCTAGGATAGGAATATCATAGGAGTGGGAAACAATATGAAGTGAGATAAATGGAGTACTACGTACAAGAAGAAATGTACACACACTCACTCTCCCTCCGACATACCCGCGAGTACACGATGGAGCACATTTGTACACGAAGAGGCAGCTTACGTACGTAATAATTCGACCCTTTAATTTGTTCACTTAATAATGGATGGTCGGGGACCACACGTGAGCGATACAAACAGCGACCTGGAAGCGGGGGCGTGTTATTGATCGAGTTTTCTTTCTTGGTATGTTAAAAAAAGATTTCTCCGCCGGTTCGTTTCTTTTTTCCGAGAACACACGTATCTCTACTCTCTACTTCTACTCTTATAAAAAACCGAGTTGGTGATGATGGTGTGCCTGCCATCCTACAATATAGACCGTCCGATCTATATCTGAGGAATAGAAAGCAAACTATGGCAATTTTGCAGAAAGATACCCGCACACCTCTCCATATTTGCAAATAAGGCCTTCCCTCGTTCATCTTTGTCTCCCACAAGATAAACAACTCGTATGAATGCATCTTGATGTTCCGTGCAATGCATGGGCCTCTTGCTAGTCTGAACAAGATGACAGTGTCCACTCTATTTCTCTCCTCACCTGTGGTCACAGATCCGGTCGGATCCCGTCCGCTGCAGGAGGTGAGGAGGTCCAGCGTTGACGTTGTCGCCGTCGGTGATGGAGGAAGCCAATGCGCACCGTCCTCTCTGAGCCGGCGCCGGCACGGATGAAGGTCCTCCACACCCTTGTTCGCTGCCGTCGTGTGGGCAGATCCCGCCCGCCCACCTAAGCCACATCTCGCCCACCAGAGGTATAACTTCTTTTGGATTGCATGCTTCATTGCACTCTGCATGCGGGTTTTCTTCTATACCACTACTCCCCAGCTCCCCATGTACAATAGCTAGGGTTCGTCGGCTGGTCCAACATCACCTATTTTTTACTATTATAGAGGAAAGACCACTCCAAAAGTTGTCCTGGTTTATCATTTATGCATCGGTGGAGGTATACATGTTTTTTTTGAAAAAAAGTAATGGTGGTTGTGCGGTCATTGTCCATATTCTCCTATTGCTGCTGCTAATCTAAAACTATCACTGGTAAAATGAAGCAATGCCCATGTAGAGGCGTCGATAAATGCTTCTGTCCTACTTTAGTTTTTTTCGGGTATCCTGCTTTAGTTCCCATCATGATAATCATGATGCTTCAATTTTTTGGTGTACGTTTCATTAATTCTTATTGACAATTAAGATGCCACTGTTAATCTTGTTCCACTGCTAAAACAAAGAAACGACACTACTTAAATATCATTTTTTTATATTTTTGCAAACAGGGATGCATATTTCCATACCCGGGCATGTCTTCCTCAATTTTAGTGGAACTGCACAAAATTGGATGGCCACTGTTGCTCAGTTCTTCCTTTCTCGATCTTGATTACCGAGAAGAGACAAACCACAGTGAGGATTGTCAAACTTCATTGGTGCCCGACCCAAACATGATGCCAAGACTGATGATGCATCACACCACGATGAGCTATCGATGCTCATGGTTGCGTCTCATGGTTGCATCGGCTGGTGAAGCTGATCGATGTTCAATGAAGAACGGGCTGTCATCCATCAGTGCTCTTTGCTTGTTACCACAAAGATGATATCCTTCATTGGTTCATCTTGGAGCAGTCGTTTATGTTGGTGCAATTTTATCACACAATTGGATATGAACCAAATGTTTCCTTGAAGAAGCATCGACGTTGGTACTAAGAGCAAAAGTTTTGTATTAATTTCTAAGCCTTCTCACAACTTTGTCTTCAGCTACCCTTAATTTTATTTGTCCAGCTTTTAACTAAATATGTGGTCAACCTTTGTTTAAAAACATGGTGTGGACTAAAACCCCGGAGGAGGTAGTACCCCTCCATTTTTATTTACTGTGCATATTAGATTTGACTGAAGTCAAACTTTGTAAAGTTTGACCAAGGTTAGGCCGAACACAACAAACCATAATTATTGAGAGAGGGCAAACTGTACATACTCTCACACCTTTCCGATAATTGAAATTAAAATTCTTTATTTGTACACACTCTCACACCTTTCCGATAATTTGGCGCGTGTGTGGTTGTTCACTTAACGGAGGGTAGTGTACCGCACGTGAAGGACAGGAAGTGAGACCAGGACGTGTGGATCGTTAGTTGATCGTAAGTAGTTTTCTTAACTGGTACGTTAAATAAAGAGTTTCATTTCATACTTACACAATTTAAAACGATTGTTATGGAGAGAAAAAGAAAACCACTCCACTATATTAGTAGTATACACGAGTACTATATAAGCTGGAGCCTCAGCGCTTGTTCGCTAGGGTTTGCACTCTCCACACTCTCGCTGCACTACATATATATATATATATATATATATATATATATATATATATATATATATATATATATATATATATATATACATGCTAGAGGCTCAGCGTTCCTTTGCTAGGGTATGCTATATTCACAGTCTCTCACCCTCTTCACCAGATCTAAACAAGACTACGTTGGCCTCTGTCTCTCTCTCTCCCCCCTCACAACTGGTGAAGGAGCCGTCCGGATCCCGTCGCACCAGGAAGGGGAGGAGGTGCAGCGTTCACTCTGTCGCCTTCGGCGAGGAAGGCAATCCACTGCCGGCTACGCTATTCTCTTTCACCCAGCGCCTATGCGGGAGGGCCTCCGACACCTTCTTCCTCGCTGCTGTACATAGTGTGGGCAGATCCGGCCTCCCGCCGCATGCCTAGCCACATCCCGACGACCCTAATGTATAACTTTCTTTGAAACCGTCATTGCTCTAGCTGCATGCGGATCTTTTTTGATGCTTTAGTCGAATCTAGGTCTTGGTTCAAAGAGGAAAGAAGGGGGGGGGTGGGGTGGAGCATGAATCTAGGACATGGTTCAATGAGGAAAGGAGGGAGAGAAAGTAGTATAGACTGGCTATCCAGCCGCTTTGTTGGTCGAAAAGGGAAAAAGGGGGTAACCCAGTACACACATCTGTAAGGAACCAATCTCTTTGTTGAAAAAGGAAAGAAACTGGGGAGTCGGGTAGTTTGTGCAGGATTAGATTTGCTGCCCTCACATAGGAAAAAGGTTCAAAGAGAACAGATATGGGACCAACACAGATATGCTGCTTGGCAACATACTCTGCATCACCCATTTATACGTGTCGACGCACATGGTGCTAGCATGTCCCATGTCCCATACAACTATTTTGCTGTTGTTAATCTAAGAATGCCGCTGGAAAATTGAAGCAACGCCACTATTAAAAGTAAATTACATTTTTAACGACTGTTATTTTAAGAGAATGTCTCTGTTAATATGAATCAATGCAACCGTTTAGAAATGCTACTGTCCTACTTTGGTTTCCATCAAGATAAGGTAGATGCTTCTTTTTGTAGCCATATGATTCATCCTCCTTTATTGGCCAGTAATTGTTTCTTTTTTTACCTCTGAAAACAGGGATATCTATTCAACTCGTTGCTATTGCGACCTTTTGCTTCACTACGCAAAACACTTCTGTTTAAGAGTGTTTTGTGCAGTTCAACTTAAATGTCACACTGGCAACTTTGCTTGATTTAGTTGAACTACACAAAACAAGATTGGATTTCCTATTCATGTTGGCAGATTCATATTTGATCTTGTCTGCCTCATGAAAGGTCAGTACCAGACTTCATCCACATTATTGTGCAGTGTGCTTTGAGATGCTGTGCTACTTGTAGTGGTACTGTTTTAAATAAATGTTGAATTGAAGCTATTGTATTGCTGTCTTTTCCCGTTAAGTGAACAAAAATGGGACCAACCCAGACATGATGCTTGTTGCTTTGTTACAACAAACTCTGCATCACCCCCTTTATAAGTAGATGGAAGCACATGGTGCTGTTGCGCCCACTCTCCCCTAGAACTGTTTATGCTTTTTGTTAATCTAATGCCACTGGTAAAATTAAGCAATGCCACTCTTAGAATTAACTACTGAATCTTAGTTCAAAACTGCAACACTTGTTAGGGATCAGCGGGAGTACCATTTCTATTAGGGATCGGCGGGAGTACATATTTAAGAAATGATAATGTCTCTGTTATTATATATCAGTTACAATGTTTTACAAATGGTACTATCCTGCTTTGTAGTTCTTTCTACATGTTTAACCAAGGTATTGTTAAGATAATGTCTCTATTAATATGAATCAGTTGCACTGTTTTAGGAATGGTACTTTTCTGCTTTGTCGTTCTTTATACATGTTGAAACAAGGTATTGTTAAGATAATGTCTCAGTTAATATGAATAAATCACACTGTTTGAGAATTGCTACTATCCTGCTTTGTTTCCCATTAAGATAATGTAGATGTTTTTTCTTCTAGGAGTGTAAGTCATCAACCATTATTTCTCAGTAATTGTTTCCTTCATACCTATTTGTGCATACATGTCAAAACTTCTGCTCGGTTCTATTTCAACTTTGATTTTAGTTGAACTGCACAAAAGGAGCCAATGTGTTTAAGGCAAACTGTTGCATTATTGGGCCCAGTTGGTCTTTCCACTTTGCAGAAAGAAGCAATCACTGTTTGCACTACATCACACAAGGAATGATCAAGAAGCTTTAGAGTATTAGTAGACACTGGTGACATGACTAGTCTGTAGACCAAGGAAAACTCAAGTCAACGGCACGTGGTGACATGACTAGTCTGCAGACCAAGGAAAACTCAACTCAACAGCACGTGGAGTGCAAAATTCACTCCACAAGGAAAGGTATGACCAAGTCAGTAGCCGACGCAGCTGTAACAAACAAGGTCAGTATCAGCCTTCATCCACATGATTGTGCTTTGTTATGTTCTAATTATATTGTTGTATTGTTTTGAATAAATGTTTAATTGAAGATATTGTATTGCTATCTTTTCCTATTAAGATAATGAAGATGATTATAGTTGTGAGCATATGTTTAATCAACTAGTACCACTATTATATTCATCACACTTTTTCTGTATTTATGCAGACAGGGATGCTCAGCTTGATTTCAGTAGAACTGCACAAAATGTTCAGATGGTTCGCGTCCTCCATAATACTTCATCATGCACAATACATCGAATGGTTCTCTAATTATTCGTCGTCACCTTGAGCCACCGGACTATCTACTCGAATGGAGCTGCCAATGTCTTCAAGGCCTTGCAACATATAAATACGAAATCCACCATGCTACGCAAGACATTGTTTGATTTCAGTGGAACTGCACAAAAAGATACGCTGGTTAATCTGGCTCCATGTGCCATTTCAATGTGCGAACTGATGACAAACCCTGCCCGTTCTACAATCATATGCATTACATATTTTGAATGGGAAAAGCTTGTCAAAGTTTAATCATTCATTTAATATTTTGGAATTGGAAAACCTTGTCAAATTTTGCTCATTGATGTTAACCAGAAGACATGCATTTGATATTTTGGAATGGGACACCCTTTGTTGTGAGCAGCATTGATAGTTTTTCTTATTTGGGTGTTTAGTTCAGAAGTTAATATTTACTTTGATAAGATTCATAGTCATGAATGTTGACTTATGTAAGGTATTTTAAGAGTTTCTTCTGAATGTTGTCTATGAAATGCCAGGCCTGGTGAGTTTGATTGCAAAGTTGAGCTTGGAATGCTGTGGCATGCGGCATCACCGTGCCTCTTGAGAATAATGCTTCATATTGTTTTGCACGTTGATCTAATGCCAGTGATTTGCATGTTAAGAAGATCATCCTCTTCTGTTGTTTCTGTGCTTAAGAAGTTCATCGTCTTATGTTTCATACTTTCATTCATAGCCTATACGACAACTCGAGTAGGTTAGAGGTGAAACCATATGATCTTCCGACCAACTCATCATATTAGGCCATGATTGGATCGTCGTTTTCCACCCAAAACCGCTTCTAAAACTGACCCTTGTAAATAAAAGCAGATGGTCTTGGGCGAAGCGCTTGGTTGGTCGTCTTCGACTGGTAAAATATACACTGGTTTCTCAGATTACACGCGTAACTCACTGGTTTTCGTTACAGACCTCGGGTCGTCGGTTTCATTATGCCTGTATTTTATGCGTTGTTTCCGGTGACGAGTAAATTACACTTGTATCATTAATACAGGTGTGAAACAATCCAGAGCTCCCAAGAGCGGCCTTACCGTTTCATGCCGGCTTAGTCTCTCGAAGGTGCTCATAGGGGTCTGATGATCCTGGCTTCCTCAAGCGGGCGCTGTATCAGACCATCCGTAGGGCCCGTGAGACCCTCTCCCTCGTCCTTCGAGTTGTTGCGCTCGCCATGGCGCCGCCGTCTCGCGTTGTCAACATGATCAACGAACATGAGGAATCAGGAGATGACTTTACTTGGAGAGGATGTTAGTAGGGGCCCACGAGGGCCATAGCCATACGTACGCAAGTGCCTCATTATATACAACTATAATTTTTTTGCTTCCTCCTGGTTTCCTGACATCACGGTCCCACACCATTGTCAACATATATAGTCAATAAACGAGAGAATTGCACAAGGAGCGGCCGACAGCTGGGACCCAGCAGCTCAAGCAGTATTTGTTTTTGGAGGTGTGAGGAGAGTTTTCTTGAGCGATGTTTTTGTTGTTGTTCAGAGGAGTAGGTTATCAACTGGGCGGGCTGTGGCCCGTCTAGCCAAGGCTATTATTTTATGTCGACCAAATATCCAGCCCAGATATTAATTTTTCAATGTGAAGATGGCTAGCCCAGCTATACTTTTTTTGCGGAATAGCCAACCCAGGTCAACCTGTTATTCTCCTCCCCGCATTAGACTTGCCAAGAAAATGAGCTTTAAGAAATAATAAATGGGCTATAATTATAAAAATTTGGCTGTAAATATAAAAAATGCACCAAACAGGTAATTAGTTTCAAAATTACTATTTTTGGATTTAAATTTTTTTAATTTCATTACTTGTTGCGTGCGTAAAATTTTGTTGGATTTTTACCTAATACAAATTTATTTTGAAATTATATTTAATCTGGCTCGAAAATTCGGGATAAAAAATATTTCGGATCCTTTCAAAATGTGGGAAATTTTGTTGAATTTTTTTTGAGCGGTTGGTTGAAATTATTAACCGTTGTCCTGGCTAGAAAATGGGCTGTAATTTCAACAAATAGTAAATGGGATGAGTAAATTCCATTAGAATTCAAAAATGGGTTGTACATTATAACAAATCGCAAATGGGCTATATTTTCTCTGCCACAGATGTGATGGTCACTTGTGGGCCTACTAAGATGACGCGTACGCAATGCTTTGTTAACTTATAGTCAATACACGATTCTAGTAACAGTGGCCGTTGGATGTCCATCCAACGGCTGTGGTGCTTCTTTAATCTGGGATATTCATGCTTCAGCCGCCCAAACCACCGCCGGCGATACCGCCTGCTACCGCCTCCTGTGGCCGGCTGTGCTGCCGCGTAGGCCTCACCTGCCCACCCTACTCCCATCGCCATCTAGGCCATTCCTCTATTCACCAACACCTCCTGTTATTCTCCGGCGACGGCAGCCTCACACAGCAGCCGAACCAGTGAACCCTCATACTCCCCTCCGCCTGGGCATCCATTGCTGTGTCTTCGCCGGCCCCGGGTCGTTCCCTTCCTAGGCCTCGCCATCGTCCATCGCGTTCGTTCTCTCGGCGCGTCATGGTGAACTTTGTCAACAAACGACAGCCATCGGAAGAGGCATGTACGTGGAGTGGCTGATAGTAAGGACCCACGTGGCCCATGGCCGCACGCGAGCATGTCCCTCATAATGCGAAAACAAATGATTGCCCCCCTGGCAGGTTTGAGCCACCAGCTACATCTTCGCACGCAAGGAAGTATTTCCTTTATTACGCGAAAAAAAGTTACCTCTCCCTGACGCTGGGACCCACCAACTTTATTATGATCCATTTGACGAAAATATAGATTGTACCAAAGATGCTAAATTGTTTTATTTTTATTCTAACTCGAAAAAGAAGAAATTTAAAAAACCAGAAAACATCTTTGCACGCAAGGAAGTGCCACCTTATTACGAGCAAAAAAATGATTCTCCCTGCTAGCTGGGACCCACCAGATTTGGAGGCTGACTTGTGGGCCAACTAAGTTGACGCGTACGTGCTCTGTCAACTTAGTCAAAACGACTAGCTGCAGCGACCGTTGGATGTTAAATCAACGGCCGTGCTGCGTCTTCAACCTCTAGTCTTCTTGCTCTAGCTGCCCAAACCAGCGCCCGCCGTACCGCGTGCTCCAGCCTCCTGTGGCCGGCTGTGCTGCCGCGTAGGCCTCACGAACCGACCATACTACGACTGGCCAGGCCTTCCCTTTACTCACCCACACCCCCTGTTATTCTCTGGCGATGGCAGCCTTACGCCGCAGCCGAACCAGTGAACCCTCGTACTCCCCTCCGCGTGGGCATCCACCTGCCTCGTCTTCTCTGGCTCCGTGTCGTTCCCTTCCTAGGCCTCGCTGTCGTCCACCGCCTTGATGCTCTCGGCGCCTCGTGGTCAACGAGGTCAACGAACGATAGCCATTGGAAGAGGACTTTAGGCTGTGAGGCTGATAGCTGGACCCACCAGCTACATCTTCGAACAGAAGGAAGTGCCTCCTTATTAGTCGCAAAATAAAAATGATTCGTCCCCCTGACAGCCAGGACCCACCAGCTATATCTTCGCACGCAAGGAAGTGCGTCCTTATCCTCCCTGACAGTTGGGACCCACCCAGTCGAAGCGTACATCGCGTTGTCTGTCTGGTCGCGAACGTGTACGTACATACTGGTTGACCGGTCTCTCTGCAACGATGAACCATGGCCGAGCAAGCAACGGCATGTGTAGTATTAGAGCCCCCGACGTAGCAGTTCGGGCAGTCCAGTCTAAACCATGTACACGTACGTACAACCAGATGCCAAAAAATACGGCCACATACGTACATACGGGTGCGGTCTCGAACGCCTACTTGCGCATACGTACGGCCAGGGCTCATGTACATGGAGAGGCAACAGGCGGCAGTAACGGCGTCCTGTTCATCGGGCAGCCAACCGGCTGGGTCGGAATGGAGAAATAGCGTCCTGTTCATCGGGAGGCAACACACTGGGTCGGAATACGTCCTGTTCAATGGGAGCCAACCGGCTTGGACGGAACAACTGAAACGGGGTCTGGCGTACCGCAGTACGGAGGAAACCGCCTTCTGTTCGACCTGCTACGATCGAAACGGGGTGCTGTTGATCGGGAGGGGTGTGGCGTACTACAAAACAGAGGAAACAGACTTGTGTTGGAGCGCCTACGGTCGAAACAATGTCCTATTCATCGGGAGGGGTGTGGCGTACCGCAAAACAGGACTCCATGGGGCAACTGTTCATCCACCGTCTAGTGCCTTGCTCCAGCCTCCACGGGCTACTGTTCATCCACCGTCGACTTCCTCCAGCCTCCACCTACTACTGTTCATCCACCGTCGACTTCCTCCCTCCACCAGCTACTATTCATCCACGGGGTCTTGTTCATTCCATCCTCCACCGGCTACTGTTCAACTAGCCCTCCACGGGGTCCTGTTCATTCCATCCTCCACCGACTCGGGTGTCCTCCTCTCGATCGGGGTCCTGTTCATCCAGCGGCAACGGCCTATTACTACCACGGGGTCCTGTTCATCCAATCCCCACCGGGAACTGTTCATCCAACCCCCAACAACGGTAACTGTTCATCAAGAGGCAGGTTCGATCGGCTTCAGTTAGCAGCAGTAGCGAAGGAATTGCTCGGGTTCAGTTAACAGCCAGGGATCGATCGCTCGGGTTCAGTAACATAGCTAGTGCAATCGCTCGGGTTCAGTAATCGAACACCTCGCTCGGGTTCAGTTAGAGCCCAACGCCTTGCACACATGCGTGTACGTGTATGAGGGAAACGCGCAAACGTCCATGCATCGCTCGGCCCCGATCACCCACCATAACCAGGAACTCCCCGATATTTTCCTCGCCCTTGCTTCTACCATGATTTTTTCCGTCATGGACGGCCCAAAGAATGTCATGCAGCTGCATCCCCGGCCCGCCCAGAACGTAAAGCCCATTTTCTGTCATGATTTTTTGTCATAGAAGTAGGAGCCCACCACATCTATGATGATACGTGCTTTTGTCACAATTATCGTCATAGAAGTGTCATAAGCATGACATAATTTTTTTTCGTTCGGCCCAAAATGTCACGGATGTGTCTTTTTTTGTAGCGGTAAGATCGAACCCATCACAAAGCACCTCTTCCCATTGCAAGCAAAATCGATCTAGTTGGCCTAACTAAACCAAAGATTCAAAGAAGAAATATGAGGCTATAAATAATCATGCATATAAGAGATCAAAGAAAACTCAAATAATATTCATGGATATAGATCTGATCATAAACTCAAAGTTCATCGGATCCCAACAAACATACCGCAAAAAGGTTTACATCAAATAGATCTCCAAGAGACCATTGTACTGAGAAGCAAAAAGAGAGAAGAAGCCATCTAGCTACTGCCTACGGACCCTTAGGTCTATGGTGGACTACTCACGCATCATCAGAGAGGCACCAATGAGGATGATGAACCCCTCCATGATGGTGTTAGATTGTATCTCGTGGTTCTGTAATTTGCGTCGGCTGGAATTGTGTTTCGTCTGTTCCCCAGGGTTTTTGGAATATTTGGGAATTCATAGGGTGAAGAGGCGGTGCAGGAGACCCTTGTAGGCCCCACAACCCACCAGGGTGCGCCTGGCCTCCTGGGCACGCCCTGTTGTCTTGTGGTCCCCACGGGCCTCCCCTCTGGTCCTTCCTTGGCCCCCAAGTTGTCTTCTGGTAAAAAAAAATCTCTAAAAAGTTTCGCTGCGTTTGGACTCCGTTTGATGGGGATATTATGCGAAGTAAAAAACAAGCAAAAAACAGCAAATGGCACTGGGCACTATGTCAATAGGTTAGTCCCAAAAAATGATATAAAGTTGCTATAAAATGATTGTAAAACATCCAAGAATGATAATATAACAACATGGAACAATAAAAAATTATAGATACGTTGGAGACGTATCACCATCCACAAGCTTAATTCCTGCTCGTCCTCGAGTAGGTAAATGATAAAAACAGAATTTTTGATGTGGAATGCTGCCTAAAATGTTCATCACATATTCTTTTCTTTTGTAGCATGGGCATTTGGACTTTCAGATGGTTCAAAGCAATAGTCTATATTTGACATGATAACTTCAATACTCAGGCATATCAATAAGCAACCATGTCTTGACACTCCTTATTCCTTCATCCATCGTGATCTCACCCAAAACTTGAAAACTTCAATCACACAAAACATAACAAAACTTCGTGAGATCCATTAGTATAAGAAAACCAATCTTTACCTTAAGTACTGTTGCAAACCTATTCAAATTTTGTTATTGCATTATATCTACTATATTCTAACTTTACCATCGCTTATACCCTCCAATACAATCCATATATTCATCAAAATAAGCACACAATGGAAAGAAAACAGAATCTATCAAAAACAGAACGGTCTGTAAAGATGCAAATGTTCTCATACTTCTGTAACTCCAAAAATTCTGAAAAATTAGGACAACAGAGGCAATTTGTATATCAATCTTGTGCAAAAACTTCAGAATTTTTTGTCGCTTCTGTGAATTTAAACAATTCTGTTACTGGATGCAAAAGTTTCTGTTTTTCAACAGGATCAAATCAACTATCACCAAAAGCTACCCCAAAGGCTTCACTTGGCATAAACACTAATTAAAGCATAAAAAACACAATCTTAATAGAGGCATAATTGTGCAAACACTCAAGAACAGAAAGAAAAAGGTAAAAATAAATTTTATTCATGGGGTTGCCTCCCAATAAGCACTATCATTTTTATGCCCCTAGCTAGGCATAATGCATAGATTCAAGTATTGTCATCTTTGGTTTTTGATCCATAGGATGCCCTCATGATTGATTCATATGGTGGATTAATTCTTGTTCTAGGGAAGTGTTCCATACCCTTTCTTAGTGGAAATTGAAATTTAATATTGCCTTCTTTAATATCAGTCACAACACTAATAGTACGTAAAAACGGTCTACCAAGTATAATTGGACAAGACGGAAGAACAATAAAATCTATGGGCACATAGTTCCTATTTGCAATAATAAGAACATCATTAATTCTTCCCAAAGGCTTTCTAATAGTAGAATCCGCCAAGTGCAAATTAAGAGAACATTCTTCAATATCGGTAAGACCAAGCACATCACATAAATATTTCGGAATTGTGGAAACACTAGCACCCAAATCACATGAAGCAAAGCACTCATAATTTTTAATCTTCACTTTAATGGTGGGTTCCCATTCATCATGTAATTTTCTAGGAATTGAAATCTCTAACTCCAACTTTTCTTCTAAAGCTTTCATCATGGCATCTACGATATGTTTAGTAAAAGCTTTATTTTGTTCATAAGCATGGGGTGAATTTATCATGGATTGCAACAAAGAAATACATTCAATCAAAGAGAAATTATCATAATTAAAATCTTTTTAATCCAACAGAGTGGGCACATCACTAGTTAAAGTTTTGACCTCTCCAAACCACTTTTATCAATTTTTCATCAAGATTTTCACCCTCCAAATTATCGGGACGCCCTATAGCTAAAGTTGACTCTTCCTCAGTCCCTTTATCATCAATTTTAATTTTACTAAACAAGGAATCAATAGAAGAAACACAAATCACTTTAAGATCTTCATCATTTTCATGAAAGCAATCACTAGAAAACACTCTTTCTAAAAATTCTCTTTTAGCTCTAAGCATAGCGGTTCTTTTCTTACTTTAATCTATAGAAACATATAAAGCTTTAACAGATTCATTAATATCAACCTTGGGTGGAAAAATTTTAATCTTGAGATTTTCTACATTATGAGAAATTCTATCAATGCTTCTAGACATATCATCAATCTTATTTAATTTTTCTTCTATCGTAGTATTGAAAACTATTTGAGCATTGATAAATTATTTAATATTAATATCAAGATAAGAGGGGTTCCTATTATTATTGTAAGAAGAATTACCATAGTAATTACCATAATTATTAGAGGAATTTCCAGGAACATGCCTAGGATTAAAATAACCTCTATAAGCATTTGTCGGCATCCTGGGAACCAGGGTACCCAGACTTGCCTACCTGCGGCCCACGGCGTGGCTCCATCTACGGCTGGTACGACCCATCTGTAGCGCCTTCAACGCAAGACCCTCATGAGGGGCCAAGCCTCACGAGGCGGGCGACGTCAAGACCTCCGACGAGAGCGGCCTCCCTTGGTTGGCTCCTGAGGAGCGGAGATTTCTATGCAGGTACCCACCTCATGAGGTGGAGGTGACGCAAGCCATGACGACCAAGGCCAGGCGGGCGCCAGCGGGCGCAGAGGAGCAGGTTTCCTCTTTGGTGCTGAGGAGGCAAGCGCAGGCGCGGGGTCCCGAGGAATCAGCCATAGGTTTCCATTCCCGTGCAATGAGCCCGAGACCGCCAGGACGGCAGGATGGATGTCATCGCCGAGCCCACCGCAGCGCCATGACCAGAGGCTTTGCAGGCGAAGACCACCTTTTTTCAGGATAAGATGTACTACTTGTCCCCTTTCAAATTGGCCACTGTGGGATCCCTTCCCGCCTTCGCTTTGGGGGAAGAGGACCGAGGCCACTATAAATATAAGCTAGCCACCACCATAGGAGGGGATCGAATCCAAAACTCACACCCACACTAGAGCAGACCTCGTGAGGTGGTTCTTCCCTTGTACTATTTCATCCTCAGCCCCTCGTGAGGCAAATCCACCACAAATCAGGAGTAGGGTATTACACCGCAAGGTGGCCCGAACCTGGGTAAACTGCCGTGTCCTTCTCCTTCCGTGTTCATTGAGCTAGGCTGTAGGGCAACGCGTTTGGTTGGTTGGATAGGTTGAGTTCTTCGCACACGCCCCAGAGTTCGAACCTTCCTTGGGTCTGCGGAGCCCTCATTCCGACATTTGGCGCGCCAGGTAGGGGCGTGTCGAAGATTCGCTTCTCCATCGACCGCGCTCCGCCCACACCGCGCATTTTCCATGGGAGGCACTGCTCCACCCGCCGGGCCGCCAAGCGCATTCGGGGGCATCGCGGGCCTTCGATCTTTCTCTCCCGCCTTGCGACAGGTGCGGTGGCCGCTGAAGTTCAAGCCGGAGTTGCCACCGTGGTACGATGGCGCGGCAGACCCCACGGAGTTCCTCCAGGTATACGCGGAGGCCATCTGGACGGCAGGTGGTGACAACAAGGTCATGGCGAATTGGCTCCCCATGGCCCTCACGGGCGCGCCGCGCGCCTGGCTGCTCAGCCTGCCAGAATCTTCGGTGGCATCCTGGGAAGAGCTGCGTGAGCTGTTTGTCGCGCACTTCGCGGCGCTGGTTGCAGCCATCCTCAGCGGGTCGCGGGCGCCGGCCTCGAGCCGCCACGTCAAGCAGTTCCTCTGGCAGATGGGGGCCGCCCAGCCACGCTCGGGGGCTCCCTTGGGCTGGGCGGCGCCCAAGGCCGACATCACCTTCAACTCCAGGGATCACCCCAAGACTACGGTCGGCGCGGGCGTGCTTCCCTTGCTGTGCACGCCCACCATCAACAGCTTCGCGGTCACCCTAACCCTCATTGACGGCGGCATTGGCCTCAACGTCCTCTCCATGGAGGCCTTCGACCTGCTTCAGGTGCCTTACGACCGGCTCGCCCCCACCAAGCCCTTTTCAGGGGTGCTCGACGGCTCCATCGTCCCCCTGGGGTAGATCCGCCTCCCCGTTACCTTTGGCACGTGCTGCAACTATCGCACCGAGCTCATCAACTTCGATGTCGCCCGCATCGGCCTCCCTTACAATGCCATTCTCAGATACCCGGCCCTCGCCAAGTTCATGGCGGCGACGCACCCCAGCTACAATGTCATCAAAATGCCAGGGAGCAGCGACATCCTTACTGTGGTGGGAGATACCAAGGATGCCCTCCTGGCCCTCAAGCTCGCTTTCAAAGCCGCGGCAGCCACGCGACCAGTTGCGGAGGGCGCTCCAGAGATCCCGGAGGCCGCGCCCGCGAAGAAAAAATAGCTGTTCTCTCAGGACCGGGCCGAGACGAAGCAGGTGCGGGTCGACGATGAGGGCTCCAGCCTCACCTTCACCATAGGCGTCGGACTCCCACCGGACCAGGAAGAAGCGCTGGTCAGCTTCATCGGTGCGAACAAGGATGTATTTGCATGGGAGGCGACTGACTTGGTTGGCATCCCGCGGGACGTAATTGAGCACCACTTGATGGTGTGCCCCGGCGCGTGTCCGGTGAAATAAAAGGCGCGGCGACAAGCCCCGGAGAAGCAATCGTTCATCATCCAGGAGGTCCACAAGCTGCAAGAAGCCGACGTCATCCGAGAGGTGCGGCACCCAGATTGGCTGGCCAACCCGGTCATCGTCCCCAAGAAGGGAGGGAAGGAGCGCATGTGCGTCGACTTCACGAGCCTCAAGAAGGCTTGCCCTCAAGACCCTTTGCCTCTTTCATGCATCGACCAGATCGTGGACTCCACCGCCGAGTGCGACCTGCTGTGTTTCCTAGACGCCTTCTCGGGCTACCACCAGATCAAGGTGGGGGTGCAAGATGTCGAGAAGACGGCCTTCCTTTCCCCGTGTAGGGTGTACTGCTACACCTGCATGCCGTTCAGGTTGCGCAATGCTGGCGCGACCTTCCATTGATTGATGCACATCGCCCTGGGCAAGCAGCTCGGAAGGAATGCCGAGGCAAACATCGATGACATAGTAGTCAAGTCGCGGGAGGCAAAGATCCTCATCAAAGACCTGGAGGAAACATTTACCAACTTACGCAAGGTAAACTTGCTGCTCAATCCGGAGAAGTGCGTGTTCGGCGTTCCGTCCTGCAAGCTGCTGGGTTTCTTGGTGTCGCACAGGGGAATTGAGGCCAACCCTGAGAAGATCAAGGCGATAGAAAGGATGAGCCCGCCACAGACCCTCAAGGAAATGCAGAAGCTCGCGGGCTGCGTGATCTCGCTGGGGCGCTTCATGTCTAAGCTTGGTGAACGCGCTCTCTCGTTTTTCAAGTTGATGAAGAAAAAGGGCCCGTTTGAATGGACTCCGGAGGCTGAGGAAGCCTTCCAAGACCTCAAGAGGTTTCTCACCAGCCCTCCAGTGATGGTGGCGCCTCGACCCCTTGAGCCCCTGGTGCTTTACCTGGCCGCCACACCCCACTCGGCTAATGCAGCACTCGTGGTGGTCCGGGAGGAGCGCGCGGGGTCACGCCTCGGCTTCTGCCACGCCATCGCCACCTCAGGACGGTGCTCCTGAGGCCTCGATCACCCCGACAGAAGGCGAGGCTCCTGAGACCCCCATGCCTCAGGCAGGGCCGGACGCCATCGACACCTCTTCCCTCATCGAGCATCCGGTGTACTTCGTTAGCACGGTGTTGCGTGACGCACGCTCACGCTACCCCATGCCGCAGAAGCTCCTGCTCGAGCTCCTCGTTGCCTCCAGGAAGCTGCGCCACTACTTCCAAGGCCACCCCATCAAAGTCGTCTCGGCTTACCCCCTGGAGAAGGTGCTCCGGAGCCCTAACGCTGTAGGCAGGGTTGCCGAGTGGAGCATCAAGCTGCAAGCATTCCAGCTAGAGTTCAGCACCTCCAGGGTCATCAAGGGCGCGGCCCTCGCTGACTTCGTGGCAGAATGGAATGACGCCCCTAACTGAGGGTGGGCGAGGACCGTTCCCACATGCCCGGGGACGAGGCACCGGATGGCTGGGTCATGTACTTTGACGGCGCGTTCGCACGACAGGGCGCGGGGGCTGGAGCCGTGCTCATCTCACCCACTCAGGACAAGCTCTACTACGCCATGCAGCTCTGCTTCCAGCATGGTGAGAAGGTCTCCAACAACATCACGGAGTACGAGGGCGATGGCTCTAGGGATCAGGCAGCTCACCACCAAAGGCGACTCTCAGCTCCTCGTCAGCTTCTCCAACAAGGAGTACAAGCCAAAAGATGAGCACATGGAAGCGTATCTAGAGGAGGTACGCAAGATTGAAAAACGATTCTTGGGCTTGGAATTGCAGCACATACCGCGCGGCACGAACAAGGAGGCAGACGACATCGCCAAGAGGGCGTCTCGGCGCCAACCCCAGAAGCCTGGTGTCTTCGAAGAACGGCTCTTCAAGCCATCGGCGGCTCCCCCCACTGCAGGACCAGCGCTGCTTCAGGAGGAGCCGCCCATGGCGCCCCCCTCAGGCGCCCCCGCCTGCGGCCCGACCTCAGGGGCCCGCCCGCTCCTCACGCTCGAACCTCAGGAGGGGTGCTGGACCAAGGAGTTCAAGGCGTACCTGCTCCGGGGCACCTTGCTAGAGAAGGAGGAAGACGCAGAACATGTGGCCCGCCAGGCCACCGCGTACTGCATCCAGGATGGCGAGCTCTACCGAAGGCGCCCAAATGACGTATCCCTGCGGTGCATCTCCAAGGAACAAGGGTGCGAGCTGCTGGCCGACTTCCACAGCGGGGACTACGGGCATCACTCCTCGTCGCGTACCCTCGTGGGGAAGGCGTTCCATGGCGGGTTCTACTGGCCCACGGCACTCAACGACGCCACTGAGCTGGTGAGATCCTTCGAGGCATGTCAGTTCCATGCCAAACAGATCCACCAGCCCGCTCAGGGCGTCCAGACCATCCCACTCTCATGGCCGTTCACGATCTGGGGCTGGATATCCTGGGCCCGTTTCCCCGAGCAGCTGGGGGCTACCGCTACCTCAACGTCGCCATCGACAAGTTCACCAAGTGGGCGGAGGTGGATCCCGTGCGCACCATACCAGCTGGCTCGGCCGTCAAGTTCATCAAGGGCCTTGTGAGGCGCTTTGGGGTCCCCAATCGTATCATCATTGACAATTGCTCTCAGTTCGCGAGCAACCTTTTCAAAACATATTGTGCTAACCTTGGAACGCAGATATGCTACGCTTCGGTGGCACACCCGCGGAGCAACGACCAAGACGAGCGCGCCAACGCAGAGGTCCTGAGGGGCCTCAAGGCAAGGAGCTTCAATAAGAAACTCGAGGCCTGCGGCAGAGGCTAGCTCGATGAGCTCCAGTCCGTGCTGTGGTTCATCCGCACCATCGCGACCAAGCCCATGGGCGAGACCCCGTTCTTCCTCATCTACGGGGCTGAGGCGGTCCTCCCTCATGAGGTCAAACATCGCTCGCCGCGGGTCTTGGCATTTGACGAGGCACGCCAGGATGCCTCGCGGGGGATGGACCTCATGCTGGGGGAGGAGGGCCGCCGCCAGGCCTCGCTCCGTGCTGCGAGGTACCAGCAGGCGCTGCGGTGGTATCACTGCCGCAGCGTCCACTCCAGGACCCTCGAGATGGGTGACCTCGTCCTGAGGTAGGTTCTTTCCAGGGAGGGGCTTCACAAGCTCTCGCCTATGTGGGAGGGCCCGTTCAGGATCGCCCGTGTCTCCAGGCCTGGCGCCGCTCGCCTGGAGATGCAGGACGGGGTCCCCATCCAGAATGCTTGGAACATCCAGCACCTCTGGAAGTTCTATCCGTGCTCAAGGCCTTGCGCCTCTCAAGTCTCCGCTCGTGACACTCTCACGTAATAATGAGTTGGGGCTATACATGCCCCGAAGTCTTCTGAGTGCCGCCCTTTTGCCTCATGGGGGCTCCCACCCACGTCCTAGTGGAGGCCCCATGCTCCGTGCTGGTGGGAAGACCTGAAGACTAGTGTAGGTCCCGGACGCGGCTGTTCTTTTGCTTGCTTTCTGTAGCTGACTTGCAACTTCTTGAAATAAAAGTTGGAGCTTTCGCATCTTTTATTTGAAGGGTTGGGAAATTTTTCTCCTCGCAGCATTCGCTCTTTCAGGTCTTGCCTTAGGGAGAGTGACAGTTGCCCGTCACTCTTCCTTGCGCGTCGTGCATGTGGGGGCTGGACACGGTGTGTACGCCGGGATGACCCACAAGCACACCTCGCCAAAGCCTTGGTCAAAACCTTGGTGCCCCAGCCTTTGGCGTCTTAATCCTCGTGCGATGCTCTCAAACGAGCTTACGGGCATGCACACCCCCCTTGAGTCCATGCCTCCGGGCATCGCGACGCGACGTACTAGCGGCCACCAGCCCACGCTCGAGGGCTCGCGCAAGGTGAGGCACCTCCGGAGGTTTGCTAACCTCGCAGTCAGAGGGTGCCTCTTGAGGCTCCACGACTTTTGAATCTTCAAGAAGGAAACCCAAGCCCTAGAGAGGCACGTCCTCGCAGCACGAGAATCTACCGCAAGCACACCAAGCTAAGTCATCTCAATCTCAATCAATAGCAACATGGATCTCACGACACGATACAAAAGCGATAGCATAACGGCGCAAGCGCCTGGTTCATTACATGCCCTGACAGGGCCTTTTACTTTTTTGATGCATGGAAAAGAAAGAAACAAAAGCGGCCGCGCGACTACAGCGGCTCCCGAGACCCAGCTCCAGCAACGCCCGCGCTCAGTCAGAGTCCCCCTCCTGCTTCACCGGGGCGCGGCGGCGAGGTGGCTTGTCACCCTCCCTGGTCCGAGCCCGGCGGCGTGGCGGCTCATCATAGTCACCGTCGCTCGTGCTCTTCCCGGAAGAGGAGCCGCCGTGCTGGAGGCGGCGCGACTGTCGTCAAGGGAAAGCTCACCGCCAGCGATGGTGCTGCCCCTCCGGCCATCGTCGTCGTCGTCGCTGTCACTCTCCGGGCAGCACCCCAGCCGCTGGCCATCCTCCCCGAAGACCCTGACGAAGAGGGTCGTGGCGCCATCATACTTGAAGTGAAGGATGCACCTCCCGTGCAGGCCATGTGCACGGGCAAATGGCTGCCACCCGCGGTTCAGGAACACATTACCGGCGGCGGTGACCTCGGCCTCCACCCATGAGGCCTTGCTGCAGCAGCCGTCGGCCTGTAGCCAGAGGCCATCGGGTCCCCCGGCCGGCAGCGTGCCCACAAAGAAGCGCGGGAGCTGGAACCAGACGCCGGCGGGCCTCTCCGTCCACATCATGAACTCCGGGAAAGCGTCGACTGAGTGGGAGCGTGGGCGCGGCGGTCGGATAGACGCCACATGCATTCCCCCGTCGCCTGGGCCGCCCTGACCACGGCAACTTCCGCCGCAGGAAGAGGCACCCCCATGACTGCCGGAGGCAGCACCTGCCTTCGAAGGGGTGCGACCGAGCCCTCGAGAAGCCACCGCTGGCATTGTGGCGTGCTTCCGGGGCCGACCGCGGCCTCTCTTGGGCGGCGGCGAGCCCGGCCCTTCCTGGGGAGCCTTTCCCTTCTCAGCGGCAGAGAACCTCCTCACTGGCACCATGGACACTCTGGCAAGATGGCAAGATGAAGAAGAGGGAGAAGGAGGAGTGAGTGACGAGAAGACGAAGATGGGCTGGGGGCTCCGCCCCCCGTCCCATTTATAGCCGAAAGAAGGCCAACCGCCGGCCTATCGCATCCTGAGCAATGATGGCTTTTCTGCATGCACCAGGCAGTTGTCAAGTCAGGCAGTTGCCGAGGCAGCGTGGGGAAGTGGAGATGCCCACGTCCCATCAAGCGCCATGCGTCGGCTCGGTCCGCAAGCGATTGGGGCCCACGGCACCTTGCCCTTGCCCTTTGGCTTCGCCCCGAAGCCAAGTCCGAGCGCACTTTGGGCCCGAGGGATACTGTCGGTGTTCTGGGAACCAGGATACCCAGACTTGCCTGCCTGCTGCCCACGGCATGGCTCCATCTACATCCTGGTACGACCCTTCTGTAGCGGCTTCAAGGCAAGACCCTCGCGAGGCGGGCGACGTCAAGACCTCCAGAGAGAGCGGCCTCCCTAGGCTGGCTCCTGAGGAGCGGAGATTTCTATGCAGGTACCCACCTCATGAGGTGGAGGTGATGCAAGCTAGGATGACCAAGGCCAGGCGGGCGCCAGCGGGCACAGAGGAGCAGGTTTCCTCTTTGGTGCTAAGGAGGCAAGCGCAGGCGCGGGGTCCCGAGGAATCAGCCAAAGGTTTCCATTCCCATGCAATGAGAACGAGACCGCCAGGACGGCAGGACGGATGTCATCGCCGAGCCCACCGCAGCATTGCGACCAGAGGCTTTGCAGGCGAAGACCACCTTTCATTAGGATAAGATGTACTACTTGTCCCCTTTCAAATTGGCCACTTTGGGATCCCTTCCCGCCTTCGCTTTGGGGGAAGTGGACCGAGGCCACTATAAATATAAGCTAGCCACCACCGTAGGAGGTGATCGAATCTGAAACTCACACCCACACTAGAGCAGACCTCGTGAGGTGGTTCTTCCCTTGTACTAGTTCATCCTCAGCCCCTCATGAGGCAAATCCACCACAAAGTAGGAGTAGGGTATTACACCGCAAGGTGGCCCGAACCTGTGTAAACTGCCCTGTCCTTCTCCTTCCTTGTTCATTGAGCTAGGCTATAGGGCAACATGTTTGGTTGGTTGGATAGGTTGAGTTCTTCGCACACACCCCAGAGTTCGAACCTTCCTTGGGTCTGCGGAGCCCTGAATCTGACAGCATTGTTATTAAAATTGTTTCGTGAGACAAAATTCACATCTACGGGATCACTATTTTGCTCAGTCAAAGTAGACAAAGGCACATTATTAAGATTAATAGGAGCACTTTTACTAGCAACCAATTTCATGAGAGCATCAACTTTTTCACTCAAAGTACTAATTTATTCTACCGAATTAATTTTTTTACTAGTATGTGCTCTTTCGGTATGCCATTGTGAATATTTTGCCATGATATTATCTAGCAATTTAGTAGCTTCACTCAAAGTAATTTCCTTAAAAGTACAACCCGCGGCGGAATCTAAAAGATTTCTAGAAACAAAATTCAATCCCGCATAAATTTTTTGTATGATCATCCAAAGATTTAAACCATGAGTAGGACAATGTCTTAGCATCAACTTCATTCATTCCCAAGATTGTGAAACATGTTCATGCTCAAGTTTCTTAAAATTCATGATTTGATTTCTAAGGGAAATAATTTTTGCGGGTGGAAAATACTTAGTAATAAAAGCATCCTTGCACTTATCCCAAGAATCGATACTATTGCGAGGCAAAGAAGAAAACCAAATTTCTGCATGATCCTGCAAGGAGAAAGGAAATAATTTCAACTTCACAATATCATTTTCCACATCTTTTTTCTTTTGCATATCACACAATTCTACGAATGTGTTTAGATGGGACGCGACATGCTCATTAGGAGTACCGGAAAATTGATCTTTCATAACAAGATTCAACAAAGCGGCATTAATATCACAGGATTCCACACTAGTGGCGGGAGGAGCAATCGGAGTACTAATAAAAATCATTATTATTGGTATTGGAAAAATCACACAACTTGGTATTTTCTTGAGACATCGTGACTACGCAAACAAGATCGCGAACAAAAAATATATCTGATGAGAAAAAGGCGAACGAAAAAGGAGGCGAATAAAATGACAAATTTTTGTGAAGTGGGGGAGATGAAAAGGAGAGGCAAATGAAAAATAATGTAAATTGCAAGGAGATGAGATTTGTGATTAGGAACCTGATAGATGTTGATGATGTCTCCCGGGCAACGGTGCTAGAAATTCCTTTTGATGCGGCTTGAAACTGCGTCGGTATTTCCCCAAAGAGGAAGGGATGATGCAGTACAACTATGGTAGGTATTTCCCTCAGTTATGAAACCAAGGTATCAATCCAGTAGGAGAACCAAGCAACACTATGTAAACGGTACCGGCACACAAAGAACAAATCCTCGCAACCCAATGTGTAAGAGGGGTTGTCAATCCCTCCTCGGTAAAAAGATAGATTGTTTTGTATGTAGTTGGATGAATAGATCTGAATAAAACGTGAAATAAAAGATGCAGATAAAAAGTGCAGCAAAGTATTTTTGGGTTTTTGGAATAATAGATCTGAAAACAAATGCGGTGAAAAATAGATCTGAAAGCAATATGATAAAAGATAGACCCGGGGGCCATAGATTTCACTAGTGGCTTCTCTCGAGAAAATAGCATACAGTGGGTAAACAAATTACTGTTGGGCAATTGATAGAAGATCGAATAATTATGACGATATCCAAGGCAATGACCAATATATAGGTATCACATCCAAGATTAGTAGACGGACTCCTGCCTGCATCTACTACTATTACTCCACACATCGACCGCTATCCAGCATGCATCTAGTGTATTAAGTTCATGGAGAAACAGAGTAATGCAATAAGAACGATCACATGATGTAGACAAGATCTATTCATGTAGGAATAGACCCCATCTTGTTATCCTTAATAGCAACAATACATACGTGCCTCGCCACCCCTTTTGTCACTGGGTGAGGACACCGTAAGATCAAACCCATCACAAAGCACATCTTCCCATTGCAAGAAAAACCGATCTAGTTTGCCTAACTAAACCAAAGATTCGAATAAGAAATACGAGGCTATAATAATCATGCCTTGGTAGTGCGTAAGCATGGCGTTGAAGAAATCCGAAAACGGCGGCAGCAGGTCGGAGAAGATGGCATGAAGATGAAGAGGGATGTTGGTGGCCTCCAGATCGGCTAAAGACCAGGAGGCAGGCCAGATCTTCGTCGCCTTCCACTCATTGCAGTCGGCGATGATCGCATGCTGGACCTTATCCAGCCCCTCACGGTTGATCACAGTGGACCGGCCCAGCGTTGGCTCCAGCCCTGCCAGGGGCTCCGCCGCCGTCGGGGCTCTGCCTCTCTTATTCTTGGGAGCCATGGCGGCGAGGCGGGTTGAAACAGGCGCAGGATCCGGTGGAGAAGGCGCAAGCTTGTAGAAGGAGGGAGGAGCAGAAGGCGAGCGCGCGGTGGGGCGATGATGGCTCTACGGCGTGCCCCAGGCTTTTTGTCAGCCTGGGCAGTTACCGAGGTGACGTGGGGGAGTGGAGGCATCCACGTCTCGTCGAGCGCCACGCGTCAGGCCTGGCCCGCAGGCGATTGGGGCCCGCGGCGCTCCGCCCTCTCTCTTTGGCTTCGCCTAGAAGCCAGCCCAAGCGCGCCTTGGGCCTAGGGGCTATTGTCGGCGTTCTGGGATAGGGGGTACCCAGACCTACCTGCTTGCGGCCCACGGCATGGCTCCTTCGACGGCCTGGTATGGCCCAGCTACAACAACCCCAAGAAAAGACCCTCTGAGGTCCCCCGGCCTCGCGAGGCGGACAACACCAAGACCTCCAAAGAGCGGCCTCCCCAGGCTGCCTCCTGAGGAGCGGAGATTTCTATGCAGGTACCCAGCCTCAGAGGCTGCGATGACATGAGCCATGACAACCAAGGCCAGGCAGGCGCCAGCGGGTGCAGAGGAGGTAGTTTCTCTTTTGGTGCTAAGGGAGCAAGGACAGGTGAACGTTCCCGAGGACTCTCCCAAAGGTTTCCATTCCGGTGCAACAAGACCAAGACCACGAGCTCGGTAGGACGGATGTCATTGCCGAGCCCACCACTGTGTCACGACCATAAGCTTTGCAGGCGAAGACCACCTTTCGTCAGGATTAGATGTACCTCTTGTCCCCTTTCAAATTGGCCGTTGTGGAATCCCTTCCCGCCTAAGTTTTGAGGAAAGAGGACCAGGGCCACTATAAATATAGGTTAGCAACCACTGTAGAGGGGGGCCCGGATCAGATCCGTTCTACCTTCACCACCTGAGCCCTCACGAGGCCACTTAAACCATTGTACTAGTTCATCCTCAGCCTCCTCGTGAGGCCAATCCACCACAAAGCAGCAGTAGGGTTTTACACCGCAACGTGGCCCGAACCTGGGTTAAATTCCGTGTTCATCTTCTTCCCTGCTCGCATGAGCTCGACATGGCTAGGCTATAGGGTGGTGATCTTCAGCTTTGGGTTGGTGGAGATCTTCGCACACGCCCCAGAGTTCGAACCTTCTTGGGTCTGCGGAGCCCTGAATCTGACATCCATTCCTAAATATAAGTCTTTTTTAGAGATTTCATTATGGACTCCATATGGATGTATATAGACTTATTGTAGTGTGTAGATTCACTCATTTTGCTACATATGTAGTCCACATTGGAATTTCTAAAAGGACTTATATTTAGGAACAGAGGGAGTAGTGATACACAATAGGTACTTACATCAGCATTGGAGCGCATAACATTGCTGCAAGATACTTTCCTCGAACATGATTCGAGTTTAGAACATTTGATATCCTTTAAGCATATTTTATAAAAGAGAGATGCGTAAAACCAATGTAGAAAATATAATTTCAAATGTGATATGAATGCTATAAAATTTCATGATGTGAGGATACACACATGCTTCCTAGCAAGGAGTTGACATATTTTTGCAGCACTATAGCGGACTGGTTCTTTGGCCACAAGAATCTGATTATTATCTGGAGGAGTTGGATTTCTCAGTGTTAGAGCATTTTCTATGAACACTGGAGTTGGGTTACTATCTTTGTAAGTGCATCTAGTGCCACCCCTAGTTGGTTTTGGAGTATTGACGACAAATGTGGTTGAGGGACTAATGTGTTTGTGAGATTCTTAGGAGAACACATGTAGAAGTCCCTATTGATTCGGTTCACTCATCGAAGATGACCCCTAAAAATGTATGAAGACACTGAAGACAATGGTGGTTCGCGAAGACATTCATGTCGAAGACAATGATGTGTGAAGACATTCGCTTGAAGACAATGGAGTGCGAAGACATAGTTTCTTTCGTAATTTCATTTTCTTCTTCCTTGAGTCATAGGAACCGCCGAACTGTCAAGTGGGGTTCAAGTGAACAAAGTCAGAAAATAGACGTGATGCTCAACCAAAATCCTATGTCTTCGAGTGAAGACAATGAGAGAAAATCTTATCCAGAGTTGGTGTCGGTGCAGCAAACATTCACGTTTGCTAACCGAACTCATGAACAGGCATGCTAACGATCATACATCCAACACCAATGCGTGACGTAAAGATAATCCAGAGAAGCCGCTCTTCATGAGATCAAGGAGAGCATTCAGAAGGACAATCTGGCAGAAGGCCACCTTGGGAAGGCCTCCCGTGCCGGGCAGGAGAGCCCGGCCAGGTCGACGCCACACCTAAGGACGAGTCCAGATTCACCCCGGTAGGGTTGCCGGGGCCGCCAAGACCAAAACCCGTCAGGCTTCTTGCCGGTAGGTTTTCACCGAGACGCCACCGCTCCACCTCATGGCACTCAAGTCGTTTATTGGTGTGGTGTCAAGGTACCAAGCAACCAGGTGGATCATATCAGGCACATGGCAACAAAGAAGAGAAGAGATTAGCTTTATTGACACCCGTTCAGGAGGCGTGTCTAGTTATTAAGAAGAGGAAGATAAGCGGCGCGGCAAGCTTGCTGGGCTTCAATGTCAGCATGACACCTAGCAGTGCATTTAATGCACTTTGTCCTGACTGCCAGAGTTAGGTATGATAGCACTGTTAGCTATCTAATCACACCCAAATGACTGTTTTGCCATTGTCGTCGCCCCTTGAGCTATAGAAGGAGGCCTGAGGCAACCTAGCAAAGGGTTCGACGTCCTCGACGCCCTCACACTTGTACGCACGTAGTTGCATTCCCCCAGGCACCCTTGTCGGGCTAGTGCACCTCGTGCCTTCGCCTTCCTCAATTTCAAACCACCATAGCAGGAGTAGGGTTTTACGCTGCAAAGGGGCCCGAACCTAGGTAAAGAAAGTTGTCCATTGCTGTGCTGTCCCCTGCTGCTTCTGCTCTTTGTGCAACACAACCGTCCCCATGCTGAACCACAAAGGGGCACCCATGCCCCATAGGTGATCGTGCTTCCACGCCGACATCTTTGGCGCGCTAGGTAGGGGAGTCCGTGTGTGCGAACCTGAAGCAGTAGCCAGCGCATCGATCTTCGTCAACCTTCATCGTCCATGGCTCCCAAGAAGAGAAGTGGAGCAGGGGCGCATCCTTCCACCTCAAAGGCTTCATCACACACGGCCGTGGGCGCTGCAGGCCCCGCGGCTACGGCGGGCGGAGCACGCAATGAGGGCGATGCTGCTAACGCCCCCGTCGTGGCTGAAGCAGGGACCGGGGCCGCAGGCACGGCCCAACCTATTCAACATGTCGCCGATCATACTTCCACTGGTGCGGGTCACGGAGACGCTCCGCTTCCTCCCGCGCACCCTACCGGCAAGCTCAACCAACACGACGTCGAGGCCCGCTCCGGTGCAAGCCGGGACCCACCGGCCGTGCCGTCTGGAGGGGTAGAGATGGGACGTGCGCCTTGTCCCGCATCGGGCGAGCGCAACAACACCTCGAGCGGCGCCATCAACCCACACGACCATGCCCGCACGGGAAGAGCCCAGCTAACCAAGAGCCCGACTGTCGGGAACAGCTCCGGTCGCATCAGATCCCTCTGGCAACGGGCCCAAGATGGCAAAGGCGCGAGAACGCTCCTTCTGGCTCATCCCGGAGTCGAGGGGTGTCGCGCTCTGCCTCCCACACCATGCTAGGGACGGCGGCCGAAGCGGCAGCGAGAGCTCAGTTGTTGCTGGACTTTCCTCCAGCAGTGGACAAGATGGATGAGTGGAGAGCTACCATCCAAAGTCTCCTTGGATTTGTTGAGGTCAACAAGCCACTATGTGCAGAGCCTCCGCGACGCCCACTAGCGATGCCAGCGGCGCACGCCGGCGGCCAAAATGGGAGAACCACACCCACTATGCAGTCTCCTCCATGGCAGCCCGCTCAAGGGCGGCCACAGCAAACTCAGCAACCCCAAGATATTAATGATCACGATGAGGCATTAATGGCTTCATCTGACCCATGACTCCAGCAAGAGCAACGTCAAGTGTTGAGAGACAGGAGGAAGGAGGACGCTCGCGTCACCATTGAGTGGCGTCATGAGACACGCCGTTAGTCAAATAGGCATAATGGAGCCAATGTCAATGAACCCGTGCCCAGTGCTGGCGGGTACCTGCCTTACGAGGTAGGTTGTCCAGCCTTCACTCGCGAGCTGCGGCAAGTCCAGTGGCCATCCTCTCGCACCTTCAAGCCTGACTTGCCAGAGAAGTATGACGAAAAGTTAAACCCGGCGGAGTTTCTAGTCATTTATACGATTACCGTTCAAGCCGCCGGGGGAAGGGATGAAAGGGTGCTCGCCAACTACTTCCCGTTGGCTCTCAAGCCAAACATGAGGTCCTGGCTGCTGCACTTGCCGGAGGATTCCATCTCCTCTTGGGCAGATTTGTGCAACGAGTTCGTTGGCGCCTTTACTGGTGGCCACCAGGAACCAGGACGGCCTAGTGACTTGCAAACCCTTCTATAGAAAGAAGGAGAGAGTTTGCGCAAGTATTTGCAGAGGTTCAACCGAGTGCACCGCAACATTCCAAAGATACACCCGGCAGCTGTGGTTGCCGCATTTCATACGAATGTGCACAACCGTAGGATGTGGGCCAAGATGAATGTTTGGTTGCCCAAGACTGTCAGCGAGCTCTACATGTTGGCGGATAAGTGCACTCGTGCTGAAGAAGGGAGAAGAGTTACAGGGGAAGAGGTTGGTGTCGAAGTCGATTCGGAGAATGACGACGACCCTGCCACGCCCAGGAAGAAAAACAAGAAGCGCAACAAGAAGCGAAAGGAAAAGGCAGTGATGGCTGTTGAGAGCACCGGTGATCTTAACACCGGCAAGAAAGCAAAAACTAAGACGCACAGCAAGGAAGCTTCTACATGCGCTGATTGCCGGGCGGCAGCGGCTGGAGAGAAAACCGGCAAGTCTGACAGGCCGTACTGCAAGATCCACAGGACCAAGGGTCATGATCTTCAAGATTGCAAGCAAGTTGAGCAGTTGGTTGAGAAACAGAAAGCTGAGTATGAAAGAGAGAAATCAGAATGGCACTAGCGGAAAGGGTCGTGGTGGTCATAATGGACACCGTGACAAGTTTGATCAGCAGAAAGAGAAACCCACCAGGGGTCGTGAGAAGAAGGAAAATGAGGATGACAGCGAAGAAGAGGATGATGAAACTAGTGAACAGGAGTTTCAGAAAGCTACTGAGGCGATGTGCATTGACGGGGGTGCATCTTTGCACTCCTCTCACCGCCAACTCAAGTAGTGGGCGCATGAGGTTAATGCTGTAGAACCAGTGGCGAGCGCTCGAGAACAACTCAAGTGGCCCCGCACGCCCATCATCTTTGACATTGAGGATCATCCAGACTGCACTACTGTGGTAGGATGTTTGCCGTTGTTGGTTTCACCAACAATCCGCAATCTCAAGGTCACCGAGATGTTGGTTGACAGCGGGGTGGGGTTTAATCTGATCTCCCCTGATGTGCTGAGGAAGCTCCAGATTCCTGATGAAGACCTGAAGAAGACTGGCACTTTCCAAGGAATTAACCAAGGGAGGAGCTAGCCGAAGGGAAAGATTACCTTGCCGGTAACATTTGGCGGGGAAATAAACTTCAGGACCGAGAAGATTGTGTTCGACGTTGTTGAACTTCCCCTGCCATTTAACGGGATTCTTGGTCGACCAGCTCTGACTAAGTTCATGGCGGCGTCCCACTATGCCTACAATACTTTGAAGATGGCCGGTCCCATGGGGGTCATTACTGTCCCGTTGGATAAGAGAGATGCAGTCATCTGTGTGGATAAGATACAGAGATGCGGTAGCAGCGGAGGCCATCAAGACCTCAGCTCCCGCCAAGAAAGAGAAGAAAGTTAAGGGAACCAGCAAGGACGCCGATAAGGACCCCGGGAAGCGCCTCTTCGGAGTCCGCCGCGCCCGGCAGCGACTTGCCAAAGAGTTTGACTGGCAAAAGATCCAGGGCTGCTCCCCCTGCAACCAAGAAAGTTCCGGCGCGGCAGGATGGCACTGATGGTATTTTCACCATTAGTGCTACCCTTGATGACAAATAGGAAAGCATGCTCATTGCCTTCCTGCGGGCGAATGTTGATGTGTTTGCCTGGCAGCCATCTGACATCCCCGGTGTTCTCAGGGAGGTAATCTAGCACCACCTTGTTATCTGTCCTCATGCCCGCCCCGTCAAGCAAAAAGTCAGGAAGCAGGCCTTGGAGCGGCAGCAGTTCATTGTTGAGGACATTAAGAAGCTGGAAGCAGAGGGTTTGGTCTGAGGAGTACTACATCCAACTTGGTTAGCTAATCCAGTGGTGGTGCGCAAGTCTAACGGGAAGTGGAGACTTTGTATCGACTTCACTGACCTGAATAGGGCTTGTCCAAAGGATCCCTTCCCCTTGTCGCGCATTGAGCAGATTGTTGATTCCATCTCCGGATGTGATTTGCTTTCCTTCTTGGTTGCGTACTCTAGGTACCACGAGATCTTCATGGCCAAAGAAGACGAAGAGAAGACCGTCTTTATCACCCCGGGTGGCACGTACTGCTTTGTGCGTATGCCTTTCGGGCTAAAAAGTGCTGGTTCCACATTCGCAAGGGCCGTGCAGATTGGTTTCAAACCTCAGCTGCACAGAAACATTGAAGAATATATGAATGATATAGAGGTCAAAGCCAAGGACAAATCTTCACTCATTGAGGATTTAGAAGAAACCTTTGCAAATTTGCGGAAGATCAACTTGAAGCTCAACCCGGAGAAATGTGTGTTTGGCGTTCCGTCCGGCAAGCTTCTTGGATTCTTTGTGTCTCAACGAGGGATAGAAGCCAACCCCAACAAGGTCAAGGCGATAGAATAGATTCGAGCTGCAAAGACCGTCAAGGATGTGAGACGTCTGACTGGCTGTGTGGTCGCACTAAGTAGATTCATTTCTAAATCTGTGGAACGCGCCTTGCCGTTCTTGAAAATATTGAAGAAGGCTGGTCCAATGAAATGGACTCCAGAAGCCGAGGCTGTGCTGCAGGATTTGAAAGCCTACCTTTCCTCTGCTCCAACCTTGGTTGCACCCAAACCACAAGAGTCGTTGCTGTTATATCTAGCGGCAACGAATCAAGTGGTTAGTGCTACCCTGGTGGCACAGAGAGAAGTGGATAGCAGAGAAGCTACTGCGGCAGAACCACCCAGTGTTGAACCAACTTTGCCCCCGACAAAGCTTGCCGACGGCGATGAAGGGGAGCCACATATAGGCACTGTTAGGCAGGAGGAGGCGGCAAGAAGGAAGATGGTGCAGCGGCTAGTTTATTTTGTCAGCTCCCTCTTACAGGGGGCTAGATCAAGGTACTCTGGAGTCCAAAAGCTGATATTTGGCCTCCTCATGGCCTCGAGGAAGCTGCACCACTACTTTCAAGCCCATGAGATCATCGTTGTGACTCGCCTACCGCTAGAACAAATTTTGAGGAACCCCGAAGCCCCCAGCAGGATAGTGGAATGGTCACTAGAGCTATCAAGTTTTGCTTTGAAGTTTGAGAGCACAACAACTATCCAAAGTAGAGCACTGGCAGAATTCACAGCAGAGTGGATGCCGACACCTAACGAAGAAATTATGGAAACTGCTCTCCCCGGCAAGGAGGCCCCCGGGGAATGGGTCATGTATTTTGATGGTGCTTTCTCGCTCCAAGGTGCTGGCGTGGGGGTATTACTCATTGCGCCCACCGGAGAACACCTCTAGTACGTCATCCAGATGCATTTCCCCATGGAAGATGCGACCAATAACACCGTGGAATATGAAGGGCTCCTTGTAGGGCTCCGGGTTGCCGTTGAGTTGGGGATCAAGAAGTTGATCATACGCGGTGACACCCAGCTTGTTGTAAAGCAGGTGAAAAAAGATTATCAGAGCCCGCTGATGGAAGCATCCGTGGAAGAGGTGAGGAAGCTGGAGCAACACTTTGACGGGCTGCAAACAGAGCACGTGCCTCATGCGGAAAACAGCATCGCTGATCACCTGTCAAAGTGTGCTGCACAGAAACTCCCTATGGAACTAGGCACTTTTGTGCTCCAGCTCACCCAACCATCGGTTTCTCCATCAGCCTTGGCCTTAAAAAGGAGAAAACTCAACACCGGCGAACATTTCCCGGCAAGGCTCCCTCAAGCCGCTGGTGAGAAGGTTACCGGAGAAGATCTTGGGCTGACTAGTGAGCCACGCCCTCGAGCAGCATCCCAAGTTCTTGCCGTTGAGGAAAGCGCTCCCACAGCTGAAGAAATGCATTTGGTCCTCGTCGTCGAGCCCCAGGCTCCGGCATGGGCACAACACATAGTGCGATTCTTGCAAATTGGAGAGCTTCCTGACAAATCCAGAGGAATCTGAGAAAGTAGCCCGGCAATCGAGTATGTACCAGTTTGTGGACAACATTCTATACAGAAAGAGGCTAAACAGCGTGAAGCTGAAGTGTGTCAGTCAAGAAGATGGACTAGTGCTGCTGGCAGAGATACATGGAGGTGTGTGTGGTTCACATCTGGGATCAAGAGCACTTGTCGGAAAAGCTTTCCGGCAGGGATTCTACTGGCCCACCGCCCTCCGGGATGCTACTGAGGTCGTCACCAAATGTGAAGCATGCTAGTTTCATTCCAAGAATATTCATCAGCCAGCTCAAGCCTTGCAGACCATCCCTTTATCCTCGCCTTTTGCGGTCTGGGGGCTCGACATTTTGGGCCCCTTTCCCCATGCTACCGAGGGCTTTGAATTCTTGTTCGTGGCTATCGACAACTTTACAAAGTGGCCTGAAGTAGAGCCAGTGGAAAAGGTGACGGCGCAATTAGGTATCAAGTTCTTCAAGGGACTGGTGTGTCGTTTTGGAGTACCCAACAGAGTAATTACCGACAACAGCACCCAGTTCACAAGCCGTGCCTTCATGCAGTACATCCAAAGCCTTGGAAGCAAGGTCTCTTTCGCCTCTGTTGCTCACCCAAGGAGCAATAGACAGGCAGAAAGGATGAACACGGAAGTGCTGCGAGGGCTGAAAACAAGAACTTTTGATAGATTGCGAAAATGCGGCAAGCGCTGGATTGATGAGTTACCGATGGTTCATTGGTCAGTCAGGACGACACCAAATTGAGCTACTGGCCAGACTCCCTTCTCCTTGACATTTGGTGCAGAAGCAGTGCTCCCCACAAAACTCATATACGGGTCACCTCGAGTACTTGCCTATGATGAAGTAGCGCAAGAGCAGCTACGACATGACGATGCCATGCTCCTTGAGGAGAACCGTCTCCGGGCAGCTGTACGTGTTGCACGATACCAGCAAGCCTTGCATTGCTATCATAGCTGCAGGGTTCACCCCCGGAGTCTTGAGGAAGGTGACCTTGTCCTTAGGCGTGTTCAAACCGCCAAGGGTTCAAACAAGTTGACACCAAAGTGGGAAGGCCCTTACTGGGTAGTACGTGTCACCAGCCTCGCCGCAGTCCGTCTGGAGACTGAAGATGGCATCCCGATGCAAAACTCATGGAACATTGAGCATCTTCGTAAGTTCTACTCGTAAGGCGCAGTTGCCGGGCCTTGTCCCGGCAGCCTGTTTTGTACAAGCAAAGTCCCCAGGACATGTAACCCTTTGTACAAAGCCAGGCGTAGACCCTGTGCAATGATAATAAAATGAAGCTCTGGTGCAAAACTTGCATGCATGTTTATTTCAGTATGGCTTTTTTTGTGATTGCAGTAATCCTAGCATGAGCTGACTAATCCCTTATGAAGGGTCATATGCAGATGTTTCTCCCCTGTCCTTCTTTTTTGAAGCTAACAACAGGATTCTGCCTCAGATGGACTCCCCGGGAAGAAGAGTGAGAATGAGCCCGCATGTTGGCCCCCGCCAGCTTCTTTCTTATTGGGAACGATAAGAAGAACAACAAACGCAGATAAGTTTGCCTCGCCATCCATGACATATTCACGTATGAAAAACTTGTACGTAGGAAAACCTTATCGCTTCTGTCGTGGGAAACCACGGCCACCTATGGGGCCATGAGCCCCTTTTGGTTCGGCGGGGGGATGGGCACGTTGCACTAAGAGTGGAGAAGCGTCGCACAACACGGCAAAGATCACACGGGTAGTCTTTACCTAGGTTCGGGCCGCCGTGAGGCGTAGAACCCTAATCCTGCTTTGGTGGATTGATGGTGGTGGATGTAGCACACTCACCCGGCAAGGTCGCTCTGGGGGCGAGAGTGGCTATGAGTGTATGAATATGCGAGGGTCCAACCCCTTCTACGGTCGCCATGGGCCTCCTTTTATAGATTAAGGGGTCACCATAGTGGCAAATCAGTCTTTGCGTACTGATTAGATAGCTAACAGTGCTATCATACCTAACTCTGCAGGCTGACAGAGCGCATTAAATGCACCGCTCAGTGTCACATCACAGCCCTCCCGGCAGGCCCTGCCGGGCTGTTTTGCCAGCTTCGCTCCTGCTCGTTTGACACATCTCAGGACGGGTGTCATATGGAGGTGTTTGCTGTAGGAAGTGGCTGCCATGCGGCAAAAAGCAGCCACTTAGTCACCTTGGAGCTCGACACCACTTTGATTAATGACTTGCATCGCTTGTGAGGTGGAGAGGTGGAGTGGCTTGCCTCCGCCAGCCCCGGCAGGCCTGCCGGGACGATCTGGGAGCTTGCTTCCGGGGCAAAACCCAACCCTGCCGGGCTCGCCTGCCCGGCAAGGTAGGTCCTTCCCTTAGCGATGCCTTGTTCCTCTGGCTCACCTTGGCCGTCTCGACTTGCACTTAGATCCTTCAATGGAATTGATCCTCCTTGTTTGGTCTGATCTTGGTCTTGTAATCTTGTTTCTGGCCTGTGCACAGTCCGTGCAATGGACCCAGGGTCTGTTGCACCGACAGGAGCCCCCGGGCCTGGCACGAACGCGCCGCTGGGCGTCGTCGGGGTAGGCCCTAACCAGTGCATAGGCAGAAATGTAAGGGCGGCTCCACCCTTTGAGATCTTCTTTGCTTCTTTATTAACCTGAGCTCGGGTCAGTTTCCGGATTTCCCGCGCATCATGCAACACCAATTGTGGTGGGGCCATTCTTGTAATGGCCCGTGAATGACTTTAACGCACGGGAGGATAACTGCGAATTCACTCTTCCCACCGTGCCCTTATCCTTAGCCACGTATGCCGCATGCATTGAGTGGGGTAGGTAATGGAGGCGCGTGGTGCGGGAGAGCATCAAGGCAGGGGCCCGTTCTTCTTGGATTGGTGGAGGAGGATGGCGGGTACTCGCCGGGGAATCAGCCCCCAGCCCCAGCTCGCCTATAAAAGGAGGAGCAGGGGAGGAGCGGAGGCATTCATCCACCTTCCTCTCCTCCTCCGCCTTCTGCTTCTTCTGGGTATGCTAAAAGGAAGAGCCCGGGGTCAGGCCCCGGGTCCTAGCTTGGAGTTGCTGACGATGTCAAATGCTCGTGCTGATGCTTGGGGAGTGAGTCTGGTCTGGTGAGGTGTTTGGAGCTCTTGATGCTTGCCTGGGATGCAGTATATGGGGTCCTTGGTAATCCCAGCACTGCTCCTTCCGGCGGATCTCACATTCTTGCAAAGGATGGCGGTGTCTTCCTGCCCGCCAAGGTGGGGAGCGGCGCATGTCGAGCCTCCTGGCCGCTGCGGCTGCTCGCCACCTCCTCGAGGGAGGTGCCGGACCAAGAGGTCGGCATCCCCTGGGAGTGGTGTTGATGAAGATGAAGTTAGGGAAGAAGGAGAAGGCGGGAGGCAGACCATCAGGTCGGAGTACGATGGCATCAACGTGTTCGTCTCATACTGACGTCCTGCCGCCTCGTCTTCCCGTTCTTCCCCTCCCCTCCCCAGCACCATCATCACCAGTCTCCCAATCACCGGGGAGGGGGTCACTCTCTTGGTGCCTTCACCTCCTCCAGCGGTCTTCGAGCTGAGCTCCGACGGCCTTCCCTGTCGGCGCTTGTGTTGGGGCTTCTTCCTGGTACTGGAGGTGGTGACCCGGGCACTGCCGAGCTGCTCTTTGTGCCCCTCCTTCGCAGCCTCGCCACTCCCGATTTTGTCAGACCGCGCCCGGCAGGCCATGACAGGATCAGGGGTGGGCTCCTGCTTGGGTGCTCTTTTAGCCGTCTTCTCTTCCCACTGCAATACCTGGTGGAGGGAAAACGAAAAGAGGAGATCACGGGGCACTTATCTTTTTTCAATCTTAAATCCGTAGGCACTTGCCAAATTTTAGTTCAAATAATGTAATCTCTCGTATCCATGTTTATGTTATGTGAGATTTGTACTTGTTGATCAGCATATTAATGAAAAAGATAAGCTTTGCCAGGTACTTGTGCATGTACGATATCCATGCAGAGGTGAAAGGCCTCCATACTTTCATGTAAACAAGTAGATCCCGGTAAGCTACCTTGCCGGCACCCCATAGGACTGCTGCCGTGAGGTTGAGCCTGCCGGGCGCAGAACCCATTGGGAAAGACCAGCCCCCTGCCAACCCCTTTCAGCCAAAGGCCACTACGACCATCCTGGCCGAAGTAGCGTTCGTGTCAGTAGATGGGAGCACCTTTGTTTCCGAGGTGACGAGGTTTTCATATGCACAAGTCCTACTCACGGAACATGTATGGATAAGAGACGGAACTTATCTGTTTAGCTTGCCGGAGACCGCAGTGCTGGCTTGTCTTCGCATCCTCTTCCTAGGACTAAGTCCACGACAGGAGCCTGTAGTTTATGCAAATGAAGATGATGCCAGATGCAATCAATCTACATGATCATGCAACCTATCTACATGAATCATGCAATGCTTATGATATGCTTATGCATGCATGCAACTTGTCGGGGGCCCCCAGCGCTTCATTTATTCCTCTGTTGCTCAGGGTCTGTGCCTGGCTTTGTACAAGGGGTTACATGCAGCTGAGGCAAGGCCTGTACAAAAGGGTGGCTGCTGGGCAGGGCCTGACAGCCGTGCCTTACAGGTAGAACTTGCGGAGATGCTCAATATTCCATGAGTTTTGCAATTGAATGCCAGCTCCGGTCTCCAGACGGACTGCGCCAGGTCTAGTGACTCGTACTACCCGGTAAGGGCCTTCCCACTTCGGCGACAGCTAGTTTGTACCCTTCGCGGACTGAACGCGCCTAAGGACAAGGTCGCCTTCCTCAAAAGACCGGGCATGAACCCTGCGGCTATGATAGCGACGCAGGGCTTGCTGATAGCATGCAGCACGCGTAGCAGCCCGGAGACGGTTCTCCTGGAGAAGCACGGTGTCGTCATGCATGTGATGTTCCTGCGCTACTTCATCGTAGGCAAGCACTCGAGGTGACCCATAAATGAGTTTCGTGGGGATAACTGCTTCTGCCCCATAGACTAGGGAGAAGGGAGTCTGCCCGGTAGCTCGGTTTGGTGTCGTTCTGAGGGACCAAAGAACCACCGGCAGCTCATCGATCCATCGCCTGCCGTGCTTCCGCAGCTTATCAAACGTTCTTGTCTTGAGTCCTCGCAGCACTTCAGCATTCGCCCTCTCAGCTTGTCCATTGCTTCTAGAATGTGCGGCAGAGGCAAATGAGATTTTGCTTCCGAGGGCATGAACATATTGCATGAAGGCATGGCTTGTGAACTGGGTGCTGTTGTCGGTGATGATCCGGGCAGGGACCCCGAAGTGGCACACTAATCCTTTCAAGAACTTGTTAGCTAACTGAGCAGTCACCTTTCTCACGGCATCTACTTCCGGCCACTTTGTAAACTTGTCAATTGCAACGAACAAGAATTCAAAGCCCCCGGCAGCTCGGGGGAAAGGGCCGAGGATATCGAACCCCCAGACCGAAAGCGGCCATGACAAAGGGATTGTCTGGAATGCTTGGGCAGGCAGATGGATATTTTTGGAATGGAACTGACAGGCTTCACACTTGGTGACGAGCTCAACCACATCTTGGAGGGCTGTGGGCCAATAGAATCCTTGCCGGAATGCTTTCCCAACCAAAGCCCTTGATCCAATGTGGGAGCCGCACGTGCCTTTGTGTATCTCTGCCAGCAGTTCCTTTCCTCCTTCCCGGCAAATGCACTTCAATTTCACACCGTTGGGCCTTCTTCTGTATAGTGTGTCATCGACAAACTGATACATACTGGCCCTCCGGGCTACTCTTTCAGCTTCTTCTTGCTCTTCGGGAAGTTCTCCGGTTTAGAGGAAATGGACTATGTGCCTTGCCCAAGTTGGAGCCTGGGGCTCGGCAACGAGGACTAGCGGCACCTCCTCATTCGTGGGGGCGCATCCCTCGACCGCGGGGACTAGTGGCCCGTAGGAGGGTGCAGCCCGGTAATCGAAGGGGAGTTGTTTCTGGCAGGGTCCCTGCCAGGAGCCCCGAAAGGCTCTACCGGGAGAGGCTTACCGGAGTCCAATTTCCTCCTCTTTCGGGCCATTGTTATCGGGGATACGGAGGGCTCAGTAAGATGAAGAACAAAAGTTCCTGGTTCCGTAGGAAGCTTCTGCGTAGCACACTTCGACAGGTGATCAGCAATGCTGTTTTCCGCACAGGGTACATGCTCTGTTTGCAACCCGTCAAAGCGCTCCTCCAATCTTCTCACTTCCTCGACGTATGCCTCCATCAATGGGCTTTGGTAATCCTTTTCGACTTGTCTCACCACTAGTTATGAATCTCCTCGAATGATCAACTTCTTGATTCCCAATTATGTGGCAATCCTAAGCCCGGCAAGAAGCCCTTCATATTCTGCTGTATTGTTGGTCACCTCCTCCCGGGGAAAGTGCATCTGGACGACATACCTCAGGTGCTCTCCAGTGGGAGCCACGAGAAGCATGCCAGCCCCTGCACCTAGTAGGAGAAGGCACCATTGAAATATGTGATCCATTCTTGGGGCGCTTCCTTGCCGGGGATAACTGTTTCCTATACTTCTTCATCAGGGGTTGGCGTCCATTCTGCAATAAACTCTGCCAATGCCCTACTCTGGATTCTTGATGTGCTTTCAAACTTCAGGCCAAAGCTGGACAACTCCAATGCCCACTCCACTATCCTGCCGGTGGCCTCTGGGTTTCGAAGTATCCTTTGCAACGGAAAGTGGGTGACAACCATGATCTCATGGGCTTGGAAGTAGTGGCGCAGTTTCCTTGAGGCCATGACAAGGCCAAAGATCAATTTTTGCACGCCAGAATACCTGGATCTAGCCCCCTGCAACAGGGAGCTGACGATGTATACTAGGTGCTGCACCACCTTCTTCCTTGCCGTGTCCTTGGGGTTGCTTCCGCTTCCGTGCTCCTCTTTGTCCTGATCCGTATCTGGCCTTGCCGGGCCGCTCTCTTTCTCTTCCCCGGGCGGGACACTTGCCGAGGTGGCTGCTTCTTCTACTTCCCGTTGCGCTACTAGGGCCGCACTAACCACTTGATTAGTTGCTGCCAGATATAGCAGCAACGGCTCTTGTGGTTTGGGTGCGACCAAAGTAGGCACAGAAGACAAGTAGGCCTTCAAATCCTACAGTGCTGCATCTGCTTCCGGGGTCCACTTCATGGGTCCTGCCTTCTTCAAAATCTTGAAGAATGGCAAGGCGTGCTCGGCAGACTTGGAGATGAATCAGCTAAGCGCGGCAATGCATCCTGTCAAATGCCTCACATCCTTAACTATCTTGGGTGCCTGTATCTGCTCAATGTCCTTGATCTTATCGGGGTTGGCCTCTATCCCACAGTGGGACACAAAGAAACAAAGTAGCTTGCCGGAGGGAACGCCAAACACGCACTTCTTCAGATTCAGTTTCAAGTTGATCTTGCACAGATTAGCAAATGTCTCTTCTAAATCCTGGATGAGGGTTGATCTGTCCTTGGTCTTGACCATAATATCATCCATATAGGCTTCAATGTTCCTGTGTAACTGTGGTTCAAAGCCAATCTGGACTGCTCTTGCAAAAGTGGACCCGACACTCTTCAACCCGAAAGGCATGCGCACAAAGCAGTATTTGCCGCATGGGGTGATGAATGAGGTCTTTTCTTTGTCTTCCTTGGACATAAAAATCTGATGGTATCCAGAGTATGCATCCAGAAAAGAGAGCAGCTCACATCCTGAAGTAAAATCCACGATCTGGTTGATGCGTGGAAAAGGAAATGGGTCCTTTGGGCATGCCTTGTTCAGATCCGTGAAATGTATGAAAAGCTTCCATTTTCCATTAGCCTTGCGCACAACCACTGGGTTTGCTAACCATGTTGGATGCAGTACTCCTCTGACTAAACCAGCTGCTTCAAGTTTCTTGATTTCCTCAGCAATAAACTGCTGCTGCTCCAAGGCCTGCTTCCAGACCTTCTAGTTGATGGGCCGGGCATGTGGGCAGACAGCAAGGTGGTGCTCGATTACCTCCCTAGGAACACCGGGGATATCAGACGGTTGCCAGGCAAACACATCGATATTCGCCTTCAGGAAGGCAACGAGCACGCTTTCCTATTTGTCATCAAGGGTGGCGCTGATAGTGAAAGTACCATCAGCGCCAGCCAGCCCTGCCGTGACCTTTTTCACTTGGGGTGGAGCAGCCTTGGATCTCTTGCTGTTGGAACTCTCTGGCATGTCATCAACAGGCGCGACACATTCCACAGAGGTACGCTTCCCAGACTCCTTGCCAGTGCCTCTGCTATGCTTTCCCTTGGCGGGAACTGTGGCTTCCGCGACCTCTGCCGCGACCGCGCCCGGTACATCTTATCCACGCAAATAATTGCGTCTTTCTTGTCTGACGGAACAAAAATGACGCCCATCGGCCCTGGCATCTTCAAGGTGTTGTAGGCATAGTGGGATGCTGCCATGAATTTGGCCAGGGCCAGGTGCCCAAGGATCCCGTTGTACGGCATGGGGAGGTCAACCACATCAAACACAACTTTCTCAGTCCTGTAGTTCAACTCTCCTCCAAATGTCACTGGCAACGTAACCTTTCCCTTAGGACGGCTCCTGCCGGGATTGACTCCTTGAAATGTGCCTGTGTCCTTAAGTTCTTCCTCTGCTATCTGGAGTTTGCTGATAACCTTTGGGGAAATCAGATTCAACCCGGCCCCGCCGTCAACCAGCATCTTTGTGACCTTGAGGTTGCGAATTGTTGGTGAGACCAACAACGGCAAGCACCCTATCGCAGTAATGCGGTCGGGGTTGTCCTCTTCATCAAAGATGATGGGCGTGCGTGACCACTTGAGCGGCTTTCGAGAATCTTCCGCTGGCTCCACGGCATTGACTTCACGCGCCCACTGTTTAAGTTGGCAGTGAGAGGAGTGCAAAGATGCACCCCCATCAATGCACAGGGCGTCAGTGGCCTTCTGGAATTCCTGCTCGCTGGTTTCCTCTTCATTCCCTCCATCACTCTCATTACCGCAATACTCCTTCTCTCGGCCTTTGGCGGGTTTCCCTTGGTTCCGAGGAGCCTTGCTGGGGCAATTTGCTTCACCATCCCGGCCCTTCCCGCCAGCTCCATTCTGACCTTTTTCCTTATCACGCTTCTCATACTCAGGCTTCTGCCTCTTGACGAGCTGCTCAACCTGATGACACTCCTGGATATCATGGCCCTTGGTCCGATGAATCTTACAGTACGGCCCATCACTTTTCCAAGCTTTCTCAACAGCCGCCGCCTCCCGATAGTCAGCACATGCGGTAGCCTCCTTGCCAGGGGCTTCAGCCTTGGCCTTCTTGCCGGTACTAGGCGTGCCTGACCCCTCAACAGTCATCACTGTCTTATCCTTGCGCTTCTTGTTGTGCTTCTGCTTCTTACTGATGGCCTCGTCGTCATCTTCTGAGTCGATGTCGACGCAATCTTCCTCTCCAGGAAGTTTCCTCCACCCAAGCACATTTGTTCACCAAAGTGTAGAGCTCCTTCACAGTCTTGGGTAACTGAACGTTCATCTTGGAACGTATCCTGCGATTGCGCACGTTGGATTGGAAGGTAGCTATCACGGCAGCTGGGTGGATATCTGGGATATTTCTGTGGACTCGGCTAAATCTCAGCAAGTACTTCCGTAGAGTTTCTCCCTCTTTCTGCTGGAGAAGTTGCAAGTCGCTGGGCCGCCCTAGTTCTTGATGGCCGCCCGTGAAGGCACCAATGAACTCGTGGCACAGGTCAGCCCAGGTCGAAATGGAGTTCTCCGGCAGGTGCATCAAGCAAGACCTCACATTTGACTTGAGGGCCAAAGGGAAGTAGTTGGCGAACACCTTCTCATCTCTTCCCCCGGCAGCTTGAACATCGATGGTGTAGTTGCTCAAGAACTCTACCGGGTTTAGTCTCCCATCATACTTCTCGGGTATCTCTGGCTTGAACGTGCGAGTGGACGGCCAACGGACTTGCCGCAACTGACGGGTGAAGGTAGGGCACCCAACCTCGAAAGGCAGGCACCCGCCATCTCCGAGCGCGGGCTCGTCGATGTTGGGGCCATCACACCCATTGGACCGGCGGGGGTTGTCGCGGCGCTGCTCATCGATGACATGCGCACCTTCCCTTCACCTGCCCTCCGGGGCATGCTGTCGGCCTTGACGCGCTCGAGGGTCTGATGAGGCCATCGAGGCGTCATCGGGTGCTTGGTTTTGCGGCTCACGGGAGACTTGCCGTGGTGGGGATTGCACCATAAGGGTGGCCCCTTCCGCACGGCCAGCTGCACGAGCCGCCGTTGCTGCCTGGGAAGGCTGTGGTGGTCCGGCCCGCTGTGATCCTTTCGCCTCGTCAAAACCAATCAGACTTTGGATGGTGGCTCGCCACTCATCCATCTGGTCTGCCGCCGGTGGAAATCTCAACAGCAGTTGGGCTCGCGCCATGGCCTCTGAGGCAGTGCTTGGCATAGGTGATGACGATGTAGATCGTAGTGTCGCTCGGCTCCTGACGTTGCCTGTGGCGACCGCATCGTGCCCTTGCTTCTGCGAACCAGCCGTTTGGATGGCATGGTGACGCGGCGGAGGCGCCTGAGGGCCAGCGGCTCCGTCGGGCACAGTAGCTGGGTCAGCCTGCCCCGAGGGTGACGCGTGCCCTGCGGTCACGCCCGCAGTGGGGGCGGCCGGATGGTTGTGATTCGCCCCAGAACGAGCATCATCACTGCGGCTGTGCACGTTGGCGAGAAGAAGGGGTTCAGGCGGAATTGTTCCTCCATCCGTACCTCATGGAGCATGGCCATTGGGATGTTGCTGATGCTGTCCTTCCCCGGTACCTCCCGTTCCTGCTTCGACCGTGGGGGAGGTGGCGACGGCGCCGCCTACGCCGACCACGTCCCTCGCAGCATCCACACCCTCGTGAGCCCCCGCATTCCTTGCGACGTCGGCGGTCACGGGCGGCGGAGCCTTCGAGGTGGACGAGTGATTTGCATCTCCGGGCTTCCTCTTGGGCGCCATAGTCGATGACGCCGTCGACGATGAAGATGACGCGCAGCGTACGATCTCGATTTCGCGCAAGTGATCCCCCTACCTGGCGCGCCAAAGATGTCGTGGGAAACCATGGCCACCTATGGGGCCATGAGCCCCTGTTGGTTTGGCGGGGGGATGGGCACGTTGCACAAAGAGCGGAGAAGCGTCGCGCAGCGCGGCAGAGATCACACGGGCAGTCTTTACGTAGGTTCGGGCCGCTGTGAGGCGTAAAACCCTACTCCTGCTTTGGTGGATTGAAGGTGGATAATGGTGGTGGACGTAGCACACTCGCCCGCCAAGGTTGCTCCGGGGGCGAGAGTGGCTGTGATTGTATGAATATGCGAGGGTCCAACCCCTTCTACGGTCGCCATGGGCCTCCTTTTATAGATTAAGGGGTCACCACAGTGGCAAATCAGTCTTTGCGTACTTATTAGATAGCTAACTGTGCTATCATACCTAACTCTGCAGGCTGACAGAGCGCATTAAATGCACCGCTCGGTGTCACATCACAGCCCGCCCAGCAGGCCCTGCCTGGTTGTTTTGCCAGCTTCACGCCTACTCGTTTGACACGTCTTAGGACGGGTGTCATATGGAGGTGTTTGCTATAGGAAGTGGCTGCCATGTGGCAAAAAGCAGCCACTTAGTCACCTTGGAGCTCGACACCGCTTAGATTAATGAATTGCGTCGCTTGTGAGGTGGAGCGGTGGAGCGGCTTGCCTCTGCCAGCACCGGCAGGCTTGCCGGGACGATCTGGGAGCATGCTTCCGGGGCAAAACCCAACCCCGCCAGGCTCGCCTGCCCGGCAAGGTAGGTCCTTCCCTTAGCGATGCCTTGTTCCTCTGGCTCACCTTGGCCTTCTCGACTTGCACTTGGATCCTTCAAAGGAATTGATCCTCCTTGTTTGGTCTGATCTTGGTCTCGTAATCTTGTCTCTGGCCTGTGCACAGTCCGTGCAATGGACCCAGGGTCTGTTGCACCGACAGCTTCCACCATCTGTGCTCCCATCTTTTGATTCGAAGGCTTTTCAGTCAAGTTGGAAGTAGTAGCATTTGGGGGGAGTTGGCAAGGGGCCAACCCTCATCCATGTTCTCAACCCGTTTTTGAACCCGTCAAACGAGGTTCGGTAGCAGCTGTGATGATGGCTGGCAGGGTGACTCACCGGAAAACCTTGTTTACTTGAGAATATTGAAGGATTATTCCTCAACGTGTTCATAATACATGCACAAGTGCCCGGCAAGCATCCCTTTTCCATTGATACATAGATAAACAAGTACAGATTTTACAAGATACGAACATGGATAGAGGATTACATGATTTAAACTAAAACTCGGCAAGTACCTACATCTTCTAATTGGAAAAATGATAAGTGCCTCGTAATACCTTTCTTGTCCCTCTCCTCCTAGGAGTGGCATCAAGAAGGAAAGAGGGCAAAAGGAGCGCCTAGGCAGAAGCACAGCCTGATACCGTGAGGGCCCGCAGGATGTAGCCTGACAAGATCGGGAGGGCGCCTCCCCGGCAAGGAAGAAGAGGCCAGGGATGGAGAGAGTGGCTAGGCGATGCCCTGGTCACCACCGCCAGGACCAGAGGAACGTGGCAAGAGGGACAGCGGTAGGGAAGACGAAGCCGGAGTCCACGAGGAAGCCTGCCGGGGTCTAGCTGGTGGAAGCGGAGTCGACCAGGCCAAGCACCCCCGGCAAATCGCTCTGTCGGGGTCCAGCTGCAGATGGTGGTGCTGCCGGCGCCTAGCTGACGGTGATGGTGCGTCTGGTGCTCAGCCAGAGTCTGAGCCGTCATCCTCATGCTTGAGGACCGGGGGCTTGGCATCACCATCTTTGTCGTCACTATCCTCTTCGTTGCTGTCGCTCGAGGAGGAGCTTTCGTCATCGGTCGAGCTCTCCGCGCAGCACCCTAAGCGAGCACCAGAATGCCCGACGACCTTGATGGAGAACAGATCTGCCTCCATTAGCTTGAAGAGGAGAACGTGCCCCTCTGCCAGACTATGGGCACGTTCAAAAGTCTTCCAGCCACGGCGGAGAAGCATGACATGAGGTGCAGGGAACTCAACGTCCACCCGCATGGTGCCATTGCAGCAACCCCTCATGTGCAGCTTCAACCCGTGCGGCTGATCGACCTCCATTACCCTTGCAAAAGGGCCAGGAAGCCACAGACGACTGCGTGGGGGCTCGCGCAGCCTGACGATGAATTCCAATGCTGTGTCTCCAACATGGCCCTCCATTGAGATTAGAGTAGCTGGGGGAGGCGTGGTCGAAGCACCACCACGTCCACCTCGGCCCCGAGCGCCTCGCCGGCCGTGACCATGTCCTGCAGCTCCACCTTGTGCACCGGATCCTTCCCCTGCATCCCCAACCGGAGCAAGGACACGGTGCCGAGAAGAAGCCCTCATCGGCGCTGCCGGAGCACAAGCGCGCCCCCTTCCCATCACCATGGTGGAAGGAGAACACAAGAAGAAGGGAGCGAAGGTATGTGGATGAGCTTCTCCATTCCCCCTCGCGCTCCCTTCTATAGCAGAGCGAGGCAGGGTGCTGGCTCTCTACTATCCTGGGGAACCGCCCCACTCCTCCAATTCGGCTTATCTGCACCGCTGATGGCGTACAGATTCATCGACCGCCCCTCTACACCAATCCAGGGCTCTATGATTTCTGCCATGGCACATGTTCCCGCGCCCTGTGCGTCCGCCACCAACCCTGCGCAATGCATGCAGCGCGTGTGGCGGAAACAACATGCGTAGTGGGTAAGGTGAAATGGCAGTTACACCCGGATCATGCGCGGGCGCTCTAATTTACCCCCATGAACGTGGGCATCCTCTGGTCCACCACATGGGTGAACCCATGTCGTTTGGCATTGCACGACTCGCGGGAAATCCGGAAGTTAGCTCAATTCCAGGTTAATGAAGAAGCATAGAAGATCTCAAGGACATGAACTCCACCATGGCAAGGTCAAGGTGATGGAAATATGCCCTAGAGGCAATAATAAAATGGTTATTATTATATTTCCTTAATCATGATAAAGGTTTATTATTCATGCTAGAATTGTATTGACCGAAAACTTAAATACATGTGTCGATACATAAACAAATACCATGTCCCTAGTGAGCCTCTACTAGACTAGCTCATTGATCAAAGATCGTTAATGTTTCCTAACCATAGACATGAGTTGCCATCTGATAACGGGATCACATCATTAGGAGAATGATGTGATGGACAAGACCCACCCGTTAGCTTAGCATATGATCATTCAGTTTATTGCTACTGCTTTCTTAATGTCAAATACATGTTCCTTCGAGCATGAGATCATGCAACTCCTGGATACTGGAGGAATACCTTGTGTGCTATGAAATGTCACAATGTAACTGGGTGATCATAAAGATGCTCTGCAGGTATCTCCGAAGGTGTCTGTTGAGTTGGCATGAATTGAGATTGGGATTTTTCACTCTGTGTATCGGATAGGTATCTCTGGGCCCTCTCGGTAATACACATCACAAGAAGCTTAAAAGCAAAGTGACTAAGGAGTTAATTGCAAGATGATGTATTACGGAACGAGTAAAGAGACTTACCGGTAACGAGATTGAACTAGGTATAGAGATACCGATGATCGAATCTCGGGAAAGAAACATACCGACAGACAAAGGGAATTATGTATGTTGTCATAAAGGTTCAACCGATAAAAGATCTTCATGGAATATGTAGGAATCAATATGGGCATCCAGGTCCCGCTATTGGTTACTGACCGGAGAGGTGTCTCGGTCATGACTACATAATTCTCGAACCCGTAGTGTCGCGCGCTTAACGTTCGTTGATGCTAGAGTAGTATTGGGATATTTGATGAGTGGTAACCAAATGTTGTTCGGAGTGCCGGATGAGATCCCAGACATCACGAGGAGTCTCAGAATGGTCAAGAGGCAAATATTTATATATGGGAAGTCATATTTTGGGTTCCAAAAAAAGGTGTAGTTTTTTCGGTATTGTACCGGGAAGCTTCCAGAAGGTTCCAGAGGATTCTGGAAGGGTCCGGAAATCCACAAGTGGGTCCACCACGACCCAAGGACTAGCATGGGCTGTGGGGAGGTTCCCTGGCCTTATTGGGCTAGGCGCACCAAGTCCTCAAAATCCCATGTGGCTAGGGAAGGCAAAAAGGAAGGAGTCCTCGTAGGAATAGGATTGGACTTGGAGTCCAAGTCCTCTCCCCCTTAGCTATGCCCTAGGGCTTGGAGGGGCTGTTTCCCACACCCCTCCACCTATATATAGAGGGGAGGGGCGCCCCAAGAGGACACACCAAGCCCTTGGCACCCCTCTCTCTCCCGTTACTCCGTAGTTCCACCGCCTCGTCCCAGCGACGCTTAGCGAAGCGCTGTCGGTGCACCACCACCACCATCACCACCACGACATCGTGTTGGTTGTGATCCCATCTACTTCTCCTCTCCCGCTTGCTGGATCAAGAAGGAGGAGACGTCATCGAGCCGCACATGTGCTAAACTCGGAGGTGTCGTCCATTCGGCACTAGATCGGTTGGATCATGATCGATTCGCGAAGAGTACGACTACATCAACCGTGTGATAAACGCTTCCTCTTAGCGATCTACAAGGGTATGTAGATGCTCTCCTCCTCTCATAGCTATGCATCTCCATGGATAGATCTTGCGTGTGCGTAGATTTTTTTTTGTTTTCCATGCAAAGTTCCCATCAGTGGTATCAGAGCCAGGTCTATGCGTAGATGATATGCACGAGTAGAACACAAAGGAGTTGTGGGAAGTGATGGTCATATTGCTTACCACCAATGTCTTATTTTGATTTGGCGGCATTGTGGGATGAAGTGGCTCGGACCAACCTTACATGTCCACGTACATGAGACCGGTTCCATCGACTGACATGCAACTTGTTTTGCATAAAGGTGGTTGGCCGGTGTCTGTTTCTCCTACTTTAGTTGAAACGAATTTGACTACGACCGGTCCTTGAAGAAGGTTAAGACAGTAAACTTGATAAATCACTGTTGTGGTTTTGCGTAGGTAAGAATGGTTCTTGCTAGTTGCCCGTAGCAGCCACGTAAAACTTGCAACAACAAAGTAGAGGACGTCTAACTTGTTTTTGCAGGGTATGTTGTGATGTGATATGGTCAAGACGTGATGTGATATATGTTGTTGTATGAGATGATCATGTTTTGTAATATCGACAACCGGCAGGAGCCTTACGGTTGTCTCTTAATTATTGTATGAATTGCAAGCGCCATGTAATTGCTTTACTTTATCGCTATGCGTTAGCAATAGTTGTAGAAGCAATAGTTGGCGAGACGACCCCGACGCAACGATGGGGATCAAGGTGTCGAGCCAGTGACGATGGAGATCATGACGATGCTTTGGAGGTGGAGATCAAAAGCACAAGATGATGATGGCCATATCATGTCACATATTTTGATTGCATGTGATGTTTATCCTTTTTGCATCTTATTTTGCTTAGAACGGTGGTAGCATTATAAGATGACCCCTTCACTAAATTTCAAGATAAAAGTGTTCTCCCCAAGTATGCACCATTGCCAAAGTTCATTGTTTCAAAGCACCTCGTGATGATCTGGTGTGATAAACTCTACGTTCACATACAACGGGTGTAAGACAGTTTTGCAGATGCAGAATACTTGGGTTAAACTTGACGAGCCTAGCATGTACAGACATGGTCTCGGAACACTGGAGACCGAAAGGTCGAACGTGAGTCATATAGTAGATATGATCAACATAGAGATGTTCACCATTGATGACTACCCCATCTCTCATGATGATCGGACATGGGTCAGTTGATTTGGATCATGTATCACTTAGATAACTTGAGGGATGTTAATTTAAGTGGGAGTTCATTAGTAATTTGATTAATTGAACTTAAATTTATCATGAACATAGTCTTACTAGTTTTTGCATATCTATGTTGTAGATCAATAGCTCACAATATAGCTCCCCTATTTTTGATATGTTCCTAGAGAAAACTAAGTTGAAAGATGATAGTAGCAATGATGCGGACTGGGTCCGTGATCTAAGGATTATCCTCATTGCTGCACAGAAGAATTATGTCCTTGATGCACCGCTAGGTGACAGACCTATTGCAGGAGCAGATGCAGATGTTATGAATGTTTGACAAGCTCGATATGATGACTACTTAATAGTTTAGTGCACCATGCTTTACGGCTTAGAACCGGGACTTCAAAAATGTTTTGAACGCCACGGAGCATATGAGATGTTCCAAGAGCTGAAATTGGTATTTCAGACTCATGCCCGTGTCATGAGGTATGAGACCTCTACTTTGCCTACAAGATGGAGGAGAATAGCTCAGCCAGGGAGCATGTGCTCAGAATGTTTGGGTACTACAATCGCTTGAATCAAGTGGGAGTTAATCTTCCAGATAAGATAGTGATTGACAACGTTCTCTAGTCACTATCACCAAGCTACTAGAACTTTGTGATGAACTATAATATGCAAGCGATGACAAAAATGATTCCCGAGCTCTTCGCGATGCTGAAATTGGCGAAGGTAGAAATCAAGAAAGAGCATCAAGTGTTGATGGTTAAACAAGACCACTAGTTTCAAGAAAAAGGGCAAGGGGAAGAAATGGAACTTCAAGAAGAATTACAAGCAAGTTGCCACTCCCGTGAAGAAGCCCAAAGCTGGACCTAAGCCTGAAACTAAGTGCTTCTACTGCAAAGGAAATGGTCACTAGAAGCAGAACTGCCCTAAATACTTGGCGGATAAGAAGGATGGCAATGTGAACAAAGGTATATTTGATATACATGTTATTGATGTGTGCCTTACTAGTATTCGTTGTAGCCCCTGGGTATTTGATACCGGTTAAGTTGCTAAGATTAGTAACTCGAAACAGGAGTTGCAGAATAAACGGAGACTAGTAAAGGGCAAGGTGACGATGTGTGTTGGAAGTGTTTCCAAGATTGATATAATCACCATCGCACACTCCCTCTATGTTCGGGATTAGTGTTAAGCCTAAATAAATGTTATTTGGTGTTTGCGTTGAGCATGAACATGATTAGATCGTGTTTATTGCAATACGGTTATTCATTTAATTCAGAGAATAATTGTTGTTCTGTTTACATGAATAAAACCTTCTATGGTCATACACCCAATGTGAATGGTTTATTGAATCTCGATCGTAGTGATACAAATATTCATAATATTGATGCCAAAAGATGCAAAGTTGATAATGATAGTGCAACATACTTGTGGCACTGCCGTTTAGGTCATATTGGTGTAAAGCGCATGAAGAAACTCCATGTGGATGGACTGTTGGAATCACTTGATTATGAATCATTTGATACTTGCGAACCATGCCTCATGGGCAAGATGAATAAAACTCCGTTCTCCGGAACAATGGAGCGAGTTAATGACTTATTGGAAATAATACATACCGATGTATATGGTCAAATGAGTGTTGAGGCCCGCGGTGGGTATCGTTATTTTTTAACCTTTACAGATGATTTGAGTAGGTATGGGTATATCTACTTGATGAAACATAAGTCTGAAACATCTGAAAAGTTCAAAGAATTTCAGATTGAAGTAGAGAATCATCATATCAAGAAAATAAAATTTCTATGATTTGATCACGGAGGAGAATATTTGAGTTACGAGTTTGGCCTTCATTTAAGAAAATGTGGAATTGTTTCACAACTCACGCCACCCGGAACACCACAGCGTAATGGTGTGTCCGAATGTCATAACCATACTTTATTAGATATGGTGCGTTCTATGATGTCTCTTACCAATTTGCCTTTATCATTTTGGGGTTATGCATTAGAGACAGCTGCATTCACGTTAGATAGGGCACCGTCTAAATCTGTTGAGATGACATCATATGAACTTGGTTTCGCAAGAAACCTAAAGCTGTCATTTCTTAAAGTTTGGGGATGTGACGCTTATGTCAAAAGGCTTCAGCCTGATAAGCTCGAACCCAAATCGGAGAAGTGCGTCTTCATAGGATACCCTAAGGAAACTATTGGGTACACCTTCTACCATAGATCCGAAGGCAAGATCTTTGTTGCCGAGAATGGGTCCTTCCTAGAGAAGGAGTTTCTCTCAAAAGAAGTGAGTGGGAGGAAAGTAGAACTTGATGAGGTAGTTGTACCTTCTCTCAAATTGCAAAGTAGCTCACCAGGGAAAAATGTTTCCGTGATGCCTACACCAACTAGAGAGGAAGCTAATGATGATGATCATGAAACTTCAGATCAAGTTACTATGATGAAAAACCTCGGTGAAGCTACTTACATATTGGGCATCAAGATCTATAGGGATAGATCGAGACGCTTAATAGGACTTTCACAAAGCTTGACTTGTCGCGAAAGGTTTTCGATAAAGGGTTGACTACGATGAGACTTTCTCACCCGTAGCGTAGCTTAAGTCTATCCGAATCATGTTAGCAATTGCCGCACTTTTTGAAATCTGGCAAATGGACGTCAAAACTGCATTCCTTAACGGCTTTCTTAAAGAAGAGTTGTATATGATGCAACCAGAAGGTTTTGTCGATCCTAAAGGTGCTAACAAGGTGTGCAAGCTCTAGCAATCCATCTATGGACCGGTGCAAGCATCTCAGAGTTGGAATATACACTTTGATGAAGTGATAAAAGCATATGGTTTTATACAGACTTACGGTGAAGCTTGTATTTACAAGAAAGTGAGTGGGAGCTCTGTAGGATTTCTGATATTATATGTGAATGACATATTGTTGATTGGAAATGATATAGAATTTCTGGATAGCATAAAAGGATACTTGAATAAGAATTTTTCAATGAAAAACCTCGGTGAAGCTACTTACATATTGGGCATCAAGATCTATAGGGATAGATCGAGACGCTTAATAGGACTTTCACAAAGCACATACCTTGGCAAAAGTTTTGAAGAAGTTCAAAATGGATCAGTAAAAGAAAGGGTTCTTGCTTGTGTTGCAAGGTGTGAAGTTGAGTAAGACTCAAAGCCCGACCATGGCAGAAGATAGAGAGAGAATGAAAGTCATTCCCAATGCCTCAGCCATAGGTTCTATAAAGTATTCCATGATGTGTACTAGACCAGTTGTGTGCCTTGCCATGAGTTTGGCAAGGGGGTACAATAGTGATCAAGGAGTGGATCACTAGACAACAGTCAAAATTATCCTTAGGTACCTAAAGAGGACTAAGGAAATGTTTCTCGGTTATGGAGATGATAGAGGGTTCATCGCAAAGGGTTACGTCGATGCAAGCTTTAACACTGATCCAGATGACTCTGAGTCTCAATCTGGATATGTATTGAATGTGGGAACAGTTAGCGAGAGTAGCTCTATGCAGAGCATTGTAGACATAGACATTTGCAAAGTACACACGGATCTAAATGTTGCAGACCCGTTGAGTAAAACCTCTCTCACACGAAAAACATGATCACACTCTAGTAATTCTTTGGGTGTTAATCACATGGCGATGTGAACTAGATTATTGACTCTAGTAAACTCTTTGGGTGTTAGTCACATGGCGATGTGAACTATTGGTGTTAATCACATGATGATGTGAACTAGATTATTGACTCTAGTGTAAGTGGGAGACTGATGGAAATATGCCCTAGAGGCAATAATAAAATGGTTATTATTATATTTCCTTAATCATGATAAAGGTTTATTATTCATGCTAGAATTGTATTGACCGAAAACTTAAATACATGTGTGGATACATAAACAAATAACATGTCCCTAGTGAGCCTCTACTAGACTAGCTCGTTGATCAAAGATGGTTAATGTTTCCTAACCATAGACATGATTTTTCATTTGATAACGAGATGACATCATTAGGAGAATGATGTGATGGACAAGACCCATCCTTTAGCTTAGCATATGATCGTTCAGTTTATTGCTACTGCTTTCTTAATGTCAAATACATTTTCCTTCGACCATGAGATCATGCAACTCCCGGATACTGGAGGAATACATTGTGTGCTATCAAACCTCACAATGTAACTGGGTGATCATAAAGATGCTCTATAGGTATCTCCGATGGTGTCTGTTGAGTTGGCGTGAATCGAGATTGGGATTTGTCACTCCGTGTATCAAAGAGGTATATCTGGGCCCTCTCGGTAATACACATCACAAGAAGCTTGCAAGCAAAGTGACTAAGCAGTTAGTTGCAAGATGATGTATTACGGAATGAGTAAAGAGACTTGCCAGTAACGAGATTGAACTAGGTATGGAGATACCGACGATCGAATCTCGGGTAGGTAACATACCGACAGACAAAGGGAATTATGTATGTTGTCATAAAGGTTCAACCGATAAAAGATCTTCGTGGAATATGTAGGAATCAATATGGGCATCTAGGTCCCGCTATTGGTTATTGACCGGAGAGGTGTCTCGGTCATGACTACATAATTCCCGAACCCACAGGGTCGCGCGCTTAACGTTCGTTGACGCTAGAGTAGTATTGGGATATTTGATGAGTGGTAACCAAATGTTGTTCGGAGTCCCGGATGAGATCCCGGACATCATGAAGAGTCTCGGAATGGTCGAGAGGTAAAGATTTATATATGGGAAGTCATATTTTGGGTTCCGGAAAAAGGTCCAGTTTTTTTGGTATTGTACCGGGAAGCTTCCAGAAGATTCTAGAATGGTCCGGAAATCCACAAGTGGGTCCACCATGACCCAAGGGCTAGCATGGGCTGCGGGGAGGTGCCCTGGCCTTATTGGGCTAGGCACACCAAGTCCTCAAAATCCCATGTGGCTAGGGAAGGCAAAAAAGGAAGGAGTCCTAGTAGGAATAGGATTGAACTTGGAGTCCAAGTCCTCTCCCCCTTAGCTGCACCCTAGGGCTTGGTGGGGATCTTTCCCATGCCCCTCCACCTATATATAGAGGGGAGGGGGTGCCCCAAGAGGACACACCAAGCCCTTGGCGCCCCTCTCTGTCTCGTTACTCCGTAGTTCCACCGCCTCGTCCCAGCGACGCTTAGCGAAGCGCTGTCGGTGCTCCACCACCACCACGCCGTCGTGTTGGTTGTGATACCATCTATTTATCCTATACCGCTTGCTGGATCAAGAAGAAGGAGACGTCATCAAGCCACACGTGTGCTAAACTCGAAGGTGCCGTCCGTTCGGCACTAGATCTGTTGGATCGTGATCGGTTCGCGAAGAGTACGACTACATCAACCGCGTGGTAAACACTTCCGCTTAGCGATCTACAAGGGTATGTAGATGCTCTCCCCCTCTCGTAGCTATGCATCTCCATGGATAGATCTTGCGTGTGCGTAGAATTTTTTTTGTTTTCCATGCAACGTTCCCCATCACAAGGTGCCCGCCTGTGCATTGTGTGGGCCTACCCTGACCGTGCTTGGCAGCACATTTGGACCAGGCCCGGGGGCTCGTGTCGGTGGAGCAAACATTCACGTTTGCTAACCGAACTCATGCACAGGCGTGCTAACGATCATACATCCAACACCAATGCATGACGTAATGATAAGCCAGAGAAGCCACTCTTCGTGAGATCAAGGAAAGCATTAAAAAGGACAGGCTGGCAGAAGGCCACCTTGGGAAGGCCTCCCTTGCCGGGCAGGAGAGCCTGGCCAGGTCGAAGCCACACCTAAGGACGAGTCCAGATTCACCTCGGCAGGGTTGCCGGGGCTGCCAAGTCCAAAACCCGCCAGGCTTCTTGCCGGTAGGTTTTCATCGAGACGCCACCGCTCCACCTCATCGCACTCAAGTCGTTTATCAGTGCGGTGTCAAGATACCAAGCAACCAGGTGGATCATATCAGGCACATGGCAACACAGAAGAGAAGAGATTAGCTTTATTGACACCTGTCCAGGAGGCGTGTCAAGTTAATAAGAAGAGGCAGATAAGCGGCGCGACAAGTTTGTCGGGCTTCAACCTCAGCACGACACCTAGCAGTGCATTTAATGCACTTTGTCCTAACTGCCAGAGTTAGGTATGATAGCACTGTTAGCTATCTAATCACAACCAAATGACTGTTTTGCCATTGTGGTCGCCCCTTGAGCTATAAAAGGAGGCCCGAGGCAACCTAGCAAAGGGTTCGACCCCCTCACACTTGTACGCACGTAGTTGCATTCCCCCAGGCACCCTTGCCGGGCTAGTGCACCTCGTGCCTTCGCCTTCCTCAAGTCCAATCCACCATAGCAGGAGTAGGGTTTTACGTTGCAAAGCGGCCCGAACCTGGGTAAAGAGAGTTGTCCATCGCCGTGCTGTCCCCTGCTGCTTCTGCTCTTTGTGCAACACGACCGCCCCCATGCCGAACCACAAAGGGGCACCCGTGCGCCATAGGTGATCGTGCTTCCACGCTGACAGTTGGATGAGTCAGCTTTACTTGTGGCCCAAGTCAAGCTGTCGCGTGTGTTTGAAATCCGACCGTTGGACAAGTGTCAGTTCCTTAGTGACCCAGGATCATTTCAGACAAAGCATGCCGGGTTGCCTCCTGTCTATAAATAGCCCACCCCCTACACCATAAATTGGTGGCTGCTCAGAGTTAGTGCACTGCTTTTGTCGTTTAAGAGCAACCCACCTCCAAAGCCTTTGAGAGAGAATCCTTGCAAGGACAAAGCCCAAAACACCCAGAGACCAAAGAGTGTTTGGCATCACTGATGTCTTTCTGTCCGCGTGATCTGAAGACTTATTACACTTGAAGACTGTGATCTTCCATTCGGTTAGGCGTCGCGTTCTGAGGATCTAAGAGTCATTGTGGATCGCCGGTGAAGGAAGTCTCTGAAGGTTTGGAAGTCTACCTTGAAGACTTACCTGAGTGATTGGGCAAGGACTAAGTGACCTTAGCTCAAGGGGAATAAGGTGAAGACGCAGTCTTCTGAGTTCAATCTCAGCCTCCCTAACCAGACATACAATTGTCACATCAACTAGAATTGGTCTACCAAATCCTTGTCTTCGTCTAGCAACTGGTTCTATCTCTTCACTCCTTACTTATAGTTCTGTCTCATGAAGTCATTGCTTGCCTGCTCTGTTTGACTTCATTATGTGAAGACATTCTCTCTGATTGCATATTTGGTTTCATACTATCTTCCTATTCTGATCCACTCTACCTAGCTGCTATTTGTCTTCGTGCTTACTCTGTACTATTTCCTTGACTATGGCATGGCTAGTGTAGTTTATGTTCTGCTGCATACTGTGTAGGTGTTATTTGGTTGTCCATCTTCGAAGACATTGCCTGTCTTGAAGACTTTCATAAAAATCACCTATTCACCCCCTCTAGTTGATAACTAGCACTTTCAATTGGTATCAGAGCTAGGTGCTCCCTTGTTCTGTGTGATTCGGTTTAACCGCCCGGAGTTTAGCTATGTCAACTGCAGGGATAATCAAGGTCTCTGTTGTGGGCCCCATCTTTGATGGCACTGATTACCCCTACTGGAAGAATAAGATGCGCATGCATCTTGAAGCCATTGACAACGACCTCTGGTATGTCGTCAAGACTGGCGTTCCCAAAGTCGGTGAAGGTGTCACCGCTGCTGATGTCAAGAGATTCGCGCAATTGGATTCAACTACCAAGAACATCATCTGTGGTCATCTGACCAAAGGGCAGTATGGCCGAGTGAGTGCACTGGAATCTACGACGCTAGTCTGCGACTGGCTGTCCAAGGTCAACGAAGGCGTCTGTACTCAGAGAGACTCAAGAATCGATGTGCTTCATAATCTCTTCAACCGCTTCAAGAGCCTTGACAAAAAAAAATGTCTAGCTCACCTTCGACCACCTTACTGATATCACCAATGAGCTTCGTGCTCTTGGCGCCACTGAGATAACCAAGCATGAAGTTGTGAAGAGCTATTGAGATCACTTGACAGCTCATTTGACACCCTATCACGGATGATCCAAGAGCGCCCTGACTTCAAGGATCTTGACCCATCTGATATACTTGAGAGGCTCAACACACATGAGTTCCAGCTATCTGAGAAGAGAGATATATATGGTTCAAACTACAACCGATCTTGTGGTTTGAAGGCAAAGGTTGTTTCCCCTTCTGAAGAGTATGACTGCAGTTCTGATGATCCTGAAGACTTAGGCAAAGAGCTAGCAATGCTTGTGAGAAAATTACAAAAGTTCTCCAAGAAGAATTGCTTCGGAAAGTCTTCAAAATCCAGATCCAAGAATATTGAGGCTTCCACTCGTGACTACAAGAAGAGAACCTGCCACAAATGCAAGAAGACATGTCAAAACATATCTGAATGTCCTCAATGGGAAAAGGAAGCCAAGAAATTGAAGAAGAGCAAGGAATATGACTCTAACGATAAGAAGAAGAAGGAATCTTCAAAGTCTTCATCTTACAAGAAGAGCTCATCTGGCAAGGCTCGTGCTTTCATCGGCAAGGAAATGGATTTAGAGGAGGAGTCTGCTTCTGAGGAGGCGGAGGTGGAGTCGAAAGAGGAGTCTGATTCAGGCATGGCAAGCCTGGCTCTAGCTTCGACATTCGTCGCCAAATCAATCTTCAACACTAAAGACAATGGTCACATCGCCAACGCTGAAGCCGATGATGACGACGACTCTGCTCCTACCTACTGCTTCATGGCAAGAGGTGCTAAGGGTACCACTCCGAAAGCTACTGAATGGATCATGGATAGTGGATGCACTAACCACATGACTAGTGATCGAAGTCTTCTCATGGATTCTACTCTTCGACCATCTACAAAAAGCCATATCACATTTGCTGACACTAGTAAAAGCAAGGTATTGGGTCTAGGTAGGGTTGCTATCTCAAACGATCAACACATGGATAAAGTGATGTTTGTTGAATCCCTTGGATACAACCTAATGTCTGTCTCAATGCTTTGTGATCTTGACATGATTGTGATATTTGGAAAATATCGATGCCTTGTACTAATGGCTTCTGACAAATCTAAAGTCTTCGAAGGTTATCGAAGAGGTGATATGTATATGGTAGATTTCTCAGCAGGACCACAGCTTGCCATATGCCTTCTAGCAAAAGTTTCAGAGTGCTGGCTTTGGCATCAAAGGCTGGGACATGCGGGCATGAGGAACTTGCATACTCTTGTGAAGAAGAAGCACATCATTGGCATTGAGGGCGTCAAGTTCAAGAAGGACCATCTATGTGGCGCCTGTGAAGCTGGGAAGATGACTAGGGCAAAACATTCCTCGAAGACAATCATGACGACCTCTCGTCCCTTCGAGCTGCTACACATGGACTTATTTGGCCCTACTCACCACTCTACCCTTACTACCACTGCACACATCTTTATGGCTTCGTGATTGCTGATGATTACTTTAGATAAACTTGGGTGCACATAATTCTCTATAAGACCGAAGTGTAGGATGTCTTCAGACGATTCGCCAATCGTGCCATGACCAACTATGGCATCAAGATCAAGCACATCAGGGGTGACAATGGCACTGAATTCAAGTACACTGGCCTCGACACTTATCTTGATACACTGGTCATGAGTTATTTACTCCATACACTCCTCAACAAAATGGCGTCATGGAGCGCAAGAATAGGACCCTTATCGAGATGGCTCGTACAATGCTTGATGAATACAAGACTCCATGATAGTTCTGGACTGAAGCCATTGATACTGCAAGCCACATCATCAACAGAGTATATCTTCACAAATTCTTTAAGAAGACACACTAGTACAGCAAGGTGCTACACAAACGGTTTTTAACCCCTTTCCGCGACGACATTCTGAACCGTCGCTGAGAGAGTGTGTACGATAGGGGGGTCCTTCCCACATGACCCAGAAACCATCGGGGATAGGCCCTCCTGGCACACACGCTTGGCAAAATGAGGTCATGTGCGACGGGCGAGCGATCAAATATGATTATACGTACAGTTGTGCTAAAAAATAAAATTATACAGGCCAAATCGTTTCTGGTTGTAAGTACATCCCACATAGTCAGTCTCGGCTAAACGTTTCCGTTCGTATGTACATTCCACAAAGTCAATCCAAGGAATATGTTTCCGTTAGTATGTACATCCCGCACAGTTAATCCGAGGAAAACGTTTCCGTTCGCAGGTACATCACACACAATTTTCCCCATTAAATCGTTTGTGATCGCGTTGCCATTGCAGACGATATTAACAATTTTATCATTTGTGTTATTGAATGCATCACACACGGTGCGTAGAAGAAACTATGTGGCATAGGCTGTCCATCACACACACTTTTTATGTGGTAAACGTTTGCGCAAGGTGGCCTAACACAAACAGTTTTCAAGAGGATGTTGTGTGTGATTGTCCATTCATCCAACACGGTTTATTCCTAGAAACTGTGTGCGTTGCCTGAGGTCATTGCCCACAGTGTTTTCTCAATAACCGTTTGCAATTAAAAAACCCAATTGGCGAGCTAATTGGCCATTAGCAGGCTAATTGCCCTGTTATTAATAATCCATTTGTTAATCTAATTGACATTTAATATTAAGCACAAAATATATTTCATTTTCGTATTAAGGAAGCAGGATTTCATAATTGAAATACATCAGAGTACAACATCATATAGCTTCAGCACTCAACTACCCCATTACACAACTGCACCAGCACCAAGTTTTACATGCAACATCTATAACCTTTCGAAATTAGAATCATAGATGGTACATAGACAGATGAATCTCATCTGGAAAACTGCTGAAGCGGAAGGCAAATATTGAGACTTCATTGATGTTGAAGGTCTTTGCAACTTTATGCCAGTGCTTGTGGATGATTGACCATCCATCCTTCGTCCTCTTTAGGAACACTTCAATATTGAACCATGGTTGTTGTATGAATACCTTCCTCGCCTCCTGACCATACAGGTGGTTTGAGAGGTAATCATCAGTGAACTGCTTTGGAAAGGCCTGAAAACAAGGATGTGCATAAATATCTTCTCTAGATTGGAAATGGGGCATAGGAATAAAAAAGCCAAGGTATAATAGTTAGTACCATCCTGTAGTGAACTGATGTCTTCTTCATTGAGCAGACAAAGATCTTGTTGTTTTTTGTCACTAATTTCTTTATCCTAACAATCTATCTGAGTTTCTTGACTTGACTGATATTCATGGACAACTCATTTCCACATGCAAAAAGGGTCGAACAGTGTGTCAAAACCTCTGACAGCAGGACCTACATGTGCAAGACCAAATTGTTAAAAACCTAAATATTAGAATGGTTCCTGCAATTGCACAATAATGTGCTATTAGACAAAGGACCATGCATGTGCAAACCTCGATTGTAAACCTCAGTGCTTCCCATTGTTTCCCTGCAACGCATATAAGGGTTCGCATTGCAGAATTGAACCAAGCAGTTAACTAAACACCACAACAAATGAACCAAACATTAACTAAGCACCACATTGCACAATATAACTCACTCCTAATAGAAGATCAGACAGTTAACCAAACCAAGCATGCTTAACAACTTGGAAATATAGCAATTGTATTTGTTTCTCATGTATTTAGTACAGCCAAATTCCATTTATTTCTCACATGGTATACAATAACAGAATGCACCCACAACAATTGAACATCACATTGCAGAATTGAACCAAACAGTTAACTAAACACCACAACAAATGAACCAAACGTTAACTGAGCACCACATTGCACAATATATAACATATTAGAAGATCAGGCAGTTAACCAAACCAAGCATGCTTGACAACTTGGAAATATAGCAATTGTATTTGTTTCTCATGTATTTTGTCAAGATAAATTTGATTTATTTCTCACATGGAAGGCAATACAAAATTGCACCCTGAAGAATTGAACATCACATTTGCAGAATTGAACCAAACAGTTAACTGAACACGACAACTAATTAACCAAACAGTTAATAAGCGAGCACCACATTGCACGACATATAGAACATATACACTAGAGCAACAAATTGCATGGTAAAAGTAGATAGGACAATTCACTAGAATTTGTTAAGGAAAGGCAGGAGCAGCACATGCAATGGGTAAACCGAGCATGCTTAACTGGCGTAGCTAGCAAACTGAACATAGGTCCTTATAGTGAGCTAATAAGACAAGCTACTCATCATCGTCAGAGATATCGATGATGATTGGCTCCTTGGACATGGAAGAGGGCGAGGCCTCCACATCGTGGGTGCCCTCGTCGTAGTGGTGAGTTGCCTGAGCCGCTCCGGGCACCAACCTGCTGGCTCTCGAATTGAGGTAAGCACGGGCACGCTGAGAAAACACCTCGTAGTCTTCGTCGAAGGCACCGACGGTGGCCTCGAGAAAACACCACGAACTATCATTTAAAGCAGACTATCGCGTCGCGGTGTCGGCACGCGAGGCATCGGCGATGGCCTCGACGGCGAGGTGCTCCTCGAAGATCTGGGGGTCGGCACGAATGGCAGCCATCGTGACCTCATCCACGCGTGCGGCCGCGATTTGCTTCTCCGCTGCCAAATGCTCCTTGAGCTCATGGCTATACTGCGTGCACCATGGCATAGGGCGGCACTTATTTGGGGGAGGGGTCGGTGGTTTGGGTGGAAGGTTTCACGCTGGCAGTCGGGGCATGTGGGATGTGGAAGGAGGAGGAGGATGGGGTCGGGTGTGGATTACCTGCCTAGATCGACGAGGCCGAGCAGCGTGAAGGAGGGTCAGCGGCGAGGAGGCGGTGCTGCAAGCAAGGAGTGAAGGTTTCAACTTGGAAAGGAAGGCAGAAATAGGGGAAATGTGGCTTTTGGTAAGGGGGAGGGGGTGGGGAGGTAGATATTTCCGTGGAAGCCGAAAAATTTGGATCGGTGCATCGAAAAAACTGGCGCGCAAAGTGTCATCAGACACGGTCCCTTATTCAGCACTGTGTATGATTTGTGAACATCACAAAAGATTCATATAGCTTAACCCGTGTGTGATGAGTTTGATCGTGCAAATTTTGGTCCGAATTTCCCTGGTTACAGTGGTCATCCACGCCATTGCATAATTTGGGTACACAAAGGAGACTACAACACACCCACACTTCTTAATCGGGCAAGTTCAGCAATTAAACAGAGCTAGCAGACCTAAACATTACTCTAACAAATTAAAGAACATCACTCTTAATTAAACAAAACAAAGAGTACTACTCCGGCTGGTGCTCGTTGATCTCCGCCGCCTCCTCCATGTCCAGCTCGTGCCCGACAATCTCCTGGGGAAGGGGCTCCATGGTATCCATCACACCATACTCGGCAAGCGTCTCGGCATTCGCGTCGACCATCTCTTTGGAAAAGGCCGCATGAGATGGGCATGGGCGGCCACAATCTAGGCTTGGACGGGCTCCGTCGTGACAAGGTATGCCGCGGAGGAACAGACAGCTGCTCGAACGCTCTCGGCGATTGCCAACCCTCACTATGCGGGTCCACATCCCCATCTTTCACCGGCGATGATTGAACATTGAAATGATATTTGGGGAGCGAGCTAGTGTGCTTGACACGCCGACTGTGGACTGTAGCCGACGCACCTTCTCGCGTAAGCCATATGCGTACTATACTCCGACGGTGCTCCAAGATATTTTGTACTGCATCTCACACGGTTGATGCTAATAAACTATGTGCGATCTACTTGATTTTTCGTCTTGATTTGAATTACATAATGGGGTCACAGCGGCATAGGAGGGTGTTTGAATTACTAGAATTTTTATCTTGCAGTGAACATGCAACTATACGTGTGTCGTCAAAAAAATTGTAATTATTCAGGGTTCGTTTGGACATTTTATACATTAACTTGGTTTTCTAGGCATTTCAGGTGCACAATTCAAAATTAAACTACATGCACATGCTCCGGTGCACCAAAATGGGTTGTAAAATCATATATGTGTCCATGGGTTGATGCTTATGTCTGATGCAAGAAATGGGGATGAATTTCAAACACCACGGCACCGTGTCTCTCCGGCAAACGTTGAGGTGCTTGCTTTTGTAATTCTAGTAAATCCAAAACTCGTCTGAAATTCATGAACCTTGGCATGCTATCATGGAATGACATCAACATGTTGGGGTAAAAAATATTGTCCTATTTGGGGCAGGTTATGGTATAAGCTTCTCACAAACCAGAGCTTCTCACAAGAAGCCTCATGGTTCCGGTAGGGAAACATGTCACCTTTGTGGACAAAACGATATTCGTCGCCTCTTCTTGCTTTCAATTTTTTTATGGTGTCAACATAGAACAACAGGAGTGTCGTGTTAAATTTTGGAAATTTTCGGGGTTTGTTTGGACATTTTTATACGTTAACTGAGTTTTCTAGGCATTTATGTGCATAATTCAAAATTGAACTACATGCACATGCTCCAGTGCATAAAAATGGATTAAAAAATCAAATGTGTGTCCTTGGTTGCAAGCTTAGGTCACATGCAAGAAATGAGAATGAATGTCAAACACCTTGACACTGTCGCTTGGCCGCTAACATTGAGATACATGGTTTTAAAATTCTAGTAAATCAAAAACTCGTCTGAAATTCATGAAACTTGACATGATATCATGGAACGCCATGAACATCCCGTGCTAAAAATATTGTCCCATTTGGGGCAGGTTTGGGCATAAGCTTCTCGCAAACCAGAGCTTCTCACAACAATACTGATGGTTTCGGTAGAGAACGTGCCACCTTTGTGGATGAAACGATATCCGTTGCCTCTTCTTGCTTTCAATTTTTTTCTAGTGTCAACATAGAATAACAGGAGAGTTGTGTCAATTTTTGGGATTTTTTCGGGGTTCGCTTGGACATTTTTGTACATTAACTGGGTTTTCTATGCATTTATGTGCACAATTCAAATTTGAACTATATGCACATGCTCTAGTGCATATAAATGGGTTCAAAATTCAAATGTGTGTCCTTGGTTGCAAGCTTAGGTCACATGCAAGAAATGAGAATGAATGTCAAACACCTTGACACTATCGCTTGGCCGCTAACATTGAGAAACATGGTTTTAAAATTCTAGTAAATCGAAAACTCATCTAAAATTCATGAAACTTGACATGATATCATGGAACGGCATCGACATGCCATGGTAAAAATATTGTCCCATTTGGGGCATGTTTGGGGTATAAGCTTCTCGCAAACCAGAGCTTCTCACAACAAGCATGATGGTTTCGGTAGGGAACATTTCACCTTTCTGGACAAAACGATATCCGTTGCCTCTTCTTGATTTCACATTTTTTTCTAGTGTCAACATAGAACAACGGGAGTGTTGTGTTAAATTTTGGAATTTTTTGGGGTTCGTTTGGACATTTTTATACATTAACTGAGTTTTTTATGCATTTATGTGCATAATTAAAATTTGAACTACAGGCACATGCTCCAGTGCATATAAATGGGTTCAAAATTCAAATGTGTGTCCTTGGTTGCATGCTTAAGTCCCATGCAAGAAATGGGAATGAATGTCAAACACCTTGCCACCGTCGCTCGACGCTAACATTGAGTTATAAGGTTTTTAAATTCTAGTAAATCAAAAACGCATCTGAAATTTATGAAACTTGACATGCTATCATGGAACGGCATCAACATGCCATGGTAAAAATATTGTCCCATCTGGGTCAGGTTGGGGTATTAGCTTCTCACAAACCAGAGCTTCTCACAACAAGCCTCATGGTTACGGTAGGGAACGTTTCACCTTTCTGAACGAAACGATATCCTTTGCCTCTTCTTGATTTCAATTTTTTTTCTAGTGTCAACATAGAACAACAGGAGTGTTGTGTTAAATTTTGGAATTTTTCAAGGTTCGTTTGGACATTTTTATACATTAACTGAGTTTTCTATGCATTCATGTGCATAATTCAAATTTGAACTACAGGCACATGCTCCAGTGCATATAAATTGGTTGAAAAATCAAATTTGTGTCCTTGGTTGCATTCTTAGGTCCCATGCAAGAAATGGGAATGAATGTCAAACACCTTGCCACCGTCGCTCGGCCTCAAACATTGAGATACATGTTTTTAAATTGTAGTAAATCCAAAACTCGTCTGAAATTCATGAAACTTGGCATGCTATCATGGAACTGCATCAACATGTTGTGGTAATTTTTTTGTCCCATTTGGGGCAGGTTTGGGTATAAGCTTCTCACATACTAGAGCTTCTGACAACAATCCTCATGGTTCCGGTAGGGAATGTGCCTCCCTGGTGGTTGAAACGATATTCGTTGCCTCTTCCTGTTTTCAAACTTTTTCCTAGTGGCAACATAGAGCAACAGAAGTGTCTGCTACTTCTTGAGCTTGCGTTGGTTTTTCCCTTGAAGAGGAAAGGGTGATGCAACACAATGGAGGTAAGTATTTCCCTCAGTTAAGAACCAAGTTATCAATCCAGTAGGAGAAGAACGCACAAATCACCAACACCTGCACAAACAATCAAACACTTGCACCAAACGCGATAAAGGGGTTGTCAATCCCTTCATGGTCACTTGCAAAGGTGAGATCTGATAGAGATAGATAAATAAAAGATAAAATATTTTTTGTTTTTTTGGTATATAGATCTGAAAATAAAAGATTACAAAATAGTAGATCAGAAAGTAATATGATGGAAAATAGACCCGGGGGCCATAGGTTTCACTAGAGGCTTCTCTCATGAAGGCAAATAATACGGTGGGTGAACAAATTACTGTCGAGCAATTGATAGAAAAGCGCAAAGTTATGACGATATCCAAGGCAATGATTATGCATATAGGCATCACGTCCGTGTCAAGTAGACCGACTCCTGCCTGCATCTACTACTATTACTCCACACATCGACCGCTATCCAGCATGCATCTAGAGTATTAAGTTCATAAAGAACGGAGTAACGCCTTAAGTAAGATGACATGATGTAGAGGAATTAACTCAAGCAATATGATGAAAACCCCATCTTTTTATCCTCGATGGCAACAATGCAATACGTGTCTCGCTACCCCTACTTTGTCACTGGGTGAAATCACGCAAGATTGAACCCAAAGCTAAGCACCTCTCCCATTGCAAGAAAAACCAATCTAGTTGGCCAAACCAAACCGATAATTCGAAGAGAAATACAAAGATATTAAATCATGCATAAAAGAATTTAGAGAAGATTCAAATAATATTCTATAGATAAGCTGATCATAAATCCACAATTCATCGGATCTCGACAAACACATCGCAAAAGAAGATTACATCTGATAGATCTCCAAGAACATCGAGGAGAACATGGTATTGAGAATCAAAGAGAGAGAAGAAGCCATCTAGCTACTAGCTATGGACCCGTGGGTCTGAGGTAAACTACTCACGCTTCATCGAAAGGGCAATGGAGTTGATGTAGAAGCCCTCCGTGATCGAATCCCCATCCGGCAGGATGCCAAAAAAGGTCCCAAGATGGGATCTCATGGGAACAGAAGGTTGTGGCGGTGTAAAAGTGTTTTCGTGGATGCCTCTGGTGCTTCTGGAATATATGTGAATTTATAGGAGAAAGATCTAGGTCAGGGGAGTCCCTCGGGGCCCACAAGGTAGGGGCGCCCCCCCAGGGCGCGCCCTCCACCCTCGTCGCTGCCTCGTGGCTCTTTTGACTTGGACTCCAAGTCCCCTGGGTGTCTTCTGGTCCAAGAAAAATCATCGTGAAGTTTTATTCCGTTTGGACTCCGTTTGGTATTCCTTTTCTGCGAGGCTTAAAAACAAGGAAAAAACTAAAACTGGCACTGGGCTCTAGGTTAATAGGTTAGTCCCAAAAATAATATAAAATAGTATATTAATGCATATAAAACATCCAAAACGGATAATATAATAGCATGGAACAATAAAAAATTATAGATTTGTTGGAGACGTATCAAGCATCCCCAAGCTTAATTCCCGCTCGTCCTCGAGTAGGTAAATGATAAAAACAGAATTTTTGATGTGGAATGCTACCTAACATACTTATCCATGTAATTTTCTTTATTGTGGCATGAATGTTCAAATCCATAAGATTCAAAACAAAAGTTTAATATTGACATAAAAACAATAATACTTCAAGCATACTAATAAAGCAATCATGTCTTCTCAAAATAGCATGGCCAAAGAAAGTTATCCCTACAAAATCATATAGTCTGGCTGTGCTCCATCTTCGTCACACAAAGTACTCAAATCATGCACGACCCCGATGACAAGCCAAGCAATTGTTTCATACTTTCGATGTTCTCAAACCTTTTCAACTTTCACGCAATACATGAGTGTGAGCCATGGACATAGCACTATAGGTGGAATAGAATATGGTGGTTGTGGAGAAGACAAAAAAGAAGGAGATAGTCTCGCATCAACTAGGCGTATCAACGGGCTATGGAGATGCCCATCAATAGATATCAATGTGAGTGAGTAGGGATTGCCATGCAACGGATGCACTAGAGCTATAAGTTCATGAAAGCTAAAAAAGAAACTAAGTGGGTGTGCATCCAACTTGCTTGCTCATGAAGACCTAGGGCAATTTGAGGAAGCCCATCGTTGGAATATACAAGCCAAGTTCTATAATGAAAAATTCCCACTAGTATATGAAAGTGACAACATACGAGACTGTCTATCATGAAGATCATGGTGCTACTTTGAAGCACAAGTGTGGAAAAAGGATAGTAACATTGCCCCTTCTCTCTTTTCTCTCATTTTTTGGTGGGCTTCTTTGGCGTCTTTGTTTTTATTTTGTGGGCTTCGTTGGCCCCTTTTATTTTTTTCCTCACATGGGACAATGCTCTAATAAGGAAGATCATCACACTTTTATTTACTTACAACTCAAGAATTACAACTCGATACTTAGAACAAATATGACTCTATATGAATGCCTCCGGTGGTGTACCGGGATGTGCAATGACTCAAGAGTGACATGTATAAAAATTATGAATGGTGGCTTTGCCACAAATACTATGTCAACTACATGATCATGCAAAGCAATATGACAATGATGGAACGTGTCATAATAAAACGGAACGGTGGAAAGTTGCATGGCAATATATCTCGGAATGGCTATGGAAATGCCATAATAGGTAGGTATGGTGGCTGTTTTGAGTAAGGTAAAAGGTGGGTGTATGGTACCGGCGAAAGTTGCGCAGTACTAGAGAGGCTAGCAAAGGTGGAAGGGTGAGAGTGCGTATAATCCATCGACTGAACATTAGTCATAAAGAACTCACATACTTATTGCAAAAATCTATTAGTCATCGAAACGAAGTACTACGCGCATGCTCCTAGGGGGATATATTGGTAGGAAAAGACCATCGCTCGTCCCTGACCACCACTCATAAGGAAGACAATCAATAAATACCTCATGCTCCAACTTCATTACATAATGGTTCACCATACGTGCATGCTACGGTAATCACAAACTTTAACACAAGTATTTCTACAATCCACAATTACTCACTAGCATGACTCTAATATCACCATCTTTATATCTCAAAACAATCATAAGGAATCAAACTTCTCATAGTATTCAATGCACTTTATATGGAAGTTTTTATTATATCCCTCTTGGATGCCTATCATATTAGGACTAAATTTATAACCAAAGCAAATTACCATGCTGTTTAGAAAGACTCTCAAAATAATATAAGTGAAGCATGAGAGTTCAACAATTTCTATAAAATAAAACCACCGCCGTGCTCTAAAAAGATATAAGTGAAGCACTAGAGCAAAATTGCCTAGCTCAAAAGATATAAGTGAAGCACATAGAGTATTCTAATAAATCACGATTCATGCGTGTCCCTCTCAAAAGGTGTGTACAGAAAGGATGATTGTGGCAAACTAAAAAGCAAATAATCATATCATACAAGACGCTCCAAGCAAAACACATATCATGTGGTGAATAAAAATATAGCCTCAAGTAAATTTACCGATAGACGAAGACGAAAGAGGGGATGCCCAAGCTTAGGATCTTGGTTGTCCTTGAATATTACCTTGGGGTGCCTTGGGCATCCCCAAGCTTAGTCTCTTGCCACTCCTTTTTCCATAGTCCATCAAAATCTTTACCGAAAACTTGAAAACTTCACAACACAAAACTCAACAGAAAACTCGTGAGATTCGTTAGTATAAGAAAATAAAATCACCACTTTTTGGTACTGTTGTGAACTCATTCTTTATTCATATTGGTGTAATATCTACTTTATTCCAACTTCTTCATGGTTCGTACCCCCCGATACTACCCATAGACTCATCAAAATAAGCAAACAACACAAAGAAAACAGAATCTGTCAAAAACAGAACAGTGCGGAGATCTGAATTGTTCTAATACTTATGTAACTCCAAAAATTCTGAAAAATTAGGAAAACCAAGGAAATTTGTATATAAATGCTGTGTAAACAATTCAGGGTTTTTCCACACTCCAGTGAATTATTAAAATTCTGTGACTGGACATAAAAGTTTCTGTTTTTCAGCAAGATCAAATCAACTATCACTGTAAGCCATCCCAAAGGTCTTACTTGGCACAAACACTAATTAAAACACCAAAACACAATTACTACAGAGGTAATAATGTGTATTTTATTCAAAAACATAAGCAAAACAAAAAGCACAAAAATAAAATTGGGTTGCCTCCCAACAAGCGCTATTGTTTAATGCCCTTAGCTAGGCATAAAAACACACAGATCTAGGTATTGTCATCTTTGGTATGCAATCCATAAGTAGCTCTCATAATAGATTCATATGGAAACTTAATTTTCTTTCTAGGAAAGTGTTCCATACCCTTCCTCAATGGAAATTGAAATCTAATGTTTACTTCTTTCATATCAATAATTGCACCAATCGTTCTAAGTAAAGGTCTACCAAGAATAATAGGACATGTAGGATTGCAATCTATATCAAGAAGAATGAAATCTATGGGCACATAATTCCTATTTGAAACAATAAGAACATAATTAATCCTTCCCATAGGTTTCTTAATAGTGGAATCCTCAATATGCAAATTTAAAGAACAATCATCGAATTCGCGGAAACCTAACACATCACATAAAGTTTTTGGAATTGTGGAAACACTAGCACCCAAATCACACAAAGCATGGCACTCATAATATTTAATCTTAATCTTAATAGTAGGTTCCCACTCATCATAAAGTTTTCTAGGGATAGAAACTTCCAATTCAAGCTTTTCTTCAAAAGATTTCATCAAAGCATCAACAATATGTTTAGTAAAAGCTTTATTTTGATTATAAGCATGAGGAGAATTCAACATGGATTGCAACAAGGAAATACAATCTATCAAAGAACAATTATCATAATTAAAGTCCTTGAAATCCAAAAGAGTGGGTTCATTGCTACTTAAAGTTTTGACCTCTCGAATCCCACTTTTATCAATTTTTGCATCAAGATCTATAAACTCCGAATCATTGGGACGCCTTCTAACTAAAGTTGACTCATCTCTAGTCCCATATTTATCAAGATTTATTTTAGAAAACAAAGATCCAATAGGAGTCACATCAATCACTTTAAGATCTTCATCATTATTTTCACAAAAACTAGATGAACACGCTTTCACAAACCAATCTCGCTTAGCACGAATCCTAGCGGTTCTTTCTTTACATTCATCAATAGAAATTATCATAGCTTTTAAAGACTCATTAATATCATGCTTGGGTGGAATAGATCTAACTTTCAAAGAAGCAATCTCAAGAGAAAATCTATCCATGTTCCTAGCCAAATTATCAATCGAAAGCAATTTTTCTTCAATCCTAGCATTGAAATTCTTTTGCGAACTAATAAATTCTTTAATATTGTTCTCAAGATCAGAGGGTATATTATTATAATTTCCATAAGAATTGTTGTAGGAATTGCCATAATTATTAGAGGAATTACTAGGAAACGGCCTAGGATTAAAATTACCTCTATACGCGTTATTACCAAAATTGTTCCTACCAACAAAATTCACATCCATAGATTCATTATTGTTCTCAATCAAAGTAGACAAAGGCATATCATTAGGATCAATAGGAGCACTCTTGCTAGCAAATAATTTCATAAGTTCATCCATCTTTCCACTCAAAACATTAATCTCTTCAATCGCATGCACTTTTTTACTAGTAGAAGATCTTTCGATATGCCATTGCGAATAATTAACCATAATATTATCTAGGATTTTAGTAGCTTCTCCTAGAGTAATTTCCATAAAAGTACCTCCCGCGGCCGAATCTAAAAGATTTCTAGAAGCAAAATTCAATCCGGTATAAAACTTTTGTATGATCATCCACAAATTTAAACCATGAGTAGGGCAATTTCATATCATCAATTTCATCCTCTCCCAAGATTGTGCAACATGTTCATGATCAAGTTGCTTAAAATTCATAATATCATTCCTAAGGGAGATCATCTTAGCGGGAGGAAAATACTTGGAAATAAAAGCATCTTTACACTTGTTCCATGAATCAATACTATTTTTAGGCAAAGATGAAAACCAAGTTTTAGCACGATCTCGTAGTGAGAACGGAAATAGCTTCAATTTAACAATATCATTATCCACATCTTTCTTCTTTTGCATATCACACAACTCAATGAAACTATTCAGATGGGATGCGACATCTTCACTAGGAAGGCCGGAAAATTGATCTTTCATAACAAGATTCAGCAAAGCGGCATTAATTTCATAAGATTTCGCACTAGTGGCGGGAGCAATCGGAGTACTAATAAAATCATTATTATTAGTATTGGAAAAGTCACACAATTTAGTATTCTCTTGAGCCATCGTGACAAAGCAAGCAATCTAACACACGAGCAAACAAAAAGCAAACGAAAGAGACGAACGGAAGAAGGGCGATTAAAAAGGCAAATCTTTTTGAAAATCATTTTAGAAGTGGGGGATAGGAAAACGAGAGGCAAATGGGAATAATGTAATGCAAGAGATGAGAGTTTTATGATGGGTACTTGGTATGTCTTGACTTGGCGTAGATCTCCCCGGCAACGGCGCTAGAAATTCTTCCTGCTACTTCTTGAGCTTGCGTTGGTTTTTCCCTTGAAGAGGAAAGGGTGATGCAGCACAGTAGAGGTAAGTATTTCCCTCAGTTAAGAACCAAGGTATCAATCCAGTAGGAGGAGAACGCACAAATCACCAACACCTGCACAAACAATCAAACACTTGCACCCAACGCGATAAAGGGGTTGTCAATCCCTTCACGGTCACTTGCAAAGGTGAGATCTGATAGAGATAGATAAATAAAAGATAAAACATTTTTGGGTTTTTTGGTATATAGATCTGAAAATAAAAGATTGCAAAATAGTAGATCGGAAAGTAATATGATGGAAAATAGACCCGGGGGCCATAGGTTTCATTAGAGGCTTCTCTCATGAAAGCAAATAATACGGTGGGTGAACAAATTACTGTCGAGGAATTGATAGAAAAGCGCAAAGTTATGACGATATCCAAGGCAATGATTATGCATATAGGCATCATGTCCGTGTCAAGTAGACCGACTCCTGCCTGCATCTACTACTATTACTCCACACATCGACCGCTATCCAGCATGCATCTAGAGTATTAAGTTCATAAAGAACGGAGTAACGCCTTTAGTAAGATGACATGATGTAGAGGAATTAACTCAAGCAATATGATGAAAACCCCATCTTTTTATCCTCAATGGCAACAATGCAATACGTGTCTCGCTACCCCACTTTGTCACTGGGTGAAATCACGCAAGATTGAACCCAAAGCTAAGCACCTCTCCCATTGCAAGAAAAATCAATCTAGTTGGCCAAACCAAACCGATAATTCGAAGAGAAATACAAAGATATTAAATCATGCATAAAAGAATTTAGAGAAGATTCAAATAATATTCATAGATAAGCTGATCATAAATCCACAATTCATCGGATCTCGACAAACACACCACAAAAGAAGATTACATCTGATAGATCTCCAAGAACATCGAGGAGAACATGGTATTGAGAATCAAAGAGAGAGAAGAAGCCATCTAGCTACTAGCTATGGACCCGTAGGTCTGAGGTAAACTACTCACGCTTCATCGGAAGGGCAATGGAGTTGATGTAGAAGCCCTCCATGATCGAATCCCCATCCGGCAGGATGCCGGTATAGGCCACAAGATGGGATCTCACGGGAACAGAAGGTTGCGGTGGTGGAAAATTGTTTTCGTGGATGCCTCTGGTTGTTCTGGAATATATGTGAATTTATACAAGAAAGATCTAGGTCAGGGGAGTCTCGAGGGGCCCACAAGGTAGGGGGCGCCCCCTAGGGCGCGCCCTCCACCCTCGTCGCCGCCTCGTGGCTCTTCTGACTTGGACTCCAATTCCCCTGGGTGTCTTCTGGTCCAAGAAAAATCATCATGAAGTTTTATTCCATTTGGACTCCGTTTGGTATTCCTTTTCTGCGAGGCTCAAAAACAAGGAAAAAACAGAAACTGGCACTGGGCTCTAGGTTAATAGGTTAGTCCCAAAAATAATATAAAATAGCATATTAATGCATATAAAACATCCAAAACAGATAATATAATAGCATGGAACAATAAAAAATTATAGATACGTTGGAGACGTATCAGTGTTGTGTTAAAATTTGCAATTTCGGGGTTCGTTCGGACATTTTGTATACATTAACTGAGTTTCTAGGCATTTTATGTGCATAATTCAAATTTGAACTACATGCACATGCTCCAGTGCAGAAAAATGGGTTGGCATATCAAATGTGTGTCCTTGGGTGCATCCTTAGGTCCCATGCAAGAAATGGGAATGAATTTCAAACACCAGGGCACTGTTGATTGCCGGCAAAACGTTGAGATACTTTATTTTTAAATTCTAGTAAATCCAAAAAATCACCTGAAATTCATGAAACTTGGCATGCTATCATGGAATGGCACCCGACATGCTGTTGTATTTTTCGTGTCCATTTTGAGAGAAGGCGCACTCGAATAACAGCCAACAAAGGCATTTTGAAACAAATAGCTGCCACTTTAACATCTCAAATGTTTTGTATAATTTAAATCATGTGCGTTCTGTTAACCATTCATGTGACGCCACGCGTCACTCTTTTAATGGCTAGGAGGTGCCATGCGGACAGCTGCTTGACTGAACTCGAGGCTTGCAAGCGCAGGTTGACCGAGAGGCGTGCAAGCTGTCCTCCAATGTCCAGGCTCACCGAGAAGCGTGCGAGCTGTATGCCGCGCAGGCTCACTGGGAAGCGAGCCCTTTGAATTCCATGGCCGTCCGCCTTGCTCGCATCCTCTCCATTAATGGCGCCCGAGCCGCAGTTTAATATGGGCGGCCTTACTGTTCGCTTCCCATTCCCCTCCCGCAGACCTCCACCAACACCATGGCACAGAACGATCATCTGCCACTAGTCTTCTAGTTTGGTGAAGTTAACTCCAAGCCGGAGGAGATAGAAAATAAGTAGGAATGGGGCCTCATGGACATGGCCCTGAATGAGATGGCCGCAGCGGTTGCTGCCCCCGCGCCCGCCCTAGCTCCCATCCCCGCGCCCGCGACCATCCCCGTAGTATTGATGGGCTGGTCGCCGAGCACTATCACAGAGCTGGAAGCCGCGGGCGTCAGCGAGGTCTCCGCGGACCCGCGCGAGCTTGTGTACATGCCAGCGCCCGTGAGCGTGCGCACACCTGCACCCACCGTGGCGCCGGTCCTCGTGTGTTTTCCTGCACCCGCCGCGCTCGCGCCCATGTGCACGCCCCCCTCAGCGGCATGGGACGCCGCCGTCGACCGCTACCTCGCAGCATCGCGAGTTGCCGTCCTCCAGCGCCCCGCCCGTCGATCGCGCGACGACATGATTTTTGATTTCCAAGTGAAGAACATTCTGTGTTGCCTTGAAGACTTCAACAACGGCGTCCCGGAGGACGACAACGACAACGCCGGCGCGGCACGCCGCTGCCGCCGGAATTAGTTTTTTTGGTTTAATACTGTATCTCTATCATATGAATATAAATTCGTAGTGTGACTGAATGAAAGATATGGTTTGAACGAACTTGCGTTTTTCTCTCTGAATGTACATACTTATCAAACGATTTTCTTAAAAAAATGTCAATGGTTTTTAAATATAAAACAATCATCGCAAATGTTTTAGATAGAACACCCGTATGCAAACCGACAGCTTCCCAGGAAGCCAAGGGAAAATGTGCCAAGCAGGATTTGTGCAGCTCTTCATCGCAAACGTTTTAGATAGAACACCCGTATACAAAGTGAGAGCTATGGTCTTCCCAAGTATGCCAGGGGAAAATTCGCCGCGCAGGATTTGTGCATCTCTTCAACGCAAACGGTTCAGCTTGAATACGGTATGCAAAGTGAGACTTCGGTGCTAAGCCAAGAGAAAATCTGGCACGCAGGATTTGTACATCCCTTCAACGCAAACGGTTTTTTCGGATGACCCGTGTGCAATCACGTACAGACAATTTGGTAAGATTTGCATCTGTCATATTGGGTACATTGCCATTTGTCAAACTGGAAAGATTGACATTTGTTGATCTAGTAACATTGCCCTTTGTCAACCTTGTAACACTGCCATTTGTCAAAATATGCAGCTAAAAATCACTAGCACTATCTAATTTTTGCAACTAAAATTCAGTAATTAAGCATAGATTTCATTCATAGATTAAGAAGTCATTCTTTATACAAACAGTTCAACCCGACAGCTGCACCGACCAAACTTTTCCCCAATTGTTGCCAACCATGTATAGAAATAGCTAGTTCAACTATATATACTAGCTAATTTTAAGTACGTTGTACAGTTCCACCAGATCTATAGTCAGATGAACCGAACAAAATAGCCCCTAAATACTACTACTACGGAGGGGCTTTGTACTACTTCCGGCAGCCTCTCCTCTATCGAGCGCGCTTAGTAAGAGGCAGAGGAGGAGGAGGAGCCTACTACGAGCTGGACAACTGCAATACGGTGCCTGCCACTGCTGAACCTTCAGCGACGCTCACCTCGAACGCCCTCTGACGCTCTAGACGACCCCTCTCGAAGCGGCGAGACTCCTCGTAGATCTCCTGATTCCTCGCCTCTACGGCGGCGTGTACTATGGCCACGGCAGCGGTAAGGCTCTTTGCATGCTCGACGAGGCGCTCCTCCTCCTCCCGCAGGAACTAAATGTAGCACACAAGGTCGCTGACGCATGTGCGGTCCTCCACCTCCGCCTCCCGCCTTCGGGCGGCGGTGGTGGAGCGGGTGATGACCCCGGCGGTCGACGGTGGGCTAGCGTCCACGGCGGCCAATGATGGGGTGATGTCCACGACCACCACCTCCCGCCTTCGGGCTGCGGTGGCGGAGCGGGTGATGGCCACGGTGGAAGGCAATGGGGTGGCGGCCACGATGGCCACCTCCCGCCTTCGGGCCGCGGCAGTGGAGCGGGCGATGGCCCTGGCTTTCGATGGTGGTGTGGTGGCCACGGCGGCAGATGGTGGGGTGGCGGCAACGGCAGCGGGCAACAGCTGCCGACGGGCAGCGGTGGCGGAGCGTGTGGTGGGTGTTTCACGAACACCCAACAGGGACACCACGCGGACTACACTACATCGGGGACTACGCCGCTACCGTGGTGTAGCCTCCCAGCTGGAGCTATCCTCTTATGACGGCGGAGTGGCTGAGCGACGATGACGGACCGGTGCAATTGGCGATTGTGGGAGAAGCAGACGAGATAAGCTACAAGGAGGGAGGGGAAAATGCGTCGCAGGACTCGCCGGCCGTGAGGGTTTATATAGCAGGCCGGTAAGCATTGGGATTCTAGGGGATTTCACCGAGTCGGGCGGGAAGCTTGTGCGGGAACCTGCGCGGTTGCGCGGGAATGGGCTCACCCACTTGGAGCCACCGTTTGGCTAAAAGAACGCCCCCGCGCGCTACTCAATCTTGAACTGTAAGCCGTCTGCGGCAGCGGGGTGACAAGACGTGTGAGAGGAGGACGAAAGGACATGTGCACATATGGTTAATAAAAAAACGTTTGCGATTTAATTACCTACTACCCTCGTCCTGGTTTATAAGTCGTCTATCTATTTTTTTGCCAAATTTTGACTAGAGATTTAACTAATAAAATACGAATGTATGTCGCCAAAGATTATATCATTGGATTCGTATTTGAACATAGTTTCCAATTATATAATTTTTATAACATGCATTAACATTTTGTTGGTTAAATTTAAGGTCAAAATATGGCACAGAATATAAAGGGGACTAATAGACCAAGACGGAGGTAGTAGCACACGGCCGCTCTCTACGCAGCGTCGCAACTGTCGGCCGGCTTGTAGAAGACCATTCCCTGCATGTTCAACTGCTCTATGTGTGTGGTTGCTCGCGGTTGAGGTGGCCGCGCTGCGCTCTGCTTTCATCCCGCCGCGCGCGCTCTGCTCTCGCGTCCCTCCGGGCGCTCTTCCCTCATCCCTCCACATGCGCTGCCAGTGTTTGGGGCCGGCACATGATCATGTACGTTCGTGTTGCCATTATGCACGCGGTTGCGCCGGGCGCGGCGCCACGATGCAGTTACCCGCTGCTGCAAACTGCCATGCGGACGCGCCGAGAATCCAGGCCGCCCGGCCCCCATTTATTCCTGTGGCCATTTACCTTCATCTCTCACGCCACACGACACAATAAGCACACCCACGATGACACATACAGAGAGGACATCCAGCGGCTCCAATGGCGCTCCCCGTGACTCCAATGGCGCTCCCAGCGGCCGACGACGACAACGGGGGGCAGTTCACCACGCATCATATAGTGGACGCCCACGTGAGGGGGAATGCCCTCTCGGCGGTGTACACGAATGAGCCGGTCTCGGTGGAGAGCTCCATCCAAACTATGGATCAGTTGCTTGCGGAGGACAAGTACCAAGTGGTCGGCTTCGACCTCGAGTTCACCACTGGTCATGCCGGGCACGATCAGAAGGTTGCCGTCGCCCAGTTGTGCGTGGGACATGACGTCCTCATCTACCACTACCACCTGGCCACAAGGCCTTGCGAGCGTTTCTCCAGGTTTATCAACAGCTTCGACTACAATTTCGCTATGGTGGACACCACCAACGATCTAAAAGCGCTCAAGATTTCTGCCTTGACCTGCAAGAATCTTGTCAACATCCATGACCACTACAAGGTTTGGGATAGCGACAACAACAAACAGAACTCCCTGGTTGACCTCGCCTCTGCCATCATCGACCCCTACTACATGAAGATGAAGGATGAGTGCAAGAAGGACAAGAACGCCTGGCATAGTGTTTGGCATCAGAGACTGGATGAAGAACACGTCAAGTATGCGGCCAAGGACGCATACACAAGCTACGAGATGTATAGGCAGATCATTGACATGAGGAAGTGTCTTCTTCCTGCCCCAGACGAGGGATTGAGCCACAGAGCAGTGGCCAGACCATCACAAGAAGTAGATGACTAGATGATCATTTCTCCTAGTTTAGAACGCATGTAATTTTTTATTGACGTGTGTCCGAATGATCTGTATAGTCACTTATGTAATTGGATGTTTATTTCAGATATATATATATATATATATATGTTATTCTTCTGTAGACAGAGCAAATCACACGGCTTATTAGCAGCAATCATCTGTGTTATTATTGGTCTTCGCACACATTTCTGTTTACGGACCTGTTTGCCGTGTATCACACACATCTTGTTCAGGAAAACTATTTCTGTTGTCTTGGCTCATCGCAAACAGTTCATCCAAGTGAACTGTATTCCCTCCGTCGCACACACCTTGATCTGGCTGACCGTTTCTATTGTGTTGCCTAATCACACATAGTTCATCCTAGTGAACTGTATGCCGTATATCACACACATCCTCATCTGGCTGCCCGTTTCTTTTGTTCTGTCTCATCGCAAAAAGTTTTGCTGGATTAACCGTTTGCCACACATCGCACACGCAACTCTAATCTGAATCATGTTTGATGTCTCCGCCATCGCAAACGTTTTGTATCTTTTTTGACGGTTTTATTACATCACTGTTTGTGATTAATGCATCGCACACAGTTTCGTTGAAGGGTCTCTGATTGGACTGTCGCGTTTGGACCAACCTACAGTAGTGACATCTTATGAACTACTCACTGGTAAGAAACCAAACGTCAGTTATTTCAAAGTCTTCGGTGCTAGGTGCTGGATCAAAGATCCACATCACACTTCCCAATTTGCACTGAAAGCACATGAAGGTTTTATGTTTGGTTACGGAAAGGATTCGCACACCTACAGAGTCTTCAACCTCTTTCACTATAAAGTGGTTGAAACTGTAGATGTGCGGTTCAATGAGACTAATGGCTCGCAAAGAGAGCACATGCCAAATGTGCTAGATGAAGCTTCTCCTAGTGAATCTATCAAGCTAATGGGTACTGAAGAAATCATACCCACCGAGGAAAACTTAGAAGAGGAAGTTGTCATTCCTGCTCCTACTCAGCGTGAAGACAATGCTGACACTGAAGACAATGCCGAAGATGAAGATAATGATCAGCAACAGCAAAGTCTTCGCCTCGTTCATCCTCGTGTTGCTAATGAAGTTCATATTGAGAAGATAATTGATAGCATCAATACACCTGGTCCGCTCACTCGATTAAGAGCTACGCAATTAGCTTACTTATGTGGGCACTTTGAATTTGTCTCAATATCTGAACCCAAGAAATTTGATGAAGCCTTCGTGGAATCTGAATGGATTCAAGCTATGCAAGAAGAGCTTCAACAATTTGAGCTCAATAATGTTTGGGAGCTAGTTAAGCGTCCTGATCCTTGCATGCACAACATCATAGGCACCAAATGGATCTACCGCAACAAACAAGATGAACATGGTCAAGTCGTTAGGAACAAGGCTTGTCTCTTCGCTCTAGGTTACACACAAGTAGAGGGAATTGACTTTGATGAAACCTTTTCTCCTGTGGCTAGACTTGAAGCCAATCGCATACTACTTGCCTATGCAAATCACAACAATATCCTTCTGTATCACATGGATGTGAAGAGTGCTTTCCTCAATGGCAAAATTTAAGAAGAAGTCTATGTAGTTCAACCACCTGGTTTTGAAGATCCCAAGCATCCTGACATGGTCTACAAACTCAACAAGGCACTATATGGCCTCAAACAAGCACCTCGAGCTTGGTATGACACACTCAAAGAATTCCTGAAGAGAAAAGGCTTCAAACCTGGTTCTCTTGATCCCACTCTCTTCACAAAGACATATGATGGAGAACTGTTTGTATGTCAAATCTATGTGGATGACATTATCTTCTGCTGCATTGGCAAGAGATACCGTGATGAATTCAGTCATATGATGCAAGAGCAATATCAGATGTCCATGATGGGGGAGCTGAAATTCTTTCTTGGTCTTCAAATCCGTCAACAAAGCAATGGCATCTTCATTTCTCAAGAAAAATATCTTAAAGATTGCCTGAAGAAGTTTGGAATGCAAGATTGCAAGGGCTACAAGATGCCAAAGCCTACCAATGGTCAACTGGGCTTCGACGACAACGGTAAAGAGTTCGATCAAAAGGTATCCCGCTCCAAGATTGCGTCTTTATTGTACTTATGTGCATCAAGGCTAGATATAATGCATAGCATTTGCATGTGTGCCCGATTCCAAGCAGCACCAAAGGAGTCGCATCAGCTCGCTATGAAGCGAATACTTTGATATTTGGCTCACACCCCAACGCTAGGATTATGGTATCCAAAGGGCTCAGAGTTTGATCTAGTTGGATTCTCAGATTCTGATTATGCTGGTGACAAGGTGAATCGCAAGTCTACATCAGGAACATGCCACTTTCTTGGTCGATCACTTGTCTGTTGGTCTTCAAAGAAGCAGAACTATGTGTCACTATCTACTGCTAAAGCTGAATACATTGCTGCTGGATCTTGCTGCGCACAGCTTCTCTGGATGAAGCAAACTCTCAAGGACTATGGCATCAACAAGAAGATGATGCCCCTCTACTGCAACAATGAAAGCACCATCAAGATTGCTCACAATCCAGTTCAGCACTCGAAGACAAAGCACATTCAGATCCGTCATTATTTTCTCAGAGATCATGTGTTGAAGGAAGACATTGATATCATTCATGTCAACACTGAAGAGCAATTGACAGATATCGTCACAAAGCCTTTGGATGAGAAGAGATTTGGAAGCTGCTGTGTGAGTTAAATACCTTAGAATCCTCGAATGTCCTGTGAATGGACACACATCCTAACGCTTATGCATATTGATGACTTAGGTGCACAACACACTAAGTAACGTATGTCTTCAATCCATTAAGATATACACTCTAAGTGTGAAGACATTAATATGGAATTTGACTTCAGAGCGCCACGATAATTGTGCGCCTTGTCTGGGTCTAATACTTCCTATACAGTGGGTAACGCCACCACCAATCTTTCCTGAAGATTTTAGTTTGTCGTCACACAACATTATCTTCATAATTGATTTGTCTTCAACATTGGATTTGTCGTCATGATTTATCTTCACATTTTGACTTGGATCTCATTGCACATATATATATATATACATACATACATACATACATACATGCATACACACACACACACATAAATAAATAAATAAATATATATATATATATATATAGCCGGTCTATTCTGCTAATATTAGCAGAATAACTATTCTGATAACACTTCCGCACTGCACGCTCAACGCGAGAGCACTGCACTTTCAGTAGCAAAGGTACTACAATACAGAGACTAGTGAACTTCGTGTCGGAAAAAACTGCACGCGGTGTTTTTTCAGTACCTTTTTCGCTCTAGTTTTTTAACTGTTTATCGAAACGACGCATGTAATATACCATTGAGAAGCTATGGATTAGGCGCAACTTCGCCATGTTGAACACTTTTCGAGATTCATCATAGTTTAAGAGCAGTTTCAAAAACGGTGCGGCTCACGACGAATGGCAGCGAGCATTTTTTGCATTTTTTTCTAAACCGCTCGTCGGAATGAGGCAAATGATACATCGTTGGAAAGATATCGTCGAGGCCCATCTTTTTCATATGTTTTATTTTCTCTAATTCATTACGGTTTAAGACCAGTTTTAAATTTAGTAAATCGCGGAATTCAGTTTTTTTGAAAATTTTGCAATTTTCGGTTCTGTTTTTGCTCCAGTTTTTGAACCATTTGTCGAAAATAGGCATATGATACGCCGTTGGAAAGCTACGGACGAGGCGCAACTTTCATATGTTGCAATGTTTTTGAGATTCCTTGCGATTTTTAGTTAATTTTGAAAATCGTGCGGCTGACGACGAGAGGCAGCGGCCGTTTTTCATGAAATTTTTACAAACCGCTAGTCGAAATGATTCAAATTACACATCGTTGGAAAGATATCGATGTGGCGCAACTTTTTCATGTAGAACACTCTCTCCGATTCCTTACGGTTTAAGGGCAATTTTGATTTTAACGAAATGCGGACATTGTTTTTTCGCGACACCAAAATTGACGTGTATACTGCATCACACAGAAAGAACGCACTGCTTTAGACTGAAAACTGCACTGCATCATACAGTCAAGTGAACCGCATGTTTTCTTTTTGTTGGACTTAATTTTTCTCAGACGAGTTTTTGTTGTCTTTTTTCAACATTTTTTAAGAATGAGAGTGGACCACAGTTGTTGTCTTTTTTCAACATTTTTTAAGAATGAGAGTGGACCACAGAAACGAGGGCAAGTGAACCACATTACTATTTTAGTTGTTTCGCTAAATTTTTTCGCACTTCCATGTTGTGCGCAAGTGAACAGCATCACTCTAAAAAATGAACCACATCCGAGGACCAAACGCACTGCAGGCATTGATGTAATCAACTGATTTTTGAAACACACGAAACAAATTGCACTTCATACATAGGGGTAATGAGCTGCTACACAAATTGGAGTGAACTCTATTTTTTGTCTTCTTCAAACAAATTTATAAGACATTTGTACTGCAGATACATCTGTGAGCAGAACCACACTAGGCAGAGAACTGCATCTGTAGTTCACCTTTTTTTTGTTTTTTGATGTTATCCCTCCTGCAAAAACAATAAAACCGAACCGCAAGCCGCGACCAACCGAACTGTGAGCCCGCACGCCATAGCTGGATTTCCTCCCATTGACTGTATTGCCTACCGTGGTTGCAGTCCACTAGCAATAAAAAAATCAGGAAAAATAAGGAAAAAAACATGAAATGTACGCATGCGAGGGCCGAGCCGCGGGATTGTACGCTGCAGACTGCAACACCACGAGCGCTGGACTGCAGGAGAGCACGATGTGCGCCCCGCGCCGCTGCACGAACCATCCAGCGCCCCCTTCGCCTGGTCCAGCACCACACCGATGACCAACGACTTCAGCAGAAGGAAGGAGGTGCAGGGATTCGGAGGCCAGGACATCGCCCACCTCCAGGCACCTTTTCTGGTGATGTACTTCCACGAGAGGGAGAGAGAGCTGCAGGTGCCCGTACTATGGACTGCAGTCACATGCGAAATCTGGGCACTGTCGATTCCCTGTAGACAAGGAAACCTCCTGCAAACAACAAAACTGAGCCGTATCCTGTGGTGTAGTGAAAAGTTTCAGTGCTTACTGGATACACACATGTGTTCGTGCGATTCCCATGGTGGCTCTGGCGACGACCCGATTCGGCAGGCTCGTCGGGCTCTGGATCCCCTCTCAGAGAAAGATACAGCGAGGGGAAGGGGCGGCCCACCTCAAAAGGTCATCGGCGCCCATCTATGCGCCCGCACTCAGAGGGGGTGGACGGATTCGGCCGACACCGAGGCTAGGAGGCATGGACGGCCGCCGCCCAGTCGAAATCATCTCCTACCATGCCACCGCGGACCGGTCGTTGTTGCTGAATCTCGTGGTTGGTGCTTGGCAGCGCGGCGCCGTTTGGTGCGGAGGTGGACGGCGGTGGTCGGGGTAGGGGCGGGGGTGGCGCAGGCAGGCAGCGGTCGGGGATGTGGCAGGGGTGGCGCGGGGAGGTGGCAGTCGTGTTGGCCGGCGTCGGAGGCAGTGCAGCGGCGCGGGGGCGGGAGGCGGTGTAGTGGCGTGGGGGGGAGGGGGGGAGGGCCGACGGGAGGGGGGGCGGCGGGGGGCGGGAGGTGGAGGGGGGTGGTAGCCGGCGGGGTGGTAGGGGCGGGGCGGGGCGGCGCGGTGCGGGGAGGTAGCCGGTGGGGCGGCTCGGCGCTGTAGCCGGCGGGGGTGAGAAGACCAGAGAGAGGGGGTGGGTGGGGTTTGACCAGGGAGGTGGATAGGTGTGGTTGGTTTTTTTTTCTTCGGTGCAGTTCGGTGGGTTCGGGACATGGATTTGTTCAGGTGTCAGCAGAATAAGGGTCTTAAGGGTTATATATATATATATATATATATATATATATATATATAGAGTAACACTATTTTGATCCTGAGATCAGAATAGTTATTCAGATCACACCGGTCCTATAAGGAGGCGGAGAGGTCCCTCCCGAACCCGCGCGACAGGCGCGAGACGATGAAACAGAGAGAAAAAAAAATCACATCTTATCCCCATCCTCCCCCTCCCCAGTCCCCACGTATCCTACAACCACCTACTACCCAGATCACCCGCCGTCGAGCCCCCCTCCCCGGGCACCCACGCCGCCGGGAACCCTCCTCAGACACCCACGCCCCCGTGCGCCCTCCCCGGATCCACCCACTTCTGCGAGCCTTCCTCGGACACCCCCGCTGCTACGCGCCCTCCCCGGATCAACCCGCCGCCCGCCCGCCCTCCCCGGAACCCCCACGTGCCCCGCCGGATCCAGCCGCAGCCGGCTCACGCCTCCACCACCCGCCTCCGCTGCTCGCCGCTACTCGCTGCGTTCTGCCCCTCCCCTCCGGCGAGCCTCCTCGCGACCTCTGCCTTCCTCTTCTCCATGTCTACCTCCGGTGAGCTCCGTTGGATCCTCCCGCTTGTCGCCGCCCCTTGCCACCTAGCTCCTCTTGTGGGCCGCGGAACAAGTGCATCCCCACGCGACGCCGCCGTCCAAGACCAACATATGCAGCAGCCGGTGGCCTCCCCCCTGTCGCCGCTGGTCACGTTCCCACATGAGCACTGCCGAGAGCCCACCATGCGTCGTCGGTCCGGCCCGTGTTTGGCCATCTCTGAGAGAGAAGTTCGATATGGCCAGAGGATTCAGTCCGATCTACTGACCCAGAGAAGGCACCGGTCGCCGCTGTTGTCGGTGATCTGGATCCGATGTCTTCGGGCCTTCCCCGCCATCGACACCCCCTACACCACCAGCACGTGCCTTGTATGCCCCCCATGCTCTCTTGACACGTGCCGCCATCGCAATCCAAGGATGACTCTGCTCTCAGGATGCCACCCGACCACCATCTCCGGCGGCCGCCCCAATTACCCACTGTTTCCACCTACTCCCGTACTCGTCCATTGTCCACCTAGTGTCTTACGTTGACAACGGCATCAAACTGGGAAGTCTGGTGCGTCTCCTTTCCCTCCTCTCCCCTTCGCTGTTCTACCTCCCTCTCTCTCTTGAGGCAAGTTCGCAAGCGTCGTTTTTGCCCCAGCAGCCCGGAGGTGCTCACCACTGTACTCCGGCCATCCTATCCTGCTGGACGAGTTGGCTGCCCGCACCACTCCATCGAGTGCTGGGTTCTCCCCGTGTGAGAGCACACCCAGCCACCCTACTCTGTCGATGCTATCTCCCCTCCCATAAGCTAGGAGAAGTTCATCTATTACTGCCGATGGTTAAAGTTCATTTTGTATAAAAATATAGAAATTCATGGAACTTCGATGCTTATGCCTGTGAGATTAAAACTTTTTTCATTTGATGTCAGCCAAAAAGAAAAATGTGGATGTGATGTGCGTGTGGATGTGATTTACGCGTAGTACACTAAAATTGAAAAACTAATTTTTGTCATGTGTGTTTTCCATATTGGTTTATGGTGTCTGTTTTTTGTGTTAATGGAGTAAAAAATTAGGAAGTTCAAATTTCAGAAAGCAGCAAGTTCAACCAATATAGAAACACTAAAAATTACATTGAATGCAATTTTTTGTTAGTGAAGTTCAAATTGAAAAAAACATGATAAAAAGTATTCTCTGTCTTTACAATGTGAAAAAAGTATATCATGTGTTGTTGGTTTCCCAACTAGTCGTTCTCGCACACACATTCTGTTGCTGCTTCCCTTTTCCTTCATGAAATTGTTACAAAAAATAAAGAATAAAAGTTGAAAATTAAAAGCAAAAAAGCGAGCATTTCTTAGAGACAGAAAAATGAGGATGCGAAGTTCGGATTCTCTGCCGCGGATAGTTCAGAATGTTTGCTTGCGGGAAAACACACACCTTGGGTATCCAAAAAAAGAGGACACAACAAATTATAGATAACAAATTTAGTTAGTAAAATTTTAGGTTACAAACATAAAAAACTTAGATGTTAAAATTTAAAAAATTGAGGAGGTTTCTCGGACTTCTTCCATTACTAAAGAATAAATCTAGAAGTTCAATTTAAAATAACAAAGTAGTTCGAAATTCAAAATTTAAAAAACAAGCGTTACCTAGAAAAATGTCCATCTTGAAGTTCAAAATTAATAAATTGAGGAGTTCCAAGAAAATGTGATGGAGATGTTCAATGTTAACTCTTAAAGGTTGATTTTCACCATTTCTAAAAAAAACTAGAGGTTCCAATTAAATAACAGAGAAGTTGAATGTTTGTTACAAAACCAAGAAGGTCAAATTAAAAAATAGTGCAGTCCAAAAAAGTTTATAAAAAATGAATTTTCTGATGCAAATTTATGTATACCTGGTTGCATGGAAGGGTGCTCGTGCAAGATGTCTATGTCATTGTGTGCATCATCTTTCATTTGGGATGCCATATCGCACACAAAATGTTTGCTCATGTGCTAGTTCCATGGAAAATTTAGAGCTTTTTTGAGTTGTTCCCCATTTCTAAAAATAACCTAGAAGTTCAAATTTAAATAACAGAGCGGTTCGGTGTTTATCATTAAACTAATAGTTTTGTCATTACTAATGAATAACACCAAGATGTTCAAACATTAAAAAACAGAGTTGTTCAAAAATTAAAGAATAAAACAAGAAGTTCAAAAATAAAAAACAAGAAGTTCATCTTTTTTAAAAGAGTAGTTCAAAACTCATAAAAAGGATTTTCGCCATTTCAAAATAAAAAACACTAGAAGTTCAAATTTAAATAACGGACCGGTTCAATATTTATTGCAAAACTAGGATTTTTGACGTTACTAAAAGAAATAAACCAAGAGTCAAAATTACAAAAATAGAGAAGTTCAATATTAATAAAAAAACACAGATTTTCCTTGTTACTAAAAAAATGAAGAAGTTCAAATTAAAATAAAGGAGTAGTACAATGTATCCGGAAAACTCAAATTAAAAAAAGTAGACAGAAGTTCAAATTTAATAAAAAGAAGTTTTTATAAAAGAATTATTATCAAAGCGTCATCAATAAAAATATTAACTCTAGAAGTTCAAATTCAATAAATCTCAGAGTTCAAGAATAATATAAAAAGCAAAAAAGAGACACCCATATTTTTGTACAGATTTTCCCCCATGAATTTCCTTGTTCCTAATAAAACATAAAACAAAGAAGTCCAAATTAAGAAAATAGAGCAGTTTAATATTTATAAAAAAACTCAGATAGCACGGGAGCACACAAGAAATCATGTCGTGCCATTCTTCAGTAGCAGTTCAACAAGAAAACCTGCAGCAGTTTTATTAGTATAATACCATCAGAAAAAATCAAGTTATTCTACTTGATGTTGACAACAACAAAAAACGCCATTTTTTGCGGGAAAATTATGCAAAAAATTACAGTGGAATACTGTGCTCTCAAAAAGTGTTAGTGGTGTCCGTAAGAACGCAAAGTTTTTTCTATTTCCCTTTACTTTTTGTTTGTATATGTAAGAATGCATAAAACTTGAGCCAGTCGGGGACATATCGTCGAGAAGTTCATGTATAAATGGACTTATCTTAACTCTGAAAGTTCAAAATTAATAAACTGGAGAGGTCAAAGAAGTTGCCAAAAAAAAGGTTCAAACAATTCCCATGGATTTCGATGGATTTTTCTAAATTATAAAAAATGTTGAAATTAAAATAGATGAGCAGTTCGATGTTTATTACAAATCTAGAATTTTTTACGTTAAGAAAAGAAATAAAACCAAGAAGTTCAAATTTAGAAATGGAGCAGTTTGATATTATATTTGAAAACTCGGCTTGTTCCAGTTACTAAAGAATAAAACCAATAAGTTCAATTCAAAATAACAAAGAAGTTCAATTGGAAAAAGCATAGCAGTTTGATATTTTATTTAAAAACTCGGATAAATACACAAAGAATCCTATGTTTCTCACAAAATCAATTCAAAATAACGAAGAAGTTCAATTGGAAGAAGGCATGAGCCGAAATTTGAGCAATACTTGAATCTTCCACATTTCTCACGAAATCAGGGAACCGAAATTTGAGCAATACTTGAATCTTGCACATTTCTCACGAAATCAGGGAAGACTTGCCGTATTACCTTCTTTGTTGCCCCATTGCACATACTTGTAGCTGTTAAAGTTCAGTTTCGTCAGTTGCACTCATCGTGGGATTTTCTTCTATTAGTGAAATAAGCCAAGCTGCGACTTTGTCCTAGTTTGTTAGTGTAGCTCGCCGCTTTGAACTTCAATTGGTAAAAACAATAAGTTCAATTTAAAATAATGAAGAGTCCTATGTTTCTAACAAAACTCCAATTTTCACATTTCTAAAAAATACACAAAGAAGTTCAAATAAAAAAGTTAGAGAGGTTCGATGTCTATAAAAAACTCAGAATTTTTCCGTTACTAAAGAGAAATAGAGAGAAGTTCAAATTGATAATAACGAGAAGTTCATGTACTGCACGGTGTGCGTTTCGTATGAGAAAAAAGAGTAAAAAGAGGCAAAGTCCAAAAAATTTGTTACTAGAAGTTCAAGTGCTCGGCTCGAGAAAGTTCAAAAATTCTTGTGAGAGAGGTTGAACAAAAATACGTGATAGAAGTTCAAGGTGAAAACAGCGGAAAGTTCAACTACTACACGGAATGCGTTTCAGAAGAGAATAAAAGAATACAAAACTAAAAGCCTAAAAGGTTTGTTGCAAGAAGTTCACGTGCTCCACCCTGCACGGTTCAAAAATTATATTTACGAGACGTCCGTCGTTCATTTACATGTTGTTTTAAAAGGCAAAAAACAACGTTGTTTTGCCATTTTAAAAACTGCTCTCAAACGGCAACGAATTTGTAACACATGTCTACATGAAAAACTTGCTGCTATTCATAAGCTTTCCATCGGTATATTATGTGCCACATTTTGATGAATGGTTTAAAATTTTCAAGTATACCATTTAAAACACGTTTTTATGTATTCAAAAAATTCTTATCTATTAAAAGTTCATAGTGAAAACAACGAGAAGTTCAAGTACTGCAAGGAATGCATTTCAGGTGAGAATAAAAGTATAGAAAAATAAAAGCTTAAAAGGTTTGCTAAAAGAAGTTCAAGTGCTCTGTCCGGGGAAGTTAAAAAATTCTTGCGAGAGAGGTTCAAGTTGTTATTTGGTTCAAAAATTCTTGCGAGAGAGGTCCTTGTATTTCCATGTTCGAAAACACAAAAAATAATTATTTTTTTGTGTTTTAAAATAATTCTCTCAATCCACAAAGAAGTTTAGTTATTATTTGGGAGCAATTTGATTTCAAAAAGAAAATAAAAAATTCAAATTATAAAAACAAAAAAAGTTCATGTACTACATGGTGTGTATTTAATATGAGAAAAATGAATTAAAAGGCAAGGTCCAATTTTTTTGTTGTTATAAGTTCAAGTCCTCGGTCGGAGAAAGTTAAAAAATTATTGTGAGAGAGGTTTGTACAAAAGGAATATCATTTGTGTAACACTGACGAATGGATGAGAAAATTACAAAAAAAAATACATCACAGAAGTTCAACGTGAAAACAACAGGAAGTTCAACTACTACACTGAATGAATTTCAGATGAAAAACTTTTAAAACTTTCGCGAGTATGAAAAAATGATCAACACGGGAAAGTTGCGTGTTTACAACAACTTTCCATTGGTATATCACTTGCTCAATTACGGTGAGTGGATGGAGAGCTACGAACAACAAAAGCACGTGAAAAATAGAGTGAAGTTCAAGTAGACATGCCGAGAAGTTCAAGTTTTTTACGCGGTGCATGTTCGAAGAATCTGTTTCGCGATAAAGGCAGAACGCATGATCTCGCCGTTTTCGAAATTACTTGAAAACGACTAGGAATCAGAGAAAAATATCTACATGAAAAAGTTTCGCATTTTTTGTAGCTTTTCAACGGTACATTATTTGCCCCATTCTGATAAAGTTTGTAGAGATTACGACCAAAAAAGTTTTTAGCCATTTTCAAAATTGACTTAAAACCGTAAGGAATTGGGAGAAACAATATATACCAAAAGTTTCGCATTTCCTCAAGCTTTCCAACGCCATATCATTTGCTGCATTCGGACGTACGGTTAAAAAATTAACTTGAAAATACGAAGTCAGTGGAACTTGGACCGTTTTCTAAATTACTTTTCAACCGTTCAAAATTAGAAAACACTTCGAACATGAAAAAGTAGCGCATTTTCATAAGCTTTCCAACGCCATACCGTTTGTGTCAATTGGATTAGCCGTTTAGAAATGGCATCGAAAATACGAACTCGGCTATTCGGTTTGCGAAATTCTATGATTTTTGAAATTACTCTTTAACCATATGGAATTAGAGAAAACTTTCTACATGTGGAAGGAGCGGATTTGCAGCAGCTTACCAACGCTATATTATTTGCCTCATTCCGATAAATGGTTTAGAAATTGGATCGAAAATACGGTTCACATTTTTTGTATGAAGGAAAATGGTTTTCAAAACTGCTCTTAAACGACTTACATTTTGCCAAAAATTTAACTTGGGTCATGATACTCGTGTCCATAGCTTTCCAACGATATATCGCAAGCCCCATTTGGGCAATGTTTGCGGAAGTTCAACCTAGTACTGGGGGAAGTTTAGGTCGAACTACTCAGGCACTAAAATTGCAACAGACGCAAGTTCATCATGTCCCGAGAGCAAATCCGACAACGAGCGACATTCCTATTTAAAACGGGCATTTAGTTGCTAAAAACAGTTTCCAGATTACACTTACATCACATAGAACATGACCGACCAGAATAATTCGCGCGGGGAGACACGGTTGCGAAGATAGCCCGAAGGTCGGGTTCCTACAGAGGGAAGTTCAGGTTGTGTAACTCGGGAAGTTCAACCCGTGATCAGAATAATATTCTAATCCCGTGATCAGAATAGTGTTTATATATATATATATATATATATATATATGTTCTGTCCTCTACAGCATTCACTTATAGCTATGTCTTCAAGATGATCTTTTCTGCACTAAGTGAATGTGATCGGACCCTTACCCCATCTGTGCTTATCTCTCCCACTCTCTCAAAATCTTCATATGCATTCTATTGACACGTGTCGATTGTCTTCACTGTGTCCTTGTCAGTCGAAGATTTTTGAGACAAACATTTAAAACACATTTATTATACATATCCTTTCCAGCTATGCGGTTGAGTCGTGGCATAGTTGTTTAAACTGTGCATGTGTGTCACATGTCGCTTAGATGCATACCGCCAGGGGAAGCTTATTAAATTCACAGCGCCACTACCTTCCTTATAAATACAAAGCCCCCACGGTCATTAAATCCTCTACTACCATCGTTGTCTCGCTCGCAACCCTAGCACCGTCGCTAGCTCTCATCATCGCCGGAGAAGAAGTGTTTCGCTACCGCAACCTCTCCGTCGCCATACTCATGCCGGCCGCGGTTATCTTCGCCCCGCCACTGCCGCAGCTGTCTTCCGCCACCAAGTTAGGACGCGGGAGATCGAACTGCTTGGCCTCCTCTCCCAACTTGTCTAGCAGTTCTTCATCTGTTCTTGAGCGGTAAATAAACTCATACTTTTTACTGTTTATTTGATCCGATGAACTTTCTATATCTTCAGAAAGTTGTTTTGTCACTTCCAAATCTGTATCTTCCTTTACCTGCATCTCATGATTTGCAAATCCCTTCACTTATGCTTCACAACTAGTTTGATTCCTCACTTGTACTTATTCATGGATTTGCACAAATCTGGAACCAACTTATCCAAATAAGTTGTCGGATTCAGGGCTCCGCAGACCCAAAGAAGATTCGAACTATGGGGCGTGTGCGAAGAACTCAACCTATCCAACCAACCAAACATGTCGCCCTACAGCCTAGCTCGATGAACAAGGAAGAAGCTGGACACGGTAGTTTACCTAGGTTCGGGCCACCTTGCGGTGTAAGACCCTACTCCTGCTTTGTGGTGGATTTGCCTCATGGGGGGCTGAGGATGAACTAGTACAAGGGAAGAACAACCTTACGAGGTCTGCCCTTGTGTGGGAGTGAGTTGCCCTTGGGTTCGGACCCGATCGGATCCCTCTTTATGGTGGTGGCTAGCTTATACTTATAGTGGCCTCGGTCCTCTTCCCCCAAAACGAAGGCGGGAAGGGATCCCAAAGTGGCTAATTTGAAAGGGGACAAGTAGTACATCTAATCCTGACGAAAGGTGGTCTTCGCCTGCAAAGCCTCTGGTCGTGACGCTGCGGTGGGGTCGGCGATGACATCCGTCCTGCCGTCCTAGCGGTCTCGGTCTCATTGCACGGGAATGGAAACCTTTGGCTGATTCCTTGGGACCCCGCACCAGCGCTTGCCTCCTTAGCACCAAAGAGGAAACTTGCTCCTCTGCGCCCACTGGCGCCCGCCTGGCCTTGGTCGTCATGGCTTGCATCACCTCAACCTCATGAGGTGGGCACCTGCATAGAAATCTCCGCTCCTCAGGAGCCAGCCTAGGGAGGCCGCTCCCTCCGGAGGTCTTGATGTCGCCCGCCTCGTGAGGCTTGGCCCCTCGCGAGGGTCTTGTCTTGAAGGTGCTGTAGATGGGCCGTACCCGGCCGTTGATGGAGCCACGCCATGGGCTGCAGGCAGGCAAATCTAGGTACCCTGGTTCCCAGAACGCCGACAGTAGCCCCCGGGCCCAAGGTGCGCTCGGACTTGGCTTCGAGGCGAAGCCAAAGGGCAAGGGCGAAGCGCCGCGGTCCCCAATCGCCTGCGGACCGAGCTGACGTGTGGCGCTTGATGGGACATGGGCGTCTCCACTTCCCCACGCTACCTCGGCAACTGCCCGACTTGACAAGTGCCTGATGCATGCAGAAAAACCATCATTGCTCGGAACATGATAGGCCAGCCGTTAGCCTTCTCCGGCTATAAATGAGGCGGGGGGGGGGGGGGGGGCGGAGCCCCTAGCCCATCTTCATCTTCTTGCCGCTTGCTCCTCCTTCTTCCTATTGATCATCCCGCCATCTTGCCAAAGCGTCATTGGCGCCAGTGAGGAGGTTCTCTGCCGCTGAGAAGGGAAAGGCTCACCAGGAAGGGCCGGGCTCGTCGCCGCCCAAGAGAGGCCTCAGTCATCCCCGGAAGCACGCCGCAACGCCAGCGGTGGCTCCTCGAGGGCGCGGCCACACCCCTTCGAAGGTGCCTCTTCCCGCGGCGGAAGCTGCCACGGCCGGGGCTGCCCCGGCGATGGGGGGAGCCATGCGGCATCTGTCCGGCAGCCGCGTCCGCGCTCCCACTCGGTCGACGCGTCCCCGGAGTTCGTGGTGTGTACGGAGAGGCCCCAGGCGTCTGGTTCCAGCTCCCACGCTTCTTCACGGGCGCGCTGCCGGTCGGGGGACCCGGTGGCCTCTGGCTGCGGGCCGACGGCTGCTGCAGTAGGGCCTCATGGGTGGAGGCCGAGGTCACCGCCGCCGGCAACGTGTTCCTGAACCGCGGGTGGCAGCCATTTAACCGCGCTCACGGCCTGCACGGGAGGTGCACCCTTCACTTCAGGTATGACGGCGCGGCGACCCTCTACGTTAGGGTCTTCGGGGAAGATGGCCAGCGGCTGGGGTGCTGCCCGGAGAGTGACAGCGATGACGATGACAGCAACGATGACGACGGCCGGATGGGCGGCACCATCGCTGGCGGTGAGCTTGCCCTTGGCGACAGTCGCGCCACCTCTAGCAGCGGTGGCTCCTCTTCTAGGGAGAGCACGAGCGACGGTGACTATGATGAGCCGCCACACCGCCGGGCTCGGACCAGGGAGGGTGACGAGCCGCCTCGCCACCGCGCCCCGGTGAAGCAGGAGGGGGACTCCGACTGATCGCGGGCGTTGCTGGAGCCGGGACTCGGGAGCCGCTGTAGTCGCGCGGCTGCTTTTGTTTCTTTCTTTCTCCTGCATCCGAAAAGTAGAAGGCCCTGTCGGGGCGTGTAATGAACCATGGCGCTTGCACCATTATGTTATCGCTTTTGTATCGCGTCATGATATACATGTTGTTGCTAATTGTGATTGGGGTGACTTAGCTTCATGTGCTTGTGGTAGACTCCCGTGCTGCGAGAGCGTGCCTCTCTATTGCTTGGATTTCTTGCCCGCCCCTCGTTCCGGGGAAGTTCTCCAGGGGTTTCCTTCTTAAAGATTCGAAAGTCATTAAGCCTCAGGAGGCACCCTGTGACTGCAGGGTTAGGAAACCTCTGAGGGTGCCATACCTTGCGCGAGCCCCTGAGCATGGGCTGGTCACCGCTAGTACGTCATGTCGCGATGCCCGGAGGCACGGACTAGAGGGGGGAGTGCATGCCTGTAAGATCATTTGAGAGCGTCGCGCAAGGATTAAGACGCCAAAGGCTAGGGCATGAAGGCTTTGGTGAGGTGTGCTTGCGGGTCATCCCGGTGCACACACCGTGCCCAGCCCCCACATGCGCGATGCGCGAGGAAGAGCAACGGGCAACTGTCACTCTCCCTAAGACAAGACCTGAAAGAGCGAATGCTGCGAGGAGAAAAATTTCCCAACCCTCCATATAAAAGACGTGAAAGCTCCAAATTTCATTTCAAGAAGTTGCAAGTCAGCTACAGAAAGCAAGCAAAAGAACAGCTGCGTCCGGCACCTACACTAGTCTTCTGGTCTTTCCACCAGCGCAGAGCATGCGGCCTCCACTAGGACATGGGTGGGAGCCCCCGTGAGGCCCAAGGGCGGCACTCAGGAGACTCCGGGGCGTGTACAGCCCCAACTCATTATTATGTGAGAGTGTCACAAGCGGAGACTTGAGAGGCGCATGGCCTTGATCATGGATAGAACTTCTGGAGGTGCTGGATGTTCCAGGCATTCTAGATGGGGACCCCGTCCTGCGTCTCCAGGCGCGCGGCGCTAGGCCTGGAGACATGGGCGATCCTGAACGGGCCCTCCCGCATAGGTGAGAGCTTGTGAAGCCCCTCCCTGGAGAGCACTCACCTCAGGACGAGGTCACCCACCTCGAGGGTCCTGGAGCAGACGCTACAGCAGTGATACCGCCGAAGCGCCTGCTGGTACCTCGCGGCACAGAGCGAGGCTTGGCGGCGGCCCTCCTCCCCCAGCATGAGGTCCATCCCCCGTGAGGCATCCTTGCATGCTTCGTCAAATGCCAAGACCCACGGGGAGCGATGTTTGACCTCATGAGGGAGGACCGCCTCAGCCCTGTAGACGAGGAAGAACGGGGTCTTGCCCGTGGGCTTGGTCACGGTGGTGCGGATGGACCACAGCACAGACTGCAGCTCATCGAGCCAGCCCCTGCCGCAGGCCTCGAATTTCTTCTTGAAGCTCCTCGGCTTGAGGCCCCTTAGGACCTCCGCGTTGGCATGCTCGGCTTGGCCGTTGCTCCGTGGGTGTGCCACCGAAGCATAGCATATCTGCGTTCCAAGGTTAGCACAGTATGTTTTGAAAAGGTTGCTCGTGAACTGAGAGCCATTGTCTGTGATGATACGGTTGGGGACCCCGAAGTGGCTCACGAGGCCCTTGATGAACTTGATGGCCGAGCCGGCTGATATGGTGCGCACGGGCTCCACCTCCGCCCACTTGGTGAACTTGTCGATGGCGACGTAGAGGTAGCGGTAGCCCCCGGCTGCTCGGGGAAACGGGCCCAGGTTATCCAGCCCCCAGACGGCGAACGACCATGAAAGCGGGATGGTCTGGAGGCCCTGAGTGGGCTGGTGGATCTGTTTGGCATGGAACTGACATGCCTTGCAGAATCTCACTAGCTTAGTGGCGTCGTTGAGTGTCGTGGGCCAGTAGAACCCGCCGCAGAACGCCTTCCCCACGAGGGTGCGCGACGAGGAGTGATGCCCATAGTCCCCGCTGTGGATGTCGGCCAGTAGCTCGCACCCCTATTCCTTGGAGATGCACCGCAGGGAGACATCGTTTGGGCGCCTTCGGTAGAGCTCACCATCCTGGATGCAGTACGCGGTGGCCTGGCGGGCCACACATTCTGTGTCTTCCTCCTTCCCTGGCAAGGTGCCTCGGAGCAGGTACGCCTTGAACTCCTCGGTCCAGCACCCCTCCTGAGGTTCGAGCGCGAGGAGCAGGCGGGCCCCCGAGGTCGGGCCGCAGGCTGGGGCGTCTGAGGAGGGCGCCATGGGCAGCTCCTCCCAAAGCAGCACTGGTCCTGTAGTGGGTGGAGCCGCCGATGGCTTGAAGAGCCGCTCCTCGAAGACGCCAGGCTTCTGGGGTTGGCACCCGGACGCCCTCTTGGCGATGTCGTGTGCCTCCTTGTTCGTGCCACGCGGTACGTGCTGAAATTCCAAGCCAAAGAATCATTTTTCAATCTTGCGTACCTCCTCTAGATATGGTTCCATGTGCTCATCTTTTGGCTTGTACTCCTTGTTGGAGAAGCTGACGAGGAGCTGAGAGTCGCCCTTGATGGTGAGCCACCTGATCCCTAGAGCCGCCGCAGCCTTGAGGCCAGTGATCAGGCCCTCGTACTCCGCGATGTTATTGGAGACCTTCTCACCATGCTGGAAGCAGAGCTGCATAGCATAGTAGAGGTTGTCCTGAGTAGGTGAGATGAGCACGGCTCCAGCCCCCGCGCCGTGTCTTGCGAATGCACTATCAAAGTACATGACCAAGCCATCTGGTGCCTCGTCTCCGAGCGTGATGGAACGGTCCTTGCCCACCCCTCGGTCGGGGGTGTCAATCCATTCCGCCATGAAGTCAATGAGGGCCGCGCCCTTGATGACCCTGGTGGTGCTGAACTCTAGCTGGAATGCCTGCAGCTCGATGTTCCACTCAGCAACCCTGCCCGCAGCATTAGGGCTCTGGAGCACCTTCTCCAGGGGGTAAGCCGAGATGACTTTTATGGGGTGGCCTTGGAAGTAGTGGTGCAACTTCCTGGAGGCGACAAGGAGCGCCAGCAGGAGCTTCTGCGGCATGGGGTAGCGCAAGCATGTGTCGCGCAACACCGTGCTGATGAAGTACACCGGATGCTCGACGAGGGAAGAGGTGTTGATGGTGTCCGGCCCTGCCTGAGGCGTGGGGGCCTCAGGAGCCTCACCTTCTGTCGGGGTGATCGAGGCCTCATTAGCACCGTCCTGAGGTGGCAATGACGTGGCTGAAGACAGGGTACAGCGCCGCGCGCCAGCGCCTGCGCGCTCTTCCTGGACCGCCATGAGTGCTGCGCTAGTTGAGTGGGGTGAGGCGGCCAGGTAAAGCACCAGGGGCTCAAGGGGTCGAGGCGCCACCATCACCAGAGGGCTGGTGAGATACCTCTTGAGGTCTTGGAAGGCTTCCTCAGCCTCCAGAGTCCATTCGAACGGGCCCTTTTTCTTCATCAACTTGAAAAACGAGAGAGCGCATTCACCGAGTTTGGATATGAAATGCCCAGCGAGGTCACGCAGCCCGTGAGCTTCTGCATTTCCTTGAGGGTCTGTGGTGGGCTCATTCTTTCTATTTCCTTGATCTTCTCTGGGTTAGCCTCAATTCCCCTGTGTGACACCAAGAAACCCAGCAATTTGCCGGACAGAACGCCGAACACGCACTTCTTCGGATTAAGCCGCAAGTTTACTTTGCATAAGTTGGTAATTGTTTCCTCCAGGTCTTCGATGAGGGTTCTTGCCTCCCGCAACTTGACCACTATGTCGTCGACGTATGCCTCAGCATTCCTCCCGAGCTGCTTGCCCAGGGCGATGTGCATCAATCGCTGGAAGGTCATGCCGGCATTGCGCAACCCGAATGGCTTGCAGGTGTAGCAGTACACCCCGCACGGGGAAAGGAAGGTTGTCTTCTCGATGTTTTGCACCACCATCTTGATCTGGTGGTAGCCCGAGAAGGCGTCTAGGAAACACAGCAGGTCACACATGAAGGTGGAGTCCACGATCTGGTCGATGCGCGGAAGAGGGAAAGGGTCTTGAGGGCAAGCTTTGTTGAGGCTCGTGAAGTCGACGCACATGTGCTCCTTCCCTCCCTTCTTGGGGACGATGACTGGGTCGGCCAGCCAATCTGGGTGCCGCACTTCTCGGATGATGCTGGCTTCTTGCAGCTTGTGGATCTCCTGGATGATGAACGATTGCTTCTCCGGGGCTTGTCGCCGTGCGTTTTGTTTCACCGGACACACGCCGGGGCACACCATCAAGTGGTGCTCAATCACGTCCCGCGGGACGCCAACCAGGTCCGTCGCCTCCCATGCAAACACATCCTTGTTCGCACGGAGGAAGCCGACCAGCGCTTCTTCCTGGTCCGGTGGGAGGCCGGCGCCTATGGTGAAGGTGAGGCTTGAGCCCTCATCGTCGACCCGCACCTGCTTCGTCTCAGCCCGGTCCTGAGAGAACAACTGCTTTTTCTTCATGGGCACATCCTCCTGGATCTCTAGAGTGCCCTCCGCACTCGGTCGCGCAGCCGCTGCAGCTTTGAAAGCGAGCTTGAGGGCCAGGAGGGAATCCTTGGTGACTCCCACCACAGTAAGGATGCTGCTCCCCGGCATTTTGATGACGTTGTAGCCGGGGTGCGTCGCTGCCATAAACTTGGCGAGGGCCGGGTACCCGAGGATAGCATTGTAAGGGAGGCTGATGCGGGCAACGTCGAAGTTGATGAGCTTTGTGCGGTAGTTGCAGCACGTGCCGAAGGTGACAGGGAGGCAGATCTGCCCTAGGGGGACGACGGAGCCATCGAGCACCCCTAAAAAGGGCCTGGTGGGGGCGAGCCAGTCGTAAGGCACCCGAAGCAGGTCGAAGGCTTCCACAGAGAGGATGTTGAGGCCAGCGCCACCATCGATGAGGGTTCGAGTGACCGCCATGCTGCTGATGGTGGGCGTGCACAGCAAGGGAAGCACACCCGCACCGACCGTAGTCTTGGGGTGATCCCTGGAGTCGAAGGTGATGTTGGTCTCAGGCGCCGCCCGGCCCGAGGGAGCCCCTAACCATGGCTGGGCGGCTCCCATCTGCCGGAGGAACTGCTTGATGTGGCGGCTTGAGGCCGGCGCCTGCGACCCGCCGAGGATAGCTGCAACGGCATGGGGCACCGGTGCCGCGAAGTGCGCGACGAACAGGTCGCGCAGCTCTTCCCAAGAGGCCACCGAAGATTCTGGCAGGCTGAGCAGCCAGGCGCGCGGCACGCCCATGACAGCCATGGGGAGCCAATTCACCATGACCTTGTCATCGCCGCCTGCCGCCCAGATGGCCTCCGCGTACACCCGGAGGAACTCCGTGGGGTCCGCTGCGCCGTCGTACCGCGGCGGCAACTCCGGCCTGAACTTCAGTGGCCACCGCACATGTCGCAAGGCGGGGGAGAAAGCTCGAAGGCCCACGATGCCTCTGAACATGCCTGGCGGCCCGGTGGGTGGAGCAGCGCCTGCCATGGAAACCGCATGGCGCGAGCGGAGCGTGGCTGATGGAGAAGCGGATCTTCGACACGCCCCTACCTGGCGTGCCAAATGTCGGATTCAGGGCTCCGCAGACCCAAAGGAGATTCGAACTCTGGGGTGTGTGCGAAGAACTCAACCTATCCAGCCAACCAAACGCGTCGCCCTACAGCCTAGCTCGATGAACAAGGAAGAAGATGGACATGGCAGTTTACCCAGGTTCGGGCCACCTTGCGGTGTAAGACCCTACTCCTGCTTTGTGGTGGATTTGCCTCACGGGGGGCTGAGGATGAACTAGTACAAGGGAAGAACAACCTCACGAGGTCTGCTCTTGTGTGGGAGTGAGTTGCCCTTGGGTTCGGTCCCGATCGGATCCCTCTTTATGGTGGTGGCTAGCTTATACTTATAGTGGCCTCGTTCCTCTTCCCCCAAAACGAAGGTGGGAAGGGATCCCACAGTGGCCAATTTGAAAGGGGACAAGTAGTACATCTTATCCTGACGAAAGGTGGTCTTCGCCTGCAAAGCCTCTGGTCGTGATGCTGCGGTGGGCTCAGCGATGACATCCATCCTGCCGTCCTGGCGGTCTCGGTCTCATTGCACGGGAATGGAAACCTTTGGCTGATTCCTCGGGACCCCGCGCCTGCGCTTCCTCCTTAGCACCAAAGAGGAAACCTGCTCCTCTACGCTCGCTGGTGCCCGCCTGGCCTTTGCTGTCATGGCTTGCGTCACATCAACCTCATGAGGTGGGCACTTCGTGAGGCTTGGCTCCTCGCGAGGGTCTTGTCTTGAAGGTGCTGTAGATGGGCCGTACCAGGCCATTGATGGAGCCACGCCATGGGCCGTAGGCAGGCAAGTCTGGGTACCCTGGTTCCGAGAACGCCGACATAAGTGAATGTCTTCGCGCTATGAGGTCAATATCTTCAAACTGATTTTATCTTCTAAATCCTCTGAGAATGCATATGACCTCTCCTACTTCCCTCGCATATCTAATTCTTTCACAGGTACATGTCCATGGGTGAGTCTCTTGGTTCTCATAGTCTGAATCATTTGCAGACTACTTACAGCTTCACCTAGACTCTTCTGAAGCTAGTTCCTGTTTGACAAGCAAAGCTAAGCCAAGTATATTTGTGAAGCCAATGGCAGGAGGCAAATCTGCTAAGAAAGGGGGTAGACAACATCGTGATAATATTGCACTGGATCTGCCTCCAGATCTATATGAGATGTACAAATAAGATCCTGAAGAAACATATGGGGAGCGCAAATCACGCGTTCAATGGATTCGCAGGTACTAGGCAGAGCAATGGTTTCTTTACAATTTTGTGACCCTAGAGTACACTGCCAAGAATGGTGTGAGGCCACCGTGGGCAGATATTGTCTATAGGAAGCTTCACCCCAAGACTAAGGCTAAAGCCATACAGCAAGGCTTCTATCTTTGCATGGTGAGGCATCCAATGCCTGAAAACCTAGATCCATCCAGTCTGCTATGGTGTCGAGATTATGATTTATTTGAAGCCAACTATTAGTTCGACAGGGGCTCTGCTGCCCAAAATAAGAAGGACCTTCGGTTTGACTTAAACCCAGATCTAGCTGAGCCAAGGCCGGACAACTCACATGAGGCAGAAGCCAATCTAATTGGCCCCTATGATGATCGTGCTGCATATTTTGCCCACTTGGCCGAGAAAATAGCACTTGCTGAAGCTGCTTAAGAAGGAGCCCAACCATCTGCTGCTCCCCAATCCTCTAAGCCTATCAAGAAGGTGAAGGCTTCAAAAGCTGCCTCTGCACCAAAGGCTTCGAGAGTGAAGCCTCTGAAGATTGCATCTCCTGAAGCTAGTGTGCACTCAAAAGACTTGTCTCGGACCTCTGCAAAGATAATAGATATTGTTGGGTGTGCTCCTCCTCCTACCAGAATCCTGCATGATGACGGTGACATTATCAATCTTTCCAGTGATGATGATCTTGATGATGATGCATTGGAGCTACTGATCAAGAACAAGCAAGAAGAGGCTGATATCTTCAAGAACCTGCCTCTGTTCGATGCTGACATCTTAAACAACTTCATTGATGAATGGTTTGACAACCCTAAACTCTCTCTTGATGATCTTCAATTGCCCATTTGCATCAGCGTTACCTTCCAAGGTTTCGTGAATCAAGAACTTGCTATTGCTCAGAAAGTCATTGAGTAGAAGAACAAGATCAACCATGAGAAGGTTGTCTTTAAGATGCATGTAGCTAAGCTTAGTGCTTCTGATATTAAAAAATTCAAGATCATGACGACAGACCTCAAGGCTGAATTTTGGAGGCATCGTGATGAAGCCAAAGGATCACGTGAGCGCCTGAAGACCTATGCTGAAAAGTGTGTGAAGACACACAACGAGGCCTTGAAGAGTAATTCTCTTGGCCGTCCAGGCAGCGACCCCAAGCTTGCTGCGAAGAAGAAGTCTGACACTCCTACTCCTGAGGCTGCTCGGCAAGAAATGCCAAAGGTCATTTTCCCTTCTAGCATGATTGGTCTGACGCCTAATGCTCCATCTGTTGCTTCCGAAAGGAAGAGGACAAAGCAAGTAGAAGCTGAAGCCAAGAAGCGCAAGAGCCTTGAAGCTTCTGATGCTGCTCCCTCCCAGAAGAAGCAAAAGACAAAGTCTTCAAAGGCTTCACGAAGGGCACAAGCACCAGCGTCTTCATCTGCTCCTAAAGAGCTGTTGCTTGTGAAGCCACTGTTTGTTGCCTTGCCTGCCTCCTCCAACCGAGAACGTAGAATGGTTGTGCATGAACCTGCTATCACAGAGGATCATGTCACTATTGAAATTCCAGCTGTTGACTCCACCGCAACTGAAGACATTGGTCAAGAAGACAATGTTCAGAAAGAAGATGATGAAGTCCTTGCTTAGTTGACCCAGAACCCGATATCATCGCCTATGCCTTCGCATAGTGAACCCATTAGAATTGGCGGGCCCACTATGCAAATTGCCCAAGATGAGTTGTGGGAAGAGCAACACCGTAACTCCCCCTACATGAAGTCAGTACACGTACTCCACTAGCTCAAGTCACCACACCAGTGCTTGAGACACCTACTGCTACACTAGAAGATATGGAGAAGACTACGCCTTCCCCTCGTGCGTCGCCCTCATTCCGAAGGCTTTGCAGAGGCCCAAGGCCCTCTGTCTCTATGTCAAGTATCCCTGAAGAGGATGTAGACACCACCAGCTTAGTAGCACGTCAAGTGTTCCCTGAAGCCATCCCCTCAGATACTGTACATGAGTCTGAAGCCAAAGTGGCTGAAGATATTCTGGTTGCATCAACCGATGAGAATCAAGAAGAGGTACATGTTGAGAGTCCTGCTACTGACAACATTGCACCTGAAGTGAACGTGCCTAACCCTCCAGTTCTTGAAGCCAACACTGCTGCTGCTACAACCCAAACTGAAGCCAATGATGTTATCATGGCTGAAGCCAATCCGCCGCCTGAAGCCACACTCCACACTGAAGCCAATGCTGCCACTGAAGATGCTCGGCCATCCACCTGGAATATTGCTACTGCTGCACCTGTTCCGCATACCATGGACAGGGCATTCAATCATGAAGGAGAGCTGACCAGTGTCAGGTGGCCTGTCCTTAGACCTCCTGAAGCACATGGGCCACTATATGATTATCGTATTGAGCAAAGGCCTCAGACACAGAAGCCCATGCCAAGAATGCCAAGGCTTCCTTGTGTAGTTAGCATTGAGAGCTCCTTCAGTGTGTTAAGCTTTAGAGAGCACAACACTTTCTTTGACAAGGCTAAGAACCCCTACAAGAAGCCACAAATGTCTTCGGGCAGATTCTGGAGTCATTTGCAATGGAGCTACTACTCATGCATCCTGTACAACCAGGACAGAATCTTTCCACACAAGCGCCTCTGCTGTGACGCCATGGCTGGACTGCCATGCTTAGAAGAAGCCCTTGATTGCTTTCGTGATGTTGGCCTGCTCCCATTTGTTTTTGACTAGGAGCTTTGGAATGAAGAACTACTGCTCCAATTCTATGCCACATTGCACATGTCAGGCTACAACAGGGATCCGAAGACATGGGTCCTTGAGTGGATGACAGAAGATGTCTATCATGAAGCCAAAGCTCAAGATATTCTTGAGCTCACTTCCCTGCCCACTCCTGGTGATCTTTATGAGCCAGGTTGTTAGATGTATGAAAAGGAGCTTGAAAGCATCTTCCAGAAGCCAGCGACAAATATGAGCCAAATGTTGAGTGTGATGAAGCCATTGCCTGCAAATGCTGAGTATCCCACCCATTTCTTTGTCAATGACCTCAAGTACCTGCCCCACACCATCTACCATATTGTGAGGCATAGTCTGTGGCCAATCAAAGGGCACACCTCCACTGCGAAACTTGAAGGCACTATGAAGACTTTGGTTTTCTACATTCTCAATGGCATCCGCTTCAACACTCATGATTTCTTCATCAGGCAGTTGGCAGCTTCAAGCAGTGATCTCTTTGGCCTGAAATTCTATGCTCCATGGATTATGCGGCTGATTCAGCTTCGCTCAACTATCAAGCTTCAGCATGCGATCATGTTGTCTTCTTGCCTGAAGTGGATATGTCTCATGAAGCCCTCTATCCTGAGCCTGCTAAAGAACTAGTCCATGAAGACTATGCTGCCTTTCAGAGCTTCTCTGCTCCTCTTGAAGCCACTCATGTGCTGAATCCTATTGCTGCTGGTCCACTTGTCGGTTAGCTTTGCCTACCGCATCGTGCCAACACTGATGCGGCCGCCAGCACAGTTCCTCAGAGGGCTCAGGAGCGTGCTCGCGTACTCAATGATAGAGAACTTCTAGTTTCTCTTCATTAGAAGCATGATGGGCATCATGATTGGATGAAGCGTCAGATGCAAAGATTTCTTGTGGATGTCAATCAGATTCGCAACCTCTCCACCAAGAACTCATTTGTTACTCATGAAGCCTGGTGGCATGCTTGGAAGTGCCTCACCCTACTCTGTTCTGAAGATGATCTCATTGTAGATGGCTTCACAAAATGATTCAAGTTTGACTCCAAGCCTCTGTAATTAGCTCATTGGGGTTCTGCACCATCTATTGAAGACTCTGACCACTCATCATCCGCTCCAATCGTTGTTGCGTGAGTCATTGATGAGGAGGATGGCACCACTTCACCAGCTATGGCTTCACTGCACCAAGGCGCTGCATCAGGCCCCTCCGCATCGCCCAACTCCACCGTCGGCCCAGCTGCCCCACATCTTCACCAACACCTCTGGGGAACGCTTAGTCACCCTATGTCTTCATTCCTTTTTGGTCATTCGATGACAAGAGGTGGAGAAGCATATGGGTTGTTAGTCTTCAAATGGGTCCATATGGGTTGGGTGCCTTATTTTGTTAAGTTTTTGCAACTCTCGTTCATGAACAGATGATTTTTGAGTTGTAACACTTAAGTCCAGATGGGATGTCTACTACATTTTCTGCTACTTTGCTATGCATGGTTGAATGACAATCTTATGCGCATAAAATCATTCAGCAGACGCCCATTTATCACTGTGCATGTCATTATCTTCAATACATTTTTATATGCACTATGATTTGACTGCATGAACGAAGGGAGATCTCCACAAAGCAAAACCTGCCATGTGAATTTGCATTCAAAACAAAATTACTTATATGCACATCTTCAGGGGGAGCCCTTTTAACTTCATGAAGCCAATGACCACTTTCTTTAACTTTCACATATTTTATCCCCGTTGAATACTTCAACTAGTTTGTCATCAATCACCAAAAAGGGGGAGATTGTAAGTGCATCTAGTGCCACCCCTAGTTGGTTTTGGAGTATTGACGACAAACATGGTTGAGGGACTAATGTGTTTGTGAGATTCACAGGATAACATAGGTAGAAGTCCCTATTGATTCGGTTCACTCATCAAAGATGACCCCTAAAAATGTATGAAGACATTGAAGACAATGGTGGTTCGCGAAGACATCCATGTCGAAGACAATGACATGCGAAGACATCGCTTGAAGACAATGGAGTGCGAAGACATAGTTTCTTTCGTAATTTCATTTTCTTCTTCCTTGAGTCATAGGAACGACCGAACTATCAAGTGAGTTTCAAGTGAACAGAGTCAGAAAACTGACGTGCTGCTCAACCAAAATCCTATGTCTTCGAGTGAAGACAATGAGAGAAAATCTTATTGAGAGTTGGATGAGTCAGCTTTACTTGTAGCCCAAGTCAAGCTGCCGCGTGTGTTTGAAATCTGACCGTTGGACACGTGTCGGTTCCTTAGTGACCCAGGGTCATTTCGGACAAAGCATGTCAGGTTGCCTCCTGGCGATAAATAGCCCACCCCCTACACCATAAATTGGTGGCTGCTCAGAGTTAGTGCATGGCTTTTGTCGTTTGAGAGCAACCCACCTCCGAAGCCTTTGAGAGAGAATCCTTGCGAGGACAAAGCCCAAAACACCCAGAGCCCAAAGAGTGTTTGGCATCACTGAAGTCTTTCTGTCTGCATGGTCTAAAGACTTATTACACTTGAAGGCTGTGATCTTCCAGTCGGTTAGGCATCGCATTCTGAGGGTCCAAGAGTCATTGTGGATCGCCGGAGAACAAAGTCTGTGAAGGTTTGGAAGTCTACCTTGAAGACTTACCTGAGTGATTGGGCGAGGATTAAGTGACCTTAGCTCAAGAGGAGTAAGGTGAAGACGTGGTCTTCTGATTTTAATCTCAGCCTCCATAACCGGGCGTACAGTTGTCACGGCAACTGGAATTGGTCTACCAAATCCTTGTCTTCGTCTAGCAACTGGTTCTATCTCTTCACTCCTTACTTACAGTTCTGTCTCGTGAAGTCATTGCTTGCATGCTCTGTTTGACTTCATTGTGTGAAGACGTTCTCTCTGATTGCATATTTGGTTTCATACTGTCTTCCTATTCTGATCCACTCTACCTAGCTGATATTTTTTCTTCGTGCTTACTCTGTACTATTTCCTTGACTATGGCATGGCTAGTGTAGTTTATCTTCTGCTACATACTGTGTAGGTGTTATTTGGTTGTCTGTCTTCGAAGACATTGCCTGTCTTGAAGACTTTCATAAAAATCGCCTATTCACCCCCCTCTAGTCGATAACTAGCACTTTTAATCTTCTGGAGTTTGGATCTTTTGAAAAAACCTTGTATATACCCCTTCAAACTCTAACATAGCCCTTTCCCCTTACATGCTTGTACAGAAGAATGGTGCTTCAATTATAAAACATGCTATGGTAGAGAGATGGAATAGGTACTGAAGAATAGAAAGGCATGACATATTGCAATGTACTCCCTCTATACAGAAATAAATGTATGTATCTAGATGTATTTTAGTTCTAGGTGCATCCATTTTTATCCATTTCTGTGACAAGTAATTCGTACGGAGGGAGTATGATGTACAAGCTAGGGATACGATAAGACAACAGAGTAAAAGAAACACTAGTTGAATGTAAAACTATATGATAGCTGCAATAGGTACCACTACAAAAAAAAGACACATCCGTGATATTATGGCCCAAATGAAACTTTTTCTGTCATGGCTATGACACTTCTATGACAATAATTGTGAGAAAACACGTATCATCATAGATGTGGTGGGCTCCTACTTCTATGAAAAATATTTATGACAGAAAACGGGATTTTCGTCCTGGGCGGGCCGGAGACGCACATAAATGACATTCTTTGGGCCGTCCATGACGTAAAAAATCATGGTAGAAGTGAGGGCGAGGAAAATTTCAGGGAGTTCTTGGTTATGGTGGGTCGTCGGGCCGAGCGATGCAGTGTGGTTTGCGTGTTTCTCTTGTACGCACGTGTGTGCCAGGTGTTCGCTAACTGAACCCGAGCGAGGTGTTCGCTTACTGAACCCAAGTGATCGCACTAGCTAGCTAGATACTGAACACGAGCGATCGATCCCACTACATACTGAAGCCGACCGATCCCTTTGCTGCTAACTGAACCCGAGCGATTCCTACGCTGCTAACTGAACCCGAGCCATTCCTTAGCTGCTGCTGCTTACTAAAGCAGATCGATTGAGCCCCTATGCAACATGTAGCCGATTGGGTTGCCTCTTGATAAACAATGCCCCTTGCTGCCACGTGCGTGATACGTAGAAGAGTCGAGACGTGTAGTGAATCCAGTCGGTTGGTTGGTTGTGGATGAACAGTTCCCAATAGGGGTTGGATGAACAGGACCCCGAGGTAGTAGGCGTTTGCCGCTAGATGAATAGGACCCCGAGGAGGCCACCACTCCCCAGCCGGTTGGCGGTGGATGAACAGGACCCCAAGGAGGCTGGATGAATAGTAGTCGGTGGAGGATGAAGGAAGTCAACGATGGATGAATAGTAGCCCGTGGAGGCTGCTGCGAGGCAGTAGACGGTGGATGAACTGTACCCGTGGAGTCCCATTTTGCGGTACGCCACACACCTCACGATGAACAGGACCCCATTTCGACCATAGGCGCTCGAAGAGAAGTCCGTTTCCTCTGTTTACGGTACGCCAAACCCCCTGATCAACAGGACCCTGTTTCGACCATAGGCGGTCAAAGAGAACTCCATTTCGTCCATTTTGTGGTACGCCAGACCCCAAGCCAATGAACAAGGCCCTGTTTCGACTATAGGCGGTTGAACAGAACTCTGTTTCCTCCGTTTTGCAGTACGCAACACCTCTCCCGATGAACAGGACCCCGTTTCGGGTGTTCCGTCCAAGTTGGTTGGATCCCAATGAACAAGATGTATTCTTACCCAGTTGGTTTCCCCCGATGAACACGACGCTATTTCTCTGTTCTGACCCAGCCGGTTGGCTGCCGATGAATAGGACGCCGTTACTGTCGTCTGTTGCCTGTCCATGTACACGAGCCCTTGATGTACATATGCGAGAGTACGCGTCTTCGAGACCCCGCCCGTATGTACGTACGTGGTCGTGTTTTTTTGCCATGTGGATATACATATGTGTACACAATTTAGATGGGATTGCCTGAACTACTACCTCGGGGGCTCTACTATGACACGTGCCGCTACTTACTCGGCCATGGTTAATCCTTGCAGAGAGATCGATAGACCAGTATGTACATACACATTCGCGACCAGACAGACAACGCTACGTACGCTTCGACCGGGTGGGTCCTAGGTGTTAGGGAGGATAAGGAGACACTTCCTTGCGTGCGAAGATATAGCTGGTGGGTCTCAGCTGTCAAGGGGAGGATCTATTTTGTTGCGCGTAATAATGAGGCACTTCCTTCCCTGCGAAGATGTAGCTTGTGGGTCTAGCTGTCAGCCTCACCCCATACAGTCCTCTTCTGATGGCTGTTGTTCATTGACCACATTGACCACGCGGCGTCAAGAGCACCAAGGTAGTGGACGATGATGAGGCGAAGGAAGGGATGGCGCAAAGCCGGGGTAGACGTGATAGTGGATGCACACGCGGAGGGGAGTACGAGGGTTGACTAGTTCGGCTGCGGTGTGAGGCTGCTATCACCGGAGAATAACAGGAGGTGTGGGTGAGTAGAGAGAAGGCCTGGACAGTGGTGGGATTAGGGTAGGGCGGTGAGGCCTGCGCGACAGCATAGCCGGCCACGGGAGGTAGGAGCAGGCGGTCCCGCCGGTCCTGGTTTGTGTGGGTGTAGCAAGAAGATCAGAGATTGAAGAAGCAACACGGCCGTTGGATTAACATCCAACGGTCACTGATGCTAGAAAAGTTTGCTGACTAAGTTTACAAAGCCCTGCCTATGCATCAAATTAGTAGGCCCACAAGTCAGCCTCCAAATCTGGTGGCCCCAGTTGTCATGGTGAGGAATCATAATTTTTCAATTAATAAGGAGGTATTTCCTTCCATGCGAAGATATAGCTGGTGGGTCCCAGCTGTGAGGGGGGAGAAATCACTTTTCTCGCGTAATAAGGAGGCAGTTGTGTGCGTCCAGCCATGAACCATGTGGGTCCCTACTGTCAGCCTCTCCATGTACATCCATCTTCTGATGGTTGTCATTTATTGACCATGTTGACCACGCCGCGCCGAGAACACCAACAAGGTGGATGACGGCGAGGCCCAGGAAGGGAACGACCCGGAGCCGGTGAACTGATAATAGTGGATGCCTATGCTGAGGGGAGTTTGAGGGTTGACAAGTTTCGCTATGGTGTGAGGCCTGTGTTACCAGAGAATAGCAGGACGTTTGGGTGAGTAGAGGGATGGCCTGGCCAGCGGTGGGAGTAGGAGGAGGTGGTGAGGCCTATGCGGCAGCGCAACCGAGCATGAGAGGCGAGAGCAGGCGGTCCCACCGGTGCTGGATTGGGCAGCTGGAGCAAGAAGGTTAGAGATTGAAGAGGCACGACGGCCATTGGATTGACATCCAACGGTCACTTCTGCTAGAATCGTTTGTTGACTAATATATAATAAGTAAAAAATTCTTGCATACGCGTCAACCTAATAGGCCCACAAGTCAGCCTCCCAATCTATGGCGGACAACATGTAGCCCATTTTCTATGTTTTAATAATTTACAGCTCATTTGCAAATTCTTATGCAATTTATTGCAGGCCATTTTCATTTTGTTGACCAGGACCAGGGTTAAAAATTTAAACGAAATTTTGCATATTTCGGTGGGGTCCAAACTATTTTCAATCCTGAAATGTACAGCCAGATTTAAAGTAATTTCAAAATATGTTTAAATTAGGTTAAAACCCAATAGATTTAGAAATCTGAAAATGTGAAAAAATTCAGAAATTTGAAAATACTCCCTTCGTTTCTAAATATAAGTCTTTTTAGAGAATTTAATAGAAACTACAAACGGATGTATATAGACATATGTTAGAGTGTGGATTCACTAATTTTGCTCTGTATGTTTCCCTTATTGGAATCTCTAAAAAGACTTATATTTAGGAACGGAGGGAGTAGTTTCCAATTTGTTGTGTGTTTTATATATTTAGAGCCCATTTCATATTACTTTTAAGATTTGCAGCCGTCTTGAAAGAGTTGCAGCCCAGCAGGGTGGAGAAAAATAAGTTGGCTTGGTTTGGTTAGCCTGGATTGGGTATTCTTTATAATACAAAATTGGCTAGCCATTTTTACAAAGAAAAAAAGTTGGGCTGGTCATGTGGTAAACATAAAATAGAAGCCTGGGCTAGACGGGCCACAGCCCGGTTGATACCCTGCTGCATCTCAACAATAACAAAAAAAACCTGCTCGAGTTGCTAGGTCCCAGGTGTCAGCTGCTCTTGTGCAATTCTCTTGTCTATTGACTATACGCTGACAATGTTGTGGGTCCTAGATGTCAGCAAACCACTAGGAGGATGCATTTTCCTTTTTGCTTGTAACAATGAGGAACTTGCTTGCGTACGGCCATGGACATGGTTGGTCCCTACTGTCATCCTCTCCACATATAGTCCTCTCCTGATTCCTCTCATTTGTCGAGCATGTCGACAATGCCAGACGGCGTGTCAATGTATAAAACATGGGTATTTTATACCCTTACCAATGAACAAACGAGTTGCAGCTCCCCTGCCAAATAAGGACTGCCGAAAAATTGCCAAGACAAAAACTCAAGACAAGATTGATAAGCTATAAAGAAGATTGTCAAGCAAAGAGAGCCGCTCTTTGAGAGATCAAGGAGCGCATCAAGAAGACCAAGATTGAGCACCGAAAGCCCTTGCCGGCAAGGCTAATCTGGCAAGGGCGGAGGCCTGACAAGCTCCGTGGACGGTAAGCTCTTGCCAGCCGCCAGCGCTCCACCTCATTGGGCAGCTAGTCACTAATCGATGAGGTGTCGAGTTCGCAGGTAGTTAGGTGGGATCTGTCGGGCACATGGCAGCATGCTGGAAGGAGGTTTACCTTTAATGACAGCCATCCAGTGGGCGTGTCAAGATTACAGGAGGCGGCTGATCAAGCGGTGCAACAACCTTGCCGGGGTTCCACCTCCTCACGACACCTAACAGAGCATTTAATGCTTTTTTCCTAATCTGGCAGAGTTAGGTATGATAGCACTGTTTGTTATCTAATCAGCATGTAGTTACTATTTTGCCACTGTGGTATCCCCTTAAGCTATAAAAGGAGAGCCAGGGCAACTTTTACATGGATTGACCCTTAGCACAACTAAACGCGTAGCTGCTCTCCTCTCGGACCTTGCCGAGGGAGCGCTCCTTGTACTTGTGTTCTACACATACACCCAATACACAAAGTAGGAGTAGGGTTTTACACCTCTCGGTAGCCCAAACCTGGGTAAATATCCCTGCACACTCTGTTAACCTTGCTCTTTGCGCTCATGCATCTCCCTAGCCGAACCACAAAGGGGCTCGATGGCCCCGTAGATGGTCGTTCCACCACGACATCTTTGGCGCGCCAGGTAGGGGATCATTGGCGAGAACCAGGATTAGTAGATTGCACGTTGATTTCGTCATGCTTCATCACCATCTTCATCATCAATGGCGCTCAAGAATAAGGGAACCACGATGATGAAGCCCTCTACTTATAGAGTTCCTTCGCACGCGTCCGCGGGCGGTGCAGGGGGTGCCACCGCTGTGGATGACATAGATGCTGCGGTTGGCACGACCGTCGTACGCGGCACGGTCGTCATGCCAACCACGGCAGGAATAGCAGGTGCAGGTGCCGGAGGCGATCATCTTGATTTACCCTCTGGCGAGAACAACCACGATGGTGTGGGCAGTGCGGACGGACAAAACCCGCCTCCTCGACACGCCGGTGAGCGTAGCCACCGGAGCAAAATCACATGGTCAAGCGCGAGCAAGGATCTTCCCACTGCAACGATGAAGAGCAGCACTGCTGGGCATAGACAGCCGCGCCCGCATGGCAAATCGCCTATTGATTAAGTTCAAGATCCTTAGGCACTGCTTCCGCCATGCCAACCCGCTGCCGCGCCTGAGCTGCAGTGGCAAGATCACAATGGCGCTCCTGCTGGATCTGTCAGGAGTCAAGCAACATCGCGTTCTTCACCCTAGGCTCTGCCGGCAAAAGCAGCAGAGGCAATGGCACGAGCAGACAAGTTGGATTAGTGGATAGCCACTATCTAGAGCTTGATTAGATTCGCTGAGTCAAACAAGTCATAGCAGGTGGAGCCCTCATGGCGCCCGCGAACAGCACCAGTAGCTCAAACTGATGGCCATGTTGTAGGTGGTGCACCAACCATGCAGTCATCTCCACGGCAACAACAGCAACACCAGTAGCCACGGCGAACCCAGCAAACTACAGAGCCCGACGAAATGTCGATGGCCTCCTCAGGTCCGGAGACGTGGCAAGATCAACGTCAAGTGCTGCGAGACAGACGGGTCGAAGATGCACGTACCACCATTGAATGATGCCAGGAAACACGTCGTCAATCTGACGAGCGCAACGGCCCAGTTGTCGATGAGCCTATGCCCGTTGTTGGCGGGTATCTACGTTACGAAGTAGGGTTCCCCGCTTAAACACGTGAGATGCAGCAAGTTCGGTGGCCGTCTGTCCAGGCATTCAAGCCAGATGTACTAGAAAATTACGACAACAAATTGAACCCGACAGAATTCTTGGGTATCTGTACGATTGCCATGCAAGCTGCCCGGGGAAGAGATGAAAAGATCCTTGCCAACTACTTTCCATTGGTGCTCAAGCCCAATGTGAGGTCTTGGTTGATGAATTTGCCAGAGAACTCTATCTCCTCGTGGTCAGATCTGTGCAACGAGTTTGTTGGTGCCTTTACCGGAGGCCCAAAAGGCCCGGGGCGACCCAGTGACTTGCAAGTGATCCCACAAAGAGAAGGTGAAAACCTGTGCATGTACCTATAGAGGTTCAGCCGTGTGCACCTCAGCATACCTGATGTTCACCCGGCAGCTATGATTGCCGCGTTCCACATGAGCATGCGCAATCGAAAGATGCGGGAAAAGATGAACGTACGGTTGCCGAAGACCGCCAACGAGCTGTATACGTTGGCGGACAAATGCACACGAGCTAAAGAAGGGAGAAGGCTTCCCGAGGAAGACGCCAGCGCTGAAGTTGATTCTGAGGATGACGACACCACCACCCCAAAAGGAAAGGCTGGAAGTGTAATAGAAAGCACAAAGGCAATGCAGTTAAGGCCATGGAAGGATCCGGTAACTCCAGCCCCGCAAAGAAAACAAAAACAAAGCTCCGGCAAGGAAGCTGCTGCATGCGCTGATTGCTAAGTAGCTGCGGCGGGTGAGAAAGCCGGCAAGTCTGACAGGCCATACTATAAGATTCACCATACCAACGGTCACGACCTCCCGGAGTGCCGACAAGTCGAACAGCTGGTCGAAAAGTAGAAAGCCGAGTATGAGAAATGCGACAAGGAGAAGGGCCAAGATGGTACTGGTGGATCTGGAAAGAAGGGCCGCGGTGGCCTAGGATGGCTCCACGGCCAGGACAGTCAGCAGAAGGAAAAACCTGCTAGAGGCCGTGAAAAGAAAGAGGAAGATGATGAGAGTGAAGAGGAAGATGATGATGAGTCTAGTGAGCATGAGTTCCAGAAGGCAACAGAAGCCATGTGTATTGACGGGGGTGCATCTCTACATTCCTCTCACCATCAGCTCAAGCAGTGGGCGCGTGAGGTCAACGCAGCGGAACCAGTGACAAATGCCCAGAAACCCCTCAAGTAGTCACACACACCTATCCACTACTACAGAAATGCTTATAGGTAGGACATCAGTAGTAGCGCTGGAAAGTAGCAAGCGCTGCTGCTTATTAGCAGTAGTGTTGTTCTAGGGCAGCGCTACTAGTAACTCTTTAGTAGTAGCCCTGGAAAATAAAAAGGTGCTACTACTAAGTGGGACCAGACGAGGCCACCGACGCTAGCTGTAGTAGCAGCGCTGTCCAGAATACATCACTACTACTAAGATTTTAGCAGTAGCGCATTATTTGACAGCTGCGCTACTGATAATGGGCCCCACTTAATAGTAGCGCTTTTCCTGGAAAACGCTACTACTAAGTACCATAGCAGCAGCGCTACTAAGTACTAGTTGCGGCTGGTGCCACCTTTTCACCCCCCTCTCCCCCTCCTCCCCCCTTTGCCCTCTCTCCCTCTCCTTTCCCCTCTCCCCTCTCCACCATTGTTGCCCTTCTTCTCTCTTCCTCCTACCTCTCTTCTCTCCCCATTAATGCCCCCTCCACCATAACTCTCCTCCATAAATGGCCTTCTCATATCTCTCTCTTCCTCCTACCGCTCTTCTCTCCCCATTAATGTGCCCTCCACCATAACTCCCTCTCCATTAGTTAGCTAGAGTCATCTCTCCTCCCCAACAACTAGATCTAGCTAGCTATTTAGCCATCCACACTTTTGATCCCTATAGGTAGCGAAAGGCCTCATCTAACCGTGCTTAGTCTCGATCTCTCGGGAGATAGGTAAGTAAAAAGTTGTGCATTTCAAGAATGGGGAATATGTGTGTTTGGGATATGGAGAGATTTGTGCGAGTGACATGCCCCCGAGTTGCTTATGTTTTGCCGAAATGTCGATTTATTTCCGTTTCAGTGAATTTCGAGCAAACTCGATATGTCCTATTTTTAGGCAAGGTCATGCCAAATTTTTATATGACTTTGATGCATGCATGCATTTTGTTTGTAACCCTTTTGCTTATTATACCATGCAGTCGGTCATGAAGGTGATTGATGGAAGGTGGAGCGATACATGCAATCTGTGGTGACGGACATGTATGCAAATAATCGGACTAGGATTAGATGTCCGTGTACAAGATGCAAAGAAGGAGTCCTTTTGGACCCTTTTGATCGTGGCAGTTTGAAGGCGCACCTGCTGATGAATGGTTTCATGGATGGCTATACTCGGTGGATAAGTGAAGATGATGATGATGAGGACGTCCACATGGCAGGGAATAACGACATGGGGCTAGACGAAGAGATGACCGATCGACACAAAGACGATGGCGCCGGACATGGCGGCGGGGAAGAGTCCGGAAATGACGGCGGCGGAGAAGATTCCGAACACGGCGAAGAAGAGTTCGGACATGGCGGAGAAGAGGCGGCGGTCACGCTGCAGTCTTCGATGCTACTAATTGCAGTCGTGCATGACCCTCATGTTCGAGACCTCCTTCGCAAGAGTACGACTAGCGAGAGAGCTGCTTCTAGAGAGGAGGCCAAGCTGGCGCAACTTGAAGTAGACTCGAAGACTCCATTGTATGACGGTTGCGATCCTGAGGTGACCCACTTGAGTTTCACGCTCGAACTTCTAAAGACGAAGGCCAAAAACAAATGGACAGACAAAAGCCTCTATGAGCATTTGAAGTATCTACATAATAAAGTTCTTCCCGCGCAGAACCTATGTCCTACTAGTGTCGAGGAGGCCAAAAAAATCGTTTGCCCTTTTGATTTACTGCACATTAGGTACCATGCATGCATCAACGATTGCATCATTTATCGGGGGGAGCACGCGGAAAAAACCAGCTGTCCTATATGGAATGCTTCTCGATACAAGAAGGCAGGAAACAAAGCTCCTCAGAAAGTTGTATGATACTTTCCGATCACTCCCCGTCTGCAGCGGTATTTCCTAGATCCTAGGGAAGCAAAGCTCATGCGCTGGCACGCAAAGAGGAAGAAGCCCGATGATGGAGATGACCCGAAGCTGAGACACCTCGTAGATGGTAGCCAGTGGAGAGCATTCAATGTCGTATATGGATTTGCTGCAGAAGATCCAAGGAACATCGTGCTTAGTGTGAGTACCGATGGCATGAATCCGTTTGGAAACCAGAACACCAACCACAGCACATGGCCCGTCTTTGTATGGATGTACAATCTCCCCCCATGGAAGTGCATGAAGACAAAGTACATACACATGAGCATGCTGATTCAAGGGCCGAAACAACTGAGAAATAATATTAACCTGTATATGGGGCTTCTGAAAGAGGAGCTAGACACGTTATGGAAAACACCAGCATGGACATGGGACGCCAGCAAAGGAGAGTATTTCCATATGAGAGCCGCGCTGATGACGACGGTGCACGACTATCTTGGTTACGGGTACACCTCAAGCCAGGTGTGCCACGAATACTACGGATGCACGGGGTGCATGGATGATACAACATCTCAGCAGGTTACGTCAACGAAAGATGGTGGGTTTGGGAAAATCATGTACATGGGGCATCGTAGATGGCTCGAGAAGGATGACCCATGGAGAAAGCGTGGAGATCTATTCTACGGGTTGGCTGAGCATCAAGGACCTCCACGTAAGAGGAGCGGCGCCGAAATCAACGAGCTGTTGAAAAACTGGGAACAGTGCCCCGCGCCGGGAAAGATGAAAAAGGCGCCGGAGCCACTGCTGAAGGTATGGAAAACGAGGTCTGTTTTCTGGGACTTGGAGTACTGGCCCAATCACGACATGCCTCATTGCCTTGATCAAATGTATATCACGAAGAATGTCCTTGAGAGCTTGCTTGGCACACTGATGAACATGCCGGAGAAGACCAAGGATGGGCCGAAGGCAAGGAAAGACTTGGAAGATTTGAAGATCTGGAAAGATCTCCACTGTAAAAAGTCGACGAAGGAGATAGAGACGGAGACGGATGAGGGGGAAAGGGGAAGAAAAGTCAACAATAAGGAGGAGAATTATTGCCCCCCTTCTTGCTTCACCTTAAGTGCGAAGGAGATTGATCAATTCATCAAGTGCCTTATGGGAATCAATGTCAGTTCCGGTTACTGTGGGAAGATAAGCAGATTTCTAGACACCAAGAAGAAAAGGTTCAACGGGATGAAGTCTCATGACTGTCACGTGATGATGATGCAGATACTCCCGGCTGCCATTAGAGGGATAATGGACAAGCACGTCCATGTCACACTTACTATTCTCTGCAACTTCTTCGACATTATCTCTCGAAAGTCCATAAGTGTGAAGCAGCTCCGAAGGCTACAGGAAGAAATCATTGTCATACTATGTGAGCTTGAAATGTACTTCCTGCCCGCGTTCTTTGACGTCATGGTGCATCTGTGTGTCCACATCATGGACGACATCATCGACCTCGGGCCGACATTCCTTCACAGCATGATGCCGTTCGAGAGGATGAATGGGGTCATCAAAGGATTCATTCGTAACATGTCCCATCCCGATGGGAGCATTGTCCAGGGGTATCTGACGCATGAGTGCATCTCTGTCGGTGTCAAAACCGGCCGATCTTGGGTAGGGGGTCCCGGACTGTGCGTCTGAGGATCGAAGGTAACAAGGGACAAAGGGAACATGATGTTTACCCAGTTTTGGGCCCTCTTAATGGAGGTAAAACCCTACGTCCTGCTTGATTGTATTTGATGAGTATGGGGGTTACAAGAGTTGATCTACCTCGAGATCGTATTAGCTAAACCCTAGATGTCTAGCCTATGGATATTATGATAGCCTCTACGGACTAACCCCTCTGGTTTATATAGACACCGGAGGGGGCTAGGGTTTGTACAGAGTCGGTTTACAATAAGGAAATTACACATCCGGACGCCAATCTTGCCGTCCACGTAAGGGAGAGTCCTATCCAGACACGGGGAAAGGCCTTCTACTTTATATCTTCACGGCCCATCAGTCCGGCCCATGTCACATAGCCCGGACGCCCGAGGACCCCTTAATCCAGGACTCCCTCAGTAGCCACCGAACTTGCCTTGAATGACGACGTAGTATCCGGCTTATGTCTTCGGCTTTGCAAGGCGGGTTCTTCATTTGTACTTTGGATTGATGACTGTCCGGCTCTGACCTCGATGTGCTGCTTTTATGATTCTTTTCTGTAGTCGCTTTGATTTCCGCGCGCCGGGTGAATACGAACAGCCTGTGATTTTTTGCAAATAAGCCCCTCACCATGCTCGGACAACATCTATATAAGGAGAGCTAGATCCCCAAATGCCATCTCATATCACGCAACAGAAAGACCGTCGAGATTAGCTGCGAACAAAGCTTTCCAACATGGCCAGCGCTCCAGGCTCATCCTCGAGTCCTCATGGCCCTCAAGAGGGTGATTGACAGAGTTGTTCCGTGCCTTATCTTTAGCTGAGTCGACTCCAAACGCAGGGCTACCTTCCCCTCGCGGATCTAGTCCCTGTTCGAGCGGGATTAGACTCAATTGGCAATGATGTGATGGCTGAGAATTTCCCCAACCCCAACAAGGAGGAGAGGGTGTGCTTCGTCCCCTTTCTGCTGCGGGGCCTAGGATTTCCAATCCATCCCTTTCTCAGGGGCCTATTGGAATTTTACGGCATCCAACTGCACAACCTTACCCCATGTTCGATTCTCCACATCTCAGGTTTTGTTGCCCTCTGCGAACTGTTCTTAGGCATCGAGGCCCATTTTGAACTATGGAGGAAGTTCTTTTGCCTTGTTCCCCGCCATCGGGGAGGCTCTATTTTTGAAGTGGGTGGTGCCGAAGTATGGCGTATAGCCGGATCCGGATACCTCATAGGAACTCCCAAGGAGGTATACTCTCAGTGGGCTTCGGAATGGTTTTATATAGACGACATCCCACTGCCGGACCCAGTTTGGCGCGGCCTTCCTGAATTTTCCAGTGCTCCTTTAAAGAAGCGCTTCAACTGGCGTCCCCGAAGACCCAAGGAGGAAGACAGTGCAGAAATAAAAAGGTTGGTTAACAAGATCAGGTTATTAGCCCATACCGGGCTCTCAATAGTCGAGGTCATGGCTATTGCAATAAAGAGGTGCGTCCAGCCTCTTCAATCCAGAGTAACTCCCTTATGGTGTTATAATGGAGAAGACGACGCTGCCCGTTATAGACGGAAGGGTCCGAATACCCCTGCCGAACTGGCCACAATCCTGGCCGATCTGTATAAGGGTTAGAAAGAAGACTTCCTCCGCTTAAACTGCCGGGAGGGCTATTCCATGTACAACCCCATAGAATGGGTAAGATTTCGATTGTCTGCGCTGCTTTATTGCTGTTACAGACACTAATCAACTTTGCCCTTTGTTACCAAAAAATAGTCATGGAGGAAGATGATCGAGGACGTCCACTGTCCCGCTCCACAGCCAGAGAATCATAGGCATGATGGAGACCCTGGCTTTCACGAGGATCCAGACATATACATAGAGTTCGATGATGGGGTATTCTATCAAGCGAGCCTTGATAGCTTAAGAGTGGCTATCAACGCCGACTACCCCCGCCTCTATCCCTTCTGCATCGTAAGTATTCGGAGGGCTCTTGAAAGGAAACCCTTATCTGCACCTTTGCTTATTATGCCATTCCGGACTTTTAATAGGATCGGCGTTCGGCAGACCGTACCTCCTCGAGGGCGGCCCCTACGCAGGGTAGCCGTTCAAAATGAAAGGGGACCAGGGGTGCTACAGAAACCCCACAGTCTTCCAAGAGGTATGTCCACTTAATACATGCCTAGGCATGAGTCCGGATTGTTTAAAGTCTCCTTCTTATCTTTGATGTCAGGAGAAACACGCGGCAGACGGTGGGCAAACGCCCTACTAGCCGAATGTCCGCCAATCCGGTGCCGGACTCACCAACTAGGATGAGAACCGAGGCAATGCCAGATCCGAATCCTCAAGAGGATTCGGACGACGTATCTGTCACAAATTCCGAAGTGAAGAGTGTGATGAATCACCGTCGATTAAAGGAAGCCATGCGTGCCCTGGCTTTTTCCGAGCAAGAATTTACCGCACTCAACACGGTGGATGCATATATCCGAGCTGCTCGAGACGGACTTGCCGGAGTCACTCAGCTATTCTCAAAGGACATACAGGTAAGTGTTAATGCAATTTTGGATAGTCATATGCCAGTAGCCCCCGAGACTTGAAGTGGTGGGGCAAACCGATTTAAGGATCGATATACCCTGCAGGTCCTTAAAGAAGAGAACACGGCGCTAGCCCAGGAGCTGAAAACAAACCAAATGTAGCTGAACACTGTTACCGCCGAACTGGCGGAGATAAAAAAGAGTGCAATGGGTGCGTCCAGGGAGGAAAATCTTGAGGAGGAAAAGGACAAACAATCCGAAGAGATAGAGAGACTGAAGGCTCAGTTATCGGCCGCTCAGAGAGAAAATGAAAAACTGAAGGGCGGCATATTCGGTATGTCTTCCTCTGTTATTTAGAATCTCCCTAGGTGCTCATGTTGAATCCATAATTCAGAATATCATGACCCTGTTTGCCGCAGGTCTGTTAACTGGTAGGCCAGAAGAAGAAGTATCCGGATTTCAAGGCGACGTGCTAAAGGAGCTGTCCGCTGTACATGCTCGGGCCCGGAAAGCCATGAAGGGTATGGTGAAGGCATTATGGCCATCCGATACCCCTCCAGAAAGTATGGAGGGCTTGGCAAACCTGTTCAAAGGTGCCCGACGCCAGTTTGAGCTATGGAAGACATCCGCCTGCCGTGAAGGCGCACGAGAAGCCTGGGCCATGGTGAAAACATGCTTCACCAAGCTAGATCCAAATCATATGGCCCGAGTGGGACCACAGGGACCAGATAGGAAAGAGATTCCAGTGAGCTTGGTGTATGACCAAGTAATGATAGCTGCGAAGTATTCGCAGGAAGACTGTAGGTTAGACAACCTTATAGATGGAATAGATAAGGAATAGGTATTTGATGCAATGTATTAGAGTACGTTATGATCAACCTATGCCTTTATCCGAACATATGAAAAAGTTTTTGTCATCGCAGGCTTTCGGCTTTTATCCTCCGGACCCAAAATGGTGGAGTGTTTCCAAATACTATTAGGAATGAAAAGAAACATTCACTATGTCCGGAAACTAGGCAACCCAGTCATTGTGCTCGAACAGACAAAAAATTGTAGTTTAGGATGTATGTTATATTACATATGTAAGAAACATCTTCCAAGGAAAATAGTTCCGTTAAGGGTTCGCATGCAGTAATTATGCGTGCCGGGGTTTTGGTCCGTTATACGGAAAAACTGTCCCACAGTATTTGGAGTGGTCACAAGAATGTAACAATCTGTCATTTGATTGCCGACCACTTATTCTCTTAAGAATGCTAGCTTTCGGCTTCACCCGTCTGAGGTACATGTCCGGTGACCCGGTTGTAACAATCGCAGAGGTGCTCCCTTTATGCCCTAGCCGAACAATCGGGAACGTAGGGCATAAACACAGGAGCAAGGCAACCCAGCTTGGCAAAAACTTAAGTCATAGAGGTGCATATAATGGCAAAAAGGATGTATATGAGCAAACGACATTTAAATTTTGAGCTCCAGGCTCGAAATAATAATAAGCTTCGGTTAAAGAAGCCCCCAGTCATGGTGGGATGTATACATTTTAGGATGTTTTACCCTCCACGTGTTCGGCTGATCCGAACACATCCTGGGAATCGTATAGAAACGAGAAAACAAAAACAAAATGAAGAGGAGAAAAAAAAGGAAAAAAAGTATGACCAAACTTATGCGTAGAATCTTCGGAGCCGAGCAGCGTTCCATGGATTCGGCTCTAGGCGGTTGTCCGATGCATTACGAAGGCGATAGGCTCCTCCAGTGAGAACTTCATCTATAATGAAGGGACCCTCCCATTTTGGTTTGAGCTTGTCCTTCTTCTCTGGGATGCGTAGAACGAGTTCGCCGACATTATAAGTCTTGGCCCGCATTTCTCTGCTTTGGTACCTCCGAGCCTGCTGCTGATAGAATGCGGAACGGGCTTTTGCAACATCGCGCTCCTCCTCCAAGCCATCTAGGTCGTCCTGCCGATCGAGCTCGGCTTCTCTCTCTTCATACATGCGCACTCTAGGTGAGTCATGAATAATGTCGCAGGGCAAAACAGCTTCTGCACCATACACCATAAAAAGGGGGTGTATCCGGTCATGCGATTGGGCGTGGTCCGCAGCCCCTAGAGTATGGAATCGAGTTCCTCGACCCAGTGCTTATCTGACTCCCGTAAGGATCGCACGAGTATGGATTTGATGCCGCTCATTATCAGGCCATTAGACCATTCGACCTGACCATTTGTTTGAGGGTGATATACGGAGGCGTAGTCGAGCTTGATGCCCAAGTTAGCACACCAAGTTTTCACCTCATCGGCTGTGAAGTTAGAGCCATTGTCGGTAATGATGCTATGAGGAACACCATAACGGTGTACAACGCCGGATATAAAGTCGATCACCGGTCCAGCTTCAGCCGTTTTTACTGGTTTGGCCTCTATCCATTTAGTGAATTTATCCACCATAACCAGCAAATATTTCTTCTTATGGATTCCCCCTTTAAGGGGTCCGACCATATCCAGCCCCCAGACCGCAAAAGGCCAGGTAATGGGGATTGTTTTTAAGGCAGTGGGTGGCATGTGACTTTGATTGGCGAAAAGATGGCATCCGACGCAGCGCTGTACAAGAGCCTGTGCATCTGCTCGGGCTGTAGGCCAAAAGAAACCTGTACAGAAGGCCTTACTTATGAGGGCCCGAGCGGCGGCGTGGTGGCCACCGAGACCGGCATGTATTTCGGCCAAGAGCTGCCGTCCCTCCTCTTCAGAGATACATCTTTGAGGAACTCCGGTTGTACTTTTCTTATAGAGTTCTCCTTCATGAACCTTGTAGGCTTTCGAGCGTCGAACTATGCAGTGGGCCTCATTCTGGTCCTCAGGGAGCTCCCGCCTATTAAGGTAGGCCAGGAAGGGCTCGGTCCATGGAGCAATGACAGCCATGATTACATGGGCGGAAGGTGTCATTTCGGTGCCCGAGCCCCCGACGATATCAGAATTGTGTTCGGCATCTGAGGGTATGATCGGCTCCGGACTAGTATTGCCGCTCTCGTCCTGCCATACCACAGATGGCTTGAAGAGCCTTTCCACAAAGGTGTTAGGTGGGACGGGGTTGCATTTAGCGCCCATTCGGGCAAGGATGTCCGCTGCCTGATTACTTTCTCGAGCGACGTGATGAGACTCGAGCCCCTCAAACCTAGCTGATATTTTGAGTACAGCGTCACGGTATGCCATCATCTTTGGATCTTTTGCATCGAAATCTCCATTTATTTGGGATATTGCGAGGTTCGAATCCCCACGCACCTCTAGGCGTTGAATGCCCATGGAGACGGCTATCTGGAGACCGTGCAGTAGTGCCTCGTATTCGGCTGCGTTGTTGGAGTCCGTACATTATTTGCAATACATAGCGGACTGTGTCCCCAGTAGGGGAAGTTAAGATGACACCGGCTCCCAACCCGGCTAACATTTTAGAGCCGTCGAAGTACATTACCTAGTTGGAGTATGTGCTGTACTCTTTAGGGAGTTCGGCTTCCGTCCATTCGGCGACGAAGTTGGCCAACACCTGAGATTTAATAGCTCGGTGTGGCTTGTATGTTATTTCAAACGGTAAGAGCTCGATGGCCCATTTGGCTATGCTGCCGGTGGCATCCCGATTATTTATGATATCATTGAGTGGTACTTCAGATGCCACCGTGATCGAACACTCTTGAAAGTAGTGCCGTAGCTTCCGGGATGCCATAAAGACCGCATACGCTATCTTCTGGTAGTGTGGGTATCGAGATTTGCATGGTGTAAGGACCGCCGATACATATTATACTGGTTTTTGGAGTGGGAATTTATGTCCCTCTTCCTCTCGTTCGACAACGAGCACGGCGCTCACCACCTGGTGGGTTGCAGATATGTAGAGCAACATAGGTTCACCAACGCTTGGTGCGGCGAGGATTGGGTTGCTTGCTAACAAAGCTTTTATTTCTTCCAATCCGGCTGTTGCCTCATCCGTCCACTTGAAGTGGTCGGTTCGTCGGAGTAGGCGATAAAGTGGCAGTGCCTTTTCTCCCAATCTGGAGATAAAGCGGCTCAAAGCTGCCACGCACCCAGCTAATTTTTGGACCTGCTTTAGGTCTGTTGGGGTTGCCAATTGTGACAGGGCTTGGATTTTTGCTGGGTTTGCTTCGATTCCTCTGTTGGAAACAATGAACCCGAGTAGTTTACCGGCTGGAACACCGAAGACACATTTTTTTGGATTGAGCCGTATGTCATATGTTCGGAGGTTGTCGAATGTCAGGCGTAGGTCGTCCACCAATGACTCGACATGTTTAGTCTTGATGACTACATCATCTACGTATGCCTCCACTGTCTTGCCAATCTGTTTCTCCAGACATGTTTGAATCATGCATTGTTAAGTGGCGCCAGCGTTTTTGAGTCCGAACGGCATGGTGTTGAAGTAGAAAGGCCCGTATGGGGTAATGAATGCCGTTGCAGGCTGGTCAGACTCCTTCATCTTAATTTGATGGTATCCGGAGTATGCGTCGAGGAAACACAGTGAATTGTGTCCTGCAGTCGCGTCAATGATTTGGTCAATACGGGGCAGCGGGAAGGGGTCCTTAGGGCAGGCCTTATTAAGGTCTTTGAAATCGACACAAAGGCACCAGGACTTATCCTTCTTCGGTACCATGACTAGGTTTGCTAGCCAGTCCGGATGTTTGATCTCCCTGATGAACCCTGCTTCGAGAAGCTTAGCTAGCTCCTCCCCCATAGCCTGTTGTTTGGGTTCGGAAAATCGCAGCAGCGTTTGCTTGACTGGTTTGAACCCCTTTATAATATTGAGGCTATGTTCGGCCCTTCTGCGTGGGATCCCGGGCATGTCCGAAGGGTGCCAGGCGAATATATCCCAATTTTCGCGCAGGAATGCTCTTAGTGCGGCGTTGATTGTTGGATCCAGCTGTGCTCCAATGGAGGCTGTCTTGTTGGGATCCGTCAGGTGTACTTGAAATTTTACTATTTCGTCTGCTGGTTTGAAAGAAGTGGACTTCGGCCTCTTATCGAGGATTACATCATCTTTGTCCACTGTGGAGCGCAGAGTGGTTAGCTCCTCAGCCGCTAGGGCTTTGGATAGTGCCTCAAGGGCCAAGGATGCCATTTTGTTTTCGGCGCGGAGCGCTATATCCAGATCACTGGCGATGGTGATAACTCCGTTAGGCCCTGGCATTTTGAGCTTCATATACCCGTAATGGGGTATGGCTTGGAAGCGTATGAAGGCGTCTCGCCCCAACAGGGCGTGATATCCGCTATTGAAAGGTACTACGTGGAAGAGCAACTCTTCGGACCTGTAGTTCCCTGGCGTGCCGAATACTACATCAAGTTTAATTTTCCCCGAACATCGTGCTTCACGACTGGGGATAATCCCTCGAAAGGTGGTGATGCTTTGCTCGATGCGACTCTTGTCCATTTGCATTTTATCGAGTGTGTCTTCATAGATGAGGTTTAATCCACTGCCGCCTTCCATGAGCACCTTGGTGAGTCGAAAGCCATCTACAATTGGGTTTAAGACCAAGGCGGCAGGTGCTCGGACTGATCTGGCCCTTGGTTCATCGTCGGCAGTAAAAGTTATTGCCGTATCGTTCCAAGGATTTATTGCGGCTACCTGGTTAACTTCGGTGAGGTCGTGGAGCGCCCTTTTGCGCCGATTATTTGAAGGAAAGGTCTCAAAGACCGTAAAGACATTAAGGTCGTCATCCTCCGAAGAGTGCTTCTCCGGGGTGGTGTTGGTCAGGATGGCCTCGCCACTTTTAGCCACCTGCCGGAGTACCCAACATGCCCGAAGGCTATGTGTTGGTTCGGTATTCGGTGTCGTGTGTATCTGACACAGTTTGCCGAGTAGTTCGTCAAGGACAGTCCTATGCCCTGTGAAGGGTTTTATTTTCTTGTCAATGAGATGATGATCGGGTGCCCCGTAAGGGTGCATCCTTTTCGCCCGTCCAGTGGGCTGCTTAAAGGCGGGAGGTTCCCACTGGGCCATCTGGGCTTTCCAGGCGCTTTCCATTACACAGTACTTCTGTATTATATGTGCCAAATCTGCAAAGTGCAATATGCGGCGGCGGTTGAGGGCATGGAGGATTCCCTCGTCTGTACAGTTGCGGCAGAAAACTGAAACCGCGTCCTCGTCGCAGCAATCTTTAATCTTGTTTTTAACAAGGAGGAATCTGGCCCAGAAGTGATGGACCATTTCCTGAGGTTGCTGTTGTACATACATTAGGTCACATACGTCTGGAGGACCTGAATTGCTTGGGGAATATTGCTTGTGGTGGGTGGGTGGGCTAAAATCCGAACCCCAACCCACTGTCGGATCCGGAGTTTGAAGAATCTCCGAGGTCACTGGTCTAGGATCAGGAGGGCCCTGGTGACTTTCGGGCTTAATGCCAGATTCTATGTTCGGAGGACATGTGGTCTCTTCCCGATGATGGGTATCCGGCTCGCAGGGCTCGGAAATCCGAACATAGTTTGTTACCAACTTAGGAGGGGAAGTACTCTCGGCTTGTTCCTCCACGACCGCTACCAGATGGGTGATCGTCGGGGACTTGATTTCCCTCTGATCGGGTTTAAGCCCAATCTAATCATAGTCTGTTGCGACCCCCAAGGCGGCGATGCGATCTAGCAGTTCGTTCAAGGACGAGACATCTGCCGGATCCATCTTTTCGGAGTGTTCGAGGCCGATGCGGAGATGATGTTTGGCGATTTGGGGGGCCGTCTTTGGCTCAACAGCCGAGCGGGCGCCCATGGTAAAACTGCCGAGTTGGAGGATCTGTCCCGGAGCTAGGGCTCCTCCAGAGGTGATGTTGTCATTGATGACAAGGCAAGCCATCGATCCTTCCGTCGACGACACAGAGGAACTCTCAATGAAATCACCAATGTCGGTGTCAAAACCGGCCGATCTCGGGTAGGGGGTCCCGGACTGTGCGTCTGAGGATCGAAGGTAACAAGGGACAAAGGGAACACGATGTTTACCCAGGTTCGGGCCCTCTTAATGGAGGTAAAACCCTATGTCCTACTTGATTGTATTTGATGAGTATGGGGGTTACAAGAGTTGATCTACCTCGAGATCGTAATAGCTAAACCCTAGATGTCTAGCCTATGGATATTATGATAGCCTCTACGAACTAACCCCTCTGGTTTATATAGACACCGGAGGGGGCTAGGGTTTGTACAGAGTCGGTTTACAGGAAGGAAATTACACATCCTGACGCCAATCTTGCCATCCACGTAAGGGAGAGTCCCATCCAGACACGGGGAAAGGCCTTCTACTTTATATCTTCACAGCCCATCAGTCCGACCCATGTCACATAGCCCGGACGCCCGAGGACCCCTTAATCCAGGACTCCCTCAATCTCCTTTTGCGAGAATTATATAGGTGTCAGAGACCCTGTTGTTGGTTTGCCATCAAGAAGCACGATGGGAGGCTTGGAGGAGAAGGTGACAACAACGGCCTGAAGGAATTGCACGTGGACTACTCGGATCGACGGAACGACTTTGACAGGGCTAACTTAGTAGTGCTACAACACCTAGATGTGGTAGATGATTATGTGGCACGGCACAAAGAAACCATCGCAAAGAAGTACCATGATAAGGGGATGCTCAAGACGGACGATGAAGTTACTGTATTGCACAACGCCACTTTCTTGCGTTGGTTCAAAGAGCAAGTTCTTGAAAATCCCCCGGAAGAGGGCAGTTCGGACGGATTGCTCATACATGCCTTAGCACATGGCCCCGCGCCCAAACTCGCGACCTATCAGTCATACCATATCAATGGGTACACGTTCTACACGGAGGCCAAAGACATGGACAGTGATTACTAGAACTCTGGGGTGACAATTGAATGCGCGACCGATGCCAACGGCACAACTGAAAGATTCTACGGAAGGGTCGAAGAGATCTGTGAGCTTGACTATGCTGGAATGCATGATGCGACGATGTTCCGTGTTAGATGGGCTAAGGACGTCGTAAGAGAAAACAAGTATTTCACTACCATGTCTATACCCAACGCGAAGAGCACTACCGTGAACGTTAACATCATCACCAAAAAATGAGCCATGGGTACACGCTAAGCACGTGACACAATGCTTCTTCATAACCGACCCGACCAATCCCAGCCATGTTGTCATGAGGAGAGGCAAAAGGAGCATCGTCAGAATGGATGGAGTCGCCAATGAGGAAGACTATGGCCAATACGGCAACCTGATGAGGGAATATGATGATGACGATGAAGCATACGTGAAAAGAAGAATCAATACTACATTACCTAAGAAAGATCGTACTCCATGGTTCCAGAAAAGTCACAAGGAGGGGCTCAATTATTCGGCAACGAACAAGAAAGGGAAGAAGCTCAATGTGAAACATTGTCGACGCAGCTGAGAAACCATCATTTATATATATGTATCTATTTTGTGTACGCACTTAGGTAACCGTTATCGGTCAGTGTATGCATGATTCCGGTGATATTCGCGCAGTGTGGGAGGGAGACACCTTCGTCAGGAGAAAGAAAAAACAAAAACAAAAGGTAGAAAGCAATACAAAAGAAAAAGAAAAGTAAACAGAAAAGAAAAGGAAAATAATAAAAATAAAAGGAAACTAAAAACTAGAAAAGGAAAATAATAAAAAGAAAAGAAAACTAAAAACTAGAAAAGGAAAATAGCGGTAGCGCTGGTTCGGGAACAAGCGCTATAACTAACTTAGCTATAGCGCTGGACCCCAATCCAGTGCTACTGCTATTTGTATTTTAGAATTAAAAAAAAATTGGAATAGTTAGAAGTAGCGCTGGTTTAGGATCCAGCGCTATAGCTAAGTTAGCAGTAGGGCTGGTTCCCAGTCTAGCGCTACTGCTATTTTGAGTTATCCCCCCCCCCCCCCCCCCCGCGCGGGCTCAAAATTTCACCAAGTCATTTCCCCCCTCTCCTCCAACCTCTCCCCCTACTCTGTCGCCGCGCCAGCCGTCGCCCTGCCCGCTGTCGACCTCGACGCCGGCCGTTGCCCGAGCCCTCCCTCGACGTCACCGTCGTCGCGCGGGCCTGCCCTCGACCTCGACGCCGCCGCCCTCTCCCCTGCCCGCCCTTGACCTCACTGCTGCCGCCCTCTCCCTTGCCCGCATTCGCCGCCGACCGCCCGAGCCCGTAAGCCTCTCCCTCTCCTCTCCCCTGCCCTCCTCTCTCTCTCTATGATGAACCCTAGGTACTATTAGCAAAATTAGGACAGATGAACCCTAGCTACTGTTAACTAAAGATTGTTATGGAAATAGACATAACAAAACATTGATTCAAGTTCATAGGATTCTAGATAGTCAAAATCATCATGTGTATTTTAGGGTAGTACCAAATTTAGCAAATTTAGCTAAATTAACAAAAAAATTAGCTATAAAAAATAGGAGAAAATTATTTGTAGCTAGGCAATTTATCAAAAATAGTAGCTCCCTAAAATTGAAAAATCAGTGGACTTTTTTAGCTATAAATAAAACAGTGGACTTTTTTAACTATACATAAAAAATAGTAGCAAATTGCCTAGCTGCAAAAATGCACTAAACTAAAAAACTGTATCACATTGCACTAAAAAACTGTAGCAAATTTTTAGGAGCATGATATAAAACCCTAGATGATGTTTTAGGAGCATGATATGCCCTGTGGTAGGGCAGTAGCAGATTAGTTTAGGGCAGTAGCAGAGAGAGAGAGATCATTTAGGAAAAAAAACAGTAGCAAATTAGTTTATAGGGCAATTTAGTTGGTTAGGGCAGTAGCAGAGTTTTAGGAATTTTTGTAGGTATATATAATAGCAAATGTTTAGTGAGGTTATTTTGTAAAGGTTTTTGGTTTTTGAAAAGACCACTATTTTGCAATGTTTAGTGAGGTCATTTCACTCTATGTACTTGCTTGAATGATATATTTTGCAAATGATATATGTCATTGATGTTATATGATTTTGCAATGTTGGTTGAATGTCGAAGAATATCCGAGTGGCCTATGTTTTGCCGGAATGTTGATTCATTTTCGTTCCGGCAAATTTTAGGTGCTCCATATGTCCACTTTTTAGCAAAGGTCATGCCAAAAATTTCCATGATTTTCGGCATGACTTGTGCTAGAAACTAGGACATATGGAGTGCCCGGGATTTGCCGGAAGGGGAATGAATCAACATTCCGACCAAATATAGGCCCCTTTTTTCTCTTCATTATATCTTTTATTTACAATTGTTGAATATGAAACATGTCTAGCCACGCCGAAGCCGGGGGTTCTGCTCACCTCAAAGAAGACCCCATCGAGGCAGCAAATCATTATTTCGATTACCTAGACGAACACCAGATGGGGGTGCATGGTGGCGGCAGTGGCACCAACCCCGACACCGACGCCGACACTGGCACCGGCACCGACACCACCCCCGAGACCGGCAACGATGCTATCGTAGCCGGTAAAGCACCGAAGCAGAAGAGGTCACGAAGACCAAACGTGCTCGGCATCGGACAAATTGTGGTCACGGAGATGCACCCCAAGAAATTAGAGCGAAAGGCGCCGGAGGAAGCGCGCTCGTGCTGGGGCAATCAACTAGGATGCATCCTCAGGGAAACCGCCAACATCAACGACGAGAAGTTGAAGAAGATACCATATATGAAGAACATGCTCCTAAAGAAGTTGCACAATAGGTTCCTGTTCCCCGGCCGGGATGAAAGCAAAGATCCGTGGGACGACGATGCCATGACAAAGATAAACGACAAGGCGATGGTGACATTCACCAACGACTTGTCCGCCTGAAGAGTTTGGGTGAAAAAAGTGATTGCGAAGAATGAACCGTGGTCCAAGATTCATGCTGATAATCCATCAATAAAGGAAGAGGACTTAGAAAAATTCAAGGAGACTTGCGCTAAAGAAGAAGAAGTCAAGGCAAGGTCGGAGAAAATGAAGGCGCTCCAGGCCAGGAACACGCTTCCCCACAGCCTCGGAAGCCATGGTTACGAGGGGAAGAGGCACGTATGAGCCAATGAGGTCGCCGAACGTGAAAGACATGTCTTGTTCGTAGGCCGATGATACCCCGTGCACCCTAGTCTACGACATCAAGGGCCAGAAGGTGGCCGTGGGAAAGGCAATGATCGTGAAGCTGAAGGACTGCATGTTCCACAACTGAGAGATGCCCGATGGCGTCTTCAAGGTTAACGTGGCCAGTGTCTTAGCGGGCTTTGAGGATTGCCTCCTCCAGTACCAGTCAATGATGAGGAGACCCCTAAGCGGATTGGCGCATGCAAGAGCTGGTTCTTGCCTTGGCCGAAGACTCTTCTTCGTGTCGAGGCGCCCAGTATCACACCAACGACAGCTTCTCAAGAAGGTATGAACACCACCCACCTACCAAATTACCTGCACCTGTCGTGGCGGGTGATAGCGGACAACGCGAGGGAGAGCCTCCATTAGTGCCAGATGACGTCGCCCCCGTTGTCGAAGAAGCAAATGCTGATGATGACATGGAGGAGGATGATGATGACCCAGACAAGTATTTCAATACCACCTATGATGATGGAGGATTGATGGCTCAAGACGATGAAGACTCAGGCTATGATCGTGGAGATGATGACTTGATGCTGCCTGATTTGCCGGAGCCGGAACGTCCTAACGCAGAATGCAAAAAGTCTCTCTTCAAGCGATCCTCGTAGGAGACACCTCCAGATGCCGCCTCTACCCAGCAACAACCCGAGGGCCATCCACTGATTAGCCCAACAACACTGGGGGTGGTGGTTAGGGAAGGTATGGTGGGCTCACTCCCGCCACCCGCCAAGAAGCAAAGGAGGAGACCGGATAGGAAAGGCCCTAAAGGCGCCAGAGCTGCTTCAAGCAGCCAGCCGCCTCTGAAGCCCCGGGTGGTAGACAGAATACCTGTCGAAGGTGCGAAGCGTTTCCATGTCGCCGGCGACCCGATCCTACCTGCGAAAGCGCTAGAGCACATACTGAACAATGATCTAAGGAGACTCCATGACGATGTGCTGGCCATAGAGAAAATCCTTCTCATCTCGGAAAAACCAGGATACCCGCTTTACGCGGCTCAGGTGCCAGGTGGGAAGTTGTACGTCGAGAGATGGCCCGCGGATAAGTTCATCCTTCGATTTGACTACATCTATGACATGTTCCACATGACCAAGCTGGATTTCCAGTTCATCTGCATGTATGCGCTGTATCTGAACTGCTTCATCAGGATCAAGAACATAAAATATATCTGCGTCGCGGACTTGTACTATATGCACAAGAGCTCCTTGGCAGTCTGCAAAGAGCACCGTGACTATGCGATCAAGTATATCGGTGACTTCATGATCGCTAATAAGGACAAGGAAGCAATTCTCCTGCCTTATCATCCCACGTAAGTCATCCGCGCATATCCTTTTGTAAGTTTTAATCATTCTTTTGCAAGCATGGAGGCTAATTTGAGGTGTACTTAATTTGCGCAGCGGGGGGGGGGGGGGGGGACGCCTTCCTCATCATTCTGTACCCAGAATACTCCCATGCTATGTACTTGGACTCATCGAAGAACATCAAGAAAAAGGATTACACGCACATAAAGAGTGTTCTCGATAGTGGCCTATTCACCTTCAGCCTGTCTGGTGGATATATCAAGGTGAAAAAGCATAGGAAGAATGGGCTGGCTTTCAGCCATAAGACCGACTTCTGCTGCATCCAGCAACTGTACACCAGTAAGGCTGATGGATTCTACCTCATGCGTCACCTGATCGAGTACAGAAGGGATAATCAACACCTTCACATGTTAGCTACTACCAACGATGCCGAGATTGTCAACTGGGCCACAAGCATAGGAAAGACACCGGATCATCGAATCCGAGCTGAGTTTATCATGTACAGTGTGAACTTGCCCAAGTGATCATGAAGCAGGTCCTCGAACCAACAGGGATGTTCTACCATGGGCCAATCACACGGGATGATGTCCGAGCACTGCTACTCGCTCAGCATCTGGACCTGAAGCCTTTCAAGAAGCTCGGGTGCTTCCTCCCTGACTATGAAGATTGGACCGCCGACATGGAGGACTGATTGTCGATGATAATGTGTCACTACTGTCTTTCTATAGCAAAACTTTGAATTTATGCATGACGAAACTATGTGATGTAATTAAACCATGGTCCTGAACTAGCGTAGATCACTCTAGTTAATTAGTTTGGGTATGAGGAACTTCGTTATTTATGTTTACTATAGGTTGCCTGTATTTTGCTAATTATGCCTCTTTGTTTTCTTAAGTACATTATGTTGCATATTATCGTTCAATTCATCAGCTGACGATGCAGGTACATAGATCAGAGATGGCGAAGGACTACTACGCCGTGTTCGTTGGGAGGGTTCCGGGAGTGTACGACTGAAAGCACAAGTGCTCCCTGGGTGATTTTGGTAATTAATGTCAACATATCTCTTGTTGGACTAATACTTTCATCTAGTATATTTCAGATGAGTTCAACAGTGGAGTGGCAGGACAAGAGGATGTGGAACCCCTTCAAGATGCTAAGGTCACATATTGGCAAAAGCTCAAGACTCTACATTTTCATTTTAGTGATCCAAGAGCACAATGAGTCCATAGGAAAAGCCAATACTATTAAAAGGGGATGAGGTGTTGCTTAATGGCTTGCTTGCTCAAAATGCTTAGTGATATGCTCCAAAAGCCCTCAACCACTTTCTCATTTCCACATATGTCCTAAACATAAAGTCAAACTCGGCCCCACCGATTTGATGTATCCGGCGCCACTGAGTTCACTTGAGATAGCCACTGCCAGAAGCCCTAATCAGTTCGGTCTTACCGATGGGATCTCGGTCTCACCGAGATGGGCTTGCAAACTCTCTGTTGCCTACTGCAATTATTTCGGTCTCACCGAAATAGGTAGTCGGCCCCACCGAGTTTGCTTGGCCAACTCTCTGTTTGCTTATTACTAAAATCGGTCTCACCGAGTTTGTGTAATCGGTCAAACCGAGATGAGGTTTTACCCTAACCCTAGCACATCAGTCCCACCGAGTTGACCTTGTCGGTCCCACCGAAAATCCTAACGTTCACATTTTGAACTGAATCGGTCTGACCGAGTTTCACTATTCGGTCCCACCGAGTTTGGTAAATTGTGTGTAACGGTTAGATTTTGTGTGGTGGCTATAAATAACCCTCCACCCCCTTCTCCATTTGTGAGAGAGCCATCAGAACGTGCCTACACTTCCACTACTCATTTTCTGAGAGAGAACCACCTACTCATGTGTTGAGACCAAGACATTCCAATCCAACCACTAGAATCTTGATCTCTAGCCTTCCCCATGTTGCTTTCCACTCAAATCATCTTTCCACCATATCCAAATCTATGAGAGAGAGTTGAGTGTTGGGGAGACTATCATTTGAAGCACAAGAGCAAGGAGTTCATCATCATCACACCATCTATTACCTTTTGGAGACTGGTGTCTCCTAGATTGGTTAGGTGTTACTTGGGAGCCTCCGTCAAGATTGTGGAGTTGAACCAAGGAGTTTGTAAGGGCAAGGAGATCGCCTACTTCGTGAAGATCTACCCAAGTGAGGCAAGTCCTTCGTGGCTGATGGCCATGGTGGGATAGACAAGGTTGCTTCTTCGTGGACCCTTCTTGGGTGGAGCCCTCCGTGGACTCGCGCAACCGTTACCCTTCGTGGGTTGAAGTCTCCACCAACGTGGATGTACGATAGCACCACCTATCGGAACCACGCCAAAAATCTCCGTGTCTCCAATTGTGTTTGCACACTCCAATCCCATCCCTTTACATTCTTGCAAGTTGCATGCTTTACTTTCCGCTGCTCGTATACTCTTGCCATGCTTGCTTGAAATGTATTGTGAATGTTTAAACTTGTGCTAAAACTCCACCTTAACTTGAAGAACTTAAAAACTGCTACTTTTCTTTGTTGAGGGTCTAATCAACCCCCCTCTAGATACCTCTTCTTGATCCTTTCAATGACCACTAGCCAGACGCTCAGGACCAGGTGGACAAGTACCCGGGTGCTAGCCACAGAGGGTTCAACAGCAGAGCCAAAGCGGAAAGTAGTTACTTGAGGTGGGCGCTCCGGCAAGAGCGGGAGCGAAACCGCCGGTGCCTCAAGAAGTACTACATAGTCGCGCTCTTGTTCATGCTGATCACTCTTCTCTTCTGGATCATGGTTTAGATAGAGATGATGAAACTTGTGTGTGTGCCATGACCATGCAGTTGCATTTATTCGAGACATGACATGACTTGTGTATTGCTATTTTCGAGATGTGATGATATTTGTGTTGAATGATGATGATGATGGTATGACGAGACTACTGTATGTGTATGATATGATGAGAATAGTGTATGTTTATTATGATCTGATGAAACTACTGTATAGAGCCTGTACAAGTACATCACAAATACGTAGAGGGGGTATAAATCTGTGAAAGCAGGAATACTAGCAGCAGCGCTGGAAGGCATCTAGCAGCAGCGCTGGATTAGCAGCAGCGCTTGCCTTTCTGCAGCGCTACAGATAGTTAGCAGTAGCACTGGTCAGGGCAGCGCTACTGCTAACCATACATACCAGTAGCACTGCCCTGACCAGCGCTACTACTACAACTTATCTGTAGCGCGTTAGCAGTAGCGCTGGACCCAGCGCTACTGCTATAGTTATTTCAAGCGCTACTAGTAGGCTTTCTCCTAGTAGTGATCATTTTCGACGCCGAGGACCACCCTGATTGCACAACTGCAGTCGGGTGCTTTCTATTGTTGGTTTCACCAATGATCCGCATCCTCAAGGTCATGAAAGTGCTAGTTGACAGTGGGGCTGGCTTGAACTTGATTTCTCCAGAAGTAATCGAGAGGCTACAAATTCCTGACGAAGAGCTCGAGAAAACTGGGAAATTCCAAGGAATCATTCCAGGAAGGAGCCAACCCAATGGGAAGATCACACTATAGTGACGTTTGTCAGGGAACTGAACTACATAATAGAAAAGGTAGTGTTTGATGTTGTCAAGATCCCTTTGCCGGTTAATGGAATTCTTGGTCGTCCAGCTCTGGCTATGTTTATGGCAGAGTCTCTGTCGGTGGAACAAACCCTGGTGTATGTTGCCCTGACTGTACACAGGCTCAAGGGCAAGGTTCCAGCATCCAAGACAAGGCCAAGCAGGAGAGATAGCTCTTTGAAGAAATAAAGGGAAGATCAAGAAGACCAAGACGAGCCTAGACAACAAGATATCACCAAGGGAAAAGCCTTCCTTGCCGGGCAGGCGAGCCTAGTCAGGTCGAGGCCACCCCAAGAGAAAGTCCCAAGACCTCCCTGGCAAGGGTTGCCGGGACACTAGCAGCCTGCTATCCTGCCAGGGTTCCACCGCTCCACCTCACAGTGACGCAAGTCACTTATCTGTGCGGTGTCGAGCCCCCAAGTGAATAAGTGGCAGTCATTCAGCATGTGGCAGCCATTTCAAATGAAGATCACCCCTAAATGACACCCGTCCAGAGGCGTGTAACGCAGGCAGGCAATAAGGTGGTTGAATGGCACGGCAAGCCTTGCCGGGCTGCATCCACGATGTGACACTAAGCGGTGCATTTAATGCACCTTGTCCTGTCTGCAGAGTTAGGTATGATAGCACTGTGGCTATCTAATCATTGGATAATGACTGTTTTGCCACTGTGGTAACCCCTTGACCTATAAAAGGAAGGCCGAGGCAACCTTAGAAAGGATTCAAACCCTTGTACACTCATACACGCGTAGCTGCTCTCCCCAAGGCGACCATGCCGGGCTTGAGCACTGCGCGTTTGCCACAGTCCTCCACTCAATCCACCAAAGGAGGAGTAGGGTTTTACGCCTCACGGCGGCCCGAACCTGGGTAAAAACCACCCGCGTCACTATTGCCATGCTATTCTACGACCTCCGCTCTTTGTGCAATGTGCCCTTCCCCCTTGTCGAGCCACAAAGGGGCCGATGGCCCCATAGGTGATCGTGTTGAACCATGGCAGTCTCATTATTCCTATAACACGTTGAAGATGCCAGGGCCAATGGGTGTCATCTCCATCAACTCAGGCAAGAAAGATGTAGTCATATGCGTGGATAAGCTTTATAGGGATGAAGTTGCAGCAAAGGCTACCAAGGTAACAACTCCCGCAAAGAGAAAGAAGAGCAAGAAGCCTAGCAAGACATCTAGCAAGAATTCGGGAAGTGCACCTCCTTAGAGTGTTGCGCGCCTGTTGAAGGTTTGCTGAAAAGCTCTGCCAGCAAAAAATCCAAAGCCACTCCTCCTGCGACGAAGAAGGTGCCAGCAAAGGAGGATGGCACAGGCGATAGGTTCATCGTCAGTGCCACCCTTGATAGTAAATAGGAAAGCGCATTCATTGCCTTCTTGCGGGCGAATGTTGACGTGTTTGCATGGCAACCGTCTGACATCCCCGGCGTTCCCAGCGAGGTAATTGAGCACCACCTTGCTATATGTCCCCATGCTTGGCCCGTCAAGCAGAAGGTCAGAAAGCAAGCTTTGGAACGGCAACAATTCATTGCAGAAGAAATCAAGAAACTTGAAGCAGCTGGTTTGGTTAGAGGTGTGCTACATCCAACTTGGTTAGCAAACCCAGTTGTAGTACGAAAGGCAAATGGGAAGTGGAGACTTTGTATTGACTACACTAACCTCAACAAAGCATGTCCAACGGATCCTTTTCCCTTGCCGCGTATCGATAAAATTGTAGACTCCACGACTGGCTGTGATTTACTCTCTTTCCTCGATGCATACTCCGGGTACCACCAAATATTCATGGCTAAGGAAGATGACGAGAAAACCGCATTCATTACTCCATGAGGCACATATTGCTTCGTGAGTTTGCCTTTTGGACTAAAGAGTGTTGGTTGAACGTTTGCAAGAGCAGTCCAAATTGGTTTTGAACCACAGCTGCATAGAAATGTGGAAGCTTATATGGATGATATAGTTGTCAAGACCAAGGACAAATCGACCCTCATTCAAGATTTGGAAGAAACATTTGCAAACTTGTGCAAAATCAACATAAAGCTCAAACCTGAGAAGTGTATGTTTGGCGTCCCTATTGGGTTCTACGGTAGGGTGCGTCAACTGCAAATTAAAAATTCCTACGCGCATTCAACCAAGAACATGCTACGGGAGATAGACCATGGATCGTTTCCACTAGACGCGCAGTGCCGTGAAGCGGAAGAAGAGTTGGGGCAGCGTGTCTGCATAGTTCGTCTCCTCCTTGTCCGATCTCCCTTGAACAGCCGATCGTTGGATCCCGCATACTAGTTCGCCAGAGCGGCACAAGTGCACCGCCTCTAACGGTATTCATGCGTGTACAAGGAACACCATGCGGCGGACTGCTAGGTCCGATCACATAGCCGGCGGCGAGTGGTGGTGGCTATTCGCAACACATGCAAAACCTAGTGATAGCACTGAAGCGATCAACCAGATGAGCATGCCGCACCTCCACTATATATAGGCGTTCGTTGTGGGCTCAACACTTGGGCCTCGCACGGACCCTAAAGCCCAAAATCTGTTCGGCCTGGATCCAAGTCCGAGTAGGATCACCTCTGACTCGTGGAGTCTGATCCAGACTCACAGGTTCCTTCCCTTAAGCGCGGGACCCCTTAGGTTCAAGTCGGCTTGGTCGCAGGTCAGATCACCTCTGATCTGCTTGGTTGGTAGCGGCCTCTAGCAAGGCATGCCAACCACCAAGTAGACAATGAAGACGGTTGGCGAACCTATACAACATGTCACACTTCTGTTCCCTTTGCCACACGATATATGTTGTAGGGCTCAAGGCGAGTCTGTCATCCTTGTGCTAGCCCGACCTCTTTCTCGTTCCAGTGATGCTGACCACTAACCAGATTATCTCATAATCCCTATTGCATGGCCATGCTTATCTTGGTCGGATCACACGAGGGGCCCAGAGTATATCTCTCCTGATCGGAGGGGCGAATCCCATCTTGCTCGACCATGTCTCACAGCATGGGTCCAGACAAGCCCGAAACCTACCTTTGTAACTACCCACTCACGGAGTAGCGTTTGGTCAGCCCAAAGCAGGTCGGTCACCATCCCGAGTACATGCGCCAGCTCAGGTCTTAGGACAAAGAACGTATGTTGTACTAGAGACTCACAGATGACATATCGCTGCGTCTCATAGTTGGGTCTGTCCGACTCGGACCTTATATCAACTCGGATCCGACTATGTCGAATCCGACCAGACCCTTCCGAGTCCATATTATCCAGTTACATCCAATGCTCCATGGCTAGTGAGACCAAGCCATCGACCGTGTCATATGCTAGTCTAGTCGGCTGCGCGTCCACACAGCCCTTTCGACTAGGGACCTTTTAGGACAGTCATCATACAATGTATAGTCCCACAAACAAGTCACGTACTTGCTGATACACATCCTTGATAACGTCCAAGGACTTTCTTTATTCATAAACATATAGGAAATATCATCATACATGATTGCCTCAAGGGCATATCTCCAACAGTCCCATCTGGCAAACTTCTCGGGTTCTTTATATCTCAACGTGGAATTGACGCCAATCCCGACAAGATTAAGGCAATTGAGAAAATTCAAGCGCCTAAAACCGTCAAGGATGTGCGGCGTCTTGCCGGCGGTGTAGCTGCTTTAAGTAGGTTCATTTCAAGGTCCGCTGAGCGCGCCCTGTGTCGGTGCCAAAACCGGCGGATATCAGGTAGGGGGTCCGAAGCTGTGGATCTTGGATCAATGGTGAACAAGCGATAAAGGACACGATGCTTACCCAGGTTCGGGCCCTCTCGAAGAGGTAAAACCCTACGTCCTTCTTGATTATATTGAAGTGTATAGGATGATTACAGATTCGATCTACCACGATATCAGATGAACTAAACTTAGGTGAGTAGGATGATGGTGTTTCTTCTAGCCTGTACGGACTAAACCCTCTGGTTTATATAGGCACCAGGGGTACTAGGGTTACACATGGGCGGTTACAACAAGGGAATAAACATGTCGAATATTCTATCTTGACTTGGAGGACACACCAAGAGTTTGAGGGTTTCTTGTCCGGACACGGAGTCGCCTTATAGCTCGGCCTTGTGACACTCATATAGCGGCCCACCTATCCGGACCATAAGAGATAGGCCGGCAGCCTGAGGCCCCCTAGTCCAAGACTCCCTCAGTAGCCCCCGAACTAGCCTCCAATGCCGGTGTCTGATAACTCCCGCACTTGTAGTCTCTGGCTTGTGGGCGAGTTCTTCCCCCCTGTGTGTTCGGAGCAATCCCCCTTGGACGAGCCTCTAAAAGTTACTTGGCCAAGTTCGGCTATGTGCTCAATTAGGTTGTATCCGAAATCCGAAGTATTGATATTGCTTAGCCTTGAAGGCGAACCGCCCATGTGTGAATAGTGCCTTCATCTGACAACTTTTGGCGAAAGGTCACGACCGGTCACCAACGCCGAACCGTTGTGACACCTCGATGCGCGGTTCGAAGCAGCTCCTCCATTGGTACGTCTCATCAAGGTGGATGCCGTGCCCCGTTTTTGAAGGGATATGATCAATGATCTTGGTTATCCCACTCGCGCTTAACATCATGATTATATTGGGAAATGGCGAGGCCTGCGGCGCAGTAAAAGGACCCTTGGTATTATGGTAGCTTATAAAAGGGAAACAACCACCGCTATATGTGTAAGCCTTCTCCTTCCTGTCGTCATCACTTTCCCAATCTACAAAGCTCTAGTGCCCCAAACCACCTCTCCTTAAGCACTCCTTCATAGCCACCCCCTCAATTAGGCCATGGCCGGATCTGGTGCTAAGGGCAAGTGGGAGGCCTCCGTCGTCACCAACGACGACATCGAGGACCTGAAGCACGTCGGCTACTGTCGGGGTACGACACCTATGGGATCCTGAGAGACCCCTTTACGATTCGGCGGGGGGAGAGGTATACGCAAAGAGCAGAACCAGTGATCGACGCGGGAAGCTTTTACCCAGGTTCGGGCCGCTGATCAGCGTAAAACCCTACTCCTGCTTTGTGTTCTTATTGATGTTCTTGAGCCCAGCCTTCAGGAGCGCACGCAATGAACAGTGCGTTTAAAGAGCAGCTACGCATGCAGAATGGGCCAGAAGTTCTCCTCCCCTGTAGCAGTTGCCTTGGGCCTCCTTTTATATGCTCAAAGGGGTCTCCACAGTGGCAAAATGTACATACATTGAGGTGTAAAGTAGCTACAGGGTATCATACCTAACCCCTGACGGATTAGGACAAACACATTTAATGCACCGTGAGGTGTCCATTTAGGTGTCCTCACTTTCTTGGGGATGGAAAAAGGGGCCATCCCATCAGCACCGCTTAAGCTCTCCTCCACTGGCTCGTTGCCACGCATCCAGAGAAGGACCCAGAATGTCAGGCTTTGTTACTGTGCCGGAGCGGTGGCATAGTGCCAGAATCTCGCCAGGCGCCGATCCTTGCCGGGCACCAATCCTTGCCGGGCGCCGAGCTTTGCTGGGAACCAAGCCTTGTCGGGCGCCGAGGCTTGCCGGGCTCCACGGGCCATCCCGGCAAGGATCTTGCCGGGGAGGCTGGCCTTCGATTTCCAGCTTTGCTTATTTGCTAATTCTCAGATCTCTGACTTGATAATTTCCTTGATGACTTAAATCGACCTCGAGCTGATCCCGGCAAGCCTTGCCGCGAGGACGGCTACAACTGCCCGTGCACAAGTAAGGGGTACTAGTGGCCCAATACTTAGTACACCGACAGCTACCTCAGGGCCGACGTCGTCCATCGGGCTCTTGAGGAGGGCCTGGTCGTCCCCAAGCCCCAACCCAGCGAGAGGGTGGTGTTTATCCCCCACTTTGTCTGGGGACTGGGCTTCCCGCTTCACTCCTTCGATAGGGGATTGCTATTCTTTTATGGGCTAGACTTTCAAGATCTAGCCCCGAACTATTTTTTTCACATCTCGACCTTCATCGTTGTTTGCGAGGCCTCTCTTCGAGTCTAGACACACTTCGGCTTGTGGCTAAAAGTCTTCAATGTCTAGCCAAAGATTGTCGACGGCCAGCAGGCGGACTGCGCGCGCGGGGGGGGGGGGGGGTGATGATCAGCAAGCTCGCCCGGGTCGAGTGGCCAGAGGGCACATTCATAGACACTGCCAAAGTCTGGCAGAAGGTGTGGTTCTACATCACAGAGCCACGTGATGCGGCCTAGGCGGCGGCTCCCAAATTCAGATCCGGACCCCCCCCCCCCGCGCGGCTAACCTCATGCACCAAGAAGAGCCTTGACTTGGGGGTCACCTACGGAGGTGGAGTCGCTGCAGAAGCGCACTGTCATTATGAAAAAGGCGGGCACCAAGCTGACCAATGTGGTTCAAGTGCTGCTCGCCCACCGCCTCCTCCCCTGCCAGCAACGGGACGCCCCAATGTGGGCTTACAAGCTCGAAGAACATATCACCGTGCTCTTCTTCTACGGCACCACCCACGACAAGCTATGGAAGGTGCTATTCAAGCCTCAGAAGGAGTGGCCGACCAAGGAGGAGGACATCAGCCTCGACACCGCGCATCCTACCATGGAGGTAATGAAGTTTTATCCTTTTATGTCCGGATATCTATTTTTAACTCGGGCTGATCCCGGCAAGCCTTGCCGCGAGGACGGCTACAACTGCCCGTGCAAAAGTAAGGGGTACTAGTGGCCCAATACTTAGTACACCGACAGGAGCCCCCGGGCCTGGGCCATACACGAGTGCGAGGCGTTGTTGGGCTAGGCCCAAACAGTGCACGGGCACGCGTGGCAGGGAATTAACTGCTCGTAAGGATCTTGTTTTACTGTGCCCCCACTACGCGCACGGAGCGCGCGATGTGGGAAGTGTGCCAAAAAGGCTGCAAACTGTTTCACGCCCACAGAGGCGCATTCATATTGGGGGATAAACAAGGTGGTCCCGCTCCTTCCCCATAAAAAGGAGAAGTCGTGGAGGCGCAAACCCATTCACCCCCCTCTTCTTCCCAATCTGGCCATCGCCATCGCCTTCCTCTGCTCGAGCTCAGAGCGAAACCTTCCTTCCCTTCTGCTCGCCGCTCCTGCGCTCGTTCCGTCCTCCGGCTTCCATCTCCACAGTCGCCATGCCGCCCAAGGCCAGCAAAGGCAAGGGCACGGACAAGGAGTCAAAGGCTGAAGTTCCGGAAAGCGAACTGGTGAAGATGCGGAAAAGGCTCGTCGTCTTCCCTCCGACGGTCGACGCCGAAACCTTGAAGGGACAATACCAATGCACGTGGGCGAAGGGAACACAAGCTCACCCCGCCACACGCGTAATCCCAGGTGCTAGTTCCAAAGGCGGATCGGACAGATACCCCTTCTTCACTGCGTACTTTTATTGCGGGCTCTGTCCACCTTTTTCCGATTTCTTCAACGACATCATGTATACATACGGCTTCCGCCTTCTTGATTTCACGCCGAATGCCGTATTTTGCATGTCGATCTTTGCCCATCTTTGTGAAAATTTTGCCGGCGTGATCCCCAATTCTGCTCTTTTCCGCCACTAATTCTATCCTCGAATCCAAAAAGGAGAGGCTCTCTCTGGATCTATTGCTTGGATTCCAAGGGCCTGGAACAAAGAGATATACCCAGATGGAGTTTACCGCAAAAAGTGGGACGAGTGGCGGGCCGAATGGTGCTGGATCCAGGAAGCAGATCCTCATCCTTTTTGCCATCCCCGGCGACAGAAGGTGGTCCGCGGCAAGGATTGGGGCGATCTCGCCACAGAAGACGAGAAGCTCACAATCGCCACTACCAGGATCCTCCGCTTGAAGGCTGCCGGGCTGACAATGGAGATGATCGGCTTCGACTTCCTCCGCCGCCGCATCGCCCCTCTGCAAAATAGGGGGAGGCCAGCCTGGGAGTAAAAGAACGCAGCGGATGTCATGAGGCTGCGCCCCGGGCTGAACAACAACTTGACTGTTATGCAGCTTGGCGCTCTCCGCCAAAAGTTATTCCAGCGCGAAGACAAGCACCGGCTGCCGGCAAGGATCGTCCCCTTGTGCAACAACTCTGCACTGGGGTCGATCATTGCCTTCTTGCCGATGTTCAACGCCCACGGCCTTGACCCGACCTGGGTCGAGCCAAGTGAGGAAGAAGCGCAGAAATTCTTCGACAATCTGACGGAGAAACCTGTCCGGCAAGAGTCAGATCTTATTCGCGCCACCACAGATCAGGAGGTAGCATACATCGCTACCAGAGTGGAGGAAGCGAATCTTGCCGCGGAGGCCGGCAGCGTTGGCTTCATAGAGTGGGAAGCCAGCGATGCAGAGGTGGTGGTGGAGGCAAAACCTGCCGAGGAGAGCAAGGTTGCCGGGGAAGAAGTAGGCGCAGTCGCTGAAAACTCATCCGGCGACGACACGGCCGAAGAGGAGACGCGAGAAGAGCCCTCGCCCCCGAAGAAGACAAAGCGTGTCCTTCGGAAAGCCGCATCGGGCGTCCCGGCAAGCCAGCCTACATCGAGCGGCGAATCCCCCGGCAAGAAAGTGGCCGGCAAGACCGGACCGCGGCAGAAGGCCCGTCAACAGCCCGCGCGGCGCGCGAGACCCACACCAGCGGCCGCCGCCGGAACGGCAGGAGGGTCTCGTACAACCGTGCCAGAGGCTGCCCCGGCGCCTGCCACAGCCAAGCGGCCCAGGACCCCTCCTCCGCCTCCCCACTCAGACATCGCAACGGAGGTCGACTTCGACATCTCCGGCTTCAGTCCGGAGCGAGAGGAAGAAGAGTGAGTACCTGTCACAACTTCCACCTTCCAATCTGCATCAGTCTTACTGACTTACTTGAATTGTTTCTGCAGTGACACAGAAACCTTGCTGGAGAGGATGGCGAAGAGGTCAAGGACTTCTACGGGTGACGAGCCCCCGGCAGGCTCCACTAGCGTGCCAGAGACCGTCATCGCGAGCCCGGAGCCTAGTCCTCAATGCAGCCCCCAGCGTTAGTTCATTGTCCCTTTTTCTGTTGGCTGGTGCCGAGGCTTCCATTCTTGTCGCTGATATCTTCGGGTTCGCAGGAGAAGAACGGCAACAAGGAGAAGATTGCCCCATTGTGCCTCCTTCATCGACCGCTCCACCCACAAGCACATCTCCGGCAAGAGATCCTGCCGACGAGCCTGTCCGGATTGAGGAGGAGCTGACAAGCACGGACTCCGGCAACCGACCCCCGGCAACCGGAGTTGCCGGGAGAGGCGAAGCCACCTCTCGACAGCCCGATGCAGGTACTCGATCGCCTCAGAGTGCTAGTTATTCTTTTCCCCTTACTTCTTTATCTTTGATCACTTCAAACTTCAACCTTGATCTTATTCTGTTTTCCTCCTTCGCCCTTCAGAGTTCCTTGTGATGGAACACATGGACGTCGACGTTGTGATCGAGGAGACCGCCAGGGATGCTGCCGCTGAAGCAGACAGGATCACTGCCAGCGAGGCCACCAAGGATGACATTGTCGAGGCTGGTGGTGCTCTTGATGGGGAGGCCGCCAAGACAGCACAAGATGAAACCGCCGAAGAACCTGCTGAAGGGGGCGACAGGGAGGCTGAGGACCGCACTGATAGCATTCCTGCCACAGGAGCGCCAGGCGCTACACCGGCCACAGAGCCCCCTGTCACTGGTGAGGCGGCCACTGAAGACCAGCCATCAACATCTGAAGGCCCCTCATCCAGCAAGTACCTCAAGGTTGGCGAGAACCTGTTCATCAACTTGCCGGGGACGTCAAGCGCTGGGGCACCAGCTGAAGGAGAAGTTTTCGAAGAAATCATCGCTGCTGCCGGGCTTGAAGTTGTCGACGATCCCAGCACTAGCAGCGGCAAATCTGAAGAGGATCAGCTCCTTCAGGCCATGGGCGAGAACTTCCGCAAACTCCAGGCTCTCCATCGCGCCCGGAAAGACAAAGCGGACTCCAGAATGGCAGTTGTTGAGGCGGCCGAAGCAGATTTCCAAAGGCGCGTCGCACAAATGCAGATCTGGCACACCGAGGCCCTCCAAGAGTTGGTTGTCGGCCGGGAACAAGTGAGCCAGCAGTGGAATGAGATCCTCCTGAAGCAATCAGACATGGAGAAGGCGCATGATGAAGCTGTTCAAAGGATTGCTGCCGAAGATGCCCTCCTGACGGGGCGCCGCGTTGCTCTTGATGCTCATGAGGAAGATCTCACTGCTCGTGAGCAGGCGCTCGCTGCCAAGCTTCGCAGCAAGGATGAAGACATTGAAAATCTTGTCGCGCGGCGGACCCAGGAGCTGGAGCAGAAGCACAAGGAGGCGCTCGAAGCTCTAACTACAAGTCATGCCAGCAAGCTCAAAGAGGCCGTCGATGCTGCCGAAGTTGTAGAGGCCGCCAAGAACGAGCTGAGCGACAAAGTGAAGAGGCTGGAGACAGATCTCGATGAGTATGGCAAGGAGCTCTCGACGCTCAAGGGGGACAGGGAAAAAACCCTCCACTCCTTGGCGGAGATGCAAGTCGCCCTGTCCGACAAGACCAAGCAGCTCTCTGCGGCTGATGATATTGCGGTTCTGGAGCTGAAGCTGACCACGCTGCAGAAATCCCTTGTGGCCGGCAGGGCCCGTGAGAAGGCTCTACTCAAGGATCTCCAAGGAGAGAGGAACCTGCTCAAGAGCGCCGCCGCTGCCCAAAACGAGTACGAGAAGGGAGTGGAGATCTAGACCGGTCGTCTCATCGCTGCCGCGGAGAAGCTTACCGCAGAATTGTCAACCATGGGCTTGTCGAACTTCAGATATTCTTCCGAGGAAAGAATATCCCCAAGCGCGAGATTGACGATGTTCTTTGAAAGCATCATCAACGCGTTGAGGGCGCTCCAGTCCAGCCGGGCGACCCAACTGGCGAACGAGACTCGCCGGCTTTGCCGGGCCGTCCTTCGCAAGGTGCTCCTCAAGGTGGTGCACAGCAATCCCAGCATCGACCTCTCCAGCGCACTCGGCCACCTGCCAAAGGATGCAAATGTTGAGGCGCTTGAGAAGTGCATCGCGCCGATCCTTGAGAAGGTGGACTCCATCAAAAGGATCGAAGGCCAGCGCAGGGATTGAGTGCTTCCCTTTTATTCTTGCCGCCATCATCTCATGTAAAAGACAGTTAAGTCTCGAGTTAGGACTGCGGCAACTCATGGATGTAATATAATTTAACTATGTTTAGGCTCATGCTAGCTACTTTCCTTGTCTGATTCCTTTATGTATGGAGTTCATCCTACGCTTACTGAAAAACTTGCCGGCGCGCAACCTGTCGCGAGCGCTGGGTGCGGGACTTCAGCAGCCTGCTGGAGGCGCAGCGGCCGGCAAGACTCCTTGGTGTTCTCAGTGCAGCCACCTAAATCGTTGAGCAGACTCGAAACAAAATAAGGGCGCAACTGATTACAACAAGGGTTCCTTCGCGTGCAGATTTTCCATACAAGGGTCGGAATCGTCCAAGGAACTAACTTGGTAATAAAAGAAAAAACTTGCTCTGAGTTTTCAGGACTTAGCTTTCTGTCTTTGTCCTTCCTCCGGCAAGCATACGATTCCGAACGTCACCAACTGGTATTCATGTCTCCCTTCCCCCCCGGCAAATGTGCACGCGAGGAATCCTTCTGTCTTTAAGAAAAAGAAAGAAGAGAAAATAAAGAGATGAAACCTTGGCGGTTCGTTAGAACTTACAGGGATCAGGTGTTATACAACATCTTAGACAAACATGCATATATGAATGTGAACATGAGAATCAATAAGGAAATGTACAACACTTAAATTTATTCATCTGTGCTCAGGGTCTGCGCCTGGCTTTGTACAAAGGATCACATGCCTTGCCGGCAAGACTTGTACAAAAAGGTGGTTGCCGGGAGCCCCCGGCAACCGTGCCTTATGGATAGAACTTGCGAAGATGTTCGATATTCCAGGAATTACTCACTGGAACACCATCCTCGGTCTCCAGGCGGACAGCGCCAGGCCTGGTGACTCGTACTACCCGATAAGGGCCTTCCCACTTTGGCGTCAACTTGTTTGAATTCTTGGCGGACTGAATCCGTCGAAGAACAAGGTCGCCTTCCTCAAGGCTTCGGGCATGAACTTTGTGGCTATGATAGCGGCGCAAAGCTTGCTGGTAGCGTGCAGCTCGCACAGCAGCCTGAAGACGATTCTCCTCAAGGAGCACAGCGTTATCTTGCCGCAGTTGCTCTTGCTCGAGCTCATCATAAGCGAGCACTCGAGGAGATCCGTATATGAGTTCCGTGGGGAGAACTGCTTCCGCTCCATACACTAGAGCGAAGGGCGTCTGGCCGGTGGCTCGATTTGGTGTCGTTCTGATTGACCAAAGAACCGCCGGCAACTCATCAATCCAGCGTCTTCCGCACTTTTTTAGCCTGTCAAAAGTTCTGGTCCTGAGACCGCGCAGCACTTCAGCATTGGCCCTCTCCGCTTGGCCGTTGCTTCTCGGGTGAGCAACAGAGGCAAAACAAATCTTACCGCCAAGGTCTTGGACGTACTGCATGAAGGTGCGACTTGTGAACTGCGTGCCGTTGTCGGTGATGATCCTGTTAGGCACACCGAAACGGCAAACAATTCCTTTGAAGAACTTGACAGCCGACTGCGCTGTCACCTTCCTCACTGCTTCCACCTCCGGCCACTTTGTGAACTTGTCGATAGCAACGTACAAGTACTCAAAGCCCCCGGCAGCACGGGGGAAGGGGCCCAGTATGTCGAGCCCCCAGACCGAAAATGGCCAGGAGAGAGGGATTGTTTGAAGAGCTTGAGCTGGCTGATGTAATTTCTTCGAATGAAACTGGCACGCTTCACACCTGGTTACTAGTGCAGTCGCATCCTGGAGGGCGGTGGGCCAAAAGAAACCTTGCCGGAATGCTTTCCCGACAAGCGCTCCTGACCCTATGTGAGAGCCACACATGCCCCCATGTATCTCTGCCAACAGCTCTAGTCCATCCTCCCGAGGAATGCACTTCAATTTCACACCGTTTGGTCTCTTTCTGTACAGGACGTCATCGACGAACTTGTACATAACAGACCGACGGGCTACTCTCTCCGCTTCTTCTTGTTCCTCAGGGAGTTCACTTGTCTGAAGGAAATGGACAATGTGCTGCGCCCATGCTGGAGCCTGAGGCTCGACAACTAGGACTAAAGGCATCTCATCCGTCGGGGAAACATTTGTCTCGACAGCAAGGGCCTGAGACCCTGCCAGAGCCTGTTGTTCCCCGGCAAGCGCGTCGATCCCGGCAACTTCCTTGCCGGCGGCTCCGGGGAGCTCTGTCGGGAAGTACTGGCCAGAGTTCAACTTTCTTCTCTTTTCTTGCCGCATTGATGGTGCCACGGATGGTCGAGTCAATTGGAGCACAAAAGTTCCTGGTTCCACAGGCAACTTGAGGGCAACACGCTTTGACAGGTCGTCAGCAACGCTGTTCTCGGCACGAGGGACATGCTCCATTTGGAGACCGTCAAAGCGCTCTTCCAATTTCCTCACTTCATCTACGTAGGCTTGCATCAACGGACTTTGATAGTTCTTGTTGACCTGCCTGCCGACAAGCTCTGAATCACCTTTGATAATGAGCTTTTTGATACCAAGGTCTGCCGCGATCCTAAGACCCGCAAGCAAACCTTCGTACTCCGCAGTGTTGTTGGTTGAACTCTCCCGGGGAAAATGCATTTGAACTACATACTTGAGGTGCTCTCCGGTGGGTGCGACAAGCAGCACACCAGCACCGGTGCCTTGCAGCGAAAAAGCCCCGTCAAAGTACATAACCCATTGCTGATCGATTTCCTTGCCGGGGAGACTTGTTTCTTGAACTTCTTCGTCTGGCGTCGGGGTCCATTCTGCAATGAATTCCACCAAGGCCCTGCTCTGAATTGTGGAAGTACTTTCAAACTTAAGACCAAAGCTGGACAGCTCCAACGCCCACTCCACGATCCTGCCGGTTGCCTCCGGATTTTGCAAAATCCATTGCAACGGAAAGCGAGTGACGACGATGATCTCATGTGCTTGAAAATAATGGCGCAGCTTTCTTGAGGCCATAAGGAGGCCGAAAAGCAACTTCTGCACACCAGAATATCTTGACCTAGCCCCTTGTAAGAGGGAGCTAACAAAATAAACTGGGCGCTGCACCACCTTTTTCTTTTGCACGGGCTCTTCTGTTTGCGCAGATCCTGTCTTGCTGGGATCAACCCTTGCAGGGGAAGATCTTGCCACGTCATCTGGCGGTCCTGCCGCTGATGTTGCCTCCTCATCAGCTTCCCTCTGCACCACCAGCGCAGCACTAACCACTTGATTTGTCGTCGCTAGATACAGCAGCAACGGTTCTTGTGGTTTAGGTGCGACTAGCGTCGGCGGAGAAGAAAGGTATTTCTTCAAATCTTGCAGCGCCGCCTCCGCTTCCGGGATCCATTTCATTGGACCTGCCTTCTTCAAAATTTTGAAGAAGGGTAGGGCGCGCTTAGCAGATTTGGAAATAAACCTGCTTAGAGCAGCAACACAGCCGGCAAGACGATGCACATCCTTGACGCGTCTCGGCGCTTCAATTTGCTCAATGGCTCTCATCTTGTCGGGGTTAGCTTCGATTCCCCGGCAAGATACAAAGAATCCGAGGAGCCTGCCGGAAGGAACACCGAACACGCACTTCTCAGTATTGAGCTTCAAGTTGATCTTGCGCAAGTTCGCAAATGTTTCTTCTAAGTCTTGAATGATCCTTGCTTTATCCTTACTTTTGACCACTATATCATCCATATACGCCTCCATATTTCTATGGAGTTGTGGCTCAAAACCAATCTGGATTGCTCTGGCAAATGTTGAACCAGCACTTTTCAACCCGAAAGGCATTCGTATAAAACAATACGTACCACATGGGGTGATAAAGGCGGTCTTCTCTTCATCTTCCTTTGCCATAAAAATCTGATGATACCCTGAATAGGCATCAAGGAAGGACAGGAGATCACAACCAGCGGTGGCATCCACAATCTGGTCGATGCGCGGCAAGGGAAAAGGATCTTTTGGACAAGCTTTATTGATATCTGTATAATCGATACAAAGTCTCCATTTCCCGTTCGCTTTCCGCACCACAACCGGATTGGCCAACCAGGTTGGATGAAGCACTCCTTTGACCAGTCCTGCCGCCTCCAGCTTCTTAATTTCTTCGGCAATGAATTCTTGCCGCTCCAAAGCCTGTTTCCTCACCCTTTGCTTGACGGGCCGCGCATGAGGACAGACAGCAAGGTGGTGCTTAATTACTTTCCTGGGAACGCCGGGGATGTCAGACGGTTGCCATGCAAACACGTCGACATTCGCCCGCAGGAAAGCAACAAGCGCGCTTTCCTATTTGTCATCTAGGGTGGAACTTATGGTGAAAGTTCCCCCTGTTCCGTCCTCCCAGGCAGGCACCTTCTTGGTTTCCAGCGGGGCAGCCTTGGACTTCTTGTTCTTGCCGGTGGAACTCTTTGGCATGTCCTCGATGGAAGCGCAGCACTCCGAGGAGGTGCGCTTGCCGGAATTGGCGCCAAGGTTCCTGCCGGTCTTCTTCTTCCCCCCGGGATTTCCAGCGGCAGGAGCAGATGCCTTGATGGCAGGTGTTGCAACTACTTCCCGGTAAAGTTGGTCGGCACAGATGAGCGCATCCTTCTTATCGGAATGGATAGTGATGATGCTCAACGGCCCTAGGCATCTTCAAGACGTTGTATGCGTAGTGTGATGCCGCCATAAACTTAGCCAGCGCTGGCCGACCAAGGATCCCATTGTATGACATGGGGATCTTGGCGACATCAAACACCACCTTTTCGGTCCTGAAGTTAAGCTCGCTGCCAAATGTTACCGGCAGCGTGATCTTGCCCTTAGGCTGGGTTCTTCCCGGGATGACCCCTTGAAACGTACCCGTTTCCTCGAGGTCTTCGTCGGGAATCTGAAGCTTTGTGAGCACATCTGGTGAGATTAAGTTTAGGCCGGCCCCGCCGTCAACTAACATCTTCGTCACCTTGAGGTTGCGAATTGTCGGGGAAACCAACAATGCCAAACACCCGACCGCAGTTGTGCGATCAGGGTGATCCTCGGCGTCAAAGATGATAGGCGTGCTGGACCATTTCAGAGGCCTACATGCATCGGGGGATGGCTCTGCCGCATTAACCTCCCGCACCCACTGTTTAAGTTTGCGGTGGGAAGAATGCAGCGAGGCACCCCCATCAATGCACATAGCCTTCGTAGCCTTTTGGAATTCCTGCCCACTGGACTCGTCATCTTCTTCATCATCATCTCCTTCTTTATCTCGGCCCCGAGCAGGCCGATCCTTCTGTTGCTTGGCCTTGCCGCGGCGACCTCCTCGGCCACCGCGTTTCTTGCCGAACCCCTCAACACCATCTTGGGCCTTCTCCTTATCTCGCCTCTCGTATTCGGCCTTCTGCTTCTCGGCAAGCTGCTCAACTTGCCGGCAGTTCTGGAGATCGTGGCCCTTAGTGCGATGGATCTTGCAATACTGCTTGCCGGAGTTCTCTGACTTGTCGGCAGCCGCCAAGGCCTGACAGGAAGGGCACCCGGCAAGATCCTTGCCGGGGTCACCAACCTTGGCCTTCTTGGCGGCGCCAGGGTTGCCGGATTCCTCGACGGCAAGCACGGCCTTGCCTCCGCGCTTCCTGTTCCGCCGTCGGCCTTTCCTTGACGGGGCCGCGGCATTTTCTTCTTCTGAGTCGCCTGCCGCACCAACAGCCTCACCGGGGAGTTTCCTCCCCTCTTCAGCTCGAGCGCACTTGTCGGCCAAAGTGTAAAGCTCGGCGATACTCCTGACTTTGTTCATTGCCAGCTCTTCCCGCATCCTGCAGTTACGCACGTTCTGATGGAACGCGCTAATGACAGCGGCAGGATGAACGTCAGGAATATTGTATTGCACCCGGCTGAATCTCTGGATAAACTTGCGCAGGGACTCGCCCTCCTTCTGAGGGATGATGTGCAAATCACTTTCTTGGCCAGGAGCTTGGTGGCCTCCAACAAAGGCGCCAACAAACTGATGGCACAGATCCGACCAGGAAGAAATAGAATCCTCCGGCAGATGCATCAACCACGACCTAACGTTGGGTTTGAGCACCAACGGGAAGTAGTTGGCAAGTATCTTGTCATCTCGGCCCCCGGCAGCTTGCACCGCAATGGTGTTGATGCTCAGGAACTCCAAGGGATGGGTCTTGCCATCATATTTCTCCGGGACCTCTGGCTTGAAGGTTCAGAGATTGGGCCACTGGACTTGCCGCAGCTCACGGGTAAACGCTGGAGGTCCTACCTCGTAAGGCAAGTCTGCTACGTTCCCTGGCGCGGGCTCGTCGACAACCGGCCCCGCGCGCTTATCAGACTGATAGCACACTTCCCGTAGCCGCTCGATGGTTATTCGAGCGTCCTCCTTGCCTTGTTCCCTGAGAACCAGACGCTGATCACGGCGCATCCATGGATCGGACGACGCCGTGGAAACTTCTTCATGGCGGTCGACTTGCTGAGTCATCGGCCGCTGCTGACGCCGCGGAGGAGAGTGCACTGTAGTTGCACCACCTCTGGTTTTCTCTGCACCGGCTCGCGTCGGATCGATGGGCCTCCGCTGAGAGGGCCCTGCCTCTTGCGGTCCATCCTTGTTAGCGAAGCCGATAAGGCTCTGGATAGTAGCTCGCCACTCCTCCATCTTCTCCGGGACGGGAGGAAAATCGAGGAGCAGCTGTGCACGTGCCAAGGCTTCCGCTGGCGTAGGTGGTGGCGACAGGTGCGAGGTGCGCGAGGTGCTCTGACTCCTAACCAAGTTAGAAGGAGCACCGCCACGGTCACGTGACCGCGCGCCACCTTCGCCGGCCGCTCGGTGTGCATGTTGGTCCCGCGCATCTTGGGATCTATGCGCAGAAACCTTTTCGTAGGGACGCCCCGAACAACCAGCGCCATGATGTCGCTCATCTCGCACGACCTGGGCAGGTTGCGAGGCTCGCACCGGCGCGGGAGCTCCAGCAGGCGCTCTTCGATCTCTAGAGTTTGTTGTGCCACCCGTAGGCAACACAACGCCATCTCTAGATCCAGCGGCACGCAAGTTACCACTGCCACTACGAACGATAGCACTCACTTGGCTTGGGTCACCAGAACGCCGCGGGGGTTCCAGTCCTCTTCCTTCTGCACCCACACCATCGCCTGTCTGCGAAGGCGCGGGCAAAACGGACCCGGACGGTTGTGCTGTCGCAATGTTCTTCTTCTTGGGCGGCATGATGATGAAGATGATGAAGGAACTAGGGCGTCGACCACCAGATCAGGTTCACGCAAACCTCAATACCCCTACCTGGCGCGCCAAAGATGTCGGGGTACGACACCTATGGGATCCCGAGAGACCCCTTTACGATTCGGCGGGGGGAGAGGTATACGCAAAGAGCAGAACCAGTGATCGACGCGGGAAGCTTTTACCCAGGTTTGAGCCGCTGATCAGCGTAAAACCCTACTCCTGCTTTGTGTTCTTATTGATGTTCTTGAGCCCAGCCTTCAGGAGCGCACGCAATGAATAGTGCGTTCAAAGAGCAGCTACGCATGCAGAATGGGCCAGAAGTTCTCCTCCCCTGTAGCAGTTGCCTTGGGCCTCCTTTTATATGCTCAAAGGGGTCTCCACAGTGGCAAAATATACATACATTGAGGTGTAAAGTAGCTACAGGGTATCATACCTAACCCCTGACGGATTAGGACAAACGCATTTAATGCACCGTGAGGTGTCCGTTTAGGTGTCCTCACTTTCTTGGGGATGGAAAAAGGGGCCATCCCATCAGCACCGCTTAAGCTCTCCTCCACTGGCGTGTTGCCATGCATCCAGAGAAGGACCCAGAATGTCAGGCTTTGTTACTGTGCCGGAGCGGTGGCATAGTGCCAGAATCTCGCCAGGCGCCGATCCTTGCCGGGCACCAATCCTTACCGGGCGCCAGGGCTTGTCGGGCGCCGAGCTTTGCTGGGAACCAAGCCTTGTCGGGCGCCGAGGCTTGCCGGGCTCCACGGGCCATCCCGGCAAGGATCTTGCCGGGGAGGCTGGCCTTCGATTTCCAGCTTTGCTTATTTGCTGATTCTCAGATCTCTGACATGATGATTTCCTTGATGACTTAAATCGACCTCGAGCTGATCCTGGCAAGCCTTGCCGCGAGGACGGCTACAAGTGCCCGTGCACAAGTAAGGGGTACTAGTGGCCCAATACTTAGTACACCGACAGCTACCTCCGGGCCGACGTCGTCCATCGGGCTCTTGAGGAGGGCCTGGTCGTCCCCAAGCCCCAACCCAGTGAGAGGGTGGTGTTTATGCCCCACTTTGTCTGGGGACTGGGCTTCCCGCTTCACTCCTTCGATAGGGGATTGCTATTCTTTTATGGGCTAGACTTTCAAGATCTAGCCCCGAACTCTTTTTTTCACATCTCGACCTTCATCGTTGTTTGCGAGGCCTCTCTTCGAGTCCAGCCACACTTCGGCTTGTGGCTAAAAGTCTTCAATGTCTAGCCAAAGATTGTCGACGGCCAGCAGGCGGACTGCGCGCGGGGGGGGGGGGGGGGGTGATGATCAGCAAGCTCGCCCGGGTCGAGTGGCCAGAGGGCACATTCATAGACACTGCCAAAGTCTGGCAGAAGGAGTGGTTCTACATCACAGAGCCACGTGATGCGGCCTAGGCGGCGGCTCCCAAATTCAGATCCGGACCCCCCCCTCTCCCCGCGCGGCTAACCTCGTGCACCAAGAAGAGCCTTGACTTGGGGGTCACCTACGGAGGTGGAGTCGCTGCAGAAGCGCACTGTCAGTATGAAAAAGGCGGGCACCAAGCTGACCAATGTGGTTCAAGTGCTGCTCGCCCACCGCCTCCTCCCCTGCCAGCAACGGGACACCCCAATGTGGGCTTACAAGCTCGAAGACCATATCACCGTGCTCTTCTTCTACGGCACCACCCACGACAAGCTATGGAAGGTGCTATTCAAGCCTCAGAAGGAGTGGCCGACCAAGGAGGAGGACATCAGCCTCGACACCGCGCATCCTACTATGGAGGTAATGAAGTTTTATCCTTTTATGTCCGGATATCTATTTTTAACAAGGGATCTGACTCGTTCTTCCCCACCTTCACAGGGCTAGCTCAGAAAAGCCGCGCAGATCAACAGTCCGGCCTCGCTGCCTGGAGACCCCAGGTCGGCCATGCTAGAGGAGATGCTGACCGTGGCACCGTACAAGGTGCTAGAGAAGAAAGAGAAAAAGAAGAAGAAGAACTAGACGAGGGAGCCAGGGAAGGCCTCCGCCCAAGAGTACATCTGGACACCAAGTCCGGGGACACCCAAGCTCCCTCCGCTAACGAGGGGGAGCAGGAAGAGGAAAGGGAGGAGAGCAACTCCTCCCACACAAGGAAGAGGGTGGCGTCGGACGACGCCGAGGAGGAACAGCCTCCCCACACCTCAAAGAAGCAGTGCAGGCCCAAGTTGGTCCTGCCTGATGACAGCTCGAATTCCGACAAGGAGTCCGCAGCGTCCGAAGAGGTTCCGAAGAGGAACCCCAGGGTCAATCCCCCCGCTGGAAGGTATGAATCCGAAGGTTCCCCAGGCGCTTGTTTCATTTGTCTATTACTGATAGTATATCTGCACTTCATGTTACAGCCCACTGCACGATCTCCCCATTGATCAAGTCTCAGAGGGGACTTCTCCGCTAGCCAAACTAGCGGAGAGTGGGACTGCGTCGCACTCTACGCCTCCTTCGGTCATCGGGGACACTGAAGAGGTGCTGTCATGAAGGACCCCTCCTGGACTGGACACGGGAGGTGGTGACGACATCATGGCCAAGGTTAACACCTCAGTCACCGAAGAACGGGAGGGGGAGTCCTTACTGGTGAACAAGGAGGGGGAGCCCAGAAATCCGAGCCCTCCGAAAGACGGTTCCGGAGACCCCAAGGCCCCCGGAGGCGCCAATTCCGCCCTCCACCGAAGGGGGAGCCGGGGCCCTGCCGCCAGCGCCGAACACCGGAGATCGGGTTGTGGCTAGGTGGCCGGACATGATGGAGGAGGCTTTGAATAGCTCCTCCATCATCGCGGAACACCGCACCCTGATGGGCGTGGTTTTGCAATTTATTCGGTTCATTAACAATGGACTGAAGGAAGCCTTTGGTGGCCTCCTGACAGGCTTCGAGGTAAGCCATGTAATATTCTTTCCATAATGCGGATTTTGTGAACAAAGTTTGTGCAATCCTCATATATAGAAGCCCCCGAGACTCTGTCAGGATTAAAAATCCTGGCGGAGGATCCAAAATCATTGAATCGGGAATCAAAATGATGTGATATTTTTGTTTTTGTAGGCCTCATCTTTGGCGGCGGCTGCAAATGCCGCGGAGCTGGCCGAAATGATTCGGAAGCTCAAAAGCTTCGATGAGGAGCTCGACCTTGTCAACAAGCTGTTCAATGAAGTGCAAGGTTAGCCTGGTCGAGACTTAGTAATTTTGATTTTCCTTGTCAAGCAAGGTATTCGGGGTTATCCCTAAGCAAGAATTGCTTAATTATGACCGCAGCTATCGCTACGGAGGTCGAGGGCCTCAATGCCGAACTGAAGAAGGCAAAGGAAGAAGCGGCTGAAAAGAAGGCGGCGACCGAGTGAGCAGCCGCGGGACTCACAACGGTGAAAATCGTCAGTGACAAGCATGAGGCCAGAGTGGCCAAAGTACAATGGGAGTTCAAGGATGCTGTCACTAAATGTGAGGACCTTGAGCAGAAAAATAATGGTCAAGCCACCAAGCTATCCAAGATAAGGAAGGCGATCACGGAGGCGAGGACGAAGACGCGGGGCGCCTGGGAAGAGCTCCGCCAAGTAAAGCAGATTCTAGATGGTAAGCCGTACTTACTGCAGAGTGTCTTTGGCAGTCATAGGTTCGCGTTGCTCATACGAATGTGGCATTCCTTAGGCGCGTTTGCGGAGCTTCCGAGGAGTGCGGTGAATGCGGTGAGGCACTATGTGGCCCAGGAGGGCGACGTGGAGCACATGCTGTTCTAGGTGCAGTTCCAGGCGCCCGGACACCCTCCCCTTCTGAGTAATCAGATGAAGCAAGTGATGGAGCTCCACCGGATGGTGGAACCTGCCATGAAGGACCTTTGTGTCTAGTTATGGCCTTCAGAGCCAATACCGAGCAGCTACTTCAGCCTGGTGCAGAAGCTGTGCGATGCTGCTTCCCGGGTCAGTGATGTTAAGCGCTCCCTGTGCATCAAGGGTGCTCGGATGGCCTTCGCGAAGACCATGGTGCACTGGCCCAATATCAAGCCGACCGAGATGGCCACTGGTCCCCCGCCCACTGGAAAGGAGCACCGAAGTCCCGAGCAGTATTTTCCCATCATGATGGATGGTGCTCGGGCGATAGAGGACTAGTGTCTAAAAGATGTAGTCCTTGAATGAACGTACTATCATGTGTTAAATGACATCTGAACCTTTTGCTTTATAATGCGATTGCTTTGTATGGTTTATCATACTTGTATCTGTTTTAATTTTTTTTTTGACTCCTGTGTGGCCGTTTTTAATATGAAAGTTACCAGTCGTCAGCTTCAGCCCCCTTGTAGATGCTACGAGGGGTGTTTCGTCCTCTGCACTATAACCCTTATTCAATGTCTCGGTGCCCGAAGGCGGTAGTGCGTGAGGGAAACAAGGCAATCAGACTATACGGTTTTATTACTTTCACTTAGCCATAGGAGCTTGACTGCGGGGGCTAGTGACTAGCCCCCCCCCCCCATGTTTTTGTGATATTCGGGTGAGACGAGGTATATACCTTCATCACATGGTTTGTGCAAAGAAAAAACCCTTCATATAACACGGAGTAATCTCCATCAATTTTTAGTTTGACACTTGTCATCGGATCACCAACCAGTACTCTCTTATTATGACAGTCAGTTCTCGGCTTTCTCCACTGAGGTACTTGACCGAGCTAGCCAGAAGTATAATCGCAGTGGTTCTCCCTTTACCTTCTTAGCGGAAGGGAACCCAACTATTGACCCAAGACATAATTCAGAACCGGTTCATATAATGCAATATCCAAGACGCCGAACACATAGGAAAAGATAGTGCCGGACATGATGCATAGGGTGAGTCTGACAATCGAGCCCCTGATCTATTAGCCGATTGAATCTTAGAGAAAATGTGTACCGAACTAATTTATGGCGGCCTCGAAGAGCAGAAAAAGTGCTATATAAATGACCGCGAGAGGACCGTAAAAGGTGGTCTTTATTACCAATGAGCACATGATGTCTAGCCATACAATTCGAACTGCCGAAGCAACTGTTACTGGTACTTTGTAGGAAACAAAAGTTTTAGAGATGAAAGGTTTAACAGGGCCTTGATGCGTGGGTTGATGCCCTTACCATGCCCTGCTGCACGTCTACGCCTTTGCTTCTGTGGGGAAGAAGAACTCCTTGCAGGGGATGATAATCGGACGAGGAGCCCTTGACAAAGGGTCTTGAGAAGTCACTGTGTTGTTCTAGCTTAATGCCGTATAGGTCCTAGATGGTACATGTTGATGTCCGAGGACGTGTTTGACCATAACACAGTTGAGCCGAACACTTGGCTCTTTGTTTGATTGGGCCCCGCAGCTGCCCATAGTATTTTAAGCGCGAAGTTGTGCGTATGAGGCACATAGTGTGCGACTGGGGTGGACATTCCATGGGGGGCATATCCCTATTTACGTCGAGCATAGGAAGTCTCCCTGAATGGAGACAGGGCTCGGGCCCGTTTACTTGCTTCTCGTGCCTTGACGGTGGGCTGGTACTTTGGCCCCTCGATGCTGGTTTAGTCTTGGGCTGCCAGAGCTGCTGTATGTTCCTCGCTCCAGAGTGAGCGCTTCGTATTGCCATTGACTGTGATGACGCCCTTGGGTCCAGCCATCTTTCACTTTAGGTATGCATAATGGGCAACAACATTGAAATGAGCGAACGCTGTTTGAGTCAGGAGTTTGTGATAGCCACTGCGAAAAGGGACAATCTCGAAGATCAAGTCTTTGCTGCGGAAGTTGTCTGGCGAGCTGAACACCACTTCCAAGGTCTGGGTGCCTGAGCAGCGGGCTTCCATGCCTGGGATTACCCCTTTAAAGGTAGTGTTGCTAGGTTTGATCCTTGACGGATCAATACCCATTTTCCTCACTGTGTCTGAATAAATTAGATCGAGGCTAATGCCTCCGTCCATGAGGACTCTAGTGAGGTGATACCCATCGATAATGGGGTCAAGAACCAGGGCCGCCGATCCTCCATGACAGATACTGGTCAGATGGTCCCTGCGGTCGAAAGTAATCAGGCATGTCGACCATGGGTTAAATTTCGGGGCTACAGGCTCTACGGCGTAGACATCCTGAAGTGTGCATTTCCTCTCCTTCTTTGGTATATGAGTGGCGTAGATCATATTAACCATCTTTACCAGATGAGGGAACTATTTCTGGCCTCCATTGTTCGTCCTGTGAGGTTCCTCGTCATCCTCGCTGTGGGGGCTTTTTCCTGTGTCATCGGCTGTGAGTTTGCCGGCCAGTTTGATCACCCAACAGTTACAGTTGTTGTGGTTGGCGGGCTTGTCAGAGGTGCAGTGGATCTGGCAGGGCCTGCCAAAGATTAGTTCCAACTTGGTGGGTCCATCATGGTTCCCTTTAGAGGGCTATTTCCGCGGTCCCAATTCGGAGTTGCGGAATCCGGCATTCACTGTCGTGTCTTCGGCTTCACCGCCATTGTGACGATGCTTCTTTCTGTTGCGCCGTGGTTTCCTGTTTCCGTCCCGGACTTCTGAGGTACCGGGGTCTTCGGGGTTGGTGCTTCTACGAGCAAACCAGCTATCTTCCCCCATGCAAAAGCAGGTCATGAGAGAGGTAAGTGCCGACATTGTCCCGAATACTATGCTTAAATGCGCCTATAGCTTTGGCATCCGGACAGTCGACGTTCTTGTTCTTTTTGGTCAAAAACCAATTCCAACAATGCCGGGCTGACTCACCGGGCTGTTGGACCACATGGCTCAGGTCATCGACATCCGGAGGCCGAATGTAAGTGCCTTGAAAGTTAGCTCGGAAAGCATCCTCGAGGTCTTCCCAACTCCCTATGGAGTTTTCTGGGAGGATGTTCAACCAATGCCTGGCTGGTCCTTTGAGCTTTAATGGCAAGTATTTTATGGCGCGGAGGTCATCCCCTCGAGCCATATGAATGTGGAGAAGAAAGTATTTGATCCACACGGCCGGGACTGTAGTCCTGTCGTATTTTTTGATGTTTATAGGATTAAACCCATCAAGGAACTGATGCTGCATCACCTCATCTGTAAAACACATCGGGTCAGCAGCACCCCTGACTCAGGCCACGTCGCGTCAGAGTTCGGCTGCCATCCGGGCCCAATGCTGCCCCCGAGCTCTATCATTTCGGTCGAGCGAAGCTTGGTACCCATCCCGTCTAGCGGGAGGTTATCCTTTGGATCCGTAGATGGATCTTGCCTAACCTGTTCTAGCATCCAGGTCGCGCCGTAGATCGTATTTGTATTTTGGCTGCACTGGCTCCTTGCCTCTTTGGCGAGGAGGGGCGGGTGGGTTTTTGGCCTCTACAGTCGGCCTGTCCCATCCTCGAGGGGGGCGGTCTGGCTGATCTGCCTAAGTGTATCTTGGTGGTGCGGGCTCAAGGGCCTCATCGTCGAATTGCAGCAGGAATTTCCACTTTGGGTAGCTTTTAGTTTGCCGCTCATAGTCGTACCCTTCTTCAGTTGCTAGGAATTTTGTCCATCTGTTATTGAGGGTGATTCGTTCGGCTTTTATTTGTTGATGCTTCTTCTTCAAGCTTCGTGTTTAAACTGCTCTTGGTCTAGTGGATCCTCAGGGACGATGAAATCCTCTGCTCCAAGGATGACCTCCTCCTCAGAGAGGGGGAGGTAGTTACCGTCCTCGGAGTCATTGAGGTCCTCGGGATTAAACCGATTCTCGATCTCCTCCAAGTCGTCTGGCTGTTGCTTGGCGGCAGCGGGGTCACCGAGGTCTTCCATATTGTCCGGAGTGTCGTCTTCTCTAGTGCCCGTGTTGCTTTCCACGCCTCGGCGACCCTTTGGGTCGTCGGCGCTATCTACGGCGTTTGGGCGGCTCCTCGCTGGGATTGTTGCTATCTCTCCTAGGGGTGCAGTCGCCATTATTAGCACCATCGCCGTTGTCCTTGGGGGTATCCACCATGTAAACATCATAGGTGGAGGTGGCCGTCCATCGGCCGGTGATTGGAGGGGCAGTATCAGCATGGGCAGTGGCTTCGACGTCTTCGTCCATGTCTTCGGCCTCCTTAGAGGCGTAGTCCAGCAAGTCGGTTAAGTCTTCGACAGTGGATACTAAGTGGGTGGTGGGTGGGACGTAAATCCCCTGTGGCCCACCTCAAGGCCCCGCCGAGCGTAGGTCGAGGGTAGCCCATCCGTGATAGCCATCTTCTGGATCCGATCTAGCGCCTCGTTTAACAGGGCAAGACTAGCCGGATTAGTACATGAGATATCTTCGGAGTCGACCTCCGGCGTGATGGTGGCGTGACGGGTGAGTCCGGCTAGGGCGGACTCCTGGTCTTCAGGCACCGAAGTTGCGTCAAGGCTCAAAGCCAGATCCGCGGCAAGTCCGGCCGGGGTTGACTCCCGGTGTTCGGACGCAGTGGTCGCATCTAGGCTTGAAGCCGGGTGCTTGGTAAGAGCCGATCCAGAGATCGGATTGGGAAGAGGTCCTGAAGTCGATGCTTCAGGGCTTTCGGGCGCCTCAGACAAGGCTGAGAAGCCGGTGAAGACCATATCCCCCCGAGTGTCAGTTACGTACTCTAGGTTACCGAACCTGATCCGATGCTCAGGGGCGAAGTTGTCGACCTGGTTGACATGACCGGTCGAGTTGGCGTGTAGAACGATGCTACCTAATGCGAAAAGGTGGCCGGGGACGAAGATGTCCCCGTGTTGATGCCATTTCTGATGATCAGGCGAGCCATCGATCCTTCGGCGATCCGATGTGGAATTCTCAATGAAAGCACCAATGTCGGTGTCAAAACCGACGGATCTCGGGGAGGGTTTCTCGAGCTGTGGATCTTGGATCAATGGGGAATAGGGGACGAAGGACACGATGTTTACCCAGGTTCAGGACCTCTCGAAGAGGTAAAACCCTACGTCTTGCTTGATTATATTGAAGTGTATAGGAAGATTACAGAGTCGATCTACCATGAGATCAGATGAACTAAACCCTAGGTGAGTAGGATGGTGGTTGTTGTTTTAGCCTCTATTGACTAAACCCTCTGGTTTATTTAGGCACTAGGGGTACTAGGGTTACACATGGTCGGTTACAACAACGGAATAAACATGTTGAATCTTCTATCTTGACTTGGAGGACACACCAAGACTTCGAGGGTTTCCTGCCCGGACACGGAGTCGCCTTATAGCTCGGCCTTGTGATAGTCATATAGCGACCCACCTGTCCGGCCCATAAGAGATAGGCCGGCATCCGGAGGACCCCCTAGTCCAGGACTCCCTCAACCTACCGTTTTCAAGATATTGAAAAAGCAAGGTCCAGTAAAATGGACTCTAGAAGCAGAAGCTGTGATCTAGGATTTGAAAAGGTACCTATCCTCCGCGCCAACACTAGTTGCGCCTAAACCTCAGGAACCGCTACTGCTATACCTAGCAGCAACGAACCAGGTGGTCAGTGCTACGCTAGTGGCGCAGAGGGAAGCTGATGATGAGGGAGAAGAAATGGCAAGCCCGCCCCATGACAAGCCTAAATCCTCTCCGCCAAGATCCAAAGTCAACAGGTCAGAAACAGTGCAAGCAAATGAAGTCGATCAACATATACTGCCAAAGAAGAAGATGGTGCAGCGACTAGTATACTTTGTTAGCTCCCTTCTACAAGGGGCTAGATCGACGTACTCAGGGGTGTAGAAATTGCTTTTTGGCCTTCTCAAGGCCTCGAGGAAGTTGCACCACTACTTCCAAGCACACGAGATCACCGTCATCACTTGCTTCCGTTGCAACGCATTTTGAGAAATCCAGAAGCAACTGGCAGGATAGTAGAGTGGGCATTGGAATTGTCAAGCTTTGCTCTTAAGTTTGAAAGCACTTCAACTATTCAAAGCAAAGCCTTGGCAGAGTTCATTGCAGAGTGGACGGAAACGCGAGATGAAGAAATTCAGGAATCAACTCTCCCCGGCAAGGAAACTGAGAAAGAATGGATCATGTACTTTGACGTTGCCTTCTCGCTGCAAGGTGCTGGTGCTGGAGTGCTGCTTGTTGCACCCACCAGGGAACACCTCAAGTATGTGGTTCAAATGAACTTTCCCATGGAGAAAGCAACCAACAACACTACAGAGTATGAAGGGCTCCTTGCCGGCCTCATGATTGCAATGGAGCTGGGTATCAGAAAGTTGATCATTCATGGAGATTCGTGGCTTGTTGTGAAGCAAGTGAATAAAGAATATCAAAGCCCTTTGATGGAAGCATACGTGGAAGAAGTGAGGAAATTGGAGGAACACTTTGACAGATTGCAAACAGAGCATATCCCCCGTGCGGAGAACAGCTGTGCTGGTCATCTGTCAAAGTGTGCAACTCAAAAGCTACCTATGGAACCAGGGACTTTTGTACTCCATTTGAATCAGCCATCAGTCACTCCATCAATGCGGGCTAATAAAAGAAGAAAGTTTAACATTGGAAAATATATCCCGGCAGAGCTCCTAGAAGCCGCCGACAGGAATGTTGCCGGGAACAACATAACAACTGTTGGTGAGCAGCAGCCTCGCGCAGAACCTCAGGTTCTTGCCGCTGAAGCAAGAGCTCCCACGGCCGAAGAAATTCCTTTGGCTCTTGTCGTCGAGCCGCAAGCTCCAGCATGGGCACAAAACATAGTTCATTTCCTTCAAACCAGAGAACTTCCCGATGAACAAGAAGAAGATGAAAAAGTAGCCCGTCAGTCAAGTATGTACCAGTTTGTGGATAACATTCTGCATAGAAAGAGACCGATCTATGTGAAATTGAGGTGCGTCTGCCGGGAAGATGGACTAAGGTTGTTGGCAGAGATACATGGAGGCATATGTGGCTCACACATAGGATCAAGGGCACTCGTCAGAAAAGCCTTCTGGAAAGGCTTCTATTGGCCCACTGCTCTCTAGGATGCAACTGAGTTAGTAACCAAATGTGAAGCATGCGAGTTCCATTCAAAGAATATACATCAGCCAGCTCAAGCTCTCCAAACAATCCCTCACTCCTGGCTTTTCCAGTCTGGCAGCTCGATATCTTGGGCCCCTTCCCTTGTGCTACTAGGGGCTTTCAGTTCTTGTACGTCGCTATCGATAAGTTTACATAGTGGCCTGAAGTGGAGCTAGTGAGAAAGGTAACAACACAGTCAGCCGTCAAGTTCTTCAAAGGGCTAGTTTGCAGTTTCGGGGTTCCTAACAGAATCATCACCGACAATGGCACCCAGTTCATGAGCCGCACCTTCATGCAGTACATCTAAAACCTTGGAAGCAAGATTTGTTATGCCTCTGTCGCTCACCCCCGAAGCAACGGACAGGCAGAATGGATGAATGCTGAAGTGTTGCATGGTCTCAAAATAAGAACCTTTGACAAGCTGCACAAGTGTTGAAGGCACTGGATTGATGAGTTGCCGTCAGTTCTTTGGTCACTCAGGACGAACCAAATCGAGTGACTGGCCAAATACCCTTCTCCCTAGTATATGGTGAAGAAGCGGTGCTCCCCATATAACTCACATATGGCTCACCTCGAGTACTTGCCTATGATGAGGCAGACAAGAGCAGTTGCAGCAAGATGACGCAAAGCTTGATGTAGGGTGGAACCCTAGGGGCCGATCTTTCACGATTTGGAGGGGGGGTACCCGAAGAACATGAAGAACACACAAAGAACACAAGGGAAAAAACAATAGGAAACACTCAATTGACTTGATCCAATCACACAGGTGCTAGATCCACATACACAAAGAGGTAACAAAGATCCAAGGACAATAAAATAGGGTGTACCAAGTTCATCCCAATCCTATGAGGAAAGAGGTATTGAATCCATATAGGATCTTCCCACAAGGGTTGTATTGAATCCACTTGGGGGATCTTCTCCGAGGAGGCCTTGGTCTCTAATGGAGTAGAGGTAAGTTGATTAGCAGAGCTCTACCTCAAATGAGGTAATCTTTGCTAACCCTGACATACATCAAATCCCATACATTAGGGATTCCCAAATCTGGCGAGTATTCGACATGGTGGGTGGGCGGGACAAAACTCTGTGTTCCACCTAGAGATGTATCCGGAATTTTAGCAGCGGTGTCGAGCTTCCCTGGAATATCCGAGGTGCCGAGTGCGGATTCCGAATTGTCCATACAATACGGCTTAGACTCAAGGTCGTGCTTCGAATTAAGGTCTGGTTCCATGCTCTTTTCAGGGCGAAAGTCAGACACCGGGCCCGGAGCTTGATCGAGGTTATCGCCGACCGGGACATAGCTCATTTTCAGTTTTGGCGGTTGTGAGCCTTCGGCCAATTCCTCAACGGTGGCGACAAGGTGTGTGATAGGCGGTATGTGGATTTCCCTGTTGTCCGGCCTGAGCCCAATCTGGTCGTAGACCGAGGGCTGGCAATTGGAGATTCCCATGGCTCAGATCCGATCTAGTAAATCGTTCAATGACGAAAGATCTGATGGGTCTATGTCCTCTGAATATTCGGGACCGACTTGCAGCGTGGCCGCTATGGAACTGCTCGAGACTGTGCCCAGGCGGGGTTTGGCCGGGATAAACTTGGCGGAACTGACATAGTCGGGCTTCAGGGCCGAGCTCTGAGTTGTATCAGCCCCTGGCGAGTTTACCTTCCTCAATGTTAAAGCATTAGGGATGGAAAGTTTTTCTAAGGGAGCTAAGATTCTTAACAGGGTGATGTCTCCCCGGGGGCCGGCGGTTAAGTCTAGGCTCCCGAACCTGACCTTCTGGCTGGGGCGAAGTTTCCAACCTAGCTGAGGTGGCCGGTCGGATCGGCGCGCAGTGTGAAACTGCCGAATATGAGATCTTGGCTGAGGACGAAGAGGTCCCCAGCACAGATGGTGTGGTTGATGAACAGGCGAGCCATTAATCCTTCTAGCGATCCAACAGAGGAACTCTCAATGAAAGCACCAATGTCGGTGGCAAAACCAGTAGATCTCGGGTAGGGGGTCCAGACCTGTGGATCTTGCATCAATGGGGAACAGGGGACTAGGGACACGATGTTTACCCAGGTTCAGGCCCTCTCTAAGAGGTAAAACCGTACGTCCTGCTTGATTATATTGCTTGTGTATATGAAGATTACATAGTTGATCTACCGCGAGATCAGATGAACTAAACCCTAGACAAGTAGGATGATGGTTGTTGTTCTAGCCTCTACGGGCTAAACCCTCTGGCTTATATAGAAACTAGGGGTACTAGGGTTACACATAGTCGATTACAACAAGAGGATAAACATGCCGATTCTTCTCGTCTTGACTTGGAGTAAACACCAAGGCACAAAAGGTCTATTGTTCGGGTACGACGCTGTACAATAGTCCGGCCTTCCAGCACCTGCAGTGCGGCCCGACTGTCCGGCCCATGAGAGTTAGGCTGGCAGCACGAGGACCCCCTAGTCCAGGACCCCCTCAGCTGGCTACCAAGTCTCGTACTTGATCCTTTAGCTGGCCCAACTTGTTGTCATTGTAGTCCCTTTTCCTTGCTTTGTTGTGACGAATGTCGATGTCGAGTCGCTCAATGCCTTGCATTGCTCGTTGTAGTCCGAAGAGTGGAGTTTTGATGATGTAGTTGTTAATGTCGGTGTTCTGGGAACCGGGGTACCAAGACTTACCAGCCTGCGACCCATGGCGTGGCTCCATCGACAACCTGGTACGGCCCATCTTCAGCACCAACAAGACAAGACCCTTGTGAGGGGCCAAGCCTCACGAGGTGGACGACGCCAAGACCTCAGGAGGGAACGGCCCTCTCGGGCCGGCTCCTAAGGAGCGGAGATTCCTATGCAACTACCCACCTCATGAGGTTGAGGTGACGTAAGCCATGACGACCAAGGTCAGGCGGGTGCCAGCGGGCGCAGTGCAGGAGGTTTCCTCTTTGGTGCTAAGGATGCAAGCGCAGGCGCGGGGTCCCGAGGAATCAGCCAAAGGTTTCCATTCCCGTGCAACAAGACCAAGACCGCCAGGATGGCAGGACGGATGTCATCACCAAGCCCACCACGGCGTCATGACCAGAAGCTTTGCAGGCGAAGACCACCTTTCTTTAGGATAGGATGTACTACTTGTCCTCCTTTGAAATTGGCCACTGTGGGATCCCTTCCCGCCTTCGCTTGGAGGAAGAGGACCAAGGCCACTATAAATATAGCTTAGCCTCCACCGTAGAAAGGATCCCCAGGGCGAATCCGATCCAAACCCTCACTAGCTTCCACCCACACAAGAACATGCCTCCTGAGGTTGTTCTTCCTCTGTACTAGTTCATCCTCAGCCCCTCGCGAGGCTAATCCACCCCAAAGGAGGAGTAGGGTATTACACCGCAAGGTAGCCCGAACCTGGGTAAACTGCTGTGTCCATTTCCTTTCCCGTTCATCGAGCTCGGCCGTGGGGGCGACGAATCGGTTGGCTTAAGAGGTTGAGTTCTTCGCACACGCCCTAGTGTTCGAACCTTTCTTGGGTCAGTGGAGCCCCGAATCCAACAGTTCACGTTGTCGTTGTCGTCGATGACCAGAGATGATGTGCTTTGCCTATCCATCACAAGACTCGAGCAAATGTGAGTGGAAGAAAGAGAAGAACTAGACCAATTGTACCTTGTCCAATGTTGAAGATGGATCAATGATCACTCAATAATGTATTATGGAAATAGCACAATTGGTACCGGATCTTGTCAATTCTCCCACCTACACAAGTAAGGCTTATGGAGTAGCTTGGTGAGGATAGTGGCACAAAAATTTGATGCAAATTATTAGCAAGAGTAAATAATGTTGAAAGATATTCACAAATTTGCAAGTGAAACAAGTAGACCAATAGCAAAGAGTGGCAAATGGAAACACACGGATAGATAAATGGGGTCGTGCAACCAAGGAATGAGCACAAAATGTGGAATCCACGAAAAATGCTCATGTTGCACAACTCAAGAGAGATGCTAGCACGATTGCTCAATAGGCGGATACGTCACTTGTGCACAACCTATAAGATGCAAAATGTATCAACTTTCTATCCCAAGTATGCTATTATGTATGATGTTCCGGTGTTTCACACACGATGATCCAAGATGATCAATATGGTAGTATGGTATGCAATGTGGCGATGCTATGGCTATTGCTTACAAGCTCTTTGTTTTATCTGCGCTTAAAAGCTTTTTGTATGGCCACTATACGAAATGCACAAACCAAGATAGCAATTGTGTATATGCGGGAACAATCATGTGACACAAGGGATGATATGATGATACCAAGATGATATGGTATGTGTCAGATTCAGGGCTCCGCTGACCCAAGAAAGTTTCAAACTCTGGGGCGTGTGCGAAGAACTCGACCTCTCCAGCCAACCGATTCGTCGCTCTCATGGCCTAGCTTGATGAACAGGAAAGGAAAGAGACACGGCAGTTTACCCAGGTTCGGGCCACATTGCGGTGTAAGACCCTACTCCTGCTTTGGGGTGGATTAGCCTCGCGAGGGGCTGAGGATGAACTTGTACAGAGGAAGAACAACCTCACGAGGTTTGTTCTTGTGTGGGGTTTGAGCTGAGGATTCGATCTCCTTCCTACGGTGGTGGCTAACCTATATATAGTGGCCTTGGTCCTCTTCCTCCAAAATGTAGGCGGGAAGGGATCCCACAACGGCCAATTTTGAAGGGGGACAAGTAGTACATCTTATCTTGACGAAAGGTGGTCTTCGCCTGCAAAGCTTTGGGTCATGACATCGTGGTGGGCTCGGCGATGACTTCCATCCTGCTGTCTTGGCGGTCTTGGTCTTGTTGCACGGGAATGGAAATATTTGGGTGATTCCTCGGGACTCCGCGCCTGCGCTTGGCTCCTTAGCACCAAAGAGGAAACCTGCTACACTGCACCCGCTGGCGCCCACCTGGCCTTGGTCATCATGGCTTGCGTCACCCGAACCTCATGAGATGGGTGCTTTCTTAGGAATCTCCGCTCCTCAGGAGCCAGCCTAGGGAGGCCGCTCCCTCCGGATGTCTTGGCGTCATCCGCCTCGCGAGGCTCTTGTCTTGCCGATGCTGAAGATGGGCCGTACCAGGCCATCGATGGAGCCACGCCGTGGGCCGCAGGTAGGCAAGTCTGGGTACCCTGGTTCCCAGAACGTCGAAGTAGCCTCCTGGCCCAAGGCGCGCTCGGACTTGGCTTCGGGGCGAAGCCAAAGGGCAAGGGCAAAGCAACGTAGGCCCCAATCACCTGCGGACCGAGTTGACGCGTGGCGCCTGATGGGACGTGGGCGTCTCCACTTCTCTATGCTGCCTCGGCAACCGTCCAACTTGACAACTGCCTGTTGCAATGCAGAAAAGCCATCATTACTTGAGATTGTGGGAGGCCGGCGGTTGGCCTTCCTCCGGCTATAAATGGGAGAGGGGGTGAAGCCCCCTTCTCATCTCTGTCTTCTCGCTGCTTGCTCCTCCTTCTTCCTTTCCATCCCACCATCTTGTCGAAGTGTCCATGGCACTGGTGAGAAGGTTTTCCACTGCGGAAAAGGGGAAAACCCCTCAGGTGGAACCTAAGCTGCTCCCGCCGAAGAAGAGGCCTGGTTGCACCCGTGATGCCATTGCGGGGCCCACGGCGACACGACCTTGGCACGAACTGGTTCCACCGGGCTTCCCGGTCCCCGTGTATGCTTGCACGCAGAGCCTTCTTCATGGAGGCGGTGGAGGTGGCGAGGAGCGGGGCCGTGGACAAGGACAAGCGGCGGTCGCACGGCCACCCCAGTCGCGGAGCCACGCCAAAGGCACGGCCCGCGAGTTTGTGGTGTGGGCGGGAATACTGCCGCGCACATGGATCTGGCTCCCATGGTCCCTTGTGAGGGAGATACCGCCGAGGGGGCCCATCGAGTTGTGGCTGCAAGGCGCTGGATGCTACATCCAAGCTTTTGAGGCAGAAGTTGAGGTGGTCGACTCCGGCGATGTCTTCATGACCCGGGGATGGGGTGCGATCGCCCGCGCCTGCCGCCCTGAAGGAGGCCACGCCATCCACTTTGAGTATGACGGAGCTTCGATGCTCTCCTTCAAGGTCTTCGGCGACTGCGGCCGGCGCCTGGAATGCTGCCCCAGGGGAGGCGGCCAAGGCGGCGATGCCAGGGGAGGTGAACTTGCCCTTGGCCTTGTTCGCGACTCCTCCGCCAGCAGCAGCGCCTCGTCGGACTCGGGCGACGACGATAGCTACGAGCCGCCGTGCTCGGACCGCAGCAGTAGTGCTGCCCCGGTGTCGCCGGTGACGCCACCAAGTCCGTGGCTCTTTAGGGGATTTTTCCTTTTGCTTCATCTCTGCACAAAACCATGACGAGCCCCGTGGGGGTATGTAAAAAACTGTGGCGTTTTTATCTTAATGCTTATTATTTCCAATCAATGCCGCATTGTACGATTCTTGCTGTGGCACGGCTCCCCCTTTCATCCTCATGGTAGCTTAGTGCTCTATGTCGACAGGACCCAGTCCCCAGGCAGGCTTCAGTCGTCGCTGGTATGCCAGGTCACGATGCCGTGGTCAAGGCCAGGAGGTGAGCGGCCCGAGGTCCAGTAAGAGCCCCTGAGACGCGATGCTCAGGGGGTCCCCTTTGGCACGCAAGCGGCTTTCGAAAGACTGAAAGGGAAACATCCTTGCCCGAGCGAGATCGCGAGAGGCAAAACACTGATCGTAAGGTTCACGTCTGCGTGTATGGGGTGACTTATCTTTGGCGAGCCTGTGGTGATCTTTTCGCTGTGAGGACAGCTTTTGGTGCAACGCCTGGCTGTGTCCTGGTGGCGGTGGCGCTCCCAGGCAAGACTCGCGCCGCCCCCTTCTTCCTTGCTCATCTGGATGCTCAACCCCTTCTTCCTTGCTCATCTGGGTGCTCTACGTCCTCGGGTCCCGGCCCTCGAGCGGGGCTCAGCCACCGCCGGTATGCCAGGTCGTGAAGAAGCAGGTGGAGTCCCTGCTACAGAAGTTTCTCTGCGTCGACCCCGCGGCTGCGGCGATCGGAGCCGGCGGCGAAGACGGCAGCGGCGCAGTCGACGACGGGCCCCCCAAGGTGGGCGAGGGCGGCAACCAAGGTTGAAGAAGAGGCTTGAAGGTGGTGCTTCCTCCCAGTTTGATCCTGCGACATTTACCATGCCTCGCGGAGGCGTGAGAACTCCTGCTTTGAACTTAAGAGACATTATGTTTTGTAATAATTTGCTAGGACCCCGCGATTTCCTTTCTGTTTGCTTTAGTGTTCTGCATCGGCAGGGCCCAGCCCCGCGCATGCCTCAACCGCCATTGGGGCGTCCGGATCACCAGGACGAGACCAAGGGGTGAGGGGCCATGAGACCAGTGAGGCCCCTGAGTCACGATGCTCAGGGGTCCCCCTTGACGTACGAACAACCCACATGAAGGAAACGTGAGCATCGTCTTTAGTGTTCTGCGTTGGCATGGCCCGGTCCCGTGCATACCTCAACCGCCGTTGGGGCGTCCGGATCACCAGGACGAGACCAAGGGGTGAGGGGTTATGTGACTAGTGAGGCCCTTGAGTCGCGATGCTCAGGGGTCCCCCTTGATGTACGAACAGCTCTCCATACCTTTCTTCGCCGGCTTTCGCTTGGGAGGGACGCGAGAAGACCAGGTCTGAGAGGCCTAATGAGGTGGCGTACGCCAGGCGTGACCTGAGCGTAGCCCCCGTGCCCAGCCCCCTCGTGCGACTCTCTCGTGGGAAAAGCGGCGCGGTGAGGCCGGACGGCGAGCCTGGTGGCCCTCCTGAGGTTATTGCAGCAGCTAGGGTGCCCTCAGTTGTTTATTCACCAGTGCGGAGCATGGTGCTTCCACGCTTGCGTGGGCATAGCCACTCCTCGACCGTGTCGTCTACCAGCGCGGAGCATGGGGCTTCCACTTGTGCATGGATGGGAGCTCCCTCTGAGGGGAGACTCCGGGGCATGTACAGCCCCGTCCTGGCATGTGGCTTGCACGGCAGGAATGGAGGAGGTGTATATGGGCACCCGTGAGCCAGCGCGGGACTCACGAGGCCCTACCTCAAGGCGGGTTGTGCCTGAATTTTTGGTTCGGAACATTTGCAAGGGTCCTGCAAGATGGTCAGGTGGCCTGCACCCAGTGAATCTCTGGAGGATATTGCATGAGAAGGCCAAACACCAACGACCCCAGGAGGTGATGTGAACGGGGCTAGCCCGGCAGACAGAGCTCAGTCGTTGGGTTTATTGACGCTGCAAGGACGGACCCGAGCACAGACATCGTGCCCAGTCTTCTCATGTGACAATCCTAAAGAAATACAACTGGCGTGCGGCTCCCGCGGTGGCAAGGCACCGGGTCGCGTGCCCTAACTCATCCACTCTCGATTAGCTCATGCGAGAACAAGGCACCAAGGACCATGGGAGGTAACGTACACGGGATCTGGCCCGCGAGACAGAGCTCAGCCACTTGGGTTTAGCGACGCTGCAGCGACGGACCCGAGCACAGACGCCGTGCCAGTCCTTAATCATGAGACGGTCGCGGGTGGGTTCGTGAGGGCGCATGACATTCATGATGGCGAAGCATCGGTCATGCGGGTGATAATATAAAGCAATTCATGAAAGGGCAGGACCAGTTCTGATATATGGGCAAAACGATACATGCCGTAGGGACGGACCCATACAGCTTGAGGATAATGCAGCCCGAGGGGCGCCCTCAACTGAACAAACCAAAAGGTCACCTGGCAACATCGTTGTAGAAGTGTTGGAGCAGCTGAAGATGCGTGCTGCAGAAGTCGCTCCTCACGAGTCGTCTGGCTCCCGAGCCTCGTGAGGCCCTGGAGGTCCGGGGGGCTTGCAAGTGTCTGGCACCTCCTCCGTCAGGATTGCCTGGCGCCGGGCCTCGTGAGCCACCAGAACTCTCCTCATGTGGTGCTAGTGTGAGGCAGCTGCGTTCGGCAAGCCAAAAGGCATGCCGACGTAGCTGTGAGGGCGACCTCCATACCGGCCGACACGGGACGGCCAGAAGAGCTCCTAAGAAGCAACCCTGTTGAGTACTAGGATGTTGACACAGACGCGCAGCTCGCTACCCACGTCAGGGGTGGCAGCTGCACTGGGTGGTGCGGGGCGACGCTCGCCACACATGGCTCGCGCCTCCTGAAGCTCCTCGATCGCCTTGGTGATGAACTCTAGAGCGCCTGGCGCCTCGCGTCCTGCGCCCTGTTCGTGGAAGTGCGTGTTGAAGCATGCCTCCACATGGTGCCCGAACGCCTCCCTCGTGACACTGGCCAGGTCAGAGGCCCTCCAGAGGAGAGCCCCCGAGCCCAACCTGGGAGGGGCGCCAGGCGCAGCTTCCTATGCGAGAGAGGAAGGCGCCCTAGCAGTGGGCGCAAGACCCGAGGCACGATCGTCAGACGCACCAGCCTCTTGAGGGCCTCTGAGGAGGAGCTGCTTCTTCTTCTTGGGGACGGCCTCAGGAGGATGCATGGCGCCCTCGTCATCTGAGTTCTCGACTGCCGCGGCCTGGTAGGCGCACTCGAGGGAGCACACCGCATCCTTCTCGTCGCAGGCGACCGTGATGATGCCGCCACTTCCTGGCATCTTGAGGACATTTTAGCCATGATGAGTCATTGCCATGAACTTGGCTAGGGCCGGGTACCCGAGGATGGCGTTGTACGGGAGGCGAATGTGGGCGACATCTAAGTTGATGAGCTCAGTGCGGTAGTTGTCGTGCTTGCCGAACGTGACAGGGAGGTGAATCTGCCCTAGTGGGACGGTGGAGCTGTCGGTCAACCCTGAGAAGGGCTTGGTGGGGAGGAGCTGGTCGTAGGGCACCTGGAGCCTCTCGAATGTCTCAGCAGAAAGGACATTCAGCCCACTCCTCCGTCGATGAGTGTCTTGGTGACGAGGACGTTGCTGATGGTCGGCGAGCAGAGCATTGGGAGCGCGCCGGCGGTGGCCGCACACTTGAGCTGATCCGTAGAGTCAAAGGTGATGGCGTACTTGGACCACCTGAGGGGACACAACGCCTCAAGCTTGGGGAGTGCCGCTTTCACCTCGCGAGCGAACTGCTTGAAGAAGCGATGGGAGGCGGGGGCCTGAGCGCCACCCAGGATGCATGCAATGGCACGAGGCTCTTGGAAGCCACCGGCCCCATCATCTTGGCGGTGGTCGTCGTTCCTCCTTGGTGGCAGCGGCAGCGGAGGAAGGCCGGAGTTGCCCTAAGGACGATCCTCACGAGGCCGGTCCCTCCAGGGGCCATCGAGAGGCTGGCCCTACCAGCGGTCCTCACGAGGCTGATCTCGCCAGTCCTGGCGAGGGTCACGGTTGTCCCAGCGGCCCCCACCACGGCTTCCTCCACAGCCATACCCATGGTCGTTGCGCTCAGGGCGGCGGCCAAGGCACCCATCTCAGATGGCCCTGAGCTCTTGGCAGTCGTTGGTGTTGTGGCTATGGACGTTGTGGAAGACGCAAAACGGGCGGCTGTCCTTGGAGGACTCGGGGTGGTCGCAGACGCGCTTCATCTCGGGCTCGGCCGTGAGCACAGCCGGGCCCTTGTGCTTCACGTCCTTGGCCTTGGCCTTCTTGTCTTCAGGGTCAGCCTTCAGGAGCTCAAGGAGGGAGAGGCGACCTTCCTCTGCCCTAGCGCACCTGGTTGCCATGTTAAACATACCAGAGCCGAGCACAGGTCCTCGTGTATGGCGAGCTCTTCCTACATCTTGACATCCCGGACGCCATCAATGAATGCTAAAATGATGGCCTCGTCCGACACCTTAGGGATCTTGAGGCGAATGTTGGTGAAGCGCTGGATGTATTTGTATAAGGTCTCCCCTGGCTGCTGCTTGATGCGCCGCAGGTCGCCTGCAGCAGGGGCGCGGTCACGAGTGCCCTGGAAGTTGGCGATGAAGTGCTCACGCAGCTCATCCCTGGAGGAGATCGATCCCACTGGGAGGTTCAGGAGCCACGAGCGTGCGCCATCCTTGAGGGCCATGGGAAACCAGTTCACCATGACCTTCTCATCGCTGTTCACCGCCTCGATGCTCAGCTCGTAGAGCTGGGGGAACTCAACTGGGTCGGGGGTGCCGTCGTAGCGCGGAGGCAGATCCGGCATGAATTTGCCGGGCCAGACGATGCGGCGCAGCTCCGGATTGAACGCTCGGCAGCCTGCCGCGCTCACTGGAGCCCACTGCGGAGGGGGAGCCTAGTCTTGGCGCCTGCGTGCCGCCACCTCGGGGGTACACGGTCTTGACGTGGTGGTGCTGGGAGCGCACGCGCCTCCCCTTGAGGCCGCTGCACAACCTGGCAGCTTTCTTCGTCACGCGCCGGTGCCCTGCGCGGCGGGTCGCGCTGGGGAGCCTCATGCCTTGGCTCGGGGGCAACATCACACCGAGGAGAAGGAGGCGCACCGTGGGCTACGTCTCCCACCTGAGGCGACAGGAGAGGCATTGAGCGAGATGGCGCAGGAGCCTCTCCAGCGGCGCTGACGAGCTCGGTGATGCGGTCCAGCCAGTCCTCGTAGAGGTCGTCAGCCGGACGATAGCGCAGAAGCTCGCGCGCCATGAGCAACGCAGCCTGCGCATCCGCCGGCACGCAACGAGCATGGGAGGATGAAGCAGCAGCCGGAGTCAGCGACGGAGTCGTGGTGCGCCCATCCCGCCGCACAGAGGGTTGCAGCGACGAGTCCTGTTGCTCGTGGGCCGTGGGGCCGGTGGCAGCGTTGGCCACAGGGGAAGGGGAGCGACGAGGGGCACCGTCGCCCGCAGGCGCTGTCTGAGCAACGCGGACGGCGAGGGCCGACTGGGGCTCAGCACGAACTCGACGAGCATCGGCCATGAGAACGGCGGAACGGTGGCTAAACGACCAACAGGCAAGAGGCTTCGACACGCCCCTATCTGGCACGTCAAATGTCGGATTCAGGGCTCCGCTGACCCACGAAAGGTTCAAACTCCAGGGTGTGTGCGATGAACTCGACCTCTGTAGCCAACCGATTCGTCGCTCTCATGGCCTAGCTTGATGAACAGGAAAGGAAAGAGAGACGGAAGTTTACCCAGGTTCGGGCCACCTTGCGGTGTAAGACCCCACTCCTACTTTGGGGTGGATTAGCCTTGCGAGGGGCTGAGGATGAACTAGTACAGAGGAAGAACAACCTCACGAGGTCTGTTTTTGTGTGGGTTTGAGCTGAGGATTCGATCTCCTTCCTACGGTGGTGGCTAACCTATATGTAGTGGCCTTGGTCCTCTTCCTCCAAAATGTAGGCGGGAAGGGATCCCACAACGGCCAATTTTGAAGGGAGACAAGTAGTACATCTTATCGTGACGAAAGGTGGTCTTCGCCTGCAAAACTTCTGGTCGTGATGTCGTGGTGGGCTCGGCGATGACATCCATCCTGCCATCTTGGCGGTCTTGGTCTCATTGCACGGGAATGGAAACCTTTGGGTGATTCCTCGGGACTCCGCGCCTGCGCTTGCATCCTTAGCACCAAAGAGGAAACCTGCTACGCTGCGCCTGCTGGCGCCCACCTGGCCTTAGTCATCATGGCTTGCGTCACCCGAACCTCATGAGATGGGTGCTTGCATAGGAATCTCCCCTCCTCAGGAGCTAGCCTAGGGAGGCCGCTCCCTCCGGAGGTCTTGGCGTCGCCAGCCTCGCGAGGCTTGGCCCCTCGCGAGGGTCTTGTCTTGCCGATGCTGAAGATGGGCCGTACCAGGCCGTCGATGGAGCCACGCCGTGGGCCGCAGGAAGTCAAGTCTGGGTACCCTGGTTCCTAGAACGCCGGCAGTATGTATGCAATGGAAGTTGCGGATCACTAATGTGCACATGTGACATTGCTGGCAATACTGAATGGCTAGTCTCAATAGGCAAGTGACGTAAAATGGTCTAGGGTTTAACAATGCAATGGCAAGGGATAATATACAATGATGTCATCGAGGTTACCATCCGTGGCGATGATGAGTGGCGGTGTTCTTGATGTAGAACAGTTCCTAATTAGCCAAAACACCTTAGGAAACAGAAAAAACCGTGAACTCAAAATCTCAAATGTCAAATGTCAAATGGTGGTAGCGGAATGCAGTGGTGGTTTTGCGGAAGCTCAATGGAACTGCAGAAGTGCAATGATGGGCTTTGGAATAGGCAATGCGGAAGGGGAGGTGGTTGGTTATGTGAGTCGGAGTTGAAGTCACCTTCCCTAAGTAGCCGAAACACCTTAGGAGACAAAACTCACAAGGCAAACAAAATTGGGTTAAGTTGGGGTGCCGGAAGTGTATGGTGGGCAAGGTTATGCAGAAGTAATGGTGGTGGTTGATGAAGAAGTAACCGTCCCTAAGTAGCCTAAACACCTTAGAAGACACTAATCACTACTCAAGCAACCACAAATGCAATGGCAATTAAAATGGGTTAGGTTGTGGAAGGTTATGGTGGTATTGCGGATGATATGGTGGAAGGCCTAGGTAAATTCACCAAAGTTCCAAAAATTTGATGGAGTCAAATGGTGGTGAAACTAAGGTGAGGTCCTCGGGACTGTCGATAGCTTCAAAACGTGCCAAAGAACACTCAAATCAGAGTTCGGAGCAAAAAGTTGTGATGAAAACGGTGAAGAAGGGCGATGCTGAAATTTCGGGGAATGTTTCTTGTTAGGCCGGAAGTTCCGGGGATAGGGCGGGAAGTTCCGGCCTCCGGAAGCTCCGAGTGGGGCCGGAATCTCCGGGGGTCGTCGGAGACGTATGGGGGAAACTGGGGGATTTTGGGGTAAACTCTCTGCTTAGCCCGGACGTTCCAGTGCTTGGACGGAAGTTCTGGGGGTGTCCGGAAGTTCCGGGGGTCATGGAATTTCTTCCGGGACGAACCCTAAATTCTAGATCTGAGAACGGGGGCGGAAAAACTCGATTTCGAAGGTCAAAATTGAGAATATTGCGTGGATGGAAAGTGCGGAAAAGATAGATCCACTTGGAACACTTCGAATCCATGGATCAAATTCAACAAAATCTCATCAAACCAACAAATCACAAAAAAAATCGGGGCTATTTTTGTGGGGATTTTCGAAATTGGGACGAAATCAAACAAAATTATGCTAGAAAGTGGGGGGTAAGGACTCAAATTCGTGATCAACGTGGCTCATGATACCAAGATGATGTAGGGTGGAACCCTAGGTGCCGATCTTTCACGATTTGGAGGGGGATTCTCGAAGAACACAAGGGGAAAAACAAGAGGAAACACTCAAATTGATTTGATCCAATCACACATGTGCTAGATCCACATACACAAAGAGGTAACAAAGATCCAAGGACAACAAAAGAGGGTACAAAGGTAACAAGTTCATCCCAATCCTATAAGGAAAAAGGTCTTGAATCCATATAGGATCTTCCCACAAGGGGGGGGGGGGGTCTTCAATCTACTTAGGGGATCTTCTCCGAGGAGGCCTTGGTCTCCAATGGATTAGAGGTAAGTGGATGAGCAAAGCTCTATCTCAAATGAGATAATCCTTTGCTAACCCTAGAATGGAGGAGGGGATTAGTATATATAGTGGTAGCCACGAAGGGGTAAGTGAGGGACGAAAGGGTACATGGGCATCGGCCCGAGTATCTGCGCGCAGGCAGGACCGGTAGTTCCGGGAAAGGCTGGAAGGTCTAGGCACGGGAAGTTCCGGGTGAGGGTCTGGGCATGGTCCGGGCTATCCAGAGAGTTGGCACGGTCCGGGACGGCGTCAGTGTAGCAGGGCCGGATGTTTCGGGATGGCCGGAAGTTCCGGGTGCTGGAGGTTCCAGGCAGGGTCCGGGCTGTCCAAAGAGTTGGCGCGTTCGGGCGTCGCCTAAAGGGTCGAGGACCGGAGATTCCGGGAAGGCCGGAAGGTCCGGGGGACGGAAGTTCTGGGCAATGGCCAGAAGCTCCGGAATGAGCACAAACATTGCACAAGTCTTGACGCTTGCTCCTCCTCCTCCCTCTTCGGAATGATTGATGTACCTCATCACACATAGTGTACATGACTTAGGTAGCAACCATGTCTCACTCGAATGGAAAATGGAAGCATTTAGGAGTTGGTTCACCTTGTGTCCAATGGCATATGCTCGAGGTCGAGGTCTCATCGTATGTCCACTTCGGGCTTGGGAGTAGTCGTAGTGTACATGGGAATGATCGTAGGACGTTCCGCATTAATGCTCCATGAGGAAGATCATCTTCGGGCGGCTATGCAAGTTGCATGCTACCAGCAGGCTTTGCGCCGCTATCATAGCCACAAAGTTCATGCCAGAAGCCTTGAGGAAGGCAACCTTGTTCTTCGGCGTGTTCAGTCCGCCAAAGGATCAAACAAATTGGCGCCAAAGTGCGAGGGCACTTATAGGGTAATACGAGTCACCAGAACCGGAGGAGTCTGTCTGGAGACCGAAGATGGCATCCGAGTGTAGAACTCATGGAATATTGAGCATCTTCACAAGTTCTACCCATGAGGTGCAGTTGCCGGGCCCTGTCACCGGCAACCCCTTTTGTACAAGCTTTGTCTTCAAGAATTGCAACCCTTTGTACAAAGCCAAGCGCAGACCCTGTGCATATGTGAATAAAGCTAAGTGTTTCATGACCTTTTATGCATATTCTCTTATGAACAAATGCATATAACATTGTGATTACATTTTTTGCTTGTATGAAATTGCTAACGAACCGACAAGGTTTCCAAAGCCACTCTTTTTTCTCCTCTGTTTTTATCAAGAGACAGAGGGATTCCTCGTGTGCAAGTTTCCTGGGGAGAGTGGTGGAGGGAATACCAATTAAATGGCGTCAGTGTTCATTTCACACGACAAGAAGTACAACAAAGAAAGCTAAGTTGGAAAAAAATTCAACTGAAAATTTCTTGTTACATTATAATTCCCCTTACACGGTTCTGTGTTTGTATGAGAAACCTGCACGCGAAGGAATCTTGTCATGACCATTCGCGCTCTAATCTCGCCTCGAGTGTGCTCAGCAAGGTTCTTGTAGCTACATTGAGATTGGCAAGATATCTTGCCATTGGCGGCATTGCTAACAGGCTGCTAAGGACGTGTTCCTCGAAGCGCTCGCAGCAAGAGCGCATGCTGGCAAGTTTCCAAGCCGCTTAGTGGGAGGGATCGAAATCATACAAAGACACAACCAAGAAACGGAGACAACAAACATTCATCTGGGCATTATAAATAGCAAGTATTTATTAAGGGGTGCTCAATAACATTTTCTTAGCCCCTTTTCCCCAGGGTTTACATCAAGTGCAATGCAGGGCAAAAGGGGCGCCTAGGTGAGGCCAGGATCGCTCCCGGCAAGCCAAATGATGGTGTTGTTGGTGCTCAGCTGGAGTCGGAGCCGTCATCCTCGATCTTCATGCTTGGGGACCCGCCGTCGTCGTCATCATCATTGTCCTCCTCGTCGCTTTTGCTGGAGGAAGCGGCGTCGCTATTTCTCGAGCTCTCCGCATAGCACTCCATGCGAGCCCTTGAAGCCCTGAAGAACTTCACGGCAAGCATATTGGATTTGACTAGCTTGAAGTGGAGAAGATGCTCATTCCCCAGATAACAGGCACGGACGAAGGATGTCCACCCGCGCGTGAAGTACATGACGCCATTGGCGGAGAACTCAACATTCACCCAGATGGTGCCATTGCAGCAGCCGTCTACGCATAGCCATAAGCCACGCGGTTGGTCGACTTCCATCACCCTAGCAAAGGGACGAGGAAGCCACAGTCGGCTTCGCGGCCGGTCGCGTAGCTCCACGATGAACTCGAGCATTGTATCCTCTGTATGGCCATCTGCTAGAGGTGCAGCGGCCGGGGGTGAAACGACAAGCGCTCCACTATGGCCACTCCGGCCCCGAGCATCGCATCTTCCATGACCTCGAGCTGCGGCCCCTCTTCGGGCACTGGACCCAGTTTCTGCAGCTGCGGCTAAAGTGGAGGCATGATGCCAGGTAGAAGCTCTCGTGGCAGTGACGGAAGCACGAGCTCAACCTCTCCACCTCGCCATGACGGCGACGGATGCGAGGTGTGAAAGAAGAAGAAGACAACAGATACTAGGAGATTGGAATGAGGAGAAGTGGATGATGTCACCCTTTGTGGCCCCCTCTTTATAGGGAGAGGAGCGGGGGCTGGCTCTTCAGCATCTCTGTTCCACCAATTCTGCGCCCTGCGTTTCTAGTTGGTGCATTACTCCAGCAACCGCCTAGTCTCACCAATCTGGCACCCTGACTCCCCTGCTCGAAGAACTATTCCCATGACCGCCTCTCTTCGCCAAGCCCATGTTCTGCACACAACACGCGTCATCGCGGGCTGCAGTAAAGGGACAAATGATGACAAAAATGGTAGTTATCCTTAGCCACATGTGATCGTGGGCCTGTCCAGGCCGAACCCAGCGGCGACCCGCATGTGCGATCGCCCCTGGTTTCTAACAGAAGCAGTAGATGCCGGCCCAAGCGACAAGGTTGCTGGAGGATGGCTGGGGGCTGAATCAAGTCCAGATTAATGAAGAAGCAAAGAAGATCGCAGAGGACAGATATGATCACACCAAGATGTCAGATAAGTCTTTGTCGCTCGTTTGTGCATTGATTGGGCCTAGACTAACGATGCTTGGCAATGCGTGTGGCCTAGGTCCGGGGGCTCCTATCGGTGTATAAAACATGGGTATTTTATACCCTGACTTATGCACAGACGAGTAGCAACTCCCCTGCCAAATAAGGATTGCTAAAAAATTGCCAAGACCAAAACTCAAGACAAGATTGATAAGCTATAAAGAAGATTGTTAAGCCAAGAGAGCCGCTCTTTGGGAGATCAAGGAGCGCATCAACAAGACCAAGATTGAGCACCAAAAGCAGCCCTTGCCGGCAAGGCCGATCCGGCAAGGGCGGAGGCCGAGCATGCTCCGTGGCCGGCAAGCCCTTGCTAGCCGCCAGCGCTCCACCTCATTGGGTAGCTAGTCACTAATCGATGAGGTGTTGAGCTCGCAGGTTGTTAGGTGGGATCTGTCGGGCATGTGGCAGCATGCTGGAAGGAGGTTTGCATTTAATTACACCCATCCAGTGGGCATGTTAAGATTACAGGAGGCGGTTAAACAAGCGGTGCAGCAACCTTGCCGAGGTGCCCCCTCCTCGTGACACCTAATAGAGTATCTAATGCTTTTGTCCTAATCCATCGAGTTAGGTATGATAGCACTGTTTGCTATCTAATCAGCATGTAATTACTATTTTGCCACTGTGGTATCCCCTTGAGCTATAAAAGGAGGGCCAGGGCAACTTTTACAAGGATCGACCCTTAGCACAAGTACACGTGTAACTGCTCTGCTCTCGCACCTTGCCGGGGGAGCGGTCGTTGTACTTGTGTTCTACACATACACCGAATACAGAAAGCAGGAGTAGGGTTTTACACCTCTCGGTGGCCTGCATCTGGGTAAAAATCCCTGCGCACTCTGTTAACCCTGCTCATTGTGCTCGTTCATCTCCCTAGCCGAAGGGTAGTGAACGGACAGGAGCTGGGGATGGGTAGTGAAGTCATGGGCGAAGGGGAGTATGAGGGTTGACTGGTTCGGGTGCGGGGTGGGGCTAACGCCGCCATTAATAATTTAGGAGACGGTAGGGTGGCAATGCTTGCACTGAGGTGCAGCCAGACGTGGGAGGGGGGAGCAGGCGACCCCGCCAGTGCTGGTTTGGTTCTGGCAGCTAGTGGAAGAAGAGGCTGAAGAAACACGACAGACTGTACAAGTAGTAGGAGTACTAAACAACCTTAAGTGAAAGCAACAGGAGCACTTAACAACCAAAGCTGAAAGTAGTATGAGTACTTATACAGGTTCAATCGTACAAGGCACACCACGAACAGTGCTACTTTTCCTATAGTTAACGAAGGGTGAGGCCACCAAGCCTAGGACAAGGCCCAGACACCACCCAGCACATCCACAACTTTCTGAAAGTGGCTTCATCTCGCAATGTGGTCAATAAACAGGATATTCGCTTCAGAGCAATGGAAAAGCATGAATATAACCTTCTGTCCTATTCTCCAAGATCGACGGGCCTTCATGATTTGAGACCACCCATGAATAAGTATCTTTTCACCTCTAAGGGAAATGGAGTATGTCGACATAAACATCATGATGTGACCAAGCGCAAGTCTGACTCGACCACGGTCAGGCATTTGTATAGGATTAATAAAACTGGGCAGTTTCTGTTTCAAGAAGAACACAGTTGTAAAACTGTGTATAAGCAAGAGTTTATGAACAACATATATAACAGAAATAGCTTGCACCATCAGTTTCTTGACACAGTTGGACTTGTTCAATGTGTGCACCAGTGGCACACATAACCCACGTGGCTTTCCACCATTGAAATTCCCCACAAGGTCCACAAGATGATCAATAAAGTGTAGGAAATGGTGGATGTCGTCCCAGTCAACTTCAGTGCCATCAGTAACCATCGAGTTCTTATCAAATAATATACGAGTAGTGTCCTACACTTTGTAATAACCTACACATGTCACCAATTATAAGGAATATTAGTTAGAAGTAGCTTCATTGTGAGAGAATGGAATCACAAATTGTTGCTACTTCTAAAGTCAAATTGTGATTAGTTAGACATAATACTCCCTCCATCCTTGAAAGAGTGTACTTCCAACTTTGTTGGAAAGTCAAACTTTTTTATGTTTGACCGTATTTATACAATAATATACCAACATTGATGCCATCAAATTAGTAGCATTAGAGTCATGATAAAATATATTTACATCATATACCTCTTTGGTTTCACAAGCATTGATATATTTTTGAACAACCTCGGTCAAACATTGAGATAGTTTGACCCTCCAACAAAGTTGGAAGTACACTCTTTCAAGGACGGAGGGAGTAGGTGGATTACAAAGTAATAGAGTCAACATGCAAGAACCAGATACAAAAATAACATGGATGAACTACTAGAACGACATTGGGATGGAAGGTCACAAGGATGATAAGACCAGGTCCTGCTATTTCCATCAACATTCATGTGCCAACTTTCAGTCTGTAACACTTGACAAAGTTTATCCAAGTTTGGCCATAAAAAAGGAGTGATCTTCTTGGGTAATGAACCCAACTATGAACTTATATCAATGGCATGTCTCCAATGTGACCATTATACTAGTGTATTCAGTTATGGCAAGGCCGACCTTCTTGAGTACATGTGTTCTAGCAAGGCAATGGATGCACTTCATGAAAAATAATATGAGAACACAATTTATATGCTATCCAAATCTAGAAATAATTTTTTCTTTCACGTCAGTGTTGAGCATGGTAATAGTACCTTTTATCCAAATATAGCAATCCAAATTTCCAAATTAGTCGATAGCATGTTCAAAAACCCCAACCCTCCCGGATAGAATAGAGGGTTCTATGAACATACCATGCGCTTTGTCAAATCCTGTGTTAGGATGAGGGGGAACAAGTTTGGCCTCTCGCCAAGGGCGCAGAAACCTGTAGGGTCCTTGCACATTGGGCATTGCAAATGAAACACACTAGATTCAATGCGAAGAAAATTGCATCAATAGCGGCGGTTGCCATCCTAGGATTAATGGCGAAAAGGGACTAGGATTTATCAGGGATGGATGAAGAGTTCGTACTTGGTTCTCCCTGAGAAAACCCTAAGCAATCACCGAGAGGTGATTTTCTCTGAACAAGCAGACGAGGGAGAAGGGGATTCAGGTCGGGTGAAATATTGCTGCTTCGTCCATCCAACTTACTACTACTGCTGGAAAGGTGGGGTTTTATGATTTGACGGCTCATTGGGCATTACTGCGGCGCTACGACCGGGGTGAGTCTACTGTGCGGTTGTGTACTCTAAATTGGTGCATGGCTCGTGGACCTGCTTGCTGGATGTCCCGCATATCAGTGAAATAAAGTAGAAGGGAAGAGTAATTAGTTACAAATAAATATATTTTGATAGAGAGATACTCCCTCTCTAATGAAATATATAAACCTTTTATATCACAACTTTATACATAAGAAAAAACAAGGGGAATATATATACGTTAATATGGAGTTCAGATGAGAATAGAATACTCAGGCAGAACGCTCTTGACTTTGGGCCACACGCTGGTGGGCCTGCATGTTTGGGGGACATGTGTTCTAAGTCAGCGCATTTCATCCGATAAATATTGCATGCGATTAGGACGGCGCTGGTTTTAGATGTTTTCGCAAGGCGAAGATCGAAAATTAAATAAAGCATGATAGAAATTATACTGAAATCGAACAACAGTTCCTAACCAGCAATCAGTGTTGCATTTCTTTCATTATGTCCCACGTGATACTATATGCTAGTACTACTTATACACATAGGACACTTGTTTCACCATGCCATATTACATCAAAAGCTCTCAAAGAATAGATCAGTTCAGCAATTGCATGCTACTACTGAAGAATTTCAAAGTTGATTAGGACCAGCTCTTCTTGTAGAGAAACTTCGATTGTGACATCATCCCCAATCGCAAGATTTGATTGAGTTTTGAACCTTGACCATCCGTTTGCATCAATAATCATGCGACCATCCTTTGTACTTACGGTATATTGTGTAGGTTCATTCACACTAAGGCTTCGAATGGTAAGAGAAACTTGGCCGCGGTCGCTCAGATTATTGAACCACTCCCTCATTACTCTAGGAATTTTTTGTTTGCAAATAAGAAGACATACACAAACAGTTACATCAACACGGTGAATCATGTGAAACAACATGGAAAGAAAAAAGAATGAATCAGGGCTGCCAATGCTTACCAAGAAGGTGGGGATGTCGATTTTTGTAAGGACTTTGGGATATGCAGTGCGAAGTGCAGTCTAGTTTGTTGCCGGTCCAAGTGCTGGTTCCGTTGTGGCTGCACAACACTACAAAAGCACTTCCGTGATGATACATGTTAGTCACAATAGGTCACGTTTTCTGTCATGCATGTACATCCATGACGATTTTATAATAGAATCAACATAGTCATACGTGTGCTGTCGTAGAAGTGTTCCATGACAATACTCAAATTATCATCACGGAAGTGTCATGGAAGTGTTTTCATCAAGGGTAACCTACACGGGGCATCCAGCGTAATGGGTCACCGTTAAGCTACCGGCTCCAGTTTTGGATCCGATAACCTATTAATGGCAACGACCAATGGCGATATTCCACATGCAAAATTCTCATTGCCCGAAGGAGCCACGTGTCAGCTCCATGTTGGGACAGATGTCATTCAACGAATGGATGGGAGGCGCCAATAATACGTCGACGCATGTCTCGGCCCAACAGTGGCCCATTTAGGTCAAAAGGCCAGCCCATTTGACTTGGTCAAAAGGTAGCGGGCCGGCCAACAGAAAGCCTGTTAGCGACATGTCTGCATATAGCCCATTTACATCACGCTAACTCATGACCCGTTATGGCCTATCCGAATTAGGCCTAGTAGCATCATCTGGGCCGTCCAATACGATTCCAACCCGTTGTAACTTCTGGCCCATGTATGGCCCACAACATCTATTGGCCCATATAAGGCCCTTTGTAACTCTGGGTCCTTTAATGGCCCGTGGTGAAACTGGCCCATAATGAACAATATATCTCCTTATACCCATTAACGGCACATTATTTAGTTGGGCCGTTTCCAGCCCATGTTATCTTTGGGCCTTCTAAGGGACCATTTATTCTTGGGCTCATTTCCAGCGCTCGATTACTTATAGTCCATTACTGGCCTGTTCGGCTGATCGGCCAAATTCAGCTCATGGTTACAATCAGGCCCGTCCATGGCCCATTAATCCATTGGGCCGTTTTCACAACATCGTCTAATACGGCCCAATAATGACCCGTTATGCCCGTCGATAGAATTAAGCCCGTTATACATACCAGCCTATTAATGGCCCATTAAGGTTGGCCCATAAACAAACGATTCCTATTTCTAGACCATTTATGGCCCATATTGCGGTCCATTATTGGTCCATGAATAGTACGACCCATGTTTGGTCAATCGATCATACGACCCATAGAAGTCCCATTGAGTCCATGGCCCGTAGAAGGCACATGGATCTTACGGCCCGGAAGAGGACCATGGTCACTACAGGAGGTAGCAGGCCCATGGTTACAATGGTCCATATGTTGCCCATGGTTATTGTGGTCTAGTTCTAAAAAATAGGTTATTGTGGCAACTAACCGCGGAAAAAGAACTACAGTGACTCAAGCATACAAATAAACAAGACAATAAGGAAATAAATAAGCAAGCAACTTACGGTAGGCTATTACGGCTATTACGAGTATTACATCCACTGGGCATCAAAGTTCGCCACCAGTGCAAATATAGTGAACAAAGCAGCATAATACATACACTGGGCGTATAAATTGGCCACCAGTGCAAATAAACGCGGCAACAAAACAAGTCTAGAACTAAAACCACTTCAGAAGAGCTCAAGAAATGATATCCTGGGTACCCACCATGCTGGCAAGAAGCTTAGCAAGCTTATTAGCTTTCACTTGTTTGGTGCTAAATTCCTCCAACGCATGCTGTTGCACTAGAATGTATGCATCTAAATTCTGCAGGGACTTTCTCAATCCTTCGGCTTCGTATCGCAACACAGGTGACTGATGCCTTTCAGTTTGTAGTTGAGACTCAAGAAGCCGAACTTATTCAGGCAGCGAGTTCGAAGAGCTTGTGCCAGTGGTAGTGGCCAGTAACTCGAACACTACATCAAGACAGGACATTGGGGTTGTCTCACTGTCTACAAGCTAGTTTTTATCAGCTTTCTCGGAGACCAACAGGGTTGTCTCACTATCTTGAACCTTATCTGCATTACTTTATCTACCACTGCATAATGGGGTGCTCTTCTCCAATATTCTGTCGGCATTCTACAAGAGAAACAAGCGGACACATCACAGTTTAGCATGTAGTATATGAAACTCATTTTGGTAAACCGGTTCAGGTAGTAAGGTGGATAGGATAACAACATGAAACAAACATATATCTATGTACTATGGTCACTCTATTGTCTATATCATTCTAGTTTATGTTGCCAAATCAAGATAGAGACATAGTTCAAATCATATGTGTTTAAGGCAAAGCAGCATAGACATAATATAAGTGTGGGAAACTACACAACACTAACAACACTTGTAATATGCATGACATGAGAACATAACTGTTTATACAATTGAAACTGAAATCAACATAGAGCAAGAAGTTAGAACAACAATCCAGTTAAAGAAATAGGTTTAAAACATACCTGTTGTGCAATTGGAGTTTCAATTGGATCCTTCAAATTCGAAATTAGTTGGTATGAGTAAATAAAGTGATGCAAGAGCAAAGGAGTATGCACCATAGCTACGGAATTCGACCTGAGAATAGTTGTTCTTTTGCTTTAAACGTGGAGTTTGGGATCGCTGTGGTGGTCTTCGTGCTTTGGGCACTGTAGTTGCCTTACTAACTGCTCGTGTGGGGGTACCCTATGGTGGACATGGTGCTATGTCAACTAGAAGTGGGTTACTGTCTGCTCGGGTTGGGGTTAGATGGGGTGTAGCTGGTTCTCTGTCCAACGGTGTAGGGGTACAGTATGCAAAAGTCACAGTTATGTGTGGTGGGGCTAGTTCATGGGCCAGTACAACAATGGTTCTATCTGCATCGACGGGTAGCACCATCTTTTGTGAAGAACGTGTTTTTACTCCCTTAGATACTGCCATCACCCCCTCCAATTTAAATGGCTCATAAACAAGAAAAGAAATTGAATGTACAGACGTTGTATGATAGACAAATGCGGTAATTCACATATATGTCGTCTAACCAAACAGGACAACATGACACAATTTCACATATATGATGGCCAACTAAACAGGATAGCATGACACAGTTTCAGATATATGATGGATAACTAAACGTGATAAAATGGCATAATTCAACACAAGACATAACTATATGATGTCTTTCTAAAATAGGTTGGGATGAAATAATTCACATACATGTTGTCTAAGTATACATGATGGCATGATCTAATTCACATATATGATTGATATACTAAGCAACTGGCACTCGCAATTATGATCTCTAAACTAAGCAGATGGCATTCAATGTTGTCTAAACTAAGCAATGCAAGACACCATATGCATGATATGAGAACTATAAACATTGCAAGTTAGAGCATACACCTCAGGTGGGATATAGGACTGGTCATCTGTCTCTGGATCCTCCTCTGAGGAGCTACCTGTAACCATCAAGATATATGCATCAACGTGTACCACTGTGAAAGATCGAGAATAGGGGTCTAGAGGGGGGGGGTGATTAGACCCTTAACAAGTAAAAGTGGCAGTTTTTAAAATTCTTCAAGTTAAGTTTGAGTTTAGCACATGTAAATAGGCACACAATACATTTCATAAGCATGATAAGAGTATAGGCAGCGGAATGTATAAAGCATGCAATTGCAAGTCTGTAAAAGGGATAGGGATTGGAGTGTGCAAATGCAATGGAGACGCGGAGATTTTTGGTGCGGTTCCGATAGATGGTGTTATCGTACATCCACGTTGATGGAGACTTCAACCCATGAAGGGTAACGGCTGCACGACTCCATGGAGGGCTCCACTCACGAAGGTTTCACATAGAGGAAACCTTGTCTATCCCACCATGGCCATCGCCCACGAAGGGCTTGCCTCACTCAGGTAGATATCCATGAAGTAGGCGATCTCCTTGCCCTAACAAACTTCTTGGTTCAACTCCAGATCATGTCGGACTCTCGCAAGCGACACCTAACCAATCTAGGAGACACCACTCTCCAAAAGGTAATACATGGTGTGTTGATGATGAACTCCTTGCTCTTGTGCTTGAAATGAAAGTCTCCCCAAGACACAACACTCTCTCACATATTTGGCTATGGTGGAAGAAGGATTTGAGTGGAAAGCAACTTGGGGAAGGCTAGAAATCAAGATTCAAATGGTAGGATTGGAATCTCTTGATCTCAACACATGAGTAGGTGGTTCTCTCTCAAAAAATGAGTAGTGGAAGTGTAGGCATGTTTTGATGGCTCTCTTACTGAGTAAGAGGGGGTGGAGGGGTGTAAATAGCCTCCAGATGAAATCCAACCGTTACATACTTTTGACCCAACTCGGTGGTACCGACCTGTGTAAAAGATATAAACATTGGAGGTCACGGTGGGATCGAATGGAACAACTGGGATGAACCGATATGCAATGGTTAGGGCAAGCCTCGTTTCGGTGGCACCGATTGCATCAACTGGGTAGGATGCAATAAGGCAAAAGAAAGGTTGGCACGCCAACTCGGGGGGACCGATTGCAAAACTCGGTGAAACCAAAATAATTGCAACAAGTTACACAAGGTTTGCCAAGTTGTCTCGGTGGGACTTATTACAAAACTCGGTGAGACCAAAATAATTGCAACTGGTTACAGAAGGTTGTGAAGGCAAAACCGGTGGGACCGAGAACCATATAGGTGGATCTGATTTGTTAGGGTATGGCTATGGTAGTGTCCCGATGAACTCAGTGACTCTGGATAGGGAAATGTTGGTGGTGCCGAATTGGAATGTAGGGTTTGGACATATTTGGATAGAGAAAGTGGTTGAGGGGTTTGGAGCAATATCACTAAGCACTTGAGCAAATAGATCATTAAGCAACACCTCATCCACTTTTAATAGTATTGGCTTTCCTATGGACTCAATGTGATCTTGGATCACTTAACCAAAAATGTAGAGTCTTGAGCATTTGCCAATCCATGTCCTTAGCATTTTGAAGGGGGTCCACATCCTCTTGTCCTTGTCATGCCACTATTGAACTTGTCTGAAATATACTTGATAAAACTATTAGTCCAATAAAAGATATGTTGAAATTAATTACCAAAACCGCCAAGGGAGCACTTGTGTTTTCAATCTCCCCCTTTTTGGTAATTGATGACAACATTCATCAATGATTCAAGTAATGATATGATGAGTAGCACATTTAAAGCTTTGGATAAACATGTAACTTGCATAAGCTCTCCCTATATGTGTGCAGTCATGTAATGATAGAATTAGAAGACATGTGAATGCATAACATGGCAGTGAGTAATGGGTTACATGTATCTTGGCAATATGCATTAGAGCGAAAAGGATGGGAAATGTACCGTCATGTTTATGATTCTCTCTTGCAAACAATATGTGCAGAAGCAAGAGATCATCATGCACATGAGTGAGATGCATATACTTACCTTGTGGTCCTTGAACTGACTCTTGAAGAAGCAAGCTTGAGAAAACAGGGTTAGATAACACAAGAGAACTTCAAACAAGAAAGAGACTTCAAGATCCACAAGAGTACCAAGACTGGGATGACATGTAATTGGTGAGTATCACAGAGTGAGTACTCCTTTTGAATATAGACATGTCCCCAAATGTCGGCGTGGAAGCTCGATCACCTATGGGGCATGGGTGCCCCTTTGTGGTTCAGCAAGGGGACAACCATGTTGCACAAAGAGCAGAAGCAGCAGGGGACAACACGGTGATGGACAACTCTCTTTACCCAGGTTCGGGCCGCTTTGCAGCGTAAAACCCTACTCCTACTATGGTGGATTGAACTTGAGGAAGGCGAAGACACGAGGTGCACTAGCCCGGCAAGGGTGCCTGGGGGAATGCAACTATGTGCGTACAAGTGTGAGGGGGTCAAGGAGTTCAAACCCTTTGCTAGGTTGCCTCGGTCCTCCTTTAATAGCTCAAGGGGCGACCACAATGGCAAAACAGTCATTTGAATGTGATTAGATAGCTAACAGTGCTATCATACCTAACTCTGGTAATTAGGAAAAAGTGCATTAGATGCACTGCTAGGTGTCGTGCTGAGGTTGAAGCCCGGCAAGGCTGCCGCGCCTCTTATCCGCCTCTTCTTATTAGCGTGACACGTCCTCTGGATGGGTGTCAATAAAGATAATCTCTTCCTTATCATGCTGCCACGTGCCTGACAGGATCCACCTGGCTGCCTGATACCTTAACACCGCACTGATCAACGATCTTGCTGTGATGAGGTGGAGCGATGGCGTCTTGGTGAAGAATCCCCGGCGAAGGAGCTTGGCTGGCTCTGGCCTTGGCGGTCCCAGCAACCCTGTCGGGGCGAATTGGACTTGACCCTGGGAGTGGTCTCGACCTAGCCAGGCTCTCCTGCCCGGCAAGGGAGGCCTTCCAAAGGTGGCCTTCTGCTGGCTTGTCCTTCTTAATGCTCTCCTTAATCTCATGAAGAGTGGCTTCTCTGGCTTATCTTTATGTCACACAATAGTGCTGGATGTATGATCGTTAGCATGCCTGTGAATGAGTTCGGTTAGCAAGTGAATGTTTGTTGCACTGACAGGAGCCCCCGGGCTTGGTCCAAACGTGCTGCCGGGCACCGTTGGGGTAGGCCCAAACAATGCACAGGCGGGCACATTGACCTTGCCATGGCGGAGTTCATGTTCTTGAGATCTTCTTTGCTTCTTCATTAACCTAGAATTGAGTTAACTTCCGGATTTCCCGCGAGTCGTGCAATGCCAAACGACGTGGGTTCACCCATGCGGCACACTAGAGGACGCCCACGTTCATGGGGTAAATTAGAGCGCCCGCGCATGATCCGGGGGTAACTGCCATTTCACCTTATCCACTACGCCTGCCATTTCCGCCATGCATGCTGCATGCATTACACAGGGTTGGTGCCGGACGTGCAGGGAGCAGGAACGTGTGCCATGGCAGAAAGTGTAGCGCCCTGGATTAGCGCAGAGGGGCGGTCGGCGAATCTGTACGCCATCAGCGGCGCAGATAAGCCGGATTGGAGGAGTGGGGCGGTTGCCCCAGGATAGTAGAGTGTCAGCCCTATGCCCCACTCTGCTATAAAAGGGAGCGCAACGGGGAATGGAGAAGCTCATCCACGTACCTTCTCCCCATTCTTCTTGTGTTCTCCTTCCACCATGGTGAGGGGAAGGGGGCGCGCTCAGGCTCCAATGGCAGTGACGAGGGCTTCTTCTCGGCACCGTGTCCCCGCCCCCGTTGGGGATGCAGGGGCAGGATCCAGTGCACAAGGTGGAGCCACAGGACATGATCATGGCCAATGAGGCGCTCGGGGCTGAGGTGGACGTGGTGGTGCTCCGACCGCGCCGCCTCCAGCTGCTCCAATCCCAATGGAGGGCCATGTTGGAGACACGGTGCTGGAATTCATCGTCAGGCTCTGCGAGCCCCCGCGCAGTAGTGTGCGGCTTCCTGGCCCTTTTGCAAGGGTAATGGAGGTCAATCAGCCGCACGGGTTGAAGCTGCACATGAGGGGTTGCTGCAATGGCACCATGCGGGTGGATGTTGAGTTCCCTGCACCTCATGTCATGCTCCTCCAGCGTGGCTGGAAGACTTTCGCACATGCTCACAGCCTGGCAGAGGGGCAGGTTCTCCACTTCAAGCTAATGGTGGCCCATCTTCTCTCCATGAAAGTCTTCGGGCGTTCTAGTGCTCGCTTAGGGTGCTGTGTGGAGAGCTCGACCGATGACGAAAGCTCCACCTCGAGCGACAGCGACGAAGAGGACACTGGCGGCAAAGACAGTGATGCCGAGCCCCCGAACATTAAGCATGAGGATGAGGGCTCAGACTCCAGCTGAGTGCCGGACCCACCGTCATCGTCAGCTAGACGATGGCAGCACCACCATCTAAAGCTGGACCCCGGCAGAGCGATTTGTCGGGGGTGTTTGGCCTGGTCGACTCTGCTTCCACCAGCTGGACCCCGACAGGCTTCCTCGTGGACTCCGGCTTCGTCTTCTCTGTCGGTGTCCCTCTTGCCGCATTCCTCTGGTCCTGGCGGTGGTGACCAGGGCATCGCCTAGCCGCTCTCTCCATCCCTAGCCTCTTCTTCCTTGCCGGGGAGGCGCCCTTCCGATCTTGTCAGGTTGCCTCCCTCGGGCCCTAACGGGGTTGGGCTGGGCTTCTGCCCAGATGCTCCTTTTGCCCTCTTTCCTTCTTGATGCAACTCCTAGGAGGAGAGGTACAAGAAAGGAATTACGGGGCACTTATCATTTTTCAAATTAAAAGATGTAGGCACTTGTCGAGTTTTAGTTTAAATCATGTAATCATCTATCCATGTTTGTATCCTGTATGATTTGTACTTGTTTATCTACGTGTAAATGGAAAAGGGATGCTTGCCGGGCACTTGTGCATGTATCATAATCACGCTGAGGAATAATCCTTCAATACTCTCAAGTAAACAAGGTTTTCCGGCGAGACACCCTACCGACCCTCATCACAGCTGCTACTGAACCTTGTTTGATGGGTTCAAAAACGGGTTGAGAGCCTGGATGAGGGCTGGCCCCTTGTCAGCTCCCCCCAAATGCCGCTGCAACCAACTTGACTGAAAAGCCATAGAATCAAAAGATGGGAGCACAGATGATGGAAGCGATAAGGTTTTCCTACGTACAAGTTTTTCATATGTGAATACGTCATGGATGGCGACGCAAACTTATCTGTGTTTGTTGTTCTTCTTATCGTTCCCGATAAGAAAAAGCTATTAGGGGCCGATATGCGGGCTCATTCTCATTCTTCTTCCCGGGGAGTCCATCCACGGCAGAATCATGTTGTTAGCTTCAAAAAAGAAGGACATAGGAGAAGTAGCTGCATATGACTCTTCACAAGGGATTAGTCACCTTATACTAGGATTATTGTAATCACAAAATGCCATACTTAAATAAACATGCATGCAAGTTTTGTGCCAGCGCTTCGTTTTATTATCTTTGCACAGGGTCTGCGTCTGGCTTTGTACAAAGGGTTACAAGTCCTGGGGACTATGCTTGTACAAAATAGGCTGCCGAGACGAGGCCTAGCAACCGCGCCTTACGGGTAGAACTTACGAAGATGCTCAATGTTCCATGAGTTTTGCACCGAGATGCCATCTTCGGTCTCCAGACAGACTGTGTCGGGTCAGGTGACACGTACTACCTGGTAAGGGCCTTCCCACTTCGGTGTCAACTTGTCTGAACCCTTGGCGGACTGAACACGCCTCAGGACAAGATCACCTTCCTCAAGACTCCGGGCGTGAACCCTGCAGCTGTGATAGCTTCACAAGGCTTGCTGGTATCGTGCATGGCATCATCATAGGCAAGTACCCGAGGCGACCCGTATATGAGTTCCGTGGGGAGCACTGCTTCTGCACCATATATCAGGGAGAAGGGAGTCTTGCCAGTAGCTTTGGTGTCGTCCTGACTGACCAAAGAACCACCGGCAACTCATGGATCCAGCGCTTGCCGTATTTTTGCAATCTATCAAAAGTTCTTGTTTTCAGCCGTCGCAGCACTTCCACGTTCATCCGTTCTGCCTATCCGTTGCTCCTTGGGTGAGCAACAGAGGCGAAAGAGACCTTGCTTCCAATGCTTTGGATGTACTGCATGAAGGCGCGGCTTGTGAACTGGGTGTCGTTGTTGGTAATTACTCTGTTGGGTACTCCAAAACGACACACTAGTCCCTTGAAGAACTTGATAGCTGATTGCGCTGTCACCTTTCTTACTGGCTCTACTTCGCGCCACATTGTAAACTTGTCGATAGCCACGAACAAGAATTCAAAGCCCTCGGTAGCACGGGGAAAGTGGCCCAAGATGTCCAGCCCTCAGAGCACGAAAGGCCAGGATAAAGGGATGGTCTGCAAGGCTTGAGCTGGGTGATGAATATTCTTGGAATGAAACTAGCATGCTTCACACTTGGTGACTAGCTGAGTGTCGGGGAACACAGACAGGGGTATATGTTTTCCCCTGACTGTGCATGAATAGCAAGCCAACAGGCTCGAAGACAAGATTACAAGACCAAGATCAGACCAAACAAGGAGGATCAATTCCCTTGAAGGATCCAAGTGCAAGTCGAGAAGGCCAAGGTGAGCCAGAGGAACAAGGCATCGCTAAGGGAAGGACCTACCTTGCCGGGCAGGCGAGCCCGGCAGGGTTGGGTTTTGCCCCAGAAGCAAGCTCCCAGATCGTCCCGGCAGGCCTACCGGGGCTAGCAGAGGCAAGCCACTCCACCGCTCCACCTCACAAGCGACGCAAGTCATTAATCAAAGCGGTGTCGAGCTCCAAGGAGACTAAGTGGCTGCTTTTTGCCACATGGCAGCCACTTCCTACAACAAACACCTCCATATGACACCCGTCCTGAGACGTGTCAAACGAGCAGGCGCGAAGCTGGCAAAACAGCCCGGCAGGGCCTGCCGGGCGGGCTGTGATGTGACACTGTGTGGCGCATTTAATGCGCTTTGTCAGCCTGCAGAGTTAGGTATGATAGCACTGTCAGCTATCTAATCAGTACGCAAAGACTGATTTGCCACTGTGGTGACCCCTTAATCTATAAAAGGGGGCCCATGGCAACCGTAGAAAGGGTTGGAACCTCGCATATTCATACGCTCGTAGCCACTCTCGCCCCCAGAGCGACCTTGCCGGGTGAGTGTGCTACGTCCACCACCATTATCCACCATCAATCCACCAAAGAAGGAGTAGGGTTTTACGCCTCACGGCGGCCCGAACCTGGGTAAAGACTGCCCGTGTGATCTCTGCTGTGCTACGCGACGCTTCTTCGCACTTTGTGCAACCTGCATCCCCCCACCGAACCAAAAGGGGCTCATGGCCCCATAGGTGGCCGTGGTTTCCCACGACATCTTTGGTCGTGGGACTGTTGCAGTTAATGTAAAACGGTAACTCTAAGTAGCATCCCGGAGGGCGGTGGGCCAGTAGAATCCTTGCCGGAAAGCTTTTCTGACAAGTGCTCTCGATCCCAGATGTGATCCACACACACCTTCGTGTATCTCTGCCAGCAGCATTAGTCTATCTTCTCGACTGATACACTTCAGCTTCACGCCGTTGATACATCTCCAACGTATCTATAATTTTTGCTTGTTCCATGCTCTTATATTATCATTCTTGGATGTTTTACAATCATTTTATAGCAACTTTATATCAGTTTTTGGGACTAACCTATTGACATAGTGCCTAGTGCCAGTTGCTGTTTTTTGCTTGTTTTTTACTTCGCAGAATATCAGTACCAAACGGAGTCCAAACGCAGCGAAACTTTTTGGAGATTTTTTTTGGACCAGAAGATACCACATGGGCCAAAGAAGTACCAGAGGGGAGGCCCGAGGTGGGCACAACCCACCAGGGCGTGCCAGGAGGCCTAGGTGCGCCCAGGGGGTTATGCCCCCATCGGTGACCTCCCACACCGCATCTTCGCCCTATAAATCCCCAAATATTCCAGAAACCCTAGGGGAGTCGACAAAACACAATTCCAGCCGCCGCAAGTTCCAGAACCACGAGATCCAATCTAGACACCATCATGGAGGGGTTCATCATCCTCATTGGTGCCTCTCCGATGATGCGTGAGTAGTTCATCATAGACCTACGGGTCCGTAGGCAGTAGCCAGATGGCTTCTTCTCTCTTTTTGATTCTCAATACAATGGTCTCTTGGAGGTCTATTTGATGTAACTCTTTTTTGCGGTGTGTTTGTTGGGATCCGATGAACTTTGAGTTTATAATCAGATTTATATCCATGAATATTATTTGAGTCTTCTTTTGATCTCTTATATGCATGATTATTTATAGCCTCATATTTATTCTTAGAATCTTTGGTTTAGTTAGGCCAACTAGATCGACTTCTCTTGCCATGGGAAGAGATGCTTTGTGATGGGTTCGATCTTGCGGTATTCTTTCCCAGTGACAGAAGGGGCAGCAAGACACGCATGTATCATTGCTATTAAGGATAACAAGATGGGGGCTATTCCTACATGAATAGATCTCGTCTATATCATGTCATCGTTCTTATTGCATTACTCCGTTTCTCCATGAACTTAATACACTAGATGCATGTTGGATAGCGATCGATGTGTGGAGTAATAGTGGTAGATGCAGGCAGGAGTCGGTCTACTAATCATGGATGTGAGGCCTATATATTGAACATTGCCTTGGATATCATCATAATTATTCGATCTTCTATCAATTGCCCAACAGTAATTTGTTTACCTGCCGTGTGCTATTTTCTTGAGAGAAGCCACTAGTGAAATTTACGGCCCCCGGGTCTATTCTTTACCATATTTTCTTTGAGATCTATTTTTATTCGCTTTTATTTTCAGATCTATTATTCCAAAAACCCAAAAATACCTTGCTGCTCTTTTTGTTACTTATTTTATTTCGTGTTTTATCGAGATCTATTTATCCAATCTAAACAAATTTTATCGCATCAACTTGACAATTTCTGGCGCCGTTACCCGAAGAGGGACTGACAACCCCTCATAAGCGTCGGGTTGCAAGTATTTGTTCTTTGTGTGCAGGTACCATTTACATAGTGTTGCATGGTTCTCCTACTGGATTGATACCTTGGTGTCATAACTGAGGGAAATACCTACCATTGCTGTACTGCATCATCCCTTCCCCTTTGGGGAAATACCAACGTAGTTCAAGTGACATCACCATTCGGCCTCTTTCTGTACAGAATGTTGTCCCCAAACTGGTACATACTCGATTGTCAGGCCACTTTCTTAGATTCCTCTGGATCGTTAGGAAGTTCTCCAGTTTGCAAGAATCAGATTATGTGTTGTGCCCATGCCGGAGCCTGGGGCTCGACGACGAGGACCAAAGGCATTTCTTCAGCTGTGGGAGTGCTTTCCTCAATGGCAAGAACTTGGGATCCTACTTGAGGGTGTGGCTCACAAGTCAGCGCAAGATCTTCTCCGGCAACCTTCTCACCAGTGGCTTCACGGTACTCTGCCGGGAAATGTTCGCCAGTGTTGAGTTTCCTCATTTTTTTGGCCAAAGCTGATGGAGAAACTGATGGTTGGGTGAGGTGGAGCACAAATGTGCTTGGTTCCACAGGAAGTTTCTATGCAGCACACTTCGACAGGTGATCAGCGATATTGTTTTCCGCACGAGGCACGTGCTTTGTTTGCAGCCCATCAAAGTGTTGCTCCAGCTTCCTCACCTCTTCCATGTATGCTTCCGTCAGCGGGCGTTGATAATCTTTATTTACCTGCTTCACAATGAGCTGGGAGTCGCCGCGTATGATCAACTTCTTGATCCCCAATTCTACGGCAACCCGAAGCCCGGCAAGGAGCCCTTCATATTCGGCTATGTTATTTATGGCATCTTCCCTGGGGAAATGCATCAGGATGACGTACTTGAGGTGTTCTCCGGTGGGCGCAATGAGTAATACTCCCGCGCCAGCACCTTGGAGCAAGCAAGCACCATCAAAGTACATGACCCATTCCCTGGCGGCCTCCTTGCTGGAGAGAGTAGTTTCCATAATCTCTTCATCAGGTGTCGGCGTCCACTCCGCTATGAATTCCGCCAGTGCTCTACTTTGGATAGTTGCTGTGGTCTCAAACTTCAAAGCAAAACTTGATAGCTCTAGAGCCCATTCCACTATCCTGCCAGTGGCTTCGGGGTTCCTCAAAATTCGTTGCAGCGGGAGGTGGGTCACAACGGTTATCTCGTGGGCTTGAAAGTAGTGGCGCAGCTTCCTCGAGGCCATGAGGAGGTCAAAGATCAGCTTTTGGACTCCAAAGTACCTTGATCTAGCCCCCTGCAAGAGGGAGCTGACAAAGTAAACTGCCGCTGCACCATCTTCCTTCTTGCCTCCTCCTCCTGCCTAATAGGGCCTATGTGTGGCTCCCCTTCGTCGCCACCGGCAATCAATGCTGGGGACAAAGTTGGTTCAACACTGGGTGTTTCTGCCACAGTAGCTTCTCCGCTATCCACTTCTCTCTGCTGCCCCAAGTGAGGTAGCACTAACCACTTGATTCATTGCTGCTAGATATAGCAGCAACGGCTCTCGTGGCTTGGGTGCCACCAGGATTGGAGCAGAGGAAAGGTAGGCTTTCAAATCCTACAGCGCAGCCTCGGCCTCTGGAGTCCATTTCATTGGACTAGCCTTCTTTAATATTTTGAAGAACGACAAGGTGTGCTCAGCAGATTTGGAAATGAATCTACTCAGTGCGGCCACACAGCCAGTCAGACGTCTCACATCCTTGATGGTCTTCGAAGCTTGAACCTGTTCTATCGCCTTTATCTTTTCGGGCTTGGCTTCTATCCCACGCTGAGACACAAAGAATCCAAGAAGCTTGCCGGACGGAACGCCAAACACACATTTCTCCAGGTTGAGCTTCAAGTTGATCTTCCGCAAATTTGCAAAGGTTTCCTCTAAATCCGTAATGAGTTAGTATTTTTCCTTGGTTTTGACCACTATATCATCCATATATGCTTCGATGTTTCTGTGTAGCTGTGGTTCGAAACCAATCTGCACGGCCCTTGCGAATGTGGAACCAACAGTTTTTAGACCGAAAGGCATGAGCACAAAGCAGTACGTGCCATATGGGGTGATAAAGGTGGTCTTTTCTTCATCCTCCTTGGCCATGCAGATCTGGTGGTACCCAGGGTACGCATCCAAGAAGGAAAGCAAATCACATCCGGAGGTGGAATCAACAATTTGATCAATGCGTGACAAGGGGAAGGGATCCTTTGGACAAGCCTTGTTCAAGTCAGTGAAGTCAATACAAAGTCTCCACTTCCTGTTACCCTTGTGCACCACCACTGGATTAGCTAACCAAGTTGGATGTAGAACTCGGACCAAACCCACAGCTTCCAGTTTCTTAATCTCCTCAGCAATGAACTGCTGCTGCTCCAAGGCCAGCTTCCTGAGTTTTTGCTTAACGGGGCGGGTGTGAGGACAGACAACAAGGTGGTGCTTGATTACCTCCCTGGGAACACCAGGCATGTCAGATGGTTGCCAGGCAAACACATCAACATTCGCCCGCAGGAAGGCAATGAGCGCGCTTTCCTATTTGTTGTCAAGCATAGCACTAATGGTGAAAGTACCATCAATGCCATCCTGCCGTGCCGGAACTTTCTTGGTTGCAGGGGGAGCAGCCCTAGATCTTTTGGCAGTTGAACTCTCCGGCAAGTCCCTGCCAGGCGCAGCGCACTACGAAGAGGCGCGCATCCCGGAGTCCTTATCGGTGTCCTTGCTAGTTCCCTTAACTTTCTTCTCTTTCTTGGTGGGAGCTGAGGTCCTGACGGCGTCCACTCCTACCGCGTCTCTATACATCTTATCCACACAGATGACTGCATCTTTCTTACCCGACGAGATGGTAATGACCCCCATGGGACCAGGCATCTTCAAAGTGTTGTAGGCATAGTGGGATGCCGCCATGAACTTGGCCAGAGCTGGTCAACCAAGAATCCCGTTAAATGGCAGGGGAAGTTCAACAACATCGAACACAATCTTTTCGGTCCTGAAGTTTATTTCCCCACCAAATGTTACCGGCAAGGTAACCTTTCCCTTCGGCTGGCTCCTTCCTTGGTTGATTCCTTGGAAAGTGCCAGTCTTCTTCAGGTCTTCATCAGGAATCTGGAGTTTCTTCACCACATCAGGGGAGATCAGATTCAACCCCGCCCCGCCGTCAACCAACATCTTGGTGATCTTGAGGTTGCAGATTGTTGGTGAAACCAACAACGGGAAACATCCTACCCCGTAGTGCGGTTTGGATGATCCTCAATGTCAAAGATGATGGGCGTGCGGGACCACCTGAGTGGTTCTTGAGCGCTCGCCACTGGTTCTGTAGCATTAACCTCACGCGTCCACTGCTTGAGTTGGCGGTGAGAGGAGTGCAAAGATGCACCCCCGTCAATGCACATCACCTCAGTAGATTTCTGAAACTCCTGTTCACTGGTTTCATCATCCTCTTCCTCGCTGTCATCCTCATTTTCCTTCTTCTACGGCCCCTGGCGGGTTTCTCTTTCTGCTGATCAAACTTGTCGTGGTGCCCGTTACAACCACCATGGCCCTTTCCGCCAGTGCCATTCTGATTTCTCTCCTTGTCGCGTCTTTCATACTCAGCTTTCTGTTTCTCAACCAACTGCACAACTTGCTTGCAATCTTGAAGATCATGACACTTGGTCCTGTGGATCTTACAGTACGGTCCGTCGGACTTGTCGGTTTTCTCAGCAGCCGCTGCCGCCCGGCAATCAGCGGATGTAGCAGCTTCCTTGCTGGGTGTCTCAGTTTTTGCTTTCTTGCCAGCACTAAGATCACCGGTGCACTCAACGGCGATCATTGCTTTTTTCCTTTCGCTTCTTGTTGCGCTTCTTGTTTTTCTTCCTGGGGGAGGCAGGGTCGTCGTCGTTTTCTGAATTGACTTCGATGCCAACCTCTTCCCCTGGAAGTCTTCTCCCTTCTTTGGCACGAGCGCACTTATCCACCAACGTGTATACCTCGCTGACGGTCTTGGGCAACCGAACATTCATCTTGGCCCGCATTCTGCAGTTGCGCACATTTGTATGAAATGCGGCGATCACAGCTGCCGGGTATCTTTGGAATGTTGCGGTGCACTCGGCTGAACCTCTGCAAATACTTGCACTAACTCTCTCCTTCTTTTCGCAGAAGGGTTTGTAAGTCACTAGGCCGTCCTGGTTCCTGGTGGCCACCAGTAAAGGTGCCAATGAACTCGTTGACAAATCTGCCCAAGAGGAGATGGAATCCTCCGGCAAGTGCATCAGCCAGGACCTCACGTTTGGCTTGAGAGTCAGTGGGAAGTAGTTGGCAAGCACTTTTTCATCCCTTCCCCCAGCGGCTTGAACGACAATCGTATAGATGCCCAGAAACTCTGCCGGGTTTAGCTTTCCATTATACTTCTCCGGCAAGTCAGAGTTGAAGGTGCGAGAGGATGGCCACTGTACTTGCCGCAGCTCACGAGTGAAGGCCGGGCAGCCTAGCTCGTAAAGCATGTACCCGCCAGCACTAGGCGCGGATTCGTTGACATCGGCTCCATTACGGCTATCTTACTGATGCTGTGTCTTGTGACGCCGCTCAATGGTGACGCAAGTGTCCTCCTTCCTCCTGTCTCTCAACACTTGACATTGATCATGCTCGAGTCATGGGTTAGATGAAGCCATTGATGCCTCTTCTGTTGGAGATATGCCCTAGAGGCAATCATGTATGATGATATTTCCTATGTGTTTATGAATAAAGATAGTCCTTGGACACTATCAATGATGTGTATCAGCAAGTACGTGACTTGTTTGTGGGACTATGCATTATATGATGACTGTCCTAAAAGGTCCCTAGTCGAAAGGGCTGTGTGGACGCGCAGTCGACTAGACTAGCATATGACACGGTCGATGGCTTGGTCTCACTAGCCATGGAGCATTGGATGCTAACTGGATAATATGGACTCGGAAGGATCTGGTCGGATTCGACATAGTCGGATCCGAGTTGAGATAAGGTCTGAGTCGGACAGACCCAACTATGAGACGCAGCGATATGTCATTTGTGAGTCTCTAGTACAACATACGTTCTATGTCCTAAGACCTGAGCTAGCGCATGTACTCGGGGTGGTGACAGACCTACTTTGGGCCGACCAAACGCTACTCCATGACTGGGTAGTTACAAAGGTAGGTTTCGGGCTTGTCCAGACCCATGCTGCGAGACATGGTCGAGCAAGATGGGATTTGCCCCTCCGATCAGGAGAGATATACTCTGGGCCCCTCGTGTGATCCGACCAAGATAAGCATGGCCGTACGACAAGGATTATGAGATAATCTGGTTTGTAGTCTGCATCACTGGAACGGGAAAGTGGTCGGGCTAGCACAAGGAGGACAGACTCGCCTTGAGCGCGACAACATATATCGTGTGGCAAAAGGAGCAGAAGTGTGACATGTTGTACAGGTTCGCCAGCCGGCTTCATTGTCTACTTGGTGGTCGGCACGCCTTGCTAGAGGCCGCTACCAACTGAGCAGATCGGTGCTGATCCGACCTGCGACCAAGCCGACTTGAACGTAAGGGGTCGCACGCTTAAGGGAAGGAACCTGTGAGGCCGGATCGGACTCCACGAGTCAGATGTGATCCTACTCGGACTCGGATCCATGCCGAACAGATTTTGGGATTTAGGGTCCGTGCGAGGCCCAATTGTTGAGCCCGTGACGGATGCCTATATATAGTGGAGGTGCAGCACACTCATTTGGTTGATCGCTTCGGCACCGTCACTAGGTCTTGCATGTGTTGCGAATAGCCACCTCCACTCGCCGTCGACTGTGTGATTGGACCTAGCAGTCCGCCGCACGGTGTTCCTCCTACACGCGCGGATACCATTAGAGGCGATGCACTTGCGCTGCTCCGACGAACCTGTATGTGGGATCAGACGACCAGCTATTCGAGGGAGATCGGACAAGGAGGAGATGATCCACGCGGACGCGCTGCCCCAACTCTTCTTCCGCTGCATGGCACTGCGTGTCTAGTGGTAACGATCTGTGATCCATCTCCCGTTGCATGTTCTTGGCTATTCTGCATGTAGGAAAATTTTAATTTGCCGTCGATGCACCCTACCGTAGATCCCTATAGTGGTATCAGAGCCTCTGCTATAGGATTTGGATTCGGATCGTATGCATATTAGATATGTGGAGGCGACAGATGAGATACACTACACATGGGGATCGATGTGGCTATGTTTTCTAATGATCGGAAATGATGAGGTCATGACACAACCTACCCCTGCCGGTCGGTATCCGCCATCGGGGTTAACAGTGAAATGTAAATCCAAATCGGACTCACGATGATCGATAAGATCGGTTAGATCAGAAAATTTGGCGTGATCGGAGTACAGATGCAATCTATGATTTCCGAAAACGTCGAGCACTGCCCGCATCCGCGAGGGGAACTGCCCCTTCGAACCCCGCCCGCTAACCGGCTGTGTGTAGCAGGACCTCCGTGTGCGTAGCGCCTTGTATTTCGTACACGATCACTCAAACCGGTAGAATGCGATTCTACGTTACTTTGTTTTGCAGGTTTGATGTGAATAGTATGGCTAATGTCTATGTGATGCATGTGTGTGATTTATACATGGCCTGCGTGTCATGTTTGTTAGCCGGCAGGTGGCAAAGTGCTGTCATTATAATTTATAACGACCTGCGTGTCGACTTGTGACTCTATGTAAAATTCATTACTAGTTGTAGTAGTTGGATAATAGAGATCAGGTTGGTGGCTTGGCGTCCTAGCGTGACAAACAAGATGGAGTTCCTAGATGGTCATTGGAGTCGAAGCCGACCTGGAAGAACATCCATGAAGGAGCCATACTATTTCACAATATATCTTTATATGTGATTGTTATGCTTCTTGTTTCTATGCATGTTAAAATGGTAGAATGATCCCTCATTAATATCAAGAGAATTGCCATCCCCGATGTTGCACCTTCGCATGTCAAGTACGTCTATTAGTAGGCTCATAAAATTGGGGTGCTGCAAGGTGTCCTTGAACTGAAGGGTTCATGTCGGACACGGACATGCACTGCATCTGGTTAACTTGACAAGGCTATCAAAACGGTTTTGGGCCTTGTGGCAAAGAAGGTTGGGAGCCGGGGTATAAGATACCTACCCGACTGATAGGAGTCGTATAGAGATACAATTAGCAAGGAGTTGCTTACCGGATAGGTATGTTGGCTAGCAGTGATGTTGAAGCTCACTAGTCGCATGCGCTAGTCGGATCCTGAATCACTGAGAGTTTGCGGAGGGATGCTGACTTCAGTGGGAGTATTTCTGTTTAGGCTTGAATTACTCTACATAAACACATTGCTTAGTGATTGCATATTTTCAGTTGTAGATCAATGGCACCACCTGCTCAACCCAACTTTGCATTGAAATCAATTCTGGAAAAGGATAAACTGAATGGAACAAACTTTACCACCTGGTATAGAAATTTGAGAATTGTTCTCAAGCATGATAAAAAGGAACATGTTCTAGAGGATCCACTTCCAAAGGAACCTGCCAATAATGCTAATGCCACAACAAAGAATGTCTACCAGAAACTCGCTGATGAATCAACGGAGATCAGTTGTCTGATGCTGGCTTGTATGGAGCCTGATTTGCAACAACATTTCAAAAATGTTGAGGCTTACAATATGATTGAGAGTCTGAAGAGCATGTTTCAGACATAGGCTAGGACCGAAAGGTTCAATGTCTGGCGATCCTTGATGGATTGCAAGATAAAGGAAGGTGATCCACTAAGCCCACGTGTGATCAAGATGATCGGGTACGTGCAAGCTTTGGATCGGTTGGGCTTCCCGCTCTTGGATGAGCTGCCAACTGATGCAGTCCTGGGTTCTCTTCCACCCAGCTATGGGACGTTCATCTCGAACTATCATATGCATGGCATGGATAAGAAGCTCACTGAATTTCATGGGATGCTCAAAGTGGCAGAGCAGGATATTAAGAAAGGCATGCATCAAGTGTTGATGGTGCAGAAATCGGCTAAGTTCAAGAAGAGTTGGTCCAAGAAAAAGGCTAAGGCAAAGGGCACGGAGACGATAACCTCCACCGCTGAGCTGAAGTCGGGACCGACCTCGAAGACCATTTCCTATCGTTGCAAGGAGACCGTCACTGGAAGAGGAACTATAGCAAGTGGCTTGCAGAGCATGGCAAGAAGGCTGGAAATGCTTCTTCAGGCAAAGGTACACTTGTTACATATGTTATAGACCTTATCTTGCTGACATACCTAGTAGCTCTTGGGTATTTGATACCGGATCGGTTGTTCACATTTCCAACTCAATGCAGGGGCTGGTAAGAACTAGGCGTGTGGCACAAGGGTAGATTGACATCAGGGTCAGCAACAAAGCAAGAGTTGTTGCGTTGGAGGTCGGCACGATGCAGCTCCAGCTTCCTTCTGGATTTATTTTGGAATTGAATAATTGTTATTACATTCCTGCACTTAGTCGGAACATTATTTCTGCCTCATGCTTGATGAGTCAGGGTTATGAATTCAATTTAAAGGACAATGGTTGTTCGTTTTATTTGAATGGTATGTTCCACGGCTATGCACCCATTGTTGATGGGCTTTTTATATTGAATCTAGAAACGAAACCGGTCTATTACGTGAATGTCAAGACGCATAAGCCTAATGAGATAAATCCAACATACTTCTGGCATTGCAGACTTGGACACATTAGTCTGAAACGCATGAAGAAGCTCCATGATGATGGACTCCTAACTTCGTCCGACTATGGGTCGTTCGAGACATGTGAATCATGCTTGCTCGGCAAGATGACTAAATCTCCTTTTGCAAAGAGTTGCGAGAGGGTGTCCGAGCTGTTGGAACTTATACACAGTGATGTGTGTGGTCCAATGAGCACAACTGCCAGAGGTGGCTATCAGTACTTGGTGACTTTTACCGACGACTTGAGTAGATATGGGTATATCTATTTGATGAAGCACAAGTAGGAAATTTTTGAAAAGTTCAAAGAGTTTTAGAACGAGGTTGAGAATCAGCTCGGCAAGACTATAAAACTTCTACGATCAGATCGTGGAGGAGAGTACATGAGCCAGGAGTTTGATGATCATCTGAAAAGCCGAGGTATAGTACCTCAGCTCACACCTCCGGGTACGCCACAGAGAAACGACGTGTCGGAACGGAGGAATAGGACCTTGTTGGACATGGTCCGGTCAATGATGAGCAAATCAGATTTACCCTTGTCATTCTGGGGATAAGCTCTAGAAACTACAGCTTTCACACTTAACAGGGTGCCATCAAAATCCGTAGATAAGACAACACATGAGATGTGGACTGGGAAGAGTCCCAGTTTGTCTTTTCTAAAGATTTGGGGTTGTGAAGCATTTGTCAAGCGATTTATGTCAGACAAGCCTACACCCAAGTCGAATAAATGCATATTCATGGGATATCCGAGGGAAACCTTGGGATATAGCTTCAACAACTGGGAAGAGAACAAAGTGTTTGTTGCTCGGAACGAGGTTTTCCTTGAGAAAGAGTTTCTTAGTCGGGAGGCCAGTGGGAGGACGGTCCAACTCGAAGAAATTCGAGGACCACTCGAGGATGGCTCGGCTGATGAGCAGATCATACCGGAGTTAGTCAGGGAACCCTTAGTGGAAGCGGCACCGGAACCACGGAGGTCAGAAAGATTGCACAGAGTGCGTGATGTATTATTGCTAGAAAGTGATGAGCCGGCCACATATGCGGAAGCGATGGTGAGCCCAGATTCTGAGGCATGGCTAGAGGCCTTGAGATCCGAGTTAAAGTCCATGGATGCGAATCAAGTCTGGGACTTGGTTGATCCGCCGCCTGGCGTAACGACCATTGGCTGCAAATGGGTCTTTAAGAAGAAAATTGATGTGGATGGAAAGGTTCAGATCCACAAAGCTCGGCTTGTCGCTAAAGGTTATGGACAAGTTCAAGGAATTGACTACGATGAGACTTACTCGCTGTTAGCAATGCTGAAGTAGGTGAGGATCATACTAGCTATAGCTACATATTTCGATTACGAGATATGGCAGATGGATGTCAAAACGGCTTTCCTTCGCGGAAATTTAACCAAGGACGTGTATATGATACAGCCCGAGGGTTTTGTCGATCCGAGTAGGGCTAGTAAGGTATGGAAGCTCAAGATATCCATTTATGGTTGAAGCAAGCATCTCGGAGCTGGAATATTCATTTTGATGAGGTCGTCACTGGTCTCGGTTTCATGAAAAGCGAAGAGGACGCTTGTTTATACAATCAATTAAGTGGGAGCTCGATAGTGTTTTTGATCCTGTATGTGGATGACATATTGCTGATCAGAAACGATGTTTCGATGCTGAACTCAGTCAAGGAATCATTGAATGGCAAGTTTTCAATGAAGGACCTCAGTGAGGCAGTGTATATTTTAGGCATTAAGATCTATAGAGATAGATTGAGGAGGCTGATCGGCTTGAGCCAAAGCACGTACATAGATAAAGTGTTGAAGCGGTTCAACACGAGTGAGGCCAAGAAAGGGTTCTTGCCTATCTAACATGGTATAAGGCTAAGTGAGACTCAGAGTCCTTCAACATCTGATGAGCGAAGGAGGATGAGTCGGATTCCGTATGCCTCGGCAATCGGATCCATCATGTATGCCATGATATGTACACGGCCTGATGTTGCTTTTGCAATAAGCCTAACAAGTAGATACCAGGCCAACCCAGGTGAGAGTCACTAGGCGGCCGTAAAGACTATTCTGAAGTACCTGAAAAGGACTAAGGAAATGTTCCTAGTTTATGGAGGTGAGGAAGAGCTTGTCGTAAAGGGTTACGCCGATGCTAGTTTCCAAACCGATAGAGATGATTGTCGATCACAGTGCGGATTCATGTACGTCATGAACGGAGGAGCAGTGAGCTGGACGAGTTCCAAGCAAGATATAGTGGCCGATTCTACCACAGAAGCCAAATACATTGCGGCTTGTGAAACTGCAAAGGAAGGTGTTTGGATCCGGAACTTTCTGGATGATCTTGGTATTTTCCCAGCCTCTGTAAAACGGTGGACCTTTATTGTGATAATTCTGGTGCCATCGCACAAGCCGAGGAATCACCACCAGACCAGACACATAGATCGGAAATATCACCTGATATGAAAGATTGTAAAGAGTGGTGATGTAGAGTAATGCAAAATTCACAAGGATGCAAATGTTGCGGATCTGTTGACTAAGCCGCTTCCACAACCCAAGCATGAGGGGCACGTTAGAGCTATGGGCATACGATGTCTATTTGATTGACTCTAGTGCAAGTGGGAGACTGTTGGAGATATGCCCTAGAGGCAATCATGTATGATGATATTTCCTATGTGTTTATGAAGAAAGATAGTCCTTGGACACTAGCAATGATGTGTATCAGCAAGTACATGACTTGTCTGTGGGACTATGCATTGTATGATGACTGTCCTAAAAGGTCCCTAGTCGAAAGGGCTATGTGGACGCGCAGTCGACTAGACTAGCATATGACACGGTCGATGGCTTGGTCTCACTAGCCATGGAGCATTGGATGCTAACCGGATAATATGGACTCAGAAGGATCTGGTCGGATTCGACATAGTCGGATCCGAGTTGAGATAAGGTCTGAGTCGGACAGACACAACTATGAGACGCAGCGATATGTCATCTTTGAGTCCCTAGTACAACATATGTTCTATGTCCTAAGTCCTGAGCTGGCGCATGTACTCGGGATAGTGACAGACCTGCTTTGGGCCGACCGAACGCTACTCCGTGACTGGGTAGTTACAAAGGTAGGTTTTGGGCTTGTCCAGACCCATGCTGCGAGACATGGTCAAGCAAGATGGGATTTGCCACTCCGATCAGGAGAGATATACTCTAGGCCCCTCGTGTGATCCAACCAAGATAAGCATGGCCATACGACAAGGATTATAGATAATATGGTTTGTGGTCGGCATCACTAGAACGAGAAAGAGGTCGGGCTAGCACAAGGATGACAGACTCTCCTTGAGCCCGACAACTTATATCGTGTGGCAAAAGGAACAAAAGTGTGACATGTTGTACAGGTTCACCAACCGACTTCATTATTTACTTGGTGGTCGACACGCCTTGCTAGAGGCCGCTACCAACCAAGCAGATCGGAGGTGATCCGATCTATGACCAAGCTGTCTTGAACCTAAGTGGTCGCGCGCTTAAGGGAAGGAACCTGTGAGGCCGGATCGGACTCCACAAGTCAGATGTGATCCTACTCGGACTCGGATCCAGGCCGAACAGATTTTGGGCTTTAGGGTTCGTGCGAGGCCCAAGTGTTGAGCCCGCGACGGACGCCTATATATAGTGGAGGTGCGGCACACTCATTTGGTTTATCGCTTCGGCGCCATCACTAGGTCTTGCATGTGTTGCGAATAGCCACCTCCACTCACCACCGACTGTGTGATCGAACCTAGCAGTCCGCCGCACGGTGTTCCTCCTGCACGCGCGGATGCCGTTAGAGGCGATGCACTTGCGCCGCTCCAGCGAACCTGTACATGGGATCTGACGATCGGCTGTTCAAGGGAGATCGGACAAGGAGGAGACGATCCACGCGGACGCGCTGCCCCAACTCTTCTTCCGCTGCACGGCACTGCGCGTCTAGTGGTAACGATCTATGATCCATCTCCCGTAGCATGTTCTTGGATGTTCTGCGCGTAAGAAAATTTGAATTTGTAGTCAACGCACCCTACCGTAGATCCCAACATCATCGTGATCCTCAATATACTGGGGTTGCTGAGCTTGCTGTGGTCATCCTTGAGCGGGCTGCCACGGACGGGACTGCATCGTAGGTGCGGTCCTCCCATCTTGGCCACCGGCGTGCGCCGTTGGTGTCGTCAGTGGGCGTCGCGATGGCTCCGCACACAATGACTTGTTGACCTCAGCAAATCCAAGGAGACTTTGGATAGTAGCTCTCCACTCATCCATCTTGTCCACTGCTGGAGGAAAGTCCAGCAACAACTGAGCTCTTGCTACTACTTCGGCCGCCGTCTCTTGCATGGTGTGGGAGGCAGAGCGTGACAACCCTCGACTCCTGGACGAGCCAGAAGGAGCGTTGTCGTGCCCTTGCCGTCCTGTGCCCATTGCCAGAGGGATCTGATGCGAGCGGAGCAGTTCCCAATGGCCGGGCTCTTGGTCAGCTCGGCTCTTTCTGTGCGGGCGTGGTCGTTGTGGGTCAATGGCGCTGCTCGGAGTGTTGTTGCACTCGCCCGATGTGGGACGAGGCGCACATCCCACCTCCGCCCCTCCGGACGGCGTGGGTGGCGGGTCCCGGCTCACACCGGAGCGGGCGTCAACGTCGTGTTGATTGAGATCGCCGGTGGGGGCGCGGGAGGAAGCTGGTCTCCGTGAACCGCGCAGGTGGAAGTATGATCGGTGACATGTTGAAGAGGTTGGGCCGCGCCTGCGGCCCCGGTCCCGACTTCAGCCATGATGGGGGCATTAGCAGCATCGCCCCCATCGCGGGCTCCGCCCGCTGCAGCCGCGGCGCCTGCAGCACCCGCGACCGCGTGTGATGAAGCCTTTGAGGCGGAAAGATGCGCCCCTGCTCCACTTCTCCTCTTGGGAGTCATGGACGATGAAGATTGATGAAGATCGACACGCTGGCTACTTCTTCAGGTTCACACAAATGACGCCCCCTACCGGGCTCACCAAAGATGTCGGCGTGGAATCTTGATCACCTATGGGGCATGGGTGCCCCTTTGTGGTTCGGCAAGAGGACGGCCATGTTTCACATAGAGCAGAAGCTGCAGGGGGCAGCATGGCGATGGACAGCTCTCTTTACCCAGGTTCGGGCCACTTTGCAGCGTAAAACCCTACTCCTAATATGGTGGATTGAACTTGAGGAAGGAGAAGACACGAGGTGCACTAGCTCGGCAAGGGTGCCTGGGGGAATGCAACTACGTGTGTACAAGTCTGAGGGGGTCGAGGAGTTCGAATCCTTTGCTTGGTTGCCTTGGGCCTCCTTTTATAGCTCAAGGGGCGACCACAATGGCAAAACAGTCATTTGAATCTGATTAGATAGCTAACAGTGCTATCATACCTAACTTTGGTAATTAGGACAAAGTGCACTAAATGCACTGCTAGGTGTTGTGCTGAGGTTGAAACCCGACAAGCCTGCCGCGCCGCTTATCCGCCTCTTCTTATTAGCCTGACATGTCCTCTGGACGGGTGTCAATAAAGCTAATCTCTCCCTTATCATGTTGCCACATGCCTGATAGGATCCACCTAGCTGCCTGATACCTTGACACCGCACTAATCAACGATCTGGGTGCGATGAGGTGAAGCGGTGGTGTCTTGGTGAAGATTCCCCGATGAAGGAGCTTGGTAGGTTCTGGCCTTGGCGGTCCCGGCAACCCTGCCATGGCGAACTGGACTTGACCCTGGGGACGGTCTCGACCTGGCCAGGCTCTCCTGCCCGGCAAGGGAGGCCTTCCCAAGGAGGCCGTCTACTAGCTTGTCCTTCTTAATGATCTCACGAAGTGCGACTTCTCTGGCTTATCTTTACGTCACACATTGGTGGTGGATGTATGATCGTTAGCATGACTATGCATGAGTTCGGTTAGCAAACATAAATGTTTGTTGCACCGACACCAAATAATTAAGGATTTCCAATAGATTTCTAAGGATTTTTCTGTCCTAAACATAGACTTCCTCTCCCCTTTAATCTAGCATTGGATAATGGGAGTAGGTAGGGTGAGATAAAATCAGAGCAAACTAGAATTTGCCAAGTTCATCAGAGCACAATAAATCATCAGAGCAAGAAATAATTTCAGCAAAGTAGGCTCAAATGAAATAACTGACTTGTCTCCCCCCTCTTAAAGACATGTGAGTTCTCTCCTCTTATGACAATGCATCTCTCTTCATTTCTTAGAAGAGCTTAAGATATGATAAGCTTTGATGTTCTCTCTCTCACCCTTTGACATGAATTTCCAAGAAGGGTAGTCTTCATGGGTATGAGTCAGGTGAGTATGGTCCTGGACAGACACAACTAAGCAGAATGTAGCTTTAGATGCAAATAGAGGGAAAGAATCATTGAGTGGTGCTAATAAGAATAAACAAGATAAGATGACAAGGTATTTTCTCAGCAGTTAAATCGGTGGGCCGATTTGTGTCGATCGGTGACTCCGAGATAATGAGGTCACACATAGAGCATATCGGTGAAGCCGAATTAGTCCTTTTCGATGCAACCAATGAACTGTGTACAAGTTGTACTTGTGCTTCAGTCTGACCAATTAGATTTGGATCAGAGTGACCGAGTTCAATGTAGAGGAAAAACTTTGTCAACTCAGCTCACTTGCAATAGAATTTTCACAAAGATTTTCAAGGAATTTTGATAGAATTTGCAATGAATTTGACTTAGAGGAAGAAAGAAGAACACAAAAAGAAAATGATATAGATGAAGTTTTTTTTGAATAAAAGGAAACACTCTAGCAAAAGAAATGCAGCTAAGAGAAGGAAAACACTAGAGAACTTCATGTAGAGATGGTCGGCGACAAAGTAACCTATGTTAGAGTATATTGACTTAGGAGTGAAGTCAGATCACTTGATCATAGGTCATACTCATCGTTAAGCTCAAAATGGGGTTGCCATTTTTCATTTAAGTGTCTTAATGTATTCACATCTTGTTGAGTTTGTTTAACTCATGACTTGGAGCAAAGCTTCTCTAAGATGGAAAGACATACCTTGGGTTTGTTGTTGAACTTGATCATGTAGTTGAACTTGTGGTGGATGCTCAATGTGGATGTAGTTCATCAAGAGTTGGGAGCATCCCTTTGAATTTGAAGCTCATCTTCCTACATGGGTTACTCTTGCAAGGAATAACTTTTATGTATCCAATGACAAGAGTGAATTTCATCATATAGATATTCTCAAAGGATATATTGAGTGTAGACTTGTTCCATGATCACAACTACCAAAGAATAGATACTTGGTAATACCAAGATTGCTCAAGATGTGAGTGATTTGCAATCTCATAGAATGAGGCTCATCCAAGTACCTACAAGGGTTAGATACCATACAAGGGTGCAAATATATCCAAGATAAATGATCATCATCGTAAGAAAAATATCAAGGATTAGTCACATAGGCTCATGCCTTGCATGTATCTAAATGGAATCTCTATTCCAAATTTGAGGCATCAATGATGTTCAACTGATTCCTCAATCGACAAAATCTCTTCTCATTAAGAGGTTTGGTGAAGATATCCGCCGATTGTTTGTCTGTACGAACATGCTTAAGATTTATGTCACCTTTAGCAACATGATCATGAATGATCATGTTGCGAAGGAGGCAGTATAAGCTGGACGGGGATGTGTACACTTGCCTGCTGTGCGCCTCGCCACCTGAAGAGTCTGTTGTGCACCTATTTTTTACATGCCGTTTTCTGTCCAATGCTGGAACCAAATTGGCATGAGCTGGCCTAACTCAAGCTGTAGATTTGACCTTATGCATGGAGGGAAAATTGCATGGAACAGGCCGTTGTTCATGGAAACCTTTGTCATTGCTGCCTGGGGGATCTGGAAGGAGAGGAACAACAAACACTTTAGGGGAGTGATGCCCTCCCTGAACTCTTGGAGGGAAAGATTCAGAAATGACATGTCTATGATGGTGCATCGAACCAAAGATTCCCTCCATAGATTCATTGAGGCCCTGGTGGCTGCTAGTTAGTGTGATCTATTGTTGTATACTTAGTGCAGCTGGTGTAATCCTCCCCCCTTCTGTTCTTTTGAGTGGACTGTTTAGCACCACCCCCTAACCCCCTCCTGCTTCATTCATGTAACTAGACAGTACTCTTGGACGGTTTTGTCCCTTTAGTAAAAGTCAGTAGGAGCCTCTCCTACTGTCAGTGCATTTTCAAAAAAAAAATGGTGACGAACTTCAATATGCTTAGTTCGAGAATGTTGCACGGGATTGTGTGCAATCTTAATAGAACTCTCATTGTCACATAGCAATGGAACATGTCTCACATGTATCCCATAATCTTTGAGAGTTTGAGTCATCCAAAGTAATTGAGCACTACATGATCCTACTGCAATGTATTCCGCTTCGTCGGTGGATAATGATAACGAATTTTGTTTCTTGGAGGACCAAGAGACAAGGGATCTAGCAAGAAATTGACATGTACCCGAATTGGATTTTCTATCAACCTTGTCACTGCCATAGTCCGAGTCAGAATATCCAACAAGATCAAAAGATGACCTCTTAGGGTACCAAATGCAAAAATTTGGTGTATGAATCAAATATCTCACCATCCTTTTCATAGCCTTAAGATGACATTCTGTTGGAGCAACTTGATACCATGCACACATGCACACACTTTGCATAATGTAGGGACGGGAGGCGCAAAGATATATTAGGGAACCTATCACGGATCGGTAAACCTTTTGGTCAACCGGGTTGCCATCCTTAGTCAAGTCAAGATGTCCACTAGTAGGCATGGGTGTTTTCATACCTTTGCTTTCCTGCATGATGAACTTCTTGAATATATCCTTGGTATACTTTGTTTGTGAAACAAAGGTACCTTCCTTAGTTTGCTTGATTTGCAATCCAAGGAAAAACTTGAGTTCACTCATCATAGACATCTCAAACTTCTTCGACATTAACCTTCCAAACTTTTCACTAAAATGGGGGTTAGTAGAACCAAATATGATATCATCAACTTAAATTTGGCACACCAATAATTATCCATTAACCCTTTTAGTGAAGAGAGTTGAATCAATTTTCCTAATTACAAAAACTTTTTCAATAAGAAACTTAGTCAAGCATTTATACCAAGCTCTAGGGGCTTGTTTAAGGCCATAAAGAGCTTTGTGAAGTTTGTACACGTGATTAGGTTTCTTGGGATGAACAAAGCCAGGAGGTTGTTTAACATAAACTTCCTCCTCAATTTCACCACTTAGAAAAGCACTTTCAACATCCATTTGGTATAAGGTAAAATACGAATGGACTCAGGTCTAGCAACGGGGGCATATGTCTCACCGTAGTCCATACCTTCGACTTGAGTGTAGCCTTGAGCAACGAGACAAGCCTTGCTGCATACCACTTGTCCACCCTCCTCTTGCTTATTCCTAAGCACCCATTTTGTTCCAATGATGTTTTGATCATCGTTGGGTTTCTCGACCAATGTCCACACTTGGTTTCACTCGAAGTTGTGTAGCTCTTCGTGCATAACACTTATTCAATCCGGGTCCTCAAGGGCTTCTTCTACCTTCATAAGTTCAATGCTAGAGATGAATGAGTAATGTTTACAAAAATTAGCCAAACGAGTTTGAGAGCGACTGATTCTCCCGGTGTTAATGTCGTTGAGGATTTATTCAATGGGATGATTCTTGGAGACTCTTGCTCTAACTCATGAGAAAATTTGCTTGGGTTGTGGTGGAACATCCTCATCATCATCATCTTCTTCATTATTGGTGGCATCATTGCTCGCTTGTGGAGGTGGAGAAGGAGGTCGAGTTGGATCATCTTGTTCTACTTCCTCATTTCCTTCGTCTTGACGTGTTCCACTTGTGGATGCCTCCATGTCAACTGGTGGTTCACCTTGATGTGAAGTAGAGGCTTCCACTTGAATGGACGAAGTGCTCTCCTTCTCCTATGTTGGATAGATCTTGCTGATAGAAATCCTGAATTGCTTCCAAGGGGTCTTTGTCTTCTACATCAATTGGTAGTTGCTCTACTTGCGGGTCGGTAGATTCATCAAACTTTACATCCACCGTCTCTTCAACCTTTCGGATGAAATTGTTGTAGACAAGGTAAGTATGAGATTTGAGCCATAACCGAGTAGAAAACCTTCACGAGATTTTGGAGCAAATTTCGAGCGACGATGCTTATCAAGAATGTAGCATTTTGAACCAAATACTTGAAATATCCAACTCGGGGTTTTATACCTGTGAGTAGAACGTATGCCGTTTTACCGAGAAGCTTGTGAAGATATAGTCGATTTGTAGCGTGACAAGCTGGCTAAACCGCTTCCGCCCAATAGTGTCTTGGCATCTTGTATTCATCTATCATCGTTCTCGCCATCTTAGTAAGAGTCCGGTTCTTCCTCTCAACAACTCCATTTTGTTGAGGTGTGTACGCAGCCGAGAACTCATGTGAAATGCCTTCTTCGTTAAGAAAAGTATCCACATTGGTGTTCTTGAACTCCATTCCATTATCGCTCTGAACCTTCTTGACCTTCACTTCAAATTAATTTTGGTCCTTCCTTACAAAGTTCTTGAAGATCTTTTGAACCTGCGACTTGTCATCAAGAAAGAATACTCACGTAAATCTGGAAAAATCATCAACAATGACTAAACCGAAAGAGTTACCACCAAGGCTCTTATAAGCATTGGGACCAAAGAGATCTATGTGAAGTAGCTCAAGTGGTCTACTCGTGGTCATGATGTTCTTAACAAGATGACTTCCTCCAACTTGTTTTCTGGCTTGTCAAGAACTACAAAGTCTATCCTTGTCAAATATAACATCTTTAACACCAAGGATATGATCACCTTTAATGAGTTTATCAAGATTTCGCATGCCAACATGTCCTAACCTTCTATGCCATAACCAACCTTTAGAAGATTTAGCAACTTAACAAGTACAAGGTTGGGCTCTCTTAGTGAAATCAACAATGTATAGATCACCTCTACGAATGCCGGTAAATACCATAGTATGATTATCTCGACAAAACACTTGGCAATCTACTTCGGTAAATAGAACATTGAAACCAAAGTCGGCTAGTCTAGATACGGAAAGAAGATTGTAACCAAGATATTCAAAGAGCATAAGATTTTGGATAGAGCTATTATTGGATATTGCCACCTTACCAAGGCCAAGTACCTTACCCTTGGAGTTATCTCCAAAAGTGACATACTTGCGTGGACCATCATTTTTAGCAAGCTCACGGAACATGTCTTTATATCCATTCATGTGATCGGTACATCCACTATCAAGAATCCACTCTTTTCCGCTGTATATGTTGTCTCGAAGATTTGCCATGTTGCTAAGATTTCTCATAGTCTTATCACATTCGATGTCTAACTTTTCATCCTCATCATAATAGCCATGCTCAATATCATCATCATCATGCGTGTAATCATCGCCTAGTTCAAGTAATTCATTAGATTTATGACCATGACAATGTGCAAGTTTATGAATTCTAATGGTTTTCGTGATAATGTTGCTAATGGTTCCAACATCACCATAGCACGCATAAGATCAAGGAGCTCAAATAGACATTCATCAAACTTAGAATCACTAGGCTTCATCTTATGAAAGGCAATGGACTTTTGAAGAATTTCATTGAGATTTTTTAAAGTGTAATTTGGAAAGCGTTCCTCAAGATAATTCCATATAGTGTATGCGCATTCAAAGTTTTGCAAGCAAACAAGCACATTTCTATGCAATCATCTAATGATAAGATTAACCGTTCTAAGATTGCGAACCATGTCAAGATACTCATGTGGGGTAGGATGCAAAGGATCAATGGGAGGCACATAAGGGCTAAGAATATACTGGCTCAAATTATATTCATTGAAGATCTCAAGCATTTCATTTTTCCTAGAGCCATAAAACTCCCCATCAAGAATAGGCGCTCTATGTCTAATACTCCCGAATATAGACTCATCCATGTTCCTCCAATGGTGATTAAACCAAAGCAACGGAGACCAAATCTCTAATATCAATTTAACGATCGAGACGAGGGGTCCAGAGGGGGGTGATTAGACCATTAACGACAGTGTCCTGGATAAGGGCTACTAACCCAGCCAACCCATTCTCCTCAGGCTGGGCCGGGAAGCCACCATTCATGATCAAGATGGACTCCGGAGGCCGTACGTGCGAGATGTGATCAAGACTGCCTCCGCCGAAGACTTGATGTATACTCCAAGATCTCTACCGCCGGCTAGCTCATTGTTACTGACCTTGTAACCCTAGATACCTTTTGTCGGTGTACTAAGTATTGGGCCATTAGTACCCCGTACTTGTGCACGGGCAGTTGTAGCCATACTCGCGGCAAGGCTTGTCGGGGAACAGTTCGAGGTTGACTCAGGCCACCAAAGAAATCCTCAAGTCAAAGATCTGAAGATCAGCAGATAAGAAGGGCTGGAATCCGAAGGCCAGCTTCCCCCGGCAAGATCTTGCCGGGGTGGCCTGCGAAGCCCGGCAAGATTCGGCGCCCGGCAAGATTTTGTTGCTGTGCCACAGCTCTGGCACAGCAACAAATCCGACATTCTGGGTCCTTCTTTGGATGCGTGTCGATGCGCCAGTGGAGGAGAGCTTAAGCGGTGCTGATGGGATGGCCCCTCTTTCCATCCCCAAGAAAGTGAGGACACCTAAACGGACACCTCACGGTGCATTAAATGCGTTCGTCCTAATCCGTCAGGGGTTAGGTATGATGACCCTGTAGCTACTTTACACCTCAATGTATGTACATTTGGCCACTTTGGTGACCCCTTGGTGATATAAAAGGAGGCCCAAGGCAACTGCTACAGGGAGGAGGATCTTCTGGCCCATTCTGCATGCGTAGCTGCTCTTGGAACATACTGTTCACTGCGAGCGCTCCTGGAGCCTGGGCTCAAGCACACCGATAATAAAACAAGGCAGGAGTAGGGTTTTACGCTGATCAGCGGCCCGAACCTGGGTAAAATCGCCCCGCATTGATCGTTGGTTCTGCTCTTTGCGCATACCTCTCCCCCCGCCGAATCGTAAAGGGATTCCTTGAGGGTCCCATAGGTGTCGCACGCCGACATCTTTGGCGTGCCAGGTAGGGGGGTTTGTTGGTTGTTTGAACCTGATCCAGTGATCGGCGTCTTAGTTTCTTCATCATCTTCATTATCATGCCACCCAAGAAGAAGAGCGCTGCGACGGCGCAACCATCCACGTCCATTTTGCCTATGCCTTCGCATACGGGCGATGGCGTGGGTGCAGAGGGAAGAGGATTAGAGCCTCCACGGTGTTCCGGTGATCCAAGCCAGGCGAGCGGCGTCGTTCGCAGTGGCAGCGGCAACCCACACGCCGCTGGGTCCAGAGACAGAGCTGTGTTGCCTACGGGTGGCACAATGAATTCCAGAGATCGGAGGACGCCTTCTGGAGCTCCCGCGCCGGCGCAAGCGTCACGGCCTACCCAGGTCGTGCACGACGAGCGATGTCATGGTGCTGGTGGTTCAGGGCGTCCCCATGAAAAGATTTCTGCGCATCGATCCCAAGATGCGCGGGCCCAGCATGCACACCGAGCTGCCGGCGGAGGTGGCGCGCGGTCGCGTGACCGTGACGGTGCTCCTTCTAACATGGCTAGGAGTCAGAGCACCTCACATACCTCGCACCTGTCGCCGCCGCCTACACCAGCGGAAGCCTTGGCATGTGCGCAGCTGCTCCTCGATTTCCCTCCAGCTCCGGAGAAGATGGAGGAGTGGCGAGCTACTATCCAGAGCCTTATCGGCTTCGCCAACAAAGATGGGCCACAAGAGGCAGGGCCCTCACAGCGAAGGCCCATCGATCCGGCGCGAGCCGATGTGGAGAAAACCGGAGGTGGTGCAACCACGGTGCACTCCCCTCCGCCACACCAGCGGCGGGCGACAGCCCAGCAGGTTGATCACCATGATGATGATTCCACGGCGTCGTCTGATCCCTGGATGCGCCGCGACCAGCGTCAAGTTCTCCAGGAACGAGGCAAAGAGGACGCTCGAACTACCATCGAGCGGCGATGGGAAGCGCGCTATCAGTCTGATAAGCGCGTAGGGCCGGCTGTCGATGAGCCTGTGCCGGGGGAAGCAGGAGACTTACCTTACGAGGTAGGGACTCGAGCGTTTACCCGTGAGCTGCGGCAAGTCCAATGGCCCAATTCCCGAACCTTCAAGCCAGAGGTCCCGGAGAAATATGACGGCAAGACTCATCCCTCGAAGTTCCTGAGCATTTACACCATTGCGGTGCAGGCTGCCGGGGGCCGAGATGACAAGATACTTGCCAACTACTTCCCGTTGGTGCTCAAACCCAACGTCAGGTCGTGGTTGATGCATCTGCCGGAGAATTCTATTTCTTCTTGGTCAGATCTGTGCCATCAGTTTGTTGGCGCCTTTGTTGGAGGCCACCAAGCTCCTGGCCAAGAGAGTGATTTGCATATCATCCCTCAGAAGGAGGGCGAATCCCTGCGCAAGTTTATCCAGAGATTCAGCCGGGTGCAGTACAATATTCTTGACGTTCAGCCTGCCGCTGTTGTTAGCGCGTTTCATCAGAACGTGCGTAACCGCAAAATGCAGGAGGAGCTGGCAATGAACAAAGTCAGGAGTATCGCCGAGCTTTACGCTTTGGCCAACAAATGCGCTCGAGCTGAAGAGGGGAGGAAACTCCCTGGCGAGGCTGTTGGCGCGGGGGGCGAATTGGAAGATGAAGACGCTGCGACCCCGTCAAGGAAAGGCCGGCGGCGGAACAAGAAACGCAGAGGCAAGGCCGTGCTTGTTGTCGAGGAATCCGGCAAGCCCGGCGCCGCCAAGAAGGCCAAGGTTGATGACCCCGGCAAGGACCTTGCCAGGTGCTCTTCCTGTCAGGCCTTGGCGGTGGCCGACAAGTCGGAAAGCTCCGGCAAGCAGTATTGCAAGATCCATCGCACCAAGGGCCACGATCTCCAAAACAGCCGGCAAGTTGAACAGCTTGCCGAGAAACAGAGGGCTGAGTATGAAAGGCAAGATAAGGAGAAGGCCCATGACGGTGCTGACGGATCCGGCAAGAAGCACGGTGGCCGAGGGGGTCGCCGCGGCAAGGCCAAGCAACAGAGGGAGAGGCCCGCTCGAGGCCAAGACAAGGAAGAAGATGATGACGAAGAAGACGATGAGTCCAGTGAGCAAGAATTCCAGAAAGCTATAGAGGCCATGTGTATCGATGGGGGCGCCTCTTTGCATTCTTCCCACCGTCGACTCAAACAGTGGGTGTGGGAAGTCAATGCAACAGAGCCGTCACCAGATGCATGTAAGCCCCAGAAGTGGTCCAACACACCTATCATTTTCGACACCGAGGATCACCCTGATCGCACAACCGCGGTCGGGTGCTTGCCATTGTTGGTCTCACCAACAATCCGCAACCTCAAGGTGACGAAAATGCTAGTTGACAGTGGGGCCAGGCTGAACCTAATCTCACCAGATGTGCTCAAGAGGCTTCAAATTCCTGATGAAGATCTCGAAGAAATGGGCACGTTTCAAGGGGTCACTCCAGGAAGAACCCGCCAAAGGGCAAGATTACGCTACCGGTGACATTTGGTAGCGAGCTCAACTACAGGACTGAGAAGGTAGTGTTTGATGTCGCCAAGATCCCTATGTCATACAATGGGATCCTTGGTCGGCCAGCGTTGGCTAAGTTCATGGCGGCATCACACTACGCGTATAATGTTTTGAAGATGCCCGGGCCGTTGAGTGTCATTACTATCCATTCCGATAAGAAGGATGCTCTCATCTGTGCTGACCAACTCTACCGGGAAGCAGTTGCAGCACCTACCATCAAGGCATCTGCTCCTGCCGCTGGAACTCTCGGGGGGATGAAGAAGACCGGCGAGAATCTTGGCGCGAACTCCGGTAAGCACGCCTCCTCGGAGTGCTGCGCTTCCGTCGAGGATGCACCAGAGAGTTCCACCGGCAAGAACAAGAAATCCAAGGCTGCTCCACCAGAGACCAAGAAGGTGCCCGTCAGGGAGGACGGAACGGGAAGAACTTTCAGCATAAGTTCCACCCTAGATGACAAATAGGAAAGCGTGCTCATTGCCTTCCTGCGGGCGAATGTCGACGTGTTTGCATGGAAACCATCTGACATCCCCGGTGTTCCCAGGAAGGTAATTGAGCACCACCTTGCTGTCTGTCCTCATGCGTGGCCCGTCAAGCAGAGGGTCAGGAAGCAAGCCTTGGAGCGGCAAGAATTCATTGCCGAGGAAATCAGAAAGCTGGAGGCGGCAGGATTGGTCAGAGGAGTGCTTCACCCAACCTGGTTGGCCAATCCGGTTGTAGTGCGCAAGGCGAATGGGAAATGGAGGCTGTGTATCGATTATACAGATATCAATAAAGCCTGTCCAAAAGATCCCTTTCCCGTGCCGCGCATCGACCAGATTGTGGATTCCACCGCTGGTTGTGATCTCCTGTCCTTCCTTGATGCGTACTCAGGGTATCATCAGATCTTCATGGCGAAAGAAGATGAAGAAAAGACCGCATTTATCAACCCATGTGGTACGTATTGTTTTATATGAATGCCTTTCGGGTTGAAAAGTGCTGGTTCTACATTTGCGAGAGTGGTCCAAATCGGTTTTGAGCCTCAACTCCATAGAAATATGGAGGCATACATGGATGACATAGTGGTCAAAACCAAGGACAAAGCGACGCTCATACAAGATTTAGAAGAAACATTTGCAAATCTGTGCAAGATTAACTTAAAGCTCAATCCTGAGAAGTGCGTGTTCGGTGTTCCTTCCGGCAAGCTCCTTGGATTCTTTGTATCTTGTCGGGGAATCGAAGCGAACCCGACAAGATCAAAGCTATTGAGCAGATTGAAGCACCAAGACACGTCAAGGACGTCCGTCGTCTTGCCGACTGTGTTGCTGCTCTAAGCAGGTTTATTTCCAAATCTGCTGAGCGCGCCCTGCCCTTTTTCAAAATTTTGAAGAAGGCAGGTCCGATGAAATGGACTCCGGAGGCGGAGGCTGCGCTGCAAGATTTGCAGAAATACCTTTCTTCTCCGCCGACGCTAGTCGCGCCTAAACCACGAGAGCCGTTGCTGCTATATTTGGCAGCAACAAATCAAGTGGTTAGTGTTGCGTTAGTGGCGCAGAGAGAAGCTGATGAGGAAGCAACACCAGCGGCAGGACCGTCAGGTGATGCGGGAGGATCTTGCCCGGCAAGGGTTGATCCCGGCAAGACAAGATCTGTGCAGTCAGAAGAATCATTCCAGAAGAAAAAGGTAGTGCAGCGCCCAGTTTATTTTGTTAGCTCTCTTTTACAAGGAGCTAGGTCAAGATATTCTGGCGTGCAGAAGTTGCTTTTCGGCCTCCTTATGGCCTTGAGGAAGCTGTGCCATTATTTTCAAGCACATGAAATCACCGTCGTCACTCGCTTTCCGTTGCAATGGATTTTACGAAATCCAGAAGCAACCGGCAGGATTGTGGAGTGGGCGTTGGAGTTGTCGAGCTTTGGTCTCAAGTTTGAAAGCACTTCAACAATTCAGAGCAGGGCCTTGGCAGAGTTCGTTGCGGAATGGACCCCAACGCCAGATAAGGAGGTTCAAGAAACAGTTCTCCCCGGCAAGGAAATTGACCAGCAATGGGTTATGTACTTTGATGGGGCTTTTTCGCTGCAAGGCGCCGGTGCTGGCGTGCTGCTTGTCGCACCCACCGGAGAGCACCTCAAGTACGTAGTCCAAATGCATTTTCCCCGGGAGAGTTCGACGAACAACACTGCGGAGTACGAGGGCTTGCTTGCCGGTCTCAGGATTGCGGCAGACCTTGGTATCAAGAAGCTCGTCATCAGAGGCGATTCACAGCTTGTCGTTAAGCAGGTTAATAAGAGTTATCAGAGTCCATTGATGCAAGCCTACGTGGATGAAGTGAGAAAAATGGAAGAGCACTTTGACGGTCTGCAAATGAAGCACATCCCTCGTGCCGAGAACAGTATTGCTGACGACCTGTCAAAGCTCGCTGCCCTCAAGTTGCCTGTGGAACCAGGAACTTTTGTCCTCCATTTGACTCAACCATCCGTGGCACCATCAATGCAACAAGAAAAGAGAAGAAAGTTGAACACTGGACAGTACTTTCTGGCAGAGCTCCCCGGAGCCGCCGGCAAGGAACTTGCCGGGATCAACGACAAACCTGCCGGGGAACGACAGGCTCCGGCGGAACCTCACGCTTTCGCTGTCGAGACAAATGTTCCCCCGGCGGAGGAGATGCCTTTAGTCCTAGCTGTCGAGCCCCAGGCTCCAGCATGGGCACAACACATTGTCCGTTTCCTTCAAACAGGAGAACTCCTGGAGGAACAGGAAGAAGCGGAAAGAGTAGCCCGTCGGTCTATTATGTACAAGTTCGTCGATGACGTCCTGTACAGAAAGAGACCAAACGATGTGAAATTGAAGTGCATTCCTCGGGAGGATGGACTAGAGCTGTTGGCAGAAATACATGGAGGCATATGTGGCTCTCACATAGGATCAAGAGCACTTGTCGGGAAAGCATTCCGGCAAGGTTTCTTTTGGCCCACTGCTCTCCAGGATGCAACTGCACTAGTAACTAAGTGTGAAGCGTGCCAGTTTCATTCAAAGAAATTGCATCAACCAGCTCAAGCTGTTCAGACAATCCCTCTCTCCTGGCCATTTTTGGTCTGGGGGCTCGACATACTGGGCCCTTTCCCCCGTGCTACCGGGGGCTTTGAGTACTTGTACGTTGCTATCGACAAGTTCACAAAGTGGCCGGAGGTGGAAGCAGTGAGGAAGGTGACAGCACAATCAGCCGTCAAGTTCTTTAAAGGGATAGTTTGCCGTTTCGGTGTGGCCAACAGGATCATCACCGACAACGGCACGCAATTCACAAGTCGCACCTTCATGCAGTACGTCCAAGACCTTGGCGGCAAAATTTGTTTTGCCTCTGTTGCTCACCCGAGAAGCAACGGCCAAGCGGAGAGGGCCAATGCTGAAGTCCTGCACGGTCTCAGGACCAGAACCTTTGACAGGCTAAAAAAGTGCGGAAGACGCTGGATTGATGAGTTGCCGGTGGTTCTTTGGTCAATCAGAACGACACCAAATCGAGCCACCGGCCAGACACCCTTCGCTCTGGTCTACGGAGCGGAAGCAGTTCTCCCCACGGAACTCACGTACGGATCACCTCGAGTGCTCGCTTATGATGAGCATGAGCAAGAGCAGCTGCGGCAAGATGATGCTGTGCTCCTTGAGGAGAATCGTCTTCAGGCTGCTGTGCGAGCTGCACGCTACCAGCAAGCTTTGCACCGCTACCATAGCCGTAAAGTTCATGCCCGTAGCCTTGAGGAAGGCGACCTTGTTCTTCGGCGGATTCAGTCTGCCAAGAATTCAAACAAGTTGATGCCGAAGTGGGAAGGCCCTTATTGGGTAGTACGAGTCACCACGCCCGGCACTGTCTGCCTGGAGACCGAAGATGGCATTCCAGTGAGTAATTCCTGGAATATCGAACATCTTCGCAAGTTCTACCCATAAGGCGCGGTTGCCGGGGGCCCCCGACAACCACCCTTTTGTACAAGTCTTGCCGTCAAGGCATATAATCCTTTGTACAAAGCCAGGCGCAGATCCTGAGCACAGATGAATAAATTTAAGTGTTGTACATTTCCTTATTGATTTCCATGTTCATATATATATGCATGTGTGTCTAAGATGTTGTATGACACTTACTCCCGGTAAGTTCTAACGAACCGCCAAGGTTTCATATCTTTATTTTCTCTTCTTTCTTTTTCTCAAAAGACAGAAGGATTCCTCGTGTGCACATTTGCCAGGAGGGGGGGGAGGGAGATATCAGTACCAGTTGGCGACGTTCAGAATTGACGCTTGCCGAAGGAAGGACAGCGACAGAAAGCTAAGTTCTAAAACTTAGAACAAGTTTCCTTTATTGCAAAGTTATTTCCTTGGACGATTTTGACTTTTGTATGGAAAATCTGCACGCGAAGGAACCCTTGCTGTAATCGGTTGCGCCCTTGTTTTGTTTCGAGTCCACTCAACAATTTTAGTGGCTGCACTAAGAACGCCAAGGAGTCTTGCCGGCCGCTGCGCCTCCAGCAGGCTGCTAAAGTCCCGCACCCAGCGCTCGCGGCAGGTTGCGCGCTGGCAAGTTTTTTAGTAAGCGTAGGGTGAACTCCATACATAAAGGAATCAGACAAGGGAGATAGCATGCATGTACCCAAACATAAGCAAGTTATATTACATTAATAAGTTGCCGCAGTTCTAACTTAAGACTTAATTGTCTTTGGCAGGGAATGACGATGGCAAGAAGAGGTGGAGCAGTTAATATCTGTGCTGGCCTTTGATCCTTTTGATTGAATCCACCTTCTCAAGGATAGGCGCGACAAGCTCTTCAAGTGCCTCGAGATTTGCGTCCTTTGGCAGGTGGCCAAGCACTATGAAGAGGTCGATGCCAGGATTATTATGCACCACCTTGATAAGTACCTTGCGGAGGATGGCCCGGCAAAGCCGGCTAGACTCATTGGCCAATTGGGTCGCCCGGTTAGACTGAAGCAACTTCAGGGCATCAATGATGCTTTCGAAGAACATCGTCAACCTGGCACTCGAAGATATCCTTTCCTCGGAAGAATACCTGAAGTTTGACAGGCCCATGGTTGACAGTTCTGCCGTGAGCTTCTCCGCAGCATCGATGAGACATCCAGTCCAGATTTTCACCCCCTTTTCGTAATCAACTTGGGCGGCGGCAGCGCTCTTGAGCAGGTTCCTCTCTTCCTGGAGATCTTTGAGCAGGGCCTTCTCGCGGGCCCTGCTGGCCCCGAGAGACTTCTCCAACGTGGTTAGCTTCAATTCCAGAACGGCAATAGCATCATTTGCTGAGGAGAGCTGCTTGGTCTTGTTAGACATGGCAACTTGCATCTCCGCCAGGGTGTGGAGGGTTTTTTCCCTATCACCTTTGAGCGTCGAGAGCACCTTGCCGTATTCTTTGAGATCCACTTCCAGTTTCTTTACTTTGTCGCTCAGCTCATTCTTGGCGGCCTCTGTAGCCTTGGCAGCATCGACGGCCTCCTTGAGCTTGCCAGCGTGATTTACAGTTAGAGCTTCGAGCGCCTCTTTGTGTTTCTGCTCCAGCTCCAGGGTCCGCCGCGCGACAAGCTTCTCGATATCTTCATCTTTGCTGCGAAGCTTGTCGGCGAGCGACTGCTCACGTGCAGCAAGGTCTTCCTCATGAGCATCAAGCGCAATGCGGCACCCTGTCAAGAGAACATCTTTAGCAGTAATTCTTTGCGTAGCTTCCTCTTGCACCTTCTCCATGTCAGATTGTTTCAGGAGGATTTCTGTCTACTGTTGGCTCACTTGTTCCCGGCCGATAGTCAACTCTTGGAGGGCCTCGGCGTACCAGACTTGCATTTGTTCGACGCGCCTCTGAAAATCTGCTTCGGCCTCCTCGACAACTGCCATTCTGGAATCCGCTTTCTCTTTCCGGGCGCGGTGAAGAGCCTGCAGCTTGCGGAAATTTTCGCCCATGGCCTAAAGGAGCTGATCCTCTTTAGATTTGCCGCTGCTAGCGGTTGGATCATCAACAACCTCGGGCCAGGCAGCAGCGATGATTTCTTCATCAAAGACTTCCCCTTCGGTCGGTGCCCCAATGCTTGTCGTCCCCGGCAAATTGACAAACAGGTTCTCGCCAACTTTGAGATATTTGCTGGATGAGGGGACTTCAGATGTTGACGGTTGATCCTCAACAACCGCCTCACCATTAGCAGGGGGCTCCATGGCTGGCGTAGCACCTAGCACTCCTGCGGCAGGAATGCCGTCAGTACAGTCACCAGCCTCCTTGCCGCCCTCTTCAGTAGACTCTTTGGCGGGTTCCTCCTGTGTAGTCTTGGCGGCCTCCTCGGCGAAAGCACCGCCGGCTTCTACGGTGGCATCCATGGCGGCCTCACTAGCAGCGATCTTGTCGACTTCGGCGGCAACATCCCTAGTGGTCTCCTCGATGACAGCGTCGATGTCCATGTCTTCCATCTCAGAGAATTCTAATGGACAAGGGGGAGAAACAGAATGAGATCAAGATCGAAGTTCAAGAAGACAAAAGAAAGAGAGATAAAGGAAAGAATAGCAAGCACGCTGAGGCAATTGGTTACCTGCATCGGGCTGTCGAGAGGTGGCCTCGCCCCTCCCGGCAACCTCGGTTGCCAGGGGTAAGATGCCAGCATCCATGGTTGTTGGCTCCTCCTCAACCAAGACAAGCTCGTCGGTGTGATCACTTGCCGGGGACGCGCTTGTGGGCGATGTGGTTGATAGAGGTGGCGCGACGAGGGTATCTCCTGATAACTCCCTTTGTTGCTGTCCTTCTCCTGCAAGCCCAAAGATATCAGCGGCAAGGATAGGAACCTCAGCATTCCCCAACCGAAAAGAATAATGAACTTACGCTGGGGGCTGCGCTGGGGGCTGCGTCGAGGACTAAGATCCGGGCTGATGGTAGTAGTTTCTGGCACGCTCACAAAGCCTGCCGGAGGCTCGTCACCTGTAGAAGTCTTTGTCCTCCTCGCCATCCTCTCCATCAAGGTTTCTGCATCACTGCAGAGATAATACAAGCAAGTCAATAAGGTTGATCCAGGATTGGAAGATAAAGGCTGTGGCAAGGTACTCACTCTTCCTCCTCTCGCTCCGGACTGAAGCCGGAGATGTCGAAATCGACCTCCGTTGCAGTGTCTGTGTGGGGAGGTGGAGGAGGGGTCCTAGGTCGTTTGGCTGTAGCAAGCGCCGGGGGTTGGCGTGTTTCCTTCACCTCAGCTTCCGGTGCGGTAGTGCGAGACACCCCTGCCGCCTCAGCAGTTGCCGCTGATGTGGGTCTCGCACGCCGCGCAGGTTGTTGTCGAACTCCTTGCCGCGGCACAGTCTTGCCGGCCGCTTTCTTGCCGGGAGCCTCGCTGCTCGAGGAAGGTTGGCTTGCCGGGATGCCAGATGCAGCCTTTCGAAGAACACGCTTTGTCTTCTTCGGGGCTGGGAGCTCTTCTTGCAGTTCTTCTTCAGCCGCGTCTTCGTCGGACGAGCTCTCAGCGGCTATGCTGCTCTGTTCCCCGGCAGCTTTGTCCTTCCCAGCAGGATTTTTCTCCACCACTACCTCTGCGTCACTGGTTTCCTATTCTGTGAAGCCGGCGCTGCCAGCCTCCGCGGCAAGATTTGCCTCCTCCGCCCTAGTGGCGATGTATGCCACCTCTTCGTCGGTGGTGGCTCGAATGAAGTCTGCTTCTTCCTGGACGGCCCTCTCCGTCAAGTTATCAAAGAACTTTTGTGCCTATTCCTCGGATGGCTCAACCCATGTCGCGTCGAGACTATGGGCATTGAACAGTGGCATGGTAGCGATAATTGACCCCAGGGCAGAGTTGTTGCACAGAGGGACAATCCTTGCCGGCAACCGATGCTTGTTGTCGCGCTGGAACAGCTTTTGTCGGAGAGTGCCAAGTTGCATAGCAGTCAAGTTGTGTTCAACCCGGGGCGCAGTCTCATGATGTCTGCTGCGTTTCGGTATTCCCAAGCTGGTCTTCCTTTATTCTGCAAGTGGGGAATGCGGCGGCGGAGAAAATCGAAGCCAATCATCTCCATTGTTAGCCCGGCAGCTTTCAGGCGAAGAATCCTGGTGGTGGCGATTGTGAGTTTTTCATCTTCAGCAGCAAGATTGCTCCAGCCACTGCCGCGGACCGCTTTCTGCTGTCGAGGCAGACATAACGGATGGGGATCAGTTTCCTTGATCCAGCACAACTCAGCCCTCCATTCGTCCCACTTCTCGCGGTAAACCCCTTCTGGGTATATTTCCTTATTCCAAGCCCTTGGAATCCAGGCGATAGAACCAGAGAGGGCCTCTCCTTTTTGGATACAAGGGAAAAAGTAGTGGCGGAAAAGGGCAGTATTGGGAACCACTCCGGCAAAGTTTTCACAAAGGTGAGCAAAGATGGACATGCACAATACCGCATTCGGCGTGAAATCGAGAAGATGGAAGCCGTATGTGTACATAATGTCGTTGAAGAAGTCAGAAAACGGAGGACAGAGCCCGCAATAGAAGTATGCCACGAAAAAGGGATATCTGTCTGACCCACTCTTGGAGCAAGAACCTGGAATCACGCGAGTGGCAGGGTGAGCCTGCGTCTCCCTCGCCCACATGCACTGGTACCGCCTCTTCAAAGCTTCCGCATCAAGCGACAGGGCGAAGACGACATACTTCTTCCGCATCTTCACCAGCTCGCTCTCCGGGACATCGGCTTTCGTCTCCTTGCCCTTGCCTTTGCTGGTCTTGGGCGGCATGGCAACTGCAAGGGCGGAAGCTGGGGATGAAGCAGGCGTGGAGGTGACGAGCGAATGAGGGAAAGCTTCGCTCTGAGCTCGAGAGAAGGAAAGCAATGGCGACGGCCAGATTGAGAAGAAGAGGGGGGTAAATAGGTTGTGCCTCTGCGGTTTCATCTTTTTATGGGGAAGGAGCGGGGCCGCCTCTTTTACTCCCCAATGTGAATGCACCTCTGCAGGCGCGTTGCAGTTGCAGCTTTTGAGGCACGATTCCCACGTCGCGCGTTCAACGCGTGTAGTGCGGGCACAGTAAACGGGATATTTACGAGCAGTTAATCCCCTGCCACGTGTGCCCGTGCATTGTTTGGGCCTAGCCCAACAATGCCTCGCACTCATGTGTGGCCTAGGCCCGGGGGCTCCTGTCGGTGTACTAAGTATTGGGCCATTAGTACCCCGTACTTGTGCACGGGCAGTTGTAGCCATACTCGCGGCAAGGCTTGTCGGGGAACAGTTCGAGGTTGACTCAGGCCACCAAAGAAATCCTCAAGTCAAAGATCTGAAGATCAGCAGATAAGAAGGGCTGGAATCCGAAGGCCAGCTTCCCCCGGCAAGATCTTGCCGGGGTGGCCTGCGAAGCCCGGCATGATTCGGCGCCCGGCAAGATTCAGCGCCCGGCAAGATTTTGTTGCTGTGCCACCGCTCTGGCACAACAACAAACCCGACATTCTGGGTCCTTCTTTGGATGTGTGGCGACGCGCCAGTGGAGGAGAGCTTAAGCGGTGCTGATGGGATGGCCCCTTTTTCCATCCCCAAGAAAGTGAGGACACCTAAATGGACACCTCACGGTGCATTAAAAGCGTTCATCCTAATCCATCAGGGGTTAGGTATGATGACCCTGTAGCTACTTTACACCTCAATGTATGTACATTTGGCCACTGCGGTGACCCCTTGGTGATATAAAAGGAGGCCCAAGGCAACTGCTACAGGGAGGAGGATCTTCTGGCCCATTCTGCATGCGTAGCTGCTCTTGGAACGTACTGTTCACTGCGAGCGCTCCTAGAGCCTGGGCTCAAGAACACCGATAATAAAACAAGGCAGGAGTAGGGTTTTACGCTGATCAGCGGCCCGAACCTGGGTAAAATCGCCCCGCGTCGATCGTTGGTTCTGCTCTTTGCGCATACCTCCCCCCCACCCGCCGAATCGTAAAGGGATTCCTTGAGGGTCCCATAGGTGTCGCACGCCGACACCTTTCCTGGCGTGTATATAAGCCAGAGGGTTTAGCCCATCGAGGGGAACACAAAATCATTCACCTAGCCCTAGAGTTAGACCACACATTATGATCTCGAGGTAGATCAACTCTATACTTGACACTTCTTCATTGATATAAACAAGAGCAGGACGTAGAGTTTTACCTCCATCAAGAGGGCCTGAACCTGGGTAAACATCGTCTCCTCCATCAGGAGGCCTGCCGGTTTTACCACCGACACTAGTGCTTTCATTGAGAGTTCCGTTGTGCGATCGATAGGGGGATCGATGCGATCGCCGGTCAACGGCCACGAAATAGAAGGGCTAACTCATGCTCCCGAAACTTCGTTCACTAACATACCCCTGTCTAAAGCCGGGGTGGAACATGACTCTTCTTTGGTCCCTACGGGGAATTCCCCCAAGGACCAGGGGCTGAGATACCTTCTGGAAAGTGAGTTGGTCGGCGGCATGCCAGAGACGACCGACGAGTCCGACTGCCGGGCTTGTTCAGCCTACCCAACAATCACGAATCCAACACCGGACAAGGAGAATAGGGCCTCGAACCCATGATCATTTGAGATCGGAACTCGTCCGCTAATTTCCCACGCTTAATATTGCTACTTCTTGAGCTTGCGTTGGTTTTCCCTTGAAGAGGAAAGGGCGATGCAGCAAAGTAGAGATAAGTATTTCCTTTAGTTGAGAACCAAGGTATCAACCCAATAGGAGGAACACACAAGTCTCCAATAAGTGCACCTACACAAACAAACAAATACTTGGACCCAATGTGATAAAGGGGATGTCAATCTCTTCACGATTACTTGCAAGGATGAGATTTGATAGTGATAGATATAAAAGATAAGTAAATGTGCTAAATAAAATAAAAGTAAATAAATTGCAGTAAGGTATTTTTTTTATTTTTTATTTTATAGATCGAAAAATAATATCATAAAAGATAGACTCAGGGGCCATAGTTTTCACTAGAGGCTTCTCTCTTGAAAGAAAGCATACGGTGGGTAAACAAATTCTTGTTGAGCAATTGATAGAAAGCGCATAGTTATGATGATATCTAAGGCAATGATCATGTATTTAGAAATCACCTCCGTGACAAGTAGACCAACTCCTGCCTGCATCTACTACTATTACTCCACACATCGACCGCTATACAGCATGCATCTAGTGTATTAAGTTAACAAGAACGGAGTAACTTCTTAAGCAAGATGACATGATGTAGAGGGATAGATCCAATCAATATGAACAAACCCCATATTTTTATCCTTAATGGAAACAATACAAATATGTGTCATCTCCCTTTCTGTCACTGGAAATGTGCACCGCAAGATTGAACCCATTACAAAGCACCTCTCCCATTGCAAGAAAAATCAACCTAGCTAGCCAAACCAAATCAATAGATCATAGAGAAATACAAAGCTATATAAATCATGCATAAAAGAGTTCAGAGAAGACTCAATAATATTCATAGATAAGCTGATCATAAACCAACAATTCATCGGATCTGAACAAATGCACCGCAAAAGAAGATTACATCTAATAGATCTCCAAGAACATTGAGGAGAACATTGTATTGAAGATCAAAGAGAGAGGTGAAGCCATCTAGCTACTAGCTACTAGCTACGGATCCGTAGGTCTGTGGTAAACTACTCGCAAATCATCGGAAGGGCATCAAGGTTGATGTAAAAGCCCTTCGTGATCGAATCCCACTCCGGCGGAGTACCGGAAAAGGCCCAAGATGGGATCTCACGAGGACATAAGCTTGCGGTGGTGGAAGAGTATTTTTTGTGTGCCCTCTGGTCTACGGGGAATATTTGAGTATTTTAAGAAGAAACATTAGGGTTGGAAGTGCCACGGGGGGCCCACAAGCTTGGGGGCCCCCCTAGGGCGCGCCCTCCGAGATTGTGGCCATCCTGTGGCTATTCTGGCCTCCTCCCAAAGCTTCCAGGGTGTCTTGTGGTCCAAGGAAAATCGTCAAAAAGTTTCGTTCCGTTTGGTATTGATTTTTTTTAAAGACAAAAACAAGGAAAAAATAGCAACTCGCACTGGGCACTAGGTTAATAGGTGAGTCCCGAAAAATGATATAAAATAGCATAATAATGCATATAAAATATCCAAGATTGAAAATATAATAGCATGGAACAATAAAAAATTATAGATACGTTGAAGACGTATCAAGCATCCCTAAGCTTAATTCCTACTCGTTCTTGAGTAGGTAAATGATAAAAACAGAATTTTTTATGTGGAATGCTACCTAACATGTTTATCTTGTAATCTTTCTTTATGTCGCATGAATATTCAGATCTGTAAGATTCAAAACAAAAGTTTAATATTGACATAAAAACAATAATACTTCAAGCATACTAAAAAGCAATCATTTCTGTTAAAAATATCATGGATAAAGAAACTTATCCCTACAAAATCATATAGTCTTGTCATGCTCCATCTTCTTAACACAAAGTATTTATCATGCACAACCCCGATGACAAGCCACGCAATTGGTTAATACTTTTTAACGTGCTTAAGCTTTTTCAACTCTCACGCAATATATGAGAATGAGCCAATAGCACTATGGGTGGAATAGAGTATGATGTTGGAGGTTGTGTGGAGAAGAAAAAAAGGAAGAAAGTCTCACATTGATGAGGCTAATCAACGGGCTATGGAGATGCCCATCAATTGATATCAATTCAAGGAGTAGGGATTGCCATGCAATGGATGCACTAGAGCTATAAGCATATATATGAAAGCTCGAAAGAAAACTAAGTGGGTGTGCATCCAACTTGCTTGCTCATGAAGACCTCAGGCATTTGAGGAAGCCCATCATTGGAATATACAAGCCAATTTCTATAATGAAAAAATTCCCACTCGTAATATATGAAAGTGACAAAATAGGAGGCTCACTATCATGAAGAACATGGTGCTACTTTGAAGCAAAAGTGTGGAAAAGGATAGTAACATTGTCCCTTCTCGCTTTTTCTCTCATTTTTTTCATTTTCTTTTTCCTTTTTTTATTGGGCTATTTTTGGCCTCTTTTTTTATTTTTGTCTGGAGTCTCATCCCGACTTGTGGGGGAATCATAGTCTCCATCATCCTTTCCTCACATGGGACAATGCTCTAATAATGATGATCATCACACTTTTATTTACTTACAACTCAAGAATTACAACTCGATAAGAACAAAAATATGACTCTATATGAATGCCTCCGGCGGTGTACCGGGATGTGCAATGATCTAGTGTGACATGTATTAAAAAGATGAACCATGGCCAAGTCACAAATACTATGTCAACTATATGATCATGCAAAGCAATATGACAATGATGATATGTGTCATAATAAAACGGAACGGTGGAACTGGCATGGCAATATATCTCGGAATGGCTATGGAAATGCCATAATAGGTAGGTATGGTGGCTGTTTTGAGGAAGTTATAATGTGGCTTATGTGTGAAAGAGCGTATCATATCACGGGGTTTGGATGCACCGGCAAAGTTTGCACCACAACTCAAGGTGACAATGGGTAATGCACGGTACCGAAGAGGCTAGCAAAATGCGGAAAGGTGAGAGTGCATATAATCCATGGACTCACATTAGTCCTAAAGAACTCACATACTTATTGCAAAAGTTTATTAGCCCTCGAAGCAAAGTACTACTACGCATGCTCCTAGCAGGATAGATTGGTAGGAAAAGACCATCGCTCGTCCCCGACCGCCACTCATAAGGAAGACAATCAATAATAAATGATGCTCCAATTTCATAGCATAACGAGAGACCATACATGCATGCTTCGGGAATCACAAACCTTAACACAAATATTCTTACTAAACAACAATTACTCACTAGCATGACTCTAATATCGCCATCTTTATATCTCAAAACAAATGCAAGGAATCAAACTTCTCATATATTCAATGATCTTCATGAAAGTTTTTATTATATCCCTCCTGAATACCCATCATGTTAGGACTGAATTCATAACCTAAGCAAATTGCCATACTATTTATAAGACTCTCAAAATAATAAAAGTAAAGCATTATAGTTCATCAATTTCTTTAAAATATAACCACCGCCGTGCTCTAAAAGATATAAGTAAAGCACTAGAGCAACAACCTATTTCAAAAAATATAAGTGAAGCACATGGCGTATTCTAACAAATTCACGATTAATGTGTGTCCCTCTCAAAAAGGTGTGTCCAGCAGGGATGATTGTGGCGAACTAAAAAGCAAGTAAGCAAATAGTCGTATAATACAAGACGCTCCAAGCAAAACACATATCATGTGGTGAATAAAATTATAGCCTCAAGTAATTACCGATGGATTGTATACAAAAGAGGGGATGTCATCCGGGGCATCCCCAAGCTTATACACTTGGTTGTCCTCGAATATTACCTTGGGTATCCATTGGCATCCCAAGCTTAGGCTCTTGCCACTCCTTATTCCTTAGCCCATCAAAACTTCAATCAAAACTTGAAAACTTCACAACACAAAACTCAACAGAAAACTCGTGAGATCCATTAGTATAATGAAACAAAAGTAGGGCCGAGGCAACCTTAGAAAGGATTGGGACCCTTCTACACTCATACGCGCGTAGCTGCTCTCCCCGAGGCGACCTTGCCGGGCTTGAGTACTGCGCTTTGTCATGGTCCTCCACTCAATCCACCAAAGCAGGAGCAGGGTTTTACGCCTCGCGGCGGCCCGAACCTGGGTAAGAACCATCAGTGTCACCATTGCCGTGCTATTCTACGACCTCCGCTCTTTGTGCAACGTGTCCTTCCCCCTTGCCGAACCACAAAGGGGCCAATGGCCCCATAGGTGATCTAGTCGAACTGCGACATCTTTGGAGTGCCAGGTAGGGGGAAGCGCTTGTGCGAACCCGAGGACGTAGACAGTGCGTCGATCTTCATCAGCATCTCTTTCGACGACGGCGTCATCACCCATGGCTCCCAAGAAAAAGTCCGGTGCAGCAACCCGTCCTTCCATCTCAAAGGCCCCCTCGCATGCAGCCACCGATCCCATGGGAGCTACGGTGGCGTCGGGGGACGCGACCAGTGCAGGCGGCGCCATCATTGTTCCTCCCACGGCTGAGGTGGGAGCGGGAGGCACTGGAGGAGGACAGCATCAATAACATATCAGCGGCCATGCTCCACAAGATGCGGGAGGGGAGGACATCCAATTCCCGCCTCTCCACCTCACTGGAGAACGCAACCGCAGCTACGGCGCCCGCTCCGGCACGAACCAGAACCTCTTAGCTGCCCCAGCTACGGGTGCAGCTACGAGGCACACGCCTTCCCCAGGACAAGGCAGCCAAGATGAAGCTCCGAACGGGGCCGTCAATCCCCAAGCGCGTCCTTCTCGTCGTCATGCCACCCTCGCGACTGGCTTGCGACGATGAGAGCGCGACGCCGCTACTGCCGATACCGTCAGGAGTTGGGCGACGTCGCGATCTGCGTTGTCGTCCATGCCAAGCACTGCTTCAGAGGCCATGGCTCGAGCCCAGCTCATGTTGAGTTTCCCGCCAGCTACTGACCAAATGGATGAATGGAGAGCCACCATTCAAAGTTTGGTTGGTTTCGCTGAGGTAGGGGATCGCAACGGGCGGGCTCGCCACGACATCCACAGGTAGCGGCAATGGCCCGAGCTGCTGGCTGTGCTGAAGGGGCCAACCTCACGGTGTAGTCCCCCCCGCAATAGCCAGAGTAGGGGCCACAGCCAGAGCCGCACGACCAGGAACACGACGAAGTGTCAATGGCTTCATCTGATCCTCGAGCCCATCGAGATCAGCGGCAGGTCCTCGAGGACAGGCGGAGGGAAGACACGCGCGTCACCATAGAACGGTGCCATGAAACCCACCGCCAGTCCGACAGGCGCAATGGCCCCAATGTCGACAAGCCTGCGCCCGGTGGAGACGGATACCTACCCTTCGAGGTTGGGTGTCCTACCTTCACTCGTGAGCTGCGGCAAGTCTGTTAGCCATCTGCCCGTACTTTCAAGCCAGAGATACCAGAAAAATACGATGGAAGACTGAACCCGGCAGAGTTCTTGAGCATCTATACCATTGTTGTTCAAGCCGCCGGGGGAAGAGATGAAAAGATATTCGCCAACTACTTCCCTTTGGCGCTCAAGCCAAATGTGAGGTCGTGGCTGATGCACATGCCGGAGAACTCCATCTCGACTTAGGCTGATCTGTGCCACGAGTTTATTGGTGACTTCACGGGCGGCCATCAAGAACCAGGGCGGCCCAGCGATTTGCAACTCCTTCCACAAAAGGAAGGGGAGAGTTTGCGGAAGTACATGCAGAGGTTCAGCCGGGTGCACAGGAACATTCCACATATCCACCCGGCAGCTGTGATTGCCGCGTTCCAGTCCAATGTGCACAACCACAGGATACGTTCCAAAATGAACATTCAGTTACCCAAGACTGTGAATGAGCTTTACACCTTGGCGGATAAGTGTGCCCGTACGAAGGAGGGGAGGCGTCTCCCCGGAGAAGAGGATGGCATCGACATCGAGTCAGAAGATGACGACAATGCTGCCAGCCAGAAGAAGAAGAACAAGAAACACAACAAGAAGCGAACGGATAAAGCAGTGCTGGCTGTTGAAGGATCAAGCACTCCTAGTACTGGCAAGAAGGCCAAGACCGAGGCTCCCGGCATGGAAGTTGCCGTGTGCACTGATTCCCGAGAAGTTGCGGCTGCCGAGAAGGTTTGGAAGGCAGACGGGCCATACTGCAAGATCCATCGGACCAAGGGCCATGATCTCCAAGAGTGTCATCAAGTTGAGCAACTCGTCAAGAAGCAAAAAGCTGAGTACAAGAAGCGCGACAAGGAGAGAGACCAAGATGGCGTTGGCAGGAAGGGTCGAGGCGGCTGAGGAGGCCGCCCCGATAAGGTTCCCCAATGTTAAGAGAATCCTACTAGAGGTCAGGAGAAGAAGGAATGTGGTGACGAAAGCGATGAAGGAGATGAAGAGGAAACCAGCAAGCAAGAGTTCCAGAAAGCCGCTGACGCCGTGTGCATTGATGGGGGGGCATCCTTGCACTCCTCTCACCGCTAGCTGAAACAATGGGCGCGTGAGGTCAATGTTGTGGAGCCAACGGCAGATTTGCGGAAACCGCTTAAATGGTCTTGCACGCCCATCATCTTTGATGAAGAGGATCACCCTGACCGCACCACAACGGTAGGGTGCTTGCCGTTGTTGGTTTCACCAACAATCCGCAACCTCAAGGTCACAAAGATGTTGGTTGACGGCGGGGCCGGGTTGAATCTGATTTCCCCCAATGTGCTCAGCAAGCTACAGATAACAGATGAAGAGCTCAAGGTTACTGGCATGCTTCAAGGAATCAACCCTGGCAGGAGTCGTCCAAAGGGGAAGATCATGCTGCCGGTGACATTTGGAGGAGAATTGAACTTCCAGACTGAGAAAATTATGTTCGATGTGGTTGAGCTTCCGTTGCCGTACAATGGGATACTTGGACGACCTGCCCTGGCAAAGTTCATGGCGGCATCCTACTACGCCTACAATACCTTGAAGATGCCAGGACCAATGGGCATTATTTCCATCCCATCAGACAAGAAGGACGCAATTATATGCATGGACAAGATGTACCGGGATGCAGTCGCTGCCCAAGCCGCGGAGGCCGCAGTCCCCGCGAAGGAAAACAAACAAGGGAGAAAGGCTAGCAAGGATGCCGGCAAAGAATCCAGGAAGCGCGCCTCTCTATAGTACGCTGCACCCATCGATGATTTGCCGGAGAGTTCTACTAGCAAGAGATCCAAGGTTGTTGCACCCGCTGTGAAGAAGGTCTCGGCAGGGCTGGTTGGCACTGATGGCACCCATCGATGTGTTTGCTTGGCAATCATTTGACATCCCTGGTGTTCCCAGGGAGGTAATCGCGCACCACCTTGCTGTCTGCCCTCATGCCTGGCCCGTCAAGCAGATGGTCTGGAAGCAAGCCTTGGAGCGGCAACAGTTCATTGCCGAGGAGATCAAGAAACTTGAGGCAGCTGGTTCGGTCAGAGGAGTATTGCACCCAACATGGTTGGCAAATCCAGTGGTGGTGCGCAAGGCGAATGGGAAATGGAGGCTTTGCATAGATTTCACAGATCTGAATAAAGCATGCCCGAAGGACCCATTCCCCTTGCAGCGCATCAACCAGATCGTGGATTCCACCTCAGGGTGTGATCCACTTTCCTTCTTGGATGCCTACTCCGGGTACCACCAGATATTCATGTCCAAAGAAGACGAAGAGAAGACAGCGTTCATAACCCCCTGTGGCACGTACTGCTTTGTACGGATGCCCTTTGTATTAAAGAGTGCTGGAGCCACTTTTGCAATAGTAGTACAAATTGGTTTTGAGTCCCAGCTGCACAGGAATATTGAAGCTTATATGGATGACATAGTGGTCAAAACCAAGGACAAGTCAACTCTCATTCAGGACTTGGAAGAGACCTTTCCAAATCTGTTCAAGATCAACTTCAAGCTAAACCCAGAGAAGTGTGTGTTTGGTGTTCCTTCCGGTAAGCTACTTGGCTTCTTCGTGTCCCACCGGGGGATAGAGGCCAACCCCGACAAGATCAAGGCGATTGAGCAGATTCAAGCACCCAAGACAGTTAAAGATGTGAAGCGTCTGACTGGATGTGTTAATGCACTAGCAGGTTCATTTCCAAGTCTGCCCAGCACGCCTTACCGTTCTTCAAAATCCTGAAGAAGGCATGGCCCGTGGAGTGGACCCCGGAGGCAGAAGCTGTGCTGCAAGAGTTGTAGACCTATCTTTCCTCTGTTCCCACCTTAGTCGCTCCTAAACCACAAGAACCGTTGCTGCTATACCTAGCAGCAACTAATCAAGTGGTTAGTGCGGCACTGGTGGTGCAGCGGGAGGTAGATGAGGAAGCAGCCACGGCTACCGTCCTCTCCAGAGGGGAAGGTGAACTCGTCCCGTCAAGGTCAGATGCAGATTAGGATGAAGGGGAGCGAAGCAACAGAGACAATTCTAGGATCCCGGCAAGGAAGAAGGTGGTGCAGCGGCCAGTGTACTTTGTCAGCTCCCTACTGCAGGGGGCTAGGTCAAGGTACTCCGGCGTGCAAAAGTTGATATTTGGCCTCATCATGGCCTCAAGGAAACTGCGCCATTACTTCTAAGCCCACGAGATCACGGTTGTCACCCGCTTCCCCTTGCAACGCATACTGAGGAACCCTGAGGCCACCAGCAGAATAGTGTAATGGGCTTTGGAGTTGTCAAGCTTTGGTTTAAAGTTTGAGGGCATAGAGCACTGGCAGAGTTTATCGCGGAGTGGACACCTACCCCAGACAAAGAGGCAATGGAAACAGTTATCCCCGGCAAGGAAGCACCCCAAGAATGGATCATGTACTTTGATAGTGCCTTCTCACTACAAGATGCAGGAGCTGGCGTGCTCCTCGTCGCACCCACTGGAGAGCACCTCAAGTATGTGATCCAGATGCATTTCCCCCAGGAGAAGGCAACTAACAACATAGCAGAGTATGAAGGACTCCTTGCCGGGCTTAGGATCGCGACGGAGTTGGGGATTAAGAAGATGATCATACGAGGAGACTCGCAGCTTGTGGTGAGACAAGTGAACAAGGATTATTAGAGTCCATTGATGGAGGCATAGATAGAGGAAGTGAGAAAGCTGGAGGAGCGCTTTGACGGATTGCAAGCAGAGCACGTACCCCGTGCGGAAAACAACATTGCTGATCATTTGTCAAAGTGCTTTGTGCAAAAGCTTCCTGTGGAACCAGGGACTTTTGTTCTCCACTGGACTCAGCCCTCCGTATCCCCGGCAACATTGGCCAGAAAGAGGAGGAAACTGGACTCCGGTAAGCCTCTACCAGCAGAGCTTCCAAAAGCCCCAGGCAGAGAGGTTGGTGGGAACAACTCCACTTCGCTTGGCGAACAGCACCCTCCCGCCGAACTACCAATCCTCGCAGTTGAGGCATGCGCTCCCACAAATGAGGAGGTGCCGCTGATCCTTGTTGTCGAGCCTCAGGCTCCAAATTGGGTGCGACACACAGTACATTACCTCCAAGCAGGAGAACTTCTCGAAGAGCCAGAAGAAGCTGAAAGAGTAGCCCGGAGGGCTAGTATGTATCAGTTCGTCGATGACGCACTATACAGAAGGAGGCCCAATGGTGTGAAATTGAAGTGCATCTACCGGGAAGAAGGGAAGGAACTGTTGGCAGAGATACACAGAGGCGTGTGCGGCTCTCATATTGGATCAAGGGCCTTGGTTGGAAAAGCTTTCTGGCAAGGTTTCTACTGGCCTATGGCCCTCCAAGATGCAATCGAGCTAGCCACTAGATGTGAAGCCTGCCAGTTCCACTCCAAGAATATCCATCAACCTGCTCAAGCTCTCCAGATGATCCCTTTGTCATGGCCCTTTTCGGTCTGGGGGCTCGACATCTTGGGCCCCTTCCCCCGTGCTACCGGGTCTTTGAATTCTTGTACGTTGCCATCGAAAAGTTCACAAAGTGGCCAGAGGTGGAGCCCGTGAGGAAGGTGACCGCACAGTCAGCTATCAAGTTCCTGAGAGGACTGGTGTGCCGCTTCAGAGTACCCGCCAAGGTCATTACTGACAACGGCACCCAGTTCATGAGCCACGCATTTATGCAATACGTTCAAGCCCTCAGAAGCAAGGTTTCATTTGCCTCTGTTGCTCATTCCAGAAGCAATGGACAAGCTGAGACGGCGAACGTTGAGGTGCTGCGAGGACTCAAGACAAGAACATTTGATAAGCTGCAGAAATGCGGCAGGCGCTGGATTGATGAGCTGCCGGTGGTTCTTTGGTCCCTCCGTATGACACCAAATCGAGCTACCGGCTAGACTCCCTTCTACCTAGTGTATGGGGCAGAAGCAGTGATCCCCACGGAACTCATATATGGGTCACCTTGAGTATTTTCCTATGATGAAGTAGAGCAAGAGCAGCACCGGCATGACGATGCCGTGCTCCTCGAGGAGAACCATCTTCGGGCTGTTACACGTGCTGCACGCTATCAGCAAGCCCTGCGCCGCTATCACAGCCGTAGGATTCATCCCCGGAGCCTTGAGGAAGGCGACCTTGTCCTTAGGCGTGTTCAGTCTGCCAAGGATACAAACAAGTTGACGTCGAAGAGGGAAGGCCCTTACCGGGTCGTACGAGTCACCAGACTTGGCGCAGTCCGTCTGGAGACCGGAGATGGCATTTAATTGCAAAACTCATGGAATATTGAGCATCTTTGTAAGTTCTACCTGTAAGGCTGTCGGTGCAACAGACCCTGGGTCCATTACAAGAACTGTGCACAGGCCAGAGACAAGATTACGAGACCAAGATCAGACCAAACAAGGAGGATCAATTCCTTTAAAGGATCCAAGTGCAAGTCGAGAAGGCCAAGGTGAGCTAGAGGAACAAGGCAGCACTAAGGGAAGGACCTACCTTGCCGGGCAGGCGAGCCCGGCAGGGTTGGGTTTTGCCCCGGAAGCAAGCTCCTAGATCGTCCCGGCAGGCCTGCCGGGGCTGGCGGAGGCAAGCCACTCCACCTCACAAGTGACGCAAGTCATTAATCAAAGCGGTGTCGAGCTCCAAGGTGACTAAGTGGCTACTTTTTGCCACATGGCAGCCACTTCCTACAGCAAACACCTCCATATGACACCTGTCCTGAGACGTGTCAAACGAGCAGGCACGAAGCTGGCAAAACAGCCCGATAGGGCCTGCCGGGCGGGCTGTGATGTGGAACTGAGTGGCGCATTTAATGCGCTCTATCAGCCTGAAGAGTTAGGTATGATATCACTGTTAGCTATCTAATCAGTACGCAAAGACTAATTTGCCACTGTGGTTACCCCTTAATCTATAAAAGGAGGCCCATGGCGACTGTAGAAGGGGTTGGACCCTCGCATATTCATACACTCATAGCCACTCTCGCCCTCAGAGCGACCTTGCTGGGCGAGTGTGCTACGTCCACCACCATTATCCACCATCAATCCACCAAAGCAGGAGTAGGGTTTTATGACTCACGGCGGCCCGAACCTGGGTAAAGACTGCCCATGCGATCTCTGCCGTGCCGCGCGACGCTTCTCCGCTCTTTGTGCAACGTGCCCATCCCCCCACCGAATCAAAAGGGGCTCATGGCCCCATAGGTGGGTGTGGTTTCTGATGAGGACATCAATACCATTGTTACACCCACAGCCCCTACTGCTACATATACTGGACCAATTACTAGAGCTCGCGCACGCCAATTAAATTATCAGGTACTTTCGTTTCTTGGTAATGATTCTAATGTTCATGAGATTATGATGCTGCCTAAATTGGATACATTTGTATTGATTACTAATGAAGGGCCTATGATGAGGACATCAATACCATTGTTACACCCACAACCCCTACTGCTACATATACTGGACCAATTACTAGAGCTCGCGCACGCCAATTAAATTATCAGGTACTTTCGTTTCTTGGTAATGATTCTAATGTTCATGAGAATATGATGCTGCCTAAATTGGATACATTTGTATTGATTACTAATGAAGGGCCTAGCATGAACAAGAGGGATGAACACTGGAGCAGGATCAAGCATGGAGATGAAGGCATGTGTGAAGAGATCCAGAATGGCGTTTCTAGTGCATATTTAAGCACTTTGAAGCCTCCGTGATGACCTACAAGGACATGGACGAAATATACAAGATGCCCCTTCATAAATTTCGTCCATAACTTATTTTAGGTGCTGCACCACCTTATTTTTGGGCCAGGCCCATGTAATTTCTAAATACTTAAGTATAGGCTGTTTTTAGAGTCCGTACATGTGGGGAAACAAAGTTAGGGTTGGTTTCGGACCCCTCCTACAAGGGGCCACGAAATTATCCCTTCTCCTCCATATATACAACCGTTAGGGCGTCGTTTAGACTTCGGGTTTTGTTTAGATTAAAAGTTGGCCATAGCTACAACTTCGGGTACTTCGTTTGTGTTCAACGACCAGACAAAGGCGTCACAAAACCCCACCTTCATTAATAAAGCTTTCCTCTTATATTCGCAATATCCAGATTGCAATCTCAGTTTCTTGCTTGTTCTTCGTTTGCTCGCAGGAAACAGACCCTCGTGGTCAGGTTGATCGTGCTCTGGCGTGGTCAATAACCCCTTGGAAGTTGGTATAGCGATTGCTAAGGCGCGACGTCTCGCACGTTTGTAGTCGGATCGTCAAGGTCGACTACCACAGAAAACGATAGCCACCATCTCATCGAAACATCGGGACACCTTCGCCTCTATCAGTTTCCCATGACATCTTTGGCGCGCTAGGTAGGGGGATCACTTGCGCGAAACCGAGAGCGTACGCTGCGCGTCATCTTCATCGACATTTTCGTCGTCGACGGCGTCATCGACTATGGCGCCCAAGAGGAAGCCCGGAGCTGCAAATCACCCATCCACCTCGAAGGCTCCGCCGCCCGCGACCACCGACATCACGGGGAATGCGGGGGCTCGCGAGGGTGTGGATGCTGTGGGGGACGTGGTCGGCGCAGGCGGCGCCGTCGCCACCTCCCCCATGGTCGAAGCAGGAACGGGAGGTACCAGGGAAGGACAGCATCAGCAACATCCCAATGGCCATGCGCCACGAGGTATGGATGGAGGGATCATTCTGCCTGAACCCCTTCTCCTCGCCAACGGGCACAGCCGCAGTGATGATGCTTGTTCTGGTGCAAAAAAAAAGAGTCTCGAGACCCCCGGGCAGTTTTTAGGCCAAAATTTTGGCAGTCAAAAATATTTTTTCCTATCCTATTTTTAGGTCGCAGGGAGCGTTTTGAGACACTCGCCATCATAGTGATTTTTTGTCGCACTTTTTCGTCGTCGCTGCCCTGATTTTTGAAAAAAAAAATTGTCAAAAAAAATTCCGTGCCAATCTTGTTAGTTTGACTTGGGAAGAGTTTTGAGACACTTGCCATTATAGTGATTTTTTGCAAAAAAAAAACGAGCGCAAAAAAAAGAGGAGCGCAAAAAAAAGCGAATTTTTTATTTAGTGTGTGCTCTTCCCTTGTTTACGTGCTGCGCCGTGATTTTGTTAGTGTTCTAGGCTCGCGTCTCTAGTACGGTCTAGCCTAGGACCAGCACAGTACCATTGTTGAGCGTTTATTCAACTTTGCATCTCTGAATTGATTATTGCTGACATTTTTGCTACCATATCATAAGCCTTCCCAGCTCCACATACATCTACGTCGTGCGTTTGACACCACCTGGCAATCGCTCTGTCCAATCTTTGAGAGTTTTGACTACAACGGTGGCCGATCACCACCTGCTGCTGGGTAAGAACTGGTAAGCATTTGAGATTCGCTTGACGGATTTGTGATACACCACCACCACCACTTCCTAGTAGTCTGTAGGATCATATTCTTGTGTGTTTCTATTGCTGCTAACCATGGCAGGATCACAAGCCGATGAGACTGATTGGGAGAACATGACGAACAAATAGCTACATGATAAATTTCAACAAATGATGAGTGGACAGGTGCAAGATGTGCTAAACAGATTTGAAGAGGCCATGGAGAAGATAGATGGAATTGAGAAGACGTTCGAAACAAAGCTCGATAACAAGTTTAATGAATTGCTCGCGCATCTTCCACAACCACCGCCGGCTGCACCTGTCGCACCTCTACAACAACAACAACGTCGCCTTCCAAATCAAGTGGGACGAGCACAGCGCGTTCCCCTTGAGCTTGGTCAAACTTCTGGTGCCGCTGCACCTACTGTTGATGCTTCTATGGCTCCTGCTGCCGCTGAGGAGGATGATTATGCGGGCGATTACGAGGATGAGGTTGATCAAAATCAGAACTACGTACCAGCACCGGGTCGTCCACATGCCAATAATCGCAATGGTAGGGCTGCATTACCAGCTCAGGTACGAGATCATGACCATCTTCCTAAACTAAAATTGAATATTCCACCATTTGAGGGTAGATATGTTCCTGATATATATCTTAGTTGGGATTTAGAAACTGAACAATGTTTTACATGTTTACAATATCCCGAGGAGAGACGTGTTGCTGCTGCTGTTTGTGCTTTTACTAGTTTTGCATGTGTATGGTGGTCTGAACATTGTAGATTATATCCTATTCCAGCTACTTGGGCTGCTTTGAAAACTGCTATGCGTACTCGTTGGGTTCCACCATATTATCAACGTGAATTACTTCAAAAATTGCAGCGCTTAAGACAAGGAAAAAATTCTGTAGAAGAATATTATCAGGAATTACAAACTGGCATGATTAGATGTGGTATTGTTGAGGAGAATGAAGCTATGCTTGCACGTTTCATGGGTGGATTAAATAGAGAGATTCAGACCATTCTAGAGTATACGGAGTATAATAATATCACTCGTTTATTCCATCTTGCTTGTAAAGCTGAACGTGAAGTGCAGGATCGACAGGCATTGGCGCGAACTAATTTTTCTGCAGGTCGATCTTCATCATGGACACCGCGTGCCTCCTCTACTCCCACACGTCCTACTGCAGCACCACTGACTTCAGCCGCCAATTCCAACCGAGATACAAGAAAATAGGCACCACCACCACCATCTGCCAAGAGTACACCTTCTGGGCCTGCCCAGAGCTCTTCTTCATCTATGGCATCAACAGGGCACACACATGATATTATTTGTCGTCGTTGTAAGGGAAGAGGTCATTATGCGAGAGAATGCCAATCTCCGCGTGTTATGATTGCTACTGAGGATGGTGGGTGTGAGTCCACTAGTGACTATGATGAGGAGACTTTGGCTCTTATTACAAGTGAAGAACACGGTGGAGATGATTCTGATCATGAGACGCAATACATGGCTCCTGAAGATGCTGACAGGTATGAATGTTTAGTTGCTCAACGTGTTTTGAGTGTGTAGGTCACACAAGCTGAGCAAAATCAGAGGCATAATTTGTTCCATACAAAGGGAGTTGTGAAGGAACGTTCTGTTCGCGTCATCATAGATGGAGGGAGCTGCAACAACTTGGCTAGCATGGAGATGGTGGAGAAGCTATCTCTCACCACAAGACCACATCCACATCCTTACTATATCCAATGGTTCAACAACAGCGGCAAGGTTAAGGTAACACATACTGTTCGTGTGCATTTTAGTATCTCTACATATGCTGATTATGTTGATTGTGATGTGGTACCCATGCAAGCATGTTCCTTATTACTTGGTAGACCATGGTAATTTGATAAAAATTCTGTACACCATGGTAGAAACAATCAGTATACTCTTGTTCATAAGGATAAACATATTACTTTGCTTCCTATGACTCCTGATTCTATTTTGAAAGATGATATTAATAGAGCTAGTAAAGCAAAACAGGAGAAAAATAAGAGTGAAAATCAGATTGTGGCAAAAGAATTTGAGCAACAAATGAAGCCTAATAATAAACCATCTAGTGTTGCTTCTGAAAATAAATTGAAAAATGCGTGTTTACTTGCCACCAAATCTGATATTGATGAGCTAGATTTAAGCAAATCTGTTTGCTATGCTTTTGTGTGCAAAGAGGCATTATTTTCATTCGAGGACGTGCCTTCCTCTTTGCCTCCTACTATCACTAACATTTTGCAGGAGTTCGCTGACGTCTTTCCACAAGACGAGCCACCGGGATTACCACCTATTCGCGGGATTGAGCATCAGATTGACTTAATTCCCGGTGCTTTGTTGCCAAACCGTGCACCATACCATACCAATCGAGAGGAGACGAAGGAGATTATGCGTCAAGTACAGGAGCTGCTCGACAAAGGTTATATACGCGAATCTCTTAGTCCTTGTGCTATTCCTATTATACTAGTGCCAAAAAAGGATGGTACGTCACGTATGTGTGTTGATTGTAGAGGCATTAATAATATTACTATTCATTATCGTCATCCTATTCCTAGGCTAGATGATATGCTTGATGAATTGAGTGGCTCTACAATATTCTCCAAAGTTGATTTGCCTAGTGGATACCATCAAATTCGTATGAAATTGGGAGATGAATGGAAAACAACATTTAAAACTAAGTTCGGTTTATATGAGTGGTTAGTCATGCCTTTTGGGTTAACTAATGCACCTAGTACTTTCATGAGATTAATAAACGAAGTTTTACGTGCTTTCATTGGACGATTTGTGGTAGTTTACTTTGATGATATATTGATTTATAGCAAATCTTTGGAGGAACATTTGGAACATTTACGTGCTATTTTTATTGCTCTATGTGATGCACGTTTGTTTGGTAACCTTGGGAAGTGCACCTTTTGCACCGACCGAGTATCTGTTCTTGGCTATGTTGTTACTCCACAGGGAATTGAAGTTGATAAAGCCAAGATTGAAGCTATTGAGAGTTGGCCGCAGCCCAAAACAGTCACACAAGTGAGGAGTTTCCTTGGCCTCGCTAGTTTCTATAGGCATTTTGTGAGAGATTTCAGTACCATTGCTGCACCTCTCAACGAGCTTACAAAGAAGGATGTGCCTTTTGTTTGGGGTACCGCACAGGAAGAAGCCTTCACGGTGTTGAAAGATAAGTTAACACATGCTCCTTTACTCCAACTTCCTGATTTTAATAAGACTTTTGAGCTTGAATGTGATGCTAGTGGAATTGGATTAGGAGGTGTGTTATTACAAGATGGCAAACCTGTTGCATACTTTTCTGAAAAATTGAGTGGGCCTAGTCTGAATTACTCTACTTATGATAAGGAATTATATGCTCTTGTTCGGACTTTGGAAACATGGCAACATTATTTATGGCCCAAAGAATTTGTTATTCATTCTGATCATGAATCTTTGAAACATATTAAAATTCAAGCCAAACTGAACCGTAGACATGCTAAATGGGTTGAATTCATTGAGACTTCCCCTTATGTCATTAAACACAAGAAGGGTAAAGAAAATGTTATTGCTGATGCATTGTCTTGTCGTTATACAATGCTTTCACAACTTGACTTTAAAAAATTTGGTTTGGAGACCATCAAAGATCAATATGTGCATGATGCTGAATTTAAAGATGTATTGCAGAATTGTAAAGAAGGGAGAACATGGAACAAGTTCGTCGTTAACGATGGATTTGTGTTTCGTGCTAACAAGCTATGCATTCCAGCTAGCTCCGTTCGTCCTTTGTTGTTGCAGGAGGCGCATGGAGGAGGATTAATGGGACATTTTGGCGTGAAGAAGACGGAGGATGTACTTGCTACACATTTCTTTTGGCCAAAGATGAGACGAGATGTTGAGCATTTTGTTGCTCGCTGCACTACATGTCAAAAAGCTAAGTCACGACTCAATCCTCATGGTTTATATATGCCTTTGCCTGTACCTAGTGTTCCTTGGGAGGATATATCTATGGACTTTGTTTTAGGTTTACCAGGGGAGGGATAGCATATTTGTTGTCGTGGATAGATTTTCGAAAATGGCACACTTCATACCATGTCATAAAACCGATGATGCTGCTAATGTTGCTGATTTGTTCTTTCGTGAAATTATTCGCTTGCATGGTGTGTCAAATACTATTGTATCAGATCGTGATACTAAATTTCTTAGCCACTTTTGGAGATGTTTATGGGCTAAGTTGGGGACTAAACTGCTTTTTAGTACTACTTGTCACCCCCAAACTGATGGACAAACTGAAGTAGTCAATAGAACATTGTCTACTATGCTTAGGGCTGTTTTGAAGAATAATAAGAAAATGTGGGAAGAATGCCTGCCTCATATTGAATTTGCTTATAATCGTTCATTGCATTCTACTACTAAGATGTGCCCTTTTGAAATTGTGTATGGTTTCCTACCTCGTGCACCCATTGATTTGTTGCCTCTTCCATCTTCGGAGAAGGTTAATTTTGATGCTAAACAACGTGCTGAATTGATCTTCAAAATGCATGAGTTAACTAAGGAAAATATTGAGCGCATGAATGCTAAATATAAACTTGCTGGAGATAAGGGTAGAAAACATGTTGTCTTTGCACCTAGAGATCTTGTTTGGTTACATTTGCTTAAGGATAGGTTTCCGGATTTGCGCAAGTCAAAGCTAATGCCACGTGCTGATGGTCCTTTTAAGGTGTTAGAGAAAATAAATGATAATGCATACAAACTTGAGATGCCTGCACATTTTGGGGTTAGTCCCACTTTTAACATTGCAGATTTGAAGCCTTATTTGGGTGAGGAAAATGAGCTTCCGTCGAGGACGACTTCATTTCAAGAAGGGGAGGATGATGAGGACATCAATACCATTGTTACACCCACAGCCCCTACTGCTACATATACTGGACCAATTACTAGAGCTCGCGCACGCCAATTAAATTATCAGGTACTTTCGTTTCTTGGTAATGATTCTAATGTTCATGAGAATATGATGCTGCCTAAATTGGATACATTTGTATTCATTACTAATGAAGGGCCTAGCATGAACAAGAGGGATGAACACTGGAGCAGGATCAAGCATGGAGATGAAGGCGTACGTGAAGGGATCCAGAATGGTGTTTCTAGTGCATATTTAAGCACTTTGAAGCCTCCGTGATGACCTACAAGGACATGGACGAAATATACAAGATGCCCCTTCATAAATTTCGTCAATAGCTTATTTTAGGTGCTGCACCACCTTATTTTTGGGCCAGGCCCATCTAATTTCGAAATACTTAAGTATAGGCTGTTTTTAGAGTCCGTACGTGTGGGGAAACAAAGTTAGGGTTGGTTTCGGACCCCTCCTACAAGGGGCCACGAAATTCACCCCTACTCCTCCATATATACAGCCCTTAGGGCGTCGTTTAGACTTTGGGTTTTGTTTAGATTAAAAGTTGGCCATAGCTGCAACTTCGCGTACTTTGTTTGTGTTCAACGACCATAGCTGCAACTTCGCGTACTTTGTTTGTGTTCAACGACCAGACAAAGGCGTCACAGAACCCCACCTTCATTAATAAAGCTTTCCTCTTATATTCGCAATATCCAGATTGCAATCTCAGTTTCTTGCTCGTTCTTCGTTTGCTCGCAGGAAACAGACCCTCGTGGTCAGGTTGATCGTGCTCCGGCGTGGTCAATAACACCTTGGAAGTTGTTATAGCGATTGCTAAGGCACAACGTCTCGCACGTTCGTAGTCGGATCGTCAAGGTCGACTCCCACAGAAAACGATAGCCACCATCTCATCGAAACATCGGGACACCTTTGCCTCTATCAGTTTCCCACGACATCTTTGGCGCGCTAGGTAGGGGGATCACTTGCGCGAAACCGAAAGCGTACACTGCGCGTCATCTTCATCGACATTTTGTCGTCGACGGCGTCATCGACTATGGCGCCCAAGAGGAAGCCCGGAGCTGCAAATCACCCGTCCACCTCGAAGGCTCCGCCGCCCGCGACCACCGACATCACGGGGAATGCGGGGGCTAACGAGGGTGTGGATGCTGCGGGGGACGTGGACGGCGCAGGCGGCACCGTCGCCACCTCCCCCACGGTCGAAGCAGGAGCGGGAGGTACCAGGGAAGGACAGCATGAGCAACATCCAAATGGCCATGCTCCATGAGGTATGGATGGAGGGATCATTCCGCCTGAACCCCTTCTCCTCGCCAACGGGCACAGGCGCAGTGATGATGCTTGTTCTGGGGCGAATCGCAACCTTCCCGCCACCCCCGCTGCAGGCGCGACTGCGGGGCATGCGCCACCCCCGGGGCGGGCTGACCCAGCTACTATGCCCGACGGAGCCGCTGGCCCTCAGGCGCCTCCGCCGCGTCACCATGCCATCCAAATGGCTGGTTCACAGCAGCAAGGGCGCGGCGCGGTCGCCATCGGCAACGTCAGGAGCCGAGTGACACTACGATCTACATCGTCATCACCTATGCCAAGCACTGCCTCAGAGGCCATGGCGCGTGTCCAACTACTGTTGAGATTTCCACCGGTGGCAGACCAGATGGACGAGTGGCGAGCCACCATCCAATGTCTGATTGGTTTTGCGAGGCGGAAGGATCACAGCAGGCCGGACCGCCATGGCCTTCCCAGGCAGCAACGGCGGCTCGTGCGGCTGGCCGTGCGGGAGGGTCCACCCTTATGGTGCAATCCCCCCCACGGCAAGCCGCCCGGGAGCCGCAAAACCAAGCACCCGATGACGTCTCGATGGCCTCATCAGACCCTCAAGCGCGTCAAGGTTGACAGCGTGCCCCGGAGGGCAGGCGAAGGGAAGGCGTGCGCGTCATCGATGAGCGGCATCACGATAGCCCCCGCCGGTCCAATGGGTGTGATGGCTCGAAGATGGCGGGTGCCTGCCTTTCGAGGTTGGGTGCCCTGCCTTCACCCATGAGCTGTGGCAAGTCCGTTGGCCGTCCACTCGCATGTTCAAGCCAGAGGTACCCAAGAAGTATGATGGGAGACTAAACCTGGCACAGTTCTTGAGCATCTACACCATCGTTGTTCAAGCTGCCGGGGGGAGAGATGAGAAGGTGTTCGCCAACTATTTCCCTTTGGCCCTCAAGTCAAATGTGAGGTCTTGGCAGATGCACCTGCCGGAGAACTCCATTTCGACCTGGGCTGACCTGTGCCACGAGTTCATTGGTGCCTTCATGGGCGGCCATCAAGAACTAGGGCGGCCCAGCGACTTGCAGCTTCTCCAGCAGAAAGAGGGAGAAACTCTACGGAAGTACTTGTAGAGATTCAGCCGAGTCGACCGAAATATGCCAGATATCCCCCCAGCTGCCGTGATAGCTGCCTTCCAACCAACGTGCGCAACCGCAGGATACGTTCCAAGATGAATGTTTTGTTGCCCAAGACTGTGAAGGAGCTCTACACTTTGGTGGACAAATGTGCTCAGGTGGAGGAGGAGAGGAAACTTCCTGGAGAGGAAGATTGCGTCGACATCGACTCGGAAGATGATGACGAGGCCATTAGTAAGAAGAAGAAGAAGAACAAGAAGCACAACAAGAAGCGCAAGGATAAGACAGTGATGACTGTTGAGGGGTCAGGCATGCCTAGTACCGGCAAGAAGGCCAAGGTTGAAGCCCCCGGCAAGGAGGCTACCGCAGGCGCTGACTGCTGGGAGGCGGCGGCTGCCGAGAAAAGTGATGGGCCGTACTGTAAGATCCATCGGACCAAGGGCCATGATCTCCAGGAGTGTCATCAGGTTGAGCAGCTCGTCAAGAGGCAGAAGGTTGAGTATGAGAAGCGCGATAAGGAAAAAGGTCAGGATGGCTCTGGCAGGAAGGGCTGGGGTGGTGAAGCAAATTGCCCCGATAAGGCTCCTCGGAACCAAGGGAAACTCGCCAAAGGCCGAGAGAAGGAGTATTGCAGTAATGAGAGTGATGCAGAGAATGAAGAGGAAACCAACGAGCAGGAATTCCAGAAGGCCACTGATGCCCTGTGCATTGATGGGGGTGCATCTTTGCACTCCTCTCACCACCAACTTAAACAGTGGGCGCGTGAAGTCAATGCCGTGGAGCCAGCGGCAGATTCTCGGAAGCTGCTCAAGTGGTCACACACGCCCATCATCTTTGATGAAGAGGACCACCCCGACCGCATTACTGCGATAGGGTGCTTGCCGTTGTTGGTCTCACCAACAATTCGCAACCTCAAGGTCCCAAAGATGCTGGTTGACGGTGGGGCCGGGTTGAATCTGATTTCCCCGAAGGTTATCAGCAAACTCCAGATAGCAGAGGAAGAACTTAAGGCCACAGGCACGTTTCAAGGAGTCAACCCCGGCAGGAGCCATCCTAAGGGAAAGGTTATGTTGCCAGTGACATTTGGAGGAGAGTTGAACTACAGGACTAAGAAAGTTGTGTTTGATGTGGTTGACCTCCCCCTTCCGAACAAAGGGATCCTTGGGCGCCCGGCCCTGGCCAAATTCATGGCAGCATCCCACTATGCCTACAACACCTTGAAGATGACAGGGCCGATGGGCATCATTTCCGTTCCGTCGGCCAAGAAAGACGCAATTATTTGCATGGATCAGATGTACTGGGATGCGGTCGCGGCAGAGGTCATGGAAGCCACAGTTCCCGCCAAGGGAAAGCATAGCAGAGGCATTGGCAAGGAGTCCGGGAAGCGTACCTCTGTGGAATGTGCTGCGCCCATTGATGACATGCCAGAGAGTTCCAACAGCAAGAGATCCAAGGCTGCTCCACCCCAAGTGAAAAAGGTCACGGCAGGGCTCGCTGGCGCTGATGGTACTTTCACTATCAGCGCCACCCTTGATGCCAAATAGAAAGCGCGCTCGTTGCCTTCCTACGGGCGAATATCAATGTGTTTGCCTGGCAATCGTCTGATATCCCTGGTGTTCCCAGGGAGGTAATTGAGCACCACCTTACTGTCTGCCCACATGCCCAGCCCATCAAGCAGAAGGTTCGGAAGCAGGCCTTGGAGCAGCAGCAGTTTATTGCCGAGGAAATCAAGAAACTTGAAGCAGCTGGTTTGGTTAGAGGAGTACTGCATCCAACATGGTTAGCAAACCTAGTGGTTGTGCGCAAGGCTAATGGAAAATGGAGGCTTTGCATAGATTTCACGGATCTGAACAAGGCATGCCCAAAGGACCCATTTCCTTTGCCACGCATCGACCAGATCATGAATTCTACTTCAGGATGTGAGCTGCTCTCTTTTCTGGATGCATACTCTGGATACCATTAGATTTTTATGTCCAAGGAAGATGAAGAAAATACCCCATTCATCACCCCATGCGGCACATACTACTTTGTGCGCATGCCTTTTGGGTTGAAGAGTGCCGGGTCCACTTTTGCAAGAGTAGTCCAGATTGGTTTTGAACCATAGTTACACAGGAACATTGAAGCCTATATGGATGATATTGTGGTCAAGACCAAGGACAGATCAACCCTCATCCAGGATTTAGAAGAGACATTTGCTAATCTGCGCAAGATCAACTTGAAACAGAATCTGGAGAAGTGTGTGTTTGGCATTCCCTCTGGCAAGCTACTTGGTTTCTTTGTGTCCCACCGTGGGATAGAGGCCAACCCTGATAAGATCAAGGCCATTGAGCAGATACAGGCACCCAAGACAGTTAAGGATGTGAGGCATTTGACAGGATGCGTTGCCGTGCTTAGCAGATTCATCTCCAAGTCTGCCGAGCGTGCCTTGCCGTTCTTCAAGATTTTGAAGAGGGCAGGACCCATGAAGTGGACCCCGGAAGCAGATGTAGCACTGCAGGATTTGAAGGCCTACTTGTCTTCTGTGCCTACTTTGGTCGCACCCAAACCACAAGAGTCGTTGCTGCTTTATCTGGCAGCAACTAATCAAGTGGTTAGTGCGGCCCTAGTAGCGCAGCGGGAAGTAGAAGAAGCAGCCACCTCAGCAAGTGTCCCGCCCAGGGAAGAGAAAGAGAGCGGCCCAGCAAGGCCAGATACAGATCATGACAAAGAGGAGCACGGCAGTGGAAGCAATCCCAAGGACACGTCAAGGTAGAACGTGGTGCAGCGCCCAGTATACTTCGTCAACTCCCTATTGTAGGGGGCTAGATCCAGGTATTCTGGCGTGCAAAAATTGATCTTTGGCCTTGTCATGGCCTCAAGGAAACTGCACCACTACTTCCAAGCCCATGAGATCACGGTTGTCACCCACTTCCCGTTGCAAAGGATACTTCGAAACCCAGAGGCCACCGGTAGGATAGTGGAGTGGGCATTGGAGTTGTCCAGCTTTGGCCTAAAGTTTGAAAGCACATCAACAATCCAGAGCAGGGCGTTGGCAGAGTTTATTGCTGAATGGACGCCAACCCCTGATGAAGAAGTACAGGAAACAGTTATCCCCGGCAAGGAAGCGCCCCAAGAATGGATCATGTATTTCGATGGTGCCTTCTCCCTACAAGGTGCAGGGGCTGGCGTGCTTCTTGTGGCTCCCACTGGAGAGCACCTAAGGTACGTCATCCAGATGCACTTTCCCCGGGAGGAGGCGACCAACAATACAGCAGAATATGAAGGGCTTCTTGCCGGGCTTAGGATTCCCACAGAATTGGGAATCAAGAAGCTGATCATTCGAGGAGATTCACAACTGGTGGTGAGACAAGTCGACAAGGATTACCAAATCCCATTGATGGAGGCATACGTCGAGGAAGTGAGAAGATTGGAGGAGCGCTTTGACGGGTTGCAAAAAGCGCACGTACCCCGTGCGGAAAACAACATTGCTGATCACCTATCAAAGTACACTGCGCAGAAGCTTCCTGTGGAACCAGGAACTTTTGTTCTCCATCTTACTCAGCCCTCCGTATCCCCGACAACAATGTCCCGAAAGAGGAGGAAATTGGACTCCGGTAAGCCTCTCCCGGTAGAGCCTTTCGGGGCTCCTGGTAGCGACCCTGCCGGAAACAACTCCCCTTCGATTGTTGGGCTGCACCCTCCTGCCGGGCCACTGGTCCCTGCGATCGAGGGATGCGCCCCCACGATTGAGGAGGTGCCGCTAGTCCTCATTGCCGAGCCTCAGGCTTCAACTTGGGCAAGGCACATAGTCCATTTCCTCCAAACCGGAGAACTTCCCGAAGAGCAAGAAGAAGCTGAAAGAGTAGCCCGGAGGGCCAGTATGTATTAGTTTGTCGATGACACACTATACAGAAGAAGGCCCAACGGTGTGAAATTGAAGTGCATTTGCCGGGAAGGAGGAAAGGAACTGCTGGCAGAGATACACAAAGGCATGTGCGGCTCCCACATTGGATCAAGGGCTTTGGTTGGCAAAGCATTCCGGCAAGGATTCTATTGGCGCACAACCCTCCAAGATCCGGTTGAGTTCATCACCAAGTGTGAAGCCAGTCATTTCCATTCCAAAAATTTCCATCTCCCTGCCCAAGCACTCCAGACAATCCCTTTGTCATGGCCGTTTTCTGTCTGGGTGCTCGATATCCTCGGCCCTTCCCCCCGAGCTGCCGGGGGCTTTGAATTCTTGTTCGTTGCAATCGACAAGTTTACAAAGTGGCCGGAAGTAGATGCCGTGAGAAAGGTGACTGCTCAGTCAGCTATCAAGTTCTTGAAAGGATTGGTGTGCCGCTTCGGGGTCCCTGCCCGGATCATCACCGACAACGGCACCCAGTTCGCGAGCCGCGCCTTCATGCAATATGTTCATGCCCTCAGAAGCAAGATCTCATTTGCCTCTGTCGCACATCCCAGAAGCAATGGACAAGCTGAGAGGGTGAATGCTGAAGTGCTGCGAGGACTCAAGACAAGAACGTTTGATAAGCTACGGAAGCACGGTAGGCGATGGATCGATGAGCTGCTGGTAGTTCTTTGGTCCCTCAAAATGACACCAAACCGAGCTACCGGGCAAACTCCCTTCTCCCTAGCCTGTGGGGCAGAAGCAGTTATGCCCACGAAACTCATTTATGTGTCACCTCGAGTGCTTGCCTACGATGAAGTAGCGCAGGAACAACACATGCGTGACGATGCCGTGCTTCTCGAGGAGAACCATCTCCGGGCTGCTACGCGTGCTGCACGCTATTAGCAAGCCCTGCGTTGCTATCATAGCCGTAGGGTTCATGCCCAGTGTTTTGAGGAAGGCGACCTTGTCCTTAGGCGTGTTCAGTCCACCAAGGGTACAAACAAGCTATCGCCGAAGTGGGAAGGCCCTTACCGGGTAGTATGAGTCACCAGACCTGGCGCAGTCCGTCTGGAGACCGAAGATGGCATTCAATTGCAAAACTCATGGAATATTGAGCATCTCCGCAAGTTCTACCCGTAAGGCGCGACTGTCGGGCCCTGCCCGGTAGCCACCCTTTTGTACAGGCCTTGCCTCACCTGCATGTAACCCCTTGTACAAAGCCAGGCGCAGACCCTAAGCAACAGAGAAATAAATGAAGCGCTGGGGGCCTCCAACATGTTGCATGCATGCATAAGCATATCATAAGCATCGCATGATTCATGTAGATAGGTTGCATGATCATGTAGATAGATTGCATCTGGCATCATCTTCATTTGCATAAACTGCAGGCTCCTGCCATGGACTTAGTCAAAGGAAGAGGATACGAAGACAAGCCAGCACTGTGGTCTCCGGCAAGCCAAACAGATAAGTTCCGTCTCTTATCCATACATGTTCCGTGAGTAGGACTTGTGCATATGAAAACCTCGCCGCCTCGGAAACAAAGGTGCTCCCATCTACTGACACAAACGCTACTTCGGCCAGGATGGTCGTAGTGGCCTTTGGCTGAAAGGGGTTGGCAGGGGGCTAGTCTCTCCCAATGGGTTCTACGCCCGGCAGGCTCAGCCTCACGGCAGCAGCCCTATGGGGTGCCGGTAAGGTAGCTTACCGGGATCTACTTGTTTACATGAAAGTATGTAGGCGTTTCACCTCTGCATGGATATCGTACATGCACAAGTGCCCGGCAAAGCTTATCTTTTTCATTAATATGCTGATCAACAAGTACAAATCTCACAGAACATAACCATGGATACGAGAGATTACATTATTTGAACTAAAATTTGGCAAGTGCCTAGGGATTTAAGATTGAAAAAAGATAAGTGCCCCGTGATCTCCTATTTTCATTTTCCCTCCACCAGGTATTGCGGGGAAGAGAAGACGGCTAACAGAGCACCCAAGCAGGAGCCCACCCCCGATCCCGTCATGGCCTACCGGGCGCGGCCTGAGAAGATCAGGAGTGGCGAGGCTGTGAAGAAGGGGCACAAAGAGCAGCTCGGCAGTGCCTAGGTCACCACCTCCAGGACCAGCAAGAAGCCCCAGCGCAAGCGCTGACAGGGAAGGCCATCGGAGCTCAGCTGGAAGACCGCTGGAGGAGGCGAAGGCACCAAGAGAGCGACCCCCTCCCCGGCGATTGGGAGCTTGCTGATGGTGGTGCCGGGGAGGAGAGGGGAAGAACGGGAAGACGAGGCGGTAGGACGTCAGTACGAGACGAACGCGTCGGTGCCATCGTAGTCCGACCTGACAGTCTGCCTCCTGCCTTCTCCATCTTCCCTAACTTCATCTTTATCAACACCGCTCCCAGGGGATGCCGACCTCTTGGTCCGGCACCTCTCCCGAGGAGGTGGCAAGCAGCCGCAGTGCCCAGGAGGTTCGACACACACCGCTCCCCACCTTGGCGGGCAGGAAGACGCCGCCGTCCTTAGCAAGAATGTGAGATCCGCCGAAAGGAGAAGTGCTGGGATTACCAAGGACCCCATATACTGCATCCCAGGCAAGCATCAAGAGCCCCGGACACCTCGCAAATAGGGTGGCGACCCCCGGCGACGCACGGCACCAGACCAGACTCACTTCCCAAGCATCAACACGAGCATTTGACATCGTCAGCAACTCCAAGCTAGAACCCGGGGCCTGACCCCAGGCTCTTCCTTTTAGCATACCCAGAAGAAGCAGAAGGTGGAGGAGGAGAGGAATGTGGATGAATGCCTCCGCTCCTCCCCCGCTCCTCCTTTTATAGGCGAGCTGGGGCTGGGGGTTGATTCCCCGGCGAGTACCCGCCGTCCTCCTCCACCAATCCAAGAAGAACGGGCCCCTGCCTTGATGCTCTCCCGCACCACGCGCGTCCATTACCTACCCCACTCAATGCATGCGGCATACGTGGCTAAGGATAAGGGCGCGGTGGGAAGAATGAATTGGCAGTTATCCGCCCGTGCGTTAAAGTAATTCACGGGCCATTACAAGAATGGCCCCACCACAATTGGCGTTGCACAACGCGCAGGAAAACCAGAAACTGACCCGAGCTCAGGTTAATAAAGAAGCAAAGAAGATCTCAAAGGGCGGAGCCACCCTTACATTTCTGCCTGTGCACTGGTTAGGGCCTACCCCGACGACGCCCAGCGGCGCGTTCGTGCCAGGCTCGGGGGCTCCTGTCGACGCAACAGACCCTGGGTCCATTGCACAGACTGCGCACTGGCCAGGGACAAGATTACGAGACCAAGATCAGACCAAACAAGGAGGATCAATTTCTTTGAAGGATCCAAGTCCAAGTCGAGAAGGCCAAGGTGTGCCAGAGGAACAAGGCATCGCTAAGGGAAGGACCTACCTTGCCGGGCAGGCGAGCCCGACAGGGTTGGGTTTTGCTCCGGAAGCAAGCTCCCAGATTGTCCCGGTAGGCCTGCCGGGGCTGGCGAAGGCAAGCCACTCCACCGCTCCACCTCACAAGCGACGCAAGTCATTAATCAAAGTGGTGTCGAGCTCCAAGGTGACTAAGTGGCTGCTTTTTGTCACATGGCAGCCGCTTCCTACAACAAACACCTCCATATGACACCCGTCCTGAGAAGTGTCAAACGAACAGGTGCGAAGCTGGCAAAATAGCCCGGCAGGGCCTGCTGGGCGGGCTGTGAGGTGAGACTGAGCAGCGCATTTAATGCGCTCTGTCAGCCTGCAGAGTTAGGTATGATAGCACTATTAGCTATCTAATCAGTACGCAAAGACTGATTTTCCACTGTGGTTACCCCTTAATCTGTAAAAGGAGGCCCATGGCGACCGTAGAAGGGGTTGGACCCTCGCATATTCATAGACTCATAGCCACTCTCACCCCTAGAGCGACCTTGCCGGGCGAGTGTGCTACGTCCACCACCATTATCCACCATCAATCCACTAAAGCAGGAGTAGGGTTTTACGCCTCACGGTGGCCCGAACCTGGGTAAAGAATACCCGTGTGATCTCTGCCGTGCTGCGTGATGCTTCTCCGCTCTTTGTGCAACGTGCCCATCCCCCTGCCGAACCAAAAGGGGCTCATGGCCCCATAGGTGGCCGTGGTTTCCCACGACAAAGGCGCGGCTGTCGGGCCCTGCAGCCACCATTTTGTACAAACTTTGCCGATGCTGCATGTAACCCTTTGTACAAAGCCAGGTGCAGACCCTGAGCAGCAGATAAATAAACGAATCGCTGGGGGCCCCAAAAACTTGCATGCACGCATAGCATAACATGAGCATGGCATGATCATGTAGATAAGGGCATATGTAGCATTGTTTTCCTCTGCACTTAACTGCAAGGCTCTTGCCATGGACTCGGTCCCGAAGAGAAGAAACGGAGACAAGCCTACATATCGGCCCCCGACGAGCCAAACAGATACGTTCCTTCTTGTCCATAAATGTTCTGTAAGGTGAAAACTTGTGCATATGAAAACCTTGTTACCTTCTAAGCATAGGTGCTCCCATCCTTTATCCCGAACGTTGCTTCGGTAAAGGTGGTTGTAGTGGCCTTTGACAAAGGAGGTTCGATAAGGGGTTGTTCCCTTTCCATAGTTTTGAGCCCGGCAGGCTAAGCCCCGTGGCAACAAACGGAAGGAACCGGCAGGATAGCTTGGCAGAGATAATTTGTTTACTTAAATGTATAGAGGCATCTCACCTCTGCATGGACGTAGTACATGCAAAAGTACCCGGCAAGGCTTGTCTTTTTCATTAATATGCGAATAAGCAAACACAGATCTTATAGAACACAAACATGGATAAAGAAGATTAAATATTTGAGACTAAAGTTTGGCAAATGCCTACATATCTTAGACTGAAAAAAGATAAGTGCCCCGTAATCCCTTTCTTGTCCCTCTCCTCCTAGGAACTACTGCGGGAGGCGAAGAGGGCAAAAGGAGTGCCTGGGCAGAAGCCCAGCCTGACCTCGTCAGAACCCGCAAGATGGAGTCTGACAAGATCGAGAGGGCGCGGGCGAAGGTGATGGATGGGGAGAGCGACTAGGCGACACCCTGATCACCACCACCAGGGCCGGCAGGACGCGGCAGGGCGAACGAAGCCGGAGCCACGAGGAAGCCTGCCGGGGTCCAGCTGGAAGACTGGTGGAGGAGACAAGGGTGCCATCCGCACCCAACACCCCGGCAAATAGCCTTGCCGGGGAAGAGATGCAGGTGCAGATGGCGGTGCCGCCAGCTGACGGTGACGGTGTGACTGGTGTTCAGCCAGAGTCGGAGCCGTCGTCCTCCTCACCGGCTCCACCGTCATCGCCGTCACTGTCCTCCTCGTCACTGTCACTCGAGGAGGAGCTTTCATCGTCTGTTGAGCTCTCCGCGCAGCACCCTAAGCGAGCACCCGAGCATCCGAAGACCTTGACAGAGAGCAGGGTGGCATCCATTAACTTGAAATGGAGGGCGTGCCCGACCGCCAAGCTATGGGCACGGGCAAAAGTCCTCTAGCCACGCCGGAGAATCATGACATGAGGAGCAGGGAACTCCACGTCCGCCTGCATGCTGCCGTTACAGCAGCCCCTCATGTGCAGCCTCAACCCCGGCGGCTGCTCAATCTCCATCACCCTTGCAAATGGAGTAGGAAGCCGAAGACGGCTGCGTAGGGGCCCTCGCAGCTTGACGATGAACTACAACGGCTGGTTCCTGACGTGACCTTCATTAGGGTCTTGAGCAGCCGGAGGAGGTGCGATCAAAGCACCACCTCGTCCTCCTCAACCCCTAGCGCCGCGGCGACCATGACCTCGTCCTCTCCCGCCTCCCCTCACAATGGGCTTTGCTCCCGCGTCCCCAACAGGAGGAGGGAGGCGCTATCGAGCAGAAGCCCTCATCGCCGCCACTGGAGTGCCACCATGACCTCTCCCCCTCACCATGATGGAAAAGCGATGCCAGAAGAGAGGAGGAGGAGATAGGTGTGAGCCAACACGTTGCCCACGTTCCCTCTTTATAGGTGAACAGGGCCGAGGGCTGGCCCCTCACCAAGGGGCCAACCACCCCGCTCTGCCAATCCGACTCCTCCGTACCTCCAACGCCTCGTGGAATCAGGGCCGACCCTGTGCACCAATCCAAGGCGCCTGGCTTTCTGTCATGGTGCACATTTCCACGCTCCCCGCGTCCGCCACCAACCCTGCACAATGCATGCAGCATATGTGGCGGAAACGCCAGAAGCAGAGAAGCTAGTGGAATGGCAGTTTCCACTCTGTGAACATGGGACGTGGGTAGCCACGGATCATGGCTTAAAATTCCCCCATAACGCCTTGCACGACGCGCGGAAAAACCGAAAACTGACTCAAACACTGATTAATGAAGAAGCCAGGAAAATATCAAGGATGAAGAAAATATCAGCACAAGACCCTTGCCTGTGTACCCGAAAGGGCCAACTCCCATGATGCTCAGCAACACGTTGGACCAGGCCCGGGGGCTCCTGTCAGTGCAACAAACCTTTGCGTATGTTGCCCGGACCGTACACAGGTACAACAACAACAAAGCAAGCTTCACCAAGGCCAAGCCAGAGAGAAATGAGCTCTTTGAGGAATCAATGGGCGGATCAAGAAGACCAAGACAAGCCAGAACAGCAAGATATCACCAAGGAAGAAGCCTCCCTTGCCGGGCAAGCGAGCCTGGTCAGGTCAAGGCCACCCCAAGAGCAGGTCCCAAGACCTCCCCGGCAAGGGTTGCCGGGACGCCGGTGGCCTGCTATCCCGCCAGGGCTCCACCACTCCACCTCACAGCACGCAAGTCGCCTATCAGTGTGGTGTCGAGCCCCCAAGTGAGTAAGTGGCAGTCATTCACCACATGGCAGCCATTTCTGATGAAGATCACCCCAAAATGACAACCATCCATGGGCGTGTCACGCAGGCAGGTGAGAAGGTGGTTGAATGGCATGGCAAGGCTTGCCGGGCTGCATCCACGACATGACACTAAGCGGTGCATTTAATGCACCTTGTCATGTCTGCAAAGTTAGGTATGGTAGCACTGTGGCTATCTAATCGCTGGATAAGGACTGTTTTGCCACTATGGTAACCCCTTTCCCTATAAAAGGAGGGCCGAGGCAACCTTAGAAAGGATTGGGACCCTTGTACACTCATACGCACGTAGCTGCTCTCCCCGAGGCGACCTTGCCGGCTTGAGTACTGCGTGTTCGTCACGGTCCTCCACTCTACCCACCAAAGGAGGAGTAGGGTTTTACGCCTCGCGGCGGCCCGAACCTGGGTAAAAACCATCTGTGTCACCATTGCCATGCTGTTCTACGACCTCCGCTCTTTGTGCAACGTGCCCTTCCCCCTTGCCGAACCACAAAGGGGCCGATGGCCCCATAGGTGATCGTGTCGAACCGCGACACTCTCTCATAATAATTACATGTAGGATCATAATAAAATTCAACAATATATCCATCATATAGATTTTCTATTCATGATCCACATGCATAAAAGTTTTATAGTCTTTGAAGATAGTGGGATTAACATATACTAAAGTCATGACCTCATCAAACCCACTTTTATCAAAAAAAATCATAAGATTGAACACTCTCCAGATATGTGGGTTTATTTTTAGCTAAAGTTGACACTCTTCCAAACCCACTTCCAATATTATCGCAAACATATTAATCATGAGGCTTAAATTAATATTCAAGATCATAAGATGCATCACCCCAATCATGATCATTACAATAAGTAGTGGGCATAGCAAAATTAGCATCCCCAAGCTTGGGGTTTTACATATCATTAACACAATTAATATTAATAGAATTTATAATAACATCATTGCAATCATGGTTTTCATTCAAGGAGCTATCGTGAATCACTTTATAAATTTCTTCTTTTGACACTTGATCACAAATTTTAGATTCACGAATTTCAAGAAAAACTTCATAAAGATAATCTAGTGCACTCAACTCACTAGCAATTGGCTCATCATAATTGGATCTTTTAAAAAGATTAGCAAGTGGATGAGGATCCATAAACTTTTTTCTTTTGATTTGGAATAAACACACAATTATGGCAAACAAACAAGCAAACAAACCAAGTAAGACATCAAGGCAAACGAAAAGGCAAATATTTTTGTATTTTTATAAAAAAGTTTTAGAAGTGGGGGAGAGCAAAACGAGAGGCAAATTGCAAATAATGTAAATGCAAGAGATGAGAGTTTATGATAGGTACTTGGTAGGCTTGATGTAGATCCTCCCCGGCAACGGCGCCAGAAATTCTTCCTGCTACTTCTTGAGCTTGCATTGGTTTTTCCCTTGAAGAGGAAAGGGTGATGCAACAAAGTAGAGATAAGTATTTCCCTCAGTTGAGAACCAAGGTATCAATCCAGTAGGAGGAACATACAAGTCTCCAGTAATTGCACCTACACAAACAAACAAATACTTGCACCCAACGCTATATAGGGGTTGTCAATCCCTTCATGGTTACTTGCAAGGATGAGATCTGATAGTGATAGATATAAAAGATAAGTAAAAGTGCTAAATAAAATAAAAGTAAATAAATTGCAGCAAGGTATTTTTGTGTTTTTGATTTTATAGGTCTGAATAATCTGATAAAAGATAGACCCGAGGGGCATAGTTTTCACTAGAGGCTTCTCTCTTGAAAGAAAGCATACGGTGGGTAAACAAATTACTGTTGAGCAATTGATAGAAAAGCACATAGTTATGATGATATCTAAGGCAATGATCATGTATACAGGGATCACGTCCGTGACAAGTAGACCAACTCCTGCCTGCATCTACTACTATTACTCCACACATCGATCGCTATCCAGCATGCATCTAGTGTATTAAGTTAACAAGAACGAAGTAACGCCTTCAGCCAGATGACATGAGGGATAGATCCAAAAAATATGAACAAACCGCATCTTTTTATCCTTAATAGCAACAATACAAATACGTGTCATGTCCCTTTCTGTCAGTGGGAATGAGCACCGCAAGATTGAACCCATTACAAAGCACCTCTCCAATTGCAAGAAAAATCAATCTAGTTGGCCAAACCAAGTCAATAGATCAGAGAGAAATACAAACTTATATAAATCATGCATAAAAGAGTTCAACAAAGACTCAAATAATATTCATAGATAATCTGATCATGAGCCGGCAATTCATCGGATCTGAACAAATGCACCGCAAAAGAAGATTACATCGAATAGATCTCCAAGAACATCAAGGAGTAACTTGTATTGAAGATCCAAGAGAGAGAGAAGAAGCCATCTAGCTACTATCTATGGACCCATAGGTCTGTGGTAAACTACTCATACATCATCCGAAGGGCAGCAAGGTTGACGTAGAAGCCCTCCATGATCGAATCCCCCTCCGACGGAGTACCGGAATAGGCCCCAAGATGGGATCTCACGAGGACAGAAGCTTGCAGGGACGGAAAATTATTTTTGGTGTGCCCTCTAGTCTATGGGGAATATTTGGTTATTTATAGAAGAAAAATTAGGGTTGGAAGTGCCATGGGGGCCCACAAGCTTGGTGGCACCCTCCCTAGGGCACACCTTCCGAGCTTGTGGCCATCCTGTGGCTCTTTTGGCCTCTTCCCAAAGCTTCCAGGGTGTCTTGTGGTCCAAGAAAAATCGTCAAAAAGTTTCGTTCCGTTTGGTATTTATTTTCTGTAAAGACAAAAGCAAGGAAAAAATAGCAACTAGCACTGGGCACTAGGTTAATAGGTTAGTCCCAAAAAATGATATAAAATAGCATAATAATGCATATAAAACATCCAAGATTGATAATATAATAGCATGGAACAATGAAAAATTATAGATACATTGGAGACGTATCAAATATCGCCTTGGCAACTCTGGTCCACCCGACGTCTGGGATCTAGCCTATGTGCAAAAACTCACCGACGAGTCAATCAGGGAGTACTGGACCAGATTCCTGTCTATCAAAGACAAGATATCGGCTTACTTGGACTCTGACGTGATCGCTGCTTTCCAGTGCGGATGCAAGGATAACGGCGTCTCGAATACCCTTGCTCGCCGCTGTGTTCAAACGCTCCCGGAATTATTTGAACTGGTATCCCGGTTCAGCGCCATTGAAGTCGTCTGGCTCACAGAGGAAAAAACGGATTCGATCTATGAGGACTACCTAGGACATCTGGGACTAGTACCTCGGCGTGGATCTCAGAAACGAAACACTCCGGGTGATAGACCTCGGAAGAAGAAGAAATCCGTCGGTCACCCCGGGACGACCTTGGACGGCTTTTTAGACATGCCATGTCCGATCCATTCTATCCTAATTAACTCTTTCCCAACCCACAGTCTTCACGATTGTTGGGTGTTAAGACAAGTAGCAGAAGGAGGGCCCTGCGTCTTGTCAGGAGCATCCCGCTACACTGAGCAACCTCATACAAGGATGAGGTCTTGATAATATACGAGACCTTCCTGTTCAATAACCAGCACAAATATGCCCTGCGAGAAATCAATTCCGTTAGGCAGGTGCCAGCCCGAGGTGCGTGGATAGACACGCCGATCACCTTCGATCATAACAATCAGCCGAAATCTACCGCAAGCAAGTGCCCCGCTGCTCTGGTCCTCAACCGAATTGTAGGCAGCTGCCGGCTTCAGAAGGTCCTTATGGATGGAGGCGGCAGCCTAAATCTAATATATGCAGACACTCTGGATAGGATGCACATCGATAATCATGCATAGAACGGAGCTGCACCACCTTTAAAGGTATAGTCCCTGGACGAGAAGCACGCTGCAGTGGAAAAATAACAATGGACATGGTCTTTGGAATGCAAGACAATTACCGTTTAGAGGATTTCACCTTCCATATTGCGCCTTTCAAGAGCGGATACCACGCCCTCCTCGGACGGGATTCCTTCTCCAAATTCCAGGCGGTACCCCATTACGGCTACATGAAGCTTAAAATGCCTGGCCCAAAGGGGATCATCACCATCTCGAGTGACCACGATAGAGCACTTAAAGCCGAAAACAAGATGGCGTCACTCGCCCTCGAGACCTTGTCTGAAGCCTTCATGGCCAAGGAACTAACCGTGCTACACACCGAAGTTGATCGGGACGACATCATCCTTCACAAGTGACCAAAGTCTTCTTCATTCAAACCAGCCGACGAAATAGTCAAGTTTCAGGTGCACCCAATGGACCCCTCCAAAATAGTGTCCATAAGAGCGAACTTGGATCCAAAAATCGCCAAAGTGTTGCACACCTTCCTGAAGGAAAATTGGGACATATTCTCTGGCATCCTTCCGACATGCCAGGGATACCCTACAGGCTCGCCAAACACAGTTTGAATATATTAAACGGCTATAAGCGCATCAAATAGACACTTCGACGCTTTTCCGAGCCCAAGCGTCAAGCAATGGGCAAAGAGTTGGTCAAGCTACCGGAGGCCGGGTTCATTCGAGAAATAAAACACCCCGAATGGCTGGCCAACTTGGTCATGGTGCCAAAGAAGGATAGTTCCTGGTGGCTATGCGTCGATTTCAAAGACCTCAATAAAGAATGCCCAAAAGACCCTTCCCCCTACCCCACATCGACCAGGTTGTAGACACCATGGCAGGACACGATGTGTTATGCTTCCTGGACGCCTATTCGAGCTACCATCAAATAAAGATGCAGGAATCTGACTAGGCGGCCACCACCTTCATTACACCCTACGGGCCATTCTGCTTCAATACGACGCCCTTCGGACTAAAGAATGCCGACGCTACCTACCAGCTCATGATTCAAACATGCCTGGAGAAACATATTGGAAAAACCGTTGAGGCCTACGTCGACGACGTGGTTGTCAAAACCAAGCATGTCGGACAGTTGGAGAACAACCTCCAGGTTATGTTTTCCAGCTTACGGGAATATCAAACAAAACTTAACCCGGAGAAATGCATCTTCGGAGCCCCAGCTGGCAAACTCCTCAGCTTCATCGTGTCCAGCCGAGGAATAGAAGCCAACCCGGCCAAAATTCGAGCCCTGGACCGTCTGGAGGTCCCAACTGTGCTCAGACATGTACAAAAATTAGCGGGTTGTGTGGCGGCCTTGAGTCGCTTCATATCACGACTCGGTGAGAAGGCCCTACCCTTGTACAAGATATTAAAGTAAATAAAAACATTTAAATGGACCAAAGAGGCAGTAGCGTGCTTAGAAGACATTAATGCTCTCCTCGCCACCAATCCAATCTTGGTAGCATTGGGAATATGTGAACTGATGGTACTATACATCTCGGCCACAAATCAGGTGGTTAGCGCAGTTCTCGTGGTCGAGCAAGACATGGAGGGCCAAAAATTCTAGTTTTAGTGACCCATCTACTACGACTCCAAAGTCTTAACACCATGCAAGTCATGGTATCTCCACTATCAAAAGATAGGGTACACAGTTTTTATGGCATGAAGGAAGCTTCGGCACTACTTTCAGGAGTGTTCGGAAACCATTGCATTCGACGTCCTGTTAAGTGACATAATTAATAACAGGGACGCAACAGGGCGTATAACCAAGTGGGCCAGAGAGCTCCTGCCTTTCGAAATACTTATAAACCATGTCGGACCATTAAATCCCAGGTGTTGTCCGACTTTCTTGCCGAATGGATGGAAACCGAGCTCCCCCCGGATTACAACACTTACTTGCATTAGACCATGTATTTCGATGGATCTAAAATGTTCACCAGCCAAGGGGCTGGCGTCGTGCTCACATCACCAACAAGAGACAACATCCGATATGTGTTACAAATCATGTCCACGGACTCCAATAATGCGGACGAATATGAAGATCTTTTACATGTTCTCCGGATAGTGGTCTTCATGGGTGTTAAATGCCTGGAGGTCCGAGGTGATTTCGACCTCACCATCTTGCATCTCAATCGCGGTTTCGACACCAAAGACCAGAAGATGACAGCTTACCGGAAAGCCATAATAAAGATCTCGGCTAGGTTCGAGGGGCTGGAATTCTAGCATGCATATACCCCGCAATAGCAGCCAGGCCACAGATATCCTCGCCCGGATGGGTGCCAAATGGGAAAAGGTCCCAAACAACACCTTCTCGAACGGCTTTTTAAGCAATCAGTAGTCTGGCTAGATAATACAGGGACCTTGGAGTTAAACAACGTCGGGCAACACGCCCCACCTGAAGATGACGAAGGCATAATCGGCGGCTTGGCGGTCCAGGAAACTACATCCGCACACGAAGTCATGGCAGTGATCATGCCATGGACCAAGCCGCTCCTCATGTATCTTTTCCGAAAAGAGATCCTCGATAACCAAACCGACGCATGTCAGATCATAAGGCAATCTAAAGCCTACAAGGTTCATGAAGGGAAACTTTATAAAATGAGCACTACGGGCGTCCTCCAGTGATGCATATCCGATGAAGAAGGAAGACTCCTAATCAAGGAGATAAACTCCGACATGACCGGACATCATGCCGCGCCCCGGACCCTGGTAAGCAAGGCTTTCTGAGCTGGCTTCTATTGGCCGACTGCGGGCGCCGACGCCTCGACCCTGGTCCAGTATTGCCCAGGTTGTCAAGTCTTTGCCAAGCAAAGCCATATGCCCCCACGGACCTGTGTACCATCCCCATTACCTGGCCTTCTGCGGTCTGGGGGCTAGATATGGTCGGGCCGTTGAAAGGTGGAGCCCAAAAAAACAGATATCTACTCGTAATGGTAGATAAATTTACCAAAAGGATTGAAGCAAAGCCAGTTACCTCGGCCGAAGCTGCCCAAGGTATCAGATTTATTTTTGGGGTGGTGCATCGCTTTGGCGTCCCCCACAGTCTGGTAACGGACGATGGGACAAACTTCATGGCAAAAGAGGTAAAGCATGGTGCAAGAAAATGGGCATTAAGCCCGACTACGCATCAGTCTACCACACGCAGTCCAATGGTCAAGTGGAGCGAGCCAACGGACTAATCCTTAGTGGTATCAAGCCAAGGCTCGTGCGCTCCCTTAAGAAGGTTGACTGCAAGTGGGTCGGAGAACTCGATTAGGTCCTATGGGGCCTGTGTACTACACCAAACAGATCAACTGGCTACACACCATTTTTTATGGTGTATGGTGCTAAGGCAGCCCTACCCTGCAACCTCATACACAACGCACCTCGGGTGCGCATCTATGAGGAGTTAGAGGATGAGCTTGATCGGCAAGATGCCTTAGACGCCGTCGAAGAAGAGCGCGATGTTGCAGGGCACGGTCAGTTACATACTAGCAGCAGGCCTGGCGCTATCATGGCAGATAGGTCTGAGCAAAGGACTTTAATGTCGGGGACCTCGTCATGAGATTACATCTTGAAAACCAGAAACACAAACTCTCATCTAAATGGGATGGGCCATTCATCGTCGACCAAGTTCTAATTGGAGGAGCCTATCGAATTAGAGATCCAGAGGACGACCGACTAGAGCCCAACCCCTGGAACACAGCACTACTATGATACTTTTACGTCTGACGCCGTGCACACTGCCAATGTACATAAACATACACTTCTTCTTCTTCTTTGTTCTTTTTTTTCCTTGTTTTTACACCTCAGACCATTTTTGAAATGATTTCAGAGGCTCCATAAAGCATGTTCTTTTCGAAACACGCATGGTTCCACCTCTTATGAACTATTGTCTTTAGAGCCATGAGATGCATCAATTGGACTTAAGATCTGGCCAAGATGGGTTGCCCAGCTCCTGTGCTTGCCCCTTACGTTCCTGATATTTCAGCTAGGGGGCAAAGGGAGCACCACTGTGATTGTTACTCCCGGATCAGCTAACGTAGTACCTCAGATGGATAAAGCCAAAACCTAGCGGTCTTATGGTTTAATTCGGTCGGCCTTGACATAGGGGTCACGTGGAAGGAGTGTCGGTGTACTAAGTATTGGGCCACTAGTACCCCGTACTTGTGCACGGGCAGTTGTAGCCATCCTCGCGGCAAGGCTTGCCGGGGAACAGTTCGAGGTCGATTCAAGCCACCAAAGAAATCATCAAGTCAGAGATCTGAGGATCAGCAGATAAGAAGAGCTGGAATCCGAAGGCCAGCTTCCCCGGCAAGATCTTGCCGGGGTGGCCTGCGGAGCCCAGCAAGGCTTGGCGCCCGGCAAGGTTTTGTTGCTAGCGCAGCGACAAACCCAACATTCTGGGTCCTTCTTTGGACGCGTGGCGACGCGCCAATGGAAGAGAGCTTAAGCGGTGCTGATGGGATGGCCCCTTTTCCCATCCCCGAGAAAGTGAGGACACCTAAACGGACACCTCACGATGCATTAAATGCGTTTGTCCTAATCCGTCAGGGGTTAGGTATGATACCCTGTAGCTACTTTACACCTCAATGTATGTACATTTTGCCACTGTGGTGACCCCTTGGAGCGTATAAAAGGAGGCCTAAGGCAACTGCTACAGAGGGAGGAGAACTTCAGGCCCATTCTGCATGCGTAGCTGCTCTTTGAATGTACTGTTCACAGCGAGCGCTCCTGAAGGCTGGGCTCAAGAACACTAATAAGAACACAAAGCAGGAGTAGGGTTTTACGCTGATCAGCGGCCCGAACCTGGGTATAAACTTCCCGCGTTGATCGTTGGTTCTGCTCTTTGCGTATACCTCTCCCCCCGCCTAATCGTAAAGGGGTCCCTTGGATCCCATAGGTGTCGTACCCCGACATCTTTGGCGCGCCAGGTTAGGGGGATTGAAGGTTGCGTGAACCTGATCTAGTGATCGGCGCCTCAGTTTCTTCATCATCATGCCGCCCAAGAAGAAGAGCGCTGCGACGGCACAACCGTCCACGTCCGTTTTGCCTACGCCTTCGCGTACGGGCGACAGCGTGGGTTCAGAAGGAAGAGGACTAGAACCCCCACGGCGTTCTGGTGATCCGAGCCAGGCGAGCGGCATCGTTTGTAGTGGCAGTGGTAACCTGCATGCCGCTGGATCTAGAGACGCCGCTGTGTTGCCTACGGGTGGCACAACGAACTCCAGAGATCGGAGGGCGCCTGCTGGAGCTCCCGCGCCAGCGCAAGCCTCACGACCTACCCAGGTCGTGCACGATGAGCGACGTCATGGCGCTGGTGGTTCAGGGCGTCCCCATGAAAAGATTTCTGCGCATCGATCCCAAGATGCGCGGGACCAGCATACACACCGAGCTGCTGGCGGAGGTGGCGCGCGGTCGCGTGACCGTGGTGGTGCTCCTTCTAATATGATTAGGAGTCAGAGCACCTCACGTACCTCGCACCTGTCGCCGCCGCCTACGCCAGCGGAAGCCTTGGCACGTGCGCAGCTGCTCCTCGATTTTCCTCCTGCCCCGGAGAAGATGGAGGAGTGGCGAGCTACTATTCTGAGCCTTATCGGCTTCGCCAACAAAGATGGACCACAAGAGGCAGGGCCCTCGCAGCGAAGGCCCATCGATCCGGCGCAAGCCTATGTGGAGAAAACCGGAGGTGGTGCAACCACAGTGCACTCCCCTCCGTGGCACCAGCGGCGGCCGACAACCCAGCAAGTCGACCGCCGTGAAGAAGTTTCCACGGCGTCATCCGATCCACGGATGCGCCGCGATCAGCGTCAAGTTCTCCAGGAACGAGGCAAGGAGGACGCTCGAACTACCATCGAGCGGCGATGGGAAGCGTGCTATCAGTCTGATAAGCGCGCGGGGCCGGCTGTCGACCAGCCTGCGCTAGGGGACATAGGAGACTTGCCTTATGAGGTAGGGACTCCAGCGTTTACCCGTGAGCTGCGGCAAGTCCGGTGGCCCAATTCCCGAACCTTCAAGCCGGATGTCCCGGAGAAATATGACGGTAAGACCCATCTCTCGGAGTTCCTGAGCATCTACACCATTGCGGTGCAGGCTGCCGGGGGCCGAGATGACAAGACACTTGCCAACTACTTCCCGTTGGTGCTCAAACCCAATGTCAGGTCGTGGTTGATGCATCTGCCGGAGAATTCTATTTCCTCCTGGTCAGATCTATGCCATCAGTTTGTTGGCGCCTTTGTCGGAGGCCACCAAGCTCCTGGCCAAGAGATTGATTTGCATATCATCCCTCAGAAGGAGGGCGAGTCCCTGCGCAAGTTTATGCAGAGGTTCAGCTGGGTGCAGTACAATATTCCTGACGTTCACCCTGCCGCTATCATAAGCGCGTTTCACCAGAACGTGCGTAACCGCAGAATGCGGGAAGAGCTGGCAATGAACAAAATCAGGAGTATTGCCGAGCTTTATGCTCTGGCCGATAAATGCGCTCGAGCTGAAGAGTGGAGGAAACTCCCTGGCGAGGCTGTTGGCGCGGTGGGCAAATCTGAAGAAGAAGATGCCGCGGCCCCGTCAAGGAAAGGCCGGCGGCGGAACAGGAAACACGGAGGCAAGGCCGTGCTTGCTGTCGAGGAATCCGACAACCCCGGCGCCGCCAAGAAGGCCAAGGTTGGTGAGCCCGGCAAGGATCTTGCCGGGTGGCCTTCCTGTCAGGCCTTGGCGGCTGCCGACAAGTCGGAAAACTCCGGCAAGCAGTATTGCAAGATGCATCGCACCAAGGGCCACGATCTCCAGAACTGCCGGCAAGTTGAACAGCTTGCCGAGAAACAGAGGGCCGAATACGAAAGGCGAGATAAGGAGAAGGCCCAAGATGGTGCTGATGGATCCGGCAAGAAGCGCGGTGCCCGAGGGGGGCGCCGCGGCAAGGCCAAGCAACAAAAGGATAGGCCCGCTCGGGGCCGAGACAAAGAAAAAGATGATGATGAAGAAGATGATGAGTCCAGTGAGCAAGGATTCCAGAAGGCTACGGAGGCTATGTGTATCGGTGGAGGTGCCTCGCTGCATTCTTCCCACCGTCAACTCAAACAGTGGGTGCGGGATGTCAATGCAGTAGAGCCATCCCCAGATGCATGTAGGCCCCTGAAGTGGTCCAACACGCCTATCATTTTCGACGCCGAGGATCACCCTGATCGCACAACTGCGGTCGGGTGCTTGCCATTGTTGGTCTCCACAACGATTCGCAACCTCAAGGTGACGAAAATGCTAGTTGACGGTGGGGCCGGCCTAAACTTAATCTCACCGGATGTGCTCAAAAAGCTCCAAATTTCCAATGAAGACCTCGAAGAAACGGGTACGTTTCAAGGCGTCAATCCGGGAAGAACCCAGCCCAAGGGCAAGATCACGCTACCGGTAACATTCGGTAGCGAGCTAAATACATAACTGAGAAGGTGGTGTTTGATGTTGCCAAGATCCCCATGTCATATAATGGGATCCTTGGTCGGCCAGCGCTGGCTAAGTTCATGGCGGCATCACACTACGCGTACAACGTTTTGAAGATGCCTGGGCCGTTGGGCGTCATCACTATCCATTCTGATAAGAAGGATGCGCTCATATGTGCCGACAAACTTTACCGGGAAGCAGTTGCAGCACCTGCCATCAAGGCACCTGCTCCTTCTGCTGGAACTCCCGGGGGGGGAGAAGAAGACCGGCAAGAACCTTGGCGCGAACTCCGGCAAGCGCACCTCCTCGGAGTGCTGCGCTTCCGTCGAGGACGCACCAGAGAGTTCCACCGGCAAGAACAAGAAATCCAAGGCTACTCCGCCGGAGACCAAGAAGGTGCCCATCAGGGAGGACGGAACGGGGGGAACTTTCACCATAAGTTCCACCCTAGATGACAAATAGGAAAGCGCGCTCGTTGCTTTCCTGCGGGCGAATGTCGACGTGTTTGCATGGCAACCGTCTGACATCCCCGGTGTTCCCAGGAAGGTAATTGAGCACCACCTTGTTGTCTGTCCTCATGCGCGGCCCGTCAAGCAAAGGGTCAGGAAGCAATCCTTGGAGCGGCAAGAATTCATTGCCGAAGAAATCAGAAAGTTGGAGGCAGCAGGATTGGTCAAAGGAGTGCTTCATCCAACCTGGTTGGCCAATCCGGTTGTAGTGCGGAAAGCGAATGGGAAATGGAGGCTTTGTATCGATTATACAGATATCAATAAAGCCTGTCCAAAAGATCCCTTTCCCTTGCCGTGCTTTGACCAGATTGTGGATTCCACCGCTGGTTGTGATCTCCTGTCCTTCCTTGATGCCTATTCAGGGTATCATCAGATTTTTATGGCAAAAGAAGATGAAGAGAAGACCGCATTTATCACCCCATGTGGTACGTATTGTTTTATACGAATGCCTTTCAGGTTGAAAAGTGCTGGTTCGACATTTGCGAGAGCAATCCAAATTGGTTTTGAGCCTCAACTCCATAGAAATATGGAGGCGTATATGGATGATATAGTAGTCAAAACCAAAGACAAGGCGACACTCATTCAAGATTTAGAAGAAACATTTGTAAATCTGCGGAAGATCAACTTGAAGCTCAATCCTGAGAAGTGCGTGTTTGGTGTTCCTTCTGGCAAGCTCCTCGGATTCTTCGTATCTTGCCAGGGAATCGAAGCGAACCCCGACAAGATCAAAGCTATTGAGCAAATTGAAGCGCCGAGACGCGTCAAAGATGTGCATCGTCTTGCCGGCTGTGTTGCTGCTCTAAGCAGGTTTATTTCCAAATCTGCTGAGCGCGCCCTGCCCTTCTTTAAAATTTTGAAGAAGGCAGGTCCAATGAAATGGACTCTGGAGGCAGAGGCTACGCTGCAAGATTTGAAGAAATACCTTTCCTCTCCGCTGACGCTAGTCGCGCCTAAACCACAAGAGCCGTTGCTGCTGTATCTGGCAGCAACAATTCAAGTGGTTAGTGCTGCGCTAGTGGCGCAGAGAGAGGCTGATGAGGAAGCAACACCAGCGGCAGGACCGCCAGGTGACGCGGCAAGATCTTCCTCGGCAAGGGTTGATCCCGGCAAGACAGGATCTGCGCAAATAGAAGAATCAGTGCAGAAGAAGAAGGTGGTGCAGCGCCCAGTTTATTTTGTTAGTTCTCTTTTACAAGGAGCTAGGTCAAGATATTCTGGTGTGCAGAAGTTGCTTTTCGGCCTTCTTATGGCCTCGAGGAAGCTGCGCCATTATTTTCAAGCACATGAAATCACCGTCGTCACTCACTTTCCGTTGCAACGGATCTTGCAAAATCCAGAAGCAACCGGTAGGATCATGGAGTGGGCGTTGGAGTTGTCGAGCTTTGGCCTCAAGTTTGAAAGCACTTTGACGATTCAGAGCAGGGCCTTGGCGGAGTTCATTGCGGAGTGGACCCCAACGCCAGACGAAGAGGCCCAGGAAACAACTCTTCCCGGCAAGGAAATCGATCGGCAATGGGTTATGTACTTTGACGGGGCTTTCTCGCTGCAAGGCGCTGGTGCTGGTGTGCTGCTTGTCGCACCCACCGGAGAGCACCTCAAGTACGTAGTCCAAATGCATTTTCCCAGGGAGAGTTCGACCAACAACACTGCAGAATACGAGGGTTTGCTTGCCGGTCTCAGGATCGCGGCAGACCTTGGTATCAAAAAGCACGTCATCAAAGGCGATTTACAACTTGTCGTCAGGCAAGTTAACAAGAGTTATCAAAGTCCATTGATGCAAGCCTACGTGGATGAAGTGAGGAAAATGGAAGAGCGCTTTGACGGTCTGCAAATGGAGCACGTTCCTCATGCCGAGAACAGTGTTGCTGATGACCTGTCAAAGCGTGCCGCCCTCAAGTTGCCTGTGGAACCAGGAACTTTTGTGCTCCAATTGACTCAACCGTCCGTGGCGCCATCGATGCGGCAAGAAAAGAGAAGAAAGTTGAACTCTAGCCAGTACTTCCCGGCAGAGCTCCCCAGAGCCGCCGGCAAGGAAGTTGCTGGGATCGACATGCCTGCCGGGGAACAACAGGCTCCGGCAGGGCCCCTGGCCCTTGCTGTCGAGACAAACGTTCCCCCGGCGGAGGAGATGCCTTTAGTCCTAGCTGTCGAGCCTCAGGCTCCAGCATGGGCGCAGCACATTGTCCATTTCCTTTAGCCAGGAGAACTCCCGGAGGAACAGGAAGAAGCAGAGAGAGTAGCCCGTCGGTCTGTTATGTACAAGTTCATCGATGACGTCCTGTACAGAAAGAGACCAAACGGTGCGAAATTGAAGTGCATTCCTCGGGAGGATGGGCTAGAGCTGTTGGCAGAGATACATGGAGGCATATGTGGTTCCCACATAGGATCAAGAGCACTTGTCGGGAAAGCATTCCGGCAAGGTTTCTTTTGGCCCACCGCTCTCCAGGATGCAACTGCACTAGTCACCAAGTGTGAAGCATGCCAGTTTCATTCGAAGAAATCACATCAACTAGCTCAAGCTCTTCGGACAATCCCTCTCTCCTGGCCATTTTCGGTCTGGGGGCTCGACATTCTGGGCCCTTTCCCCCGTGCTACCGGGGGCTTTGAGTACTTGTACGTTGCTATCGACAAGTTCACAAAGTGGCCGGAGGTGGAAGCAGTAAGGAAGGTGACAGCACAATCAGCCGTCAAGTTCTTTAAAGGGATAGTTTGCCGTTTCGGTGTACCCAACAGGATCATCACCGACAACGGCACGCAGTTCACAAGTCGCACCTTCATGCAGTACGTCCAAGACTTTGGCGGCAAGATTTGTTTTGCCTCTGTTGCTCACCCAAGAAGCAACGGCCAAGCAGAAAGGGCTAATGCTGAAGTGCTACGCGGTCTCAGGACCAGGACCTTTGACAGGCTGAAAAAGTGCGGAAGACGCTGCATTGATGAGTTGCCGGCGGTTCTTTGGTCAATCAGAATGACACCAAATGGAGCCAGCGGGCAGACGCCCTTCGCTCTGGTCTACGGAGCAGAAGCAATTCTCCCCACGGAACTCCCATATGGATCACCTCGAGTGCTCGCTTATGATGAGCTTGAGCAAGAGAAACTGCGGCAAGATGACGCTGTGCTCCTTGAGGAGAATCGTCTTCAGGCTGCTGTGCGAGCTGCATGCTACCAGCAAGCTTTGCGCCGCTACCATAGCCGCCAAGTTCATGCCCGAAGCCATGAGGAAGGCGACCTTGTTCTTTGGTGGATTCAGTCCGCCAAGAATTCAAACAAGTTGATGCCAAAGTGGGAAGGCCCTTATCGGGTAGTACGAGTCACCAGGCCCGGCGCTGTCTGCCTGGAGACTGAAGATGGCGTTCCAGTGAGCAATTCCTGGAATATCGAACATCTTCGCAAGTTCTACCCATAAGGCACGGTTGCTGGGGGCTCCCGGCAACGACCCTTTTGTACAAGTCTTGCCGGCGAGGCATGTGATCCTTTGTACAAAGCCAGGTGCAGACCCTGAGCGCAGATGAATAAATTTAAGTGTTGTACATTCCCTTATTGATTCCCATGTTCATATTTATATATGCATGTTTGTCTAAGATGTTGTATGACACCTACTCCCGGTAAGTTCTAACGAACCGCCAAGGTTTCATATCTTTATTTTCTCTTCTTTCTTTTTCTTAAAAGACAGAAGGATTCCTCGCGTGCACATTTGCCGGGGGGGAAGGGAGATATGAGTACCAGTTGGCGACGTTCGGAATCTACGCTTGCCGGAGGAAGGACAGCGACAAGAAGCTAAGTTCTAAAAACTTAGAGCAAGTTTCTTGTATTGCAAAGTTATTTCCTTGGACGATTCCGACTCTTGTATGGAAAATCTGCACGCGAAGGAACCCTGGTTGTAATCAGTTGCGCCCTTATTTTGTTTCGAGTCCGCTCAACGATTTAAGTGGCTGCACTGAGAACGCCAAGGAGTCTTGCCGGCTGTTGCGCCTCCAGCAGGCTGCTGAAGTCCCGCACCCAGCGCTCGCGGCAGGTTGCGCGTCGGCAAGTTTTTCAGTAAGCGTAGGGTGAACTCCATACATAAAGGAATCAGACAAGGAAAATAGAAAGCATGAACCTAAACATAGGCGATTTATATTACATTCATAAGTTGCCGCAATTCTGACTTGAGACTTAATTGTCTTTTACATGGAATGATGACGGCAAGAAAAGGCGGAGCACTTAATCCCTGCGATGGCCTTCAATCCTTTTGATGGAGTCCACCTTCTCAAGGATAGGCGCGATCCACTCTTCAAGCGCCTCAACATTTGCGTCCCTTGGCAGATGGCCGAGCGCGTTAGAGAGGTCGATGCCGGGATTGCTGTGCACCACCTTGATAAGCACTTTGTGAAGGACGGCCCGGCAAAGCCGGCGAGTCTCGTTGGCCAATTGGGTCGCCCGGCTAAACTGGAGCACCCTCAAGGCGTTGATTATGCTTTCAAAGAAAATCGTCAACCTGGCACTTGGAGATATTCTTTCCTCGGAAGAATACCTGAAGTTCGACAGGCCCATGGTTGACAGTTCTGCCGTAAGCTTCTCCGCAATGGCGATGAGACATCCAGTCCAGATCTCCACCCCTTCTCGTAATCGAGTTGGGCGGCGGCAGCGCTCTTGAGCAGGTTCCTCTCTCCTTGGAGATCCTTGAGTAGAGCTTTCTCACGGGCCCTGCCGGCCTCGAGAGACTTCTGCAACATGGTTAGCTTCAATTCCAGAACTGCAATGTCATCAGCCGCAGAGGAGAGCTGCTTGGTTTTGTTGGACAGGGCAACTTGCATCTCCGCCAAGGAGTGGAGGGTTTTTTCCATATCACCTTTGAGCGTCGAGAGCTCCTTGCCGTGCTCTTCGAGATCTGTTTCCAGTTTCTTCACCTTGTCGCTCAGCTCGTTCTTGGCGGCCTCTGCAGCTTCGGCAGCATCGACGGCCTCCTTGAGCTTGCCTGCGTGACTTGCAGTCAGAGCTTCGAGCGCCTCTTTATGTTTTTGCTCCAGCTCCTGGGTCCGCCGCGCGACAAGCTTCTCGATATCTTCATCTTTGCTGCGAAGCTTGGCGGCGAGCGCCTGCTGACGTGCGGTGAGATCTTCCTCATGAGCATCAAGAGCAACGCGGCGCCCCGTCAGGAGGGCATCTTTAGCGGCAATCCTTTGGGTAGCTTCATCCTGCGCCTTCTCCATATCAGATTGCTTCAGCAGGATTTCTGTCCACTGCTGGCTCACTTGTTCCTGGCCGGCAACCAACTCTTGGAGGGCCTCGGCGTGCCAGACTTGCATTTGTTCGAGGCGCCTTTGAAAATCTGCTTCGGCTGCCTCGACAACTACCATTCTGGAGTCCGCATTATCTTTCCGGGCGCGGTGGAGAGCCTGGAGCTTGAAGAAATTCTCGCCCATGGCCTGAAGGAGCTGATCCTCTTCAGATTTGCCGCTGCTAGTGCTGGGATCGTCAACAACCTCGAGCCCGGCAGCAGCGATGATTTCTTCGTCAAAAACTTCTCCTTCGGCTGGTGCCCCAATGCTTGCCGTCCCCGACAAGTTGACGAACAGGTTCTCGCCAACCTTGAGGTATTTGCTGGATGAGGGGCCTTCAGATGTTGACGGTTGGTCTTCAGCGACCGCCTCACCAGTGGCAGGGGGCTCCGTGGCCGGTGCAGCGCCTGGCACTCCTGCGGCAGGAATGCCGTCAGTACGGTCATCAGCCTCCCTGTCGCCCCCTTCAGTAGGTTCCTTGGCGGGTTCCTCTTGTGCAGCCTTGGCGGCCTCCCCGTCAAGAGCACCACCAGCCTCGACAGTGTCATCCTTGGTGGCCTCGCTGGCAGCGATCCTGTCTGCTTCGGTAGCGGTGTCCCTGGCGGTCTCCTCGATGACAACGTCGACGTCCATGTGTTCCGTCACAGGGAACTCTGAAGGACGAAGGAGGAGAACTGAATAAGATCAAGGTTGAAGTTTGAAGCGACTAAAGACAGAGAGATAAGGGAAAGAGTAACAAGCACTCTGAGGCAATTGATTACCTGCGTCGAGCTGTTGAGAGGTGGCCTCGCCCTTCCCGGCAACTTCGGTTGCCGGGGGAGGGTTGCCGGTGTCCATGCTTGCCGGCTCCTCCTCAGTTGAGATGGGCTCGTCGGTAGGAACTCTTGCCGGGGACGTGCTTGTTGGCGGCGTGGTCGATGAAGGTGGCACGACGAGGATGTCTTCTGACAACTCTCCTTGTTGCCGTTCTTCTCCTGCGAGCCCAAAGATATCAGCGGCAAGAATGGAAGCCTCAGCACCCGCCAGCGGAGAAAGGACAGTGAACTTACGCTGGGGGCTGTGCTGGGGGCTGCGTTGAGGACTGGGCTCTGGGCTGACGACGACGGTTTCTGGCACACTCGTGGAGCCTGCCGGGGGCTCCTCGCCCGTGGAATTCTTTGTCCTCTTCGCCATCCTCTCCAGCAAGGTTTCTGCATCACTGCAGAGACAATATGAGCAAGTCAGTAAGATCAATCCAAGATCGCAATGTAAAGGCTATGGCAAAGTACTCACTCTTCTTCTTCTGCAATGTCTGAGTGGACAGGCGCCGGGGCAGCTTCCGGTGCGGTAGTGCGAGACACCCCTGCTGCCCCAGCAGTGGCCGCTGGTGTGGGTCTCGCGCGCCGCGCAGGTTCTTGATGAGCCCCTTGTCGCGGTGCAGTCTTGCCGGCCACTTTCTTGCCGGGAGCCTCGCCGCTCGAAGAAGGCTGGCTTGCCGGGATGCCAGATGCAGCCTTCCGAAGAACACGCTTCGTCTTCTTCGGGGCTGGGAGCTCTTCTTGCGGTTTTTCTTCGGCCGTGTCCTCGTCGGACGAGCTCTCAGCGGCTGTGCTGCTCTGTTCCCCGGCAGCTTTGTCCGTCCCGGTAGGTTTTACTTCCACTACTACCTCTGCGTCGCTGGCTTCCCATTCTGTGAAGCCAACGCTGCCGGCCTCCGCGGCAAGATTTGCCTCCTCCACCCTAGTAGCAATGTAAGCTACTTCTTGGTCAGTGGTGGCTTGGATGAAATCTGCCTCTTGCCGGACGGGTCTCTCCGTCAAGTTGTCAAAAAACTTCTGTGCTTCCTCCTCGGTTGGCTCGGCCCAAGTCGCATCAAGACCGTGGGCATTGAACATCGGCATGAAGGCGATGATTGACCCCAAGGCGGAGTTGTTGCACAAAGGGACGATCCTTGCCGGCAGCCGATGCTTGTCTTCGCGCTGGAATAATTTTTGACGAAGAGCGCCAAGCTGCATAGTGGTCAGATTATTATTCAGCCCGGGGCGCAATCTCATGATATCTGCCGCGTTTCGGTATTCCCAAGCTGGCATTCCCCTGTTCTGCAAGGGAGCGATGCGGCGGCGGAGAAAGTCGAAGCCAATCATCTCCATTGTCAGCCCGGCAGCTTTCAGGCGAAGGATCCTGGTGGTGGCGATTGTGAGCCTCTCGTCCTCCGTGGCGAGATCACTCCAATCCTTGCCGCAGACCACCTTCTGTTGCCGGGGAAGACAAAACGGATGGGGATCTGCTTCCTTGATCCAGCACCATTCAGCCCGCCACTCGTCCCACTTTTTGCGGTAAACTCCTTCTGGGTATATTTCCTTATTCCAAGCCCTTGGAATCCAGGCAATAGAACCAGAGAGGGCCTCTCCTTTTTGGATGCGGGGGAAGAAGTAATGGCGAAAAAGAGTAGAGTTGGGAATCACGCCGACAAAGTTTTCACAGAGATGGGCAAAGATGGACATGCATAGTACCGCATTCGGCGTGAAATTGAGAAGGTGAAAGCCGTATGTGTACATGATATCATTGAAGAAGTCGGAAAATGGGGGATAGAGCCCGCAATAGAAATACGCAGCGAAGAAAGGGTATCTGTCCGATCCACTTTTGGAACAAGCACCTGGAATCACGTGTGTGGCGGGGTGAGCTTGCGTCTCCTTCGCCCACATGCACTGGTACCGCCCCTTCAGAGCTTCAGCATCGAGCGATGGGGGGAAGACGACACACTTCTTCCGCATCTTCACCAGTTCGCTCTCTGGGACGTCGGCTTTCGCTTCCTTGCCCTTGCCTTTGCTGGCCCTGGGTGGCATGGCGGCTGTGAGGGTGGAAGCCGGGGGTGGAGCGAGCGTGGAAGCGGCGGGCAAAAGAGGAAAAAGCTTCGCTCTGAGCTCGAGAGGAGGAAGGCGATGGCGATGGCCAGATTGAGAAGAAGAGGGGGGTAAATAGGTTTGTGCCTCTGCGGCTTCTCCTTTTTATGGGGAAGGAGCGGGGCCGCCTCTTTTATTCCCCAATGTGAATGTGCCTCCATAGGCACGTGGCAGTTGCAGCCTTGGACGCACGCTTCCCACGTCGCACGCTCGGTGCGTGTAGTGGGGGGCACAGTAAAACGAGATATTTACGAGCAGTTAATCCCCTGCCACGCGTGCCCGTGCACTGTTTGGGCCTAGCCCAACAACGCCTCGCACTCGTGTGTGGCCTAGGCCCGGGGGCTCCTATCGGTGTACTAAGTATTGGGCCACTAGTACCCCGTACTTGTGCACGGGCAGTTGTAGCCATCCTCACGGCAAGGCTTGCCGGGGAACAGTTTGAGGTCGATTCAAGCCACCAAAGAAATCATCAAGTCAGAGATCTGACGATCAGCAGATAAGAAGAGCTGGAATCCGAAGGCCAGCTTCCCCGGCAAGATCTTGCCGGGGTGGCCTACGGAGCCCGGCAAGGATTGGCGCCCAGCAAGGCTTGGCGCCTGGCAAGGTTTTGTTGCTAGCGCAGCGACAAACCCGACATTCTGGGTCCTTCTTTGGACGCGTGGTGACGCGCCAATGGAAGAGAGCTTAAGCGGTGCTGATGGGATGGCCCCTTTTCCCATCCCCGAGAAAGTGAGGACACCTAAACGGACACCTCATGGTGCATTAAATGCGTTTGTCCTAATCCGTCAGGGGTTAGGTATGATACCCTGTACCTACTTTACACCTCAATGTATGTACATTTTGCCACTGTGGTGACCCCTTGGAGCGTATAAAAGGAGGCCCAAGGCAACTGCTATAGAGGGAGGAGAACTTCTGGCCCATTCTGCATGCGTAGCTGCTCTTTGAACGTACTGTTCACAGCGAGCGCTCCTGAAGGCTGGGCTCAAGAACACTAATAAGAACACAAAGCAGGAGTAGGGTTTTACGCTGATCAGCGGCCCGAACCTGGGTAAAAACTTCCCGCGTCGATCGTTGGTTCTACTCTTTGCGTATACCTCTCCCCCCAGCCGAATCGTAAAGGGGTCCCTTGGATCCCATAGGTGTCGTACCCCGACAAGGAGGTCTTTTCAAACCTCGACCAGGACCTTTAACACCGAGGTTACCCGTCTTCAAACCGATTTGTTCAACACAAAAACCCGAGGAAAGGAACTATCGGAAGAACTGTTTTTCTCGGAATATATTTCTTACATTAAATAGTAATATAATATATCCTTTCGTTACCCTCTTGTCTCTCAATCCACACAACCTGATTTCCTTGTCACCCGAAGCACCTGGACCAATCACTTCGGCTGGTAGTACGGGACACTCTTCGGCTGTTGGCCAAGGAGGTGGAAGCCGACAGTTGGCTGACAGAGTTTGGATTTACGGATTGAGATTTGACATAACGTACTTTGATACATAAAGTTATATACAAAAACAAATTATGCATGGTCTAGTCCATCTATCAAGGTGTACATCATGCAATCCTTCTGTGAGAATCGCGCTGCAGGCATTACACTGTCGTATGCATGGCTGGTAGGGATTTCCTCCTCGTCGGGCCCCATGGGTCCCACCTCGGCTAACTCCATCATATTTAAGCCAGTGTAATGGGTCTTCACCATAGCCCAGGCCTCCCTTGCACCCTCTCGGCAGGCGGATACTTTCTAGGCTTGGAGCCGGCGTCGACCTCTTTTTAGTTGTTCGGCCAGAACCGCCATATCTTCAGGAATCTGCTCGCCCTCAGGCCATAAAGCCTGGCAGATATCCTTCATCGATTTCCGTGCACTTTCGTGCACCATGGAAAGATGATTTGATATGCCTTCAGGCATTGGACCTCGGACATCAGGTGGTAAACCAGTCAAAGAAGCTGCCACATGAGTGATGTTAGTTTAATCATCACCTCGGCTGCCCTACATACAAGATATATTATTCGAAACAGGTGACATACCAAAAATCATATCGTCAGTTTGCCGATTCTTTGCTTCTGCGGCAGCCAGCCGAGCTTTCAACCCCACAATCTCCTGGACCTATTGGGCGTTTGTAGCCCTGAGCATATTAACATTGTCCACTCTTTTACTAGCCACATGCTGGCTTGCTTGACGCTGCGACTCCGCGTATAGCAAATATTCGTGAGCTTGGTTAAGATCTCTTTCAAGATGACCTAGAGCTTCCGTTGCTACAAAGTATGTTGGCATTAGAGCCATTTCATTCCCTTCATAGCATAAATAACGGTTGGGAGAATCACTTATCGTGCCCCTCCCTGGTAAATTTCTTCACCTGCCCCACCTCGGATAAAGCAGCATCTAGCTTCCCCTCTATCTGGGTCAGTGTCGCAGACAATTGATCATTCTTACATGGAGCCTCTTGAAAGGGGGCAGTAGCCATGAGTTGTTTTTTTAAGTCTTGGCACGGTCCTAGCGACCCATCCCAAGCCTTAGGGGCTACTACCATAATGTGTAGTCCTGTTTGTCCTCAAACAAAATACACACAATGACAAAATACTAAAGAATTCAGATAAAATCTTACTTGTAGGCCCCATGACAGGACATCCACCAACTGATCGAAAGCACCTCGGGTCGCTTAGAGATAAGCGTCCACCGTGCTTAGAGCAGCGAACTCCTGATTCAAGAAGCTGGATTGCTTAGGGAAGCTTTCCATCAATGGTAATTCGCCGCACATTGGATCTCGGAGGGGCTTGCTGAGCTAGTCGCCGAATCCTCGGGTCGAGGGGCTTCAGATGTGATCCCATCGGGAGCATGAGTTTCTGCCTCCCTATGTGAGGCCGCGATTCCCGTGACTCTTGCGGTTGTTGTCGAGGGGTGTTTGCAAAATGATCGGGTAAGTTGAAAACCTGACATGTTCTAGCATTGGTAGCAATTGAAAATTACCTGGTGATTGAAGGGGTGCTTTCGCCTACTCCTATTACCTCAGCCTGAGCTTCTTGTACCTCCTGAGGGACCCTTTCCTACGGGGCCATTTCTCTGTGTGGGCGCTTGGAGCACCATCCCTTTGGAGGAGAAGTCAAAAGGCTAGGGGCTGGAGGATAGGGGCTCTCTTTCGAGTTGAGGAAGGAAGTGTTACTGATGAAGCTGGCCTCATCCCCAGCACATTAGGGGTAACGGTGACCCTTGAGCCATCAAGGCTCTCCATGAAGAACCTTTTTCCTTCATAAATAAGGGCCAGATCTTTGTTCTCATTGAATAAGGGGTCTTCTGCTCAGCAGTGTCATTTGGGCTCAGGAGCCGGGCTGCTTACACCCTCTAGCCAACGCCTCCATCTCTGCTTGAAGTACACGGAGGGTTAGACATTTAGAAAAACTTAAGGAAGAAGGGGAGATCACAAAACGAGCTTACTGTTTTAGCACGATCATAATAAGACAGCCCGTTGCAGAATTTTCATAGGGCGGAGTCCTCTGCCGACCCCTGATAGATTTAGGCCAATGTTGTCCCAAAGGCCAATTCGTCATAGAAGCTCTCCCGAATGGTTCTTGAAGAATCATCCGTCCCATTCTACTTGTAAAATAGGTGAGGGCGTTGCCGAAGTGGTTGGACTCTTCAGTCTATCGTCTTGGCCATTATATCAATAATGGTAAGGCCGGTACACGTTAGCTGCGTCACTCGAGCCGCCAGTTCAATTACTTCAGCACTTTTTTCATAGGCCGGGCTCTTGGGCCTCTAGTTGTATCGCCTCTTCGAGAGCTCCATACAGAATAAGGGAAGTCCTGGCCGGGCTGGCTCCCAGAGAGGAACGTCATCAATATAAAACCATTCAGTGGGCTAGTTGTCGGTATCCTCCCGAGGTGAGCCTGGCGAGTAGTCTGTCCCTTTGATGCGGCAGACTTCGGCTACCCCGACCTCATACAACTTTTCAGCTAGAGAATAGGGCATTATGCAAAAATACCTCCATCATAGCTCAATGTGCGCCTCGCATCTAAGGTGCATCTCACAAATGGCGATGTACCCTGCAATATGAAGGATAGTGTTGGGGGTGAGGTGATGAAGTTGTAGCCCATAAAACTCCAGTAGACCCCGGAGAAAGGGTGGATAGGAAATCCTAATCCACGCAGAAGGAAAGAAACGAAACATACCCGTTCGCCCTCCCGAGGGGACGGGTGATTATCTGTGTGCACTTGGCCGTCCGTGGATATCAATCCTGCACGGGTCTTGATCAGATGTGAATCCGGCAAATAACCCTGCTTGGATAAATGCTCCAGATGAAGGTGTGAGACTACACAGCTGCCCCAATCGCCTCTAACAGGGCCGTGAGGGCGCCTAGAGGAGCATGCATCACTCGCCATGAGAAGCTTCAGAGGATGGACTCGGGAGTAGGGGACACTTGTGTGTTTCGTTTGGCAAGGAGGGATTGGATCGATGGAGTAGAACAATGTGAGCAACTCATGAATATAAAGGGGAAGAGACTGATGCTTCGATGTTCTGCCATAAAGCGGTTCGCTTCCCCATAAAGGTACGGTCGCCAAGGTAAGGGATTGGAGCTGCGTGTGGCGGGTTCGGGTCCACCTAGCGGGGCCGTTTGTATTCAAAGACTCCTTATAGGGGAACTCGCCTGTCAAGCCGAATATTTCGGATCCGAAGTCGCATAAGAATTGTCTTCAGCATCGAAGACCTATTCAGAGGCTACTAATGGTGTCTTGGATAAGGGGGTACTAACCCAACCAGCCCATTCTCCTCGGGCTGGGTTGGCAAGCCACCATTCATGATCAAGATGGACTCCGAAGGCCGTATGTGGGAGACGTGATCAAGACTGCCTCCCCCGAAGACTTGACGTATACTCCAAGATCTCTGCCACCGCCTAGCTCATAGTTACCGACCTTGTAACCTTCCTGTCGTGTATATAAGCCATAGGGTTTAGCCCGTGGAGGGGACATCAACAAAAAATCATTCACCAAGTCCCTAGAGTTAGACCACACATTAGGATCTCGAGGTAGATCAACTCTGTACTTGATACTTTTCCATTGATATAAACAAGAGCAGGACGTAGGGTTTTACCTCCATCAAGAGGGCCCGAACCTAGGTAAACATCGTCTCCTTCATCCCTGTTACACTTGATCCGAGATCCATAGCTCGGGACCCCTACCCCGAGGTCCGCCGGTTTTGACACCGACACTTAACAAGTAAAACTGGCAGTTTTTAAAATTCTTCAAGTTAAGGTTGAGTTTTGCACATGTTAATAGGCATGCAATACATTTCCTATAAGCATGACAAGAGTATAGGCAGCGGAAAGTGTAAAGCATGCAATTGCAAGAATGTAAAGGGGATGAGGATTGGAGTGTGCAAATGCAATGGAAATGCAGAGATTTTTGTCGTGGTTCCGATAGGTGGTGCGATCGTACATCCATGTTGATGGAGACTTCAACCCACGAAGGGTAAGGGTTGCACAAGTCCACGGAGGGCTCCACTCACAAAGGGTCCACAAAGAAGCAACCTTTTCTATCCCACCATGGCCGTCGCCCACGAAGGACTTGCCTCACTCGGGTAGATCTTCATGAAGTTGGCGATCTCCTTGCCTTTACAAACTTCTTGGTTCAACTCCACATCATGTCGGAGGCTCCCAAGCGACACCTAACCAATCTAGGAGACACCACTCCCCAAAAGGTAATAGACGGTGTGTTGATAATGAACTCCTTGCTCCTATGCTTCAAATGATAGTCTCCCCAACACTCAACTCTCTCTCTCTCTCACAGAATTGGCTATGGTGGAAGAAGCATTTGAGTTGAAAGCAACTTGGGGAAGGCTAGAAATCAAGATTCAAATGGTAGGAATGGAATCTCTTGATCTCACAACATGAGTAGGTAGTTCTCTGTCTGAAAATGAGTAGTGGAAGTGTTGGCACGTTCTTATGGCTCTCTTACTGAGTAAGAGGGGGTGGAGGGGTATAAATAGCCTCCACACGAAATCCAACTGTTACACACTTTTGACCAAACTCGGTGGCACCGATCAGAAATCTCAGTGGCACTGACTTGTGTAAAAGATATGAGCATTCAAGTTCTTGGTGGGACCAGCTGGAACAACTCGGATGAACCGATGTGCAATGGTTAGGGCAAGCATCGTTTTGGTGGCATCGATTGCACCAACTCGGTAGGAGCGAAGTGAAGCAATAAAGCAACTGAAAGGTTGGCACGCCGACTCGGTGGGACCTATTGCAAAACTCGGTGAGACCGAAATATTGCAACAAGGTATAGAAGGTTGCCAAGATGTCTCGACGGGACCGATTGCAAAACTCGATGAGACCGAAATAATTGCAACTGGTTACAGAAGGTTGGGCAGGCAAAACCGGTGGGACCGAGAACCATATTGGTGGATCCGATTTGTTAGGGTTTGGCTATGGCAGTGTCCAGATGAACTCGGTGACTCCGGATAGGAAAATTTTGGAGGGGCCGAGTTGGAATGTAGGGTTTGGACATATTTGGATACAGAATGTGGTTGATGGTTTTGGAGCAATATCACTAAGCACTTGAGTAAATAGATCATTAAGCAACACCTCATCCCCATTTAATAGTATTGGCTTTCCCATGGACTCAATGTGATCTCGGATCACTTAACCAAAAATGTAGAGTCTTGAGATTTTGCCAATCCATGTCCTTAGCATTTTGAAGGGGGCCACGTCCTTTTGTCCTTGCCATGCCAGTGTTGAAATTTTCTGAAATATACTAGATAAAACTATTAGTCCAACAAAAGATATGTTGAAATTAATTACCAAAATCACCAAGGGAGCACTTGTGCTTTCACACTCTCTGCTGTGAAGACCTTGTTTTCACTCCAGATTTTTCCATAACTGACTCAAATGGCTAATGCACAGGAATAGTAGTTTAATATACAAAGATTGTGGACAAATGGAATACGTAATGAAAAACAAGATGGCATGAGATAATTCATATATATGATGCCTGACTACACAGGATGCGTTGCATAATTCACATATATAATAACTGGCTAAAAAATATGGCATTGCATAATTCACATATCTGATATAGAAACTAAACAGGAGGCACTCACACAAAGCATGTCTAATCTAAGCAGACAGCATAGCAATGCAAGACAACACATGCATGGTATGAGCAATATAACCCTGCCAAGTTAGAACATACACCTCGGGGGAGGGGAGGGGGGAATACGACTGATCATCTATCTCTGAATCATCCTCTGAGGAGCTATCTGTAACCAGCAAGAAATCTGCATTGATAGGTAGCACTGACTACTCAGAAGAACTTGTTTTCACTCCAGATTTTTCCATCACCGACTCAAATGGCTGATGCACAGGAAGAGTAGATGAATGTACAAACAGTATCCACAAATGGAATACATGATGAAAAAAATAGTATGGCACGAGACAGTTCACATATACGATGACTGGCTAAACAGGATGGCATTGCATGATTCACATATATGATGCCTGGCTAAACAAGATGGCATTGCATAATTCACATATATGATATAGAAACCAAACATGTGGCATTAACACAAAGCAAATCTAAACTAAGATGATGACATATAAGGTGTAGAAAGTAAGCAATGTGAGGCGCCATATGCATGATATGACTAACATCAGCATGCCAGGTTAGAGCAAACACCTTAGGGGGTAAATAGGAGTGGTTGGCTCCCTCTGAATCCTCCTCTGAACACTTATATTCCTCTAGAATACAATCTTGAACGGGGGGAGGGGGCCCCCACTGCACCCACCATGGAGCGGCGTCTGCATGACATTATATTCCCACGCAACGGTCTTCTCTTTTTCTCCACATGTTCAGTACGATTGTGTACAATAACTGACATGCATAATAAAAAAACATAGTTAGATTATGTAAGGCCTAAGGGGTGCATGCACAAATCAAGACTGATTGTAGCAATGAGTGGATAGATCCAAAACTGATGATAGCAGGCAGATAATAGCTTTAGTTAAAAAAGACAGACGATGGCTCCTTGGTTGTTTGTTGCCCACCCAACATGAACCACATAGAAGACGCGAGATGAACCAAATAGTAGATAGAGATACTATTTGTTGATACATTGATATGTTCCCCACAAACATTTTAAAACTCATGTTTGAAAATTATTTTGGACCTGACACGGAGTCTAAGAGGTGAACATGACGATAAAGTAGCAGATAATAATAATCGATGTATAACATAATAAGTAGACTCGAAAGAGTGTGACCTCTCTTCTGGAACTGTGTAGTCCTCAAGTTCATCTACCCAGTCGATGATGGTAATGCAGTTGGAGTGGCTGCCGACAACAAGGAAGATGATCTGAGGCGGCGAAAGAAGGTGTGCAAGGGGGATCTCTGTCGGGGTACGACACCTATGGGATCCCGAGAGGTACGACACCTATGGGATCCCGAGAGACCCCTTTACGATTCGGCGGGGGGAGAGGTATACGCAAAGAGCAGAACCAGTGATCGACGCGGGAAGCTTTTACCCAGGTTCAGGCCGCTAATCAGCGTAAAACCCTACTCCTGCTTTTTGTTCTTATTAATGTTCTTGAGCCCAGCCTTCAGGAGCGCTCACTATGAACAGTACGTTCAAAGAGCAGCTACGCATGCAGAATGGGCCAGAAGTCCTCCTCCTTTGTAGCAGTTGCCTTGGGCCTCCTTTTATATGCTCAAAGGGGTCACCACAGTGGCAAAATGTACATACATTGAGGTGTAAAGTAGCTACAGGGTATCATACCTAACCCCTGATGGGTTAGGACAAACGCATTTAATGCACCGTGAGGTGTCCGTTTAGGTGTCCTCACTTTCTTGGGGATGGAAAAAGGGGCCATCCCATCAGCACCGCTTAAGCTCTCCTCCACTGGCGCGTTGCCACGCATCCAGAGAAGGACCTAGGATGTCAGGTTTGTCGCTATGCTGGAGTAGTGGCAAAGTGACAAAACCTTGTCGGGCGCCGAAGCTTGCCGGGCACCAAACCTTGCCGGGCGCCAATCCTTGCCGGATGCCTAGCCTTGCCGGGCTCCAAGCCTTGCCGGGCGCCAAGCCTTGCCGGGCTCCGCAGGCCATCCCAGCAAGGATCTTGCCGGGGAAGCTGTCCTTCGGATTCCAGCTCTGCTTATCTGTTGATCCCCAGATCTCTGACTTGATGATTTCTTTGGTGGCTTGAATCGACCTCGAACTGTTCCCGGCAAGCCTTGCTGCGAGGATAGCTACAACTGCCCGTGCACAAGTACGGGGTACTAGTGGCCCAATACTTAGTACACTGACAGGAGCCCCCAGGCCTAGGCCATACACGAGTGCGAGGCGTTGTTGGGCTAGGCCCAAACAGTGCACGGGCACGCGTGGCAGGGGATTAACTGCTCGTAAATATCTCGTTTTACTGTGCCCCCCACTACACGCACCGAGCGTGCGACGTGGGAAGCGTGCCTGAAAGGCTGCAACTGCCTCGCGCCAATAGAGGCGCATTCATATTGGGGAATAAAAGAGGCGGCCCCGCTCCTTCCCCATAAAAAGGAGAAGCCGCAGAGGCACAAGCCTATTTACCCCCCGCTTCTTCTCAATCTGGTCATCGCCATCGCCTTCCTCTTCTCGAGCTCAGGACGAAGCTTTTTCCTCTTCCGCACGCCGCTTCCACGCTCGCTCCACCCCCGGCTTCCGCCCTCACAGCCGCCATGCCGCCCAAGGCCAGCAAAGGCAAGGGCAAGGAAGCGAAAGCCGACGTCCCGGAGAGCGAACTGGCGAAGATGCGGAAGAGGCTTGTCGTCTTCCCCCCATCGCTCGATGCTGAAGCTCTGAAGGGGCGGTACTAGTGCATGTGGACGAAGGAGACGCAAGCTCACCCCGCCACACGCGTAATCCCAGGTGCTTGTTCCAAAGGTGGATCGGACATATACCCTTTCTTCACTACGTATTTCTATTGCGGGCTCTGCCCCCCCTTTTCCGACTTCTTCAATGATATCATGTACACATACGGCTTTCGTCTTCTTGATTTCACGCCGAATGCGGTACTTTGCATGTCCATCTTTGCCCATCTCTGTGAAAACTTTGTCGGCGTGATTCCCAATTCTGCTGTTTTTCGCCATTACTTCTTCCCTCGCATCCAAAAAGGAGAGGCCCTCTCTGGTTCTATTGCCTGGATTCCAAGGGCTTGGAATAAGGAAATATAACCAGAAGGAGTTTACCGCGAAAAGTGGGACGAGTGGCGGGCTGAATGGTGCTGGATCCAGGAAGCAGATCCCCATCCGTTTTGTCTTCCCCGGCAACAGAAGGTGGTCTGCGGCAAGGACTGGAGCGATCTCACCGCGGAGGACGAGAGGCTCACAATCGCCACCACTAGGATCCTTCGCCTGAAGGCTGCCGGGCTGACGATGGAGATGATTGGCTTCGACTTTCTCCACCGCCGCATCGCCCCTTTGCAGAACAGGGGAAGGCTAGCTTGGGAATACAGAAACGCGGCAGATGTCATGAGATTGCGCCGCGGGCTGAACAACAATCTGACCACTATGCAGCTTGGCGCTCTCCGTCAAAAATTATTCTAGCGCGAAGACAAGCACCGGCTGCCGGCAAGGATCGTCCCCTTGTGCAACAATTCTGCCTTGGGATCAATCATCGCCTTCATGCCAATGTTCAACACCCAGTCTTGACCCGACCTGGGCCGAGCCAAGCAAGGAGGAAGCGCAGAAGTTTTTTGACAACCTGACGGAGAGACCTGTCCGGCAAGAGTCAGATTTCATCCGAGCCACCACTGACCAAGAAGTAGCTTACATTGCTACTAGGGTGGAGGAGGCAAATCTTGCCGCGGAGGACGGCAGCGTCGGCTTCACAGAATGGGAAGCCAGCGATGCAGAAGTAGTAGTGGAGGTAAAACCTGCCGGGGAGGACAAAGCTGCCGGGGAACAGAGCAGCGCAGCCGCCGAGAGCTCGTCCGGCGAGGACACGGCCGAAGAAGAAATACAAGAATAGCTCCCAGCCCCGAAGAAGACGAAGCGTGTTCTTCGGAAGGCTGCATCTGGCATCCCGGCAAGCCAGCCTTCTTCGAGCGGCGAGGCTCCAGGCAAGAAAGTGGCCGGCAAGACTGGACCGCGGCAGGGGGCTCATCAACAGCCTGCGCGGCGCGCGAGACCCACACCAGCGGCCACTGCTGGGGCGGCAGGGGGGTCTCGTACTACCGCACCGGAAGCTGCCCCGGCGCCTGCCACAGCCAAGTGGCCTAGGACCCCTCCTCCGCCTCCCCACTCAGACATTGCAGCGGAGGTCGATTTTGACATCTTCGGCTTTAGTCCGGAGCGAGAGGAAGAAGAGTGAGTACTTTGCCACAACTTTTATATTTCAACCTTGGATCGATCTTACTAACTTGCTCATATTGTCTCTGCAGTGATGCAGAAACCTTGCTGGAGAGGATGGCGAAGAGGTCAAAGTCTTCCACGGGCGACGAGCCCCCGGCAGACTCCACGAGCGTGCCAGAAACCTTCGTCGTCAGCCCGGGGCCCAGTCCTCAACGCAGCCCCCAGCATAGCCCCCAGCGTAAGTTCACTGTTCTTTTTCCGCTGGCGGGTGCCGAGGCTTCCATTCTTGCCGCTGATATCTTTGGGCTCGCAGGAGAAGAACGGCAACAAGGAGAGATGTCGGAAGATATTCCCGTCGTGCCACCTCCATCGACCATGCCGCCCACAAGCATGTCCCCGGCAAGAGATCCTACCGACGAGCCCATCCTAATTAAGGAGGAGCCGGCAGGCACGGACTGCGGCAACCCATCCCCGGCAACCGGAGTTGCCGGGAGGGGCGAGGCCACCTCCCAACAGCTCGACGCAGGTAATCGATTGCCTCAGAGTGCTTGTTGCTTTTTCCCTTATCTCTCTGCCTTTTAGTCGCTTCAAACTTTAATCTTGATCTTATTTTGTTTTCCTCCTTCGTCCTTCAGAGTTCCCCGTGATGTAACGCATGGACGTCGACGTTGTCATCGAGGAGACCGCCAGGGACGCCGCTGCTGAAGCAGACAGGATCGCTGCCAGCGAGGCCGCCAAGGATGACACTGTCGAGGCTGGTGGTGCTCTTGACGAGGAGGCCGCCAAGACTGCACAAGAGGAACCCGCCAAGGAACCTACTGAAGGGGGTGACGGGGAGGCTGATGACTGCACTGACGGCATTCCTGCCGCAGGAGCGCCAGGCCCTGCACCGGCCACAGAGCCCCCTGCCACTGGTGAGGCAGTCACTGAAGACCAGCCATCAACATCTGAGGGCCCCTCTTCCAGCAAATACCTCAAGGTTGGCGATAACCTGTTCGTTAACTTGCCGGGGACGGCAAGCATTGGTGCTCCAGTTGAAGGAGAAGTTTTTGACGAAGAAATCATCGCTGCTGCCGGGCTCGAGGTTGTTGACGATCCCAGCGCAAGCAGCGGCAAATCTGAAGAGGATCAGCTCCTTCAGGCCATGGGCGAGACCTTTCGCAAGCTCCAGGCTCTCCACCCTACCCGGAAAGACAAGGCGGACTCCATAATGGCAGTTGTCGAGGTGGCCGAAGCAGATTTTCAAAGGCGCGTCGAACAAATGCAAGTCTAGCACGCCGTAGCCCTCCAAGAGTTGGTTGCCGGCCGGGAACAAGTGAGCCAGCAGTGGACTGAGATCCTCTTGAAGCAATCTGATATGGAGAAGGCACATTATGAAGCTACCCAAAGGATTGTCGCCGAAGATGCCCTCCTGACGGGGCGCCGCGTTGCTCTTGATGCTTATGAGGAAGATCTCACCGCACGTGAGCAAGCGCTCGCCGCCAAGCTTCGCAGCAAAGATGAAGATATCGAGAATCTTGTCGCACGGCGGACCCAGGAGCTGGAGCAAAAACATAAGGAGGCACTCGAAGCTCTGACTGCAAGTCACGCCGGCAAGCTCAAGGAGGCTGTCGATGCTGCCGAAGCTGCAGAGGCCGCCAAGAACGAGCTGAGCGACAAGGTGAAGAAGCTGGAAACAGATCTCGAAGAGCACGGCAAGGAGCTCTCGACGCTCAAGGGTGACAGGGAAAAAACCCTCCACTCCTTGGCGGAGATGCAAGTTGCCCTGTCCACCAAAACCAAGCAGCTCTCCTCTGCGGCTGATAACATTGCGGTTCTGGAGCTGAAGCTGACCACGCTGCAGAAGTCTCTCGAGGCCGGCAGGGCCTGTGAGAAGGCTCTACTCAAGGATCTCCAAGGAGAGAGAAACCTGCTCAAGAGCGCCGCCACCGCCCAAGCTGATTATGAAAATGGAGTGGAGATCTGGACAGGACGTCTCATCGCCACCGCGGAGAAGCTTACGGCAGAACTGTCAACCATGAGGCGCTTGAAGAGTGCATCGCGCCTATCCTTGAGAAGGTTGACTCCATCAAAAGGATTGAAGGCCAGCGCAGGGATTGAGTGCTCCCCCTTTTCTTGCCGTCGTCATTCCAAGTAAAAGACAATTAAGTATCAAGTTAGAATTGTGGCAACTCATGAATGTAATATAACTCGCCTATGTTTAGGTTCATGCTTGCTATTTTCCTTGTCTGATTCCCTTATGTATGGAGTTCACCCTACGCTTACTGAAAAACTTGCCGGCGCGCAACCTGCCGCGAGCGCTGGGTGCGGGACTTCAGCAGCCTGCTGGAGGCGCAGCGGCCGGCAAGACTCCTTGGTGTTCTCAGTGCAGCCACTTAAATTGTTGAGCGGGCTCGAAACGAAATAAGGGCGCGACCGATTACAACAAGGGTTCCTTCGCGTGCAGATTTTCCATACAAGAGTCGGAATCGTCCAAGGAAACAACTTTGTAATAAAAGAAAAACTTGCTCTGAGTTTTTAGGACTTAGCTTTCTGTCTTTGTCCTTCCTCCGGCAAGCGTCGATTCCGAAGGTCGCCAACTGGTACTCATGTCTCCCTTCCCCCCCGGCAAATGTGCACACGAGGAAGCCTTCTGTCTTTTAAAAAGAAAGAAGAGAAAATAAAGACATGAAACCTTGGCGGTTCGTTAGAACTTACCGGGAGTAGGTGTCATACAACATCTTAGACAAACATGCATATATAAATATGAACATGGGAATCAATAAGGGAATGTACAACACTTAAATTTATTCATGTGCGCTCAGGGTCTGCGCCTGGCTTTGTACAAAGGATCACATGCCTTGCCGGCAAGACTTGTACAAAAGGGTGGTTGCTGGGAGCCCCCGGCAATCGCGCCTTATGGGTAGAACTTGTGAAGATGTTCGATATTCCAGGAATTGCTCACTGCAACGCCATCTTCGGTCTCCAGGCGGACAGCGCCGGGCCTGGTGACTCATACTACCCGATAAGGGCCTTACCACTTTGGCGTCAACTTGTTTGAATTCTTGGCGGACTGAATCCACCGAAGAACAAGGTCGCCTTCCTCAAGGCTTCGGGCATGAATTTTGCGGCTATGGTAGCGGCGCAAAGCTTGCTGGTAGCGTGCAGCTCGCACAGCAGCCTGAAGACGATTCTCCTCAAGGAGCACAGCGTCATCTTGCCGCAGTTGCTCTTGCTCAAGCTCATCATAAGCGAGCACTCGAGGTGATCCGTATATGAGTTCCGTGGGGAGAACTGCTTCCACTCCGTAGACCAGAGCGAATGGTGTCTGGCTGGTGGCTCGATTTGGTGTCGTTCTGATTGACCAAAGAACCGTCGGCAACTCATCAATCTAGCGTCTTCCACACTTTTTCAGTCTGTCAAAGGTTCTGGTCCTGAGACCGCGCAGCACTTCAGCATTGACTCTCTCCGCTTGGCCGTTGCTTCTCGGGTGAGCAACAGAGGCAAAACAAATCTTGCCGCCAAGGCCTTGGACATACTGCATGAAGGTGCGACTTGTGAACTGCGTGCCGTTGTCGGTGATGATCCTGTTGGGCACACCGAAACGGCAAACAATTCCCTTAAAGAACTTGACGGCTGATTGTGCTGTCACCTTCCTCACTGCTTCCACCTCCGGCCACTTTGTGAACTTGTCGATAGCAACGTACAAGTACTCAAAGCCCCCGGTAGCACGGGGGAAAGGGCCCAGTATGTCGAGCCCCCAGACCAAAAATGGCCAGGAGAGAGGGATTGTCTGAAGAGCTTGAGCTGGTTGATGTGATTTCTTCGAATGAAACTGGCACGCTTCACACTTGGTGACTAGTGCAGTTGCATCCTGGAGAGCGGTGGGCCAAAAGAAACCTTGCCGGAATGCTTTCCCGGCAAGCGCTCTTGACCCTATGTGAGAGCCACATATGCCTCCATGTATCTCTGCCAACAGCTCTAGTCCATCCTCCCGAGGGATACACTTCAATTTCACACCGTTTGGTCTCTTTCTGTACAGGACGTCATCGACGAACTTGTACATAACAGACCGACGGGCTACTCTCTCTGCTTCTTCCTATTCCTCAGGGAGTTCTCCTGTCTGATGGAAATGGACAATGTGCTGCGCCCATGCTGGAGCCTGAGGCTCGACAGCTAGGACTAAAGGCATCTCCTCTACCGGGGGAACGTTTGTCTCGACAGCAAGGGCCTGAGGCCCTGCCAGAGCCTGTTGTCCCCCGGCAGGCATGTCGATCCCGGCAACTTCCTTGCCGGCGGCTCCGGCGAGCTCTGCCGGGAAGTACTGGCCAGAGTTCAACTTTCTTCTCTTTTCTTGCCGCATCGATGGCGCCACGGATGGTTGAGTCAATTGGAGCACAAAAGTTCCTGGATCCACAGGCAACTTGAGGGCAGCACGCTTCGACAGGTCGTCAGCAACACTGTTCTCGGCACGGGGAACGTGCTCCATTTGCAGACCGTCAAAGCGCTCTTCCATTTTCCTCACTTCATCCACGTAGGCTTGCATCAATGGACTTTGATAACTCTTGTTAACTTGCCTAACGACAAGCTGTGAATCGCCTTTGATGACGATTTTTTTGATACCAAGGTCTGCCGCGATCCTGAGACCGGCAAGCAAACTTTCGTATTCTGCAGTGTTGTTGGTCGAACTCTCCCAGGGAAAGTGCATTTGGACTACATACTTGAGGTGCTCTCCGGTGGGTGCGACAAGCAGCACGCCAGCACCGGCACCTTGCAACGAGAAAGCCCCATCAAAGTACATAACCCATTGCTGATCGATTTCCTTGCCGGGAAGAGTTGTTTCCTGAACCTCTTCGTCTGACGTTGGGGTCCATTCTCTAATGAACTCCGCCAAGGTCCTGCTCTGAATTATCGAAGTGCTTTCAAACTTAAGGCCAAAGCTGGACAACTCCAATGCCGACTCGACGATCCTGCCGGTTGCTTCTGGATTTTGGAAAATCCGTTGCAACGGAAAGCGAGTGACGACGGTGATTTCATGTGCTTGAAAGTAATGGCGCAGCTTCCTCGAGGCCATAAGAAGGCCGAAAAGCAACTTCTGCACACCAGAATACCTTGACCTAGCTCCTTGTAAAAGAGAGCTAACAAAATAGACTGGGCACTGCCCCACCTTCTTCTTCTGCATGGGTTCTTCTGTTTGCGCAGATCCTGTCTTGCCAGGATCAACCCTTGCTGGGGAAGATCTTGCCGCATCATCTGGCGGTCCTGCCGCTGGTGTTGCTTCCTCATCAGCTTCTCTCTACGCCACTAGCGCAGCACTAACCACTTGATTTGTTGCTGCCAGATACAGCAGCAACGGCTCTTGTGGTTTAGGCGCGACTAGCGTAGGTGGAGAGGCAAGGTATTTCTTCAAATCTTGCAGCGCAGCCTCCGCCTCCGGAGTCCATTTCATTGGACCTGCCTTCTTCAAAATTTTGAAGAAGGGCAGGGCGCGCACAACAGATTTGGAAATAAACCTGCTTAGAGCAGCAACACAGCCGGCAAGACGACGCACATCTTTGATGCGTCTCGGCGCTTCAATTTGCTCAATAGCTTTGATCTTGTCGGGGTTCGCTTCGATTCCCCGGCAAGATACAAAGAATCCGAGGAGCTTGCTGGAAGGAACACCGAACACGCACTTCTCAGGATTGAGCTTCAAGTTGATCTTGCGCAGATTCACAAATGTTTCTTCTAAATCTTGGATGAGTGTCGCTTTGTCTTTGGTTTTGACCACTATGTCATCTATATACGCCTCCATATTTCTATGGAGTTGAGGCTCAAAACCAATTTGGATTGCTCTGGCAAATGTCGAACCGGCACTTTTCAACCCGAAAGGCATTCGTATGAAACAATACGTACCACATGGGGTGATAAATGCGGTCTTCTCTTCGTCTTCTTTTGCCATAAAAATCTGATGATACCCTGAATAGGCATCAAGGAAGGACAGGAGATCACAACCAGCGGTGGCATCCACAATCTGGTCGATGGGCGGCAAGGGAAAGGGATCTTTTGGACAGGCTTTATTGATATCTGTATAATCGATACAAAGCCTCCATTTCCCATTCGCTTTCCGCACTACAACCGGATTGGCCAACCAGGTTGGATGAAGCACTCCTTTGACCAGTCCTGCCGCCTCCAGCTTTCTGATTTCTTCGGCAATGAATTCCTTCCGCTCCAAGGCTTGCTTCCTTACCCTTTCCTTGACGGGCCGCGCATGAGGACAAACAGCAAGGTGGTGCTCAATTACCTTCCTGGGAACACCGGGGATGTCAGACGGTTGCCATGCAAACACGTCGACATTCGCCCGCAGGAAAGCAACGAGCGCGCTTTCCTATTTGTCATCTAGGGTGGAACTTATGGTGAAAGTTCCCCCCGTTCTGTCCTCTCTGACAGGCACCTTCTTGGCCTCTGGCGGAGCAGCCTTGGATTTCTTATTCTTGCCGGTGGAACTCTCTGGTGCATCCTCGACGGAAGAGTAGCACTCCGAGGAGGTGCGCTTGCCGGAGTTCGCGCCAAGGTTCTTGCCGGTCTTCTTCTTCCCCCCGGGAGTTCCAGTGGCAGGAGCAGGTGCTGCAACTGCTTCCCAGTAAAGTTGGTCGGCACAGATGAGCTCATCCTTCTTATCAGAATGGATAGTGATGACGCCCAACGGCCCAGGCATCTTCAGAACGTTGTACGCGTAGTGTGATGCTGCCATGAACTTAGCCAGCGCTGGCCGACCAAGGATCCCATTATATGACATGGGGATCTTGGCGACATCAAACACCACCTTCTTAGTCTTGAAGTTGAGCTCGCTACCAAATGTTACTAGTAGCATGATTTTGCCCTTAGGCTAGGTTCTTCCCGGATTGACCCCTTGAAACGTACCCGTTTCTTCAAGGTCCTCGTCGGGAATCTGGAGCTTTTTGAGCACATCCGGTGAGATTAAGTTCAGGTCGGCCCCACCGTCAACTAACATTTTTGTCACCTTGAGGTTGCGAATCGTTGGCGAGACCAACAATGGCAAGCACCCGACCGCAGTTGTGCGATCAGGGTGATCCTCGGCGTCGAAAATGATAGGCGTGCTGGACCACTTCAGGGGCCTACATGCATCTTGAGATGGCTCTGCTGCATTGACTTCCCGCACCCACTGTTTGAGTTGGTGGTGGGAAGAATGCAGCGAGGCACCCCCATCGATACACATGGCCTCCGTAGCCTTCTGGAATTCTTGCTCACTGGATTCATCATCTTCCTCATCATCATCATCTTCTTTGTCTCGGCCCCGAGCGGGCCTATCCTTTTGTTGCTTGGCCTTGCCGCGGCGCCCCCCTCGGCCACCGCGCTTCTTGCTGGATCCATCAGCACCATCTTGGGCCTTCTCCTTATCTCGCCTCTCATATTCGGCCCTCTGCTTCTTGGCAAGCTGCTCAACTTGCCGGCAGTTCTGGAGATCATGGACCTTGGTGCGGTGGATCTTGCAATACTGCTTGCCAGAGTTCTCCGACTTGTCGGCAGCCGCCAAGGCCTGATAGGAAGGGCACCCGGCAAGATCCTTGCCGGGGTCACCAACCTTGGCCTTGTTGGCGGCGCCGGGGTTGTCGAATTCCTCGACAGCAAGCACGGCCCTGCCTCCGCGTTTCCTGTTCCGCCGCCGGCCTTTCCTTGACGGGGCCGCGGCGTCTTCATCTTCCGATTCGCCCCCCGCGCCAACAGCCTCGCCAGGGAGTTTCCTCCCCTCTTCAGCTCGAGCGCACTTGTCGGCCAAAGCGTAAAGCTCGGCAATACTCCTGACTTTGTTCATTGCCAGCTCTTCCCGCATTTTGCGGTTACGCACGTTCTGGTGAAATGCGCTAACGACAGCGGCAGGGTGAACGTCAGGAATATTGTACTGCACCCGGCTAAATCTCTGGATAAACTTGCGCAGGGACTCGCCCTCCTTCTGAGGGATGATATGTAAATCACTCTCTTGGCCAGGAGCTTGGTGGCCTCCAACAAAGGCGCCAACAAACTGATGGCACAAATCTGACCAGGAAGAAATAGAATTCTCCGGCAGATGCATCAACCACGACCTGACGTTGGGTTTGAGCACCAACGGGAAGTAGTTGGCAAGTATCTTGTCATCTCGGCCCCCGGCAGCCTGCACCGCAATGGTGTAGATGCTCAGGAACTCCGAGGGATGGGTCTTACCGTCATATTTCTCCGGGACCTCCGACTTGAAGGTTCGGGAATTGGGCCACCGGACTTGCCGCAGCTCATGGGTAAACGCCGGAGTCCCTACCTCATAAGGCAAGTATCCTACGTCCCCTGGCGCAGGCTCGTCGACAGCCGGCCCTGCGCGCTTATCAGACTGATAGCGTGCTTCCCGTCGCTGCTAGATGGTAGTTCGAGCGTCCTCCTTGCCTCGTTCCTGGAGAACTTGACGCTGATCGCGGCGCATCCGTGGATTGGATGACGCTGTGGAAACTTCTTCACGGCTGTCGACTTGCTGGGTTGTCGGCCACCGCTGCTGCCGCGGAGGGGAGTGCACTGTGGTTGCACCACCTCCGGTTTTCTCCACATCGGCTCGCGCCGGATCGATGGGCCTCCGCTGCGAGGGCCCTGCCTCTTGCGGGTCATCTTTGTTGGCGAAGCTAATAAGGCTCTGGATAGTAGCTCGCCACTACTCCATCTTCTCCGGGGCAGGAGGAAAATCGAGGAGCAGCTGCGCACGTGCCAAAGCTTCCGCTGGCATAGGCGGCGGCGACAGGTGCGAGGTACGTGAGGTGATCTGACTCCTAACCATGTTAGAAGGAGCACCACCACGGTCACGCGACCGCGCGCCACCTTTGCCAGCAGCTCGGTGTGCATGCTGGTCCCGCGCATCTCGGGATAGATGCACGGAAATCTTTTCATGGGGACGCCCTGAACCACCAGCGCCATGACGTCGCTCATCATGCACGACCTGGGTAGGTCGTGATGCTTGCGCCAGCGCGGGAGCTCCAGCAGGCGCCCTCCGATCTCTGGAGTTCGTTGTGCCACCCGTAGGCAACACAGCGCCGTCTCTTGATCCAGCGGCGTGCAGGTTACCACTGCCACTGCGAACGATGCCGCTCGCCTAGCTCGGATCATCAGAACGCCGCGGGGGTTCTAATCCTCTTCCTTCTGCACCCACGCCGTCGCCCGTACGCGAAGGCGTAGGCAAAACGGACGTGGATGGTTGCGCTGTCACAGCGCTCTTCTTCTTGGGCGGCATGATGATGAAGAAACTAAGGCGCCGATCACTAGATCAGGTTCACACAACCTTCAATCCCCCTACCTGGCGCGTCAAAGATGTCGGGGTACGACACCTATGGGATCCCGAGAGACCCCTTTACGATTCGGCGGGGGGAGAGGTATACGCAAAGAGCAGAACCAGTGATCGACGCGGGAAGCTTTTACCCAGGTTCGGGCCGCTAATCAGCGTAAAACCCTACTCCTGCTTTTTGTTCTTATTAATGTTCTTGAGCCCAGCCTTCAGGAGCGCTCACTATGAACAGTATGTTCAAAGAGCAGCTACGCATGCAGAATGGGCCAGAAGTCCTCCTCCTCTGTAGCAGTTGCCTTGGGCCTCCTTTTATATGCTCAAAGGGGTCACCACAGTGGCAAAATGTACATACATTGAGGTGTAAAGTAGCTGCAGGGTATCATACCTAACCCCTAACGGGTTAGGACAAACGCATTTAATGCACCGTGAGGTGTCCGTTTAGGTGTCCTCACTTTCTTGGGGATGGAAAAAGGGGCCATCCCATCAGCACCGCTTAAGCTCTCCTCCACTGGCGCGTTGCCACGCATCCAGAGAAGGACCCAGGATGTCAGGTTTGTCGCTATGCTGGAGTAGTGGCAAAGCGACAAAACCTTGTCGGGCGCCGAAGCTTGCCGGGCACCAAACCTTGCCGGGCGCCAATCCTTGCCGGACGCCTAGCCTTGCCGGGCTCCAAGCCTTGCCGGGCTCCGCAGGCCATCCCGGCAAGGATCTTGCCGGGGAAGCTGTCCTTCGGATTCCAGCTCTGCTTATCTGTTAATCCCCAGATCTCTAACTTGATGATTTCTTTGGTGGCTTGAATCGACCTCGAACTGTTCCCAGCAAGCCTTGCCGCGAGGATGGCTACAACTGCCCTTGCACAAGTACGGGGTACTAGTGGCCCAATACTTAGTACACCGACAATCTCTACTGTGGTGGACACTTCTGTCGATGGTGCACCTCAGGTGGGGTGGACGACGGCACAACAGGAGCGGTACAAAACACACAGAGTTTTCTTTGACACCTATCTATAAATGAAGTAAATCTGTAAGGGCACCTTAGGATTGGAGGATTCTAAAAACGCATGGACGGGAAAAACACAGGAATAGGATAGGAATGCACGTGCAAAATAGAGCATTTGCAAACACAGGATTTCTGTCAACCTGTGTGTTTGGTTCACATGAATCGGAAGAACACAGGAATGGAGAGAAACGTGGTCAAATTAAAGTCAAACCACATGAAAATGTAAAGGTAGAATCTTATTATGCCAATAATGCACTTAGTCCTATTCTTCATGCATAGGAATTTGAAAAGGACATCCAAGTGGATATTAAAATTCCCACATTTTTTTCTTTGAAAGAGACACCAAAGGAAAAAATCCTCCAGTTTTGCTTTGCTACATTCCTTCTAACCAAATGCATGAATAGTACTACCATAGGAAACTTTCCAATTCCTATGTTTTCCTTCACTTGTTTTTGAACCAGTGGCAATTCTAGTAGGCAGTCTTCAATAGGCTCAAGCCTTCCCTCGAAAAATGTTTTCGTACTACTACTATTTTGGACCAAGCCAACTAGCTCAACTCCCAGGCCCATCTACACTCCCAGGACAACTACCTCACTGCTTTTTATATGGGAGAAACTATTCATATTTCTTGTTACTATGTGTTCTCAGTGTGTCTTCTTGCCAGCATGAAATGGATATTTTTTGAAAAGAAAGCTTATGTTTTTGGATATATACTACATGTGCTCTATTGTACTCTAAAATATTTTGAGCTTATATGGACAACATAAGTAGGTCCATTATCCTGGTTAAAAAAGTATATCTTAAAAAATCAATTCAGTAATAGTACATGTTCCCGTTGTAATATGAAATTTTGTGACCTTATTTGGTCCCCATGAATATCACTTATGGCTATCTTGCTAAACCAATTCAAATTGTGGTTCAAACGAGCATTTAGTTTTCTCCCTGTTAACTTTGTGATCACCCTTCATTTCTTTCTAGGTTTGCAATTGCATTGAACCAAAGGATCCCTAAGGGATCGACATGAATTTAGAGAAAAAAGTGATGCGATGAGTGTACAACCTCTTTGGCATAGCCTTGTCAACCTCAGCATCATTGGGTTGGACGTGGAGGATGGTGCGGCAGGTGTGACTGTCGGAGGCGGGGAAGAAGATCTAAGGCCTCTGGAGACGGCGCCGAGGGTACTACTCTGCTATGATGGACGGTTCCGTCATTCGAGCAGCTCAGGTGAGGTGTATGACGGTGAGGCTGAAGCAGGACAAGGTAGAGGATGTTAATCTGAAGTGGGATTCTAATAGCATCTGCAATAGATGATGTAAAATACATTACCAAAAAGTGCTAGATGTAAAATGCATCAGCCACGCTGCAACCGCTCCAACAGATGCTGTAAAAACTGTTGACTCTGAACATAACTAAAGAAACTAAATTTTACAGTCGCAACTAAATTTTACTATCGAAACTGAATTTTATTGATGAACTAATTGCACTAGTAGGAGAGCACTGCAATATAAGTTTAGGCAGCTAGAGCACTAATAGCAGAGAAGTAGTGATCTAAATCAGCAGTCACTCGAGCAGGGAACCCACTAGCAGAGAGCTGCTTGTACAGAGGCAGCTGCTGCACCGTGGAGCAGCATCGCGAGCGAGAGCTAAAGCAGCAACTCCCGTAGGTGCAACGGGTCATGTAGCAAGGGCAGCAACGCGAGTGAGAGCAAGAGCAGCAGCAGGAACGAGAGCAAGAGCAGAGCAGCAGCGTGACCGACAGTAGGAGTAGAGCCATAACGCGAGGGAGAGTTGGAGTAGAAATAACAGCGCAAGCGAGAGCCAGAGGAGGAGCAGCAACGCGAGCGAGAGCCAGAGCCAGAGTCGTAGCAGCTACTGGTGGTGTGGACGTCGCCACCAAGGGAGCAACAACATGGGGGAGAAATGACGTGGAGGAAGTGGCCGGCGATGGCGCCATCAATGGAGACCCGCCATGGGTGCTCAGTATCGAGCACCAGCAGCCCCCTGAGATCAAATAAAAGATAAAATGCAGCGGTGAGTGCAGAACCTCCTTGGTGGCACCGAGTAGGCCCCGGCTTCATCAGAGGAATTGGTGAGTGTGCTATGGTTCCTATTGGGTAGGTGAATACAGCACTGTGGGGAATCGAGGTTGCGCAGTAGACGAGGCGAACATCGGGGCAATTCCATGGAGGTGGGGGCGGGTGGCTTAACCGGTGGGACGACGAGATCGACGACCGATCCTCATCTGGTGCGGTGGATGAGGGACGTCGAGCTATTGTTGTGGACGACGTCGTCGGGAAAGAGGCTCCGGCTGAGTGGCGGTCGGGAGGTGGATGGAGGAGCGTGGGTTTCGCAGTTTTTGGTGGCCTCGGTGTATGAATGGGGGGTACGAAGGGGAAGGGAGGGGGAGCCATGGCTTAGGGACGCACTTGTTCGAGATGTGGGGTATGTTACGAAAGTACCCCCAATGACTTTGAGCATGCAATGTCGAGGCGTTTCCGGCTGAGGGGTAGAAGGGGGATTTCACATGTCTGGGCTGCGCAACCAATTTTGGATGTGGAGGGAGTTTTCGCGCGCGTTGAGATTTCAGGATAACAAGCTGTGGCGCGGTTTGAAGAGGTGGTAGTTTCGCAGCAGAAGTGACAAGAGATACTCTATGTTGAAAATTTTGGCATAACAAGGCGCGGATTCCATGTTCGGCAGAACAAACTTAACGTGTACAAAGAAAAGACAATAAATAGAAGATAAAAGAGAGTCATGTCCCTTTTTACTATGTTCCTACAAATGCCATTCAAAAACTGCAAGAAAAATCTAAAACTTTCGAGAGAACAAGATTAGCATGTACAGTACAAAATCTATTCGCACTTCCCTCAACAAGAACAAAAACAAATCAATTCGGACCACAAAAAAGAGTCATGTCCCATTTTATATGATTACAAATGCCGGGATGTCGAATGTCAAATTTCGAATCCATGTTATGTTGAAATCGAATATATCGTTAGGTGATCTTGCGGTGTATAATGGATGTGGTCCTACATTTTGATCTTCCATCTTATATGAAAATTTTACTTCATCCAATGAATATATATTGTTGTCTACCAAATGGACTAAATTTGAATCAATTTTCCCTATTTGAATATGATTTTTGTCAAGTTATACCATCATTTAAGTATTATCTTGATAACAAAAAACATGCATATAGTAGTAATCATATTTAAATATGAACTACATGTACCGTACGATCTCCAATTCAAATATTTGTATCCATTTTATGTTGAATTCAAATCACAGTACATTCATGATCTAGGTAGCCAGACGTTTGGAATAATCTAAACCCTGTTTTCATATGTGTAATGTGTTTAACACACACAACAAAGGATGCCCCCCCCCCCTCGCCGCCGCACACACACAACATATATATGTTAGCTTCGAAAGCCACACATTATCTCAGATTCGAATAGGTATGTACATGCACGAATGCAATGTGGTCAGACGATGCCTGCGATCGGTGTCTCAAATTCGAATCGATTTGGCCTTGTTCGATGTGTATATAGTATATAGCACGTTTGATTCAAAACCACACAATGCATATCTACATTATATATTCAAGCATGCATGAGTTACAAACATCATGATCTCTTATTCAAATATTTGAATCTACTATTATACTGATTGCCATCTCTATGAGTCTTTTACATGCACACACACACTCCTCCTCCCTTTGTGGATACCAATAAATTTCCCATTGTGCATGCATGCATATATGCACACACACTCCCCACCACACAACATCCTCTACATCGTGCACACACGTTCTTGTTCTTTAGGTCAGTCTCCCACGATCTCCCTACGTCTATCCATCTCCCTCTTTCCCACACACACCGATTGATATACCCCTCTTGCTAGCCAGGCCTGCCTATGACACACAAACATGTACACACATAGTCCCTCCCCTCCTCTCACCATCCATGCCTCCTGCCCTAACTCTAAGGCACACGGGCACTGTCATCCCCTCTATTGTTATCCATCTTGCACTCGTATAGTGTCAAAACCTAGCTGCACCCCCTCCCCCCCACCACACACACCTCTCCCTCTCTTCGTCACTCCGGGTGTTCTTTATCTCTGACATGCATGCATGTGCACCAATGATTTCCCTCTATGTGTAGCCAGGTCTCTCGCTATTTCCCCACACAAAACGACCGATCTATATATCTAGTTAAGTCTCCCCCTCTTTACCCACGCACACATCGACCGAACCACAACCTCTCTACTTAGGACCGCCTACCACACACACACATTAATTGTCCCTCCCCGTCTCATCATCCATGCCTTCCACTTTATCTATCGACAAGACAAGCGCGCCCACACACATTATCGTCCCCTCTCTTTAATTATCGATCTTGCACTTGTACACCTTCCTTGTCTTTGTCTAGTTGGCCTCTCGCATCATCTTCCAACATGCACCCCCCTCTTTCTTAGCGCGTACGCTCGTAAAGTTCTTCCCTCTATCCGTGTATATCGATATGTCACGAAAATAATCCCTCCCACTCGCTTCTCGTATATCGCCCCCTACACATACATACACTATGTATTCAGGCCTTTCTTTGACACAAACATATCTATAGAGGCATGTCGCACACACCATCTCCTTCTCTCTCTCTCTCTCTCTCTAACACACCCACTAGGTGGAGGACATGTATGAAGAGAAGAGTTGCACGCACGCACGCGCGTACAAAGTGGAGCACATTTCTCTAAGGAGAGGTAGCCCACATGATAATTTGACGCATGTTGAAAGACTTTTTAGATGATGTGGCACTAGTACTTCCGGTACGTGCAAACCAAGTAGGAAACAAAATACTAGCAAGTTTTTGTTTCGGGCGATGTCCCTCTTTTTCAGTCAGTATATTTATGAATAAAATGATGGGGGGCATCAATGAAGCCATGTGGCACATGTGGAGGTGTTGTTTGCCAGCTTCTTGTGTGGATTGATCACACTGACGTGCTCATGGTTCCAGAAGAACGTAGACACTGTTGGGTACAATGAGGTTACTATAGACATGAATCCCAGGCACTTAGACCATTGGATCAACATCAATGAACGGCTAATATTGCATCAAACGTGAAATTGAGAATTTCTAAACTGATTATAGAAATAGCCAGCAGCGGGCCACTGATTTTTTGCTCCGAGAGGTTGCGGGTGTCTGTCTCTGCCACGATGGCCTCTAAGAACGCGGGCCACGTACGCAACGGAGAAATGTATGTAAACCGTCAGGCAAACTCCCACGCCCCCGCCACACTCAGAAAGAAGCATAAAAACTCCCTCGCTTCCCACCCTCGCCTTCTCATCGCGTTGGTGTTGCCCCAACACACGGTCGGTCCGGCCCGCCGCTCAGACGAGCATTGTCTTGGTGCATCACTGACATGTGGGACCGCATGTAAGCAGTAGCACCAACACACGGTCGGTCCGGCCCACTGCTCACCGAAGGGACACACATTGGCTTCGTACATCACTGACGTGTGCTACCGCATGTGACCAATAGAATGAATAGACGGTATGGTCGGCCTGCCGCTCACCGAAGAGACGTGCATTGGCTTGGTACATCACTTATGTTCGACCGCATGTGAGCAATAGCAAACCGACAGGCCAAGCTCCCCCGCCTCCCACGCGCCAAAATCCCGGCCTTTTATTTTAATAATATTGTAGATCCCTTTAAAAAATGAAGATCACACCAAGGAGCAGACCATGGCAGTTGACAATGCTCGTGTGGTAGTTTCATGGGTAGGGGAGGGACGTGGTGTGGCAGTTTTGTAAAATGCCATGGCACTTCTTTTTTTACTGTTGCTTTCATCCAATAAATGGCACCGTCGGATGCAGATCTTATGGTTATTGTGGCGTTCGCCAGGAATAGACTCGTGGCGAGCTATTGACTAGTATTTTTTCACACGCATTACATCGACACATATCATCTCTCTCCCTCTTTCCCACGCACACACCTACGCTCACGAGTCTCTCGGGACTTCTCGCACACACCATATCTAGCTCTCTAGGTTGATGCCACCCACATACATTTGTACTCTACGTTTAGTACGTTGTACACGAAGAGAAGAGGTGCGCGCACGCACTCGTCCACTCTTAGACACGCATTTATAGATAAAAATTGTTGTGCTCTCAACCATCTGATTGGCTCTATCAAAGGTTCATGGTGCTCCTTGGCATTGAAATTGAAAAGTTCAAAACACGGAGGTTCAGCTGGAGGCGCGAGGTTTTGGTTAATGTGTGTGCTGCACATGGCGCCAACACGACATGATCTTGGTCTGCGTGGTGTGTAGTCGGGTGAGTACTACTAGTAGTACTACTTTGATGTGTCGCGTCAACTCGCAGAAGTATGCAACACTTCCACAACAAACACGCATATAAGCAGCTTATATTTAGGTTTACTTCTTACCCAAAGGATCTTATATCCAATGGACAAAAAAATATCCCTTCGACTGTTGGAAATTACTTCAACTGTTGATCTGATGTCGCAATAATTGCTGCATCGCCACCATAATCCACCATCTCTTAAGCTAAAGTAGACGATACTAAATGCTACTTCAACTGTTGATCTGATATTGGAGTATATTAGCATATTACTTAGATAAATACAAGGCACTGTGGAATCATTTAGGAGGTGAGCAGCTTGGGCGGCACTATGAAGAAGGTCAGCTCCTCCACGGCGATGGCGCCGGGCTCCTTGCTGGTTGTCACCTCTATTTCCACCTTGACGGTGTCGGTTCTACCTTTGGGTGCACCCGGCGGCCCGTTCACCCACACCTTGGCCTCGTAGTGTGGTGCTGGGGACGCCCGTGCTCTAATGCAGACGACCGACACGGCTATAGGCGCGCCGATGTCGAGCGCCCCGCCGACCACGAAAAATGTGCGGCCATCCTCCTCCCCGAACTGCAAGCATCGTGGCTCCGACACTGGCACATGCAGCTGGAGCACCTTGCCATACTGGATCATGTGCATGGGCATGGGGTGCACGATGCTGATCTGAAGGGGGAGCGCCGGCGGCGGGCCTTCATAGCCGCAGCCGGGCATGGGGCATTTGCAGGGCGCAAGCGTACACACGCTCTGGTGATCGGCGAGCTTGTGGTATGTGACATAGAGCCCACAGCCTTTGTGCGAGCACTCTGTCGGTGTCAAAACCGGCAGACCTCGAGGTAGGGAGCGCCGATCTGTGGATCTTGGATCGATGGGTAACAGGAGACGAAGAAGACAGTGTTTACCCAGGTTCGGGCCCTCTTGATGGAGGTAAAACCCTACGTCCTGCTCTTGTTTATATTGATGATGATGTATCGAGTACACTGTTGATCTACCTCGAGATCATATGTTGTGTATGATTCTAATGATCTAGCATATATGTATCGACTAGCCTGGTCTCGGCTTATATAATGTACCGGAGGCCTAGGATAACAAGAGTCCTAGTCGGCTACGTCGATGGAGAGGATTCCTTGTCTTGATCACCAAGTGTTGTGGAATCTTCCTCGTATATGTCATCGGCTGTCCGAAGAAGCCTATTAGTGAACCGCCATGGGGGTCCTCGGCCTGACCCACCTGGTCGGTAGACGACGTGGTGAGTACCCCCTAGTCCAGGACACCATCACACTCCACCCTCTCCAAGGAGAGGACGGCGTCCATCGCTGTGTTGCCCATGTCGAAGCCGCCGCCGCGCTCGCACTTTTGGCACTGCCGCTGGTTCTCGGGGCGCTCGCCGCGGTAGTCCGCGCAGGCCAGGTGCCCTCCCTTGCACTTCACAAATCAATCGAACACCACATCAATCAAGAAACATGCACCTTGCTCGATGAGCCAAAAGGACGAGATGTATTCGAACCTCGTACACTGGAGGCTTCAAGGGGTGCAGGCAGAAGGGGCAATGGAGCAATGTGAGGTCCATAGAGACCTGCATCGTCGGTTCCTATTCCGTCGGCATGATCTCGTCCTCCTCATGCACCACCATCTCTCGCTTTAGGGCCGAGACATTAGCAAGTTTTACCATCACATATTCATACTTCAAGGTGCATTAAATCAACACATGCAAGGATCAAAAGGAAACTCAAGGCATGCATGCATTGTAATTAATGCATCGATAAACACAAATTTTTGAAATATATCGAGTGCACTGCTTTGATGTGTCGCATCAACTCGTACTACAAGGAGAAGCTTGATTACAATGCCCTCTCCCTCGCCCATGAGCATGGTGGCTCGCAGAACGAGGAGAAGCTTTTGCTACACGCTCTCCCTCCCGCACGCGATGGACATGCATTAGTTCATTTGGTGTCAGATGGCCAGAAGCATACTGTAGTAGTACCATCATTCTTCGACTTCCCGAAGAGGTAAAGAGCCAAGCACAACCCGAACGCTCGCGTGGCAGTTTCATGTGTAGGGGAGGTAGTAACATAGTTTAGGATAGCATGTCGTACTAGTGTAAAGTTACTCTCCATTTTTTGGGTCGGTTATATACTACCCACTATGGAGGTACTAAGTAACATAGCCTAGGATACCATGTATGTTAGGGCATCCACAATGTTTCATTTTGCCGCCTCTAAAGGCTGCCTCTAAGCCGTAGAAGCTGATGCCATATACTACAGACCATGCCTCTAAGCTTAAAATTGTTGGAGTCGCCTCAATGCTAAGAAGCCCTTTCCAAGCATTTTTTGATTAAAATAATCTTGTGGGATTCTTTTGTCATGCCATCTTTTAACTTTTTATTTAAATAATTTTGCATTTTCATAAGCTTGGGTTCTCCATTCATCTAATAAGCTAATATCAAATAACCTCTTTTCACCGGCAAGTTTGAAATCATAATTGAGTTCTTTAATTGCCCAATAAGCTTTATGTTCTAACTCTAGAGGCAAATGAAAAGCTATTCCATAAACCATTTTATAAGGAGACATACCCATAGGATTTTTATATGCTGTTCTGTAGGCCCAAAGTGCATCATCCAATTTCTTAGACCAATTCTTTCAGGACCTATTAACAGTCTTTCTAATATTTGTTTTATTTCTCTATTGCTAAGTTCAACTTGACCACTAGATTGAGGATGATAGGATGATGCAATTCTATGGTTAACATCATATTTTACAAGCATTTTACGGAAAGCACCATGAATAAAGTGTGAACCACCATTAGCCATTAAATATCTAGGGACTCCAAACCTTGGGAAAATGACTTCTTTAAGCATTTTAATGGAAGTGATATGATCAGCACTACTAGTTGGAATAGCTTCTACCCACTTAGTAACATAATCAACAGCAACCAAAATATGTGTATAGCCATTAGAGGAAGGAAAAGGTCCCATATAATCAAAACTCCAAACATCAAATGGTTCAACTGCAAGTGAATAATTCATAGGCATTTCTTGATGCTTACCGATATTACCAATTCATTGACATTCATCACAAGATAAAAAAACTTATGGGCATCCTTGAAGAGAGTAGGCCAATAAAAACCAGATTGCAATACCTTATGAGCAGTTCTATCTCCCGCATGATGCCCTCCATAAGCTTCGGAGTGACATTTCCATAGGATTTGTTCCTGTTCATGCTCAGGTACACAACGTCTAATAATACCATCTACTCCATCTTTATAGAGATGTGGGTCATCCCAAAAGTTATGTCTTAAATCATAGAATAATTTTTTATTTTGTTGGTATGTGAAACTAGGTGCTATGTATTTAGCAACAATATAATTAGCATAGTCAGCAAACCAAGGAGTGTTATGAGAAACATTTATTGCATCTAGTTGTTCATCATGAAAGCTATCATCAATAGGTAGTGGGTCATCAAGAATGTTCTCTAACCTAGACAAGTTATCAACTACGGTGTTCTCAGCTCCTTTTCTATCAGTAATATGTAAATCAAATTCTTGTAACAAAAGAACCCACCTAATAAGTCTAGGTTTAGCATCTTTCTTTTCCATAAGATATTTAATAGCAGCATGATAAGTGTGAACAATTACTTTGGAATCAACAATATAAGATCTGAATTTGTCACAAGCAAACACAACTGCTAAAAAATATTTCTCAGTATGTCGTGGGAAAACCATGGCCACCTATGGGGCCATGAGCCCCTTTTGGTTCGGCGGGGGGATGGGCACATCGTACAAAGTGCGGAGAAGCGTCGCGCAGCACGACAGAGATCACACGGGCAGTCTTTACCCAGGTTCGGGCCACCGCGAGGTGTAAAACCCTACTCCTGCTTTGGTGGATTGATGGTGGATAATGGTGGTGGACGTAGTACACTCGCCCGGCAAGGTCGCTTTGGGGCGAGAGTGGCTACGAGCGTATGGATATGCGAGGGTCCAACCCTTTCTACGGTAGCCATGGGCCTCCTTTTATAGATTAAGGGGTCACCACAATAGCAAATCAGTCTTTGCATACTGATTAGATAGCTAACAGTTCTATCATATCTAACTCTCAGGCTGACAGAGCGCATTAAATGCGCCGCTCAGTGTCACATCACAGCCCGCCCGGCAGGCCCTGCCGGGCTGTTTTGCCAGCTTCATGCCTGCTCGTTTGACACGTCTCAGGACGGGTGTCATATGGAGGTGTTTGCAGTAGGAAGTGGCAGCCATGTGGCAAGAAGCAGCCACTTAGTCAGCTTGGAGCTCGACACTACTTTGATTAATGACTTGCGTCGCTTGTGAGGTGGAGCGGTGGAGTGGCTTGTCTCCGCCAGCCCCGGCAGGCCTGCCGGGATGATCTGGGAGCTTACTTCCGGGGCAAAACCCAACCCTGCTGGGCTCGCCTGCCCGACAAGGTAGGTCCTTCCCTTAGCGATGCCTTGTTCCTATGGCTCACCTTGGACTTCTCGACTTGCACTTGGATCCTTCAGTGGAATTGATCCTCCTTGTTTGGTCTGATCTTGGTCTTGTAATCTTGTCTCTGGTTTGTGCACAGTCCGTATAATGGACCCAGGGTCTGTTGCACCGACAGGAGCCCCCAGGCCTGGCACGAACGCGCCGCTGGGCGTCGTCGGGGTAGGCCCTAACCAGTGCACAGGCAAAAAAGTAAGGGCGGCTCCGCCCTTTGAGATCTTCTTTGCTTCTTCATTAACCTGAGCTTGGGTCAGTTTCAAGTTTTCCCGCGCGTCGTGCGAAACGTTTAGGGGAGAAACTGAACCACGATCTGTGGGCAGCCCACGCCCCACGATCACGGGGTAGGAAACTGCCATCCCACTTGCCTCCTGCCCTGGGGCGCCTCCGCCACGTGTACCGCACGCATTGCGTAGGGTAGGTAACGGAGGCGCGTGGTGCGGGAGAGCATCAAGGCAGGGGCCCGATCTTCTTGGATTGGTGGAGGAGGACGGCGGGTACTCGCCGGGGAATCAGCCCCCAGCCCCAACTCCGGTGCTCGAGCTGGGGCTTCTTGCTAGTCCTGGTGGTGGTGACCCGGGCACTGCCGAGCTGCTCTTTGTGCCCCTCGTTCGCAGCCTCACCACTCCCGATCTTGTCAGGCCATGCCCGGCAGGCCATGACGGGATCGGGGGTGGGCTCCTGCTTCGGTGCTCTTTTAGCCATCTTCTCTTCCTGTGACGCACGGATAATTAGGCTGCAGTAATCCCATGTTAATGATGCCATGTCACCACGGTTACTGTTGTTAATCTCGCGTTAGTTCAAAACCGATTCAAATTCAAATTTGAATTTAAGTCAAAAACAATATTTCTTCAAACTGCAAAACTAAAATGTTCACAATATTCTATAAATTCTACTGATCATTTTCATGTTGAACCCGACCTTAATGGACCGACCAAATGAGTACTAAGAATATTTTAAAGTGACCAATAGCAATTATTTGACCCTTTTGAATACCAACATAATTTGAATAAATTCAAATTGACTACAAACATTTTGTGGCAGTACTGAATAATGCCTAGTATTTATTTTGACAAGTTGCTTGTTTTACAAAATTTGTTTGTTGGGCAAACAAACAGAAAACACTAGCTAAAACTATAAAGAAAAAAATAACAAAAAACCACCACCTATACTTTCGGCCTACGTGCTACAGTAAGGCCCAGCCCACCTCTGCCCCTTTTTCTCTTACCCCTATTCATCAGAGCACCGTGGACGACCGCTGCGCGTCCATGGCTCGGATCAGCCATGCGGCACACATCTAGCTTTCCCCCGACGTCCTACAAGTCTACCTCGACGCCCCAGTAACCCTAGCTCCCTTTGATTTTCCCTCTCGCACCGTTCCCCACCGAATCGAGCCGCGCCCGAGACCCCTGTCGCCGCCACCTCATCGATGGCGCGGCCACTAACCTCCCCAGCGCACAGGAAGGCGTCCCAGAGCTGCGCCGTGGCCGTCTCCTTCTTGCTGGACCACTGCTTCGTCCTGGGGAGCACTGCCTCTTCCCCGAGCTCGACTTCCTCTCCTTCGGCCGCTGTGCACCTCGTCGTCAGTTGCCGCAACCACACGCCTCCCCGACCCTCATCTAGCTTGCCTACGACCCCCCCCCAGTGAGCTCCACGTCCTCTTTGGTCTTCTCTTGCTCCTCCCCGTGCCACTAACTATGAATTCCCTCGCCGTGTCCGCGGTGGCAGCCGCCCATCGCATTGCTCGTACTGCCACCGCACGTCGCACGCACTCACGCACGCGCACGCGCGCTCGTCCACCGCACGCATCACTCGCGTCCTCTGTTTGTTCGCGAGTTTCGCGCCCAACCCCAGTTCCCTACGCGCAGCCTCCCTCCCCGCGCATCCCCCTCCTGTCGCTGCTGCTTGGCTGCTGGTGCGGCAGCAGTCCGCTGCCGCTCGCGCCCTGGCGCCGGGCCTCGCACGTGCCCGCAGCCACCGTCGCCTCTGCTCGCCCGCGCTGACGCTCGCGCCAGCGTTTGCTCGCCGCCTCTGCCGACGAGTGCTCGCCGCCGTCGCCCGGTTTGGTCACCACCTCCGGCCGTGCCCCTGACTGCGCTGCCGCCTCCGCTCAGGGCCGCACCCCCCCGCTCCCCGCACCCCCTCGCCGACCGCCGCAGCCATCCGCCACTGGCAGCCACGCCGTCGCTCGCCCTTCCCTGGCCGTCGCCGTGCCCACCGGCTCCCCGCCGTGGCCTCGGGTGCTCGCCGGGTGCCCGCACCGTTCGCTGTGCCAGCTACGCGCCCGCCCCGCTAGGACCTGGGCCACTGCCAGGCGGGGCCCAGTCCCCCTGGTTAATAAAAAAAAGGTTAAAAAATAATAATACTTGATTAATTAGTAATATAATTAATTAACATTATTAATTATGCTTAATTAACCTAATTAACTAGATTAGTTAATTTAAATCTGCTTAATTAGTAAAGCCAATGACAGACGGGTCCCGGCCGTCACTTTGACCAGTCAACGCTCTGTTGACTGTTGATGTCATGATGACGTTAGGTTGACTTCGTAATTCTTTTTTTTGGATTAAAGATAATTCTTGAATATTATTTAAAACTTTAGAAAATCATATAAAATAATCCGTATCTCCGATGAAAATAATTTATATATGAAAGTTGCTTAGAATTTCGATACGGATCTGAATACGCCCTCCGTATTCCAGTCAGATACCCCTAGCTAGATGAACATGGAACTTTTAGACCGATTTCAATAAATGAATAGTGCTCAACTTTAATTAAATAAATCCAAATTAATTCCTAAATTAACTAACTCATTTAGTTAGGCAGTAGAACACCTCGGCATAGCATTTAGGCATGTCATGCATATTGTTTGCATTTTTGCCGTGAACTTATTGTTTCTCTCCCCCTCCTTCTCTCTCGATAGATGCCAAGACCGATGCCGTTGCAGCTGAGTACGACTACGCTCCAGACGAGCGGCCCGTTGACGACCCCTCCTTATTGCCAGAGCAACCAGGCAAGCCCTCCCCCCTTGAGCATCCAGATATCGCCCATTCCATTTCTCCTGCTTGCATTAGATTTTGCTACTGTTAATGTTTGCTACTATTCTGATGCATAGCCTGCTCTTGTAACCTGTTTATTCTTACCTTACCTGCCTATGTTAAACTGCATAGTATAGGTTGGTAGTGAACCATCAGTGACCCCCACCACCTTACCCTTCTTGCCCCTGCTTGATCATCGATGACTCGATCAATGTGATCGTCGACCAGAGACCGACACATCACCTCACCCCCCCTTAGTTGTACGACTCTGCATAGTTACTATCGAGTGCCAAGGGTGATACCTCATAACACACTCCTGATGAATACTCTGCAGTGTAGCTATTCGGTCGTGGTCATCGAGGGTGATTCCTCCTTCTCCACTTCCGATATGACTCTGTCGTGCAACCCCTCAGTGTGAACCTCGAGGGTGATGCCTCATACGTTCACCCTGATGATTTCATCGAGTGGAATCCATCGAGGGTGATTCCTCGGGGTTCCCCCTTGATGTTATTACCACATGGTTACTTTGACCTTTGTTACATCCAGGTAGACCCTGATGGGTACTCGCAGGGGATCTATGATGTCAGGTGTGCCGGAAGGGCACTCGAGTGTGATATTGTGGCGGAGCTTCAGAAACTCTGATTGTCTCCGCGTGTTACTAAATCAGCATATCGGATTTGGGTGTTTGATCTGAGTGGGTCGACGTGCCCTTTACGCACTACCACCACGCGGGATAATGGTTATGGGGCCCTCTGTGATGTACGTTTCTCCCGAAAGCTCTTCAGACGTCACGTTTCACCGTGCGGGCTGATCGCCGGGAATGGGCTGGATACTTCACTGAAGAGTTCAGTGTCGCGCCTGCACCCCGGCCAGCCACGCAACGCGCAGGGTGCCCAGGGCGATGGCCCAAGACCTCTGGGTGCATAGGTTAGTCCGGCGTGTTGACCTCTCTGCTGAGCCTAGGTAGGGCGCTGCTTCGTGTTGATCTTCTGAGGCCGGGCATTACCCAGCAAGTGTGTCCGGCCAGAGTTGATCGAGCGTGTTGGGTAACAGTAGTGCACCCCTGCAGGGATGAATAATCTATCGATAGTCGGTCCTACGGTAAAGGACGCTCAGTTTGTGTATCCCGACCTACTACTTTCACTGGATACTTGTTACTTAATTGAAGCTTCGGGATCGCTTTCTCGCAGGGAGTCGAGGAAGGATCTCTAGGCTCTACTTCAACATGTCTGCTTAATAAAATGTTATTCTACTCCCTTCTATTGCTACAAGATGGTGGCTTCGTGAAGATGCTAGTCTTCGATAGGACTAGGCCTTCTCTCTATTCTGGCATTTCTGCAGCCCAGTCCATATATACAGCCTCTCTTTGATAATGTTGCATATGTAGTGTAGATCCTTGCTTGCTGAGTACTTCGGATGAGTACTCACGGCTGCTTTGCTTCTTCTTTTTCCCCATACCCCACTTTGATGATACATCAAACGATGGAGCCCCGGAGCCAGACGCCACAGCCGGAGCTTACTACCAGGAGGGTCCAGACGGCACGTACTACTGGATCGAGCCAGCCGACCAGGAGTAGGATCGGAGGCTCCCAGGCAGGAGGCCTTCGCCTTTCGATCTAGAGTCGTTGTTTGTGCTAGCCTTCTTAAGGCAAACCTTGGCTAACTATGTCCGTACCCAGATATTATTTGTATGACTGACTTATGTATTCGGATCCTCATGATCCCTGGTCTGTAATATTGTGGATCTCCGTTTATTTGTGTTAGAGTTGTGTTGTGATATCTTCCCATGAGTCCCCGTGCTTGATCGTGCATGTTTGCGTGTATTATTAGTGCATGATTGAGTCGGGGGTGTCACAAGTTGGTATCAGAGCCGACTGCCTGTAGGAAGCCCCCTTCCAATTCCTTGGTCGAAGTTGAGTCTAGACATCGAAAAACTAATTTACTAACATGGCTGTGTGTCTTACGGGCCCACGTCGCCATTGGGTGGTATTAGGATCTTTTATTCCTCGATCTTTACTCTGGGAATCTATTCTCTCTTCTATTTGGGTTAAAATGATTTTACTAACTCTGACTCTAGGTTCTCGTAACTACTTTCTCCTGGAGAGCCCCTTATTACCGATGGCCGCCTGCTACACCAGAAGGTTCCGAAGATGCTATTCGATGTTTTCCCAAGAAACCTATGTCCACCGCCTTTGCAAATTCCCTAACGCTGTTATATCCTTATGGATAACTACATACACTAGCCACTCTTGCATTCAATCCCATTGGTCTTGCTATTACAAGATGCCCCGAACGGCTCTTCGTTGTTCCGACAATCCTTTGAGCCTAGTGCCTTGCAGTTCTTTCCTCATGAATACCCCCTGCGGATAATTTCTCGCACTTACCGATTATCCGTTCTCTCCCCCCCCCCCTTTGTTCATATGATTCAAAAGATACCTTGAGATACTATTTGATCTTCTGAAGATCCTTAGCAGCTTATTGCTCTACAAATACTTGTCTGCTTGCATTAGGGATGCTTCCCATATGTCTGGCAATATTCTTTAGTATCCTTTGACACCGTCATTTTGATCTATTGATTCAACATGAGTGCGAATGTACGCAATCATCAGTTGATCCTTTTAAATTATCTTTCTAACTCAGACGTCATTTTGAACATGAGCTGGTTCTCGACCAATCTAAATGTCGTCGAACATACCCTTAGGTCTATTCAAGTTACCCATCCTTGATCAGAGCGTCTGCTTCTGATCCTTCATAATGGAACTCATAATTCCTTTGTTATCTAAGCATCAAATTAGTCAGATGTTCTATAATCCAATGCCTTTGCATTCCTTCTTCATCTGGTTGAGTGCTGATGCTCACATCAGCTCCGCTATGGACCGTCAGATCCTTTGTTGGATTATTATTCAACAGTGTCCTTCATATTTAACCGCCTTGTGAATTCTTCCCTGATACATGATGCCTTTGGTAAATTGTATCCTCTCCTTTTGTCAAACATGCTCTGCTTTCGAGCTTGTGTAAATTACTCCTGAAGTTATGTTATATGTTCCCAAGATGCCCTATGGGATGAACATATACCTTCTCTAAAACCGTATGGACCCGAAAGTTTACGCCAGTCATACCCTTCTGGTGTTTTACCGGATAATTTTCAACTCTACAACTTCTTCGAAGATGAGAAGTGAATGAAAAGTTAGGCATTGAAGAAGTGGGAGTCGACCTTGAACTTTGTGTTCATGCCCATGGAACCGATGTGGAACTTATCATGAAAGCTTCTTGCAAGAATATTTAAACATTTGAATAATTCTTTTGGTGTCAATAAATTGGATCCCTTGCAGTTATGGTCCCAACCATGCTAACCTTATTCATTATATCTAAAAGGAAACCATTCTAGTGCCTCGTCTAATTTTGACAAGATTATAGTATCCGCTATTGCAAGTCAACGATCTAGCTCAGTTTCTATTCTGATTTCACTTCGAGTATTACCCCCTGGTATCCCGATAATATCACGGGGTTGCAATACTTCTTATGAGACTTTGTCAAGTATTCCTTCTCACTGATTCAGTATTCTACGGGTTTTGGTTGCTTGTCACTCGAGAACACTGATAAGTGAATCGATTCCGCATTCCGAGTCAATAACTCTAAGTAATTTTCGTTGATTACGAGTTTAATAGTACTTCGAGTCATTCCTAGCCCAATCGGCTATATCATCATCGTGCAAACTTTTAACTGTGCTACCTGGTCCTTAATCCCGGAGCACAACTTTCGATGATGAGCTAAGATTACGTCGATCTTCCTCGTATTATCGCTCCACCCCGAACAACAAGCTTGATTCCGAGTTGGTGTCGTATCCGTGGTTCCAGTAGACTTTTGCTTCACCATTCCTTTTGCTTGATGTCATCGCTGATGGATTACATCTTCATGAAATCTCTCAACAAATGTGTCATGATCATCCTCAATATTCTGAACTCTTCCAGGATATGAATCGAATTCATGATGAGAATTACCATCCTCGCCCCTCGGTAATTTGTATTGTTATCGACTACTTCCTTCCAACACAAACTTGTTCATGTTATGGCTGTACCCTGAGTTCCTGGCTATCTAGCTTATGTTATGTTCTACCTGGTAGTACTACCATCTTTTACGTCAAGCATGTTGTGAGAATTTCACCACCTCTTAAGAATTCTTGATACAAGTGATACTTATCACCATCACCATTCTTTCTTGGTCCCCGTGTTGATTCAAACCGGGATACCAACAAGTGAACGGTGCTGCTTGGATTTTGTACTTCTAGCAACCCTATTGTTTTGAAGTTAATGGCCGACAATTCATTCTTAGACTATTGGTTATCGAATCACCATTCTAACATTAATCATGCTACCTAAGCCTATATTTTGGGTGCACCTTTAAACCAATGTTTAATTGTGTATGTTTTCCTTAAGCATACATCAATATATCATTTGATCTGACAAATGTTATCTCCTTGTTCACATAATTGTGTAAATCCATCTTTTGGAAATCTCGATGAATTGTCGCTGAGTGCATCAGCTAGCTCCTCATCCCCTCATTGGTTTAATGATGAACTCTTGTTTTGGAACTCGCTTCCATAGTTCATTTCCCGAGAATCTTACAGTGTCATCTCGTCAATTTGTGTTGCACCTTTTCTTATCAGGCATCCTGAGTCTAAGGTATCCTGACACCAATCAGATCTGAATCTCGGTCAGGTATGATGGTTGGAACATATTTCCAAGAGTTATAACATTGGTCTATATATGACCCGGTAAGGTGATGTCATGCCTAGCACACCTGGCCGGAGGTCCTATTGTTATAGTTTCCTTTTTAGCAAGGTTAGCCATTCATCCGTGAGGGATTTGTAAGACTTATTCTATGAATTTTTCCTGATGGATCCATTGTGTATCCAAAGTCTGACCTTTACCTGTTGACCATGTCAATGCTACCCCGAATCATGACCGTGGTACTCAAACATCAACAAGGGCATTGAAAGCGTAATGCTAAATGTTTCTTTATCAGTTGTCCAAACACCATTGTATGGGTGCATATCATGATTCTTCTTACCCCTATTAAATAAATGGCCATGCCTTTGATCTCTTGACACGTATATCATGCCCTGCTTAACCTTGGGAAGGATATACTCCTATTACTTGTGTTAAGAGAAATTTTTCCTTTCCATTGGTTTGTTTAAACTGATAATCACATTTTTCCCTTGCATTGGTTTGTTTAACCTTTCTTGTGATCTATAAGATATGAGCAGAAATAAATCCCTGCTTAAGTAAGCACGTCGGTGTACGACTTTGTCAGCAAGACCCTGTTGCTATTGTTGATGGCATTTCGGTAACCACCGATGGACGAGAACTTTGCCTATTGGTCCGCCTCGTTCAACGAGCAGGAAAATGGTTCTCTTCGTCCCTCTCCCTTGGTACCAATGTTATTGCCAACATAACTGACAGACTATCCTCTGACATGCCTTACTTTCATGATCGTGCAAGATGACAGCGCCCTCCCTACTTTTAACCCACATGGTGGGCCCATAACCCACAGTTTCACAGGATCGAAACCTGACTCTCCTATATAGACATAATGCCAAAAATGCTCCTCGCGCTTGGCTCCATACGTATTTCACGGGCCACCTTCCTAGCGATCTATTCTGGTATCAGACACAATACTTATTTCCGTGGCCCTAAACCCCTTTCACGCCCTGTTTCAGGCATAGAATGCCTGCCTGCCCGCTCGAAACTTCCCATGATAGCTCCTCACTTTTCTCTCGATATTTTCTTAAGTTTCGATTCGAGAGTTACTTCCCGCCACCTTCCCTTGTTTTATCTACCAGATAAGCAACCTTAGGACCATTCTTCCGATGTTACCCCTTGTCTTTTCGTAAGTACGATGGAGATCCTGAAGAAAGGATGACGACTTCATCCTGATGGCCTGAAACAGAGGAATGAAGACATCAACGTAATGGATCGACCTCTTCGAGAAGATCAACCAAGACCGAGAAGATTCGTTAGAATTTCGTAACCAGACCTTTCCCCCTTGCTCCATACCTTAAATCTCGGGACGAGATTTCTTGTAGTGGAGGAGATTTGTGACGCCCGAATAATTAGGCTGTAGTAATCCCACGTTAATGATGCCATGTCACCACGGTTACTGTTGTTGATCTCGCGTTTGTTCAAAACCGATTCAAATTCAAATTTGAATTCAAGTCAAAAACAATATTTCTTCAAACTGCAAAACTAAAATGTTCACAATATTCTATAAATTCTACTGATCATTTTCATGTTGAACCCAGCCTTAATGGACCGACCAAATGAGTACTAAGAATATTTTAAAGTGACCAATAGCAATTATTTGACCCTTTTGAATACCAACATAATTTGAATAAATTCAAATTGACTACAAACATTTTGTGGCAGTACTGAATAATGCCTAGTATTTATTTTGATAAGTTGCTTGTTTTACAAAATTCGTTTGTTGGGCAAACAAACAGAAAACAGTAGCTAAAACTATAAAGAAAAAAATAACAGAAAACCACCCCCTATACTTTCGGCCTACGTGCTACAGTAAGGCCCAGCCCACCTCTGCCCCTTTTTCTCCTACCCCTGTTCATCAGAGCACCGTGGACGACCGCTGCGCGTCCATGGCTCGGATCAGCCACGCGGTGCACATCTAGCTTTCCCCCGACGTCCTACAAGTCTACCTCGACGCCCCAGTAACCCTAGCTCCATTTGAATTTCCCTCTCGGACCGTTCCCAACCGAATGGAGCCACGCCCGAGACCCCCGTCGCCGCCGCCTCATCGATGGCGTGGCCACTAACCTCCCCGGCGCGCAGGAAGGCGTCCCAGAGCTGCGCCGTGACTGTCTCCTTCTTGCTAGACCGCTGCTTCATCCTGGGGAGCACTGCCTCTTCCCCGAGCTCGACTTCCTCTCCTCCGGCCGCCGTGCACCTCATCGTCGGTTACCGCAACAACACGCCTCCCCAACCCTCGTCAAGCTTGCTTACGACCCCCAGTGAGCTCCTCGTCCTCTTTGGCCTTCTCTTGCTCCTCCCCGTGCCACTAACTATGAATTCCCTCGCCGTGTCCGTGGTGGCCGCCGCCCATCGCATTACTCGTACTGCCACCGCACGTCGCACGCACTCACGCACGCGCACGCGCGCTCGTCCACCGCACGCATCGCTCGTGTACTCTGTTCGTTCGCGAGTTTCGCGCCCAACCCCAGTTCCCTGCGCTCCCAGCCCCCCTCCCCGCGCGTCCCCCTCCTGCCGCTGCTGCTTGGCTGCTGGTGCGGCAGCAGTCTGCTGCCGCTCGCGCCCTTGCGCCAGGCCTCGCGCGTGCCAGCAGCCGTTGCCGCCTCCGCTCGCCTGCGCTGCCGCTCGCGCCAGCGTTTGCTCGCCGCCTCTGCCGATGAGTGCTCGCCGCCGTCGCCCGGTTTGGTCCCCGCCTCCAGCCGCGCCCCTGACTGCGTTGCCGCCTCCGCTCAGGGCAGCACCCCCCGCTCCCCGCACCCCCCTCGCCGACCGCCGCAGTCACCCGCCTCTGGCAGCCGCGCCGTCGCTCGCCCTTCCCTGGCCGGCGCCGTGCCCATCGGCTCCCCGCCTTAGCCTCGGGTGCTCGCCGGGTGCCCGCCCCGTTCGCTGCGCCCGCTACGCGCCCGCCCCGCTAGGCCCTGGGCCACTGCCAGGCGGGGCCCAGTCCCCCTGGTTAATTAAAAAAGGTTAAAAAAATAATAATACTTAATTGATTAGTAATATAATTAATTAACATTATTAACTGTGCTTAATTGACCCAATTAACTAGATTATTTAATTTAAATCTGCTTAATTAGTAAAGCCAATGACAGACGGGTCCCGGTCGTCAGTTTGACCAGTCAACGCTCTGTTGACTGCTGACGTCAGGCTGACTTCGTAATTCTTTTTTTTGGATTAAAGATAATTCCAGAATATTGTTTAAAACTTTAGAAAATCATATAAAATAATCCATAACTCCGATGAAAATAATTTATATATGAAAGTTGCTCAGAATTTTGATACAAATCTAAATACGCCCTCCGTATTCCTATCAGATGCCCCTAGCAAGATGAACACGGAACTTTTAGACCGATTTCAATAAATGAATAGTGCTCAACTTTAATTAAATAAATCCAAATTAATTCCTAAATTAACTAACTCATTTAGTTAGGCAGTAGAACACCTCGGCATAGCATTTAGGCATGTCATGCATATTGTTTGCATTTTTGTCATGAATTTATTGTTTCTCTCCCCATCCTTCTCTCTCGATAGATGCCGAGACCGACGTCGTTGCAGCTGAGTACGACTACGCTCCGGACGAGCAGCCCGTTGACGACCCCTCCTTCTTGCCAGAGCAACCAGGCAAGCCCCCCCCCCCCTTGAGCATCCTGATATCGCCCATTCCATTTCTCCTGCTTGCATTAGATTTTGCTACTGTTAATGTTTGCTCCTATTCTGATGCATAGCCTGCTCTTGTAACCAGTTTATTGTTACCTTACCTACCTATATTAAACTGCTTAGTATAGGTTGGTAGTGAACCATTGGTGACCCCCACCACCTTACCCTTGTTGCTCCTGCTTGGTCATCGACGACTTGATCAATGTGATCATCGACCAGAGACCGACACATCACCTCACTCCCCTTAGTTGTACGACTCTGCATAGTTACTATCGAGTGCCGAGGGTGATACCTCATAACGCACTCCTAATGAATAGTCTGCAGTGTAGCTGTTCGGTCATGGTCATCGAGGGTGATTCCTCCTTCTCCACTTCCGATACGACTCTTTCATGCAACCCCTCAGTGTGAACCTCGAGGGTGATGCCTCATACGTTCACCCTGATGATTTCATCGAGTGGAATCCACCGAGGGTGATTCCTCGGGGTTCCCCCTTGATGTTATGACCACACGGTTACTTTGACCTTTGTTACAGGCGGGTCGACCCTGATGGGTACCCGCAGGGGATCTATGATGTCAGGTGTGCCGAAAGGGCACTCGAGTGTGATATTGTGGTGGAGCTTCAGAAACTCTGATTGTCTCCGCGTGTTACAAAATCAGCATATCGGATTTGGGTGTTTGATCTGAGTAGGTCGACGTGCCCTTTACGCACTACCACCACGCGGGATAATGGTTATGGGGCCCCCTGCGATGTACGTTTCTCCCGAAAGCTCTTCAGATGTCATGTTTAACCGTGCGGGCTGATCGCCGGGAATGGGCTGGATACTTCACTGACGAGTTCAGTGTCGCGCCTGCACCTCGGCCAGCCACGCAACGCGCAGGGTGCCCAGGGCGATGGCCCAAGACCTCTGGGTGCATCGGTTAGTCCGGCGTGCTGACCTCTCTGTTGAGCCTAGGTAGGGCGATGCTTCGTGTTGATCTTCCGAGGCCGGGCATTACCCAGCAAGTGTGTCGGGCCAGAGTTGATCGAGCGTGTTGGGTAACAGTAGTGCACCCCTGCAGGGATGAATAATCTATCGATAGCCGGTCCTACGGTAAAGGACGCTCAGTTTGTGTATCCCGATCTACTACTTGCACTGGATACTTGTTACTTAATTGAAGCTTCGGGGTCGCTTTCTCGCAGGGAGTCGAGGACGGATCTCTAGGCTTTACTTCAACATGTCTGCTTAATAAAATGTTATTCTACTCTCTTCTATTGCTACAAGATGGTGGCTTCGTGAAGATGCTAGTCTTTGATAGGACTAGGCCTTCTCTCTATTCTGGCATTTCTACAGCCCAGTCCACATATACAGCCTCTCTTTGATAATGTTGCATATGTAGTGTAGATCCCTGCTTGCTGAGTACTTCAGATGAGTACTCACGGTTGCTTTGCTTCTTCTTTTTCCCCATACCCCACTTTGATGATACATCAGACGATGGAGCCCCGGAGCCAGACGCCACAGCCGGAGCTTACTACCTGGAGGGTCCAGATGGCACATACTACTGGATCGAGCCAGCCGACCAGGAGTAGGATCGGAGGCTCCTAGGCAGGAGGCCTTCGCCTAGAGGCCTTCGCCTTTCGATCTAGAGTCGTTGTTTTTGCTAGCCTTCTTAAGGCAAACCTTGGCTAACTATGTATGTACCCAGATATTATTTGTATGACTGACTTATGTATTCGGATCCTCGTGATCCCTGGTCTGTAATATTGTGGATCTCCATTTATTTGTGTTAGAGTTGTGTTGTGATATCTTCCCGTGAGTCCCCGTGCTTGATCGTGCATGTTTGCGTGTATGATTAGTGCACGATTGGGTCGGGGGTGTCACACTTGCCACCGCAATACCTGGTGGAGGGAAAACGAAAAGAGGAGATCATGGGGCACTTCTCTTTTTTTAATCTTAAATCTGTAGGCACTTGCCAAATTTTAGTTCAAATAATGTAATCTCTCGTATCCATGTTTATGTTCCGTGAGATTTGTACTTGTTGATGAGCATATTAATGAAAAAGATCAAGTTTGCCGAGCACTTATGCACGTACGATATCCATGCAGAGGTGAAACGCCTCCATACTTTCATGTAAATAAGTAGATCCTGGTAAGCTACCTTGCCGGTACCCCATAGGACTGCTGCCGTGAGGCTGAGCCTGCCGGGCGCAGAACCCATTGGGAGAGACTAGCCCCCCGACAACCCTTTTCAGCCAAAAGCCTCTACGACCATCCTGACCGAAGCAGTGTTCATGTCAGCAGATGGGAGTACCTTTGTTTCCGAGGCGGCGAGGTTTTCATATGCACAAGTCCTACTCACAGAACATGTATGGATAAGAGATGGAACATATCTGTTTGGCTTGCCGGAGACCGTAGTGCTGGCTTGTCTTCGCATCCTCTCCCTAGGACTAAGTCCATGGCAGGAGCCTGCAGTTTATGCAAATGAAGATGATGCCAGATGCAATCTATCTACATGATCATGCAACCTATCTACATGGATCATGCTATGCTTATGATATGCTTATGTATGCATGCAACTTGTCGCGGGCCCCCAGCGCTTCATTTATTTCTCTGTTGCTCAGGGTCTGCGCCTGGCTTTGTACAAGGGGTTACATGCAGCTGAGACAAGGCCTGTACAAAAAGGTGGCTGCCGGGTGGGGCCCGACAGCTGCGCCTTACGGGTAGAACTTGCGGAGATGCTCAATATTCCATGAGTTTTGCAATTGAATGCCATCTCCGGTCTCCAGACGGACTGCGCCAAGTCTGGTGACTCGTACTACCCGATAAGGGCCTTCCCACATCGGCGACAACTTGTTTGTACCTTTGGCGGACTGAACACGCCTAAGGACAAGGTCGCCTTCCTCAAAACACCGGGCATGAACCATTCGGCTATGATAGCGATGCAGGGCTTGCTAATAGCGTGCAACACACGTAGCAGCCCGGAGACGGTTCTCCTCGAGAAGCACGGTGTCGTCACGCATGTGCTGTACCTGCGCTACTTCATCGTAGGCAAGCACTCGAGGTGACCCATAAATGAGTTTCATGGGGATAACTGCTTCTGCCCCATAGACTAGGGAGAAGGGAGTCTGCCCGGTAGCTCGGTTTGGTGTCGTTCTGAGGGACCAAGGAACCACCGGCAGCTCATTGATCCATTGCCTGCCGTGCTTCCGCAACTTATCAAATGTTCTTGTCTTGAGTCCTCGCAGCACTTCAGCGTTTGCCCTCTCAGCTTGTCCATTGCTTCTGGGATGTGCGACAAAGGCAAATGAGATCTTGCTTCCGAGGGCATGAAAATATTGCATGAAGGCGCGGCTCGTGAACAGGGTGCCGTTATTGGTGATGATCCGGGCAGGGACCCCTAAGCGGCACACCAATTCTTCCAAGAACTTGATAGCTGACTGAGCAGTCACCTTTCTCATGGCATCTACTTCCAGCCACTTTGTAAACTTGTCGATTGCAATGAACAAGAATTCAAAGCCCCCGGCAGCTCGGGGGAAAGAGCCGAGGATATAGAGCCCCCAGACCAAAAACGGCCATGACAAAGGGATTTTCTGGAGTGCTTGGGCAGGCAGATGGATATTTTTGGAATGGAACTGACAGGCTTTACACTTGGTGACGAGCTCAACCGCATCTTGGAGGGCTGTGGGCCAATAGAATCCTTGCCGGAATGCTTTCCCAACCAAAGCCCTTGATCCAATGTGGGAGCCGCACATGCCTTTGTGTATCTCTGCCAGCAGTTCCTTTCCTCCTTCCCGGCAAATGCACTTCAATTTCACACCGTTGGGCCTTCTTCTTTATAGTGTGTCAATGACAAACTGATACATACTGGCCCCCCGGGCTACTCTTTTAGCTTCTTCTTGCTCTTCGGGAAGTTCTCCGGTTTGGAGGAAATGGACTATGTGCCTTGCCCAAGTTGGAGCCTGAGGCTCGGCAACGAGGACTAGCGGCACCTCCTCATTCGTGGGGGCGCATCCCTCGACCGCGGGGACCAGTCGCCCGGCAGGAGGGTGCAGCCCAACAATCCAAGGGGAGTTGTTTCTGGCAAGGTCCCTGCCAGGAGCCCCGGAAGGCTCTACCGGGAGAGGCTTACCGGAGTCCAATTTCCTCCTCTTTCGGGCCATTGTTGTCGGGGATACAGAGGGTTGAGTAAGATGGAGAACAAAAGTTCCTGGTTCCACAGGAAGCTTCTGCGCAGCGCACTTTGACAGGTGATCAGCAATGCTGTTTTCCGCACGGGGTACGTGTGGCGCCCCGCCTGATTACCACTGTAGCCAGACGGTCGCCACGCATGCCAGCCCAGGAAATCACCCTGGCATGCGTTTTTACAAAAAGTATCATGAACACCGGCATTTCTATTAATGGACATATAAGTCTTACATGATATGTTACAAAGGGGTGGCAGCGGAAAAGCTCTATCTAAGGCAGCATGGTCTTGGTGCGGCTCCAATCCACAGGGATCTGACTGGGTTACTCTCCTAGCACACGAACACTCCAGCTCCTCGACGACGGATCCTTACGTGAACCTGGCCACATTGAAGGCTGCTGAGTACTTTTGAATGTACTCGCAAGCAAACCAAACTAACATATATACCAAGCAATGCAATCCATGGCATTCAAGCATGTATTTGTTATTAGAGCAATATTAAATCATCATGGCATGGCATAACTAGCTAGCAATATTAATTATCATGTCATAACAGGTGTATCCAGTGTGATACTAGAGTAAAGTAAAGCATGGCAAGTAAATAATCCATACTTCAAACATTCTCAGGATCCAATCTGAGACTGATTCAAGTCCAATCCAAGTCTTTCGGTCATCTGACCATCTCTTCCATAGCCATCCCATCGCTGACATACCATATTCCTGACAACATCTGATGTCTATGCCAGACAGGTTCTTCCACCATTATTATCATCATTACGGTTGACCACCTAGTGAGGTCTGGACGGGCTGTCCAATACCATGGATGCGGCTATTCGAATAGATTTTACACTCTGCAGAGGTTGTACACTTTACCCACACCATGGAGCACCTGACCTCGTGATCCCACTCGGGTGGACCAGCGTTGCTCCAACGAAACCCGCCTGACCCGTGACTCTCCCATCGTACCACCGGCAATCATCCTCCCCTAGAGTCAAGCCCTGGGTGGCCCCTGTGTCACCTCGTGACACCTGCCACCGTCGTGGCCCAACTAAACTGTCCCAAACGGGGACCGCGCGCAAACAACTATCTGGGCTCATAGGGTTATCGCCGTCTACCTGATCAGGGTAGCACGCACACATAACCCTCCCTGCATGGAGGTACCAGTGATAGAGCACGGAGCCAGACCAAGTCAAGGCCGTCCCATACTGGCAAATGTGGTTGCACGAATAAGCCCGGACAGGTGACTCAAGATCAACCACTAGGTTTATTTTTAGCAGTTATTTGGCAAGCATGGTTATCTACCATAATAACTTGAGATGATAGCAACTAGGCATTTAAATAAATTACTTTGACTTATCACATAGCAAACTAATGCGAGTAATGTAAACAGTAAGTGCAATCTAGCAGAAGGTTAATTATTTCTATCACAGGCATAATCATTAATTAAAAATGCAAGAATAACACAGAGCAATGCTTTAGGGCATATATTAGATGGTCGCCTTGCCTGGGGTCGAAGAAATACTCCGGGAAAGAGTGCGGAGAGTCCGCGAAAGAATTCGCCGGAAACCATTCTCTCTCGGAGGGGGCTGATAAGGGGCAAGGGCAAAATGGTCATTTCCACTATGTGACCACCTTGTAAAAATGATACCAAAAGAACGGGCTCGACGAGATGAAGATGTGAGCGTTGGTTTCACCTGAATCGGAGTTGCGGGCGAAAAGATACGGATGTTTAAACCTCAGGGACCAATCTATAACAAAAATATTTACCAACTGGTCCCTGGCCGCTTAAACCGAACGTGTCTTTTTCGAGAGTACGCTTTCTAACAGAGAAAGCGCAGTTGGGCTGAAGCAGAGTAGAAATGCCCTTTCAGAAAAGAGAAAGCGCACTCTGGAGGAATACGCTCTCCCACAGGGAAAGCGTAATTGTGCCAAGGCGCTTCCACTTATCCACGTGGACAGGGCCGTGGTCACCGACGTGTGGGCCCCGTACCACCCTCTCTCTCCTCCTGTTCTCCTTCTTCTTCCTTTCTGTTGCTCCCCGACAGAGAGCTGCAGAGGCCCTCGGCCTCGCCGGCGCCGGCGACTGGGGTCACGGCGGGCTTGGGCGCCGCCGGGGATGGAGGCGCCGCTCCATCCCGCGCCCGTAGATGGCGGAGAGAGCATCGGGGTGGCCGGAGTCGGCCGTGTCAACGGCGGCCGAGGGCGGCGGCTCCACGGTGGAGGAGGTGCTCCGGTGGCTGGGGCGATGAGGAGAGGGTGCGGGGGTGGTCTACTGCGGCTGAGGAGCCCAGTGGTGAGCTCGGATGGAGCCGGGACTGGCCGAGATGCGCGGATTTAGGAGGAAGGTGGCGGCGGCAATGGTGGCCGTGGTGGAGCAATTCGGGCACGAGAGCTCAAAGCTCGGGACTGGGGATTCCAGGGAGAGGGGAAGGAGTGGTGTGTGTGCTCGGGAGAGAGCTCGGGCTGGCCTATTTATAGGTGCCCGACGGCGAGCAGATGAGCTCGGCCAGCGGGGCGACCTTATCGGCTCACTGGAGCTCTAGGGATGGCATGGCTGGCGCTTTGCGGGGTCAAGCAGCTTCGCAGGTGAGCTGTGGCGTCGTGCTGGCACCCACGAGAAGGCTCGGCGCGGAGGTATACGGTGACGCACGTGCGGTACAAAGGCGGAGCACAGGTGCTCGTCGCGGCGCGACGGAGAAGAAGACGGAGGGGGAAGGTGCTGGAGAGGGTCGGCGTGGACGGAGGGGAACGCGGTCGGCATGAGTGGACAAGCCGCGGCGGCCTGAGCTGGCCTGCTCGACGCGACCAGACGTGGTCATCGCGCAGAACGCGTATTTGGTGTGGCCACCGCGTGGTCACCACGCGTTCGGTGTGCTCTGGCCTGCTTCTGCCAGTCGCACCTTGTCAACCAAGCCCCTCACTGCTCAAATAGATGAGGAAGCTAGCTAGAACCATCTGGGGGGCTCTGAGGTGGGATAAACTTGCTGAGGAAGATTCTGGTAGCAAAATTGACTGGAATTTTCTGGAGAAATGGATGGGAGTGAGGAGCTGAAACTTTGTCAAAATGAAATAGGGTAGGAAGGACTAGGTGCTGGTAAAATTTTAAGGCATTTGGACAAGATTTGAATGCACTTCCTTTGTAATGCCAAATCTGGTCCAGAAAAGGGATTTTGAGGCTGCACTCATCTGGCTTGATGAAATGACCTGAATTTTGGTGGAGGGTGATGATTTAAACATATGAAGGTACTGGAAAAGTTTCAGATCATTTGGAAATGCCTATATGGTACTTCCTTCACAGCACTTCCGAATGGGCAGAAACTTGAGAAAAATGCTGTGGACAAATGGATAGATGGATTTTAGCTGATTTTTGGTTTTCATGAGTGATTTAGCAATGTTAACCACCATGAAAAATTTCAGCTCAAATAGATCAAGGGTTCAAGCACTTCCTTTGCAAACTGAAAATCTGGACATAATTTGCAAATGGATGCTGCGCTCAAACTTTGAACTATGGTACTTGGTTTTTGATGGAAATGGTGAAGATATATATAGGAGAAGCTCCAAAATTTATTTGGGATTTTTCCTGACTACCAAAATGGTAGTTCCTTTAGAAAGTGCCCAAAATGCAATATTGGCATTAAATAGGAAAATGCAATTTCCCTTATTTAATTATGGCCAATATTTTTATGGGAGCTCAATATGATCACAAATAATATCTCCACAAGTTTTCATGAACTTTGGAGATGGATAGATATTTTCCTGGATTTAATTCCTTTAACTGGCAGAAAAAGGAATTAATTATAAATGAAAAATATTGCAAATAACTTGGCAATATTTTTGCATATCCAGGGTTTACAAATATAGGATGATCACTGGGAAAAGTTTGGGAGGCAACAGATCAAAGGAAATTGAGGTTCCTTTGTGACTGAGAGGATCAGGGTTTCCCTTCCGGCAACTCGGAAGGTAGGGTTTCGGCGGCAGAATCCTGAGAATAGATCTTGGGTGGCAAGGTTGATCTAAAGAGAATCTCTGGATGGATAGGAAAGGCAAGGCTAAATGACCATCTTCACGTACCCAAGAGCTTGAGAAAATCCGATAACACCGAGAAAAAAGACGGGAGTCAAATCCCGCGAAGGACAAAAAAACAGGGAGCAGAAACCAGGGTGTTACAAACCTACCCCCCTTAAGAAAATCTCGTCCTCGAGATTTCCGGGCTTACCTCCCCGGGAACGGGGACTTACCCGTGTGCGACTTGGATCCATCAGCGATTCTGTGGCAATCCTGAGCCCGGCAAGAAGCCCTTCGTATTCTGCTATATTGTTGGTCGCCTCCTCCCGGGGAAAGTGCATCTGGATTACGTACCTTAGTTGCTCTCCAGTGGGAGCCACGAGAAGCATGCCAGCCACTGCACCTTTGTAGGGAGAAGGCACCATCGAAATACATGATCCATTCTTGGGGCGCTTCCTTGCCGAGGATAACTATTTCCTGTACTTCTTCATCAGGGGTTGGCGTCCATTATGCAATAAACTCTGCCAACGCCCTACTCTGGATTGTTGATGTGCTTTCAAACTTCAGGCCAAAGCTGGATAACTCCAATGCCCACTCCACTATCCTGCCGGTGGCCTCTGGGTTTCGAAGTATCCTTTGCAATGGGAAGCGGGTGACAACCGTGATCTCATGGGCTTGGAAGTAGTGGCGCAGTTTCCTTGAGGCCATGACAAGGCCAAAGATCATTTTTTTGCACGCCAGAATACCTGGATCTAGCCCCCTGCAACAGGGAGCTGATGAAGTATACTGGGCGCTGCACCACCTTCTTCCTGGCCGTGTCCTTGGGGTTGCTTCCGCTACTGTGCTCCTCTTTGTCCTGATCCATATCTGGCCTTGCCGGGCCGCTCTCTTTCTCTTCCCCGGGCGGGACACTTGCTGAGGTGGCTGCTTCTTCTACTTCCCGCTGCGCTATTAGGGCCGCACTAACCACTTGATTAGTTGCTGCCAGATATAGCAGCAACGGCTCTTGTGGTTTGGGTGCGACCAGAGTAGGCATAGAAGACAAGTAGGCCTTCAAGTCCTGCAGTGCTGCATCTGCTTCCGGGGTCCACTTCATGGGTCCTGCCCTCTCCAAAATCTTGAAGAACGGCAAGGCACACTCGGCAGACTTGGAGATGAATCTGCTAAGCGCGGCAACGCATCCTGTCAAATGCCTCACATCCTTAACTATCTTGGGTGCCTGTATCTGCTCAATAGCCTTGATCTTATCGGGGTTGGCCTCTATCCCATGTTGGGACACAAAGAAACCAGGTAGCTTGCCGGAGGGAACGCCAAACACGCACTTCTCTAGATTCAGTTTCAAGTTGATCTTGCTCAGATTAGCAAATGTCTCTTCTAAATCCTGGATGAGGGTTGATCTATCCTTGGTCTTGACCACAATATCATCCATATAGGCTTCAATGTTCCTGTGCAACTATGATTCAAAGCCAATCTGGACTGCTCTTGCAAAAGTGGACCCGGCACTCTTCAACCCGAAAGGCATGCGCACAAAGCAGTATGTGCCGCATGGGGTGATGAATGAGGTATTTTCTTTGTCTTCCTTGGACATAAAACTCTGATAGTATCCAGAGTATGCATCCAGAAAAGAGAGCAACTCACATCCAAAAGTAGAATCCACGATCTGGTCGATGTGCGGCAAGGGAAATGGGTCCTTTGGGCATGCCGTGTTCAGATCCGTGAAATCTATGCAAAGCCTCCATTTTCCATTAGCCTTCCAAACAACCACTGGGTTTGCTAACCATGTTGGATGCAGTACTCCTCTGACCAAACCAGCTACTTCAAGTTTCTTGATTTCCTCGGCAATAAACTGCTGCCGCTCCAAGGCCTGCTTCCGAACCTTCTGCCTGACGGGCCGGGCATGTGGGCAGACAGTAAGGTGGTGCTCGATTACCTCCCTGGGAACACCCGGGATATCAGATGGTTGCAAGGCAAACACATCGATATTTGCCCGCAGGAAGGCAACGAGCGTGCTTTCCTATTTGTCATCAAGGGTGGCGCTGATAGTGAAAGTACCATCAGCGCCAGCCAGCCCTGCAGTGACCTTTTTCACTTGGGGTGGAGCAGCCTTGGATCTCTTGCTGTTGGAACTCTCTAGCATGTCATCAACAGGCGCGGCACATTCCACAGAGGTACGCTTCCTGGATTCCTTGCCAGTACCTCTGCTATGCTTTTCCTTGGTGGGAACTATGGCTTCCGTGACCTCTGCCGCGATCGCGTCCCGGTACATCTTATCCACGCAAATAATTGCGACTTTCTTGTCCGACGGAACGGAAATGACGCCCATCGGCCCTGGCATCTTCAAGGTGTTGTAGGCATAGTGCGATGCTGCCATGAATTTGGCCAAGGCCGGACGCCCAAGGATCCCGTTGTACGGCAGGGGGAGGTCAACCACATCAAACACAATTTTCTCAGTCTTGTAGTTCCACTCTCCTCCAAATGTCACTGGCAACGTAACCCTTCCCTTAGGACGGCTCCTGCCGGGATTGACTCCTTGAAATGTGCCTATGGCCTTAAGTTCTTCCTCTGCTATCTGGAGTTTGCTGATAACCTTTGGGGAAATTAGATTCAACCCGGCCCCGCCGTCAACCAGCATCTTTGTGACCTTGAGGTTGCGAATTGATGGTGAGACCAACAATAGCAAGCACCCTACCGCAGTAATGCGGCCGGGGTGGTCCTCTTCATCAAAGATGATGGGCGTGCGTGACCACTTGAGCGGCTTCCGAGAATCTGCCGCTGGCTCCACGGCATTGACTTCATGCGCCCACTGTTTAAGTTGGCGGTGAGAGGAGTGCAAAGATGCACCCCCGTCAATGCACATGGCGTTAGTGGCCTTCTAGAATTCCTGCTCGCTGGTTTCCTCTTCATTCCCTCCATCACTCTCATGACTGCAATCCTCCTTCTCTCGGCCTTTGGCAGGTTTCCCTTGGTTCCGAGGACCCTTGCCGGGGCGATTTGCTTCACCACCCCGGCCCTTCCCGCCAGCGCCATTTTGACCTTTTTCCTTATCGCGCTTCTCATACTCAGCCTTCTGCCTCTTGACGAGCTACTCAACCTGATGACACTCCTGGAGATCATGGCCCTTGGTCTGATGAATCTTACAGTACTGCCCATCACTTTTCCCAGCTTTCTTGGCAGCCGCCGCCTCCCGACAGTCAGCGCATGCGGTAGCCTCCTTGCCGGGGGCTTCAGCCTTGGCCTTCTTGCCGGTACTAGGCATGCCTGACCCCTCAACAGTCATCACTTATCCTTGCGCTTCTTGTTCTTCTTATTCTTACTGATGGTCTCATCGTCATCTTCTGAGTCGATGTCGGTGCAATCTTCCTCTCCAGGAAGTTTCCTCCCCTCCTCCACCCGAGCACATTTTTCCACCAAAGTGTAGAGCTCCTTCACAGTCTTGGGCAACCGAACATTCATCTTGGAACGTATCCTGCGGTTGCGCACGTTGGATTGGAAGGCAGCTATCACGGCAGCTGGGTGGATATCTGGGATATTTCTGTGGACTCAGCTGAATCTCTGCAAGTACTTTCGTAGAGTATCTCCCTCTTTCTGCTGGAGAAGCTGCAGGTCGCTGGGCCGCCCTGGTTCTTGATGGCCGCCTATGAAGGCACCAATGAACTCGTGGCATAGGTCAGCCCAGGTCGGAATGGAGTTCTCTGGCAGGTGCATCAGCCAAGACCTCACATTTGACTTGAGGGCCAAAGGGAAGTAGTTGGTGAACACCTTCTCATCTCTACCCCCAGCAGCTTGAACAGCGATGGTGTAGATGCTCAAGAACTCTGCCGGGTTTAGTCTCCCATCATACTTCTCGGGTATCTCTAGCTTGAACGTGCGAGTGGACGGCCAACGGACTTGCCACAGCTCACGGGTGAAGGCAGGGCACCCAACCTCGAAAGGCAGGCACCCGCCATCTCCGAATGCGGGCTCGTCGACGTCGTGGCCATCGCACCCATTGGACCGGAGGGGATTGTCGCGACGCCGCTCGTCGATGATGCGCGCGCCTTCCCTTCGCCTGCCCTCCGGGGCACGCTGTCGTCCTTGACGCGCTCGAGGGTCTGATGAGGCCATCGAGACGCCATCGGGTGCTTTGTTTTGCAGCTCCTGGGCGGCTTGCCGTGGTGGGGATTGCACCATGAGGGTGGCCCCTCCCGCACGACCAGCCACACGAGCCGTCGTTGCTGCCTGGGAAGGCCGTGGCGGTTCGACCCGCTGTGATCCTTCCGCCTCGGCAAAACCAATCAGACTTTGGATGGTGGCTCGCCACTTATCCATCTGGTCTGCCGCCGGTGGAAATCTCAACAGCAGTTGGGCTCACGCCATGGCCTCTGAGGCAGTGCTTGGCATAGGTGATGACAATGTAGATCATAGTGTCGCTCGGCTCCTGACGTTGCCGGTGGCGACCACGCCGCGCCCTTGCTACTGCGAACCAGCCATTTGGACGGCATGGTGACGCGGCGGAGGCGCCTGAGGGCCAGCGGCTCCGTTGGGTACAGTAGCTAGGTCAGCCCGCCCCGTGGGTGGCGCGTGCCCTGCGGTCGCGCCCGCAGCGGGGGCGGCCGGAGGGTTGCGATTCGCCCCAGAACAAGCATCATCACTGCGGCTGTGCCCGTTGGCGAGGAGAAGGGGTTTAGGCGGAATGATCCCTCCATCCGTACCTCATGGAGCGTGGCCGTTGGGATGTTGCTGATGCTGTCCTTCCCTGGTACCTCCCGTTCCTGCTTCGGCAGTGGGGGAGGTGGAGACGGCGCCGCCTACGTCGACCATGTCCCCCGCAGCATCCACACCCTCGCGAGCCCCCGCATTCCCCGCGACGTCGGCGGTCGCTGGCGGCGGAGCCTTTGAGGTGGACGGGTGATTTGTAGCTCCGGGCTTCCGCTTGGGCGCCATAGTCAATGATGCCGTCGGCGACGAAAATGTCGATGAAGATGATGCACAGCGTATGCTCTCGGTTTCGCACAAGTGATCCCCCTACCTGGCGCGCCAAAGATGTCGTGGGAAAACCACGGCCACCTATGGGCCATGAGCCCCTTTTTGTTCGGTGGGAGGATGGGCACGTTGCACAAAGAGTGGAGAAGCGTCGCGCAGCACGGCAGAGATCACACGGGCAGTCTTTACCCAGGTTCGGGCCGCCGCGAGGCATAAAACCCTACTCCTGCTTTGGTGGATTGATGGTGGATAATGGTGGTGGACGTAGTACACTCGCCCGGCAAGGTCGCTCTGGGGGCGAGAGTGGCTACGAGCGTATGGATATGCGAGGGTCCAACCCTTTCTACGGTCGCCATGGGCCTCCTTTTATAGATTAAGGGGTCACCACAGTGGCAAATCAGTCTTTGCGTACTGATTAGATAGCTAACAGTGCTATCATATCTAAGTCTGTAGGCTGACAAAGCGCATTAAATGCGCCGCTCAGTGTCACATCACAGCCCGCCTGGCAGGCCCTGCCGGGCTGTTTTGCCAGCTTCGCGCATGCTCGTTTGACACGTCTCAGGACGGGTGTCATATGGAGGTGTTTGCTATAGGAAGTGGCTGCCTTGTGGCAAGAAGCAGCCACTTAGTAACCTTGGAGCTTGACACCACTTTGATTAATGACTTGCGTCGCTTGTGAGGTGGAGCGGTGGAGTGGCTTGTCTCCGCCAGCCCCGGCAGGCCTGCTGGGACGATCTGGGAGCTTGCTTCCGGGGCAAAACCCAACCCTGCCGGGCTCGCCTGCCCGGCAAGGTAGGTCCTTCCCTTAGTGATGCCTTGTTCCTCTGGCTCACCTTGGCCTTCTCGACTTGCACTTGGATCCTTTAAAGGAATTGATCCTCCTTGTTTGGTCTGATCTTGGTCTTGTAATCTTGTCTCTGGCCTGTGCACAGTCCGTGCAATGGACCCAGGGTCTGTTGCACCGACACAGTAGTAGCATAATTTCTTTGGGCACTGTCTAGAGTTTTGCTAGCATAATGAATAACATTTAATTTCTTATCAACTCTTTATCCTAGAACAACACCAACAGCATAATCACTGGCATCACAAATAATTTCAAAAGGCAAGTTCCAATCAGGTGGTTGAACAATAGATGCAGACGTTAAGGCTTTCTTAAGTGTTTCAAAGGCTTCTACACAGTCATCATCAAAAACAAATGAAACATCCTTTTGCAAAAGATTTGTAAGAGGCCTAGAAATTTTAGAGAAGTTTTTGATAAATCTCCTATAGAAACCAGCATGACCAAGGGAACTATGAATACCTTTAATATCTTTAGGACATGGCATTTTCTCAATTGCATCAACTTTAGCTTTATCCACCTCAATACCTCTTTCAGAAATTTTATGCCCCAAGACAATACATTCATTAACCATAAAGTGTCACTTCTCCCAATTCAAGACAAGATTAGTTTGCTCACATCTCTGCAAAACTCGATCAAGGTTGCTCAAGCAATCATCAAAAGAAGTTCCATAAACAAAAAAATCATCCATGAAAACCTTAACAATCTTTTCACAAAAATCATAGAATATAGCAGTCATACATCTTTCAAAGGTAGCAGGTGCATTGCATAAATCAAAAGGCATACGTCTATAAGCATAAGTTCCAAATGGGCAAGTAAAAGTAGTTTTCTCGTGATCAGGTTGTGACATGGGTATTTGAGAAAAAACAGAATATCCATCCAGAAAACAAAAGTGTGTGTGCTTAGATAATCTTTCCAACATTTGATCAATAAAAGGCAAAGGGTAATGATCTTTTCTAGTTGCTTCATTTAATTTTCTAAAATTAATTACCATTCTATAGCTAGTAACAATTCTTTGTGGAATAAGTTCATTTTTATCATTCGGAACAACAGTAATACCTCCCTTCTTAGGGACACAATGAACGGGACTTACCCATCTACTATCAGCTATGGGATAGATTATACCTGCTTCCATAAGCTTTAATATTTTAGTTCTTACCACTTCTTTCATCTTAGGATTCAAAAATCGTTGATGATCAACAACAGGTTTAGCATCAGGTTCCATATTAATCTTGTGCTGAAAGAGAGTGGGACTAATGCCCTTAAGATCATCAAGAGTATATCCAATGGCAGCACGATGCTTCTTCAGAATTTTCAATAATCTTTCTTCTTCATGTTATGAAAGGTTAGCACTAATAATAACAGGATATATCTTTTTCTCATTGAGATAAGCATATTTCAAAGTGTCAGGAAATTGTTTTAATTCAAACACATGATCACCTTTAGGTGGAGGAGGGCCTACTAGAGTTTCAATAGGCAAATTGTGTTTGAGCAGAGGTCGTTGTTCAAAGAAATTTTTATCTATTTCATTTCTTTCATGCATATGCATATCATTTTCATGGTCTAACAAATATTGTTCTAGTGGATCAGTAGGGGTTATGGCAATAGAAGCAAGACCAATTATTTCATCCTTACTAGGTATTTATTTCTTATGTGGTTGGCTACTAAACTTGGAGAAATTAAACTCATGAGACTCATTACCAAAGCTAACACCAACAGTTTGTTTCTCACAATCTATTTTAGCATTCACGGTGTTCAAGAAAGGTCTACCAAAGATAATGGGACAAAAATCGTCTTGTGGGGAACCAAGAACTAGAAAACCAGTAGGGTATTTTATTTTCCCACACAAGACTTCAACATCTCTAATAATCCCAAGTGGTGTGACGGTGTCTCTATTTGCAAGTTTAATAGTAACATCTATGTCTTCTATTTCAGCGAGTGCTATGTCATTCACAATTTCTTGGTATAAGGTAAAAGGAATAGCACTCATGCTAGCACCTAAATCACATAAACCATGATAACAATGATCTCCTATTTTAACTGAGACAACAGGCATGCCAACAACAGGTCTATGTTTATCTTTTTCATCTGGTTTGGCAATTCTGGCAGCATTATCGCAGAAGTAAATAACATGCCCATCAATATTTTCTACCAGGAGGTCTTTAACCATAGAAACACTAGGTTCTATTTTAATTTGTTCAGCAGGTTTAGGTGCTCTAATATTACTTTTGCGAACCACAACTGAAACCTTAGCATGTTCCTTTATCCTAACAGGGAAAGGTGGTTTTTCAATATAAGCAGTAGGCACAACTGGATCAACATTGTAAATAATAGTTTCATCTTTAACTATGACCGGTTCTTTAATTTCTTATTTAATAGGGGAATGATATTTAAACCACTTCTCCTTAGGGAGATCAACATGAGTAGCAAAAGATTCACAAAATAGGCTACTATCTCAGAGTCAAGTCCATATTTAGTGCTAAACTTGTGAAAAGCATCGGTATTCATAAAAGATTTAACACAATCAAATTCAAGCTTAATACCTAACTCTTTACCTTCATCGAGTTCCCAATCTTCAGAGTTGCGTTTAATTCTTTCTAAAATATCCCACCTGAATTCAATAGTCTTCTTCATAAAAGAACCAGTACAAGAAGTATCGAGCATGGATCGATCATCATGAGAAAGTCGAGAATAAAAATTCTGAATAATAATTTCTCTAGAGAGCTCATGATTGGGGCATGACTATAACATTGACCTAAGCCTCCCCCAAGCTAGAGGGATACTTTCTCCTTCACGAGGCCAACAATTATATATATAATTCCGATCACGATGAACTAGATGCATAGGATAAAATTTTTGGTGAAATTCCAATATCAATCGATTCCAGTTCCAAGATCCAATATCATCCCATAGCCTATACCATGTCAATGCTTTTCCCTTAAAATATAAAGGGAAAACCTTATTCTTAGCTTCATCTCCGGATAAACCTGCAAGCTTAAATAATCCACAAATTTCATCTACATATATCAAGTGCATATCAGGATGTTCAGTTCCATCTCCTACATAAGGATTAGCTAGCAGTTGTTCTATCATACCAGAAGGAATTTCATAACCAATATTTTTAGTAGGTGCAGTAGGTTGAGGGGCAACTAATTTTTCTTCCGGTCGAGGTGAAGATACCACGAACAAACCCCTCAAAGGATGGTTCTCCGTAGTAACAAGTGACAATAAATTTCAGCATGTAGTAATAATTATTCCTTACCAATTTCCACTTACCAACAACACTTCACTCCCCAGCAACGGCGCCAAAAAAGAGTCTTGATGACCCACAAGTATAGGGGATCAATCATAGTCCTTTTGATAAGTAAGAGTCGAGCCTAACAAGGAGCAGAAGGAAATGACAAGTGGTTTTCAGCAAGGTATTTTCTGCAAGCACTGAAATAGTAGGTAACAAGTAGTTTGATAGCAAGATAATTTGTAATGAGCAAGTAATGGTGAAGATAAATAAAGTGCAGCAAGGTAGCCCAATCCTTTTGTGGCAAAGGACAGGCCAAAACGGTCTCTTATGATAAGCAAAGCGTTCTTTAGGGTAGACGGGAATTTCATCATGTTGGATTGATTCGTGTTCACTACTTTGATAATTTGATATGTGGGTGGACCGGTGCTTAGGTGCTGTTATTACTTGAAAAAACCTCCTACTTATGATTAACCCCCTCGCAATCATCTGCAACTACGAGAAAAGTATTAAGACAAAATCTAACCATAGCATTAAACTTTTGGATCCAAATCGGTCCCTTACGAAGTAGCGCATAAACTATGGTTTATGCTTCTGTCACTCTAGCAACCCATCATCTAATAACTACTCTGCAATGCATTCCCTTAGGCCCAAATATGGTGAAGTGCCATGTAGTCTACGTTCACATGACACCACGAAGGGAATCACAACATACATATCATCAAAATATCAAACACATATCAAGTTCACATGTTTACTTGCAACATGACTTCTCCCGTAACCTCAAGAACAAAAGTAACTACTCACAAATGATAATCATGCTCAAGATCAGAGGGGCATTCAATAGCTTAATGGATCTAAACATATAATCTTCCTCCAAATAAACCATATAGTAATCAACTACAAGATGTAATCAACACTACTAGTCACCCACAGGTCCCAATCTGAGGTTCCGGTACAAAGATTGAACACAAGAGATGAACTAGGGTTTGAGAGGAGATGGTGCTGGTGAAGATATTGATGGAGATTGGCCTCCAAAAGATGATAGGGTTGTTGGTGATGACGATGGCGATGATTTCCCCCTCCAGGAGGGACGTTCCCCCGGCGGAATCGCTCCACCAGAGGGCAAAAGTGCTCCTGCCCAAGTTCCACCTTGAGATGGCAGCGCTTCATCCCGAAAGTCCCCTCCTGATTTTTTCTAGGTCAAAATGACCTATATACCAGAAGATGGGCACCGGAGGTGGGCCGTGCTGGGCACAACCCACCAGGGCGCGCTTGGGGGCCCATGCGCGCCCTGGTTTCTTGTGCTCACCAGGTGGCCCCCCTCCGGTAGTTATTTGCTCCAGTATTTTTTATATATTCCAAAATAATTCTCCGTAAATTTTCAGCTCATTTGGAAATGTGCAGAATAGGTAACTCTGGCGTGGCTTTTTCAGGTCCAGAATTCCAGCTGCCGGCATTCCCCCTCTTTGTGTAAACCTTGCATATTATGAGAGAAAAGCATTGGAATTACTCCAAAAAGCATTATTATGCATAAGAACATTATAAATAATAGTAGGAAAACATGATGCAAAATGGACGTATCAATAATGTACTTGATACTTTGGATCAGACCAGTGTTTAACAAAGCCTCTCCAGTCTTCATCTGTTGTATTTTCCACTGGAGATGTTTGGGCAAGTTCACTGTTAGCCTTGCCTTCAAAGTGAGTTTTCCCCAAGTTATACCGATACTGTCGCAGAGCAGACTTGAAAACTTGGGTGCCTGCTTGTCTGGTTGCATCATCTTGGCTATCCAACTTGAACCTCATCTATTGAAAATTATGGGAGTCTCCTTACCAGCAACCTAGAAAGTATGTGACAGAGCAAGACGGTATTACTAATTTCCATACATAACCATACTTACAGATAAATGGTCGAGGAAGGTGTTGAACTAGGTTTCGTCTTTGTCATTCCTGTACTGAATCCATGTTGGGAGGATATGTGCATGACACCTAACGGCAACTGCTGCCTCTGATACTAACTTGGCTGACTCTGTAGCATCACTTGGCCTTCTTAAACTTGCCTCAAAACGGATCTCCATTCTTCCACCTCTAGATTTAGGTAACCTGTCGAGCATTATCCCTGATGTCTGTTTCCTCTTGCGCCTAGGTGCTAGTCCAACAACGAACATAGGAAGTGTTAGTGTACATCAAACTGTGAGACTACATATAAAGAAGCATGCAACTGTAACTTGACTCGAGCAACTACCTTCTTGCTGTTGAAGCTCACAAGGTTCATCTGATCTTGCCAACTCCTCTTGTGGAAAGGGTGCTTCGGAAGTAGTTTCAGGTGGCAAGGGAGCGTGGGAAGTTGCCGCTAGCTGAGCTGACAAAGGAGTAACTCGTGTAGATGTTGGTACTATGGAAGAAGGTGCTGCAACAGCTAGGGCTGTAGTTGCTTGTTTGGTGCCAGCTTTTCGTTTGCATTTGGATTGTTTTGCAGCTGGTGTAGCAAGGGATACCGTGTTTGTACAATTATCCGGTGGACTTGGACCATCTATTGCACTATCAATACCAGCAGAATCTTCATAATTCTTCTGCTTCCTTATTCGTGCATCCCGAGTACTAACCCCTACCATTCTGTGTTCCATCCTCTTTATCTTTGTCATGTCAAGTCAAGACGACAAGAGAAAGAAATAAAAATTTAGTTCTTTTGAACAAATTGATGCGTGATACATACGAACTGAACTTTGATGTTAGACAACCGCATGATAGGAGGATGTAATATGTACGAAAAACAGGACGACATGAGATAATTAGACCTATGATGTGTAAACTAAGCATAAGGTATTTCAATAAATTAGAAGCAATGCAATGGATGGTAGACACCAAATGAAAGATGCCACAAATATCACTCTGCCAAGTTAACAATGTCTCGTCATAACTGGCATTTAAAGAAATGTGAAGCAGTACAAGAAATAAATCATACGCAAGATGGAAACAACATCACACTACCAAGTTAAAGGTCTCTCGTCATTAGTGCCATTGCATATTCACAGCATTGCATATTCACAGCTATGATGTGTAAACTAAGCAGAAGGCATTTCAAAAAATTAGAAGCAATGAAAGATGGACACCATATGTAAGATGCAACAAATATCACTCTACCAAGTTAAAAGTGTCTCGTCATTAGTGCCATTTCAACAAATTAGTAGTACACGCTAGAAAAGAATGCGAGATGTAACCTATATCACACTCCCTAGTTAAACATGTCTTATGATAAGTGATTGTTGTAGGTTACACAACAGTAGTACTTTGATGTAAGAACATGGTGTGATATTACATGTTCTAGAAACAGGAAGTATAATGTGTAAAGTAAGCAGATGGAACTCAAAAAAATTAGAAGCAATAGAAGCTAGACATCATACATAACATGCAACCACATATAACAGTGCCAAGTTAGAGGGAGCACCTATGATGGTGGACTAGGGGAGACGTGCTCATCATCAACAGAGCTACGTTGAGTGTCTATGCATGTGTTGTCTCCAAAATTCTTGTGGGGGGGGGGGGGGGTGGTGGAGTAGAATCTTTAGAGGCCCTCCATTTCAGTTGGTCGGTGGAGCACCATTATCCACTTCCTTGCGAATTTTCTTCCGCTTAATTGATTTTGCATTGTCAAGTAAAACCGACAAGAAAAAGCAATAAAATTCACTCTTCAGAACTCATTTATTCATGATACTGACAATCACTACTTTGATGTAAGGCAAACACATGATACGAGGATGGAATATGTACGAAAAATAGGACGGCATGGCATATTCACAACTATTTGTGTAAACTAAGCAGAAGCAATTTAATAAAATTAGAAGCAATACAAGCTAGACACCACATGAAAGATGCAAGACAATATCATGCTGCCAAGCTAGGGAAAGCACCTGGGATGCCGGTTCCGCCGGAAGACCGCCATCAGTCCCTGCCTTAAATTTTTCCTCCTCTTACTTTATTTTATTGCCTTGTCAAGTCAAACCCACAAGAAAAATGAATAAAAATTTGCTTTTCAGAACTCCTTGATGCAGGATGCTGACGAGCACTACTTCAATGTAAGGCGACCGCATGATAGGATGATTGAATGTGTAAGAAAAAAAGACAGCATTGCATATTCACAGCTATGATGTGTAAACTAAGCAGAAGGCATTTCAACAAATTAGAAGCAATGAAAGCTCGACACCATATGAAAGATGCAACGAATATCACTCTATCAAGTTAAAACTGTCTCATCATTAGAGCCATTTAAACAAATTAGAAGTAGTACAAGCTAGAAAAGAATGCTAGATGTAACCTATATCACACTCCGAAGTTAAACATGTCTTATGATAAGTGATTATTGCAGGTTACACAATAGTAGTACATTGATGTAAGAACAAGGTGTGATAGACAGATATTGCATGTTCTAGAAATAGGAACACGTGTCTTATTCACAAGTACAATGTGTAAAGTAAGCAGATGGAATTCAACAAAATTAGAAGCAATACAAGCTAGACATCATACATAACATGCAACCACATATAATAGTGCCAAGTTAGAGGGAGCACCTGTGATGGTGGACTAGGGGAGACGTGCTCATCATCAACACAGCTACACTGAGTGTTTATGTATGTGCTGTCTTGCAAATCTTGTTGGGGGGATGGCGGAGTAGAATCTGTAGAGGCCCTCCATTTCAGTTGGTCGGAAGGAGCACCATTATCCACTGCCTTGCTAATTTCCTTCCGCTTTATTGATTTTGCATTATCAAGTAAAACCGATAAGAAAAAGCAATAAAATTCACTCTTCAGAACTCATTCATGCATGATACTGGCAATCACTACTTTGATGTAAGGAAAACACATGATACGAGGATGGAATATGTACGAAAAACAGGACGGCATGGGATATTCACAACTATTTGTGTAAGCTAAGCAGAAGCCATTTTAACAAATTAGAAGCAATGCAAGGTAGGCACCACATGAAAGATGCAACCAATATGACTCTTCCTAGTTAAAAGCGTCCAATCATAAATGGCGTTTCAACAAATTAGAAGCAGTGCATGCTATAAATCATATGAAAGATGCAACCAATATCACACTGCATATACTAAAGGTGTCTCATCATAATTGATTGATGCGGGATACAGAAACAGTAGTTTTTTGTAAGGACATGCTTAATAGATAGATGTAGTATGTACCACAAATAGGAAGGCATGTCACATTAAAAGGTATAATGTATAAACTAAACAGAATAGCACATGCAATTTAACCAGATTGGAAGAATTACAATCTAGACACCATATGCAACACCACATATCACTCTGCCAAGTTAGAGCAAGCATTTGCGATGATGGTGTAGGGGAAATGCGGTCATAAACTATAGAGCTACATTGACTATCTTCATCTAGCCTTGCTATTTCTTGAGAATAATGTGGGGAGTCTGACACGGCATTCTTTAAAATAGGATATTTTCTTACAACAGTCCATGAGCCTGACTATCTCATCATAAGTGATTGATAAAGGATACATAAGAACATTACTTTGATGTAAGAACATGGTTAATAGACAGATGTAGTAGTATATGTACCAAAACAGGAAGGCATGTCATATTCAAAGGTATAATGTGTAAGCTAAGTAGATGCAATTTAACCAAATTGGAAGCAATACACGCTAGACACCCAGCTGGAGTGGTGAGCATGATCATCAGGACCTGAGAGCCTGGCGGGAGGTGGGATGCTTCGCCACCATCATGGCTTTTTAGTTGGATTGCAGGTGATGCCTGTCTATGCTGGGCTTGTCACTGGCTCGGCCAGTGCCTTGACTAGATATTTGGCTTCTGGTGCTCTGTGGTCTTGTACTCTTTGCGGCCGTCGCCATGATGTAAAAAATTTCTTTCCTTATCTTAATAAAGACCGACTTCGGCCTTTCGAATACAAGCTAGACACCATATGCAACATGCAACCACATATGACACCGCAAAGTTAAAGCAAGCACCTGGGATGGTGGTTCATGGCGAGCGAGATCATCAACTCCAGAGCTAGGTTTACTGTCTCCATCTGCTGACACTGCACCCTTTAAAGTGCTGAAACGTGTCTTGCCTACCCGCGAAAAAAGCTGGAGCGAATTCTCTCTTTTCTTTCGTGTTTTTATCAATAGTTTGGCAGAGGCTAAAATACCCTTGCATAAAAAAACAATAGTGAGAATGTGGGTGAAGTGTGCAGAACTAGTGCACTGTAAAAGTAGCAGATAGCAGGTGGCCAAAAAATAAATGGCAGGAGACATATGATAGCTCTACAACATTGCTTGGCAAAAGAAATAAGGTTCTAGGATTTTGTAATATGAGCAAATGGATGGCTGGGAAATGCAGGTACTCCTCCAACACACCACCACATGTGGTCCTATCAAAATAACAGTCGACTGAAAATAAATAGGTCAGTTGCTTTTTTTCTGAACCGTCCGATCTACAACGAACGGGCAGATAGCCTTCGTCTACCTCTCGCCAGTCATTGTTGACAATCTTTCTCGAATCGCCAGCGACCACCGTCCTAGACCCCTGCCTCCGCCGCCCCGCTCTCCCCTCGACCTCACACCACCGCTGTCCTTGGCACCGCCTCCCGGCCATCCCTTTAAGCCCGGCCAACCTCCAGATCGGGCGCTACCAGCTCCTAGGCCCCACACACCCCTAAGATAGACACCGAGGCACTGCTTCCCCGGCATAATAGGCGAACTAGCGCCTTGGCGGGTGGTGCTTCCTTTAATTGGGAAGCAACTGACCAGGAATTGAAATCCAGGGGGGCGACGGACCTCTAGCTAAGGTGAAATTGTATATGAGGAGAAACCTTGTGCATCGCGAGTTACTAGGAACATATAGTATCAGGAAGAAGGTGCAATAAGAAGCGGTCAACTAGTGTCTTCTGTGGGATGAATACTGTGCAAGCAGACACGTATGATTTGCATGAATAAGGGAAGAGGAGTACCAGTTCCGGTTGCCAGTGCTATGTCCTCCTAATTTCGCGGCGATGTTCTTCATTTTACCAGGGGACCCGATGTTGTGGAGGACGGTGGAGCCTTGGACGAACCCATGGCCAAATTGTTGACTATGTTGCAGTGGCCGTCTGTCAGCGGTGGGGAAGCAGATCCGAGGCAGCGAGGGATGGCGTAGCGGGAACACCTCCGGTGCGGTGGACGGTGGCGATGTTGGAGCGAAAGTGGTGAGGCGCAGGACGGCATGGTTGAACTGGCTCGGGTACGGCACACGTCGTTGTCCTGGAGGCAGCTCGGCCTCGGCTTCAACTACTAGCCGTGGAGGGCGTTGCGGTGGACGACGACGTCGGGGTATCGGCTGCAGCGTGATGGAGGAGGGCGGTGGTTGATGGGTGGGATGGGGTGGCGGACGGAGGACGGTGGGGTTTCGCGGCTGGTGGAGAGGTAGTTTTGGCGCCCATGGAGTATGAATGGGGAATCGAACGAGGGGCAGGGGGAGCTAGGGGGAACCATGTTTTGGTCTGGGACGCGCTTGTTTGAAATTTGGGGAAAGTACAAACTTTGCACCCCTCTTAAATTTTGGACCTACTGCAGGTCGGGGGTAGGACGGTAATCCCAGGTGTCCCAAATAGTGGGTAGGAGCAATTTCGGCCGAGCGCATGTGTGTTTAGGTGGCCATGGTGTATGATTGTTTTTTGCACATTTAGAGTACCCTCATCGCCCCCTCCCCCCCGCCGGCCCCTCTATCCATGACTCTCAAATACGTACACATATCCTCTGTTGGCCCTACCAAATACGTCAACTACACATTCACACATGTTAAATCTTATCACGTAGCCCATTGATCCAAAAAGCTCTCTCTTCACTTTTACTTCACATACAACATTCCTTTTGAATAAAAACCACACAAAGTGTGGCCAAAAAATTGTTTTAGAAATTCTACATACATACAACATTACAAAGTTATATGGAGTATGAAAGTTAATTTGCATTGCATGGTGCACCCAATGATATTTATTCCACACTGTGAATTTTTATATTTTTATACTATATATAAAGTTAGTCATAATAAAGAGAAACGAAGAGCATCTCTCTCTCCATCGCACACACCCCCTCTACGCCCCTTTCACATACGCACACAAACTATCACTAGGTCCTCTCAAAGTATGCCCCCAGCACATTCACGCATGTTTCATCTTTCTCTCGTGATATATAGAGCGACGATCACTGTATTTCAAGCGAAAGCATGATAAGTTCATTGGACTTCAGAATCCACTCATTACTATCACCATTTACTTCTTGTGGTTATTATACAATCATGGGCTCACCGTACAGCTTTGTATTTGTTGAAGACACGACTAGTTGACCAATTAAACACTCCGCGTGGCACATCTAGTGTTGCATCACATTATCTCACTACCATAGGGCCCACCTGTCGGTGTGTATAAGAATGAAAACAAATGATAAAAAATTATTGGACGGTGGGTATTCGAAGTCATGACCGCGGGCACAGCGGACAAGGTGGCCTTGTATTGGTATGCTGAGTCGTCTCTTTTAGTACACATGAGCTAGTGTGGTGATTATACACACACGCACGCATGCACACGAACTGCATGCATGCAACACTCACACGTACGCACGCTGCCACACAACACTCACATGCACGCACGCACGCACGCACGCACGCACGCAACACTTACACGCACAAACGCATGCATGCATGCACACACCACAGGACCAACACACACGCTCACGCTCAAGTGCTCAACATACACGTGCATGCGCACACATCAGGCCTGACAGACACATACACAACCAGGTGGTTCCCGCGCACGGATTGGAGTCTTGTCACGCCTGCGTAAATTTGTGTTTACTTACTTTTTTCCTCTGCGAACTAACAGGTGGGACCCACAAGGAACATGGTCAATTAACCAATCAATATAGTGCCATGCAGACTATTTGGCCGGTCAACAGAGTGCAATCCGATGTTGAACGGTGAGCAAGTGACCGTATAATCACCACAAAAAGTATATAGTGACCATAATGAGCGTATTCTGAAGTCCGGTGACCGTATTACGCTTTTCGTTTGAAATACACTGACCGCCGGTGTATTTATCTCTTCTCTCGCTCTTTCTATGGAGCCGAGTAGGCCAATGTGCCAGTGCCTAAATTGACGCATGCCACCCCATTATTGCTGTACTGGTTTCGTAAGAACGAACAAGCATTCACGTCTACCATACAAACTGTAGATATGAGTTACAAATGCTACGAAGACGAATACAAATATTTGAATCCACTTTATGCTCAATTTCTCTCTGTAGGCCCTCCAAAAGTACATCTCTACACATTCTCGCATGTTACATCTAACAACTACGCAATACAACACTACTACACTCTAACACAATAAATCATATGTGTTTTTAGTTTTACTAGATCTCATATTGTTACTTAATTATTCAGTTTGCATACATTAAAATTGCCTTTGAAATGTATGGCTAGTATCATCTAGTGATATGAAAGGTCAGACTACACACACACACACAAGGGCCCATTACACATTCAAGCATTTCACATCTTTCTCTCACTCTCTGTGTCAAACGGACTATGCCAAACTACCCTGCCTACCGCGCGGGGAAAATCCCGCCCTCGCCTGTTTAATCGGTTTGTATCGATGGATCGTGCAAAACATCAAAACTATAGTAGTACTACTCTACAAGTAACAGTTCACTGGGCCTCCGTGTTGTGTACTCCTCCGTCGTAAGAGTGGAGCGCTCAGTTTCATAAATGTTCTAGTCCCTTTCGCTGACATGTGGGACATCAAGCAACCGGGTCCATGTGCCATACCAAAATAACAATGCAGAGCAGCAGGGGGGACGCACCCCGGTCTTGGCGCCATCGTAGTAATGAGCAATGAGGCGTCAAATCACAAAGCTGCACCTTTCCCGTAGTTAAGTTGGAGGGTTGAAGTGATGCTCAAAAAAAGTTGGAGGGACGAAGCAACCATCATTTTACTCTTTGCTGAATCCGCTTCTCCCTCATCTTCTTCAAGTTAACCACGTGTTGCTTCTGCCATTGTTCTGCCTCATATGGGACGCGGATCGGCTTGGTACATCACCGACACGTGGGACCGCATGTTAGCAAACCGCCAGGCCAACCTCCTCTAAAAATAAGAAACCTCCCCTGCCTTCCGCGTGGCAAAATCACCTCCTTTTTACTAATCTTGATATATTTTTTTAGATCGATATAATCGAGATTTGTATAGATACCACCAAGGAGCAAAACCAAGTGGTACGCTTAAGGGCATACATAATGTGTAGCCAAATGTGAAAATAGCTTTTGGCATCGATGGGAACAATTGTGGAGGGTGCTGCCAAAGCCAAAAAAGAGGGAACCGAAGCTCCCTAATTGATTGATTGAAGGAATAGAAAAATGCAACCTCTCTCCTCTTTCTCCCGTGCTTGGACTCATGTATAGAGCATAGAGTCTACTCCCTTGTCCCTTCTATCACATATCACAAAGCAGTGAGGTGTCAAATCACAATGCACGGATGAAGCAACCATCATTTCACTCTTCGCTGGCTGCACTTCTCCATCGTCTTCTTCGAGAAACCACCTTTACCGCACTAAGCTTGACAGACGATGCTATTGTGCTACTAGTAATACATTTAGTCCTCCTATGGTTCAACGGGCTTCCTGGATGCAAAGAAGGCGGTTGTCTCGGCTTTCAGGCGGCACTTGCGACCGACTTACCGTGGTCTGCCTCAATGGTGTGCGCCGTCGAACGCACTTCACCAAAGCCACAACGATCGACATATCATCGACGTCACCGCAATGGGGAAGAAAGTCAAATAGTTACTACCTCCAGTTTTTTGTATACAAGTCCAGTATCAAAATTACAATTTGCAGAAGGCCACTAGCACTAATCGAGGCAAAATTGATGGGGTTTGCCTCGTACTAGCAACCAAGGACATTAATATACCCTTGCATGCATGCGGAAGTGAGAAGGTTGGTTTGCATGGCGCTGCATTAATCAAGCAATGATGAGTGAGATGGTTAGCTTGTTGGGTGTTGGACAAAAAAATGCATTAATTGACACGTCAAACGAGGATTTGTATCGATCGATCCCGCGAAGGAGAACCATGCCTTCTTTTTTAACATAGTATGTCCTAAAATCGAAGTCGCTCACCCTCGCAAACCAGATGTTATTACAAGTTCAAAATGAAAAGGAGGTACACTTACGCACGCCTGTCGCTGTCGCACCGCACCCTCACATAGTCGCTCCTACACGCTGCAAACCCAACCAAGGGAACACAACCTCAATGACATGTGCTACCGTATGTAATCAAACCAAACTCAGCCGTCCAACCCCTGACACCTAATTTTCGTTCATACAGTATGTTTATCCAACCGCATGTTGGGGAAGATCTGTGCGGCCCGTGCGGTGGTCTATTGGGGAAGAAGAAGAGGTGAGGAAGAAGAAGGGTTGGGAGACGTAGGATATTCATCCAACCGCCTGAAATGGTCGACTGACCCAAATAATGAAAGTCAGGCGACTTGCATAAATATATGTTTTTACACATCAAAAGATCCCTAAAAACAACAACATAAAGAAAAACTATCACTACTCGCGAAACGACCCGTCCTTGTCGTCTTTTGCTGCCGGCGCGAACCAGCCATAGCTGCCGACGTGTGTCTCCGCACCATGGTTATCCTCGCCCTCCAGCTACTTGTTCACGCAGAGCATGTGGGTGCTTTGCACGGACGTGAGCATCGCCCGGTTCACGTCCACGACGTTCGGTTCCGCCTACAGGAGGGCCTCAATGGCAGCGGCATCCGCGCGCTCCACGTCGAGTTGAGCCTCCGCCGCCCGGTTCAAGTCCAGGACATCCGGTTCCGCCTGCAGGAGGGCCTCGATGGCAGCGGCATCCGCGCGCTCCGCGTCAAGTTGAGCCTCCGCCACCCGGTTCACGTCCACGACATCCGGCTCTGCCTGCAGGAGGGCCTCGATGGCAGCGGCATCCATGAGCTCCACGTCGAGTTGAGCCTCCACCTCCCGGTGCTCCTTTAGGATAGCCAGGTTGAACCGCTGGTCCTCCTGCACCATGGGGGACCCAGATGGCGGCACGAAGTCGGCGTCCATCGTCTAATACGCATCGGAGGCCTTCTATGCCGCGACCTCCGCCATGAACATTGGATCGGCTTCCTCCTCCTCGGAGCTTGGCTCCAGAGAACTCCGGGATTGGCCCGCCGCAAAGCGACCTTGGGAACGGAGGTCTGTGGCGCCCACCGCCATCGTGATTTCTGCGCGGCGCTCCGGCATCAGCATCTTGTAGTACGTGATCTTGCGGTGCAACATGGCTTTCCGGTGAACTAGTGGACGGCTGTTGCAGACTAGGGGATCGAAAGGTGGGAGAATGGGCTGGAGAGGAGGTGTGGTTTTGGGGCAGTGGTGACCGACCGGCAAGTAGCTGGCGTAGGCCGAGCAGCGAAGGTTCCAGTGCGAATAGTGGTTCCGGTGACGACTGGTCAATCAGTTTTGACTGTGCGGAGTTCGCAAAGCCGGACGGCTGGAGGCTGGAGAGTTGTGGGGTGGGATGGGACCAAAGTTTTGGAGTTTCACATGGCAGACGTCCGGACCTCCCCACCGTTCCTGTCGACAAAGAGGCGGTGACCTCGTTAATCTCAAGATGATTGCCAGCTCAGTCTCTCGAAGGTGCTCATACGGGCAGGGTGTGCGTGTGTGCGTTCATTGGGGTGAGTGTATGCGCGCATGTATGAGCGCTTGTGTCTGTACTATGTTAAAAAAAAGGAGTACTCGAAGTATGCAAGTTCATAAGGAACGGACGGTGTACATCACTCTTGTCGCGTTCGCGTTGCACCCCGGCACGATGAACCATGCACGTCGCTCACCGAATGGAACGCGCTTCGTCTTCCGTTTTCGCTCGCTTGTGGGACTGGAGTTGACAGCAAACCGACGGTAGGTAAACTTTCCCCCTCCCTCCCCATCCCCCGCCCGCGTCGGCTTGATGGGGAGATTGTAGCACGGAGGCACACCTCAATTATTCCTTCAAACAGTCGGACACCTAAATTAGCACACCATCCAGCTACTTAATAAAGTGTTATGCTTCACGAGTTGAAAAGGAAAAGGGTGGTACTATACCCAAAACCACCACACTAGGGGCTAGGGTAACAACTTGGTACTGTACCACATTTGAACCAGGGCACAAAAACCACCTTTTCTGCACCTAATGTGTAACGTGGAGCACTGACGCTCGAATTTGGCCGGGAAAACAGGGAAACTGACATGTGCGGCCACCTGTCGGGATGATGTGGTGCAGACTAGTCCAATGGAGGAGCATGCCCACGACCTCCTCGCCACCGGCAACCGTTCATGTGAGTTGTGGGGGCCAGCAACATGCCGCAGCTCCCGCACTCCGTCTGGACACGGCGACCGTGGTGAGCGACACACTCATCGTCGTTGGAAGCGCTCGGCTTCAAGGTGCCGAGGGTGGTGCTACCATTGTGGCACGACCAGTAGATCAACGCCCGGCTCGTCGAGGATGCACGGGGCACCGAAGTGTGCGCGCGCCATGACGCTTCCACAGAGTGTTCTAGCGCGGCCAACTGCATCCCCAGGACGTGAGACCATGCCGGGTCATCTTGCTTTTTCAATTACATGTGGGATCGCATGTGAGCAAAGGGCATCTCGAACGTTGCCATGCCCGCAGCTGACTACCCTGGCACACAAAAAACCCTAGTCCCTCGCGCGTGTGCATTCCCAGCCGGCGCCAGCTACCCTCCTTCATGTCGTCCGTCCATATGCCTTCATTAAGCAGGCTCACTGCTGAGGAACCAACTCCGGTGACTTATTGACGCACCCGGACCCTTTGCCTCACCGGAATGCGCTACTTAAAGCGGCAACGCCCAGCTAAACTCCACGCCATAGCGCATCCTCCTACCTGGCACCACATCCACCATGACCGCGAGCGGGAACACTCTGTGGGAGAGCTTGTCTTCTGGGATGAAGCTCAAGGTCGCCGCCCTCGCTCAACTCGCCGCTCGTAGCACAATACCGGCGTAGCCGACGTGGACGCGACCGCACAAGCGTTGGCCACGCTGGCGGCCGATGACGGGAGCACCGCCAGCCACGCGTCCGACTTTGCCGTCCAACATTCGGTAGCACATGTGGCAGGTGAAGCAACGGACCGTCGACATCCATCATAATCGACCTCATGTCCACCGGCACCACCGAGGTCGGGGACTCCTCCGAGGATGAGTAGGGCATGGTGTGCTAACTGGCCGGTCCGTCTCCCGTGTTCTACTCTTCCTCGCCAGAGACCGCACCTTGACTTCACAGGTCTTGAACCCCGTCGCCATTCATGGAGACTGCAGATGGAAGACATCGTCGTTGATGCGTAAGTACAAAGGAAAGTGGATGTTGGTTGCCGCCGTAGAATAGGTTCAGGGTCGGGTTTCTTTTCTTTTTCTGTCCTATAAAAGTTTGAATTGTAATGAAAATCTGCGGTGTTTGCATGAATCTCATCCGGTGTATATGAACTTTCACAATAATAGTAAGATATATTGTATGAAAATATATGGAATGAAGATTCGTTTTTGTTGTATAAACTTGGTCTAAGTTTAGAAGGTTTGACCCTTGGACAAAGCTAACATGCAAAGTAAATAAACACATAGGGTCTACATACACAATTTATCTTAGGCACTCCAATAGTACGTCCACTACACATTCACGCATTTCACATCTTTCTCTCACTCTGTCTGTCAAACCAACTAAGCCTTGGCCTAAAAAATAAAGTCCTAAAAAAACCAACTAAGCCAACCTCCCAGCATATCGCGCGGAAAAGACCCGGCCGCGCCGTTTTAGTCGGGATTACCTGATTACCAGTAGTATCGATGGATCGCGGGAAGCACCAAGTTTAAAAGGAAAAAGGCGGTACACTCACAGCACACCTGTCGCGGTCGCATTGCACCCCTCACATGGTCGATCCTGCAGACGGCTTACCCAAACGGAATGCGCTTTGGCTTGCCTCTTCACTGACACGTGGGACCTCATTAGGAGAAACCAACCATGCGCCAAACTCCCCCGCCCACCGCGCAAAAATTCCCCCCAAAAATCCCTCCCAAATCCCAAATTCAACTGCCCTTTGGCCAACTAGCCAATAATATTACCCAGACCCCCCTGCCCTCGGCCCCCTCCACTCCATTCGCTCCGCCAAAGCCGCCCTCCCCGCCGCACCGATATGTCGGCGCCGCGGTTCGTCGAGGGGACACACGGCGATCCTCTCGCTCCCACAGTACGCTCTCGTAGACTATCATCCTCCAGCCGCACTGCCACCGCTGGCAACATGCTTGTGGAGATGCACGGCGGTCAACTTCTCCCACGGTACGCGAATTCTAGACTGAGGCCCCGTGCAAGTCAGAGTAGCGCTAAATGTTAGCTGATAGAAGCTGTTAATCTCACTGCTTGCCAAAATAGTTTACAGTCAATATGCTCTTCTTAAGGAGCTTCCTCGCCCTGTTCTGCACTCAATCTGCTTTGTTGAGATGGCATGCCACGCCCGATTAGTTGCTAAAATATCCTGCCATATACTTATTGCGAAGTATATTGCCATGGTCTAGTAGGCAATCTGTTAGGAGAAATAGCTCAACACCGTTTTATACTCGATCTTTCTTGCTGAGATGGCCTTCGATGGTTGTGTGCTCGGTCTCATTGATTGCTCAAATAGCCGGCCATAATTTAGGACTCAATCTGTTTGCTGAATTAGCTCTACATATATTTCGTTACTTAGATCTGCTTGTCCAAATATCTTGCCATAGCTTTAGACATCGAGCTAGCTTTTTTTGGTCTGGACTTTATAAAAAAATATGTTTTTCCTTTAATATCTAGTAGTAGAACTAATTTGTATCTCTAACAGATGGACAGGACTTGGATAACTTCTGCTCGAAGATTCTCCGCTGCATATGTCGAGGGGGTTGAAAACTTCATGAACTTTATCAGAGCTGAGTACGGTGGTCCGAAATCAGATGTGCTCTGCCCATGTAGCAGTTGTATGAATTCAGTTTCAAGACCCCAGTCAACTGTGCAAATCATCTACACTTGTATGGGATGTCGGTCATCATGGTGAAGCTATGAACGTTAATGTTACTCACTATGTGGAAGCAGCAGATCACCATCTTGATCTGCCTGATGCTCAGGTGGAAAAGGAGGAGGAGGTGGTCGCGGCGGAGCCAGTGAGTTTGACCAACATTGAAACAATGCTACGAAATGCTCACGCATTTCGTGATCTTTCACCTACACAAGAAAAATGGTGGGCCAGCATGTTGGAACAATGCAATGTGGCAGTCACCCTAGGAAATAAGCTGTCAGTATTCTCAGCTATGGTCACCTTTCTTCAGGTGAAGACATCTGAGTGGATGACCAACAAATCATTCGATGCGATGTTGGCTGCTATCCGTAAATCTTACCCAGATGCGTTTGAGCTGCCACACACCGACAGTAAAATGACGAATTTCCTTCATGTAGTTGGAATTGGATATGATAGGATCCATGATTGTAAGAATAATTGTGTTCTGTTCCGAAAGGATTATGCCGACTTAAGTGAATGCCCAAAATGCAAATCATCAAGATGGAAAGATGGCGATGCTGTGAAGAGGATTCCTCATAATGTTCTGACATATTTTCCAATTATACCAAGATTGCAGAGGTTGTTTTGTGATGCTGAAACAAGAGAGGATGTACTGTGGCTGTCGGGGGAATTACCCGTGGTTAAACCCGGCTCATGATGTTAAGTCATCTTTGGACTTAAGCAGCCCTGTTAAGTCATCTCTGGACTTAACCCGGTATCTTACTTAACCCGGCAGGTGTAACCCGATAGATTGTCTAACCCGGAAGATTGCGTAACCCGGCAAATTGTGTAACCCGACATCTTACTTAACCCGGCATGATGGGTCCTGGACGTAAGAAGCCTGTTGTAAGAAGCCAGAATAGGTTAAGTCCTAGTCCTACTAGGACTCTACATATAAGCCGCCCCTTCAACTTATATAAGGAGGGGTAGGGCACCCCAAGAGGGACAGGTCAAAATAGACAGGTCTTAGATAGACAAGTCTTGACACAGACGTTTCAATAGGTCTTGAGATAGATGTTTTAAGGGCTCTCGAGATAGAGGCAGCTAAACAGCGACCTTGTAATCGAGATCATGATGATCAATATAAATCAAGTAGGATGTACTCTTTTACCTCCACCGTGAGGGGCCGAACCCAGATAAAACTCGCGTGTCTCGATTCCGATCAACCCCGTGCAAACTACTACCTAGTTGCGATGGCCTCACGACTAAGTCATCACACTATAACATCTGCCATGACAAAACCACGACAGTTGACGCCCACTATGGTGATGTCGCTCGGTGGTATTGAGTTTTCGGAGGGAGCTCTCTTAGGGCATCGAGAGGCTCACGATCAGCCGGATGCGCAAAAGCCACCGAGGAAAACATCAAAGAGCGGCGACGACTCGCCGTACTAACGCCTGAGGGCTCGACATCAAAACTGCACCATAAGTGTAGTTGAAAGAAACATCGTCTTCACAATGAAAAATCGGAATGGCATATATGAGATTTAGATGGAGAGTAAGGGTTGCGTCTGTGCGCCGCTGCAAGTCACCGAGATCGATAGGAGTTTTTTGCTGCAGCACATGTTCTGCAGTAGCCGGGTCAGATTGCTACTCCTTTTCGCGTCCACATCAGATGTTGTTCACGAGAAGATAAAGTTCCGAAGAAAAAACAACCATCTTCCGCTGCTACTCCCTGGCGTGATGACCGAATACTGTAAGTCAATTAGCAAGTACCTCTATATATGTACGAGCAAGCCCATATCAATCAAACAGCTACTAGGAAGCTAATTCAGGATTCAGGGGAAAGAAAAGAAAAAGGTCAATTGACAGAAACCGCAGATTCTCCTCCGCGTTGGCGGCTTGCCTCGCCGCCTCCTCCGCCGCTACAGCCACGACCGCGCCTTGGGCCGGCCTGCCGCCTTCTACAGCCTTAGCCGCGCCTGCGAGCCGGCCTTCGCCGCCGTAGCACCCTCTCCTCTACCGGCAGCAGTTCCCTGATTCAACTTATGTGCAGCAAAGCAAAAGTCGGGCAAGCACAAGATGGTCAAACATCATCATGCCGACAGTGAATTTCACCATATGAATCTGTGTGATTGTTTGAAGACATGGTGCGGCGATGGCATGAACACGTAGCAGGCAATAATTTAGGAGCGTATTAGAACCGTTGTGGCCATGGTCTCCGCAGGGTCCGCCGGTCTCTGCAGGGTCCGACGAGGGTCGCCTTGCCGGGTGCATGTCCGCCGCCACTACCACCACTTGCGAGCCGGCCAAGGCTTCGTTGTGGCCCACCACCGCCTCGTCGACACGCCTCGCCGGAGAGGCCTTTGCTCTGAGCCGCCCCCGCGCAACCTCGCGGAGCGGTCTTCTGCTCCGAGCTGCTGTGGTCTCCACTCGCCAACGCGCAGTAGCTGCGCCGGCTCGCCCCGAGCCACCCGACCATCGTGGCGATGCGGCTTCACCTGAAGTCACGGCCCCGCCTTAAGCGGCCACCTCTGGCTCGACCACCGCTGTGGTGTGGCCTCACCTGAAGCCGTGGCCTCGAGCGCCCACCTCCATCACGTCCGCCTCGACATTCCACCACGACGCGCCTTGCCCCCGTGGCATCAAGCTGCCGCTCAGCCCTCCGCCACCAAGCCGCTGCCGTGCCCTCCGAGCCCCCGCCGGGTAACCTCCACCTGCGGCAGCGTGCGCCGCACCAAGCCGCCTCTGCCTAGGCTGCCCTACATTCACTTCGAGCCGCCGGCCGCAGTCGTGCCTAAACAGTGTCAGCAGCCCGAGCGTCAACACTGAAGACGATGCTGATGGAGGAGAGAGGCGGGAAGCGAGCAACTCAAGACATGGGCCGGCAGGCCAGCCCATCCGTAGCAAGAGAGTTCCCCAGTGGCTTGCAAGCCTAAACTGGGCCCGCTAAGGCGGGGGTAACGGTAGAGTGTTTAAATACTCCCCATCGTCATTAGAGAGGGACAGGAAGGGGATCGGCGGCTTCGGCCAGGCTCGAGAGAGAGAGAGAGAGTGAATTGTAATTTGAATTGCTGTGTGGGAGGTTGGGAGGACAACTAATACATACTCAAACCTAGATCTCGACCATGGAGGTAGTAGGGATCTTACATCTGGTACTCAGAGCTTTTTGATCCTGGAGATCCCGAGCCACGTCCACGCCACGCGCTTCAAGCTCCATCAGCAGAGCGTCGCCATGGATAAGCTGTCGTCCGAGGGGCTGCAGATCCAGGAGCTGCTTCGAGCGGAGTTCACCGAGGTGCTGGATCAGCGATTCAAGGCACACGGCGACGAAATCATCAAGTCCGTCGGCAAAATGCTCAAGGAAACTACGATGGCGCTCGATGGCCTCATCACAACATGGATCGACGGCGCCAGATCCGAGTTCAACCTCGACGTCGAGCAAATCCATGCTGAACTCGAGCACTGCGGCAAGGAGGAGGTCGCGTGCAAACAGACGAGCCCATCGACCAGCAAGGATGTTGGGGGCGGCCGCGAGTCGACAGCGGCGGACTCCCTTGGCTTCGACAAGTTCCACCGAGGGAAGGCGCATCAGGTTTATGTGCCTCCTCCGGTCAGAGGTGCACGTGACTACGGATCCCCTCGTGAAAATTTTTCCCCTAGAGATTTCGCTGCATCAGAAGTTTCTGACATATACCAATCTGCTCCTCGCGTGGAATTACCGCGTTTCGATGGCTCGAACCCGCGACTGTGGCAATCGCGCTGCGAGGATTGTTTCAAGCTTTGGGGTACACCGGCAGCAAGGTGGATTTCGTTCGCTACTTCCCAGTTTGATGGTGCTGCGGCCAGATGGCTCGAGGCTGTACAACGCAGATCGCCAAATCTGTTATGGCCAGAGTTCTGTCAGCTCCTGATGAACAGATTCGGTCGCAATCAACATCAGACCCTGGTGAGACAGATGTTCAGAATTGCTCAAGAGACTACGGTGACAGATTATGTGGAACGTTTTGCAGAACTGTATGATCAGTTATCGGCCTATGAAGATGTACCTGACAGTCTGTATTATACCACTCGTTTCATTGATGGCCTCAAACCGGGAGTGCGAATGTCAGTTGCTCTGCAGAAACCACAAGACTTGGACACGGCTTATGATATAGCCTTGCTCCATGAAGAACTGAGTGACAGTAATTCTTCACCTTTTCAGTTTAAGAAGACACTGACAGCAGCTACTACTGTTCAGAGAGCTCCCGCTATCACTGACAGAAGACAGGTTGAGAGCAGCAAGGGTGTTCCCTCAGAGGACAAATGGGGAGCTCTGCGTACTTATAGGAAATCAAAAGGGTTGTGTTTCACCTGTGGAGAGAAATGGTCCAAAGACCACCAGTGCAAATCTTCTGTCCAACTCCATATTGTGCAAGAAATGATTGAACACATCCAGAGCACTGCTTCCTATCATCAGGAGTCGTCTGATAGTGATTCTGATAATCTTATGTTACTGTCAGCAGCGGCCTGTTCAGCTGAACCATCTCCACTAACAATGAAAATCAGAGTTACTGTTTGTGGCCATTCTCTCACCTTCTTGGTGGACTCAGGCAGCACTCATTCCTTCCTAAATTCAGCTTTAGTTGCTTTGTTGCCAGCTGTACAAGATGTCAAGCCTATTGCAGTGACAGTGGCAGGTGGTGCTCAGTTATACTGCACCCAGGTGGTGAAGCATTGCAGTTGGACCTGTCAGAGTAATAATTTCCAGTCAAACTTCAGACTTCTTCAGTTAGGCAACTATGATGGGATTTTAGGACTTGATTGGCTAGCTAGTCATAGTCCAATGGTGATTGACTGGGAATAGAAATGGTTTTCATTCCAATCCCAAGGGGTTTGGGTCACATTGCAAGGTGTACTGCCTGATGACTGTACTTTTAAAGTTATGAGTGTGGAACTGACAGATGCAGACAACAGTGAAACCAGTTCTCACATTCCTGAAGTGTGACGCCCCCGATTCAATCGTACACTAATCATACACGCAAACGTGTACGATCAAGATCAGGGACTCACGGGAAGATATCACAACACAACTCTAAGAAATAAATAAGTCATACAAGCATCATAATACAAGCCAGGGGCCTCGAGGGCTCGAATACAAGTGCTCGATCATAGACGAGTCAGCAGAAGCAACAATATCTGAGTACAGACATAAGTTAAACAAGTTTGCCTTAAGAAGGCTAGCGCAAAAGTAGCAACGATCGAAAAGGCAAGGCCTCCTGCCTGGGACCTCCTAACTACTCCTCGAAGACAAACTCCACATAGAAATATCCTCGGGATCCTCCTAAACTACTCCTGGTCGTCGTCGGCGGCCTGCACGTAGTAGTAGACACCCTCGGTGTAGTAGGGGTCGTCGAAGGTGGCGTCTGGCTCCTGGGCTCCAGCATCTGGTTGCGACAACCGAGTATAGAAAGGGGAAAAAGGGGGAGCAAAGCAACCGTGAGTACTCATCCAAAGTACTCACAAGCAAGGATCTACACTACATATGCAATGGTATTAATTAAATGGGTAGTATCTGTGGACTGAACTACAGAATGCCAGAATAAGAGGAGGGATAGCTAGTCCTATCGAAGACTATGCTTCTCGCAGCCTCCATCTTGAAGCATATAGAAGAGAGTAGCTAGTGCGGCATCAAGTAACATCGCATAGCATAAACCTACCCGACGATCCTCTCCTCGTCGCCCTGTGAGAGAGCGATCACCGGGTTGTATCTGGCACTTGAAAGGGTGTGTTTTATTAAGTATCCGGTTCTAGTTGTCATAAGGTCGAGGTACAACTCCGGGTCGTCCTTTTACCGAGGGACACGGCTATTCGAATAGATAAACTTCCCTGCAGGGGTGCACCACATTACCCAACACGCTTGATCCCTCTGGCCGGGCACACTTTCCTGGGTCATACCCGGGCTCAGAAGATCAACACGTCGCAGCCCTACCTAGGCCTAACAGAGAGGTCAGCACGCCGGTCTAAATCCTATGCGCGCAGGGGTCTGGGCCCATCGCCCATTGCGCACCTGCACGTTGCGTGGGCGGCCGAAGAGCAGACCTAGCAACCTCCATTACAAAGGAAGTCGCGTTACGCGGTCCAACCCGGCGCGCGCCGCTCAGTCGCTGACGTCTAGGAGGCTTCGGCTGATACCACGACGTCGAGTACCCATAACTGTTCCCGCGTGGTGGTTAGTGCGTATAGGCTCGTAGCCAGACTCAGATCAAATACCCAATCTCGTTAAGCGTGTTATTTTGAAGTAACCGCGGACGCCGACCAGGACCAGGCCCATCTGTCTCCTAGGTGGTCACAACCTGCCCTGTCGCTCCGCCACAAAGTAACACTCGGGGGCCGTCGGGAACCTAGGCCCACCTCTGCCTGGATGGAACCACCTGCCCCTTCAGCCCCATCTCCGAACAGTAACATAGGTAATGTAAAAGTATATAGTATATGTACCCGTGATCACCTCCCGAAGTGATCACGGCCTAGTAGTATAGCATGGCAGACGGACAAGAGTGTAGGGCCACTGATGTAATTCTAGCAACCTATACTAAGCATTTAGGATTGCAGGTAAGGTATCAACAGTAGTAGCAAAGACAGGCTATGCAGCAGAATAGGATTAACCGAAAGTAGTAACATGCTACACTACTCTAATGCAAGCAGTAGAGAGAAGGAATAGGCGATATCGGGTTGATCAGGGGGGGGCTTGCCTGGAAGCTGTGTCGAGAGAGAAGGGTCGTCGACGTAGTAGTCGTTCACGGCAGCGTCGTCAGCGGTCTCCGCGTCTATCGAGAGAGAAGGAGGGGGGACGAAACAGTAAATACAAAGCAAACAATGCTACACAAAGTATGACATGACAATATGCAGTGCCGGGTGTGTTCTAACGTGGGGTGGCACGTTACCGAGAAAGGGGGATCCCATCCGGGAAAGTTTTCCCGGTTTCGGACATTTGTTAGACAGATGACCGGAGGGGGACGGTTGCATGTTCAGGTACTTAGAGGCATCTGACGGGAATACGGAGGGCGTATTCGGGTTCGTATCGGAATTCTGAGCAAGTTTCATGTATAAAGTATTTTCATCGGAGTTACGGATTATTTAATATGATTTTCTAAAGTTTTTATTAATTTCTGGAATTTAATTAATTATTTAAATTAACATTATCCGAAACAGTGTTATGCTGATGTCAGCATGACGTCAGCAGGCGTCCTGACACATGGGTCCCACATGTCATAGACTGGTTAGGTTAATTAGGGTTAACTAATTAATTAACATTTAATTAAACTAATTAATTAAATTAGATTAATCTAAACAGGGTTAATTAACTTAATTAATTAACTAATTAATTATTTATTTTAATTATTTTTATTTTCTTTGTTTTTCTATTTTCGTTTTTCTCTAGGCGTGGGCCCGTGCTGTCATAAGCCCGTAGGACCTTAGTGGGTTCGGGCGCCGGAGCGGGCGCTGGGCACCCGTATGCGACCGAGGGCGCTGGCGGGCGAGGCGAGCAGCGCCAGGGCGCGGCGAGGCGATGTCGCGGGCGACGGGCGCGGCGCGCATGTGCGTGGGCGGCAGGGGCGCGGCGACGGGCGGCAGCGCGTGCGCGGGCGCGTGGGCGTCGACCCGGCCTGTGCAGGCGGTGGAGCCGGTCGGGGCGAGCGCGGTGGCGTGGCAGAGGGCGGCTCGGCAGCAGCGGAGCGGGAGTCACGGCGGCGGGGCTACGCGGGGCAGTGCCGGGCGCGCGAGGGGCGCAGAGGCAGGCGGCGGGCGGCTGCGAGGCGCGCCTGGGCGCGGTCAGTGCAGGCGAGCCGGCGGGCGAGCAGGGCGACGCGGACGCGGCCGGGGCGCGGCCCGGCGCACGGCGACCGTCCCGAGCGCGAGCAGAGGCGGCGGTGACCGAGAGGAGAGGGGGCGGGCGACGGAGGCCGGAGCTCACCGCTAGCTGTAGGGCACGGGGTAGTGGGCTTGAGCTCGAGAGGGAGGACGAGGAGGACGGTGGCGTGGTGGCGGAGAGGCGACGGCGGCGGTGGCGCGTCGGGCGCGGGCAGGGCGAGCGCGCGGCGCGGCGGGCTCCTCTCCTCTCGATCCCGATCCAATCGGGAGAGAGGGAGAGAGATATTTTCGGGGGCGTGGGGAGTGGATGTCGGTGGGAGGGGGTAGGGTTCGGCCTCCAGGGGATAAGGGGGTGGGGTGCTGGGCCGGCCGGCTTGCCTTTGCCCATTTTGGCCCGGCGGGTTGGGGGGGTTTTTCTCTTTTTTTCTTTTGCCCTTTTCTTTTATTTATTCACATTTCTCTGTTTAGTAAATAGTTAGGCCTCAAAATGATTTTTGCAGAACATGGCAATTGTTGCAATAAATACTAGGCATCCTCTACCACTGTCAAAATTGGTTTGGAGTCAAATGGATCTCACACCACTTTTATAATAATTAAAATGCATTAATCCTAGCTGTTTAGGTAAAGTTTGAGCCACCTAATTAATTAATTTATTGTTGGTTACAATTTTAGAATGGTCTCTGCAATATTTACTATTTATTGAACATTTTAGTTTCTATGTTGGATAACTTTTATTTTCCACTTTCATTTAAATTTGAATTTGAATCAGTTTTGAACTAACGCGAGATTATCAACAGTAACCGAGGTGATGTGGCATCATTAGCAGAGGTTCACTGTAGCTTAACTATCCGGGCGTCACATGAAGTACAAGCATTGTTGGAGAAATTTTCTATTGTGTTTGAGGAACCAAAGGGACTGCCCCCTAGAAGGCAATATGACCACACTATACCTCTCATACCAGGAGCTACACCAGTGGCTGTCAGGCCTTACAGAGTGGCTCCACACTTGAAAACAGAAATGGAAAAACAAGTTAAAGAGTTGCTGCAAAATGGTATGATCAGACTCAGTCGTAGTCCCTTTTCCTCTCAAGTGCTTATGGTAAAGAAGAAGGATGGCACTTGGCGCATGGTAGTTGACTATAGGCACTTGAATGCTATAACAATGAAAGGAAAATACCCCATTCCTGTCATAGATGAGTTATTGGATGAACTGCATGGTGCTTGTTGGTTTACTAAGCTGGACTTGAGGGCTGGTTATCATCAAATCAGGATGGCCCCAGGAGAAGAATTTCAAACTGCATTTCAAACTCATGAAGGACATTATGAGTTTTTGGTCATGAGTTTTGGACTATCTGAAGCTCCTGGTACCTTCCAAGGTGCTATGAATCCTGATCTACCTGCACTCAGGGAATTTGTTTTGGTGTTCTTTGATGATATCTTGATTTTTAGTAAAACTTTGAAGGAACATCTGTTGCATGTGGAAAGGGTATTGAGCACCTTGCAAGAAAAACAGTGGAAGGTCAAGTTAAGCAAGTGTTCTTTTGCACAGCAGCAAATTGCTTATCTGGGCCATATTATCAGTGACAAGGGAGTCTATACTGATCCTTCCAAAATTCTAGCTGTCCAGAGCTGGCCCACTCCAGTCAATGTAAAAGAGATCAGAGGATTTTTGGGCCTCACTGGGTACTACAGGAAATTCATTAGAAACTATGGTGTGATTAGTAGACCCTTGACTGAATTACTAAAGAAGGGCACACTGTTTGTTTGGTTCCCAGCTGCTGAAACTGCTTTTGTCACCCTCAAAGAAGCTCTAGTGCAAGCACCTGTCCTGGCCCTACCTGATTTCTCCTTACCATTTGTACTGGAGACTGATGCTTGTGATACTGGTATAGGAGCAGTACTTATGCAGAAAGGGAATCCTCTTGCATTTGTCAGTAGAGCACTAGGTCCAAAGAACAGAGGATTGTCTGTTTATGAAAAGGAATATATGGCTATTTTACTGGCAGTGGAACAATGGAGGCCCTATCTGCAGTTTCAAGAGTTTGTGATCAAAACAGATCAGAAAAGCTTGACTCACTTGTCTGATCAAAGGTTGCATACACCCTGGCAGTAGAAGGTTTTCACCAAACTCCTTGGACTCAACTATAAGATCATGTACAAGAAGGGCACAGATAACTCTGCTGCAGATGCCTTGTCCAGGAGACCTCATCCACCCTCTCAAGTAATGGCCATATCTTCTTCTCTGCCCTCTTGGTTGCAGGAAATTGTGGATAGCTATAAACAAGATTCTAAAGCTCAAGAACTGTTACAACAAATGGCTGTGGACCCAGCATCCAAACCTTCCTATACCTTGTTTAATGGATTAATCAGATACAAAAACTGCATTTGGATTGGTAATGATGTACAACTTCAAGCCAAGATTTGCCATGCTTTTCATGCTACTCCAGTTGGTGGGCACTCTGGTTTCCCTGTTACTTACAAAAGAATACATGCCCTGTTTAAATGGAATGGTATGAAGGCTTTTATTAAGGAGTTTGTGCAATCCTATGTAATATGTCAGAAAGCTAAGCCTGAGAGGATCAACTATCCTGGTCTTTTATCCCCTCTGCCTGTTCCAAACAAAGCCTGGGAAACAGTTACCATGGACTTTATATCTGGCCTCCCTCCTTCTGATCACTTTGATTGGATCATGGTGGTCATTGATAAGTTCACTAAGTATGGCCACTTTATTCCAGTCAAACATCCTTACAATGCTCCTAAGATTGCTGAGCTTTTCTTGGATAACATCTACAAATTGCATGGCATGCCCCTGTTTATTGTGTCAGATAGAGATCCTGTCTTTACCAGTCAGTTTTGGCAAATCCTCACAAAAAGGACAGGAACAACTCTTAACATGAGCACTGCCTACCACCCAAAGACTGATGGCCAAACTAAGAGAGTGAACCAACAAGTTGAATGCTACCTCAGATGTTTTATTTCTGCTCATCCCAGGAAATGGAGCAAGTGGTTATCCCTTTGTGAATTTTGGTACAACACAAATTGGCACTCTTCCTTAGGGAAATCTCCATTTGCAGTTCTTTATGGTCAAGAACCCAGGTACTTTGGTATTACAGCTCAAGACACTATAGATCCTCAGGATGTTCGGCAATGGTTAGATTCCAGAGCTGTGGTACAAGCTTCTGTCAGGCAACACTTGCTACAAACTCAGCAGAGAATGAAGATGCAAGCTGATAAGAAAAGAACTGACAGAGTATTTGCTGCTGGTGATATGGTCTTCTTGAAACTTCAACCATATGCACAGCAATCAGTAGCTTCCAGGACTAACCAGAAGTTATCTTTTCGTTACTTTGGGCCATTTCAAGTGTTGGAACGCATTGGTGAAGTGGCATATCGTCTGGATCTTCCTCAGGACAGCAAGGTACACCCAGTGTTCCATGTCTCTCAATTGAAGCAGTTTATTTCTCCAAAGTATACGATTCAGAAAGGACTTCCTTCACCTAAACATGCGCTCCGAGTCCCTGTCCGAGTGTTGTAACACCGTATGTGGCGCAAAAACAATCGCTCCATTGCTCAGGTCTTGGTGGAATGGAGTGGCGATCCGCAAACCGAGCCAACTTGGGAAGACAAAGATGCCTTGCGCCAGTTGTTTCCGTGGGCTCCGGCTTGGGGACAAGCCGTACTTCAAAACGGGGGGATGTCAGCAGCCCGAGCGTCAACACTGAAGACGATGCTGATCGAAGAGAGAGGCGGGAAGCGAGCAACTCAAGTCATGGGCCGGCAGGCCGGCCCATCCGTAGCAAGAGAGTTCCCCAGTGGCTTGCAAGCCCAAACTGGGCCCGCTAAGGCGGGTGTAACGGTAGAGTGTTTAAATACTCCCCATCGTCATCAGAGAGGGACAGGAAGGGGATCGGCGGCTTCGGCCAGGCTCGAGAGAGAGAGAGTGAATTGTAATTTAAATTGCTGTATGGGAGGGCAGCTAATACATACTCAAACCTAGATCTCAACCATGGAGGTAGTAGGGATCTTACAAACAGCCTCCGCATCAAGTTGTCGTCGCTGTTTTTCCGAGTCGTCGGCGCCCCCTTTGTCGCCTTGGTCTGATCCGAGTCACCACGGCTGCTCTGACCTCCCCACGGCCTCACCATCCGCCCCCGACCAAGTCACCGCTGGCCCTGCGCCACCTCCGCTGCGGCTGGTTTCGCGCCACCCCGCTACTGCGGCCCGCCCTTGCCTTGCCGAGTCGCTGCTGAGAGCTGCCATCGCCACGGCGCTCGCCTCACCGTTCGCCCGCCAAGCTGCCTCCGCCTCCCCTCAACGGCCCCGCAGGCGAGCCACCCCGCGCCACCCCGCGACTCCGCCACCTTCGGGCCGGCCCTGCTTGGCTGCCTCCTTCTCTCCCACGTGTTGAGCTCGCCCTCACTTAGCGGATTCGCCTCCACCTCGAGCCGGCCAGAGCCGTCGTTGCTAGCCTCCATCAACTCTCTCCCGCCGTGACACACCCAGTGAATCACCTCGCATGTTGCTGCCTCACGGCCGGAGTGACCTCGTCGAGCCGCCGTCCCCGCTCCGAGATGAATGCCCGCCTGCCAAGCTGAGCCGGTCGTCGAGTGGCCTCCACCTGCCTCTACTACGGACGCCTCCGAGCCACCGGGCCTACCGAGCCACCACTTCCACTGTCGCGTGTCCGTGACGCGCCAAGCTGCTTCCACCTCCACTTCAAATCGCCGCTCCCGCGGCTTTGGCTCGCTTCACCCCGCCTCCACGGCGCTCGACCTGCCCGCTCCGCCCGGCCGCCATCACCGCATCTCGCTCCGGCCTTGAGCCGCCCGCTTCTACTATGACCCGCCGTTGCCGCACCTCACTTCGGCCTTGAGCCGCCTCCGACGGCCCTCGCCACTGCCTCAAACCGGCCGCCTCTTCACCCCCAGCTCACCAGCCTGCTTCCGCCGGCACTCCTCACCGGTTTCCAGCTGCATCGACTGCCGCCTTCATGCTGTTGGGGGCTCGATAAAGGAAAAGGAAAATGTCGGAGTTCTGGGACCGGGGTACCCAGACCCTTCTGCCTACAGCCCAGCACGCGGCATCATCGATGGCCCAGTACGGCCCAACTCCAAGGCTTCACGAGCAAGACCCTCATGAGGGCCCCCACCTCGCGAGGGGAATGACATCAAGGCCTCCCGAGGAGCGGCCTCCCGAGGAGTGGACATCTCTAGGCAGGCATCCCACCTCGTGAGGTGCGCGGTGACATGAGCCATGACGACCAAGGCCAGCAGAGCACCGGTGGGTGCAGTCCAGGACAGTTTCCTCTTTGGTGCTAAGGAGGAAAGGACGTACGCGGGTTCCCGAGGAATCCCTTAAAGGTTTCCATTCTAGTGCAACAAGACCAAGACCATGGGCTCGGCAGGACGGAGGTCATCACCGAGCCCACCGCTGCGTCACGACCAAAAGCTTTGTAGATGAAGACCACCTTTAGTCAGGATAGGGTGTACTCCTGTCCCCCCCCCCCCTCAAATTGGCCGCTGTGGTATCCCTTCCCGCCTAAGCTATGAGGGAAGAGGACCAAGGACACTGTAAATATAGACTAGTCTCCACCGTAGAGAGGGGATCGAATCCGTCCGCCATTGAGCTCTCCCGAGGCAGCTCACACTTGTACTAGTTCATACTCATCCTCCTCGCGAGGCAGTTCACCACAAAGCAGGAGTAGGGTTTTGCACCGCAAGGTGGCCCGAACCTGGGTAAATCACTATGTCCACTTCTTCTCCCTGCTCATTCGTGCTCAATGGAGCTAAGCCTTGAGGCGGTGAGCAGCGATCTATAGCTAGGAAGGATCCTTCGCACACGCCTAAGAGTTTGAACCTTGTTTGGATCCGCGGAGCCCCGATTCCGACATTTGGCATGCCAGGTAGGGGCGTGTCGAAGTTCTTCCTTCTGCTTCGCTCCGTCCTTGCTTCACCGCTCCCATGTCTGATGCTCGTCGAGTTCGCGCCGAGCGCCGGGCTGCCGATGTCGCCCATACGGCACCGGTGGGTCGCGGCACCCCCCGACGCTCTGCTTCTCCCGCAGCCAACGCCACCACCGACCCTGCCACCCATGAGCAGCATGACTCTTTGCTACCGCCATCCATGCAGCATGATGGCCGCACCGCCACGCCTTCACTCACTCCCACCACGGCCTCGTCCTCCCATGCTCGTCGTGTGCCGGCGAACGCACAGGCTGCGCTACTCCTGGCGCGCGAGCTGCTGCGCTACCGCCCCACCAACGAAGGCTACGATGCTTGGCTGCGCCGCTGTAACACCCTGGTTTTTGCTCCCTGTTTTTTTTCCTTCGCGGGATTTGACTCCCGTCTTTTTCCTCGGTGTTATCAGATTTCTCTAGCTCTTGGGTATATGAAGATGGTCATTTAACCTTGCCTTCCCTATCCAACCAGAGATCCTCTCCAGTCCAACCTTGCCAGCCAAGATATATTCTCAGGGTTTTGCCACCGAAACCATACCTTCCGAGTTGCCGGAAGGGAAACCTTAATCTCTTCCGTTACAAAGGAACCCCAATTTCCTTTGATCTGCTGACTCCCAAACTTCTCCCAGTGATCATCCCACATCTATAAACCCTGGATATGCAAAAATATTGCCAAGTCATTTGAAATATTTTTCATTTATAATTAATTCCTTTTTCTGCCAGTTAAAGGAATTAAAATCCAGGAAAATATATATCCATCTCCAAAGTTCATGAAAACTTGTGGAGATATTCTTTGTGATCATATTGAGCTCCCATAAAAATATTGGCCATAATTACATAAGGGAAATTGCATTTTCCTATTTAATGCCAATATTGCATTTTGAGCAGTTTCTAAAGGAACTACCATTTTGGTAGCCAGGAAGAATCCCAAATAAATTGTGGAGCTTATTCTATCCATATATTCACCATTTCCATCAAGAACTCAAGTTCCATAGTTCAAAGTTTGAGCACAGCATCCATTTGCAAATTATGTCCAGATTTCCAGTTTGCAAAGGAAGTGCTTGAACCCTTGATCCGTTTGAGCTGAAATTTTTCATGGTGGTTAACATTGACAAATAACTCATGGAAACCAAAAATCAGCTCAATCCATCTATCCATTCTTCCCCAGCAATTTTATCAAGTTTCTGTCCATTTGGAACCTCTGTGAAGGAAGTACCATTTTGGTGTATCCAAATGGTATGAAACTTTTACAGTGGCTTCATATATCCAAATCATGACTCTCCACGAAATTTCATCTCATTTAATTCATCCATTTGAGCACAGTATCAACATCTTCATTTCTGACCAGTGGGGTCCATTCTACAGCATGTGTCCGCAATTCTTATCCAAATGGCCCCAAAATTTACCAGAGTAGTCACCTTGGTATATCATTGCTCCATGCCAAATCTCAACTCATTTTACCCAGTCATATATCTAGAAACCACTACAAGCACCTTCTGTCCAGAAACTATTCTGGATCCCCGCGACCACTCCAGAGCCTTCCTGGTCTATCCAGAGCCATCTCCTATCTATTTGAGCAGCGAGGAGAGTGTGGGACAAGGCTCTAGAGCCATCCAGTGCCATGGACACGTGGTGCCCGTGGTGACTGCACGGAGAGCGTGCCAAAACGGTGCTCTGCGCTCTGTCAGCTCCGTCCGGTCATCTCCGGCCGGCCTCCGCTTGTCTGAGAGTGTCTAGTGGCTCCACAGCAGCCACGTGCCCCCTCTCTAGCAGGTTCCCCCTCCCCTATATTTCTCCTCACGCCACGATGATTGCCACCGCAGTTCTGTGCCGCCCGTGACCGCGCCGTCGTCGTCTTCCTCGCTGTCTTCTTCTCCCTCGAGCTCTCTCGAGCGCCCCCGAGACCCCTCCATCCCTCCACGAAGCTCCTCGACGCCGCTACCATCCAGCCACGTCGCCCTGAGCTCAAGTGCGGGGATAGGGTCGCCACGGCGGCCGTCCTCATCCCCTCCGCCTCGGGCGCCTATAAATAGCCCTCCCCGCATCCTCCCGAGCTCACCATCGGCCTCACCTCCCTCCCAGCTACCTTCCTGGCCTCTCATTCTAGCTCAGGGACCCTCCCTCGCCGCCCTCTGGCACCATGGCCGCCGCTTGGCCTCCGCCCCAATTCCCACCTTGGGCCTTCCCCAGCACCACCCGAACCCACAACCACACTCCACCCTCCGCCGACCATGCTCATGCCTTCGCCCGGCCTCGCCGGCTACTCGAGCCCTTCCATTGCTGCGGCGCTACCTCCCACAGCCATGGATGTAGCCACGCCACCGTGCCACTCCCGCCACCCATGCGACCCACCACTGGCATAGGCAAGGAAGAAGAAAGAAGCAATAGCAATCTCAACACAACAAGAGGTAATTTAGTAACATGAAGATTTCTACCACAATATTTTCCTCTCTCATAATAATTACATGTAGGATCATAATCAAATTCAACAATATAGCTATCACATAACATATTCTCCACATGATCCACATGCATGCAAAGTTGACACTCTTCCAAGATAGTGGGATTAACATTAACTAAAGTCATGACCTCTCCAAACCCACTTTTATCAAAAATTTCATAAGATTGATCATACTCCAAAGTAGTGGGATCATTATTACCTAGAGTTGACACTCTTGCAAACCCACTTTCAATACTATAGCAAACATATTCATCATGAGGCTTAAATAAATTTTCAAGATCATAAGAAGCATTATCACCCCAATCATGATCATTGCAATAAGTAGCAGACATAGCAAAACTAGCATCCCCAAGCTTAGGGTTTTAAATATTATCAGCACAATTGACATAGATAGAATTTATAATAACATCATTGCAATCATGCTTTTGATTCAAGGAACTATCAAGTATGGGTGCAATAGCAACAATCTCATGTTTAACATAAGGTACTATAGCAAATTCATCTCAATAAATATTGGCATCATGGCCACAATAATAGCAAGCATCATGTTCATCAAGCGGTATTTCAATCAAATCAACGGAATAATAATTATCTATAGATTCATGCATATCATTATTTTCTTCCAAAGCAATGGTCATTCTCTCAATAAATTCTTTGACATAGGCATTGTGAGCATAGTTTTCATAGCAATATTTAAGTATGTCAAAATTTTCAGATTTGTAGAGAGTAATATCATACTTTTCAATCAAAGAAGCAACTTCATAAGCACCCTTAAAAGCAACAAATTCTTCAATTTGTTCGATATCATAGTAACTGTAAACACCCTTTTCATAAGAAGATAAGATTTCATTATCATTAAACTCACATAGGTAGGGAAGGTGTTTTTTAGGGTTCTTAGAGCAACAAGTAAAATCACAAAGTTCACAAAGATTCCAATCATAACATGGCAAACAATTTATTTGACTCCATAAGAGTCTCCCTTTTTCAGACAAACGGTGACGCACAAAATGAGCATGCTCATCTAATGATTTTCCCTCAACCAAAGTAGTTGGGGTTTCAGCACGAGCATATATGGATCGAAGATGATCCAAGTAGAAAACTTTGAGTGGATCCATATCAATAGATTTTTAGCGAGCAAAGATGCAAGCAAAATAGAAGGCACATGGAAACACAAGAAAACATAAGATCAAACGAGAAAAAGGGCAAATAAAAGGGCAAATCTTTTCGAAGATCATTTTAGAAGTGGGGGAGAGGAAAACAAGAGGCAAATGGCGAATAATGTAATGCAAGAGATGAGAGTTTTATGATGGGTACTTGGTATATCTTGACTTGGCGTAGATCTCCCCGGCAACGGCGCCAGAAATTCTTCCTGCTACTTCTTGAGCTTGCGTTGGTTTTCCCTTGAAGAGGAAAGGGTGATGCAGCACAGTAGAGGTAAGTATTTCCCTCAGTTAAGAACCAAGGTATCAATCCAGTAGGAGAAGAACGCACAAATCACCAACATCTGCACGAACAATCAAACACTTGCACCCAACGCTATAAAGGGGTTGTCAATCCCTTCACGGTCACTTGCAAAGGTGAGATCTGACAGAGATAGATAAACAAAAGATAAAATATTTTCGGGTTTTTTGGTATATAGATCTGAAAATAAAAGATTCCAAAATAGTAGATCGCAAAGTAATATCATGGAAAATAGACCCGGGGGCCATAGGTTTCACTAGAGGCTTCTCTCATGAAGGCAAATAATACAGTGGGTGAACAAATTACTGTCGAGCAATTGATAGAAAAGCGCAAAGTTATGACGATATCCAAGGCAATGATTATGCATATAGGCATCACGTCCGTGTCAAGTAGACTGACTCCTGCCTGCATCTACTACTATTACTCCACACATCAACCGCTATCCAGCTTGCATCTAGAGTATTAAGTTCATAAAGAACGGAGTAACGCCTAAAGTAAGATGACATGATGTAGAGGGATAAACTCAAGCAATATGATGAAAATCCCATCTTTTTACCCTTGATGGCAACAATACAATACGTGTCTCGCTACCCCTACTTTGTCACAGGGTGAAATCACGCAAGATTGAACCCAAAACTAAGCACCTCTCCCATTGCAAGAAAAACCAATCTAGTTGATCAAACCAAACCGATATTTCAAAGAGAAATACAAAGATATTAAATCATGCATGCAAGAATTCAGAGAAGATTCAAATAATATTCATAGATAAGCTAATCATAAATCCATAATTCATCAGATCTTGACAAACACACCGCAAAAGAAGATTACATCGGATAGATCTCCAAGAACATCGAGGAGAACACGGTATTGAGAATCAAAGAGAGAGAAGAAGCCATCTAGCTACTAGCTATGGACCTGTAGGTCTGAGGTAAACTACTCACGCTTCATCAGAAGGGCAATGGAGTTGATGTAGAAGCCCTCCGTGATCGATTCCCCCTCCGGCAGGATGCCAGAAAAGGCCCCAAGATGGGATCTCACAGGAACAGAAGGTTGCGGCGGTGGAAAAGTGTTTTTGTGGATGCCTCTGGTGGTTCTGGAATATGTGTGAATTTATAGGAGGAAGACCTAGGTCAGGAGGTCACCGAGGGGCCCACAAGGTAGGGGGCGCCCCCCCTAGGGCGCGCCCTCCTCCCTTGTCTCCGTCTCGTGGCTCTTCTGACTTGGACTCCAAGTCCCCTGGGTGTCTTCTAGTCCAAGAAAAATCATCATGAAGTTTTATTCCGTTTGGACTCCGTTTGGTATTCCTTTTCCGCGAGGCTCAAAACCAAGGAAAAAACAGAAACTGGCACTGGGCTCTAGGTTAATAGGTTAGTCCCAAAAATAATATAACATAGCATATTAATGCATATAAAACATCCAAAATAGATAATATAATAGCATGGAACAATAAAAAATTATAGATATGTTGGACACGTATCAGCGCGCCAGGCTTTTGTCCACCTAGGCGGTTGCTGAGGCGACATGGGGAAGTGGGGGTGCATCCCGTTGTTCACCATGCGTCAAGCCTGGCCCGCAGGCAGTGAGGGCCCACGTCGCTTCACCCTCCCCTCTTTGCCTTCGCCTCGAAGCCAGGCCGGGCGCGCCGTTGGCCCAGGGGCTACTGTCGGAGTGCTGGGACCGGAGGTACCCAGACCCGTCTGCCTACGGCCCTGCGCGCGGCATCATCGAAGGCCCAGTACGGCCCAACTCCAAGGTTTCACGAGAAAACCCTCATGAGGGCCCCCCCGCCTCGCGAGGCGAACGACATCAAGGCCTCCCGAGGAGCGACCTCCCGAGGTTGCCTCCCGAGGTGCGGACATCTCTAGGTAGGCATCCCACCTCGCGAGGCGTGCGATAACTTGAGCCATGACAACCAAGGCCAGCAGGGCACCAGCGGTGTAGTCCAGGATAGTTTCCTCTTCAGTGCTAAGGAGGCAAGGACGTACGTGCGTTCCCGAGGAATCCCCGAAAGGATTCCATTCCATTGCAAAAAGACCAACACCACGGGCTCGGAAGGACGGAGGTCATCACCGAGCCCAGTGCTGCATCACGACTAGAAGCTTTGCAGACGAAGACCACCTTTAGTCAGGATAGGGTGTACTCCTATCCCCCTTCAAATTGGCCGCTGTGGTATCCCTTCCCGCCTAAATTATGAGGGAAGAGGACCAAGGACACTATAAATATAGACTAGTCTCCACCGTAGAGAGGGGATCGAATCCTTCCGCCATTGAGCTCTCCCGAGGCAGTTCACACTTGTACTAGTTCATACTCATCCTCCTCGCGAGGCAATCCACCACAAAGCAGGAGTAGGGTTTTACACCGCAAGGTGGCCCGAACGTGGGTAAATCACTGTGTCCACTTCTTCTCCCCGCTCGTTCGTGCTCGACAGAGCCAAGCCATGAGGTGGTGAGCAGCGATCTGTAGCTAGGCAGGATCCTTCGCACATGCGCAAGAGTTCGAACCTTGTTTGGATCCGCGAAGCCCCGATTCTGATAGAAAAGGGGGGCCTGGCTGCCCGTGTGGAGTCAAGGGCCGCCTGAAAAAAACCCGGGAGCATTAGTAGAACAACTACTACAAGGAAAAGTGCTGCAACCAGTTTGTCATCATACAAAAGAAGAGGGGCCACGGTGCTAGGGCCACATCAGACATTTGGAATGTTTTTTTATCAACAACATCTGCGTTCATCCGAGAAAAACTACCAGGTGCTATCCGCCCTATTTATTTTATCAATACACTTCCTCCAGGAAAAATTATTCTGCCTTTAATTTTTTTATCCACAGGACAATTGTTCCATGTTCGTGGTAGACACGACAAGATCATCTGTCGTCCAAATACATCAGGACAATTATTCACTCCAAACTACTGTTATACCGCGGATATGGAGCACACGACAGCATCATTCTACATTGACGTTTATCCATGCCGTGCCGCTCAATGGAAGCGGCCAAGTTGCCGCCCTTGCGAACCGGTCTACATCAACATATCAGGGCAACACCCGCTCACACAAGCTGCCCAATGGACATGCGCAAGCCGCTGTCCCGCGGTCCGGTCTGCTTCAGCATATTGAGGAAACAAGAGAGTAGGCCATGGACGAACTTTCCCTGGAGAGGCTGGGTGAGCCAGGCCACTGTTTGGACTAGCAATTCAAAAACCTGCAAAACAAAAAAGAGAAAAAAAACGGCCCTGGAAGAGCCAAATGAGCCGGACCAAGAAAGAATAACAAGCAATGGCAGGACATACGATGCGCATAGCAAAGATCATCAACTCACCACCTCGCCTTCGCCTCCAGCTTCAACAAAATCCAGCATTCCGCTGTCAACTATATGTCGGTTTATGCCATGGTCAAATATGAAGAATCTCAGGCTGACTCCTCGAGTCATCTTAAGACTTGGGGGCTACACAGACATGTCTCGGCAATTTTGGCCATTTTCACAAATTGAAGAACCCCGGTCATTTCAGGGAAGACAACCCGGACTCAGGGGCTGCTGCTATTGTTGGCGGAAAAATTAAGGTTGCCAAAGAGGACTAGCTGCCATGATGCGCTGTTCAAACATGGGTACCCTGCCTTAATGGTGAAACAGTAAAGGTTGCCAAAGAGGACTAGCTGCCATGATGCACGGTTCAAACATGGGTATCCTACATTATTGGCTCATCATATTATGATCAATGATAATGAAGCCGGCATCCCTGAAACTCGGGGCCTCTGTCGTTTTGTCCAATATATTGTGTACAAGTCTTTATTCCTTGATCATAGGCCACTTGGGGGCTTCCAACTCAGCGAGTTTGGCTTTCTCACCCTCTTTACCCGGCAAAAACACCACAATATATTGGTTAAACCTTCCTATCTGCATGATGCTACTCCGAAAAGGTGACCCCCCATACTCTTGACAGGCAATCTTTATGACCCTGAACTTGCCAAAGTTAAAACGGCGGCTTGAGTCACGTGAGAGCCGGCTTACGGAAAGCGATGATAAATGACAAAGGCTATCATGCTAGCTTCATTGAAGCAAGACTCGAGCCTCGAAAGCCAGTTTTTTATACTCTATTGTCATACACATACATCATCATACATTGCATCATACATTGCATCATCATCATATATGCATGGATAGATTGGTTTATGTTACAGGAGCCGGTTTTCAAACTGGGTTACATTATTCCAATCTTTAATAGCCAACATGGCTGGATTTTCATTATGGTTATCATAACTAGTAGTTAATGATTGAGGTTTTCAAAGCCGCTTCAGAAAAATGGGTATTATTTCCTCATCCAAAAATACCAGCTTACAGCAAGGAGCATGGTTCAATATTGATATGCAAAGCATTCAGTAACATCATCCAGACAGCGGATATAATTTTATTCTTCAATGGAAGGAATAGTCCCGAGTCGCTGCAGGCACACGACCCGGCACTTGGGGGCTACATTATTCAAATCACGATTATATCAAGTATGCAAGTCCCATGTCACTGCAAGCATGCACCACGGCACTTGGGGGCAAATGCAAGTTGTTTTTTCAAATCATCACATTGTCAATAGACCCGGTTACCTCAGGGAGATGAGCCGGCCTTCCATCAATTTCTAAAGTCCCAGCCCAGTATTATCTTACTGAGCCAGCCCTTGGGGGATACACATTTCTCCTCAAGTCTATATAATCAGATCTGCAAAAGTCCATGCTCATTATTGCATAATGACCCAGCCCTTGGGGCTACACTGGCTGAAGTTTTATGAGCATAAGACAATTACAAGTCCTAGGTTGCTGCAGGCAAGACAACCTAGTACTTCGGGGCTACATACACTACAAAAAAAAGACACATCCGTGACATTTTGGCCCGAACAATTTTTTTTTTCTATCATGCTTCTGACACTTCTATGACGATAATTGTGACAAAACCACGTATCATCATAGATGTGGTGGGCTCCTACTTCTATGACAAAAAATCATGACAGAAAAGGGGCTTTTCATCCTGGGCGGGCCGGGGACGCACCTGCATGACATTCTTTGGGACGTCCATGACAAAAAAAATTATGGTAGAAGCGAGGGTGAGGAAAATATCGGGGAGTTCCAGGTTACGGTGGGTGGTCGGGGCCAAGCGATGCACGGAGGTTTGCGCGTTTCTCTCGTACACGTACGCACATTGGTGCGAGGCATTGGGCTCTAACTGAACCTGGGCGAAGCGTTCGCTTACTGAACCCGAGCAATTGCACTAGCTACGGTATTGAACCCAAGCGATCGATCCCTGGCTGTTAGCTGAACCCGAGCGATTCGTTCGCTACTGCTGCTAACTAAAGCCGATCGAACCTGCCGCCTCTTGATGAACAGTGACCGTTGTTGGGGGTTGGATGAACAACTCCTGGTGGGGGTTGGATGAACAGAACCCCGTGGTAGTAAAGGTCATTGCCGCTGGATGAACAGGACCCCGATCGAGGAGGCCGCCACACACCCGAGCCGGCTGGGGGTGGATGAACATGTCCTCGTGGAGGGCTGGTTGAACAGAGCCGGTGGAGGTTGGATGAACAGGACCATGTGGAGGGCTGGTTGATTAGTAGCCAGTGGAGGCTAGATGAACAGGACCCTGTGGATGAACAGTAGCTGGTGGGGGCTAGAGGAAGTTGACGGTGGATGAACGGTAGCAGGTGGAGGCTGGAGGATGTCGACGGTGGATGAACAGTAGCCCGTGGGAGGCTGGAGCGAGGCACTAGATGGTGGATGAACAGTAGCCCGTGGAGTCCAATTTTGCGGTACACCATACCCCTCCCAATGAATAGGACCCCGTTTCGACCGTAGGTGCTCCAACACAAGTCCGTTTCCTCCGTTTGCGGTACGCCACACCCCTCCGATCAACATGACCTTTTTTCGACCATAGCCAGTCGAACTGAAGGCCGTTTCCTCCATCGTACGGTATGCCAGACCCCGTTTCGGTTGTTCCGTCCAAACCACTTGGCTCCCAATGAACATGACGCATTCCGACCCAGTCTGTTGCCTCCTGATGAACACGATGCTATTTCTCCATTCCGACCCAGCCGGTTGGCTGCCGATGAACAGGACGCCGTCGCTGTATGCGTTCGAGACCCCGCCCGTATGTATGTACGTAGCCGTATTTACTTTCTTGCAGCGTGGCTGTACTTACATGTACACGATATAGACGGGACTACCTGAATAGCTACTGCTCCTTACTGGGCCATGGTTCATCGTGGCAGAAAGACCGATGGACCAGTATGTACATACACATTTGCGACCAGAATGACAACGCTACTTACGCTTCGACTGGGTGGGTCCCGGCTATCAGGGAGGATAAGGAGGCACTTCCTTGCGTGCGAAGATATTGATGGTGGGTCCGAGCTGACAGGGGGAGGATTCTTTTTTGTGCCCGTAATAAGGAGGCACTTCCTTGTGTGCGAAGATGTAGCTGGTGGGTCCATCTGTCAGCCTCACCGCGTACAGTCCTCTTCTGATGGCTGTCGTTCATTGACCACATTAACCACGCCGCGTGGACAGCACCCAGGTGCTGGATGACGGTGAGGCAGGGAACGACGCAGAGCATGGGAACACGCGGAGGGTAGTACGAGGGTTGACTGGTTCGGCTGCGGTGTGAGGCTGCCGTCGCAGCAGATAACTGGGAGTGTGGGTGACTAGAGGCATGGCCTGGCCAGCGGTGGGAGTAGTAGGGGGAGGTGAGGCCTGCACGGCAGCACAGCCGGCCACGGAAGGCAGGAGCACGCGGTGGTTTGGATGGCTGGAGTAAGAAAATCAGAGGTTGAAGAAGCAGGACGACCGTTGGATGTTAACTATCCAACGGTCACTAGTGATAGAATCGTTTGTTGACTAAGTTGGCAAACCCCTGTGTACGCGTCAACTTAGTAGGGCCACAAGTCAGTCTCCAAATCTGGTGGGCCCCATCTGTCATTGGGAGCACTAATTATTTTTTGTTTAATAAGGAGGCACTTCCTTCCGTGCCAAGATATAGCTGGTGGGTCCCAGCTGTCATGGGGAGGATTCATTCTTTTTGGCGTAATAAGGAGGGACTTGCTTGCGTGCGGCCATGGACCATGTGGGTCCCAACTGTCAGCGTCTCCATGTACATCCGTCTTCTGATGTTGTCGTTCATTGACAATGTTGACCACGCCGTGCCGAGAACACCAACGCGATGGATGACGGCGAGACCCAGGAAGGGAATGACCCGGAGGCGGCGAAGCCACAGCAGTGGAGGGATGTGGGAGAGTACAGGTATGACATGGCCAGTGGTGGGAGTAGTAGGGGGCGGCGAGGCCTGCGCGGCAGCACAGCCGGCCACGGGAGGCATATGCAGGCGCTCCAGCCGGCGATGGTTTTGGCGGCTGGAGCAAGAGCAACTAGATCACAGATTGAAGAAGCATGATCGCCGTTAGATGTCAATCCAACGACTACAGATGTCAGAATAATTTGTTGACTTTTTGTTTTAGACCATTAAATAATTTTGTTCACTAAATGGACAACACCTTGCGCAGGCTTCGTCTAGTGGGCTAACAAATTTAGCTTCGAAAGCTGTGGCGGAATGTAGCCCATTTATTTAGGTTTTACAGCCCATTTCATTTTGTTTGCCAATACATCTATTTCCTGGGCTTCGAATCAAAAAATAATCTATTTCCTGGCAGGGTAAAAATAATAATGTCGATTTACTATTTATGATAATTTACAGTGCATTTGATTATTTATTCGAATACACCTATTTACTGGGCTCGGTGAAAAATAATAGTCCGTTTATCATTTCTGATAATTTACAAGCCATTTGATTTTAGTAGAAATGGACCCATTTTCTGCGATGGGTGAAAAACCAATGATTGTCTGGACTGAGCAATTCGTATAAGAAATAATAATGAGATAGGAATATTATTAAAAAATTAAGTTGGGCTTGCTAATCATATTATATAAAAATTGAACTGAGTTGTGCATTTTATTAAAAGAAACATAGGCCAGGCTGCACTTATTTTTGGATCTTGGGTACAACTGTCGGCCCAGTTGCATTGCTGATGTTCAACGAAAAAGGCCTGTGTAGTACAGTACAACTTTACATGGCTACTCAGCCCACATTCAACGACTCCTAAAAAGGCCCAAACAAGGCTTCTATAAAACTTTTTGAAGTCACTGAGCTCAATTAATAACTTAAGAAAAAAGTTAGATTACAGTGGAACCTAATTAAAAGTTGTCATGAGCGAAGAAATAATTCAACGGTCCCACTTGTGTGTGTGTGTGTGTGTGTGAGAGAGAGAGAGACCCATCGTTCGATGCTCGTAAATATATCTTTCAGCCGTATGCATTGCTGGTGCTCAGTAAAAACTTATATAGTTGACACAATCATGTAGAACATCATAGCACACTAAGCTTGCATACAAAAATTTCACACAGGCGGCATAATCAGGGAGGAAGCAGTGGATTGCTACATGTAGGGCTATGTTGAAACCAACGAACTCGTACATAACCGTTCATCGTATTGAATGTTGTGCAAACAAAACAGAGAGACAACACAATAAGTTTTGCTAGCACATTAAGTTGACGTACACCCCTTTCTAAAAAAAGTTCAGGTACAAAAATAGAACAGGTCACAATCAAATGTACTGGCACATCAATGCTTTACACCGATAGCTCGGATTTAACTAGTATATGAGAAGATTTAGTTGTTACCTCAAATTAGAGCACATCCAGGCAGCCAGCCCTGCCACTTCTCCCAAAGAAGCAGTGGCCTCCGCCGCGCGATGGAGTATGCCGTGTGCCATCCAACATTCCAAGCAACACGGGGAAAGTCTGACATTCACTCCTGTAATGGACGTCCTCGACGAACCCTGGCACCAGCGGCAGTGGCAGGACTTCGTTTGATGGATTTACCACTTCTTCAACATGCACAAACACTCGATAGAGGTACATCCCTAACATGGTCCGCGGCGGCCTTGGTGGTGACGAATAGTACAACCCCGGTTCCTGCACCAGTATCGCAACACCAATCACCTTCGGTATGGTGGATGGCTTCTTCATCCATGCCATAACTGTCAGAGCCCAGCTGTCTGGAGGAACATACATACTTAAGAGCTCACCTCCTAAGTCATTGATAAGCTCATTCATGGACTCGGTGTTCCAAGCACGTCGAGGCATGCCGTGCAAGGTAAGCTTTGTTAAAAACTCAAGCTCAGAGGGCACCGAGCCCCATCCTGGGTGCCACCGATCAAAGCTCACCAGTGCGCCATCGCAAAACAAACGCCGAGAAGATTTGAACACACGACTGCAGTCGAAAGTTGTCCGGAACCTGACGAAGAAATCAGCCGGTGGCGGACAGACTTCGACGAGCAAGTCACTTATTTAGATGATGTGCGCAATGCCAAGAGCTTTGACAAGGTCGTCCGGCGAGACGGGAGGCCGGTCGCCGTTGATGGTTACCATCAGCACTTTGCCAGCAAACTAGCCGTCAAGAGCCGTCATGCCACTGTTGAGCAACAACACGCAGCGCCCGAAGGCAGGACGGACCTCAGGATCTCCGGCTCGGAGATCCATGTTGACCGGCGACATGATAGTGCGCTTGAGTACAGGGAGTACAGGAGGGGGATTTGGGGGAACTGGAGTAGGAATTGAGATTCCAGATGTGGGGGAGGGGCGGGAGATTGGGGATGAAAAGGTAGTATGAATTTCGAACACGCGCCAATTTGCTCTCGGCGCGCAAGCGCACAAAAATGCCGGTGGCGCCCACATGTCGGCCTAAGAGTTGTTTTTCTTTCTTTCTTTCAGCGCCCGGCCTGGGAGTCATAATTGACCTGTTTGGCATTGCGTTACTACTCGGCCCATATTCAACGACACCTCACTGGCCCAAAGAAGTGTACATCATCGAAAAGACACTGAGCTCAAATTATAACTTGAAAAAAGGAAATATACTCTGAACACTCGAGAATGGTGATGCCCTCATTTAGCCCACCAGCAGTTCAAGACAATAAACAATTCGAAACAATGATATATACAACATTCAAACACTGACTAGTGACTACTACTGACATAAACAGCAAAAGACATGATACTTCATAAGAAGTCTTGCTACACCACCAAAATGCACCCATCTGCAGCACTCAGACTCTCCTGATCCAGACGAGAATGACATTCTAAATAGAGGAAACTATTACATAGTAAGAGTGACATAGACGAGGATGACCAAATGACAAGGAGTATGCATAACAAGAGAGAGAACTACCCATCCAGAACAAGCAGCAAAGACAACAAGTCATTCGAAGAGGGATGATCCAACACCATCATAATTTGCAGCCCCGCTTCAGCCACCAGTGATTCGGAGACACTAGAACTCCACCCTTTCGACACAATAGCCCAATTACCTATCAACCTGAAGGCTTGAACCACATCACTACCTGTCGGACTTGAGACATCCAAGGATCAAAGTTAATCCAGATGCCTTGGTCATTCTCACCTTCTTTTGGATGTAAGCTGTATCATTGACAATCGGGGGAATCTGCTCCCGAAGTCCTAGGGCTCGCCGTGTAGACATAGTTTTCCCTAGCAAACAAAGCTTGTCTGCCATCAAGGTCCTTGCCAACAGTGATCTCCTGGTTAATCGGATAATTGAGTCCGAGAAACAGTGTGAACCAATGCTATTTACCTGCCTCCAACTCAAAAATCCTAAAGGCCCCAACAAGCTGGTATCCTGCTCATAGACGTAACAGCCACTGTCCGGATACTCACGTATTTCACGGTGCTTGTACATAGTGGGGTTTTGCAATATAACTTTTCTGGCTAATGTGTGCGAATGATCATCAGTCTTTTGCCGTCGTCTGATTGAGCGAGGAACCAGTTGTGCTTCCCTGTTTTTGGCAAAGGTGGTGTGATTACAAAGGGCAGTAACTGTAGAGACATTGCATCATATCAAAAAGGACATGCATTGTTGATGTAAGATCAGCATTGTTCAGAGTATGAGTAGGATAATGCAAGAAACAGCATTGATCTGTCCCTGTTGGAACTAAGAGGAAAATACAGGGAAATGTATACTGGGTTCGAAATTATAGAAGTGCCATGCATGGTTATACTCATGTTATCTCACAATCGATTCTTCACAGGAAACTACCATGCCATGCATGTTATGTAATCATGTTCTGTCCTCAGAAATAAATTGTTCAAAGAAACTAACACACCATGCATGTTATGTAATCATGTTCTGTCCTCACAAATAAATTCTTCAAGGAAACTAACACACCATGCATTGCTATATACTCATGTTCTGTGGGCAAAATTCTTGTGAGGATATTATTCTAGCCATTGATTGCTGAAGGGCGATATAGGTATGTACACATGGTAAGCATTACAAGATTTCACTACTTCCAAATATAGAGTTCTCCATATGCACATTTACTTCCCTAATGTATGGTTAGATGAAACCAACAGTGTGATGCATGTTTCTACATCATGAAAATGAGGAAACTAACATGGCTATTGATACACACTCATATTTAGTAGTATATAGATTACTATAAAGTAAGGAGAATATCCATATCTTCCTAACTGTTTGATTATTCAAGGGTACAAATTGGCTGTAATGACATGGTCACAGTCGCATGAATTAACTCATTCCAAATATAGCTGATTTATGGCGTCTCTAATACATTTCCATAGTTCTACTCAAATTCTGCTCAAATAGGGATGTGCCAATCATCACAAAAAGTTCAAACAGTGTCATGACATTATCATTAAACTCAGACGAAAACAACTTACACGGGCCATCCTAGCAATATGTGGTGCCATCTGCTTTGTCGTTCCCGTAGATGATGCCATTGTGTTCAATAGCATCACAGAAGTGTGTATCAGCTTTGACGATCCAATGCGAGGTGGGTCGTCTCCAGCTAAAGAAGGCACCGGCGGAAAGATAGGTGAGTCCGCGGTCGAACAAGGCAATTAGCTTGAAGTCTGCGTAATCCGCATATCGTGTGGGCACTTGGCAGATTACAATCTTCTACAAAACAAGGTCCGTCCAACTGTCATGGTAATCTAGATGACTTGGACCGCGACAGTAAAACCCTACATACTCCAACGGAGGAAGGATAATCTCATGGGAGGTGTGGAAGTTCACCAGCACCAACTTTTTCCCATCTTCTCTGACGGCAGCCATCCAGTGGGAGTTCATGCCAAACCAGTACATACCTACCAAGAAGTTTCGGGCGATGGTGATTGGATCAAAGTCGAGGGAAATGATGTACGGCGACCCATTACATACCTGCAAAGAAGTTTCGGCTAATGGAGGTCCGATTGAAGTTGAGGGGCATCATGTACGCCTCCGTATCATGGTGATCAAATCTCGCTAGACCAGATAGCAGCAAGCAGGGTGTCTTGAAAAGCTCAAGCCTCGCTTCGACGATGGCTACGTGCATGTCCCTCGAGCATGCAGCCAGCCGCACGTCGCTCAACATATCCATACACGAACAACAGAGGTCGAGGATGTCACTTGGGAGATTGCTCCAATCGCAGCTCATATGGATGCTGCGTGGTTCATGTTCGGCCATGGTGGAGTTTGGAAGGTGGGCTTTTTGGGGGCTTGATTTATGGGGGAGAAGGCTCTCGATGCTGGAGCGGCTAGCGAGGGAATAGTGGTACTGGGGGAGGCGAGCGAGGCGAGGGTATGCGGGGGCACAGTGAGATGATGAAGAGTGACCTCAGGATCTCCGGCGAGACGGAGATGGAGATGGAGTGGTGCTACGGGAGAGGGAGACAAGGCAAGGCATGCTATACAGCGGCGGTGACAGTGACTGCAAAGTGCACAAGGTGAGGCTGACTTTGGTAACCCCAACACGCCACCCGGACTAGTGTCACCTCAGGCGCAGGGTCTTGTCACTTCACTGTGAGGACCGGATGAATATTATTTTGACCATCAAGTGTACCACAGTTGTACTACTACTAGTAGTAACATACGGAGTAGTACTGTATAGCGGAAATAGGTCTCCCGTGCTAGCATGCCTCTGGGTTCACTTCACCCTCCAGGTAGCATCCATATTGCAAGAAGAACCAAATTCTCGTGCATGCAGAAGCGCGAAGAAGGGCTTTTCTTTTTTTAGGATAACCGAATATTCCTTAACTAGAAAAGGTTGTGTCTCGCAGGCACGCGCCAATATCAATCCAAACCAGCTACGACACATTTTTGTGTGCAAAGAGATGGACATGTTTGTATATATGTTCGTCCACCCAAGTGGGTTTTGCATAGGTCCCACCTGTCAGGAGGGGTGCAGAAATAAAAAGGAATCATAAAATGTTTCGCCATGGTGATTCGAAAGACTGACCTCAACTAACCAGTGGCACATGTAGCGATAGAAGGATTGGCACGTACATAGACACGGACCACTCCTCAGTAGGCTACATGCATAGCCTTTTCGTTTTGCAGGTTGGTCTACCTAGCTGTCTAATCAACTGCCTGCATGCCACTTCTCCCATTTACTTCTTCATCGGGAACCAATTTTCCTCGGCTTCTTCACCTCTCCTTCATTTGCATTCAAACCACACTGCATTCACATCCTCCTGTTATAATTCTGAAGCCCCTTTAAATAATCATCTTCTTGAGTTAGACTAGCCATCTTAATCCTAGTTCTCCAAACCATAGCCCTCTGGTCCAGTGGTTCCAAATGGCGAAAGAGATCCCTATGCAGGTTTTTAGCGTCAAACATGTCCTCGTCGAAGGCTCGTTGAGCATAGTTACCACCGTCACCGACCACCCAAGGGTCATTCGGGAGTGGATCAACAATGTATCCAACTCCCTCCAAAAGGTGGAGATGAAGGTCGTCGATCTCGACGCAGAGTACACGGAGCGTGCCACTGGGAAGATCCAACACGCCGCCATCATCTAGCTGGGCCTCGAAGATGAAGTTTTGGTGTATCACATCATACACACGCCCTCCACACCAGGTGAGCTCCATGATTTCATGTCTCGGGAGGACATATACTTCGGTGGGGTAGCCATCAAAGGGGACAAACAGAAGCTGGCGCCGTACAACCTTGATTTGAAAAACATCGCTGACCTACAAACCAAAATTCCTGTAGACGATTGTGATGAAGAAACACCATCCCTGTTCGATGTAGCAAATTCTGTGCTTGGAACAAATCTTGAGAAGGGTGATGAGACACTGGATTAAGGTCGTCTGGATGGGAGAATTATCCCTTGACCTATGAGCGGATAAAATATGCTGCCCTAGATGCCCGTGTGAGTTTCGAGATAGCTGCAAGGTCGAAAGAGCTTGTTGCAATGCCGTCTCCCACAGAAAATGAGAAGAAGAAGAAGAAGAAGAAGAAGAAGAAGAAGAAGAAGAAGAAGAAGAAGAAGAAGAAGAAGAAGAAAAAGAAGAAGAAGAAGAAAATGCTGCACCCGCAGCAGGGCATTATAGATGGATGAACTATTTCCTCTCTTGTAAAAATTATATTTCCTCTCTGTGTACATTGATATAGATGAACTATTTCGCTGGTGTGCATGTCTTTGGAACAAGTGTACTCTGTGTACATTGATATAGGTCCGCTTGACTATAATGAACTATTTATCTGCCTAGTGTTCTCTACTACTACTCCTTGTAGTGAGCGATATGCAATGCATGTGTCAGTAGACATGACAGCTTGTCCATGGAAGTTGAACTACGACGACCATCACATTTCTACCACTACCACATGTGATTACCATGATGCCACTCCAACCGACGACACCACGTCCCCCGACGTGTGCCTCACCCCTCTTGGCCCCACCGCATTCTCTGCCTTTGTGTGCATGACATGCGGGCCAGATGAACTGCGGCAACCATAAAGTTTCTACCACAGCCACACGCAATTCCCACAATGCCGCTCGAACCCATGACACCACATGTCCCCCGACCTGCGCCTCACCCCTCTCGGTCCCACTGCCCCTCTGCTTTTATGAGAATGACATGTGGGCCAGCTGCATTTAGGGTCCACATGTCATTGACTCAAAGGCAGGTGCACTAAGCCGCTGAAGCTCGGTCTGGTGGGCCCCAAGAGGGAAATGTAACTCATGCGCTAGGCCTTGTGGTGCTCCCGCAGTACGAACTCATGCCAAACTCGGAATTTGGTTCTTACTACTACCAATGTGCCGGCCCGTGCGTTGCAATGGATCCAAAGTAGTAGAATAATACTTGTTCACAAACTTGAAATATAAACACTCTAGTTTTGATATACATGTATCAGTAAAGATAAAGTATGCTTCACTGAAGACATATTCCTCAGGCTGTTTTGATGAGGTGAGGGGCGGGTGTGGCTGGTTTCAAGATATTAATAGATTTTTAAAACATTGGAGCAAAAAAAATCTAACATTTTGTAGCGTGGCACAGCATCCGGTGCACCTTAGCGTCTGAAAACAAAAAGTGGAGTGCACTCTAAAGATATTTACATGCTCCCATTTAGTGGAGTGCACTCTAAACACATTATCTATTTATTTTTCTCTAGCCTTTCCTAGCCATGCAACCAAGCCACATAAGCTAGTCATGCATGCAATCCATAAATTGCAATATACGCCAGCATGCAATGCCGCCACATCATCTATTTATGCCTGTTAGTCATAGGTTGTTTTTTGCATTAGTCTTGATCCTTCACAGTTTGGTAGAGGTATGATTAATCCAAATATTAATGTTCCATAAAACTAAACTCCAAATGTCCACCGGAGCCGAGGTAGAGGATGTATGACGGGGGCGGTGGAGGCGTCTTCGTAAGAGGAGGAGAGCTCGAATGATAATCTTGCACGTCCGCAGCCATCTGCATATCGGCGCGGGACTCCTCGAGCGCCCACTGGAGCTCGTGCTCCTCCAGGGAGCGGCGGAGTAACGGGATTTTCCTAAACCACGATGGGCACCATGCAGCACTCCTCGTAGCCGGGGGCACGGTGCTCGCGTCCCGACTCCTGGGGTACTGTCTGGAGCACGCGCTCAACCACCTCGTGAGCCACGAGGATGCCATACTCGCGGCCGTGCTATTGGAGCACACGCTCATGCGCCTGAGCGGCGAGGATGCGATGTTCGCTGGTGTGCCGCCAGAGCACGTGCTCGTCCACGTCGAGAGCGGCTATGATGCGATGTTCGCGGGCGGCGATGATGCGATGCTCGCGATCATTCTGCTGGAGAACACGCTCGTCCACATTGTGAGCGGCGAGGATGCAATGTTCGCGGGTGTGCTGTTGGAGCACACGCTCGTCCATGTCGAGAGCGGCGATAATGCGATGTTCGCGGGCGTGCGCTTGACGATGCGATGCTCGCGGGCATCCTGCTAGAGAACTCGCTCGTCCACATTGTGAGCAGCGAGGACGCGATGCACCTCCTCGTGACCGACCTGGGCATGCTGCTGGAGCACAGCTACCCCTCGTGGCTGACGAGGGCGAGCCGCTAGATCACACTGGCCTCCGCGTGGACAGTCAGCGCGTGCTACTCACCGCTGTAGAGGGCGTGCTCCACCTCGGCGATGTCGGAGACTCCGTCCTCGTCCCAGGCCACGGCGCCATCCACTTCGGCAATGGCTGCGTGCTCCGGTGGTTGTTGTGTCCGTATGGGAGCTTCGAGCTACAGTACTAGTGGGGGTGGGTGGTGACCTTTTCGTTGTTTCACATGGTCTAAGGAGGAAAATAGAATCGGAAGTAGCACAATATGTTGGAATGTGTCGGAGGAAGGCTGGCAGGAGCAGTACAACAAACATCACATGCGCACCATATTTTGAGAAGGGTTTAATGTAATTTGTGTGAAATGGGTCTGTGTGGATGTACGAGTAGTACATCCATATCATTGACATTCATGCATGCAACAAACATTTGTGTGCATGATTTCACCCTATTTTCATATTCTGTTTGGGAGTGGATTTGATTTTTGTAATCGGAGCTCATTTTTGTAGTTGGTTTCAATTTAGACTATGCATGTATTATTGGAAGATATAGATATAGAGAGAATGTTTGCGTGACAAAGAGGGGGGGGGGGGGGGGGCGGGGGCAGCGATACCTAACAAGAGAGGGGCATATGCGTGTTTGAAAGACTGTGTGTGTCGTAGAGAGACGAGTGTCCGAAAGGGAGAGAGTGGGTGTGTGCATGTGCGTGTGTGTGTTAGAGAGATCGAGAGGTGCGTGTAACGTCGGGATCGACAAGGTTATAAGGTTGTGTATATGGGAGAGCGATAGTGTGTGTGCGATGAAGGGACACACAGACAGCGTCTGTTTGCGTGTGAGAGAGCTGGATAGACCTCGACATCACGGCTGGCTAGGGGTGGAAGGTTATGTGTGGTAGAAAGAGATAGTAGAGAGACAGATGAATGCTTGTTTGTTGCAAGGAGACCTAACTACATAGATGGGGGTAGCAAGAAGAAGAGAATGGTGGTGTGCCTTTTTGTCATGGGATGGAAGAGAGACCAAGAGACACGCATCGTGTGGAGAGGTGTGTGTGTTTCGAGAGAGAGAGGGAGGCGTGGACCTGAATAATGAGATGGGTGCTCATGTGTATGTTATAGGGAAGGAATTGTCTAGGTGGTAGTCTTATGATGGCGACCCAATCTTTCAATGAGACTGGGGATAAGTATTGATTTGGTGGATTTTGACGTTGACGATCCAACTATATCGTACCAGGTGATACAAATCGACAATCGTTACTAAACAAATCTTCGATGGACGATGATCTTGTCGTATGCACAAAATCAACCTGAATAACAAGATGGAGTTCCTCCAAGCAACCAAAGACCCGGCTAGAACTAAGATAATGCAATTGTAATTGCCAGTATGAATTAATTAAGGATAAAGGTGGGGTTGCTGGTACTGAACAAAAGGCGGTAGTCCTACACACACCCTGCAAATGCAAATTATAGCGAAGCAGATCAATGTGTACACAACAACGCGACTTCTAACCTAGAAAAAGGGTAGTAGGCTTATTTATATCTGTAGACTATATTACTATATTTTTTATTAGTATAGTTATATCTATATCTATTCCACTCCCCCCGTTTGTAATTTACTCCACACGTATATAGCTTTCACTGCAGCCAAATTTTATAAAGCTTGACCGAATTTGGTGAAAACAATATGAACATTTACACTAACAAATTTACACGATGTGGAAATAAAAGCAATGATGAATCAAATGATATATATTTGGTGGTGTATATGTTAATACTTTTTCCTACAAATTGTTGAAAGTATACAAAGTTCGACTTTAGAGAAACCCAATATGCAGTATTATGTATTATATATTCTATATTCATTATTTTTCCAGAGTCAATGCATGTATTTACACGTACACGATATAAACCGTTGATTAATGTTGATCCAATGGTCCAGGTGGCTGCGATTCGGATCTACTATAACCTAATTGTACCCATACACGTTCATCTCGAACGAGCAGCACGACTGTGTGATTGATCCACACAAAAAGCTCTAAATAAGACCTCCAGACGTGCCACGTGGCTTCATGGGTGCCCCCCACATCATATTATTCATACTACGTTGACTTAAAAAAAGACAAATCACCCAAAACAAGATCTTCCCGTTATTTGTTCCTGTGATGCTGTGCGGTGCACGTACCTAGTTGTATAGTGGTAAGAGTAGTACAAACTTCATAGTAGGAGTAGTACGGAGTAATCCTACTCTATCAACGAGTCCCATCTGACACCAAATTTCTTGGCATCCATGCTACAACTAGATTGTGGCACCCCGATCCACATGGAGCAGGGGGCCTTCGAACGTCAACCCAGGATAACACCTGACGCACGACAGGTACATGATACAGTATTCCAGGTACAAAATATTCATCAATTACATGACATAGATCATTACATTATTGATGAATACAATGACTGGCATAGCTCTAAGGCTATCTAAATGGCGGCGAAAGTCTTGGTTTGGCGGCTCGATGACTCTGGCTGGGCTCCACAACTCACAGGACTAGCAAGGTTATGACCTAGCATGACAAGTCTTCTCCTGCAATCTAGCCACGTGCAAGGCCAGGTGAGTACTTTGAATGTACTCGCAAGACAACAAAATACATAGCATCCAAACAAGCAGATGACAAAGCAAGTACCGCGCACATGCAAGAATTCACCTCATAACAAGAACTAAGCATGGCATAACAAGGAACATGGATCAAACTAACCATTGACATATCACATCCTATTTTAGCATGGCAATAGCATAACATGGCAGATCATAGCATTTCATCACATAGCATGGCATGGCATAGATGTATCTACAAGACATGGACATATGCATGAACTATGCTGGAAAGTAAACTACCATTACCTCCCGTGAAGAGCTCAAATAATATTTTGTTCATCAATCATTTACTCTGCCACTGTACCTCCGGGCTAACTCATGACTCACCGAGATCTCATCTCGTGATCATGCCCGAAATAACTTCATGACATCTCGCGACTATCTCAGAGTCCGAGTCACCACATTCTTTATAGCACATTCTTTATCACATATTCATTATATTAGGTTTGTCCTCCATTTCGACCAAGACCCGATAGTGTGACCTAGTATGAACTGTGACCATATCCGAGGACATGGCTATCGATAGTTTATACACTCTGCAGAGGTTAGCACACTGTACCCACACCAGAGAACCCATGGCCTCGTGCTCCCATTCGGGTGGACCAACGGCGTTTTGACGAAACCGATCTATTGCATGACACTCTCCCGGCCACTCCGACCAACTCCCATTTGGGCTAAGTCATGGGTAGCCCCGATGCCCCTCTGGACATCCAACGGCCACCGTCGTGGCAAAACAAAACGGTCCCAAATGGGGACATGAGCTTAATACCAAACATGGGCACACAAGGTTATTGCCGCCTACCAGGCTAGGGTCGCGCGCGCACATAACCTTCCCTAGTGGGAGGCACCGGTGAGAGGCATGGCAATAGACCGTATTAAGGCCTCCCCATAAAGGCAAATGTGGCTGCACTGACAAAAGCTCGGTTCGGTGGCACTATGACTCGATCCCATCGATGACGGAGGAGGTTTTTTATTATTAAGTCATATTATTATCCTCTCCATTAACATCAATATTTTGAGCATGATTAACATGAATGCATCAATGAGAATGTAACATACAAATGCATTAACAATAATACCAAGCTTCTCAAGTGAAGAGTCATAGCATATGGGGCAATACATGGTACGAACTTAACTACAAAGTAACAACATCATAACAGTGTTGATAACCATGGCATGAGACTAGATCAGAGTAACAACATGCTATTATCAATAACAGTGTTCTAACTACCATGGAAAAAGATATCATGTAGTAAAGGCATGATATGGCAAGCAATACCAACTTGTGGCATAACTGATATAATTGCAGACGGGAACATGATAAGAATAGACATGACCGGACGAGCCAAAGCTGGCCGGAACAGGCCTGCTGGGGAGAACAGTGCGTAGACCACCATTTTGGCCAGCTCTACTAGTGATCACCATAGGCAAAGCTTGTCCCGGTGTCTTCCTGGATGCTAAATTATGTCAAAGGGACGTATCACTGGTCATAGAGATGAGATATGTGGCTGGAATCAACTGGGAGGCTCTGCTGTGGGAGAAGTTTGCAGAAACAAGTTCCATCAGCAAACTGTTTGATAGATGGATCAGGCAGTGCGTAGCTCCATTCAGCCTGGTATTTGGGTGAGTGTGGTCATCTACTAAGGTGACTAGTGTGCCAAAATATTAGCTCAAAATGATGAGTCTAGATTGTACTTGCTGTACAATGTGCCCAACTGGCCAGAAACAAAGATGAAGGTGCTGGGGAAAATTGGCTTGGTGAAAATAGCTGAAATTTGGTGGAGGCCAATGATCTAAGATATATAATGATCTGGTAAAATTTCAGCTCATTTGGATACACTATGAAGGTACTTCCTCACAGCGCAAGAATCTGAACAGAAACTTGAGAAAATCATATGGGAAGATTGGATAGGTGGATTGAGCTGATTTTTGGGTTGTGGTAGTTATTTATCAATATAAACCACCCTGCAAAATTTCAGCTTAAAAGGATTAAGAAATCAAGCACTTCCTTCACAAAATTTCAGACAGGTCAGAAACTTGGATTGGATCATGTGCTCAAATTATGAACTGTGAAGCAAGGGTTTGGATGCAAATGGTGAAAATATAGCAAGGACAAGCTCCACAAATTATTAGGGAATTTTGCTGGCTACCAAAATGGTAGTTCCTTTGGAATGTGGCAGAAATGCAATATTGGCTTAAAATAGGAAAAAGGCAACTTCCCCTATTTAAATATGGCCAATATTTTTAGGAGAGCTCAATATGGTCACAAAGAATATCTCCACAAGTGTTCATGAGCTTTGGAGACACATAGATATTTTCCTGGATTTAATTCCTTTAAACAGCAGAAAAAAGAATCAATTTGTAATGAAAAATATTGCAAATTACTTTGCAATATTTTTGCATATCCAAGGTTTAAAGGTATAGAATGATCTCTGAGAATATTTGGAGTATCAACACAAGAAAGGAAATGAGGGCTCCTTTGTAATCACAAAGGCAAGATTTGAAATTCCAAATATTGGAATTAGAGTTTGAATGGTCTTGAGAGGATGCAAATGAGGTCCAGGCCAGCACCAAAGGCAGAGGCAAGGTTTTGAAAGGTTGAAAGTTTCCTGGATTCTCAGAATCATCCAGCAAACTTCGAAGAAAGATTTTGAAAAAGAATGCTAGGAAGGAATAACAGCGCAAAAATTGATAACCCAATTTTTAGGCTGCTACAAACCTTCCCCCCTTAATAGAATATCGTCCTCGATATTCCTAGGGCTATAGCAAGAATGATATTCTCTCCTGGAAAAACCTTTGGGTTAGCTGTTAACCTTTTGGTCGGATACAAACGAGTTGGGGTACCAACAATTGGTGCACCCAGGGAGGGATACGGGCAAAGCAAGGCTATCTCCACGGCTAGGGGCAACTCAGGATCAAATTCCTGAAAATACTGCAAGCACCCCAATGAACAGTGGTCTCTCCTGCTTACAGGTGGGTCTAGGGCCCACTGGCAGCCTCCTTCTTCTACCTCCAGCTCTCGGCTTCTTCTTCACTGCTGCTCCGCGTGTGGCTTAGCGCAGCGTGCATCTAACTCCTAGGGCACTAAGCACCCTAGTACCGTAGTGCGCGGCGTGCACAGTGCCGCTACAGAGAGCAATCACATCGCGAGCCAGCACCTTGTCGGCACTGCTCATGGATTCGCCTCCTGGATGCCGGTGATCGAGCGAAGAGCGGTCCTCCTGGACATCGCTCACCGTACATCGAGGTTGGGCTATAAAAGACGGCAGCGTGGCTCTTCTCCAACTCACACCATGCAGCTCTACTATCTCTTCGGTTAGGACGAGATTGAGCCAAGCTCCTTCGGCGAGGTGGTGTTCTTTGTGGGGCTACTATTGTTCCTCGCTACGCTGCTGGGCACGCTGATCGGCTCGTCGATCATCCTGCTGGTGCTCATCAAGAATGATCGGCCTTGAGGCAATGCGCGTCCGGGGGTGGGGGCTCGAGATGCAGACGAAGATGGTGCGGTGGGCGGTCCTCCGTCACGCTTGCTCCTCTGCCGCTTCAGGCCAGTGGAGTAATCATGCTGCGGTAGGGCGGGTGCAGACGAGGTGGCTCTGCCAGCTCCGGAATCACACTGATGGTTCCACGGAGGAAAAACTTTTGCGGATAGCTCCACGAAGAGTAGGCATCGAGGTCGAATCAAAGTTGGAATCTGTATTTGGGTATTTGTACTAGCTCAAATGAATTAAAGTTGTTAGTGTTCCTCAGGAAATGCAATTGGGGCTAGGGAAAAAGATTAGAGACGAGGAATTGCCAGATGGAAATGCCTCTTCGAGGCTCTGGGTCTGGAAATCTGGCACACGGGGTATGCACAGATAGAGATAGGGATATGACTTTGCATTCCCTGAGCATTGCTCAGCTGTACTCGTGGGTGAACCTGGTATGCGTGCATTATGCAGTACATTCTAAACTAACAAGCAGGCAGATGCAACATACACACAAAGAAAAGCACATCAAATAAATCACACTAAGGTGTTTTAATGCTAGTGGGTATATGTACTCCTGGTTTACATATACCTACACCAGCTCGCATTTTATTAGGGACTCAGGGCGAGTCAATGTTGTTGGTGTATGTGCGCTACTGAAAAAAAAACTTTTTAGAACACACTGCTAGCCCTGTCAAACATTTCTGCTTGACAGAGAGACAAACAAAACAAACACCACATAACAAGGAAGCATACATAGAACACGAACACAACACACAGACAACAAGTAGTACACACATACAAAAAACATGAACACGCTACACGTCTAAAAGGAACAACTCACTCCGGGATACATAGTTCTATCCTCCTAGCAAGGATGAACCGACAGACTTACTCGCAGCATCGCTTGTCTGCGCGATTGGATTACACAAAGGCCTAGTCTTGCTGGGGCTCTCCAGGGGGACGCAGGCTGAGCCAATCTCCACCTTCATCGTTAGGCACCTCTATAGGTTGGGGCTCAACTGTTGGGGTCATCGCTGGTACTGGTCAAAGCAAACTTTGATAGCAAAGACGGTAAATAGTCTTGTTGAAGGAGTCGAGGTTGACGATGCCTGGCTTCTGCCACGACACAGGTTGAGAGGGTAGCACTGGGCTGGATGGCATGGGGTTAGCGGCTTGAGATGCAACTTGGCGAGCCTCACGATAAGCTTCCGTGACAACCCGAGTAGCGTCGCGGTCCAAGGCTCCAAACTCTCCAATCATGCTACCAATCATCATCCCCTGGGCAGTGATGAACTGCACCAGGCGAGTGATTGCTGGATTGTCTTCTTGGATAGTGATGGGATGCTCACACCCAGAACTTGCCACAACTGGGAAATAACGGAACTCTCACATCTCAGCTACTTGTGGAAACTAGGATCGGAGACGGACGATAGCCTCCGCAGCAGCTGTCTGAATCGCCAACGCAGAAGTAGGCATGGGTTTTCCCTGAATAATCAAGGACTGACCATCCTCCGCTGGCCCTGGGCAGATATACATGTTTGCCTGGTATCGGCAAAGATGAGGGACGGGTTCCTATTGGAACACCAGGTACTGAGGGCTAGCATTATAGCCAAGGGCTTTGGTAAGCATATCACTAAGGAGGGGCGAAAAGCCAGCATGATTGACCGTGAAGGTTCGGCGGTAAAAGGTGGGTTCTTTGAGAGAGCTAGCCATGGCTTCCGATCTGGAGCTACTAGCTAGGCTTCTCTGCAGGGACATGGCTTACTAGACTGGGAGTGCTGCGGCTAGCAGGACGGGTTTTTATAAGCAACTAGTCTGGGACACACCCACATGGCGTGGTTCCTTTCCCTTAATGGTGAAGGGTACGCTATGCGGCCGACAAAAAATGATAGGGTTGCAGTCCAATCCACGGAGAACTCGGTGGGGGGCAGCTGGGTAGGGACGCGTCAGTTCTGACTGTGCCACCAGTTGTTCAACAGTGACCATGCCGGATGCATGGATGGGTCAAATATATTAGGATCATTACGGGTTGATGGTGGCGGTGATCTAATGCTAGGGTAACCTATGCCAGCCTAGCTGTTCTGATACCATCTCCTGTGGCACCCCGATCCGCATGGAACAGGGGGCCTTCGCAGGTACAAGATACGACATTCCAAGTACAAAATATTCATCAATTACATGACTGATAGAGGCAGAGGTGTCCCGTCTTTCGATGAGATGGAGGCTATTGTTTCTGGTGGAGTAGACTTTGACGATCCGACTACGAACGTGCGAGGATGTCGCGCCTTAGCAATCGCTAAACCAACTCCGAGAGATTATTGACCACGCCGGAGCACGATCAACCTGACCACGAGGGTCTATTTCCTGCAAGCAAACGAAGAACAAGCAAGAAACTAAGATTTGCAATCTGGATATTGCGAATATAAGATGAAAGCTTTATTGATCAAGGTGGGGTTCTGTGACGTCTTGGTCTGGTCGTTGAACACAAACGAAGTATGCGAAGTTGCAGCTATGGCGAAATTTTAATCTAAACAAAACCCAAAGTCTAAACGGTGCCCTAAGGGCTGTATATATGGAGGAAGAGGGGGGGGGGGATTTCGTGGCCCTTGAAGGAGGGGTCCGAAACCAACCCTATCTTTTGTTTCCCCACACATACGGACTCTAAAAACAGCCTATACTCAAGTATTTCGAAATCACATGGGCCTGGCCCAATAATAAGGTGACGCAGCACCTATAATAGCCTCTGGATGAAATTTATGAAGTGGCATCTTGTATATTTCATCCAAGGCTTCCTGCACTCATTATGGTGGCTTCAAAGTCCTGAAATCATCACTTGTAACTCCGTTCTTGTTCCCCTTGCGCATGCCATCATCTCCATGCTTGAACTTGCTCCAAGGTTCCTCTTTCTTGTCCAAGCTAGGCCCTTCATTTGTAATAAAACAAATGTATCCAATTTAGGCAGCATCATATTCTCATGAACATTAGAATCATTACCAAGAAACGAAAGTACCTGATAATTTAATTGGCGTGCGCGAGCTCTAGTAATTGGTCCAGTATGTATAGCAGCAGGGGCTGTGGGTGTAACAATGGTATTGATGTCCTCATCATCCTCCCCTTCTTGAAATGAAGTCGTCCTCGACGGAAGCTCATCTTCCTCACCCAAATAAGGCTTCAAATCTGCAATGTTAAAAGTGGGACTAACCCCAAAATCTGTAGGCAGCTCAAGTTTATATGCATTACCATTTATTTTCTCTAACACCTTAAAAGGACCATCAGCACTTGGCATTAGCTTTGATTTGCGCAAATCAGGAAATCTATCCTTACGCAAATGTAACCAAACAAGATCTCCAGGTGCAAACACAACATGCTTTCTAGCCTTATCTCCAGCAATTTTATATTTAGCATTCATACGCTCAATGTTCTCCTTAGTTAACTCATGCAATTTTAAGATCAATTCAGCACGTTGTTTAGCATCAAAATTAACCTTCTCCGAAGATGGAAGAGGCAACAAATCAATAGGTGCACGAGGTAGGAAACCATATACAATTTCAAAAGGGCACATCTTAGTAGTAGAATGCAACAAACGATTATAAACAAATTCAATATGAGGCAAGCATTCTTCCCACATTTTCTTGTTATTCTTCAAAACAGCCCTAAGCATAGTAGACAATGTTCTATTGACTACTTCAGTTTGTCCATCAGTTTGGGGGTGACAAGTAGTACTAAAAAGCAGTTTAGTCCCCAACTTAGCCCATAAACATCTCCAAAAGTGGCTAAGAAATTTGGTATCACGATCTGAAAGAATAGTATTTGGCATACCATGCAAGCGAATTATTTCACGAAAGAACAAATCAGCAACATTAGCAGCATCATCGCTTTTATGACATGGTATAAAGTGTGCCATTTTCGAGAACCTATCCACGACAACAAATATGCTATCCCTCCCCTTCTTTGTTAGAGGTAAACCCAAAACAAAGTCCATAGATATATCCTCCCATGGAACACTAGGTACAGGCAAAGGCATATATAAACCCTGAGGATTGAGTCATGACTTAGCTTTTTGACATGTAGTGCAGCGAGCAACAAAGCGCTCAACATCCCGTCTCATCTTTGGCCAAAAGAAATGTGTACCAAGTACATCCTCCGTCCTCTTTACGCCAAAGTGTCCCATTAATCCTCCTCCATGCGCCTCCTGCAACAACAAAAGACGAACGGAGCTAGCTGGAATGCATAGCTTGTTAGCACGAAACACAAATCCATCGTTAACGACGAACTTGTTCCATGTTCTCCCTTCTTTACAATTCTGCAATACATCTTTAAATTCAGGATCATGCACAAGTTGATCTTTGATGGTCTCCAAACCAAATATTTTAGAGTCAAGTTGTGAAAGCATAGTATAACGACGAGACAATGCATCAGCAATAACATTTTCTTTACCCTACTTGTGCTTAATGACATAAGGGAAAGTCTCAATGAATTCAACCCATTTAGCATGTCTACGGTTCAGTTTTGCTTGACTTTTAATGTGTTTCAAAGATTCATGATCAGAATGTATAACAAATTCTTTGGGCCATAAATAATGTTGCCATGTTTCTAAGGTCCGAACAAGAGCATATAATTCTTTATCATAAGTAGAATAGTTCAGACTAGGCCCACTCAATTTTTCAGAAAAGTATGTAACAGGTTTGCCATCTTGTAATAACACACCTCCTAATCCAATTCCACTAGCATCACATTCAAGCTCAAAAGTCTTATTAAAATCAGGAAGTTGGAGTAAAGGAGCATGTATCAACTTATCTTTCAATACCGTGAAGGCTTCTTCCTGTGCGGTACCCCAAACAAAAGGCACATCCTTCTTTGTAAGCTCATTGAGAGGTGCAGCAATGGTGCTAAAATCTCTCACAAAACGCCTATAGAAACCAGCGAGGCCAAGGAAACTCCTCACTTGTGTGACCATTTTGGGCTGCGGCCAACTCTCAATAGCTTCAATCTTGGCTTTATCAACTTCAATTCCCTGTGGATTAACAACATAGCCAAGAAAAGATACTCGGTCGGTGCAAAAGGTGCACTTCCCAAGGTTACCAAACAAACGTGCATCACGTAGAGCAATAAAAACAGCACGTAAATGTTCCAAATGTTCCTCCAAAGATCTGCTATAAATCAATATATCATCAAAGTAAACTACCACAAATCATCCAACGAAAGCACGTAAAACTTCGTTCATTAATCTCATAAAATTACTAGGTGCATTAGTTAACCCAAAAGGCATGACTAACCACTCATATAAACCGAACTTAGTTTTAAATGTTGTTTTCCATTCATCTCCCAATTTCATATGAATTTGTTGGTATCCACTATGCAAATCAACTTTGGAGAATATTGTAGAGCCACTCAATTCATCAAGAATATCATCTAGCCTAGGAATAGGATGACGATAACAAATAGTAATATTATAAATGCCTCTACAATCAACACACATACGCGATGTACCATCTTTTTTTGGCCCTAGTATAATAGGAACATCACAAGGACTAAGAGATTCGCGTATATAACCTTTGACGAGCAGCTCCTGTACTTGATGCATAATCTCCTTCGTCTCCTCTGGATTGGTACGGTATGGTGCACGGTTTGGCAACGAAGCACCGGGAATTAAGTCAATCTGATGCTCAATCCCGCGAATAGGTGGTAATCCCGGTGGCACGTCTTGTGGAAAGACATCAGCGAACTCCTGCAAAATGTTAGTGACAGCAGGAGGCAAAGAGGAAGGCACGTCCTCGAATGAAAATAATGCCTCTTTGCACACAAAAGCATAGCAAACAGATTTGCTTAAATCTAGCTCATCAATATCAGATTTGGTGGCAAGTAAACACGCATTTTTCAATTTAATTTCAGAAGCAACACTAGATGGTTTATTATTAGGCTTCATTTGTTGCTCAAATTCTTTTGCCACAATCTGATTTTCACTCTTATTTTTCTCCTGTTTTGCTTTACTAGCTCTATTAATATCATCTTTCAAAATAGAATCAGGAGTCATAGGAAGCAAAGTAATATGTTTATCCTTATGAACAAGAGTATACTGATTGTTTCTACCATGGTGTACAGAATTTTATCAAATTGCCATGGTCTACCAAGTAATAAGGAACATGCTTGCATGGGTACCACATCACAATCAACATAATCAGCATATGTAGAGATACTAAAATGCACACGAACAGTATGTGTTACCTTAACCTTGCCGCTGTTGTTGTACCATTGGATATAGTAAGGATGTCGATGTGGTCTTATGGTGAGAGATAGCTTCTCCACCATCTCCATGCTAGACAAGTTGTTGCAGCTCCCTCCATCTATGATGACGCCAACAGAACGTTCCTTCACAACTCCCTTTGTATGGAACAAATTATGCCTCTGATTTTGCTCAGCTTGTGTGACCTACACACTCAAAACACGTTGAGCAACTAAACATTCATACCTGTCAGCGTCTTCAGGAGCCATGTATTGCGTCTCATGATCAGAATCATCTCCACCATGTTCTTCACTTGTAATAAGAGCCAAAGTCTCCTCATCATAGTCACTAGCGGACTCATACCCACCATCCTCAGTAGCAATCATAACACGCGGAGATTGGCATTCTCTCGCATAATGACCTCTTCCCTTACAACGACGACAAATAATATCATGTGTGTGCCCTGTTGATGCCATAGATGAAGAAGAGCTCTGGGCAAGCCCAGAAGGTGTACTCTTGGCAGATGGTGGTGGTGGTGCCTATTTTCTTGTATCTCGGTTGGAATTGGCGGCTGAAGTCAGTGGTGCTGCAGTAGGACGTGTGGGAGTAGAGGAGGCACGCGGTGTCCATGATGAAGATCGACCTGCAGAAAAATTAGTTCGCGCCAATGCCTGTCGATCCTGCACTTCACGTTCAGCTTTACAAGCAACATGGAATAAACGAGTGATATTATTATACTCCTTATACTCTAGAATAGTCTGAATCTCTCTATTTAATCCACCCATGAAACGTGCAAGCATAGCTTCATTCTCCTCAACAATACCACATCTAATCATGCCAGTTTGTAATTCCTGATAATATTCTTCTACAGAATTTTTTCCTTGTCTTAAGCGCTGCAATTTTTGTAGTAATTCACGTTGATAATATGGTGGAACCCAACGAGTACGCATAGCAGTTTTCAAAGCAGCCCAAGTAGCTGGAATAGGATATAATCTACAATGTTCAGACCACCATACACAAGCAAAACTAGTAAAAGCACAAACAGCAGCAGCAACACGTCTCTCCTCGGGATATTGTAGACATGTAAAACATTGTTCAGTTTCTAACTCCCAAGTAAGATATTTATCAGGAACATATCTACCCTCAAATGGTGGAATATTCAATTTTAGTTTAGGAAGATGGTCATGATCTCGTACCTGAGCTGGTAATGCAGCCCTACCATTGCGATTATTGGCATGTGGACGACCTGGTGCTGGTACGTAGTTCTAATTTTGATCAACCTTATCCTCGTAATCGCCCGCATAATCGTCCTCCTCAGCGGCAGCAGGAGCCATAGAAGCATCAACAGTAGGTGTAGCGGCACCAGAAGTTTGACCAGGCTCAAGGGGAACGCGTTGTGCTCGTCCCACTTGATTTGGAAGGCGACGTTGTTGTTGTTGTAGGGGTGTGACAGGTGCAGCCGGCGGTGGTTGTGGAAGACGCGCGAGAAATTCATTAAACTTGTTATCAAGCTTTGTTTCGAATGTCTTCTCAATTCCATCTATCTTCTCCATGGCCTCTTCAAATCTGTTTAGCACATCTTGCACCTGTCCACTCATCATTTGCTGAAATTTATCATGTAGCTGTTTGTTCGTCATGTTCTCCCAATCAGTCTCATCGGCTTGTGATCCTGCCATGGTTAGCAGCAATAGAAACACACAAGAATATGATCCTACAGACTACTAGGAAGTGGTGGTGGTGGTGTATCACAAATCCGTCAAGCAAATCTCAAATGCTTACCAGTTCTTACCCAGCAGCAGGTGGTGATCGGCCACCGTTGTAGTCAAAACTCTCAAAGATTGGACAGAGCGATTGCCAGGTGGTGTCAAACGCACGACGTAGATGTATGTGGAGCTGGGAAGGCTTATGATATGGTAGCAAAAATGTCAGCAATAATCAATTCAGAGATGCAAAGTTGAATAAACGCTCAACGACGGTACTGTGCTGGTCCTAGGCTAGACCGTACTAGAGACGCGAGCCTAGAACACTAACAAAATCACGGCGCGGCAAATAAACAAGGGAAGAGCACACTCTAAATTTTTTTTTATTTTTTTTTGCGCTCCTCTTTTTTTTTGGCAAAAAATCACTATAATGGCGAGTGTCTCAAAACTCTTCCCAAGTCAAACTATCAGGATTGGCACGAAATTTTTTTGATAATTTTTTTTTTCGAAAATCAGGGCAGCGACGACGAAAAAGTGCGACAAAAAAATCACTATGATGGCGAGTGTCTCAAAACGCTCCCTGGGACCTAAAAATAGGATAGGGAAAAAATTGACTACCAAAAATTTGGCCTAAAAACTGCCCGGGGGTCTCCAGACTCTTTTTTTGTTTTTTGTTTTTTTTTCCGAAACCTAGTCAGGCAAGGAAACACAAATCGGAAAATAGATGGGTCTCAAAAACAAACCTAATATGAAAAGAACTAGGATTGGTGGTGGATATATGGTGGTAGAATATGGCAGCGGTGATGGTATATGGCAGCGGTGGTAGGATATGGTGCGGCGGCGGCGTGACAAACTGTGACAGAACTCGAAACTCTAAAGGACTAGACGCTAAGACCAGCAACTAGACATGACAATGCAACCGCAAATTCAACAAAGCAAAAACCCTAAAAAGATTATGCAAAGGCTCAGATTGGTTCGGATATGATGAACTAACCCTAATTTTTTTTGTTTTTGGCGTTTTCGTGGACTGTAGGTATGAAGAACAGACTCGATCTAAACTACGAAAAACTATAAAATCTCACCGAGCAACCTAGAAATCTGATACCACTTGATAGAGGCAGAGGTGTCCCGTCTTTCGATGAGATGGAGGCTATCGTTTTTGGTGGAGTAGACTTTGACGATCCGACTATGAACGTGCGAGGACGTCACGCCTTAGCAATCGCTAAACCAACTCCGAGAGGTTATTGACCACGCCGGAGCACGATCAACCTGACCACGAGGGTCAATTTCCTACAAGCAAACGAAGAACAAGCAAGAAACTAAGATTTGCAATCTGGATATTGCGAATATAAGATGAAAGCTTTATTGATCAAGGTGGGGTTCTGTGACGTATTGGTCTGGTCGTTGAACACAAACGAAGTACGCGAAGTTGCAGCTATGGCGAACTTTTAATCTAAACAAAACCCAAAGTCTAAACGGTGCCCTAAGGGCTGTATATATGGAGGAAGAGGGGGGGATTTCGTGGCCCTTGAAGGAGGGGTCCGAAACCAACCCTATCTCTTGTTTCCCCACACATACGGACTCTAAAAACAGCCTATACTCAAGTATTTCAAAATTACATGGGCCTGGCCCAATAATAAGGTGACTTAGCACCTATAATAGCCTCTAGACGAAATTTATGAAGTGGCATCTTGTATATTTCGTCCAAGGCTTCCTGCACTCATTATGGTGGCTTCAAAGTCCTGAAATCATCACTTGTAACTCCGTTCTTGTTCCCCTTGCGCATGCCATCATCTCCATGCTTGAACTTGCTCCAAGGTTCCTCTTTCTTGTCCAAGCTAGGCCCTTCATTTGTAAGCAAAACAAATGTATCCAATTTAGGCAGCATCATATTCTTATGAACATTAGAATCATTACCAAGAAACGAAAGTACCTAATAATTTAATTGGCGTGCGCGAGCTCTAGTAATTGGTCCAGTATGTATAGCAGCAGGGGCTGTGGGTGTAACAATGGTATTGATGTCCTCATCAATGACATAGATAATTACATTATTGATGAATACAATGACTGTCATAGCTCTATGGCTATCTAAATGGTGGCGGAAGTCTTGGTTTGGCGGCTCGACGACTCTGGCTGGGCTCCACAACTCACAGGACTGGCAAGGTTACGGCATAGCGCGACAAGTCTTCTCCTGCAAACTGGCCACGTGCAAGGCCATGTGAGTACTTTGAATGTACTCGCAAGTCAACCAAATACATAGCATCCAAACAAGCAGATGACAAAGCAAGTACCGCGTGCACGCAACAATTTATCTCATAACAAGAACTAAGCATGGCATCACAAGGAACATGGATCAAACTAACCATTGACATATCACAGCCTATTTTAGCATGGCAATAGCATAACATGGCATATCATAGCATTTCATCACATAGCATGGCATGGCATAGATGTATCTACAAGACATGGACATTGTCGGTGGAACAAACCCTGGGTCCGTTGCCCAGACTATGCATAGGCCCAGGTTCAAGATTGCAACATCCAAGATCAGACCAAGCACAAGAGATCAGCTCTTTGAAGAATCAGCGTGCAGATAAAGAAGACCAAGTCAAGCCAATGGAGCAAGACACCACTAAGGGAAAACCATCCTTGCCAGGCAGGAGAGCCTGGCAAGGTCAAGGTTGCCCCGGAAGCAAGCCTCAAGACTGCCCCGGCAGGCCTGCCGGGGCCTACGAAGGCAAAACACCCCGACAAGACTCCACCACACCACCTCACAGCGACGCAAGTCATCGATCGGTGTGGTGTCATGCCCCAAAGTGACTAAGTGGCTATTTTGTGCCACATGTCAGCCACTTCCTACGGAAATCACCTCCAAATGACACCCGTCCAGTGACATGTCATGCAGACAGGAGAGAAGGTGGCCGAACAGCCCGGCAAGGCGAGCCGGGCAGGCCATGATGTGACACTAAGCGGCGCATTTAATGTGCTCTGCCCTGTCTGCAGAGTTAGGTATGATAGCACTGTTTACTATCTAATAAGTACACAATGACTGATTTGCCACTATGGTGACCCCTTGATCCATAAAAGGAGGCCCATGGCAACCATTGAAAGGATTCGGACCCTTGTACACTCGTACGTGTGTAGCTGCTCTCGCCCCGAGGCAACCCTGCCGGGCAAGAACGCTGCGCTTCCACCACAATCCACCATCAATCCACTACAGTAGGAGTAGGGTTTTACGCATCACGGCGGTCCGAACCTAGGTAAAATTGCTCGTGTGATCTCTGCCATGCTGCGTGACGTTCTCTGCTCTTTGTGCAATGTGCTCATCCCCCCTGCCGAACCACAAGGGGCTCATGGCCCCATAGGTGGTCGTGGTTTCCCACGACCTCTTTGGCGCGCCAGGTAGGGGGATGTGCCTACGCGAACCCGAGAAGTGTACATAGCGCGTCAGCTTCATCATCGTTTTCTTCATCGACGACTCCATCGTCCATGCCACCCAAGAAGAAATCCGGTGCTGCCACCCAGCCGTCCTCCTCGAAAGCCCCGCCGCACGCGACCATCGACGCCGCGGGGGCTACTGGGACGTCTGGGGATGTGGACGCGGCGGGGGATGTGGTCGACACAGGCGGCGTCGTCACCACCTCCCCTGTGGCCGAAACAGGAGCGGGAGGCACCGGAGAAGGACAACACCGACAGCATCCCAGCGGACACGCCCTAAGAGGTATGGATAGAGACATCATTCCGTCTGCACCTCTCCGCCTGGCCGAAGGGCACAGCCACAGTGGTGGCATCCTCTCTAGGGCGAATCGCAACCCTACGACCGCCCCCGCTGCGGGCGCGACCGCAGGATATGCGCCACCCTTGGAGCAAGCTGACCCAGCCGGTGCGCCGAACGGTACCTCTGGTCCACAAGCGCCTTCACCTCATCACCACGTCATCTTGGCGACTGGCTCGCGATGACGAGAGCACGGCGCAACCACTAACGGCACCATCAGGAGCCGGGCGACGTTACGATCCTCATCGACATCATGCCAAGCACAGCTTCGGAGGCCATGGAGCTGGCCCAGCTACTGTTGAGATTTCCACCGGCAACCGATCAGATGGATGAGTGGAGAGCCACCATTCAGAGCCTGATTGGCATCGCCAAGGTGGTAGGATCACAGCGAGCTGGCCCGCCACGGCCTCCCCAGGCGATGACAATGGCTCATGCTGCTGGCCATGCGGAAGGGGCCACCCCCATGGTGCAGTCCCCTCCATGGCAGCCAGCGCGGGAGCCGCGCGACCAAGAACCCGACAACATCTCGATGGCTTCATCCGAGCCTCGAGCGTGTCAAGGCCAATGATGAGTCCTGGAGGACAGGCAAGGGGAAGGCGCGCGTGTCAACATCGAGCGACGCCGCGACGCCCACCGCCAGTCCGACAGGCATGATGGCCCCAACGTCGATGAGCCCGCACTCACCGAAGGTAGGTACCTGCCTTTCGAGGTTGGGTGCCCTGCCTTCACCCGTGAGTTGAGGCAAGTCTGTTGGCCATCCACTCGCACGTTCTAGCCAGAGATACCAGAGAAGTATGACGGGAGACTGAACACGGTAGAGTTCTTGAGCATCTACACCATCACCGTTCAAGTTGTCGGAGGAAGAGATGAGAAGGTGTTCGCCAACTACTTCCCTTTGGCACTCAAGCCAAATGTGAGGTCCTGGCTGATGCACCTGCCGGAGAACTCCATTTTGACCTGGGCTGACCTATGCCACGAGTTCGTTGGCGCCTTCATGGGCGGCCATCGGGAACCAGGGCGGCCCAGTGACTTGCAGCTCCTTCCGCAGAAAGAAGGAGAGACTCTGCGGAAGTACATGCAGAGATTCAACCGAGCCCACAGAAATATTCTAGACATCCACCCGGCAGCTGTGATAGCTGTGTTCCAGTCCAACGTACGCAATCGTCGGATACATTCCAAGATGAACGTTCGATTGCGCAAGACTGTGAAAGAGCTTTACACTCTGGTGGATAAGTGTGCTCGGGTAGAGGAGGGGAGAAGGCTCACCAGAGAAGAGGATGGCGTCAACATCGACTCAGAGGATGATGACGAGGCCACCAGTCAGAAGAAGAAGAACAAGAAGCGCAATAAAAGGTGCAAGGATAAGGCAGTGATGACCGTTGAGGGATCGGGCATGCCTAGTACCGGCAAGATGGCAAAGACTGAGGCACCCGGCAAGGAAGTTGCCGCGTGCACTGACTATCGAGAAGACGCAGCTTCCAAGAAGGCTGGGAAAGGTGATGGGCCATACTGCAAGATCCATCGGACAAACGGCCATGATCTCTAGGAGTGTCATCAGGTTGAGTAGCTCGTCAAGAAGCAGAGGGCTGAATATGAGAAGCGTGATAAGGAAAAAGGTCAGAATGGCGCTGGCGGGAAGGGCCGAGGCGGCTGAGCAAGCCGCCCCGGCAAGGCTCCTCAGAATCAAGGAAAACCCGCCAGAGGCCGTGAGAAGGAGGATTGCACTGATGAGAGTGATGGAGGAGATGAAGAGGAAACCAGAGCAGGAATTCCAGAAAGCCACTGACGCCTTGTGCATTGACGGGGGTGCATCCCTGCACTCCTCTCACCGCCAACTTAAATAGTGGGCGCGTGAAGTCAATGCCATGGAGCCAGTGGTAGATTCCTGAAGGCCGCTCAAGTGGTCCCACACGCCCATCATCTTCGATGAAGAGGACCACCCTGACCGCACCACCGTGGTAGGGTGCTTGCCGTTTTTGGTCTCACCAACAATACGCAACCTCAAAGTCACAAATATGTTGGTTGACGGCGGGGTCGGGTTGAATCTGATTTCTCCAAAGGTCATTAGCAAACTTCAGATAGCAGAGGAAGAGCTCAAGGTTACCCGTACGTTTCAAGGAATCAACCCCGGCAGAAGTCATCCTAAGGGGAAGATCACGTTGCCAGTGACATTCGGGGGAGAGTTGAATTACCGGACTAAGAAGATCATGTTTGATGTGGTCGACCTCCCCCTGCCGTACAATGGAATCCTTGGTCGCCCAGCTCTGGCCAAATTCATGGTAGCATCCCACTATGCCTACAACACCTTGAAGATGCCAGGACCGATGGGCGGCGTCATTTCCATTCCGTCAGATAAGAAGGACACAATCATTTGCGTGGACAAGATGTACTGGGAGGTAGTCACGGCAGAGGCCGCTGAAGCCGCAGCTCCCACCAAGGAAAGCAAAGGAAAGAAGAAAGCCAACAAGGACACCAGCAAGGAATCCGGGAAGCGTACCTCTTCGGAGTACACTGCGCCTGTTGATGACTTGCTGGAGAGTTCCAATAGCAAGAGATCCAAGGTTGCTGCACCCGCTGTGAAAAAGGTCCCGGCAGGGCTGGCTAGCGCTGATGGTACTTTCACTATCAGTGCCACCCTCGATGACAAATAGGAAAGCGCGCTCGTTGCCTTCCTGTGGGCGAATATCGATGTGTTTGCTTGGCAACCATCTGATATCCCCGGTGTTCCCAGGGAGGTAATTGAGCACCACATGGCTGTCTACCAACATGCCCGACCCGTCAAGCAGAAGGTCCGAAAGTAAGCCTTGGTGTGGTAGCAGTTCATTGCCGAGGGGATCAAGAAACTTGAGGCAGCTGGTCTGGTCAGAGGAGTATTGCATCCAACATGGTTAGCGAATCCTGTGGTGGTACGCAAGGCCAACGGGAAATGGAGGTTGTGCATAGATTTTACATATCTGAACAAGGCATGTTCGAAGGACCCATTTCCCTTGCCACGCATCGACTTGATTGTGGATTCCACCTCCGAGTGCGACCTGCTTTCCTTCCTGGATGCCTACTCTGGATATCATCAGATCTTTATGTCCAATGAAGACGAAGAGAAGAGCGTGTTCATCACCCCGTGTGGTACGTACTGCTTCGTACGGATGCCTTTTGAGTTGAAGAGCGTTGGGTCCACTTTCGCAAGGGCGGTTCAGATTGGTTTTGAGTCACAGTTGCACAGAAACGTTGAAGCTTACATGGATGATATTGTGGTCAAGACTAAGGACAGATCAACCCTCATTCTATATTTAGAAGAGACATTTGCTAATCTGCGCAAGATCAACTTGAAGATGAACCCGGAGAAGTGTATGTTTGGCATTCCTTCTGGCAAGCTACTTGGCTTCTTTGTGTCCCACCGGGGGATAGAGGCCAACCATGACAAGATCAAGGCTATCAAGCAGATTCAAGCACTCAAGACAGTCAAGGACGTGAGGCGTTTGACTGGATGTGTTGCCGCGCTTAGCAGATTCATTTCCAAGTCTGCCGAGCGTGCCTCGCCATTCTTCAAAATTTTGAAGAAGGCAGGACCCATGGAGTGGACCCCCGAGGGAGATTCTACACTGCAAGATTTGAAGGCCTACCTTTCCTCTGTGCCCACCTTGGTCGCTATCAAACCACAAGAGCCGTTGTTGCTATACTTGGCGGCAACTAATCAAGTGGTTAGCGTAGCACTGGTGGCGCAGCGGGAGGTAGATGAAGCGGCAGCCACAGCCAGTGTCCCCTCCGGGGAGGAAAGTGAGCACAACCTGGTAAGGTCAGATGCAGATCAAGACAGAGAAGAGCAAGGCAGCGGAAACAACCCCTAGGATGCGGCAAAGAAGAAAGTGGTGCAGCGCCCAGTTTACTTCATCAGCTCCCTGTTGCAGGGGGCTAGATCCAGGTACTCTGGCGTGCAAAAGTTGATTTTTGGCCTTTTCATGGCCTCAAGGAAACTGCGCCACTACTTCCAAGCCTGCGAGATCACGGTTGTCACCCGCTTCCCTTTGCAACGGATACTCCGAAACCCTGATGCTACCAGCAGGATAGTGGGGTGGGCCTTGGAGTTATCCAGCTTTGGTTTGAAGTTTGAGAGCACGTCGACTATTCAAAGCAGAGCATTGGCAGAGTTTATTGTAGAATGGATGCCAACTCCTAATGAAGAAGTGTCGGAGACAATTATCCCCGGCAAGGAAGCGCCCCAAGAATGGATCATGTATTTCGATGGTGCCTACGTTGTCCAGATGCATTTTCCCGGGAGGAGGCCACCAACAATACTGCAGAGTACGAAGGGCTCCTTGCCGGGCTCAGGATTGCAACAGAACTGGGGATCAAGAAGTTGATCATCCCCAGAGACTCGCAACCTGTGGTGAGACAAGTCAACAAGGATTACCAAAGTCCATTGATGGAGGCATACGTTGACGAAGTGAGAAAGTTGGAGGAGTGCTTTGACGGATTGCAAACAGAGCATGTACCCAGTGCGGAAAAAATCACTGCTGATCATCTGTCAAAGTGCGCTGCGCAAAAGCTTCCTGTGGAACCAGGGACTTTTGTTCTCCATCATACTCAGCCCTCCGTATCCCCAGCAACAGTGGCCAGAAAGAGGAGAAAACTGGACTCCGGCAAGCCTCTCCCGGTAGAACCTTTCGAGGCTCCGGGCAGAGAACTTGTCAGGAACAACTCCCCTTCGGTCGCTGAGCTGCATCCTCCCGCCAGGCCACCGGTCCCCGCGGTCGAGGAATGCACCCCCCACGAATGAGGAGGTACCGCTAGTCCTTGTTGCCGAGCCTCAGGCTCCAACTTGGGCACGACACATAGTCCATTTCCTCCAAACTGGAGAACTTCCCGAAGAGCAAGAAGAAGCTGAAAGAGTAGCCCGAAGGGCCAGTATGTATCAGTTCGTTGATGACACGTGGTACAGAAGGAGGCCCAACGGTGTGAAATTGAAGTGCATTTTCCGGGAAGGAGGGAAGGAACTGCTGGCAGACATACACAAGGGTATGTGCGGCTCACACATTGGATCGAGGGATCTGGTTGGGAAAGCTTTCCGGCAAGGATTTTACTGGCCCACAGCCATCCAAGATGCAGTTGAGTTGGCCACCAAATGTGAAGCCTGCCAGATCCATTCCAAGAATATCCACCTGCCTGCCCAAGCTCTTCAGACAATCCCTTTGTCATGGCCGTTTTCGGTCTGGGGGATCGATATCTTGGGCCCTTTCCCCCGTGCTGCCGGGGGCTTTGAATTCTTGTTCGTTGCAATCAACAAGTTTACAAAGTGGCCGGAAGTAGAGCCCATGAGAAAGGTGATTGCTTAGTCAGCTATCAAGTTCTTGAAAGGATTGGTGTGTCGCTTCGGAGTCCCTGCTTGAGTCATCACGGACAACGGCACCCAATTCACAAGCCGCGCTTTCATGCAATACGTTCATGCCCTCGGAAGCAAGATCTCATTCGCCTCTGTCGCTCATCCAAGGAGCAACGGGCAAGCTGAGAAGGCGAACGCTGAAGTGCTGTGAGGACTCAAGACGAGAATATTTGATAAGCTGCAGAAGTGTGGCAGGCGGTGGATCGACGAGCTGCCGGTGGTTCTTTGGTCCCTCAGAACGACACCAAATCAAGCTACTGGGCAGACTCCCTTCTCCCTAGTCTATGGGGCAGAAGCAGTTATCCCGACGGAACTCATTTACGGGTCACCTCGAGTACTTGCCTATGATGAAGTAGCGCAGGAACAACACCAGTGTGACGACGCTGTACTACTCGAGGAGAACCGTCTCCGGGCTGCTACGTGTGTTGCACGCTACCAGCAAGCCCTGCGTCGCTATCACAGCCGCAGGGTTCATGCCCGGAGTTTTGAGGAAGGCGACCTTGTCCTTAGGCGCGTTTAGTCTGCCAAGGGTACAAACAAGTTGACGCCGAAGTGGGAAGGCCCTTACCGGGTGGTATGAGTCACCAGACCTGGCGCAGTCCGTCTGGAGACCGGAGATGGCATTAAGTTGCAAAACTCATGGAACATTGAGCATCTCCGCAAGTTCTACCCGTAAGGCACGACTGTGGGCCCTACCCGACAGCCACCCTTTTGTATAGGCCTTGCCTCTATTGCATGTAACCCCTTGTACAAAGCCAGGCGCAGACCCTGAGCAACAAAAATAAATGAAGTGCTGGGGGGCCCCGACAAATTGCATGCATGCATAAGCATATCATGAGCATAGCATGTTCATATAGATAAGATCGCATATGGCATCATTTTCATTTGCACCAAAACTGCTGGCTCCTACCGAGGATTCGGTCCCGAAGAGGAGAAGTGAAGACGAGCCTACGTTGCGAACCCCGCCAAGCCCAAACAGATAAGTGCTCTCTCTTGTCCGTACGTGTTCTGTAAGTAAAAACTTGTGCATAGGAAAACCTCGCCGCTTTCGAAACTTAGGTGCTCCCATCCCTTGACTCGAACATTGCTTCGGTTTGGGTGGTTGTTGTGTCCTTTGGTGAGAAGGTTTGGCGGGGGGCTGGTCCCTCTTTACGATTTGTGCCCGGCAGGCTTGGCTCCACGGCATCAAACTGAGGGTGCCGACAGGATAGCCTGCCGGGGAAAACTTGTTTACTTGAGTGTATAGAGGCATTCTACCTCTGCATGGACATGATACATGCACAAGTGCCTGACAAGGCTTATCTTTTTCATTAATATGCTGATCAACAAGTACAAATCTTACAGAACACAAACATGGATAAAAGCGATTACATTATTTGAACTAAAGTTTGGCGAATGCCTACATGTTTTAGATTGAAAAAAGATAAGTGCCCCGTGATGCCCTTTCTTGTCCTTCTCCTCCTAGGCACTATGGCGGGAGGTGAAGAGGGCAAAAGGAGCGCCTGGGCAGAAGCCCAGCCTTACCCCGTCAGGTCCCCTAACAAGGAGCTTGGCGAGAGCGGGAGGGTGCGGGCGAAGGTGATGGTGAAGAGATCGGCGGAGATGACCCGTCAACCGCCACTACCAGGGCCAGCAGGATGTGGCGGGGTGAACGAAGCTACAACCCGTGAGGAAGCCTGCCGGGGTCCAGCTGGAAGGTTGCTGGAAGAGCCAGGGGCATCCCCACCCCTGCACCCAACTCCCCGGCAAATCACCTTGCCGGAGAGGAGATGTAGGTGCAGATGATGGTGCTGTCGCCTGACGGTGACGGTGCGGCTGGTGCTCAGCCGCAGTCAGAGTCATCGTCCTCCTGGTCGACGCCGTCATCATCGCCGTCACTGTCCTCCTCGTCACTATCGCTCGAGGAGGAGCTTTCATCGTCGGTCGAGCCGTCCGCGCAGCACCCTAAGTGAGCACCCGGGCACCCGAAGACCTTGACAGAAAGGAAATCGGCCTCCATTAACTTAAAATGGACGACGTGTCCCTTCGACAGGTTGTGGGCGCGGGCAAAGGTCTTCCACCCATGGCGGAAGAACATAACATGAGGAGCGGGGAAATCTACATCCACCCACATGCTGTCGTTCCCGCAGCCCCTCATGTGCAGTTTCAACGCGCGCAGCTGTTCGAGCTCCATTGCCCTTGCGAATGGGGCAGGGAGACGGAGGCGGCCACGTGGGGGCTTGTACAGCCTGATGACGAACTCCAGAGGTTGGTCTCCAACATGGCCTTCGAGCGAGGGAGGGGCGGCCGGTGGCGGCGCAACCAAAGCACCACCCCATCCTCCTCGGCCCCGTGTGCCGCGACGACCCCGACTTCGCCCTCTCCCACCTCCTCTCGTAGCTGGCTCCGCCCCCGCATCTTCAGAGGGGGAGGGAGACACTGTCGAGCAGAAGTTCTCATCGCCACTGGAGCAGGGCCGGACCCTCGACCTCTCACCATGATAGACGAAGACTACTACAGGAATGGAAAGGGAAGGAGGCATGGAGGGACGTCTCACACCACGCCCCTTTTTATAGGTGAGCGGGGCAAGGGGCTGGATTTTTCCATGAAGGTGGCCGCCCCGCTCAACCAGTCCAGCTCCCCATCGCCATTAACGGATCGAAGAATCAAGGCCGACTCCCCTACACCAATCTACGACGCCTCGCTTTCTGCCATGGCACTCATTCCCGCGCCCCTGCATCCGCCACCAACCTTGCGCAACGCATGCGATACACGTGGCAGAGGCGCTCGGAGCAGAAAGGATAGTGGGGTGGCGGTTACCACCCCGTGAATGTGGGACATGGGTATTCCGCAGATCGTGGCCCATTATCTCCTTCACCTCAATTGGCGTTACGCGATGCCCAGGAGAACCAGAAACTGACCTAGGCTCAGGTTAATGAAGAAGCAGAGAAGATCTCAAAGGACAAGCAACTTCTACCCTCTCGTCTGTTCACTGGTTAGGGCCTACCTCGACGACGCCTGGCAGCGCATTCGGGCCAGGCCCGGGGGCTCCTGTCGGTGCAACAAACCCTGGGTCCGTTGCCCAGACTGTGCACAGGCCCAGGTTCAAGATTGCAACATCCAAGATCAGACCAAGCACAAGAAATCAGCTCTTTGAAGAATCAGTGTGCGGATCAAGAAGACCAAGTCAAGCCAAAGGAGCAAGACACCACTCAGGGAAAACCACCCTTGCCGGGCAACAGAGCGTGGCAAGGTCAAGGTTGCCCCGGAAGCAAGCCTCAAGACCGCCCCGGCAGGCCTGCCGGGGCCTACGAAGGCAAAACGCCCTGCCAAGACTCCACCGCACCACCTCACAGCGACGCAAGTCATCGATCGGTGCGGTGTCATGCCCCAAAGTGACTAAGTGGCTGTTCTGTGCGACATGGCAGCCACTTCCTACGGAAATCACACCCGTCCAAATGACACCCGTCCAGCAACGTGTCATGCAGATAGGAGAGAAGGTGGCCGAAGAGCCCAGCAAGGTGTGCTGGGCAGGCCATAATGTGACACTAAGCGACGCATTTAATGCGCTCTACCCTGTCTGCAGAGTTAGGTATGATAGCACTGTTTGCTATCTAATCAGTACACAATGAATGATTTTCCACTGTGGTGACCCCTTGATCTATAAAAAGAGGCCCATGGCAACCATAGAAAGGATTCGGAACCTTGTACTCTCGTACACGCGTAGCTGCTCTCGCCCCGAGGCAACCCTGTCGGGCAAGAACGTTGCGCTTCCACCACAATCCACCATCAATCCACCAAAGCAGGAGTAGGGTTTTACACCTCACGGCGGCCCAAACCTGGGTAAAATTGCCCGTGTGATCTATGCCATGCTGCGCGATGTTCTCCGCTCTTTGTGCAATGTGCTCATCCCTCCTGCCGAACCACAAGGGGCTTATGGCCCCATAGGTGGCCGTGGTTTCCCACTATAGACATATGCATGAACTTTGCTGGAAAGTAAACTACCATTACCTCCCGTGAAGAGCTCAAATAATATTTTGTTCATCAATCACTTACTCTGCCACTACCCCTCTGGGCCAACTCAAGACTCACCGAGATCTCATCTCGTGATCATGCCCGAAATAACTTCATGACATCTCGCGACTATCTCAGAGTCCGAGTCACCACATTCTTTATCACATAGTCATTATATTAGGTTTATCCTCCATTTCGACCAAGACCCGATAGTGTGACCTAGTACGAACTGTGACCATATCAGAGGACGTGGCTATCGATAGTTTATACACTCCTTAGAGGTTAGCACACTGTACCCACACCACAGAACACATGGCCTCGTGCTCCCATTCGGGTGGACCATCGGCGTTCCGACAAAACCGATCTATTGCATGACACACTCCCGGCCATTCCGACCAACTCCCCTTTGGGCTAAGTCATGGGTGGCCCCGATGCCACTCTGCACATCCAATGGCCACCGTCGTGGCAAAACAAAATGGTCCCAAACAGGGACATGAGCTCAATACCAAACACGGGCACAAAAGGTTATTGCCGCCTACCGGGCCAGGGTAGCGCACGCACATAGCCTTCCCTAGAGGGAGGCACCGGCGAGAGGCATGACAATAGACCGCATTAAGGCCTCCCCATAAAGGCAAATGTGGCTGCACTGACAAAAGCTCGGTTCGGTGGCACTATGAGTCGATCCCATCGATGACGGAGGAGGATTGTTATTATTAAGTCATATTATTATCCTCTCCATTATCATCAACATTTTGAGCATGATTAACATGAATGCATCAATGAGCATGTACCATACAAATGCATTAACAATAATACCAAGCTTCTCGAGTGAATAGTCATAACATATGGGGCAATAGATGATACGAACATAACTACAAAGTAACAAAATCATAACAGTGTTGATAACCATGGCATGAGACTAGATCAGAGTAACAACATGCTATTATCAATAACAGTGTTCTAACTACCATGGCAAGAGATATCATGAAGTAAAGGCATGATATGGCAAGCAATACCAACATGTAGCATAACTGATATAAATGCAGACGGGAACATGATAAAAATATACTGCAGCTACACACGTAGGGTGCAAGCAAAGTAAACATGCAAGTTTGGGGCTCATGATAAGAGGTTAGCTTGCCTTGGGGTGGACGGATACATCGGATGCAACTGCAATGGTCCGTCGGATACGACACGCCGGAAACGGTGCTCTCGGATGAGGCCTATGATAGGCGGAAGGGCAAAGATGGCATTTTCAACATGTGAAAACATTATGAAAATGACACCACCGGAACGGGCTCGACAAACTGAAGATGTGGGCTTTGGAATTACCTCAATCGGAGCTACGGTCACAAAGATACGGCCATTCCTTCATTAGGCAGGAAACAAACAGAAAATTGTACGTTTTTGTCCTTAACGGGCGAACGTTCACAAAGTAACCATTTCGGCCGGCGGGGCTGGGATGAAAGCACACTTCTGGGAATATGTTTCCGCAAAAGCGAAAGCGCACTCCGCGCTAGGCCGTGGCAGAATACACCTTCGCCACGGGAAAGTGCATCATGCGGAATACGTCTCCACTTAACGCGGTCAACGGGCCCGCCCAGCTAGCGCCTGAGAGACTGACGCGCGGGGCCCAAGACATCTCTCTCTCCTTCTCCCTGTCTTCTTCTTGCTCCTTACCAGAGGCAGAGGAGGGTCGGGCGCCGGTCGCAGCTGTCGCCTCGCTGGCCCCTACTACTTCTTGAGCTTGCGTTGGTTTTCCCTTGAAGAGGAAAGGGTGATGCAAGCAAAGTAGAGGTAAGTAGCTTGCGTTGGTTTTCCCTGAAGAACCAAGGTATCAATCAAGTAGGAGAAACACGCAAGTCCCCAATATATGCACCTACACAAACAATCAAACACTTGCACCCAACGCGATAAAGGGGTTGTCAATCCCTTCAAGGTCACTTGCAAAAGTGAGATCTGATATAGATACATATAAAAAATTACTAAAACGTAAAACAAAATAAAAGTAAATAAATTGCAGCAAGGTATTTTTGGTATTTTTGATATATAGACCTGAAAATATATGAAGGAAAATAGACCCGGGGGCCATAGGTTTCACTAGAGGCTTCTCTCTTGAAGGCAAATAATACGGTGGGTGAACAAATTACTGTCGAGCAATTGATAGAAAAGCGCAAAGTTATGATGATATCCAAGGCAATGATTATGAATATAGGCATCACGTCCGTGTCAAGTAGACCGACTCCTGCCTGCATCTATTACTATTACTCCACACATCGACCGCTATCCAGCATGCATCTAGAGTTTTAAGTTCATAAAGAACAGAGTACGACCTTAAGTAAGATGACATGATGTAGAGGGATAAACTCAAGCAATATGATGAAAACCCCATCTTTTAACTCTTGATGGCAACAATACAATACGTGTCTCGCTACCCCTACTTTGTCACTGGGTGAAATCGTGCAAGATTGAACTCAATTCTAAGCACCTCTCCCATTGCAAGAAAAACCAATCTAGTTGGCCAAACCAAACCGATAATTCAAAGAGAAATACAAAGATATTAAATCATGCATACAAGAATTCAGAGAAGATTCGAATAATATTCATAGATAAGCTGATCATAAATCCACAATTCATCGGATCTCGACAAACACACCGGAAAAGAAGATTACATCGGATAGATCTCCAAGTACATCAAGGAGAGCATGGTATTGAGAATCAAAGAGAGAGAAGAAGCCATCTAGCTACTAGCTATGGACCCGTAGGTCTGAGGTAAACTACTCATGCTTCATCGGAGGGGCAATTGGGTTGATGTAGATGCCCTCTGTGATCGAATCCTCCTCTAGCAGGATGCCGAAGAAGGCCCCAAGATGGGACCTCATGGGAACAGAAGGTTACGGCGGCGGAAAAGTATTTTGGTGGACGCTTCTGTTGATAATGGAATATTTGTGAATTTATAGAGCTGAGAGGGAGGTCGGTGGACTCCTGAGGGGCCCACAAGCCAGCGGGGCCCGCCCCCCCCTAGGGCGCGCCCTAGAGTCTTGTGGAGTCCTCGGGACTCTTCTGACTTGGCCTCCAAGTTCCGTGGGTGTCTTCTGGTCCAAGAAAAATCATCATAAAGTTTTATTCCGTTTGGACTCCGTTTGATATTGCTTTTCTGTAAAACTCAAAAACAAGGAAAATATAGAAACTGACACTGGGCTCTAGGTTAATAAGTTAGTCCCTAAAATAATATAAAATAGCATATTAATGCATATAAAACATCCAAAATAGATAATATAACAACATGGAACAATCAAAAATTATAGATACATTGGAGACGTATCAAGCATCCCCAAGCTTAATTCCTACTCGTCCTCGAGTAGGTAAATGATAAAAACAGAATTTTTGATGTGGAATGCTACCTAACATATTTATCCATGGAATTTTCTTTATCATGGCATGAATGTTCAGATCCATAAGATTCAAAACAAAAGTTTAATATTGACATAGAAACAATAATACTTCAAGCATACTAATAAAGCTATCATGTCTTCGTAAAATAACATGGCCAAAGAAAGTTATCCCTACAAAATCATATAGTCTGGCTATGCTCCATCTTCATCACACAAAGTATTAAATCATGGAAAACCCCGATGACAAGCCAAGCAATTGTTTCATACTTTTGATGTTCTCAAACTTTTTTGACTTTCACGCAATACATTAGCGTGAGCCATGGATATAGCACTATAGGTGGAATAGAATATGGTGGTTGTGGAGAAGACAAAAAGAAGGAGATAGTCTCACATCAACTAAGCGTATCAACGGGCTAAGGAGATGCCCATCAATAGATATCAATGTGAGTGAGTAGGGATTGCCATGCAGTGGATGCACTAGAGCTATAAGTTTATGAAAGCTCAAAAAGAAATTAAGTGGGTGTGCATCCAACTCGCTTGCTCACGAAGACCTAGAGCAATTTGAGGAAGCCCATCATTGGAATATACAAGCCAAGTTATATAACAAAAAATTCCCACTAGTATATGAAGTGACAATATAGGAGACTCTCTATCATGAAGATCATGGTGCTACTTTGAAGCACAAGTGTGGAAAAAGGATAGTAACATTGTCCCTTCTCTCTTTTCCCTCTTTTTTTGGTGGGCTTCTTTGGCCTCTTTTTTTTGTGGGCTTCTTTGGACTCTTTTATTTTTTATAAAGTCCGGAGACTCATCCCAACTTGTGAAGGAATCATAGCTTCCATCATCCTTTCCTCACATGGGACAATGCTCTAATAATGATGATCATCACACTTTTATTTACTTACAACTCAAGAATTAGAACAAAATATGACTCTATATGTATGCCTCCGGCGGTGTACCGGGATGTGCAACGATCTAGCATAGCAATGACATCAAAAAACGGACAAGCCATGAAAACATCATGCTAGCCATCTTACGATCATGCAAAGCAATATGACAATGATGGAGCGTGTCATAATAAAATGGAACGGTGGAAGTTGCATGGCAATATATCTCGGAATGGCTATGGAAATGCCATAATAGGTAGGTATGGTGGCTATTTTGAGGAAGGGTATATGGTGGGTGTAATGCACCAGCGAAAGTTGCGCGGTACTAGAGAGGCTAGCAATGGTGGAAGGGTGAGAGTGCGTATAATCCATGGACTCAACATTAGTCATAAAGAACTCACATACTTATTGCAAAAGTCTATTAGCTATCGAAACAAAGTACTACGCGCATGCTCCTAGGGGTATAGATTGGTAGGAAAAGACCATCGCTCGTCCCCGACCGCCACTCATAAGGAAGACAATCAATAAATAAATCATGCTCCGACTTCATCACATAACGGTTCACCATACGTGCATGCTACGGGAATCACAAACTTTAACACAAGTATTTCTACTAATCCACAATTACTCACTAGCATGAATCAAATATCACCATCTTTATATCTCAAAACAATCATAAGGAATCAAATTTCACATAGTATTCAATGCACTTTATATTAAAGTTTTTATTATATCCCTCTTGGATGCCCATCATATTAGGACTAAATTCATAACCAAAGCAAATTACCATGCTGTTTAGAGAGACTCTCAAAATAATATAAGTGAAGCATGAGAGTTCAACAATTTCTATAAAATAAAGCCACCGCCGTGCTCTAAAAAAGATATAAGTGAAGCACTAGAGCAAAATTGCCTAGCTCAAAAGATATATGTGAAGCACAAAGAGTATTCTAATAAATTCACAATTCATGCGTGTCCCTCTCAAAAGGTGTGTACAGCAAGGATGATTACGGCAAACTAAAAAGCAAAGACTCATATCATACAAGACGCTCCAAGCAAAACACATATCATGTGGTGAATAAAAATATAGCCTCAAGTAAATTTACCGATAGACGAAGATGAAAGAGGGGATGCCATCCGGGGCATCCCCAAGCTTAGATGCTTGGTTGTCCTTGAATATTACCTTGGGGTGCCTTGGGAATCCCCAAGCTTAAGCCCTTGCCACTCCTTATTCCGTAGTCCATCAAATCTTTACCCAAAACTTGAAAACTTCACAACACAAAACTTAACAAGAAAACTCATGAGATCCGTTAGTATAAGAAAATAAATCACCACTTTTTGTTACTATTGTGAACTCATTCTTTATTTATAATGGTGTAATATCTACTGTATTCCAACTTCTCCATGGTTCATACCCCCCGATACTACCCATAGATTCATTAAAATAATCAAACAACACATAGAAAACAGAATATGTCAAAAACAGAACAGTCTATGAAGATCTGAATTGTTCTAATACTTATGTAAATCCAACAATTCTGAAAAATTATGACAACAGAGGCAATTTGTATATCAATCTTGTGTAAAAAATTAAGGGTTTGTCCATTGAATTTAAAGAATTCTTTTACTGGACGCAAAAGTTTCTGTTTTTCAGCAAGATCAAATCAACTATCACCGTAAGCCATCCCATAGGTCTTACTTGGCTCAAACCCTAATTAAAACACCAAAACACATCTACCAGAGGCTAGATGATAAATTTATTGAAAAACAGAACCAAAAAAGCAAGAACAAAAATAAAATTGGGTTGCCCCCCAACAAGCGTTATTGTTTAACGCCCTTAGCTAGGCATAAGACATAGATCTAGGTATTGTCATCTTTGGTATTAAATCCATAAGTAGCCCTCATAATAGATTAATAAGGCAACTTAATTTTCTTTCATGGAAAGTGTTCCATGCCCTTCCTTAATGGAAATTAAAATCTAATGTTTCCTTCTTTCATATCAATAATTGCACCAATCGTTCTAAGGAAATGTCTACCAAGAATAATAGGACATGTAGGATTGCAATCTATATCAACAACAATGAAATTTACGGGCACATAATTCCTATTTGCAACAATAAGAAAGTCATTAATTCTTCCCATAGGTTTCTTAATAGTGGAATCCGCTACATGCAAATTTAAAGAACAATCATCAAATTCATGGAAACCTAACACATCACATAAAGTTTTTGGAATCATGGAAACGCTAGCACCCCTATCACACGAAGCATGGCACTCATAATCTTTAATCTTAATCTTAATAGTAGGTTCCCACTCATCATAAAGTTTTCTAGGAATAGAAATTTCCAATTCAAGCTTTTCTTCAAAAGATTTCATCATAGCATCAACGATATGTTTAGTAAAACCTTTATTTTGATTATAAGCATGAGGAGAATTTAACATGGATTGCAACAAGGAAATACAATCTATCAAAGAACAATTATCATAATTAAAATCCTTGAAATCCAAAAGAGTGGGTTCATTGCTACTTAAAGTTTTGACCTCTCCAATCCCACTTTTATCAATTTTTGCATCAAGATCTATAAACTCCGAATCAATCACTTTAAGATCTTCATCATTATTTTCATAAAACTCCGGTTTAGAGGCCATCTTAATTACCAAAGTGGTTCGTTTATCAAAAATTTGTCCTACTAAATTTTCAAGATGAGCAAATTGAGATTTAGGACCATAAAATTCTTTGGACATATCGTCGAGCTCTTTATTCATATACTCCATCAAAGTTTTCTGCTCCTTAAGCTCGTTCCTAAAGAAACTATTATGCTCAAATTGTAAGGACATGAAGCTCTTAGCATTATTTTCAATTTCTTCCAACTTCCTATAGTAAGGATCAAAGTTCTTGGGTTGAGCCATAAAGGCAAGCAAACTAACACACGAGCAAACGAAAAGACGAACAGAAGAAGGGCGAATAAAAAGGCAAATCTTTTTGTATTTTTTTGAAAATCATTTTAGAAGTGGGGGAGAGGAAAACGAGAGGCAAATGGAAAATAATGTAATGCAAGATATGAGAGTTTATGATGGGTACTTGGTATGCTTGATGTAGATCTCCCCGGCAACGGCACCAGAAATTCTTCCAGCTACTTCTTGAGCTTGCGTTGGTTTTTCCCTTGAAGAGGAAAGGGTGATGCAGCAAAGTAGAGATAAGTATTTCCCTCAGTTAAGAGCCAAGGTATCAATCCAGTAGGAGAAACACGCAAGTCCCCAATATATGCACCTACACAAACAATCAAACACTTGCACCCAACGCGATAAAGGGGTTGTCAATCCCTTCACGGTCACTTGCAAAACTGAGATATGATAGAGATATGTATTAAAGATTACTGTAACGTAAAAAAAATAAAAGTAAATAAATTGCAGCTAGGTATTTTTGGTATTTTTGATATATAGATCTGAAAATATATGAAGGAAAATAGACCCGGGGGCCATAGGTTTCACTAGAGGCTTCTCTCTTGAAGGCAAATAATATGGTGGGTGAACAAATTACTGTCGAGCAATTGATAGAAAAGCGCAAAGTTATGACGATATCCAAGGCAATGATTATGAATATAGGCATCACGTCTGTGTCAAGTAGATTGACTCCTGCCTGCGTCTACCACTGTTACTCCACACATCGACCGCTATCCAGCATGAATCTAGAGTATTAAGTTCATAAAGAATGGAGTAACGCCTAAAGTAAGATGACATGATGTAGAGGGATAAAATCAAGCAATATGATGAAAATCCCATCTTTTTACCCTTGATGGCAACAATACAATACGTGTCTCGCTACCCCTACTTTGGCATTGGGTGAAATCACGCAAGATTGAACCCAAAACTAAGCACCTCTCCCATTGCAAGAAAAACCAATCTAGTTGATCAAACCAAACTGATAATTCGAAGAGAAATACAAAGATATTAAATCATGCATACAAGAATTCAGAGAAGATTCAAATAATATTCATAGATAAGCTGATCATAAATCCACAATTCATCGGATCTTGACAAACACACCGCAAAAGAAGATTACATCGGATAGATCTCCAAGAACATCGAGGAGAACATGGTATTGAGAATCAAAGAGAGAGAAGAAGACATCTAGCTACTAGCTATGGACCCGTAGGTCTGAGGTAAACTACTCACGCTTCATTAGAGGGGCAATAGGGTTGATATAGATGCCCTACGTGATCGAATCCCCCTCCGACAGGATGCCAGAAAAGGCCCCAAGATTGGATCTCACGGGAACAAAAGGTTACGGCGGCGGAAAAGTATTTTTATGGACGCTTCTGTTTATATTGGAATATTTATGAATTTATAGAGCTGTGAGGGAGGTCGGTGGACTCCCGAGGGGCCCACAAGCCAGGGGGCGCGCCCCCATCCTAGGGCGCACCCAGGAGGCTTGTGGAGTCCTCGGGACTCTTCTGAATTGGCCTTCAAGTACCGTGGGTGTCTTCTGGTCCAAGAAAAATCATTGTAAAGTTTATTCCGTTTGGACTCCATTTGATATTCCTTTTCTTTAAAACTCAAAAACAAGGAAAAAATAGAAACTGGCACTCGGATCTAGGTGAATAAGTTAATCCCAAAAATAATATAAAATAGCATATTAATGCATATAAAACATCCAAAACAGATAATATAATAGCATGGAACAATAAAAAATTATAGATACGTTGGAGACGTATCAGTCCCCCAGGCCGGCCGACGGGCGATGGAGCACCGCTGCTCCATGCCGCGCCAGAGGATGGCCGCGGGGTCACCCGACGTGGCCCACAACGCCGGTTCCAAGGGGAGGCTGTGGCGGCCAGAAATCTTCGGCGAGGAGGCGCGCCGGCAGGGCTCCTCCATTGGAGCAGAGGTCAGCGATGGCACGAGGACGTCCACGGGGGACCATAGACGCAGAAGGAAGGAAGTGGGAAGGGCAATGGCCGAAGATGGCCGAGGGGAGTCGGCGGTGGCACTTCGGCCATGGAGTGGACAGGAGGGGCTCTAGGGCTTGGGGAAGCTGCTGGTGGCGAGAGGAGAGGTTGTGGACTGCGAGAAAGCTCGGGGCATGCCTAAATAGTTGCGGGGAAGACTCGAGAACGGGGAGAGGTGGCACGCGGTGCGGCAACGCGTCCGCGCTCCGGCGACGGACGCGGGGTCGGTAGGCGTGACCTATGATGATGGGATGAGGCGGGTAGGGGAGCAGACACTGACCTGTGGACCGCCATAGGGAGTGGACAGCTCGAGGAGTAAGAAACCAAGGGGAAGAAGAGGCCCTGAAGAAAACGATGGTGGTCACGGGCGTGCAGTACCGCGGCGGTGACTGCCATGGCGTGGGGAGGGAGAAATCAGGGGGGGAAAGCTCTGGAGAGGGGGAACACGGGCGCAGGGGAGCCGCTAGACATGACCGGACGAGCCAAAGCTGGCCGGAACAGGCCTGCCGGGGAGAACAGTGCGTAGACCACCGTTTTGGCCGGCTCTACTCGTGATCACCACGGCCAAAGCTTGTCCCGGCGTGTTCCTCGATGCCAAATCATGTCAAAGGGATGTCTCACTGCTCATAGAGATGAGGTATGTGGCTAGAATCAACTTGGAGGCTCTGCTGTGGGAGAAGTTTGCAGAAACAAGTTCCATCAGCAAACTGTTTGATAGATGGATCAGGCAGTGCATAGCTCCATTTGGCCTAGGATTTTGGTGAGTGTGGTCATCTACTAAGGTGACTAGTGTGCCAAAATATCAGCTCAAAACAATGAGTCTAGATGGTACTTGTTGTACAATGTGCCCAACTGGCCAGAAACAAAGATGAGGGTCCTGGGAAAATTGGCTTAGTGCAAATAGCTGAAATTTGGTGGAGGCTAATGGTTTAGAATATAAAATGAGTTGGTAAAATTTCAGCTCATTTGGATACACTATGAAGGTACTTCCTTCACAGCGCAAGAATCTGAACAGAAACTTGAGAAAATCATATGGGAAGATAGGAAAAGTGGATTGAGCTAATTTTTGGGTTGCAGTAGTTATTTATCAATATAAACCACCCGGCAAAATTTCAGCTTAAAAGGATTAAGGAATCAAGAACTTTCTTCACAAAATTTCAGACAGGGGAGAAACTTGCATTGGATCATGTGCTCAAATTATGAACTGTCAAGCATGGGTTTGGATGGAAATGGTGAAGATATAGCAAGGACAACCTCCAAAAATTATTTGGGAATTTTGCTGGCTACCAAAATGGTAGTTCCTTTGGAATGTGGCAGAAATGCAATATTGGCTTAAAATAGGAAAAAGGCAATTTCCCCTATTTAAATATGGCCAATATTTTTAGGAGAGCTCAATATGGTCACAAAGAATATCTCGACAAGTGTTCAGGAGCTTTGGAGACAGATAGATATTTTCCTGGATTTAATTCCTTTAAACAACAGAAAAAGGAATTAATTTGTAATGAAAAATATTGCAAATGACTTGGCAATATTTTTGCATATCCAAGGTTTAAAGGTATAGAATGATCGCTGAGAATATTTGGAGTATCAACAGAGCAAAGGAAATGAGGGCTCCTTTGTAATCACAAAGGCAAGATTTGAAATTCTAAATATTGGAATTAGAGTTTGAATGGTCTTGAGATGATGCAAATGAGGTCCAAGCCAGCACCAAAGGCAGAGGCAAGGTTTTGAAAGGTTGAAAGTTGCCTGGATTCTCAGAATCATCTAGCAAACTTCGAAGAAAGATTTTGAAAAAGAATGCTAGGAAGGAATTACAGCGTAAAAATTGATAACCCAATTTTTGGGCTGTTACAAACCTTCCCCCCTTAAGAGAATATCGTCCTTGAGATTCCTAGGGTTATAGCAAGAATGATATTCTCTCCTGGAAAAACCTCTGGGTTAGTTGTTAACCCTTTGGTCGGATACAAACGAGTTGGGGTACCGATAATTGGTCCACCCAGGAAGGGATACGGGCAAAGCAAGGCTATCTCCACGGCTAGGGGCAACTCAGGATCAAATTCCTGAAAATGCTGCAAGCACCCCAATGAACAGTGGTCTCTCCTGCTGACAGGTGGTTCTAGGGCCCACTGGCAGCCTCCTTCTTCTACCTCCAGCTCTCGGCTTCTTCTTCGCTGCTGCTCCGCGTGCAGCTTAGCGCAGCGTGCATCTAACTCCTAGGGCACTAAGCACCCTAGTACCGTAGTGCACGGTGTGCACGGTGCCAGTGCAGAGAGCACTCACGCCGCGGGCCAGCACCTTGTCAGCACTGCTCGCGGATTTGCCTCCTGGATGCCGGTGATCGAGTGAAGAGCGGTCCTCCTGGACATCGCTCATCGTACAATGAGGTTGGGCTATAAAAGATGGCAGCGTGGCTCTTCTCCAACTCACACCATGCCGCTCTACTATCTCTTTGGTTTGGACGAGATTGAGCCAAGCTCCTTCGGCAAGGCGGTGTTCTCGGCGGGGCTACAGTTGTTCCTTGCTGCGCTACTGGGCACGCTGATTGGCTCGTCGATCATCCTGCTGGTGCTCATCAAGAATGATCGGGCTCGAGGCAACATGCATCCAGGGGTGGGGGCTCAAGATGCAGACGAAGATGGTGCGATGGTCGGTCCTCCGCCACGCTTGCTCCTCCGCCGCTTCGGGCCGGTGGAGTAATCATGTTGCGGTGGGGCGGAACGGCTTCTTGCCTGGCGTCACGCAAGGCAGTGACGGTGGTGGTGTCGGGTCCGGGTGCAGGTGAGGTGGTTTTGCCAGCTCAGGAATCACACTGATGGTTCCACGGAGGAAAAACTTCGCGGATAGCTCCACGAAGAGTAGGCATCAAGGTAGAATCAAAGTTGGAATCTGTATTTGGGTATTTGTACCGGCTCAAATGAAATAAAGTTGGTAGTGTTCCTTCAAAAATGCAATTGGGGCTAGGGAAAAAGATTAGAGACGAGGAATTGCTAGATGGAAATTCCTCTTCGAGGCTTTGGGTCTGGAAATCTGGCACACGGGGTATGCACAGATGGAGATAGGGATGTGACTTTGCATTCCCCCGAGTACTGCTCAGCCGTACTCATGGGTGAACCTGGTATGCGTGCATTATGCAGTACATTCTAAACTAACAAGATGGTAGATGCAACATACACGCAAAGAAAAGCACATCAAATAAATCACACTAAGGTGTTTGATACGTCTCCAACGTATCTATATTTTTTGATTGTTCCTTGCTATTATATTATATGTTTTGGATGTTTTATATGCATTAATATGCGATTTTATATTATTTTTGGGACTAACTTATTAACCTAGAGCCCAGTGCCAGTTTCTGTTTTTTCCTTGTTTTTTAGTTTTATAGAAAAGGAATACCAAACGGAGTCCAAACGGAATAAAACTTTCACGATGATTTTTCTGGGACCAGAAGACACACCACTACTGGAATCAGGATCTTTACCGTCAGCCGTATCAGCTTACAGAAAACTGACGGCAAAGAAGGAGCGGACGGCAAAGATATTGTTTGCCGTCAGCCGTCTCTTTGCCGTCCGCTAGTAGATGGCAAAGAGGGAGGGTGGCCCACTAGCGAGGGCCACCTAACGGCCACTTTCTTTGCCATCTGCTAGCAGACGGCAAAGAAAGTGGCCAAACTAATGTCCGTTAGCTAGGCTCTTTGCCGTCTGCTAGCTGACGGCAAAGAACCGTGCCCTAACTTAAAAGCCAACGCCCGCGCCCCACCCCTCTCTCTGTCCCCTCTCTCTCTCCACCCCATGCCCGAGCCGCCGCTGCACCCTCACCACCCTCGTTGCCGGCCGCCCCAGGCCAGCCCCATCGTCGCGCCGCCCCCGCTGCCCCGGCGACCCCGTCCTCCGCCCCGCGCCACCCCCGTCGCCGTGCCGCCCCTTCCCGCCCCTGTGCCCGAGCCGCCGCCGCCCCGCGCCACCCCCGTCACCGCGGTGCCCCCCTCCTACAATCCAGCGGCCCCGGCGCCCCTCTCCTCCACCACCGCGGCCGCCCCGCCGCTCCGGCGCCCCCTCATCCACCCCGGCCGCCCCGGCGCCCCTCTCCTCCACTCCCGCGGCCGCCTCACCGCTCCGGCGACCCGTGCTCCACCCCGGCCGCCCCGGCACCCCTCTCGTCCACCCCCGCGGCATTTGATGTAAGAGCTACTGATCTTACTGACATATTTTATTTAGATAACTAGAACGGTTCTACATGTAATCTAATTGTAGCTATGAATATTAATTTTAAGGATCCTGTAGTTATAGAAAAATTGGTTATATCACGTTACAATTATGAATAATTGACAATGCTGGATGATGTTTATGTGTAGTTCTACTAAAATTGGTTGTGATATATCTCGTTAAAACTTAGGAATATCTATCGGGTGCGGTATATAGAGCAGTCAAAAACAGTAATGACATGTTTTGATGTAGTTATGATCATTTGTCAACTATTTGGTTTGTCACAATTATGATAATTTATTGGTTTACACTCATGAGATTTGTTGACTGTGCCCTGCTATGAAAAGAGATCTATCAATGATTGATTCGATGTTATAATCATACAATAATGTTGCGGTACCTTTGCTTCCACTTTCCCTTTAATCTAGATAGCTTAGCAAGGAGGAGGATTCTGTATTTCCATCTTTGTAAAAGGCTTCTGAAGTTTTGATTAACTATCATTAAAATGGGGAAGAATTTAAGCATGCTATTACCATGTATAGTGTGGTATCTTGCCTTGGAGTATTCATATCTAGTAGCAGATCATTGCAGGCATGGATGCGAAGAACTTGGGCCAAATTTAGTTTAAGTTAAATTGTAGATGCCTATATTTCACCAAATTTCAAATAATTTTTCTACCAAAAATAAATGAAAAAATATTGGTTACACTTGAACCTTGTGTTATCTTTGAATATCACCATCAATATCGTTGGTAGTGGTAATGTTTTCTTATTGGTATCACTATCAATTTGGTTTACATTTTCAGTTTTCTTCATGTCTAAAGAAATCCCTAGTTTTGATGGGTGCCAATTGCCATTGCGAACTAACCTACCAAATTAATTAAGTGTTGTTGATGTTGTTGAGCACAAGTGCATTGCTTTTTTTTTTCTCAGTTTTCTTTCATGTCTAAAAACTTGGCTCTGTTCCGACTATGTCCATTTATCAAATATGATAGAGTTGAATTAGAGCCAAGTTGGATTAGGGCCAAGTTTCTGTAGATATGCAAACGGTCCATTTATCAAATATGGTTCTAGCTGTGTTTATAGATATGGTCCATTTATAGTAGATATGATTCTAGCTGTTGCCATCATAAATGTCCACAAGTGCATTGCTTTTTGAATGTGAAATGATAACTTGGTGTAGTTGATTATCTTCTGCTCAAAACTTTTGCTGCTGTAATGTTGTATGATAATGTTGTAAGGGTAGTAATTGGTTTCTTCTGCTGCTTATCAGAGATGGGGGGAGGCCGCCACCGCAGGCTGCGCTCTACCACACCGGAGTGCGACTTGGAAGGTTTCGAGTTCTTCACGATCATACTTGAGAATTCCTCCAGGAGGCAGGTATATAAAAGGAGAGATCTCCCCTTCACCCATCTCTTTATCATAACTCTGCTGTTTGCTACATCACTGCTTGACCCACGCTGCAGAGGCTGCCTGACACTTTTATGAAGATGCTGGACGGCCATCGGCCAAAGAATGTGAAGCTGCGACAGGCTGGCAGCGGGCTTCGCAGGCTGTGGGACGTGGAGGTGGTGTTTAGGTATGACCACATGTACCTGTGTCGTGGCTGGGAGCAGTTCATCCGTGCCTATGACCTGTGGCACGGGTACTTCCTTGTCCTCAGGTACGATGGCAACGCCACGCTCACCATGATGGTGACCTAGCGATGGTGGTGCCTGAAGATGGCCTCGTGATGGTGGTGGTGCCTGACAATGACCTCGCGATGGTGGTGGCACCGGCGATCCCACAGCTGGGCGACTGGACCATGCCAATTGTGGTAGAAGAGTACATCCCACTGCCTCGCCGCTCTAAGCACATCAGGATGATGAAGGAGAAGGAGAAGAAGGAGGAGTGAAGATCCTTCACCTCCGTGATGACGGTAAGTTTTCTCTAGTGTTTTGCTTACGAAATGCATAAAGCCCTAGACTTAGCTTTATTTCCTCCAAAATGCTTACCATAATGACCTAGACTTAGCTTATCTTCCTCCAAAATGACATAATTAGCTTACTTAGCTCCAAAATGATCTATACTTAGCTTTGTTTCCTCCGAAATGACCTAAGTTAGCTCTAATATGCTAAGTTATCTCTAATATGCTTAGTTACCTAGGTTTGCTTAATAATGACATACACTTAGCTTACTTATGTAAAAAATGGCATAATTAGCTTACTTAGGTTTGAAATGGCATAACAGTCTTGGTAACCTCATATATGTCATATAGTTAGCTTATTTTCCTCGAAAATGACATAATAAGCCTAATTAGCTCCAAAATGATCAATTTTACCTAAGTTAGCTCCAAAATGACCTAAGTTAGCTCTAAGTTAGCTCTAAAATGCTAAATTAGCTCTAATATGCTTAGTTACCTGGGTTAGCTCAATAAAGAACTATAATTAGCTTACTTATGTCAAAAATGGCATAATATTCTTACTTAACTAAAAAATGGCATAATTTGCTAGGTTAGCTCCAAAATGACCAAGTCTTCTTCTTCTAACTTTCATCTTTCCCAATTTGCAGATTTGCTTTACATGAGGAAGCTTGGATTCATGAAGTGTACTATTCTTGTGGTGCTTCCTTGTTGTTTATGAAAACTTGTTTGGATATGTATGTTTATATGGATATGTTGTTGGAAACTTGTTTCTGGTTATGTATATATGGATATGTTGGACTTTGTTGAACTATGTTGTTGGATTGGATGAAATATGTTGTTGGACATGCTGTTGGATATGTATGCATGTATATCTGTGTTTGAAACCATGTCTAATTAATGGGATTTAAATAAAAACAGGGGATATATAGCCTCTTTGCCGTCCGCTAGCGGACGGCAAAGAGCTTAGCCGTCCGCTAGCAGACGGCAAAGAGGACACGTGGCAGTCACCTGTGCAAACTGGGAACACTGGCTGCCTATTTGCCGTCGGCCAGCAATGATTCAAACCACTTTGCCGTCTGCTGGTGGACGGCATATCTGGACACGTGGCAGCTTCCCAGTGCTGCCTAGCTAGGCTCTTTGCCGTCCGCCAGCGGACGGCAAAGATCTTTGACTCTTTGCCGTCCGCTGGCGGACGACAAAGAGCGCCGTTAACCCCCTAACGGCTCTCACGCCACCGCACTGCCGTCAGCTGTATTTGCCGTCTGCTGGCCTCGGATGGCGGACGGCGTAATCCTTTGCCGTCCGTTTCTAAGAAGCGGACGGCAAAGAAGGCCTTTGCTGGCAGGCTTTCATCCGGACAGTTTGCCGTCCGCTAGCGGACGGCAAAGCATTTTGCCGTCCGTGATCTATGCCTTTGCCGTCCGGCATGGCGGACGGCAAAGAAGCAGATTCTAGTAGTGCACGTAGGACTTGGAGAGGAAGGCTGAAGAGTCTCGAGGGCACCACAAGCCATCAAGGCGCGCCCTAGGAGAGGGGGGCACGCCCCCTGGCTTGTGGGCCCCACGGGAGTCCTCCAACCCTAATGTTTGGCCTATAAATTCAGAAATATTCCCAAACCACGAGAAGCGTCCACAAAAATACTTTTCCGCCGCCGTAACCTTCTGTACCCATGAGATCCCATCTTGGGGCCTTTTTCGGCATCCTGCCGGAGGGGGATTCAATCACGGAGGGCTTCTACGTCAACTCTATTAGCTAGATGGCTTCTTCTCTCTCTTTGATCCTCAATACCATGTTCTCCTCGTTGTTCTTGGAGATCTATCCGATGTAATATTCTTTTGCGGTGTGTTTGTCGAGATCCGATGAATTGTGGATTTATGATCAGTTTATCTATGAATATTATTTGAATCTTCTCTGAATTCTTATATGCATGATTTGATATCTTTGTATTTCTCTTCGAATTATCAGATTGGTTTGGCCAACTAGATTGGTTCTTCTTGCAATGGGAGAGGTGCATAGTTTTGGGTTCAATCTTGCGGTGTCCTCACGTAGTGACAAAGTAGGGGTAGCGAGGCACGTATTGTATTGTTGCCATCAAGGGTAAAAAGATGGGGTTTTCATCATATCGCTTGAGTTTATCCCTCTACATCATGTCATCTTACTTAAGGCGTTACTCCGTTCTTATGAACTTAATACTCTAGATGCATGCTGGATAGCGGTCGATATGTGGAGTAATAGTAGTAGATGCAGAATCGTTTCAGTCTACTTGACACGAACATGATGCCTATATTCATAATCATTGCCTTGGATATGGTCATAACTTTGCGCTTTTCTATCAATTGCTCGACAGTAATTTGTTCACCCACCGTATTATTTGCCTTCAGGAGAGAAGCCTCTAGTGAAACCTATGGCCCCCGGGTCTATTTTCCAACATATATTTTCAGATCTATAAACCAAAAAACCCAAAAATACCTTGCTGCAATTTATTTACTTTTATTTTGTTTTTTGGCTTTAGTAAGCTTTTATATCTATCTCTATCAGATCTCGCATTTGCATGGGACCGTGAAGGGATTGACAACCCCTTTATCGCGTTGGGTGCAAGTGTTTGATTGTTTGTGCAGGTGCATAGATTGGAGACTTGCGTGTATCTCCTACTGGATTGATACCTTGGTTCTTAACTGAGGGAAATACTTATCTCTACTTTGCCGCATCACCCTTTCCTCTTCATGGGAAAAACCAACGCAAGCTCAAGAAGTAGCTAGAAGAATTTCTGGCGCCATTGATGGGGAGATCTACATCAAGCCTACCAAGTACCCACCATAAACTCTCATCTCTTGCATTACATTATTTTCCATTTTCCTCTCGTTTTCGTCTCTCCCACTTCTAAAACGATTTCAGAAAAACACAAAAAGATTTGCCTTTTTATTTGCCCTTTTTTCGTTCGTCTTTTTTGTTTGCTTTTAATTTTCTCGTGTGTTAGATTGATTGCTTTGCCATGATGTCTCAAGAAAACACCAAGTTGTGTGACTTTTCCAATACTAATAATAATGATTTTATTAGTACTCCGATTGCTCCCGCCACTAGTGCGGAATCTTATGAAATTAATGCCGCTTTGCTAAATCTTGTTATGAAAGATCAATTTTCTGGCCTTCCTAGTGAACATGCCGCATCCCATCTAAATACTTTCGTTGAGTTGTGTGATATGCAAAAGAAGAAAGATGTGGATAATGATATTGTTAAATTAAAGCTATTTCTGTTCTCACTACGAGATCGTGCTAAAACTTGGTTTTCATCTTTGCCTAAAAATAGTATTGATTCATGGAATAAGTGTAAAGATGCTTTTATTTCCAAGTATTTTCCTCCCGCTAAGATCATCTCCCTTAGGAATGATATAATGAATTCTAAGCAACTTGATCATGAACATGTTGCACAATCTTGGGAGAGGATTAAATTAATGATAAGAAATTGCCCTACTCATGGTTTAAGTTTATGGATGATCATACAAATTTTTTATGCCGGATTGAATTTTGCATCTAGAAATATTTTAAATTCGGCCACGGGAGGTACTTTTATGGAAATCACATTAGGAGAAGCTACTAAACTCCTAGATAATATTATGGCTAATTACTCTCAATGGCATAACGAAAGATCTTCTACTAATAAAAAAGTGCATGCGATTGAAGAAATTAATACTTTGAGTGGAAAGATGGATGAACTTATGAAATTGTTTGCTAGTAAGAGTGCTCCTATTGATCCTAATGACATGCCTTTGTCTACTTTGATTGAGAACAATAATGAATCTATGGATGTGAATTTTGTTGGTAGGAACAATTTTGGTAATAACATGTATAACGGTAATTTCAACCCTATGTCGTTTCCTAGTAATTCCTCTAATAATTATGGTAATTCCTACAACAATTCTTATGGAAATTATAATAATATTCCCTCTGATCTTGAGAACAATATTAAATAATTCATTAATTCGCAAAAAGTTTTCAGTGCTATGGTTGAAGAAAAATTGCTCAAGATTGATGATTTGGCTAGGAACGTTGATAGAATTTCTCTTGAGATTGATTCTTTGAAAATTAGATCTATGCCACCCAAGCATGATATTAATGAATCTCTTAAAGCTTTTAAAATTTCTATTGATGAGTGCAAAGAAAGAACCGCTAGGATGCGTGCTAAGCGAGATTGGTTTGTTAAAGCGTGTTCTTCGATTTCTTGTGAAAATAATGATGAAGATCTTAAAGTGATTGGTGTGGCTAATATTGAATCTTTGTTTTCTAATATAAAACTTGATAAAGATGGGACTGGAGATGAGTCAACTTTAGCTAGAAGGCGTCCCAATGATTCAGAGTTTTTAGATCTTAATGCAAAAATTTATAAAAGTGGGATTGGAGAGGTCAAAACTTTAAGTAGCGATGAACCCACTCTTTTGGATTTCTAGGATTTTAATTATGATAATTGTTCTTTGATAGATTGTATTTCCTTGTTGCAATCCATGTTGAATTCTCCTCATGCTTATAATCAAAATAAAGCTTTCACTAAACATATCGTTGATGCTATGATGAAATATTTTGAAGAAAAACTTGAGTTGGAAGTTTCTATCCCTAGAAAGGTTTATGATGAGTGGGAACCTACTATTAAGATTAAAATTAAAGATTATGAGTGCCATGCTTTGTGTGATTTGGGTGCTAGCGTTTCCACGATTCCAAAAACTTTATGTGATGTGCTAGGTTTTCGTGAATTTGATGATTGTTCTTTAAATTTGCATCTCGCGGATTCCACTATTAAGAAACCTATGGGAAGAATTAATGATGTTCTTATTGTTGCGAATAGGAATTATGTGCCCATAGATTTCATTGTTCTTGATATAGATTGCAATCTTACATGTCCTATTATTCTTGGTAGACCTTTTCTTAGAACGATTGGTGCAATTATTGATATGAAAGAAGGAAACATTAGATTTCAATTTCCATTAAGGAAGGGCATTGAACACTTTCCAAGAAATAAAATTAAGTTGCCATATGAATCCATTATGAGAGCTACTTATGGATTTCAGACCAAAGATGACAATACCTAGATCTATGTTTTATGCCTAGCTAGGGGCGTTAAACAATAGCGCTTGTTGGGAGGCAACCGTATTTCATTTTTATGTTTTTGTTTTTGGTTCTGTTTTTCAATAAATACACATTATTACCTCTGTAGTAATTTTGTTTTGGTGTTTTAATTAGTGTTTGAGCCAAGTAAGACCTTTGGGATGGCTTACGGTGATAGTTGATTTGATCTTGCTGAAAAACAGAAACTTTTGCGTCCAGTAACAGAATTGTTTAAGTTCACTGGAGCGCGTAAAAACCCTGAATTTTTTACAAAAGATTTATATACAAATTTCCTCTGCTGTTCTAATTTTTCAGAATGTTGGAGTTACAGAAGTATGAGAACAATTCAGATCTTAGCAGACTATTCTGTTCTTGACAGATTCTGTTTTCTATGTGTTGTTTGCTTATTTTGATGAATCTATGGGTAGTATCGGGGGGTTTGAACCATGGATAAGTTGGAATACAGTAGATATTACACAAATATAAATCAAGAATGAGTTCACAACAGTACCAAAAAGTGGTGATTTATTTTCTTATACTAACGAATCTCATGAGTTTTCTGTTGAGTTTTGTGTTGTGAAGTTTTCAAGTTTTGGGTAAAGATTTGATGGATTATTGAATAAGGAGTGGCAAGAGCCTAAGCTTGGGGATGCCCAAGGAACCCCAAGGTAATATTCAAGGACGACCAAGCATCTAAGCTTGGGGATGCCCTGGATGGCATCCCCTCTTTCGTCTTCGTCTATCGGTAAATTTACATGAGGCTATATTTTTATTCACCACATGATATGTGTTTTGCTTGGAGCGTCTTGTATGATATGAGTCTTTGATTTTTAGTTTGCCACAGTCATCCTTGCTGTACACACATTTTGAGAGGGACACGCATGAATCGTGAATTTATTAGAATACTCTATGTGCTTCACTTATATCTTTTGAGCTAGGCAATTTTGCTCTAGTGCTTCACTTATATCTTTTTAGAGCACGGCGGTGGCTTTATTTTATAGAAATTGTTGAACTCTCATGCTTCACTTATATTATTTTGGGAGTCTCTCTAAACAGCATGGTAATTTGCATAGGTTATGAATTTAGTCCTAATATGATGGGCATTCAAGAGGGATATAATAAAAACTTTCATATAAAGAGGATTCAATACTATGAGAAGTTTGATTCCTTATGATTGTTTTGAGATATAAAGATGGTGATATTAGAGTCATGCTAGTGAGTAATTGTGGATTGGTAGAAATACTTGTGTTAAAGTTTGTGATTCCTGTAGCATGCACGTATGGTGAACCGTTATGTGATGAAGTTGGAGCATGATTTATTTATTGATTGTCTTCCTTATGAGTGGCAGTCGGGGATGAGCGATGGTCTTTTTCTACCAATCTATCCCCCTAGGAGCATGCATGTAGTACTTTTTTTTGATAGCTAATAAACTTTTGCAATAAGTATGTGAGTTTTTTATGACTAATGTTGAGTCCATGGATTATACACACTCTCACCCTTCCACCATTGCTAGCCTCTCTAGTATCGCGCAACTTTCACCGGTGCACTACACCCACCATATACCCTTCCTCAAAACAGCCACCATACCTACCTATTATGGAATTTCCATAGCCATTCCGAGATATATTGCCATGCAACTTCCACTGTTCCGTTTATTATGACACGCTTCATCATTGTCATATTGCTTTGCATGATCATGTAGTTGACATAATATTTGTGGGAAGGCCACCGTTCATATTTTTTTATACATGTCTCTCTTGATCATTGCACATCCCGGTACACCGCCGGAGGCATTCATATAGATTCATATTTTTGTTCTAAGTATCGAGTTGTAAGTAAATAAAAGTGTGATGATCATCATTATTAGAGCATTGTCCCATGTGAGGAAAGGATGATGGAAGCTATGATTCCCTCACAAGTTGGGATGAGTCTATGGACTTTACAAAAATAAAAGAGGCCAAAAGAAGCCCAAACAAAAAAAATAAAAAAAATGAGAGAAAAGAGAGAAGGGGCAATGCTACTATCCTTTTACCACACTTGTGCTTCAAAGTAGTATCATGATCTTCATGATAGAGAGTCTCCTATGTTGTCACTTTCATATACTAGTGGGAATTTTTCATTATAGAACTTGTCTTGTATATTCCAATGATGGGCTTCCTCAAATTACCCTAGGTCTTCGTGAGCAAGCGAGTTGGATGCACACCCACTTAGTTTCTTTTTGAGCTTTCATAAACTTATAGCTCTAGTGCATCCGTTGCATGACAATCCCTACTCACTCACATTGATATCTATTGATGGGCATCTCCTTAGCCCGTTGATACGCCTAGTTAATGTGAGACTATCTCCTTCCTTTTATCTTCTCCACAACCACCATATTCTATTCCACCTATAGTGCTATATCCATGGCTCACGGTCATGTATTGCGTGAAAGTTGAAAAGGATTGAGAACATCAGACATATGAAACAATTGCTTAGCTTGTCATCGGGTTTGTGCATGATTTAATAATTTGTGTGATGAAGATGGAGCATAGCCAGACTATATGATTTTGTAGGTGTAACTTTCTTTGGCCATGTTATTTTGAGAAGACATGATTGCTTTATTAATATGCTTGAAGTATTATTGTTTTTATGTCAATATTAAACTTTTGTTTTGAATCTTATGGATCTGAATATTCATGCCACAATAAAGAAAATTACATGGATAAATATGTTAGGTAGCATTCCACATCAAAAATTCTGTTTTTATCATTTACCTACTCGAGGACGAGCAGGAATTAAGCTTGGGGATGCTTGATACGTCTCCAACGTATCTATAATTTTTTATTGTTCTATGCTATTAATTATCTGTTTTGCATGTTTTATATGCATTAATATGATATTTTATATTATTTTTGGGACTAACTTATTAACCTAGAGCCCAGTGCCAGTTTCTTTTTTTCCTTGTTTTTGAGTTTTACTGAAAAGGAATACCAAACGGAGTTCAAACGGAATAAAACTTTCGCGATGATTTTTCTTGGACTTGGAGAGGAAGGCAGAAGAGTCATGAGGGCTCCACAAGCCCTCAGGGCGCGCCCTAGGGTGCGTCCCTGGCTTGTGGGCCCCACGGTAGTCCTCCAACCCTAATCTTTGGCCTATAAATTCAGAAATATTCCCAAACCACCAGAAGCGTCCACCAAAATACTTTTCCGCCGTCGTAACCTTCTGTACCCATGAGATCCCATCTTGGGGCCTTCTCCGGCATCCTGCCGGAGGGGGATTCAATCACGGAGGGCTTCTACATCAACTCTATTACCCTTCCGATGAAGCGTGAGTAGTTTACCACAAACCTACGGGTCCATAGCTAGTAGCTAGATGGCTTCTTCTCTCTCTTTTGTCCTCAATACCATGTTCTCCTCGTTGTTCTTGGAGATCTATCCGATGTAATATTTTTTTGCAGTGTGTTTATCGAGATCTGATGAATTGTGGATTTATGATCAGCTTATCTATGAATATTATTTGAATCTTCTCTGAATTCTTATATACATGATTTGATATCTTTGTATTTCTCTTTGAATTATCGGTTTGGTTGGCCAACTAGATTGGTTCTTCTTGCAATGGGAGAGGTGCTTAGTTTTGGGTTCAATCTTGCGGTGTCCTCACCGAGTGACAAAGTAGGGGTAGCGAGGCACATATCGTATTGTTGCCATCAAGGGTAAAAAGATGGGGTTTTCATCACATTGCTTGAGTTTATCCCTCTACATCATGTCATCTTACTTAAGGCGTTACTCCGTTCTTATGAACTTAATACTCTAGATGCATGCTGGATAGCGGTCAATGTGTGGACTAATAGTAGTAGATGCAGAATTGTTTCGGTCTACTTGACACGGACGTGATGCCTATATTCACAATCATTGCCTTGGATATCATCATAACTTTGCGCTTTTCTATCAATTGCTCGACAGTAATTTGTTCACCCACCGTATTATTTGCCTTCAAGAGAGAAGCCTCTAGTGAAAACTATGGCCCCCGGGTCTATTTTCCATCATATATTTTCAGATCTATAAACCAAAAAACCCAAAAATACCTTGCTTCAATTTATTTTGTTTTATGTTTTAGTAAGCTTTTATATCTATCTCTATCATATCTCACCTTTGCAAGTGACCGTGAAGGGATTGACAACCCCTTTATCGTGTTGGGTGCAAATGTTTGATTGTTTGTGCTGGTGCATAGATTGGGGACTTGCGTGTATCTCCTACTGGATTGATACCTTGGTTCTTAACTAAGGGAAATACTTATCTCTACTTTGCTGCATCACCCTTTCCTCTTCAAGGGAAAAACCAACGCAAGCTCAAGAAGTAGCAGTGTTTCAATGCTAGCGGGTATATGTACTTCTAGTATACATATACCTACACCAGCTCGCATTTTATTAGGGACTCAGGGCGAGTCAATGTTGTTGGCGTATGTGCGCTACTGAAAAAAAATCTTTTTAGAATACACTGCCAGCCCTGTCAAACATTTCTGCTTGACAGAGAGACAAACAAAACAAAAACCACATAACAAGGAAGCATATGTAGAACACGAACACAACACACAGACAACAAGCAGTACAAACATACAACAAACACGAACACGCTACACGTCAAAAAGCAACAACTCACTCCAGGATACATAGTTCTATCCTCCTAGCGAGGATGAACCGACAAACTTACTCGCAGCATCGCCTGACTGCGCGATTGGATTACACAACGGCCTAGTCTTGCTGGGGCTCTCCAGGGGGACGCAGGCTGAGCCAATCTCCACCTTCATCATCAGGCACCTCTATAGGTTGGGGCTCAACTGTTGGTGTCATGGCTGGAACTGGTCCAAGCAAACTTTGATAGCGAAGATTGTAAATAGCCTTGTTGAAGGTGTCGAGGTTGACGATGCCTGGCTTCGGCCACGACACAGGTTGAGAGGGTAGCACTGGGCTGGATGGCATGGGGTTAGCGGCTTGAGATGCAACTTGGCGAGCCTCATGATAAGCTTCCGTGACAACCCGAGTAGCGTTGCGGTCCAAGGCTGCAAACTCTCCAATCAAGCTACCAATCATCATCCCCTGGGCAGTGATGAACTGCACCAGGCGAGTGATTGCTGGATCATCTTCTTGGACAGTGATGGGATGCTCACACCCAGAACTTGCCAAAACTGGGAAATAACGGAACTCTCACATCTCAGCTACTTGCAGAAACTGGGATCGGAGACAGACGACAGCCTCCGGAGCAGCTGTCTGAATCGCCAACGCAGAAGTAGGCATGGGTTTTCCCTGAATAATCAAGGACTGACCATCCTCTGCTGGCCCTGGGTAGATATACACGTTTTCCTGGTATCGGCAAAGACGACGGACGAGTTCCGATTAGAACACCAGGTACTGAGGGCTAGCATTACAGCCAAGGGCTTTGGTAAGCATATCAGTAAGGAATGGCAGAAACTTGCATTGGATCATGTGCTCAAATTATGAACTATGAAGCATGGGTTTGGATTGAAATGGTGAATATATAGCAAGGACAAGCTCCACAAAATATTTGGGAATTTTGCTGGCTACCAAAATGGTAGTTCCTTTGGAATGTGGTAGAAATGCAATAATTGCTTAAAATAGGAACAAGGCAATTTCCCCTATTTAAATATGGCCAATATTTTTAGGAGAGCTCAATATGGTCACAAAGAATATCTCCACAGGTGTTCAGGAGCTTTGGAGGCAGATAGATATTTTCCTGGATTTAATTCATTTAAACAGCAGAAAAAGGAATTAATTTGTAATGAAAAATATTGCAAATGACTTGGCAATATTTTTGCATATCCAAGGTTTAAAGGTATAAAATGATCTCTGAGAATATTTCGAGTATCAACAGAGCAAAGGAAATGAGGGCTCCTTTGTAATCACAAAGGCAGGATTTGTAATTCCAAATATTGGAATTAGAGTTTGAATGGTCTTGAGATGATGCAAATGAGGTCCAGGCCAGCACCAATGGCAGAGGCAAGGTTTTGAAAGGTTGAAAGTTGCCTGGATTCTCAGAATCATCCAGTAAACTTCGGAGAAAGATTTTGAAAAAGAATGCTATGAAGGAATAACAGCGCAAAAATTGATAACCCAATTTTTGGGCTGTTACATAGATCTTCCCCTCCTCGTTTCTGTTTTCCAACGCGGTGGGTGGGGTGCGGTTTTCCGATAGTCGGTTTGCTTAACGGCGGTCCCACTTGTAAGTGAAAATGCTAGGCAACACGCCTTCCCTAGCTATGTAGCGTGCCGGACGGGCCATGGAGTACTCCCGATTCCCGGGCGTGTGGGGGTGCGACGCGAATGCGGCAGGCCTTTTCCTTTTACTAGCAACTAGCAAGATGCCCGTGCATTGCACGGAACATCAAGATGCATTTGTATGAGTAGTTTATCTTGTGGGAGAAAAGAATGAATGAGGGAAGGCCTTATTTGCAAATGTGGAGAGGGGTGTGGGTATCTTTTTGCAAAATTGCCATAGTTTCCTTCCTATCCATCAGATATAAATCGGACAGCCTATATTGTAAGATGGAAGGCACACCATCATCACCAACTCTGTTTTTTACAAGAGTAGAGAAAGAGTAGAGATGTGCCCGTGCGTTGCAACGCATCCAAAGTAGAATAGTACTTGTTCACAAACTTGAAAGAAAACACTCCTGTTTTGATATACATATACCACTAAAAATATATTACGTTCCACTCAAATATATTTCTCAGGCTATTTTGATGAGGTGAGGGAGGGATGTGGTTGCTTTCAAGATAATAAGGGGTTTTCTGCAAATTGGAGCAGAGAAGTGGGCTATTGTTGCAAAAATGCCACAACTTACCGCACAGCCATTAGATGCATATCTAATGGTTAGAAATAACGGATGGCAGACACACCATCATCACCAACTGAGTCTTTTATAGGAGTAGAGAAACATGTATAAATTGTAACATTTGGTTCTGCTCCTTGGCACGATCGATAGATAGAAATAACGATTGGAAACGCTAGGGCGGGGCTTTTCCCTCCAGATAAGCAGGGTAGTAGCTAGGTTGGCGCATCGTCGGTTTGGTCACATGCGGTCCCACATGTTGTAGTCATATAAAGCCTAGCCAATGCGCGTTGACCGGGGGGCCGGAATGACAGTGTGGTATGCGACGGGGAAGGGAGACATGCTTCATGTACGTGTTCTAGTTTCTCGTTTTGAACTTGCGAATGTGACAGGCGTGCTGCACGAGTAGTTTTGAATTTATAAGTTCGGTCTTAGTTTTTGAATTTAGGAGTAGTTCATAGGTCAGGTCAAGCATCGAACGTAAATTATGAGGTTGATGGAAAAGGTAAGCACAATTTATAAATTGATGGATGGAGTACTAGTTACAGTGATGCATATGCCTCCAAATGTGAGCAAAGGGATCACACATGTCTTTATTGACTGGAACGAGAATGCGATAGCATAATAAGAATTAAGGCCACAATGATGCGATTGCAGTGGTGGTTACAGGAGGCAAGAAGAAAGATGCATCCATCAACGTACGACCTCCTCCTCCATGACTTAGTGCGCCGGGCCACCGACCGGCGGCTTAGGAGCGGCGGCTTTTGTGGTGAGGTCAAGGTGCTTCTCAACAAAGGCGTCCAAGGCTTCCAGCCGGTTGACAAGGCCAACGTCGTAGCGTCCTCACCGGCCTTGTAGATACCTATGTACACGACTTCCTCGTACACGGTGATGTGTAGGTCGACGAATTCTTGCAGGGCGAGGCGCCTCGCGGCGAGCACGACCTCCAGGTGGACATTCTTCGTTGCGTCGGCGGGCAGTCGCAGGGCCACCAGTGCTTGAAAGAGGTTCTCACCATGGAGGCCGATTAGGGTGACAAGCAATGAGGAGCCCTGGCGCGCGGGCTGGAGGAGTACGGTGATGTCGTCCGCGAGCTTCTTGACGACGGTGAACTTGTTGATGGTGGCAATGATCATCTTGTCCAACTGAGAGTCGTAGCTGGCGTCGATGATGGCCATGAAGCAACCGGTCGCCAACAGCCTCTGGAGACGATCCTCGGTGCCATGCCGTAGGCCAGCGTCATGGACCATCTGGCACAGCTGCTGGCCGCTCGCGCGCATCACCGCCATGGGTCTGGAGTGAGCACTTTTGCGCTTAGTGTAGGTGCTTATGTGCGTACGATGTGGTAGATGCATTGGAATGGAGGGGCACCTTTATATGACTGCAAACTGCGTTGCATTCACATCGTGCTGCCTCTTTTCCATCAGCATTCTAATTAAAGGAGGATGCATCATTGGTTGTTCAACATTTCGGGAACCGCTACCCTCTCCCTCATCTGCATTAAAGCCGTATCGGGAACTGTCCTGGTTTACTCAATATATTTTTACCGTCCTGGTTTACTTGTAGCTATCAAACCGAATAGTACTGCACCGCCCGCTGCACGCCCGGCTAAATACACCTCCTCGCCTCCATCAAATGCCTCCATTAAACCCGCATGCAAACCGAGAAACCTACCCCGACCACACGTCCATTCATGAGCGGGCCAGAATTAAACGCAACGCCGGCCGAGCTCCTCCCGTCCGCCCTCAGTTTAAATGAGGTGAGACACCGGCCAAGCTCCTACCATCTGCCCTCTATGCAAACGAGGCCAGACAGTCGGCAAGAATCGCACCCCTCCGCCGCTCCCTCATCTCGTCCTTCACCATTTTCTCCACTCTTCCGATGGCTTTCGAGGAGCCGTTCTCCGACATACTACCCGGCTGGGTGGCCAGCCAAGCCCTCCGGATACGAGCGAGGCCGCTCGGTGCTTCACCTACCTCGCCTGGCCCGATGGAGCCTGTTGCCACCCCAAGCCGGCGCGTGGTTCAGCAACTCGCCGCTCCAGTTCAGCTCGATGAGGAGTGGCGAGTTGCTCCACGCCGGCACGGCATCGTCGCTGCCGCGTCGTACCGCGCCACCAGTGTCTGCGGTCGTGCCTCCCATGTCTGTCATGGACACGCCTCCCATGTGTGTGGCCGCGCCTCCCGTGCCCTTAGCAGCGCCATGCAGGCAGAGACAGAAGCCGGGTGCGCGGAGAGCGATGAGTCGGTGGCCAGCTTCTCCGTGTTCGCCGCCATCATCGTGGAGAAGTAGAACACGGGAGGCCACCGCCGCTTGGGTCCCATGAAGGCCACCGCCGAGGCAATGACTGCGTATACAGGTGGTCTCTTGGCTACTTCGTCTCTTGCGAGGACCTTCGTCGACCCCGCTAGTGTCTGCCAGACATGAGGAAGACAAAGGGATCCGCGGCCGGCCACTTAGATTAGGTATTAATTATACCACGAGAGCCGGATTAGCACCGCTTAGTTCATGTAAATGTAATGAAATCCATCATGTTTATATGAAGATCCGACTTTTTTATACTAAATCCTTCATGCTTATATGAAATCTGTTTGTGTTTGCACGAATTTCCTCTGGTTGGTTAGAGTTGTGAAAATGCATGCCGCTGGCGTTGGATGTCGTCCTCCGCGGAAGGAAGCAGGAGGAAATTTGCCATTTGCCGTAGGAGATGCTCTTATGCTGGAAATAATAGATTCACATCCAATCCATTTGAGTTAATTGCGTGTATGATTCTCCCTCTATAAAAAGTTAATTGCATGTACAGTGTACATGACTTGCAGGGTGGCTACAGATTCGTAACAAAAAATTAAAAAGAAACAAATCCATCCTTAATCTTGTATTCTAAGTACTCTGTGGGCTCCACTGTCAGTACAGTAGCGAAAGAAGTATATATTAAAAAAAAAATCTAAAGTTTTGTTAAGACAGAATTCGAACTCAAGTCATCGCGTTGCGAGCAGCCGGCGCTAACCAGTCCACCAGATGTTCGTTGTGGACGATGCAAGAGATATATCCCTACTCTTATAAGGCTGGTCGTAATGGGGAGTATCATTTACTCATATCATGCATATGATACTACTTCCGTAATGCATAGTATCATAAATTAGTATCTTAGCTTGCCTTATTAATTGCTATGCATGACACAAAGTAGTACAACATTTAATATGATATGGTATCATGATATGATACCACATCCTATCTTTCCTCATTTAATTGTGTGCCACATCATAAAAGAAGTCTAGTTGGCATGCATGATACCACTTATGATACTCCCATTACGACCAGCCTAAAAAACAGAGTTGGTGATGATGGTGTGCCTGCCATCCTGCAATATAGGTCGTCCGATTTATATCTGACGGATAGGAAGGAAACTATGGCAATTTTGCAAAAAGATACCCACACCCCTCTCCACATTTGCAAATAAGTCCTTCCCTCGTTCATCCTTTTCTCCCACAAGATAAACTACTCATACAAATGCATTTTGATGTTCCGTGCAAAACACGGGCATCTTGCTAGTTTCTTTTTAAATAGTTACTGCGATAATTGGGTTGAAGTGATATATTTTATGTCTGCCCCAAATGATCTCAAATTCACTAGTAGTAACAAAGAAAAGGTTGCCTTGTTAATTAACAAAAAACAGGGTGAAAACTATCACATGAGGCCGGTAAAAACAAGGCACACTGGGTTCAGCGTCATCGTCACTACAGTTGTGCGCATGCGAGAAATCTACATATCGAGGGGGGCTACGGAGAGAAAGACGTATCGAGTGTGTGTGAGCGAGGCAAAGAGACACAACTAGCGAGTGTGTGTGTGTGTGTGTGTGTGTGTGTGTGTGTGTGTGTGTGTGTGTTTGAGAGAGAAGCCAATTCATAGATTAAGATCAAGATCGAGGTGTCACCCTTCTGCGTCATTGTTGGGGGGGTGGGGAGGGTGAGGGAGAGAAAGACGTATCGAGAGTGTGCGTGTGGTAGGCACAAAGGCACAACTAGCGAGTGTGTGTGTGTGTGTGTTTGAGAGAGAAGCTAGTAGATAGATTAGTATCAAGACGATGTGTCACACCTACTCCTTCGGGGGCGGGAAGTGTGTGTGTGTGTGTGTGTGTGTGTGTTGAGAGAGAAGCCAGTAGATAGATTAATATCAAGATCGAGGTGTCACCCTACTCCTTCGGTGTCGGGAAGTGTGTGTGTGTGTGTGTTTGAGAGAGAAGCCAGTAGATAGATTAGTATCAAGATCGAGGTGTCACCCTACTCCTTAGATGTTGGGAAGTGTGTGTGTGTGTGTGTGTGTGTTTGAGAGAGAAGCCAGTAGATAGATTAGTATCAAGATCGAGATGTCACCCTACTCCTTCGGTGTCGGGACGTGTGTGTGTGTGTGTGTTTGAGAGAGAAGCCAGTAGATAGATTAGTATCAAGATCAAGGTGTCACCCTACTCCTTCGGTGTTGGGGCGTGTGTGTGTGAGTGTGTGTGGGCGGGGGGGGGGGGGGGGGTGCAGTGACACTTAGATATAGGGAGAAGGAGTTTGGGTGATACATATCTATATTAAGGGATAGGTAGATAGCATGTGTGCGAGGCATGCTTAAAGCATCACGGAGATAAACAAGCGGTGTGCATGCAAGTGCCGGAAAAAAATGAAGAGAGAAATAATGTCTGCGCGCGCGCGCACGCGTGTGTGCGTGTGTGTGAGCGAAATCTCAAAACAAAAGGTGCTCTGCTGGAATCGCATTGTATGTATTCATATGGTTCCGGGACTCGAGTTAACCTTACGCATATGTGTGCGAGACATAGTTATACTTTGAGACATTAGTGGTGGTGGGCGGGCGGAATTAAAGGGGTGGGCGTGTTCGACAGAGAGAGCGTGTGTGTTTTTGTGTGAGAGACTTGTGGGATGGGGTAGAAAGACGAATTCTAACCTTGACGGAGGGAGAGATATACATGAAGTGTGAGTGTGTGATTCCGATGCCCACGGAGAAGCGAGATATGTATGCATGTGAGAGAGATTGCACAATTCATTCACGTATCACTATCTAGCGATCGTGGACGTGCATCGCTTGAACATAATCAATATCTACTTCGTATCGTGGCCAACGATACAATATCGATTCAACGCTACAAAGATTTGACACTCACATATAGCATTTTTTTTCAAATAGTCTTTTTCAATTGTGCATGCCAAAGTTATAGTGATGTTTCTTCAAACAACCACTGTAGTTATCATGTACATGCACCATTGTTAGTTTTGCATTCAAATTCATTAGTCTTGGATGATTTAAGGTTCTATTATGAAGTAATATATGTAATATTCATATATGAATTCAACGGGTACGCAATTTATGAAATGGAGGCCATGTAATCATATGAGGTAATACTTTTAAGTAGCGGACTACAATATCCGTTTCTTTTGTGCATCTATATTATCCATTTCTTACTGTGCAATATAATTAAAATTAACACATCAATGCATTGTGTTTAAAATAAATAACCAATGGCACTAAATTATATATTTACACGAGAAATACTTAGGCTGAGCGTTTGATCCGGTTTTTTTGTGAACGCGCCTCTACACCCATATGATTGGCCGCGCCCGTCTGAACATCCAAGTTACCAGTGCATCATCCCGAGTTATTTTTTTTCTAGGGTGGACTTCATACTAGTTATTAATTGCTGACGTGTGCCCCGTGTACACAGTCTTGCATGACCTTCCTGCTAGCACTGTCCAAAATTAGTTGAAACTAGATACAAACGATCCCGCGGGAGGCAAAATCTCCTGCTTCCTTCTAAAATTTCCGCCACCTAGTCTTTAGCATGCGAAATTCCCCTTATGTCCTTGGTGCATAGAGAACAATAGTTACAATATGGCCCTCATTTACATAATAGGTCGGGGTTGCTTTGGTAACTTCTAGTTCCCCCAACCACACGGCACCCCCATTTCCTCTCCCCCTCCCGCAAAAACGACTACTCCACAGCACCAGAGCATCTTACATCACGCCGTCCGTACTTCATCGACCTTTCTACCCCTTCCCTCTCGAAACCCTAGACTGCTCATCCACCGGCGTACCAGAGCCCATTCACTACCAGCGTCGTCCACCTCGCCGGATCTGCTTTTGTGGCCGCATCTACCCCTCCCACCTCCCTTAGAAACAAGTAGACTGCTCATCCACCACTGTACCACATCCCATTCAGTGTCGGCCTTGTCCACGGCGCCAGATCTGCTTCGCCGGTATTCTCGTCAACCGCAGCGCATCTGCAGCGGCTCCTTTGTACTCCCCACCGACGCCCCCGTCGATGGCCTCTGATTCTCTTCGCCGACACCTTCCTCAACCCTACCGGAGCCGCTTCGCTGACACCATCCTCAGCCCTACCGGAGTAACTTCACCTATACCATTCTCAACCCTACCGGGGCCGCTTTGCCAACGCCCAAGTCCACGGCCTCAGATCCGCTTCGTCGCACCCTTGTCCAACCTACCAGAGCAGCTTCTGACGCCCTGTCCATGCCCACAGATCCGCATCATCGACAACATCCTGAACCCAACCACCGGGGCAGCTTCACTGATGCCCTCGTCCACGGCCTCAGATCCGCTTCGCCCACACCATAGTCCACCCTACCGGGGCCGCTCCACAAACACCCTACTCCACGGTTCTAGATCTCCTTACCGGACCCCGACAGCCAATGCAGCATCATCACCCTTGATGTTTCTAACCTGATTCCCACCATCTGGCAAGATGCCAAGCACCTGCTGCGGCCTAGGTACTTGTCACCTTTAAACCCGTCCAGCATCACCTGCCTGATGTACTTCAAATATACTAACAGGTTGCCATTACATGTTATGCAATTGGCAAGAACTACAAGGACGATGTTTCTTCTAGATCTAACAGCTTAGCCAACCAAGATCCTGGACAGAGGCATTGCTATCATCTTGTAAGTGCATATCTCTCTTGTATTGTTGTGTGCCTGCCAGTGTGACACGAACATGTCACCGTGTACCCTCGACGCCGGGGGTGATGCACCGCAGCTCACGTCGAAGGAGACCTGTCCAGAAGTGCGGTACGCAAGCAATCTCGCGAGCACTTTTGTAGACCCGAAACTCCAGACGCCCGGGAGGGACCCCGTCAGGGCGCGCGACGGCTATGGGCTGCCCTAGGTCGACCTGATCGCCCCTAGAGCCTCGAGGTTCGCTGCCCTGCAACCAGAAGAACGAATGAAGAACGAGGAAGAAGAAGAACAAGGGAGAGAGATAAAAAGGCAACAATATATCATTTTGGGAAGATAAATGGGGCCTTGGCCCTGTTCAGCAAAAATATCCAGAACTATACTCTTTCTCCAGCAAAAACAACTTAACAATGCAAGAGTACCTGTAGAGTGACAATACACTGGATTCCTTCCACACACCACTGTCTACACAAGCATATCAACAACTACTAGAGTTACAAAATAGAACAAAGAACATCCAGATGAATGACAGTATTGACAGATGGATATATCCCTGGGGGCATGACTTCTCTTCAATTAAGATGTACAAGATCCTGATTCAAGGAGATTTGGCTCCACCTCTCTTTCCAAATATTTGAAAAAATGCCACCATGCTCAGATACAAGATTTTCTTCTGGCTACATATGCATGACAGGGCAAATACAAGAAACCTCCTCCACAGAAAATCTTTTCATTTGCCTTCATACAACTGTGTTCTTTGGAACTCCAACACTGAAGAAACAGCAATTCATATGTTCTGGGACTGCAATTTTTCCTCCACCTGCTGGGACTCAATTTAGGGTAACAGACACAGGGGTACTTCTGTATATGATGAGGTTTTGCTCTTATCAAATGCCCTACCAACCCCCATTGCCATGGAAATCATTATTATGGGATGCTGGAATATTTGGATGCAGAGAAATGGGAAAATTTTCAACTCCAAGCTTTTCTCTCTATAATCATGGAAGTGTATGCTGAGAAAAGACCTCTTGCTACTCAAGCACAGAATCAAGGATAAATATGAAGCTCTCCTCTCAAGTTGGATTGATCAAGCCTTAGATTGCAACTAATTTATCATGATGGGTGTTGCTAGAGTAGGAATTGGATAGATGTTTTTTCTTTCCCTTGTTTTCTATTTCTTAAACTTGTACCTAATTTTTTTTTGATCTATATATATACCGTAGAACGATTGTTCTACGGGTTTTTGGTTAAAAAATAGATAAAAAGTGGTAGATGAATTGATCGATTGTGTGTTGTTGTTCAATCGGTCGTCACCTCTTGTCTATATAAGAGGCGGATGGACTTCCCGTACAAGAAAAGGATTTGCCTTGTCGTCCAAATCATCAAAATCTAGCCAAATTTGGACTTCTCACGACCTCCGGCCCGGATGTCCGGCTCTAGGCCCGGATGATCCGGCCTAGCCCAGTTTTTCTGACAGCAGCTCACTGTTTCTGCTCTAGAATCCACATACGACCTCGGATTTGGATGAATTTTATACCAAAATCAACTGTCTCGACGAGACGCACAACTTTCATGTTGAACACTTTTCGATATGAGGAAATCTTGAGGGTTTTTCGGGCCGTTTTCTAAACTCTGTAGCAGAAAAATTGTCTGGACATCCGGACTCTTGCCCGGATTGTCCGGCCTCCACCCGGATCATCCGAGAGTATTCCCAGATCATCCGACTTCGTGATATGCCTTCTGTTGTTTGGGCCGCTCGTTCGACCTCCGGCCGGATGATCTGGACCCGGTCCGGATGATCCGGCCAAACATTGCTCCAACACACGGTTTTGGCTGTAGAACTCGCATACGACCTTGTATGGGAACGTTTTTTGTACCAAAACCGTCCATTTCGACGAGACGAAGAACTTTGCAGTTGTAACTTTTTCCATCTGAGGCCATCTTAATTAGGTCTCATGCCATTATTTAATCTGATGTCAATACGAGCATCTCTAAGATTGACATAACTTTTGCATCCAAGCTCCATTTTGGACCATCTCTATATCTATTTCGATCGGCTTGAAGAGAGCCATCCAATGGTGACATGAAATCATAAATTTGACCTCGTCTTGCTACAGCCTCAAGTCACTCTTTGCGATCATGCCATTTTTGAGCGTCAACACATGCCCCCCTGTTTTTCGGCAAAGCTAGCGTGCCGAAAAATAACTTGTACCGTGTTGGTTCTAAGGTCGATGTCAACACTCCATTGGCCACTTCGCATGTCCTTAGGGCGATAAATATATTTCAGTCATTATTTGTTTGAATCCTTGATGCAAACTTGGGTGAAACCTTCTCAACTTCATTAACAATCCGATGACAAAGTTCCATAGATATGTATCTCAAGGTCATCCTCCAAACCATATTGTTCACCCTTTTGCTAGGATTTTCAAGATAATCAACAATAAACTTTCTCCAATCCTTACTTTTGCCTGCATAAAAAATTCATTAGTGGCCCAAGCGGTGGACTTCGGTTCGGCCTTACCTATTCTGACGAGACTAAGCATCGGCTATTGATAGAAATGCAATGCACCATGAGTAACATAGCAGCCGGATGCTTTGCCATGCCAATTCTTTCGAATTGTCATGTCTAGATGTGTGAATAATTTGAAAGCAACCCAAGGAGGGTATTACACCTAGACGTGCCTCAAGATAAATTATAAGTGATTCGTCAAAACATTGATAACTTCTGATATTTGTTGTACTACTAATAACGAATCACCAAAAGCCTCAATATGTATAGCAAGTAAAAGCTCCAAACCGAATAAAATTTCATATTCGGCTTTGATTATTGTGCAAAAATATTTTAAGCGGCATGAGGCCTCACAAAATAGCACCATATGGAGATATATAAACAACACTGACACCGTGGCCATTGTTATGAATTTAACCATCGAAAAATAATCTCCATAGTACTAGAAAGACAAGGGTAATATCAATGAACATGTACCTTGTTTCGGTCTCCAATTGAACTAAGGACGATGTTAAGATACTACACCGGCCATGCTTTGACATATTCGTAGGGCGATAGATAAATATCGGCCATTACTATGAGGTCCATGAAGAATTCACCCACCAAAGTATGTATAGCCGAAATAAACAAATGAAATAGCAATAAAATATTTCGTCCCCTTTGTATTAGCAACAAAAATGTAACTAACCAAATGTATAGTGATTTGGTAATACCCTCTCATGATATAGAAACTTATGTTGCATCCATGGATCAAAATGAATCCATGGAGGGTAATTGATCATACCTAGGGATGAATTCCATGGCAAAGGCATCAATGGCATGGTTGAAGAAAATGGATGATGTGCTAACCGAAGATTTTGATGTTGTGATGCACACCTTCGGCTTAATTGTTTGTTGCTTCCATCCTTCTCTTTCATCACTTTTATTGTACTTGCTGCAATAGAAGCATGCACATCATTTTTGTTTTGATTGATCGTCTTGGGAACCCAGGCCATGTTCTTCTTTCTTAGCTCTTGTGCACTAAGATTTTGTAATTCCTTCTTTTGCCAATACAATAAGCCGAGTGGGCATATCGGCTGTGATTCTGTTTTGACCAATGGCAATTCTTTCTTGGCCTTGTGCACTCCCAACTTCTTTTCTTCAGATTTAGCATTTTGACTCTCACAATTGATTGCTTCATCTCATTGCCTTTAGTAGCCAATGTTAACACTTTCATTGGCTCTTTCTCATTTGAGATCAAATCTGAAGTAGCACTCTTATGACCATCTCTTTTAATGCGGTAAACATGTTTGACCACCTCTTTCTTCTTCCTTGAGCTTCGGACCGATTCCTTCTGATTGAAACGGTCTTTAACATGTGATTGTTCAAATGTTAATCTTCTTGGAGCTGCATAATATTGGTGAGATGGTCAAAATAAGATGGAGAACATGCCCTTGTATCATACCTGTCCCATGATGGATATGGATTTACATGAGCATAGGGATGCATCCACGGCATTGGCATTGGCGGCCCAAAATAAGGATATGAATATGTTGCGTGAAAATTCTCACTTTGCCAATACCGATCCTCATATTTGCACCTTGGGGGTGATCTTGGTTTCTTTGCATGATTTGGCTGATAAGCATTCTTCTCTTCGCTCTTCTTTTGATATTTATACAATAGTTCAGTGAAGGTGATTTTTGATCTCTTACACTTGTGCTTATTTCGGCCTTTGTTTTCTTTTGGTTTGCTTTCATCGATCATTGGATTTGCCTATTGCCCCCTAGTGCTTGGCGTCTTCATTGTAGCTTCGATGGAATTCTCACCCTAAAGATTATGTTCATTATGCTCTTCAACAACTTCTTTACTTGAAAGCTTGATCCCGTCACACGCAGCTTTTACCTTCTCTTTAAATGGATCGGCTTGAAGCAGCCGATGCAAAAACTTTTTGCCATCAGGACCAATTGGAATAGACTGGTCATCTCTTGGTGTTTCAACAAATTTTAATCATCCTTTTTTACTGGCCGATTTAACTATTTGAAGAAACATGTTGCAATCCTCAAAATTATGCTTGAACGAATCGTGCAACTTACAATACATTCGTCCGTGGATAGATGGCTCGACATTGTGATCAAGAATTCTAATGTAATTACTTTTCACCAACAAATCAAATATTTGAGCACACATGCTTGAATTAAAGGTATACTTCTTATTTTCTAGTCGATCTTGTTGTGAGAACTGCTTTGGAGTTAAGCAAACGAATGGTTCAGATTTTACATCACCCCATTCGGCTATGCATTGTGTTTTGCACTCTATCTCCGATGTATTTGGATAAGATATTATATTTGCATCGGTTTTCTCAACAGAACTTACTCTTGGTTTTAAATTTCTGAAACGAAAATAGTTAGAACATACATGTCTCAATTGAGACCAAGTGTAAGCCAAGTAAGAAATAAGCTAAGCTACATAATTAGATATGAACTTTAGATAAAGCAAAGGGGAAAGCATTGGTTGTAACAATAAGTCACTATCGGTCTTTATAAATGGCGCAATGGGTTGACCGATATGTTCTGTAATAATTTTATTGCTAACAAGTAAATTACCCTTCTTCATTGGTCATTCAAAGTTACTTATGAGAATATTTCTAATAGATGCATCAATAATGAAGTTGCCACCAAATCTGAAAATAGGTAAATTACTCGCTAGGCATACCTCTTCAAATACGTTGGGAGAGCATGATGGTGGTGTGACTTGAACAATATATTGCTCTGTCTTTGAATGGCTCCCCAACACCTTGTCATCATTTTTTTCTTTATTCCATGCATCATTGCTTTGAAGATCCTTGTCAGCCAAACTTGCTTCGGCTACTTGTTCTCGTCCTTGAGGCTTGTCAATTTCTGTGGCATGGAACTCATAGGGCATGAAGTAGGTTCCATTAACTTCAGAAAAATCAAGCATGGTTGTTTTGCTATGCTTGCCATGCCCCTTCTCAATACTGCATGCCTCTTTGGATTTGATGTTACCTGGAATATATACTACTTGATTCGGCATTTTTAACCGAAGCACTTTCATGTTCCGAGTCATCCTTCTTTTCATTGATACTACCAATTGGCAATGCTTCTTTTATCTGAGCCAATTCTTTTTCTATTTGTTTCTGGCAGCGAGCAGCAAAATTGGCATTAAGCTTTTTCTCAATTTCAGCCCACTCCGGATATGATTGCCCCCCAATGCTTTTAGATTCTTTCGGCAATGACACACGGGTGTGGCCAAAATTTTGCAATTGTGTAGGGGGTGTACAATATGACATTGTATTAGGTGAAGGCATATGCATTGTTGTAGAAGCATATTTTTGCTCGCCAATTCTATCAATTGGCAAAGATTCATCTTCTTGCAAAACTCTAGCTCTTATTGCATTATAATAAGGAACTAGCCCCTTATCATGTTCTTCAAGGCAAAGAGCACTAATCTTGTTATTTCGGGCTATATCCCGTTTTAATGTAGCCACATCCCATTCTGTAAGGGATTGCTCCATCATATTTGTAGATTCTTTTGGCAATGACGTGTTGCCGAAATTATGCAATTGCGTAGAGGATGCATTATATGCTACAACATTAGGTGAAGGCATGTGCACTCCTGCAAAATTTTCACTTATTCGGCTATGACCATGAAGGAGCGAAGCCGAATTATGAGCATCTACAGTTGTATATGGTGCCGAAAAATTAGTAACATGAGGTGTAGCATACGACGATTTAGAGTAACTGGCCAAATAGCTAGTAGTAGCATGGCCAATTCTCCCATCCATCGGCATGGTTGAACTAGTATATTGCAAATTAGTTGCAGATGAATAAAAGGGTGAAACACTTTCTTGCATGGCATTGGAAATTCTAACATGTGGTGTTTCAAATTTATTAACCGAACTCATCATGTTGTTCATCGGCATATGGATTTGTGGGGTTGCCGATGCATGGCAGTTGGACTACATATGTTGCATGGTGCTAAAATTATATGAGGTAGAAGCATGGAGATTTCGTTGCATCGGCTCTTGCACATAATTAGATGCATGATTCATAAAGCTAGGGCTAGCCGATACATTATGCTCATAAAATGATCTAGCAACAACATATGCATTATTTGCATCTACATAAGTGAATTAGGTATTCATATTACCTTTGTAGATTGCAAACCCTAGATGACGATCTCTTCGTAGCAAGAACGGGCCGAAGACCGTTCAAAGCTTCGTCCCCAGCGGAGTTGCCAAAAAGTGTGTTCGCACACAAACTTGTCACCGTGTACCCTCCACGCCTGGGGTGATGAACCGCAGCTCACGTCGAAGGAGACCCGTCCAGAAGCGCGGTACGCAAGCAATCCGGCGGGCGCTTTTGTAGACCCGAAACCCCACACGTCCGGGAGGGACCCAGTCAGGGCGCGCGGCGGCTATGGGCTGCTCTAGGTCGACCTGATTGCCCCCAGAACCTCGGGGTTCGCCGCCCTGCAATAAAAAGAATGAAAGAAGAACGAGGAAGAAGAAGAACAAGGGAGAGAGATGAACAGTAAAGATAAAAAGTGGTAGATGAATTGATCGATTGTGTGTTGTTGTTCAATCGGCCGTCACCTCTTGTCTTTATAAGAGGCGGATGGACTTCCCGTACAAGAAAAGGACTTTCCTTGTCTTCCAAATCATCAAAATCTAGCCAAATTCGAACTTCTTACGATCTCTGGCCCGGATGTCCGGCTCTAGGGCCGGATGATCCGGCCTAGCCCAGTTTTATGACATCAGCTCACTGTTTTGGCTCTAGAATCCACATACGACCTTGGATTTGGATGATTTCTATATGAAAATCAACCGCCTCGACGAGACGCACAACTTCCATGCTGAACACTTTTAGATCTGAGGCCATATTGAGGGTGTTTGGGGACGTTTTCTAAAGTCTGTAGCAGAAAAACCGTCCGGACGTCCGGACTCTTGCCCGGATTATTCGGCCACCACCCGGATCATCCGGGAGTAGACTCAGATCATCTGGCTTCGTGATATGCCTTCTGTTGTTTGGGCCGCTTGTTCGACCGCTGGCTGGATGATCTGGACCCCGGTCCGGATGATCCGGCCAAACATTGCTCCAGAACAAGGTTTTGGCTGTAGAACTCGCATACGACCTTAGATGGGAACAATTTTTATATCAAAATCGTCTATTTCGATGAGACGAGGAACTTTGCAGTTGTAACTTTTTCCATCCGATGCCATCTTAATTAGGTTTCATGCCATCCTTTAAGCTAATGTCAATACGAGTATCTCTAAGATTGACATAACTTTTGAATCCAAGCTCCATTTTGGACCATCTCTATATCTATTTCGATCGGCTTGAAGAGAGCCATCCAATGATGACATGAAATCATAAATTTGACCTCATCTTGCTACAGCCTCAAGTCACTCTTTACGATCATGCCATTTTTTAGCGTCAACACTTTGCTAGGATTTTCGACCAGTAATCCCTTTGTGCAGACAATGATTTCCACTACTGGCTGCTAAATTAGAGATGTAGATGTCATACATGATACTCCCTCCTTTCCTAAATATAAGTCTTTCTAAAGATTCCACTAGAGACTACATACAAAGCAAAATGAGTGAATCTACACTCGAAAATGCATCTATATACATCTGTATGTGGTCCATAGTGGAATCTCTACAAAGACATATATTTAGGAACAGAGGTAGTACATTACACAAAATCGTAGGTGGCATGTAGGAATTCCAGTGCACTACATTAGGCTTCCTTAGAGTGTCTGCTAGTCTAGTACACAGAGTCATGGCTAGTTTATGCTACGCACACAATCGTTAATTGGTGGTTTAAATATGCGCAAGGGATATGCAATGTATTATCATGTAGAGATATCTCAAATTAGCTGTGTTAACTTGCAGATGGGGTACCACAATGAAAAAGTACAAGATTTCTTAGTACAATATGTATGTGACAATTTCATGGAACATCGCCAAAAAAGGAGAGGCAGCGGTGAGCCTATATAGTGTGCTATGGTAGGTCACTCCATTGCAACCATCGTGACATGTTATTTGTATGTCAGTGCTATTGGCCAGGGTTCTTAGGGACAGTTATTTTGATTTATCCTAAGAAAATTAGCACCTTTGAATATAAGTTCCACATAATAAGCCAACCAGTTCTTATCATTGCCTGCCTTTTCTGCTTATCTGTGGTATGATTAGTGAAAAGTCTAGATTGCATTATATTTTATCATTTAGTTGCCCATATGAAAATTAATTTGACTTGCAAACATCACAAATTAAACCCAGTGCAGTAATTAATATGATAGGAAAACAGACCATAAATATTTGTCCAAAATGCAAATACAAAGATACCATCTACTTGGCACAATCTACTTTGGTCAATGTCTTCCATAGAGAGCCCATTGCCTAATTTAAATGAAGAACACATTGCCTAAATTTAAATGAAGAACCATTATTTATCGTAATTCGATGGTCCAAGTGGCTGGTTATTATCATATAGCAGCACCACCTGAAAGCATCATATAGCAGCAGCAGCAGCTCATAGTAACTCCTCATACAGCAGCAGCAACAGCTAGCAATTCATCATATACCAGCAGCAGCTCATAGCAATTCATCATATAGCAGCAGCATGAGCAGCTCATAGTAATTCATCATATAGCAGCAGTAGGAGCAGCTTATAACAACTCATCATATAGCAGCAGTAGCTCATAGCAATTTATCATATAGCAGCAGCAGCTCATAGCAATTCATCATATAGCAGCAACAGGAGCAGCTCATAGCAATGCATCATATAGCAGCAGCAACTCATAGCAATTCATCGTATACTGGATCACAATGAAAATTTGGCAAAAAATCAAAGGAGATCCTCACCTTGTTGGATGAGCTCATCCTTCAACAGCACCTCAAGGCCACGGCCTGGGAGGAGGGGAGGTGGAACGAGGTGCCTTCTGCCGGAGTGGGGCATCGGCCGTAGTTGTCCGGCGACCACCGGAGTAGTGCGTTGGACGGACCATAGCGGAGCAGCGGCTGGAGACCATGAGAGTGAGGGGTGGCGCTAGAGGGAGGAGCAGTCAAGGAGATTTGGCCCTACCCGCTGGCCATGTAGCCTAACTGGACAGAGCATCGTCGAGGAGCAGGCCAGATGGGACCAGTGGCGGCGGCTCGCTGGAGGAACCCTAGCGCTGCAGGCAGGGGATTGAGGTAGAGGGAAATGGGAGAGGAGATGCAAGCGGGTAGAGCAATGAACCCTTGCGTGTTTGTTTTTACTTGAGGGTCAGGTGTGACGCGGGCATGAGCAGTGGCATTTTGAGTGTAATATAGGCAGACAATGGAGTCATTTCGCTATTCCCCTTCCCTTCAATTTTTAGTGAGCTTCTACCCAAAGCACCCCCCCCCCCAAAGCGAAATAAGTTAAGCCCAAGCCCATAACTCAAAAACGAGTTATTTACATCTTTTATGGCTTATTTTGACAATAAACTCTGAAAAGGCAGAATAGAACTGGCCCTTACCTACAATTCAATTGTGCGTGCAATGATGAATCACTTCTGCCTGCTATAGTGTACATTTAGGCATCATACATGGCATAACCTAATACATGTGCATTTCATTATAGAATCTGAAATATGCAATGTTATATTAGTTCATACATTGCACATGATGTTTAAATGTCCCTTAAATCTGGTCAGTCAAGTTATGGTCGTTAAGCCTCCTTCTATGCTTCTTTTCTTGATATGTAATTCAGTGTTGTGCAAGATTTGCTCACACATCTGTTCAATTGCTTGTTTGTATCAGCCAGCCATTCTAGGACTGTTTGCTTTGATTACTTGCTGTTCTTGACTTAACAGAGCTTGTCAACGATTTAAACACTAAGGGCTGCTGTAGTTGGGGGTTGTATCACTCATAGGTGACATAAAGGTTTGGCTATACACTAAAGTAGGCTCTCCAAGAGTACCTGGAGGTCCAGTTCAAAGGTATGCCTAGTTTTTACACAACGCAAACATAGTAAATGCTCATTTCATTGTGTGCAAGAGATGTGGCATGTGTCATTATGTGGTGTTGTTTTGTTATAAACCTATCCTTTGGTGTTGTTCACAGACTGGAAAGTATGCATATTTATCTTCCAAGGAGACCAGTAACTAGTTTGTGTCACCTTGCAGAGGGGGTGCAATGAAGATAAGATTGAGGATTTTCAAGTACAAGATATTAGGAAGGAGCCTTGCAAGAGAAGGAGGAACATCGCTGGGCCTGTTCAACCTGTTATGGTAAGTCACTGTATTACAATTACCCGGACATCCTATTTGTCTGACATTGTGCTTGCGTAGGGTTCTTCACCTATAACCTAGTCATTGGGCCATTGATTAAAACTCCCTCCGCTCACTACTACATGATGTTATGACTTTTTTGTAAATCAGATGTATGTAAATACATTTTAATGTGTCTGTGCACTCATTACGGATGTAGTCTACTTTTAAATATCTAAAACATCTTATAGTAGTGAACAGTGTGAAACTGTTTCCTGCTATGGTAGAGTTGTCGATGTCATAAATGTCATAACCAAACGCATATTCACATCATTAGCTTCCCTATCATTACTAGGATCTTGATTACATACTAGTCGAGATACTTCATAGGGGGCAAATAATATTACATTACTTGTTCCTTTATATAGCAAATGTAGCTAGGCCATGGATGTTATTGAGGCATGCATGTATGCATGCTGCCAACTCAACAGTTCAATTGCTTGCTTGTTTCAGGCATAGTTAAATTGCTCTTTTCAATTGCTTTATTTGTCCTCAGTTAATCAGATGCCCAAACAATGATACCTGATGTAGGGTACTTGTATAACTATTAGTTGACATAATTAAAGGCGTTACCATTTAATTACTCTAGTGAAGTGTGCCTGAAGCTTTGTAGTCTATTAACCAACTATTACTGCATGAGGCTCACAATCTAGTTTATACGAGGCTAATGATTGCATAGTTTTGCTTGCTGTAGTAGGGTTGTATGAATCCCTTTGCTGTTCATTATGCTCCCTAAGACTCTTCTGGAACATGGCACACAATGTTCCAGCTAGTTAATGGAGCTACAGAATGGCCAACTGCTTGCTTACTTATACGCAAGATATATATATATATATATATAATGTTCAGTAGCTGCGTGTGGTCTAAATTTGTAACCTGTCTATGTTTTGGATTTGGCCCCAACATCCAGCTCCTCTGGTGAGCTAAGAGAGATTTCTGTATGCGGGCTGCACAGACTACCATTTTTATAATTTTTAAAATATCACCTACTTATGCTTCATGACGTGTAACATTATTGTTAGTCCTGTTTTGCCATGTACAAGATAGTCTGTCTTGCTCGCTTCACTGTTGTAACTATATTTTTGCCATAGTCATGTGTACTTACAGAAACATTTCAGGATGAAGTGACATCAACACAAAGATCTCAGAGCAGTGCGGCATGGCCAGTACCAAATGATTATGGATTGGAATCGGAATGTGCTGATGTTCTCGAGCATCAACTAGAAGTGGCAAGACAACGTATATATGATTCTCAACATGTAATCAAAATGTTGAGGCTGGAGTTGCAGGTATTAGATGCAGGAGTAAAAAAATGAAACAAGACACTGAGGTAACCACAAAGGAATTGGAGATTTTGCAGACTGAAATTTGTGCTATTTGAATCCAGCTAATCCTATTTTCTGAAGAGATTATAGTTCAAATGGTAAGTTATGTTGATGCGCGTCCATGATGTATGAGCTTTATTTGCCAAGTGTATGTAATTTGTTGTTTCTGTACGCTTTATTATCACTGGTGCCGAACTATAATGCCTAGTGGATATAATCTGCTATAAATCCTTTATTGTATAGTGTAGGATTATTCTTCGTTTCTATGCCTTAGTCTGAAGCATTGAAAGTTGGTACAACATCAGACGAAATTCTCTTTTTATCAAGCCAAGGCATTTTTGGAGACAATTCAAGATATCGTATGGGTTATTTTTTCTGCATGGAATTACCATTGGCATATTGATATGACAGAGACCCAGATTTTTAGGAGCCAGTTCACTATCTATTTTTATTTCAAGAAGCTTAGCATGAATGCATGCCAAGCCTATATTCAAGCTAACCTGAGGGCTAATGTCGGGTGAATTACCCGCGGTTAAACCCAGCTCATGACGTTAAGTCATCTCTAGACTTAAGCAGCCCTATTAAGTCATCTCTGGACTTAACCCCGCATCTTACTTAACCTTGTAACCTGGCAGGGGTAACCCGGCAGATTGTGTAACCCGGCAGGTGTAACCCGACAGATTGTCTAACCCGGTAGGTGTAACCCGGCAGGTGTAACCTGGCAGATTGTCTAACCCGGCAGATTGTGTAACCTGGCGAATTATGTAACCCCACATCTTAGTTAACCCGGCATGATGGGACTTGGACGTAAGAAATCCGTTGTAAGAAGCCCGTTGTAAGAAGCACATTGTAAGAAGCCAGAATAGGTTAAGTCCTAGTTCTACTAGGACTCTAGATGTAAGCCGCCCCTTCAACTTATATAAGGAGGGGTAGGGCACCCCAAGAGGGACAGGTCAAAATAGACAGGTCTTAGACAGACTAGTCTTGAGACAGACGTTTCAGTAAGTCTTGAGACAGATGTTTTAAGGGCTCTTGAGATAGAGGCAGCTAAACAGCGCCCTTGTAATCGAGACCATGTTGATCGATATAAATCAAGCAGGATGTAGGCTTTTACCTCCACCGTGAGGGGCCGAACCTGGGTAAAACTCGTGTCTCTCGATTCCGATCAACCCCGTTCAAGCTACTACCTAGTTCCGATGGCCTCACGACTAAGTCCTCATACTAGGACATCTACCGTGACAAAACCACGACAGTGGCATTCTAGGAACTAGGAGTACAGAGATCAGAATGTAATGAGCCATCCATCTCATGGTAGTCACTTGATAAGCTTCAATCAGAAACAAAAAAAGTTCGCTGCTGAGCCAAGAAACATTAGACTTGGCTTAGCTACTGATGGATTCAACCCATTTGGCCACCAGAGCGCCACATATAGCATGTGGCCAGTGCTTGTTATCCCTTACAACATGCCACCAAACGTCTGCACCAAAGAATCAAACTACATGATGGCCTTGCTCATCCCAGGTCCAAAAAGTCCTGGAAAGGATTTTGATTTATTCATGGAGCCTCTTGTGGAGGAACTTCAATAGCTATGGAGGGGTGTTCTCACTCGAGAACTATATAACAGCCCACCAGCTGATTTCTTTCTGCGTGCTGTTATAATTTGGTGCATCCTTGATTATCTGGCTTTGCGAACTATGTCAGGGCGAACGCCACATGGTTACAATGCATGTGTTCGCCATGACAAGAATCTGTTGTCATACGCAATACTTAGCAAGATCTGTTACATTGGACATCGTCGTTTCCTTGCCAAGGACAAGCCATGTCCTACAAAATACCGAAGACATGCTTTCAATGCAAAGCATGAAAACCGTGATGCGCCAAAGAGGCTCACCAGGGATGAGTTGCAAGAGGAATTAGAGAAGGTCAGGCATATTACACCAGAAAACTATCCTGATAATGGTAGCGAGAAAAGGAAGTGTGGCAGGGCAGAAGAGAGATTATTGTTTACCCGCAGGTCCACTTTGTTGAACTTGGAGTACTGGAAAGATTTGGACCTGCGGCATGATCTTGATGTGATGCACATCGAGAAAAATTTATTTGACAACATTATTGGCACACTTCTTAATATTGAAGGCAAGACGAAAGATTCTTTAAAATCTAGGATTGATTTGACACACCTCGGTATCAGATTCGATTTGCAGGTGAATGGTGATGGTGCATCATGGGATATGGAACCAGCTGTGTACGTCTTGGACAAGGTAAAAAGAAAAGAATTCTACAAGGTCCTGTCATGTGTGCTATTCCCACATGGATTTGCTTCCAACCCTGAAAGGAGAGTCAGTGCAAATGGAAACAAGGTACAAGGGCTGAAAATTCATGACCGCCACGTCCTACTTCAAAGGGTTTTACCTGTTATACTTAGAGGATTGGGCCGCCCTAACTTATACAAAGCAGTTGCAAAGTTGGGACAATTCTTCAGGGAACTCTGTAGTAGAAATATCAGGATATATGCTTTGGAGTGTCTTAGAGACAAGATACCAACTATCATATGCGATGTTGGGAAGAAATATCCTCCAGCCTTCTTTGATGTGATGGTGCATTTGGCTTTTCATCTACCTGATGAGGCACTACTTAGAGGTCCACTACAGTATTGCTGGATGTACCCTATTGAAAGGCGGCTAGGCACTTTCAAGGGCTATGTTAGGAACAGATCTAGACTTGAGGATTCCATTGCAAAGGCCTACATTGCTACATAAGCGTTGACATTCTGCTCAAAATACATTGAAACAGCTGATCAGCTTAGCAAAAAGATGGGTGAAGACAATCCCGAGCTCAATGTTTTCGATTGTTCTGTTCGAGTTACAGGGAAGAGTCGACAAGATGACAAACCTAAAGATTTGGACAAAATGGTTTGGTATGTGTTGAATAACTGTCCTGAGATTCTACTTTATATCGAGTAAGTGCTAAGTACTGCAGCTTATACATCGTAATCTGCTAAACTTGCCACAAATTCTTATATATTTAGATGTTTGATGCAATCACTATGTTGTGCAGCATCTACAAAAAGGAGTTACTGGCGCAAAATCCAAGAAACATAGACAAACTCATTATGGCAGGATTTGCGAAATCGTTCAAGAGCCGTGTAAGCTTTTGAATTGCACTGTCAGTTTTTTGAGTACATAAGATGATCTGCTTGTCTATTTTCTAACCATAGGTTAAGAAGATGCGGGAGGATGGGCAGGCAGTTAATGTTGCCCTTTATGCACTAGCAATGGGTCCTGATACTCGGGTAAGACATTGTGAATCTTGCGTTGTTGGAGATGTGCGCTACAACACCCTTGCACGTGACAAAGGCAGGAAGACACAAAACAGTGCCATCATGAGCACGGATACATACGACGATGAGACAACTGAAATGCATGCTAACATAACAGACATTATTTAGTTGCAGTATATCTCCAGTTTCGAGGTTCATCGATGTGTGGTTTTGTTCTGCTGTCGTTGGTACAACCTGTTTTCCAGGATCGCAAAGCACAAAGCTGATGATTATTTCAAATCCATGAATGTCAAGCGGCGTACCACACCGACGAGCCTTTTATTTTGGCAAATCAAGCAACATAGATATTTTTCTTAGAAGACACATATGCATGTAGCGATGACTGGAGAGTATTGCAAAGGTTTGAGCAGAGGAATTTGTTTAATGAAGTTGCACAACAAGATGATGCTTACACTACTCCTAATGTAGAAGATTCCACAGATATCCGTAGTATCTTTGAGAACCATCACGTCAATAATGCTGGCGAAAAGATTCCATGTCGGGCTGTGGACATACGAGAGTTGATCAATAAGACGCCAACGTTCGAGGACATTAAGGATGAAGAAGAAGATGACACTAGGGGAATTACGATTCAGACTGATACACATGGCGAAGATGTTGACGCCGCTGCTGCGGATGATGATTAGATTGCTTTTGTCATATTTGCCTATGAGAAGACGGCTTTTTATCTACTATGTGAAGTTGTGTTTTCTATGACAACTGAAACCTGATGAAGTTGTTGTTTAGTATTTTGCTGTGAGAACATCACTTATTATGTATGTTGATTTGTGTTTGGTGATTGTATGACGACCAAGACACGATGACATTGTTGTTTAGTTGTACTCATATTTGGCTGTGAACCTTGTATTTGATGACATAGTTTGCTGTTGGACTACAATTTGCCCTACGTCTTTGAATGGGAACTAAGCTGACCCGACAGGGCCTCTGCTAATTTATTTATTTATTAGCAAAAGGGCCTCTACTATTTATTTATTTATGATCAAAAGGGGATAACCCAGATTTCCGTTAATAGAAATCATTAGATGTTCACAACACTACGCCCAACCTGCTAAACATGTTTCATTCATTACTAGTTTCAGCAAAGTGCTCATGTCATAGCCACTGAATACATCACGAGTGCTACATACACTGCAAATAAAGAGACAATCATCCTATAGAGCACAACCACCTTGCCCATTATCTTCACAAGCTCTTTCATCTCCTCATTGCTGTCAAGGCTGTTCAGCAGCTGTTGCTTGGCCATGATCAGATGAACTGCATCTTTAACCTTCTGCTCTGCATCTTCCTCTTCTGCCGTTCCTTCAGTTACTTGTCCAACACCACAAACTGCTGGTATTGGGATTCCTCGGCTAACCAAATAATCAGTATAGTTCCATTCCCCCACATCAGCAACTTCCCAGAAATACAAATCACACGAATCTTCCCTTTTCTGCACGAATCAAATTGGAAGATCATCAACCAAACTATGAAAAAACCAGCAACTGAAAGCAGGCAAACAACACTTAAACATATTATTACCACATGATTCGAGCATTTATAGAAGACTCGGCCAGGGTTGAAGATTGTAGTTGAGACGGGATGGATGACTCTGCATGATTTGCAGCAGTGGCACCACACCAACGGCAGCGGGTTGCGATGAGCAACCGACTGCGGTGAGTGTGCCGGCGGGGGTGTGATCAGACCCACAGGTGATTGTATGGGTGGCGACCTGGCGCATATCTGGTTGTTGCCTGCTGAAGAGCAGGTGGACGAGCCGCCAGCGGACATGGTTACTGCGGCCGGAGCTTCTGATGCTAGGAAGAGTAACTAGAGAATAGGAGAAACGAATGTTGGATATGTCAGTTTCATTACTTGCAGAGTAGCATAGCACTATATAGTCATAGTCTAGATTTGGATTCGAACAAGCTATAGGAGCACGTCTCTCTTTTTTCTAAAACTCAACAACGTCTCTTTACTAGTACACTAGCTTGCTCTGTATGCCTTCTCAAGTCTTTGATTTTCGGGAATGTTATGTGGCGAATGTTCCCTGGGAGGTGTGACGCCTCGAGACCGATGCTCCAGATGCCTTCCATTTAGTTTCATTGACATCGTGTGTTTCATATGTTTGTTGCCATGATCATGATGAGTGCCATTGTCATATTTTTCTTCTTGCATCATGTTCATCATTGGTTATATTGCATTGCCATGCCTATCTCTTGTCATATTGCATTTGGTCATTCATGTTGTTGCCATGAGCATCTTGTGAATTACACTCATCCTCATGTTATGTGTTGCTTTTATGTTGTGTGTGCATCAGTCCTTGCTATATCTCTCTCAAGCCATGCCCATGTATCATCACCTCTCCCTTCCTTCTTCTTTCATGTTTTTGCGAGTGACATTATTCCCTCCTCCATTAATGTCCAATATTTCTCCGACAAATATTATACCATGCTTTATACCTCTCTGTCAAATTTCATCCATTTTGGCGTTGTTTTGGTAGGGTTAAAAAATGGCTCAAGTTTGAATTAAATTCAAACTTGAATTATTTTTTTGTCCTTAAGAAAGCCCAAAGCAATTTATTCAAATTCTGCACAAATTCTGGACTCCAGAGATATTCTCATATCGCTCTCAACCTTCTCAATTATAATTGTGCTTTTCTATCTTGTTTTCTGTCTGAAGAAAAGAGAAGAAGGAAAGCAGCAGTAGCAGCAGCCCAGTAGCGCAGCAGCAGCAGTGTGGCCCAGGAGCAGCAGCCCAGCGTAGCCTGCTCACCTGCCCGCACGCCGCCTCTTTCCTTTTCTCACCCGCGCTCGTGCGCACCCCCGCTAGCCACCTGCCACGTCGCCTCTTTGGTCCCACCTGCCAGCGGCCCAGCTACAGTCGCCCGCACCCACCTTTTCGTCTAGCCCTCGACATCGCCATGGGGACCCCATGGTCGAGCGCACGCGAGCTTGCCCTGCTCGCCCTGGCCCCCCTTTTTAAATCTTTCTCCTTGTCCCTCACCTCCCTAGGGTTTCCCTCTACCTCTAGCCGCCGCCGCCAGGTGAGTCGAGCCACCAGATCCGCCACCCCATCCGTGCCCCGAACGCATCCGAGAGCACTGCCATGTCGCCGCCGTGACCTCCGTCATCCTCTGCCTCAACGTCCGTGTCCGTCAAGTTCCATGATGTCGGCTACATCCACGACGTTGACTACGGAGCCCGGAAGCGCCAAGTCCCAGTGTCTTCTTCCTCTTCGTCCCCGCCGGTGGCCATAGCTATTCGATCGCTGTCTCCGTCCTCCTCTCTCCGAGCCAAGCACTCCGCCGTGCTTGTGGTGAGCAGCCACACCTCCCCATGCCCTTCTCCCCCTCTATGTCGTGCTCTACCCCGTATGCCATGTGCTCCCGATCTCGCCACCCTCGGACCTCGCCGCTGACGAGGGCTCTGACCCCCTCTAGCGGCTCTAGCATGTCCTCCGTGTGCGTGAGGTTGCTTAGGTTTGTTTCTCGCTGTCTTTTGCTAGGATAAGCCGTCGCATCACCGTGTCCGAGACCGTTGCCGCCGCCTCTGTCACCTCGTCGGTGGCGGTGTTCCCGTCGCCATTGGGCGTCGTGTGTGTCATGCGCGAGCGCAGGATCTTCCAGCGCTTCCAACCACCACCTCCGCTGCTCTATTTGGTCGCCAGAGCAACTCCAGCGAGTTCCTTCGCCGCATCGTGCCGCGCCGATGACCTCCCCTGTTTTCCCCTACTTGAGCTCCGTCATGAGTCACTGCCAAGTGGACCCCGCGTGACCCACTAGTCATCCACACAGGGGCCAGGACCCACCTGTCATCCCCTAAAGCCCCCTTTTCTTTTGTTTTTTTATTATTCCAGGGAATTCAATTTCGGGAAAGTCCCCAGTTTCCAAATCTGGCCGCGTCCAAATTTGTAATATTTCCAATCCTGTCAATTTCCATATCAGGCAGTATTTCACTTAAAGCATTTGTGGGCATTTTCATACATGATCATATGCATATTATATATCAAATTGGTGTAGAAAAATCAACCTAATCCATCTCTGGCATTAGTTTTGTTATTTGAGCAAGTTTTGTTGCATGCCATTTTTGCATGATATGCCTTTTGTCATTTTTGTGTGATTTAATGCAAGCGTCATATGAGTTAGTGTTGTACAAGAAAGTGGAGCATTTTTATGTCATATTGCTGGTAGAATTTAGTTCATGCCATGATATAACTTTGCATTTTTCTTTGATGCTAGCATCAAATCTGTAGCTCATATGAACATGTTCAATAGGGATGTTTTGTTAAGGGTAATTAGTACATGCTTTCCATGCCCTTGGTTGCCATGTAAAGTTGCTGTAGCATGTCTCTTTCTTGCTCTAAATGTGCCATCTTGATAAACTGTCAATCTGTTAATAGAACATTGCATTTTGCATGGATCATATTGACTTAATCTTGTTGCCTATGAACCTGAACCTAAAAGATAATTGAAGTATGTTATGTATAATGTAAGTGCATATCAAGTTCATGCCTATATTGTTCCTGTAGCTTGTTGTTTTGTTGCTCTTAAGTGGGCATCATGCTGTTTTGGACAGATGTTAATAAAACTTGCTTTGTGTGTATGTGTTGAACCGTTGCTCAGTTTAGATCATGTTCTATATGAAACTTGCCTAGAATTGCATGTAATTTTATCATGTCTTGTTGCATCCTAGATTGGAGTGTTGTGGTTGATGTTTGCATGCATTTTGCATCAATACCATGTTAAACTTGTTTAGCTCATATCTTTTAGACTGTAGCTCCGCATTAAATGATCTATATATGTAACTTGACTAGAAAAACATGTAGATTATTATGGTGCATGTTAACTTGATGTTTAACAACTTCAACAATATTTTTAATGCAGAACAGTACTAATTTCAAAATTTGGATATGGGGAGTTTCCGGAATTGTTATGTGTTGTTTTTGGCCTCATTTAAACTTGCTTTGATGTGGGGTTCTTCATGCATAATCTTTTGCCATGAGTAACAACATTTAATCTTGTCATTCTTCATACTCGGTTGTGTATCATGCCATGTTTATGCTTGTGTGTTTACCGAGTTGTTTGCTTCTTTCCGGTTGTGCTTCTTCTCGATAGTTCCGGTTTCATTGCGATTGTGAGGATGCGTTCGACTACGTAGGTTCATCTACTTCATGGATTCGATCTTCTTCCGAGCGGGATTTTAGGCAAGAAGATCGTTACCCTGGATATCACTACTATATTTGCTTTGGTAGTTGTCTCGATGATATTGCTATGTCGCGCTACCTACCACTTGTTTGTCAAGCCTCTGAAATTGCCATGATAAACCCCTAACATTTGCACCCTCCCAGCAAACCGTTGTTTGGCTAGGTTACCGCTTTGCTCAACCCCTCTTATAGCATTGCTAGTTGCAGGTGTAGTTTCAAGTTGTTCCATGTTGGGACATGGATTTCATGGGATATCACAATATCTCTTATTTAATTAATGCATCTATATACTTGGTAAATGGTGGAAGGCTCAGCATTTTGCTTGGTGTTTTGTTCCACTCTTGTCGCCCTACTTTTCGTCATACCGGTGTTACATTCCTTGATTTGCGTTCCTAACACGATTGGGGTTTATGGCCCCCCTTGACAGTTCACTTTGAATAAAACTCTTCCAGCAAGGCCCAGCTTTCGTTTTACCATTTGCCTAATAACAACTAAAACTTGCATAGGGACTTTCCGGACCTCGAGGATAATTAATCTCATCCCGGGTCAATGCTCCTCATGAGTGTTTGTCCAAACTGGGCAACCTACGGGGCGACCACGGGGAAACTCGAGGATTGGTTTTACTCGTAGCTTGACCCATCCGATCCTGGCCTGAGAGGAGATACGCGTGGCTCCTATCGGGTGTCAGCATGTTGGGAGGTCTTGCTGGTTTTGTTTTACCATTGTCGAAATTTCCTGTGCACCGGGATTTCGAGTTTGATCGGGTTGTCCCGACATGGAGGTTTTTCCTCCGCGGATCATGAGAGTTTATGATGGACTAAGTTGGGACACCCCTGCAGGGTTTAATCTTTTCGAGAGCCATGCCCGCGGTTATGTGGCAGATTGGAAATTTATAATATCCGGTTGTAGAGAACTTGACACCAAATCCGAAATAAAATACACCAACTGCGTGTGTAACCGTGACCGTCTCTTTTTGAGGGAGTTTGGGAAGAGAACACGGTGGGTTTATGTTTGACTCATAAGTAGTTCAGGATCACTTATTGATCATTACTAGTTTGCGACCGTTATGCGTAGTAACTCTTCTTACTCATGTACTCGTAAGTTAGCCACCATATAATGCTTAGTGCTGCTGCGACCTCACCACTTATCCATTCCATACCCATTAAGCTTTGCTAGTCTTGATACCCATGGTAATGGGATTGCTGAGTCCTCGTGGCTCATAGATTACTACAACAACAGTTGCAGGTACAGGTAATGCGATGATCTGACGCGAGATCGACCTTTGCTTGTTTTAGAGTTCTTCTTCTCCTTCTTCTTCTTCGATCAGGGGATAGGTTCTTCTTCGGCAGCTGGCTAGCAGGGTGGATGTCATTCGTGTTTTTCATTTGATTTCATCCATAGTCGGATGCTGCTCTTCTGTATGATGTTTGATGTATTCATGTGGCGTTTGTATGCCTTTGTATGTATCCCCATTTGTGTTGTATATGGTACGATGTAATGATATCCACCTTGCAAAAGCGTCTTCAATAAGCGGCTCTATCCTTGGTGGGACCTTCGAGTTCCTCTTGGATAGGATCACATATTGGGCGTGACAGGAGGAGTACGATAAGTGAACTCATTTTCCTAGCAGTTTTAGTTGCGACGCAAGATCAAACGGTGGCAGTTTCAGGAATGTTATCTGGCGAGCGAGCCCAGTTTTTCTTTTTTTCCAATAAAAAAGTATGCTACGTGGTGTCAGCTTAGTCAACAAACAATTGTGACAACCTTGACCGTTGGATTGACATTCAACATCTGTCGTGTTTCTTCAGTCTCTTCTTCCTCCAGCCGCCAAAGCCAAACCAGTGCCGGTGGGACCGCCTGCTCCTGCCTCCCATGGCTGATGGTGCTGCCGCGCATGCATCGCAGCCACATCGCACCCTAAAACTCTATGCATCTTCCCCGACTCCTGTTCGTTCTCGTCCGAGGCTTCACCATCGTCCTCCGCCTTGGTTCGCTCGCCGCAGCACCGCCCTCCGGTGTTGTCAACATGGTCAACATCCAAGAGGAACAAGGAGATGACTATACATGGTGAGGATGACAATAGGGACCCACCAGGATCATGGCAGTAGGCAAGCAAGTATTTCATCTCCTCATTGCTGTCAAGGCCGTTCAGCAGATGTTGCTTGGCCATGATCAGATGATCTGCATCTTTAACCTTCTGTTCTGCATCTTCCTCTTCTGTCGTTCCTTCGGTTACTTGTCCAACACCCCAAACATCTGGTATTGGGATTCCTCGACTAACCAAATAATCACCATAGTTCCATTCCCCCACATCAGCAACTTCCCAAAAATACAAATCACACGAATCTTACCTTTTCTGCATGAATCAAATTATCAACCAAACTATTAAAAAAATCAGCAACTTAAAGCAGGCGAACAACACTTAAACATATTATTACCACATGCTTCGGGCATTCGTAGAAGACTCGGCCAGGGTTGAGGATTGTAGTTGAGACGCGATGGATGACTCTGCGTGATTTGCAGTAGTGGCACACGGCAGCAGGGTGCGATGAGCAACCGACTGTGGTGAGTGTACCGGCGGGGGTGTAATAAGACCCACACGCGATGGTATTAGTGACTTGGCGCATATCTGGTTGTTGCCTGCTGAAGAGCAGGTGGACGAGCCGCCAGCGGACATGGTTGCTACGGCTGGAGCTTCTGATGCTAGAAAGAGTAACTAGAGAAGAGGAGAAACGAACGTTGGATATGTCAGTTTCATTACCTGCATAGTAGCATAGCACTATATAGTCATAGTCTAGGTTTGGATTCGAATCAGCTACAGGAGCACATCTCTCTTTTTTCTAAAACTCAACAACGTCTCTTTACTGGTACACTAGCTTGCTCTGTACGCCTTGATTTTTGGGAATGTTATGCGGCGAACGTTCCCTGGGAGGTGTGACGCCCCGAGACTTATGCTACAGATGCCTTCCATTTAGTTTCATTGACGTCGCGTGTTTCATATGTTTGTTGCCATGATCATGATGAGTGCCTTTGTCATATTTTTCTTCTTGCATCATGTTCATCATTGGTTATATTGCATTACCATGCCTATCTCTTGTCATATTGCATTTGGTCATTCATGTTGTTGCCATGAGCATCTTGTGCATTACACTCATCCTCATGTTATGTGTTGCTTTTATGTTGTGTGTGCATCAGTCCTTGCTATCTCTCTCTCAAGCCATGCCCATGTATCATCGCCTCTCCCTTCCTTCTTCTTTCATCTTATTCCAAGTGACATTATTCTCTCCTCCATTAATGTCCAATATTTCTCCTACAAATATTATACCATGCTTTATACCTCTCTGTCAAATTTCACCCATTTTGGAGCTGTTTTGGTAGGGTTCAAAAATGGCTCAAGTTTGAATTAAATTCAAACATGAATTATTTTTTTGTCCTTAAAAATGCCCAAAGCGTATTATTCAAATTCCGCACAAATTCTGGACTCCAGAGATATTCTCATATCTCTCTCAACCTTCTCCATTATAACTGTGCTTTTCTGTCTTGTTTTCTGTGTAAAGAAAAGAGAAGGAAAGCAGCAGTAGCAGCATCCCAGTAGCGCAGTAGCAGCAGTGTTGCCTAGCAGCAGCAGCCCAGTGCAAGCCTGCTCACCTGCCCGCGTGCCTCGTCTTTCCTTTTCTCACCCGCGCTCGCGCGCACCCCGCTAACCACCTGCCATGTCGACTCTTTGGTCCCACCTGCCAGCGGCCCAGCTACAGTCGCCCGCACCCACCTTTTCGTCAAGCCCTTGCCGTCGCCATGGGGACCCCGCGGCCGAGCGCATGTGAGCTTGCCTCGCTCGCCCTGGCCCCCCTTTTTAAATCCCTCTCCTTGTCCCTCACCTCCCTAGAGTTTCCCTCTACCTCTAGCCGTCACCGCCAAGTGAGTTGAACCACCAGATCCGCCACCACTGACCGTGTCCCGAATGCATCCGAGAGCACTACCATGTCGCCGCCGTGTCCTCCGTCGTCCTCCGCCTCAGCGTCTATCTCCGTCAAGTTCCACGACGTCGGCTACGTCCACGACATCAACTACAGAGCCCGGAAGCGCTAAGTCCCAGCGTCTTCTTCCTCTTCGTCCCCGCCGGTGGCCGTAGCTGTTCGATCGCCGCCATCGCCATCTCCTTCCTTCTCTATCCGAGCCAAGAACTCCGTCGTGCTTGTGGTGAGCAGCTGCGCCTCCCCATGCCCTTCTGCCCCTCTATGTCATGCTCTACCCCGTATGCCATGTGCGCCCGATCTCGCCGACCTCGGACCTCGTCAGCGATGAGTGCTCTGACCCCCTCTAGCGGCTCGTGCATGTCCTCCGTATGCATGAGGTAGATTAGGTTTGTTTCCCGTAGTCTTTTGCTAGGCTAAGGCATCGCATCGCCGTGTCTGAGACCGTCACCGCCGCCTCTGTCACCTCGTCGCTGGCGGTGATCCCGTCGCCGTTGGGCGTCGTGTGTGTCACGGGCGAGTGCGGGAAGATCCTGCGCTTCCAACCATCGCCTCCGCCGCTCTGTTTGGTCACCGGAGCAACTCCGGCGAGTTCCTTCGCCGCACCATGCCGCGCTGATGACCTCCCCTGTTTTCCCCTGCTTGAGCTCCGTCACGAGTCACTGCCAGGTGGACCCCGTGGGACCCACTGGTCAGCCACACAGGGGCCAGGACCCACCTGTCATCCCCTAAAGCCCCCTTTCCTTTTCTTTTTTTATTATTCCAGCAAATTACATTTTGGGAAAGTCCCCAGTTTCCAAATCTGGCCGCATCCAAATCTGGAATATTGCCAATTCTGTAAATTTCGATATGATGTAGTATTTCACTTAAAGCATTTGTGGGCATTTTCATACATGATCATATGCATATTATATATCAAATTGGTGTAGAAAAATCTAACTAATCCAACTGTAGCATTAGTTTTGTTATTTGAGCAACTTTTGTTGCATGCCAGTTTTGCATGATATGCCTTTTGTCATTTTTGTGTGATTTAATGCAAGCGTCATATGAGTTAGTGTTGTACATGAAAGTGGAGCATTTTTATGTCATATAGTTGGTAGAATTTAGTTCATGCCATGATATGTACTATGGTGAGTGATACATGCTTGTAAACATGCTATCATAAACATTTCTGCCATGCCTATGTAAATTCCACTGTCTGAAACTGATGTAATATAATTTTGCATTTTTCTTTGATGCTAGCATCAAATCTATAGCTCATATGAACATGTTCAGTAGGGATGTTTTGTTAAGGGTAATTAGTACATGCTTTCCATGCCCTAGGTTGCCATGTAAAGTTGCCGTAGCATGTCTCTATCTTGCTCTAAATGTGCCATCTTGATAAACTGTCAATCTGTTAGCTGAACATTGCATTTTGCATGGATCATATTGACTTAATATTGATGCCTGTCAACCTGAACCTAAAAGATAATTGAAGTATGTTACGTATAATTTAAGTGCTTATCAAGTTCATGTCTACATTGTTCTTGTAGCTTGTCGTTTTGTTGCTCTTAAGTGGGCATCATGCTGTTTTGGACAGATTATTAATAAAATTTGCTTTGTGTGTATGTGTTGAACCGTTGCTCCGTTTAGATCATGTCCTATATGAAACATGCTTAGAATTGCATGTAATTTCACCATGTCTTGTTGCATCCTTGATTTGAGTGTTGTGGTTGATGTTTGCATGCATTTTGCATCAATGCCATCTTAAACTTGTTTAGCTCATATCTTCTAGACCGTAGCTCCGCATTAAATGATCATATATGTAACTTGACTAGAAAAACGTGTATATTATCATGGTGTATGTTAACTTGCTGTTTAACCACTTCAACAATATGTTTTGTGCAGAACAATACCAATTTCGAAATTTGGATATGGGGAGTTTCCGGAATTATTATGTGTTGTTTTCGGCCTCATTTAAACTTGCTTTGATGTGGGGTTCTTCATGCATCATCTTTTGCCATGAGTAACAACATTTAATCTTGTCATGCATCATACTCGGTTGTGCATCATGCCATGTTTATGCTTGTGTGTTTACCGAGTTGGTTTCTTCTTTCCGGTTGTGCTTCTTCTCGATAGTTCCGGTTTCGTTGCGATTGTGAGGATGTGTTCGACTACGTTGGTTCGTCTACTTCCTGGACTCGATCTTTTTCCGAGCGGTATTTCAGGCAAGATGACCGTTACCCTGGATATCACTACTATCTTTGCCTTGCTAGTTGTCTCGATGCTATCGCTATGTCGTGCTACCTACCACTTGTTTGTCAAGCCTCCGAAATTGCCATGATAAACCTCTAACATTTTCACCCTCCCAGCAAACCATTGTTTGGCTATGTTACCGCTTTGCTCAACCCGTCTTATGGCATTGCTAGTTGCAGGTGCAGTTTCAGGTTGTTCCATGTTGGGACATGGATTTCATGGGATATCACAATATCTCTTATTTAATTAATGCATCTATATACTTGGTAAAGGGTGGAAGGCTCGGCCTTTTGCTTGGTGTTTTGTTCCACTCTTGCCGCCCTAGTTTTCGTCATACTGGTGTTACGTTCCTTGATTTGTGTTCCTAACACAGTCGGGGTTTATGGGCCCCCCTTGACAGTTTGCTTTGAATAAAACTCTTCCAGCAAGGCCAAACTTTGGTTTAACCATTTGCCTAATAACAACTAAAACTTGCATAGGTACTTTTCGGACCCCGAGGATATTTAATCTCAACCCGAGCCAATGCTCCTCATGAGTATTGGTCCAAATCGGGCAACCTGCAGGGCCACCATGGGGAAACTCGACGATTGGTTTTACTTGTACCATGACCCATCCGATCGTGGCCTGAGACGAGATACGCATGGATCCTATCGGGGTGTCGGCACGTCGGGAGGTCTTGCTGGTTTTGTTTTACCATTGTCAAAATGTCTTGTGCACCGGGATTCTGAGTTTGATCGGGTTGTCCCGAGATGGAGGTTTTTCCTCCGTGGATCATGAGAGTTTATGATGGACTAAGTTGGGACACCCCTGCAGGGTTTAATCTTTTCTAGAGCTGTGCCCGCGGTTATGTGGCAGATTGGAAATTTATAATATCCGGTTGTAGAGAACTTGACACCAGATCTTAAATAAAATACACCAACCGCGAGCGTAACCATGACCGGTTATATTCGAATGAGTTCAGGAAGAAAACACGGTGGGGTTATGTTTGACTCATATGTAGTTCAGGATCACTTATTTATCATTACTAGTTTCCGACCGTTATGCGTAGTAACTCTTCTTACTCCTGTACTTGTAAGTTAGCCACCATATAATGCTTAGTGCTGCTGCAACTTCACCACTTATCCATTCCATACCCATTAAGCTTTACTAGTCTTGATACCCATGGTAATGGGATTGCTGAGTCCTCGTGGCTCACAGATTACTACAACAACAGTTGCAGGTACAGGTAATGCAATGATTTGACGCGAGATCGACGTTTGCTTGTTTTGGAGTTCTTCTTCTGCTTCTTATAATTCTATGAGGGGATAGGTTCCTAGTCGGCACCCTGGGCTAGCAGGGTGGATGTCATTTTTTTTTGTTTGATTTCATCCGTAGTCAGATGCTGCTCTTTTGTATGATGTTTGATGTATTCATGTGGCATTTGTATGCCTTTGTATGTATCCCCTTTTGTGTTGTATATGGTATGATGTAATGATATCCACCTTGCAAAAGCGTCTTCAATATGCGGCTCTATCCTTGGTGGGACCTTCGAGTTCCTCTCGGATAGGATCACATATTGGGCGTGACAGGAGGAGTACGACAAATGAACTCATTTTCCTGGCAGTTTTAGTTGCGACGCAAGATCAAACGGTGGTAGTTTCGGGAATGTTATCTCGCGAACGAGCCCAGTTTTTCTTTTCTTCCTATAAAAAAGTAAGCTACGTGGTGTCGGCTTAGTCAACAAACGATTGTGCCAACCTTGAGTGTTGGATTGACATTCAACGTCTGTCATGTTTCTTCAGTCTCTTCTTCCTCTAGCCACCAAAGCCAAACCAGCACCAGCGGGACCACCTGCTCCCGCCTCCCACAGATGGCTGTGCTGCCGCGCACGCATCACAGCCACATCGCACCCTAAAACTCTGCGCATCTTCCCCGGCTCCTGTTCGTTCCTGTCCGAGGCCTCACCATCGTCCTCCGCCTTGGTTCGCTCGCCGCGGCGCCGCCCTCCAGTGTTGCCAACATGGTCAACAACCAAGAGGAATAAGGAGATGACTGTACATGGTGAGGATGACAGTAGGGACCCACTAGGATCATCGCAGTAGGCAAGCAAGTATTTCATCTCCTCATTGCTGTCAAGGCCGTTCAGCAACTGCTGCTTGGCCATGATTAGATGAACTGCATCTTTAACGTTCTTCTCTGCATCATCCTCTTCTGCCGTTCTTTCAGTTACTTGCCCAACTCCCCAAACTGCTGGTATTGGATTCCTCGGCTAACCAAATAATCAGTATAGTTCCATTCCCCCACATTAGCAACTTCCCAGAAATACAAATCACCCGAATCTTCCCTTTTCTGCACGAATCAAATTGGAAGATCATCAACCAAACTATTAAAAAATCAGCAACTGGAAGCAGGTGAACAACACTTAAACGTATTATTACAACATGATTCGGGCATTCGTAGAAGACTCGGCCAGGGTTGAGGATTGTAATTGAGACGCGACAGATGAATCTGCGTGATTTGCAGTAGTGGCACCACACCATTGGCCGCGGGATGCGATGAGCAATGGACTATGGTGAGTGTGCCGGCGGGGGTGTGATGAGGCCCATAAGCGATGGTATGGGTGGTGACTTGGCGCATATCTGGTTGTTGCCTGCAGAAGAGCAGGTGGATGAGCCGCCAGCGGACATGGTTGCTGCGGCCGGAGCTTCTGATGCTAGGAAGAGTTACTAGAGAAGAGGAGAAACGAACGTTGGATATGTGAGTTTCATTACTTGCAGAGTAGCATAGCACTATATAGTCATAGTCTAGGTTTGGATTCGAACCAGCTACAGGAGCACACCTCTCTTTTTTCTAAAACTCAACAATGTCTCTTTACTAGTACACTAGCTTGCTCTGTACGCCTTCTCAATCTTTGATTTTCGGTAATGTTATGTGGCGAACGTTCCCTGGGTGGTGTGACACCCCGAGACCGATGCTGCAGATGCCTTCCATTTAGTGTCATTGACGTCGTGTGTTTCATATGTTTATTGCCATGATCATGCTGAGTGCCATTGTCATATTTTTCTTCTTGCATCATGTTCATCATTGGTTATATTGCATTGCCATGCCTATCTCTTATCATATTGCAATTGTTCATTCATGTTGTTGCCGTGAGCATCTTGTGCATTACACTCATCCTCATGTTATGTGTTGCTTTTATGTTGTGTGTGCATCAGGCCTTGCTATCTCTCTCTCAAGCCATGCCCATGTATCATCACCTCTCCCTTCCTTCTTCTTTCATGTTTTTGCAGGTGACATTATTCTATCCTCCCTTAATGTCCAATATTTCTCCTACAAATATTATACCATGCTTTATACCTCTGTCAATTTCACCCATTTTGGAGTTATTTTGGTAGGGTTCAAAAATGGCTCAAGTTTGAATTAAATTCAAACTTGAATTATTTTTCTATCCTTAAAAATGCCCAAAGCAATTTATTCAAATTCTGCACAAATTCTGGACTCCAGAGATATTCTCATATCTCTCTCAACCTTCTCCATTATACCTCTGCTTTTCTGTCTTGTTTTCTGTATGAAGAAAAGAGAAGAAGGAAAGCAGCAATAGCAGCAACCCAGTAGCACAGCAGTAGCAGTGTGGCCCAGCAGCAGCAGCCCAGCGCAACCTGCTCACCTGCCCACGTGCCTCCTCTTTCCTTTTCTCACCCGCGCTCGCACGCACCCCTGCTAGCCACCTGCCATGTCGCCTCTTTGGTCCCACCTGCCAACGGCCCAGCTACAGTCGCCCGCATCCACCTTTTCATCAAGCCCTCACCGTCGCCATGGGGACCCTGTGGCCGAGCGCACGCGAGCTTGCCTCGCTCGCCCTGGCCCCCCTTTTTAAATCCCTCTCCTTGTCCCTCACCTCCCTAGGGTTTCCCTCTACCTCTAGCCGCTGCCAGGTGAGTCGAGCCACCAGATCCGCCACCCCGACCGCATCCCGAACGCATCCAAGAGCACTGCCATGTCATCGCCGTGACCTCCGTCGTCCTCTGCCTCAGCGTCTGTGTCCGTCAAGTTCCACGACGTCTGCTACATCCACGATGTCGTCTATGGAGCCGGGAAGCGCCAAGTCCCAGCGTCTTCTTCCTCTTCATCCCCGCCGATGGCCGTAGCTGTTCGATCGCCGTCTCTGTCGTCCTATCTCCGAGCCAAGCACTCCGTTGTGCTTGTGGTGAGCAGCCACGCCTCCCCATGCCCTTCTCCCCCTCTATGTCGTGCTCTACCCCGTATGCCATGTGTGCCTGATCTCGCCGCCCTCGGACCTCATCACCGACGAGTCTCTGATCCCCTCTAGCGGCTCGTGCATGTCCTCCGTGTGCGTGAGGTAGCTTAGGTTTGTTTCTTGTTGTCTTTTGCTAGGCTAAGCCGTTGCATCGCCGTGTCCGAGACCGTCGCCTCCACCTCTGTCACCTCATCACTGGCAGCGTTCCCGTCACCGTTGGGCGTCGTGTGTGTCATGTGCGAGCGCGGGATCTTCCCACGCTTCCAACCACCGCCTCCGTCGCTCTGTTTGGTTGCCGGAGCAACTCCGACGAGTTCCTTCGTTGCACCGTACCACGCCGATGACCTCCCCTGTTTTCCCCTGCTTGAGCTCCGTCATGAGTCACTGCCAGTTGGACCCCGCGGTACCCACTGGTCAGCCACACAGGGGCCAGGACCCGCCTATCATCCCCTAAAGCCCCCTTTCCTTTCCTTTTTTTTCTTATTCCAGTGAATTCCATTTCGGGAAAGTCCCCAGTTTGCAAATCTGGCTGCGTCCAATTCTAGAATATTGCCAATTCTGTCAATTTCCATATCAAGCATTATTTCACTTAAAGCATTTGTGGGCATTTTCATACATGATCATATGCATATTATATATCAAATTGGTGTTGAAAAATCTAACTAATCCATCTGTAGCATTAGTTTTGTTATTTGAGCAAGTTTTGTTCCATGCCATTTTTGCATGATATGCCTTTTGTCATTTTTGTGTGATTTAATGCAAGCATCATATGAGTTAGTGTTGCACATGAAAGTGGAGCATTTTTATGTCATATTGCTGGTAGAATTTAGTTCATGCCATGATATGTAGCGTGCTGAGTGATACAAGCTTGTAAACATGCTATCATAAACATTTCTGCCATGCTTATGTAAATTCCACCAAGTCTGAAACTGCTGTAATATAACTTTGCATTTTTCTTTGATGCTAGCATCAAATCTGTAGCTCATATGAACATGTTCTGTAGCGATGTTTCTGTAGCATGTCTCTTTCTTGCTCTAAATGTGCCATTTTGATAAACTGTCAATCTGTTAACAGAACATTGCATTTTACATGGATCATATTGACTTAATATTGATGCCTATGAACCTAAACCTAAAAGATAATTGAAGTATGTTATGTATAATTTAAGTGCATATCATGTTCATGCCTATATTGTTCCCGTAGCTTGTTGTTTTGTTGCTCTTAAGTGGGCATCATGCGGTTTTGGACAGATGTTAATAAAACTTGCTTTGTGTGTATGTGTTGAACCGTTGCTCCGTTTAGCTCATGTCCTATATGAAACTTGCTTAGAATTGCATGTAATTTCATCATGTCTAGTTGCATCCTTGATTTGAGTGTTGTGGTTTATGTTTGCATGCATTTTGCATCAATGCCATGTTAAACTTGTTTAGCTCATATCTTCTAGACCGTAGCTCCGCATTAAATGATCTATGTATGTAACTTGACTAAAAAAACAGGTAGATTATCATGGTGCATGTTAACTTGTTTAACAACTTCAACAATATGTTTTATGCAGAACAGTACCAATTTCAAAATTTGGATATGGGGAGTTTCCGGAATTGTTATGTGTTGTTTTCCGCCTCATTTAAACTTGCTTTGATGTGGGGTTCTTCATGCATCATCTTTTGCCATGAGTAACAACATTTAATCTTGTCATGCATCATACTCGGTTGTGCATCATGCCATGTTTATGCTTGTGTGTTTACCGAGTTGTTTGCTTCTTTCCGGTTGTGCTTCTTCTTGATAGTTTTGGTTTGGTTGCGATTGTGAGGATACGTTCGACTACGTTGGTTCATCTACTTCATGGAATCGATCTTCTTCCGAGCGGGATTTCAGGCAAGATGACCGTTACCCTAGATATCACTACTATCTTTGCTTTGCTAGTTGTCTCGATGCTATCGCTATGTCATGCTACCTACTGCTACTTCTTGAGCTTGCGTTGGTTTTTCCCTTGAAGAGGAAAGGGTGATGCAGCAAAGTAGAGATAAGTATTTCCCTCAGTTAGAGAACCAAGGTATCAATCCAGTAGGAGACAACTCACAAATCACCAATACCTGCACAAACAATCAAACACTTGCACCCAACATGATAAAGGGCGTGTCAATCCCTTCACGATCCCTTGCAAAAGTGAGATCTGATAGAGATAGATAAAACTAAACAAAATATAAAGTAAATATTTTTAGGGTTTTTGGTTTATAGATCTGAAAATAAAAGATTGCAAAATAGTAGACCGGAAAGTAATATGATGGAAAATAGACCCGGGGGCCATAGGTTTCACTAGAGGCTTCTCTCAAGATAGCAAATAATACGGTGGGTGAACAAATTACTGTCGAGCAATTGATAGAAAAGCGCAAAGTTATGATGATATCCAAGGCAATGATTATGAAATAAGCATCACGTCTGTGTCAAGTAGACCGACTCCTACCTGCATCTACTACTATTACTCCACACATCGACCGACTCCTGCCTGCATCTAGAGTATTAAGTTCATGAAGAACAGAGTAACGCTTTAAGTAAGATGACATGATGTAGAGGAATAAACTCAAGCAATATGATGTAAACCCCATCTTTTTATCCTCGATGGCAACAATACAATACATGCCTCGCTGCCCTACTGTCACTGGGAGAGGACACCGCAAGATTGAACCCAAAGCCAAGCACTTCTCCCATTGCAAGAAAAACCAATCTCGTTGGCCAAACCAAACCGATAGTTCGAAGAGAATTACAAGGATATCAAATCATGCATAAAAGAATTCAAAGAAGATTCAAATAATATTCATAGATAAGCTGATCATAAATCCACAATTCATCGGATCTCGACAAACACACCGCAAAATAAGATTACATCGGATAGATCTCCAAGAACATCAAGGAGAATGTTGTATTGAGAGTCAAAGAGAGAGAAGAAGCCATCTAGCTACTAGCTATGGACCCGTAGGTCTGAGGTAAACTACTCACACTTCATCGGAAGGGCAATAGAGTTGATGTAGAAGCCCTCCGTGATCGAATCCCTCTCCGGCAGGATGTCGGAAAAGGCCCCAAGATGGGATCTCACGGGAACAGAAGGTTGCGGCGGTGGAAAGTATTTTTGTGGATGCTTATGGTGGTTTGGGAATATATGTGAATATATAGGAGGAAGATCTAGGTCAGGGGGTCACCGAGGGGCCCACAAGGAAGGGGGCACGCCCTACCCCCCTGGGCACGCCCTCCCCCCTTGTGGCCGCCTCGTGGCTCTTCTGACTTGCACTCCAAGTCTCCTGGGTGTCTTCTAGTCCTAGCAAAATCAGCGTGAAGGTTTTATTCCGTTTGGACTCCGTTTGGTATTCCTTTTCTGCGAAGCTCAAAAACAAGGAAAAAACAGAAACTGGCACTGGGCTCTAGGTTAATAAGTTAGTCCCAAAAATAATATAAAATAGCATATTAATGCATATAAAACATCCAAAACAGATAATATAATAGCATGGAACAATCAAAAAATTATAGATACGTTGGAGACGTATCAAGCATCCCCAAGCTTAATTCCTGCTCGTCCTCGAGTAGGTAAATGATAAAAACAGAATTTTTGATGTGGAATGCTACCTAACATATTTATCCATGTAATTCTCCTTATTGTGGCATGAATGTTCAGATCCATAAGAATCAAAACAAAAGTTTAATATTGACATAAAAACAATAATACTTCAAGCATACTAACAAGGCAATTATGTCTTCTCAAAATAACATGGCCAAAGAAAGTTTATCCCTTCAAAATCATATAGTCTGGCTATGCTCCATCTTCATCACACAAAGCATTCAAATCATGCACAACCCCGATGACAAGCCAAGCAATTGTTTCATACTTTCGGTGTTCTCAAACCTTTTCAACTTTCACGCAATACATGAGCGTGAGCCATGGACATAGCACTATAGGTGCAATAGAATATGGTGGTTGTGGAGAAGACAAAAAGAGGGAGATAGTCTCACATCAACTAGGTGTATTAATGGGCTATAGAGAAGCCCATCAATAGATATCAATGTGAGTGAGTAGGGACTGCCATGCAACGGATGCACTAGAGCTATAAGTTTATGAAAGATCAAAAGAAAACTAAGTGGGTGTGCATCCAACTTGCTTGCTCATGAAGACCTAGGGCAATTTGAGGAAGCCCATCATTGGAATATACAAGCCAAGTTCTATAATGAAAAATTCCCACTAGCATATGAAAGTGACAACATAGGAGACTCTCTATCATGAAGATCATGGTGCTACTTTGAAGCACGAGTGTGGAAAAAAAAGGATAGTAACATTGCCCCTTCTCTCTTTTTCTCTCATTTTTTTGTTTGGCTTCTTTGGCCTCCCTTTTATTTTTTTCCTCACATGTGACAATGCTCTAATAATGAAGATCATCACACTCTTATTTACTTACAACTCAAATATTACAACTCGATACTTAGAACAAAAATATGAATCTGTATGAATGCCTCCGGTGGTGTACCGGGATGTGCAATGACTCAAGAGTGACACGTATGAAAGAATTATGAAAGGTGGCTTTGCCACAAATACGATGTCAACTACATGATCATGCAAAGCAATATGACAATGATGGAACGTGTCATAATAAAATGGAACGGTGGAAAGTTGCATGAAAATATATCTTGGAATGGCTATGGAAATGCCATAATAGGTAGGTATGGTGGCTGTTTTGAGGAAGGTATATGGTGGGTTTATGGTACCGGTGAAAGTTGCGCGGCACTAGAGAGGCAAGCAAAGGTGGAAGGGTGAGAGTGCGTATAATCCATGGACTCAACATTAGTCATAAAGAACTCACATACTTATTGCAAAAATCTATTAGTCATCGAAACAAATTACTACGCGCATGCTCCTAGGGGGATAGATTGGTAGGAAAAGACCATCGCTCGTCCCCGACCACCACTCATAAGGAAGACAATCAAAAAATACCTCATGCTCCAACTTCGTTACATAACGGTTCACCATACGTGCATGCTACGGGAATCACAAACCTCAACACAAGTATTTCTCCAATTCACAATTACTCACTAGCATGACTCTAATATCACCATCTCTATATCTCAAAACAATCATAAGGAATCAAACTTCTCATAGTATTCAATGCACTTCATATGGAAGTTTTTATTATATCCCTCTTGGATGCCTATCATATTAGGACTAAATTCATAACCAAAGCAAATTACCATGCTGTTTAGAGACTCTCAAAATAATATAAGTTAAGCATGAGAGTTCAATAATTTCTACAAAATAAGGCCACCGCCGTGCTCTAAAAAGATATAAGTGAAGCACTAGAGCAAAATTGCCTAGCTCAAAAGATATAAGTGAAGCACATAGAGTATTCTAATAAATCGCGATGCATGCGTGTCCCTCTCAAAAGGTGTTTACAGCAAGGATGATTGTGGCAACCTAAAAAGCAAAGACTCAAATCATACAAGACGCTCCAAGCAAAACACATATCATGTGGTGAATAAAAATATAGCTTCAAGTAAAGTTACCGAAAGACGAAGACGAAAGAGGGGATGCCTTCCGGGGCATCCCCAAGATTAGGCTCTTGGTTGTCCTTGAATATTACCTTGGGGGTGCCTTGGGCATCCCCAAGCTTAGGCTCTTGCCACTCCTTATTCCATAGTCCATCAAATCCTTACCCAAAACTTGAAAACTTCACAACACAAAACTCAACAGAAAATCTCATAAGCTCAGTTAGTATAAGAAAATAAATCACCACTTTTGGTACTGTTGTGAACTCATTCTTTATTTATATTGGTGTAATATCTACTGTATTCCAACTTCTCCATGGATCATAGCCCCCATACTACCCATAGATTCATCAAAATAAGCAAACAACACATAGAAAACAGAATCTGTCAAAAACAGAACAGTCTGAGAAGATATGAATTGTTCTAATACTTATGCAAACCCAAATTTTTTGAACAATTAGGAAAGCAGGGGAAATTTGTATATAAATCTTGTGTAAAAAATTCAGGGTTTTTCCACGCTCCAGTCAATCGAAACAATTCTGTGACTGGACGCAAAAGTTTCTGTTTTTCAGCAAGATCAAATCAACTATCACCGTAAGCCATACCAAAGGTCTTACTTGGCACAAACACTAATTAAAACACAAAAACACATCGAACCAGAGGCTATATGAATTATTTATTGGAAAACAGAACCAAAAAGCAAAAAAAAAATTGGGTTGCCTCCAACAAGCGCTATTGTTTAACACCCTTAGCTAGGCATTAAAACACATAGATCTAGGTATTGTCATCTTTGATATGCAATTCATAAGTAGCTCTAATAATAGATTCATATGGAAACTTAATTTTCTTTCTAGGAAAGTGTTCCATGCCCTTCCTTAACGGAAATTGAAATCTAATGTTTCCTTCTTTCATATCAATAATTGCAACAATAAGAACATCATTAATCCATCCCATAGGTTTATTAATAGTGGAATCCGCAAGATGCAAATTTAAAGAACAATCATCAAATTCACGGAAACCTAGCACATCACATAGAGTTTTTGGAATCGTGGAAACGCTAGCACCCAAATCACACAAAGCATGGCACTCATAATCTTTAATCTTAATCTTAATAGTAGGTTCCCACTCATCATAAAGTTATCTAGGGATAGAAACTTCCAATTCAAGCTTTTCTTCAAAAGATTTCATCATGGCATCAACGATATGTTTAGTAAAAGCTTTGTTTTGATTACAAGCATGAGGAGAATTCAACATGGATTGCAACTAGGAAATACAATCTATCAAAGAACAATTATCAGAATTAAAGTCCTTGAAATCCAAAAGAGTGGGTTCATTGCTACTTAAAGTTTTGACCTCTCCAATCCCACTTTTATCAATTTTTGCATCTAGATCTATAAACTCCGAATCATTGGAACACCTTTTAACTAAAGTTGACTCATCTCCAGTCCCATCTTTATCAAGATTTATATTGGAAAACAAAGATTCAATAGGATTCACATCAATCACTTTAAGATCTTCATCACTATTTTCACAAAACTAGAAGAACACGATTTTACAAACCAATCTCGTTTAGCACGCATCTTAACGGTTCTTTCTTTGCACTCATCAATGGAGATTCTCATAGCCTTTAGAGATTCATTGATATCATGCTTGGGTGGAATAGATCTAATTTTCAAAGAATCAACATCAAGAGAAATTCTATCCACGTACCTAGCCAAATCATCCATCTTAAGCATTTTTTCTTCAACCAAAGCATTAAAATTCTTTTGCGAACTCATAAATTCTTTAACACTATTCTCAAAATCAGAGGGCATCTTATTTTAATTTCCATAAGAATTGTTGTAGGAATTACCATAATTATTAGAGGAATTATTAGGAAATGGCCTAGGATTAAAATTACCTCTATACGCGTTATTACCAAAATTGTTCCTACCAACAAAATTCACATCCATAGATTCATTATTATTCTAAATCAAAGTAGACAAAGGCATATCATTAGTATCAATAGGAGCACTCTTGCTAGAAAATAATTTCATAAGTTCATCCATCTTTCCACTCAAACATTAATATCTTCAATTGCATGCACTTTTTTACTAGTTGAAGATCTTTCGGTATGCCATTGAGAATAATTAACCATAATATTATCTAGGAGTTTAGTAGCTTCTCCTAGAGTAATTTCCATAAAAGTACCTCCCGCTGCCGAATCTAAAAGATTTCTAGAAGCAAAATTCAATACGGCATAAATTTTTTGTATGATCATCCATAAATTTAAACCATGAGTAGGGCAATTTCGTATCATCAATTTCATCCTCTCCCAAGATTGTGCAACATGTTCATGATCAAGTTGCTTAAAATTCATAATATCGTTCCTAAGGGAGATGATCTTAGCAGGACGAAAATACTTGGAAATAAAAGCATCTTTACACTGATTCCATGAATCAATACTATTTTTAGGCAAAGGTGAAAACCAAGTTTTAGCACGATCTCGAAGTGAAAATGGAAATAGCTTCAACTTAACTATATCATTATCCACATCTTTTTTCTTTTGCATATCACACAACTCAACGAAACTATTCAGATGGGATGCGGCATCTTCACTAGGAAGGCCGGTAAATTGATCTTTCATAACAAGATTCAGCAAAGCGACATTAATTTCATAAGATTCCGCACTAGTGGCGGGAGCAATCGGAGTACTAATAAAATCATTGTTATTAGTGTTGGAAAAGGCACACAATTTGGTAATCTCTTGAGTCATCGTGACAAAGCAAGCAATCTAACACACGAGCAAACAAAAAGGCAAACAAAAAAGGCGAATGGAAGAAGGGCGAATAAAAAGGCAAATCTTTTCAAAAATTGTTTTAGAAGTGGGGGAGAGGAAAATGAGAGGAAATGGCGAATAATGTAATGCAAGAGATGAGAGTTTATGATGGGTACTTGGTATGTCTTGACTTGGCATAGATCTCCCCGGCAACGGCGCCAAAAATTCTTCTTGCTACTTCTTGAGCTTGCGTTGGTTTTTCCCTTGAAGAGGAAAGTGTGATGCAGCAAAGTAGAGATATGTATTTCCCTCAGTTAGAGAACCACGGTATCAATCCAGTAGGAGACAATGCACAAATCACCAATACCTGCACAAACAATCAAACAATTGCACCCAACACGATAAAGGGGTTGTCAATACCTTCACGGTCACTTGCAAAAGTGAGATCTGATAGAGATAGATAAAAGTAAACTAAAGATAAAGTAAATATTTTTAGGGTTTTTGGTTTATAGATCTGAAAATAAAAGATTGCAAAATAGTAGATCGGAAAGTAATATGAAGGAAAATAGACCCGGGGGCCATAGGTTTCACTAGAGGCTTCTCTCAAGATAGCAAATAATACGGTGGGTGAACAAATTACTGTCGAGCAATTGATAGAAAAGCGAAAAGTTATGACGATATCCAAGGCAATGATTATGAAATATAGGCATCATGTCCGTGTCAAGTAGACCGACTCCTGCCTGCATCAACTACTATTACTCCACACATCGACCGACTCCTGCCTGCATCTAGAGTATTAAGTTCATGAAGAACAGAGTAACGCTTTAAGTAAGATGACATGATGTAGAGGAATAAACTCAAACAATATGATGTAAACCCCATCTTTTTATCCTCGATGGCAATAATACAATACGTGCCTCACTGCCCCTACTGTCACTGGGAGAGGACACCGCAAGATTGAACCCAAAGCCAAGCACTTCTCCCATTGCAAGAAAAACTAACCTAGTTGGCCAAACCAAACCGATAGTTCGAAGAGAATTACAAGGATATCAAATCATGCGAAAAGAATTCAGAGAAGATTCAAATAATATTCATAGATAAGTTGATCATAAATCCACAATTCAACGGATCTCGACAAACACACCGCAAAAGAAGATTACATCGGATAGATCTCCAAGAACATCAAGGAGAATGTTGTATTGAGAATCAAAGAGAGAGAAGAAGCCATCTAGCTACTAGCTATGGACCCGTAGGTTTGAGGTAAACTACTGATGCTTCATCGGAAGGGCAATAGAGTTGATGCAGAAGCCCTCCGTGATCGAATCCCCCTCCGGCAGGATGCTGGAAAAGGCCCCAAGATGGGATCTCACGGGAACAAAAGGTTGCGGCGGTGGAAAAGTGTTTTCGTGGATGCTTCTAGTGGTTTGGGAATATGTGTGAATATATAGGAGGAAGATCTAGGTCATGGGGTCACCGAGGGCCCACAAGGTAGGGGGCGCACCCTCCCCCTTGTGGCTGCCTCGTGGCTGTTCTGACTTGCACTCCAAGTCTCCTGGGTGTCTTCTGGTCCAAGAAAAATAATCGTGAAGGTTTTATTCCGTTTTATTCCGTTTGGTATTCCTTTTCTGCGAAGCTCAAAAACAAGGAAAAAACAGAAACCGACACTTAGCTCTAGGTTAATTAATTAGTCCCAAAAATAATATAAAATAGCATATTAATGCATATAAAACATCCAAAACAGATAATATAATAGCATGGAACATTCAAAAATTATAGATACGTTGGAGACGTATCACCTACCACTTGTTTGTCAAGCCTCTGAAATTGCCATGATAAACCTCTAACATTTTCACCCTCCCAGCAAACCATTGTTTGGCTATGTTACCGCTTTGCTCAACCCATCTTATAGTGTTGCTTGTTGCAGGTGCAGTTCCAGGTTGTTCCATGTTGGGACATGGATTTCATGGGATATCACAATATCTCTTATTTAATTAATGTATCTATATACTTGGTAAAGGGTGGAAGGCTCGGCCTTTTGCTTGGTGTTTTGTTCCACTCTTACCGCCTTAGTTTCTGCCATACCGGTGTTACATTCCTTGATTTTCGTTCCTAACACGATCGGGGTTTATGGGCCCCCCTTGAGAGTTTGCTTTGAAAAAAACTCTTCCAGGAAGGCCCTAATTTGGTTTTACCATTTGCCTAATAACAACTAAAACTTGCATAGGGACTTTTCGGACCCCGAGGATAATTAATCTCAACCCGGGTTAGTGCTCCTCATGGGTGTTGGTCCAAACCGGGCAACCTGTGGGGCAACCATGGGGAAACTCGAGGATTGGTTTTACTCGTAGCTTGACCCATCCGATCATGGCCTGAGATGAGATACGCGCGGCTCCTATCGGGTGTCGGCACATCGGGAGGTCTTGCTGGTTTTGTTTTACCATTGTCCAAATGTCTTGTGCACCGGGATTCCGAGTTTGATCGGGTTGTCCAAAGATGGAGGTTTTTCCTTCGCGGATCATGAGTGTTTATGATGGACTAAGTTGGGACACCCCTGCAGGGTTTAATCTTTTCGAGAGCCATGCCCGCGATTATGTGGCAGATTGGAAATTTATAATATCCGGTTGTAGACAACTTGACACCAGATCTGAAATAAAATACACCAACCGCGTGCTTAACCGTGACCGTCTCTTTTCGAGGGAGTTCGGGAAGAGAACACGGTGGGGTTATGTTTGACTCATAAGTAGTTCATGATCACTTATTGATCATTACTAGTTTGCTACCGTTATGAGTAGCAACTCTTCCGACTCCTGTACTCGTAAGTTAGCCACCATATAATGCTTAGTGCTGCTGCAACCTCACCACATGTCCATTCCATACCCATTAAGCTTTGCTAGTCTTGATACCCATGGTAATGGGATTGCTGAGTCCTCGTGGCTCACAGATTACTACAACAACAGTTGCAGGTATAGGTAATGTGATGATTTGACGCGAGATCGATGTTTGCTTGTTTTGGAGTTCTTCTTCTGCTTCTTCTTCTTCGATTAGGGGATAGGTTCCTGGTCGGCAGCCTGGGCTAGCAGGTTGGATGTCATTCGTGTTTTTCATTTGATTTCATTCGTAGTCGGATGCTGCTCTTCTGTATGATGTTTGATGTATTCATGTGGCGTTTGTATGCCTTTGTATGTATCCCCATTTGTGTTGTATATGGTACGATGTAATGATATCCACCTTGCAAAAGCGTCTTCAATTAGCGGCTCTATCCTTGGTGGGACCTTCGAGTTCCTCTCGGATAGGATCACATATTGGGCGTGACAGGAGGAGTACGACAGATGAACTCATTTTCCTGGCACTTTTAGTTGCGATGCAAGATCAAACGGTGGCAGTTTCGGGATTGTTATCTGGCGAACGAGCCCAGTTTTTCTTTTCTTCCTATAAAAAAGTATGCTACATGGTGTCGGCTCAGTCAACAAACGATTGTGCCAACCTTAACTATTCGATTGACATTCAATGTCTATCGTGTTTCTTCAGTCTCTTCTTCCTCCAGCTGCCAAAGCCAAACCAGCGCCGGCGGGACTGCCTACGCCCGCCTCCCACGGCTGGTTTTACTGCCGCGCACGCATTGCAGCCACATCGCACCCTAAAACTCTCCGCATCTTCCCTGGCTACTGTTCGTTCCCATCCGAGGCCTCACCATCGTCCTTCACCTTGGTTCGCTCGCCGCGGCGGCGCCCTTCGATGTTTTCAACATGGTCAACAACCAAGAGGAATAAGGAGATGACTGTACATGGTGAGGATGACAGTAGGGACCCACCAGGATCATGGCAGTAAGCAAGCAAGTGCCTCCTTTATTATAAGAAAAAAATGGTTCGTCTTGATGGTTTCCTGACATCTGGGTCGCACGCCAGTGTCAACGTAGTCAATAAGCAAGATAACTACACAAGGAGCGGCTGACATCCGGGACCCAGCAGCTCACGCAGTATTTTTTTTTGTTTTCGGGACGGAGCAGGGTATCAACTCGGTTGTGCGGGAGCTGTGGCCCGTCTAGCCCAGGCTTTTATTTCATATGTTTACCACATGGCCAGCCTAGTTTTTTTTTTCTTTCTGAAAATGGCTAGCCCAACTATTTTGTTTTTTGCAGAATAACCAACGGAGGCCTACATGCTTTTCTACACCCTGCTGGGCCGGAAATCTTTCAAGATGAGGAGGGATGCATTCGGCATGCCCAGAAAATGGGCTATAAGTTTTAAGAAATGGGCTGTAAAATGAAAAAATACAACAAACAGGCAATTAGTTCCAAATTACTTTTTTCTTTCGGATTTGATATTTTAAATTTCATTATTTTTGTGGGTGTAAAATTTCATTGGATTTTAAATTAAGGTACATTTAAGTTTTAAATTAATTTGAATCTGGCTAGAAATTTCAGGCTGTATGCTATTTGGGATAGATTTGGAGGCTGACCTATGGGTCTACTAGGTTGACTTGTATGAAAGGCTTTTATGCCTCTCCCTCATATAGGGAGAGGCATAAAATTCATACAAGTCAACCTAGCAGTGACCGTTGGATGTTAATCCAACGGCCGTGCTGCTTCTTCAATATCTGATATTCTTGCTCCAGCCACCCAAACCAGCGTCGGTGGGACCGCCTGCTCCCATCTCCTATGGCTGGCTATGTTGCGGCCCAGGCCGCACCATCCCACCCTACTCCATCGCTGGCCAGGCCATTCCTCTACTCACCCACACCTCCTGTTATTTTCCGGCGACAACAGCCGAACCAGTAAACCCTCGTACTCTCCACCGTGTTGGCAACCACTAACAATTCTTCCCTGGCTCCAAGTCGCTCCCTTCCTAGGCCTCACCATCGTCCACCGCCGTGGTGCTATCGGCGCGGCGTGGTCAACGTGGTCAACGAATGACATCCATCGGAAGAGGACTGTACATGGAGAGGCTGACAACTGGGTCCACGGCCGCACGCAAGGAAGTGCCTCTTTATTTTGTTCAAAATAATGATTCCTCCACCTGATAGTGAGGACCCACCGGAAGGGCCTCTATATTTCATGAAAAAATGTTCCTCCCGCTGACAGCTCGGACCCACCAGCTATATCTTCGCACGCAAGGAACTGCCTCCTCATTACGCAAAAAAATGAATACTCCCCCTACTAGCTGGGACCCACCATATTTGGAGGCTGACTTGTGGGCCTACTAAGTTGACGGGGACGCATGATTTGTCAACTTAGTCAATATAAACGATTCTAGCTGCAGTGACCGTACGATGTCCATCCAATAGCCGTCGTGCTTCTTCAGCCTCTGGTCTTCTTGCTCCAGCCGCCCAAACCATCCCCGGCCGTGCCACCTGCTCCTGCGTCCCATCACGGGCTGTGCTGCCATGTAGGCCTCACCGCCCCACCCTACTCCCATAGTTGGCCTGGCCATCCCTGTACTCACCAGACCTCCTGTTATTTTCTAGCGATGGCAGCCTCACGCTACAACCGAACCAGTAAACCCTCGTACTCCCCTCCGCATGGGAAACAATTGTCGAGTCTTCCCCGGCTCCGGGTCATTCCCTTCCTAGGCCTCGCCGTCGTCCATCGCCTTGGTGCTCTCGGCCTGGTGTGGTCAACATGGTCAAGGAAGGACTTCCATCGAAAGAGACTGTACATGGAGAGGCTGACAGCTGGGTCCACAGCCGCAACAAGGAAGTTCCTCCTTATTAAATGATAAATAATTATTCCTCCACCTGACAGCAGGGACCCACCGAAAGGGCCACCGTAGTTTGCGAAAAAAATGTTTCCCTCCTTACAGCTGGGACCCACCAACTACATCTTCGCACACAAAGAAGTGCGTCCATATTACGGGCAAAAAAATGATTCTTCCCCCTGACAGCTAGGACCGACCATCTATATCTTCGCATGCAAGGAAGTGCCCCCTTATCCTCCCTGATAGCTGGGACCCACCCGGTCGAACTGTACGTAGGGTTGTCTGTCTGGTCGCGAATGTGTATGTACATACTGGTCGATCGGTCTCTCTACAGCGATGAACCGTGGCTGAGTAAGGAGCGACACGTGTCGTAGTAGAGGTGAGGACGTAGCATGTCACGTAGTCCCGTCTATATCTTCTACACGTACGTATAACCTCGCTACAAGAAAGTAAATACGGATATGTACGTACATACGAGCGGGGTCTCTAACGCGTACAACGCCGTCGTCCTGTTCATCGGCAACCAACCGGTTGGGTCGGAATGGAGGAAACAACATCGTGTTTATCGGGAGGCGACCGACTGGGTCGAAATACGTCCTGTTCATCGGGAGCCAACCAGCTTGAACGGAACAGCCAAAACGAGGTCCGGCGTACTGCAGAACAGAGGAAACGTCCTTCTATTCGACTGCGTATGGTCGAAACGGGGTCCTGTTCATTGGGAAGGGTCTGCCGTACCGCAAAACGGAGGAAACAGACTTCTGTTTGAGTGCCTATGGTCAAAATGGGGTCCTGTTGATCGGGAGGGGTGTTGCGTACCGCAAAACGGAGGAAACGGACTTCTGTTCAAGCGTCTACCATCGGAACGGTGTCCTGTTCATCCACCGTGTACTACCTCGCTCCAGCCTCCACGGGCTACTGTTCATCCATCATCGACTTCCTCCAGCCTCCACCTGCTAATGTTCATCCACCGCGTCTTCCTCCTGCCTCCACCAGCTACTGTTCATCCATGGGGTTACTGTTCATCTAGCCTCCACCTGCAACTGTTCAACTAGCCCTCCACGGGGTCCTGTTCATCCACCCCCAACCGGCTTGGGTGTGGTGGCCTCCTCGGGGTCATGTTCATCCAGCGGCAACGGCCTACTACCACGGGTCCTGTTCATCCAACCCCCACCGTGAACTGTTCATCCAACCCCAACCAACCGGCTAGACTCACCACGCCTCGACTCGTTCAACCAACCCCCAATGGTCACTATTCATCAAGAGGAAGGTTCGATTGGCTTCAGTAAGCAGGAGCAGCGATCGATCGCTCGGGTTCAGTTAGCAGCAGTAGTGAAGGAATCGCTCGGGTTCAGTCAGCAGCGAAGGAATCCCTCCGGTTCAGTCAACAGCCAGGGATCGATCGCTCAAGTTGAGTAACATCGCTATTGCAATTGCTTGGGTTCAGTAAATGAAGGCCTCGCCCGGGTTCAGTTAGAGCCCAACATCTCGCACACACGCGCGTACAAATACGAGAGAAACGCGCAAAACCTCCATGCATCGCTCGGCCCCGACCACCCACCATATCTGGGAACTCCCCGAAATTTTCCTCGCCCTCGTTTCTACCACAAATATTTACGTCATGGACGGCCCAAAGAATGTCATGCAGGTGCATCCCCGGCCTGCCCAGGATGAAAAGCCCATTTTCTGTCATGATTTTTTGTCATAGAAGTAGGAGCCCACCACATCTATGATGATACATGTTTTTGTCACAATTATTGTCATAGAAGTGTCATAACCATGACAGAAAAAATTTCGTTCGGGCCAAAATGTCACGGATGTGTCTTTTTTTGTAGTGGGAGGGGTCTCGCGTACCACAAAACTGAGGAAACGGACTTCTGTTCCAGCGGCTACGGTCGAAACAGGGTCTTGTTCATCGGGAGGGGTGTGGTGTACCGCAAAACGGGACTCCACGGGGCTACTGTTCATCCACCGTCTACTGCCTCGCTCCAGCCTCCACAGGTTAGTGTTCATCCACCGTCGACTTCCTCCAGCCTCCACCTGCTACTGTTCATCCACCGTCTCCTTCCTCCAGCCTCCACCAGCTACTGTTCATCCACCACGAGCTCGATGCGGCAGTCGATGGAGTCGGGGAGGCACCGGAGTGGCAGCATTCGGAGAAGAATGACGATGGCCGTGGCGGAGGGGATCGACTCGATCCCGGCGCGGTGGTGATCCCCGGCTCGAGCTGCTCCTCGATGTCGATGTAGACAACGACGATGCTTCTCCTGGTCATCCTCACGAGGTGCGGGGAGGCCGGTGGCCATGGCAACCACGGTGGTGCGGCGATGGGAGCGTACGGGAGAGGAGGAGAGAGCTCGGGAGAGCGAGAGAGAGGGGAAAGGGAGTGGATGAGGACAACAGGGAGGCTGAGGAGGTCGGCCTTATACCCTCGCCCAGCCTGTAGCGCCGCGGTGTCAGCCGCTGGCCGGCGAGCGCGCGCTCGGCCACGGGGACAGCGACTTGGCGAGGGAGAGAGAGAGGGCGATGGCTCTGTTGGGCTAGGCCTGCACACTATGCACTAAGGCCCAGCCAACAGTGGCCCTTTTCTTTTTCTTTATTTCTTTTTTTATTTCTGTTTTGCAAATTATGTAGCCACCATTTGAGTTCTATAAAAATATGTGACTTAGCTCAATAATTATAGAGTAATATTTACCACCGCCAGAAAATGGATTGGAGCCAAAATGATTTCATTTGAATTTTGGATTAAATGAAATGGATTTAATCATTGCTGTTTTGCTACTGTTTCATGATGATAGAGTCATTTGAATAATCCAATTAATGTTGATCTTATTTTTATAATTGCTTTGGGAATATTTGCAACATTATGAAAATTTTAGTTCCTGTATTTTAGCAAATTTTATTTTCACTTTAAGTTTGAATTGCAATTTGAATTGGAATTTGAAATGAGCTATGATCAAAATGATGATCAAGCACTATTAATCATGGTGACTAGGCATTAGCAGAGGGTGATCACTGTAGTGTGATGCTTGGGATGTTACAGAATCAATAAATTTGGGTTGAATACTCTACCCTCGAAAACTGTTGCGATCCCGTATACTTTTGGGTTGTCACTCGGTTACACATGCTGATGACCAACACGTCTATTACTAGGTTATGTATGCCTATCCCTGTATGTTTGTGCCACCTTGTTTATGACTAGTCATGTCGACCCGGATTCTCTGTCTTATGGATGCTACCAACAAAATCATATACGTGAGCCAAAAGACGCAAACGGTCATGGCCAAGGTAAAGGCGGCAGCCTTGGTGTCGTGGTTCGACACAATCACCTATGGGGCCATCGGCCCCTTTGTGGTTCGGCAAGGGGGAAGGGCATGTTGCACAAAGAGCAGAGGTCGTAGAACAACATGGCAATGGTGACGCGGGTGGTTTTTACCCAGGTTCGGGCCGCCGCGAGGCGTAAAACCCTACTCCTACTTTGGTGGATTGAGTGGTAGATCGTGGCGAACGCGCAGTGCTCAAGCCCGCCAAGGTCACCTCGGGGAGAGCAGCTACGCGCATATGAGTGTACAAGGGTCTGAATCCTTTCTAAGGTTGCCTCGGCCCTCCTTTTATAGTAAAGGGGTTACCACAGTGGGAAAACGGTCATTATCCAGTGATTAGATACCCATAGTGCTATCATACCTGACTCTGCAGACAGGACAAGGTGCATTAAATGCACCACTTGGTGTCACGTCATGGATGTAGCCTGGCAAGCCTTGCCATGCCATCCAACCACCTTCTCGCTTGCCTGCGTGACATGCCTCTGGATGGGTGTCATTTAGGGGTGATCTTCGTTAGAAATGGCTGCCATGTGCTGAATGATTGCCACTTACTCACTTGGGGGCTCGACACCGCACTAATAGGCGACTTGCATCGCTGTGAGGTGGAGCGGTGGAGCCCTGGCGGGATAGCAGGCCGCCAGTGTCCCGGCAACCCTTCCCGGGGAGGTCTTGGGACTTGCTCTTGGGGTGGCCTCGACCTGACCAGGCTCGCCTGCCCAGCAAGGGAGATTTTGCCCTTGGTGATATCTTGCTGTCTTGGCTTGTCTTGGTCTTCTTGGTCCGCCCATTGACTCCTCAAAGAGCTCATTTCTCTCTAGCTTGGTCTTGGTGAAGCTTGCTTCATTGCTGCCGTGCCTGTGTATGGTCCGGGCAACATATGCGAAGGTTTGTTGCACCGACACATGGGTTACCATGCGTGAGGCTGCAAAGTGATATGATGTGTTATATGCTAGATTGGTGTGACTTAGGATCGGGGTCCTGACACTTTGTTATTGACATGTCATAAGAAGTGAAACCTGCTAAAATAACCATCATAGAGCAAACCAAACGGTGTATTCTGTAACAAATGTGACATGGCTTGCAGCAAAAGTAAGAAAACATGACAGTTAATCAATGAGATTTACTTTATGTGACATGACTGAATCCTTACCTGGAAATCACCATGTTTAAGTTCTGAATTTAAGGTTGTTCGTCCAAATCTGAGTGGCATGCAGGGCCCCTCCTTACTCCCACAAGCAGGATAGTCCAAAGGTCGGTACAACTCGTATGGACCGAACATCCACGGGACTGGAAATCCTGGTGGGTGCGATAAACCCTGCAATACATACATATATAGGAGTGTAACCACAACTGATATATACTCCCTCTATCCACAAAAATTAGATGCTCTGGATATTCCAAAATATACGTACTGAATTGTGTGTACAAACACGCCAAAATGTGTCTAACTCAATATATATATATAATTCACAAAAAATGTAAACGTCTTATGTCTATGAACAGAGGGAGTACTGTACTGCGATGAAAAAACATAGATATCAACTATAAAAAATGATATTATAGGTTCACCATTTCCAAAACATTAACATAGAGTGTTCTCAGGATTCACCACAAAACAAAAGCAGCAGTACTAACCCATACAAGGTTAACACATACAAATCATGTACTGAACAATATTACTTACAAAAGACAAGCAAAGTTACACTAATTAAACTCTGCAGACTATTTCTTGCCACCGGCCTACGGGATGTGCCCCACAAAACTGAACAGGCCATGGACATTGTGAGAGATGTTTATTGGCACCTTCGCCATCTTGTCAACCTTGGAGAACCTAACAGTGTGGTCTTTCCATTCATAAATATGACGATGAAGATAGGCCGCATCAGATTTGTTGGGAAGCATTACAAGAACCACACCCTTCATAATCGCAGGCACTGCTACAAAATTGTTGTGGTGAAGTACACCCTTGAGAACACACTTGACAACAATGCTACATGAAAACACTTGTTCACGAGATGCAACTACATGGACAGAACATCTGGATAGTTTAGTAGTGCATATCCTCAGGTCTTCCAGTTCACAAGGCATGACTTTGAGGACTTCATCTCCACAGCGGACCTGGTTCTAATTCAAACAGAAACCAATACTTTATTACTGCCTCCGTTCATAAATACAAGATGATTTGTGATATTTTAATCCATATAAACAAAGACACTAAAACATATCTACATCAGATACACAAAAAAGTTAGAACATCTTATATTTGTTAATACAGGGATTACTTACAATATCCATAGCACAAGTTACTTAGGCTGCTATATTCTCTTACAATGCATGAGAGCTAAAATCTTGCATTTCCTAAAGCTAGCATTGATGTTCGTAAAGTAGTTGAAAGTAATCTATAAGAAATCAGTGTTATGTGCAAAAATCATATGCATGTCAACCTCTCGCATGTTTTGGTCAAAAGAGCCATTTAGAACCGTCATTTCACACATAAAATCACATGCATGATTGCCCAGAAAGTTATACTACTAGTACTATGTGTACATTGCACAAACCTCGCATATTTTCAAGCACTTTACAAGTTAAATCAAAAAACACGATCACGATCACCAAAAAGATCATCAACAAGAGATATTACCTTGACCGGCTTAACGAGGGATCCTGGAGAAGTGGCCTTCGCCATGGAGATGGCCTTGAGCTTGTCTGTGGTCGTCTCAGTGGGGTGCACTTCTTTGATATCTGATCCATGCCAGTTTTGGCTAGAGCCATAGACATTACTTTGGCCGGTGCTCCAAGGTCCATCAAGAAACTGTCAAATAAAAGTAAAAGGAAAGAAAACCATAATAAAAACCCAAAAGAAGAACAGAGAGGGAGTTAGGATTGGTCGTAGGGTTGCAAAAGATGACATGAGCGAAAGTATAGCAACACCATTGATGCACTCACCTTTCCTTCTTTGGGAGAGAAGAACAATGGCAGAAGTGAGTTGGGGTTTTCTTGAAGAAATGAGGAACAAGATGACAAAGAAGCGAGTTGGGGTTTTCTTCAAGAGAGGAAGATGAGGGAGAAGAGTGAAATGATGGTTGATTCATCTGTACAACTTACTTCTAGAAAGGTGGGGTTTTGTGATTTGAGGGCTCATTGGGCATTACTGCGGCGCTACAACTGGGGTAAGTCTACCGAGCAATTGTGCACTCTAGGACGGAGTAATTTGGTGCATGGCAAGTGAACCCTGATGTTGGTTATTCCTCATGTCGGCGGAAGTGAGTAGCAAGGTTCCCGATAACCGTGGAGGAGGGTCCATGCGGTAGAGCGTCTCCACTATTTATGAATTTTTTTTATTACATCAAGTGTTTCCCTTTTACGATGGAGGAGTGCGAAACACGATAGCCACTTGAACTTACACTACTAGTACTCCTACTATACTAGGCATGTGCAGTGTTTCATACGGCAGTCTTATATTGTTGCTAGTGTAGTAAGATATGACGATAAAAAATGATGTTATAGTAAACTGATTATACCCACCCAAAGAAAAGTAACTAGTTATAAATAAATCTCTGGTGAGGGATATTGTTGCGAGTGTTTCAACATATTTTTGGTTTACATCACGGCTAGTATTTGCGATACGGTCCTGGGTGGGTTCCCTGTGTGTACGTGCCTCCCATCCCGTGCTACCTCGACGGGCATACAGGCGACCTTTGGTGTACTTATTCTTTTTAGCAGACAAGGCAACCGAAGAATTAGAACCAAGGGATGGAGGCGGCAATCGCTCCGGAAGGGTGTCTTCATTGGATTGACATCCAGTTGACATGTTGTGTGAATGCCAACTATGAACAATAGTATAACATGCCCCTATTTTACTGTCCGATCGAGAATGAACGGTGAGATCGATGTCAACAGTACTTGGGCTATAGTGCATGGAGAGTACACTGATATAGCTTGACCAAACAGGAACCATATGAAGCATGCCTCTATAGTGCTTTGTGCTACAGTGACTGATCTAGACCATCTATGTTTGATCCAACGGTCATGTTACGCCGTGACATGTCCATGCAAAGGATGCCTAAACAGCATCGAAGTCCCTCTGCTTCTGAAGGCGCACAATGATGGTGATGCAGGGTGCCATCACCCGCAGAGCCTGCTACCGTCTCGTCAAAGACGGTGTCCAGTGGCACAAATGAATTCTGGTGATGAAGCCTGGAGAGGATTCGCCCGGCAATGATGATGGCCGCCCACAACCCCTCCTTGTCCAGCACTGCCCCCACCACCGTGCGGAGACAATTCAACTCCTTGGAGATAAGATAGAGGCGAGGGTGTCCCGATCTTTCGATGAGATGATAACTATCGATTTGGTGGAGTTGACTTTGACGACCTGACTACAAACATGCACGACGTTGCGCCTTAGCAATCGCTAAACCAATCTCCTGAGGTTATTGACAATGCTGGAAGCACGATCAGCCTGACCACGATGGTCTAGTCCTGCATGCAATCGAAGAACAAGCAAGAATATAATAATGCAATCTGAATATTGTGAATATATATGAAGTATTGATAAAAGCGGGGATCCGAAAGCAGTCTTGGTCTGGCCGTTAGACACAAACGAAGTACACGAAGTTGCAATGGCTAACTTTTAACTAAACAAATCCCAAGGAAAAAGATACTAGATGGATCGACTTATATAGGAGCAAGGGGTGGCAGCCAAGGAGGTGGGAGGATGTCCCAATGCATCCTAAAACTAAACCTAGGTCGTACAAGGCTCATGGACCCAAGTGCAGGTGATGCAACACCTTTGGACTTGTAGTTTGACTTGGATTCTGCTACAACGTCAGATTGTTTCGTTAATATCTCAATGCTCCGACGAATTTGAAGGTGAATCCAATTGGGTTGGAAAGTGTATGAAATCTTCTTTCCAACAAAAAAAGAATTACCCAATTCAAAGTCAGGATGAAAGAGATATTGGCATTTTGAGTCAGGTATGTCTGTGTAGTCCGAATCTGAGTCCAGAACATGAGAGACTTGGACTCTATCTTCTCTTGTGCTAAAAGTGACGTGAGAGAACTTTTTGAACAGCACCTAAACGTCTCCTTTTCCCTTACCTACGTGGATTGAAGAAGTTTCCGGTAGTTCTGCAATTAGGCATGAAACAAAAAGAGGTGAAGTATTTTTGTTCCGTATAGCGTCAATAAATTATTGCATAACTTTTATCAGAAATCAGGTCAAATAAATATGCGTATGCAATATTTGTGATCATATCCATGGCAGAAAAGTCGGTGAGTATTTTTGTCCTAGACAACATAAATAAATTATTGCATAGTTTGTATTAGAAATCACCTCACAAATATGCATGTATGTAATATTTTTTGTCGTGTCCAAGGTAGTCATGTCATCATCATCCTCCCCTTCTTGAAAACAAAGCCGTCCTCGACATTGCTTAATCTGAAGCATTGCTAACAAAAGAGACAAGGTGTACATGTTGTATATGTATATGTCATCCATTTTTATTTCCCTCAACTTTTGTGTTGTGGGAAACCACGGCCACCTATGGGGCCATGAGCCCCTTTTTGTTCGGCGGGGGAATGGGCACGTTGCACAAAGAGCAGAGAAGCACAACACAGCACGGTAGAGATCACACGAGCAGTTTTTACCCAGGTTCGGGCCGCCGTGAGGCGTAAAACCCTACTCCTGCTTTGGTGGATTGATGGTGGAGAACACAACGCTCTTGCCCATCAGGGTTGCCTCGGGGCGAGAGTGGCTACGCGCGTATGAATGTGCGAGGGTCTGAATCCTCTCCCCGGTTGCCATGGGCCTCCTATTATAGATAAAGGGGTCACCACAGTGGCAAATCAGTCTTTTACACACTGATTAGATAGCAAATAGTGCTATCATACCTAACTCTGCAGGCGGACAGAGCGCATTAAATGCGCCGCTCAATGTCACATCACAGTGCGCCCGGCAAGCCTTGCCGGGCTGTTTTGCCAGCTTCACGCCTGCTTGCTTGACACGTCTCAGGACGGGTGTCATTTGGAGGTATTTTCCGTAGGAAGTGGCTGCCATGTGGCAGGAAGCAGCCACTTAGTCACTTAGGGGCTTGACACCGCACTGATCGATGACTTGCGTCGTTGTGAGGTGGTGCGGTGGATTAGTTTACCTCCGCAAGTCCCTGCAGGCCTGTCGGGACGATTTGGAAGCTTGCTTCCCGGGTAGCCCCAACCTTGCCAGGCTCGCCTGTCCGGCAAGGGAGGTTTTTCCCTTAGTGATATCTTGCTTCTCTGGCTCGTCTTGGTCTTCTTGATCTGCACTTTGATTCTTCAAAGAACTGATCCCTTGTGCTTGGTCTGATCTTGGGTGCTGCAATCTTATCCTTAGGCCTATGCGCAGTCTGGGCAATGGACCCAGGGTTTGTTGCACCGACAGGAGCCCCCGGGCCTGGCCCAAACGCGCTGCCTGGCGTCATCGGGTAGAACCTAACCAGTGCACAGGCAGGAGCGTAGGGGTGGCTTCGCCCTTTGAGATTTTCTTTGCTTCTTCATTAACCTGAGCCCAGGTCAGTTTCCGGTTCTTCCGCACGTTGTGTAACGCCAATTGCAGTGGGGCCACCCTTGTAATGGCCCGTGAATGACTTTAACGCTTGGGTGAGTAACTGCCAATTCACTCTTCCCACCACTCCCTTATCCTTAGCCACGTATGCTGCATGCATTGAGTGGGGTAGGTAATGGAGGCGCGTGGCACGGGAGAGCATCAAGGCAGGGGCCCGGCCTTCTTGGATTGGCGGAGGAGGACGGCGGTTACCCGCCGGGGGATCGGCTCTCTGCCCTGACCCGCCAATAAAAGGAGGGGAGGGGGAGGAGTGGAGGCATTCATCCTCATATCCCTCCTCGTCCATCCTCTGCTTTCTGCTAGGTATGCTGAAAGGGAGAGCCCGGGGCCAGGCCCCGGGCCCTAGCTTGGGATTGGCAATGCCAAATGCTCAAGCTGATGCTTGGGGAGTGAGAGAAGGGTATGGTCACGCCTTCGCCGGGGCAGGATCCCTTTCTCACCATCACGCGAGCCTCAGGAGGGCGCTCGGGTGGCGCGGCGGTAGCACCGGAGGTGGCGACTCTGGTGTTCTCGTCGCCGGGCCACCCATCACTTCAATTTTAGTGAGGAGCAACGCAAACGACACCACGCTGAGGCCCATAATGGGCACGGGTGTGATAGTCGATCGTGGCCTTTTCCCCCTCTTCCCGCGGTGTTGGAGGGAGGTTGTAGAGGCGGTTTGCCATCGGTGAAGGCGGACCCTACATCCCAGTGCACTGCCCGTCTGGCGCATGGGAGAGCCCCTTGTCCTCATGCATGCTTCCTTAACGGGCGGTCTCCAGGCCGTCAGAGACGTCCATGCTCTCCGTGGAGTTACCCGGAGCGCATGGCGTCCGTGTCGGCTGGCGTGGTGGGAGCTTTGGGCGACAGCGGTATGGAAGGTGGCGGCAACCCACGATGCATCAAGAATGGGGACGACTGCTCCGACGAGTCGTTTTTGCCGGCAGCACCATCGTCTTCGTCTGGGCTTTCGGCAGCGCCACCATCCGCACCTGCCCTCCGGTTTCTTCCTCCTAGTCTGGGATCGGCGCCATCCTGATCCTGGGGAGGCGCCAAATCCCAGCCAGGCCTTCCCTTTGCCTTCTTCGTCTCTCCTTGTAGTTTCGAAGAAGGAGAGAAAAAAGTGAAGCATCGCAGTCATTTTATCTTTTTTTAATCTTAAATATGTAGACACTTGCCAAATTTTAGTTCAAATTATGTACTCTCTTTAATCCATATTTGTGTCCTGTAAGTTCTGTACTTGTTTGATCAGCATATTAATGAAAAATATAAACCTTGCTGGGGACTCGTGCATGTAACATGTCCATGCAGAGGTGGGATGCTCTATACTTTTAAGTAAACAAGTTTCCCCCGGTAGGCTATCCTGCCGGTACCCTCAGTTTTGTTGCCGCGGAGTTAGGTCTATTGGGCGCAAACCGTAAAGAGGGAGTAGCCCCCCACCAGTCCTTTTCCATCAAAGGCCACTGTGACCATCCTGACCGAAGCAACGTTTGAGTCAAAGGATTGGAGCACCTAAGTTTCAAAGGGCAGCGAGGTTTTCTTATGCACAAGTCTTTACCTACAGAACATGTATGGATAAGAGAAAGAACTTATCTGTTTGGCTTGCCGGGGATCACAATGTAGGCTTGTCTTCTCATCTCCTCTTGGGGACCAAGTCCACGGCAGGAGCCTGCAGTTTATGCAGATGAAAATGATGCCAGATGCGATCTTATCTACATGAACATGTGATGCTCATGATATGCTTATGCATGCATGCAACTTGTCGGGGGTCCCCTCCAGCGCTTCATTTATTTCTCTATTGCTCAAGGTCTGTGCCTGGCTTTGTACAAGGGGTTACATGCAACTGAGGCAAGGCATGTACAAAAGGGTGGCTGCCAGGAAGGGCCCGACAGCCGTGCCTTACGGGTAGAACTTGTGGAGATGCTCAATATTCCATGAGTTTTGCAATTGAATGCCATCTCTGGTCTCCAGACGGACTGTGCCAGGTCTGGTGACTCGTACTACCCGGTAAGGGCCTTCCCACTTCGGCGTCAACTTGTTTGTACCCTTGGCGGACTGAACGCGCCTAAGGACAAGGTCGCCTTCCTCAAAACACCGGGCATGAACCCTGTGGCTGTGATAGCGACACAGGGCTTGCTGGTAGCGTGCAGCATGCCTAGCAGCCCGGAGACGGTTCTCCTTGAGAAGCACAGCATCGTCACGCCAGTGCTGTTCCTGCGCTACTTCATCATAGGCAAGCACTCGAGGCGACCCGTAAATGAGTTTCGTGGGGATAACTGCTTCTGCCCCATAGACTAGGGAGAATGGAGTCTGCCTGGTAGCTCGATTTGGTGTCGTTATGAGGGACCAAAGAACCACCGGCAGCTCGTCGATCCATCGCCTGCCACACTTATGCAGTCTATCAAATGTTCTCGTCTTGAGTCCTCGCAACACTTCAGTGTTTGCCCTCTTAGCTTGTCCATTGCTTCTGGGATGTGCAATAGAGGAAAATGAGATCTTGCTTCCGAGGGCATGAACATATTGCATGAAGGCGTGGCTCATGTATTGGGTGCCATTGTCAGTGATGATCTAGGCAGGGACCCCGAAGCGGCACACCAATCCTTTCAAGAACTTGACAGCTGACTGAGCAGTCACCTTCCTCACGGCTTCTACTTCTGGCCACTTTGTAAACTTGTCGATTGCAACGAACAAGAATTCAAAGCCCCCGGCAGCTCAGGGGAAACGGCCGAGGATATCAAGCCCCCAGACCGAAAACGGCCATGACAAAGGGATTGTCTGAAGAGCTTGGACAGGCAGATGGATATTCTTGGAATGGAACTGGCAGGCTTCACACTTGGTGACTAGCTCGACCGCATCTTGGAGGGCTGTGGGCCAATAGAATCCTTGTCGGAATGCTTTCCCAACCAAAGCCCTTGATCCAATGTGGGCGCCGCACATGCCTTTGTGTATTTCTGCCAGTAGTTCCTTTCCTTCTTCCCGGCAAATGCACTTCAATTTCACACTGTTGGGCCTTCTTCTGTATAGTGTGACATCGACAAACTTATACATACTGGCCCTCCAGGCTACTCTTTTAGCTTCTTCTTGCTCTTCGGGAAGTTCTCCGGTTTGGAGGAAATGAACTATGTTCCATGCCCAAGTTGGAGCCTGGGGCTCGGCAACAAGGACTAGCGGCACCTCCTCCTTCATGGGAGCGCACCCCTCGACCACAAGGACCGGTGGTCTGGTGGGAGGGGGTAGCTCAGCAGCTAAAGGGGAGTTGTTCCTGTCAAGCTCTCTGCCGGGAGCCCCGGGAGGCTCTACCGGGAGAGGCTTGCCAGAGTCCAGTTTCCTCCTCTTCCGGGCCATTGTTGCCGGGGATACAGAGGGCTGAGTAAGTTGGAGAACAAAAGTTTTTTTTTTCACAGGAAGCTTCTGCGTAGCGCACTTCGACAGATGATCAGCAATGCTGTTTTCCGCAAGGGGCATGTGCTCTGTTTGCAATCCGTCGAAGCACTCCTCCAGTCTTCTCACTTCCTCGACGTATGCCTCCATCAATGGACTTTGGTAATCCTTGTTGACTTGTTGTACCACAAGTTGTGAATCTCCTCGAATGATCAGTTTCTTGATTCCCAACTCTATTGCAATCCTGAGCCCGGCAAGGTGCCCTTCATACTCTGCAGTATTGTTTCCGCCTCCTCCCGGGGAAAATGCATCTGGACGATGTACTTCAGGTGCTCCCCAGTGGGAGCAACAAGAAGCATGCCTGCCCCTGCACCTTGTAGGGAGAAGGCACCATCGAAATACATGATCCATTCTTGGGGTGCTTCATTGCCGGGAATAACTGCCTCGAGTACCTCTTCATCAGGTGTAGGCGTCCATTCTGCAATAAACTCTGCCAGTGCTCTGCTCTGAATTGTTGATGTGCTTTCAAACTTTAAGCCAAAGCTGGATAACTCCAATGCCCACTCCACTATTCTGCCGGTAGCCTCAGCTTTTCGGAGTATCCTTTGCAAAGGGAAGTGGGTGACAACCATGATCTCATGGGCTTGGAAGTAGTGGCGAAGTTTCCTTGAGGCCATGACTAGGCCAAAAATCAATTTTTGCATGCCAGAATACCTGGATCTAGCCCCCTGTAACAGAGAGCTGACGAAGTATACTAGGCGATGCACCAGTTTCTTCCTTGCCGCACCATTGGGGTTGACTCTGCTGCCGTGCTCTTCTCTATCTTGATCTACGTCTGGCCTTGCCGGGCTGTGCTCATTCTCTCCCCTAGAAGGAACACTGGCTGACGCTATTGCTTCCTCTACTTCCCGTTGTGCCACTAGTGCTGCACTAACCACTTGATTAGTTGCCGCCAGGTATAGCAGCAACGGCTCTTGTGGTTTGGGAGCAACCAAAGTAGTCACAGAAGACAAGTAGGTCTTCAAATGTTGCAGTGATGTGTCTGCTTCCGGAGTCCACTTCATGGGTCCTGCCTTCTTCAAAATTTTGAAGAACGGCAAGGCGCGCTCGGCAGACTTGGAGATGAATCTGCTAAGCACGGCAACGCACCCTGTCAAATGCCTCACATCCTTAACTGTCTTTGGTGCCTGAATCTGCTCGATAGCCTTGATCTTATCGTGGTTGGCCTCTATCCCGCGATGGGACACAAAGAAACCAAGTAGCTTGCCGGAGGGAACGCCAAACACACACTTCACCGGGTTCAGCTTCAAGTTGATCTTGCGCAGATTAGCAAACGTCTCTTTTAAGTCCTGGATGAGGGCCGATCTGTCCTTGGTCTTGACCACAATATCATCCATATAAGCTTCAATGTTCATGTGCAACTGTGATTCAAAACCAATCTGGACTGCTCTTGCAAAAGTGGACCCGGCACTCTTCAACCCGAAAGGCATTCGCACGAAGCAATATGTGCCACATGGGGTGATGAATGAGGTCTTCTCTTCATCTTCCTTGGACATAAAGATTTGATGATATCCAGAGTATGCATCCAGAAAGGAGAGCAAATCACACCCGGAAGTGGAATCCACAATCTGGTCGATGCGTGGGAAATAGGTCCTTTGGGCAGGCCTTGTTAAAATCAGTGAAATCTATGCAAAGTCTCCATTTTGAGTTAGCCTTGCGTACGACCACTGGGTTTGCTAACCACGTGGGATGTAATACTCCTCTGACCAAACCAGCTGTCTCAAGTTTCTTGATCTCCTCGGCAATGAACTGCTGCCGCTCCATGGCTTGCTTTTGGACCTTCTACTTGATGGGTCGGGCATGTGGGCAGACAGCAAGGTGGTGCTCGATTACCTCCCTGGGAACACCGGGGATATCAGATGGTTGCCAGGCAAACACACCGATATTCGCCCGCAGGGAGGCAACGAGCACGCTTTCCTATTTGTCATCGAGGGTGGCACTGATAGTAAAAGTACCATCAGCGCTAGCCAGCCCTGTCGGGACCTTTTTCACATGGGGTGCAGCAGCCTTGGATCTCTTGCTGTTGGAACTCTCCGGCAAGTCATCAACAGGTGCAGCATACTCCGAAGAGGTATGCTTCCTGGATTCCTTGCTGGCGTCCCTGCTAGCCTTTTTCTTTCCTTTGCTTTCCTTGGCGGGAACTGCGACTTCAGTGGCCTCTGCCGTAACTGCATCCCGGTACATCTTATCCACGCAAATAATTGCGTCCTTCTCGTCTACCGAAATGGAAATGATGCCCATCGGCCCTGGCATCTTCAAGGTGTTGTAGGCATAGTGGGATGCCGCCATGAATTTGGCCAGATCTGGCCTCCCAAGGATTCCGTTGTACGGCAGGCAGAGGTCGACCACATCAAACACAACCTTCTCAGTCCGGTAGTTCAACTCTCCTCCGAATGTCACTGGCAACATGATCTTTCCCTTAGGATGACTCCTACCGGGGTTGATTCCTTGAAACGTGCCCGTGACCTTGAGCTCTTCCTCTGCTATCTGAAGTCTGCTGATAACCTTTGGGGAAATCAGATTCAACCCGGCCCCGCCATCAACCAACATCTTCGTGACTTTGAGGTTGTGGATTGTTGGTGAGACCAACAATGGCAAACACCCTACCACGGTGGTGCGGTCAGGGTGGTCCTCTTCATCAAAGATGATGGGCGTGTGTGACCACTTGAGCGGCTTCCGAGAGTCTACCGTTGGCTCCACAGCATTGACTTCACGCACCAACTGTTTAAGCTGGCGGTGAGAGGAGTGCAAAGATGCACCTCCGTCAATGCACAGGGCGTCAGTGGCCCTCTGGAATTCCTGCTCGCTGGTTTCCTCTTCATCCCCCCCATCACTTTCATCATTGCAATCCTCCATCTCATGACCTCTGGTGGGTTTTCCTTGATTCCGAGGAGCCTTGCCGCGGCGACTTGCTTCGCCGCCTCGACCCTTCCCGCTAGTGCCATTCTGACCTTTCTCCTTGTCACGCTTCTCATACTCAGCCCTCTGCTTCTTGATGAGCTATTCAACTTGATGGCACTCCTGGAGATCGTGGCCCTTGGTCCAATGAATCTTGCAGTACGGCCCATCACCTTTCCCAGCCTTCTCGGCAGCCGCAGCCTCCCGGCAATTAGTGCACGCGGCAACTTCCTTGCCGGGGGCTTCAGCCTTAGCCTTCTTGCCGGTACTAGGCGTGCCCGATCCCTCAATGGTCATTACCGCCTTATCCTTGCGCCTCTTGTTGCGCTTATTTTTCTTCTTCTTCTGGCTGGTGGCCTCGTCGTCATCCTCTAAGTCGATGTCGACGCCATCTTCCTCTCGAGTGAGTTTCCACCCCTCCTCCACCCGCGCACACTTGTACACCAAGCTGTAAAGCTCCTTCACAGTCTTGGGCAACTGAATGTTCATCTTGGAACATATCCGACGGTTGCGCACGTTGGACTGCAACACAGCTATCACAGCTGCCGGGTGGATATCTTGAATATTTCTGTGGACTCGGCTAAACCTCTGCATGTACTTCCGCAGAGTCTCTCCTTCCTTCTATGGGAGAAGCTGCAAATCGCTGGGCCGCCCTGGTTCTTGGTGGTCGCCCGTGATGGCGCCAACGAACTCATGGCACAGGTTAGCCCAGGTCGAGATGGAGTTCTCCGGCAGGTGCATCAGCCAAGACCTCACATTTGGCTTGAGCACCAAAGGGAATTAGTTGGCAAAAACCTTCTCATCTCTTCCCCCGGCAGCTTGAACAACGATGGTGTAGATGCTCAAGAACTCTGTCGGGTTCAGTCTCCCATCATACTTCTCTGGTATCTCTGGCTTGAACATGCGAGCTGACAGCCAACGGACTTGCCGCAGCTCACGGGTGAAGGTAGGGCACCCAACCTCGAAGGGCAGGTACCCGCCTTTGCCGTGCGTGGGCTCGTCGACGTCGGGGCCATCACACCCATCGGACCGGCGGTGGTTGTCGCGGCGTCGCTCGTTGGTGACGTGCGCACCTTCCCTCTTCCTGTCCTCCGGGACTCGCCGTTGGCCTTGACGTGCTCGAGGATCAGATGAAGCCATCGAGACACCATCAAGCTCTTGGTCGTGCAGCCCTCGTACTGGTTGTCGCGGCAGGGATTGCACCGTGGGGTGGCCCCTTCCGCACGGCCAGCAGCGTGGGCTACCGTCGTCGTCTGGGGAGGCCGTGGCGGGCCAGCTCGCTGTGAGCCTCTAGCCTCGACATAGCCAATCAGACTCTGAATGGTGGCTCTCCACTCATCCATCTGATCAGCTGCCGGCGGAAATCTCGGCAGCAGCTGGGCCCGCGCCATGGCCTCCGAAGCGGTACATGGCATAGGTGAGGATGATGTAGAACGCAGCGTCGCCCGTCTCCCGTCGATGCCGGCAGTGACTGCGCCGGGCTCCCGCCGTTGGGAGTCAGTCGCTTGAATGGCGTGGTGATGAGGTGGTGGCGCGTGTGCACCAATGACCCCACTCGAAGCATTGGCTGGGCCAGTTTGCTCTGGGGGTGGTGCATGTCCTGCGACCGCGCTCGCAGCGGGGGCGGCCGAAGGATTGCGATTCGCCTTAGGGCAAACATCACCATCGTGGCTATGCCCCTCGGTAGGTAGGGAGGGACAGAAGGAATTACCTCTCTACCCGTACCTGGCGGAGCGTGGTCGTCAGGATGTTGCTAGTGGCGTCCTTCTCTAGTGCCTCCCGCTCCTGCTTCGGCCGCGGGGTAGGTGGTGATAACGCCGCCTGCTCCGACCACGTCCCCCGCAGCTTCCACATCCTCGTGCGTCCCCGCATTCCCCGCGGCGTCGGCGGTCGCGGGTGGAGGGGCCTTCGAGGTGGACGGGTGAGCTGCGGCACAGGGCTTCTTCTTGGGCGCCTGGAGCCGCTGATGACGAAAATGTCGATGAAGATGACGCGTTGCTTATGCTCTCGGGTTCGCGCAAGTGATTCCCCTACATGGCGCACCAAAGATGTCATGGGAAACCACGACCACCTATGGGGCCATGAGCCCCTTTTGGTTCGGCGGGGGGAATGGACATGTTGCACAAAGAGCGGAGAAGCGCAACACAGCACAGCAGAGATCACACGGGCAGTTTTTACCCAGGTTCGGGCCGCCGTGAGGCGTAAAACCCTACTCCTGCTTTGGTGGATTGATGGTGGATAATGGTGGAGAACACAGCGCTCTTGCCCGGTAGGGTTGCCTCGGGGCGAGAGTGGCTACGCGCGTATGAATGTGCGAGGGTCCGAATCCTCTCCACGGTTGCCATGGGCCTCCTTTTATAGATAAAGGGGTCACCACAGTGGCAAATCAGTCTTTTACACACTGATTAGATAGCAAACAGTGCTATCATACCTAACTCTGCACGCGGACAGAGCGCATTAAATGCACCGCTCAATGTCACATCACAGTGCGCCCGGCAAGCCTTGCCGGGCTGTTTTGCCAGCTTCGCGCCTGTTTGCTTGACACGTCTCAGGACGGGTGTCATTTGGAGGTATTTTCCATAGGAAGTGGCTGCCATGTGGCAGGAAGGAGCCACTTAGTCACTTAGGGGCTTGACACCGCACTGATCGATGACTTGCGTCGCTGTGAGGTGGTGCGGTGGAGTAGTTTGCCTCCGCAAGCCCCGGCAGGCCTGCCGGGACAATCTGGAAGCTTGCTTCTAGGGTAGCCCCAACCTTGCCAGGGTTGCCTGTCCGGCAAGGGAGGTTTTTCCCTTAGTGATATCTTGCTTCTCTGGCTCGTCTTGGTCTTCTTGATCTGCACTTTGATCCTTCAAAGAACTGATCCCTTGTGCTTGGTCTGATCTTGGGTGCTGCAATCTTGTCGTTAGGCCTGTGCACAGTCTGGGCAACGGACCCAGGGTTTGTTGCACCGACATTTTGTACATGTGACACATTTATAAGTGAGTAACTTTCAGAAGAAGCAAAAGGCATGAAAATATTGCAACTTAGTTTGCACGTATAAGTGAAGCTCTTATTCATATGAAAAGATTGACAATGCTCATCATTAAACCATCCCAATGTTGGTGAGTAAGCGTTAATAGTTTCATAATTATATGCTACTGCCTGCTTAACTAAGCAAACATGCAACAAGTCATTCAACATAATATCATCACCAAGATTAGAGGTCATATCAAAATGATTATGCATTGGCAAAATTATTTTCATTTCCTTCGAACTAGCATGATCATCACCCGTGAGGTAAATCTTATGCACAAAAAGCTCTTTGTCTATGCCATAATCTCCAATCAAGTTAAAAATACAATTAGAGGCATTAACACTTTGCAATGATTTCAAACATGTGATTTGAAATTTTTTTAGTTTCACATGTGAAAAAGGCATGGGTTAATTCAAAACCCTATAATACAAAGAATTAGCATGCAACATTGTAGATAACATGTCCTCATGGCTAATCAATTGTATTTGATCCAAATCAGATTTAGTCACCAAGTCACATGGTTCTTTCTCATCAATAATTAGTTCAATGGGTGCACTCAAAATTGTTGGTATTTCAGTTGTTTGGTCACATGACATATTCATAATAGTAACAAAATTCTCTAAAATAGGTGGTGTGCTCAAATCAATAGGTAACTCAACACACGATGTATTCAACTCAGCTAGGCATGCATCATTTTCATGTGAAGTTACATGATCAATACCTTTACTGCTACCTTGTCGCAATGGCATAGCTGATGTAGGTATGGACGGTGACAATGTCCATACACTTGAGATGATGTCGTGCTCACAATCTGAGGTGTAGCCACTCTAGTAGGTGCAACGGTAGTGGAATCAACCGATGGTGGTGAGCATGAACTGGAATAGTAGTTGTTGTAGTCACCCAATGCATCCTCCTATATCTGTCTCTCAAAGGTACAAGCGCGAACATACATACCAGTAATGGAACGAGGAATATACTGAAATCTTGCGTGAATGTCATGGTTCAAACCACCAAAAAATCTATTCATTGTATCATCCTCAGATTCTTCTATGTCACAATGATGCATATAAGATTTGAACTCTTGGTAGTAAGGATGAACAATGTTGTTGCCTTCTTTTAATTATTCCAATTTGCAAAGCAATTCATGACATAGTAAGGAGGAAAAAAATGTTGTCTCATTACAGCTTTGAAATCTTTCCAAAATATGGGTTGGTTATCAATGTTTTTCTTACGATGCCCACTCCACCAAACAGAAGCAAAACTAGTAAATACTCTAGTGGCAGCTCGTACTCTCTCAAGTTCAGAAAAATTATGGTGACTAAAAACTTGTTTTACTTCAAGCTCCCAAGCTAGATAAATAGCAGGATTAAATCTACCCTCAAATGACGGTAAAGAGATAACCTGACCATATGCTTGTGTGTGTTGTCCCCCCTCTCGTGATGGTGAAGATGTGTTCGTCGTCCAAGAACTCCTATCTCCGGAACCTGTCATGAATAGTAGAAACAAGAAAAAAAATCGAGAATAATATTCCTATGAACTACTAGGATGTGGCAGTAAAGCACTCACAGTAAAGCAAATATCGATATCTTACAAGTTATTACCATGCAGCAGGTGGTGATAAGCAACTAGTGGTGTCAAATAACTCCAAAGGTTGAGTAAAGTGAAAGCCAGGTGAACGTAAATATGCACAGTGTAGAAATATGTGGAGCTGGGTTGGCTTTATATATATGGTAGCAAAAGATTAGCAATAATCAATTCAGAGATGCAATGTTGAATAAACGCTCAACGACAGTATTGTGCTGGTCCTAAGCTAGACCAGACTAGAGACGCGAGCCTAGAACACTAATGAGATCATGGCGTAGCACAACTAGCAGTAATAAAGGATATGAAGTAGCTCTCGACAGCAAGATATACGTGAAGATCACAATGGCAGTAAAGATAATGATGAGAAACAACTGCCAAGCAGGATATACCAACACCTCTCTCTCCAACTTTCCTCTGGAAAAGTTTGTGCCAATTTTTCTGATAATTTTTCTATAGAATGCTACTAACTCAAGCTTTCCAACTCAAAAAGAATCACTCAATTCTGAGTTGATATGAGGAGTCAAAAAATTCTAAAACTGGCCTGAAAAACTGGAACAAGCTGTGTTCACGAACTTCGGAGGGCAAAAAGACTTATTTAGAAGCCCATTTTGATATGTCAAATATTGAACAAGCTATTTTAACAATTCAGATGCAGCTCGTCGCTAGCTTTAATTGGAGTACCTGTGGAGCCAAAATGGAGTTCGTATGAAAAAGATATGCCTGTTTTACAAAACACTACGCAAAACAGATTCCAATCAGAATTCAGGTACAAGATTGAGTCTAGATAGATCTGAAATTTCTTTTTTTTTCTCACTTTTTTTTCTTTCACTTTTTTCTTTTTCTTTTTTTCTCTCTCTTTCCAAAACAAACTAGATAAGATGCAGACTGGATCAAGTGAAGATGCGAAAGACCGCAACTATGAATATGACAATGAACGATGGGTAGTAAGTGGTGGTAATTGATTGCTAGCATGGTGAACAGTGGAAGGGATAATGATGCAGTGGCAGCGTGACTAATGTGAATAGAACTCGAAACTCTAAAGGAACTAGACACTAAGACCAGCAACTCAACACAGCGATGCAACCGATAACTCAACTATGCAAACAATGAAAAGAAAATTACAAAGGCTCAGACTGGCTTGGATAAATGATGAACAGATCTAACTTTTTATGGCCTTTTCTTGGACAGTAGGTAAGAACTTAAATCTATCTAGGGATAACTGGAAATTCTCACTGAGGAACCTGAAAACTGATACCACTTGATAGAGGCGAGGGTGTCCCGATCTTTCGATGAGATGATAATATCGATTTGGTGGAGTCGACTTTAACGATCCGATTACAAACGTGCACGACATTGCGCCTTGGCAATTGCTAAACCAATCTCCTGAGGTTACTAACAATGCCAGAAGCAAGATCAGCCTGACCACGAAGGTCTATTCCTGCAATCAATAAAAGAACAAGCAAGAATATGATAATGCAATCTGAATACTGCGAAAATATATGAAGTATTGATAAAAATGGGGATTCGAAAGCGGTGTTGGTCTGCTCGTTGGACACAAACGAAGTACACGAAGTTGCAATGGCTAACTCTTAACTAAACAAATTCCACGGAAAAAGCTACTAGATGGATCTACTTATATAGGAGCAAGGGGTGCGGCCAAGGAGGTGGGAGGACATCCCAAGGCAGCCTAAAACTAAACCTTGGTCGTACAAGGCTCATGGGCCCAAGTGGAGGTGATGCAACACCTTTGGACTTGTAGTTTGACTTGGATTCTGCTGCAATGTCAGATTGTTTCATCAATATCTCAACACTCCGGACGAATTCAAAGTGCACGAAATTTACTTTCCAACAAAAAAGAATAACCAATTCGGAGTCAGGATGAAAGAGATATTGATGTTTTGAGTCAGGTATGTCTATGCAGGCCAAATCTGAGTCCAGAACGGGAGAGACTTGGACTTTATCTTATCTTGTGCTAAAAGTGACATGAGATAACTTGTTGAACAGCACCTAAATGTCTCCTTTTCCCTTATCTTCATTTGTGGATTGTACAAGTGTGCGGTAGTTCTGCAATTAGGCATGAAACAAAAAGAGGTGAAGTATTTATGTTCTGTATAGCATAAATAAACTATTGCATAACTTTTATTAGAAATCACGTCAAATAAATACTGGTATGAAATATTTGTGATCATATCCAAGGTAGCCATGTCCTCATCAAGATATAGGTGAAGAAGGAGAGCAGGCCAGGAAGTCGCGACTCGTTGAATTGGATGGGGTAGTCGAACGGGTTTAGCTCGACGACCGGCATGGTCACACTGGCACGACTGTAGGCATCACACAGGCGCAACACATGTGTGGCAACATGGTATAGGAAGTGGTGAGGTGATCCTAGACCTCGTCATGACTGGCCTGCTTGTGCTCCAGCCGACTCGCCATCAGAGCAACCTGGTCGCCTAGCGTATCTCCCGCTTTCTACAACAACGCTGCCGATGCCTCAAGCATATTTGTGGTGGGCTCCTGCCGCCTTTGAAGCTCCGTGAACTCCCGCTCATAAAGCAGGAGCATGGCCCTCTTCTCCTCCCTGAGCTCACGGAGCTCCACGTCCTTGGCCCTGAACTCCGCATCCTTGGCCTTGAGCTCCTTTGTCAGGCGCCTCACCTCAGACTCCGTGATCTGGTGCACCGCCATGGAACCTGGTAAAGCAATGGGGAAAGGAAGCAAAGGGGGCGAAACGGCTGAAAGGCAGCACAATCTACGGGAAGGCGGAGGGAGCCAACGGAGGAGCGAGGTAAATCTTTTGGTTTTCACCATGGGAAACCCCACTCGATGCCTTTTTGCATCAGGGAGTAGTGGGTTTTACTGGCGGAGTCACCATGACTAATTTCTGCCATGCCTGCTCCCATCAAAATAAAAAATATTCCTACCGTGCCCAACGACCAAAGCAACATAGTGGTGGATATTCTAATTTACCTAGCGGCAAGGAGGGAAAATGCGTGAAAAAATGTGGCGGTGGCCTAGCTGGTCTAGTGCACTAGCCCAACTAGCTAGCCACCGTGCTTCACTGATATACTCGACGGGAAAGGTAGGGTTCTATGATTTGATGACTCATTACTTACTTCGGCGCTATGACTGAGGAGGACCCAGAAAGCACGCGGTAGGGTGTTCCACGTCTTAGCAAGGAAGAAAATATGCGTGCACCACCCGGGAGGACCCAGAAACCGCACGGTAGTGTGTGCCACATCTCAGCACGGAGGAAAATGTGCGTGTAAAAACATACTATATCAGACGTTGCTATGTTTAGAGCTCGGGACCCACCCAGTCGGTCGAAAACACCCCACTAGCCACACAACTTCATCATGCTAATGTGGCATGGAGGATAGGTGTGGTTAGCTCCATCTCGACCAGCCATGAGGGCTCTTGTTCTAGACGATTCATCTATTTTGCAAGCATTTTTTTTAGTTAAAATAGCACCATGGCCAGCTCGCGTTGCTCTTCATATTTGCCCGCGCATCTAAAGGTTGTGATGGAGAGGAGAGAGCTCGCAAGCATGGGACTCGCCAGTATGTGAGTCAACGTTCATTCACGTGCTGACGAGCTGCTCCCTCTACTCTACTCAACATAATACAATATAAAATCAAGTTATGCGACAAAGCCAACAACCATTGCTATTTCTGACTCTCGACATAAGCTTTGTAGTCTAGGTTGCCGGTTCGAATCTCATCCTTCTGAGTTCTTTTATTTTTAGGTCCAAATTTGTTCCATGACAAATGGGACCCCTGTTTGTTGTTCCAATATTTGTGTGTCTGAGGGATTTTTTGCACAAACACTTTGCACGGTTAGACGAGTTACGCCACCAGTTACACGTATTTTACAAGTTTAGGAACAAAAGTGATAGCGGTAGAGAATATCACATGCTCCCCGCAGCTTAGATGCTATGGTGATACGAGATTCTACGTCCTTGGATCTAAGATCCAATGGCATGTCAGTAGTCTTTGTACTTATGCGCAATTCCCAAACTCTTCGCGAGCTTTTTTGCAAAAAACATTCAAACCTTCTGTCAGCTGTTGGATCTTGGATCCAACACCTCCTAGGAGTTCGTACCACCGTAGCATCTAAGGTGTGGGAGCACCTGATATTCTCACGTACAAGAGAATATAAAGTGCTCCCCGCAGCTTAGCCAGTACAGTGATACGAGCTTCTAGGCTGTTGGATCTGAGATCTAATGCCATGTAGTATTTGTACTTCTGCGCAATTCCCAAACTCTTTGAGGCCTATATTGCAAAAACATTTAGACCTCCGAGTGGGAGCGGTTAGATCTCCCAGGAGCTCGTATCACCGTAGTATCTAAGGTGTGGGAGCACCTCATATTTCCCGAGCAAGAGAACATCAGGTGCTCTCGCAGCTTGTATGCTATGGTGATACGAGCTTTGGGGCCATTCGATCTGAGATCCAATGGCATTTGAGTAGTCTTTGTACTTGTCAAAAGTTCCCAAACTATTTGAGGGCTTTTTTGAAAAAATCATTCGGACCTCGTAGGAGCTGTTGGATCTCAGATCCAACAGCTCCGAGGAGCATGTATGACCATAGCATATAAGGTGTGGTAGCACATGATATTCTTATGGCCGAGAGAATATTAGGTGCTCCCGCATCTTAGATGCTACGGTGGTACAAGCTTTGAAGCCGTTGGATCTAGGATCTAATAGTATCTGATTAGTTTTTGTACTAATTCTGTGCAATTCCCAAACTCATTATGGTTTTTTTGCAAAAATATTCAGACATCCCGTGAGCCACAGGATCTCAGATCTAACAGCTCCCAGGAACTCGCATCGCCATATAGCATCTAAGGAGTGGGAGAACCTGATATTTTCTTGCGGGGTGGCACAACCCATCAGTGTTTAGGAGGGTGGGGCTAATTGTTTTAAATATATAATCTAAACCCTCCTAAAAAAGACCGTCACAATTTTATCTAAGGTTAGGCGGTTACCCCTCGACAATCTACATAGCTCCACCTATGCAAGAGACACAGAGGGAGCATCTATGTGTGAGAGAGATGACGCGAAAAAGCGAGATCAATTGAGTCATATATAGAGGGATAGATCGAGTGAGTGTGGGATAGCACACACTCGAATGTAAAAGATGATACAGAGAGATATCGTGCAACGAAGCTGTAGTGAGGGCTGGAGGGAGATAGTTACTGAGAGAGTGGCCTAGATAGACTTTGCGTGTGTGTGCGCGGCTTGGAGGTTTTTTTACAGAGGCAACGTATGTGTCTAGAGGGAGAGAGGGAGAGAGACATAGAGAGAGGGGGGGAGAGCTCGTCATGGAGGGCACGACGAGGTTGTGTGTGAGAAATACATTTGTTGAGAGACTGAGGGCGGGTGTGAGATAAATGGAGATCAAAACATGCGGAGAAAGAATGAGTGTGTATCAGATACCAATATCTCTATTTACAAAGAGATGAGGATCGATTGATGCAGGAAGTATGTGCGATGAGGGGGGCAGGGTCGATGGTGAGACCTAAACACAACATTTGAGAGTACATAGTAGTAGACTTAATATCACGTTTCAGTTTAGTGTACATTGTAAACATTTAATTGTAGACCATGCATGGCTTACATTTTATTTTTGAATTCGTGCCATACATGCATGGTTTGGAAAAGTAGATGCACAATACTGACTCGATTGTTGTTGTATTTGTGTGTGTGTGGTCATATGCTTGAATACATACAAAGTTTTCTCACCACCATACTGTTCATCTTTTAAATTTTAATTTGCATTCAAAAACCTAGTGTAGATACCATGAAATGTGAAATCCACGTTGAGATCACTATATCACAAACTCACTCTAATTCAAGAACTCGTTATAAATCAATTACCGGCCCTTTTGGAATGAACAATTATTTGCATGGAAAATACGAGCATTGTAATATATGTAGATTCGTTCGCCAATTTTAAAAAAAGATTCCTTTCGCATTCTCGAATGGTAGCACCCGACGGTGTACCATCCACACCAGGCTTGCATCGTGGTGGTGGCATGCGTGGTACGCACATTAGCCAACCCCAACCAAGAATCCCGATAAAAACTTCTCGCCTCCACTCGAGCCTCCGTGTTATCAATTGAAATATCTGGCAGACAGAATTCTAGCTCTGCGAAATTCCCCTTATGTCCTCGATCCATAATGACTACTACCCATGAACAATGGAGGGGTGCTTTAGCAACTAGAACACGTTACATACCATGCCAAGCACGTTCAAGTCCCTCGGTCACCGCTACCCAAGGTCACCCGTCAACTCCATTGCCTACTATGCTAGGATGAGTATAGAACAGAGCTTTGTTTGTTCGTCCCTACTATAGTATCTCGCAATGCACTAGTACGGAGGGAGTATCTTTTTACTCCGCATACATAATTTGTTTGAAGTCTAACTAAGCAATGTTTGACCAAATTATATCTTACAAAATATGGACATCTACTATACTAAAGATGTATCGCCTGAACTTTATTATATGAAGCATGTAATGATATTGTTTCGAATCCTGGTTTTTAAATTCCAGAAAATCCAAAACTCACCTGAAATTCATGAAACTTAGCATGGTCTTGTGATATGGCACAAATAGGATGTGGTAATTTTTTTGTTCATTTTGAGACACGCTACTTATGAAAAGTTGCACACATGAACAAACAAGGTATTTTGGAACAAAAGAGCTGTCACGTTAACGCGAACGGTTTCACTATTCAAACCATGGGCATGAGACCAACGTGCCGTCATGCGTGCCGCTTCTCATAGGCAGGTGCCGTTCGAAAAAGCATGTGAAACAACGGGAGGTAGGCTCACCAGGAGGCGAGCCCTTTAACCAGCCTCTACCGCACACCTTCCTCCCAATTGCCCCCACTTTTAATGGTGGCCGCGTCGCAGAATAAATCACCGCCGCACTCCCCGGTATCGCTACAATCTTCTCTATGCCTGTCCGATTGTCCTATCGTCTTCCTCCAATCAGTCTGACCTCACCATACGCCATGGCGCATCACGATCGGCTACCCCTAGTCTTCTAGTTTCCCGAGGAAGACCCTAAGGAGCTTTCGGACGAGCTTGACCTGGCCGTGCGGGGAGTCACCGCGTCTGCCCCCGCACCCGTTCAAGCTCCCGTGGCCACGCCTGTAGCAACATCCATCCCTGTGGCATGGATGGGCTGGGAGCTACACATTGTCGCCCAGCTTGAAGCCGTGAGGATCCACAAGGTCCCAGCTGACTTGCACGGGCACATGCACCTTGCCAGGGCATGCACTGACGCACGCGCCCGTGCCGGTGCCCATGCAAACGAATGTCTCCGGCGTGCTGTTGCGAGCGCTGTCTCCGTGCCGGTGCCAGTGCCCCCTCCGTGGCATGGGTCGCCACCGTCGACCAGTTCCTTGCAGCGCCACCAGTCGCCGCCTCCCGCCATTGACTGGCTCCTGAAGAGCGAAGTCCAGAACATTCTGGCCTTCCTTGAAGCTTGGTCCAATGTCCAAGTGTACAACAATGCCAGCGCAAGATGCCGCCATCGCCGCCCATCAGTGACCCAACAGCACATAGGGCACGACAGAGAAGCTGCTTCCCGCTGCAAGACGCCCTCGCCGCCGCTACAATTAGTTTTATTCCTTTATTTTTTTGTTCGATCGTAGTATGAATGTAAAGTCACAGTCAGATTGAATGAAATCTATCGTTCAATCGATTGAGTGTTCTACTAGAGCCCTATCAAATTAAATAAAAATGTCATCAAGCGACATGTGTTCCTTCTCATCGCAAATATTTCCTGTTAAATACCTACGTCAATTCCAAATATATACTTGTAGGGCACGAGTAGGTCCCTTTTCATATCACTAGACGATACATCTATTTATTCACGCATTTAATTATTACTAGTTAAATACACCACGGGTGCCTGAACTTGTCCATCACAGTCACTTTTGTTCCTAAACTTGTAAAATACTACTAAGTGAAACTGGTGCCGTAACTTGTGAACACGTCCAGATATGGTCGACGGCATCGGGCATCCGCCCCGGGTGGCGCGTCATGTTTACTGGCTTGCGCGCTCTTCGTGTTTGCCCGTGCGTCTAAACGTAGAAGGAGAGGAGAGAGAGAGAGAGAGAGAGAAGACATGGGACCCACCAGTAAGTGGCTCAATGAAGAGGTAGTACATGCTGACGAGCCGGTCCCACAAATCTACTGAAAGTAATATAAAAACATGTTATCCATTAAAGATACAACAAACGTTGCTGCTATGTTGGCTATTGACGTGCGCCTGGAAGGACCAGGTCGCCCGCTCGATCCTCATTCTTTTAATTTTTAATTTATATGGTTGAAATTTGTTCCATGACAGGTGGACCCCGGTGTGTAGTTTGTAGCTTGTTTGTAATAATTATAGAAAACACAAGAGTTTTTTTGCAAAAAAATACCATGGTGCGACGGGGAAGGTGAGAAAGAGCGTGCAAGAGAGCGGTGACAGAGCTAGAGGGAAATCAATTGGGGGAGGGCCGGTGGGGCGGGGGACGGTGTTTGGAGTAGTTGTGGGCCAAATGCTAGAAAAAATCTAATCTAAACCCTCTGAAATAAATGTCTTCTCAAATTAATCCAAGGTTGGAGGCATAGACCTCATGTCAATGTAAATAGCTCTGGCTCTACGAGATATGGAGAGGTAGCATCAATGTGTGGAACAGACGATGTGCAAAAGCGAGGTCAATCGAGACATAGATAGATAGAGAGATAGAGATATAGAGTGAGTGCGTCCTGACATTCGGTCGAAAGAGAGATATCGTGCGATTGAGCATTTGGCTAGGGTGAGGGCTGTAAGAGAGATCTTGAGAGATTGACCTACATAGACAATGTGTGTGACAGAGTATACAATGTCTAGATTGAGGCCCAGACAGGGAGATATATGATGACCCACAAGTATAGGGGATCAATCATAGTCCTTTCGATAAGTAAGAGTGTCGAACCCAACGAGGAGCACAAAGAAATGACAAGCGGTTTTCAGCAAGGTATTCTCTACAAGCACTGAAATTATCTGTAACAGATAGTTTGATAGCATGGTAATTTGTAACGAGCAACAAGTAGCAATTGTAACAAAGGTGTAGCAACGTAGCTCAATCCTTTTATAGCAAAGGACAGGCTGGAACGTTCTCTTATAATAAGCAAGATGTTCTCAAGGACACATGAGAATTATCACCTAGTCGATTTCATCATGTTTGTTTAATTCACGTTCGCTACTTGGATAATTTGATGTGGGTGGACCTGTGCTTGGGTGCTATTCTTACTTGAACAAGCCTCCCACTAATGATTACCCCCTCTCACAAGCATCCGCAACTACACAAGAAGAATCAAGATAAATCTAACCATAACATGAAACATATGAATCCAAATCAGCCCCTTAGGGAATAACACATAAACTAGCATTTAAGCTTTTGTTACTCTAGCAACCCATCATCTACTTATTACTCCACAATGGCTTCCCTTAGGCCCATGTATGGTGAACTGTCATGTAGTCGACGTTCACATGACACCACTAAAGGTAGCAACAACATACATATCATGAAAATATCGAACGAATACCAAATCACATGATTACTTATGACAAGACTTCTCCCATGTCCTGAAGAACAAAAGTAACTACTCACAAATCATATTCATGTTCAAGATCAGAGGGGTATTGAATATCATCAAGGATCTGAACATATAATCTTCCACCAAATAAACCAACTAGCATCAACTACAAGATGTAATCAACACTACTAGTTACCCACACTACCAATCTGAGGTTTTGAGACAGAGATTGAATACTAGAGATGAACTAGGGTTTGAGATGAGATGGTGATGGTGAAGATGTTGATGAAGATTGGTCCTTCCACAATGAGAGGGTTGTTGGTGGTGTCGATGGCTTCGATTTCCCCCTCCCGGAGGGAAGTGTCCCCACCAGAATCGCTCCGCCGGAGAGAAAAAGTGCTCCTGCCCAGGTTCCGCCTCGAGACGGTGGGGCTTTGTCCCGAAAGTCTTCTTTTAATTTTTTCTAGGGCAAATGGCATCATATAGGAGAAGATGTGCCTCGAAGGCCTGCCAGGGGCCCCACAAGCTCGGGGGCGCGCCCTGGGGGGGTTGGGCGCACCCCCAGGCTTGTGGCCACCTCGTGGGTCCCCTTCTGGTAATTCTTTCGCCAATATTTTTTATTCATTCCAAAATAATTCTTCTTAAATTTTCAGGTCATTTGGGGTTGTGCATAATAGCTATATCTGTTCCACCCCTTTCTGGTCCAGAATTCAAACTGTCGAGAATCCCCCTCTTCATGTGAAACTTGCAAAATAAGAGAGAAAAGGCATAAGAGTGGCATCATAAAGTGAAATAACAGTCCAAAATGCAATAAATATTAGTAGGAAAACATGATGCAAAATGGACGTATCCACTCCACCAAGCTTAGATCTCGCTTGTCCTTAAGCGAAAGCCGACAGACATAATCATGACCACATGTTCGGAGAGATAGGTGTTGATAAAAATAAAATATGGACATGGAAGCATCATGGTTGTTATCATAGCAGCAATATATATCATCATAAAACTTCGCATGCGAAAGTAACAATTCATTCACAAACTAAAGTATGAAACATAAACTTCATTGGAAACTAACAAACTATGATTTCAGTCCTCTAAACAATCACAATCCATCATATTTTTAAAAAGAGTGTATGTAAGAGCTTTGTTTAGCAAGTTCACATACTCTACTATCATTTACTCTTCTATGATTGCTGACACTCAAGGCATGAGAAAAAGTTTCAGTCAGACACATAGAATGATAGGGGCTTATAGTTTTGCCTCCCAACTTATTTACCTCAAGGGTAATGTCAACAGTAATAACTCATGATCACCTACATTCAACGGGATATATATATATATCTCGATCTATCCCCACCACATGATGCTTGCCACAAAAGAGTATATAAAGCGGAATAGGGATGAACATTATTGATTCTTGCATAATAATAACTACATGAAACTAAAAGATGGCCCTTCGCAGAGGAAAACAGAAGTTGTCGTGCCCTTTTAATTTTGGATGTGCAAGCTCCTAATGTAAAGGAACGTCATTTTATATTGCCACTTATGATAGCGACCTTTATTATGCAGTCCGTCGCTTTTATTTCTTTGCCATTAGAAGATCGTACAAAGCTTATTTTCCCTTACAATAAAAGATCATACATATTTAGGATCAATTTTTATTGTTTTATGCACCGATGACAACTTACTCCAAGGATCTTATTCAATCCATAGGTAGATATGGTGGACACTCATGGAAAGAAACTGGGTTTAAGGGTTCTGGATGCACAAGTAGCATCTCTATTTAGTGGGAATTTTGGCTAGCAAAAGATCCTAGACAAGCACCACATGTTAGAGGATCCATGACAATATGACTTCTATGTGAACATAAGCAACCATAACTCATTACATTGTCTTCCTTGTCCAATGTCAACTATCAACTAATTGATATAGAATATTTTATGTGGGCTCACAATCACAAAAGATGTCCAAGATAGTATATTTATATGTGAGGCCTCTCTTCCTTTATTACTTTTTTCATGGATTGCACCAATGACCAATGCTATGTTTGTCAACTTCCAACAAATTTTATAAACTATACTTCTTTTATGTGAAGTCGTTACTCCCCACGGGATTAGCATATGATCTTTTCATTCTTTTATTATTTTCTTTCATTGCTAAGATTGAAACAAGAAAGCAAAGCAAAAACTCAAAACTACTGTTTATAATATAACTCTCACATGATTACATAGATAGATAGATCACAAAACAAGCACTCGAAACTAAAGCATACTAAAAAATTTATTCTTCTTAATCACGAAATAACTAAGGATTGAACTAAGATAGATAATGATGATAAAAGTGATGGTGATATGATACCGGGGCACCTCCCCCAAGCTTAGAACAAGCCAAGGGTGGTGCCCATACCCGTGTACTCAAGTGTGTTTCTTTGGTGATGGTGGTGATGAGGTGGTAGGCTTGGCATAGGCTCTGCATCATAGAAGGATGAACGTGTCTCCGGGGTCCTGAGACTCACAGCTAAACTCATACCTTTAAATCTGGCTTCATACTCAAATTTTTGGTTCTGCAAGTCATAGATTTTGGTCCTGAAGATGATCAATGCGGTCATTGAACTTGAAGATAATGTCCCCAATTCACTTTGTACTCACGGATGAATTCCGTGATCATGGAGTGGTTGGCGCTACGTCCGCGCTCCACCATCCCTTGGCACTTGAATATTTCCTGCTCCACAGCTTCGAGCTTGGCCTTCTCGCTTCCGTCCTTCTTAGGCCCTTGAACATCCCGGATGTTAAGCACCCCCTCCCGCATCTAAATGGTTTGAGGGTGTTTCATCACCTTCGAGAGGTAAAGGTTGATGATCTTCTCATAGAACTTGTCCTTGGATGAACTTGGAGGTGCCATTGTGACCTAGATCTCTCAAAAAACAGCCCCAAACAAGAATAGAGGAGAAACTTGCCATACAGTGGTCAAAACATCCGAGACTATATAATGAATTTTTCCCGTGCAGGACAAGTAATATGGAAAAAAAGGAGTCCAGAAAGTCCATGAGGAAGCCACAAGCTCGAGAGGCACGCCCAGGGGGGTAGAGTGCCCCCAGGCTTGGTGCTTCCTCGTGTACTTTCCTGATTTTTTATTATTTTCCTAGTTTTCCATATATCCTGAAACAAACAAAAAGTACTTTTATGGAACTTTTGGAGTCGGTTTGATTACCGTACCACATACCTACTCCCTTTCAGGGTTTTGGAGCGTTCCGGAAGGTCTCTTTTATGTGCTCCTCCGGTGTCATTAATTGAATAATATTAGTTTCAACATTAATGGGCGTACCTGAGATATAATGTTTAATTCTTTGCCCATTAACCACTCCTAGATTGTTGCCTTCGTCATTGTTGCTCTTAATAGCTCCATAGCAATATACTTCTTAAAAAATATATGGTCCTTCCCATTTGGAGAGAAGTTTTCTTGCAAAGAATCTGAAATTAGAGTTGTACAAAAGAACTTGATCACCTACATTAAATTCCCGTCTTTGGATTCTTTTATCATCCCATCTTTTAACTTTTTTATTTAAATAAGTTTGCCTTTTCATAGGCTTGTGTCCTCCATTCATCTAATGAGTTAATATCAAATAACCTCTTTTCATCGGCAAGTTTGAAATCATAAGTAAGTTCTTTAGTTGACCAATAAGCTTTATGTTCTAACTCAAGAGGTAAATGACATGCTTTTCCATAGACCATTTTATATGGAGACATACCCATAGGATTTTTATAAGCAGTTCTATAAGCCCATAGTGCATCATCATGTTTCTTAGACCAATTCTTTCTAGATCTATTAACGATCTTTTGCAAGATTAATTTGATTTCTGTATTGCTCAATTCAACTTGACACCTAGACTGAGGATGATAAGGAGATGCAATTCTATGGTTAACATCATATTTAGCAAGAATTTTACGGAGTGCACCACGAATGAACTGTGAACCACCATCAGTCATTAAATATCTAGGGACTCCAAACCTAGGGAAATTTAAGCATTTTAATAGAAGTGTTGTGATCAACACTACTAGATGGAATAGCTTCTACCCACATAGTAACGTAATCAACAACAACAAGAATATGTGTATACCCATTAGAGGAAGGAAAAGGTCCCATATAATCAAATCCCCAAACATCAAATGGTTCAATAACTAGTGAATAATTCATAGGCATTTCCTAATGTCTACCAATATTACCAATTCTTTGACATTCATCTCAAGATAAGAAAAACTTATGTGCATCCTTGAAGAGAGTAGGCCAATAAAAACCAGATTGTAATATCTTATGTGCGGTTGTGTCTCCAGCATGGTGTCCTCCGTATGCCTCAGAGTGCCACTTCCGTAGGATTTGTTCCAGTTCATGCTCAGGTACACAATGTCTAATAACACCGTCTACTCCTTCTTTATAAAGATGTGGGTCATCCCAAAAGTAATGTCTTAAAATCAAAGAAGAACTTTTTATTTTGTTGGTATGTGACACTAGGTGGTATATATTTAGCAACAATGTAATTAGCATAGTCTACATACCAAGGAGTATCACGAGAAGCATTTATAACAGCTAATTGCTCATCAAGAAAACGATCATCAAAAGGCAGTGGGTCATCAAGAATATTTTCCATTCTAGAAAAATTATCAGCTATGGGTTTCTCAACTCCCTTTCTATCAATAATATGCAAGTCAAATTCTTGTAGCAAAAGAACCCACCTAATCAACCTAGGTTTAGCATCTTTCTTTTCCATAAGATATTTAATAGCAACATGATCAGTGTGAACAGTTACTTTAGAATCAAGAATATAAGATCTGAATTTATCACATGCAAACACAACTGCTAGAAATTCTTTCTCAGTAGTGGCCTAATTTATTTGAGCACTATCTACAGTTTTACTAGCATAATGGATAACATTCAATTTCTTATCAACTCTTTTTCCTAGAACAACACCAACAACATAATCACTAGCATCACACATAATTTCAAAAGGTAGGTTCCAATCAGGTGGTTGAACAATTGGTGCAGAGATTAAGGCTTTCTTAAGTACTTCAAAGGCTTCTATGCAATCAACATAAAAAACAAATGGAACATCCTTTTGCAAAATATTAGTAAGAGGCCTAGAGATTATAGAAACGTCTTTAATGAATCTCTTATAGAAACCAGCATGACCAAGGAAGCTTCTTATACCTTGAGTATATTTAGGGCATGGCATTTTCTCAATTGCAACTATTTTAGCCTTATCTACTTCAATACCTCTTTCAGAAATTTTATGCCCAAGAACTATATCTTCGTTCACCATAAAGTGGCACTTCTCCCAATTCAAGACATGATTAGTTTCTTCACATCTCTGCAAACTTGATCAATGTTGCTTAAGCAATCAACAAAAGTCCCATAAACTAAAAAATCATCCATGAATACCTCAACAATATTTTCACAAAAATAAGAGAATATAGCAGTCATACATCTTTGAAAGGTAGCAGGTGCATTACATAAACCAAAAGGCATGCGTCTATAAGCATAAGTTCCAAAAGGACAAGTAAAAGTAGTTTTCTCTTGATCTTCTTTTGACACAGGTATTTGAGAAAAACCAGAAAAATCATCAAGGAAACAAAAGTGTTTATGCTTAGATAATCTTTCTAACATTTGATCAATAAAAGGAAAGGGGTAATTATCTTTTCTAGTAGCTTTCTTTAATTTCCTGAAATCAATTACCATCCTATAGCCAGTTACAATTCTTTGTGGGATGAGTTCATTTTTATCATTAGGAACAATAGTAATACCTCCTTTCTTAGGAATGCAATGAAAAGGACTTACCCATCTACTATCATCTATGGGATAAATTATACCTGCTTCCAGAAGCTTTAATATTTCTGTTCTTACCACAACCTTCATTTTTGGATTCAACCGTCGTTGGTGATTAACAACTGGCTTAGCATCAGGCTCCATGCTAATCTTGTGCTGACATAGAGTGGGACTAATGCCCTTAATTAAGATCATAAAGAGTGTATCCAATAGCAGCATGGTGCTTCCTCGGAGTTTTAAGTAATCTCTTTTCTTCATGATCTGAAAGGTTAGCACTGATAATAACAGGATATATCTTCTTTTCTTCAAGATAAGCATATTTCAATGTATCAGGCAATTTCTTAAGTTCAAACACAGGATCACCCTTTGGTGGAGGAGGACCTCCAAGAGTTTTAATAGGCAAATTATGTTTAAGGATAGGTGCTTGATTAAAGAATATCTCATCTATTTCATTTCATTCATTCATATGCATATCATTTTCATTGTCTAGAAAATATTGTTCTAATGGATCAGTAGGAGGTAAACAATAAAAGCAAGACCAACAGTTTCAACCTTACTAGGCATTTATTTATCATGAGGTCGTCTACAAAATTTATTGAAATTAAACTCATGAGATACATCACCAAAATTAACACTGATTGTTTCCCTATTGCAATCAATCTTAGCATTAACTGTATTCAGGAAAGGTCTGCCAAATATAATGGGAAAAAATCATCTTGTGGAGAATAAAGAACTAGAAAATCAGTAGGGTATTTGATCTTACCACACAAGACTTCAACATCCCTTACAATCCCAAGTGGTGAAATAGTATCTCTATTCGGAAGCAGGTGCAATATAATTCATAATCTCTTGAAATAAAGTAAAAGGAATAGCACTCACACTAGCCCCCAAATCACATAAACCATGATAACAATGATCTCCTATTTTAACAGAAACAACAGACATGCCAATAATAGGTTTATCCTTATCTTTAGTATCGGGCATAGCAATTCTAGTGGCTTCATCACAAAAGTAAATAACATGCCCATTGATATTATCGACCAAGAGATCTTTAACCATAGCAATATTAGGTTCCACACTTCTTTGTTCAGATGGTCTTAGTTTTCTATTATAACTTTTATTAACCACAGTTGGAACTTTAGCATGTTCCTTAATCCTAACAGGAAAAGGAGGTTTCTCAATATAAGCAGTAGGCACAACTGGATCAACATTGTAAACAATAGTTTCATCTTTAACTATAACAGGTTCCTCAATCTTTTCTTCAATAGGGGGATGATATTTAAAGAACTTCTCCTTAGGGAGATCAACATGAGTAGCAAATGATTCACAAAAGGAAGCTACTATCTTAGAGTCAAGTCCATATTTAGCACTAAACTTATGAAAAACATCGGTTTCCATAAAAATTTAACACAATCAAACTTAAGTTTTATATCTGACTATTTACCTTTGTCGAGTTCCTAATGTTCAGATTTGTGTTTAATTCTTTCTAGAAGACCCCATTTGAATTCAATAGTTTTCTTCATAAAGGAACCAATAGAAGAAGCATCGAGCATGGATTGATCATTATGCGAAAGCCGAGCATAAAAATTATGTATGATAATTTCTCTTGAGAGTTCATGATTGGGGAAAATGTGCACATCATGTACTTAAGCATCCCCCAAGATTGACAAATACTTTCTCCTTCACGAGGCCAGAAATTATATATATAATTCCAATCATGATGAACCAGATGCATAGGATAAAACTTCAGATGAAATTACAATTTCAAATGGTTCCAATCCCACGTCCCAATATCATCACATAGCCTATACCATGTCAATGCCTTTACCTCCAAAGATAAAGGGAAAACCTTCTTATTAAACCATCCTCAGATAAACCTACAAGCTTAAACAATCCACAAATTTCATCCACATAGATTAAGTGCATATCAGGATGTAGTGTTCCATCTCTTGCATAAGGATTAGCTAGCAGTTTCTCTAACATACCCGAAGGAATCTCATAATGAATATTTTCAGTAGGTTGAGTTGCAAATCTTATTGCTTTCGGTCGAGGTGAAGCTACCCCGAAAAAACCCCTCAAAGGATTACTTTCCATAGTGACAAGTGACAGTAAATTTCAGCACGTAATATAAATATTTCTTTAAAAATTCCACTTACCAAAGGCGCTTCACTCCCCGGCATCGGCGCCAGAGAAGTGTCTTGATGACCCACTAGTATAGGGGATGAATCGTAGTCCTTATGATAAGTAAGAGTGTCGAACCCAACAAGGAGTAGAAGGAAATGACAAGCGGTTTTCAACAAGGTATTCTCTGCAACCACTGAAATTATTGGTAACATATAGTTTGATAGCAAGGTAATTTGTAATGAGCAACAAGTAGAAATTCTAAAAATGGTGCAGCATGGTAGCCCAATCCTTTTTAGAGCAAAGGACAGGCCGGAACATTCTGTTATAATAAGCAAGGTGTTCTCGAGGACACATGGGAATTATCATCTAGTCACTTTCATCAAGTTTGTTTGATTCGCGTTCGCTACTTTGACAATTTGATATGTGGGAGGACCGGTGCTTGGGTGCTGTTCTTACTTGAACAAGACTCCCATCCGCAACTACGAAAGAAGAATTAAGATAAATCTAACCATAGCATGAAACATATGGATCCAAATCAGCCCCTTACGGATTAATGCATAAACTAGGGATTAAACTTCTGTCACTGTAGCAACTCATCATCTACTTATTAATCCACAATGCCTTCCCTTGGGCCCAAGTATGGTGAATTGTCATGTAGTCGATGTTCACATGACACCACTAAAGGAAGCAACAACAGACATACATCAAAATATCGAACGAATACCAAATTCACATGATTACTTATAACAAGACTCCACCCATGTTCTGAAGAACAAAAGTAACTACTCACAAATCATATTCATGTTCAAGAATAGATGGTTATTGAATATCATCAAGGATCTCATCATATAAATCTTCCACTAATAAAGCAACCAGCATCAACTACAAGATATAATCAACACTACTAGTAACCCACAGGTACCAATCTGAGGTTTTGAGGCAGGGATTGAATACAAGAGATGAACTAGGGTCACCTATGGGGCCATCAACCCCTTGTGGTTCGGCAGGGGGGATGAGCACATTGCACAAAGAGCGGAGAAGGTAGCACAGCATGACAGTGATCACACGGGCAGTTTTACCCAGGTTCGGGCAGCCGCAAGGCGTAAAACCATACTCCTGTTTTGGTGGATTGTGGTGGAAACGCAGCGCTCTAGCCTGGCAGGGTTGCCTCGGGGTGAGAGCATCTACGTGTGTATGAAAGTAAAGGGGTCCGAATCCTTTCTATGGTTGCCATGGCCCTCCTTTTATAGATCAAGGGGTCACCACAGTGGCAAATCAGTCATTGTGTACTGATTAGATAGCGAACAGTGCTATCATACCTAACACTGTAGACAGAGCAGAGCGCATTAAATGCGCCGCTTAGTGTCACATCATGGCATGCCCGGCAAGCCTTGCCGGGCTACTCAACCCCCTTTTCGTCTGTCTGCTTCACACGTCTCTTGACGGGTGTCATTTGGAGGTGATTTCCATAGGAAGTGGCTGCCACGTGCCAAATAACAACCACTTAGTCACTTGGGGGCTCGACACCGCACCGATCGATGACTTGTGTCACTGTGATGTGGAGCGGTGGATCCTTGGCGGGGTAATTTGCCTTCGTCATGCCCGGAAGGCCTGCCGGGACAGTCTTGAGGCTTGCCTTCGGGGCCACCTCGTCCTTGCCAGGCTCGCCTGCCCGGCAAGGGAGGCTTTCCCTTAGTGGTGCCTTGCTCATCTAGCTTGTCTTGGTCTTCTTGATCTGCCCTTTGATTTCTCAAAGAGCTACCTCTTCAACTTGATATTGCTTTGGATGTCGCAACTTTGCCCTTTTAGGCCTATGCCCTGTCTGGGCAACAGACCAAGGGTTTGTTGCACCGACACCTCCGGTACAGCAGCAAGGTCGATTCCTCTAATTTGATCAACCATTCGCCGTGCGAAAAATGTAGAGGGGGAAGGAAGGAGCACAGGGCCTGCTCATCGAAGCAGGTGGTAACATGGACTTCTACATGGAACATCCCAAGCACATGCAGAGCTGCATTGGGCCTTTACAACGAGCTAAAATAAGTCCCTGCATTTCATTTAGTTTGTACTGGCCTGCGTGTATGATTTGCAGGTATGACTGGGGTAGTGAAATGTATTCCAGTGGCACTTTTGATTTACCCACATAATGGTTTAATTGCTTATTTCTATGAACTGAGTTGGCCAATAATGAGAAGGATGCCGGTCTTTTCATCCTATTGTAGATTGCTTAGATCTCAATATGCCAAATATAATCATGTGAAATATATAGTAAAAGCCAGTGTGATGTGTGTTGCTACAACTAGTCTGACAACCCGTCCTCATATAACATATCAAGGTCACACCATCTTATCATATTAACCATCCGACTTACTAAAATGTAGTATGGGAAGAAAGGAGTATTGGGACTACATATCCAAGCAAGTGATGCCATGGACTCCTTTGTAGAACCTTGTAAGCGAAAAAGAAGTTGCAGTGTGCCTGTACAAAGAGCTAGCATAACTTCAGTTACCTGCTTCTCAGAATTTTAGTTAGACACTGATTACAAAATTGTTCAATTACCTTGCTTGGCTTAATTTAGTTTTCTACTAATTACATAATGACATAGCCTGTTAATCCTATTATAGATTGTGCCTATCTGTGTGTTTGTTACTTACTGTTTATAGAATTACCTGTTTGCCTGAACTTAAATAGCTACTTAATCACATAGATATCTGGTCATATCTACTTCTGGGTGCAACAAAATTTAGTTGTAATTTACCTTGTGATACCCTGTTCGTTTAAATGGTTTGCTGTTATGACTTCTAGCACTAGTAATGTTTGCATGTTCATCGACAGACAACTGTCAGGTTTATATGAGGGACACCATCTTTTTAACTTATATATATATATATATATATGTGTGTGTGTGTGTGTGTGTGTGTGTGTGTGTGTGTGTGTGAGCATCATTTTGCTTACATCATTAAAACTTACAGATGTCTGTGTTGCTGGTAAACTGTACCGACTTCTTACTTTAATAAGTTACCAAAAACATGTTAGTTTTACTAGTTCATGTGATTAAATATGTTGTGAAATCTGGTTAGTTTTACTAGTTTGATGTTAGTTTATTATGGTTCGTTCAACACTTTATTTATGCTTGCTAACTTTCAAGTTTTCAGGATCCAATTGAAACTCTGGTGGCAAAACAGGTATGTTTTAAAAAGCTTCCTTGTTTAACTAGTTTTCTGATTTAACTTGTTGCTCTAATCATGTTACCAACTTCAACTTTTCAGGATCCAATTGGAACTCCAATTGCACAATAGGTACATTTCAAAAACTTATTTGTGTAGCAGGTTTGCTGCTGTAATTTGTGGCTCTAATCAAGTTACTGACTATTCAACTTTTCAGGATCCAAGAGAAACTCCAATGGCACAACAGGTGCCTTTTGTAAAACTTGTTTGTTTAACTGCTTTACTACTACAACCAGTTGCTCTAATGATTTTAATAAGTTGTACTTTTCAGCATCCAATTGAAATTCTTTAGTTCCTTTTTTTAACTAGGTTGCTATCTAATTCCTAGTTGAGATGTTTTGCTAACTTCAACTTTCCTGAATCCAATTAGAACTGTAATGGCAAAACATGTTAGCCCAAGATCAAAGAGCAAGGTCCACATGGACGTTGGCTCATCCCAGAGCAGTGGCACCGGCCCGACCATGCATCATGAATTGCCAACTGCTGATGCTCTAGAGGCTAAACTATTTGTAGAAAGAGAGTGTGCTTCTGCACTTAGAGATGAAGTTGACATGTTGAGAAAGAAAACAACACAATCACAAGCAGTACTCATGAAAACCATTAAATATTTGGTGGATTTTAAAATGAATGTCCTAGAGGAAAAAAGGAAATTAAAATCCCACTTGGTAAATCATAGGTGAAATGTTTTTTCCATTGTTGAATGACCTTTGTGTTGTTTGTTCATGTAATTGATTAAACCATTTGTTTTAGTGATCATGTAATAATTGTTTTTTGTTTTTTGGTCTATTTTTTTAGCACGTGTCTGCAATAATTGATAAGACTGTGAGACATTTAATTTTTGGGGGGCAAAGACATTTCATTTTGTTTGCTATGCCAAACCAACCAATATGCCAATCAGGCTGAATGTGCATTCAGCAAAAATAGTAGTATAGATGGGCCTTAAGTGGCACGCATCTGAAAGATGCTCTTCGAGCAAAAATAGTACAATGGCATGGCTTATATATGTTAGTTGATAATATTGATCCATATACTCTATATGTGGTCATATGTCTGTTAGTTTTCTATATAATTGGTTGGTTGACTCAGTATTTTGAATTTTGAGACATCGCTTGGCTTCTGAAATTCATATCTAAATGGGAGTACACTATATGTTGCATGTGTCATACATGTAACATTTGAGTTGAACATAAAGTGGTTTCAAATATTCGAATTCACCTTAAACTGGATTCAACTTTCTAAATTCGAGTATCATGGCATTTCTAAATCATATTCATATATAAAGGTGGAATACATCTTTGTTGTGCTTTTGAAGATATATAAAGAACATAGAATGATTTATAAAGGTTTGTATAAGAATACAGAAGGATTCAGATTTAGTTGCCAGGGTAAACGTGAATGCTTATTCTCCCAAAATCTAAAAGAAGCAACAAAACACCAACTCCCACGTAGGCTGCCCGAAACTAGTGTTTGCAAGATGGAAATTACTGTCTACCCCTGACACGCACAACCTATTGGCCCGATTTTCAGTTCTCTCAATAGGGGTAGGTTTCTAACTTCACTCAGACGTGACACGTCCGCCTTTCACCCCATTCATACACGATGGGCGCCAAAACTCATTTGGCCGAAGATCATCCCAAAGACTTCTCTCTCCCTGCATTTCCGCATTCATACATGATGGGCGCCAAACAAACTCTAATCATCCGACATCGATCTCGTCAAATATTTCAATAGGGGCAGGTTTGTAACTTCACTCATACATGACACAAATGTCCTCCTATCAACCCCGTTCATATGCCGTGGGCGCCAAAACATCCTCTCCTCACCCGAAATTGATCTCGGCAAATATTGGGGAGATGCAAGATAACCATACTATCTCCAACAGACGAGACGTGTGAAATTTTAAACGGGGGCTAAGTTTGTAACTTTCCCATATTTTAGACAAGCACGTCCAAAATACATGGTTACCCCTCCATTTTCACATTCATACACCATCGGCGCCAGAACACCAGCCTCCTTCATCCGCCACCCCATCCATCGCCACCCTCCTCCACCATGCAGGAGCGCCTGCCCAAACCGCGTCATCCACTACAAGAGATCGACATTTCTCATCCATGGTGCTGGACCAAGAGCCTAGCATCGCATCCTCTCGCTTCATCTGCGTCGTCGTCCACCTTGCTTGGTTGCTTCGATGACCTTCTCGTCCATCGCAACGGGACTTATCCCCCAATAACGTCTACCATTGCATATCTGCTTCCATGCCGCTGACAGCCATCGCACCCCCGATGACTACATGGTGCCACAAGAGAGGTGGTACTCCATATCTGCTCAACTTTTTGATCTCGACTAGGAAATAGAATGTCACTTATTTACTGTACTTCCTTTTCAGCTCTTAGAATCTTAGTGGTTAATTCAAAGCAAACATTGGTTGCTATGTAGCCTTTATGAAGTTTGCAGCTTTAGATCTGCCATGGCACAGTCATAATAGGGTCTAATTGATCATGCTTAGGGTTTCCCCCCTTTTATGATCAATATACGATCAGCCTACATGCTTCGTTTCATAATAGCACTGCTCCACCCATCAAGCTAAACAAGCTTAGTTGTTCAAATACGAATCTTATATGGTGCTGATATTAGTAAAATAGAGTCATTTGATTGGTTAGCTAAACACTATTGTAGGACGGTCCAAACGCGATAGTCCAATCAGAGACCCTTCGAGGAAACTCTGTGCGATGCATTAATCGCAAATGATGGTGTAAGAAAACCGTAAAAAATGAGATGAACTATTTTCGATTGCGTGGATATCAAACACGATTCAGATCAGAGATGCGTGGCATACGGTTAATCCATCCAACTATTCGCGATGATCCAGAACAACAAAAATGGTCAGCCAGATGAGGGTGTGTGCGATATACGACATACAGTTCACTAGGATGAACTGTGTGTGATTGGGCAACACAATAGAAATGGTCAGCCAGATCAAGGTGTGTGCGATGGAGGGCATACAGTTCACTCAGATGAACTGTGTGCGATGAGCCAGTACAACAGAAACAATTCAACTAAACAAGATGTGTGTGACACGCGGCAAACAGGTCCGTAATCAGAAATGTGTGTGAAGACCAATAATAACACAGACGATTGCTGCTAATAAGCCATGTGATTTGCTCTGTCTACAGAAGAACAACATATCTATAACTAAAATAAACATCCAATTCCATAAGTGACTATACAGATCATTCGTACACACCTCAATCAAAAATTTCATGCATTCTAAACTAGGAGAAATGATTGTCTAGTCGTCTACTTCTTGTGACGCTCCTGCCACTTCTCTGTGGCTCGATCCCTCATCTGGGGCTGTCGGGGCACGACACCTATGGGATCCTAAGGGACCCCTTTACGATTCGACGGGGGGAGAGGTATGCGCAAAGAGCAGAACCAACGATCGACGCGGGAAGATTTTACCCAGGTTCGGGCCGCTGATCAGCGTAAAACCCTACTCCTGCCTTGTGTTCTTATTAGTGTTCTTGAGCCCAGCCTCCAGGAGCGCTTGCAGTGAACAGTACGTTCAAAGAGCAGCTACGCATGCAGAATGGGCCAGAAGTTCTCCTCCCCTGTAGCAGTTGCCGTGGGCCTCCTTTTATACCATCAAGGGGTCACCACAGTGGCAAAATGTACATACATTGAGGTGTAATGTAGCTACAGGGGTATCATACCTAACGCCTGACGGGCTAGGACGAACGCATTTAATGCATCGTGAGGTGTTCGTTTAGGTGTCCTTACTTTCTTGGGGATGGAAAAAGGGGCCATCCCATCAGCACCGCTTAAGCTCTCCTCCACTGGCGCATCGCCATGCATCCAAAGAAGGGCCCAGAATGTCGGGTTTGTCACTGTGCTAGAGCGGTGGCACAGCAACAAAACCTTGCCGGGCGCCAAGCCTTGCCGGGCGCCAAGCCTTACCGGGCGCCAAGCCTTGTCGGGCGCCGATCCTTGCCGGATTCCACAGGCTACCCCGGCAAGATCTTGTCGGGGAAGCTGGCATTTGGATTCCAGCTCTTCTTATCTGCTCATCCTTAGATCTTTGACCGGATGATTTCTTTGGTGGCTTGAATCAACCTCGAACTGTTCCCCGGGAAGCCATGCCGCGAGGATGGCTACAACTGCCCGTGCACAAGTACGGGGTACTAGTGGCCCAATACTTAGTACACCGACAGGAGCCCCCGGGCCTAGGCCATACACGAGTGCGAGGCGTTGTTGGGCTAGGCCCAAACAGTGCACGGGCATGCGTGGCAGAGGATTAACTGCTCGTAAATATCCCGTTTACTGTGCCCCCCACTACACGCGCCGAATGCGTGACGTGGGAAGCATGCCTCAAAAGCTGCGACTGCAACGCGCCTGCAGAGGCGCATTAACATTGGGTAGTAAAAGAGGCGGCCCCGCTCCTTCCGCATAAAAAGGAGAAGCCGCAGAGGCACAAGCCTATTTACCCCCTTCTTCTTCTCAATCTGGCCGTCGCCATTGCCTTCCTCCTCTCGAGCTCAGAGCGAAGCTTTCCCTCTTCCACCCGCTGCTTCCATGCTCACTTCACCCCCAGCTTCCGCCCTCACAGCCGCCATGCTGCCCAAGGCCAGCAAAGGCAAGAGCAAGGAGGCGAAAGCCGATGTCCCGGAGAGTGAACTAGTGAAGATGCGGAAGAAGTATGCCGTCTTCGCCCCGTCGCTCGATGCAGAAGCTCTGAAGAGGTGGTACCAATGCATGTGGGCGACGGAGACGCAGGCTCACCCCGCCACATGCGTGATTCCAGGTTCTTGTTCCAAAAGTGGGTCGGACAAATACCCCTTCTTCGCTGCGTATTTCTATTGCGGGCTCTGCCCCCCATTTTCCGACTTCTTCAATGATATCATGTACACATATGGCTTTCATCTTCTCGATTTCACGCCGAATGCGGTACTGTGCATGTCCATCTTTGCCCATCTTTGTGAAAACTTTGCCGGAGTGATTCCCAACACTACCCTTTTCCACCATTACTTCTTCCCCCGCATCCAAAAAGGAGAGGCCCTCTCTGGTTCTATCGCCTGGATTCCAAGGGCTTGGAATAGGGAAATATACCCAGAAGAAGTTTACCGCGAAAAGTGGGACGAATGGCGGACTGAATGGTGCTAGATCAAGGAAGCAGATCCACATCCATTTTGTCTGCCCCGGCAACAGAAGGCGGTCCACGGTAGTGGTTGGAGCAGTCTTGCCGCTGACGACGAAAAGCTCACAATTGCCACCACCAGGATTCTTTGCCTGAAAGCTGCCGGGCTGACAATGGAGATGATTGGCTTCGACTTTCTCCGCCGCCGCATCGCCCCCTTGCAGAACAGGGGAAGGCCAGCTTGGGAATACCGAAACACGGCGGACATTATGAGATTGCGCCCCGGGTTGAATAATAATCTGACTACTATGCAGCTTGGCGCTCTCCGTCAAAAGCTGTTCCAGCGCGACGACAAGCATCGGCTGCCGGCAAGGATTGTCCCTTTGTGCAACAACTCTGCCTTGGGGTCAATCATCGCCTTCATGCCGATGTTCAACGCCCACGGTCTTGACGCGACTTGGGCCGAGCCAACCGAGGAGGAAGCACAAAAGTTTTTTGATAACTTGATGGAGAGACCTGTCCAGGAAGAGGCAGACTTCATCCGAGCCACCACTGACCAAGAAGTAGCATACATTGCTACTAGGGTGGAGGAGGCAAATCTTGCTGCGGAGGCCGGCAGCGCTGGTTTCACAGAATGGGAAACCAGCGATGCAGAGGTAGTGGTAGAAGTAAAACCTGCCGGGAAGGACAAAGCTGCCGGGGAACAGAGCAGCACAGCCGCTGAGAGCTCGTCCGACGAGGACACGGCTGAAGAAGAACCGCAAGAAGAGCTCCCAGCCCCGAAGAAGATGAAGCGTGTTCTTCGAAAGGCTGTGTCTGGCATCCCGGCAAGCCAGCTTTCTTTGAGCGGTGAGGCTCCCGGCAAGAAAGTGGCCGGCAAGACTGCACCGCGGCAAGGGGTTCGTCAGCAACCTGCGCGGCGCGTGAGACCCACACCAGCGGCCACTGCTGGAGCGGCAGGGGTGTCTCGCAGTACCGCACCGGAAGCTGCCCCGGCGCCTGCCACAGCCAAGCGACCTAGGACCCCTCCTCTGCCTTCCCACTCAGACATCGCAACGGAGGCCGATTTCGACATCTCCGGCTTTAGTCCGGAGCGAGAAGAAGAAGAGTGAGTGCTTTGCCACAGCCTTCATCTTCCAATCTTGGATCAACTTTGCTGACTTGCTTGTATTGTCTCTGCAGTGATGCAGAAACCTTGCTGGAGAGGATGACGAAGAGGGCAAAGACTTCCACGGGCGACAAGCCCCCGGCGGGCTGCACGAGTGTGCCAGAAACTGTTATCGTCAGCCTGGAGCTCAGCCCTCAACGCAGCCCCCAGTGCAGCCCCCAGCGCAGCCCCCAGCGTAAATTCATTGCTCTTTTTCCGCTGGCGGGCTCTGAGGTTTCTATTCTTGCCGCTGATATCTTTGGGCTCGCAGGAGAAGAACGGCAACAAGTGGAGTTATCGGAAGACGTCCCCGTTGTGCCACCTCCATCGACCACGCCGCCCACAAGCACGTCCCCGGCAAGGGATCCTACCGACGAGCCCATCTTAACTGAGGAGGAGCCGGCAAGAATGGACACCGGCAACCCTCCCCCGGCAACCGAAGTTGCCGGGAGGGGCGAGGCCACCTCTCAACAGCTCAACGCAGGTAATCGATTGCCACAGAATGCTTGTTACTCTTTCCCTTATCTCTCTGTCTTTGGTCCCTTCGAACTTCAATCTTGATCTTATTCTATTTCCATCCTTCGTCCTCCAGAGTTCCCTGTGATGGAACACATGGACGTCGATGTTGTCATCGAGGAGACCGCCAGGGATGCCGCTGTCGAAGCAGACAGGATCGCTGCCAGCGAGGCCGCCAAGGATGCCACTATCGAGGCCGGTGGTGCTCTTGGCGAGGAGGCCGCCAAGACTACACAGGAGGAACCCGCCAAAGAGTCTACTGAAGGGGGCGACAGGGAGACTGATGACCGTACTGATGGCATTCCTGCTGCAGGAGCGTCAGGTGCTGCACCGGCCACGGAGCCCCCTGCCACTGGTGAGGTGGTTGCTGAAGACCAACCGTCAACATCTGAAGGCCCCTCATTCAGCAAATATCTCAAGGTTGGCGAGAACCTGTTTGTCAACTTGTCGGGGACGGCAAGCATTGGGGCACCAGCCGAAGGAGAAGCCTTTGACGAAGAAATCATCGCTGCTGCCGGGCTCGAGGTTGTTGATAATCCCAGCGCTAGCAGTGGCAAATCTAAAGAGGATCAGCTCCTTCAGGCCATGGGCGAGAATTTTGGCAAGCTCCAGGCTCTCCACCGCGCCCGGAAGGATAAAGCGGATTCCAGAATGGCAGTTGTCGAGGCGGCCGAAGCAGATTTCCAGAGGCGCGTCGAACAAATGCAAGTCTGGTACGCCGAGGCCCTCCAAGAGCTGACTGCTGGCCGGGAACAAGTGAGCCAACAGTGGACAGAAATCCTCCTGAAGCAATCTGATATGGAGAAGGCGCAGGATGAAGCCACTCAAAGAATCACCACCGAAGATGCCCTCCTGACGGGGCGCCGCGTTGCTCTTGATGCTCATCAGGAAGATCTCACCGCACGTGAGCAGGCGCTCGCCGCCAAACTTCACAGCAAAGATGAAGATATCGAGAAGCTTGTCGCGTGGCGGACCCAGGAGCTGGAGCAAAAACATAAAGAGGCGCTCGAAGCTCTGACTGCAAGTCACACCGGCAAGCTCAAGGAGGCCGTCGATGCTGCCGAAGCTGCAGAGGCCGCCAAGAACGAGCTGAGCGACAAGGTAAAGAAGCTAGAAGTAGATCTCGATGAGCACGGCAAGGAGCTCTCGACGCTCAAAGGTGATAGGGAAAAAACCCTTCACACCTTGGCGGAGATGCAAGTTGCCCTATCTAACAAAACCAAGCAGCTCTCCTCTGCGGCTGATGCCATTGCAGTTCTGGAATTGAAGCTGACCATGTTGCAGAAGTCTCTCGAGGCTGGCAAGGCCCGTGAGAAGGCTCTACTCAAGGATATCCAGGGAGAGAGGAACCTGCTCAAGATCGCTGCCGCCGCCCAAATCGATTACGAGAAGGGGGTGGAGATCTGGACTGGATGTCTCATCGCCGCTGCGGAGAAGCTTACGGCGGAACTGTCAACCATGGGCCAGTCAAACTTCAGGTATTCTTCCGAGGAAAGGATATCTTCAAGTTCCAGGTTGACGATGTTCTTTGAAAGCATCATCGACGCCTTGAGGTTGCTCCAGTCTAGCCGGGCGACCCAATTGGCCAACGAGACTCGCTGGCTTTGCCGGGCCATCCTTTGCAAGGTGCTTATCAAGGTGGTGCACAGCAATCCCGGCATCGATCTCTCCAACGCGCTCGGCCATCTGCCAAAGGACACAAATGTCGAGGCGCTCGAAGAACGTATCGCGCCTATCCTTGAGAAGGTGGACTCCATCAAAAGGATCGAAGGCCAGCGCAGAGATTAAGTGCTCCCCCTTTTCTTGCCGTCGTCATTCCATGTCAAAGACAATTAAGTCTCAAGTTAGAATTGTGGCAACTCATTAATGTAATATAACTCGCCTATGTTTAGGTACATGCATGCTATTTCTCTTGTCTGATTCCTTTATGTATGGAGTGCACCCTACGCTTACTGAAAAACTTGCCGGCGCGCAACCTACCGCGAGCGCTGGGTGCGGGACTTCAGTAGCCTGCTGGAGGCACAGCGGCCGGCAAGACTCCTTGGCATTCTCAGTGCAGCCACTTAAATCGTTGAGCGGACTCGAAACAAAATAAGGGCGCAACTAATTACAACAAGGGTTCCTTCGCGTGCAGATTTTCCATACAAGAGTCGGAATCGTCCAAGGAAATAACTTTGCAATAAAAGAAACTTGTTCTAAGTTTTTAGAACTTAGCTTTCTGTCGCTATCCTTCCTCCGGCAAGCGTCGATTCCGAACATCGCCAACTGGCACTACTGGAATCAGCTGCTTTGCCGTCTGCCATAGCAGACGTCAAAGGCATGCCTGGCGGACGGCAAAGCCTTTGCCGTCTGCCAGCAGACGGCCAACAGTCCGGCTGAACAGATGATGGCAAAGGCTACTTTGCCGTCTGCTAGCGGACGGCAAAGAACTTGCTTCTTTGCCGTCTGCTAGCGGACGGCAAAGCCACTGGATAGGGTTAGCTCCGTTAGCCGCTAACGGGAGGCTTTGCCGTCAGCCACCTACAATCACAGACGGCAAAGAAGTTTGTTTGTTTATTAAAATAAATAAGCAGTCCAAGTGCAGAGGCTATAAATAAACACGACATTATCCATCCACACTTTGTTCCAAGAATCGAAGACGAACGGACAAATTTCACAATACAAAATTACAATATTTACACAAAATACATCATCCACACTTTGTTCCAAGAATACATCATCCACGAATGGACAAATTTCACAATACGAACACGACATTATCCATCCACACTTTGTTCCAAGAACGAATGGACTCCTCTTTGCCCATAGTCACCGGAGCAACTAGCAGCCGCGCCCTCTCACTTCTCCTTGAGGCCGAGGCCGGGGTTCGAGGCCGGCGGAGGCCGGCGGGGCCGATGGAGCCGGGGCCGATGGAGGCCGGCAGGGGAGACGGGGCGCGGAGGCCGCCGCGGTCGACGAGCGACGAGACGCGGAGGCAGGCGGGGGCGACGGGCAATGGGGCCGGGGCCGGCAGGCGAGATGGCGGCCAACGAGGTGGTGGCGGGCGCCGGCGGGCTGATGGAGGCCGGCGGGGGCGACGGGCGAAGTGGCCGGGGCCGACGGTGAAGGGGGAAGTGGACGCGGCCGGCGGAAGAGGTGGTGGCCGGGGAGGCTGGATCCGGCGGGCGAGGTGTTGGCCGGCAAGGCCGGGGGTCAAGGCGGTGGCGGGCGCCGGCCGGCCGGTGTGCCGATTTGGATCGAGAGGGAGAGAAAGGAGAGAGAGAGAGAGATGTGGTGGGGATAAGGGACAGAGAGAGAGACGTGGTGGGGTGATGCTGCCCTCGGGGCGTGTGCATCGTGGGTGCGTGCGTGGGTGTGCGTCCGATGGGGTGTGGGTGGGGATGCCTAGTCATCGATCCGCATGATCGATCCGGGTGTTGTGCTTCTTCTTTGCCGTCCGCCCCGGCTTTGCCGGCTGCTATTTGTTCTTTGCCTGTTAAGCGGCCCCACGTCACTTCTTTGCCGGCACCATGGTACTCATATCTCCCTTCCCCCCCCCCCCCCGGAAATGTGCACGCGAGGAGATCCTTCGTTCTTTTAGAAAAAGAAAGAAGAGAAAATAAAGATATGAAACCTTGGCGGTTCGTTAGAACTTACCGGGAGTAGGTGTCATACAACATCTTAGACAAACATGCATATATAAATATGAACATGGGAATCAATAAGGGAATGTACAACACTTAAATTTATTCATCTGTGCTCAGGGTCTGTGCCTAGGTTTGTACAAAGGATCACATGCCTTGCCGGCAAGGCTTGTACAAAAGAGCGGTTGCTGGGAGCTCCCGGGAACCGCGCCTTATGGGTAGAACTTGCGAAGATGTTCAATATTCCAGGAATTGCTCACTGGAACGCCATCTTCGGTCTCCAAGCGGACAGCGCCGGGCCTGGTGACTCGCACTACCCGATAAGGGCCTTCCCACTTTGGCGTCAACTTGTTTGAATTCTTGGCGGACTGAATCCGCCGAAGAACAAGGTCGCCTTCCTCAAGGCTTCGGGCGTGAACTTTGCGGCTATGGTAGCGGCGCAAAGCTTGCTAGTAGCGTGCAGCTCGCACAGCAGCCTCAAGACGATTCTCCTCAAGGAGCACAGCGTCGTCTTGCCGCAGTTGCTCTTGCTCAAGGTCATCATAAGCGAGCACTCGAGGTGATCCGTACATGAGTTCCGTGGGGAGAATTGCTTCCGCTCTGTAGACCAGAGCGAAGGGCGTCTGGCCGGTGGCTCGATTTGGTGTCGTTCTGATTGACCAAAGAACCGCTGGCAACTCATTAATCTAGCGTCTTCCGCACTTTTTCAGCCTGTCAAAGGTTCTGGTCCTGAGACCGCGCAGCACTTCAGCATTGACCCTCTCTGCTTGGCCGTTGCTTCTCGGGTGAGCAACAGAGGCAAAACAAATTTTTCCGCCAAGGTCTTGGACGTACTGCATGAAGGTGCGACTTGTGAACTGCGTGCCGTTGTCGGTGATGATCCTGTTGGGTACACCAAAACGGCAAACTATCCATTTAAAGAACTTGACGGCTGATTGTGCTGTCACCTTCCTCACTGCTTCCACCTCCGGCCACTTTGTGAACTTGTCGATAGCAACGTACAAGTACTCAAAGCCCCCGGTAGCACGGGGGAAAGGGCCCAGTATGTCGAGCCCCCAGACCGAAAATGGCCAGGAGAGAGGGATTGTTTGAAGAGCTTGGGCTGGTTGATGCGATTTCTTCGAATGAAACTGGCACGCTTCACACTTGGTGACTAGTGTAGTTGCATCCTGGAGAGCAGTAGGCCATAAGAAACCTTGCCGGAATGCTTTCCCGGCAAGTGCTCTTGATCCTATGTGAGAACCACATATGCCTCCATGTATCTCTGCCAACAGCTCCAGTCCATCCTCCCGAGGAATGCACTTTAATTTCACACCTTTTGGTCTCTTTCTATACAGAACATCATCGACGAACTTGTACATAACAGACCGACGGGCTACTCTTTCCGCTTCTTCCTGTTCCTCCGGGAGTTCTCCTATCTGAAGGAAATGGACAATGTGCTGCACCCATGCTGGATCCTAAGGCTCGACGGCTAGGACTAAAGGCATCTCCTCCGCCGGAGCAATGTTTGTCTTGACAGCAAGGGCCTGAGGCCCTGCTGGAGCCTGTTGTTCCCCGGCAGGCATGTCGTCGATCCTGGCAACTTCCTTGCCGGCGGCTCTCGGGAGCCCTGCCGGGAAGTACTGACGAGAGTTCAACTTTCTTCTCTTTTCTTGCCGCATTGATGGCACCACGGATGGTTGAGTCAATTGGAGCACAAAAGTCCCTGGTTCCACAGGCAACTTGAGGGCGGCACGCTTTGACAGGTCATCAGCAACACTGTTCTCGGCACGAGGAACGTGCTCCATTTGCAGACCGTCAAAGTGCTCTTCCATTTTTCTAACCTCATCCACGTAGGCTTGCATCAATGGACTTTGATAACTCTTGTTAACTTGCCTGACGACAAGTTGTGAATCGCCTTTGATGACGAGCTTTTTGATACCAAGGTCTGCCGCGATCCTGAGACCGGCAAGCAAACCCTCGTACTCTGCAGTGTTGTTCATCGAACTCTCTCGGGGAAAATGCATTTGGACTACGTACTTGAGGTGCTCTCCGGTGGGTGCGACAAGCAGCACGCCAGCACTGGCGCCTTGCAGCGAGAAAGCCCTGGGTAGGTCGTGATGCTTGCGCCGGCTCGGGAGCTCCAGCAGGCGCCCTCCGATCTCTGGAATTCGTTGTGCCACCCGTAGGCAACACAGCTCTGTCTCTGGATCCAGCGGCATGCAGGTTGCCGCTGCCACTGCGAATGATACCGCTCGCCTGGCTCGGATCACCAGAACGCCGTGGGGGTTCTAGTCCTCTTCCTACTGCACCCACGCCATCGCCTGTACGCCAAGGCTCAGGTAAAACGGACATGGATGGTTGCGCCGTCACAACCCTCTTCTTCTTGGGTGGCATGATGATGAAGATGATGAAGAAACTAAGGCGCCGATCACTAGATCAGGTTCACACAACCTTCAATCCCCCTACCTGGCGCGCCAAAGATGTTGGGGCACGACACCTATGGGATCCTAAGGGACCCCTTTACGATTCGGCGGGAGGAGAGGTATGCGCAAAGAGCAGAACCAATGATCGACGCAGGAAGATTTTACCCAGGTTTGGGCCGCTGATCAGCGTAAAACCCTACTCCTGCCTTGTGTTCTTATTAGTGTTCTTGAGCCCAGCCTCCAGGAGTGCTCGCAGTGAACAGTACGTTCAAAGAGCAGCTACGCATGCAGAATGGGCCAGAAGTTCTACTCCCCTATAGCAGTTGCCGTGGGCCTCCTTTTATACCGTCAAGGGGTCACCACAGTGGTAAAATGTACATACATTGAGGTGTAAAGTAGCTACAGGGTTATCATACCTAACCCCTGACGGACTAGGACGAGCGCATTTAATGCACAGTGAGGTGTCCGTTTAGGTGTCCTTACTTTCTTGGGGATGGAAAAAGGGGCCATCCCATCAGCACCGCTTAAGCTCTCCTCCACTGGCGCGTCGCCACGCATCCAAAGAAGGGCCCAAAATGTCGGGTTTGTCGCTGTGCTAGAGCGGTGGCATAGCAACAAAACCTTGCCGGGCGCCAAGCCTTGCCGGGCGCCAAGCCTTGCCGGGCGCCGATCCTTGCCAGATTCCGCAGGCCACCCCGGCAAGATCTTGTCGGGGAAGCTGGCCTTCGGATTCCAGCTCTTCTTATCTGCTGATCCTCAGATCTCTGACCGAATGATTTCTTTGGTGGCTTGAATCAACCTCGAACTGTTCCTCGGCAAGCCTTGCCACGAGGATGGCTACAACTGCCCGTGCACAAGTACGGGGTACTAGTGGCCCAATACTTCTGATCAGCGTAAAACCCTACTCCTGCCTTGTGTTCTTATTAGTGTTCTTGAGCCCAGCCTCCAGGAGCGCTCGCAGTGAACAGTACGTTAAAGAGCAGCTACGCATGCAGAATGGGCCAGAAGTTCTCCTCCCCTGTAGCAGTTGCCGTGGGCCTCGTTTTATACCATCAAGGGGTTACCACAGTGGTAAAATGTACATACATTGAGGTGTAAAGTAGCTACAGGGTTATCATACCTAACCCCTGACGGACTAGGACGAGCGCATTTAATGCACCGTGAGGTGTCCGTTTAGGTGTCCTTACTTTCTTGGGGATGGAAAAAGGGGCCATCCCATCAGCACCACTTAAGCTCTCCTCCATTGGCGCGTCGCCACGCATCCAAAGAAGGGCCCAGAATGTCGGGTTTGTCGCTGTGCTAGAGCGGTGGCACAGCAACAAAACCTTGCCGGGCGCCAAGCCTTGCCAAATTCCGCAGGCCACCCCGGCAAGATCTTGTCGGGGAAGCTAGCCTTCGGATTCCAGCTCTTCTTATGTGCTGATCCTCAGATCTCTGACCGGATGATTTCTTTGGTGGCTTGAATCAACCTCGAACTGTTCCCCGGCAAGCCTTGCCGCGAGGATGGCTACAACTGCCCGTGCACAAGTACGGGGTACTAGTGGCCCAATACTTCTGATCAGCGTAAAACCCTACTCCTGCGTTGTGTTCTTATTAGTGTTCTTGAGCCCATCCTCCAGGAGCGCTCGCAGTGAACAGTACGTTCAAAGAGCAGCTACGCATGCAGAATGGGCCAGAAGTTCTCCTCCCCTGTAGCAGTTGCCGTGGGCCTCCTTTTATACCATCAAGGGGTCACCACAGTGGCAAAATGTACATACATTGAGGTGTAAAGTAGCTACAGGGTTATCATACCTAACCCCTGACGAACTAGGACGAACGCATTTAATTCACCGTGAGGTGTCCGTTTAGGTGTCCTTACTTTCTTGGGTATGGAAAAAGGGGCCATCCCTTCAGCACCGCTTAAGCTCTCCTCCACTGGCGCGTTGCCACGGATCCAAAGAAGGGTCCAGAATGACGGGTTTGTCGCTGTGCTAGAGCGGTGGCACAGCAACAAAACCTTGCCGGGCGCCAAGCCTTGCCGGATTCCGCAGGCCACCCCGGCAAGATCTTGCCGGGGAAGCTGGCCTTCAGATTCCAGCTCTTCTTATCTGCTGATCCTTAGATCTCTGACCGGATGATTTCTTTGGTGGCTTGAATCAACCTCGAACTGTTCGCCGGCAATGCTTGCCGCGAGGATGGCTACAACTGCCCGTGCACAAGTACGGGGTACTAGTGGCCCAATACTTAGTACACCGACATGGGCAGGACGAAGACACTTCCTCATGTCAACGATACGCATGTACATCTCGTAGCTTGTGTACGCGTCCTTGGCCACGTACTTGACGTGTTCTTCATCCAGTCTCTGATGACAGGCACTGTGCCAGGCGTTCTTGTCCTTCTTGCTCTCATCCTTCATCTTCATGTAATAGGGGTCGATAATGGCTGAGGCGAGGTCAACTAGGGAGTTCTGTTTGTTGTTGGTGCTGCCCCAGACCTTGTAGTGGTAACAGATGTTGACAAGATTCTGGCAGGTCAAGCCCAAAACCTTGAGCACTTTTAGATCATTGGTGGTGTCCACCGTAGCAAAACTGTAGTCGGGGCTGTTGATAAACCTGGAGAAACGCTCGCAAGGCCTTGTGGCCAGGTGGTAGTGGTAGATGAGGACGTCATGTCGCACGCACAACTGGGCAATGGAAACTTTCTGATCTTGCCCGACACGACCGCTGGTGAACTCGAGGTCGAAGCCGACCACTTGGTACTTGTCCTCAGCAAGCAACTGCTCCATAGTTTGGATGGAGCTCTCCACCGAGACCGGCTCGTTCATGTAGACCACCAAGAGGTCCTTCCCCCTAAATTGGGTGTCCACTACATGATGCGTGGTGAACTGCCCCCCGTTGTCATCGTTGGCCACTGGGAGCACCATTGGAGCCACGGGGAGCGCCATTCGAACCGCTCGATGTCCTCTCTGTATGTGTCGTTGTGGGTGTGCTTATTGTGTCATGTGGCGCGAGAGATGAAGTTAAATGGCCACGGAAATAAATGGGGTCGGGCGGCCTGCATTCTCGGCATGTTCGCATGGCAGTTTTTGCAACGGGTAACTACATCGTCGCTGCTCACGGCGCAACCGCATCGATAATGCAGGACGAACGCACGTGATCGTGCCCCAGCCCCAAACACTGGCAGCACGCCTGCAGGGACGCGAGAGTAGAGCTCGCACGGCGGGACGCGAGCAGAGCGCGCCACGACCACCTCAACCGCGAGCAACCACATGCATAAAGTAGTTAAACACACAGGGAATGGTCGTCTACAAGCCGGCCGGCAGTCTATTAGTTCCCTTTATATTTTGTGCCATATTTTGACCTTAAATTTAACTAACGAAATGTTAGTGCATGTTATAAAAATTATATAATTGGAAACTATGTTCAAATACGAATCGAACGCTATAATATTTGGTGACGTGCATTCGTATTTTATTAGTTAAATATCTAGTCAAAATTTGGCACAAAAATACAAAGAGGACTTATAAACCAGGACGGGGGTAGTAGGTAATTAAATCGCAAACATTTTTTATTAACCGTATGTGTACATGTCGTTTCGTCCTCCTCTGGCACGTGTTGTCACCCCGCTGCCACAGACGGCTTCTAGCGCAAGCTTGAGTAGCGCGCGGGGGCGTTCTTTTGGCCAAACGGTAGATAGAAGTGGCTCCAATGAATCATCGGTGAGCCCGTTCCCGCGCATAGCCGCGCAAGCTTCCCGCCTGACTCGGCGAAATCCCCCAAAATCCGAATGCTTACCGGCCTGCTGTATAAACCCTCACGACTAGCGAGTCCTACGTCTCATTTTCCCCTCCATCCCTATAGCTTATCTCGTCTGCATCTCCCACAATCGCCAATGGCACCAGTACGTCGTCGTCGCTATGCCACTCCGCCGTCATCAGTGGACAGCTCCAGCTGGGAGGCTACACCGTGGCGGCGGTGCAATCCCCGGCGTAGTGTAGTGCGCATGGCATCCCTATTGGGTGTGCGTGCAACACCCGCCACACGCTCAGCCGCCGCTGTCCATCGGCAGCTGTTGCCGGCCGCCGTTGCCGCCACCCCACCGTCTGCCGCCGTGGCCACCACACCATCGTCGAAAGCCAGGGCCATCGCCTGCTCCGCCGCCGCGGCCCGAAGGCGGGACGTGGCCGTCGTGGCTGCCACCCTACTATTGGCCACTATGGCCATCACCCGCTCCGCCACCGCGCCCCGAAGGTGGGAGGTGGTGGTCGTAGCCGCAACCCACCGTCGACCGCCCTGGCCGCCAACCCACCGTTGACCGCCGGGGTGATCACCCGCTCCGCCACCACCGCCCGAAGGTGGGAGGTGCAGGTGGAGGCCCGCACATGCGTCAGCGAGATTGCACGCTACATCGAGTTCCTGCGGGAGGAGGAGGAGCGCCTCGTGGAGCACGAAAAGAGTCTTTCCGCCGCATGGCCGCATCACACATTGTCGCAGAGGCAAGGAATGAGGAGATCTATGAGGAGTCCCGCCTCTTCGAGAGGGGTCGTCTGGAGCAGCAGAGGGCGTTCGAGGTGAGCGTCGCTGAAGGTGTAGCAGCAACAGGCACCAGATTGCAGTTGTCCAGCTCATCGGTAGGTTCCTCCTCCTCTGCCTCTTACTGAGCGCGGTCGGTAGAGGAGAGGCTGTTGGAAGTAGTACAAAGCCCCTCCATAGTAGTATTTAGGGGCTATTTTGTTCAGTTTATCCATCTAATGTGGTTGAACTCTACAACGTACTTAAAATTAGCTAGTATATATAGTTGAACTAGCTATTTCAGTACGTGGTTGGCAACAATTGGGGAAAAGTTTGGTCGGTTCAGCTATCGAGTTGAACTGTTTGTATAAAAAACGACTGCTTAATCTATGCATGAAATCTATGCTTACTGAATTTTAGTTGCAAAAATTAGATAGTCCTAGTGATTTTTAGCTTCAAATTTTGACAAATGGCAGTGTTACAAGGTTGATAAAGGGCAATGTTACTAGATCAACAAATGTCAACCTTTCTAGTTCGACAAATGGCAATATACTCAATATGACAGATGCAAATCTTACCAAATTGTCTGTACGTGAATGCACATGGGACATCCGAAAAAATCGTTTGCATTGATGGGATATACAAATCATGCATGCCAGATTTTCTCTTGGCTTAGCGGCGAAGGAACCATAGCTCTCGCTTTGCATACCATATACAATCTAAATTGTTTGCGATGAAGGGATGCACAAATCCTGCACAGCAAAATTTTCCCTTGGCTTGCTGGGGAAGACCGTAGCTCTCTCTTTGCATACGGGTGTTCAATCTAAAATGTTTGCGATGAAGAGCTCCACAAATCCTGCTCGGCACATTTTCCCTTGGCTTACTGGGGAAGCTATCGGTTTGCATATGGGGGTTCTATCTTAAACATTTGTGATGAGTGCTTTAAATTTAAAAACCATTGACGTTTAAAAAAACGTTTGATAAGTCTGTACATTCAGGGAGAAAAACGCAAGTTTGCTCAAGCCATATGTTTCATTCAGTCACACTATGAATTTATATTCAGACGATCGAGATACAATATTAAACCCAAAAAAACTAATTCCAGTGGCAACGGAGGCGGCGTGCCGCACCCGCGTTGTTGTTGTCGTCCTCCGAGACGCCATTGTTGAAGTCTTCAAGGCAGCACAGAATGTTCTTCACTTGGAAATCAAACATCCTTTCATCGCGCGATCGACGGGCGGGGCATGGGAGGACGGCAACTCACGGCGCTGCGAGATAGCGGTCGACGGCGGTGTCCCATGACACTGAGGGGGCGCAAGCACGGACATGCGCATGGCGGGTGCAGGCAAACGCACGGGGACCGGAGCCGCGGTGGGTGCAGGGGTGCGCACAGGCACGGGCACCGGTGCTGGCATGTACACGAACTCGCACGGGTCTGTGGGGACCTCACTGATGCCCGCGGCTTCCAGCTCTGCGATAGTGCTCGGCGACCATCCCGTCAATGCCACAAGGATGGTCATTGGCGCGGGTGTGGGGATGGGAGCTGGGACGGGCGCGGGGGCAGTAACCGCCGCGGCCAGCTGGTTCAGGGCCATGTCCATGAGGCTCCATTCCTCCTTATTTTCTATCTCGTCCATCTCGGAGTCGACTTCACCAAACTGGAAGACTAGTGGCACATGATCCTTTTAAGCCATGGCGTTGGTGGAGGTCTGCTGGAGGGGAATGTGAGGCGAACAGTAAGGCCGCCCGTATTAAACAGTGGTTGGGCACCATTAATGGAGAGGATGCGAGCAAGGCGGGCGACCATGCAATTCAAAGGGCGCGCTTCCCAGTGAGCCTACACAGCATACAACTCGCATGCTTCCCGGTGAGCATGCGCATTGGAGGACAACTTGCATGCCTACCGGTCAGCCTGCGCAGCGGACTGCGCTCGCACGCCTCCTGTCTACTCAAGAAGTTGTCCGCATGGCACCACCTCGCCATTAAAAGTGTGATGGATGGCATCACGTGAATGATTAACAGAACGCCCTTGATTTGAATTATACAAACGTTGAGATGATAAGGTGACAGCTATTTGTTTCAAAATGCCATTGCTGGCTGTTGATTTGAGTGTACCTTCTCTCAAATTGGACACAAAAGATCCCACAACATGTTGGGTGCCATTCCATGATAGCATGCCAAGTTTCAAGAAATTCAGACGAGTTTTTGATATACTAGAATTTGAAAACAAAGTATCTCAACCTTTTGCCGGCAAGCAACAGTGCCTTGGTGTTTGAAATTCATTCCCACTTCTTGCATGGGACCTAAGCATGCACCCAAGGACACACATTTGATTTTTGAACCCATTTTTCTGCACTGGAGCATGTGCCTGTAGTTCAAATTTGAATTATGCACATAAAATGCCTACAAATCTAAGTTAATGTATAAAAATGTCCAAATGAACCCCAAAAAATTCCAAATTTTAAGATGACAGTCATGTTGTTATATGTTGCCACTAGGACAAAATTTGAAAGCAAGAGGAGGCAACGAATATCGTTTCATCCACGAATGAGGCACATTCCCTACCGGAACCATGAGGCTTGTTGTCAGAAGCTCTGGTTTGTGAGAAGCTTATACCCAAACCTGCCCCAAATGTGACAATGTTTTTACCGCAGCATATTGATGTCGTTCCATGATAGCATGCCAAGTTCATGAATTTCAGACAAGTTTTGAATTTACTAGAATTTTAAAACCATGTATCTCAATGTTTGCGGCCAAGAGGCAGTGCCGAGGTGTTTGACAATCATTCCCATTTCTTGCATGGGACATAAGCATCCAACCAAGGACACACATCTGATTTTTCAACCCATTTTATGCAGTGGATCATGTGCCTGTAGTTCAAATTTGAATTATGCACATAAATGCATAGAAAAGTCAGTTAATGTATAAAAATGTCCAAACAAACCCCAAAAAATTCCAAAATTTAACACAACACTCCTGTTGTTCTATGTTGACAGTAGAAAAAATTTGAAAGCAAGAAGAGGCAATGAATATCGTTTCGTCCACAAAGGTGGCATGTTCTCTACCGGAACCATGAGGCTTGTTGTGAGAAGCTCTGGTTGGTAAGAAGCTTATACCCAAACCTGCCCCAAATGGGACAACTTTTTCACCACAACATGTTGATGTCGTTCCATGATGCCAAGTTTCATGAATTTCAGACGAGTTTTGGATTTACTAGAATTGTAAAACCATGTATCTCAATGTTTGCGGCCAAGCGACAGTGCCGAGGTGTTTGACATTCGTTCCCATTTCTTGCATGGGACCTAAGCATGCAACCAAGGACACACATTTGATTTTTCAACCCATTTTTATGCACTGTAGGATGTGCTTGTAGTTCAAATTTGAATTATGCACATAAATGCATATAAAACTCAGTTAATGTATAAAAATGTCCAAACGAACCCCAAAAAATTTCAAAATTTAACACGACTCTCCTGTTGTTCTATGCTGACACCAAAAAAAAATTGAAAGCAAGAAGAGGCAACGAATATCGTCTCGTCCACAAAGGTGACACATTCCCTACCGGAACCATGAGGCTTGTTTTGAGAAGCTTATACCCAAACCTGTCCCAAATGGGACAATTTTTTCAGCACACCATGTTGATGTCGTTCCATGATGCCAAGTTTCATGAATTTCAGACAAGTTTTGGATTTACTAGAATTTTAAAACCATGTATCTCAATGTTTGCGGCCAAGCGACGCTGTCGAGGTGTTTGACATTCAATCCCATTTCTTGCATGGGACCTAAGAATGCAACCAAGGACACACATTTGATTTTTCTATGGATTTTTATGCACTGGAGCATGTGCATGTTGTTTAAATTTGAATTAGGCACATAAATGCATAGAAAACTCAGTTAATGTATCAAAATGTCCAAACGAACCCCAAAAAATTCCAAAATTTAACACGACTCTCCTGTTGTTCTATGTTGACACCAAAAAAAAATTTGAAAGCAAGAAGAGACAACAAATATCGTTTCTTCCACAAAGGTGACACATTCCCAACCGGAACCATGAGGCTTGTTGTGAGAAGCTTATACCCAAACCTGCCCCAAATGGGACAATTTTTTCACCACACCATGTTGATGTCGTTCCATGATAGAATGCCAAGTTTCATGAATTTCAGACGAGTTTTGGATTTACTAGAATTTTAAAACCATGTATCTCAATGTTTGCGACCAAGCGACGGCGCCGAGGTGTTTGGCGTTCATTCCCATTTCTTGCATGGGACCTAAGCATGCAACCAAGGACACACATTTAATTTTTCAACCCATTTTTATGCACTGGAGCATGTGCATGTAGTTCAAATTTGAATTAGGCACATAAATGCATAGAAAACTCAGTTAATGTATAAAAATGTCAAAACGAACCCCGAAAAATTCCAAAATTTAACACGACTCTCCTGTTGTTCTATGTTGAGACCAGAAAAAATTTGAAAGCAAGAAGAGGCAACGAATATCGTTTCGCCCACAAAGGTGATAAGTTCCCTACAGGAACGATGAGGCTTGTTGTGAGAAGCTCTGGTTTGTGAGAAGCTTATACCAAAACCTACCCCAAATGAGACAATTGTTTTACCACAACATGTTGATGCCATTCCATGATAGCATGCCAAGTTTCATGAATTACAGACGAGTTTTGGATTTACTAGAATTTTAAAACCATGTATCTCAATGTTTGCGGCCAAGCGACGGTGCGGAGGTGTTTGACATTCATTCCCATTTCTTGCATGGGACCTAAGCATACAACCAAGGACACACATTTGATTTTTCAACCCATTTTTATGCACTAAAGCATGTGCCTATAGTTCAAAACTAAATTATGCACATAAATGCCTACAAAATCAGCTAATGTATAAAAATGTCCAAACGAACCCCAAAAAATTCCAGAATTTAACAGGACACTCAAGTTTTTCAATGTTGACACCAGAAAAAAAAATTGAAAGTAAGAAAAGGCAATGAATATCATTTCGTCCACAATGGTGACGCGTTCCCTACCGGAACAATGAGGCTTCTTGTGAGAAGCACTGGTTTCTGAGAAGCTTATACCAAAACCTTCCCCAAATGGCAGATTTTTTTTACCACAGCATGCTGATGAAATTGCATGATAGCTTGCCAAGCTTCATGAATTTCAGACAAGTTTTGGATTTACTAGAATTTCAAAACAAAGTATCTCAACATTTTGCCGGCAAGCAACAATGCCCTGGTGTTTGAAATTCATTCCCATTTCTTGCATGGGACCTAAGCGTGCACCCAAGGACACACATTTGATTTTTGAACCCATTTGTTTGCACAGGAGCATGTGCCTGTAGTTCAAATTTGAATTATGCACATAAAATGCCTACAAAACTAAGTTAATGTATAAAAATGTCCAAATGAACCCCAAAAAATGCGAAATTTTAACACGACAGTCATGCTGTTGTATGTTGCCACTAGGACAAAATTTGAAAGCAAGAGGAGGCAACGAATTTCGTTTGATCCACGGATGAGCCACATTCCCTACCAGAACCATGAGGCTTGTTGTCAGAAGCTCTTGTTTGTGAGAAGCTTATACCCAAACCTGCCCGAAATGGGACAATGTTTTTACCACAGCATATTGATGTCGTTCCATGATAGCATGCCAAGTTCATGAATTTCAGACGAGTTTTGAATTTACTAGAATTTTAAAACCATGTATCTCAATGTTTGCGGCCAAGAGACGGTGCCAAGGTGTTTGACATTCATTCCCATTTCTTGCATGGGACCTAAGCATCCAACCAAGGACACACATCTGATTTTTCAACCCATTTTTATGTAGTGGAGCATGTGCTTGTAGTTCAAATTTGAATTATGCACATAAATGCATAGAAAAGTCAGTTAATGTATAAAAATGTCCAAACAAACCCTGAAAAATTCCAAAATTTAACACAACACTCCTGTTGTTCTATGTTGACAGTAGAAAAAATTTGAAAGCAAGAAGAGGCAACGAATATTGTTTCGTCCACAAAGGTGGCACGTTCCCTACTGGAACCATGAGGCTTGTTGTGAGAAGCTCTGGTTGGTGAGAAGCTTATACCCAAACCTGCCCAAAATGGGACAATTTTTTCACCACAACATGTTGATGTCGTTCCATGATAGCATGCCAAATTTCATGAATTACAGACGAGTTTTGGATTTACTAGAATTTTAAAACCATGTATCTCAATGTTTGCGGCCAAGCGACGGTGCCGAGGTGTTTGACATTCATTCCCATTTCTTGCATGGGACCTAAGCATGCAACCAAGGACACACATTTGATTTTTCAACCCATTTTTATGCACTAAAGCATGTGCCTATAGTTCAAAACTAAATTATGCACATAAATGCCTACAAAATCAGTTAATGTATAAAAATGTCCAAACGAACCCTAAAAAATTCGAGAATTTAACAGGACACTCATGTTTTTCAATGTTGACACCAGAAAAAAATTTGAAAGTAAGAAAAGGCAATGAATATCATTTCATCCACAATGGTGACACGTTCTCTACCGGAACAATGAGGCTTCTTGTGAGAAGCACTGGTTTCTGAGAAGCTTATACCAAAACCTTCCCCAAATGGGAGATTTTTTTACCACAGCATGCTGATGAAATTGCATGATAGCATGCCAAGCTTCATGAATTTCAGACAAGTTTTGGATTTACTAGAATTTCAAAACAAAGTATCTCAACATTTTGCCGGCAAGCAACAGTGCCCTGGTGTTTGAAATTCATTCCCATTTCTTGCATGGGACCTAAGCGTGCACCCAAGGACACACATTTGATTTTTGAACCCATTTGTTTGCACAGGAGCATGTGCCTGTAGTTCAAATTTGAATTATGCACATAAAATGCCTACAAAACTAAGTTAATGTATAAAAATGTCCAAATGAACCCCAAAAAATGCGAAATTTTAACACGACAGTCATGTTGTTGTATGTTGCCACTAGGACAAAATTTGAAAGCAAGAGGAGGCAACGAATTTTGTTTGATCCACGGATGAGCCACATTCCCTACCAGAACCATGAGGCTTGTTGTCAGAAGCTCTGGTTTGTGAGAAGCTTATACCCAAACCTGCCCGAAATGGGACAATGTTTTTACCACAGCTTATTGATGTAGTTCCATGATAGCATGCCAAGTTCATGAATTTCAGACGAGTTTTGAATTTACTATAATTTTAAAACCATGTATGTCAATGTTTGCGGCCAAGAGACGGTGCCAAGGTGTTTGACATTCATTCCCATTTCTTGCATGGGACCTAAGCATCCAACCAAGGACACACATCTGATTTTTCAACCCATTTTTATGTAGTGGAGCATGTGCTTGTAGTTCAAATTTGAATTATGCACATAAATGCATAGAAAAGTCAGTTAATGTATAAAAATGTCCAAACAAACCCTGAAAAATTCCAAAATTTAACACAACACTCCTGTTGTTCTATGTTGACAGTAGAAAAAATTTGAAAGCAAGAAGAGGCAACGAATATTGTTTCGTCCACAAAGGTGGCACGTTCCCTACTGGAACCATGAGGCTTGTTGTGAGAAGCTCTGGTTGGTGAGAAGCTTATACCCAAACCTGCCCAAAATGGGACAATTTTTTCACCACAACATGTTGATGTCGTTCCATGATAGCATGCCAAGTTTCATGAATTTCAGATGAGTTTTGGATTTACTAGAATTTTGAAACCATGTATCTCAATGTTTGCAGCCAAGCGACGGTGCCGAGGTGTTTGACATTCATTCCCATTTTTGCATGGGACCTAAGAATGCAACCAAGGACACACATTTGATTTTTCAACCCATTTTTATGCACTATAGGATGCGCTTGTAGTTCAAATTTTAATTACGCACATAAATGCATATAAAACTTGGTTAATGTATAAAAATGTCCAAACGAACCCCCAAAAATTTCAAAATTTAACACGACTCTCCTGTTGTTCTATGTTGACACCAGAAAAAATTTGAAAGCAAGAAGAGGCAACGAATATCGTTTTGTCCACAAAGGTGACACATTCCCTACCGGAACCACGAGGCTTGTTTTGAGAAGCTTATACCCAAACCTACCCCAAATGGGACATTTTTTTCACCACACCATGTTGATGTCGTTCCATGATAGAATGCCATGTTTCATGAATTTCAGACGAGTTTTGGATTTACTAGAATTTTAAAACAATGTATCTCAATGTTTGCGGCCAAGCGATGGTGCCGAGGTGTTTGACATTCATTGGCATTTCTTGCATGGGACCTAAGCATGCAACCAAGGACACACATTTGATTTTTCAACCCATTTTATGCACTGGAGCATGTGCATGTAGTTCAAATTTGAATTATGCACATAAATGCATAGAAAACTCAGTTAATTTATAAAAATATCCAAACGAACCCCGAAAAATTCCAAAATGTAACACGACTCTCCTGTTGTTCTATATTGAGACCAGAAAAAATTTGAAAGCAAGAAGAGGCAACGAATATTGTTTCGCCCACAAAGGTGATACGTTCCCTACCGGAACCATGAGGCTTGTTGTGAGAAGCTCTGGTTTGTGAGAAGCATATACCAAAACCTGCCCCAAATGGGACCATTTTTTTCCACAGCATGTTGATGCCATTCCATGATAGCATGCCAAGTTTCATGAATTTCAGACGAGTTTTGGATTTACTAGAATTTTAAAACCATATATCTCAATGTTTGCGGCCATGCGACGGTGCCGAGGTGTTTGACATTCATTCCCATTTCTTGCATGGTACCTAAGCATGCAACCAAGGACACACATTTGATTTTTCAATCCATTTTTATGCACTAGAGCATGTGCCTATAGTTCAAAATTGAATTATGCGCATAAATGCCTACAAAATCAGTTAATGTATAAAAATGTCCAAATGAACCCCAAAAAATTCCAGAACTTAACACGACACTCCTGTTTTTCTATGTTGACACCGGAAAAAAATTGAAAGCAAGAAAAGGCAACGAATATCATTTCGTCCACAATGGTGACACATTCCTTACCGGAACCATGAGGCTTCTTGTGAGAAGCACTGGTTTCTGAGAAGCTTATACCAAAACCTTCCCCAAATGGGAGAATTTATTTACCACAGCATGCTGATGACATTGCATGATAGCATGCCAAGCTTCGTGAATTTCAGACGGGTTTTGGATTTACTAGAATTTCAAAACCAAGAATCTCAACATTTGCCGGCGAGCCAGAGTGCCGAGGTGTTTGAAATTCATCACCATTTCTTGCATGGGACATAAGCATCAACCCATGGACACATATATGATTTTGCAACCCATTTTGGTGCACCGGAGCATGTGCATGTAGTTTAATTTTGAATTGTGCACCTGAAATGCCTAGAAAACCAAGTTAATGTATAAAAATGTCCAAACAAACCCTGAATAATTTCAATTTTTTTGACGACACACCTATAGTTGCATGTTCACTGCAAATAAAGTTTCTAGCAATTCAAACACCCCCTTTGCCGTTGTGACCCAATTATGTATTTCAAATCAATATGAAAAATCAAGTAGACCGCACACAATTTATTATCACCAACCGTGTGAGATGCAGTACAAAATATCTTGGAGCACCGTCGGAGTAGTACGTATATGGCTTATACGAGAAGGTGGGTCAGCTACAGTCCACAGCCGGCGCATCAAGGACACTAGCTCGGTCCCCAAATATCATTTCACTATTCAATCATCGCGGGTGAAATATGGGGACATGGACCCGCATCGTGAGGGCCACTTCGGTGGTCCACTCCGGCGAGAGCGCGGCCACAGCCGCCATGCGCGTGGTAACAAGTTGCATGAGTGCAGCTACAATCTGCGACCGGACGGCCAAGGCAGCCCCAATGGCCGCTATTGCTGCTCAGGTGGCGGCAGGAACATCTGCGTCGGGGATAGCAACTGGTGAGAGTAGCACAACAGCTGTCCGTTCCGCAGCGGCGGCCTTAGCCCTGATGGAGGCCGCCCACGACCATGTCGAGGCCGCCTACGCCCAGCTCATGGCGGTCGCCGCACAAATCTAACGAAGCTTCTCCGACAAGGATCGGCAACCCACGACCGAAGAGTTAGCAATCGCCGAGAGCATTCGAGCAGCCGTCCATTCCTTCGCGGCATTCCTTGCTATGATGGAGCCCGTCCAAGCCCAGATCGTGGCCGCCCATGCCCAGCTTGTGGCGGCCTTTTCCAAAGAGATGGCGGGCACAGACGGCGAGATGCTTGCCAAGTATGGTGCGATGGATGCCATGGAGCCCCTTCCCCAGGATAACGTTGGGCGCGAGATGGACATGAAGGAGGCGGCAGAGATCGACGAGCGCCAGCCGGAGTAGTGCTCTTTGTTTAATTTAGAGTTCCAATCTATAATTTGTTAGAGTAATGTTTAGGTGAGCTAGCTCTATTTAATTACTGAACTTTGTGTACCCAAATTATGCAATGACGTGGATGACCACTGTAACCAGGGATATTCGGACCAAAATTTGCACGTTCAAACTCATCACACACGGGGTAAGCTATATGAATCGTTTGTGATGTTCACATATCGTACATAGTGCTGAATAAGGGATCATGTCTGATAACACTTTGCGCGACAGTTTTTTCGCTGCATCGATCCAAAATTTTCAGCTACTGCGGAAATATCTACCTCCCAGCCCCCACCTCTTACCAAAAGCCCCATTTCCCCTATTTCTGCCTTCCTTTCCAAGTTCAAACCTTCACTCCTTGCTTGCAGCGCCGCCTCCTTGCCGGCGACCCTCCTTCACGGTGCTCGGCCTTGTCGATCCAGGCAGGTAATCCACACCCGACCCCCATCCTCTTCCTCCTTCTACATCCCACATGCCCCGACCGCCGGTGCGACACCTTCCACCCAAATCATCGAACCCTACCCCAAATAAGCGTCGCCCTAAGCCATGGTGCATGCAGTATAGCCAGGAGCTCAAGGAGCATTTGGCAATGGTGAAGCAAATCACGGCCGCACGCGCAGATGACGTCGCGATGGATGCCATTCGTGCTGACCCCAGATCTTGGAGGAGCACCTCGCTGCCGAGGCCACCGTCAACACCTGACACACCGATGCCACGATGCTTTTGTCTACTTTAAATGACGGTTCATGGTGTTTTCTCCAGGCCACCGTCGATGCCTTCGACGAAGACTATGAGGTGTTTTCTTAGCGTGCCCGTGCTTACCTCAACTCGAGAGCCAGCAGATTGGTTCCCGGAGCGGCTCAAGAAATCAGCACTATGAGGAGGGAACCCACAATGTGGAGGCCTCGCCCTCTTCCATGTCCAAGGAGGCAATCATCATCGATATCTCCGACGATTAGGAGTAGCTTGTCTTATTAGGAGTAGCTTTGTTCAGTTAGCTAGCTACGCCAGTTAAGCATGCTCGGTTTACCCATTGCATGTGCTGCTCCTGCCTTTCCTTAAAAAATTCTAGTGAATTGTCCTATGTACATTTACCATGCAATCTGTTCCTGTAGTGTATATGTTCTATATGTCGTCCAATATGGTGCTCACTTATTAACTGTTTGGTTAATTTGTTGTCGTGTTCATTTAACTGTTTGGTTCAATTCTACAATGTGATGTTCAATTCTTCTGGGTGCAATTTTGTATTGTCTTCCATGTGAGAAATAAATCGAATTTGGCTGTACAAAATACATGAGAAACAAATACAATTGCTATATTTCCAAGTTGTCAAGCATGCTTGGTTTGGTTAACTGTCTGATCTTCTATTAGGGGTATGTTATATTGTGCAATGTGGTGCTCTGTTAATGTTTGGTTCATTTGTTGTGGTGTTTAGTTAACTGCTTGGTTCAATTCTGCAATGTGATGTCCAATTGTTATGGGTAGAATTTTGTATTGTTATGCATGTGAGGAATAAATCGAATTTGGCTGCACTTAATACATGAGAAACATATACAATTGCTATATTTCCTAGTTCTTAATCATGCTTGGTTTGGATAAATGGCTTTTCCATGTGGCTCGAATCAATCTGATGAATCTACA